>JAIVEN010000027.1:10010000-14810000 GCA_026686845.1 Adenanthera pavonina
CGAGGACTATATATAAATTATTTTCCTTTTATTTCTCTCTCTCCCTCTGAGAAATGATGATACTTTTGCATTTAGCAGGGAACTTTCGCTTTCCGGCCTTCTGTTGAGCCACATAATTTCCTGTTGGCCGCTTTATTTCTCACTCTCTCTTCTTTTTTTTTTCTTTATTATGTGCGGTGGCCACTTTAACCATTCGGATTTCCAAAAAGTCAAAAAGAAAAAAACAAATAGGACATATCCTTATTTAAGCCTTATTATTTTCTTCATATATATAAATATATATGTCACTCTTCGCTCTTCTTCTTCATCCTCATCCTCCTTTGCCTACGGTACAGATCGTTATTACCCCCACAACAGTGACCCATGAAGAAAAAACTTCATATAATATATATATGTGCATGATTAGGTCTTGTAGGGTTTTCTTTTTTCCTTCTTACAAGCTACAGTATGTGGGTCAGGGAGATCTGGGTAGTGTGTTAAGTGCGAAAGGAGCAATATCACAAGGTTTGATGAGCAGAAAAAGAATCTGACTGGGGTTCTGAATTTTCTTGCCTCTTATGATTTGTCGCCACATAGAATAGCATTCATTCTTCATTCAAGCTGTAGTACTCTAAAGTGATCATGGCTTTCATACCTCATTAATGAATCCTATGGGTCTTCAGCTTCACACACACACACACACACACTTCATTTATGAGTCTCAAGAGGAGGTGAAGAAGGAGGGTGGTTAATTAATTTTGTGGTGTACTGTGCTAATATGATATATGACAAAGGGACCAACTCCATGGCTAGTTCGAGCAGTGACATTATTGAGTATTGAAGTTTGGTATATAAGGGAATATAAGTGTACACACACACACACACACAAATATGATTTACTATATACCCTTTCAAGTGCAATATTATATATGGAGGCTGAGAAGTCACTAACATGCTCAGTGTTCATTTCAGAGAGAGTATGCTTATTGTGGTTATGTTTTAAGATGATATTGGATCATTTAAATTTAACTTTAATGGTTCATACATTTTTTTTATTTTTTTAAGTTAACAATATTTTTAAAAAAATTGACAGTTAAAGAATTAATTTTTCTAAACTTTTTTATATTATTAAAGGCATGAAAAGTTATAAAAAAATAAAAGATAAAATTTGAGTGGTTATTTTGATTTTGACTAGGCCTTGTTAGAGAGAGAGAGAGCAAAAAGTAAAGGTTTATGATTGCATATGAAATTTATTTATTCTTCTCTTATTTTATTTGTTTTTTTTTCCTTATATCTTGCATAGTTATTTTTATCAGAATACTTCAATTACTATTTATAAGCACACGAATAAATGGATATACTTGGACATGTGGGAGATTGTGTACCCCACACATCTATACTAATGTATAGTGACTATTTGTTGACAAATAACAGTAATGCCCCATTTTCAAATTTTCAAATTATCATATGTCCGTTGAAGGATTTCTTTAATTTCATTCATAATTTGTAGTACAGTGAAGGTACCATTATCAATATAAATTAAAAAGTGCAAGGAGTTGCACAGCTCACAAATAATGAACAGTACAATTCACCTCGAGCTTTATGTAAATACAAAATATCCACTCCTTTTCTTAATTTTTCCATGTTTAATTATTTTTATGAATAAATATTTTAAGTGAGTAGAATCTTAAAAATTCATTAGAATAAGAGTGATGGTTTTTTAAATTGCTTTTTTATAAAAGAATATTTAAGCGAATCAAGTCTTAACAACTAACTATAATTAGAACAGGCGTTGTTTAAATATTTTCTAAGGAGTACTTTTTATTCATTTAATATTTTTGAAAATAATTACACTTGCATCTAATTTTGAGTGAGTCTTTGCATTTGAATGCATTGATTACTAGAGATTCAAACCAGAGAGAGAGAGACTAGTTTTGGTGATGGTGTGGGAGAGTGGTGACAATTGGTTTTGGTGAGAGGAGGAAATGCATTGTGAAGAGTGAGTAATAATGAGAGTGGAAATTCTTACAAATAACTTTGGGATTTGCATGGACGGAATGGTAAGGGCTTTGAGTGATGTGAGTTAGGAGCCAAAAAGGACTTTAGGGAGTAAAACCATGGGGGGACAAATGAGTGGAAAGCTTGTAATGCCTCAACAAAGCAATTCTTTAAATTATTCATTCTTCTCTCACAATCTCCCCCTTTTTCTTGGGTTGGGAGCCTCACATGTTAATTCACTCATTTAAATGGTAATTGATTCTCTGTATGGCTCCTTTAATTGCATCATCTGAATTAAAGTGAGAAATTAAAAATTAGTTTACATAGTCTTAATTGTTTTTTTCAAAAAACACAACGTATTTTTTTAAATTATTCTTATTGAAAATTAATCATCATGGTATAAGGCCCGTGGATGGCTTTATTTTCTAAAACACTTTATAATAAACTAGAAAAGGATTTTTTTATAATACATAATAGATACTATATCATATTATGAAAATGGTTATATATTTAGGAAAATAGGATCAAGTGAAATGGTTATGTATTTTGAATTTGAGGGAGTATTTGTTTTGGGTATACAATAATTTTTTTGAAGAAAAAAAATTTGAATGTCTACTAGCTAGCTATATATTAATTAAGAAACTGTTTTTTCATTAAAAAATTAATAAATTGAATTTTTGAAGGGACTTCATATGGGTATCCTATGGTGCACGGTACTTCAATACATTTATATTGGATTGGTAATATGGTAAATGCAGGATATTCTGTGCGTATTTCTTAACTGTATGTTTTAGTCTTTTATATCCATATATTTATATATTTATCTAGAGGGAGCAGTAACACAAAAAAATATAATTATGTATAGAGTTCAGTTTTATCTTAATATTCATGCTCTTATTTTTTTTCATCTTTCTTCCATACATTATATATATACTTTTCTAAATATAAAAAAAGTTTATATCCGTTTAGTTTATTTTTTAAAAGAATAATTTTTAGATCCATACTGGTACATAATGTTCTCCACCTTTGGACAAAGCCTGATTAGCTAACTTGAATTTTGGTACTTTAAATCCTAATTATGACCTCAACAGCAATAAAATATTAATAAACGCAAAATTACACACACATGCAACTCTATTGTTACATTTATATATATTATTTAAATTTTTTAAAAAATTATATTACTTCTGAATTTTAAATCGAAAAATTAGGTAATTATTTTTACTCAGTATACATAATATATTAATTTTTCTTTAGGTAAACTTTACTGTATATAATAACTAGTTATTTAAAATATATGTAATATCTTGTGTCTTTACATTCATCTTCCCATTTGTTTTTTTGTTTCTTAATATATTATATTTAATTTTTATTATTGTCGCTATCAAAAATCCAAATTGTTGTCTTCTATTTCTTAATATATATATATATATATATATCATTGTCGCTATAATAAATCCAAATTGCTTTCTCCACAGAAAATCCAAATTGTTGTTTGAATGCCTTATTACTGCAAGTACTCGAAGACTAGATGAAGCGGAGTTAAATACATAGTTAATTATTTTACCAAAAAAAAAATACATAGTTAATTATATGCGGCCAAAAAATAGTTAAATATATATACACGTACATTTGAACATTGATCTCTCATTGAAGAGGGTGTTCGTAACAGGATAATTGTGGGAATATTTGTCCAATGGACCACCAAATTAGCAGAAAGCAAGGTATTAATTCGAGCTTCTCGATGTAAACAAGATTCTTCCTCCAAAGGAAAGAAGGGAAAAAAAGACAAATATTCATCATGGACGAACTTGTTAATTTCCATTAAGCATACTTAATTATGTCTGGACAACCATATCCCATCTCCCATGAGTTAATGTCTAATTTCCCTCTTTAATAATTAAATTAAAGAAATACATTTTTCTATGTCTCTACATAATGAGAATGGAATACGGAGATGTTAACTTGATTAACTACTACTATTAGTTTTATTACTAGCAGTCAGCAGAAATGTACTTAAAAATTTTTTATTCCTAATTATCTGGGCAATCAGCCAAGCCTTTTAATTTTAAACTATCATTTCTTAATTCATCCATCAGAATACACACACACACACCATATATGAGTGTAAATTTTCCATTAGTGTCTAGCTAGAATAAACTTATCTATTAATTGAAATTTATCATTCAAATATTACACACAAAAATAACGACAATTGATTTATGTGGTTTGGTTAATAGAAATCAACTTAATTTTTTTTAATAACAGAAATATACTTAAGAATTTTTTTCTTCTGCTTATATTTATTTGGACAATTAGGCAAGCCTTTGAATTTGTTATTTCTTAATTCATCCATTGGAATACACACACACTGTGTGTAAATTTATATATTTCTACCTCCAATCCTTTTTATAAGAGATAAATAACCACTTTATCAAGATTAAGAAAAATAGTTTAAATGTAATTAATATGTTACAAATTTAAATTTTTTTCTAAAAATGCCTATATATTTAGTGTTTAATGGACTTCTTTTACATAGGAAACAATAACTGCCCCTTTCCTCATTAATGAAAGGTAAAAACAGATTAAGCCAATAAATGCACAAAATAATGAGGTTATGTTTCTTATAAATAGAATAAAAAAAACTACTTTTCAAATTCTCTTATAAAAATGATAGAAAGAATAATATGAATTTTGTTGTTCAAATATGACTTGAATGACAATTGGTTCAAGTGGTTTGACATTTTTTACCTATATATAAGTTTTTGAGTTCAAATAATTGGCTAGGAATATGTCTCGCTTGATTAGCGAATCATACTTCAAGGGTTTTTCACTTTGAAATTTTTGATGCAATATCTGCAATATGGCGCATTCTTACATACCTAAGCAAAAGAGACGCAAGAAACATTCATTTGATAGGCTATATAATAATCAATAGCTAGTATTACTTAATTAACTAATAATTTAATTAATCATAAGCTCTTTATATATTGAGCTGTCATCACAATCCTTGATGACGTATAAATTACTTTCTTCTACTCTAGCTAAAGCAGCTAAAATAAAACTTAAAGAACATTATTTTTTATGCATGCAAGGTACGGATTGTTAGTATATAATTAAACTTTTCATTTAATTAATTAAACTTTATATATATATATATATCTTCGTTCAATATCATCTAGTAGGTAAGAGACGTTCATTGTTTACCTTCTCTGGAAATAATAAGGTAATTTTCATTTATTCGATACTATATCATATTTTAAAATTAATCCTTCCTAGGCTCTACCTCATGATGCTGCGAGCTGCACCGTTTACTTTTAAGAAAGTAGCGTAGAAAAAAACTGCGTCGGATTTTATTATTATTTTATCGCGCGCACACAGAATTTTTTTTTTCTTTTGCTTTAGGGTATCTTAGATAATTTATTTTTAAATAAGAAAAATTATTTAATAAAGACAGTATCTAAAAGAATAGTACTCCATCTATTTTTTAATATAAAATTTTTTTAACCGAATCACGCAGGTTAAGAACTAAAATTAAAATTAATTAATTATCTCAATTTTTTTAAAAATCTTAATATTTTTTTAAAATTATTTTTATTTAATTTTTTTTAAATATATTAAATAGAAATAATTTTTTAAAAATATAAAATAAATATTACCTTATATATATTATAAAGAGTATTATATTTAGAATTAGAAAAAAGTTAGGGCTGTATTTATTATTCGCCACCCAGAGGGGATAGGGCCACAACGTATTGTCACCGGATGCTATTATTATTTATTATATTATCATTTGGGAGAAAACCCATCATTAAATATTAAGAAATTAAATACGAGATACGATTTCGATATGATATATGGGATATGATGGTCCAGTATCCTTAAATGGAAATTGCCTGCTTTCCCCGCAGTATCCTATTCTTTTAACTTCACTTTTCACTGTTTGTAATTATATATGACATTAGGAAGAAAAAAAGATTCAATTTTTAAGAATTTGAATGATACGTATATACGAAGAAAATTTTTATAATAAAGTTAAAAATACACGCTTCGTGTATGAAAGGATATCTTATTCTCAGCGTCAGAATTTATCAAAGGGGTCACCAAGATCTCAATAAGGTTCTCTATTTGTGTCGGCCAATGAAATAATGAACACTTGTATATATTCATTATCATAGACAAATTAGCCTACAAGTGGCCAAAAAAAAGACAAATTAGCCTCCAAAGTTTATAAGCTATTCTATTGGAGCAGTATCACAAATAAGAAAAGTATTGTACCAACTAGTTGGAGATTGTGCAAACTTAATACTCCCTTCAGTCCTAATTATAGGATTTTTTACCCTAATTCTAAATATAGGACCATTTACAGCATACAAGGTAGTATTTATTATGCATTTTTAAAAAAATATCCATATTTAATATTCCAAAGAAAGAGAGAAAAAGATTAAATAAGGGCAGTTTTAAAAAAATTGTGTAAGTTTTGGAAAAATTGAGATAGTTAACTAATTTTAACTCTTATCCTTAATCCGCGTAATCCAGTTAAAATAGTTTTATATTAAGAAATAGAGAGAATATTTTTTAGGAGAGTTTTGCCTTATGATCCTACTCAACTCAACTTATATTGATCAAAAGTTCATAATAATAATTATTGGACATCAAGTTGTTCAACAAAAAAAAATAATCGTTTTTTTTCCTTTTATATGGGCCTATCTGATTTTGAAAAATTAATTAACTAATATTTGACTTTCAGTACTTTATTATTGATTTGAGATTTTAATTTATAAAATAGTGTCACTATCTCATGGTTTCTAGATAGATCAACCACTGTCACTGTGAATTTCACATTAATATCAATCTAGCTAGCCGTTAATTCATGTAACATTAGGATCCATCTATATATATATATATATAATAAAAAAACTCTAACAAGCCACATATGAGTCATGACTAATCCGATTCATTCAAATTCTGTGCAGTACGGACTTGCACTAGTGTTATATATATATATATATATATATATTATGCCTTCAAGTTTAAGAAGATCTAGCTGACCTTTTTTTTAAAAAAATATATGAATAAATTTTATATTGCTCATTGATTGGGAATCATACACGTTCACACACAAATATGTTCCCATTTTCTACTGCTGATGATTTCACATGAGTTTATTAGGCCCATGCATTACCACCAAATCCTCAAAGATATAAGGCAATCTATGATTCATATATATTTGTCTCCGCATGGAAATTGATTTCTCCTTTTTTTTATTGTTTGCACCATGAAGATTAATTTCTTATTTTTTAATCTTTTATTTTATTTCTAGCGCCATTCCCATCGCAATTGGATGCGACAGTCTCTTTGAAACTTCGTCTCTAATACTCCTATTTTGGGGCTAGAGAGTTTGAAATATAGAAAAGTTCATTAAACACTTTTTTATTATTATTTGGCCAAAAAATTGTGGGCCAAGCCCATCACTTTTTTGAGTCCAAGAATTAATTTTTTTAAGTCCAAGAAAATTTACCAAGCCAATTTGAAATTTTTAGGGCCCAAAATAGTTATTTATAATTTTTTAAAATTTAAAAATACGTTACACTGTACTTCTAGATGGTCAAAGGTAATTACTTAAACTTGCTTTTTCGTTTGGAGTAGTTTTCGTCTGTGTTTTATTGGTTCGTATTTATTCGGGTCGTATCTCTTCGTTTTGTTGCTTGTCATCTCTTTTCTTTTTAACAATATGACTCTTTTCTTTATTAAAAAAAAAACAATATGACTCTTTTGGCAACAAAAAAAAAAAAGTAATTACTTGAACGCATAGAGTCTGGATCCTCTCCTATCTCTGCCTTTTCCTTTTTGTTTTTTCTTGCAAACGAAAGTTTATAAATGAGAAAATAGAGTCCTACAGTTACTCCCTCGGGTACTTTTTATAACAGGTATTTTAGAAGTTTTTTTTTATCCTTTTTATAAAGAATTTTGTATTATTTAATGATATTTTTTCTATTTTACTTTTATTATTTATTTTTTCTCATAAATTGTTATTAAACTTTTTGAATAAAAAATGCACTCTCAATTGATCAAATAACATTTAATATGGATTGAATTAGTATATTAGATAGGAGTAAAAAATAGAATGTTTAATTTTTTTTTTAAGATTTTAAGAAAATAACTAAATTCCTTAATCTACATAAAATAGTTAGAAGTCTCTTATAAAAAATATCAGAGAGAGTATATTGTTAGAGAATTGTGTAGTTTTTTTTCTCACTCATACTACATATATATGTATAATATTTAGGCCATGAAAAATTTTTACTTTGTAACATTTGATTTTTTAAAAAAATAAAGATATAAAAAATGTGCAATTCCAGACATGTTATTAAATGTTTTCTTGTAGTCTCATTTTAGAGAGATGGATTAAAAGAGATGCTCCCTTTGTTCAATTTTTTTTTTTGGCTTTTTAAGGTTGTTTCACACAAACCAATAAATCATTACACTACAATATAAAGGAGAATAGTTGGCATTTATTTTTTGCCTTTATTGGCGTTTTAGAAGTTGAATCAAGTGTTTTGATGATTTTAAATAATTAGAGCTTGGAAGGAAAATATTAAAAGAGTATAAGAGCAATCAAGTAAAAAAATCCAAGAAGAAATGAGTGAAGAATTAGTTGTTAGGATCTCTCACTTTGTACATAAGGTAAAAGGCTTTGATTTTACTTACTTAAACTCCCACTACGTTTAAATATGTGTTTTTCATGATATCATACGTTAACATATGTTAAATTTGAAAAACATTGACTAACAGACAAATTTTGAGTTGTTAAACTCTATATATATCGTTGAAAATTTGAACTTTACTGATTGAAATTTGAAATTACAGAGATGTCGCCTATGACAGATGAATTTCAAGTGTTGAAATTCAAATTTCGAGTCAAGCATAGTTACAAAAATATGTAAAATTCGTCTGAAATCATGTCAAAATTCGTCTTATATTAAAGTGCAAAAAGAGTTTCAAAATAGTCTCTCTGACAGACGAATTTTGAATTTTAAAATTTAAATTTTGGAATGAAGACTTGTGAGTCTATTAGAGGTGTCTCTAGACAAATTTTGAAAGTGCAAAATTCGTATTTCTCAAAGTAGAACTTTTATGCCATGTTTAGCTTGTCATTGACAAACGAATTTTGACAACTCAAAATTTGAATTTCAAGTGCACTGTATAAACATGAGACAACTGTTCACACTAAACAAATGCAATTTGACTATGAAAATTCGTATGTTTTAACATGGGATATATTTGATAAAATTAAAATTTGAATTTTACTCTTGAACAGACAAATTTTGGAAGTTCAACATTAAAGCCTTTAGCCTATGGTCTCTGTGAAATTCATCTGTTGGCATCCAAAATTCGAATTTCAGTATGTCAGACATATTAAATGCAGTTGGTAAATGGCTAGTTTTGCAGAGTAACCATTGGGTAATGTCTATAAAGTCTAGATCTTGTGTCTAACGTCTAGTTAAGTCACAAATATATAAATAGAACTTTATTTGAAGTTGTAGGTAATGAATTGATGCTGTAAATACTAAAAGTCTGCTAAAATCTCTAGTCAACATCTTTTATTCACTCACACTTCATTTATTGCACTTCAACTATCTTATTTACTCTATGTTAGAGAGTTTTTCATTATGTACTAAATATTTTCTTTATCTGGAAGAAAAATTTTCTTATGAAGGATTTTCACAAGAGATTTGGAAAACACTTTGTTAGAGTGCAGAGTGTAAATTTAAAAACTCTTAGAACAGAGCACAAGGTTGTACTGTGGCATTATAAGGAGCCCATTGAATTCTTGTAAGATAGTGAAAAATCTCAAGTGGTGGCTTGAAGACTAGACGTAGGTCAAGTGGAGTAGACTGAGCCAGGATAAATCTTTGTGTCATCTCCTCTTTTACCTTGTAACTACCTTTTATATTCTGTACTCTGTTTTCTACAACTTTTACTATCACAATTTTGTAGAAAAATTTTAAACTTCCTAATTCACCTCTTCTCTTGGGAAGCCAACAAAACTAACAAGTGGTATCAGAGCCCAAACTTCCAACTGAAAGATCTAACAATCTGGAAAATATATTGCTGGCTTTGGAGAAAATATTCTTCCTGAAGGAAACACAAGCAGACCTCCTGGCTTCAGTAGAGAATACTATAGATACTGGAAGATGAGGATGTAGATCTATCTTCAATTCATTGACTTAGATGTCTGGTCAGTCATTCAGAAATGAGACTTTGTTCTTATGAAACTGCAAGATGATGACAAGTACAAAGAAAAACCAGAGGATGAGTGCAATGATGAAGATAAGAGAAGAGTCCTGCTCAACTACAAAGCAAAACACTGTCTGGTCAGTACTCTCAACTAGGACAAATTTTACAGCGTGTCTCAATGTTCCACAGCCAAAGGAATATGAGACACTTTGGAAATTGCTCATGAAGGAACGACTGGTGTGAGGGAGAACAAATTAAATTCATGCATTGGAGAATATGAAAATTTTAGAATGAAGGATGGTGAAAGCATCAAAGAGCTGTAGAAGAGATTCACCCTCATTGTGAATTAGCTGAAGAGCCTTGGCAAGGAGTACACACAACCAGAGAAGATCAGAAAAATCCTTAGAGCTCTTCCTCTTAAATGGCAATCGACAGTAATAGCCAAAGAAGAAGTCAGAAGAGAATCAATAACTTCTGTTACAACTCTCTTCGGCAGCCTTGAAGAATATGAGTGCAAGATGAAAGCTCTCAAAGATGATAAACAAGACAAGAAGAAAAAGGTTATTGCGTTAAAAGCCGTAGAAGAAGGAGAAGAAGATTCTGATGATGAAGAAGAACTTGATGAAAAAACTCTAGCTATGTTGGCAGAAAATTTGGAAGATTCTACAGTAAGAAGTGAAATAAGAAGTTCTTCAAGAAAGGAGCAATTGCAGACAACAAGAAGTAAAGCAAAGAGCCCATCACCTGCTATAAATACAAGAAGTAAGGGCACATTTGTGAACATCCCATTTTGTCCGAGCATTCTTATAAAATATGAAAAATTGTTATTAAGAGAATTCTTTTTTTAGAAAATAAAAATAATAATAACAATAATAAATAATAAAAAATAATAAAAAATATATAATAAAAATGTATAAATAAGTAAATAGTAAATAATAAATAAAAAAAAAAGAAGGGAGAGAAAAAAAGAAAAGATGTTGGGCCAAAATTTAGCCCAAAATAAAAAATATATATATAATATAATAAAAAAAAAAGCTTTGGACCAAATCAGGCCTGAAATCCAAAATTAAATAAATAAATAAATAAATGAAGAAATAAATAAATAAAATATATTTAAAACCAAAACTCTTTAGTAGTAAAAAAAAAAAAAGTTTTGGGCTGAGATTTGGCCCAAAATAAAAAAAAAAAGTGGGAGGGGGATGAAACGCTGAAATTTCAGCGTTTCATCCCCAAATTCCTGAGCCCTCAATTAGGGCTCAGGACCAAAGGTTTAGGGGAGCTTGGCCGCGGGAGCAGAGAGAAAAACCGAGAGAGCAGGGGACGAGAGACTGGGAGAGAGACCGAGAAGGGAGGGATCTGGAGCATAGGAGCCGCGAGTATGGAGAAATCAGCCGGAGAAAGCAAAGAGAGAGCTCGGCCGAAGGCAAACCGGAGGGAGCTCAGAGCAAGAAACCGTGGGAGTGAGGGTGAGAAACCGAGGATGCTCGGAGAAGAAAAGAGAGGGACGGAGGAAGCAGAGCACGAGAGATGGGGACGGTTGCAAGAGAGACCGAGAAAGGAGGTAGCAGAGGGACTCGGGCAAGGGCTCGGCCGAAGGAACTAGAGGGAGCCGAGAGGGTCTGAACCAGGGACCGAGGGAGCTCTAGGGGTCGGTCACAAACCAGAGACGCTAACAGGGCTCCAGAGAAAAGGCAGGGAGCTGCGAAGATGATGAACAGAGGAAGGACCGAGAAGGGAGGAAACAGTGGTGGCTGAGAAAGGAAGGAACTGCGCGAGATGAGGAGCAGATAGAGAAAGAGTGGAGGGTCCGTGAGGTAAAGGACCAAGGTGCTCAGGTACGAAATTTCTGGGATAAAAGACGTGGGCTGGACACACACACTACTCTGTACCTGGTACGACAGGGTAGTGGAGGTGAAATTTTTGGGACGAAGGCGATAGAGGCCGCGTTAGAGCAGTAGAGAACGTGGCCAAAGGGATGAGGTACAATTGGGGAAATGGTCACGCGCGTTTGCAAGATACCCACGAGGTCCTATAAAGGAAGGCCGTCCGAAGAAGTTAGTGGGAATTTTTGGAAGGGGGGCTATTGAAAATCCTGAGGGAAACAACGAAGAAGACGAACAGAAGTGGGGAGCCCGGGGAAGCTGTGCAAAGAAACTCCCAAAGGCAGAGAGAAAAATCGAGAGAGCAGGGGGCAGAGACAGCGGGAGACTGAGGACTCGGTTGAAAGGAAACCGAAGGAGCCGCAGAGGTTGAGGAGAAGGAAAGAATCAGAGGAGGGACGAAATTATTGAAGATTTCCTTCGGCCGTAGGTTTGAATTGCTCTACCTTACTCCATTTTTTTTTGTTGTTGTTCTGTCTTGGGCCATTGCTCATGTACGGGGTCGGGTCGTTGCTTAGATGGATTACACGCATCAATTTGAGATCATGCTCTGTACTAGGACTTACAGTAAAGGATTGGTATTTCGTCATTTATATGTTCTTGCTCGGAGTCGGTTTTTATATGGTCTATATTCTGGTTTGCCTGAACTGATGTTTTCATCTCGTAGTTTAAAGTCTGTTCCTGCCACGGCTCTTATCTTGAAACTTGTAGAAGTTTTGATGGCAGTCTTTGACAACTGCATTCCATAGCTCATGACACTATGTTTGTTACGCTTTGGTTGATGTCTTGTGTTTCTTGGATGGGTGAGGTCTCGAGTGCTTTTAGTCTTTTGCAATGAGGGAGTTTGTGGCAGGATTTTATTTTTTTCTTCTTTCAACGTGGAATAAGCCTTTATAAGATGAAGGTTTTTGTTAATCCAGTTTGCTACTAAGGATCTTTGAAAGCTTTCTGTTCAACTGCGGTGTGATCTAGTTATTATGGTGTTTTGGATCATAGGATTGTTTTAAATTGCGTCTGAGGTTGTAGATTTGAGTGTTAGATTTGCCTTGCTTGTTATAATACCCATTTTTGTGGAGATATCTCTTATGGTTGTCTGGCTGTAGGTGTTTCTGACCTAAAGGTAATTAACTAGTGTAAAAGAGCATGCCTATAAAATGGTTTACTGAGTTGGGTTTGTTCCCAAGTTTCCAGCTGTCGTGTTTCAGCGTTATTATTGTTATTGCAGTCCTTAGTCAGTTTTGAGACACTGTCGGTACTGCTTGAGTGACATCTAGCAGATCTTAGGTTTCAGGGAGTTTATATATATATCAACTTGTCCTCATCCTAAAAGTGAATCACTTTCTTACTGTATGAATAGGTCTTGTATAATAAAATATAGATGTGATGATAATGGGGATGTAATGGGGAAGTTAGCGCTGCTAGGAATGATCACTGTTCATTTTGGGAAATACTGCTCATTAACATTTTAAACTCCTCCATCTTTATATGGTGCATTGAATCCATCAATCCTCCTCCTGATGTCCAGTCACATGTGATTGTTGATTGAAAAGTATGCCTCCATATATATATATATGTATATATATACACGTACTCTATGATATTTAGATGGTTGATATTTTGGTATGAGATGCGGGACCAAAGGGTTTTAAGAGTCACGTGTAACTTATCTTAAATTGTAAACATATTATCTCACCAATGCATACTTATAAAAGGGGATTAGAGGATATAATAAATGTTGAAATGGTGTGTACTGTGGGATATTGACTACCTAAGCTATCATGGGATGTTCCTGATTTGATTAATATAAGAATCCTTAATTGAACACAAGTGCACGTTACTTTGTCCTGTTGGTCTCGATTTTAGAGTCTGCCACGAGGGACCAATTCTCCGTGTGCATATAGAGTGTCGGTCAATTATGCCACGAGTGAGAAGTTGCCATGGTATAAACGTTGGCTAAATCTTATTTTTATTTTTATTTTTATTTTTTACTTTTATTTTTATTTTTTATTTTTTTTATTTATTTAATAAGTACCAATGTTTTTTTTTATTAAAAGTAAAAAAATAAATAATTCAAGGAGAGCCCTTTACTTCAAATTTTCATTTTTTGCCTTGATGTTCCGAGTGGTAACACCGTGAACATTTAGGCGCTAATTAGTGAGCTGTGAGTGATAAAGTCGCCACAGGTCCTGATTGGTTCTTTTTCTAAAAAATAAATAAATAAAATATAAATAAATAATATATCAATTTGTACATAAAAGGCATATCCTTAAATTCCTTTTATCACTTTTCTTTGTATAAAATAACCTTAATCTTATTTATTTTTATATATAAAAATGATTTCATTTTTTAAGCCTTTTGCCTTTTGCCATGAGTGGCATCACCGGGAGCATATAAGCGTAAATCAACAGATTACGAGTGATCAAGTCACCGTACACGCGTTTGATTTTCATTTTCCTTATGCTATTTTCTACTCCGAGTGGTAACGCCGTGGATATTTAGGTGCCAATCAGTAACTTGTGAGTGATGAAGTCACCACATATGCTGATTATTATTTTTAAACACACGTAATGATCAGATTTTTTTTTTCTAATAAGTAAATAGGTAATAAAATGATTTTTATAATAAAAATTATTTATACAAAAAAAATTTTTCGTTTTCTTTCGAACTTTTTGTGCCTTTTTGTCTCGAGTAATACTACCGTGGACACTTAGGTATCAATGGGTAAATGTGAGTGATAAAGTCACCTCATGAGCCAATTGGTTTCATTTTGTAAAAATAAATTTGTTTCTAAGTAACCACAAATAATTTCAATTCTATTTTTTAAATTGAGGAAAAATATATTTCCTCTTTTAGAAATTGATTAAATAAAATATATATATATATATATAATAAAAAATGAAAAGAGTAAATAATGGAAAGTAATCTGTCTTTTACAAATTAAAACATACCAACCAATTTTGAAAATTGTTTTCTTTGTGGAAAGACAAAATTATTTTCTGTTAACCTCTCTTTCCAAAGAAAATATATAATAAAAATATCAACCCAGTGACACGTATTTTTAGTCCGAACTACGTCGACTTTGATCCCTATCGCAGGGTACGTAGGCCCCAGACTCTCATTCTGGGTCAAGTCTGCTTTTGTAAATAAATAATATTTTTCCTCTTATTATTTTCCTAATTTCCCATTTTATTCTTTATTTTCATTTGCATAAGTCCACTTTTGTAAATAAATAATATTTTTCTCTTAATTGATTTTTCCCACATTTTCATATTTTCATTTTATTCTTTATTTTCATTTTTACATTTCTCTTATTTTTATATTTATTTTTGCATGTGAACGGTAAAAGGGCAACCAAGATAAATTTGTAAAAAGCCATAAAAAATTGCATGATCAACCTAAGGTAACCGTTCTCAGGAACGGGTGTTGTGGGGGTGCCTAACACCTTCCCCACTCACAATCGACGCCCGAACCCAACTCTGATTTGCAGACCAATCCTTGTCCATTTTTTTTGTTTTTATCCCGGTTTCCCAAAATTTCCCTCAAAATTTTGGTGGCGACTCCCTCCGAAGCCGGCCCCCCCGGGCGGGCCGGTTTCACCCCTTTTTTCTTCGTTTCCCACGCCATCCACGTCGCATTTTTGGGTGTGACAACATTAAATGGGAATGCCCATAATTCCTGAAAAAGTAGGAGAAAGAAGAAAGTTGCAGATAAAGGCAAAAAGAAAAAGGCCTACAACTCATCAATCTGGGGCAACTACTCAAATGAAGAGGATGAAGATGAAGAAGAAATTGCCAATATATGTCTAATGGCACATGCAGTAGAAGAAACTTAAAATACATCTGATAGTGATTATGAAGATGAGGTCAATGATTCTGACCCCTCATATTCTGAACTACTTGATGCATTTCATGATCTACGTGATGAATTCATTAAAACTGAAAAAGAACTAAAACTAGCTAACAAGAATATTAGCAAGTTAGAATCAGATTGCAAAATGCCTAACATTGCATCTAAACATGGAGTTGAATTTGCCTGTTGTACATCTTGCATTGAACTAAAGAAAAGCAATGAATATCTTTTCAAAAGCCTAGCTAAACTCACCAAAGGTAAATACATGTTATTTGCATTGCTAGGAAGTCAAAGGATTGCACAAGGAAAAGATGGTCTTGGTTATGATCCTTGTGCAGTCAAGGAAAAGAATAAAAAAAAAACAAAATCTATATATGAGACAGTTTGCACATGCAGATGGACATAAAAAGAAAAGTTACAATTCAAAAGCCATTGAATCTTATGTCCAACCCAAATTTGTGAAACAAAAATGTTATCTGCATTGCTTTCTTCTTGCATCACAATCTAACAGTCCATTTATCACCTACCACTTCTAAAACAAGAAGGAACATATTTCCAGGTCATGTTGGTTAAAAAAAATGGACTTGGCAGGAAGGTAGAATGGGTTCCCAAAGGTACAATTGTATCTACGGAGAATGCCACTGACAGAAAAGGACCCAAACAGATTTGGATACCTAAGAAGAAAGACTAATTTTTATTTTGTAGGACTGTCTTAGAGCTAGCAAGAGCAACAAATGGCATATGGGCAGCGTATGCTCAACACATAGGACTGGTGATAAGGAGAAGTTCATCACCCTCAAAGACAAAAAAGGAGGAAAAGTGACATTTGGAGGTGACCAATATGACATAATAGTTGGCATTGATATCGTAGGAAAGAATCCTGAGACATCTATAGAAGATGTGATGTTTGTGTTTAGTCTCAACCACAACTTGCTGAGTGTGAGTTAAACATGTGATAAAAGGAATTGGGCACTGTTTGACTTAAAGTTTTTCCTGGTCATTCCACAAAGTGATTGAAAAGTTGGCCTTAAAGCTCAAAGGAATGGTAAATGCTATACTATTGATCTAGATGAACTTCCTTCTTTAGATTTTATATGTTTAATTAGCAAAGATAATGAAAGTTGGTTGTAGCAAAGAAGAATAGCCCATGTTAACATGAACCAACTAACCAAATTGATTAAGAATGAATTAGTCACTGGATTATTAAAAAAAAATTTTGAAAAAGATAGAGAATGTGATGCATGCCTCAAGGGGAAACAAACTAAATCATCCTTCAAACCTAAAAATGTAATCACCACTTCTAGACCACTACAATTGCTACATATGGACCTGATAGGTGTATCTAGAGTAAAAAGCATTGGTGAAAATTTGTATGTATTTGTAGTTGTAGATGATTATTCTAGATTTACTTTGACTTTGTTTCTTTCCTCAAATGATGAGACTTTTGATGCATTTGTAACTTTGGCCAAGAAAGTACAAAATAAGAAAGGTATTTCCATTGTGTCTATCAGGTCTGATCATGGAGGAGAATTCAAAAATTCAAACTTCTTGGAGTACTATGAAGAGCATGGAATTAACCATACTTTCTCTGCTCCAAGGACTCCTCAGCAAAATGGAGTGGTGGAGAGGAAGAACATGATATTGGGAGAAACGACAAGAGCAACATTGTACAAGAAAGAGCTCCCTCAATACTTCTGGGCTAATGTAGTGATCACAGTAAGTTATATCATTAATAGAGCATACATCAGACCAATTATGGGGAAGACACCTTATGAGCTCTACAAAGGAAGAAAGTCAAATTTCTCACACCTACATGTGTTTGGATGCAAGTGCTTCATCCACAACAATGGAAAAGAGAATCTAGGTAAGTTTGATGCAAAATCAAACGAAGGTATATTCCTTGGCTACTCTAATAGAAGTAAAGCATATAGGGTGTTCAACAAAAAGTCTAGAACTATAGAAGAATCTGTGCATGTAATTTTCATTTAAAATGAAATTGTTTCTAAATATGTCTTAGATGAGGATGAACTACTCTCTAGCTTTAAGAATTTGAACCTTTCTGAAGAAATTAAAATTGAACCTCCAAAATATCAGAATTTGTTAATATAGAGAAAGATATTCAGGAGAAAGATGTTGAATTTGAGAATAATGAAGAAATTTCTCAAGAACTCCCTAGAGCTTGGAGATATCAAAGGAGTCATCCAGTTGATCAAGTGATTAGGGGTGTTCAAGAGACTGTTAAAACCAGAAGACAACTTAGGTATCAAATAAATAACTGTGCATTTATTTCTTAAATTGAATCTAAGAGTACTGAAAAAGCCTTAACTGATGAATATTAGATACTAGTTATGCAAGAAGAACTTAATCAGTTTGAAAGAATTCAAGTTTGGGATTCAGTGCCTAGGGCCAAGGACCACCCAATTATTGGAATTAAATGGGTATGTAGAAATAAACTTGATGAATCATGAATAATTATTAGAAACAAAACTAGATTGGTAGTTAAAGGATATAATCAGGAGGAATGCATAGATTATGAGGAAACTTTTGCTCCAGTTGCAAGATGAGAAGCAATAAGGATTCTCTTAGCCTGTGCATGCAGAAAAGACATAATACTGTATCAAATGGATGTAAAAAGCATTTTTCTAAATGCTTATATCATGGAAGAGGTTTATGTTGATCAACCTCCAAGTTTTGAGGACTCAACAAAGCCAAATCATGTATATAAACTGAAGAAAGCTTTTTATGGCTTAAAACAAGCACCTAAAGCATGGTATGAAAGGCTAACCAATTTCCTAACTGAAAAAGGATTTAATAGAGGAAAAGTATATACAACATTATTTACTGGGAAGGAAAATAAAGACTTGCTTATTCTACAAATTTATGTTGGTGATATTATATTTGGTACTACTAATGAATCGCTTTGCAAGAATTTCTCTAAGTTAACGCATAGCAAATTCGAAATGTCAATGATGGGTGAGCTTAACTTCTTTCTTAGACTGCAAATTAAACAATATAATGATGGAATCTTCCTCAATCAATCAAAGCATCTGAAAAAGCTGCTGAAAAAGTTTAGAATGGAAAACGTCAAATCAATGGAAACTTCTATGGCCACTACAACAAAACTTGATATGGATGAAGGAGGAAAACCCTTTAATATAACTCAATATAGGATAATGATTGATTCCTTGCTATATCTAACAGCAAGTAGACTTGACATTATGTTTAGTGTCTGCATGTGTGCAAGGTTCTAATCATATCCCAAAGAATCCTATGCAACAGTTGTGAAGAGAATTTTCAGATATCTAATTGGAGATGGGACTTTGGTATCCGAAAAGCAATTGGAGAAGAGCTCATAGGATATATTGATACTGACTTTGCTGGACCCAAAATTGATAGAAAGAGCACAAGTGGGAAGTGCCAATTTTTGGGAGGATCCCTGATTTCATATTTCAGCAAGAAACATAATAGTGTAGCTCTCTCTACAGTAAAAGCTGAATATATAGTTGCAGGTAGCTGTTGTGCTCAAGTACTCTAGATGAAGCAGTAACTTTAAGATCTTGAGATTGAAATGAAGGAGATACTAATAAAATGTGATAATCAAAGTGCCATCAATATCACAAAGAATCCAATCATGCAGTCAACGACAAAACATATTGAAGTTAGACATCACTTTATACAGGACCACGTTTTGAAAGGAGATATCAGGTTAGTGTTAGATTAGCTGGCTTCCCAAGATGGGGGTGAATTGGGAAGCTTGAAATTTTCTGCAAAATATCAAGAAAGTGAAGAAAGCAAAGTATAGAAGGTAAAACAGAGTATAGGAGAATTAACTTTAAAAGTTACAGTAAAGAGAAGAAAACTCATATATTTATCCTGATTCGGTCTCTCCACTTGACCTACATCCAGTCCCCAAGTCATCACTTAAGATTTTCCACTATTCTGCAAGAATTCAGTGGGCTTCTTGCAAATGCCTCAGTATAAAGATGATGCTCTATTTCTAGAGCTCACTCATACACTCTATGCACTCCTACAAAGTGCTTCCCAATCCCTTGTGATATCCCCTCACAAGAAAATATTTCTTCCAGATGAAGATAAGATTGTTTACAAAGATTAAATTCTCTTAAACAGAGTGAATATGAAAGTTTGAGTACAAATATTGAAGTGAGAGAGTAAGAAACTTTGAGTAGATGATTTGGCAGAGTTTCAGTATATACAATGTTAAAATCATTTTCCACAACTTCAAATGATGTTGTATTTATAGATTTAGGTCTCAACTATACGTTAGAGACAAAATCTATCCGTTGGAGAAGTTATCCAACGGTTACTCTGAAAAACTATCCATTAACCAACTGCATTTAATGCTTCTGACATACTGAAATTCAAATTTCAGTTGGTCAACAGACGAATTTCGCAGACACCGAAGGTTAACAGCTTCAATGTTGAAAGCCCGAAGTTCGTCTGTCATGAAGTGAAATTCGAATTTTGATATTTGGAAAATGTTTCTTCTTTGTGACATACGAATTTTCAAGTAGAAAGTTTTTCTTTTAAGTGTGAACAGTATTTTCAATTTGCTACAGTGCCTTTGAAATTCGAATTTTGGATCCCCAAAATACGTCTGTCCGTAGCTAGTTTATAAGCACAGTAGTTCATATAATTCAAAATTCAAATTTTTAAAGGGAAAAGTTCGTCTGTCAGAGAGAGCTCTTTTCAGACTTTCTTCAAAATCCGAATTTATAAATACTGTCATTCGTATGTCAACATATCATTGTAATAGACTCACAAGCTTAGCTTCTGAAATTCGAATTTTCATATTCAAAGTTCGTCTGTCAGTAAGCAATTTTGAAATCCAATCCAAACTTGGTTTCAGATGAACTTTGACATAATTTCAGATGAATTTCTTTAGTTTTCATAAGTTACATTTTGTCTGAAATTCAAATTTCCAAATCCCAAAGTTCTTCTGTTACTGAAAGCTCCTTTCAGACACTTATCAAAATTCAAATTTTCTCAAGCTAAAATTCATCTGTCAGAAAGACTTCTCTTCAGACTTGTTCTGTTTTATTACGAAATTCGAATTTCCAAAGCCAAAGTTTGAATTTCCAAGATGACAGATCAGTATTAACCTTTCAAACTTCGTCTGTTGGTGGGTGTTTTTCAAATATTCCATGATTTAACATAGAATCAAGGTTTTAAAACATCTTTTCACCAAATCAAAGTCTTTTACTCAAATCAAAACATTTCTAAACATCCTACATGAATCTTTGCACTGATTTCTCCAGGATTGCTTCACTTGAACCTTTTGTGCACCTTTGATATCTTTATTCCAAGCTTTTGAAGGTTAATTTGGAATCATCAAAACACTTGATGCAACAATCTCTCCCTTTTTGATGATGACAAAACAACTTGCAATCTCCCCCTTTTTGATGATGATCATCAAAACACTTGGTTTTTATGCATATATTGAGGAGAAGCTCTTATAAGCAAACACAAGTACTAATCCAATTTGCAAGTTGTTTTGTCATCATCAAAAAGGGGAATAATGTTGAATCAAGTGTTTTGATGATTCTAAATAACTAGATTTTGGAAGAAAAATATCAAAGCAGTATAAGAGCAATTAAGTGAAGAAATCCAAGAAGAAATGGGTGAATAATTAGTTGTTATGATCTCTCACTTTGTACACAAGTTAAAAGGCTTTGATTTTACTTACTTAAACTCACACTACGTTTAAATATGTGTTTTTCATGATATCATACTTTAACATATGTTAAATTTGAAAAACACTGACTAACAGACAAATTTTGAGTTGTTAAACTCTATATATATCGTTGAAAATTTGAACTTTACTGACTGAAATTTGAAGTTACAGAGATGTCACCTATGATAGATGAATTTCAAGTGTTGAAATTCAAATTTCGAGTCAAGCATAGTTACAAAAATGTGTAAAATTCGTCTGAAGTCATATCAAAATTCATCTTATATTAAAATGCAAAAAGTGTTTAAAAATAGTCTCTATAACAGACAAATTTTGAATTTCAAAATTTGAATTTTGGAATGAAGACTTGTGAGTCTATTAGAGGTGTCTCTGATAGACAAATTTTGAAAGTGCAAAATTCGAATTTCTCAAAGTAGAACTTTTATGCCATATTTAGCTTGTCATTGACAGACGAATTTTGGCAACCCAAAATTTGAATTTCCAGTGCACTGTAAAAACATGAGACAACTGTTCACACTAAACAGATGCAATTTGACTATGAAAATTCATATGTTTTAATATGAGATATATTTGACAAAATCAAAATTCGAATTTTGCTCTTGAACAGAAAAATTTTGGAAGTTCAACATTAAAGCATTTACTCTATGGTCTCTGTGAAATTAATCTGTTGGCACCTAAAATTTGAATTTCAGTGTGCCAGACGTATTAAATTCAGTTGGTGACCGACTAGTTTTGCAGAGTAACCATTGGGTAATATCTCTAAAGTCTAGATCTTGTGTCTAACATCTAGTTAAATCACAAATATATAAATAAAACTTCATTTGAAGTTGTGGGTAATAAATTAATGTTGTAAATACTGAAAGTCTGCTGAAATCTCTAGTCAAAGTCTTTTATTAACTCACACTTAATTTATTGCACTTCAACTGTCTTATTTACTCTATGTTAGAGAGTTTTTCATTCTGTACTACATCATTTCTTCATCTGGAAGAAGAATTTTCTTGTGAGGGATTTTCACAAGAGATTTGGAAAATACTTTGTTAGAGTGTAGAGTGTAAATTTAAAAACTCTTAGAATAGAGCAAAGGTTGTATTGTGGCATTGCATGGAGCCCACTGAATTCTTACAAGACAGTGAAAAATCTCAAATGGTGGCTTGAAGACTAGATGTAGGTCAAGTGGAGTAGAATGAACTAGGATAAATCTCTGTGTCCTCTGCTATTTTACCTTGCAACTGCCTTTTATATTCTGTAGTCTGTTTTCTGCAACTTTCACTATCACTGTTTTATCATAATTTTGCAGAAAAATTTTAAACTTATCAATTCACCCCCATCTTAGGAGGCCAACAAACCTAACATCAGAAAACACCAACTATTCCAACACTCATTCTCCACCATCATTGTATCCAACTTGGTATCCAAACCAATGGATTGGATTCCCTCGCAGTTCTTTCACTGCTTCAAAATACCTCAACCTTCAGGATTCAATCGTCACTTCCATATTCACTCTCTACAATTTCCATCACTTATAATGCTTAACAACTTATCTTATCTCTTATTATTAGGATTTCTCCACTTCCTTTGCTAATTTCCTCATCGGAATCCTCCAAACGAAAAAGCACAGATCATTGAAATTCTCTTTTCCTCATCAATCTCCCACATTCGTTGAGACAAAGCATATATCTTCACACGCTAGTCCTCAAAGGATGTATATGACACCACCAATAACTACTCCTTGATTTCCAAGTGAGCTCTCAAAGCCTCAGCACTCAGTAAGACTTGCCTCTTCCGCTGCTCAGCCTCCTTTTCCATCTTGAGTATTACAAATTACACCTTTTATTAGAGGTGCAATCAATAGCACCAAATATAATTTCTAATTGATCACCCATTCTTTAGCCACCACATGGTTCACTTCACCTTTGAAAGCTTGGGGATAAAACTTTCAAAAGTCCTTTAGTTGAAAGAAGATGTCTTTCCTTCCAACCCTTGGGCCCTATCTGGCACCATCACATCCACATTGATTTCATCATTCATATTACCATATCTTTACTGATTCAACTGCTCTTACATTCTATTTAATGTTCCCCTGATTACTAACTCAGTCTTTCAATTCAAGCCATTATCTCATACATCTTCCCTAATAACTGATCATTGCTTTACTTACCTCTTGCGATATATCTTTCCCTTAGACTCTGGTGGCGGCAAATTCAATCATGTGACTCTAGACTAGTATTACATCGGGAATATATGAGTTTATGTAATCTTAAATGTGTCAAGTATTACCACAAGCAGAATTAATGGCCTGAACCATTGCTCTGATACCAAAATGTAACACCCTACTTCTAGACATCTCTAGACTTAACCAAAGAACTTCAAAAACCAATCAAACATAACCCAGACATTTTAAAACAACTTCCCAAAACTTCAAAGCAGTGGAAAAACACCTGAAAGGCATCGAACAGGAAGAGGTCACGGCCTGCTACAGTGGCACCGCAGCTCCAACCCTTCACATTTCCTCTGATGCCTACTGACTTGCTGGCACCACGGCCTAGCTTTTTGGAGCCACGACCCTAGCATCAGAACTTGTATAAGCAAATTACTTATTTACTTGCCCAACTTCTGATGCGCATAACTTCTTACTCCGATTTATAATTGACCTTATTCTAACTCCTAAAGATCGCTCTCATCATTATCTAACCATGGATACCAATTTTACTCGAATCCAACTCTATTTGGAGATTTTGATTCCTAATACCGTTTTAGCCACTTTTTGACCAAAACCCACAACTTATCACCTACAATTGCCACTAAAGGCAAATGGACACTTAGGGACTATTCACTCAGGTCCTATTTGGCTTAACCAACTTATCCAAAGAGGTTTTGCCCTAGAGAAACCTCTCCTCTGAGAATTAACTCTCTTGAACCCCAAAATCACATAATGGGTTATATGCCCAAAACTCACATACAGCCGATTCGGTTCACAGACACACTCCCAACAATATTGACCCATACTAGGGTCCATACCATCAATATCATCACATACTTCTTTATACTCCCAAGATACTCATCTAGGTAACCAGGCTATAACAACCTACTTGGCAAAGAATTACATAAACTAAATTACAACCACTAATTATACTTGAAATTCCCGAAGATGAAATGACTGCTAACTCTTTGATCTTCTCTGAACTAGCACCAGAGTCATTACCTAAAAGGTTAGTCATGGAGGGGGTGTGAGACAATGTCTCAGTAACCGGGGACAACCACACACAGATATATAATATCATTAATACCACACACATATGCAAATGATACAGTGTAATGCCAATGTCATGAGATGCATGCCTCAATACATGTCTCCCTCAACACGGCTAGAACCATAAGCTGGGGTCATCATACGACATTTCAATAGGTAATTCCCTTCTAACAGTCAGTGAAGACTTATTCTGGGATATCACCAAGTTCACCTCACACTAGTGTACCCGACCAAAGGACATACTAATGATTGGACCGTGACTCTCCTTGCCTTGAACCACGGTGAATTGGTGGTGATTTAGGGAATGTGCAGTCTACTATCGCCTAGCTCTCTTATGGCCATAGGAGAGGATTTAGCAACAGGGATCCCATTCTATCACCAAATCATATCATCATCATACCATATCATAGTCCACTGACACTTGGCTCTCCTTAGGAGAGGATTTGGTGGCAGGGATCTTTTATCACATCATCATATCTTATCTCATCACCACCTCCAATCAATTGTATCTCACTATGCTCATGGGTGGTGATGCATGCCATGCTAACATGCCTCGAACCACGCACATATGTATATCATCATCACAATCATCATCATGGTCATGCTAGCATGCAATGGTATGAGAATGCCACAGTCACGTATGAACATATACAAAATCATGCTCATCATCATCATAAATTCAAATCATGTCACATCGACATATGTGCATCATCATCATATACTATATCGTCTAGCCATGTGCATACCACAATATATAGGAAAAGTCATACACATACACATAATGATATCATGGTATGAACAAAGACATGCATATATATATATATATATTAGTATATAACATAAATATATAAACACCTGGTTACCTCAAGTTGTCAACACCACGCACACAGGGGATTAGGCAAGCCTCTAGAGCACCCATCATGAGCTATGTACTCCCAATTAGCCAATCTACCACTACAACAACATAATACCTTTATTTAACACAACTGCCATAGCACTACAATCCACAATCTAGACGTTGAAGCTTAACCTAGAGTTCTAACAACATACACACATACCAATAAACTTTAAACAACCATTCAAACACACACCAACACATACCATTTCAAATTTCCACTTTTTTTCCCAAACTTCAACCTAGGGTTTAACTCAAACCCATCATAATCTAATCAAAACTCATACCCAAAGCTTCCTAACACCACAAAACACTCCTATAACAAAAAATCAAGCATTTTAATCAGTGAAAATTGCTCAAACCAGAAACCCTAAGCTTCAACTCAACTTCCCACTGAAAATAAAGAAGAAAAGAGAAGAGAAAAGGCTATGGATCACTTACCAACAAAGATTGAGGTCTCTTTAGTTTGAAAATGATCTCCCTTGGCTAGATTTCTCATTCCTTAGTGGAGCTCCTCTGTTCTCCCTCTGTTTTCTCTTTCCATGTTTGACTGAAATGTTCTGGATTTAAACAAAATTTTCAAATTTCACCGCATCCCCAGAACAACTCGTTGTGGCGCCATGGCTTTCAAAGAAAATATTCAAATCTGTAACTCTCTGGCCGTCGCGGCTCTGCTTCTCACCACAACGTGGAGTTCCTTTCTGGTTTAGCTAAACCTTTCCTCCGTCTTGCTTCCTCTGGTTCTGCACATGATGCCAACTACGCTTGGTTGGCTTGAGACCAAGTTAGGGGCAATGTAATGAGGGTTGTTACAACTTTTGTTGGTGTGCTATCTGCTTGCACACATATGGGATTGGTTGAACAAGGTAAGGACTATTTTAATTTGATGAAAACCATTCATCTTATTGAACCTACCCTTAGCCATTATGCATGCTTGGTTGGCCTCCTCGATTGAATAGGCCAAGTTTTCCATCTTTACTGCGTGTTCCCTCAAGAAAGAAAAAAACATATACTCCTTTCTTGATAAGATCTATCCATCGTTTAAGACAGTCTTATATGAAAAAGAAGCAAAAAAAACCCATGATGTGATTGCTAGCTTTATGCTTATATGCAGTATAGAGAACAAAATTTCAGAGAACACATTAACATCTCATCAAGCAGAACTAAGTAAATTTATTGGCATAAAGAATGCTAGGTGAATACCAACTAGCTACGACTGTCCATGCATTTTAAAGGAATGATTCCCAAAAGAAACATTACCCACCCAATAATAGGATAGAGGAATATACTAGTCTTGCTAATGAATTTAAAGCTTCTCCCTAGAGTAAGAAGAGTATATATGTCTAAGAAGCTCTGGTGGTTGGACACATACACAGCAAGACTATCTTGAGGTGGCAGATTCTCTAATCCCTCAAACTTGACCTTATAGAATGGAATCACAGTAAGTATAGCCCATATTTTGGCAATAAAATGATGGTATTTTCTATGGTGATGGTCAAAAAGGAAAACAATAGGATGCCCAACAAGCATCAGTATAAAAAGAAATATGGCACTAAATGTAGTAACAGCATAAAAACATGCTCCCCTGATTTTTATTCCACTTTTAATCCTGCAATTTAAATTTGAAAGTACAATGAATTAGCATTATAGCAAATAATATATAATAGGGAATTTGACCTTATCAAATTATCAAGCTTACAAGATAATGAATAGTCATCCTCTGGGGACCCAACCATGGGAAGTTCATGTTGGAGATAGTGCCCTAAGCCAATCATTGTATTATGAACATTGTTCTTCATTATGAAAAAGAATGTGTTATTTCGTACATTATTATATTGTTTGCATGTTTTCTTTATAATAATATTCTTGGATAAGTTATTTTATCATAAATATCCCTAGTCAATCATCTTTGTGGGGACAATGATGAATTAAGGCTAGTATAATTTTGATTGATAATTATGTAATAATCATGTATGAAGATACAAATCAAAATCATAAGCTCCTGTTAGAGAATAGGCGTTAGATCTACACATCATGAGATAGCTGCATGGATCAAGTCATAAGCATATCTTATATATAATCGTATCACTAAGCCTTCAGACCTGAGATCTTCCTGGGTTCCTACATGGGAATACTATACTTTGGCATAGTCAAAAGTCACATTTAATCGGGAGATCATAAAAGCTATAATCTGGTATAGTGGAACTTGTGTGGAGGAAGATAAATGATCAAGATGAAATTTGTTCCTGTAATTAATGGAGAGATATATCTGGGCTCCTCGATGAGTGAGATTGAGAAATACATGGTCATGCTCGAATGGAAGAGTTTCCATTTTTTCTATCAATTTGCTTGGAGATCGAGAAAGTGATGGTCGAATAAAATGAGGATGACGTTTCCATGCCTCACACTTGACCCATATATCATGAGACAAAAGGGATGTGATCGGGTTATATAATAGGTTATATTTGATCACCAATCTCATATGATTTAGGTAGTCACAATGTCTTGCTAGAGACCACTTGTGACTTGTGGATCCAATAGTGTTATTAGCCCACTACCAATATCATATGGGCCTACAGGGTTGCACACAAGAATGGGCCAACTCGAGCTAGAATGTCTAGATTCATTGAATCTAAAATGTATCTAGATTCAATGAATTTTAATGTTCAATTTGGGATGCTAGAATTATATATATGTATATATTAAAATTCAAAATATATATTTGATATATATTATATTCAAAATATATATATTGTTCAAATTAATTCAAATGAATTAGTTTTAAATTTAATTATATATGATATATTTAAATTTAAACTAATGTCATAATCTAAATTTGATTTAGATTTGATTCTAAATTTGAATTTAAACTAATAATCTAAATTTGATTTATATGATAAATTAAATCTAGATTTGATTCTAGATAAAGATTAGATAGTTAGTTTAAATTTAATCTATTAGATAGATTTAAATTCAAACTAATCTATTTAATTAATCTTTGATTTAGTTTAAATTATTAATTTAAATTAAACAAATATCAAATTTCATCTATATATTGATATAGACTAGTGTTCAGAACATAGACAATTTTGAATCACCTTAAAGAGTGAGATGCCGTATACTCAGAGAGTGAGACCATATAAACGAACGATGAACAGTGACTGTACAAATGAACAACGTACAGATGTACGGACCTTCACAATCAGAAGGTGCTAGCACGCCGTTTGAGTTGGACTCACCTTTCGTGTGAATACCGATAGAGGAAGCTAACCAGTTGCGTTTGTTCCTGGGGTCTGACAAATTGAAAAGAATACCAAGGGATGCACCGGAGGTAAATTCTTTTTTACATCTCAATCTAAACAACATTGATGGATCCAAGGGAGGAAATTTCTTGATAGTTTTTTTTGCTACGTGTATGCTAAAATTCCCAATAGTTCAGACCTTACAACTATGTCTCTAGTTAATTTATTTTGAATATGGAATTTGCAACTATGATAAAGTCTACCAAACTCTACCTTTGGATTATAACATTGCTATCGCACATACCCATTTTAAGGATGGTTCTTGTTCATGTCAGGATTACTAGTAGAGGAGAAAGGGTGAAATTTCAAGTTGAATCTAATAGCAAATTTATCAAAACATAGTTTACAAGTATTTATTTGCATTGTAAATGAAACACGAAAGTATGCATAAATTTACTGTCATTTTCACTCTTCTATACTATTTTAGTTGGCTCTTAATTGAGGTTTTGCAAATATTTTTTATCTTCTACAAGATATTCTCTTATCTGCATAAGCTCTCTGTAACATTATGACTTAGCTATATGTCACCACCAAATCAAACACAGAAAGGGAAGAGAGAAAGAGAAAGAGTTAAGATGACTAACCAAAGAGACACCATTGGAAGCCATGTTTGAAGAAAATGTTTGTCTTGTCCAAAGCTGGAATGGGAGGGATTTTGGGCACGGAGCCACGCGGTGAGCATAAAGTGAACTATTCTTTCGCCTTTTGCCAAAGAAGGGATTTTGGACATTATTTTTGAACAAAAACTGAACCGAGTGATTAAATTTAATCTCTTAGACAAGAAGATAGCATAACTCTTAAGTGAGGAAATTTAATCTCTTAGATGACAAGATAACATAACTCTTAAGGGTAGGGGCAAATGGGGTTCCAAAATAGAGAATGGGGAGAAAGGGCAAAGAGGAAGTTACCTAGTACCTAGCCGAAGAGGATGGAGGCCGAAGAGCGAAAGGAAGGAGAGATGGTGGAGGTGTTGTGGATACCCCAAAAAGGTGAAGAAGACGATGTCTTGGGCAACAACATGGTGGATGAAGGAGGGTTTCTAGAGGGAAGAAACGTTCGCTAGAAAAGGGCGAGCTTCAACACGATGGCCATGAGAGGAATATGAGGAAGGAAGAGGAAATTGGCCGAGCACGTGATCGAAAGTGAAAGTGAAAGTGAAAGGAGTCTGAGGAAGGACAAGAGATTTGGCCGAGCGCGTGATAAAAAATTAAAGAAGGGAATTTAAGATTTAAAAGGATTTAGTTGGTGTTTTATGGGTAAACGCTAATTAATTTATTTACATTTTAATTTATTTTTTATTTACAAATTACAATAGATGGTATTTCCAAACAGAAATGCCAATTAATATTTTTACATTTGTATTTTTTATTAATTTGTAAATAATATTAGTTAGCATTTATCTAAAAACACCAATTAATATTTTTATATTTTTATTAATTTGTAAATCACATTAGTTGGTGTTTCTTTATAAACACCAACTAATGTTAATATATTTTTATTTTTTTAGGAAACGTCAACCAATATACGAACTTTAGTTGGTATTTCTTATCTAAAACGCCAACTAAAGTACTCCGTGTCCCACATCAGTATTGAGCGCTAACAAATCTCCAAATTGGCGTAGTGTTGATTATATAAATTTTACTACTAAAGATTTGACTAAAATACTTACATTTAATGACCTACATTAAATTAAATGAAAGGAGGATATTGTTGGTAAAAAGATTAATAATATATTGAAATTCTAAAATAATAATAAATTTGAAATGAAATCAAAACTCTAAAATAACAAAAGAAATGGAGCAGGATGAGTAATTAAGACAAAATTAGAATTTAATAAATTCAAATAAGAATGATTTTATAAAATTTTGATAATTTTTTTCAAAAAATTGAGATGGTAAAATAGTTTTAATAGATTTCCTTAATTTATGTGAATGAATTAATTAAAAGTGAGTTCTATTTAATTAATATTACGTTTGGTTGGATGGAATATGTACATAGAAAATGGAATAGACCTGATTCCATTACCATGATGTGTTTGATTATATTGAAGAGTCCCTTTCCATTTCCTTAGCAATGGCTATCCCCAGTGCCTATTGTTACGTAATATAATAAAATTTCACCTCACCTATTCTAAGCCACGGCCTTCTCATTCAAGTTACAAGTTGCTTCCAAGGGATCAATTGGCACGAAATTATTGATTATATTAAATTTTAGTTTTATTTTATCTGTCATTTTGAAAAAAAATCTAAATGTCTCAATTTAATTATCGTTTGATAGCGTAAATGAAGTATTAATAATTTTTTATTATTTTATTCATTAAAAATAATGATAGGTGACATACAAGTTAACTTTTAGCATTTAAGTCAGATATTTTGATAAAATATCATTAAATTTTACTATAATCTTACTTATTTAATAATTTTATTAGTCTATGAGAAAAAACTCAAAGCAACAATAAAATTAAAGGCTGGAGGGAGTGCTAAGGATTTGACTAAAATACTCACATTTAATTCACATTGAATTAAATGAAAGGAGGGTATAGATAGGGAAAAAAATTAATAATACATTGAAATTATAAAATAACAGTAAAATTTTGAAACAAAAGCAAAATTCTACTACAAAAGAAATTAAACGGAAGGACTAATTAAGATAGAATTAGAATTTAATGAATTCAAATACAGATAATTTTAGAAAATTTGCTAAGTTTAAAAAAAATTCAAGATGGTCAACTAGTTTTAACATTTTTTCTTAATTTATGTGAATTAAGTAAAAGTGACTTGTACTAAATTAGTGCAAAATTTGTTTTGGCAAAAAAATTTATGCTACATATTTGGTTGAATGGAACATGTACTGTAGGAAATGGCATAAAGCTAATTCCATTGCTATGATATACTTGTTCGTGGTGTAAGGTTTAGTTGATCCCCCTAAGAGAGGGTGAATTAGGTGATATAAAATTTTCATCCTTTTTAAGTACAATCCAATTTCACCAAGAGATATAGTAAACCAGGATAAATAGAAAGTAATGAAGGATATAGATGAAATAATAAATTGAAAGATCAGATACAAGAATTTATCCTTGTTTAACCCAATTCACTTGACTTACATTCAGTCCTTAAACCATTACTTGAGATTTTCACTATATTTCACAAGTTTGATTCGAACATTTGTGAAGTTTCAGTACATCCATAAGTTTTAGTAGGCACTTGTGAAGCCACTCTTCCAACACTCTCATAAGATTAGTATTTCCCTTAGTGTTTTCCTCATACTAAGATTCTACCTAGAAAATAGTAAAGATGAATGAATGAAAATTGAAACTCTCTTTTAGAGTAGATGTTACATTGAAAGCTCACTTTAATGAGGCGGATTTAACTATGAATGTTGATACAAAAAGATTTTATGTATTAAAGTAGCATTTTGGCATAGCTCACTTAATTTCGTTGCCTATAAGTTCAAATGAACTTCTATTTATAGATTTGTGGTTTAACTAGATATTAGACATCAGATTCGTCCATTAGACGCAAGTTCTAGCTATTACTTTGCAATGAAAAGTGTTCACCAACCGCATTAAATGCATCTAACATATCAAAATTCAAATTTTGACATTTAATAGATGAATTTCGCAAAATCAGCATAGTTATGTGTTTAATGTTAAACTTCAGAAATTCATTTGTCACAAAGTGAAATTCAAATTTCAAGTTTGTAAAAGTTAACCAATGTTAGATCATGCGAATTTTCATATTAGAAATGCGTTTATTGAATTTGAACAGTTGTCTTAAATTTTTACAGTGCACTTTGTAATTCGAATTTCAGAAACTGAAATTCATCTGTTAAAGGCATGTTCAACATGATACAAAAATTCTCTCTTCGAAAATTGACTATTGAAATCGAAAGTTCTTCTGTTAGAGACATGCTCTAAAGAAACTCATAAGTTCTCATTTTGAAATTCGCACTTTGAAGTCCAAAATTCGTCTGTCAGAGATAATAACAGTGATCTCATTTTGAACTTCACCGACATTCGGATTTTGATTAAGTTTCATGTGAATTTTGTACACTTTCACTAATAGTGCTTAACCCAAAATTGGAATTTTAGAACTGAAATTCGTTTATCAGAGATAAAATCTTTGTAACTTCAAATTTTACTAAGCAAAGTTCAAATTTTGCACAAAATAAACATAAATCAAACACAAAATTCATTTGTTAACTAATATTTCTCAATTTTAATATATACTAACATCATATTTATTTAATTTAACTCGTTTAAAACATATGGTAACAAGATTAAGTAAATTTTAAAGATTAAACCAATTCAAGATCTAAGTAAAAACAAAATATACCTAATAGTTAGGTTTTCAAAAGTTGAACTCCACTTTTATTTAGTTATTCTCATTCTTGGTATGCTCCATTCTGATCTTCCTTTCTTGGAGTATCATTTCTCTTCTTCTTTAAGTGAGATATGATGTCGATTTTCCTTTCTTTATTCCAGTACTCACTCTTCCTTCTTGGACAAGTCTACATTTAATATATTACTCTTACAAATTAAGTAGTTAGTCTAATTTATATATCCAATTTGTATTATAAAATATAAGAACTCTCTAGATATACCAGTACATAGCATGATATATGCATTATAATCATAATTAAATATATGCTAATGTGCATTCTACTTCTTTAAGAAATAATATATGTGCTAGACAAATATGATGCATTTGTTCCTTATTATTTTACATTTATTACCATCAAAACTTATGTTATGTTAAATCTAACACTTGGTAGTCTCATTCCATTCCCTTGACAATAAGGGTGCCGTTTCAATGCATGAGTTACTCCACGCATCTTGTGCGTGCCTTGATGTAGCATAATTCCAGCCACTCCTTTTCTTTTTTTCTTTTTCTTTCAAATGCAGTAATGTAATGAATCATCACCATTTTTTTCTTTTTAAAAAGTTGTAATTTCATGATAGTTAGGGGTGAAATATTTATGTTTTTATGACTCAAAATTCTAACTTAAGCCTAAAAAGTTTCAATAAAAACTCAAAAAATTTCATGTAAATTCCAAATTTTCAAATCCAAAATTTTATACGTGAAATTTCACTTATAATGAAATTTTTTTGAATCTTTATTAGATATTTTCACATTTCAATTGGAATTTTTTAAATTCAAGTTAAAATTTTTCAAGTCAAGAAAATATAAATATTTCCCTTGACTACCATGAAATTTCAATTTTCTCTTTTTTAAATATTTTTCATCACATTTTTTGTTGAATATATTTTTCATTACATTAACTTTATTTAACATTGCACAGTGTTGTTTCTTGACAAACCATGTTCAAAAAATTTAATCTTATAAATTTATTTAGCAAATTTTTGTAATCAAATTCTAATATATATTTTTATTGAACTATAGCATTTGTTTATCAAAATATTTACTTGACAAAATTTTGTATTTAAGTTAATTTTTTTATAAAAATTAGGTTAGTTAATTTTTTATTGTTAGTTTCACTTTTTATATTAATTTTGCAAATTAATATTTACTTGACAAAGTCTCAGATATTTTTATAAAAAATTAATATCTTTGAATTCATATGTAATAATCATACTCAAATACAAAATTTTTTCAAGTAAATGTTTGTAAAAATTGAAATTAAAAATTTATGTATTAAAAAAACACAAAAGACATACTCAATGATATTATATTATAAAAAATTAACAAACCTAATTTTTATAAAAAAAATAACTCAAATACAAAAATTTTGTCAAGTAATTATTTTGATAAACAAATATTATAGTTCAGTAAAAATATAAATTAGAACTTGATTACAAAAATTTGTTAAATAAATTTATAAGATTAAATTTTTTGAACATGGTTGGTTAAGAAGTACCACTGTGCAATATTAAATAAAGTTAATGTGATGAAAAATATATTGAACAAAAATGTGATGAAAATATATTTAAAAAAGGGGAAATTGAAATTTCTTTTTTTAAATGAAATTTCATAATAGTCAAGGGAAATATTTATATTTTCATGATAAGGAAAATTTTAATTTGGATCTGAAAAATTCCAACTGAGATGTAAAAATATCCAATAAAGATCCAAAAAATTTTATTATGGATGAAATGTCACATATGAAATTTTGGATTTGAAAATTGAGTTCACATAAAATTTTTTGAGTTTTTATTGAAATTTTTTAGGTCTAAATTATACTTTTCTAGATTCAAGTCAAAATTTTTCAGATCATGAAAATATAGGTCCTGTTTGATTACAGTTCTTAAAAACTGTTTTCTATTCTTGAGAACAAAAAAAAAATAGAAAAACCTATTTGATGTAGTTGTTTTTGATAAAATGTTTTGAAAACTAAAAAATAAATGTGTGTTTTCAAAAACAAAAGATAGGAAACACATTTTAGATGTTTTGTGGTTTTTTTGGTTCTCAAAATCTAAAAACACATAGAACAACCATTTCATTAATGATATGTTCATAATTTTGAGAAGCCTTTGTTTCAGCCCTCGAATACGCTCATTTTTCTTCATCATCTTAAGGCTTCAACATTGTAATCCCTTGCCACCATCGTTGTCTAGTTCAGGCAGAGCTTTTCAGTTTCGGCATGCTCTTTCATCCGTTGAAAGGAAATATGAAATGGGTGAAAAGGAGATAGAGAAGATGAAAGAAGGACCAAAATTGGTATGGTTATGGAGAAAAGGAGCCAAAAATGGAAGAAGATTAGAAGGAAATGAAGAAAAACGAATAGCAAGTTGAATACCGAGATAGAAGACGAGAGGAAAAGTTGAAGAAAAAAAATAGGAGGCAGCTGTTGTTATTGAAAAGAAAAAAGGAAGGGTTTTGTGACTTCGGAAAAAAAGTAACCTAAAGGCATGGTTGGCTTTAAGAAAATGGTTCAAGAAAGGTGACATGTAACAATTAAAATAAAGCCAGATGCAAATGAACAAGTAAAAATGAGAAAAAAAAAATGGAAAAATTGGAAAAATAAAATTTTCATAAGATTTCTCCATTCTAATGATTAAAATATCCTTTCAAAATTTCAACCTCCATAGATCATGACTTACAAAAAAATGTTACATCTAATAGATTATGTTTCTAATTAAATAAAATATAACATAAATCAGATTAAATTTTAATCTAAGAAAATTAAATTAGTTATGAGATAAAGTTTAAACTCAATTTAAAGAAAAATTATGAGTTATAATGATAAAAAGAAGAGAAATAAAAAACTAAGAAATGAAGTTTAATTAAATTAAATTATAGTATAAAAAATCTCAATTATTGTAAACAATATTTCATAAAACAACTGAATTAAAAAATTTTTATTTTTTATCTTATGTGTCCTTTTAAGATTATATATATATATGTATATTAATAAAAGTATTAAATAATTTAAATTATAATAAAATTTAATGATATTTTATCAAAATATCCTAAATTAAATACTAAAACTGATTTAACTTCATTTATTACTATTTTTAATGAAAGATAAAATAGTGAATAAGATAATTAATATTTTATTAATAATAGAAAATAATAAATAATTTAAAATTTTTAAAATAACAAATAAAATTAGGCCGATCCTTGCAGCGCGTCACTGTCTTTCGTGTGGAATCTCACGTCGTCTTGAAGTAGATTTCTCATGGAAATTCTTACCCAGTGTTGCAGATTAAAATGAAAGAGAGGAAATAAATATGGGCAACATATCTTTCATGTCCAAACAAAAGGACTGACTGCTCAAGAGTGATGTAATTAAAATTTTATAAAAGAAGAGGAGAAGTGGGTCCCAAGTCCTTTGACAAAGCGCTGTTTGCGTCCCATGCAGACACTGACGTGCTGATTTCCCTGACACTCTCCTCTCCTTACCATGATTCTCTCTGTTCCTTTGGCTTTCCTTCCACACCACCACGGAATCACCTTTCCCCGTTTGACACTCCCATCTCTCTTATGTGGAGACCCCTCCTATCATAGTTAGGGATGATCATTCGGATCGAGGTGGATTTGATCTCTATTTGATACTCATTTTGAAGTATTTCGAGTCAGTTTCGTTTCGGGTCAAGTATCGAATTGACATGATATTATATATATATATATATTTTAAAAAAATAAAAAAATAAAAAAAATTATTTAATAATAAAAAATATATTTATTTATACTTAAAAATAGATTTTCTTAAAAAATAATCTTAAAAAAAATATAAATTATTCAAAATTTATGAATATTTAATCATTATATATTATTTTTACATAAATATTAAGTTAAAAAATTAATTCAAAATTTAAAAAAATTTGAAACATTAAAATCTTAAAAATTTTTCATAATATTTACGCAATAAATGTATTATATTAAATATATAAAGAAAAAAAATTCTATAAAATTAATTAAGATATATAAAAAATTAGAAAAAAAATTAAAAAAATATATATGTATAGGCCTGGCCGGGTCAGGGTTAGAGTGCTTGGCCCTAACCCTGGCCCGGCCCGGTTTGCCCGAAGTGGCCGGGCTAGACCGGGCCAACTGAGCAGCGGGCCAAACTGTTCACCTCTAATCATAGTGTTAATATGGCAGGATTTTTAATTTTTAAGTTTTTTTTTTAAATCAAAATTTATAGATAAAAAATATATTTTTAGGGATAATGTAAATATTTATTTTGTATAATTTTAAATTTTTATTTACTAAAAATACTATACAATAAAAATTGAATTAAATTAGATCTTTGCAACTATGCAGTATTTTAATAACTAAGAAAAAAGATATTGCAAAATTTAAAACTGGATGAGAAACATACATGCATGATTCCTAAAAAATATATTATTTATATATATATATATATTTTAATTTAAAAAATTAAAATAAAAAATAACGAAACCTGCCATGGAGAGAGACCCAGGTCCCCTGTTTGCTTGCTTAGTTAGGCCTTGTCATGTTTAGAACAATGGAAATGTTTTTAAAGGAATAGGAATGAGAATGAAAATAAGAATAATAAAAAAGTAGGCATGAGGATGAAAATAGATATATATTTATATATATATATATATGCTGCATTGCCAATTATTTTTCTTGTATTTGCTACGTCCGACATCTTGTTTGGAAGAATTTCAATTTTCTAATTACTACTACTGTTCTGACTGTTATCATCATCTTTGTTTCCGTCTCTACTTCAATTTGCAGCAAAAGACAGTTGAATAGCTATAACACACAGATTTCCTTTTGTTCAGTGATATCATTCTCTTCATCCATATGGATTTTCTATGGCTGGCTGAGTCAGCGATATCATTATCTTCCATTTTGTTTGACCCATAATTTAGTAGTGAGTCAAGCCTCAAGCTTTCTTCGAGCATTAACTGTACCTTTAATTAGACCCATTAGACAGAACATACCTCAATCACTCTCTTATGTCAAATCAAAGAGAATGGGCCACAATAATTTTGAAACGGAGGGGAGTACGACATACAATGGTGGCCGCTATAATTCATGGTAATTAACTAACGGAAAAAGAAAAGGAAAACCAAAATTACTTATTTATTGTCAAACATGATTAAGATTAACCCTTACTTTCTCCTTTCCGAGCCACAAAAAAAAATACATGAAAAATAATATATTTATCTGGAATATAAAATAATTTTTAAAATATCTTTATTTAATATTAATAATTTTTATGTCATACAATTAATATAAATAAATGATATTACTAGTTTTTTAAAAAATGTTATTTTAATTAGGGATATTTTTAGAAAAATTATTAAATATACTAAATAAATTTTTTGAATCTTTTATATTTTAAAATATAAAAATTTTACTAATTATCCTTTATATTATGGAAGGGATGAAATATTTTTGTTGTGTTTCACTTTTTTTGCAAAACGTCACCGTTAAGGTAATCAGTGTGGACTGTGGAGTAGTCAAGAAGGGACAACGTCTAATCTCTCAACACAATCACACATTCTCAACAATCATTTTTCAGCACACATGCTCAAGCACTACATGTCTTTCTTTTGTTTAAGCTGTCTTTTTTTCATTCAATTATCATTAGTCTTTGAGTTTTATATATTTTTTCTGCAACATTGTTATTTACTTTTCAATTCCAGAAGTGTCATTCTGTTGAATTGTTAGCAACCTTTTGCATCTATTTCTTGCAAACTTTAAACTTCCAATTTCACTTTGATTTTTGGTGTTTACATTTAGGGAAATTTTGACAAAGAATCCTAGGAACTCACAATTGTTTTGATTAAGGCTATCTTTGATTCTATGGATGGAAGGGGAGGGAAGAAATTTTAATGGAGGAAGAGGAGGGGAGGGATGGGAGAGAAGAGGGAGGATTTTAATTTTTTCTTATTTAAATTCGTTGGAAGGGAGATGAGAAGATGGAAGGAATTTACTTATTTTTTCTCTAAATCCCATCACTTTTGAAGGAGGAGGGGGCTTACTTATTGAACCAAATGGAGGAAAAATCTAAATTTTCTTTTCTCTCTCTTCTTACTAATTGAACTAAATGAGTAAATTTTCCCACTCCTCCATTCCCCTCCAAATCCCTCCAACTAAAGATTGGGTAAAATTCAAGATTATCATATATTTTGAGGTTATGACCTTTGGTAAGTCTAGATCACGTTAACAAATATTAATTTATTTGCAGCAGAAGATAAATCATAAATTGTACAACTGGCCACATATTCTGAGCAATATATATGGCTCACTTCTAATTGAATAAATTTGGGTACATGCCTTAATTTTCCTATTATTTGTAGGTTATATCAAGCATCATACTGATTAGAATACCTACGATTATTGATAATATCATGATTTGATTTGATTATTAAAGCATATATTATTGTTGTTATTTTTCTTTTTAAATACCGACCTGTTAAAGAAAGCAACTGTGAAACCATTTGAACTAACTACTGTTTGTTATTATTCTATGTTTTAATTAAATCTCTCATTCGCACTTACCCAAAGGGAAAGATATTAAAGACCTTGATCAAGATATTTAATTAATGCATGTAGGCCCAAATAGGATCATCTATAGAAAGCCCATTAAAACCTGGGCCCAGATAATGGCCGCTATAATTTATTGGAGTTAACTAGCGGGAAAAAAAAACAAGGAAAACCAGAATGATCAGTATATCCCTTATTCATGTTGTGCACTTGTGCTGCGCTTTTCTGGAAAACGACACTGTTCTTTTTTTTTTGGACGAAAGACTGAACGCTACCGCTGGTTCGCTGATCGGTGTGCGGTGTGAAGTATCCCAGAGCTACGGGATGTCGAAGGTGGTGTGCGTCACCGGCGGCAGCGGCTGCATTGGGTCGTGGCTCGTCCGTCTCCTTCTTGAACGCGGCTACACCGTTCACGCCACCGTTAAAGATCTCAGTTACGATCATCTCTTCTATTTCTTAATCATATATTGTTAAGTGGTACTGTTAATCCATGCCGCTACATGCTTTCTTTCAATTTCTTCTCGTTTGCTGAATGGTAGATGATGATTCTGAAACCAAGCATTTGGAAGCCCTTGAAGGCGCTGCCACTCGCCTTCATCTCTTCCAGATCGACCTCCTCGACTACAACTCCATCGTTGCAGCCGTCCACGGCTGCGCCGGCGTTTTCCATCTCGCTTCTCCCTGCAGCGTCGACCCAGTCCAGGATCCTCAGGTCCATATTTCACCCTCAATTCCTTTAAATTTTCTTAATAATTTCTCATTTGTTTTTGTCTTTTCCCCACAGAAGGAACTTCTGGACCCGGCGATTAAAGGCACGATCAATGTGCTGACGACGGCGAAGGAAGCAGGGGTGAGTCGCGTCGTGGTAACTTCATCGATCTCGGCTATTACTCCGAGCCCTAAATGGCCAGCTGATGTTATTAAGAATGAAGATTGCTGGAGTGACATTGAATACTGCAAGGAAAAGCAAGTGAGTGTTTATTTGTGTTTCGATTCTTTCTTATGGGTCTTGGTGATACCTATGAAGTGTACATGTGTGACTTCGGCTTTGAACTGCTATGGATCAGTTATGGTATCCGATATCCAAAACATTGGCTGAGAAATCTGCTTGGGATTTTGCCGAGGAGAAAGGTTTGGATATTGTGGTGGTGAATCCTGGCACTGTTATGGGCCCTGTGATTTCTCCAAAACTTAATGCGAGCATGATAATGCTTGTACGTCTACTTAAAGGTAGATATCCTCTTGAATATTTTCCAATCTCTTGCTATTTTTTTTTGGTTGGGTTCCAATCTCTTGCCATTATCTTCTCATATTGCCTGCATTCTGCACAAATCGGTTATTATTATTATTATTGTTTTCCATTTGTGTTTGTAAAGTTCAATCGGTTATTATTATTATTATTTTTTTCCATTTGTGTTTGTAAAGTTCAATGCGGCCCGGGGGTTACTTTTGAAGTTTTGAACCATTTATTTTTCTAATTTGATGCAGTTGGATTTCTATGCAATGGCTGTTGTAGTTTCCACAATACTATTTTTGACAACTGAAATTTGAAGTGTCAGATATATCCTATCTGGCTTTTTCTTGGTTAAAATATCCTTTCTGGCTTTATTCGTTTGGTTTTCTACTCTTTTGTGTGGGTGCTTGTAGGAGCAACTGCATTCTTGAGGAGTTTTATCAAGGGGGAAAACTGAGTACATTAGGGGTGTTTGATTTGCATTTCTGTGCAGCTAGGGGGTGAGAACTGGCCATGTAAATGGGGATGTCCCTCTACACTGCCAGAGTCTTCGTATGATGCCTCCATAAAGATCGACCTCTTTTATTATGCTTGATTATTTTCTGACCCGAATAATTCCTTGCCCTGCCATTTGTTAATCATTCTTAGATGCTGCAAATGTGAATATTAAATATATATGTATGCTTATGTTTTCTAAGTTCGAAATTTTTGGATTAATATTAATTCTCGTGTTCCTATTGCAGGCTCCACGGAGACATATGAGGACTACTTTATGGGATCAGTCCACTTTAAAGATGTAGCCTTAGCTCATATTTTGGTTTTTGAGAACAAAGCAGCAGCTGGTAGGCATTTGTGCGTTGAAGCTATCTCTCACTATGGTGACTTTGTGGCAAAGGTGTCTGAACTTTATCCGGAGTATAATGTGCCTCAGTAAGTAAACCAACACCTCACAACTTCTGAACGTGTGACAATAGCATGTTATTATCTCAGGATATGAATCAATAAATCATTGGTAATGCTCTGAGTGAAGGAAGCTCATTTGCATGATTTCGTGAATAAACACTGCATTCTCATTAGACATTAAGCAGCTTTGGTTCACACTGGGAGAAATAGTTTTCGTAATTCACTTACTAGTGAATTTTGCATGCCATTAATGAGATGTAAGTTTTTCTTAATTAAAATTAATTATTAACTAATATTGCAATAGGCTGCATCTGCTTCAATGAACAGTACATGTTGCTTGTCTTTTGCTTCATTCTCACATATGGAAGAGGAAAAAGTTTAGTCAATCAGAGTATGCTTTGAGGTCTTCTTGTTTTAAACCTGCTGTATATTGTCATCAGTATGAAAATAGGGTAAATTGCACTACCCCAGTTGCAAAACCTTCCTAATCAGAAGTTATTGATTGGATTCAAAGTAGCCCATATGATTTAACAAATAGCCCTTCCCCCTTCTCTGTTAAATGCGAATAGATTACTGTAAAATGCTTCAAAACTTTTGATAGGGTAAGATTTTACATTAGGCTGATGAATTAATTGGGGTATCTCCTTAAAAACACAATATGACATTGAAGGGTCTACTTGTGATTGTGACCTTGTATTTTACATTAGGCTGATGAATTAATTGGGGTATCTCCTTAAAAACACAATATGACATTGAAGGGGCTACTTGTGATTGTGACCTTGTATTCCTGAACTTTAAAGTATGCTTTTTTTCATTTTCTGCATAGTATGCGTCGAGATACCCAACCAGGACTGTTGAGAGCAAAAGATGCATCCGTGAAATTGATCGATTTGGGTTTGCAATTCATTCCCATGGAACAAATTATCAAAGATGCCGTGGAGGACTTAAAGAGCAAGGGGTTCATTTGATCATATTTCTTGGAATGACGCTCATTTTATCGCATTGAGTACTTATTGGCTGTGGCACGAGTAAAGTATGTATAATGTAAACCTGTTTTCTCAGTAACTCTGCGAAATCTAGTTGGACACTTTTAGCTTAATATTTATAAAATCTTGTTTGTTGGGGAAAATATGAATTGATAGGGGAAGGATTAAGGGCTTTAAAATGTGTGTGTGTAAGAGACAAAGCTGCTTTCCACTGCGTTGGATCCTGGATGTCCTAGACTGTGATGTGTTTTACCGGTGGAATCTCGAAAATTATCGTCAATTGTTTCTAAAAGACGAGGGTGTGTTTGAATCATAGCTCTATGCTTCTCCAATAATTATTTATATTTAATTTAAATATTATTTTACAATATATATAAATATTAGTTAAACATAGATTATATATATATATATTATATCTTAAAAAATGATTCGATTTGATTCATCGAATATTAAACAATTGAATTATGAATCTGTTATCTTAATTCAATCACCCGTCTAATTTCTAAAACATAATTAAACCCAAGTAATTTATGGCCAAAAGAATCCTAAGTAGTTAAATAAAATAATTATATTTTGTCAAAAAAGGATTAGCCTTCCGAAAGTTTTATCAGAAGTCAGATACATTGCCTTTTTCGAAAAAGCATTTTGTTTTTATCAATTAATAAAGCTGCAGGAAATTGGTAATAATAAATTAATTATTTATTAGAATTTTCACAACTGAGTAAAAAGATAAAAATTAAAAATTTATAAATTTGATAATTTCGATATATTAAATATAAAATTAAGGAAAATAAATAGTCTTAATCATTCAAATTCAAATAAAATCAGAAGAAAATTTCCTACATTCAGATTTGGGCCTCATCATTTCCGCTCATAATCTCAATAGCCCAAAGAAAAGCAGGATAATAAATAATTGGAGGAGAGAGAATCAATGTCCAATTGTCCCACTCTGGGAGACCGTAAGCCTATGCTCTACACAGCGAACGGTGGCTTCGTTAGTTCTTCGTCGAGCGCGGCTCTGCCTCTTAACAATTTTTTGAATTAAAGAATTACCATGTCGGTACAGAGCTGAGCTGCCCCGATACTCCCACCAAAATTGCATTTCTCTTCTTTTCCCGGCGTCTGAAGTCTGAACCCTCTTCTTCTACCTATTCACTGTCACTCTTGCCAATCTCACTTCCCAATGCCTTCAAATTCTTGCTTCATCATTTTTACCTTCTTCTTCTTCACCTTTACCAGCTTGGACTGTAGGGTTCAAGCAGTGGGTGTGAACTGGGGCACCTTGGCATCCCACCCACTTCCTCCCCCCAAGGTGGTGAGCCTCCTGAAGTCCAACAACATCAACAAAGTCAAGCTCTTCGATGCCGACTCAAATGTCCTTCAAGCGCTTTCTGGGTCTAACATTGGCGTCACTGTGGGGATTCCTAACACTATGCTCAGAAGCTTGAACTCTTCCAAGAAGGCAGCTGAAAGCTGGGTCCATGATAATGTGACCCGCTACTTTTCTAGTGGAGGCAGCGGAGTTCGAATCGAGTATGTTCTATATCTATATATATCCTTCATAGTTTCTTCATGGGTTTGGTTTGATATTGCGTTTAATCTCTAGTTCATTTTGCTTCTCCATGATTTTGCTGATAAATCAATGCAATGCTAAGAGGATAATTGGCTTATCTGTGTTTACCTCTTTCATTTTTCCGTTTGTTCCCTCATTTTGCGTTACGAAGATTTTGGCGGCTTGAGTTGCAACCTCCATTTTATTTGGTTTCTTTCTTCTGTTTCTGTTTCTGTTTTTTTAATTCTGTTTTTTAATATCCTCACATGGTCTTGGCTCGAGAATTTTCCTTGTTATTTCTTATAAATTTCACTTTGGTATGATGGTGTCTGAGCATGATTAGGCCCTGAAGAACAAAAAAAGAGCAATGACCACATAAAGTTTGAGATAGTTTGGCTTGTAAGTTGTACATGAAAGAACGATGCCATGAAGATAATGACACAGTTTCCATAAACAACTTCAGAAACTTATTTTAGTTTTCGTTAGTTTAAGGATGTCTGTGTACATAGTTATATATGAAAGCTGCTGTAGGTTGCCTCAGTTAGTCGAAGGGACTCATACTAAGTTGTTGCATCTTTATGTACTTAGACGAATTGCTCCTTATTGGTAGTCCTGCATGGTGGTCAACCTTATCATTACAAATATCTTCTAGCGCCGGAAGAGCTAGTTGAATAGCCTCCTCTAGTTACCAAAGGCTTTTGGAGGAATGCCTGCCCTTTTGGAATCTCAAAATTCTCTGGTGTGCTAGCTTTAGTGTTAGAGTATAATATCCTTATTGCCATTTTTTTGGTACCCAAATAGAAAAAATAGAAAGACACTCAAATTTAGTTCTTAGGCTATTTAGATAGTTGACCAAGAAGCCTTGGCAGTTTTTCCAGTTCAGTATAAATAGGGTCATTGCTTTTCGGGTGCTGGCTTATATGTGTTTTTTTTCACTTGTAGCTCGAGTATCTCCCTTGGTGGAGTTGCATGTGCCACGTAAAAATGTGAATTGTCTGCTTGTCCAAATATGGTGATAATTATAACAGGTGAAGATATTATAACATATTCATTCATATGGCATTTGCAGCTGCCACTTCTGCCTCTAAATGTGGTTCCGACACAGAAGAAAGCATAGCAGTTACTTTCTGTTAGATAAAGAGTTCTCCTTTTCATCCCCGATGTAAACTTTATGTTTAGGTCTAAAGATTTAAAATTTTCACATTTGAATTTGGTCTTTGCAGTCTAAATCTGTGACTTTGTATTGTTTGCTGGCTTATAACCTTACATTGTAGTCTTAGTGTAGACTTGTTTCTGGGATAAATTGTTTCAATTGAATCTGTATGTTGTCCTAAAACCCAGATTGGCTGTGCATAATATTTTGTTAGATAAGTCACACATAAAACCTATACAGGACCAGTAAGGACTCTTGACACCCTGATCATTACATCCCTGTCTCTCTATTTTTGCAAAATTTCAGAAGCTAGAATCTGTTTGAAATTCATGTTTAAAGCAGACTTGGTAACTGGGAAGGCTTCTTATAATGGTACTGAAAATAATCATAAAAATTAAAATATAAGACAAAGTAAAAAATGATTTCCTAACTTCCACATAATAATAGGGATAATAATCCTAGAGAATAGCATTCTCTTTCAGCCTTTAACAGAATCTAAAAAAAAAAATGCTTACTGCTTGATAATGGAACTTATGTAATTGGCCAACAACAACAAGCGCAAAGAAGTTGTAAACATTATGGAATTTGCTTTTGGAGCAGTTGAAGAAATGGTCTTGTGTCATCTTTCTATTTGATGTAGGACAATGGAAAAGAATAAGGGAGAGAGAATAAGAAAGGTAGGGAGAATTAGATAATAATAACATAAATCTAATTATATTTCCTATCACTATTTCTAATTGGTTTAGTCAGCTAAACAGGCTAATGAGAAATTCATCTAGGAGGTATATACTCTGCGGCAGTCTGGTTGGAGGCTTAGAGCCACTTAACTGTACAGAAAATTTTTTTCCTTAGCCTAATTCGAAAAATTCAATTATCTTTGAAGAATGATCTTTTCTAGATATGATCCTAAACATAGCTTATGCAGATATGTTGCTGTTGGTGATGAGCCTTTTCTCCAAACCTATGGTGAGCAATTTCATCCCTTCATCATTGGAGCAGCTACAAACATTCAGGCGGCTCTAGTGAGAGCGAAATTGGACAGCAAAGTAAAAGTTGTGGTTCCATGCAGTTTCGACAGTTTCCAGTCAGAATCTAACCTTCCCTCTCGAGGACACTTCAGACCTGACCTCAACAATACCATGATTGAACTCCTGACATTTCTTAATAAGCATGGATCACCTTTCTTTGTGAGTATTTCTCCATTCTTAACTCTCCTTCAAAACAAAAACATTTCACTGGACTTTGCCCTCTTCAAAGAAACAGCACACGTTCGTAATGATAGCCATAAAGCATACAAAAACAGCTTTGACTGGAGCTATGATACAGTGGTTACTGCATTATCAGCAGTGGGATTTCCAAATTTGGACATTGTTGTGGCAAAGATTGGTTGGCCAACAGATGGAGCAGTCAATGCAAGCTCGTCCCTTGCAGGGACCTTCATGAAGGGTTTGATGAACCACCTTCGTAGCAACTTGGGCACCCCACTTAAACCCCGGCATCCACCTTCTGAAACATACCTTTTTAGCCTTCTTGATGAGGACCAAAGGAGCATCACTTCTGGAAACTTCGAGAGGCACTGGGGTATATTCAATTTTGATGGCCAAGCAAAGTACCAGGTGGATCTTGGCCAAGGATCATCAAAGAGCCTCTTGAATGCGCAAAACGTTGAGTATCTTTCTTCAAAGTGGTGTGTGGTGAACAACAATAAAGACTTGTCTAATGCGACTGCCAACGCTGTATATGCCTGTTCAAATGCTGATTGTACTGCCCTATCTTCTGGTGGATCTTGCTTTAACATAAGCTGGCCCAGTAACATATCATATGCTTTCAATAGCTATTATCAGCAGCATGATCAGAAAGCTGAAAGCTGTGATTTTGGGGGTTTGGGTTTGATCACAACGGTGGATCCATCGGTAGATCATTGTAGGTTTCCTATTGAGATTCGAACTTCTCATTCTGAATTTCTCCGGGTTCATTATGGCCAGTGGATGATCTTACTAGTAGCTTCCCTCTTGGCATGCTTTTGCAGTTTGACATAGGAGCATTTTTTGCAGCTCTCCAGTCTTTGTTAGTTCTGATGCAGATGTTTCTTGTGTTGATGTAAATGGTCTACGCTTGAAAGCTCTTTCACCTAATTTATTTATGAGGAGGTCATCATGATGCCTCTGATGTTTGCCTATCGTGTTGTTCATTCTACATTTCTGGTTTCCATTGCTTTTTGTTGATATGAGATGGCCATCCCTTGAACTAAGTGAAAATACGCCATGAGATTGTGCAATTTGGTTTCTTTACTTTTCTATACTCTTCTAGTTTCCGTTCTTCGGTGTTTTGAGCTTTTATGTAGACAGATTAGATTCAATTTATCTTTGACTTATGTGAATTTTTGAAGCAGGTAAGACGTAAAATAAAAATAAAATTTAATTTTCAATAAAAAATAATAACTGAAATGCCAAAATTCAAAAAAGGAAAGAAACATTAGAGTTGAATTCGTCGTATTTAATCTGAGTGACTCAAAAATCAAAGAATAGGAGCATAGTAGAGAGAACAGAAATCGAATTGAAATTGTGTTATCTTCTCCTTTGTTGATTGTTCCAGGAAAAACATTCTCTTCAGTTAGTTTCTTTGCTTTTTTAAAGAAAAAGTTTAAAGTACAATATAGTTGATTAAATCAGTTTTTAATAAGAAAATCAAATTTAATTAAACTGCAATAATGTATCGTTATACGTATATATATTTAGATTTTTTTTGTATTTTCAATTATAATGTTTACTGTATATTTATTATTACGCCATTCATTTTTTAACGGACACTTTCTGAAAAAAATGTTTATATTTATTTATTATTTTAAAATTTCAAAATAATATTAGCTATGATTGGTTCAATTATATCGTTACATGTGATTGTAATGATAAAAATTATATTAATTGCTTTTCTCTATCCAAGGACATATTAAAAAAATTTAAAAAAAAATTTCTAAGATATTAATGATATTCCTTAATTTATGTATTATAAACTTAAATCATATGTAAGTAAAAAACCACTTAATAATTAGGAGATATATAAAAAAAATGGAGGGAATACTATTTTTAGGGAAATTATGTTCTTGGTTTCTAAGGTTTCGTTCATTTTTTAAATTAGTTCTTAAGGTTTAATTTTTTCAAGTTAGTCCCTAAAGTTACATCCATCAAGTTTGTTTACCTTTGAAATTTCATAAAATAGAAGAAGAGTGACACATGAACCTAACACCATTAAATAAGCTGACTTGGAGGATGGTAAAACACCCTGCACCTGAAAAGTGACATATTTGAAAATATATGACAAATTTAAAGGTTGAAATAGCAAAATGCCTAGCTTTCAGAGGGGCACTTTCCGCAAAAAACGTGGCTCTTTACTTCAAAGAGAGCATGGTTGAGGTTTTTTAGCTTCCTTTGTTACTTCCATGAGACGATTCCAAACTGCCCTAACTAACAGAGCCAAGGTTGCACAAACAGAGCATTGGAGGAGCAGAGTTGAGGTTGTGAAGTTGTACGATGGTAGAATCAACAAAGCAACAGTCATCAGAATGAAGGGGCAAGGTGTTTCTTTGAGAATCTTGTAACTTTTTGGGTACCATTCATGGTTTTTTTTCATGTTGGACTTGTAGCTTTGTGATCCTAAAAAATGAATAGAGGAAAATCACTCATTCTATCTTTGGCTCTTTTCATTTGTGTTCTTCATGATTTATTCAAAACGGATCCCCAAACCTGTCACAACTCCAAGAGCCTCAAAAATAAACTTTGTGGGTTTAGTTATTGCAAAATAAAAAATTGTATCTTGATGGGTATTTCATTAGGTATGGTTTTGTAACTTTTTAGTTTTGTAGTTGTTTTGGTTTTACAACTTTAGGGTTCGATAACTTGTTTTATGGTGCTTATGGATGTCCTATAGCTATATTTTGAGCATTAGTTTTATGGGTTATGGTCTTTGGTGAAAGATTTCATTGGGTTATGTTCCTGAAATTTGTTTATGGACTTGTTCTAAAGCCCCCTATATATGGTCAAAAAAAAAAAAAAGAAAGCGAGTTGTGTTCTTTGATGTTAATTTGATTGGTATTTTTAATTTGTTCTCTTTATTTTGTAGTAAAAAAATAATATAATATTAATAATTTTTTGATTTGATAGGTACAATTTACTTCGCATGGAGCCCAATAAAGATATAGCTATAGATAGTGAAGAAGATGAGAGTTCATATGATAATAATTCTTATGGGTCCGCTAAGGATTGTGATGAAGCAAATATTGATGATTATTTTCATCAATATGTTGACAAAGATGTTATTGAGTTCATGGATAAATATAATGGTAATTGTGCAAATGGTACACAAGATCAACCTATATCTTCTATAGGTGATATATCTTCTACAATTCGAAAGTTAGTTTCAGCATATCCTATGTACAATAAGAGAGATCTAATCATGCAATCTGATGATGAAAATGAGAAGTTATATTTGTTAGTTAGGCTGACTTCCCAAGAGGGGGGTGAATTGGGAAGATTAAAATTTTCTGCACAAAGTGAAAATAATGAAGAAAGCAAGGTATGACAGAAAAACAGAGTATAAAGCAGTAAGATAAACGAGTAGTGATAGAGAGAAGAAAAACTCTAATATTTATCCTGGTTCGGTCTCTCCTCTTGACCTACATCCAGTCCCCAAGACAACACTTGAGATTTTCCACTATTCAGCAAGAATTCAACGGGCTTCTTGCAAATGCCACAGTATAACTTCAGTGCTCTGTATTCTAGAGCTCACTCAATCTCTTTCTGCACTTTCACAAAGTGCTTTACAATCCCTTGTGATATCTCCTCACAAGTAAATCTATCTTCCAGATGAAGATTAGATTATTTACAAAGATGAAACTCTCTTGAATAGAGTGAATATGAAGGTTGAAGTACAAGTATTGAAGTAAGAGGGTAAAAGTCTTTGAGTAGAAGATTTGGCAGAATTTCAGTATATACAAAGTTTGATTCGTTACCCACAACTTCAAATGATGTTGTATTTATAGATTTAGGTCCCAACTATTCGTTAGAGAGAAAATCTATCCGTTGGGGAAGTTATCCAACGGTTACTTTGAAAAACTATCCGTTAACCAACCGCATTTAATGCTTCTGACATACTGAAATTCGAATTTTGGTTGGTCAACAGATGAATTTCGAAGGAACCGAAGGTTAAAGCTTCCAACGTTGAAATACGAATTTTGGAACTTAGAAAATGTTTTCATGTTGTGACATACGAATTTTCAAGAAGACATTTTTTCTGTTAAGTGTGAACAGTATTTTCAATTTGTTACAGTGCCCTCGAAATTCAAATTTTGGAACCCCAAAATTCGTCTATCCGCAGCAGGCTCAAAAGGCACAGTAGTTCATTTACTTCAAAATTTGAATTTTCAAAGAGTGAAGTTCGTCTGTCAGAGAGACCTCTTTTCAGACTTACTTCAACATTCGAATTTGTTAACAAGACTGACTTCCCAAGAGGGGGGTGAATTGGGAAGATTGAAATTTTTCTGCACAAAGTGAAGTGGGTGAAGATATCACAGTATAATGAAAGCAATGAGTAAAACAGAGTAAGCTGATAAGTAAAGATAAGGAGAAGAACACTCAGTGATTTATCTTGGTTCGGTCTATCCACTTGACCTACGTCCAGTCCCCAAGACAACTCTTGAGATTTATCCACTATACAGCAAGAATTTCAACGGGCTTCTTGCTAATGCCACAGTACATGAGTATGCTCTATTTCTGAGCTCTCTCAAACTCTCTAAGCACTTTCTCTATGTGCTTCCCAATCCCCTTGTGAATTCCCCTCACAAGTAAATCTATCTTCCAGATGAAGAGTAGATTGTTTACAAACGAATAACTCTCTTGAATAGAGTAGATATGAAGGTTAAAATACAAATAATGAAGTTGAGAGGGTAAAAGTTTTTGAGATGAAGATTCAGCAGAAATTCGGTATATACAAGTTTAATTCGTTACCCATAACTTCAAATGATGTTATATTTATAGTTTTAGTTCTCAAATATCCGTTAGAGACTAAATCTATCCGTTGGGGAAGTTATCCAACGGTTACTCTGAAAAACTATCCGTTGACTAATCGTATTTAATGTTTCTGACACACTGAAATTCGAATTTTGGTTGGCCAACAGACGAATTTCGAAGGAATTGAAGATTAAAGCTTCCAATGTTAAAATACGAAGTTCGTCTGTCCATAGAGTGAAATTCGAATTTTGAAATTTATAAAATATTTTCACAATGTGACATACGAATTTTCAAGAAGAAAGTTTTTCTGTAAATCGTGAACAGTGGTTTCAATTTGCTACAGTACCCTCAAAATTCGAATTTTGGATGCCCAAAATTCGTCTGTCCATTGAACGTTCAAAGAGGCATAGTAGTTTACTTTCTTCGAAATTCGAATTTTGACAGAGTGAAATTCGTCTGTCAGAGACTAATTTTTAAACTTAATTTCTTCTTGATTTCAGATGAACTTTAACATAGTTTCAGATGAATTTCTTCTGTTTTCTCAAGTTGTGTTTTGTCTGAAATTCGAATTTTGAAAGAGTGAAATTCGAATGTCACAAAGAAGCTCATTTCAGACTTACATGAAAATTCGAATGTTGCTAAGTCAAAGTTCGTCTGTCAGAGAGCATTTTTCAAACTCAATTCTTCTTGATTTCAGATGAACTTTAACGTAGTTTCAGAAGAATTTCTTTGGTTTTCACAAATTGCATTTTGTCTAAAATTTGAATTTTAAAACTGTGAAGTTCGTCTGTCACTAAAAGGCTTCTTTCAGACTTGATGAAAATTCGAATTTTGAATGGCCAAAATTCGTCTGACAGAGAGACACCTCTTCAGACTTATTCAGTTTTAGCTCGAAATTCGAATGTCCAAAGACAAAGTTTGAATTTCCAACTTGACAGTTCAGTTAAACTTTCAAACTTCGTCTGTTTGTGAGTGTTTTTCAAATAAGTAAAGATTTAATTTCAAATCAAGGTTTGAAAACATCTTTTTCTCAAATCAAAATCTTTTACCCAATCAAAACAAGAACTAAAGATCCTACAAAAGATCTAACAGTAAATACTTAGAAAATCTTCACTTGAAACACTTTGATCTCCTTTGATATCTTCAATCCAAGCTCTTGAGTGTTGGTTTGGAATCATCAAAACTCTTGATTCAACAGAATTTGTAAACACTGTCCTTCGTATGTCATCATGTCATTTCAACAGACTCACAACTTTAGCTTCTGAAATTTGAATTTCCAATGTCAAAGTTCGTCTGTCAGTGAGCAATTTTGAAACTCAATATGATCTTGATTTCAGATGAACTTTAACATTATTTCAGACGAATTTCTTCAGTTTTCATAAATTTCATTTTTTCTGAAATTCGAATGTTCAAAACCCAAAGTTCATCTGTTGCTCAACAGCTTCTTTCAGACACTTATGAAAATTCTAATTTTGGAAAATCAAAATTCGTCTGTCAGAGAGACATCTCTTCAGACTTATTCAGTTTTAACTCGAAATTTGAATTTCCAAAGCCAAAGTTCGAATTTCCAACATGACAGTTCAATGTAAACTTTTCAAACTTCGTCTGTTGGTGGGTATTTTTCAAGTATTTCATAAAATCAAGTTTTTAAAACATCTTTTCATCAAATCAAAGTCTTTTACCCATACTTAAACATAACTAGTGATCTTACAACAAATCTTGTACGGATTACTTCAGAATTTCTTCACTTGAACTCTTTGTGCACCTTTGATATCTTTTGTTCCAAGCTCTTGAGAGTTGATTTGGAATCATCAAAACTTCTTGATTCAACATTCTCCCCCTTTTTGATGATGACAAAACAACTTACAAACTGGATTAGTACTTGGGTTTGCTTTAACAAGCTCCCTCTCAACATATGCATTGTATTTCAAAAGATATCATATATGGTAAACCATGTGAAAAGATTCAAAGAGCAAATCATTGCAACCGAGAAATTCTTTCATTTAAACAAATGTTGCTTTACAGAGACAGGATTTAAGCAGAGTTCATTCAAATACACAAATTAAATACAGAATACAAACTATCAAAACAGCAAAGCTCAATACAAATAATCAAAACAGACAGCACAACAAGAGGATTCAAGCTTAAGTTCTAAGCATTCCTTCCATCACTTCTTCTTTGGCTTGGTCTTCTTGCTGTACGTCTTCCCAGATGGCTTAGCAGTAGATTTTCCAGTTTGCTTCTTCTTCTCCCCCTTTTTGGCATCATCAGGAAGGCCAACAAAATCAACCGGAGGAGGGATTTGAGAAACTGGAATGGCTTGAAGTGGCACAGGAGCAAAGGGGATTTCTGGTTCAACTGGTGGAGGAGGCTCAGGACTTGGTTCTTCATCATCATCAGATACCTCAATCAACACCTGCATTGCATGCCTGGAAAGAGCCAACTGAGCTCTTTGTTCCTATGAGAGTCCATAAGCAGCGAGAGAAGGAGGAGCTGGTTCATCAGGACGAAACAATTCTTCAAGCCTTCTCCTCTGAGCTTACAGCAGAGCATTGTGAGCAATAACTTCATAATCAACAACAGGCACAATGCTTCTCTCTTTATTGCTGGCATCCTCCTGCATTAAAGAGGTGGAAATGGCTGCCACCAGTCTTTCAACTTGCTCAGATTCTTGAATGGACAGAATTGAATCCTGAGCATCTTCTTGCATAGGCTCATGAGGGCTTGTTTCTTGAAGTCCTTCTTCTTCCAAACCATAGTCCAAGGGTGGACTAGGACTTGGTGTCCTCATTGTACTAGCAGGCTTATCCCTATCTATATTATCATCATGGTCAGAAGAGGCTAGCTCAAAGGGGCTTGGAGGCTCAGGGGTTAGAGATTGGACTGGCACAAAAAATCCTGATTGAGGTGGAGCTGATGTGGTAAGGATTGCACTTTGAATTTCTTCATAGGCATCAGCAACCACTTTCATGTTCTTTGCCAACTGATGAATCTGATCTTGCAGATGAGCAATCTTGGAATTTTGCTCATCTCTGATGCTAAGAATGAGTGTAGACAGGCTGTCATACAACTAAGTGATCTTGGTTGGCTTGGCACGAGAGGAGGGAGCAGATGGAATGTGAGTGGGCTTGGAGGGAGATGGGTCTAGCAGGAGCCTCAGAAGTACCCTCTTGCTGTAGGGAGACACCATCAACAAAGAATAGATCCTCAGTTCTTCCTGCTCCCTTTCCAACCCATCTTCCTTCATCCTTTTCAATACCCATTCTTTGCAGTTCTTCCTCCTTGAAGATCTCAGTGGGCTTCCCCTTCCCCTTCTTAAGATGCTGAATTCTGGTATATTGCAAAATTATGGAAATGATAGCTGCATAGGGGAGTGTGGAGTCCTTTCTCTGATCCCTTGCTTTGATCATACGTTGGAGTATGATATGTCCCATGTTGATCAGCTTTCCACGCATGATTGTTGCCATGACATGTGCCTCTGCCCTTGTTATCAGATTGAAGCTACCTCCTTTGTTGAATATGATCCTGGACACTATGTAGTGCAGGATCCTCACTTGAACACTGAGGTATGTGGGCTTCAACACATTTATTGACGGCCAATTTTCCTTTCTTCTGAACAATGTGCTCAGAATTGTGCTCTCCTTGTAGTTCAGAAAGGGGCCACCTTCTTCATCAGCAGTTTCTACCTCATCCATGTATCCAGAGGCAGTGATGTCAATTTTGAGGCCATCTTGCCCTGGGATCTCCAGCACTTCATTCAAGGTTTCATCTGAGAGCCAGATGGTCCTTGACCTCAGGTTAACCTCCAATTTCTTCTTTTTTGCTGTTGTATTTTAAGGAGGCATACCAAGTTTTTATCACTTCATCATCATATCTCTCCAATACTTCCAATAGATTCTTGTATCTCATCATCCATATACCAGCATCAAAACTATTAGAGACCAAGAAATCTTCCAAGTTTACACAATGTGGCTTGATTACCTTTTTGTTGGCAAACTTGGTGGAGTATTCCTCTTGAATCTGTGGAGTGCTCCATAATGGCAGTGTGGTAAGCTCATATTCCCCAGATTCAGTATTTGAGGATGAAGTGGAAGCAACAAGTTCAGCAGCAACAGGAACAGGGACTGAAGGTTCTGCTATCTTTGAGGAAGAGGGTCCAACCTTCTTTGATTCTCCCTTGAGTGTAGTTTTCTGGCATTTGGAAGGAGTTCCCTTGCTGGATTCGGCCTTTCTCTTCGGTTTTTCTCCTTCCTTCGTGGAATATTAGGATTTAACTGAACATTTTGGCTGAGCCTCTTTTTGCCAGCTTCTGGATTCTTAACTCTTGCCATTTTCGCCGATGAATGTTGCAGAATGGAGCAAAGAATGGGTTTAAAGGATGCGAAAGGAGGTTTAAAAGGTGGGAAATGACGGTTTTTGGTCAGAATTGAAGAGCATTGATTGGAGAATTAGAATAGACTCAGAGAGAATAGGAATAGGGTTACGTCTGTTCGAAAGAAAATCGTCGGTTTTAACGTATGTAACCGTCTGACAGACGAATTTTGAAGGGTCAAAATTCGAACTTCGGGCAGTTACAAGTTAAACCATTTAGCAAAGCTTACTGACAGACAAATTTTTCTCTGTAAGTTCGTCTGACAGAGGCTTGGCTCAAGCAAAACATGATAAACAGACGAACTTTGCTTCAGCAAAGTTCAAATTTTCAAGAACAAATATCAAGTAGCTGGCCAGTCCTAATTAAAAAACATTTGAAGTTTGATTCATTTTGCCAGGAAATTGTGCTATTATCTGTCCATTACAGGTTTTTTGTACTTGCTCGTATGGCCAACGTTTAACTGTAAGTTATAAAATCATGGCCTTTGAGGACTAGAGCCCTTGCCTTTTCACGTATTTGGTCTTCAGGTAATTAGATGTCTATTCTTTACTGTTCAGATTTGTTGCGAAGCAGTTCCAGGTTATGACCCCCATAATGAATTAGATTTTTAGTTAATAATTGAATGAACTTGTTACATGTCTTTTTTTATTTGCAGGATTATACTTTTTTAGTGACATTTATATTTCAAATTTGTGAAAACTAAGTGACAACGAGAATGTTGTTATTTGTTTCATTTGTATTCATAATATTATATCCAATAACAGTGATAGTAGAATAAGTCCATGGGCAACGACTATCATATTTCCTTCGAATTTTATCCTAAATATTTTGTCCCCAACTTGGAAAAACCACTTGGTAATATTTAAATAGAATTTTATTATTTATAATTTTATCCGCTTACTCACATTATATATCCCCTTTTGAAGCTTAATTATAGCACATGGAATTGAGAAACTAGGAAAGGCATACAGTTTCGCTAATACTATCATATACTAGGTTGGAAAGAGTTGTACTCGGGTTTATATTTATAACTGTGCCATTGTCATTTTTCGAAATGAGTTCAAATGTTTTGATTTCCTAGTGCTCGTTTGGTTTTCAGTTAGTTAAAAATAAGTTTTGGTAGAATTAGTTTTTCAACGTAATTATAATAAAAATTAATTTTGAACTAATGTGTTTATATTTGGATGATTTATTTCAAAAGTTGATTTTGGTAAAAGTGATTATGTTTGAATGGTTTTAAACAAAAGCAATTATAGTTGTATAATTTTTTTTCAATTTTTAATAGATAAATTTTCTTTTTCCAATATCTATTTAATTAATCAATGTGTGTCTATATTTGTATAAAAAAAAAACTAAAAGTTCCAAAATTAAAATATTATAAATAAGATTGATAATATTACATGACTAATTATGTTGTATAGATTGTATAATTTGCTCTCTAATTACAGCAAATCAGCATGTTAACCTTAAAACCCACTATTTACAAATGTCCCTTGCAGGAAATGCCCTAGAGAGACCTACATAGAAAGAAAGGCATTGTAAGGTAATCCTATACGTTTCCAGAAGCTGAAACTACCAACGTTTCAGCACCAAAACAATATAAGTGATTGAACACTTACAAATTCCTTGTGTATCACTATCGAATCATACAAGTCCTTTCTCATTTCTTTAATTCATCAATCAAAGCATGGGGTCATTTTGGAAAGGAATTTCTTGGTGTTTAATCATTTTCAGCTCATATCCCAGAAACTAAAAATTACTATTGACTCTTTAGGACATATATTATTCTTAGTATCATGAAGCCTCGTGAAAAGAATTGTTATATGTACATGGAGACTAAAGCAAATTTCAAAATGCTACCTTTGTCTTAAGAACCAACAAAAATTTGCAGTAAAATTCCAAATGCAATTTTATTAGCCAAATCTTCATTTGATTATTTTGCATACAAACATGTATAGCCAGTGAAGCGAGATTAAGAAAGAAACATATAGAGATTAAGAAAAAAAGATAGAAAGAGGCGAGATTAACAATCACTACTATGGCTATTTTGGAGAAGGAAAGAACTCACTAGCAAGTGTCCACAAGTTCACCCCCAAAGCATTCACCTAAATCAGTAACAGAGGTGAAGAGAGCTGAGAATGACAGTGGTCAATGGATTAACACAAGGCTAGGTTGCAAAATAAAAAAAAAACCTGTGCTCTGTTATTCACCCCCTGCAACAATGACGAGAGAAGTGAATAACAGAACATATGTTGCAAATTAAAAAAAAAACCAAAGACGCCGCACCTAATAGAACTCACCGAAGATAAAGCCTGACGGAGCAAGAAGAAACAGGGGTTGCGATGAAGTTCAAAGTTGAAACATGGATCAACACTAACGGAGGAAGATTAGAAAGGCAATGGAGTTGATTTTGCTACGGGTAGTCAGTGTAAGCAAGTTCACCCCCAAATCGTTCACCAAAATCAGTACCAGAGGCAAATTAGTGTGCACAAGGAACAGAGGAGCCCGATCTATGAGAGCTGGGGTAGATCGAACAAGATGCTTTGCATCGAACTTGTGCAGAAATGGTGCGGATCTGGTGAGAAGAAGGAACGCCGATTTGGTGAGGAGAAATTGAGCTGCAGCGTTGTGAGGAGAAGGAAAGCGGATCTGATGAGGAGAAGGAACCCTATAGATTAGAGTGGAAAGAGAGCGTTGAGCTTATTTACTGCGAATTTATGATTCTTCCAATGATCAGCAATAAATATAGATTTGTAGTTAGCACTGGGAGACTGAGGTTCTGTTTGGAAATTAGTTTGTAACTCCGTTTGGGCCTTAAACTGAGTTTGATGGCCCATTATGAGTGTTTGGCTATTTTTCTCATAATTTGTTCTGAACTCATTCTTGTCCTAAAATGAGTTATCTGAGAAGCAGCTTCACCTTTGCTTCTCTGTCTCATTCTCATTCTCAGTTGCCAACAGATCTGCATTTATTACTGACCATTGGAGGATATTAAAATTTGCAGTAATAAGCTCAACGTCCCCATCTATCCTTTCTTTGCTCAACACACCTGATCCAGAGCCTTGAACACTACAAATCCAGTCTCAAATTCAGACTCCCAACATCACCTTCCTTCTCCTCACCAGAACCGCACAGATCAACAGCTTCTGACCCATCTCTGGTGTCTCTGCCGTTGAGTTGCAGCAGATCCATGCAGCAGATCTAAAAATTGAACGGGCTGAGTTTGAGGAGTTCCTTTGCCGTTGGAAAACGCTCACTGATCCAGTCCAGTTCACGGATCTGACCTACTTATGCAGCAGTTTGTGTGCTAAGGCTCACTGTCTCGCCGTCTCGCCTCCTCGATCTTCCTCTATTCAGGTATGCTTGGTCTCTCCTTCTCCTCTGTTCGGTCACAAGTTTAATGGCCATGAAGTATGCATTTGTTCGGTCTCTCCTTAGTTTTTGTTTCCTCTCTGTGGTTGACTTCCTTCTCCCGCGTCTCTTCTCGTCCATGAACCATTCGGTCTGCCAATAGCCATTCACGCCCCCTGTTTCTCATCCCCTGGCTCCGACCTTATTTTTAGTGAGATAAGTGTGTTTAATGAAACACACTTATCCCTTGTCAGTTTAAATTAGGGGATTTGCACTGTCCATATGAGAAGCTTGATTTTGCATAACAGATTGTAGTGAATTTTAACACTATAATGTGAAAAAATTCATTAAAGGCAAAAACATGTTGGTATTATTTTTTATTGGTGCAGTTCACAGGATATATAACCTGCATATGAAGTCACTGATCCACTATATTGGCTTGTGGATTGATACTTGCATCATTAACATCTTGAAAAACCTCTGAGCTCCATATTCAATAAGTGTGTTCTTGATGTTTGAGACTTAGATGCGTTTGACCTAGGTTAAACTCTTCCATATGCAGAACAATATATAAATGTTAAGTTCATTTGTGTTGTTAGCTGGTGGATTGGAAACCTACAGCCTAAAAGGTTTAAACTTATTCTTTTTGGGTTGTGATTCTAGAGAAATTCTATTAGAGGTGTTTTATCTTTGAAAATGATGAGTTTGGAAGTGTATATTTGACGTTGAACTGAGTTTCTGCTTATAATACATGCTTACTAGTTACTAGTAAATACAAATACAAATAATAATAATAATAATAATAATAATAATAATAATAATAATAATAATAATAATAATAGCAATATAGCATTTACAATCAGTGCATGGATTAAAATGGTGATGAGAGCATTCTCTATTAGATGTAAACTAGTATGAAGGTGATACATGAAGGTAATCATCTATGGCAATTGTTACTGTGAGCTGATTTTGATGTTTTATTGCATAAATAGTATACATTTTAAGATACTTGAATTCTTATGCTTAAACATTTTTGGAGCTTCCTAAATAGGTGGCTAAGTTAAGTGAAATACTCAGTTTCTCATTGACTAATGAATCTAATCTCATATGCTGATGAGCTATTTCATTTATTTATGCCTACTAACTGGAAGATAATAAATAAGCTTAGTGTATTTACATAGTTTAATTGAAGCACAAGTTTTTCAGTCAAACCTATATATGCTAAAGTATAAGGTGATGCTTTGACAGTTTTCATATATAGTTGATCTGGAGTTGCAGGTTAAAGAAACTTAGTTTGCTGAATTGATTATTCATGTTCACTGGCCTACCAGTGAGTGGCCTTTAGCTCTCCAACAATGAATAGCTTCTTCATGCACTAATGATATGAGATTATGCCACTGCTTTCTTATAAGATTGTTTTCTAAGATGTCTTATGCAAATCATCTTGGACATACTCTCTTGAAACCTTATTCTGAGTTGAAAATGAAAGTGGAGAATTCTCTGTGAGTTAGAAATAAAAACACTCAATAAGTGATATTGATGATATAAGGAAATATTAATATATGAAACATTTGGGATTAATTTTTTTTAATAATATTATAACTATAATTAATATCATGGAAGGAAAAGAATATTAGTTCTTGCCTTTGGGTAGTGCCAAGCCTTAAAAAGTACAAGCTTGGCCTATTTTACAAACTGGGCTTTTCTAAACAGGTCCAATTTTTTTATTGAGCTTATATATATATATATATATATTTTCAAGTCAAGCCTATAGGGCTGAGTGGGCTTTCAGACTCGTGATCATTTCTAGTAAGAAATTTTGATGGTTCTCCTCACTCTTCTCACCCACCACCATAAGTGATATATACAGGAATTATGTTTGAGCTATGGAAAGTTTATTGTCAAGTTTGTTGGTTGTCGATATGATTTCTTTCCAATTTTAATATAAGGACTTCGATTTTATGCTCTCTTCCTCAAAGTAAAGTCATGACTTGTGCTATTTTGTCATTTCATCAAATTTCTGAGATATTCTATTGAGGTCGGTCTCTCCTATTGATTGTATAGTCCATACTATGATTTTGATGAAAGTGAATCCCTCATCTTTCAGACAAAATATGAGCTTTTCCCAATTTAGAATTATATTTCCTCTTGGTAATACACTATTAGAATTGTATGATTTTCAGAGATGGATATTTCCAATGATTACCTTACTATATATTGTTGTATTCTTGTATAATTTTCATAAGAAGCATGATGAGTAACGACAAGTCGAAAGCTACATGGGATAGAAATGCAACTAAGATTTTCATTGACCAATGCTTGGAACAAGTTCTGAAAAAACAAAGGCGTGGCACCACCTTTACAAGAAATGGGTGGAATGCTATCACCAATGGATTCAATGAGAAAACTGGTAGGGTATATGACAAGACTCAATTGAAAAACAAGTGGGACAATCTTAAAAAAGAATGATAAGTGTGGAATAGATGTTTTGGTAAAGAGACAGGCTTGGGATGGGATCCTGATAAGCAAACATACAACGCTACTAATGACTGGTGGGAGAGAAAGCTCAAGGTATGCAATAATATGCTAAGCAATTATTTTGTTTTTATGATGTGTATTATCCAATATTGATTAATTTCTTAAATGCAGGAAAATCTATTATATGAAAAATTCTGAGAGAAAGGACTCCCCTTCTCCCAAGAATTAGATTCTTTGTTCATGGATGTGTCTGCCACAGGAGCTCATGCCTATGCACCATCGTCTGGAAGACTACCTACCAACACAGATGACGATGATGTGTATCGTCCATCATTTGAAGATATGGAAGAAGGATCTGGAGATAGTGATGAAGTCTTAGGGGGGGCTAGTACCGGATTTACTGCCGAGTTGCAACAAACTGTTTATTTAAACACTTCTCAGGCAACCACTAGTGGAGGCAATAGAAAGAGGAAGAGGAAGAGAGGCAACAAAAAGTCAAACACTCTGATGCTAGTTGATGCAATAAGTAGAATAGCTGATGTGTCTGAGTCAAATCAGCAAGGGGATCCTTCAACATTCCTTGGTGAAGCAATCGCTGATTTACTAAAAATTGAGGCAATCAGCAATGATATTGATTTCCATTCCCGATGCTGTCAATTTCTTACATCCTCTCGAGATGCAAGAGTTACATTTATGGCCTTGAAAGAACACAAGGAGAAGTTGGTGGCATGGTTGAGGCTTGAAGTTTACAAACTATAGATTGTCTTGAGATGGATTCTGTTTGACTATTAAACTTTATATTATGTCTGTTTGGTTAAACTATTGATTTTGTCTGAGTATTAAACTCTAGATTGTGTTTCACTAGTAAATTTATGTCTGACTATTCTGTTTGACTAGTGAACTTTAAAAAGCTGGGTATGATTTAATTGAGGTTGTATTTCTTAATTACATGTTGTGTTTGTTCTAATGGAAGGGTCTTGTAAAAAACGTCTTAAAAGGGCTCAAAAGGTCTGTGCATTGGTTGGTTTATATGTGGCAAAACATTTGTATAAAGAGCCATGAAGAACTTGTGAGTACACAGGCCATGCATGGGTGGAAGAAATTTTAGATGGACATCCTATTCATTGTTATGAAATGTTTCGAATGGAGAAGCATATATTCCATGTTCTTTGCATGGCATTGGAACAGCGTGGATTGAAAAGAACTAATTAAATAGGGGTGCATGAAAAGGTTGCAATATTTTTACATTCGGTCAAACATGGGGTAGGAAATAGGATGCTACAAGAAAGATTTCAACACTCAGGAGAGACAATTAACAGAAATTTCCATGATGTCTTACATGCTTGCCTTTTACTCTCAATGGACTACATCCAGCCACAAGATAGAACATTTCGTTCCATACCCAAAAAAATCCAAAATGATCCCTGATATTGGCCGTTTCTCAAAGATACTATAGGAGCAATTGACGGCACTTATATCCCATGTGTGGTTCCTGCTAGTGAACAAGTTAAATTTATTGGAAGAAAAGGAATTGCAACGCAAAATGTGATGGCTGTATGTGATTGGACATGTGCTTCATTTTTATGTTGTGTGGATGGGAAGGCACTGCACACGATGCTTGGGTATTTCAATATGCTTTGACAACTCCATCCATGAACTTCCCGCATCCACCTCAAGGTATGTTTCTCATTTATACAATGATGCTTTATTTTAATTTAAATAACAAATAATTTACTACATTCTGAATTATTATTAGGTAAATATTATTTGGTTGATGCAGGTTATCCAACACCAATTGGTTATTTTGGTCCGTATAAAAGTGAACGTTATCACCGTCCAGATTTTCGACGTTCTTTTCATTTCAAGACACATAATGAGTATTTCAACTACTATCATTCATGTTTGAGGTGCACGATAGAAAGGATTTTTGGGGTTTGGAAGAATAGATTTGCCATTTTACGACATATGCCCAACTTCAAGTATCAAACACAAGTTCAAATAGTTTGTGCAATAATGGCCATCCACAACTTTATTAGAAGGCATTCTGAAACTGATTTTGACTTTATGCAGTTCGAAAATAAAGATATATGTATTGAACATGAGGATCTAACTCAGGACGTTGAGAATCCTCCTATGCATACAAACGTGACCTCTTCAAGGGAGATGGATCATATTCGTGATATAATTAAAGATCAAATTGTACTATCTATACAATATAATTAGGTAAATATTAATTGGTTGATGGGGGTTATCCAACACCAATTGGTTATTTTGGTCCGTATAAAAGTGAACGTTATCACCGTCCAGATTTTCGACGTTCTTTTCATTTCGAGACACATAATGAGTATTTCAACTACTATCATTCATGTTTGAGGTGCACGATAGAAAGGATTTTTGGGGTTTGGAAGAATAGATTTGCCATTTTACGGCATATGCCCAACTTCAAGTATCAAACACAAGTTCAAATAGTTTGTGCAACAATGGCCATCCACAACTTTATTAGAAGGCATTCTGAAACTGATTCTGACTTTATGCATTTCGAAAATAAAGATATAAGTATTGAACATGAGGATTTAACTCAAGATGTTGAGAATCCTTCTATACATACAACCGTGACCTCTTCAAGGGAGATGGATCATATTCGTGATATAATTAGAGATCAAATTGTACTATCTATACAATATAATTAGGTAAATATTAATTGGTTGATGGGGGTTATCCAGCACCAATTGGTTATCTTGGTCCGTATAAAAGTGAACGTTATCACCTTCCAGATTTCCGATGTTCTTTTCATTTCGAGACACACAATGAGTACTTCAACTACTATCATTCAAGTTTGAGGTGCATGATAGAAAGGATTTTTGGGGTTTGGAAGAATAGATTTACCATTTTACGGCATATGCCCAACTTCAAGTATCAAACACAAGTTCAAATAGTTTGTGCAACAATGGCCATCCACAACTTTATTAGAAGGCATTCTGAAACTGATTCTGACTTTATGCAGTTCGAAAATAAAGATATAAGTATTGAACATGAGGATCTAACTCAAGATGTTGAGAATCATTCTATACATACAACCGTGACCTCTTCAAGGGAGATGGATCATATTCATGATAAAATTAGAGATCAAATTGTACTATCTATACAACATAATTAGGTAAATATTATTTGGTTGATGCGGGTTATCCAACACCAATTGGTTATCTTGGTCCGTATAAAAGTGAACGTTATCACCTTCCAGATTTTCGACGTTCTTTTCATTTCGAGACACACAATGAGTACTTCAACTACTATCATTCAAGTTTGAAGTGCACGATAGAAAGGATTTTTGGGGTTTGGAAGAATAGATTTGCCATTTTACGGCATATGCCCAACTTCAAGTATCAAACACAAGTTCAAATAGTTTGTGCAACAATGACCATCCACAACTTTATTAGAAGGCATTCTGAAACTGATTCTGACTTTATGCAGTTCGAAAATAAAGATATAAGTATTGAACATGAGGATCTAACTCAAGATGTTGAGAATCATTCTATACATAAAACCGTGCCCTCTTCAAGGGAGATGGATCATATTCGTGATATAATTAAAGATCAAATTGTACTATCTATACAACATAATTAGTTATGTAACATTATCAATCTTATTTATAATATTTTAATTTTGAAACTTTTTTTTATACAAAAATACACACCCATATTGATTTATCAAATAGGTATTAAAAAAGAAAATTTATCTATTAAAAATTGGGAAAAAATTATACAACCAAAACTGCTTTTGTGTAAAACCGTCCAAACATAATCACTTTTATCAAAATCAATTTTTAAAGAAATCATCCAAACACAAACACGTTTGTCCAAAACTCATTTTTTTCATAACCACGTTACAAAACCAATTCTATCAAAACTCATTTTCGCTTAACTGAAAACCAAACAGGCCCTGATTTTTCAACGGAGAAGCAAAGGTTAAGCTGCCTCTGAGGAAACCCGTTTCAGAGCCAGAATGAGTCAGAATCATTAAAAGAAAGCCAAACACAATTTATTTGGATCAAACTCATTTTTAGGCCCAAACTCCATTTGAAACGAGCTACCAAACAGTTACTTATTTTCTTTACGGACATCGCGTTTGGTAGTTTTAGCATTATTTAATTTTTTATTAAAATGATGCTTTTTTTAAATATTAAAATAAAAGGGAGAAAAATGTTGTGGAACGTTTTTATAAATACAATGATGGTGAATAAATTTTTGTTTTGACAAGGCTAGGCTATATGTGGGTCAAAGACGGACAAGTTAACCCAAATTGGGCCAACAAATAAGTTTGCATAAGAGTTGTTTTCTTGAAAAGGAATTATTTTTTATCTCATAAAAAATAGGCATAGAATATTTGTTGCAATTTTGCATCATTATTTAATATTTAATAAATTATGATACATATGCTTTTTATTATTTATTTGTGTTAGATATGCTGGCTTTACAAGAGGGGGGTGAATTGAGAAAATTAAAATTTTCTGCAAAAGTCAAGAGAGTGGTGAAAGCAAGAGTGACAGTAAAAACAGAGTATAAAAGGATAACCAAGTGAAAACAAGATAAGGGAAGAGAAGACACAGATATTTATCCTGGTTTGATCTCTCTATCTTGACTTATGTCCAGTCCTCAAGCTACCACTTGAGATTTTTCACTATTTTACAAGAATTCGGTGGGCTTCTTGCAATGCCTCAGTACAATTTGATGATCTATTCCAATAGCTTACTATCTCACTCATTGTACTCTGGCTAAATACTTTCCAAATTCATTGTGATATTTTCTCACAAGAAAATTTTTCTTCCAGATGAAGATAAGATTGATTACAGTGAATAAACTTTCTAATTTAGAGTGTATATGAAAGTTGAAGTACATGATATGAAGTATGTGAGAATAGAAGACTTTGACTCAAGAATTTTGCGGAGTTTCTGTATATACAATGTAAAATCGTTACCCACATCTTCAAATAAAATTCTATTTATAAATTTATGTCTTAATTATACGTTAGAGATAAGATCTAGCCGTTAGAGATGTTACCCAATGGTTACTCTAAAAAACTATCCGTTTACCAATTGCATTTAATGCGTTTGACATTCAAAGTTCGAATTTTGGTGTGTCAAAAGATGAATTTCATAGAGACCGAAAGCTAAAGACTTTAACGTTGAACCTCGAAGTTCGTTGTTATAAAGCAAAGTTCAAATTTTCATCTTTGAAAAATGTTTTTATGTTTATTCATACAAATTTTCAAGTTTAAAGTACTTCTAGTAAGTGTGAACAATTGTTCCATATTGCTACAGTGCATTCAAAATTTGAATTTTGGTGCCCAAAATTTGTCTGTTAGTGGGTAGCTCAATATGATACAATAGTTCTTCTTTTTGAAATTCAAATTTTTAAATGCCAAAGTTCGTCTGTCAGAGAAATCTTTTATCAGACTTAATTCAAAGTTCGAATTTCTAAATACTAAAATTCATATGTTAAAAGATTATCATAGCAGACTTGCAGGCCATCTTTCCAAAGCTCAAATTTTCAAAGTCAAAGTTCGTCTATTAGAGGACTAACTAAAAACTCTTTTTAAACTTTACTTTCAAATGAACTTTGCCATATCTTCAGACGAATTTTTTATTTTTCATAATTTGTGCTTTATCCAAAATTCGAATTTTCAAGGAAGAAATTCATCTGTCAGAGGAACCTCTTTTCTGACTAACATATTTTCACTCTGAAGTTTGAATTTCAGATACCAAAATTTGAATTTTCAAAGCAACAAATCAAGTTTATCACTTTAAAGTTCGTCTGTTAGTGGGTATTTATCAAATACTTCATGAATTATAGTAAAATCACATTTTTAAAACATTCTTTTGCAAGATCAAAATCTTTTACTCTTTTTTAATACAATAAGAAATCATATATCTAATCTTATACTTATTTTTCTTGGATTTCTTCTCTTGAGATCTTTTGCACACCTTTGATATCTGTTGTGTAATCATGATCAATGTTTATAAAATTGGAATGGTTATTGAATCATTTGAGACATCGAGATATTGATTTATAGTTTATTGATTGGATATTGGCAGTGGAACTGCACAATGCTCATTGATTTTTCTAAGAATTCAATGTGATTCTAGTCATTTTTAACCATTCCTATACATAAAAAAAGGGAAAATGATACTTTAGGACCAAAATATTCAATTAATGTCATTCTAGGACCAAAACATTTCAAAATGATAGAAATAGACCATGGTCTCAAACTGATCAAAATTTTAAATAGGAAATGATTTAAATGCTCTTATTAAAAAGTTTTACACTTAACTTTCACCTTTTATTATTTAGGTTCCACGATCTGATATTGAACATTCCTAATTTTATATTGAACACATTATAATCACAAAATAATTCAATTGAAAAAGCTCAGTGTAAAATTGAGAAAGCTTAGTGTCCAATCTCAGAACTTGAGTAGTAAATCGCGGGAGTTGAGTGTCAAATTCTGGAATTGATTAGTAAATTCTTTGGTGATCATAACATGTCCAGTGTAAAACCGGAGAAGCTCAGCATCAAATCATGGAACCTAAGTAGTAAGTCGCGAGAGTTAAGTGTCAAACTCTAGGACTGATCAATTAAATTTTTTTGTGATCAAAATGTGTCCAGTGTAAAATCTCTAGAAGCTTAGTGTCAAATCATGGAATCTGAGTAGTAAATCACGGTAATTAAGTATCAAACTCTAGAATTGATCAATTAAATTTTTGGGTGATTATAATATGTTCAATGTAAAACTGGGGAAGTTTAGTATCAAATCGTGGAACCTGAGTAGTAAATTGTGGGAGCTGAGTGTCAAACTTTTTAATAAGGGCATTTAGGTCATTTTTTATTTAAAATTTTGATCATTTTGAGACAATGGTCTTTTTCTGTCATTTTGAAATGCTTTGGTTTTAAAATAGCATTAATTAAATATTTTGGTCCTAAAATGCCATTTTTCCAAAAAAAAAATTGTAGAGTAGTTAAAATTCTTTATTCTTACAAATTTAGCAAAACTTTTTAATATTACTTTTATTAAATTATAATATATTTTAAATATATCTTCATTTCTCATGACCACAATTATTTAATAAGGGACAAATACGAAAATTAACATTTAGTATTTACAAAGATTTATATTTTGCATATTTATAGAACATAATTTATAATAAGGATAAGAGTAAGTATACATGAAATATTACCACCGTTAACAAATATTTGATAAATAACTAATTTATCCAGATTAATGGATATAGTTAAAAGCAGTTAAAATTATTAAATTTGTCAGAAATTCAAAATAATTTTAAAAAAAATACCCCCATTTAATATTTAAAACTTTTATCATATAATTAATGAAAATAATTCTTAATAAAGAGTTCTATTGAAAAAAAACATTAAATGTACCAAACAATTTATATTTACCCTTTATATTTTACACCAAGGAAGGTTCCTCAAATGTTTCTTAAATGTTTCTTATCTTAAGAGGGAGTAATGATCATAACATCAGACAATGCATCCACCCTTTAGACTCTTCCAAGCTTTGAGTAAATAGGGATGAGACATGCCTAGACCCTTCCGACATTAATGCAATTTGATATGACCTCTGCCTTCAAGTTCAAGTTTGAGATGGGGTTGTATTTCTCTCAAGTGGACATGGTGCTGGCCTGTTTTTCTTTCGTTTACTTGGATTGGTTAACTACATTACACCTTAGAGAAGCTCATGCCATTGAGATGAGCATGAAGACACCGGACAAGTCAATACCTTGGTTCCCCTCTTTGAACTTCCCCTATTTTAGAAAAAAAAAAAAGCTCCCAACGCTTAGATTCAGACCAATTATTAACCCTATCAAGGCATTGATTGGTTTAACTATAGTATAATTAATTAAAGCCGGAAATATAGGCCAAGCTGGATGGGTCAACTCGTTTAACTCGATAAAATGGGCGGGTTGAATATTAAAAATGGAAACTTGAATAGAAAATAGGCTTTTTGGGCCCAACCCGTGACAGACTGACCCGTTTAACTTGTTTTCTTTTTCTTTTTTGTTTAAAAATTAAAGATACATATTATTTTACTAATTAGTGATGTATTAATGATAAAATTTAAATATTATGTTAATTTTGGTTAATAATAATGATGATTAGTTATGTTATTTAAATAATTATATGAAAAAATTAAAAATATTTAAAAATAAAAAAGCCCGCAAGCCCGATCCCATGGGCTCAGGCTTAAAAAATCAAACTTGTATGGCAACTTAGGCTTTTCGGTTCAACTCAAATTGCCAGCTCAATATTGTTAGAACCGGACCAGACATTGAACTGATCAAGACACTGATTCTAAGGTTTAATGGTTTAACCATGATCTAATTAGGGTCAGACCAGTAATGATTAAAATAATATATTTTAAATAAATAACACAAGTTTAAACCAATTTTATGACTTAATTAAAACTTTAAATTAAACAATATTGAATTATTAATTTATTATCCACCATAGATAAATTATTAATAAGTTTCATAATTCAATATTTAAATATAAATAAGTTTATATTTGTTGAATCAAGTGTTTTGATGATTCTAAACAACTAGAGCTTAGAAGGATGATATCAAAGGAGTATAAGAAAAGGTAAGTGAATAAATCCAAGAAGAAATATGTGAAGAATTAGTCATTATGATTTTTCACAATGTACACAAGGGTAAAATATTTTGATTTTCACTTGCTCTAACTCCCACTACATTTAAATATGTGTTTTTCACGCTATCATATATTAACATATGTTAAATTTGAAAAACACTGACTAAGAGATAAATTTTAATTGATAAACCTTATATATTTTGTTTAAAATTTGAACTTTGCTGACTAAAATTCGAAATTCTAGAGATATCATATCTGACAGATGAATTTCAGGTATTGAAATTCGAATTTTGAGTCAAGCATAGTTAGTGAAAAGTACAAAATTTGTCTGAAGTCATGTCAACATTCGTCTGATATTAAAGTATAAAAAAATTTTAAAGACAATCCCTCTAACAGACGAATTTTGAATCTCAAAATTCAAATTTTATAATGAAGACTTACAAATCTGTTCAGAGGTGTATCTGATAGATGAATTTTGAAAGTACAAAATTCGAATTTCGAAAGATATAACTTTTGTACTATGTTGAGCTGAGCTTTGATAGATGAATTTTGGGGTTCCAAATTTCGAATTTCGAGAGTATTGCAGAAACATGAGACAACTGTTCACATCCAACAGATGCACTTTGGATATGAAAATTCGTATGTTTTAACATAAGATATATTTAACAAAATTAAAATTAAAATTTCACACTTGAACAAACGAATTTTGGATATTGCAGAAACATGAGACAACTGTTCACATCCAACAGATACACTTTGGATATGAAAATTCATATGTTTTAACATAAGATATATTTAACAAAATTAAAATTCAAATTTCACTCTTGAACAGACAAATTTTGGAAGTTCAATGTTCAAGACTTCAACTTATGATCTCTACGAAATTCATCTGTGGGCACCCAAAATTTGAATTTCAGTGTGTCAGACGCATTAAATGCGATTGGTGAATGGATAGTTTTGTGAAATAACCATTGGGTAACATCTCTAATGGTTAGATCTTATGTCTAACGTCTAGTTAAGACACAAATCTATAAATAGAACTTCATTTGAAGTTGTGGGTAACAAATCTATGCTGAAAATACTGAAATTCTGTTGAAATCTTTAGTTGAAACCTTTTACTCTCTCACACTTCATTTTCTACTCTTCAACTATCTCATTTTCTCTATATCAGAGAGTTTTCATTTTGTACAAATTTTTTTTTCATCTAGAAAAAGGATATTTTTGTGAGAGGTTATCACAACGGATTTGTGAAACACTTTATAAGAGTGTAGATTGTAACTTTGAAGGCTCTTAGAATAGAGTATCAGCTTGTACTGTGGTTTTGCAAGGAGCCCATTGAATTCTTGCAAGATAGTAGAAAATCCCAAGTGGCGGCTTGAAGACTTGACGTATGTCAAGTGGTCAGACTGAACCAGAATAAATTTCTGTGTCCTTTCCTTTCTTATCTTGCATTTACTTTATTGCTTTGTACTTTGTTTTATACAAAACTTCTACTATCACTATTCTATCACGTTTTTACAGAAAAATTTTGAATTTTCCAATTCACCCCCTCTTGAGAAGCCAGCAAACCTAACAATATTTATCTACACTTATATTTTGAATCCAAAATAGTCAGCTAATAATTCATTATTATATTATTTATTAAGCAAATTTATAATATTTAATAATTATATATCATAATAATATTTAAACAATATTATAATATAAAAATATTTTATACTAAAAATGATACTATTTTGTTTTAAAAACAAAAAAAAGGTTGTAAAAAATTTAAACAAATTTAAAAAGGGCAATCTAACTCCCTATTCCTAGTAGCTGATAGCATTAGATCATTATTACCCTACTTTGAGACTTTTGAACAATGAAAAAGGAAACAAAGAAAAATTTCAATAAATTGGAACTTTGAAAAATGAGAAAGGAATTTTAAAATATTTGTATTGGAACTTTTTTGTTTCAACATTCAATAAATTTGTCATGGGCAGGAAAAATTTTCAATTTGTTAGGGGAAATGAATTTTTTTTTACAAACAAAAATTGGGGAAAAAAAAAAGAATGTGAGAGGCTTTTTTACAAATAAAAAAAATAAGAGACTAAGAGGCTTTCTTATTAAAAGTAGATGAACATTAATTCACCCAACCCTATTCTGCATCATTGCTGCCCCTTCTTTCTTCATTATTCTTCATCTCTATAGGCACTTTCCTCTCAAACCTCTTCTCTCCATAGCCAAGCTTTCTCAAATCTCCACCTTTTTTCTGTTTTGTCCATTGGATATGCTCTGAAGAATGGAGGTTACTAGGTGACACAAATGTGTAAGGTTTAGTATAACATAAGTTTTGATGATGACAAATATAGAGTAATAAGGAACAAATGTATTATATGTATCTGACATATATAATGTTCCTTAAAGAAGTAAAATACATATTAGCATGTATTTAATTATGGTTATGATACATATATCATGCTATATGTAAATATGTCCATTGCACTTTTACAATGAATAACATAAGTTAGATATATAAACTGGACTAATACTTGATTTGTAAGTGTAATATATTAAATGTAGGTTGCTCCAAGTAAGAAGAGTGAGTATTGGAATACAGAAATGAAAATCAATATCATGTCTCACTCAAGAAAGAAGAAAAGAAAGGATGCTCCAAAAATGGAAGATCAGAAGGGAGCATGCCAAGAAGGAAATGACCAAGTGGAAGTGGAACTCAAAATTTGAAGAGTAGTCACTAGGCATATTTTGTTTTCACTTGGGTCTTGAGGTGAGATTAATCTTTGAAATTACTTAATCTTATTACCACATATTTTAAATGAATTAGATTAAATAAATCTGATTTTTAAGAATCTAGAGTTTGACCTTTGATTAGTGTTTTTAATACATCTCTCAAAATACATATGAATTTGATGTAAAACTTATTTCATATGAAACTAGACTTAATAAGCTTTTCAAAGAAGGTTATTTCACTCAAAATAAAGGTCATATGAAAAAGCTATGGTCATTTAAAGTTGAGTAGTGAGATATGAATTTTTAGTTTCGATCTCTTATCATTATTTCGATCATATCTCATAGAATACGTTTTTTTTTAAGTGAAACTTATTTCATTTGAAAGTAGACATTGAGAGCTTTCCAACCATAGGTCATTTGCTTAATTTGGAGTTAAAATGAGAGAGTTATAGCTTTTACAAGATTGTCTACAGTGCAAAATTCAAAGTTACAGAGATTTCACGTCCGATAGACGAATTTCGAGTCTCCGAAATTCGAATTTCACAGAAAACCTTTGTGCTAAGTTGAGCTTGCCACTGATAGACAAATTTTAGCTTTCAAAATTCGAACTTCAGGTCTAACAGACGAATTTTTTCTTTCAAAATTTGAATTTCGAAACACCAAAATGTGAAAATACTTCTAGAAAAGTCAACAGACGAATTTTCATATTTAAAATTCGAACTTCAAGTATAATAGATGAATTTTAGCTTTGAAAATTCAAATTTTGAATATCCAGAAATGCGGAAATACTTCTGGAATAGCCAACAGATGAATTTCCACATCAAAAATTTGAATTTCGAAAGGAAGAACTTGTACCATATTGAGTTGCTCACTGACAGACGAATTTTGGGCACCAAAATTTGAATTTTGAAGGCACTGTAGCAATATGGAACAATTGTTCACACTTATCAGAAGTACTTTAAATTTGAAAATTCGTATGTTCCAACATAGAAACATTTTCTAAAGATGAAAATTCGAACTTTACTTAATAACGGACGAACTTTGAAGTTCAATGTTAAAGTCTTTAACTTCGGGTATCTTTGAAATTCATCTGTTGACATCTAAAATTTGAATTTCAGAATGTCAGAAATATTAAATGTGGTTGGTAAATGGCTAATTTTGCGGAGTAAATGTTGAGTAACGTCTCTAACGGCTAGATCTTATGTCTAATGTCTAATTATACTACAAAACTATAAATATAACATCATTTGAACTTATGGGTAACAATCTTAAGAGAGTTTATGCGAAAATGCTGCAACAATTTGTAAAATATTTCTATTTCAGCATTGGCTGAAAAACCCACCTCAAGAAAGTGAACTTTCAATGTATTATCTACTCTTCAAAGGAGTTTTCATTCTGTAAACAATTCTTTCTACATATTATGGGTAGAATCTTAGTGTGGGGAAACACTAAGGGATTTACACATCTTGTAAGGGTGTGAGGAGAGTGGCTTTATAAGTGCCTACTGAAAGTTGTGGGAATGTACTAAGGCTTCATAGGTGCCCGGATCAAACCTGTGGAATGTGGAAAATCTCAAGTGGTGGCTTGAGGATTGGATGTAGGCCAAGTGGTTAGGTTAAAGCAGTATAAATTGTTGTGTATTGTTCTTTATCTTCTCTATTCAGTTGCTGCACACAACTCTCTCTGTTTATCCCTGTTTTGCTGCACTCTTAGTGAAATTGGGTTGTGATCCAAAAGAGCGAAAATCTTGCATAACCCAATTTACTCCCTCTCTTGGGTGACCAGTCAACCTAACAAAATGGTGATTGGAAGCTGTCATCAGTAGCTATTCTTCGCCATGGATGGAAGCAAGTTGCTCACATGGATCTCGACATTATTTTCTACAAGTTGCTTCATGTATTGGTTTTAGTTGATTTGTTATTTATTAAAGGGAAAAACATTATGATTTGTATGTATTTGTAGTGATTTTTTGGTGTATGGTAATCAGTGTGATTTTATTTATGTTGTTTTGTTTCCTTTTTTTTTCTTCCAATCTACTTGTCTCTATTTCATTCAACCGGCTGAATTGTCCAAACCACCAGTTTTATTAGTTCAAGGCTAGTTTGACCGGTTAACTCAGGTTCCTAAAATTTCCAGTTATCCTCTCTAACTGGATCGGACATGGTGCCAATTCCCAATCCAACCGGTTGAACCGGCAGGTCTAGTCTAGTTTTTATAACAGTTGGTATAATTATAGTTGAAACATGGTAGTACTTAAATTAATATATTTTTATTATATATATTTTAAAAAACCACTAGTAGCAAATTTTATAAGTTAATATTCATATATAAATAAGTTAATACTTATAAATAATTCACATTAAACTAAAAATAGTTGACTAATAATATCATAATATTATTCACTAATTCATAATTATGCACAAGAATAATAGTTACATAATAATATAATGTATAAAAATTTATCTTAAAAACGATAGCAATTAAGGGTGTTCAACCAACTTGATAGTTCGGTAGACCCGATTCTACTCGATATATCAAGTTGGTTTCAGAGATCAGGTCAAGTTGATCACCGGATTGAGGATAAATCCAATCTCGTTTGGTTCCAGTATATATATAATTTTATATTTTTTAAAAAAATTATATAATATTTTTCTTAATACAACATATGAAATAAATGTTATATCATTATTGTGAATATTTTTAAAAATTTAATCTTTTAATTTTATTTAAAATTTTAGATTGATTTTTTAATAGTGTAAAAATAATGAATTATTATTAAGTATTTATAATTCTAACTATTACTTTTACTTATAATATTATTTTTTAATGAAATATATTTTAGATGAATATAATTATATTTTTATTAATAAATAAAATTAACTTATTTTTTTTTATTTTTAAATACCTCTTAAGATCAAGTCAACTCCGGTCCCGTATGTTGGAATGATACCATTTCTCTAAACCTTACAAACATCAAGTATTAGGAATGACTATCAATGCGATCTTACCCAGTTTTTGTGAACCCATAATAGCAACAATATGAATAAAAAAATACTGATTTTTCGATTAAACTTACTAGTTTGATAAATCGCATTAAAGAGAAAAATAACACCAAAGCTGCATCAACACGTAGAATTCGAAACATGTACCATGAAAGGGACTATTATCACATATAATACCAATGATTCCAATTCAAATTTTCTTTTTGAGATTTTGTGCTCATCAATCAATTTATAATTTTCCGGCTAAAATACAACTTATAATTAAACTATCATCACATATATATTTACAAAAATTAATTTTCTAAAAAATTTTTTGCACGAAACATTCTCCAGCTATTATATACAAAAAAGTTGAATGAAAGTTCCTTCTATTTCACTATTTATACAAGTGAAAAAAATTAGAAATACCGGGAAGGGATATATAGTTTTTCAATAATAACATGATAAATGTATGATTTAGTTAGAAAAAAAAATATGATTATCTATCAAAATTATACATCTATCATATTATAATTTAAGAACCATATATTTGCCACCTCTTGATTCTTACTTTACAATAAAAATATGTTGGTAAAAAAAGTTTTTTTCCTCTCAAATATTACATAATTATACTCACTGTTGATAAATAATTTCTTTAAGATCATAGTTGATATCACCTGCGTACAGATTTTCTCCGTCTGTTACTTCCAAATACGTAAATTTACAGAATGCCTATCTATGCATATGTTGCAGGTCATAGGGGTGATGCAGAACTGCTCCAGACGCATATTGTGGATGAGCATTAGGCCCAGCCTGAATCTGAAAATGTCACAAAATATGCGATTTGTTATTCTAGGATTAATCATCTTGAAAAGGAATCATATCTAATTATTATCCATTTTTCATGTTAGAAAAAAAGGGTTGGTAAAAAAAATGTTGGCAAAAAAAAAAGACTACATTTCAAGAATACATTTAGCACCACTTTGACCTTCATTTGCTAATAAATTAAGAAGGGAAAGAAAATGACGGAAAAAACGGAGTAGGGGCTATGAAAAGCGGCAGAGGAATAGACTTTTCATCTCTTATTGGATGGATATAAATGAAGGGAACAGGAATAAAATGAAAATCCTATGTTTTTTCAATGTATTTAAAAAGGGGCAATGCATAAACTCAGAATATTATCACCATATATTCTATTATTTTTCCTTTCTATTCATTTTTTAGGAAATAGATGTTAGTGGAATGCAGGTCAAATGTTCAGATTTACTTCCTCCATATTTTCCTGCGTTTCCTTCCTATAATAATGTATCTTCTATTTTCATTCATTCCCAAATCATTCACTCCACTAGTCCACTCTCACCTATAATTCAAACAAAGTTCAGGTTTGGAAAAGCAAGTATCTTTTGAACAAACATAATTCTGGATTAAGTCAACAGTCAGTTCACTAAACTTTTCGATCGAGAAAAACTAAAAAGAACAAGATTTTCCATGCAATTACCCATTAATAACTTAGTAATACTGATTACCCAATGTTCTTAGATATTACGTGATCAATATACAATATCATCTTGTTTATACTGTTAATGTTTTCCATTAAAAATAATTAGCATTTAGCATTGCTGTCCCCTCTCCGCTTTCTCTTTGGGTTACATGCATAACAACTAGATAGTGGTTGGTAATATTTCAAATGCAAACCCCCCTTGAGTTCTCTCAATGTAATAACTTTAATATTCGGAGCAGCTTGTGAAAATATGAAATAAGTAAAGCACAGTTTGGTACATACCTGATGCATGCTATAAGAGTCAGCAGAATATGGAAATCCTCCATATCCCATTTCAGGATTGTCATAGTTTGCAGGATACCCAGGACCTGAATATAAACAAAGTCCCAAAATGTTTAACAAAGTTCAACCAAACTTTCATGTTATACTTCCATTGCAATTAGAAAGCTTCAAGATAAATGATCAAGAAAGTCAAATTACTCGGGTTCATCACTGTCACTACAGACACAGCAGCTGCGGCCCTAGCCCTCTTCTCTGCATTAGACAACTCAACTCGTAGTTTTTCAACTTCACGAGTCATAATGATCATATTTTTGTCCATTGTCTGTCTATGCTCGAGGTTACTAGCACGTGTCTTCTTCTCATATTCAATTGCATTCCTATATTCATAAATATATGAAAGTATAAAGCATCATGTAGTGAGATAAGCAGTTTTCCAGCATCTGATTGCCAAAAGAAAAAGGGCAAATAAAGGAAGAATTTCATATGCACGTAGACGCTACACCAGTCAATATATCCTGCAGACTCGAAATGCTTCCTAATGTCTTTGTATTTTCAACAAAAACCACCTCAGATTCAGAATATATTCAGCTCATTGGGGACCTACCTATAGCTACTGAGTGGAATGCTTCAGAATTCCTGAATGAAATGAAGATATATCCATGTCAATCTGGATAAGATAAAAAGTGCACATAGCAGAGCTTAGCAGCTCGTGTTCTCAATCTCCTTTACATTTATGAGTTATAGAAACAAACCAAACAATAATTTATGGTTTCCAAGATGGCTCTAAAACAATCACTCCTCTAGAGCGGAGAACATAGAATTGCCAAAGAATTTGGTAGTTCAGATATGTAGGCGAAAGGGAATATGCAGATCCTAGACCGCCAGGTATTTTAACTGGGTACCAGGTAGAAAAGTAGCTGAGCAGAGAACTGAACAGCTCCCTATGATCTCATTTTCAATCCAATGATCTGCAAGTGTATTAAGGATATGATAAAATTTAGACAGAATAAGGAATTCAGATGTGAACACAGTTTAAACATAATTATGCAAGATTACAACTAGAATTAGCTTTGGTAATCTTGCACGTGTTTAGCACCTCGAAGTGCTAGATATAGTTTTTTTTTTTTTGGCTTTCTTCTTTATACGCCAGTTTTCTTGAGAAAGAAACAGCATTTCTGCTGCTTATCAAGAAGAATCTCTAGGAGGTCGTCAATTTCCAGTATTTTCTCTGCCAGTCTTCCTTGATGCATCATATGGCCCATTTGGTTACCAGAGAGATTATGAATGGAAAGGAATGGAAAGGAATTTTGTGAGTCATATGATTGTGTTTGGTATGATATAGGGAGGAATGACAATATTTTTATTTTTTCACATTTGGATAGAATAAAAAACAAAGAAAGAAATGCTGCAAAATGACAATCTTCCCCTCAAACTGCAATCCCTTCTCCAATTTTCTAACTGACACATCATTGTACCTCACTGCAAATTTTCAATCAGCAATTCTCCTTTTTCTTCTTGCTAATTGCTAATTTTCAATTTCCAACAGCAAATCTTCAATTTCTTATTGCTAGCCATGACCACGGTCCTCCATTCCATGGATCTTCAATGATGATGATGGATTCTCTCAATTTCAAGCTCCGCATCTTCTTGATGGTGACTAATTGGACATAACCAGTGATGATACATGACAATTTGAGGATAACATTGGTTTTCTGTTCAGGCCAGAACATGGGGAGGCCAATTGAAACCTGGACGCGATTTTGAACAGTCTGAACTATGGAGATCTTGTAATGGCAGATTTGAGGATGATGATGGCTACAGATGGTTGATATGTTCTGCAAATTCTGCTTCTTGTCCGCTGACCTCTTTGATTTGTTGTGGTTGGTGAAATGTTCAAATGTTCATGAGTTTGCCTTCATCCATCTGGAAAGAACAGCACTAGAGATGCTGAAGCAAAGGAAGATGTTAAGAGGAAGGAGGATAAGGCAAAAGAGCTGATACCCCATTTTTCGGTATCCCACCCTAATTCCAGAGTGGGAATGCTCATTCCTTCCATTTTTGGGAGAAATCTCCATTCTCATATTTATGGTAATGGGGCTTTTGATGGAAAAGACAATCTCACAACCAAACATTTGAAACTAGCAGAATCCTTCGTTTTTCCATTCCATAAGGGACTGTTTCTTGAAACCAAATGGGCCCTTAGATATTTTTCAGAGATACATAGAGAGAAAGAGATACCATCACTGACAACATTTGAGGATATATTGAAGTAAAAATGATTAATGAATATTCTAAAAATTTGAGGATAAATGATAAAACAAACCACAAACAAAATCAAATGTTTGTAACAACTTGCAAATAAAATATTTGCTCTTTTTTCTTAAATTATGAAACATCGTGGTGCCAGAAAATGTAGAAGCATCAAATTATTGCAAAGACCCATGAAATCCCTTTTCTATCCCACCTTAAAAACCCAGAAGAATATACATGGACGGATGAGAAGCAACACCGTGCAATATGTGTGTTGTAATGTATCATATATCAGATATGGTCATGTTTATTCAGTGCAATATATTTACTTATATAGATATTATCAGTTTCTTCGTGCAAACTGATTTTCAGAAACACACCATCCAAGTACCATAAGGCCTTAATAGCATATGTACCATTTGATACATGGAATGTCATTCAATCGTTCACCCAGGACAAGGATGACTAATTCAGCCTTGTTTTCTCTCATTGTCACAACACCATCCATTTGACATTGAGAGTATAAAGAGATTATTCGGTCTAATTAAGCCACCATTTGCACATAAATGATACTGGGAGAGAAGATAAACGAATAAAACTACACTGATTAGAAATGTAGAAAAAAACTGGTCCAAGAATTAGGCGTCGCAGAAATATACCTTCCTCGTTGAATCTCATAGCGCATAGCCTCGATCTCTTCCTTGATCGCAGGCACTTGCTGCGACTCCGCACGAACCCTCGCAAGGTCGCTTTCAATCTCCTGCAACTGCGACGCGACGTCTTTCCTGGCCTCAACGAGTTCCTGAATATCCGCCCGTACCTGAACCAACTCCGAGCTCATGGCTTCAATGGTGCGAACTTCGGCGTCCATCCTCAGCGATTTCTCGTAAATCTCGCGCACCTCAATGTCTCTCTGAGCCTTTACTTCGGCCGCCATAGAGGACAACTGCCGGATATCTTGCTGAGTGGCAGTCAAGTCTTGCTTGAGCGCCACATGAGTGGCTACGAGCCGTTGGTTGTCAAGGAGGAGGGATTGAATCTCCCGGTGCTGGGCGGCGATGCGGTCTTGGACTGAGGAGGGGGTAGATGGCGGAGAATGGTGGAGACAGTGGGGAAGAGGTTCGTCGACTGAGGGATATGATCTACTGAGAGAGGCTCCTCCGTCTCGGTTCAAGAGGACTTCACGGCGTTTCGAGCTCTCTCGCCGCCTCCGATTCTTTCGTCCGGCCATGTCCACGTACGGAATGTGGGCGCGATAGTGATACTGATGGAGTATAAATATTAAATAATAAATTTTAAAATTTTATTTTGAGTAACTTAAAAAGTTTTTTAGTTTTTTTCTGCCAAAAAAATTAAACTTTTATTTTTAGAAAATTATTAATAAGTGACAAAAAAAAGAACTTTGTAATTATAAGTATAAAGAGGAATTATATTTAGAAACCGATAGAGCTAATTAATTATAAAAAAAGACTTTAGTTAATAAAAATATTAAAATCTAAAATATTAAATAATAAAATTAAAAAAATAAATAATAATAGATTTTATTTTATAATAAATTTATTATTTTGATTTTAAAATATAATTTTTTCTGGACAAAATTTTTAAATTTTAATAATAAATTTTGTCAAATTTTAATAATTTAAGTTTTAACAATAAATTAAAAATTTTCAAATCAATTAACTAAAAAATAAATTGAGTACTTATTTGTATTATTATTTTATATATTATAATTTTGATGATATATGTAATTTTAATTTTATATACGTATATTCAATATTTAATTATATGCATGACATTCGGGCACTTATATATTGCTATGTTCATATAATATTTGAGACAATTTTAAGAGATAAAAGCCATGGATACATCTGTTTAAATTAAATTTAAATAATTTAAATTTTACTGTTTTTACCTTTTTACATATTAAATTTAAATATTATTTCCAAAATTAATAGTTAAAAGATCAATACTGTTTCATATATTATTAAAAAGATAAAAACATAAAATTTGATTAAAATGGTAAAATTTGAACAAATTAAATTAAAAACAATTGAAATAAAATGTATAAATTCAAAAAATGACAAAATATTTTGTTTGATATTGGTAAAAGAAATCAAAATATTTATCTTCATAGTTTACAAAAAAATTAATCTTTATTCAAGAGCCAAAGAATAAAATTCAAATTTAAATTATTTAATCACTCAAATAATTAAATATAAATAGTTAAATCATGCAACCTAAAAAGTAGCATAAATGAGTCAAAGTATTTGGAATTTGAATCTTACGAAGTATGATTTCCTTAAATTCTTAAAATAATAATGATATAGCTAAAATTTGATTTAAAACCTCAAGTATATTGGAGTTCTTTAGTAAATCATGATTATTGGGGATTGCTTTCTTCAATTCCGATAATGTGAATCATTCAATTATATCAATGGAGAGGATCATGCTTTTTAAAGTTCCTAAAATAGTAATGATACAACTGAATTTTAATTTAAAACTTCAAGTATATTGGAGTTCTATTGTAGATCATGATTGCTGGAGATGATTATCTTCAATTATGATAATGTGAATCATTCAATCATATTAATGGAAAGGATCATGTCATATAATAAACACAAACAAATATAAAGTTGGGTTCATGATAAATTTAAGACTATCAATATTTTTAATTAATTAGATTAAACCAAAATTAAAGAAATCATCACCAATAGCCATATGGTTCACTAAAAGATTTCAACGCACTTGAGGTTTTAAATTAAAATTCAGTTAAATCATTATTACTTTAAGAAACCAATGTTTTCAGACCCTGACTGGACCGGATGGTCGGACCGGTCAGACCGCCACCTGGACACTTCTCTGGCTAGTTCTGATAGGTTAAGCCATTTTTGGAGTTGAATCGGATTGGACCGGATTGAACCGGAGGTTGAGCCGGAACTCGGAACGGGTCATCTAGAATTGGACGGTTCTCTATAAATATATATGTTTTATTTATAAATTAATTAAAAATTATTATTTTATAAGATAGAAAAAAAATTTCCCAAAAATCCCTAATTCTCACTTCTCAGTTTAGTTTGCTTTGCAGTCGCACTCGGCAGTCGTCACTTCCACTCTTCATCACTTCCTCTCTTCTACTTCCAGAATCCAAAGTTCTAGTCTCACACTCATTCAGAAGCTCGGTCTCGGTGTCTCGTATTCAGCACTTCCACTCTTCCAGTCTCGCACTCGTTGATTGTTCACAAGCTCGGTCTTGCACTCACAGTCTCACAGGCTCGCACTCGGCACATACCCTAATCATCGTATTCATTCACAAGCTCAGTCTTGTACTCGCATCGCAGATTCGCAGCTGCTTGGCCTCGTACTTTCACTCGCACCACCGCAAATTTGTTGTCCTCTCTGCCTTCCTCTATGGCCATAGCTCTATGACTCTGTCTTTGTCTTCCTTTCCCTCCGTGATTGCAACTTGGTGAGTTCGTGTAGTGACTGTGAGCCTGTGACTTGTGACTGTGTTCCCTTCCTTCCAAGCCTTCACAAGCTCGTTCCCCTTCTCCTTTAGCAAATTTCAGTTCTCCCCTCCCCTTCTTCTTCTTCCTCCATGGCATTGAGGACAATTGCTTCTTCTTGTTTGAAGCTTTGTAACTCCCGAGCCCCAAAAGGCCCCAGCTTCGTGTCTTAGCCTTTGAAGATCTCAGCTCACACCATCAGGCATCAGCTGGTGAGTTTTATTGAAAAATTTTAGACATCATTACTTGGTTAGGGGACAATTTGAATTGGGCACACCTTGATTCTTATTACTGGGTTTTGGCAAGTTTTAGTGCTCTCAGTTTATGTACTTATATTTGGTTGGCTAAGAATTTTGTGTACAAAAAGATTAATGTGATTGATAATAGTGACTAAGTAATAAGGTTCTAGCATCAATCTATATATATATATATATATGTATCATAATCAAGTGTACAAGAATAAGAAAAAGCAATATGCATGTAAAATTGAACTAATGAAAGATTTATTTATTTTTCTTTTAATTCTTTGGTGACTGGTTTATTGTTGATTGAATATTAGGTTGCCATCTAATGTAATGTGATCTGTCTTTAATAACTTGGTCTTAATTTTCAAAAGGTTAATTAGAAAAATGTGCAAAGTTGGTATTCGATAACAAAGTTTAATTTCCAAATGCAGCTTTATTTTCCATTGACATAATTCCAACCATGGCATCAACCAAAGCATTTGAGTTGATATATAGTATTTTTTTATTGTTGCTGGCCAAAGAGTCAATAAGGTCCAAACATCTGTTCCCGACATGCTTTGTGTTTGCTATATCTTGTCTAATGCTAAAATTGATACTCTTGTATTGTAGAAAATGTCATCTGAACAAGGATCCATTGCTGCATCCACATAATCTGTTAGATCAAAATCAGATCTTACATGGGAGCATTGTCTTGAAGTACCAAACAAAGCCCCCGGTGGCAAACCTCGCTTAAAATGTTTGTATTGTGCAAAGGAATTTGCTGGTGGGGGAATACATAGAATGAAATAGCACCTTGCTGGAAAAAAAGGAGATGCAATCAGTTGTAAAAAGGTCCCTCATGATGTTCGCTACCAATTGGAAGAAAATCTTAAAGAGATTAAAGAAAAGAAAAATAAGAAACAAGATAAATGGAAAGAGGACAATCCATATGGCCCTGGTGTCCAACCAAATGAAAGTAATGCTCCAAATATGCAACAAGTTCCTCATCTGCAATCTCGAGCAATGGAAAGCCAGGAATTGAATGTTCAAACTCCAAATTCATCTAAACTTGGAAAAAGAAAGGTAGATAGAGATATATGTGAATATCCCATTTTGTCCGGACATTTTTACAAAAAAAAAACAAACAAAAAAAAACAAACAAATAAATAATAAATAGAATAAATAATGAATAATACTATATAAAAAAAAAGAAAGGAAGGAAACAAACGAAGAAAAAAATGAAAGAATGAAAAAATGAAACAAAGGAAAAAAAAAGAGGGTAGGGGGTGACTTTGGGCCCAGGGTTAAGGGCTCGTGGATCTGGGCCACCAGGGGCATAGTCATAAAAGAAATGAAAGGGAGAGTGCCTCTCGAAAGAAAGGCATAGGGAGGGAGCGTGGGGGCGTAGCCCCAGCAGAGAGGAAAGACCGAAAGAAAAGAAAAAGAATGGAGGCCGCAGATTGAGAAAGAAAAAGAAAGGGCAAAAGCAGACGACCAAAGGCAAGATTGAAAAGAAAAAGAAAGGAAGCAAAGGGGAGAGCCAGGAGAAAGCTGCAGGAGACATGGCCGCGAGGGGAAAAGCTGCAGGAAGGAGACCTACGCGAGCATGAAGAGAACAGAATGAGCCGCGAAAACAGAGGGGGTCAGGGAGAGAGCAGCACGCAAGCACGAGAAGACAAGGAAGACGTGCACGAAAGGAAAGCCAAGGGGAGTCACACAAAGAAACCGAGGAGCCGCAAAGATGGAGCCGAGACTGAGAAAAAGCAGGCGGCCATAGAAGAAAAGCTGAGGGAGCACGAGGAAAGAAAGATGGAGACGTGCACGAAACTGGAAGAACAGAGGGACCACGCACTCAGGAACCCTATAAAGACTAAAGGAGAGAGACCGATTGCGGGGAGGAAGCCCTAGAGATTTTGGGACAAAAATCTGAGGGAGGGATTTCGGAGCCGCGGAGACGAGGTTTGAGGGCAGGATTCGAGTTACTAGTCTTTCCTTTTGTTGCTGTGATTATCAAGAACGCGTGAGGAACTAAAAATCCGGCTATAGAAGCTTTTGTTCGGTACCCTTTTTCCTTCTCTTTCATTTTCAAATTAGGTTTTCCTGATCAAATGATATTCCATCCCCCTTCAACATCTTTGCTTTTTCTTGATTCACGTTTGTTCGGATTTGGTTCCAATCTGTCGATGCTCTATTTCTGGACTGGTTAAAATAAAGAAAATGATGGTGAGAAAAGGGAATAAAACAAACCCGCCCTCTAGGCCCTAGGATGTTTGGGCTTCATTGTTAGGGTTCCTTAGTATCTCTATGTGCTCAGGAAAATCATACTGGGTTCCTCGGTTATGAATGTAATTAGCTTAGGGAGATATAGCTTAGTTGATTAACTGTTGTGATTTTATGACTCAATATGGTCGCTGCATATTCTGCTGGTTATCTGAAGATTTGGGTGTAGGTAGGTTTGCAACTGATAAGGGAATTGTTTTAGGCAGAAACACAGTTAGTTCTGATACTAATATCCATCTTGTCTAAGTTACCCGTGGAGTCAAGGATTCGTTTTAACGCTTGTGTTTAGAAAGGCTCGTATAGGCATTTATTGATTAGTGTTGGGTCTCTCGGAAATCTTATTTTAACCTTTTAATACCCTGGTGCTGAAAATCTTGCTTGGTGCTTTGTTCTTATCAAGTTCCTTTTTCCTTCATCATTTTATTTCTCGAGATCCTAAGTGTATATTACATTGATGATGGCAAGTTATGTCTGCCGTGGACATGTAAAGTCTCAAGGCCTTTTGAAATCTGATAACAATGTGTTAATCTTGTTGGAGTTATGCTTGTCCCAATATCCTCGAGTGCATGTTTTAGTCTTCGGTTTAATGGCTGTAAATTGTGGTCAATTAGAAGTGGATAGTCATATTGTTCGAAATTCGCGACAGGAAATTAAGAGTTGTTGCTATTCAATTCGTCATATTTAGTTACCTTAAACAATCAATGAATGAGATGACTCTTTTTCTATTGGTCACAGAGGTTTCTAGGGCTTTCGCAGACCCCTAAAATAATCACACCGTATGAGCCTACGGGGCCACGCGAGTGTATTATAAAAATATATTTATAATTGGTCTCAATGACCTTTCCTTTCAAAATATCATTTTCTCATAAAAAGTAAATAAGACAATAAAATAATAAAATAAATAAATAGATGATTGGCTCATATAACTACACCACGTGAGTTTTCGGAACCCATGCAGGTATTCAAGTTTATTGAGTTATCGTGTGAGATTGCAAATCCACGTAGATATACCATTTAAATGACTCTTTTTAAGAAAATAATTATATTTCATAAAAAAAAATAATAAATTATAATATCTTAACAAGTTTTTCCCAATTTTATCAAAAAATATATAATAAAATTTTCATTTGAAAAAATATAGTAGTATTTTCTAAAGTTTTGCTTTAAAGGTACAATAAAACCTTTATACCGCGAGATTTAGAACTTCTGCAGGTAATTAAGGAATCGATTTATCGGGCATGGCTGTGAGTCTGCAATGAGGGATTGGTTTTTTTTTAAAAAAGAAAAATTCTCAAAAGTACAAAAATATGTTATTTCAAAAATAAAAAATCAAATAAGAACATTTTCAAAAATCCAAAAAAAAAGTGTTTTCAAGCCAAAGTAAAATAAGAGTAAGTAAGCATAATGAAATTATCTTTCGCAAATTAAAACACACCAACTCAATTCCAGAAAATTGTTCTGTTTGCAAAAAGGTAAATTATTTTCAATCAACTTTCTCTTATTACAAAATTATTAAAAAATTAACATAAAAAAATAATTTTATAAAAAATACCAACCAACTGACACGCATTTTTAATCTCAAACTACATGGACTTTGATCCCCATCGCAGGGTACGTAGGCCCCAGGTTTTGATCCTGGGTCAAGTCCGTCTTTGTAAATAAATAAAAATTTTCTGATTTATTTGGTGTTTTTTTCTTATTTTAATAAATATTTACTAATTTATTTTTTCAGGTCCGCCCTTGTAAATAAATAAACATTTTCTGATTTATTTGGTGTTTTTTCCTTATTTTAATATATATTTACCGATTTATTTTTCCATGTCCGCCTTTGTAAATAAATAAACATTTTCTGATTTATTTGGTATTTTTTTTCCTATTTTAATAAATATTTACCGATTTATTTTTCCAGGTCCACCTTTGTAAATAAATAAATATTTTCTGATTTTTTGGTGTTTTTCCCCTTAATTTAAGAAATATTTTCCAATTTATTTTTCCAATTCTTTTTTTTTTCTCTTTTCTATTTTTTTTAAATCTCCTTAATTTCTAATGTAATTTATTTTCTTATTTTTGTTTTCCAAATTTCTCAAAATTTCTTAATTTCTTCTCTACCCTTATTCTCGCATGTGAATGATAAAAGGAAAACCAAAATACGTTTTAAGCCATATTAATTTACACAATCAACATAAGGTAACCGTTCCTAGGAACGGGTGTTGTGGGGTGCCTAACACATTCTCCACACACAATCGACTCCCGAATCCAACTTTGATTACGCATACCATCCCTTCCTCTTCAATTCGGTTTCCCAAGATTTTTTTTTAAAATTTTGGTGGCGACTCCTCACAAGTCGGTTTTCACTCGAAGACCCGATTTGTTCTCTTTTTCCTTTCGTCGCATTTTTTCGGGTGCGACAATATAGGCAACTTCTTCACCCCAGGAGTACAGCTAGGAATAAGAAGTGCATTAGCAGGTAAAGAAGCTTTGATTAGAGCTAACAAATGTATTGCTAGGTGGTTATATGATTGTTGTATCCCAACAAATGCTGTGAATTCAGTTTACTTTCAACCTATTATAGATGCTATTGCAGCTATTGGCCCTGGTTATAAAGCACCAACTTACCATGCCATAAGAACCAAACTATTGCAAGACATAAAAAATGAAGTTAAGTTAGTAGTTGATCAATATAGAAGCTTTTGAGAAAAGACTGGTTGTACAATCATGGCGGATGGTTGGTAAGATCAAGCAAATAGGCAATTAATTAATTTTCTTGTCTACTCTCCTAGGGGCATTGTTTTTATTAAATCTGTTGATGCCTCAGACATTGTTAAAGATGCCCAAAATCTTTGCAACTTGTTCATGGACATGGTTGACTTTGCTGGTGCACGTAATGTTGTTCACTTAGTAACTGATAATGCATCTAATTATAAAGCTGCTGGAAGGTTATTAAATGAGAAGTTTCCTTCTATTTTTTGGTCTCCTTGTGCTGCACATTGCTTAAATTTGATTTTAGGAGACATTGGCAAAATGGAGATTGTCACTAGCTTAGCAACCCATGCATCTATGATTTCAAAATTTGTTTACAATCATGCATTTTTACTTGCTTGGTTAAGGAAAAGAGAAGGTTGGATAGAAATCATCAGCCTAGGGCCAACACGGTTTGCTACTACTTTTATTGCTTTGAAAAGCATTTATGAGCACAAGCATGATTTACAAGCCTTGGTAACTAGCAAGACATTTATAGAGTCTAGATATTCTAAAGATCAAAAGGCAAAGGATGTGACAGTGATTGTGTTAGACAACAAATTTTGGAATGATTGTAAAATTGTGGTCCAAATTGTAGCACCACTTATAAGGATGTTGAGAATTGTTGATGCTGATGAGAGGCCATCACTTGGGTATGTCTATGATGGCATGTATCAGGCAAGGAAAGCTATAAAGAGTACTTTCATGAACAAAAAATCTTTGTACAAGCCTTATACAAGAATTATCAAGAGAAGGTGGGATAGTCAACTTCGCCAAAAAAGATTCATGCAGTAGCTTATTTCTTAAATCCTGCATTTTTTTATGATAAGCAAAACTTTTCCAAAAAAACCAGAGGTTATGGGAGGATTTCTTGATGTTTTAGAGAAGAAAGTGACTTCTAATAAGACCAAGTTCTTGCAAGAAAGCACACTTTACCAAGATAGACTTGAAAGCTTCAGTTGTCCATTAGCTCTTCAATCTTCAAAAACAATGCGGCCCGGTAAAGTTTTATCTTTAATATTTCCTATGATGTAACTTCTAGGATATATAATGGTTCCTACTTGCCAATATTTATCTTAATTTTTATGTTTAATATGACAGATGAATGGTGGAAATCTTTTGGGGATAGTGCTCCAACTGTTAAACAATTGGCTATAAGACTTTTAAGCCAAACTTCTTCTTCATCAGGTTGTGAAAGGAATTGGAGTGTTTTTGAAAGAATACACTCTAAGAAAAGGAATAGGTTGGAGCATAAAAGGTTAAATGATCTTGTATTTGTTCACTACAATTTTTCGTTTGAAGAATAGGTATATTATCCTAAACTTTAGCCTTTACTTAAATTTGTATATACCATAAGTTTAATTAAATGAGTTCTTATACTTTTGCATTGTCATGTGTTTTAGAGTTGTTAACAAGAAAAGATCTTTTGATCCTATTGATTATGAAAGCATTGATAACATTGAGTCTTGGATTATGGAAGATGATGAGTCTCCTTCACTTCAATATGATGAGATAGAAGAAGCCATGCTTTATGATGAGACAACAATACCAAAAGTTATTTCTCAAGATGCAAGTTGGATGTTTTTAGTCATGTTACTTTTTTCTTTACCTTTTATTCTATGTTACTTATTAATTTGGTTTGTACTACTACTTTGTGAAGAATATCAAGAAAGAGGTAATGACGTCGAGGGTGAAGGTGTTGGAGGGCTTGATTTGGATTCATTTCCCCAAGAAGATGTTAACAATTATAGTGTAGATCCTTTTTAGGAAACCCATCCTTGGTTTGATCAAGATCCACCAGCATTTGACAAGTCATGAAGTTATCCTCAGAAATGAAAAATTCCATTTGAATTATGTAGACATTTATAATTGTGTGATCATATGGTGTTATTAGTTCTTAATGTTTACTTTTGGTGTTATTATATTGACATTTTATTTTAGGAGATGTGTTTTTATTTCTTTTATCCATTTTATTATATATATAACATCATTTTTGACGTAATTATTATATCATCGGTTTGACCGCCGGTCCAACCAGTTGAACCATAAAAACTGTGACCCGATGGTATTTCCGGTTCAAGGTCCAGTCCGATTTTTAAAACATTGTAAGAAACTTTAGAAAATGGCAATTCATGGGATCCAAATTCTATAATTTAACTTTTTACAAAATTCATATATTAATAATAGATAAATTTCTTAATAGCGTTCTTTTTTATAGGTATAAATTTATATTATATGCCAATCACTAGGTAAATTCTTTCTCTTATTCTTACTTACATTTTTTATGAACTACATGGAAAAATAAGTACACAAGATTACATTAAGAAAGCACCAACGGCATCTTCTAACAATAATGGTCTAAAATCACTAGAAGGGTGAATTAGAGTGATAGTACCCGGCTGTAGTCCCCGCATATATGATGCCAAGCTATCTGCAACTTTGTTGCCTTCTCTTTATGTGTAATCTTAGTATTCCATGATTGTTAAAAGAAGTGATGAACACAAAGCACCAGATTTGAAAGAGGATGGTAATTAGAGCATCCTTTAGTAATCAATTTCCAAACAACTTTAGAATCCTTCTTAAACTTGACGCAATTAAAACCAGATCTCCAAGCTAGTTCCATGCCAAACAAACTACCCCATAATTCATCACCAAGCACACCATGATTACCCATTATAGTAAAACCAATAAGCCATTTCCCTGCTTCATCCCTTAAAACTCCACCACATCTAGCCACACCCAAATTACAAGCTCATCAGTGTTACATTTAACCCACCCTCTTTCCAGTGGCCGTCAACGTATAAAGACTTCAGTTCTCCAGTGGATGAGACAACAACTTCAGCAAAACATTCCTCTTCACTTCACCTATAGCAGCCATGTTCTTCAACTGTAAAATTCTAGTCTCTTCCTATTCATTATTAAAAATGAGGTTATTGCTCATCTTCCATATGTGCCCAAGGCCATACCCAAAAAAACACTAACCAGTCATGCTGTTTATTGATCCCAAAATCTTCCCTCAAATTCATGTTAATCCAATCAACTAAATTAGCACTGAAAAAGAAACCTCGTTTCCTCTCTTCCACGTTTAACAACCCTCTTACAATCTCTTAATAAATGTAGAGAATTTTGAAATAAAAGTTACATCTAGGGAGACAAATTCATAAGGCCACAACACAATCTATACATATCAGTCAAGATTTTGTCTTGAGTTACAAGCATAAAAAACATTTGGACTCTCTAACTACTTTCCACCTTCCATATTCTCTTCCAATTAATCCCAGACATGGAAGGCCCATACCACATGAGAAAGTGATCAGCAGATTTCACTGAGAAGATATTATCTCTAGAAGGAATCAAGATTGATCTGTCATGTTCATTTGCTTCAATAGGAGTAAAAGTAGCTACAAGAATATTGTAAATACTAACAACCAATAAATCTCAAAGCAATTCTTGAGATTGGAAGAAATAATGGTTAATTTGGATAGTATAAAATTATCTTAGTTAAATAAATACTTTTACAAATCCAAAAACACATGACACCCTGGTAGGCCATTGAAGGACAACTACAAACATACAAAAGGATGTGAGACCAAGTCACCAACATTGTGACAAAGAAGATCATAAGCCAAATCATACCACAACCTCAATATAAATCATTCCAATCAACCAAGTCATTCAATACTCATACGACCAATATATCATCCATTAGAACAACTACCTACTAACAAATCCGATGTTTCAAATAGACTCGGCGGATTATGAAACCCTTGAATAAGCAAGTTTACAACATACACATTACCAAATTTCCAAAATCAATCACGATCACTACTTTCGGTTGAACCCAATTTGATACCCCAACACAAATCTGATGGAAATTAGATACCGACATCAAGCCTATAACAACCTACTTCCAAACACCCCAAAAACAACTCCCAAAACATCAAAATCACAGAAAAGTATCGAAAAGCATAAGAATAGGGCTTGGGCTATAGCCAGCTACTGTGACATCATGGCCTTAGAGAGACAGAATAGGTTGGTGCTGTGGCGCTATAGTATTGTTGCGCTGTGGGAGAGATGGTAGTGTGTGGCACCCCCTTTTGATGCCATATCAGCAATTTGTTGATTTTTGGGGCAAACTTTCGATGTGTATAATATGTTCCAATATCTAATTGACCTGATTCTAACTCCTACAAGTTAATCTTGTCCCAATCTATCCATAGACGCCAATTTCACCTCAATTCATCTCCATATAGAGATTTTGGATACCCGTGACCGATTGATCACTTTTTGACCAAAATTCACATACAAGGCCTAAAATTCCCTTTAGATTCCCACATACTGCCATTTTGACACATAGACACCTACTTTAACAATAATGACCCATACCAGGGTCCCTATCAATGTTACACATATTAAGCATGCATGAATATACACATCATATCATAATCAATATCATACGCCCATCATCAACAAAGTATCACTGTTCTCATGTCCATTTCAGATACTATCCTACTTGGCACAATACATAACATAGATAGTACACACACACACACAAACACACTATTGTGACTTGACTATTCCCACATCGGAGAGATTATGACTCCTTTGTCTTCTCGAGATTAGTGTCAGAGTCTTCACTTGAAATGTTAGTTATGAAAGGGGATGTGAGACAAAGTCTCAGTAACCGAGAATACATACAGGCAACCTATATAATAATTCATACAATAATGCACATGGTGCAATCAATGCAAAATGTAATGGAATGCATATATCCTTCATACATGGTTAGAACCACGAGCTGGTGTCATCACATGACATTTCAAATAGGTGATTCCCTTCTAACAGTCGGTGAAGACTGATTCCGGGACATCATTAAGTTCACTTCACACTAGTGCACCCGGCCAAAGGTAACACTAATACTTGGAATATGGCTCTCCTACCCCTGGACCACTGCAAGTTGGTGGTAATTTTAGAAAGGTGCAATTTATTATTTCCTGGCTCTCTAATGTTAGTTCTGCTGGCTTCTCAAGAGGGGGGTGAATTGGGAAATTTGAAAATTTTCTGCAAAATTACAAGAAAGCAGTGAAAGCAAAATATGCAGAAAAACAGAATGCAAAAAGTAATAAGGTAATAAGCAAAGTATAAGAAGAAAGACGCAAGAATTTATCTTGGTTCGGTCTCTATCTCTTGACCTACGTCCAGTCCTTGAGCTGCCACTTGAGATTTTCCACTATCTTACAAGAATTCGGTGGGCTTTTTTGCAATGCCTCAGTATAGCTTAATGCTCTGTTCCAAGAGCTTACAATCTCACTCTTTGCACTCTAGCTAAGTGCTTCCCAAATTCCATGTGAAGTCTCCTCACAAGAAAATCTTTCTTTTAAATGAAGATAAGATTGTTTACAGCAAATGAACTCTCTAATTTAGAGTGTATATGACAGTTGAAGTACAGTTTATGAAGTGTGGAAGAGTAGAAGGCTTTGTCTAAAGAATTTGACAGAGTTTCAGTATATACAATGTTAAATCGTTACCCACTTCTTCAAATGAAGTTCTATTTATAGATTTTCATTTTAACTATACGTTAGAGACAAGATCTAGCCTTTAGAAATATTACCTAACGGTTACTTTGTAAAACTATCCATTCACCAACCGCATTTAATGTGTCTGACATCCAAAGTTCGAATTTTGGGGTGTCAACTGATGAATTTCGTAGAGACTATAAGTTAAAGACTTTAACATTGAACTTCGAAGTTCATTTGTTCAAAAGTAAAATTCAAAATTTCATCTTTGACAAACATTTTCATGTTGGAACATACGAATTTTCAAGGTTAAAGTTCTTCTGAGAAGTATGAATAGTTGTTCCATATTGCTACAATGCATTCGAAATTCAAATTTTAGTGCCTAAAATTCCTCTATCAATGAGCAACTCAATATGGCATAAAAGTTCTTTTTTTCAAAATTCAAATTTTCAAACACCAAAGTTCATTTATCGGAGAGACCTTTTATCAGATTATTCCAAAGTTTGAATTTCTGAAGACCAAAGTTCGTCCGTCAGAGGGATTCCTGAACATACTACATATTGCCTTTCCAAAGTTTGGATTTTCAAAACTAAAGTTTGTTTGTCAGGGATTGACTAGGAACTCTTTTTAAACTGCACTTTCAGATGAATTTTGACATATCTTCAAACCAATTGTTCATTTTTCATAACTTGTGTTTTACCCGAAATTCGAATTTTCAAAGTCAAAATTTGTCTGTCAAAGGACTGACTTGGAACTTTTTCTAAATTTTACTTTTAGATGAACTTTGACATAGTTTTAGATGAATTTTTCATTTTTCACAAGTTGTTATTTGCTCAAAAAGTTTAAATTTTAACAGTCTGAAATTCGCCTGTCAGAGACAATATTTTTGTAAGTTCCAATTTTAGCCTTCAAAGTTCGAATTTTCAAGGTAATATATAAAGTTTAACAGTTCAAAATTCATCTATTAGTGAGTATTTTTCAAATATATCGTAAGTTAACATATGATTATTTGAAAAACATATTTTGAAAACATTTTGGTGAAAGATCAAAGCCTTTTACTCATATGAATATAGTAAGAAATCCTACAACTAATCTTGTTCTCATTTTTCTTGGATTTCTTCACTTGAGATCTTTTGTACACCTTTGATATCTTCCTTCCAAGCTCTAATTTCTTTGGAATCATTAAAAACACTTGATTCAACATCCGAGACATGGGAGAAGATTTAGAGGTAGGGATCTCTTTCTTTTTTCACCATATCATATATATATATCATCATATCATATATCATATCTCATCATCACCACCCGATCCACCATTCTCATGATGCTTATATGGTGATGATGTTTGTGTCATTCTAACATGCCTCTAAACATGTATATCATCATCATAATCATCGTCATGGTTATGCTGGCATGTAATGGTATGAGAATGCTACAACATCATACATACACATCATACTCATCATCACAAATAGCAGTGTATATACCACGATATATATAAAAACTATACACATACACAAACAATATCTTGGTATAAATAGGGATATGCATATATATATATATACATATCTATACTAACATATAGTACACACAATACAAACACCCAGTTATCTTAAGTTATCAATACCACACACACACTAATCCCACAAGTTTCTCAGATTGCCAACTATGACTTGCACTCCTCTGATCAACCAAACAACTACTACAATACCATAAGATCTTCAATTAACATATAACAGAACCATCCAAAATCCATAATTCAACCATTTAACCTCTACCCAAGGTTCTAACAACATTATTACACTCTAAGAAGCTCTAATTAATCATCCACATCATAATTATCTATATACAATTTGAATTTCACACTCCTTTTACAATTTTCAACCTAGGGTTCCACTCAAATTTGTCATAATCCAACTAAAACTCATACTCAAAGCTTCCTTACACTACATAACATTTCTATAACACCATTATAAGCATTTTAATTGGTAGATTTTGGCTAAAACCGGAAACCCAAGTATATATCTGAAAATCACCCCAGAAATCGAAGAGAAAATGGAAAGGGGAGAGCAACAATCATTTACCAACAATTAATTAAGCTTCCTAGGTCTGAAAATTACCTCCCAAGTCTGAGAATCTCGAACCCTAGCAAAGAAAATGCCTCCTCCTCCAAATTCTTTTTTGTTTAGCGAGAGATAAGTTCACTGCGGCGTAGAGTCCTTCTGTTCAAAAAATTTTTTAAGTTTCCAACTCGCTTGCCATGGTGTCCCCTGTTCAGGCCGTGGTGTGGAGTGCTTCTATCTTCATTTTGCTCTTTCTTCAGCCTGATTCTTCTGATCCTGTGCATATCATCAAATATACTTCCCGTTAGCTCGAGATTAAGTCTAAGATAATATACTGAGGGTTGTTACAAAACTCATATCGCAAAACACTCAAAACAACACAGAATTATATTCAAGCCTCCTTAAATTCATGCTTCATGAAGAACCCTTAACTAGAGGCTAAGATTGGGAGAAACAACCACATAAATACCCAAAAACCAACACCCAAAGCTTACAAACACTCAACAACACCTCATTGAAGCATTTAAACACAATTTAATTAGTGGAAGTCCTTCCAAATTGGAACCCCAACAACCATTAATGAGTAATTTACCTTTAAACACAAAGAAAGAGGAATGGAGGAGTAGAATAACATCATACCTTTAAGATTTGAGCTCCCTAAAGCACTCAAATCACGATCCTCAGTCTCAGACCTTTAAAACCTTAACAGGGCACCGAAAATCTCCACCATAAACATTGTTCCATCAAGCCCTAACACCATCATTATAACTTGTTTTTTGCAACTAGCACCGCTGTGAGTGGATTCTGTCTCAGCCCACAAGGCCCAATCCAACAACTCCCACCACAGCTTCGGAAGAGCTCGTCGCAGCGTGGAGGACTTTTAGTCCCTTCCTCCTTTTTGCTCATTTTTTATCCTTTGTCCAGTTTTGACCCCTTCGACCTTATACAATTCCAATAATAATCTTCACATTAGCTTGGGAACAAGTCTAGAACAACATACTTAGGGTCGTTACATCAAGAACTAGAGAAGAAGCTACTTTTACTAACCTTTGTTTTTTTCTTTTCTCACCTTGCATGTCTACACTTATGTGCTAGGATATCATTCACTTGATTAAATTTTCCCCTCAACAATGATGTAGATTTATATATTACATGAAAAATATGTGACTTACAAATAAAAATATTTAATATAATTTAAACAAATCTAAAAAATTAATGTGTTTCATTTTATATAATTGTTGAGGGGCCAAACATGGGTTTTCTGTTTAGCTTTTCTTAGAAAATCCTGAGATTTGGACCAGTTCCCTATGTGATTGAGAACTTATTTTATTAGCCTACACGATTTGACTTCAAGAGCTATGGCTAAACCGTATGATGGGGCAAATGTTTGGGCTATAATTATAAATGAAGATGGCCCAAATGTGTGTCATATGGATATCAAGATGGGCCAAAGGTTTGAGGATCCATATGGGAGTTTCTTTGCACACAAGAGAACATCTCAATGAAAAAGCGGGAAAATAGGAATATGGAGATCATCATTGAGCATGAAGTCACACAATTTAGGAGCTTAACTCCATTATGCGGTTATGGTTACAAAGTTGTTGAATGGAACAAAGACTCACCTCTATAAAAGGAGAGACCAAGGAAAGCTATGGGATAGATCAACATTTTAACACATACATACCACTTGCTTTCGAGCACTATTTGACTGTAACTCCTATACTATTCAATCAATTCACTCCTTGCAAGCATCTCATCATTGGTCACTTTGGCTAATACCTTTATGGCCTCCAATCTAGAACTAGTATAGATATCCTCAACTAAGATTTTATTTGATTGCTTAATCGAGTCCTTAAAGTTTGAATATGACTCAAGCTCTCTCAACAACATTGAGTTCTAGCTCTTATACATCTCTTCATTAATTTTCATTTTCTTGTTATTCATATATGATCCTTGTACTTGTTTGTACACATTGGGTTCATTAATGAAATCATTTTTATATTCAAAGAAATTGTGGTAAAGGACTCTGAGTTATTAAAATGTTTATTATAAGAAGTTAGTTATTTTACTATGTTCAATTATCATTCAAGAACTAACCTTTGACATGCATGTTTATTGTTTAGTGAAATCAAACTTCTCTAAATAGAGTTAATAGACCCCTATTTAGGCCCTGAAGGCCATGTTGTTAGGGTAGTTTTGGGGGAGGAAGGGAGAGGGTGATGTGTCATAGCTTCTCCTTACATCTAGAGTGGGGAATATGAGTTAAGTTCATTTAGCCCTAAAACGTAGTTAGTTGGACTTCAAAATTTGAACCCCAAATGGAAAATTATGAAGCTCAGTTAAAAAATGGCTAACTCATATAGTTCACAGGTCGGCCCATTGGCCCTTCTTTTATTTTCCCTTTTATAAAAAAGGAAAAATTTGAAAAAAGAATAACCCTCCCCTAAAATTTAAAATTTCATTAAAGTTTTTCCATAGTCTAAATTTTTTAAATATTGTCATTGATGATGATGATGATTTGAATTTAAATAAGAAATGTTCAAACATTATCTTTGAACTTTAATAAATGTATGAAAATTTAAACATTATTTTGTTAACTTTAGTTTTGACTTATGAATTAATGATAATAATTAGAATTGTATGAATTTAAATTTAATTGCATGGTGAAGGTTAAATAGTAAGAAAAAAAAGGAATTTAACTTCATGTGAAAAAACAATTGAAAGTAAAAAAAAAAAAAGGAAATATACAGGCTCACTGGTTGGCCTATAAGCTAATTGTGGGAAGCTTAGCCTTAAAAAATTAGGCCCATTTTAAAATGGGCTTTTTTGGCTTAGCTCATATTAGGCCCAACCCATGATAGGCTCACCCATATAGGCCAGGTTGATTGTTTTCCCTACTTTACTCATATCTTCTTTTCATTGGGGTGTAAATGTGACATGGAGCATATGTCCTTTTGAGGGTAAACATAGGATGTAACCTCTACACCTTAACCCCTCCAAGGAGATGGGGATAGATGGATGTTGATGGGATACATGCCCTCCATTACATTTGTACCCTCTTGAGGTGATGCTTATCGACACCCACCGACTTGAGGGCCAACCTAGAGGTGACACAATCTTTATGGCTTTAGGAAAGGAGACGTGTGCCACTATGCCACATATGTCCCCACCTATTGTGTATGTGACATGCATACCCACTATACACATGCCTTCTTTCCATGATGATGTTTATTGATGCCATTAGGCATTGGCTTGGACAACTCCTAGAGGTATATGGTGTACACTCTACCTCCTTAACCCTAGAGGGGCAACATGTACTATTTTAGCCCATGCCTTTTCCCCACCCATTTGAGGTTACAAGTTCTTAATACATTCCCCTTAACCCTTATAGAGGCAAGAGGGGGAAAATATGCCATTATGGCGCATGTCTCCTCTCCATGTTGTTAAGGGAGATGTGCACTGACATAGCACACGACCCACCACCCAACCCCTTGGAGGAGATGGGTCGCCTTAGTAGTAACCTCTGCACTCTAGAAAAATATTACAATATGCATAGAAATGTGTGAATATAACATGAGATGTATAATTTGATGGAAAAATGAGTGAAATGACAATTTTTTATGTTATGGTATAAAGAAGAACGAATTTGCAATATGATCTCTACAAGAAAAATTATTGGTCCCTAAAAATATTTCCAACTAGGTCCCTAAAAAAAGTTATTTGCAATTTGGACCCTCTAGGGGCAATTTCCTAATTTTGAGAAATTTATATTAAAATTGACATAGTGTATTGAGTCCAAATGGATAAAGTTGGAAAGAAATAAACTACAAAACATAGTACAATTTTGCAGAAAAAAATAAAAAGAACCATTGACCCCACAAAAAAAAGTAAATAGAAAAGTATGTGGGCCCCACATTAGTATTGTTTGGGACAGGATATTGAATTAAATATAGATATCAATATAGTTTAATCCTATATCCATAAAATAATAAAGTATTGCAAAAGTTACTTTAACAGTCTAAGTAAAAAGTGAACCAGTACATGATATATCTATACTAGGAAAAACATTCAATATTTTGCACACTTTCTCCCTCCTCATTAGTGTCAATTTTTCATCATGTGGGATAAAGCAATATTTCAATATTTTGAGAAATTTAACCCTAAAAAGTAATTGATCTAAGCCACACACTTGTAAAGTTGTTTTGGAGGAAATGATAAAAAGCCAAGATTTTTATATTTACCCTTCATTTGGCCAATTTCAAGAGGCAAGAAAAGGAAGAGAGAAAGTTGAAAATTTAGCAAGAGAGAAGGTAAAGGATGTGAGGGAGAAAGGAGAGAGAGGAAGAAGAAAATTCAAGCCACAAGGTAAGTTCTCTTCCTCAATCTTCTAGGTTATGATTCCAACTAGTCTTTCATGAGTTTGAAGTCATTTTATTAAGCTTTCTTCTTCCTTTCTTGAGTTCAAGTTTCAGCCAAGATAAAAGGAAAAAGGAAAGAAAAAAGTTTTCATGCAATAAACTTGGGAAAAAAGCATGAATTAGTTGAGAAAACATTATTTCACGAATTTGAAACAAGATTTTGAAGAAAACTCTTTCTTCCTTCTTTAAGGTGATTTTCAGCTAGTACATAGGATCTAGAAAGAGTGGAAATTTAAAAAAAAATGATGTCAAAAATGGATTCCTCATGGTGAAATTCCTTAGGGTCTATTTGGTTCAACTGAAGGGATTGGAGGGGAGGGAATTGGAGGAATTTTTAATGGAGGGGATTAAAAGGGAAGTGATTGGAAGGATCTTAAAATTACATTGTTTGGTGGGATTAGAGGGAATGAGATTGGAGAGATTTTAATAAAACCTTGTTTGGTTCAAAAGAAAATTGGAGGGGATTGAGAAATAAATACTCTCTCCCCTCCAAAAAACCTCAAATTGGGGGAATTTATAAAGGGGTGGGGGGAGGGGATTGAAGAGGATTAAATTCCCCCCAATCCCCTCCCTAATTTTTTTTAGCCTCTACTCTAATTTTTTTTAGCTAAACAAGGGGAGGGGACTTCATTCCCTCCAATCCCCTCCCCTTCCCTTAAAAAACACCCAATTACCTCAAACCAAACATATAAAGACAAGTGTTAGATTCAAGAAAAAAAAAGGATAAAGAAAGTGGAATTTTTAGGGTTTTATGGTTCTTTATGAAGTAACTCATAAAACTAATGAATAAAGTAAGTGTTTGGTGATGTATTAGGGCTTGGAATATCTCAAGTAAGCTTTTGGAAATGTTGAAATCAAGTGTTGAAGTAAGGGAAATCACTTAAGGTAGTAAATTTTACATTTCTTATATTTTATTATCTTGCTATGCTTTATGATGTTTCATGATGACCATGTTGTTATTATGATGCTTGGTGACTATTTATGGCTATTTTATAAGAGTAGTAGTGCCCGGGATGTTTATTTTATAAGCCGTTATGCTACCGAAATTTTTATGAACAATATGGTTTTATATAATTTAACATGATTTATATGATGTTTTATGGCTTACATGATAATATATGTGTGAAATGTGACTTTTTATTGAGATTCTATAATCTCACCAACTCAATTCCCTAAACATGATAGGGTCAAACAATGTAAGAGAGCCAAGGAGAGCAAAAGGAAAAGAGGAAGAAAATGATGAATAATTTGTTTATACAAGTTTTAATGTTATGCTTTGATAAATTGTATAAATTCATGTATGAAGGTTAAATTCTATATGATGACTTATTTATGTTCTGATGAATCATATATAATGTTTAGTATGGAATATGGGTGAAATTCGATGATGTATTGTGGTCATAAAATTTATTATGCAAGTTATGGCACAAAAATGTCTAATTGGTAGGCTGTATGATTAGATAGAGTTAATCTATCTAAAACAAGGCAAAAAGTATAAAGTATATATATGCCTAGAAAGTAGACATCCCAAGTTTTCTAGAAAGCTAAAGAACACTTCAAATGGTTATGTATAGAATTAATTATGAATTTTTAAAATAAAAAGTCAAAATTGGATAGTGTTGGAAAACTGTAATTTTCACTATAAGTACTATGTACTTTGAAAGATAGTATAAAATCATACAGTGTTTTAAAAAATTTAGCCGATTGCATGTATGAAAAGAGTTATGTTTCATGAGTAATATGGCACTGATTTAAATGCAATTAGAGTTATATAAAGAAAGATATACATGTTTTTCTAAAACTATTTCAGTAAAAGATTATTCTGACCATTGATGGTTTAAAGTAATGCTATTCCTTGTACAAATTGAAAATAAGGAGAATAAGATAAGGAAATAGAGAAGGAGTAGGTGGTAAGACGGTAAGAAGTAACAACAAAATTAACAAGACACAAGAAAGGAAGAAGGAAAAAAGGATAGAAGGAGATGAAAGAAAAGAACACGAAGAACAAAAGAGATAGAATAAACCTGAATTTTATAACTAAAACTCTGATGCCAACTGATATAGACCCCTTAGAGGCCTATCCTAAGAAACCCAAAAAATATAAAGTAGCAGAAGAACTTGACTTAAAAGATTAAGAAGATGATTGGTTAGAACTCTAGAGGAACTCGTTTTTAGATCCCTAACTATAATGATGGCTGCAAGGTTGATCACTCTTCACGATAGGTCAAATGAGGAAAAAGGGGAGAGAAATAGAAAATAATAAAGAGAAAAGAAATAACTCAGTAAATCCTTATGGAAAAACTCACAATAATATCATTCAACTATTCTCTGAAAAAAATGCATTACATAGAAGCTTTTACATAGGCAAAATATGAAAAACTTAATTCTAAAACAACTAAAAATATTTGGGGTTCAAATAATCCTAATAGATCTAGGAAATCTAAGAGATATATCTAATTATAAAAAAAATCCTAAAATAAAAATGAAAATTTAAAGAAAAATAATAAAATTGATATTCTAATTCTAACACTATTAGATAATCTCTTTAATTTAAATTTAGAAAAATTCTTAAAGGATATCTAATAGATTTTATTTCTTTTAATTTAAATTTAACTAATAAGTTTGACTACAAGGAAATACAAATTAGAAACCAACAAAATAAAAATAAATAAATAAATAAAATTATCTAAATAGAACAGATCTAAAAATTCCTTGCAAGCAATCATGTGAATGGCGTCTAAGGATTTTTGGAATGCCTCCTTGATCTCTATCATAATGGTAAGTAGCTCGTGGTTCTAACAATGAGTCACTTATTGGGTGTGCTTTATGATGGTAAGTAGCATGTGGTTCTAATAGTGTATGTTAGGGGACATTCATATCATTTCATATGCATTGCTTTACATCATTCATATACATGTATAATGTTGTTTGTAAATGTGTTAGTAGTAGTTTCTCTCAGTTACTGGAACTTTGTTTCATACCCCTCAGTGGATAACATTTCAGGTGAAGATTCTTGCTCCTTCATACGGGAATATCCAAGTTATATCTGGTAGTGTGTTGTGTTTGGTTTATGTAGCTGCTAAGTGGGATGTTTGTAGTAGATACCTTATGTAATGTCATATTTTGAGTACATGATGATGTATTGTACCTTGTATGATGCTTGTTAGATTGTTGCCTCGATGGTTTGTTATGTATATGTGTTATTCTCTAAGGCCCTGGTGTGATTAAAGTGTGGTTGCTCCTTATGCATATTGATGTGTTGTTCGATGGATTGTGTTTGTATTAGTTGCTTTGTAGTAGTAAGTGGGTTAGATACTAGAGGAGAGTTTCCTTTAGGATGCAACCGCCCTAAACCAAGTCTTTCAGATGTTTAGAACTCGGGAAATGTGTTGGCATGGGTCTATCTGTTGTGGTTTGGAATTAGGAGGTATTTCAAAGTATGGCTGATGCCTATAGTTAGATTAAGAGAATGGTAACTTGTAGGAGTTGGAATCATGTCAATAAGAGGTTGGAGTAAGAATTTATGCACATCAAAAGTTTGTTCAGAAAATCAGCAAAAAACTAATATGGTATCAGTTCATGGCGCTACGACGCTAATGGTTCAAGTCGTAATGCCTCACTTCTCTATTTCTTTCTTGTTTTTCATCTAGAATGCAAGGTCTACTAGCTTTCCAAGAGGAGGGGAGAATTGGAAAGTTTAAAATTTTTCGGTAAAAGTGTGATATAACAATGATAGTAGAGGTTTGCAAAAAACAAAGTATAGAAAGAATAAAACAAATGCAAGGTAAAGGAGGAGAGGACACATAAATTTATCCTGGTTCGGTCTGATTCACTTGACCTACATCCAATCCTCAAGCCATCACTTGAGATTTTCTACTATCTTGCAAGAATTCAATGGGCTCCTTACAATGCCACAATACAAGCTTGTGCTATGTTCTAAGAGCTCTCAAATCTATACTCTGCACTTTTACAAAGTGTTTCTCAAATCTCTTGTGAAAACCCCTCACAAGAAAATCCTTTTTCTCGATGAAGAAAAGATTTTATACAAAATGGAAACTCTCTAACTCAAAGTAAATGTGATAATTGAAGTGCAGTAAGTGGATTGTGAGAGATAAAATGCTTTGACTAATGATTTCAGCAAAGTTTCATTATTTATAGCATAAAATCATTATTCACAACTCCAAATGAAGTTTTATATATAGGTTTGTGAATAAACTAGTCATTAGACAGAAGATCTAGCTGTTAGAGACATTAACCAATGGTTACTCTACAAAATTAGTTCTTCATCAATTGCATTTAATGCATCTAATACATTGAAATTTGAATTTTGGGTATCAACAGACGAATTTTACAAAGACTATAAGCTAAAGACTTCAACGTTAAACTTCTAAAATTCGTCTGTTCAAGAGTGAAATTTGAATTTTGATTTGTTAAATGTATCCCATGTTAAAATGTATGAATTTTCATATTCAAAGTGCATTTATTGAGTATGAACAATTGTCTCATATTTTTGCAATGCATTCGAAATTCGAATTTTGAAAGTCAAAATTCGTCTATTAGTGGCTAACTCAACATGGCACAAAGGTTTTGTTATTTGAAATTCAAATTTTGTATTTTAAAATTTGTTTGTCAGAGACAAGCTCTAACTGAACTTACAAGTTCTCACTTCAAAATTTGAATTTTGAAATCCAAAATTTGTCTGTCAGAATAGCTGACTTTGAACTTTAATATCATTCAAATTTTGTCAAGACTTTAGAAAAATTTTACACATTTTGACAACTATGCTTTACTTGAAATTCAAATTTTAGAACTTGAAATTCATCTGTCTGAGATAATAACTCTAGAACTTCGAATTTTAGCAAGTAAAATTTGAATTTTGAACAAAACATATCATAATCAACGTCAAAATTTGTCTGTTAGTTAGTGTTTTCAAAATCTAACATATGTCAAAATAGGATAACTATGAAAACACTTATTTAAATGAAGTGGAAACATAATTAAGTAAAAATCAAAGTCTTTTACTCCTTGTACATTTTGAGAAATTCTAACAACTAGATTTTCACGTAATTCTCTTTGTATTTCTTCACTTGTATGCTCTTACATAGGGGTGTTCACGGGCCGGGACTGACCGAGCATCACCTTGGCTCGGTGTCTAACCCGAAACACCCCCGGGGCCAAGAAAATCGGATCTCAGCTCGGCTCGGCCAATACCAGGCCGAGACCGGGTCAATACCGGGCCGGGTTTGTCCTAGTGTAAAAATCAACATAAAAAATAAATAAAAAATAAGTTAATTTAATTTTTTTAATAAAAATATAATTATTTTCATTTAAAATATATTCTTATGGGAAATAATATTAGGTTAAAAAGTAACATTTATAAAAATTATAAATACTCAACAATTATATATTATTTATTTTATATAATATTAAGTTAAGAAATAAATTTAAAATTTAAAATAAAATTAAAAATTGGAATAATAAAATGTATCTATTATAATTATAAAATTAATTTATTACATGAGGCATATGAAGAAAAAATAATTATATAAAATTATTCAATATTTTTAACAAATAAAAAAAATGAGAATATTAAAAAAAACCACTGGGCCGGGACAGCACGGGCCTGTAACTTGCCCAAGGATCGGGCCGGGTCAGTCCTATTTTTGGCCCGGTCCTCTTCCATTTCAAGATTTTTTCTTTTTGACCTGGCCCGACCCGACCAAAAATGATCGGGCCAACTGGGCCTCCGGACCCATTGAACAGCCATACTCTTATACTCCTTTGATATTCTCCTTCCAAGCTCTAGTTATTTGGAATCATCAAAACATTTGATTCAACATTCTTCCCCTTTTTAATGATGATAAAATAACTTGCAAACTAATTTAGTACTTGTGTTTGCTTCTAAGAGCTTCCCCTCAATATGTGCATTAAAGTTCAAAGATAAATACAACACATGTAAGAGAGTAGAAGGAAAATATGAAAACATATTGCATTTATTCAATTAAAGTTCAATACAAAGATTCAATTAAAACATAAAGCAAGTACATGGCATTGCAGGATTAACATTAAGGTATATGAGATGCTACAAAAGATGCAGAGTACACAGCCCTAAGATCTTAGCTCTAAGTGTCTCTAGCTTGTCACTCCTTCCTAGTCTTGAGCTTGATCTTCTTTTTCCCATACATTTTGCTAGATTGCCCAGCTTTAGACTTTTTAGTTTGATCGTCTTTCTTCTCTCCCCTTTTTGGCATCATTAGGGACTGGAGGATGCATAGAGGGAGGAGGGATCTGTGACACGGGAATAGCTTGGAGAGGCACAGGGATAAATGGCACTGATAGAGGTATCTTAGGAAGATATTTCTCAGCATCTAAGACTATCTTCTGAACTTCCTTTTGAAGGTTTGTGAGTCTAGCTCTTTGCTCCATTGTCAAACCATATTTAGGAGATAGAGGATGAGGAGCAAAAGGAGGAAACATTTCATCAAACATTTTCTTCTAAACTTACACTATTGCATCATGTGTAATGGCAGCAATATCCACATAAGGTATAAGACTTCTCTCCTCATTTAGTGTAGCTTGGTTGATTGGGGTAGAGGTGAAAGCTGCAACTAGTTTTTCCATTTGCTCAGACTCTTTAGATGATAGTATTGTTTCCTGAGCAATGTTCTCCATCATAGGCTCATGAGAGCCTTCTTTCTGAGGGGCCTCTTCCTTCATGGCATAGTCTAAGGGTGAAACAAGACTTGTCTCATTGCTTGAGGCTTGTAGGGTAGCAGCAACATCAACAGTCCCAGTAGTAGCAAACTCAGAGGAATCTAGTTCAAAAGGGCTTAGAGGTTCAGGAGAAATAGATTTGGTGGGCTCAAAGGGTCCATGTTGAGGTGGTGCTGATGTGGTAGGGATAGCATCTCTGATGTCTTCATAGGCATCAACAATTACCTTTAGATTCTTGGCCAGTTGAGTGATTTGATCCTGCAAGTATGCAAAATTGGCATTTTGTTCCTCTCTGATGCTCAATATTAAAGTGGATAGGCTATCACACAACTCAGTAACTGTGGTTGGCTTAGACCAAGTGGATGGAATGGAGGGTTGAGGTAGGAGAAATAGGTTGGGATGGTTGTGGTAAGGGCTGAGCATGTGGAATAGCCTTAGAAGTTCCTTCTTATTGTTGAGATTTACCTCCCTCATAAAACAAATCTTCTGACTTCCCTGCACCCTTGCCAATCTACCTCCCTTCTTTCCTTTCTATACCCATCGACATCAATTTTTCCTCCTTGAAGACCTCAGTGGGTTTTTTTTTGCCCTTCTCCAAGTGTTTGATCTTTGCATACTAAAGTGTCTTGGTAATGATTGAGGCATAAGGCAAGGTGGAATCTTTTCTTTGATCCATTGCCTTAACCATAAGCTGGAAGATGATATGGCCTAGATTCAGTGGCTTTCCTTAGATCAGAGTAGTCATCACATGAGCCTCAGCCAGTGTAATCAAATTAAAGCTTCCCTCTTTGTTGAAGATGATCTTGGACACTATATAATGTAGGACCCTGGCTTGTACACTTAAGTTAGAGGGCTTTACCATTCTTAGAGGAGGCATATTCTCACGCCTTCTGAATAGAGTGTTCAGGACTGTGCTCTCCTTGTAGTTAAGGAATTGTCCACCTTTCTCTTTTGTTTCTTCATCCCCATCCATGTATCTGGACGTGGTGATGTCAATTTTGAATCTCTCTTATCCAAGGATCTCCAGTACTTCATTGATGGTCACATCAGAGAGCCACAGAGTTCTAGACCTGAGGTTAATCTGTCGTCTCTTCTTTTTATTGTTGAATAATAGGACATCATACCATGTCTTTATTACCTCATCATCATACCTTTCCTTAATTTCTAACAAGTTCTTATATTTAACTAGCCAGATCCCAACATCAAAGTTGTTGGACACAAGGAAATCTTCCAAATTGGTACAATGAGGAGTTATTACCTTTTTGCTCACAAACTTCATGGTGTATTCTTCTAAGATTTGGGCAATTCTGCACAAAGGTTCAGTTGTTAATTGCAGTTCCTCAGACTCAATACTGGAAGATGCAGGGGTAGTATCAAGGATTGGTTTCTTTGAATTAGCCTTAGGTGTTGTTATTTGCTTCTTGGAAGGAGTTCCTTTGTTGGATTCAGCCTTTCTCTTCTTGCTTTCTCCTTCTTTAAAGGCATATTGAGATTTCACCACTCGTTTTGATCTGGACTTCTTTTTTCCTATGTTGGCATTCTTAACCCTAGCCATTTTTGTGATGGATTGGTGACAAGAAGTGCTCAGAAGGGGTTTATAAGGACCATGTAGGAGTTTAATCAATGGGAAATGAAGATTCACTGGAGGAATTTATGAGAAATTAAGAGAGGAGGCAAATAACTTTGAGGGAGATGATGAATAGGGTTGCGTCTGTTCAAAGCGTGACCTTCTGGTTCAGCTTGAGTAACAGTTCAATAGACAAATTTTGAGGCCCAAAATTTGAATTTCAAGCAGTTATGTTGCATGTTCATCTTAGAGAAACTATCTAACAAACAAATTTTCATCCTTAAAGTTCGTCTGTTAAAGGCTTAGTTATGGATATACTCTTCAACAGATGAACTTTGAGCCATCAAAGTTTGAATTTTAAGAGTTCAATCATGAGTCAAACAAGAAGGAGACATTCAACAGACGAATTTCAGCTCTAAAATTCATCTAACAGAGACTCTTCATCAATAGATGCTTCAACAGATGAATATTATGTTCCTAAAGTTCAAATTTTAATATCTTTATATGAATGCAAACAAGCAAGAGATGTTCATAAGATGAATTTTTAAGGTTCAAAATTCAAATTTTAATACATTGTGAAGAATTGAATCACCAAAAATTTGAATGTTACACACATGAACACAGTCAACACTTAAGTTAGTATTCAAAATTCAAATTTCAACTAAGCAATAGACAAATTTCGAACAACTTGAGAATACTGTATGAACATGTAAGGCATTGAAATACATCTGTTTAGCACTTAAGTTCAAATTTTAAGCATGCTAATTCATTCAAAATCATAATCTAGCATGGAAATTCGTCTAACAAGATCCAAAAAGCTAATTTTACATGATTGAACTTACAAATAAGGGCTGAAAATTCAAATTTTCATGTTTTCTTCAGCAGCTGTTGACTGAGTAGGTTTGATATACTCCATTATATTGATTTTTCTATCGTTTAAGCCCATGAGAAGTACCTGTAAAACATCTTAAACATACTCCAATGTTTAAGTTAGTATGAATTTTAATAATTTTAACTTTAGAAAGTCAAATAGATTTAGTTAGAAACTTGCTTACAGTTGATTGAGATTTACCATTCTTAATTCTCTTCTGATCTTATAGTATCTGTCTTCTGGTAGTGGTTTAGTCAGGATGTCCACAATATGATTTTCAATAGGGACAAAGTCTAACATGATATCTCTTTTCAAGACATGGTCTCGTATGAAGTGATGTTTAACTTTAATATGTTTTGTCCTTGAATGCATAACAGAATTCTCTGTCATGTTGATGACACTTTGATTATCACATCTAATTGGAATTTCCTTAATCTCAATCTCAAGATCTTCAAGTTGATGCTTCATCCAAAGAATTTGAATACAGTAGCTCCCAGCAGTTATATATCTAGCTTCTGCTATAGAGAGAGCTACACTATTCTACTTTTTACTGAACTAAAAAACTAAAGATCCTCCCAAAAATTCGCATGTCCCACTTGTGTTCTTTCTGTTAGTTTTGAATCCAGTAAAGTCAACATCAGTATATCCTATAAGTTCTTTTCCATTACCCTTTGGACCCCAAAGTCCCATCTGTGATATTCCAATTACATATCTAAAAATTCTCTTCACAGATGTTGCATGGAACTCTTTAGGAAATAATTGGAACCTTGCACACATGCAGATACTAAACATAATGTTAGGTCTACTTGTTGTTAGGTATAGCAGGGAACCAATCATTCTCCTGTATTGAGTTATATCAAATGGCTTTCCTCCTTCATCTATATCAAGATTTATTGCAGTGGCTATAGGAGTTCCCATTAATTTGGAGTTTTCCATTCCAAATTTCCTTAATAGCTATTTCAGATACTTTGATTGATTGAGGAAGATGTCATCATCACATTGCTTAATTTGTAGTCCAAGGAAGAAGTTGAGCTCTCCCATCATTGATATCTCAAATTCACTCTGCATTAATATAGAGAAATTCTTGCAAAGAGATTCATTAGTAGCACCAAATATGATATCATCAACATAAATTTGAACAATGAGCAAATATTTATTTTCCTTTTTAGTAAACAATGTTGTATCAACCTTCCCTCTATTAAATCCCTTTTCAATTAGAAAGTTGCTCAGCCTTTCATACCATACTCTGGGTGCTTCTTTTAAGCTATAGAGAGCTTTCTTTAGTTTATATACATGATTTGGCTTTGTTGAGTCCTCAAAACCTGGAGGTTGATCAACATAAACCTCTTCCATGATATAATCATTAAAAAAAGCACTCTTTATATCAATTTGATACAGCATTATGTCTTTTATGTATGCATAGGCTAAGAGAATTCTTATTGCTTCCAATCTTCCAACTGGAGCAAAAGTTTCCTTATAATCTATGTCTTTTAAGCTATATACCATTTGATACAGCATTATGTCTTTTATGCAAACATAGGCTAAGAGAATTTTTATTGCTTCCAATCTTGCAATTGGAGCAAAAGTTTCCTCATAATCTATGTCTTTTAAGTACTCAACAATGTTGTATCAATCTTTCCTCTATTAAATCCCTTTTCAATTAGAAAGTTGCTCAGCCTTTCATACCATGCTCTGGTGCTTGTTTCAAGCTATATAGAGCTTTCTTTAGTTTATATACATGATTTGGCTTTGTTGAGTCCTCAAAACCTGGAGGTTGATCAATATAAACCTCTTCCATGATATAATCATTAAAAAAAGCACTCTTTATATCCATTTGATGCAGCATTATGTCTTTTATGTAGCATAGGCTAAGAGAATTCTTATTGCTTCCAATCTTCCAACTGAAGCAAAAGTTTCCTTATAATCTATATCTTTTAAGCTATATACCATTTGATACAGCATTATGTCTTTTATGCATACATAGGCTAAGAGAATTCTTATTGCTTTCAATCTTGCAATCGGGGCAAAAGTTTCCTCATAATCTATGTCTTTTAAGCACTCAACAATGTTGTATCAACCGTCCCTCTATTAAATCCCTTTTCAATTAGAAAGTTGCTCAGCCTTTCATACCATGCTCTGGGTGCTTGTTTTAAGCTATCGAGAGCTTTCTTCAGTTTATATACCTGATTTGGCTTTGTTGAGTCCTCAAAACCTGGAGGTTAATTAACATAAACCTCTTCCATGATATAACCATTCAAAAAAGCACTCTTTACATCCATTTGATACAGCATTATATCTTTTATGCATGCATAGGCTAAGAGAATTCTTATTACTTCCAATCTTGCAATTGGAGCAAAAGTTTCCTCATAATCTATGTCTTTCAAGCACTCAACAATGTTATATCAACCTTCCCTCTATTAAATCCCTTTTCAATTAGAAAGTTACTTAGCCTTTCATACCATGCTCTGGGTGCTTATTTTAAGCTGTAGAGAGCTTTTTTTAGTTTATATACATGATTTGGTTTTGTTAAGTTCTCAAAACCTGGAGGATGATCAACATAAACCTCTTCCATGATATAATCATTCAAAAAAATACTCTTTACATCCATTTGATATAGCATTATGTATTTTATGTATGCATAGGCTAACAGAATTCTTATTGCTTTCAATCTTGTAACTGAAGTAAAAGTTTCCTCATAATCTATGTCTTTCTCCTGATTGTATCCTTTGGCTACCAACATAGCATTGTTTCTAATTATTATTCTTGATTCATCAAGTTTATTTCTAAATACCCATTTAGTTCCAATAATTGGGTGATCCTTGGGTCTAGGCACTAAATCCCAAACTTGACTTCTTTCAAATTGATTTAGTTCTTCTTGCATAGCCAAAGTCCAATATTCATCTATTAAAGCTTCTTCAGTGCACTTAGATTCAATTTGAGAAATAAAGCACAATTGTTTATTTGATCCCTAAGTTGTTTTCTGGTTTTAACATTCTCTTGAACATCCCTAATCACTTGATCAACAAGATAATTCCTTTGATATTTTCAAGCTCTAAAGAGTTCTTGAGAATCTTCTTCATTATCTTTAGGTTCCATATCCTTCTCCTAAATATCTTCCTCTACATTAATAGATTCTTATATTTTTGGAGGTTCAGTTTTATTTTCTTTAGAGATACTTAAATTTTTAAGACGTGAGATTAGCTCATCCTCTTTTAACTCAGGTTTAGCAATAGTTTCATTTTCTATGAACACTACATACACAGACTCTTCTACTATCTTAGACCTTTTTTTAAATACTCTATATGCTTTACTTCTATCTAAGAAGCCAAGAAACATACTTCATTTGACTTAGCATCAAACTTACCCAAGTTGTCCTTGCTATTGTTGTGGATGTAGCAGGTGCATCCGAAGACATGAAGATGAGAGAGGCTCAGTTTCTTTCCTTTTTATAGCTCGTATGGGGCTTTTCCTAGAATGGGTCTGATGTGGGCTATGTTCATTAGGTAACATGCTGTGTTCACTACATTAGCCAAAAAGTACTTTAGCAGTCTTTTTTCATTTAGAAGTACTCTATTTTTCCTCTCTATAACTCAATTCTGTTGAGATGTTCTTGGGGAAAAGAAGTTGCATATTCCATTCTCTTCGTAGTAGTCAGTAAATTGAGCATTTTCAAACTCACCACATGATATGTTCTAATACACACAATTTTTCTCATTTTGGACTTTCTTAGCTAAGATCAGGAATGCTTCGAATGTTTCATCTTTAGAGGAAAGAAATAAGGTCCAGGTAAATTTGGACTAATCATCTACTATAACAAGTACATATAACTTACCACCAATACTCTCAACACTACTAGGACCTATCAAATCCATGTGAAGCAATTCTAGTGGCCTAGTTGTAGAGATAGCATTTTTAGATTTGAACGAGGACTTTGTTGGTTTCCCTTTAAGGCAAGCATTACATTCTTTGTTTTTTTCAAAAGTGATTTTGGGTGATCCAAGAACAAGTTCATTTTTAATAAGTTTGTTTAATTGATGCATGCTAACATGAGCTAGTCTTCTATGCCATAGTCAATTATCATCATTTTCACTGATTAAGCATATTGAGTCTAGAGCAGGTAATTTATCTAAATTAACTGTATAACAATTACCATCTCTTTATGCCTTGAGAATGACTTTGTGATCACTTTTTTCTGATGACCTTGCAATAGTTGGAATCAAACATAACCTAGTGACCTTTATCAAATGTTTGGCTCATACTCAATAGCTTGTGGTTGAGTCCTATTACAAACAGGACTTCTTCTATTGATGTTTCTGGGTTTCTTCACACAATTTTAGTGCCAACCATCTTGCCAAACTGGTCACCAACAAAAGTAACTTTTCCTTCTTTCTTATCTCTCAGCACAATGTACTTTTCTTCCTCTCTAGTCATGTGTCTTGAGCAGGTACTATCCATATACTATTTGTTGCTTTTCTTGGCCTTGAGACATACCTACAAAATGGATTTTATTTCTTTTCTTTAGGTACCCATATTTGCTTGGATCCTTTGTTGTTAGTTTTTTTCCTTGGGCACTGAAGTACCTTTGGGAACCCATTTCATTCCATTGCCATTACCTTCTTTCTTGTATACACAAGAGGAGGATGTGTGACCCTTCTTATTATAGAAGTGGCAAATGGAAAAAGGGCTTGATGAAAGAGATATAGGTCTGGAGTAATGCAAGTAATATCTATCCTTTTGACTTTTGGTGTAGGAAATGACTCAATCTTTTGTGCTAAATTTATGCCATTACCACGAACAAAATTTCTTAGAAAAAAATTTTGTTTCTTGCATTTCAATTTTTCTTTAATAGCACATATATTATATCCTAGACCAACTTTGCTTTGACTAACTATTTGTGTTCCTAATATTACCTTTAGCATATCTTGCCCTTTAGTGAATCTGGTTAGGGTCTTATGGAGATAGGCATTTTTATCTCTCAATTCACTACATGAGGTGCACACAGAGGTGGTAGAAGGAGTAGATAGAGTACCAGTACAAGATGGATGAGATTCATTTTCAAGTTTGCTTATTTTCTTTTTAGCTAGATGTAACTACTTAGATACTTTGACAAACTCAAACATTAAATCATTGAATGCATCATGCAATTCATTGTAGGAAGGTTTGAAATCATTTACCTGAGAATTACTATCACTGTCTTGATTCTTTTCCTCTTCTACTGCTTCTTGAGCCATCAAGCAAAGATTGACAATTTTATCATCTTCTGCAACTTCTTCTTTATTTAAGCTATCTCACCAGATGGATGACACAAAGGCTTTTATCTTTCTTCCTTTGTCAGTCTTCTTATCTTTTCCTTACTTTTTGGCGAGCATAGGACACTCCTATTTGATATGTCCAGGTTTATTATATTTATAACATATGATGGGGTCGTTGCTTTTTTTCTTGCTACTGGTGGCTTCCTCCTTCGTTATGAACTTTCGGAATTTCTTCTTCCCATATATTTTCCCAAATTTCTTCACCATCATGGTCATCGTTTCTTCATGAAGCTCAACATCTTCTTTAGAGTCATCATTATTTGATTCCACTTTGAGAGCTAGGCTTTTCTTTTTCTTTTCTTGTCCTGCCTCTTTAAGAGCTTTCATTTTGCCCTCATATTCCTCAAGGCTACCAAAGAGTACTGTAACAGAGGCTATTGATTATCCTCTGGCTTCCTTTATGGCAGTCACTTTTGGCTGCCACTCGATGGGTAAGGCCCTCAAGATTTTCCTGACTTTTTCTAGCTGTGTATACTCCTTGCCAAGACTCTTTAGCTGGTTCATAATGAGGATGAATCTTTTCTACAGATCTTTAATGTTTTCTCCTTCCCTTATCCTGAAGCTTTCATATTCTCCTATGCATGAATTCAATTTATTTTCTTTTACTCCAATTGTTCCTTCATGAGCAATTTCCAGAGTGTTCCACATTCCTTTAGGTGTGGTACATTGAGACACTCTATAAAATTTGTCCTAGTTCAGAGCACTGACAAGATAGTGTTTTACTTTGTTGTTGCGCAAAACTCTTCTCCTATCTTTATCATTTCATTCCTCCTCAGGCTTGTCTCTATATTTTCCATCATCATAGAGTTTCATCGGGACAAAGTCACCTTTCTAGATGACTGATTAGATGTCTAGATCAATAGACTAGAGATATATTTGCATCCTTATCTTCCAGTATCTATAGTGCTATCCACTGAAGCCTGGAGGCCTATTGGTGTTACTTCCTTCAGGTAAGATGCTCTCTCCAAAACCAGCCATGTATTTTCCCAAATGGTTAGATCCTTCAGTTGGGAGTTTAGGCTCTGACACCACTTGTTAGGTCCACTAGTTTCCCAAGAGAGGGGGTGAATTGAGAAGTTTAAAACTTTTCTATAAAAGTGTGATATACAAGTGATAGTAGAGGTTTGCAGAAAATAGAGTATAGAAAGAATAAAGTAAATGCAAGGTAAAGAAGGAGATGACACAGAAATTTATCCTGGTTCTATTTGATCCACTTGACCTATGTCCAGTCCTCAAGCCACAACTTGAGATTTTCCATTATCTTTCAAGAATTTAGTGGGCTCCTTGCAATGCCACAGTACAAGCTTGTACTCTGTTCTAAGAGCTCTCAAATTTACACTCTGCACTCTTACAAAGTGTTTCCCAAATCCCATGTAAAAACCCCTCACAAGAAAAACTTTCTTTCAAATGAAGAAAATATTTTATACAGAAAGAAAACTCTCTAACTTAGAGTAAATGTGACAGTTGAAATGTAGTAAATGAAGTTTGAGAGATAAAAGACTTTGACTAATGATTTCAGCAAAGTTTTAGTATTTACAGCACAAAATCATTACCCACAACTTCAAATAAAGTTCTATTTATAGATTTGTAACTAAATTAGTCGTTAGATGCAAAATCTAGCCATTAGAGATGTTAACCAATAGTTACTTTATAAAACTAGCAATTCACCAACCGTATTTAATGCATCTAACACACTGAAATTCAAATTTTAGGTGTCAACAGACGAATTTTGCTGAGATCATAAGCTAAAGACTTCAACGTTAAATTTCCAAAATTCGTCTATTCAAGAGTAAAATTCAAATTTTTATTTTGTTAAATATATCCCATGTTAAAACATATGAATTTTCATATTCAAAGTACATCTGTTGAGTATTAACAATTGTCTCATGTTTTTGCAATGCACTCGAAATTCAAATTTTGAAAGTTAAAATTTGTCTGTCAATGGCTAGCTCAACATGGCACAAAGGTTTTGCTCTTTGAAATTCAAATTTTGTATTTCAGAATTCATCTGTTAGAGACAAACTCTAACTAGACTTACAAGTTCTCACTTCAAAATTAGAATTTTGAAATCCAAAATTCATCTGTCAGAGGGGCTAACTTTGAACTATTTTTGTATTTTAATATCATTCAAATTTTTTCAAGACTTCAGACAAATTTTGCACATTTTGCCAACTATGCTTTACTTGAAATTCAAATTTCAGAACTCAAAATTCATCTGTCAAAGATAGTAACTCTGGAAATTCAAATTTGGCATAAAACATATCAGAATTAACAGCAAAGTTCATTTGTTAGTGAGTGTTTTCAAAATCTAACATATGTTAATATAGGATAATTGTGAAAACACTTGTTTAAATGAAGTGGGAATATAATTAAATAAAAATCAAAGCCTTTTACCCCTTGTCCATTATGAGAAATCCTAACAACTAAATCTTCATACATTTCTCCTTGGATTTCTTCACTTGTATGCTCTTACATTCCTTTGATATTTTCCTTCCAAGCTCTAGTTATATGGAATCATCAAAACACTTAATTCAACACAGAACCCAACCACGTTGTGGCAATATCATGTTTTCCTAAGTTTCTTGTGTTGTTCTATCTGATCTTAGGAGAGGTTTTTGGTTTTATTGGTAGGGCATTACATTTCATCAATGTCCTTCACCTACTACCATTGCAACTTTTGCTTATCCCAGTTTTGAAAGCCATCAATAAAATAGAAGAGTAGATCCTCATTACTTAGGTTGGGAATTTCCAACATCAGGTCGTAAACACTCTTACATATAGTCAGAAATTGTGGTGTTGTCTCAGAGTTCCCTTAACTTCTTTCGTGCCTAGTATATCACATTCTGCTGATAGAGTTGCATCTTCCATTCCCTTGTGAAATCCTCCCAAGTGTTTGCACCTTTTCATGTCCACATGTTTCCTACGCATTACAACATTGCATTATTAATGAGTAATAAGGAAGTAATACGTATACATTAGCTTGGTTGTTACTCAACCCCAAGCTTTTAGCATAGTACTTCATTTGCCACAAGAACTTTTCCACGTCCCTGGCAGGATGCCCTTGAACTCCTTTAGCTTGGGAAGGTCCAGCTTTACTTCCCTTACTCTACTAGTTCCAACCTCAATGGGTTCCTCTTTTGTTCTCTAAGGAAGTCTTAAGAGCATTCAGTTAGACTTGCATGAATGTGATAGTGGTTATCACTTTTATCTCTAGTATCGTCATGGACTCCACACAATGCTCCTTTAAGTTTGTTATGAAGAGTCTCCACAGTAGTCTTTAGACTCTCGAGCTCCCCTACGATATGAGTCTCAAGGGTTATAAAATCAGGACAATTACCTTACTACTTTGACCCTTCTTGCTCCCTTGGTGAGTGGTTTGGGATTCCCTTCATCATTGAGTGCTCCTCCCTTAGTAATGTCTATGCTTGTCGGGATGAAAGCTCAAACAAGGCTTCCTTAAACTAAAAGCTTTGTTTGTTGGAATTTTACTATGCACGCAGCGAAAAAACTATAAGAAATTCCCTCCCATGAATCCATCAACGTTGTTTAGATTGAGATGTAGAGAAAGAATTTACCTCCAGTGTGTCCCTTGGTGTTCCTTTTCATTTCATTGGATCCTAGGAACTAACGTGATTAGTTAGCTCCCTCTACCAGAATCCACACAAACGGTGAGTCCAACTCGAACGGCGTGCTAGCACCCTCTGGTTGTGATGTCTGTACAATCCCATACAAGATCGTATGATTCCATACCAGTTTGTATGCCTTCACTTTTCATCCATACAATTTTTTTTCTGAGTGTACGGCCGCTCTCTCTTTAGGATAATTTGAATTCTATTGATTCTGTATCCTAGTCTATATCAATATATAGATAGGATTCGGTATTTATTTAATTTAAATCAATAATTTAAACTAAATCAAATATTAATTAAATAGATTAGTTTGAATTTAAATCTATCTAATAGATTAAATTTAAACTAACAATCTAATATATATCCAGAATCAAATCTAGATTTAATTTATCATATAAATTAAATTTAGATTATTAGTTTAAGTTCAAATTTAAAATCCAATCTAAATCAAATTTAGATTATGACATTAGTTTAAATTTAAATCTATCATATAGAATTAAATTTAAAATTAATTAATTTGAATTAATTTGAACAATATATATATTTCAAAAAATATATATAAAATATACAATATATCAAACATAAATTTTAATATATATATATATAATTCTATCACTCTAAATTGAATATTAAATTCATTGAATCTAGACACATTTTAGATTCAATGAATTTGGACATTCTAACTCGAGTTAACCCATTCTTGTGTGTGACCCTGTAGGGCTATATGATTTTGGCAGTGGGCTAATAACACTATTAGACCCACAAGTCACAAGTGGCTTCTAGTAAGACATTGTGACTACCCAAATCATATGAGATTGGTAATCCGATACAACCTATTATATAACTCGATCACATCCCTTTTGTCTCATGATATATGGGTCAAGTATGAGGCATGGAAACATCATCCTCATTTTACTCGACCATCATTTTCTCGATCTCTGAGTAGACTGATAGAACAAATGGAAACTCTTCCATTCGAGCACGGCCATACATTTTCTCAGTCTCACTTATTGAGGGGCCCAGATATATCTCTCCATTAATTAGAGGGATAAATTCCATCTTGACCATTCATCTTCCTCCACACGAGTTCTACTATGTCCGATCATAGCCTTTATGATCTCCCGATTAAATGTGACTTTTGACTATGCCAAAGTATAATGTTCCCCATGTAGGAAGCCATGGTGATCTCAGGTCTAAGGACTTAGTGATACGGTTATATATGAGATATGCTTATGATTTGATCCATGCAGCTATCTCATGATGGGTCAATCCAACACCTATTCTCTAATAGGAGCTTATAATTTTGATTTGTATCTTCATACATAATTATCACATAATTATTAATCAAAATCATACTAGCCTTAATTCATCATTGTTCCCACAAAGATGATTGAATAGGGATATTTAGGATAAAATAATTTATCCAAGGATATTATTATAAAGAGAAACATGCAAACAATATAATAATGTAAGGAAAAAAAAACCTTTTTTTGTAATGAAACACAATGTTCATAATACAATGATTAGCTTATGGTGCAATCCCTAACATTGTTACCATGTTGTCACGGCCTTGGAACTTCATTTTCTTGAATCGTATCGGCCTTAGCATGATCAATTACTCTATTAGTTCTAACCACCAATAGGTTGCTCCCTTGGTTCTCTAAGGAAGTCTTAAGAGCATCCCATTAGGCTTGCATAGATGTGATAGTAGTTATCACTTTTGTTTGTAGCGTTGCCATGGACTCCACATATTGCTCCTCTAAGTTTGTTATGAACAGTCTCCATACTAGTCTTTAGACTCTCACGAGTTGCTTTATGGTGTAAGTCTCAAGGGTTGTAAAATCATGACAATTACCTTACTACTTTATTGTGATCCCTTGGTGAGTGGTTTTGGATTCCCTTCCTCGTTGAGTGCTTCTCCTTTAGTGATATCCATCCTAATTGAGATGAAAGCTTGAACAAGGCTCCCTTAAAACAAAAGCTTTGATACCACATTGTCATGGCCTTGGAACTTTATTTCCTTGAATCGTGCCAATGTTAGCATCATCAATTACCCTTGATTGGGTGCTAAGGCAGCCAAACACAAAGGAATACAAAGAGAATTTGGGAGAATGCTCAAGAATATTCACAAGTAATGGATTGATTACAAATGAGGAGGATGGGGATATTTATAGACCTACCCAATATTTCAGAACCTTTCTACCTCCTTAATGGATGATAGAGATCAATCCAATCTAATAACCTACATTCACCTTCTAAGACCTTCTCCATGGATAAATCTTCGAGAACAACCTAGAGTACTCTACAGCTTAGAGCTATATACAAAGAACTCTCTAGAACAACCTAGAGTATTGTACACAATACAAGAGATATCTATCTCCTTCTAGAAAACTCAAGAAGATTCAAGACTCCTCCAGAAGCTTCTAGATATGTCCCTCCAAATTAAACCTCTGAAAAATTTCATGACAGGAAGGTAAAGGACATCGATAAAGCCATTGCATCGCGGAAAGCCTCATGGATTATCATGAAGGGGAAAAGAGGAAGCCCTCCAAATCCAAGTCTCTCAACCATAATAAAGTAAATGGTAAGGGGGACAAGGGTTCTAGCAAGGAAGAGAAATGCTTCAATGGAAAGAAGCAGAATGATTGGCAAAAGAAAAATTCTAACATCAGTTGCTTCCTTAGCTAAGGTCCACATAGGATAAAGGATTGTCCCAAGTTAAGGTCATTGGCTACCATGGTAGAAAGCTAGGAGGCATAGAAGCAGGAAACGTGTGTAAAGATAGGCATAGAAAGTTAGGAGGCATATGATTACTTTAGTGCCATGAAGTTAACCCTTGTCTAAGACTACTGAGGGTAAAGGATTGATGTACGTAGAAGCAAAGTTGAATGGGAAGGCTGCTAGTGTAATGATCGATACTGGGTTGATTCATAATGTTATTACTCTCGAAGAGACCAAAAGGTTTGGTCTTAAGGTGGTGGATGGAGGAGGATTGATAAAGGCTGTCAACTCTTCTCCTAAACAGCTTGCAGGCATAGCACAAGGGGTCAAGTCATGCTTGGAAGAATAGAAGGGCAAGGTAGATTTTGCTATGACCCATAGGGTAGTGCTAGGATAAGAATCTTTAAGGAAATACAACATAATCCTCATACTATACCTTAACTCGATTTGTATCCTTGAGGAAGGATACACTTGCTTATTGTGAGCATCCACAGCTCTTAAGGGATATTGTTTATTTGCCATACAAGTGCTAAAGGACTTTGATCTAGGAGAGCCCATAAACTTCATGGATACGAAGGGTGAGGATCATGAAGAAAAGCCAAGTAAAGGTGTTTCTAATATAGTTCTCTTAGAGAGAACAAAGATACGGGGAGGCTTCAACCTTATCAGGAGGTGGATCACTAGATGGGGGTGAAACCAAAACAAGCAATTAATTCACCCTACAGGAAGTACAAGACTAAGGAGGTCAAGAGGATGAAAAAGTTCTGAGTAGGGAGAAGTGGACAAGAATGTTCCCAGCAAAGGATTGGATTAAGAAGATTCTTGCTCATAAGGTTGACCATAAAAGAAGGATGCCATCAAGTACTCAATACTTCATGAATTGGAAGGGAGTGCCGTAAGGTGATCTAGGAGGTTCAAGAGGATCTTTGGTAGCTTGAAGACCATCTATGCTGGTATAAGGACTAGTCAGTGATGAGGACATCATAAGAATATGTAGGGGAGAATGTCATAAATTTTACAAAGGTTTAATTTAAAGGGAAATATCTGGAAGCTTCTGGAGGAATTTTAAGTCTTTTTGATATTTCTTGTATTGTATAGAGTATTCTAGTTTATTATAGAGAATTATTTGTATATAATTCTTGTATATTCTAAACCATTCTTTGTAAATATCTAGGGATAACATCCTAGAAGGTAAATGTAGATCGTCAGACATAATTGATATTCACTATCCATTAAGAAGGTAGGAAAGTTCTGGAAATTGGGGGAGGTCTATAAATACCTCCACCTCCTCATTTGTAATCAATCAATCACTTGTGAATAAACTTGAGTATTCTCTCAAACTCTCTTGTTCTTTTGTTTTGCTTACTTTGAGAGTTTGGTTAACTTAGCACACGATCAAGAGGTTGATCACACTAAGGCCGACATGATTTAAGGAGAGGAAGTTCCAATTTTGTGATATTTAACCATTTTAGTTGGTTGCTTTTATACTTTTGCTCTTGCACAGAAGAATCTTATTGAATAACTAGAAAAAGCTATTCGTTATTAAAAATTTCTATTTCATCATCCATATTAACAACATCAATATTGACATCCTTAATACTAGTATCATTGAAATTGCCATCAATTTCTTGGCCAAAAAAAAATTGCTATTAATTTCATGAAAAAAAAATGAAGGGTTGTGAGGTCTTATAAGGGCCAATCCACCGTCCCACTTACTTGGGTCGGGAAAATCCTTCTAGCCTAACCCTAAACCTTGTTGGCTCACACCAAACCCTTTTTAGCCAAAGTACAGCATGCATTGACATGGTGCAAGCCCCATTCTACACCCTAAGGGACCTAGTCCCATACCCTAAGGGACTATACACAACATTATCCCCTTTAAGGGGCAATATGCCCATTTGTGGTGCATATACTCTTATCCCCCTTTAACGCATACTAACATGATGTATGTGCCCCCTACCAACCTACTTGAGTGTGATGCTTCCCCTTCCCTACCAAATATGGCGCATATGCCATTTTCCACCACCTCGACGGGTGATGCATGTTGATGTGATGCATGATCCCTCTCCCCATCCAAGTGAGGGTGACATACACCAGCGTGAGGCATAACTTATGCCTCACCTTCATACTCCACAAAGAGGATACACATCGTTATTTCTTAATCATATCGAATTACATTCTTTCAACACATTTTCCTTGAGTTACAATTACATATTTATGCATATTTGACACTCAGGATAGGAAAATGTGTAATCTAATCCTAATAATGCATGGCAGTATGTTTTTATCCTATTATGCATTATTTTGCTCCCATGGTAGATTATGAATTCTCATCTTTGTTGCAGACCTTATGGGGAGAACAGTGGAGCAACCAAGCCCCTTTTCTAGAGCTAGGAGAGCAAGAAAAGAAGGAAACCTTATACCTTGAGAAAGATTTGAAAAGAAGGAAGCAAAGAATAGAGTAAGCTTCAGAAGCCTCCCAAGCCATGGCTTAAGCATGTTAGGTCGCGGCCTAAGCCAGACAGAGAGTGATGAAGTTATAGCATGAGAAGATGAAGCCACGGCCTGATCATAGAGAAACTCATAAGGCCGCGGACTGGGTAAGCCCGCCGCAATGCCACACCTTCGTCAGCAAAACGCAAAGCTTCATTTGGAGCTCTTGTAGCTTAGAAAGAGGCACTTGGACATTTTGGAAGGTTTAGAGGCTTTAGGTGTGCTAGGGTTTGGACTCTTGGTGGAGATTGAAGCTAGGGCTTAGAGCATTGAAGAGATTTGAGCTTCCTTCTTTGATTTTCTTTCATCTCATCCATCCTTTCCTTACTTGTGTTCAATGATTGTAATGATTTGGATGTATTTTCTTGTAGTTTTATTGAACATGAGTAGCTAGTTGCTCCATTTCTAGGATTATTTTGAACCCTTGTATGGATTGAATACCCATTTTTCATTTCTATTTATGATTAATGTTGCATTTATGTCGATTTAGCTCTATTCTTAATGCTTCTTATTGTTTGTCCACCAATAAGATTGTCTTGTTCATTTAAGTGATGCTTGAGAAAGCTAGATTAAGTAGAGAACTTGAGTTAGGTTATGTGAGAACTTGATTCTTGCCTTGTTGAGTGGAGAGTTTTGTTAGTGGAGTAGAAATATACTCACTAACCTCATATAGTCACTTTAGTATTTGAATTGAAATGGGGAGTTTAATTAATTAAGAGATTAATTAATTAATTAAACTAAACATTTATTTGGAGACTTGAGAGAGTACATATAGGTAAATCAATATCCTGACTAACATAATCTAGCATTAAGGGAAAATGTAAAAGGAGTTTAATTAGGTATTTATGGAATACAAAGGGGATAAATAATCCTAGGTCTCTTTGCATTCCTAAAGTCCTTAGTCATCCTTGTTGCTTATTTCTATATACTTTTCTATCCTTGTATTATTTATTTAAATAATGAACCATTTAGTTGCCTTGCTCAAATTAATTGAAAATACAATGTCTAATGTTTGACCACTTTTGATCTAAGCCTATGTGGGAACGAGACTTTGCTCATTACTTTACTATTACCTCAGCCTGTACGCTTGCGGTGTAGCTCGGTGGCATACAAGTTTTTGGCACTGTTGTCTAGGACTTGGCATCAAAAGTTTTTTGGTCAACCTTAAACTAGTGTTTGTTGATTAAGTTTGAGTTCTTAGATAGGAAAATAGATACTTTGTGCACTTTAGATTCAAATACTTTTTGTTTTTGTTATTAGTTTGATATGTCTTTATTGTTTTTGGTTTATAGGTACCTATCTCTTGTGCATGCAAGGCTTGGAACTCGATAGATTTGAAGTGATTCTTGAGAGTGAAAACATCTTTGAAGGAGATAATCCTAACACTCCTGAACCTCAAGAAACTCCAACTATGAATGAGGTGGATGAAAATGATATCCGTACGCTTGATGATTTTGTCAGTACAAAGAATGATGGCTATTATTCTAGTATCCACATGCCAGATATCTAAGCTCGGAATTTTGAAGTCAAGCAAACAACTCTACAGTTGCTACAAATAAATGCTTATTTGACTACTTTTGTGGAGGTTTGTGACTCATTCAAGCAAAATGGTGTTTCCAAGAATGCTTTGAGGTTGAGGCTTTTCCCTTTGTCATTAAAAGATAAAGCAAAGGCATGGCTCAATTCCCTTCCAGAGCAATCTATTGATACTTGGGATAAGTTGGCAAGAAAATTCAAAGCAAGGTTCTTTCCTCCTGGCCATAAGGCTTTTCTTCATGGTGAAATTCTATCCTTTGAGCAAGAACCGGGTGACCTCTTTCATGAAGCTTGGGAGAAATTTAAAGATATGTTGATGCGATGCCCTAGTCAAGCACAACCAAAATTGGTGTTACTTGAAGCTTTTTGGAATGGGTTGGATGATAATTCCTTGAATATGCCAGATGCGGCATCTAATGGGACTATTGGAAGCATGACGATTAATGACCTCTACAAATTGTATGAGAATCTTGTACCAAACATGATGCAAAAGGCTAATAGAAGGAGAACCATAAAGAAGAAAGATCATTCACAAGCCACTAGCTCCACTATTGACATTTTAGATCATTTAAATGCTTTGAATCGGAGGTTTTACAATCTGGAGATGCAAGTCAGAAGAGGAAATGCTATCGGGGTAAATGTCATTCAATCTCCAATGGGTTATGAATAATGCGGCGAAGGGCAAATCATGGAGCAATGCCCTTATGCCTTAGAGAATGTAAGCTACTTGAACAAATTCCAAAGAGAGCCAAACAATTCGCAAAACAATCCTTTTTCATAAACTTATAATCCGGGGTGGCGAAATCACCCTAACTTCTCTTGGAGTCAAGGACAAAAATTGAATCAACCTTCTTAATCCGATATAAGACCTAACCATCCTCCCGATTTCCAACCTCATGCTAGGTAAATTCCCATTAAGGAGAAAGAATCTAAAATGGAGAAAATGTTGTCTCAAATTCTAGCTAACCAAGAAATTGCAAGAGTGGAGACTAAGGCTACTTTTGCGATTCATGAGACGGCAATTAAGAATCTTGAAGTGCAAATGGGTATTATGGCGTCTCAATTGAATTCTTTGCTAAAAGGTGGTTTGCTAAGTGACACAATTCCTAATCCAAGGAGAGAGGGCAAGGAAGAATGTAAAGCAGTTACCTTGAGGAGTAGTAAGCAATTGCCTGAAGTCATTGATCTTAGGGTGAATTATGGAGGTGATGAGGAAATGGCTGCTCAAGATGAGAATGAGAGTGAAAAAGAAGTCGTTGTGAAAAATTGTGAGGAAAAGAATGACATTGAGGGAGATAAAAGAGAGGTAGAGAGAAAAGATGAGAAATGGGGTGAAAAAATGAGTGGAGAGAAAAGAAAGCAAGAAGAGATCATTCAAAATGTGACTCCTCCTTTACTTTTCCCCCGAAGATTCAAGAAGCAAAAAGAAGATAAGCAGTTCAAGAAATTCTTGGATATCTTCAAGCAGCTACATAGTAATGTTCCTCTAAGTGATGCATTAGAGCAAATGCCTACATATGTGAAGTTCTTGAAAGATATGTTGTCCAAGAAGAGAAGATTCAATGAGTTTGAAATAGTAGCCTTGACGAAAAGTTGCACCAATATCATCAAGAACCCACCATAAAAGTTGAGTGATCTGGGTAACTTTGTGGTTCCATGTGAAATGGGTAAAATAACTATCAGGAAGACTTTATGTGATTTGGGCTCCAGGGTGAATCTCTTGCCTCTCTCTATCTTTAAGAAAATACAATTGGGTGAAGCAAGGCCAACCACTGTGACTTTGTAATTGGTAGATAGGAGCTTGGTTTATCCGAAGAGGATCATTAAGGATGAGCTTGTAAGAGTAGGTAACTTCATCTTTCCTGTGGATTTCATCATTCTAGATTGTGAAGTAGATCGGGAGATACCCCTCATTTTAAGGCGTCCTTTCTTAGCCACTGGTAGAGCCCTCATTGATATGGAAAAGGGTGAGATTACATGAAGAGTTGACAAAGAAATGTTAGCATTTAACATGTTTAAAGCCATTAAAGTACCTAATGAACCAGAGGACTAGTACTTTACTGATGTCATTGATCAAGTAGTGCATGAGGAATTCCACAAGTCAATCACTCAAGACCCTTTGGAAGCTCTCTTAATTGGGTGTGAAATGGAAGGAGAAGAAGTTGAAGAATGCTTGGCTTTGATGAATGCTTACCCGATCATCCCTAAAAGTTGCATTGCAATTGAGTCTTTGGATGCAACTTCTCTTGATAAACCTTCTTTGAAGCTATCTCTTATTGACCCTCTCTTGAGTTAAAGGTACTCCTAACTCACTTGAAATATGTTTATTTTGGAGGAGACAATACATTACCGATCATAATTGCATCCAAAGAGAGGCAACTTTTAAATGTCTTGAAGGTATATAAGCGGGCTATTAGGTGGACCATTGCAGATATTAAGGGGATTAGTCCATCAACCTATATGCACAAAATTTTCTTGGAGGATAACCACAAAACCTCCATCAAGAATCAATGAAGGTTGAATCCTTTCATAAAGTATGTAGTGAAGAAGAAAATTCTGAAGTGGCTAGATGCAGGGATTGTGTATCCTATCTCAGATAGTTCTTGGGCGAGCCCAGTCCAATATGTCTCAAAAAAGAGGGGGATGACTGTAGTGGCTAACACCTACAATGAACTTACTCCTACTCATACTGTTACTGGTTAAAGAGTGTGCATGGATTATCGCAAGCTAAATGTTGCCACGCAAAATGATCATTTTCCATTACCTTTCATTGATCAAATGTTTGATAGATTGGCTAGCAAGGAATTCTTTTACTTTTTGGATGGATATTCTAGTTACAGCCAAACAGCCATTGCTCCAGAGGACCAAGAAAAGACCACTTTCACTTGTCCATAAGGCACCTTTGCATTTTGGAGGATGTCCTTCAGTTTGTGCAATGCACCGGCAACTTTTCAAAGGTGTATGATATCTATTTTCTTGAATATGATTGAAAAGACCATGGAGGTGTTTATGGATGACTTCTCAGTGTTCGAGAAATCTTTTGAGGAATATCTTTACAATCTTGTGGATGTCTTGAAGCAATGTGAAGAAACCAATCTTGTGCTTAATTGGGAGAAATGTCACTTCATGGTGCGTGAAGGCATTGTATTAGGCCATAAAGTGTCCAAAAATGGCTTGGAAGTTGACAAAGCAAAGATTGAGGTGATTGAGCAACTACCTCCACCTACCAATGTGAAGGGTATTAAGAGTTTTCATAGCCATGCAGGATTCTATCGGCTGTTCATCAAAGACTTTTCCAAGATAGCTAAGCCTCTATGCCTCTTATTAGAGAAGGATGTGGAATTCAAATTTGATGACAAGTGTCTTGAGACCTTTAAAGAGCTTAAAAGAAGATTAGTAGTGGCACCAGTCATTGTAGCTCCTGATTGGGACCTTCCATTTGATGTCATGTGTGATGCTAGTGATTTTGCGGTGGGGGTTGTTTTGGGTCAGAGAAAAAAGAAGATTTTCCACCCCATATACTATGCTAGCAAAACTCTTGATAATGCTCAAGAGAACTACACTACCACAAAAAAGGAGATGCTAGCCATAATATTTGCCTTTGGCAAGTTCCGGCCATATCTTGTTGGTGCTAAAGTAATAGTATTCATTGATCACTCCACTATTAAGTATCTTTTTAGCAAGAAGGAGTTTAAGGGATGGTTGATAAGATGGGTTTTATTGTTCCAAGAATTTGATCTTGAGATTATCGACAAAAAAGGCTCTAAAAACCAAGTGGCTGATTATTTGTCAAGATTGGACAACAATGTACAAGTTGATGACGAAGGTGTTATTCATGAGAAATTTCCTAGTGAGCAACTCTTTGCAATTGAGGATGTGGTGGACCATTGGTATGCTGATATTGTAAACTATTTAGCATGTGAAGCAACTCCCCCTGACTTGAAGCTTTATTAGTTGAAGAAATTCCTTCATGAAGCAAGGTATTACATCTGGGATGAAGCTTACCTCTTTAGGCGATATGCTGATTTGTTGATTAGATAGTGTGTCCCGGAGTGTGAGTAACAAGCTATACTTCATGGATGCCATGCTTCTGAATATGGAGGTCACTTTTAGGGGGAGGGGGGAGAAAACAGCGGCCAAGGTGCTTTAATGCTATTTCTATTGGCCCACTCTTTTTAAGGACTCTTATAAGTTTGTTTTGAAATGTGATAGATGTCATAGAGTTGGAAACATCTCCAGAAGAAATGAAATGCCACTGACCAACATGCTAGAAGTGGAGTTATTTGATGTTTGGGGGATTGACTTCATAGGACCACTTCCCCAATCCTTCAATAATCAATATATTCTAGTGGTAGTAGATTATGTCTCAAAATGGATGGAAACCACTGCTTGTATGGCCAATCCTTCACAGTGATCAAGTTCTTGAAGAATCACATATTCACTAGGTTTGGGATTCCATGAGCCATTATCAATGATTGTGGGACTCATTTTTGTAACAACCAATTTCGAGCACTCTTGAAGAAATATGGTGTGAAGCACAAAGTGGCCCTTGCATACCATCCTCAATTTAATAGGCAAGCTGAAATTTTGAATCTAGAGATCAAGACTATTCCTGAGAAGATTGTGGGTGTAACTAGAAGGAATTGGGCCATTAAACTTGATGATGCATTATGGGCATACCACACAGCTTACAAAACTCCCCTTAGGATGTCACCATACCGACTTGTCTCCTTCCCATAGAGTTGGAGCATAGTGCTTATTAGGCCATAAAAAAGCTTAATTTTGATCTAAAGGCAGCTAGTAAAAAGAGACTATTGCAATTGAATGAGCTTGAAGAGTTCTAGCTTAATGCTTATGAAAGCTTAAGGTTGTATAAGGAGAAAACAAAGAGGCTGCATGATCAGAAGATTCTGCCCAAAGCATTTGCGCCTGGCTAAAAGGTGCTTTTGTACAACTCAAGGCTCAAATTGTTCCTGAGCAAGTCAAATCTAGGTGGTTCAGACCATTCACTGTGGTTCAGGCATTTCCTCATGGAGCTGTGGAACTCGAAGGAAGCAATGGTGAGAAATTCAAGGTCAATGGGCAGAGACTGAAGCACTTTTGGGGTGGAGAAGTAGATTGTCAAACCACCACCCTTCATTTGTCAAATCAAAGGTAATACTGTGAAGAGTTGGGCTGGTGACTATAAAACTAGCATTTCTTGGGAAGTAACCCAAGCTCTTTAACTTTTATCTCATTGTTTTTGTTTTTGTTGTGTAATAGGTTTTATATTTGTTCTTGGTTTCAATGTAGGTAAGATATGTGTAGCCATTTGGGACTAAAAGAAAGCAAATTCATGGCAAGGAGGGAAGAAATGCTAAAGCAGAGATGGCCTATTAATAGGGGAGTCACTTAACTCAATCCTCATATAATGTCATTTCTACATATACTAGTAGCAGCCATGGTTTAGAATTGAATTTAAGCAATTTGATGCAAGAGCAATGTTTGAACATGAAGAATTAGACATGATTGAGAATTATTGATCCTAAGTAGTGGAATTAGATAGGTTTTGAGGTGTTTCATGTACTCATTATTGTCATTTTGCTACTATCAGAGTTGCTTCCAGCTTGTTTGAGGTAATAGTTATAGTGAGTGCAAAATCATGTGCATGTATGTTGCTAAATGTGCTGATAGACTCAGTATGCTCTATCATCGCAACGTAACACTTTAAGCCATGGTGAGATATAAACCCAAGAGAAGTAGCGTTGTGGCTAAGAAATATGTGCCGTGGCGATAATGCTCTCAGGTTGTAGCCAAGCCGCAGCCAGTCCATGAGGCCGCGACTGCTCTGTTTCATCAGTTGCAACCTTAAAGGGTTAGAGTTGCGGCAGGCAAGTTGAGGCCACGGTGATTGTACTTACCTCCATTTCTGAAATTTCTCTAACATGCTATTTTACCACGACTACCAAGAACAGGCCAAGACAACATGGTCTAGCTGTCTCAAAACACAGCTATTTCAGTATTTCACTTCTGAACCCTAATCCAGTTTCTTTACTTCCCGCCACAGCCTCCTCTCCTCTCTTCCCTAATCTTGAGCGTTCTTAGCCATCGTTCCTTTATCATCCTTGCCCCCTCCCTTCTTCGACCTCCCCCTGTCCCACACCCTAAACCCCACCTCCACCCTCTCCATTTCGTTCACCCACTTTTCTTTGGCATCTCTCTCTCTCGCTCACCCACGCTCTCCTACTTCATTCGAGAACCCTTCCTTTGGCCTCCCATCTCATTCCACCATTCAATTCCTCCCCTCATACTCTCCCCATAACCTCAACCCCCAGTCTCGGTGCTCCTCTACCACAGCCTCTTTCCCTTTAACCTTCATTCCTCTCCACCCGACACCCAAGCCTCCACACCTTTTGGCCTCTTACCACGCCCTTCATTATTCTTTCATCTTCTCAGCTCTCATTCACAGTATGGCTACCACTGTAGGCTCGTGGTTGAGATTGGAACTCCCTTTTGAGAGCATTGGCTCGTGATTGCTGCCTCCGAACACCCAGGATCCAATAATAAATAATATATTATCTAAGCACCCCTCAATCATTGTATCCATGCATTCAATTCAAAAGATAACTCAATAACCTAACTCAAAGTAGGATTTCAAAAAAAGGAAAAGTAATGGTAAAAGTTTAAAATTACATCAATCCAGCCCAAAAAGAACGAAAGCAACATCCTTCAACCCTAAACTTAAATTGGACATTGTCCTCAAAGTCAGGACCAATGCACCGAAGGAAAATAAGGGACATCTCTTAAATAGCATCTTAACACAACCAGATAAAACTACAAGAGAGGGACAAAAAGAATTTGCTAATGCAAAAGTAAAACATCAATTTGAGACAACCAATTTGAACTTATCAAAGTATAAAATGCAAAAGTAACAAAGTAATACAAAAGCTGTCTCAACCATATCATTTCAACTTATCAAAGCATCTCAACACAACCCAGTTTGAGACAACGAGTGTACTAAGATAGCTAAACCAGAGTTCTAAGAAGAAGAAAACTACAGAGCAATGAAAGAAAGATATCCAAAAAGCTAAAGCTACACTACATAAAACATAACACAAAGACAAATAATAGGAGCTCTAAACAAATGGCAAAACATCATGATGCAAAGGAAAAGCTCTAAGCTAGCTATCCTCCATGAGATCCTGCAAGCCATTCGGATCCATGGGGTCTGAGGGCCTAGCCTTTTCCCGAGGGGATAGAACTACCTGCATGTGTTATACTAACCTTTGGATATCCCGACCTATCTTGGTTTGAGTGGCACTTATACGCTAGACATCTTGATAGACTTGTTGCATCATCATAAATAATCGCTCCAGCATGTACTCCTCAATAGGTGGTGGTGGCGGGGCAGGCTGTTCAATGGGTGCTATTTTCCCTGGCTCTTCATCTAGCTACTCCTCTACAGGCTCCACCCTATCAGCTACCCTAATGGAGTCATATCTAAACTCATGCTTGTGCGAGAAGAGCTCTTCACCTTGCCCTGAGGCTACTCTGCCTTGAATGCACAGCCCGGTGATGAAATGAGGAAACTCAATAAGTAAATGTGATTTAGTGATCGAATTCCTCAAATAGTCAAAGATAAGTTGGGCGGTATCCACTGATTCTCCTAGCATGAAGAGGTATATGATGAGGGACTTCCATCTTGTGGCATCACTCAAATGTGTCACCAGTATCAAGGTAAGGTATTGCATATGAAATGCAACCAATATCGTACTGTTCTATGCTAGTGAACATGCTTGATGTGACAAGGGTTATCATCTACAATGTGCCATTGAGCTTAGGCAAGCAATGTGATCAGCTCAGCAATCTCCTAGAAGGGACTTCTTCAGGGAGCTTAAGAAGTATTTGTACCGACAATTTGTCGCAGTAGGGAGGTGGAAGAATGCTTGAATGATTGCCTTCAAAATCTCAACCCATTTTCCCTGTACTTTGTATTTCAGGGAGGTGTGTTTTTCTGCTTCTGTACAGAACTCCCAAACGAGGGTGATAAAACGTCATTTCCTTTCCCCAGCTAAGAAATTAAATTTGTAGGATTGTAGCCCCTCCTAGAATAGTATGTTGAGACCATAAGAAAAGTATTTTTCGTATATTAGTGCCTGAGGCTTCTCTAGTTTCATGTCTTTATCTTCCTTTTGCTATTCAAGCTGAGGTCGAGGCTGAGGTAAAGGTGGAGGTAGAGGTGCATCCTATGGCTAACTGGCTATCTTTGTACTAGCCATACCTGTTAGATCTCGAGCGTTCGGAGGCAGCAATCACAAGCCTATTTTAGGCCATCTACTCATTCACAGCTTTTCTTCTCACTCACATTGGTAAGGTCACCTTGCCTTTAGTTGGATTATATGTAGGGCTATTATGTTGGCTGTTTTGAATGTTGTTAGGCTTAGGTTGAATTGTATCTATCGATGGGATGTTAGCTTGCATAAAAACGTATTGAGAAATCTGGTGATTGAGTTGCTTTGTCTGGCCCATCTTAGAACAACTTGTGCTGTAATGATCAAGACTGATTGGATCACTTAGGTCCACCACAATTGCTTTGCTTGATTACTTGGTAAACTGGTGGGACCTTATAGTTGTAATTGTGGCTGTATAAGTGGATCATTCTTGTCCCCTATGGTCCCAAGTCTTAGTTCAAGATTAGTTCTATCTGGGTTTCACCACTTATGCCATGTGATGTTGTTCACATATGATAATTGTTATTCCTATTAGTGGTCCCATATGCCTGTGGCTTGTGGCTATTGGTAGTTTTGTTCATATGTTGGTGTGTTATTTTGTCAGCTTGTGGGTCAGGATGTTTGTTTGTCTTTTGTGAGAGTTCTTTTGTCAATAAGTCATTGTAATATCTAGGACAGTTCTTGTCCTCAACTTTTGTTTGTGCTTTTCTCTTCTTGTTCTTCGAGTTAGTTGTCCATTTATCTGCCCATGGGTGATTTCTTTGCAGGTATGGCCCACACAAAGAGAGCCAATCAACCACAAGATGCACCTCCACCCCCACCTCTACCTCAGCTTGAACAGAAAGAGGAAGATGAAGACATGGAACTAGGGAAGCCCCGGCCACTAATATTATGAAAAATACTTTCCTTATGGCCTCAACATACCATTCTGGGAGGGACTACAATCCTGCATATTTAATTTCGTGGCTGGGGAAAGGAAACGAGGTTCTATCACCCTTATCCGGGAGTTCTATGCAAAAGCAGAAAAATGCACCTCCCTGAAGTACAAAGTGTGGGGAAAATAGGTTGAGATTTCGAAGGCATTATTCCACCTCCCCACAATGACAAATTGCCGATACAAATACTGTTAGAAATTGTGCCCTAGGCCAATCATTGTATTATGAACATTGTGTTTCATTATAAAAAAAAGGTGTTCTTTTTTCTTACATTATTATATTGTTTGCATGTTTTTTCTTTATAATAATATCCTTGGGTAAATTATTTTATCTTAAATATCCCTAGTCAATCATCTTTATGGGAACAATGATGAATTAAATCTAGTATGATTTTGATTGATAATTATGTGATAATTATGTATGAAGACACAAATCAAAATCATAAGCTCCTGTTAGAGAATAGGCGCTGGATTGACCCATCATGAGATAACTGCATGGATCAAGTTATAAGCATATCTCATATATAACCGTGTCACCAAGCCCTTAGACCAGAGATCACCATGACTTCCTACATGGGGAACACTATACTTTGGCACAGTCAAAAGTCACCTTTAATCGGGAGATCATAAAGGCTATGATCGGGTATAGTAAAACTCGTGTGAAGGAAGATGAATGGTCAATATAGAATTTGTCCCTCTAATTAATGGAGAGATATATCTGGGCCCCACGATGAGTGAGACTGAGAAAATGCATGGCCGTGCTCGAATGAAAGAGTTTCCATTTGTTCTGTCAATCTACTCGGAGATCAAGAAAGTAATGGTCGAGTAAAATGAGGATGACGTTTCCATGCCTCATACTTGACCCATATATCATGAGACAAAAGGGATGTGATCGGGTTATATGATAAATTGTATCGAATCACTGATCTCATATGATTTGGGTAGTCACAATATCTTGCTAGAGGCCACTTATGACTTGTAGGTCCAATAATGTTATTAGCCCACTGCCAACATCATATGGGCCTACAGTGTCACAAACAAGAACGGGTAAACTCGAGCTAGAATGTCCAGATTCATTGAATCTAAAATGTGTCTAGATTCAATGAATTTAATGTTCAATTTAGGGTGATAGAATTATATATATATATATTTGATATATATATTAAAATTTGAAATATATATATGTTTAATATATTGTATATTTGATATATATATTTCGAAATATATATATTGTTCAAATTAATTAATTTTAAATTTAATTCTATATGATAGATTTAAATTTAAACTAATGTCATAATCTAAATTTGGCTATCTAGTGTCTTGCAACTTCCTTCAACAGACATGGATGGATTAGCCCTGAGAGTTCAGACTCCTCTGGTTTATCAAAAGGATCGGGTGAACATTCATTAGCTCCTCAATCACCCCAGCTAGCATCATATCCTCCTCCAAATGATATACCAGTTTTAGAGGTTGGAAATTTAGTAGATCCGGATCTAGCCAACTATCCAGAGCTCTTAGAAGATGAGGCATATTTAGAAGCTAATAGTTCATGGCAAGCACAATACATAGTGTTACAGGATGAAGGATCACATGCAACTAACCCTTATGAATACTATGATATAAGGAGAGATGTGATCATGTTCTCCGTATAGTGTATCACGAGAGGAGATTGGACAACAATGGACAAGAAGAAAATGATCACAGAAGAATGATGGAGTTCTTGAACCATTTTCCAAAGTACCAGAGGGAAATCGATATATATGTTATGCAATTCCCAGAAATAATTTGGATAGAGATACTCTTAAGTATTATTTCTGACACTTTGTTTTGGACTCCCATCAAAGGTATTATATCCATAGCTCTTAGAAGATGAGCTATTTAATGAAGAAGATGAGGAATATTTAGAAGCTAATAGTTCATGGCAAGCACAATACATAGTGTTACAGGATGAAGGATCACATGCAACTAACCCTTATGAACACTATGATATAAGGAGAGATGTGATCAATGTTCTCCGTAGAGTGTATCACGAGAGGAGATTGGACAAGAAGAAAAAGATCACAAAAGAATGATGGAGTTCTTGAACCATTTTCCAAAGTACCAGAGGGAAATCGATACATTTGTTATGCAATTCCTAGAAATAATTTGGATGGAGATACTCCTAAGTATTATTCCTAAGACTTTGTTTTGGACTCCCATCAAAGATATTATATGGGGTGACTTATAAAAGTATCTCATGACGGAGCTTATTACAGAGCTAAAAATACATGAGCAAAGACGTTGGGCTAAGGAGGTAAGAAGAGAATTTCAAGAGAGATATCAACCAATGGAAGAACAAGGCAAAAATGAAATTGAAGAAGATCCTGAGACGGAGGAAGAAGTTAATGAAGAAGAAGAACCTATGGAAGAAGATAATGAAGGAAAATCTAGGGTGGAAGATGAACCGGAAATCATATCACTGGATGACTATAATGAGGGATCCTCGGTTCAGAGTCACACATCTTCATAAACAAATGAATATAGTGTGTGTTAGTAGTGACATTTTTTAATATAAATAGAAGTCATTTAGATCCTTTAGTTTTATAAACTCCTGATATATGTAGGAAATGATACTTATGTGTATCTATATATGAACAGCATAAAGATATGTAAATTAAATGATATATGAATGAAACTATATTTTGGATACTTGTGTGACATGCAGAATTTTTATTTCTATGGTCTTTAGTTGTTAGAAAAAGAAGAAAAGCAAACATGGTGAATACCAGAAATGGTAGGCAAACTGCTAATGGAAAGGAAACATAAGAAATAGCATTACAAGCAATTCTAAGGCAGCTAGAACAACAACAACAAGTTATACAGCAATTGTAGGAAACTGTAAATGCTCAAAAACAAAACCCTGAAAATGTAATAGCACAACCAAATCCACCACCACCAGCAAATCTTTCTATTCGGCCTGAATCTCCAAGACCCCAGATGGAACAAGATCAAATTGTACTCCAATTCTATAAGCATCAACCACCATCATTTGATGGTAAATTTGATGTACAAGAGACAGAGCATTGGATCAATAGACTAGAGAAGATATTCCGAGTAATGAAATGTGATTCGGAAACCAAAGCTCTATTAGCCACCCACATGTTGGAAAGAGAAGCAGACAGATGGTGGATGAATACTGAATTAATCTTAAGAGGCAGAAACATCTCTATTACTTGGGAATTATTTTTAGAACAATTTCACGAAAAATAATTCCCAAGATCAATCAGGGATGAGAAGGAGGCAGAATTTATTACTATTAAACAAGGAGAAAAAGAATCAGTAGATAAGTATATGGCACGGTTCATCCAACTTTCAAGATACTGCACTTACCTACAAGAAAGAGAGGATGAGAGATGGAAAACGGAAAAATTAGAAAGAGGATTAAGGGCAGCCATAAAGGAAAGAGTGGCTCATATGCAAATAAGAACCTTCAATTACTTAGTGGAGATTTGCAGGATTACTGAAAATAGTTTGAATCATAAGAATTTGCAAGAGGGTAGCTCAGGAGGAAATAAAAGACCAGCCAAAGGGAGGAACAACAGAGGAAGAGGATCATGGATTGGAAACAAGAGATTCAAAGGGAATAATAGGAGGTATGATCTTGGGAACCAACAGAATGCAGTCGCCACTAATCCAATTTGTCATCAATGCGGAACGAGTCACCATGGTAGGCCCTATCGAGGACCAGGTGTTATGTGTTACAGATGTGGAAAGGATGGACATGTTTCCTGGGACTGCAATGAGGTGGCAGGTCGAGGACCTGGTGTTGTGTGTTATAGATGTTGCGGGGGGTTGGCCACATGGCCCGGGATTGCAATTCGGGAGTAACTAGTGCCAGATCACAGGCGCGAGGGAGAGTGTTTGCATTGATGACTGTCCCCACAAACCAACACAAGCTATTTCGATGTGCTTTGTCCTCATTCACACACCTCCTTGTCCGTGCCTCATCACTTTTTATCTCAGTGTTCAATGATTGTAATGATTTGGATGTATTTTCTTGTAGTTTTGTTGAACATGAGTAGCTAGTTGCTCCATTTCTAGAATTATTTTGAATCCTTGTATGGATTGAATGCTCATTTCTCCTTTATATTTATGATTAATGTTACATTTATGTCAATTTAGCTCTATTCTTAATACTTCTTATTCTTAATACTTCTTATTGTTTAGCCACCAATGAGATTGTCTTGTTCACTTAAGTGATGCTTGAGAAAGCTAGATTAAGTAGAGAACTTAAGTTAGGTCATGTGAGAACTTGATTCTTGCCTTGTTGACTAGAGAGTTTTGTTAGTGGAGTAGAGATATACTCACTAACCTCATATAATCACTTTTGGGATTTGAATTGAAATGAGAAGTTTAATTAATTAGTTAATCTGATACCAGGAGGAGGGAGAGAAGGAGAAGGAAGAAGAATGTGAAGAAGAGGATCAAGTGAACTGCTTAAAACATATTAAAGTACATAAATAAATATGCAGGAAGGGGATGATTCAAGAAGAACTGAAGGCGGTGGAACCAGCCAACTTAGTTCATCTGAACAAGGTAAGGATATGATGCAAAAGAAACTTTAACAGAAATATTTATTAAAACTGAAAACTTACAGAAGATAGAAAGGAGAAGGAAGCTCTCTGTCTTGAAGAAGCTCTCTGAAGAATTCTAGAGATGGGTAAAACTCTTGATGCCTTAGGATGAAGCTATCCTTGTGTTTATATAAGCAGAGGGAGCTACCTTGTTTGACTGGTTAACCAGTACTATTTAAATAGTTCCGGTAGTACTTTTGTATAGTATTTGCCGACACTACAGTGACTTTAGTGACTTGCAAATACAACGTTGTTTAGTGACTTGCAAAACTTAGATGGATTACTGACACCACAATAGTTTGAAGCAGTAATAAGATAGAATTGAGTTGATTAATCAGGCTGACTTTGTCTGTGGTTGAAGCCAACATAGATTGAATCCGTGTCCTTTGGTTTAGAAATTTACTTTGTTCAGTTACACAAAGGTATTTAGGATTCTCTTTGAACCATCTTTCTATCGCTTTGTCATCAATCCTTTTAATGTCAAATTTAGCCTACGACCGTACTGAGGGTATCCTCTGAAGTATGGGTAGGATGTTTGATCCTGGAGTTGTTGATGAGAACCTGTATTTCCAGGTGAAAATCCAGGACACTGATAATTTTGAAAAATAATGAAGATCAATAGGGAAGGGATTTCCATCATGATTGAATTTTTGTTTAAATAATTCAAAGGCCTGTTCAACTTTTGGAGGCATAATCTGAGGAACGGGTCCAAAGAAATTCCACCATTGAATGAACCACTGAGGAAAGTCATACTGGGTTTTTGTTTTAAAATATTGAACCATGTATGAGACCATGACTCATTTTGAAAATAGAACACATGATACCATGCATCTATGTAATCCTAGTAATTGTATCCTTCTAGATCATATGGTATCCCAAAATTTTTGATTTTTTCTAGAGATTGTCCCCACTGGGAAGGGGTGAGAACTTTTAGAATTTAAAGAGTGCTATGGGTTATCATAGGTCCACTTCTTTTATCATTTTTCTGTTCGATATTAATCGACTCAGAATGAACCAATATTAACTCATAATACTCCCATGTTTTTCTTAAATTAGTTGGTCTGTAATGAAATCCTGAAGAGAAAACATTAAGAGCAACTTGGTTTGGATTTTGAAGATAAAACTCAGGTTCTATTTGAACCAAATTCCTTGCTTGATTTTCTTTATGGTAGTAAGGAGTGGTTAAGTTTGACTGAGTGGGAAGTATAATTGCTTTGGAAGAAGAAGCAATTATTTGTTTTTGTGGATTATTTCTAGTCACAGGTAGTTGTTGGGACAAACTATCATATTCTTATTTTGAGATGATAGCTTGGTTACTAACAACCTGTTGCCAGGTGTTATTAGGCAATTGTTTGTTGGTATAGGATTGCGCATAACTGACAAGAGTCCTTTTAGAAGAGGGTTTGGTTTGTAGAGCCAAAGGCCCAGTTTGAGTTTGTTTAGATCCTTTTAGAGTGGATTTTAGAGTGGATGACTCCTCTTGGGCCAAAAGCCCAACATGTGTTTGGGATCCTTGAGTTTGGGACCCATATTGTTGTAGAAGGTTTTTCGTGATTGTTTATAGTTCATTACTAGAAACTGGAGTTTGAGCATCTTGGATAATACTCTTCTGTTTGTCTTTGTTTGGTTCTTTCTTCTTTTTCAGGGCATTAGGTTTCCTTTCTCAGGTCTTTTTACTCAGGTGTTTTTCCCTGTAAAAACTCACGAGTAAGGAAGTCTGGTAAGGAGTTTGAGGTTCCTTTAATGAATTCGATTTCAAAGTCAAAAATACTTAGTATTGCTTGCCATCTAGCAAAAATCTGTTTGGAGGCAAGGTTTTTAACATCCTTTTGTAAAACATCTTTCGCAGATTTGCAATCAATGCGTACTAAAATTTTTTGGTTTAATAAATCACTTTGAAATTTCGAGATGCATAAAACGATTGCCAAAATTTCCTTTTCAATAGTGGAATAATTCTGTTGAGTAGTATTCCAATGTTTAGATGTGTAAGTAATGATTTTCTCATTACCATCAATTCGTTGTTTAAGAATGCCACCATAACCTATGTCAGAGGCATCAGTTTCAAAAATTTTGAAAACAGCGGGATTCGGAAGGCTAAGACAAGGAAGCTGCTTAACCTGAGATTTAATTTGTTTTACTATATTTGTATGAACATCTGTCCATGGAGAAGAATTTATCTTGAGCCGTTGATGAAGAGGTTTAATAAAGTTGCTAAGATGAGGAATAAAGTCAGCAACATAATTTAAACATCCTAAAAATCGTTGAAGTTGTTTTTTATCAATGATTTGATCAGGAAATTTGTTTGCAAATTCAATTAATCTTTCTATTGGAGTTATGGATCCTTGCGAAATCCAATGTCCAAGAAATCTAATTTTGGTTTGAAAAAGACTAATTTTTGGTTTAGAAACTGCTAAACCATTTAATTCAGTAATTCTAATAAATTTATAAATATATTTAAAATGCTCTTCAATGGAATTTGAATAGACTAAAACATCATCGATGTAAACGATAATGAATTGACTATTATCATTGAAGATTTCCTTCATAATCCTTTGAAATTCGGAAGGAGCATTTTTTAAACCGAAAGGCATAACATTCCACTCATATTGTCCAAATGGGACAGTAAAAGCAGTTTTATACCTATCCTTTTTTGAAATTTGTATTTGCCAAAATCCAGATTACATGTCAAATTTGGAAAATATTTTTGCAGAGTACAATCCTTTTATCAAATCAGATTTGTTTGGAATTGGATATCTGATCCATTGTAAGGCTTTGTTTAAGGGTTTGTAATTTATAACTAGTCGCGGAACACCACATTCTTGTTTTGCACTGTTCTTGACATAAAATGCCACGCAAGACCATGGGCTTCTTGATTTACGAATTAGCCTTTTATTTAAAAGATCTTTTATTTCTTTATGACAAGTTTGAAGAAGTTCTAGACTCATCTGAATAGGTCTAGCTTTTGTTGGAATTTGTTTTTCAGAAAAGTCTTTTTCATAGGGTAAATCAACTATGTGTTGTTTACGACTCCAAAAAGCATTTGGTAGATCAGAACAAATACTTTTATGGATTTTTTGAAGACATTTTTGAATTTGATTTTGAGTCGATTTTGATTTTAATTGATCTTCAATCCTCTTAAAAGAAATTTCTTGTTTAAGAAAATTGATTTGTCGTTGTTTAGCAGGAAGATTTAATTCTTTTATCTTGGGGTTTTGGGTAAAAGGAAATAAAATTGTTTTTCCCAAATGTTGCTTTGAAATTCCATTTTCGTCTGTTAAATATGATTTTAGTAAATGGGCAAATGGGCAAAAGGTGCTCCAAGAATAATCTCGGATCCCATTACCTTTACCAAAACAAATGGAGTTTCAATTTTTAGACCTTGATTTTCAATGACAACATTTGAAATTTTGTATTGAACTTGAAGAGGAGATTTTTCAACACCTCTAAATCGTTCAGTTGTTTTTTCAAAATATTTGGTTTGAATTATGCCTTCTCTGAAACAGCTAGCACCAGCTCCTGTATCAAATAAGACATCTTGTTCTAAAACAAATTCATTATTTATGATGATTTTTGCTCTAATATAAAATTTGTGTGTTAATACCTTTGAAATGAGGTTTAAGAAAGGTTCTACTAAATCATTGGTTTCTTATTTTTCAAAGTGCTGATTTGTTTGGTCTTTTATAATTAGATCATTTTGAATAAAAGGATTTGCTAATTGAATATCTTGTATTTGAGATATTGCTTCAGCGTGAGTTTGTTGTTGTATTTTAATGAAACGAATTTCTGTTTTAAGATTTTGTATTTCGTGTTGAATGTCAAAAAGAGTAGTTTGTTTAGGAACTTGTTTGAATTTGGCAATAGTTTGGGTAAGGTCATATTTGATTGATGTTATTAAATTTTTGGTGTTTGACGAACTGGGCTCTTCTTGGAAAAGATTTCTAAGTTTTAAAAGATATTCTCCCTTTTCTGAATCTGGAAATTTACTAATGATATCAATAAGGAAGTCTTGTTCCTTAGTAATAACATTAATTTCAGAAGAGGAGTTTTCTTGTAAATCATTATTTTGAGTTTGATCAAGATTTTCAGAAGAATTCTTTTCTTATTCAAATTCTGAGTCAGAAGTTTCTATCAGAAGATTATTTATTTGTTCTAAAATAGTTTCTTCAATGTTTTTAATATGTTTTAGTTTTCGAGTGAATCTACAATATTTTGAAATGTGGCCTGGCTTACCACATTTAAAACAAGTAATATTTTTCTTTTGTTTAAAATCATTTTTTGGTTTATTGTAAAATTGAGGAGGATTCTGTCATTTTTTATAAAAGAATTTTGATCTCTTTTGGTAATGTTTTTTATGTTGTTTCTTTTGCTTGCAAGGAGGAAAACCGAATTGCTCACAAAAAGTTCCCAATTCTTTTTTATCAGATACCTTTTCTTTGGCAAGTTGATTATGCAATTTATATCTTGGCAAATCTTAAGAGCAGTGCGCTGAACATGTGATACTATCTGACCATATGTTAAGTTCTCATAAAGGATTTTGCCATCGTAAATATTTTGTAATTTATCCCTAACCTTATTACCAAGTGAAACTGGTAATCCGGCTAAGAACTTTTCTTTCCAAAATGGCTGGTTTGAATCTTCTCTCATGAGAACTCGACTAAAGAAAGTATCTTTATATCATTTGAAGTCAGACAGTGTTCTGCACTTAAGGTTTGCGAGAAGTTCAGCTGATCTATCTTGCCATAAAGAAGGATTGCCTATAAAATGTTGAATAATTGTGAAGATAAGATGGTTTGTTGAATCTGGGATGGGTTGGCCATTATGAGTAATGGGTGGTCCATCTGTTTGAGTTTTAACAGAAGAATAGATGGTATCTTTATCTTCAGGAGAAAGATAAAAATCCCACCAACCTTTTAGTTGTCCAGTAAAACCAGAGACTAAAAGATCAGTTATCTGTTCATCTGTATAATTGTTTTGTGTTTGGTAGGTGTTGGAGACCATCATCATATGTTGAAGAGTTTGAAGGATATTTGTTTCATTTTGACCATCTATGTTCCATTCATAGACATTGTCAGCATTGAAGGATTTAAAGTTTTGATTTGTTCTTGTTAACAAGGCTGACTTCCCAAGAGGGGGGGTGAATTGAGAAGATTGAAATTTTTCTGCACAAAGTGAAGTGGGTGAAGATATCACAGTATAATGAAAGCAATGAGTAAAACAGAGTAAGCTGATAAGTAAGGATAAGGAGAAGAAAACTCAGTGATTTATCCTGGTTCGGTCTATCCACTTGACCTACGTCCAGTCCCCAAGACAACTCTTGAGATTTATCCACTATACAGCAAGAATTTCAACGGGCTTCTTGCTAATGCCACAATACATGAGTATGCTCTGTTTCTAAGCTCTCTCAAACTCTCCAAGCACTTTCTCTATGTGCTTCCCAATCCCCTTGTGAACTCCCCTCACAAGTAAATCTATCTTCCAGATGAAGAGTAGATTGTTTACAAATGAATAACTCTCTTGAATAGAGTAGATATGAAGGTTAAAGTACAAATAATGAAGTTGAGAGGGTAAAAGCTTTTGAAATGAAGATTCAGCAGAAATTTGGTATATACAAGTTTGATTCGTTACCCATAACTTCAAATGATGTTATATTTATAGTTTTAGTTCTCAAATATCCGTTAGAGACTAAATCTATCCGTTGGGGAAGTTATCCAACGGTTACTCTGAAAAACTATCCGTTTACCAACCGTATTTAATGTTTCTGACACACTGAAATTCGAATTTTGGTTGGCCAACAGACGAATTTCGAAGGAATCGAAGATTAAAGCTTCCAATGTTAAAATACGAAGTTCGTCTGTCCATAGAGTGAAATTCGAATTTTGAAACTTATAAAACATTTTCACAATGTGACATACGAATTTTCAAGAAGAAAGTTTTTCTATAAATCGTGAACAGTGTTTTCAATTTTCTACAGTGCCCTCGAAATTCGAATTTTGGATGCCCAAAATTCGTCTGTCCATTGAACGTTCAAAGAGGCACAGTAGTTCACTTTCCTTGAAATTCGAATTTTGACAGAGTGAAGTTCGTCTGTCAGAGACCAATTTTGAAACTTAATTTATTCTTGATCTCAGTTGAACTTTAATATTGTTACAGACGAATTTTTTCTGTTTTCTTAAGTTGTGTTTTGTCTAAAATTCAAATTTTGAAATAGTGAAATTCGAATGTCACAAAGAAGCTCCTTTCAGACTTAAATGAAAATTCGAATGTTGCCAAGTCAAAGTTCGTCTGTCAGAGAGCATTTTTCAAACTCAATTTCTTCTTGCTTTTAGATGAACTTTAACGTAGTTTCAGACGAATTTCTTTGGTTTTCACAAATTGCATTTTGTCTGAAATTCGAATTTTGAAACTGTGAAGTTCGTCTGTCACTAAAAGGCTTCTTTCAGACTTGATGAAAATTCGAATTTTGAATGGCCAAAATTCGTCTGACAGAGAGACACCTCTTCAGGCTTATTCAGTTTTAGCTCGAAATTCGAATGTCCAAAGACAAAGTTCGAATTTCCAACTTGACAATTCAGTTAAACTTTCAAACTTCGTCTGTTTGTGAGTGTTTTTCAAATAAGTAAATATTTAATTTCAAATCAAGGTTTGAAAGCATCTTTTTCTCAAATCAAAATCTTTTACCCAATCAAAACAAGAACTAAAGATCCTACAAAAGATCTAACGGCAAATACTCAGAAAATCTTCACTTGAAACAACTTTGATCTCCTTTGATATCTTCAATCCAAGCTCTTGAGTGTTGGTTTGGAATCATCAAAACTCTTGATTCAACATTCTCCCCCTTTTTTATGATGACAAAACAACTCACAAACTGGATTAGTACTTAGGTTTGCTTACACAAGCTCCCCCATAACATATGCATTACAGTTCATAAGATATCATTTCCAACAGATTAAGTGAAGAGATTCAAAGCCCAAAACATTTCAACCAAGAACATAATTTATTGAATCAAATTGTTTCAATACATATTTCAATTTAAGATCAGTTCTCAAAATATAAGGAATAATCATCAAACAAGATATAATCAAACAACTAAAACAAGATACAACAGGAAGATTCAGCCTAAGATCTAAAACAATCACTTCTTCTTTGGCTTAGACTTCTTGCTGTATGTCTTTCCTTTTCCAGAAGACTCAGCAGATTTTCCAGCTTGTTTGGTCCCAATTTGCTTTATCTTCTCCCCTTTTTTGGCATCATCAGAAAGCCCAACAAAATCCATTGGAGGAGGAATCTGAGAAATAGGAACAGCACGAAGAGGGACAGGAGCAAAAGGAATCTCTGACTAAACTGGTGCAGGAGGCTCAGGGCTAGGCTCTTCATCATCATCAGAGACCTCAAGCAGCTCTTGCATTTCCTGCCTGGAAAGAGCCAGTCGAGCTCTCTGTTCCTCTGAAAGCCCATAAGCAGCAAGAGGAGGAGAGGCTGGTTGAGCAGGAGGAAACATTTCTTCAAGTCTTCGCCTTTGAGCTTGTAGAAGAGTATTGTGAGCAATAGCTTCAAAATCAATAATAGGCACAATGCTCCTTTCCTCATTGAGTGCAGCTTGCAGAAGTGGTGAAGTAGATATGGATGCTACTAGTTACTCAACTTGTTCAGACTCTTGGGTGGAAAGGATAGAGTCTTGAGCAACGGCTTCACTAGGCTCAAGAGGGCTTGATTCCTGCAGACCCTCTTCCTCTATGCCATAGTCCAAGGGTGGACCAGGACTTGCCTCATTGCTAGAGACTTTTGGATTGCCAGCTGGTTCAGTCTCTTGCACACCAACACCAGGGATAGGAGAATCCAACTCAAACGGACTAGGAGGCACAGGAGATGGAGACAGAGTAGGCTCAAGAACACCAGGGTGAGGTGGAGCTGAAGTGGTAGGAATTGCATTTCTGATTTCTTCATAAGCATCAGCTACCACCTTCATATTTACAGCCAACTGATGGATCTGATCTTGTAGATGAGCAAATTTGGCATTTTGCTCATCCCTAATGCTGAGAATGAGTGTTGACAGACTGTCAAACAACTCAATGATCTTTATTGGCTTGACCCGTGAGGAGGGAGTGGAAGGAGGGTGTGTAGGCCTGGATGGAGATGGAATAGGCTGAGGTACAGATCTGCCAGGAGCCTCAGAAGTGCCTTCTTGTTGGAGGGAAGCATCAGCAACAAAGAACAAGTCTTCAGATTTCCCTGCTCCCTTTCCAACCCAATGTCCTTCATCTCTTTCAATGCCCATCCTTTGTAATTCCTCTTCTTTGAAGGCCTCAGTGAGTTTTCCTTTCCCCTTTTCAATGTGTTGAATCCTAGCATGCTGTAGGATTCTCGACATAATTGCTGCATAGGGGAGTGTGGAATCCTTCCTTTGATCCCTTGCCTTTATCATTCGCTGGAGGATGATATGACCCATGTTAATTAGCTTCCCACGAATGATAGCAGTCATCACATAAGCCTCTGCCCTTATTATCAAATTGAAGCTTCCACCTTTATTGAAAATGATCCTGGACACAATGTAGTACAGGATTCATACTTGTACACTAAGGCCTGTGGGCTTCAACTGATTTATTGACGGCCTGTTCTCCCGTCTTCTGAATAGGATGTCCAAGATGGTGCTCTCCTTGTAATTCAGAAAGGAGCCACCTTCTTCATCAGCTGTGCTAGCCTCATCCATATATCCAGTGGCTGTGATGTCAACTTTCATCCCATCTTGACCTGGGATTTCCAGCACCTCATTGAAGGTTTCATCATCAATCCAAATGGTCCTTGATCTCAAGGTGACCTGCCATTTCCTTTTCTTGTTGTTATATTGAAGAGAGGCATACCAAGTTTTCACTACCTCATCATCATATTTTTCAGCAATTTCCAATAGATTCTTAAATCTTAACAACCATATTCCAGCATCAAAGTTGTTAGATATTAAGAATTATTCCATATTCACACAGTGAGGCTTTATTACCTTCTTGCTGGAAAACTTGGTAGAATACTCTTCTTGAATCTCTGGAGTGCTCCAAAGTGGCAGTGTAGTAAGCTCATATTCTCCAGATTGAGTAGAAGAAGAGGAAGCCACAGCAGCAGTATCAGCCGAAGGAACTGCAGATTTTGATGATGAGGGCCCAGCTTTCTGAGATTCTGACTTTGATGATGATTTTTGCCGTTTGGAAGGGGTAGATTTACTGGGTTCGGCCTTTCTCTTGGATTTCTCTCCTTGCTTTGTAGCATATTGAGATTTGACCGTTCTTTTTGGCCGAGTTCCAGCTTGTCCTGCTCCAGGATTCTTTACTCTCGCCATTTTTCGGTTGAATGATGCAGAATGAGGTTGAGAATAGACTTAATGGATGCGAATGGAAGTTTAATTGATGAAGAATGACAGTTTTTGGACAGGAGTTAAGAGGATTGAAGAGAGAATCAGAAGAGACTTGGAGAAGTTACAAATAGGGTTGCGTCTGTTCTCTGGAAAACCGTCAGTTTTAACGTATGTAACCATCTGACAGACGAATTTTGAGGGGTCAAAATTCGAACTTCGGGCAGTTACAAGTTAAACCTTTCAGTAAAGCTTACTGACAGACGAATTTTCATCTGAAAGTTCATCTGACAGAGGCTTGGAACAAGCAGAACACGCACAACAGACGAATTTTGTTTCAACAAAGTTCGAATGTTGAAGAGAAAACAATCAAAACTACAACCAATAGACGAATTAAGCATGCAAAGCATCATCTTTCAAGCATTCAGCATGAAGAACATGATTCAACAGACAAATTTTGAACTGTAAATTTGAATTTTTCATCTTTTGTAAAGGTTGTCCAACGGTCGTATGTCAAGAAGTGATAATTCGTATAACAGTGATAGACAAACATATCTTTGAAAATTTTGATCTTGAAAATTCGAACTTTCATATTCAACAGACGAATTTCGAGGCTTCAGTGAGAACTGTTCCAAAGTATAGCAGGTCGAAGTTCGTCTGTTGGTTACTTAAAATTCGAATGTTGACCACGTTGACTAGTATAAAAACACAGTTTATGAAGAAACATACGTTTAACACCATTTCAAATATAAGCATCATCATTAAGAACTTATAGAATGGATCCAGAACATAGGATTTTCGTTATTTACTTCACTTTCTGGTTGTTCCATTATGATATGCTCCAATCTTCAAGAGTATAGCCATTTAGTCTTCTGAGGAGCACCTGCAACTTAAATTAAACACTCTCCGATGCTGAAGTTAGAATTGATTTTAAGATTTAAAACTCTAAAAAGAGAATGTTATAAGAATAACTTACAATTCATTGGGATTTACCATTCCCAATTCTCTTCTTATTTTGTAATGCCTGTCTTCTAGTAGAGGTTTGGTGAGTATATCAGCTACCTGATCCTCTGTTAGGATGTATTCCAGCTTAACTTCTTCTTTTAGAACGTGATCCTTTATGAAGTGGTGCCTAACCTCAATAAGTTTCGTCCTTGAGTGCATGACAAGATTCTTAGTGATATTTATGGCACTTTGATTATCACACATGATGGGTACCTCCTTCATTTTAACCTCAAGATCCTCTAGCTGCTGCTTCATCCAGATGACTTGGGCACAACAGCTTCCAGCTACAACATACTCAGCTTCTGCAATGGATAGAGCCACACTGTTTTGCTTTTTGCTGAACCATGACACCAGGGATCCTCCAAGAAACTGACAAGTTCCACTTGTGCTTTTTCTGTCAGTTTTGGATCCTGCAAAATCAGCATCAGTGTATCCTTTGAGATCTTCTCCATTTCCTTTTGGATACCAAAGACCCATCTGTGATGTTCCAATGAGATATCTGAAAATTCTTTTCACAGCTGTTGCATGGGTCTCTTTGGGGGATGATTGGAATCTTGCACACATACAGACACTGAACATAATGTCAGGTCTGCTGGCAGTTAAGTATAGCAGGGATCCAATCATTCTTCTGTACTGAGTAATATCAAACATCTTCCCATTCTCATCCATGTCCAGTTTGGTTGCAGTAGCCATAGGCGTTCCCATTGGCTTGGCATTCTCCATTCCAAACTTCTTTAGTAGCTCTTTCAGATACTTGGATTGGCTGAGGAAGATGCCATCATTTCGCTGTCTGATTTGCAATCCAAGGAAGAAATTGAGTTCACCCATCATAAACATCTTGAATTCTCCCTGCATTAACTCAGAAAATTTCTTGCAAAGAGCCTCATTAGTGGCACCGAAAATAATATCAACAACATAAATTTGAACAATTAGTAAATCTTTATTTTCTTTCTTAGTAAATAAGGTTGTGTCAACTTTGCCTCTATTGAATCCTTTTTCACTTAGAAAATTGCTTAGTCTCTCATACCATGCTCTAGGGGCTTGTTTTAAACCATAAAGAGCTTTCTTCAGTTTATAAACATGGTTTGGTTTTGTAGAATCCTCAAAGCCTGGAGGTTGATCTACATAGACCTCTTCCATGATATATCCATTCAGAAAGGCACTCTTTACATCCATTTGATATAGTAAAATGTTTTTCATGCATGCATATGCCAGCAATATTCTTATGGCCTCTAATCTGGCTACTGGTGCAAAGGTTTCTTCAAAATCGATGCCTTCTTCCTGATTATACCCTTTAGCAACCAGTCTAGCTTTATTTCTAATTATTGTTCCAGATTCATCAAGTTTATTTCTAAAAACCCATTTGGTACCAATAACAGGATGATTTCTGGGCCTTGGTACTAAATCCCAAACTTGATTTCTTTCAAACTGATTTAGTTCATCTTGCATAGCCAAAATCCAGTAATCATCAGTTAAGGCTTCTTCAGCACATTTGGGTTCAATTTGAGAAATGAAAGCACAGTTTAGCATTTGATCCCTTAACTATTTTCTGGTTTTGACTCTCTCTTGAACATCCCCTATCACTTGATCAACAGGGTGATTCCTTTGATATCTCCAAGCGCTAGGGAGTTCTTGAGATGTTTCTTCATTTTCGTCAAACTCTTGCTCCTGGATATCTTCCTCTGTGTTAACAGATTCAGGTATCTTTGGAGATTTTGTTTTATTTTTATCAGAAATGCCCAGTTTTTCAAAGTTGAAAGCAAGATCATCCTCATTGGCAATATGTTTTGAAACAGTTTCATTTTCAATGAAAACCACATGCACAGATTCTTCTATCATATTTGATCTTTTGTTATAAACTCTATATGTCTTACTCCTACTAGAATAGCCCAGAAATATACCTTCATCGGATTTGGCATCAAACTTACCCAGATTTTCTTTTCCGTTGTTATGGACGAAGCATTTGCATCCGAACACATGGAGATGGGACAGATTTGGCTTTCTCCCCTTGTACAGCTCATATGGAGTCTTTCCAAGGATGGGTCTGATGTATGCTCTGTTGATGATGTAACTTGCTGTGTTTACTGCATCAGCCCAAAATACTTGAGAAAGTTCCTTCTCATTCAGCATAGCTCTGGCCATCTCCCCAATAGTTCTATTCTTCCTTTCTACTACTCCATTCTGTTGAGGAGTCCTAGGAGCTGAGAAGTTGTGGTTAATTCCATGCTCACTGCAGTACTCCAGGAAGTATGTATTTTCAAATTCTCCTCCATGATCTGACCTGATAGACACAATAGAAATACCTTTCTCATTTTGCACTTTCTTAGCTAAGGTTACAAATGCATCAAAGGTATCACTTTTAAAGGAAAGAAATAATGTCCAAGTGAATCTAAAATAATCATCTACAATTACAAGCACATACAGATTACCACCAAGACTCTTTACCCTAGAAGGTCCAATTAAGTCCATATGCAGCAACTCAAGTGGTCTAGTTGTGGTAACTATGTTTTTAGATTTAAATGATGATTTAATTTGCTTTCCTCTTAAGCATGCATCACATTCTTTATCCTTTTCAAAAGATATTTTTGGCAAACCAGTAACTAGCTCATTTTTAACCAGTTTAGATAATTGATTCATATTAACATGAGCTAATCTTCTATGCCATAACCAACTATCGTTATTTTGACTAATTAAGCACACAGAATCTAAGGGAAGAAGTTCATCAAGATCAATAGTATAACAGTTACCATCCCTTTGAGCTTTTAAGATTACTTTGTAATCACTTTTTCTGATGACTAGGCAAAACTTTGAGTCAAACAGCACCCAGTTTCCTCTATCACAGGTCTGACTCACACTTAGCAGATTGTGGTTGAGGCCAATTACAAACAGCACCTCTTCAATGGATGTTTCTGGATTTTTCCCCACAATGCCAATACCAACGATTTTGCCATATTGATCATCTCCAAAGGTCACCTTTCCTCCTTTCTTGTCTCTAAGGGTGATGAACTTCTCCTTATCACCAGTCATGTGGCTTGAGCAGGCACTGTCCATATACCATTTGTTGCTTTTCTTAGCTTTAAGACAGACCTGCAAGTCAATATTCATGTTTTCCTTTTAGGTACCCAAATTTGCTTGGATCCTTTCTGGTTAGTAGATTTTTCCCTAGATGCAGATGCAACTTTGGGAACCCATTCAACTTTCCTGTTAAGTCCATTTTTCTTTAAAATACAGGAACTGGAAATGTGTCCCTTTTTGTTGCAGAAATGACAGGTAGTGAAGGGACTACTAGATTGAGAGGCAGGAAGAAAATAATGCAGATAATACTTCTGTTTAGTATGCCTTGGTTGATTATATGTCTCAATATGAGGTGATGCACTATTTTTCTTCTTATTGCTCTCAGCATGCATAAAATGTCTCCTGTATGCATTTTGGTTTTTCTTCCTAATTTTTTCTTTGACAGCAAATGGATCATAGCCAAGACTAGCTTTTCCTTGTGAAATTCTTTGACTCCCCATCAAGGCAAACAACATATCTTTACCTTTAGTGAGCCTAGACATGCTTTTAACTAAGTAATCATTAGTTTGCTTAAGTTCAGTGCATGAAGTACAGCAAACAGATTCAGCATTATGTAAAGAAGTAATTTCAGAGATTGTGCTTTGAGATTCCAGCTTGTTTATCTTCTTCTTTGCCAGTTTTAGTTCTTTAGCAACTTTAATGAAATCATCATGAAGCTCATGAAATGCATCCAGTAATTCAGAATAGGAAGGTTCAGATTCATATACCTCTTCTTCCTGATCACTGCTGCATGAGGGAGTGGCTTCTTCATAAGCAAGTGCCATCATACAAATATTGGCAATCTCATCTTAATCTTCTTCTTCCTCATCCGAGCTGTTGCCCCATATGGATGAGATGTAGGCTTTCTTCCTCTTCAACTTTCTTTTCTTTTTCTTGCTTCTTGAGGAATTGGAAACAGTCCCACTTTATGTGACCCTGCTTCTTGCACTCATAACAAGTTACAGGCTCTTTTGCCTCTTTCTTGCTTTCTCCAGCAGCTCCCTTCTTGAAAAATCTCTTGTTCTTCTTTTTGTTGTAGAATCTTCCAAATTTTCTGACCATCATAGCCAGAGTTTCCTCATCCAGCCCATCCTCTTCGTCAGATTCTTCTTCCTTATCATCAGCAGCTTTGAGGGCAAGGCCTTTCTTCTTTCTGTCAATCCCAGCTTCCTTGAGAGCTTTGATTTTTCCTTCATACTCTTCAAGGCTGCCAAAGAGAGCTGTGACAGAGGCCATTGATTCTCCTCTGGCTTCTTCTATTGCTGTCACCTTAGGCTGCCATTCCAAAGGGAGAGCTCTGAGAATTTTTCTCACTTTCTCTGATTGAGTGTATTCCTTTCCTAGGCTCTTTAGTTGATTCACAATGAGAGTGAATCTCTTTTGGAGCTCTTTTATAGTTTCTCCTTCAGCCATCTTGAAGCTCTCATACTCTCCAATGCATGTATTGAGTCTGTTCTCCCTGACCTCAAATGTCCCTTCATGTGCAATCTGCAGAGTGTCCCATATCCTTTTTGCAGTGGTGCATTGTGAGACCCTGTAGAATTCGTCCTGGTTTAGGGCATTGACTAAACAATGCTTTGCTTTAAAATTCAGTAGGACTCTCCTTCTGTCTTCATCATTCCACTCTGCTTCCAGCTTCTCCTTGTATCTTCCATCTTCAGTTAGAGCCACTGGGACAAAATCTCCTTTATCAATGACTGACCAGATGTCAAGATCAATTGATTGGAGGTAGATCTGCATCCTCATCTTCCAGTACCCATAATGCTCTCCACTGAAGCCTGGTGGTCTGTTAGTGTTGTTTCCTTCAGGAAGTATACTCTCTCCAAAGCCAGCTATCTTTATTCCCGGACTGTAAAATCCTTTGAATGGGAATCCGAGCTCTGATACCACTTGTTAACAAGGCTGACTTCCCAAGAGGGGGGTGAATTGGGAAGATTGAAATTTTTCTGCACAAAGTGAAGTGGGTGAAGATATCACAGTATAATGAAAGCAATGAGTAAAACAGAGTAAGCTGATAAGTAAGGATAAGGAGAAGAAAACTCAGTGATTTATCCTGGTTCGGTCTATCCACTTGACCTACGTCCAGTCCCCAAGACAACTCTTGAGATTTATCCACTATACAGCAAGAATTTCAACGGACTTCTTGCTAATGCCACAATACATGAGTATGCTCTGTTTCTAAGCTCTCTCAAACTCTCCAAGCACTTTCTCTATGTGCTTCCCAATCCCCTTGTGAATTCCCCTCACAAGTAAATCTATCTTCCAGATGAAGAGTAGATTGTTTACAAATGAATAACTCTCTTGAATAGAGTAGATATGAAGGTTAAAGTACAAATAATGAAGTTGAGAGGGTAAAAGCTTTTGAAATGAAGATTCAGCAGAAATTTGGTATATACAAGTTTGATTCGTTACCCATAACTTCAAATGATGTTATATTTATAGTTTTAGTTCTCAAATATCCGTTAGAGACTAAATCTATCCGTTGGGGAAGTTATCCAACGGTTACTCTGAAAAACTATCCGTTTACCAACCGTATTTAATGTTTCTGACACACTGAAATTCGAATTTTGGTTGGCCAACAGACGAATTTCGAAGGAATTGAAGATTAAAGCTTCCAATGTTAAAATACGAAGTTCGTCTGTCCATAGAGTGAAATTCGAATTTTGAAACTTATAAAACATTTTCACAATGTGACATACGAATTTTCAAGAAGAAAGTTTTTCTGTAAATCGTGAACAGTGTTTTCAATTTTTTACAGTGCCCTCGAAATTCGAATTTTGGATGCCCAAAATTCGTCTGTCCATTGAACGTTCAAAGAAGCACAGTAGTTCACTTTCCTTGAAATTCGAATTTTGACAGAGTGAAGTTCGTCTGTCAGAGACCAATTTTGAAACTTAATTTATTCTTGATCTTAGTTGAACTTTAATATTGTTACAGATGAATTTCTTCTGTTTTCTTAAGTTGTGTTTTGTCTAAAATTCAAATTTTGAAATAGTGAAATTCGAATGTCACAAAGAAGTTCCTTTCAGACTTATATGAAAATTCGAATGTTGCCAAGTCAAAGTTCGTCTGTCAGAGAGCATTTTTCAAACTCAATTTCTTCTTGCTTTCAGATGAACTTTAACGTAGTTTCAGACGAATTTCTTTGGTTTTCACAAATTGCATTTTGTCTGAAATTCGAATTTTGAAACTGTGAAGTTCGTCTGTCACTAAAAGGCTTCTTTCAGACTTGATGAAAATTCAAATTTTGAATGGCCAAAATTCGTCTGACAGAGAGACACCTCTTCAGGCTTATTCAGTTTTAGCTCGAAATTCGAATGTCCAAAGACAAAGTTCGAATTTCCAACTTGACAGTTCAGTTAAACTTTCAAACTTCGTCTGTTTGTGAGTGTTTTTCAAATAAGTAAAGATTTAATTTCAAATCAAGGTTTGAAAGCATCTTTTGCTCAAATCAAAATCTTTTACCCAATCAAAACAAGAATTAAAGATCCTACAAAAGATCTAACGGCAAATACTTAGAAAATCTTCACTTGAAACAACTTTGATCTCCTTTGATATCTTCAATCCAAGCTCTTGAGTGTTGGTTTGGAATCATCAAAACTCTTGATTCAACAGTTCTTTCCTCTATAAGAACATCTGGAGGGGTAGCTCTATGATAATAAAGTTTGGAGGGTTTTTTCCAGTATTGCTTATTTATTTGGAAAGTTTGACTTTGGCTGGATCCTTCTTCTTCAGATTCTTGTGAGGAATCTTTATGAAGGGCTTGTACAGTTTTAGTTTTGGAAGTTTGAGAGGATGGTGTTTTAGGGATGATTGTTTGGTTTATTTGAATTTGAGCCATTTTTTCTTTAATTTGATCTATTATTTTTTATTTGGCTTTAGCTTGTAAGTCAGACTTTTGTTGTAAGGTGTATTTGAAAGGTTTGAATAAAGGTGTTTGAATGTTGGATGTTTTGTTTTCAGTTTTTGTTTTGAACTGAACAGTTTTAGGTACATCTAATTGTTGAATTAAACATTCACCTATCTTTTGGAGATAAAGATTGGTGTAATTATTTTGTTCAACAATTCCTTTTATATCATTTGGGTTGACTTCTTGTGAAGTGTGTTTATATTTGAAAGGAGAAGCCCAAATAGGTTGTTCTCTATCATCTACTTTTCCAGGGATTTGAACAGTTTTAGGGGGAGGAAATTCTGAGGATATTGTTTGATCAGAAGTTTTCTAATCTTTTTTTTTTATAACATCAATATGTTTAAAGAATGGGTATTCTAATTTTTTATCTTCAGCATAAGCTTCAAACCAATCAAAGAATGGAATATTAGTTTGGATAAGTTCAAGAAATTTGTAAAATTCTACTTGAATTGTTTTTCTTTTAGTTCCTATGAAATTTTCAAAAAACCAATTTCTTTGGGGAGTGTTTGCTTCTGAATAAAATTCCTTTTGCAAAGAAACTTTATCAATTTGAAAATCCTTTTGTAAAACATTTATATCTTTAGGCTCTCCTAATGTAGAGTAGTCAGGAGATTCTATGGATTTTAAATCATCTTGAATTTCATAATTAACATGAGGAATGTTTAAAGAATTATTTATTCCTGAAATGGAAGTGTTTGATGGTTTGAGTTTAGGATTGTTTGGTGCTGGCATATATATGACTGTTGGAGGTTGTGGTAATGATGAACAAGAAAATCTTGCTGACTCGCTTACCATAGACCTACAATCTTCATATATAGAAGGTTGAGATTTGCAAGACATGAACCTTCTGGGTCTGTCAAATGACAATTTAACAGTCCCATCTTGGGTTTGTGTCACCCTACTAATTTGTGGTGTCATTTTGGGAATTGACTGAGTAGCCTTTTCCATGATCCAGTCATCTGGTAGTTTTACCTCTTCCTACATAATTGTTTTTGGAATAGAGACATTGTTGTAGTCGGTTAAGAAAATTGTAGTTTGGCCGTTATCTAGAAGGATTTGGGGATTGGTGGCGTTTGAGTTTAAAACTTTATAGTTTATTCGGTAAATTAGGGTAGCTGGTATGGATCCTGGTTTCATGTTTAAACCGTGGAATTGAATCCTAAGTTTAAGAGCTTCTAGGATATGTTCATCATTTAAATCTAGGGTTCGATCCGGAAAACAATTGAAGTAAACAGGTCCATCATTTAGACCCATTTCCGCAGCTGCTAAAAGCGAATCAGTATATGTATAATGTCTAGTATCTTGGAGACACACTAAATATGATACATTTTAACCCTTTCTAATGAGAGGTTTAATGGCTACTTGAACACATCCTATGTGTATTTAGTTGTATTCTTTTTTATGTCTTTCAATTGATTTTTTCGAAAGAAGGAAAAAATCTCCATTTTCTGGTTTGATAGGAATAGATTCTTCAACTGTTCTGATTATATAATCAGTTTTGAAGAACCACTTCTTATCTTTTTCAGTTATTTCATAAAGAGCGTTTGGGGCGATAGTTGGTAAAGTCCAATTATCAAAGGTTTGATTCAAGTTTGAAAAGGATATTTCTTGTTTGAAAATCTTTTTGCTTGTTGATGATTTTATATCCTCATCGTTTGTAGCAACGTTTGAAGAAGAAGAAGAATAAGAAGAAGAAGAACGACGAGAAGAAAAGGATAGAGTACGTAATGAAGAAGACATAATTTAAATTGCAAAAATTAAATGGCAGAATTGCATGAGTTAATTAAAGAGCAGGAAAATAAATTCGAAGGAAGAAGATATATTTTAATTCTCCCATTCCATGATATCTTCACCATCTGGATCCATAGGGGTATAAGAATTAAAATTTTATCTGACTGTATAGATCAAAATATTTTATTAAGATATTAGCATAAGATTGTTTTGAAATTTACTCTAGCCAGAATAGTACATAATATCTTATATATCATACACTACAGGGTAGGGACCAATCGCTTGCCTCTCCACTGGGACTTACAGCCTTACCATCCCCACAAGGACTCATGTATGATACACAAGAATCATATACAGAAGGACCGAAGTCCATATGCTATCGAGCTTAGTTTCTCAAATCCATCTAATATGTTAACAAAAACTTTGAAACCATAGAGGCAGATCCAGATTTAATTAATACATCTCTACTTTACCTTCAGGCTCTGATACTAGGAGGAGGGAGAGACCCCGAAGGAGGAAGGACAGAAGGAGAAGGAAGAAGAATGTGAAGAAGAGGAGCAGGCGGACTGCTTAAAACATATTAAAGTACATAAATAAATATGCAGGAAGGGGATGGTTCAAGAAGAACTGAAGGCGGTAGAACCAACCAACTTAGTTCATCTGAACAAGGTAAGGATATGTCTTTTAACTAATTAATTAAACTAAACACTTATTTGGAGACTCGAGAGAGCACGTATAGGTAAATCAGTATCCTGAACTAACATAATATAGCATTAAGAGCAAATGTAAAAGGAGTTTAATTGGGTATTTATGGAATACAAGAGAGATAAATAATCCTAGATCTCTTTGCATTCTTAAAGTCCTTAGTCATCCTTGTTGCTATTTCTATATACTTTTCTATTCTTTTATTATTTATTTAAATAGTGAACCATTTAGTTGCCTTGCTCAAATTAATTGAAAATGCGATGTCTAATGTTTGATCACTTTTTATCTAAGTGATGTCTAATGTTTGATCACTTTTGATCTAAGTCCCAGTGAAAACAATATTTTGCTCATCACTTTACTATTACGTCGGCCTATACGCTTACGGTGTAGCCCAATAATGAACAGTTATCACACTCACCTTGCTTCCCATCTTTATTCCCAAGGGAAGACACATGGCAGCGTAGCTCATGCACACTCTTTATTTAGGTTGAAGGATTGCAGCTTGCACCATGGCACTAGTCACCCCAAAGGGCAACAAATTAATACACTATGTCAGCAAATTAATACACTCTCCATTTATGCCTCACCTCCACACTCCACAAAGAAGATGTGCACTCACACTCACCTTGCTTCATCCCCAAGGGAAGACACATGGTAGTGTAGCTCATGCACACTCTCCATCTAGGTTGAAGGAAAGTAGCCTGCACCATAGTGACAATAGTCACCAATTAAAGGGTAGCAAATTAATACACTATGTCAGTGTAATGCATGCCCCCCTCCCACTCCATGAAGGACGAAGGGTGACATGTGCTAGCGTGGTGCATACACCCTCTAATGATCCCTTGATGCTCCCCCAGGAACAACACACGCCATCATGTGCATTCACCCCAATCTGGTGATTCGTTGAAGGGGGTCCCATGCTATTGTGGAATATACTACCCACCCCATGATAGGTGATTCATTCCTGCTATGGGGTGACATACGCCAGCAAGGTAGACACACCCCCTTGTGGGTAGACTTGTGCCATATGCTACACACCTATGCATGCTAGCATGGTGCACAACTCCACTTGTTGCGTTGCCTAAGGGACGGCACATGCCCCTTCCCTAAGCAATGACGAAAGAATGAACCTCCTTTTGAAATGACAATACCACTATGCCCACCTCTTTTGAAATGACACTGGCCCACTCTAAGTGACTCAATGTGCTAACCTAAGCAACATAACCTCCACCCCTGGCCCTGGACAGGGATAAGAAATGAAGAAAGAAATAACTCAAACAAGAAGCAAAAGAAGTAAGACTAAATTTGGAAGACAAAAGGATAGGAAGCAATGCAAGAAATTGAAGAAGAAGCATGTAATTATGAATGAAAGTCAAACATGTAATGTCTACGGAAACAAAAGGGTTAAAGAAAAATTAGAAGAATGTATGTAGCAAACTAGATGACCAGATCAAGGAAAAATGAAGCAAGTTAAAATTTAATGGATCATGCTTAAAACTACACTAAGTGAATAAGCTCAATTATATGGAAATGAACTCTTGGAAGGAGAAAGTAAGAAGGTGACGTGCAGAAGCTTCCAGAAATTACTTCGATATTTCATGAAACAAGTAGAAGTTTTTGTTAGTTAAGAACAAACCAAAAATAAAGAACAAACAAAACAAGTATGATAGGAAAGCAACCCGAACCAACTTGCAATCAGGATCCAAACAGTGAAATTTTTAACTGTTGAAGAGGAAAATGGCTCACAAGCATGAAACAGGAAAAAAAGACTCTAAGCTCCCACTTTAAGTGTGAGAATGTAAGAAATAATTGCAACAACATCTATAAATAAAAATTAAAATTTTAAAGTGTGCAAGATGGCTTTGGACTGTTTTTTTGGGTGACTTGCATATTCAAGTACTTGTGATAGCATCGCGTGCATCAGCCGCCATCAGAATGTGAAAATGTCACATGTTATAGTGAATAGACCACATAAAATATACATCCCATGTAAAGACAGAACCTAGAAAACATATGAGAAAGGAAATGTAGGCTAACATTATAGATACTAAAGACACAATATAGAAACTACAGCGACAATTTGAGCCCCCACTACACCTCAAAATAGTCAGTCTTTGTTAAGTGTATTTATGGGAAAAATTGGGAGTCCAAGAGAATCTGTTAATTAGCCAAAAGGGCCTTTCCACCATTACAAATTAATATTTATCCACCCTCTTTGTTATTGAAGTTTTGACAGATAAAAAATTTTAATTCTCTATTAGTAAGCCTTAGAATAAAAGGTCTCATTTCCTCTATGCTCCTTCCTTGTTAAGCATTGAAGTTTATACTAATATCAACCATTTTTAAAATATGAATAAAGAAAACAATGTTAAATGGGGAGGGAAGTGTCTCAATATGAATTGACAGAGCACTAGCAGCACTTGGTTATTTACAGCTAAAATGAGAATATATTACAAATGTAAGTTCATTGGGGAAAACACACAATTACCTGTCTCACACAAAAGAATCAGTTACGCATGGCATCTATAATTTCTGTTTTTAAGTTTAGAAGGAAAAAAAAAACTATCACTTGGAATGCTGTTTTAAAAATTAATAAATCAGTTGTTCAATTAGGATAAAAAAAAACAACACAAGAAATGGAAGCAAATTTACAACCTTATTTTCATCCTTTCCATGATTCAACTTTATGTTTATTAAAATATTTTCATACAGATTTTTAGATGTTGGCAATCTTGTACTCAATAATTTTCACACACAAAGAAAGCAATATTACAATCAACCAGACAGCTATAGAGAAACTTAATTGATAATGAATATGATAAATAAGAGTCTACAAAAATAAAACAAAGGGCCTAGTCTCTCCCTTAGTTTTATCTAAAACATCAGAACCATTTATGACTGAAGTGGGGATTCCATCATCAATAGTACTTGGTCTTAGAGGGAGCTTTCAACATGCTCACAAAGGGAAAGCGACCAGAAAATTGCCAGAAAATAGGTACAGTAAACCACATAGTATGCAGATATCTCATTCTTATAACTCCCAAATTTCTTTGAAACAACTTCTTTCACAACTGCTTTTTCCCAAACTTCTTTTGAAAATACCTTCATCCACATTAATTTCATTTCAATTTCTTTTTTCATGAGATGGTTCTTGAATATTATGTCCCACTTAATTTTTCTCATGTTAGCAGTCTCGTGATATAAGAAAAAGTACAAAATATGCCTGTTTATATTTCAGATATGCAAACTTTTTCTATCCAACTCTACCTTCTACAAAAATTTGCCTCAGTTGTGAATAATTTTAACATCATCTCAAGCTAAAACCTAATTGCTGAATCTGACTGATTGAAAAAGAAAAATAATAACTCATTGGATTATCCAGAGATTCTGAAAATCCAAAGAAAAGCTACGGATGATATAGAAACATGCTAATATCTACATCATTAAGAGAATGAATAAACTTGATGGTGATATCTCACATGATATACTAGTTAACTTTCTCCCATCTCAACATAATTTAAAGCGTGGACATACATAACCGAAATTATTCTGGAAATTCGCCAACTCCTGTCAAGACATATTTTTCTGGACTGATCCAAGTTCAATCTTTGATAAGCGATAATCAATAAGATATATTAGGTGAACGCAATGAATAGATGCCTGAATGGAAAAAATGAAAAGTTATTTCAAGTTAAAAGAGCTTTAAGAAGAGGCAGATATGGTCCTCTGATCCATTATTCTAAACTGTTATTAGCATAACAAAACTGTTATTAGCAGGAAGAAAATCCAATTGCATTTCAGACCCAGAAAGTGTCATCAATCTTAGTTATTAAGATGTGATTGATCCTTTTCAACATCCTCCTTCCCACCAAAAAAAAGAAAAAAAGAAAAGAAGAGGATATGACGACTTATGGAAATTCTGCTAGAGCTCCTTCCTGGATTCTAACCGTGCAAGTAAGCGAGAATGAAAATAAAAATATCCCAAAAAAATTGTGATATCTTCATGACTTCAACTAAATACCACCAGAAAGACAAATAGAAGGAGGATGATACCGAGAAAAGAAGAAAAATCGCTGCTTATCTAAGAAATACCTAACACGACTGAGCCATTGGCTAGCGAAGAAAATGTAGGAAAATAATACAGAACCATCAACCAAAATGAGTAAATTCCTATTCAGCTGTACGCAAAGAACCCCCTTCCAGACAGCTCTCCTTTTTCTTTAATAACAAACAAATTCAGAATCAGCCTCAAACGATGACAGATCAGATGCAGAAACCCATATTTTCAGATGGAGGAAATAGTGATTTGCGTAAGGGAGGTTCTAAATTTCATAATAAAATCAGAATCGCCGTCACACAAACACCAAATCTCCTTCTTCCTCTGTCCCTCCGCAAAATTCAGCAAGTATCATTGCTCAACACATACTAAAACCAAAACCACATAACTATCAATTGTCCTTGGAAAACTAATGTATCCTTTGATATTATTAGTTACTCTTCACACTTGGACTTGCAACCTTCACACATCAAAGACGGATAACCAGCTCAAATACCGTACAACCTTTCATATATGAAAGAACGGCATTTCTTTTTCTGCATGCAGAATCATAGAAGTACAGAACAACAAAAAAGTCTCTGGGAATCACAAAAGATTACTCCACTGGTCCTAACAAATAATAAAAAAGCAAAAAGCACAAGAATTTACGGATGGAAAATGACAAATTAAAACTGACCTTAGATTATGAAATTTGGGCTGCCTTTGACCTCCATTGAGGCCTCCTTCTCCTTCAAAATGAAATCGACAAAAAAAATACCCGGCAGCTGAAGAAGAGATTCAGAAAAGGGAAAGCAGAGCAGCAAAGGGATGGTATAATTTGGGATGAGAACCAATGTGGAAGCAGAGGATCAAAAGAGGGAGCACAAAAGAAGAAGACGAAGAACGCTAGCCAATTCTCCCTCTTGAGCGATCAATGGAAGAAAGTTACAACGAATATGAATTTGAACAATATGCTCAAAAACCCAATGAAGCAACCAATTTAAAAGAGTTCGAATTCGAATTGTGCCGTTAAGGAGAGATGTTTATGGGCTAATTCCAATCGGCTTCGACGACCATAAAACACATAATAACAAGAAACTAGCCGTTGAAAGTTAAACGATCTCAAACGTACGCTTTCTTCTTCTGGATTACATGAATTTTGAATTTTAATGTTCGTGAACATAACCGTTGGAAGGAATATGAATCCTTGCCGAGACGATATCAGCCGTTGTTTAGAGATCATCTCGTGCTTGGGAGACAGGAACGCGAGAATGGGAAGCTTGATCATGACGCAGCTTAGGAATGAGATTAAACGTGAGAATGCGAAGCTTTGAATGGACGGTGAATATGTTACTGTGAATGGACGGTGCAGATGGAGAGATACGAACGGCTAAGATGAATCCGCATAAAACCAACTATTATAGCAATCTGGAGCCAACTCATTTTCTTGTTCTAAATCAAAAAACCTATTCCCTTAACTACGATGGCCCTCACCAGCCAAAATTCATATGGGATGGGCCTATAGCTCTTGTTCTTGAGCCCATTACATTCCAGCCCAATTCATCTTACATACAAAGTTCATATCTTTACATGGGAGAATATTTGGAAGATGGTTAGATATAAATCTTTCATACTTGATTTTTATGGTTTATATTTAATTAGATGTGTATTTGAGGAATAAGTCATGCTATTCATGCTTCATAGCTTGTCAATAGTATGATTTGCTATATATTTTATATTTTATTTAGTAGTTTATTTTTTTAATTTTAATATTTTTACTTAACAAAAAATGTGGGAATAAAATTTTTTAAATGTAAATTTTAAAAAATAATAATTAAAAATTAAAAATGAAGTACATGCCATCTATATCAAATATGAACCATTATGATATGCTAAAAAAATAAATGATTTTTTCTGTTTTCCAGTAGCAACTCCTACCTCAAATATTTGGTTTGAAATTATATTTGACCTTGGACCTAAAATAAAAAAAACAAATGAATTCTTCAATAAAGTAAAAAAATAATGTTGTCCTTTATAATTTTATTATTATATTTCTAATTTAATTGAAATATAATAATTTTGTAATTTTGAGAGATTCACAAGACATGCTCTTATTACTTCTGGTGGCTTAATTGCCAAATTTTGCTTCAAGGGGAAGCCACGGTTCTGTACCACAAGTTGAAGGTAAGGCGCTCAATCCAAGATTGAATGGCATGCAAATGAATTAACTAGAGCAGGAAAATGGGTTCCAATTCAAAGATTTACCCATGTTAGCCCATTTTATAGTGGTCCTAGACTAGGAAAAACATAGCATATATTGAGGCAGTTTTTTCCTAATCCAAGTCTCTCAATCTGCGGATTAAACGAGTTAATTAGCCAAATCTATAAGTAAGTCCATTTAACCCACTTTTTTTTGTTTTATTTTTCCCCTTTAGATTAACCTTTTTTTTTTCACTTGTATTTTGTTTAATATTGAAACTTAAAATTCGAATTATCCTATACTTGGAATTGAAATTACTCCATGCTTCATATTTAATGTCGCTAAATTGTGATACTTATATAAATGATTATTAGTATGTGTTAAATGTATTTTAATGAATTGGTGACTTATGTGGTTTCTATTTCTAATTTAATTATGAACCGATCATATTATTTTTTTATTATTCAAATTGATAATTTAGGTTATTATTTAAATATAAAAAAATTGAGAATACATATATATAAATATATGCTCTTTGCAGTCATAAGCAAATCTCAGCTTGCCAGAAAATGAGCTGGTGGCGCCCAACTCATTTTTTGCTAGTCCATAGCAAACCAGCTTATTTTGGGGCGGGCTAACTTATTTCTTTAGAATTAGTGAGGATTTAAATTAAAAGTTTCATATGCAAACTCCTTCCATTTTTCTTTAATGGTTCATTTTAAACTGAACTTTTGTCTCTATTAATATGTCCTTTTAGAAAAAGTTCAAAACAACATTAATCATTATTTTTTAAAAAATATAACCTTATCTACGTCTTGAAAATTCAAAATCATTATTAATCTCTCTGTTTTATTTTTTTAGTGCAAGGAGTTATAGTCACTTAGATACAATGTCTCAGATTTGAGACCGTGTGAATGCAAAAAATATCTTCACAAAAAATATCTTTAAGAAAGCTCCCCCAAATAGGCTTACTATAGCTCGATTTGAATTAGTCAAAATTTAAAGTAGTAACCAAATATGAGAGGTTATAATGAAAAAAAATCTGGTTGGATTCCTCCCATAATCACTTATGCTTATGGGAGGGAAATAATTGTTTATTTTGCAAATTTGCCAAACACAAAACTTTTTTCAATAAGCAATTATACCTTAAATAAGTGATTATGAAATAAGCTAATTTTGTCTACTTATGATAATCAATTCTCCTTTCATAATCACTTATTTTATTTTTTATTCTCATTATTCACCTGATAATCACTTATACCCAAAAAATTCAAACACATTTATTTTCTTAAAATCACCTCTCAATTAAAAACATTTAAATATAAATCACTTTTGACATAATCACTTATTCTCATGATCAATTATAAAAAATCACTTATCTTCATTATCAATTATGAAAAAACTAATAAAAACCTCAACTGAATCTCACTTCTTTGTTTTGTTTTGTTTCTTTTAATTTTCTTTCTTTTTTTTTTCTTTTTTTGATATTTTATCATCCAGTATCCTAGATTCATTACTCACCTCAAACTAATTCGGACCCCACTATATAGGACCTTACGACGGCTCACGGGTACAAATGGGAAGACCTCTTTGAGGTCTTAATTTTTTTAAGACTGTTGCACCTCTCAAGAATCGAAACCTCAACCATGAAAAATGCTGATCAAACCTCTTACCATTTGACCAGGCATCCATTGGTTCTTCCTTTTTTTTTTTAATTGCTTAATATATATACATATATGAATTGTTAGATTTATATATATAATAAAGTTGAATGAGAATGATGAGATTATCTAATGTATGATTTGTTCAATGGCCGTGCATAATTGTATTTTCTTTTTTAGACGATGAGGGCTGAGTCCAAAGATTAAACACAACTATTGCCTAAAATAAAAGAATAATACATTAATTAATTTCTTTTATTTTGTATTAATTATATGGACCTCCACTCTTATTTTGAAAATCTACACAAATATTTCCTAAAACCAAATGTTGTGTCACATCAACCTCCCATTTATTTATTTTTTTAGTTCAAATTTTGCTTCCCCATCTATTAACGAACTATTAAATCACCTAATTTAATTTTTTTTACCAGAATATCATTGTTTAAAGAGACAATCAAATGGCTAAAAAGATTTCAACCTCAAAATACTTACAATAATATCTCATTAATGAGTAAGAAAAATTCCACTATTCAAGAAAATTTTCACTATTCAATTAATAAAATTAAGATGACAAAAAAATGAAGTATTTTTTTGGCAAAAAAAATTGAAGAATTTGAACCATAGACTAAACAAAGACTTGCTGGATTCATATTCATTAATGAATTTTACATCTCATTTCTTTTACTCTATACAATACATAGATACAATAGATAGAGCCCTATATATTGTTTTTAATGTAAAAGGATTCATATTCAAAATTGTAAAATGCAAACATGCGCCTTGGATATTATACTAAATGGATGATCTCATTAATGTATTTATACATAAAAATAAAAAGATCTACATCTCATGAAAAATTCTACTACTCAATTTATATTACAACTTACTTTAGGAACCATTTTTTATTTATTTTATATGCTTTAGGTTCAATTGGAAAACATTTGGAAGTAAAAATGGGCCCATAGCAAAAATTGATTTAAAAAAACTTATTGAGTTACTATTTATTTGACAAATCTAATTTTTTTACCTAATTTTTAAAATTCATTACTAATTCTAAAAAATTCATTTTAAAGTGGTTCAAATTTCTATTAAAAGCTCTTGAAGTCTTTTATAAGAGAAAAAAAATATTCAACTAGAATTCCATTATAACAATTCATACATTTTATTAGTCAATTTTACTATTCATTTAATCCTTAAAATTTTTAAATTTTGTCGTTTTTTCTTTGAAATTTCATAACTTATACTACAGTTAACTAAATGGGGTAATCTTCATCCTATTTTGAAGTTTAGGGACTTCTCTTCATATTATCATCAACTCCTTTCCATATCTCATTATTTTTTCTAAGTCATCATTTTACTAAACATAGGTACATTATAGGTATCTTGCTCTTTCTATGAATATAGGAATAATAAAATAAGCATTATACAGCCATGGACCCCAACACGGAACATCCCAAAACATGATATTATATATTGATAATCATGTCAACTATACGAACTCTCATGTCGTTTATCCTAACTCAAATTACATCATTTGTAACATAATTTCAAAATAACTACATTGTAATCTATATCTTCAAGGCTCCTTTTATTTTTTTTCTTTCACCTTGATGTGGCTTGGATTTATATGCATGGTTAGAATTTAGGGGATAAGATTTAGGAAAATCTCAATAATAACATTATCCATTTTAAACATTATATAATTTAAGTAGCTAACATATCAACAACATTTCATATCATTACCATTACTTTCATAGATCAAAAGCATGTTCTTGAGATATCCAAACATATTCATACTAAATTCAAACATGTTCATGCTTGTCCGTAGCAAAACCATGGCATGAATTCAAACATAATCAAAATTTCATAACTCAACATGTTTTTCAAGTTATAGCTATGCAAAATTAAATCAAAGCAACTATTTAAATTAAAATACAAGAACAGAGATAAGTTGTTATTTAAAAGTTTTCCCCTGAGCTTTCTATCTTCTTCTTAGTCTTTCCTCCGTCCTTCTTTCTTACAAACTCCCACTCTCTCCTCTCTAATATGTGGGTAGTGCCTTTTCAAGTGTGGTTTAGAAAGGAAGGGGTGTCTCTCTATTTATAGACAACTCGAAAAGCACCAAAGGATGCATGGTCATTTTATAATCACCACCAAATAAATTAAATGTGAATCTCATAAGTTGGCAAAAAATGAAAAGGTAAATTCAATCACTACAAAAAAAGAGGTATTTAGAGATGGACAAAATCTGTCACTAAATAACTCAAAATTCGTCTCTAATAGATTAGAGACGAATTTAGAGACAACATTTAAGTCGTCTCTAAAAGTGGCGTCGCTAAATAATTAGAAAGGGATTAACTCATCCGTCTCTATTTAGAGACGGATTTATTCCGTCTCTAAATAAAACAAATTCATCTCTAATCTCAATCAAAATTTGTTACCAAAATTGTTAAAAATAATCAAATAAAATAATAAAAATAAAATTTAATCATCAGCCACTTCACCCCCTAACCCAAAGCCCACGCCACATCACTTGTATGTCATTTATAGTGTCATATCATATTAATAGCTTCAAATGTGTCTCACCCAGGTTTGAAGTCATGACCTCTTAAAAATGTGTCTCACCCAGGTTTGAAGTCATGACCTCTTACTTCCAATACCTTTGTAGTCATCATGTTGCCAGTTGAACTGAAATGTTTCTGTAATCTCTATATGTAATATTAAATATATATTATTTATCTACACACTAATATATAAACATTTATATTTATAAGTCAATATATTATTAAAAAATACACATATGTTTTATATTCAATTATTAATATCATAAAATATTTTATTTATATGAATATTTATATTATTTTGTTTAGATCTTAAATAATTTTCCTATAAATATATTTGTTTTTCTTTGGAAAGAAAAAAATTATTTTCCTAGCCGACTTTTAAATTTAATTTTTATTTGTAAATAAAAATAATTATATATATTAGATTTATGATCCATATGTTTTAATATTTTATTAATGTATTTTTTGTATAGTCATATAATATAATATATATATATATATCGTATTTTATATTATTTAATAAATTATATTATATATATGCTTAATATATATTAGAGGTAGGAGGGAATCAGATATGATCAAGTTTTATGTCAATCCATGATCTAACCCAAAGTCTTGGTTAAATATTATATATATCCATTTTAAATTTAGAAAGAAACATATATTTTTATTATTTACACCATAAATTTAATTATGGATACCTAATGAAAAAGGATTGAAATTTTATTTGATTTTGATTTGATTTATTTTTTAGTATCATTATTACTTTTAACTTTAATTTTAAAATGTAGATGTAAATTCTCAAAAAAAGGTTGATTTAGAAAGAATTAATGATTAATAAGTTTATAATAAATTTATTGTTGTCACAATTTTTTGAAATTATTATCATGAAATAGAATTAAAAATTAACTTATTAATTCAAAGTAAAATAAATTAATAAAATTAAGATAATCTACTTAGATATTTTAAACCAAATGATATTATTAAAGATAAACTTTTTTTTAAATCAATTCTACAAACATATCAAATATAAAAAATTTATCAACATATGGATTACTAATTAAATAAAAAATATTATTTAATATTAATTGATTCTAGATATTTGTTAATATAGAGATACATGTATTTTTCTCCAATTCACCTTCTCATTTTTTACTACATTACCTTCTTAAAAAAGAACCGAAATGTAAAAAGATAATTGAATTAGACTAAAGTTTAAATATTTAGTAACCACACATTAATTACCATGTATTAAAGGCAATATTGATTGCATTTAATTGAGAGATATCAACCATAAATTGGAACCATGGGTCCCATATTATTCCTTATCATCATGATTATGTGGAAGCTCAAAATTATGACATATCATGCTAGTGACCTATACTTATATATATATATATATATATAGTATATATTATTTTCTCATCCAAGGGTTCTAATTGTACCACATGGTCAAATCGTAGCCCTTAATTATCATACCAAACTCATTTTTAAATTAAAGTGGTGCCACTTGGCAACATCTTGCTTTCATCTTGACCTATAGGAGACTTGGCCTTTCTCTTTACCATCCACTTCACCCTTCTCTTCCCTTCCTTTCCTTTCTTTGCATGGTGTTCATTTTCCTTCCACTCACTTCTTCCTAAAGGTGGCACCTTCTTCTTGGGCTTCTTGGTCCATCAAGAATGCTTCTATCTAATTAGGCCTTGATGCAAAGTTTTGGCTCATTTAGGTGTACATAACACTTTTCAGCCTAGGTTATGTATGTATTGTTGGCCCAATAAATTTTTTATACTATTGGGTCTAAAAATAAAATTAGAGTCCAATAAGAATTGTTTTAATATTTTTGGGCCTAGGAATATTAATTTGGCTTAATTAAAAGTAACTTTATGCTATTGGGTCTAAGAGAGACATTTTGGCCTAACAAACTTTTTGGACAACTTTTTGGGTTTGACAACAAGGTCAAATTATTCAAATTTTCACTTTTTGGACTTGGGTCCATATGCTAAATGATCTCTTTTGGGCTTTTATACTTTTAGGAAATTATTGATCCAATTTTCTTAATTATTGACCAATTAACCTAAATTATTGTCCAATTAGTAAACAAGCCAAATTATGTGAAACAATTTCAATGAATAATTATTTGACCTCAAATAAAATTCAATAAATATTTCTAAGGCCAAATCTTAACTTAGAAAAATAATTTTAATATTATAGATTGTACTTTAAAATTTTCTTAATTTCATAAACATCTAAAAATTCAATTAATTCATATTTATGCCATTTTTAATCATAAATCAACAATAAATAGCAGATTTTTTGGATATTACAATTTACTTTCTATTTCTCTTCAAATACATTATGATATGTATATTTATTTTTGTACATTTTTGTGAATGTAAAGAATTCAAGCACTACGAGATTACGCTAATATATCTGCTTTGAAGCGGTCGAGCTCATGATATTAAAGTGTTAAATACTATATACAGTACATTTTGAAAAGAGACGCTGACATTGGAAACCCAGCTCCGTCAATGCTGAAACAATTGAATTTGAATTTCAGGTCACCTGGAAAAATTTTGCATGTTTTAGTACTCCCTCTCTTTCATTTTATTTGTTATTTTAAAAAATTTTAAATGTCTTAATTGATCTGTTACTTTACATTATTAATGAAGTATTAATTATCTTCTTTATTTTTTTGACTCTTCATTAAAACAATATTAGGTAGAATATAAGTCTTCTTTTAACATTTAATTCAAGAATATTTTGATAAAATATTATTAAATTTTATTATAGTCTAAATTATTTAATAATTTTATTAATTTATGTAAAAATTTATAAAATAATAAATAAAATAGGACTGAGAAAGTATTTCTCAAAACCTATATTTCTTCCTCAATCTCCACCGTTCTAGATATTGAAGACCGCACACATCTCAAGAATAATCGAATCGAATCTTCCTTTTAACCGAGAGGAGAGGGGCATTAATTGTTCTTTCTCTGCATCGGACCTTGCATGTCTTATTTTTCTCCAAGATGATGAGAGATGTCTGTTTCTTTCCCATATTCCTTCTTTACTCCTAACCCATTAAAGATTATTAAATCTCACTCCTCTGTGTATAGAGTAGTATATTGAAAGTCTTCAACTATAGCTAGTTTATGATAAAAAAGGTATAGCATTTTATTAGCAATATAGTACAAATTTAATGAGTTTAACAATTTTTTTAATATCTATGATATAGTTAAAATAACTTGTATTTGATGCCAGATGTAGTAATCATCAAAATGTCCATGAACTGTATATTTTGAAATAGTAATGAGAAATTAGTGTAAATTGCATTGATACACTCAATATATATATAAAGAAATGTGAGTTATATGAATTTTATTAAAAATTAATCATATTTTACGTACAAATATGTCCGTTTATAATTCATCTGGTTGAATTCACTTTAGAGTTTGTTTGGTGTATAGTGTATATAGGTTTTTCTTTTCTTATACATACTTGATGATAGGGTTTAGGCATTTGAAATTGGGGATGTTGAAAAGTTATGCATACACGTTTTGTGAGGCAATGACGATAAAAAAAAAAAAATTCAACGCGAAGGCCACGTAACACATATATTATATATATTCTTCAATAATTATGAAGAATACATAGTCAAGAAAAACATAGACTTGGCTTATAAGACATAGTCATATGCTTAGACAGGATATAATATATGCAATACAACCAGGGAAATTGAGCTTTTCTCCTCGAAACAAAAGATTGGAACCTTGGAATCATGTAGGAGCATTTAATGCGAAGGGTTGGAATATTAGGTGTTAGGGTTTCTACAGCTGGGTTAGTATAATTTTAATTTTAATTTCAATTTCAATTTCAATCTCTCTCGAAATGGGTTTCATTTTAATAATCTATCGTATAGACCTGACCCTTGTGTCGGATCGAATTCATAATTAATTAACTGATTATTCTCATATAATAATCAAATAGTGCCACCATTTTTATATAATCATCACATCATCATTCATTATAATCTGTAATATGAGTGAGTATGAGACGAGGAGCAACATGCTCATGGACGGCTACAAAACATTCAACACTAAATGTGTACTACTGCTATTATGATTCCCCCCCACCCCCCGGGTCCCTTGTATTAGGAATATCAGACTTCTTTCTTTTTTTAATCAATATACTCCTTTAAACTTTAATATAAAATTCTTTTAAACAAATCATACGAATTAAAGATAAAAATTAAAATTAGTTAACTACTTTAATTTTTTAAAAAATTGTAACATTTTTTTTCAACATTACCATTTAATCTCTTTCTCTTTCTTTGAGATGAATTAAATATATAGACATATTTTAAAAATGTATAATAAATACTAACTCACATTATGGAAATAGTCTTATATTTAGGATTAAAGCAACATTCTATATTTAGGATTAGAGGGAGTTATATTAAGAATTTTTTAAAATCTAACTATTTACAAATCATCAATAATGTGGTTTCTCCCACAAATATTTAGTTTTGGAATTGTGTAAAGTATCAATTCCACATCTTTTTTTTTTTTTTTTTACATTGAAAAGCATGTTGCTGAAGTTCTTGAATCCTTTGAAGTATTTCAAATAGATAAAGTTGGCCGGGGAGATATCACTCCGCCTCTGCACTTGTAGGTTTTATAAGAATGAGACTCATTTCTACAGTATTTCAAAGAATCATCTTCTTTTCCAGAATATCAATTATCTTTTATGTTCTGAATAATAAACAGGTCATTCTATTCGTAGAATTTCATTAAAAAGAAGCCGAGTTTTCCATTATTAGATGTATTTCATTTTCAAAATCCTCAGATTAAAAATTTATTAAGAGGCTCTTAATGTCAATACAATCAACCATACATATAAAATTTTCGATTTTAGTATATATAGTTACTGTCCAGTTTGTCATCATAAAACGCGTAAGGAAACTGCGTCCTGCACTGTAAACTTCTTTTGCATTTGACATTGATGGTTGTCTTATAATAATAGTATGCACACACACACGCACATACTTGTGAGCTAGTCTTCTTTTATCTTTTTTGTGTATGTGTGTCCGGGGGGGGGGGGGTTGTTGTGTGTGTGCATGTGTGTTTTAGGGTTTGCTTCGCTGATGTACCGTTGTTGTACTGTTTGGATCTTATAAACAAATAAAGGATGGTCATGTGAGATACATATATAATTATTTAAGACATTTACTAATTAAATTAACGACCATCGAAAGAATCTCTGCGTTTGCCATTATTCATAACTTCTGGTGTCTTCATCCATGTGCGAAGGGATGCTACGAATTATGTAAGCACTCTTGTTAACCTCGTATAATTAACGTTATCTTGTCCTTACTCAACAGAATTCAAGCAAGGATTAATTATCTATATATATATATATATGAGCATATATACTATCAGCCATATATATATATATACTCTCTCTTTAATATATGTCACTTTTAACTACTTTATTAGAATTAAGAAAAGTTTATTACATCAATAAAATTGTCTTAAAAATAGTATAGTTTTCATCTTTACTCCCTAATAAATATTACAAATTTAAACAATTCACTTTCTCTCTTATAATTAAATAAAAGCATTTTTAAATAAAATAATTAATGCTTCAGAAACATGTAAAAGGTGACTTATATATAGAATCAGAAAAAACTTCTAAAATGCGACTAATAAAAAGGACCAGAGAGAGTAAGACGATGCATGAATGCTCTTGCAAACTTGAATTAGGTATCATTGATCTAATTGAAATTATATCGAGGTTTTTTTTTTATTTCCAATCAGAAATTAGGGTTTTAGTGTTTGTGTATGCTGGCCCCAAGGTTTCTAAACAACATCTGATCATCACGAATATTGAATCTTAAATCAATTAATATTTGGTGATAAATCATTATCATATTTGCATTACACTATGAATTTAATACTTAGATATTATCATTTGCAACGTAATTAAGAAATATGTTCGAGATTTTTGCAATGACTAAGTGATCGATGATATATATCCAAAACTACATAAGAAAAATGGACTTTTCTGAATTACAGTAGATGAAGATGAAGTATTGAAAAGTACAGTGCATTGTCTCGTCAGTCATACGAAGAATCAAAGCATAGGAGGAGATGAACTCCTCTGAACTTATTGCAACCTACTTGGAAGAGTACTATACATTGTAAGCTTAAGTGTGTGTATAGGGTGGCGGTGGGCCACCCCAAATTGCGTCTACGTTTTGCATGTGCAAAACGCAAAAGCAGGTCTGCGTTTTGCAGTGAAAACACAGTCTGGGTGGGCCAAAACACATTCTAAGAGTTAGCTCAAGTTAGCTTGGGAAAGATGTGTTTGCATCATTGTTGGAATTGGTATATTGTTCATAAACTTTGGGTGAGCTTAATTATGTAAAACCTTAAGAAAAGTATGGGCTAGCAAGGTAGTTAATTGAAAATTAGTTAAGTTGTCAGTATAATTTACATTATATTTGTACATAATTGAAAATTAGTTAATTGAAAATTAGCTTGCACAAAACTTGTACATAATTTACATTATTAAGGAGATTCGACATAAACAGTCAATAGTTTGGCTCAACTAGAATAAATTTACTTGTGTACTTGCTCCTCTTGCCTTATCTCTCATTGACTTTCTTTTCTAGTTTTAAATATAAGATTTTTTTGTTTTAATCCTAAATATTAGACATTTTATAAAATATGAGGTAATATTTATTATACATTTAAAAAAATTTATATTTAATTCATTTCAAAGAGAAAGAAAGATAATAGAGTTACTTTTGGAAAAATATTGTGATTTTTTGAAAAATTAAGGTAATTAACTAACTTTAACTATCATTCTTAATCGGCATAATTCAAATAAAAGAGTTTTATATTAAAAACCAAATGGAGTATTGTTTTGTATAATCAATTAGTAGTAGCTCTTTTATATATGGCTTTTTAATTGTCACTTTAGAAAAAAAAATTTGTTTCTATTTATCTATCACTCTTAAATTTTAAAACAACATTAATTATTATTTTTTCAATTATATCCTTATTTTTTCCTTTAAAAATTAAATTGGAGGGCCATATTAGAAATTTTAACATATTAATTATACTCCTAAATATATGACATTTTACTTTAGTTATAAATAAACGACCCTTTATAATATACGAATGATTACTTATAATATATTTTCAAAAATACCTCTATTTAAAGTTAGTTAACCATTTTTAACTCCAATTCTTAATCCGTGCTATTCGATTAAAATGATCCTATATTAAAGATAAAAGTGAATATTTCTTAATCTATATGTTAAAAATCTTAAACTACAATGAAAAATGGATGGAGTATAACATTATCCCAATATATTAATTTAACTTCTTTTGTTATTTTAATATGCATAATTAGCCGAGTCTTAATATGCTACCAAAACAGTCGCATCTTTTTGCGCATAAAAATACATCTCTCCGCCTGGCTAACAATAAATGCATGAACTTCCCTTAGAGATTAGAATAGCTTTTTCCTTTTACTATCACCGAAGCATCGATCTTGGTGTATAGTTCATGTTTCTTGTGACCCTGGGCTTTGAATAATTTGCTTCATAAAAATATGGATGCTTTGAGATCAAAGTTAGGCTATAACTTGCATTGAAGTTACGCAAAGAGAGACACATATTCACCCACCCACACACACATCAAAATAGGTTTCCTTCCATGTGAATGTTCGTGCCAACAAACATTCACGTTGAATACATCTCTACAATATATTGAGGGTCTTGGTCCAAATTGGGTATTCACAAGCTTTTAATCTACTCCAATTTTCATAAATTGTCACGACTTCAAAATATTCTTTTTATTGTTTTACTTAATTATATTAACGGGACTGTGTCTAAATATTTTGGGGCCTTAGACAAAATTCATCAACTCTTGTATTATTTTTCTAGCTTTCCGAGCTATGAAATTAGTATTTATCAAAGTTTTATAAACAAGTAATTCTAACATTTTGTATTGTCAATATATAGTATGATTAATCTATTTAATATATCTTGTATCATTATTGATCTCAAATTGGATTTAAGCAATTTTAATTGTGAAAAACTTCTTTGTTAACAGCAACAAATATTGCCAATAATATTCTACAAGCAATGCATGCATTTGGAAAAAATTTTTGCTATAGTTTAATATTTCAATTGAAGTATTAATTACTTCTACTAACACTTCTCTCAATATTTTTAATTCTTTGAAAAAATAAAGTCAAGACCAACAATATTGTAATATACATTTTCTAATGCCTTGTTTGGTATCCTAGAAACATTTTTCAAGGAAGTGGAATAGGAAAGGGAAGTAAAAGAGAAAATGGAACAGAAGTGAACCTCAAAATTATGTTTGGTATATCCTTAGAAGTATGATATAACTTTTAATTAGTATGTATTTTATAATATCAAATTACCAAAATATCCTTGTCATTTTTATTCTTAAAAAGAACTTCTTGGATGTTGGTCTTGGATCTTGTAAGTATACATGGTTGATCGCAGTAATAAAAAATCTCCAGAGTATTCCAGAGGTCGAACCCAAGGGAGGTAGTAAATTTATCAGTCCAAACTTTTAATCCCATAAGCAATTGATTGAGAATTCAAATTAAAAAGGAAACAAATAGAAAACAAAACAAAGTCTGAGTTTTGATTCAATTCTAGAAGTGTCAAGGAATCAGGATTTACCTTATGGGATAATTAGATTCTATTCTTTAGTTAGACTATGCATAATTATAGTGATTATTATTTTTAAAACGTCCTAATTACCTCTCGGTCAATTAGTCCTTATTTAATTAGGATTCACTTCGCTTTCGCGTAACTAAAGTTCATAATTAAATATTGAAAACTACAACATATATCACCATGAATTCCTAATTATATCCATAGATTAGCTATTCATGTTTATCTCTCTAAATCTAGGTTCACTCTTCACATCTTAGTCCATCAAGTTTATCCATTAATTAGACTTTATGGTAATCAAGCATAAAATCCACATGAATGAATAAAACAGATAAATATAATAAAAATATAAATTAAATATAACTTGAAGAACAAATCAAAGAGTCTTAACTAGAGAAATAAATCCAATTCATCCCAGTCAGGCTACATCCCTACCCCTAACTGGAAAATTTAGCTACTCATAGAATTAGAAATGAAATCAAAACTAAAATCCTAAATCATAGTGAAAATAATAAGAAAACAGAGTTATATTAGAGAAGAATGAATCTATAACTAATACTCCCCAAATCTCCTTGCTAATACTCCCAGATGCTTTTTGAACCGTGTTCTTTAGCTTCTGAGTGTGTTTTTGAATCTTCCTTATGTTTCTATTGTGTCTCTTTATATAGGAAAAATTTAGAAGCCCATAAAAGCCAAATATATTACAAAAACGTGTAAAAAACGTGTTTCTATAGATCTTTGTTGCTTGATCCGGCCCCGGGTGGACATATACTCATCCAATACGGTGCCGGGTGCTTTTGGAAGGTTGAAAAATGCTCAAAACGCATTGACCCAGTGCCAAATGAGTTTGACCCAGTGCCGGGTGCTTCTGTCTATACGTACATTTCTCTGTTCAGATTTAGAAAGTCATCAGCTCGTATTGATATTTTAAGTTCAATTTTTACCATGATAAAATTTGGAATTTGGGAAAACTCAAAATATAAAAGTTGTAGCTCTATGTCTTAGCTTTCCAACGCATCTAAAATAACCTCAATAGGAGTTCATATGTGAGAGTTATAATCAAAATACTAAAGGATATTGAAACTTTTCAGCATGAACGATTTGTAATGTTTTTGCTCTGAATGCTTTCAAATGAGTCTATAACGCCATGAAACATAAAAATATGTCAAATCATGCTAAAATATATCAATGTAAACATTTTTAAATGCAATTTAAAGCTTAAATATGGGTATTTTATATGTATAAAATGGACATATCAGATGTCTTTCTGGGCTCATCTTCTTCAAAAATGTTTAGCAACCATACCTTCAACCTCCCACGCCCAAACCTTCAATCACCTAGAACCTCCATCCCGTTACAAACCTCCGATCAAGACTAGCACAAAATTAAAGACCCTAATCTAAAATTCTGCACAAAATTAACAATCACAACACAGATCAAATTAAAGGAGAAAGCATGGACAATAATGGAAAAAGATGCAAAGGGCTTCAAACACAAGACAACAATTGTACAATCAAAAGATCTTCATGCTACTTATCGTCAATTACAAACTAGACATCTTTGCTCATCACCTTCATCATTGCTAGCATACTCAATATTGTTGGAAGCCAAATTAGAGGTAAAGCTCACAATAAATAATTTCTCATTCATAGAAAGTAGTTTCACAAGCTACATGTTGTTTTCTCTCTATTGCTAGTGTACCCCTCACCGTTGGAAGCCGATTACAAGTCTGCTATGATGCACAAATATAATATGAATATTGGATATAATTTTATTCGATATGTCAATACTGCCAAATCTAAAATATATGATACAATACTTCTAGAATGCGTATATATAAAACACAAGAAAAAATTCTTAAAACATAAGAAATATAATTGCAATAAAAAATCCAAATTAAGAAGAACACATGTAACATCCTATATTCAGCAACGCTAAATATACCCAAAACAATACAGAAATAGGGAAAGGTAGACCATCTGATGGGGTGGCATCGCGACCATGCACTGTAGTGTCATGGCGAGAGGCATTCCTAAAGGAAAAGGAGATGGAACCCGAGAAGAATGGCACTACAACATAAATGATAGAATCAGCATCAACAACTTGCTGATGCACTTGACGAACTCTAATGCGCATGATTTCGTGCTCCGACCTCCGATTAACCCGAGTCCAAAGACTATAGGTCACTCTAATCATATTCTAACCTTAGACACTAACTATACCTTAAAACACCTTCATATGGACATTTTGGTTACTCAGAACTATATTGTCATTTTTTTACCAAAACCAAAGAAATAACACCTCCAATTGCCGGAAATGGGCAATTGGCACCCATAGACCCTTCCTACAAGTTACATCCAATGAAAGGAATTTATCCAAGAAGGTTTCAATTGAAAGAAATCGCTCCTCTGAGTTTTGACCTCCTTGGACCCCAAGTCAAGCTAATGGGCTATTTGCCCATTTTATATACCAAGAGCCCAATAATCATAGCAGCTCACAATCCAAACGTACATACCTAAACCAAGAGCCCAATATCCATCCTGACTCACAATCTAAGCATACATGCCTAAAGGGACCTGGGGTTACTCAGCTCAAGTCCAACACAATCAAACACTAGAGATTGGAAACATCACATACCACACCTAAAACATAATTGGTATTCATCACATCACTAACATAACCATAGGCCCATTAACACACAAAGGGCCATGAACCACACATAAAGAGTATAAGAGAGGTCACACTACAGTTTGACCCCAAAATAACAGAGATAAATCAGGTATGCATAACATTACACAACAGTATGAATGGCACTTTACTAATAACATAAACAAAATAATACCAAGAAGGGGATAAACCCCAACACCCACGAGTACTCACAATCCTCCTTGCTCAGGCCCTCCTTGGTTTTCTCCTTGTTAGAGCTGGATCTTTCACCTGAGAATTGTTAGCCATGGGGTGAGACATACGTCCCAATAATCAGGGGTATATACATATAAATACACATAAATAATAGAACATGCTCTCATAAAAATATTCAGTGTCACATCCAATTTGAATGCAATATGCATGATATGTAGACGCTAGTCCCATTAATACACGGCTAGAACTAGAAGTTAGTTACCATGACAAAGTAACCTTAACCAAAACTGATTTGGTCACTTTTAATCCAAAACTCCCTTCAAACTCTACCTAATTCCACACCACCAATCATTTAGCTATCAAACCTATCCACATAAATTTTAAATGGCTCAGAGATACTCTAGAGAGGACTCATTACAATTAAACTTTTCCTTTAAGGTTTGACCCCTTGAACCTGAAAATCTACTGATGAGTATCATACCCATTTTTCACAAACCCTGTAAAAATCCTATTTAACCACTAGTAAAAACTCCTATTCCTTTAAAATGCATGTGGGACAACTATCACCATGCTGCTAAACATGATATCACAACAAATACAATTTACACTATAAATTCCCAACTAAAACAACAAATAATCTTGACAATTGGTTCAAGGAAGACACAAACCTCCCTAAATGGTCATGCATTCATAACAAATGCACATAATGGTCATGCCCAATAATGTAATCATAACACTAACATGACTAACAAGTCTCAGAGTAGCTTCAAGTATGCATAGGAATACTAAATCCAAGGGCAACACAAGATGATTCAAAAGTATAGCTAGACATATGGCATCAAATAGATGTCCTTACACTTGGCATACTACAAAGCAATACAACATGTGTTTTCAAGTAAATAATACCCATCACACCGAGCTCTCAAATATCCCAAGAATCACCAAGGGAGAACTAATAGAACTAATTCTCCTTAGCCTTCCCCTTACTAGAGCTAGAATCATCTCTTGATAATGTTAACCATAAAGGGGAATGAGATAGATATCCTAGTAACAAAGGAAGCAACAGAAAACTACAAGTAATAGTTCAATATATAATTTTATATGCATAGAGTATATGATGTAAGGTATGATGCTCATGATATGCAATGTAACCTACAAAAATCACGACTAAAATTATGGACTAGTTACCATCATAGGGTAATTCCAACAAGTGGCCCCCTTCCAACAACCTATGATGGTTGATTCTTGGGTAGCCACCACTAAGTTCTCCTTTCACTAACCATGACCTGATCAAAGGCCATTTCATTAATGGTTAGACCATGACTTTTCTTCTCCTGGACAACTCAAATTGGTTTTCATTAAAGGAAGGTGCTTCCCAATCTATAGCCACCTAAGTTTTCTGGCCAAAAAATGACTATTTAATAACAAAGATATTATAAGTCTCACCATCTGTGCACATAACCTCATGTGCAATTTAGTAAATTGGCATACCACATGATATTCACTGAAACCATCATCCAACCAAATCATGCTCGATCAATAACATGCAACAACTAATGACAATGTCAATATGTCATGCTAACATACCTTCTCATCACTTACATTATCATGCTAACATTATACTATCATAAGAAATATAAATATGGGGATGGAAAAATATTCTTGTCTCATGTTCACTAGTATAGAAGTTGAATTATACACAAACATATATATAAATACATATTCATAGCCATTTGCAAAGTTTCCATAAGTTCAAGAGAGAAGAGGAAATATAAGAGACTTACTAGCTGTGCCAACACATGCATATCATGATATGAAAAGTTAAAAGCATATTCATTACATAAAAGTTACTCATCGGTTACCTCAAGTTGCATGAACTCACACAACACCTCAGTAGGCTATTGGAGAATCAATTACATGCACACAAGAGGGATTCAATCCAAGTTAATAGACAATGTCCTAGACATTATACAAAGGCAAAACAATCATCAAAACCCAATATTGACTATTTCTGACCACCAAACCTTTCAACACATAGAAGGTTCAATTTCTTCACATGGTCAAATAGTCAATTATGAAAGCATTCATCACTTCCCAATAACTTGGAACTTAGAAACTTCAGTTAAGCAAGCACACATCCTACACAATCAACACATAATTCAAGTGATTATATGAATGGGTTCAAAGATTCTACTCAACAAAATTGTGTAACCACCACCATACCCACTCATATTTAAACCCAAATCAACTTTCTATAACTACCATTTGTCTAGAAAATTTGAGCATCAAGAGGATTGCAAAGAAAGTGGCTAGGTTTGGAACCTACAAATATACAACCTTAAAAACCCATACCCGAAGCTTAGAGATACTTCACAACACATTATTGAAGCATTCTAACTCAAATTTTCGGCCAAAACCCTTGGAGAAATAGGAACCTAAGTATTACCGACCAAAATCTACCATGAAACTTGAGAAAAGAGAAGAGGAAGAGAGTACAATCACTTTACCTCAAAGATTTAAGCCTCCTAAAGCACCAAAATTACATCCTCTTTAACTTAGAAAATGAAACCCTAGTAGAGCTCCTTTAGATCTCCAATGGAAAGCATTGTTCTGATGAGCTGAAGACCCCTCCTTTTATGAAAATTCGGGTCCTAGTGTCACAACACCAATGCTTTATTTTTAAATTTTTATTGCTTCATTTTTATTCCTTTTCTCCAATCCTGCTCCCTTTTATCCTACATAATTCCAATAATACCCTTCTATTAATCTCATATATGTATCCGGAACATGTAATTAGGTTGTTACATGGTACATATTGTAACATCCTACCTTCACAAGTAACCAAAACTCACAAAAAAAAAATCCAACCCAACAACTCCAAACAACATCTCACAGCCTCAAACCAGCGGAAACGAACCCCAAATACAAAATTTTGAGCTGGGGCCGCGGCCGCTACAGTACCGCCGCGGCTCCATCTTTCTCTGAAACATGTCGTGCCACTGGACGCCTGGCGCCGCGGCCTGGACTGCTGGCGCCGCGGCGCCCCCTTGCTGATGTCCCACATCAGCACTTCAACACTTTGGGGCGAACTTCTGACGCGCATAACTTTATGCTCCGATCTCCGATTGACTCGATTCCAGCTCCTACAAGTCAATCTAGTCCCCATCTATCCATAGACACCACTTTCACCTCAAACCAACTCTGTATGGAGATTCTGGACCCATAACACCGTTTTGGCCACTTATTGACCAAAACTCGCCACTAACAACCTCCAATTGCCACCAAAGGCAACTAGTCACTCAGAGACCATTCATACAGGTCCAAAACCCCCAAACCAACTTGTCCAAAGAGGTTTCACCTCAAAGGAACCACTCCTCTGAGATTTGACCCCTTGGAACCCAACTGGACCAAATGGGCTACAGACCCTTAGACAAACCAACTAGGCCCAACATCACTCTGAACTCACATACAGACACTCCAACATCCAGACTATGTATACAACCTACATAAACATACATACATCAATCCGTACAATCCTTTATCAATTCCTTTAAGCTATCCATTACAAATATACTACCCTACTTGGCACAAGGCACAGTATCCAAATTACACACACTACATAGACCCAGTATTCCCACGTACACAGCTACTCCCGCGTCTTCTCCGGACTAATGCCAGAACCGTCACCTGAAAGGTTAGTTATGGGAGAGGGTGTGAGACAATGTCTCAGTAACCGGGAACAACCACACACAATATATATATATAGACTGATCCACACAGTCGTGCAATGCAATGTAAATGAATGGTATGCATGTTCTTCCTCATACACGGCTAGAACCACGAGCTGTCGTCATCACAAGACATTTCAATAGATGATTCCCTTCCAACAGTCGGTGAAGACCGATTCTGGGACATCACCAAGCTCACCTTACTCTAGTGCAATTCGGCCAATGATTACACTAAAGCTCGGACCGTGGCTCTCCTTCCCCTGGACCATCACGAATTAATGGTAATTTAGGGAAGGTGCATCCCCCAAATCCACTGCCACCTGGCTCTCCCGAAGAGAGGATTTAGTGACAGGGACATTTCATCATATCATATTATCCTCTGCCGCCTGGCTCTCCCATGGAGAGGATTTAGCGACAGGGATCTTTATCATATCATCATCTCATATCACATCACATCATCATCACCTCATCATCAATCTCTCACTATGCAATCATATGGTGATGATGCTAATGTCATGCCAACATGCCTCTACACACACACACACACACACATATATATATATATATCATTATCATCACAATCATCATATGGATATGCTAGCATGCAATGGTATGGGGATGCTACACATCACAATGCAATTACGCAACCATCATACATCAACTAGCCGTGTGTACCACATTATATAAGAAAACCATACATATACACAATCAATGTCATATAACCAATACAATACAAACACACACCCGGTTACCTTAACTGTCGTTACCACACACACCCGAGTTCCACAAGCTTTCTTGGACTGTTCAATACACGCGAACCCCTCTCGATAGTTAACAACCTTCACAATACCACAATTCTTCTATTAGCACAATATACCAAACATCACAGTATAACTACATTGACCTAACCCAAGGTTCCAACACCCTTTTTATGCATCAATAAGCTCTTAGGGATCACTCAAACACTACACAACCTCATATCCTTCGGATTCCCAAGAGCCCTAACCAAGAATAACCTAGGGTTAAGCTCAAATCACACATACACCCTTCAAAACTCACATTCAAGCAACAATGATACCAAAACACACTCCATTAACCACAAATCATCCATTTCAATCGGTGGATTTCGCCCCAAACCGGAAATCCAACCTCACAATCGGAAATCCCAAATTCTAACCGAAGAAATTGGAGAGAGAGGAGTAGAGAGCACTTACCAACTTGAATCCAAGCTCTTGAGGTCCGAAAATCACTCCTAGAAGCCGAAAAACTCGAACCCTAGCACTGCTCCTCGCGTTCTCCTTCGGTTTCCTCCGTTTCTTTCTTTCCCGATCGACTGAAATGATCCGGATTTAAACAATTTTTACGACTCTCACCGCGGCGGCCCTGATCCTCGCCGCGGCGCCACCAATTAATCCGGAACAATGCCACTGGAAGGTCTCTCGCCGCGGCGGCTCTGCTCCTAGCCGCGGCGCGAAGCCTTTTCTGGTTCCTCTTGAGCCTATCTCTGTCCTGCTTCCTCCGATCCTGAACACAAAACCGATAAAGATATCATGAGGGGTGTTACACTCTCCCCTCCTTATAAAAATTTTGTCCTCGAAATTTCAACTCTTACCTCAAGCAAAGAACTCTGGATATTTCCTCCGCATAAAATCTTCAGTCTCCCACGTGACATCATTTGACGTCAAGCCGCTCCAAAGGACTTTTATCAACTTAATAGTCTTATTCCTCAACTGCTTTTCCTTTACATCTAAAATTTGCAACGGTGTGACCTCAAAAGTCAAATCCTCTCGTACTTGAACTACCTCATCATCAATTACATGAGACGGATCTGGATGATACCTCTTGAGTTGAGACACGTGGAAAACATCATGCAATCCAGCAAGACTAGGTGGTAGCGCCACTCGATACGCTACTGGCCCAATTCGTTCAAGAATTTGATATGGACCCATATACCTTGGAGTAAGCTTCTTGGCTCGAATCGATCTTCCAACACCAGTAGTAGGAGTGACCTTGAAAAATACATGATCTCCCACATCAAACTCCAATGGTCTCCTCCTCTTATCCGCATAACTCTTTTGCCGACTCTGAGCAGTAAGAAGTTTCTGACGAATACTCTCTATCTGCCGAGAGGTTTGATCCACAATATCTGGGCCCAAAAGACTTCTTTCACCAAGTTCAACCCAACATAATGGCGACCTGCACTTCCTACCATACAATGCTTCATACGGAGCCATTTGCAAACTCGAGTGGAAACTGTTGTTGTAGGCAAATTCAACCAACGGTAGGAACTGATCCCAATTGCCTTTATTCTCCAGAACACATGCCCGCAGCATGTCCTCCAGAGTCTGAATAGTCCTTTCAGTCTGCCCATCAGATTGAGGGTGATAAGCAGTACTGAAACTCAACTTCGTACCCATGGCCTTCTGAAGAGATTTCCAAAACCTGGATGTAAACCTCGGATCTCTATCTGACACAATATTCATCGGGACTCCATGCAGTCTTACAATTTCATTCACATACAACTGGGCCAACTTCTCCATTGAAATAGTTTCCCGAATTGGAAGAAAATGGGCCGACTTCGTCAACCTGTCCACAATGACCCATATCGCATTGTGTCCTGAAGAGGTCCTTGGTAATCCCATCACAAAATTCATGGAAACACTATCCCATTTCCACTCTGGGATCTCCAGAGATTGCAATGTACCTGCAGGCAATTGGTGCTCGATCTTTACCTTCTGACAAACCAGACATCTGGCCACAAACTCTGCGATGTCCTTTTTCATGCCTGGCCACCAATAACCTCTCTTCAAATCCTGGTACATCTTAGTGGTACCTGGGTGAATAGTGTACCTGCTTTTATGAGCTTCCTCCAAAATAATCTCGCGCAACCCCTCAACGTTTGGTACACAAAGCCGACCTCGATACCGGATAATACCATCTTCCAGAATATCAAAGTCCTGGGTCTCCGCCATTTCAACTTGTTCTCGAATACCCAAAAGGTAGTCATCCTCCATCTGAGCATAGCAGATGTTTCTCAATAAATCACTTGATACACTAATGGAACTCATTACTAATACTCCAGGATGGACATTGATAGATAACTTCATATCTCTTAGGCTTTCCAGCAACTGTTGTTCCCTCAACATCATCATGGCCATATGGAATGACTTTCTACTCAACGCATCTGCCACAACATTGGCTTTTCCAGGATGATACTTTAGAGAAAATTCATAGTCCACAAGGAACTCAACCCAACGCCTTTGCCTCATGTTCAGCTCTTTCTGATCAAACAAATACTTTAAACTTTTGTGATCACTGAACACCTCAAACTGAGCGCCATAGAGATAATGCCTCCACAATTTCAAGGCAAACACTACAGCCGCTAGCTCAAGGTCATGAGTGGGATAATTCTCCTCATGAGGCCTTAACTGCCTTGAAGCATATGCTACAACTCTGCCTTGCTGCATCAGAACACACCCTAGACCCTTCTTAGAGGCGTCCGTATAAACTGTGAACAACTCTGATGGGTTAGGGATAATGAGCACTGGGGTGGACGTCAGACAAACCTTCAGCTCTTGAAATGCTCTCTCACACCTGTCATCCCAAATGAAAGATCGATCCTTACGGGTGAGTCTAGTCAATGGCATAACAAGTTGAGAGAATCCCTTAATGAACCTTCGGTAATATCCAGCCAAACCCAGAAAACTCCGAATTTCTGTCACCGATTGCGGCCTTTCCCAATTCAACATTGCTTCCACTTTACTAGGGTCTACTGCCACACCTTCTGCAGAAATCACATGACCCAGAAATTTCACTTCTTGTAGCCAAAACTCACACTTACTGAGCTTAGCATACAGTTGATGATCCCGCAATACTTGCAACACAATCCGAAGATGATGTGCATGCTCCTCTTCACTCTTAGAATAGACCAGAATATCGTCAATAAAAACTACCACAAACTTATCCAAATACGGCCGGAACACTCTGTTCATATAGTCCATGAAGATTGCCGGGGCATTGGTTAACCCGAATGGCATCACAAGAAACTCATAATGACCATATCGAGTCCGAAATGCCGTTTTAGGCACATCCTCAGCACATACTCGCAATTGATGGTATCCTGACCTCAAATCGATTTTAGAGAATACAGAGGCACCTGCCAACTGATCAATCAAGTCTTCAATCCTAGGCAAAGGATATTTATTCTTGATCGTCACCCGGTTCAGCTGCCTGTAATCAATGCACAATCTGAGGCTACCATCCTTCTTCTTGACAAACAATACTGGAGCTCCCCAAGGCGAAACACTAGGTCTGATAAAACCTCTCTTCAACAAATCCTCAATTTGCTTCTTCAACTCTTTCAATTCAGATGGTGCCATTCGATATGGAGCTTTCGAAATAGGACTAGTCCCGGGCACCAAATCAATGCAAAACTCCAGCTCTCGTGGTGGGGGTAAACCAGTAATCTCCTCTGGAAACACATCGGGAAATTCATTCACAACCGGATATCTTTCGACACCACCTTGCATATCCACATTCACAGAGAAGAAAACCAGAAACCCTTGACATCCTTTCTTCAGATACCTGCTAGCTTGAGCAAAGGACAAACAAACATTCTCATCCCCTTCTACACTAGGGATATTCATCGGCAAAGACACAGTCTTCCGAGCACAGTCGAGAATGGCATTATTCGCCTCTAGCCAATCCATCCCAATTATCACATCAATCTCTTGCAACGGCAAACAGATTAGATCCAGGGTAGTGCTGCGGTGTTCAAAACGAACTACACAGTTCAAACAAGCTTGAGTAGTTCTTAATGAAACTCCCGTGGGTGTGGCTACCGATAATTCAAAAGGCAACTCCATTGCCACAATACCCAATCTCCGAGCACAATCAAAAGAAATGAAGGAATGCGATGCACCTGAGTCAAACAAAGCATGAATAGAGTAACCATTAAGTTTAAGTTTACCTCTAATCATGTTAGGCGCTGCATCCGCTTCTTGTCGGGTGATGGCGAAAACTCGTCCAGGCATCGTGGGTCTCATCATCGCATCTTCACGCCTCGGCTCATGACAACCTCGAGCAATATGTCCCGGTCTCCCACAATTAAAACAAATCAAGCACGGACGGTCACCATGGTTAAACCCACACTTTGTGCACGGATTCGATGCACTACCAGAACTATACTGAGATGGAGCGGAGTCCCTTCCTGCATACTCACTCTGACTGAAACTCCCTCGTTCAAAGCCACCTCGATAAAAGGGTCCTCTGCCAAACCGACCTCTGTTGGACTGATCCCTGCTAAACCTGCCTCTGCCTCTACCATAACGACCTCGATTATGACGACCTCTTCCTCCACTAGAACCTGTACTACCACTTCCTGAACCACTTCCTTTACTAATTCCTCCTGTAGGTCCTAGGTGAGAAAAAGCCCGAATCATAGAATTCCTTCTGTGCTCCTCAGCTTCCTTCATCCGTCTATACAATGCACGAATCTTCGCACATAGGTCCTCGAAGGACACAAACTCCACCACAGATAGCCGCTCCTTAATCTCTGGATGAGCACCCTCAAACAACCTCTGAGCCATCCACCTATCGTCAGGATAACTATTCAGATAAGTGGAATATTTAGCCAAGTCCAAAAACTGATCAATGTAGTCATCCGCTGACAGATTCCCTTGTTGAAAAGTTAGGAACTCGGCCTCCTTTTGCATCATTAAGGCTGGAGGGACATAATGTGCAAAGAACCGTTCCTTAAACTGCCCCCAATTCATAGGAGGATTCATCGCTTCAACACTTGGGAGAACACTCCTCCACCATCTCTTGGCCTTCTTTTCCAACTTAAATGCCGCCAATTACACCCTTTGCTCCGTGGTGCAATCCATTACACTGAAGATATTCTCCATTTGTTCAATCCAATCCTCAGCCTGTGACACATCCATGGTACCTTCGAAAGCTGGAGGATTAAACTTCCGAAAGTCCTTCAATTGTGAGGAGATACCCCTTCTTCCGACCCTTGGGGCTCTCTCAGGCTCCCCCACATTCTCATCTTCTCCTGCATTCAGATCCACAAATATACCAGCTTCTTCATTTACATCCTCCTGTTCTTGCCTGTCCATTCTCTCTTGCAACCTGTTCAACGTCTCCCCCTGAGTGTTCACCTGATTACTGAGGCCAGCCAACATCTCATGCATCTGCCTCATCAGGTCACTGTTACTCTGTCTTCCTCTTCGAGACATTCTTCCTACACACAAGCAACAACACATTCAATTATATGGTTCTGGCCTAGCATTGCAGTGGGAATATAGTCTATGTATTTAAAACTCGTGCCAAGTAGTACTTCAAGCAGAAACAATGGCCCAAAACCATTGCTCTGATACCAAAATGTAACATCCTACCTTCACAAGTAATCAAAACTCACAAAAAAAAAATCCAACCCAACAACTCCAAACAACATCTCACAGCCTCAAACCAGCGGAAACGAACCCCAAATACAAAATTTTGAGCTGGGGCCGCGGCCGCTACAGTACCGCCGCGGCTCCATCTTTCTCTGAAACATGTCGTGCCACTGGACGCCTGGCGCCGCGGCCTGGACTGCTGGCGCCGCGGCGCCCCCTTGCTGATGTCCCACATCAGCACTTCAACACTTTGGGGCGAACTTCTGACGCGCATAACTTTATGCTCCGATCTCCGATTGACTCGATTCCAGCTCCTACAAGTCAATCTAGTCCCCATCTATCCATAGACACCACTTTCACCTCAAACCAACTCTGTATGGAGATTCTGGACCCATAACACCGTTTTGGCCACTTATTGACCAAAACTCGCCACTAACAACCTCCAATTGCCACCAAAGGCAACTAGTCACTCAGAGACCATTCATACAGGTCCAAAACCCCCAAACCAACTTGTCCAAAGAGGTTTCACCTCAAAGGAACCACTCCTCTGAGATTTGACCCCTTGGAACCCAACTGGACCAAATGGGCTACAGACCCTTAGACAAACCAACTAGGCCCAACATCACTCTGAACTCACATACAGACACTCCAACATCCAGACCATGTATACAACCTACATAAACATACATACATCAATCCGTACAATCCTTTATCAATTCCTTTAAGCTATCCATTACAAATATACTACCCTACTTGGCACAAGGCACAGTATCCAAATTACACACACTACATAGACCCAGTATTCCCACGTACACAGCTACTCCCGCGTCTTCTCCGGACTAATGCCAGAACCGTCACCTGAAAGGTTAGTTATGGGAGAGGGTGTGAGACAATGTCTCAGTAACCGGGAACAACCACACACAATATATATATATAGACTGATCCACACAGTCGTGCAATGCAATGTAAATGAATGGTATGCATGTTCTTCCTCATACACGGCTAGAACCACGAGCTGTCGTCATCACAAGACATTTCAATAGATGATTCCCTTCCAACAGTCGGTGAAGACCGATTCTGGGACATCACCAAGCTCACCTTACTCTAGTGCAACCCGGCCAATGATTACACTAAAGCTCGGACCGTGGCTCTCCTTCCCCTGGACCATCACGAATTAATGGTGATTTAGGGAAGGTGCATCCCCCAAATCCACTGCCACCTGGCTCTCCCGAAGAGAGGATTTAGTGACAGGGACATTTCATCATATCATATTATCCTCTGCCGCCTGGCTCTCCCATGGAGAGGATTTAGCGACAGGGATCTTTATCATATCATCATCTCATATCACATCACATCATCATCACCTCATCATCAATCTCTCACTATGCAATCATATGGTGATGATGCTAATGTCATGCCAACATGCCTCTACACACACACACACACATATATATATATATCATTATCATCACAATCATCATATGGACATGCTAGCATGCAATGGTATGGGGATGCTACACATCACAATGCAATTACGCAACCATCATACATCAACTAGCCGTGTGTACCACATTATATAAGAAAACCATACATATACACAATCAATGTCATATAACCAATACAATACAAACACACACCCGGTTACCTTAACTGTCGTTACCACACACACCCGAGTTCCACAAGCTTTCTTGGACTGTTCAATACACGCGAACCCCTCTCGATAGTCAATAACTTTCACAATACCACAATTCTTCTATTAGCACAATATACCAAACATCACAGTATAACTACATTGACCTAACCCAAGGTTCCAACACCCTTTTTATGCATCAATAAGCTCTTAGGGATCACTCAAACACTACACAACCTCATATCCTTCGGATTCCCAAGAGCCCTAACCAAGAATAACCTAGGGTTAAGCTCAAATCACACATACACCCTTCAAAACTCACATTCAAGCAACAATGATACCAAAACACACTCCATTAACCACAAATCATCCATTTCAATCTGTGGATTTCGCCCCAAACCGGAAATCCAACCTCACAATCGGAAATCCCAAATTCTAACCGAAGAAATTGGAGAGAGAGAAGTAGAGAGCACTTACCAACTTGAATCCAAGCTCTTGAGGTCCGAAAATCACTCCTAGAAGCCGAAAAACTCGAACCCTAGCACTGCTCCTCGCGTTCTCCTTCGGTTTCCTCCGTTTCTTTCTTTCCCGATCGACTGAAATGATCCGGATTTAAACAATTTTTACGACTCTCGCCGCGGCGGCCCTGATCCTCGCCGCGGCGCCACCAATTAATCCGGAACAATGCCACTGGAAGGTCTCTCGCCGCGGCGGCTCTGCTCCTAGCCGCGGCGCGAAGCCTTTTCTGGTTCCTCTTGAACCTATCTCTGTCCTGCTTCCTTCGATCCTGAACACAAAATTGATAAAGATATCATGAGGGGTGTTACACATATCACAAATTAATTTTTTATTTAAAAAAATAAAAAATTGGATGCTTAGCAGACATGTAACTAAGTATCAAGTATCAAAGGAGTATCCAATATGGATACATTAAGTAATTTGAAGTACTGGTGCATCATAGCAAGTTTTTCATCCTCCTCATCGTTGTTAAGGGGAAGCTGCCACCGAGTAGAGTGGGAATTCGGTGGAGAAGAGGCTGTGATATAATTAAATGTGGGACAGTTATAATTGTCCAAAAATAATTCAAGTGAGGGTAGAATAGTCACAATATTATGGTTCCATGGAAGCCCTACCACTTCTCACAATGGAATTACATGTCTCACAATGGAATTGGGTTTTGGGTATTTTGATGCATGGAAGTAGGCTTTCTTGAAAAGTCTAATTGTAATATACCAAACAAGCTAGGGAGTTGAATTCCACTTCCACTTCCACCTCCACCTCCCTAGATCCATCATGCCCAATGGACCCTAAAAGTTAAAAACTTTTCAATGTTGATACAACATTTTATTTAATTCATCATCATGATCTAAAGGTTTGAATTTTTGGATTAAATAAAAAATAAAAATGATTTCATATTCTAAAAATTGTTCAAGTCGAGTCTCAATAAGAAAAAGTAGATTAATTTAATATAGATAAAAATAGATTGACAGACAGCGGCACAATGCATAAAGAGGAGGCTATAAAGCTTATTTTGGGAGGCTTAAGGCCATTGCCTAAGTTGTTACTACCTTAGCCATGGCCTTGTCTACTAATGTGAAACGAAATATTTAACTCAAGAATATTTTAGTAAAATGCTACCATCAAATTTCACTATAATTTAAATTATTTAATATTTTTTAATTAGTAGGAGAAACTCTTAATTAAGTGATAATTTGTACAAAGGGGAGAGTATATCTATTCTATAAATTAAAAAAGAAATAGAAAGTCTCACTATATATTTATAAATAAAAACTAGTGTGACGGGCTCCACAATCTAGTTTCTCACTAGGATACCCACGAATTGAAATACTTGTTTACAATAATCCAATAAAATATTTAACGGTTAGCTGTTGCAGAATTCCCCATTTAAATTATATATCAATATAAAACGTGAAAACGAAGAAAATGAAAAGGAAGCTGATAAGCTCCAACTATACACATTCTTTTTTCAAAAAATAATAATCGTAGATTTTTCATTGCACGTACATACGAGTATAGACTACGTTAGGTGGAAAATAAAATAACAGTCAAATGTGGACGTGGAAACTACACAATTGCATGGTTTGCCAACCTATCACGCGCCAAGGCGGTGGTCAACAATATTACTTTTTTAACGTGTTCATAATCATTGTTATTATTTTAAACCTCACTGGTATAGAATAGTTATTACCCTATTTTGCCCTTGATTATTTGACTTTATTTCCCTTAATGATGGCTAAAACCGTAAATTTATGTATGAACTATGGAGTCTGAATAGGAGTTGTCCACTGTTTTCTTCTTCTTCTTCGGCACACAGTACAACCATGTATCTCTCGCAAAGGCTTTAATATTACTCCCTCTTATCCTTAATATAAGACCTTTTTAACCGAATCACGCGAATTAAGAGTTATAATTAAAACTAATTAACTACCTCGATTTCTCCAAAAATCTCAACATTTTTTCAAAACTACCCTTATTTAATCTTTCTCTCTTTCTCTTTGGATACATTAAATAGGGGCATTTTCCTGGAAATGTATAATAAATACTACCTCGTATATTATAAAGAATCTTATATTTAGGACCAGGATAAAAGTTCTTATATATAGGACCGGAGGTAGTAATTAATTGTATAACACAAGAGGGACATGTGCGTCTATTCTACACTAGGCAAGTAACTTCCAGCACCCTTATAAATGAGCATGTTCTTCTGGTTCATTCACTTGAACACACAAACCTTCATTCATTCTGTCACATCATTTCTGTTCTAAAGGAAATCCATTGAAACCCTTGATCTCCATTAATGGCGGGTTCTTCTCCTTGTGCCTCATGTAAGTTGCTACGACGTCGTTGCACCAAGGAGTGCATCTTCGCTCCTTACTTTCCTTCTGATGATCCCCATAAGTTCGCCATCGTCCACAAGGTCTTTGGTGCCAGCAATGTCAGCAAAATGTTGCAGGTCTCATCTCATCACTCTCTCTCTTTCTTCATCTCCGTTATATCATCAACTAGACTTCATACCCGGGCAGATTGGAAGTCCCACTATTCATGACTCTCTCTGAACAATGCAGCTTCCATTAGCCTTTATGAATATATCGCCGATTCCTTTGTGGGAATTTGTCAAAGAGCAGATTTTGAATTTAAACTAGACACATGGATTCCGAAATGAGTCATACGACTTATTATAGATTCAATATTTTATATTGAATTGTTGATGATGATATTGATGTGTACAGGAGCTTCCAGTGCATCAAAGAGCAGATGCCGTGAGCAGTTTGGTGTACGAGGCGAATGCGAGGGTGAGAGATCCAGTGTACGGATGTGTCGGAGCTATATCGTATTTGCAGAGTCAGGTTTCACAGTTGAAAATGCAGCTTGCGGTGGCTCAAGCGGAGATCCTATGCATCCAGATGCAGCAAGAGCCTGCAAATTTACCAACCCAGATCATTGATAATTACCAAGATGACAACTACGAAACCAATGTTCATAATGGTGCTGATCATCATCATCATTATCAGTATCTCAGCTTTGCTTCTTCTTCGTCTTCTAGCACTGTACTCCAAGACCCTCTTAAGAGAGAGTCATTTTGGACTTAGTTGTAGAGTAAATAATTAATATATATCATCAAGGAATTAATTAAATGTTTTTTTTTCTTCTTTTGTTTTGATCAAAGTGTAAGCTAGCTAGCTGCTTAAATTGTCAATGATGTATTGATGTGCATGTTTTTCTTTTTGCTGTTGACAGATAAATGGCACTGAAAAAATGGATGATAATTAAGAGCGATAATAAGGAGGATGTACGGGTCAAATCCTGCATGTGAGGTTTTGAGTAGAGTTAAAGGCTTTACAGCTACTTTCTCTCTCTACTATTTATTTCTCTGTTTAATTAATCCGTGTTGTTATTGGCTCCAACAATTTAAATTATAAGTTTAATTCCAAATTAAGAATTTTTTTATTAATCAATTAAGCTGTTCATTCTCTCTCACTGGGCTGCGATCAATCCTTGGCTGGCTGTTGATTCCTATTCCCTCTCACTTTATTTTGACTTTAAACTCCACTTGGTTTTGCCTATTTTAAAGAATTTAAAGGAAAATTTACTCTTAATTTCTGGCCCAAAAAAGGGAAAATTTATTCTGGTAGGCTTTGCATGGTCAGGGGCCCTTACCAAGAGGTGGAAGGTTTAATTTAAACCCTACATCAGTGAAAAGTGAGTCACATTTGTGTAGGTATATAAGTTACAATGTACTTCCTTCAGTTCTTAATGTAAGTCACTTTTAACTAACTCATTAAAACAAAAAAAAGTTTGTTATATCATTAAAATTATCTTAAAATTAATATGTTTTCCATCTTTACTCTCTAATAAATACTATAAATTCAAACAATTCATATTTTCTCTCATAATTAAATAAGGGCATTTTGAAAACAAAGTAATTAATGCTCCAAAAACTCATAAAACGTGACTTACATTTAGGACCATAAAAAGCTTCTAAAATGTGATTAATAAAAAGGACCGAGGGAGTATGAGTTTTGGACTAACACTCATTTTAGGTGGTTTTGTCCAGTTTTGTAAGTCCAATTAGCTAAAAAAGAAGTATGTGTAATGGGAAAAAATCAGAGTAGAAGTAGGCTTAACTTGCTTGGGGGCCCTCACTAAAAGGTAAACCCTACATTGGTAAAAAGTGAATATGTGTATGGATATATATGTTAGGAGGTAAGGGCTTTGAACTGTCATTCACATTAATTAAGTGATTTTGTGATCAAGTCCCATGACTCCAATGCCCTAAAAAAGGGAAAATTTTCTTCAGTGTCCCTAATATATCTATAATTTTTCTTTATTCATATTCTTAAATTTTAAGTTTTAGTTTTTTTTATTCCTGGTCGTGTATATAAAAAAGTCTTGTTTAGAGAGTCAAAACTCATTTCAGTAATTTTTATGCCTTGAAGTGATTAATTTTCAATTGTTAGTTAGGGAATACCCTTAATATTGAAAAAAATAAGTTTTGGTTTTTTTTTCCAATTAATTTCGTCCGGATTTCTAACAAAATTTGATCAGGGATTGTAATCGAAAAGTTGATCAAGGATTCTAATCAAATGTATTTATAAAATAAATATAAAAATGTATTTAAAGAAAAATAAAGAGTAAGAAAATGAGTAGACAAAACAGAAGGAAACCTAACAACCACAATATCGATAGGAGGATTCAACTTTTTTTTTTTTGGGTGATATCGGAAGATTCAAGTTCAAAATTCACATGTTGGGTTTCCCGGAAAAAAAAAAGGTAAATTCACATGTTGGGTTTGTTACAACATAAAATGCTATCGTTTTTGTTTTTAGTGAAAATGCTATGATGCTGGTTGCCAATGAGATAGGAGTCATCCTTGAACGGCGCACTCATATTGGACCAGTTATACGGAAGAAAAGAGTGGGCCGAAATCCGTGGGTTAAACCCATTGATTTGGCTGAGTTTAGAATTTGCAAATGTGTTGTGTAAAGTAAAAAAATTCTTGATTTTCTTACCAAAAATCAAAATCCTTGATTTAAAATTTGGAAAGAAGAAATAACCATGATAATATATATGTGTGAATTTTTTCATCAAAATTGTAATTAAAACATAATAATTTTATGGTTTTGAAATAAGAAAAAACTTGTTTAGTTACCATACATGTTTTTTGTGTTGTGTTCCAATAAAAATTTGACACATGGATTTTTTTTAACATGTCATTCCTTAGTCACTAACATTTTAATAACAGCGTTAGCTTGTTATTAAACTTAAAAGAATTTCTAAAAATAAAAATCCTATTTTTCTACCTTAACTTTCATCTTCTTTGCTAGCTGCCTATGCGGTAGACCCAGTGAGGAAAACAAATATATGACCAGCCACGAACGTTGTTCTAATCGATAATTAATAATCTTACTTTGAATGAAGCCAAGTGGAAATTAAACTCTAACCCTTATTATATGTTTATATATAATAAAAATTGTTATTCTATTATATTATTTATATAATTTTACTATCATATTAATAGATAAAATTAAAAATATAATTTTAATTTTAATCTTAATTTAAAATTATTTCATCCAATTTTAATTTTTTTAATTTTTAAAATTCTTTTCTATACATTGATTTCAAAAATTTTAAAATAATGCTGAAATTAAAAATATATAATATATCAATATTTAAATTTAAAAACAACATAGGTATTTTTCCTGTAATAAAAAAAATTGATGAGATAATTTTGAAATGAGAATTTTTTTCTCCAAAATCTCTCTATCTTCGAGAAGAAAAGTTTGGAGGAAAAATATATTACATTCACATATTATTTTTCCCAGCTTTCTTTTTCTCTCACTTTTCTCTCCATAATTAAACAAGAAAAAATATAATTTTTTTTTGTACTCAGCAAAGAGTAAGCGAAGTTGAGTTTTTTTTAATAAATAAAAATTTTAGATGAATTAAATATCATGAGCTCATCAGGTCAGGATTTTTTCAGATGCATGGATGATGACCCATTGCAAATAGAATGAGATCACCGCATCGCCTAATTAATAACTTCCCACAACCCAACCTTCTTTCCGTCGACAAATTCCATGCCCAGTGCCACTGAGATGAGAGTTTGGCAATTTTTCAGAATGAAGGCGAGGGCAATGAATTAGAATTTTATGATTTTTTTTTTAGTAAACTAACACCGTTAATAAAATATTAAGGACTAAGGAATGATGACTTTAAATAATCCATGTGTCTAATTTGATAAAGAACAGCATATAAACTTTCTTCTTCGAAGTAATAATAAACAGACAATTTCTTCTTCGAAGTAATAATAAATAGACAAATATATAAAAAAAAATTTTTGACCGGATATGTTTAAGGATGTTGGAATATATTGAAGATTATATTTTGAACAACAAATATACTCCCTCCGATTCTATATATAGGACCTTTTACCTTGATCCTAAATATAAGACCCTTTACAATATACGAGGTGGTATTTATTATACATTTTCAAAAAATGCCCCTATTTAATGTATCCAAAGGGAAAAAGAAAGAGATTAAATAAGGGTAGTTATGGAAAAATATTGAAATTTTTGGAGAAATCGAGGTAGTTAATTAGTTTTAACTCCCCTCCTTAATTCGCGTGATTCGGTTAAAATAGTCTTATATTAAGGATCAGAGAGAGTATAATATAAGTTGGAAAGGCTGATTGCTTCATGTTATTTTAAGTATATAATTATCAAATAATACCAGGATAAATTATTCAACACTTGGTATAGTGTATAATAAAAATACATTATCACAAGATTCTATCAAAGCAAGACTAGAACGAAAATCCTTTTCTACTTCAACCCAACGCATAGAAAGCTTACATTTTTACATCGGATGAAGCTCTAGCTGACGTAAAAAAGACGATATATATATATATATATATTCTTTTACCAATGTCTAAGCAACAACCAATGTAGAAATATACTAAAATATTTTTTTAAAAGAAAAATTAGAGTATTCCTAGATGCTTAGGTTCATGTTTAAACTAAAAGAAATATCAATAGTATGAAATTTTAGAAATTTAGATGCTAAGGTCCATGTTTTATATGTATTTATTTAAATTATAATTTTAAATTTGATATGCTCTTAGTTATTTTTAATTAAAAAATTACTTTTTGTTAAAAAATTATTTAGGTTAAGTAGATTGAAATTTTGTTAAATATTGAAAAAAAAAAACAAAGAAAGGAGCACTTTCATGCAATTTTGTTAAAGTGTATAGACATTGATGCATAGATTTTTATATTGGAGAGAATTTAGAATGAACATTACTAAATTTATTTAGTTTAATTGGGTTACTGAAAATAGTTAAAGTTTGTAAAAACACTTTTTTCCAAAGGTATAATGGAATAGTGTTGTGAAGAGTGAAGAAATCATTTCAGTAACCAAATTTATGAATATTTAATCTGGTAGTCATAAACCAGTGTTGAAAAAATGTCAGACAGATGAGTGAGCAATATGGTAACCGACACAGGATTGAATGGAAATTACATCTATGACTTCTACTTCTTCCGGAACCAATGTAAAATGACAATTTTAACCAACATACAAAAAGCGTTCAGACTTCAGTGTAATATAGCTGGTGCCAAGGTACACTGCTAAGTTCAGATGGGTTACGTATCACAGTGTAGATCAAGAGAGACGTACATTGGCATTACCCTGATACCCTCTAGAGAGAATACCAAGATGGAAATCAAAGGGTTCACTCCACCCTTTTTAGTATAATTATTTAATATTCAATACTCTCATATCATATTTAAATATTATTGGGCTAAATATGAATATCTCTCCTAATATAATTTTTTAATCCACAAAATTTAAATTTTATATTTTATTTAAAAAATATTGAGTTACTTGCCACTAAAACTAACCACATCAGTGTTTTTAATTTCAAAAGTGTTACCTATACTCAAACAGCCTGGCCCCCTCCCAAGTGTTTTATGCTGTGAGACATAACGGATCCTCTTCTCGTTGCAAACTTCCTCTGGAGCAAAAAATTATATGCAATAAATTTTATTCAAATTTACAAGATAAATAATAATTGGCATATGAAATGTAACATCCATGACAAATTTTGCAGGCCCCGGCCCAGCAACTCTGTGCCTTCTTTTTTAGTTTTAGACTTTTAGATGTCTCTGAATGTCACCAAAATAAATAGATTATCATTTAATAAATATTATATTAGTTGAATAAACAGTTTAAAATAAAATTTCAAAAAATATATTTAAATAAATTTAAAAATATTTTATCATTAATTTATAACATAGATAGAGATAAGGAATATGTTCCCTCATTTCAAAATATAAGACACTTTTTTTTTGGATGATTAATGTTTTAAAATATAAGTTACTTTATAAAATCTATACAATATTTCATATTATTTTCCAATTTTATCCTTCTTGAAAATAATTAAAAGAGTTATAGTAAAAAAAAAAGATTGAGTGAGATGATATAATCAAGATGGAGTTATTATTTAATGAAGGCAATTTTAGAAAGTTTTGATAATGTATTAAAAATTCAAGGATTCTAACTAATTTCAATCAACTTTTTTGGTATGTGTAAAATATGTAAATATGATTTAGAATTCAAAATGATGGAGTATATTGTATAATAAAAAATTTTATGACATTTCTCAACTTAAGTTAGGGTGAATATTATGAGGTTCTTATTCATTAAGTAATTTGATATTTTTAACTCTTATATATGGAGCAAATCTAGTTAAAAAAAAACTATCAAAAAAACTATCTTTTATTCGTAATACTTCAACAAAGATTAGTTTTTATTGTTGACAGGAAATACTCAGAGTCTATGATAAAAGAAAGTTATAACATTTATTCAATTTACAAAATTATACATACCCATGATATTGTGATTTGGAGGAAAAAAACAATGACAATGCCAATTTGCATGGAAATGATTACTTCGTCCTTTCCCATATCTTTTGTAGTTTAAAGTTTTTCCATACAGATACAAAAATTTTTTATTATGTCTAATTTAATAATAAATTAAACTAAAATACCCTTATTTAATGATTTAACTAAAAATAATGATCAATATTGAATTAAATACTTCATTTATTCTAATTTATAATGTATTTTTAACTATCACACACAAATTAAAAGTGACAATTAATAATTGAAACTTTTCTACTATTTCCTAAACTATTTTTATTTATCATGATTTAATATTCTCCTCCATTAATTATTTTTGGGGCAATGACATTTGAGGACCAAGACTTTGAATTAATCCCATTTTAAGACCATAAAATTCAAAAATATCAAAAAAGGACCATGATTTTAAATTAATTAAAAACATAAATATGAAATGACCTAAATGCCCTTGTTAAAACGTTTTATACTCAATATCTGCTTTTTACTACTCTTTTTCATAAATTTGACACTAAACATCTCAAATTTTACCCTGAATACAATAAAGAATTCAACTCTCAGAATTTTACACTCATCTTCTGCGTTTTACTACTCATATTCCACAATTTGACACTGAAGACCCTCAATTTTATACTGAATAAGTCTCAAAATTTTATACTCAACTTCCATTTTTTACTACTCAACATCTATTTTTTACTACTCTTTTTTATAAATTTTACACTAAATTTTCTCAATTTTATACTCATATTCCATAATGTGTTCAGTGTAAAATTGGGAATGTTTAGTGTCAAATTTATGAAAAAGAGTAGTAAAAAGTAGATGTTGAGTGTAAAATATTTTCATAAGGGCATTTAGGTCATTTCATATTTACGTTTTTAATTAATTTGAAATCATGATCCTTTTTTGATATTTTTAAATTTTGTGATCCTAAAATGGGATTAATTCAAAATCTTGGTTCTTAAATGTCATTTTCCCATTATTTTCTCTAATAACCAATCTTTTGACTAGTTTATCACGGATAATTTTAGAAATAAAAAATTAATTACACTATGTAATATATAAAACACTTTATATTGTAAAATATAGATTTTTTAAAAAAATATTTTATATAACATAATAAAAAAATAAGAGAATGATATAATTAAAAAGAAATAATTAATAATTCATTAGTAATTTAAAATAACAAAAGATTTGAAATAAAATCGACACTAAAAAAGTTAATATGAAACTGAGGGCTTATGCTTTATGAATGAAATTACGTGGCAGAGATGTCACGTGTACATTGAGGCAAATGAATGATGTATCACGTGGGCCGTGGCCCACATGATCCAGCAATAATTGATGCAGAAGAGGGATGACAAATGGCCCATGACATCAACTCAATTATTGAGATAAGCAGAGTCCACGTAATCCCTCTGTTACCCTACATAATATAGTACATTATTTTAAAAAATTTATATTTTAAAATATAGGGTATTATATATTTTTTATTATCTTTTTAGTATTATTTCTAATAAATAATTTCATATATTTTATTACTACCAATGTATTTAATAAAAATTCTTTAATGGTTTGGTTAACCCATAAACGAATGAAGGAGAATTTTCTCCAAAAATTTTGCTCTTCATAATTACTAATAATCCATGGGAATTCGGAAAAAAAGATTAAATGAGAGAATGACTATAATTTATTAATATAGAAAGTATTATTAAATAAGGGTAATTTGAAAAGTAATAAAAAAAATTTAATTACTAATCATTGTCTTGGTACGTGTGTGGTAGTTAAAAATGCACTATAAACTAGGATGAAGGGACTATAATAATATAAGGAGATTTTTTTTTGGGTCAGAAATATACTCCTCCGCTTTAATATATATATATATATATATAGTGTTTTATAGAATAAATTTTTTATTCACATTATATTATTAGATATAATTTTTTTTTATTTTTACCGCATTCATTATTACTTCTTGTAAAATATCTATGAAATCTCCCTACACTTAAAGCATTTAATAAAATTAAAAATAAAAATTATGATTTTTTTTCACAAACAAAATATTTTCAGACCTTCATTAATATACGTATATTTTATACAGAATAAACTATACATGGGATGGGAACTATGGAGGTTGGATTATAGTTTGTGGACAACCATTCCGTACAGTGAATCTACTTAATTACTCCCTCCGTACCATTTATATGATATTATCTTAAAAATTAGTCATATTTATAAGGTATTGTATTATTTTTTATTTAATAATTTTTTTATCTTATAAATTATTCCATTTTTTAATCAATAAAGGTAAAATTGAAAGTTTATACTATTTCTTTATAAATTTAAAAATATAATTATATCTTCTTAATACTTATATAATAAAAAATAATATCTTATAAATAAGGATGGGGTGGAGGAGTATAATGCAACTGTGCACCTGCTCCCCTCTATTATGCTTGCTGATACCGAAGCTCAATTATTCATCTCCATTTTATTTTGTCCCCCAATCATATTCCTTATATAATTGACAACTGAGAGAAGTTACTCCCTCCATTTTTGTAAGTGTGGTTTAAGATTTTAGTAGACAAATTAATAAATATAATTAATATGTTAAATTTTTTTTAAAATTTATTAATATACTCTTAAATAAATAAATAGATAAAAATAATTAATATTATTATTGACTTTTAAAAAAATAACTAAAGGTATAGTTAGAAAAGTAGTCATTAATATTGTTTTAAAATTTAAAAGTGACAGGTAAATAGATGTAAAATTTTTCCTAAAATATGACAACTAAAAAGAAATTGAGGGAGTACTCATTGATCAGTTAGTAAATATACAATTAATATTTTTACGTGAGTTTGTGCTTTATTGCTGATGTGAATTTTTCATTGATGTTATAAGTGCATTTTAAGTTATAAGACTTGTTTTAATTCTAATAAGCTTTTCAGACTTAATTCACATAAACTTTTATAATAGCACTGATCTAGTTGTGTCTATGTAGCACCATCACATATACATATATCAGATATGATATAACATGATATAAAAATATGGTAATTTTTAAAAATTTATGATACGGGTGTGGATAATATTTATACATATATAATATTATTTATGTAATTATATATATATATATAATTAATAAATCTACTCATTATGAGAAAAATGAGTATTAAATATTTTGAAAATTATACTATAAATATTAAAATAAATCATAAAACATTCATTACAACTTCAACAGATCATATATTATAGTAAAAATTTGAAATGATACATATGAGTGTAAAATGATATAGATAGATATGTATATATAAATACGGTATACATATTGCATCGTGTATTAAATACGAGTATATCTACTTTTTTGAAGTATCGGTGCTTCATAGAATTGTGTCAATTGTAGAATTTGACGTTTATTTGCAATTTGCATGCACATCAAAAAACCTAATAGTGAGTTCAACTATGAACATGGGTAAGTGATCTCTTATAAACTATATGAGAGAGAGAGAGAGTAACTAATTTATTTTTTTATTGGATTACTTAAAAGTTTTTCCAATTATTTTTGTAACATTATACTTGTTGAAATGTGAAGAAAAAGATTTGAGAAGTATAAAAAATACATGTCCAATAAAAATGTGGAAAAAGATTAAAAGAATAAAAAAAACTGTTGGAGCCGGAGAAGAATCAGAGTGTTGATATCTCATAAACAGTGCAGCTTTGTAAATTTTATATTTGATATTGATTAAGATATGACCCCATGATAGAATCCGCGTGAAGGACAATAGCTAGTGTGTTAAAAGAGTATTTTGTCTTTTAACTACTAGGGTACTTGTTAACAAATAGATACCATTGATATATTATATGATTTCACATTAAACTAGTTTGAGTTCACATTTTTATGTCGACTTATGTTACTCATTTTTGTTAATTTATGAGTTAAAGGAGTTAATGTGATGACAATATTAAAGATAAATAACCAATTTTGTTAAAAATTTAAATTTTGATGGATGGTTAAATTGAAACAAAATATATTTTTGAAAGAACAAAATGTCGAGATTGTGCAAAATACCTAGATTTTTTATACAAATAGATAAAATATAGAGCCCAAAATAAACCATACAAATAACATTACAATACTATTCATAAGTCATTTTTCCAAATTAACTTCCTAAAAGATTTATATATATTGTAATAGACTAATAGGTTATAAACATTGCCCATTTAACTCAAGGAAACCGGTATGCTACTTAATTTAACTATTACTAATGTCCAGTTACAATAAAACAAAATATGAACTCTCATATAATCAATATGTGTGTGTATGATTTGTAATAAATTACACTATTTAAAGGTGGTTAATAGTGTTGTTTGTTCCCTCAAACTCCTTAAAATATATGAGATTGAATATTTACAAAATATAACATATATAGTGAGCCATATCATTAACAAATCCTGAATAGCATGGATCAATATTCTTTCTATAGGGTAGGATTTAGTCCTACATTGGTAGGAAGTGTGCGTTTGTGGGTGTAGGTAAGTAAAACATTTTATCACTTGGATATCACCAGCGTTAGATTTTATGAATATTTCTATTTTCATTTTATTTTTTCGTTATTCAATATGGTTAAAAATATTTTTACAATAGATTTAACGTTTAAGATCCAATCAATAGGAAAAAAAACTTAGATATTTAAAATTATATATTTAATGTACTTTAATCCAATTAAATTAGGATAAACGGATTTTTTCATGTAATTTTTACACTATAACTAATCTTTATTATTTATATTGTTAATTTATTTTTAAATTAAAAATTCATGTGTTTTGATTTGATCTCATAAAAATATATTAAGCATATAAGTTTAAGTATTTAAGTTTTCACCCTATCAATATCCATATATAATTTAAAATACTATGAAATTGCACGATTAATAAATCATAAATTATTGAACATCATGTAAGATTTTTGTTTAATTTTTTTAACATCTCACTAGGACTAACCGATTTCCATGTTCTAAAATTTATTTTTTTTTACATTTTTAATTTTTTTGAGCAACTGAAATTATTTTCTTGGTGACCGTCCAACTGTAATTATTATTCATTATGTATATCACATGAAAAAACATTTTAATATCTAGTATCGAAGAGGATGTTGTAACCAATTATTGTTTCTATTATTTTCTGAAAAGTGAAGGCCCCCATCGATTATATGCTATCATTGAAATTGAACTGTGTCCAGCAGCATAATGGACCGTCCGGATTGTCTACCTGCCTGGACTTTTCTCATATTTGGCTCCTGCTGTGCGTCTTTTTCAATAATATTGCTTTTTTTAATATTTTTAAATGGAAAAAATATTATTATTTATAAAATTATAATTATAATATGTTCATAATGGAGGACTAATATTAATTCAATTTTGTGTTGGTGGCGTGGTAAGGTTGATGAATCGGAAGGCTCATATTTTAGGTGCACCATGATGCTGCTTTTTAGCCGTGGAGAGAAACCGTAAGCTATGTTCGTATTAATCGTATTTACAGAGAAGCTTACGAGGCACACTCTATATTAATATTGGCTATCTCAAGCTTCAGAAACCCCTATGGGGAGGCAGGGGTGTCCCGGACCATTTTCCTTCTACCTCTCTTTTGTCTCCTGTTTTTTTTAGACCAAAGTTTACAGATGAAAAAAATAATTTTTTTTCAAGTCATGTAGTAGTTATGTAATTGTGCAGTTTTTAAATTTTTTAAAAGTAAAATATTGCAAGTAGAAATTAGATTTCTATAGTTTTAGAGTTATGCAGCGATTAAAAAAAATAAAAAAAATGCATAACTACATATATACCACAAATTCCCCTATGACAAGGTTTCTTGTACGGGTATGTCCAATGGATTTTAATACAAAAAAAAAAATCCACACACTTATGATTTTTCTTGCGCCATAAACACGCTTAGGATTTGAATTTGTTTTCAATGGTTTTTAACAAATGGAAAATCTATATTTTAGGATTATGAGCTAAAAATATTTAATATGGTAGTTTTAAAATTATTTCCAAATAAAAAATAAAAAGTTAAGAAAATAAATTATTTAAAAAGACCATTTAAAATAATAAAATCATATAGACAATTAAAAATTTCAAAACTTTATAATAAGAAAGTAATTTTTAAAAAAATTAAATTTCTATATTATAAATAAAAATTTATCTTGTAGACCATTTAAGCCACTTTAAGAGTCAAATATTTTACTTTGGATTATTACTATTAATATAAAACATAAAATCAATACCAACATAATATTCTAGTTCTTTTTTTATATAACATTAACTGACTTTTGAAAGTTGAATAATACTCGGTTTATACTTTATACCTATTGCTAACGTTGATCAAATCACAAAAATACACACGTCTAGCTAGCTTTATATAGTACCCGAATTCTGGTATTATTGATTCCGGTTCAAGTTGTATGGAATCTCAAATAAAAAAAGTTCGATCTCTTAGTATAATTTTTTATTCATAAAATTTAAACTCGATATTATTTAAAAAATATAGAATCCCTTCTAGTTCTAGTCCTTTTAATCATCGTTACTTATAGTTGTAATCTAGCTTCATTTTTATCACCATAAATATTTTTTTTATTAAAGAACTAAAAGATAATCTCATTTGAAAGATGTAAATAAGAAATATATTGTATGTGTATGCAAAAAATAAAAAAGAAAAGAAATATATCGTATTATATTTACTGTTCTTTTCATAATATTTAAGTATTACTTGTGATGAGATCTTGTGCACCAAACTGGTAAATAATCCTCACCCAAAAAAAAAAAATTGATGAGTAATTGGTGAAGGAAATCAACACATCATGAGCCATGGCCCCATGTGCGCGCGCGCGTGTGTGAAATCAGTATTTAAAATATAATAATATAATAATACATACACCAACTCAAGTTGTGAATTATGGAAGCGCTTGTTCCTTAAATAAATGGTTCGATGGCTTTTTTATGTGAAATAAATCTAGTTGAAAGTGTTTATATGTTGAGAGGTGTTTATATGCTGTCCTCGATATTATGAGTGAGATTATACTATATATAATCTCAGGAGAGAATCTCCTAATTATTATAACATATATATAACATTTAAATCTATATTATATTATATAGTTTTTTGTTAAATTAAAAAGACAATCAAAACCACCTTGACCCTCTCACATTTTCTATGCTATAATTCCAAACGTATCAATGTTCATACACAGTCTCTCCATGCAGGAACTGTTTTTGTTGTGACTCATTTGTTTGAAAGCTTAACACATATAAATCCACATTTTTTTAATTTTAATTTTGCATATCTAACCATTCCTAATTGATTTAGTCTAATCAACGGATTTGTGCATGTGAGCGTGTGTCCAAAAATAAAATTTAGAGTAAATCACGTGAAAACTTTTGTAAAAAATGTTTTGCCAATAACCATCAATATATAATATAAAAAACAATCATCCATCACCACTAAGAGTGGTTGGGTCGAGTCCTTTTAAATAGGGTTAGGGATTCAAATCTTGTGTATGACAAAATTCATGTTGAGAGAGTTATCACTAATTGGGCTGATAATAATCGAATTTAACTTTATATATATTACTGAATACCCTAGGCTTGTATAAAAAATGATCCATCACTATTTATTTATTATTTAGTAATATGACATTAATATAAAACCAAATTATTTATTCCAACTTATTTTCTATTCAATGAAATTTTTTTATAATTATCTGATATTTAATACTATCATTTAATCTAAATCTCAGCATTGTTTAGTCTTAAATGTAAATAGTTCTCGTATATTAATATTTTTTTCTTTCTGGAGTGGTATTTTTTAAATGTTACGTAATTTTCAAGTAGGTATAATACAAAGAGAACGTTTCTTATCCTTGAAATGCTTCACATGAAGCATGATAGTCAACTGATTTGGTTTGGTATGGCCACTTGCCAATCAATGTGAAGCTGCATGATTGTATTTGCATTGTCGCTTGTACTCTATAAATACCCTTTCGTGCCTTCCATTTCCCTTAAGAGTGCAGCCTCCAATCCAAGCAAATCCGGCAATTATTCCTTCGTTCCGAGCCAGGTTCACCAACTTCCACAACCATGGGCACCATCCAAGTGGAGGTCTCTCCCGTGTGCCACGTGGTGGCCATGCCGTACCCCGGCAGAGGCCACGTCAACCCCATGATGAACCTCTGCACCATGCTAGCTTCCCGGAAGCCCGACATCATCGTCTCCTTCGTCGTCACCGAGGAATGGCTCGGCTTCATCAAGTCGGAGTGGAAACCCGACAACGTCCGTTTCGCCACCATCCCCAACGTTATTCCCTCCGAGTTGGAACGGGCCAAGGACTTCCCAGGTTTCATGAATGCCGTCTCCACCAAGATGGAGGCTCCGTTCGAGGAGCTTCTGGACCGGCTTGACCCGCCCGTGACCGCCATAATCGCCGACACGAAGCTCGTGTGGTCTATCGGCCTCGCGAACCGCAAGAATATTCCCATCGCTTCGCTTTGGCCCATGCCTGCTACCATCTACTCACTGCTCTACCACTTTGACATGCTCAAAGAGAGGGGTCATTTCCCCATTAACATCTCAGGTTCGTCATTATTTATTTCATTATTATATTTTTTGAAAAAAAAATTGTCAAAGTCACTGAAACTTCTTCCTTTCTTTTAAAATCCATATAGACCTCTTTTAAAATAAAGAATAACTTATGTAATTTTTTTTTATTTTTATAAAAGTAGAAAGATATTTTATTTTAAAATATACACCGAGTTTTATTGGAAATGGAAGAGACATGTGTAATTTCCTAATTTGTGTGAAAATCATGGGAAGTTTGTACAATTTTTTTTTATTTTGAAATGAAATTTGTGTGAATTTTAGAAATAAAAGACAGATCTATATAATTTTAGTAAAATATCAAACATGTGTTTGTAGAATTTACTTTTAATTTTGGAGAAGTCTATTTATTGTTTTAAATTTTCAAATAAAAAATATGTCTTTAATTTTAATAAAATTCTGAAACAATCTATTATTCACAACAAAACTGCATAATAGATATGGAGAAAAGATATAATGAGCATGATACAGAGACGTGAATCTATATACCATCAATTTTTTTTTGTGTCATTCTCTTCTGGAATATAAGAATATAGGGTATTTAATTTATTTTTTATATTACAAAAATTGTGTTGATTTTAAAAATAAAAATTATCTAATTTTCATGAAATTGAGAGAAATAGTTTTTATTTACAACAACAAATCATATTACTGATTATCATTGTAGAGATCTTCGAAGGGAACGTAATATCCCTTTGCTTCTAATTATAGAACCTATTGCAGAAGCTTTCTATAGTTCTTAATTTAAGACACTAAACAAAATGTGTGAAGTATATGCATTTTTTCAAATATGACCATCATAATTATTGTATTAGATGTAGAGCTTTTGATTTTCTCTTTCCAAAAAAGGAGGACCAATTTTGATAATTTTAGTAAAGGATAATTTTAAAATATTGTGATAATTTTTCAAAAAAATTAAGATATTAACTAATTTTAACTTTTCCTTATGATTGGGTTAAAAACATCTAATAAAAGACTTGAGTGAGCACATCCTTAAGAATTTAAGTAATTAGTGATTCGTTTTCAATTCATAATTTTGTATGACTCGATTGGTGGTGCCGTTTTCATCTTTTCTTTTCTTTTTTCTTGTTTTTGATAAAAATGCTGTGTTAATTAATTATGAATCAGAAATGGGTGATGAAATTGTGGACTACATCCCTGGAATGGCCCCAACACAGATCAGAGACCTCCCCACGGTGTTTCACGGTCAGGATTTGAAACTCCTAGAACGAGCCCTAAACACCGTCCGATTGGTCTCCACCGCCCAGTACCTGATGTTCACCACCGCCTACGAGCTCGAACCCGAAGCCGTCGACGCCTTACGATCCAAATACAACATCCCTGTTCTCCCCGTCGGCCCAAGCGTCCCTTTCTTCAAGCTCACGGACCCCACCACCAACGACCTCGTCCCCGACTACTTCAAGTGGCTCGACTGCCAACCCGACGCCTCCGTCCTCTACATCTCTCAGGGAAGCTTCCTCTCCGTTTCAACCATCCAAATGGACGAGATCGTCTCCGGGATCAAGAACAGCGGGGTCAGATACCTCTGGGTGGCTCGTGGCGACACCAGTAATCTCAAGGACAAGCTCGGAGACAAAGGCATGGTGGTCCCTTGGGTTGATCAACTGAAGGTGTTGTGCCACTCGGCGATCGGAGGGTTCTGGTCACACTGTGGATGGAACTCGTCGCTGGAAGCCGCGTTCTCCGGCGTACCGGTTCTGACGTACCCGATATTCTGGGACCAGGTGCCTAACAGCAAGAGGATTGTGGAGGACTGGAGAAGCGGGTGGAGGGTGAGGAAGAAGATAGGGTTGGAGTGCCTGGTGACTAGAGAGGAGATCTGTGAGCTCGTGAGGAAGTTCATGGACGGCGAGAACGACGAGATTAAGGCAATGAGGAAGAGAGCAAAAGGGCTTCGTGAGGCTTGCTTGAAGGCGGTGGCTCCTGGTGGGTCAACTCAGGTCAACCTAGATGCTTTCATTGAACATGTTTCTAAACTTCAAGTCAACGGCGAGTGATCAGAGGTTGACTGAGTTTTCTGATGAATTGGAGGGGAAAAATTAAAAAGCTATGACTGAGGAGAAATAATTAATAATTAATAAAAATAAATGGTTTAATTAAGGAATATAGTATATATAGCTTCTTGCTGGCTAGCTAGCTTGTTCGAGTATTTGTACGGTTTAGTCTTTTCTACTTGAATGCCTACGTGCATAAATTGAGCAGTTATATTACTGCAAAGTAAAAATTATAGAGCAATTAGCATCGTATGAGTTAATTTTTTAGTGCCAGAATTAATTCTGAAAAAAGGAATTAGCGATTCGTCGTTTGGATTATACTATAGGAAAAAAAAATGACATTATTCATGCAAGGACCTATTCTTATCAAATTATAAAGCACACCGACTAATTCCAACTCAAATTTTGAAACTTTAAAAAGATGTTTTTAATTAGGTTTTATGTTATTTACAAAATTGAAATAAAATAATTTTTTAAAAATTTTTCTTTATTTTCTTGCAAAAAGAAGGGAGTCTAAGAAAAAACAAAGGAATGAAGAAAATGTGGAACATAATACCCCATTATCGATGAATTTTTTTATTATCTAAAAAATAAAATTGACCAGTTAAACGTTATTTTGTCTAGTATTTTGCCCTTCAATCATCATTCAATATCATTATTATTCAATAAGAAAAAAATATTCCCTCCATTTAAAAATAATTTTCATTTTGAACTTTTTTCATATTTCAAAACAATTCTTACTTTATAATTTTTAAGAAGATATTTAATGATTTTTTATAAATTTATCTTTCAATAATAATAAAAGAAAAGAAAAATATTCAAACTTTATTATTTTTAAACTATTTATTATTTTTTCTAATATGTATACATAACTTCAAAATGATAATTATTTTGAGACAGAGAGAGTATATAGCAAGATATTATTCATAAGTTATAAAGAGTAGAATTTACTTGTCAAATTTATTCTCCCATCTACTATAGAATCTAGATCCTTTGAAATTTATGAAGATCTACACAAAGTATTAGTACTTTATGTTTGTAAAAGACAAAATCAATAATATATTTATTGAAAGCTACAAGAAGGCCAAAACTTAGTAATAATTTTGACTTATTTTTGCTTTGATTACATGCTAATGCTTTCCAAATAATTTACCAAATTAGTACTAATACTTTCTAAATATGCATTTTTAACATATTTTTAAAAGTTAAATTTTTAAAACATCTTATGCAATGTATAGATTTTTTTTTTGGGTTCATGTATATACAACACAAAGTAATGATATTTTGTACAGCATTTCAGGTTCTTTAGGATTAGTGCAAGAGTATACCAATTGTCACTCGGGCTCGGGGTGTCTCCTGTGAGAAGACACCCACGGCCCTCCTACTACTATTTTTTTTTCTTTTTATTTTTTTGTTTTATTTTAAGATTTAAGTTTAGAGATGAAAAAATAATTCTTTTCTGAATCATACAACCATGCAATTCCTCAATTTTTATTTTTTCCTTAACAAAAATAATATAAAATAAGATAAGAACTTCACAGTTGAGTTTGAAAAAAAAAAAAACAGAGGGAAGGCTGGAGGAATTTGGCTGGAGGGGCTCCAAATTCTTGTCACCAAACATTACTGAATTTGTCAACATGATTAAAGGCTGTGGGACACCTAGGGAGACAAAAGAAGCTCATTGGCAGATTGCTAAGAACCATCCATTATCTATCTTTCATGAACCATGACTTTGAATACCAAAGTACAAACGTTAAAGCCAAGCAGTCAAGTCCAATCTCATCTTTCAGGCTTCTTCATCTTCTTCAGTTACCTCAATCTCCATAGCCTCTCTGTAAAAATCCATTTCCATGGAAGTTCCATTGCCAATGGTCACTTGCCATGTGGTGGCTATGCCCCACCCAACTTGAGGGCACATCAACGCCATCCTCAACTTTTGTAACTCGCTTCTATCCCACAATCCTGACATCATCGTCACCTTTGTCGTCATTGAAGAATGGCTGGGCCTCATCAACTCTGAAGCCAAAGCCAAGTCCCATAATTTTTGGTTCTGTATTGTTTGGCCTAAATTTGTAGTAGGTTAAGCCCAAATGTTTCTTTAAGACCTAGAAAGTAAAACCAAATCAAGTAAGTGGGAAATTGAAGATGAGGTAATAAGTGAATGTGCTACATGATACCAAAGAGATCGTAGAATATGGAGCATGATCAAGATGTGGAGATTGAAGCTAGAAATTGCCATTGAGTGGTTTATAAATAGAGGCTCAGACAACTAAGGAGGAGGACTACCAACTATCGCTTGACACATACTAACATCAATTTGATTCTGCATCAGGTTGTCTTATTTTTCTTTTGTGTTCTTTTAGCTTTGATCATTTCACTTCATAACCTTCTTTAATTTTGTAGCATCATTGTTTTCCAATTCCAGTCATGATCATTATTATTCTTTTCAGTAATTAAAGCCTTTTTACACTTACATTCCTTAAAACATTTAAAAGTTTCCTTTCATCTTTATTTTTGTTATTTGCATCTGGGGAAATTGTGGCAAAGGATCCCAGGGATTCACATCGTTCTTGATTAGAAGTCAGGATTTACATATACTTTGAGGTTCATACCTCTCGCAAGCTTAGAGCATATAGTGCCATAAATTTTATTGTTAACATATTATTTTTGGCACGCCTAGTGGGACGTGTGTGCAGGTATCATGCTGCCAAAAACAAGGAGTTTTTTTTTTTTGGAAAAGAAGGTACTGAGTCTTATGATCTAGAGGATGTGGCTGTAACAATAGGGCATAGAGGTCACGTTTCATAGATTGTAGAATCCATCAAGCATGGAGAAGTTTCAAATCCATAGGAAATAGAGTGGGCTGTAGTTGTTGAAGGACATACTTTTGTGCAAGGCCTTATTCTTAATATTGTAATTCCTACTAATGCTACTTTGTTTGTGATTGCTAATGTGCTTGATAAGCATTTTAAGAAATAGAATAAAGTGACACATAGAAGAGAGGAGGAGTTCAAGAACAAGGTGGGTCGAGAGTGAAGGCAGAGAGATGAACAAGAAAAACTCCAGGAAGAAAGTCAATGTAAGAGTGAGGAGGATCACCAATCTCTGATTCGCATAATGTAGGAAGAATGGAGAAGTGTATTACAATCATTGGATAAGCGACTATAACATGTGCAAAGCCTAAGTATAGAGGGACTAGCTGCTAGTACAAAACATGTGAAGTAAGTAGTTGCTGGAGAACTTGGGGAGCAATCTTTTGGAGGATCTCATGATGAGGTTCCTTGGGCCAATCTTTAGGCTAAGGAGAGATACCAACCCCTCGACAAAAGAAACGAAGGAGGCTCACCAAATGGGGCTGGCTTAAATGGCCACTAGGAAGTAAGATCACTTGCACCACATTATATTTTTGCTATGACTAATCCTAATATTAACCCTTATGTGTATGAACAGGAACCTAACGTGTATGTAGAGAGCTTGGGGGGCAATTCTCAAAGTGGTTATAGAAGGGTACAACTGGTACCCCAGTTGGTCCTTTGGCTAGTTCTTCAAGCTACTCTTTAGTAGCTAGATCCTCAGCAAAGGCTTCTTAGGGAGTAGCCAATACAAGCAAATGTTGACGCAATAAGAGAGGTAGTTCAAGAGCTCTATGGTCCAGGTTTAAAGTAGGTTGCAAAGCCAGAGTTTCATACTCCATATCCTGAGGCTATTGATAGAGAGAATCCTTATCCAAGGGGATACAGAGTTCCTAAGTTTGCTTTATTCTCTAGGGAGGAGGGACAATCTACATTAGAACATGTGGTTAGGTTTACAATACAATGTGGTGAGTTGGCTAACTATGAAAATTTTGCAAACTTTAAATTGAGGCTGTTTCCTAATTCACTAATAGGTGCAGCTTTTACATGGTATGCTACTCTACATAGAAACTCTATATGAAACTAGAATGATAAGGAGAGATCATTTCATACACAATTCTTTAAAGCTGAGCTCGAGGTAAGCATTGCTGAGTTGCCAAGGGCCACTTAAAGAAATCGTGAGAGAGGTAATTAGTTTATTTCGAGGTTTTTAAAGATGAAAAGTAGGTGTTGGATTCAGTTGCCCAAACATGAGTATATAAAGATGGTACAGAGAGGCTTTCTCATAGAGTTGAGGAAGAAGTTCCAAGGTGTTGAGATTAGGGCCTTCTATGAACTCTTAGCAAAGGTATATGAGTATGAAGAGTTATTGTATGAAGAAAATCAAAGAATGAAGTCGACTATGGGGACCTACTATTTTGAGATAAATCATGAAGTGGTTGTAGTTGATTTAACTAACTATGGTTCAATTATGCGTCCTTTACTATTTAGGAAGGCTCTAGAAACTTGGCAGAAGGTGTTAACAACCAGTGCTCATTAAAACTGAACAATTTTTTTATTGCTTATTAAAAGAGAAATTTATCACACTTCCTTTTGACCATAAAATTCCAATTAAGGAGGAGTTGAAGGGGAAACAATATTGTAAGTATCATCACTCTCAGAATCATAACACTAATGCTTGTTGGTCTTTCAAGAATGCCATGCAGGAAAGAATAAATAAAGGCATACTCAAGTTTCCTGAGAAGAAGAAGAGTATGATGATGTATAAGGATCCTTTTCCAGTAGCTATCATCAATATTGTGGGGTTTGATTTATGAACTCTCATTGATGCAAAAAAGATGGCAAAAGGAATTTACCATCAACCTCAACTTCATCCTTGAAGGAAGTGCAAAAAAGAATGAAGGCCTCAATACTATCTCCCATGCCCTAAAAACATGTGAAGGGGGGTTGAGGTTGCTAGTACACTAGAAAGGAAGGAAGCTCCTCCAAGGAAGCAACAGCCAGCATGGGATACCTTGGGGCAACCTTCCAGAAAGTATGATTTCATGGTCAAGTTCATGCCTTTAGCAATCAGGAACCAACTAGCGGGTAGGCCATCAGGTTGGAGACCACTCAATAGGGCACGGGAAAAAGTCCAATTCAATAGGAAACAACCTAGGTTTGTGGTTCCTTCTCAGAATGTACCAACAAAATAATGGCAGGTGGTGATGCACAAGAAATTTCCCTAGCCACTCACTAGGACACAAAAAAGGCGACTACAAAGCAATAGAGCTGCTGCAAGGAGAAAGTTAGAATTGCAACAACAGAAGAACTACATTGGAGAAAAGAGCAAAGCAAAACAAAAGAAAGAAACTTCCTATTTCTTAGTAGGTAATTTTCATATGCCATTGTACTGTAATAATTCTTTAACCTTTCCTATAGTTTTTCAGGAAAATCATTTTGGAAAGATGAAAAAGGAGAAATTAGAAGTGTGGGAGATAGTGAGCTATTAAGTAAAACCTAAAGAGCTTGCTTGCAAGTTCATCAATGGTAAAAAGAGGTATGTTTCCACTATGTGGGAAACAACTAACAAGCAAGAATAAAGAGAAGGCCGTCCTGTTGAATTAAGTGTTTTGATGATTTCAAACCAACCTTCTAGAGTTTGGAAAGAATATATCAAAGGTGAACAAAAGATCTTAGGTGGAGAAATCTAAGAAAAACTAGCACAAGATTGGATATAGGATTTCTTACTGTGTTTAAATTGAGGAAAAGACTTTGAACTTGCAAAAGAATGTTTTAAAAATATGGTTCTATGATAATTCATGGAATATTTGAAAGATACCCATTAACAGATGAACTTTGATGTGTTAAAATTGATTTATTATTTTGAAAATTTGAACTTTAGCTTCTGAAATTCGAATTTCGATTTGAAAATAAGTTAGTCAGAAAAGAGATTCCTCTAACAGATAAATTTTGATTGCAGAAATTTGAATTTTGAATAAAGTTTGATAAGAGCTTTCTCTGATAGACGAACTGTGGGTTCTGAAAATTCAAATTTCTGGTAAAACACAGATCATGAAAAATGAAAAATTTGTCTAAGGATATGTGAAAATTAATCTAAAAGTAAAGTTTAAAAAGAGTTTGAAGTTAGTTCTCTGACAGACAAACTTTGATTTTGGAAATTCGAACTTTAGAAATAAAGCTTGCAAGTCTATTATGATAATCTTTTGATATATGAATTTTAGTATTCAGAAATTTGAACTTTGAATTAAGTCTGATAAGAGCTCTTTCTAATAGACGAACTTTGGCTTTTAAAAATTCAAATTTTGAAAAGATGAACTATTGTGCCTTATTAAGCTACCCACTGACAGACAAATTTTGGTCATCAAAATTCGAACTTCGAAGGCACTGTAGCAATATGGAATAACTGTTCACACTTACCAGAAGAACTTTAAACTTTAAAATTCCAACAAATAAACATTTATCAAAGATGAAAATTCAAATTTTGCTTTAGAATAGACGAACTTCAAAGTTCAACGTTAAAGTCTTTAGCTTTCGGTCTCTGCAAAATTCATCTGTTGACACACCAAAATTTGAACTTTGAGTGTCAAACGCATTAAATGCAGTTGGGGAACGGATAGTTTTTCAGAGTAACCGTTAGGTAACGTCTCTAACAGCTAGATCTTGTCTCTAACATATAGTTAAGACATAAATCTATAAATAGAACTTCATTTGAAGATGTGGGTAACGATTTTACATTATATATACAGAAACTCTGCTAAATTCTTAAGTCATAGTCTCCTACTCTCACATACTTTATTTTCTGTACTTCAACTTTCATATACACTCTAAATTAGAGAGTTTAATCACTGTAATTAATCTTATCTTTATCTAGAAGAAAGATTTTTTTGTGAGGGAATATCAAAAGAAATTTGGGAAGCACTTAGCTAGAGTGCAAAGAGTGAGATTGTAAGCTCTAAGAATAGAGCATCAAGTTGTACAGAGGCAATTGCAAGAAGCCCACTAAATTCTTACAAGATAGTTGAAATCTCAAGTAGTTGCTTGGGGACTGGATGTAGGTCAAGACAAAGAGACCGAACCAGGATAAACATTTGTGTCCTCTCTTCTTTTATACTGCTTTTACCTTGTTGTTCCTTTATACTCTATTTTTACTATTACTTTTGTTTTTATCACTCTCTTTACTTTTGCAGAAAATTTTAATCTTCCCAATTCACCTCCCTCTTGGGAAGCTAACATATCTAACAAGTGGTATCAGAGCCCAGATTCCCAAACAAAGGATCTAACAATCTGGGAAATTCAATGGCTAGCTTTGGAGAAAGCATACTACTTGAGGGAAACAACACAAATAGACCACCTAGCTTCAGTGGAGAACACTATGGATACTGGAAGATGATAATGCAAATCTATCTTCTATCCATTGATATGGACATCTGGTCTGTTATCCAGAAGGGAGATTTTGTCCCAATGAAACTGCAGGATGATGGAAAATATAAGGAGAAACTAGAAGACGAGTGGAATGAGGAGGATAAGAGAAGAGTCTTGCTGAATTTTAAGGTGGTTAGTGCTTTAAACCAAGACGAATTCTACAGAGTATCACAATGTTCTACAGCCAAGGGTATGTGGGACACTTTAGAAATCCCTCATGTAGGAACTACTGGAGTATGAGAGAACAAATTGAACTCCTACATTGGTGAATATGAAAGCTTTAGAATGGTGGAAGGTGAGAGTATCAAAGAGCTACAAAAGAGATTCACCCTTATTGTGAATCAATTGAAGAGTCTTGACAAGGAGTACAGTCAGCCAGAAAAAGTCAGAAAAATCATTAGAGTTCTTCCTCTGGATTGGCAATCCAAAGTAACAGCAATAGAGGAAGCCAGAGGAGAATCAATGGCCTCTATCACAGCTCTCTTTGGTAGCCTTGAAGAATATGAGGGAAAGTTAAAGATTCTAAAAGAGTAGGTTAAGACAGGAAAAAGAAGAGACTTGCTCTAAAAGCTGCTAAAGAGAAGGAAGAAGAATATGATGATGGAGATGAATTAGATGAAGAAACTCTGGCTATGATGGTCAGAAAATTTGGAAGGTTTTACAACAAGAAAAGAAATAAAAAATTCTTCAAGAAAGGAGCAGCTGGAGACAACAAGAAAAAAGGAAAAGAGCTTGTCACATGCTACGAATGCAAGAAGTAAGAGCACATCAAATGGGATTGTCCACAATTCCTAAAGAAGCAAGAGAAAGAAAAGAAAGCTGCTGATAAGGGTAAGAAGAAGAGAGCATACATCTCATCAATCTGGAGCAATAGCTCAGATGAAGAAGAAGATGATGAAGATGAAATTACTAATATCTGCTTGATGGCACTTGCATATGAAGAAACTCCAATCTCATCCAATAGTGATCATGAAGATGAGGTATATGAATTTGAACCTTCCTATTCTAAATTACTTGATCCATTTCATGAACTGCATGATGAGTTTATTAAGACTGCTAAAGAACGAAAACATGCTAAGAAAAAGATTAACAAGTTAGAATCTCAGTGTAACATTTCTGACACTGCATCTCTGCATAAAGCTGAATCTGCTTGATGTACATCATGTATTGAATTAAAACAAACTAATGACTATCTGGTAAAAAGTATGGCTAGACTTACTAAGGGCAAAGATATGTTGTTTGCTTTAATGAGAAGTCAGAGAATCACACAAAGAAAAGCTAGACTTGGTTATGATCCTTGTGCAATAAAAGAAAAGATTAAAAAGAAAAATCAAAATCTGGATATAAGGCATTTTGTGTATGCTAATGGACGTAAAAAGAAAGATCATATTTCAAATCACATTGAATCCTATGATCAACCAAAATATGTGGCACAAAAATATTATCTGCATTGCTTTCTTCCTGCATCACAATCTAGCAGCCCCTTCACCACCTGTCACTTCTGTAACAAGAACGGACACATTTCCAGTTCATGTGCATTGAAGAAAACTGGACTTGATAGGAAGGTAAAATGGGTTCCCAAAGGTACACTTGTATATAGGGAAAATGTCACTAACAGAAAAGGACCCAAGCAAATTTGGGTACCTAAAAAGAAACTCTGAATTTTATTTTGCAGATTTGTCTTAAAGCAAGAAAAAGTAACAAATGGTATATGGATAGTGCCTACTCAAGTCATATGACTAGTGATAAGGAGAAGTTTATCACCCTTAGAGATAAGAAAGGAGGAAATGTGACCTTTGAAGGTGACCAATACAGCAAAATAGTTGGTATTGACATTATGGGCAAGAACCTTGAAACATCTATAGAAGAGCTACTGTTTGTAATTGGCCTCAACCATAATCTGCTAAGTGTAAGTCAGACATGTGACAAAGGGAACTGGGTATTGTTTGACTCAAAGTTTTGCCTGGTCATCTGAAAAAGTGATCACAAAATAATCCTCAAGGCTCAAAGGGATGGTAACTGCCATAATATTGATCTTGATGAACTTTCTTCCTTAGATTCTGTCTGTTTAATTAGCAGGATAATGATAGTTGGTTGTGGCATAAAAGATTGGTACATGTTAACATGTATTAGCTATCAAAATTGATTAAGAATGAATTAGTCACTGGCTTACCAAACATCTCTTTTGAAAAAGACAAAGAATGTGAGCATGCCTCAATGGAAAACAAACTAAATCATCTTTTAAAACTAAAAATGTAGTCACCACATCTGGATCACTGCAACTATTGCATATGGATTTGATTGGTCCATTTAGAGTAAAAAGCATTGATGGAAATTTGTATGTTCTTGTGATTGTGGATGATTACTCTAGATTTACCTGGACTTTGTTTCTTTCTTCCAAAAGTAAAACATTTGATACATTTGTAACCTTAACTAAGAAAGTGAAAAATGAGAAAGGTATTTCTATTGTGTCTATCAGGTCTAATCATGGAGGAGAATTTGAAAATTCATGTTTTCTGGAGTACTGTGATGAATATGGAATTGATCACAACTTCTCAGCACCAAGAACTCCTCAGCAAACTGGAGTGGTGGAAAGAAAGAACAGAACAATTGGAGAAATGGTAAGAGCAATGGTGAATGAAAAGAAACTCTCTTAAGTATTCTGGGCTGATGCAGTAAACACAACAAGTTATATCATTAACAGAGCCTACATCAGACCAATTATGGGGAAGACTCCTTATGAGCTGTACAAAGGGAGGAAGCCAAACCTTTCACATCTGCATGTATTTGGCTGTAAGTGTTTCATCCACAACAATAGAAGGGAGAATTTGGGTAAGTTTGACACTAAATTTGATGAAGGTATATTTTTTGGCTATTCTAGTAGGAGTAAAGCATATAGAGTTTTTAATAAAAAGACTAGATTAGTAGAAGAATCTGTGCATGTTGTGTTTATTGAAAATAAAACAGTTTCCAAGCATGTCATTGATGAAGATGATCTTATTTCTAACTTTAAGAACTTAGATCTTTCTGAAGAAGGTAAAATTGAACCTCCAAAAATATCTGAATCGACTAACATAGATGAAGATATTCAGGAAAAAGACTTTGAGGATGAGAACAATGAGGAAATGTCTTAAGAACTCTTTAGAGTTTAGAGATATCAAAGGAATTATCCTGTTGATCAAGTGATTAGGGATGTTTAGGATCAAGTTAAAACCAGAAAATAGCTAAGAGATCAGATGATCAACTATGCTTTTATTTCTCAAATTGAACTTAAGTGTACTGAACAAGTCTTAACTGATGAATACTGGATTTTGGCTATGCAAGATGAACGAAATCAATTTGAAAGAAATCAAGTTTGAGATTTAGTTCCTAGACCTAGAAATCACCCTATCATTGGCACTAAATGGGTCTTTAGAAATAAACTTGATGAACCAATAACAATAATTAGAAATAAAGCAAGACTAGTTGCCAAAGGATATAAGCAAGAAGAATGTATTGATTTTGAGGAAACCTTTACTCCATTTGCAAGATTGGAAGCAATTAAAATCCTATTGGCCTATGCATGCATGAAAAACATAATGTTATATCAAATGGATGTGAAAAGTGCTTTTCTAAATGGATATATCATGGAAGAGGTTTATGTAGATCAACCTCCAGGTTTTAAGGACTCAACAAAACCAAACCATGTTTATCAACTAAAGAAAGCTCTTTATGGCTTAAAACAAGCTCCTAAAGCATGGTATAAAAAGCTAAGTAATTTTCTAACTGAAAAGGGGTTCAATAGAGGAAAAGTAGATACTACTTTGTTCACTAAAAAAGAAAATGAAGACTTACTTATTGTTCAAATTTATGTTGATGATATTATATTTGGTGTCACTAATGAATTTCTTTGCAAGAACTTCTCTAAGTTAATGTAGGGTGAATTTGAAATGTTAATGATGGATGAATTTAACTTCTTCCTTGGATTGCAAATTAAGCAATGTGATGATGGTATCTTCCTCAATTAATCAAAATATCTGAAAGAGTTGCTAAAAAAGTTTGACATAGAAAAAGCCAAGCTAATGGGAACTCCTATGGCTACTACAACAATGCTTGATATGGATGAAGGAGGAAAAACTTTTGACATAGCCCAATATAGGAGAATGATTGGATTCCTATTATACCTAATAGCTAGCAGACTTGACATCATGTTCAGTATGTGCGTAAGGTTCCAATCATGTCCTAAAGAAACCCATGCAACTGCTGTGAAACTCAGATATCTAATTGGAACATCACAGATGGGACTTTGGTACCCAAAGGGTAATGAGGAAAATCTTATAGGATACACTGATGCTGACTTTGCTAGATCCAAAACTAACAAAAAAAGCACAAGTGCAACATGCCAGTTCCTTGGAGGATTCTTGGTTTCATGGTTCAGCAAGAAGCAAAACAGTATTGCTTTATCCACTGCAGAAGCTGAATATGTTGCTGCTGGCAGCTGTTGTGCTCAAGTCATTTAGATGAAGTAGGAACTTGAAGATCTTGAGATTGAGATGAAGGAAATACTAATAACATGTGACAACCAAAGTACTATCAATATCACAAAGAATCCTATCATGCATTCAAGGACAAAGCATATTGAAGTTAGGCATCACTTTATAAGGGATCATGTTCTGAAAGGAGAAATTAGATTAGAATACATCTCTACAGAGGATCAAGGTGCTGACATTCTGACTAAGCTCCTTCTAGAGATAGACATTACAAAATCAGAAGAGAATTGTGTATGGTAAATCCCAAATGAATAGTAAGTTTGTCCTTATATACATCTAATTTAGAATTTCTAACATTAAATCATTCCTAACTTTAACATCGGAGTGAGTTTGATGTGTGTTGCAGGTACTCCACATAAGTTTAAATGACAATAGATCAGTATATTGAAGCTAATCAGAATGACACAATTAAAAGATGAAAAAGAAAGCCAGAAATTTGAGCATCTGGATCTGTTCTGTAAGTTCAGAAATTTAAAATTCGCATTTTAGATGATTATTTGATGAATTTCCATGTTTAATTGTGTTTTTGGAAGAGTTAGCATGCTCAACATTCAAATTTAGATGCCCATCAGACGAATTTCAGTTGGCTACATACTATAACGTATTCTATTGACCTTCGAAATTCGTCTGTTGAACAACAGAATTTCAAATTTCAAAAATAAAATACCAATATTGTCTTTGTTCAAAATGACTATTGTACAAATCTCCATTTCTCAAAATACGCATTTTGGAAATTCTTTACAATATGTTGAAATTCAAATTTTTGAATCAAAATTCGTCTGTTAAAACATGATCACATAATTGGATCTCTGAAAGATGAATTTTCATAAGTAAAATTCGTCTGTTACCTATTTTGTTTATGATTTCTTATTGCCTGGATCTTTCGAAGTTTGGAATTTGTTGAAACAAATTTTGTCTGTTTACTTATTGTTCTCAGAACCAAGCCTCTGTCAGACGAACGTCCAGGTGAAAATTCATCTGTCAGTAAGCCTTGCTGAATGGATTAACTTGTAACTGCCTGAAATTCGAATTTTGACCTTTCAAAATTTGTCTATTCAATGGTTATATACGTTAAAACCGAAGGTCATTATCTGAACAGACGTAACCCTATTCGTCTTTCTCTCAAGTCTGTTCAAATTCTCTCTTTAATTCCCATTAACGCCGTTCGTGAATCTTCATTTCTCACCAATTAAATTTCTTTGCACACCTTATAAACTCTTTCTTAGCATCTTTTTGAATCATTCCTCTACGAGAAAGGTAAGGGTCAAAAATCCAGAAGTTGGGAAGGGAGAGTCATGAGCAAAGAGGACTGTGAAATCTCAATATACCTCTAAGGAGAGTAAAACTTAGAAGAGAAAAGGAAAATCTAGTAAGGCAACTCCTTCCAAGAGGCATAAAACAACTCCTAGAGCGGACTTGAAGAAATCTGCACCCTTTCCTTCAAAGAAAGCTGACCCTGCTGTTGCTGCTGCTTCTGTCACTGCTGCCTCTTCTTCCTCCTCCAGCACTGAATCTGGAGAATATCAGTTAACCACACTGCCATTGTGGAGCAATGCTCATATTCTGGGAGAATATACTACTAAATTTGTTAGCAAAAAGGTAATCAAGCCTCACTACGTAAATTTGGAAGAATTCTTATTTCTGACAACTTTGATGCCGGGCTTTGGATGATAAAATATAAGAATTTGTTAGAAATTCTTGTAAGATATGATGATGAGGTAGTTAAGACTGGGTATGCCTCTCTATAATACAATACAAGAAGAAGAAGTGTGAAGTAAATCTGAGATCAAGGACCATCTGGCAAACAGATGAGACCTTCAATGAGGTACTAGAAATTCCAAAGCAAGGTGGTTTGAAAATTGACATTACTATCTCAAGGTACATGGATGAAGCTGAAACTGCAGAAGAAGAAGGAGGGCCTTTCCTGAACTACAAAGAAAGCACAATTCTGAACACTCTGTTCAAAGGAAAAGAAAACAGGCCACCTCTAAGTTTGCTGAAGCCTATTAACCTCAGTGCCCAAGTCAGAATCGTACACTATATTATGTCTAGGATTATCTTCAATAAAGGAGGTAGTTTCAATCTGATTACAAAGGCTGAAGCACATGTGATGGCAGCAATCATGCGTGGCAAGCTAATCAACATGGGACACATCATCCTCCAACGCATGATCAAGGCAAGAGATCAGAGGAAAGATTCCACCCTTCCATATGCATCAATTATCTCCAAGATACTTCAGTATGCCCAGATCCAATATCTCAAAAAAGGAAAAGGGAAGCCTACTAAAATCTTTAAAGAAGAAGAACTGCAAAGGATGGGAATAGAAAAGAAAGATTGAAGATGGATTGGAAAGGGAGCTGGAAAGACAGAAGACCTATTCTTTGATGAAGTTGTCTCCCAGCAGCAAGTAGGAACCTCTGAGGCTGCTCCAAAATTCATACCTCAGCCTTCTCAGCCTATCCCATCTCCATCTCAGCCTACTCAAACTCAAATACCATCCAGTCCCTCTACTCGGGCAAAGCCAACCAAGATCACTAAGCTAAATGACAGTCTGTCTGCACTCATACTAAGCATCAGGGATGAGCAAAATGCCAAGTTTACTTATCTGTAAGACCAGATTCATTAGTTGGCAAAGAATATGAAAGTGATTGCTGATGCATATGAAGATATCAAGAGTGCCATTCCCTCCACATAAGCTCTATCTCAGTTAGGATTCTTTGACCCTGTCATATCTCCTACTCCTAAGCCTTCAAGTCCTTTTGTGCTAGCCTCCCCTGAACCTGATGATGCTGTACATGATACTAAGACTGTTGGCACCTTGACCACACCACAGGCCTCCAGTAATGAGGCAAGTCCTGGTCTTTCCTTGGACTATGGCATGGAGGAAGAGGCTCCTCAAGAACTAAGCTCCCATGAGCCCATTCCTGAAGATGCTCAGGATTCAATTCTCTTTATTTAAGAATTTGAGCAAGTGGAGAAACTGGTGGCAACCATCACCTCCACACCAATTTTGCAAGCTGCCCTGAATGAAGAACAGAGCATTGTGCCTTATGTAGATCTAGAAGCTATTGCTCATGATGCTCTTTTACAAGCTCAAAGATTAAGGCTTGGAGAAATGTTTTGTCCTCCTGCTCATGATTTCTCACTTGTTTCTGCTTTCGGTCTCTCAGAGGCATGAAAGGGCTCAATTAGCTATTACTAGGCAAGAAATACAAGAACTTCTTAAAGTCTCTGACGATTAGGACTCTGGTCCTGAAGATTTTGGGTCTTTGCCAAAGCTTAATCTTGATCTGCCCTTTGTTCCTGTGCCTCTTCAAGCAATTCCAGTATCTCAGATCCCTCCTCCTGCTAATTTTGTGCAAATTCCTGATGATGTTAATAAGGGGGAGAAGTTATTCGAGCAAACTGGAAAATCTACTGTAGAGCCTTCTGGCAAGACCTACAACAAGAAGTCCAAGTCCAAGAAGAAATGATTAGAACTTAGAATTGTTTGGTCCTTCTTGTTGTGTTATTTTATGAATGATAAATCTTGCTTCTAAATTTTGTGATTGTCATGTCATATCTTTGTATTGAAACTTTGAATGAATTAATGAATCTCTCTATTTAATCTGATATACATGATATCTTAACTTTTGAATTATAATGCACATGTTGAGGGGAGCTTGTTGAAGCAAATCCAAGTACTAATCTAGTTTGCAAGTTATTTTGTCATCATAAAAAAGGTGGAGAATGTTGAATTAAGTATTTTGATGATTCCAAACCAACCTTCTAGAGCTTGGACAGAAGATATCAAAGGTGTATAAAAGATCTCAGGTGGAGAAATCCAAGAAAAATCAGTACAAGATTGGATATAGGATTTCTTATTGTGTTTAAATTGAGTAAACGAATTTGAACTAGCAAAAGAATGTTTTAAAAATATGATTATACGATAATTCATGGAATATTTGAAAAATACCCATTAACAGACGAACTTTAATGTGTTAAAATTAATTTATTACTTTAAAAATTTGAACTTTGACTTCTGAAATTCGAATTTTGGATTGAAAATAAGTTAGTCAGAAAAGATATTCCTCTGACAGACAAACTTTGATTGCAAAAATTTGAATTTTGAATAAAGTCTGATAAGAGATTCCTCTGACAGACGAACTTTGGGTTTTGAAATTCAAATTTCTGGTAAAACACAAATCATAAAAAATGAAAAATTCGTCTCAGGATATGTCAAAGTTCATCTAAAAGTAAAGTTTAAAAAGAGTTTGAAGTTAGTTCTCTGATAGAAGAACTTTGATTTTGGAAATTCGAACATTGGAGACAAAGCTTGCAAATCTGTTATGATAATCTTTTGACATATGAATTTTAGTATTTAGAAATTTGAACTTTGAATTATGTCTGGTAAGAGCTCTTTCTGACAGACGAACTTTGCTTTTTGAAAATTTAAATTTTGAAAAGATGAATTATTGTGCCTTATTGAGCTGCCCGCTGACAGACGAATTTTGAACACCAAAATTTGAACTTTGAAGGCCCTGTAGCAATATGGAACAACTGTTTACACTTACCAGAAGAACTTTAAATTTAAAAATTCGTATGTTCCAACAAAGAAACATTTGTCAAAGATGAAAATTTGAATTTTGCTTTAGAACAGACAAACTTCAAAGTTTAACGTTAAAGTCCTTAGCTTTTGGTCTCTACGAAGTTCATCTGTTGACACACCAAAATTCGAATTTTGAGTGTCAAACGCATTAAATATGGTTGGTGAACGGATAGTTTTTCAGAGTAACCATTGGGTAATATCTCTAATGGCTAGATCTTGTCTCTAATGTATAGTTAAGACATAAATCTATAAATAGAACTTCATTTGAAGATGTGAGTAACGATTTTACATTGTATATACAGAAACTCTGCTAAATTCTTAGGTCAAAGTCTCCTACTCTCACATACTTCATTTTCTGTACTTCAACTTTCATATACACTCTAAATTAGAGAGTTTAATCATTGTAATCAATCTTATTTTCATCTGGAAGAAAGATTTTCTTGTGAGGGAATATCACAAGGGATTTGGGAAGCACTTAGTTAGAGTGCAAAGAGTGAGATTGTAAGCTCTAAAAACAGAGCATCAAGTTGTACTGAGGCAATTGCAAGAAGCCCACTGAATTCTTACAAGATAGTTAAAAATCTCAAGTGGTGGCTTGGGGACTAGACTTAGGTCAAGAAAAAGAGGCCGAATTAGGATAAACATTTATGTCCTCTCTTATCTCATACTGCTTTTCCCTTGTTGTTCCTTTGTACTTTGTTTTTACTATCACTTTTGCTTTTATCACTCTCTTGACTGTTGCAGAAAATTTTAATCTTCTCAATTCACCCCCTCCTAGGAAGCCAACATATCTAACACGTCTAAACGGCTAAACAATATAAGTCCTTGAAGTATTCTTTATGCAGTAAATGTTTAGGGGCCACATTGTACTTTAGAGCCAACTTCACAGCTTTATTTTTCTTTTAAGCACTAAGGTTTATGTTTTAGTAGGTTTCTTTTAGCCACTTTAATGCAGTAGAGTAAGGATAGGTTTGATGACAATATCTTTTATAATATATGTTGATGTCTTATATGTTGATCGAAGAGTTATTAATGATTATATGAAATTCTAAAGAAGAAACCTTAATAGACTATAAAAAACCATAAAGTATCCTAGCAAAAATCACACAATAAGAGTTGATAATTACAATTGAACTCTTGGGCCTATTTGGCATGAGAATATTTTGACCTAGTTGATCTATGAGATTAATGATATGAATGTGTTGTGAGATTTTTGCTTAGTAGGAATAGTAAGAGGCTTCGAAACCAAGGATGCAGAGACTAATGAAGGAAAAATTAGTACTTCAAGGTGTTAATATACAAGGGCCTTCTTGACTAGGGAATCATCTTCTAACATTCACATTCGTTGAAGTAGAGTTCTCTAAATTACATAGGTCAAAAGAGTGGAGCATAGATATGTAAACCAAACTAGGAGAACCCATCTTGGAGTGGCTTATTGTAATTTCTAAAGTTGGAAAAAGAAACACCGAATAGTAATTTGAAGAGCCTTTATAAATGAGTAAGTTGGGTTCTAAAATGATAAGGAAAGGTGAGCTGATCCCAAGTAAAAAAATGAATTTGGAATATAGGTTATTAATAATATTTGAGATATATATCCATACAATTTTGGCCTGCTTGGCTATGACCAAATTGTATCGAGGAGGCAATTGTTTGGCTTAAATTTGTAGTGGGCTAAGCCCAAATATTTCTTTAAACCCTAGAAAGTAAGATCAAATCAAGTAGGTGGGAAATTAAAAATAAGGTAATAAGCAAACGTGCCGCATGATAGCAAAGAGATTGTATAATATGGAGTACAATCAAGATGCGGAGAATACGGCTAGAGAATTTCCATTGAGTGGCTTATAAATAGAGTCTCAGACAACCCAGGAGGAGGACCGCCAACTATCACTTGACACATACTGACATCAATTTTATTCCACATTAAGCTTTCTTATTTTTCTTGTGCGTTCTTTTAACTCTCATCATTACTCCTCAAAACTTTCTTTAATTTTCTAGCATCATTCTTTTTCAATTCCAAATATGATCATTATTATTATTTTCAGTAATTGAAGCCTTTTTACATTTACATTCTTTAAAATCTTTGAAAGTTTTCTTTCATATATATTTTTGTTATCTGCATCTAGGAAAATTATGGTAAAGGACCCTAAGAATTCATATCGTTTTTTATTAGAAGTTAAGATTCACATATACTCTAAAATTCATACTTCTAGCACACTTGAAGCATATATTTTCATAAATTTTCTTGTCAACACGTACTATCCCCATTGTGATCCCCTTGGAGAAGGATCACACTGCCAACTTCCTCGGTTCGTCAAAGCTGTCACGACAAAGATGGAAGCCCTGTTTGAGCAGCTTCTCAATCGGCTTTAGCTGCTGCCTACTATCATCATATATGACACTCTTCTCTTCTGGTGGTTGGAGCCAGAAATCGAAGGAATTTCCTGTTGCATAGTTTTGGCCTATGTCTGCATCGTTTTTCTCAGTTCCAGCGCGACCATCTTTCAGAGCAACATGTGAATTATCCTATTATGGCCTTGGGTTAGTACCGTTTCGTCCTCTGTTGTGATTGGTGGATACTAAAAAGTTGTTTACTTCTTTAGCTTAGATTAAAGAACGATTGATTTATATTTCTTTTAATTAGATAGGTGCAAGCAAACATGCTCAAGGATAATCTACTATTCGGTCTTTTTTTTTTTCTTAGGAAAATTAATTGATCAACCTCTATACTTTGCATTTATTTTCAAATAAGTTCTTGTACTTAAAAAAATTCATAAACAACTCCCTATACTTTTCACAGTTAACTAATGTGAGTTCTAAAAATTCAATTTATTTACAAAACTGTCCGTAAAGTACAAAGGTAGCATAAATACCGTTAGCCATGCGTTACTATTTTTTGCTACTTCATCATTAACATAATGGCATTGGTGCCACCGTTGAACATATATATAAGAATAGGTTTGTAAAGAAATTTAATTTTGGGACTAACTTTGTTAGCAGTGAAAAGTATAGGGAATTGGTTACAAATTGTTAAAGTTTAACGACTTATTTAAAAATAAATGTAAAGTATAGGGATCAATTGATTAATTCTCTCTCTCTTTGTCCCATCATTAATATCTCTTAGAGCTGCATGGGCATTTATCCCGTTAATGCATTAGGTGAGTGCTGTTTTCTTTGCATTTTGCTCTTTTTTTTTTTTTTGATAATTTGCGTTTTGCTCTCTTTTGATTGAGAAATTAGTAGGTGGTGGACGTACCCAGAAAATTTTATCCTTTAGTTGTTTGACATTTTTTTTTTTTGTTTTTTAGTCAACCTTTACTTGTTTAACTTCAAGAACAACTAATGAGAAAATATAACCCTTTTTTTTGTTTTGTTTAATAAACTAAATCAAATTAAATAGAAAAGAAAGTTCAACTAGAAAAAATTACACTATGTGAATTCTATTGACTTATCCTGGCATTTAATTCTAAGCATTTTTTTGTGAAAATAGATAAATATTTCAAAAGGTCAAGCTTTATCAACATTTTCACTTAAATTAATTTCTAAAATTAAAAAATTGTTAGAAATACTACTATAGAAATTGGGTTTTGGTATGCTTATTTTTGTCCTTTTGGTACACTTTTAAAGCGTACCCTATGTGACCACTTAAAAAATTCTTTGCATATGCTTCAATAAGCGTATCTAAACACAGACATTGGGCCAAAAAGAGGTTCTATTTGGGTACGCTTTGATTCAAAAGCATACTCAATATTTAGTCTTTGGATACCCTTCTAGATAAAAGCGTACCAAAGGATGAGCCTTCAAATACGCTTTTGTTGATGAGCGTATCCAAAGTCCCGTCATTGGATATGCTTATTACTCAAAGCACGTCCAAAGCTCCTTTATTTTTTTTTAAATATACTTTTTTGTACTCTTTCTTTTTCAACCTGTTACATATAAATTTATAATATATCATTTTCATCCATTCAGCAATTCCACAATACAGGATCAATCACAGAGTTCAAAACATAAATATTGTTGGCTAAAAATTAGTTCAAATTAAACATCACAACATTTTTAACACATACAAAACAAGTCAAAAGATCTCCTAATAATGTATAGAACATCCCAAAGTCCTTCCATCTCCATAACAAGCCAAAAAATCTTTAAACAATATGAGTCCTTCATAATATGTTCTAACACATATTTTGACCACTTCTCTTGAAGTTCTTTTATCTTATTTTTGGTGTAGAAATCACAATACGAGTCCAAGAATTATTATAAAATGAAACATCGCAACAAAATTAGTGAAATGAATATGATCAAATTTAATTAATTAAAAACTTACATAATATATACAAGATCTGAAGAACATACTTTCTCCAAAATGGTAGATTGGCCATGTAATATGATATCCTTCATAAACTTTAACATGTAATATCCACAATCAATAATATTTTGCTACTTAGGGCACTATAAAAACAACAAAAGATCATATATCAATTTATGCATGCGATGTAAATATTCACAATTACTTCTTCACTTTAATTCTATCAATGCTAGTACTTGTATTGAAGTCCATTTGTATTGTGTGGGTTTTGATTTCATTGGGAACCATAAGCCACGACTTCGACAAAAAGTAGTCAAGCAGCTAACAAGATTAAAAAAAATTAATGCAAGTTACTTTTTAGAATATCACACAAATATATAGATGTATGAAGAAAATAAACATATGCTTACTGATTAAAGAACTTCATTATCATATTGAGAGCTGGGTGCAGGTTAGCATTTATGGAATCCAAATAATATATTTTTGGAGTTAAAGCATTAATGATGATCAACACCTAATGTTCCCTAAAAATTTGAAATGATGTGTAAGCAAATTGTAAGTATTTCACATTGAAAGAATTCAAAATTGGAAATTCTACTAATAAATGACTCACCTCGAATTATAAGGTGCCAAAAACAACATATCCTCCAATGCTCTTGCTCCAAATAACTCAGACAAAGATCGTGATTGCTCATATATCTTGCTTCCTCCATGTGATGATATTGTATGGGGGTTAACGAAAGAAAATTTACTCGTCAACCCATTAGGGACCAAAAAACTATGGTATAGGTACCTTAAATAAAAATACACAAATTGATTAATATCGTTCACATCAGATGACAAATGAAAAAACCAAAACTGATTTCAACCATGAGCTATCATGCAAGTACCTGAGATATACATTGATGACTGTGGCACCTATCCATTCATGATTAAGCATTTCATTTATTTGCTCAATAGCAAGATGATCAACTGCTTAGTATACTGTAAATGCCATAATCAAAATTTATTTCATGTGTTTTACCCTTTGCTAGATCCCTTTTTGCTAGGATCCTTAGAGCAATACCATTTGGCCACATGTGTTATGAGTAATTTCAGGGATGGGATTTTTCATCATTGGTTTGGCAATTGATTCCTTCAATTGTTAAAGTATACCTTTCATTTATTTCTTCACTGGTGTAGCAATAGATTCCTTTGACTTTTGGCTTGTCCCTTTGATTTGTTTTTTGCTCCTTTTGGGCTATGCAATTTGAAAAAAAACATGAAATCAATTTAGTTAGTTATGGATCAACAATGAATACAAGTGCAATGCATTATAAGGATATGCCAATTTCCTTACCGTTTCTACTACCTCAATGAGGTTGCTTGGCCATGCTACAAAATAACCTATTGCAACACCAACTTTTGTCACTCCATCATCAGTAGGTATTGGAAAATTAGCTCCTTCCTCATCTACTTTGTCAATTAGAACTTTCAAGAAGACATCGAGTAGTGGTACATTATGTAGAATTGCACCAGGAGTGTTAAGCATGCTACCTTTTGCAACCACACGACGTGTTGGGGTCACCAACCATAATGGGTACTTTGATTCACCCTATACCAATCATAAAGTAATATATGAAGAATTAATGGAAAAAAAACTATAATGTACTTAGTAGGGAAAGAAATACCTCAGGCAGTTAAGATACAAGTGTGCAACTATCTTTCATGCTGGGGCTACCTTTTGCCACCAACTTCCCTGCCCCTAGCATGAGTTTCATGTTTTTAAACATCTCATCATATTCATTGAAGCTCATGGATTGTTGGTATAATTGATGCTCTAGGGTGGACACTTTTTCTTCCAAATGTACAACTTTCTTTTCAGCTTGAGAGTTTGAATGCTTTTGAGTCTCGAAGTAGCTTGTTTGAGTAACCCCAAATCCAACACCTCTAACACAACCAGGGACTTGTAACACCCTAGCAAGTATATCGTTATGCCTAAAGTTTTCATTCTCATCTACTCTTGATTGAGATAGAAACTCCTATCATACAAATTATTAAGCAAATCTTAAGACTTATATTGAATAATGATAGATGCATATATTTAATACTTACACATTCATCCCAAACCCTCTGAACATGTTCATCAACAATATTACCCTCCTTGTTTTCCCTTCCTTTCTTCCATAGCACGTGACAAGAAATTTTGGATGCTTTTGATCTAGTCTCTTGGATCTACTTATTAAAAACATAAAAAATACAACAAATAAAAAAATTAAAAACATAAAAACATTTAAACCAAACGATAAAAAACAAATAACAATCACTCATAAAAAAATACAACAGATGAGAAACACATTATATGTACTTACTATTTGTTGCTCAATTGTTGAATATGGTATATGTCCTTTTCGATAAGGATACAGTGAATTGGATGCCCGTTCTTGATTTTTCTCACTTGCTTTCTATTTAAAATGAAAAGTATTAATAGAAAAAATATGAAAATCAATAGGAACAACTATATTGGTAAAACATGATATTACCAAAAAAGATGGATCTTGACATGAAAGAGCAAAAGCATCCCACTGTTCTTGAGAGATAATATTAGACTGTGTTTTAGGAGGATGTTGATTGATATTTCCACTAGCATCCCTTAAACTTAGCTTTGTAAGATGTGAATGAAACCTTCTAAACTGCACAGCAGCTGGTTTAAGTACAAATTTCCTCTACTTCTCATCAATATTAAAGGTTCCCTACAAGTAATATAATTAAAATGCAAAAGGTAATTTTTTATGAGTGATTGTACCCCTCTGGAACTTTAACTCCATGAAGAAACTCACAAAAGGTAATTTTCTCTTTCCTAGATAGTGTAAGCACTGTTGGAGGCAAATAAGTATGGCGTCCCTTCTTTACTAGTGCTAACTCTTCTCTTATTCACATAGTAACCAAGTCCAACCTCGCCTTGATTCCATCCTTACTCTTTCCTGGCACATTGAGTAATGTACCAATAACACTATCACAGACATTTTTTTCAATATGCATTACATCAAGGAAATGTTTCACATATAATGACTTCCAATATGGCAGTTCAAAGAATATTGACTTTTTCTTCCATCCGCTAGTCACAATGTCTCTTGCAAAAGGTTTGCCAAAGTAATTATTCAAATTCTTCACCTTTTCAAACAATTGATTACCTGCCAAAGGCTTAGGAGCTATGCCCTCTTCTGAGTTCCCATTGAAAGCTTTTCTCCACCACTGGTAATGATGTGTCGGAGGTAAAATTCTATGATGACCAAGGAAAACATTTTTCCTACAATGTTCTAACCACATTGAATTTGTGCCCTCTTCACATATAGGGCACCCACATTGTCCTTTGACACTATATCCTGACAAATTACCATATACCAGAAAATCATTAATCATACCAAACAACATTGCTCTCAAATTCACAGTTTCTTCTCTATATCCATCATACACCTTTGCACCATTCTCCTACATTACCTTCAAATCTTCAATTAAAGGAGCCAAATATATGTCTATATCATTTCCAAGTTGTTTAGGGCCACAAATTAACATAGACAACATCAAAAACTTGCACTTCATGCATCGCCATGGAGGTAAGTTATAAATCACCAAAATTACGGGCCATGTATTGTGGGTACTACTTTGCATACCATGGGGGTTTATTCCATCAGTAGACAATGCAAGGCTTAGGTTTCTCTCTTCTTGCCCAAAGTCAGGGAAGTCATAGTCAATTCTTTTCCATTGAGGAGAATCCGTAGGGTGGTGAAGCTTGCCATCTTTTATCCTTTCATCTGCATGCCATGTCAGTTGCTTTCGCAACTTTGGCATTACTATACATGCGTCTAAATCTCGGAATGATTGGAAAATACCATACCACCTTTGCTGGAGTTGATTCTTTCTTCATATATTGAGAGGCATTGCATTTGGGACACATATCTAATGATGCATATTCATTTTGAAACAAAATGCAATCATTAGGACAAGCATGTATTCTGTCATAGCTCATGCCAATAGAGCATAACATTTGTTTAGCATTATATGTTCGGCTAGGAAGCTCATTGTCTTCTGGGAGCATCTCTTTGACTACTACAAATAATTCTATGAAACTCTTGTCACTCCATCCATTGCTTGTCTTCAAGTTGTACAATTTTAAAATCGCAGACAACTTTGTGAATTTAGTACAACTAGTATATAATGGTTTCTCCACATCACTTTTCAACTCAAACATTTTTGCACAATCTCAAAGATCCTCCTCAACCAAATTTACAATCTCTTCAAGATGGTCAACCTCATATGTCCTTGTATCAAAATCATTTGATGTACAACTCATACTATAACCCCAAACATTAGACGCATCCTTGGTCTCACCATGTTTAGTCCAGCATTTGTAACTTTCATAAATTCCATAATGCACTAAATGACCTTCTAACTCATTTGCACTAATTCACCTTTCGTAGCAACAGTCTAAACAAGGGCATATAATTCTAGAAGGATTTTTTGCATGCTCAACAGAAAAATTGATGAACTCTCTTACTCCATCTATATATTCCTTCTACAATCAATTGCCAGACATCCATTTCTGATCCATACCCATTAGTTGTGAAAAAATTTCGGTAGAGTCCCCCCCATAACTTGTACATCTAGATAATTCTATAATACCAAAAAATAAATTGTTTTCAGACATTGAAAGATATTATACAATAGCCAGAATCACAATAGGATTTAGTCCAATCCAATCACTATTCTAAAAAGAATTCCAATCCTTAATAGAAAGTCCTAACTCAACAATCCTTAATATAATATATGTGAATGTAAGTTTAACATACCTAGAGAGATTGTTGTACCCAATATCACTTGCAATTCTCTTTAAGTCAATGACTTTATTTTCTACCTCAAATCTTCTCAAATCTATACATAGATATTAACTCCAACCACACAAAAATATTAGAAAGCCAATGAAAATAATATAAATGCATCTAAAGAAATAGATTTTATTCAATTTAAGCAACATTTTATCATATTATCTGCCCTTGAAACATCATCATCATCATCCAACCACACAAAAATATTAGAAAGCCAGTGAGAACAATATAAATGCATCTAAATAAATATATAATTTGCAGTTGTTGCTTTAACATGTATGTTACATATACATGCAAGTTCAACTAATACAACATTGGTACCATAAGTGGTTGTTTTCACCTAAACTTGAAAGATCTTTCCATATCTCTAATTATGATAAGCATGGAAATATAGCATTGCAAATTGGCATATAGACCACATGGAAATCATAGTGATACGATTCGTTATAACCACTCTTTAGACCAAATTATGGGGAAAAATTGTTGAACCAATGTAATAGTTACTAACATGGCCATCAGGTAAATTATTTAATTATTTTCCTTTTATTGTGTTGCTTTTAACTTAAGTTTGAAAAAACATATGTTAGATAAGCTGGCTTCCCAAGAGGGGGTCAATTAGGAAGATTAAAAATTTTTATGCAAAATGTCAAGAAAGTGAAGAAAGCAAAGTGTGATGGTAAAATAGAGTATAAATGAATAAACAGTAAAAGTAGTAGTAGGGAAGAGAAGACTCAGATATTTATCCTGGTTCAGTCTCTTAACTTGACCTACGTCCAGTCCCCAAGTCACCACTTGATATTTTCCACTATTCTGCAAGAATTCAGTGGGCTTCTTGCAAATACCTCAGTATAAAGTTGATACTCTGTTTCTAGAGCTCACACTTTCACTCTTTGCACTCTCACTAAGTACTTCCCCAATCTCTTGTGATATCCCCTCACAAGAAAGTCTTTGTTCCAGATGAAGATAAAATTATTTACAATGAATAAACTCTCTTAATCAGAGTGTATATGAAAGTTAAAGTACAAATATTGAAGTATGTGAGAGTAAGAGACTTTGAATAGATGATTTGGCAGAGTTTCAGTATATACAAAGTAATTTTTGTTACCCACATCTTCAAATAAAGTTCTATTTATAGATTTCTGGCTCAACTAAATGTTAGAGACAAGATTTAGCCATTAGAGACGTTACCCAACGGTTACACTGGGAAACTATCCGTTCACCAACCGCATTTAATGCTTCTGACACTCAAAGTTCGAATTTCAGTTAGTCAACAGATGAATTTTGCAGAAACTGAAAGCTACAGCCTTTAACGTTGAACTCCTGAAGTTCGTCTGTTATGAAGCAAAATTCAAATTTTCATCTTTAGAAAATGATTCTATGTTGGAACATACGGATTTTCATATTTAAAGTCATTCTATTAAGTGTGAACAGTATTTTCAATTTGCTACAGTGCCTTCAAATTTGAATTTTGTAACCCCAAAATTAGTCTGTTAGTAACTGGTTCAATGATGCACAATAGTTCATCAATTCGAAATTCAAATTTTCAAAGGGCAAAGTTCGTCTATCAGAGAGACCTCTTTTCAGATTTACTTTAAAGTTTGAATTTCTAAATTTTGTCATTCGTATGTCAACATATCAACACAACATACTCACAAGTTTTGTGTCTGAAATTTGAATTTTCAAGTTCAAAGTTTATCTATCAGTGAGCAATTTTAAAGCTCTTTTTAAACTTGTTTTCAGATGAACTTTGACATATGCTCAGACGAATTTTTCAATTTTCATAAGTTGCATTTTATCTTAAATTCGAATTTTCAAAAGCCAATGTTAGTCTGTAAGAGAAAGCTCTTTTCAGACACATATCAAAATTCAAATTTCTCAAGTCAAAATTCGTCTATAAGAGAAGGCTCTTTTCAGATTTGTTTATTTTCAATACAAAATTCGAATTTCCAAAGCCAAAGTTCAAATTTTGAAAACAGCAGATCAGTATAAACCTTTCAAACTTCGTCTGTTGGTGGGTGTTTTTCAAATATTCCATGAATTAACATAGAATCAAGGTTTTAAAATATCTTTTCACCAAATCAAAGTCTTTTACTCAAATTAAAATATTACTAAACATTCTACATCTATTCTTACACTGATTTTTCTAGAATTTCTTCACTTGAACCCTTTTATGAACCTTTGATATCTTTATTCCAAATTTTTGAAGGTTGGTTTGGAATCATTAAAACACTTGATTTAACAGCATACCCACAGGTGCGTACCAAAACAATAAATCTGTAGTAGTGAAAAATTGCAAGAAGAAATAATAAAATAAGAAAATAATCAAGAATATAAAGCTTGAAGCATGACCATGGTCACTCATCTACAAGAGAGTTATCGTCCAAGATTCAACAAGTTTTTCCATCTTATCACCCAACAACCAAAGGCTAAAGGAGAAAGGCTACCAGTTTCACTTCTCTCCCTCTCTCTCTCTCTCTCTGTATGTGTGTGTCATTGTGAACCTCTCATATGATATGATTGAGCATCTATATATATTGTTTTGTAATTTGGCATATACAAATTTATTTTGTATTTATTTAGTAATTTCGTTTGAATGTTGTGAAAGTAGAAAAATATTTGACCAATAAAATTTTGGCACAGTTGGTAGATAATTAGATTCTTTATATATGCTATTCTAGTTTTGTTCCCTAGCCATGTGTGTATGAAAATTGCCATGTTGTGCGTAGCAAAATTCACTTTGCTAATCTATACACCTTGAAGGGAATAGTATTTGGTTATCAATTGGAAATTCCCTTTATGATAAAACAAATTTTTAAAAGGCCAAGTCCAATTAGCATTTTTTTTTCTTGAATTAATTTTAATTTTAAAATTAAAATTTATTTATTTATTTATTCTATTAATTGATTTTGTCTTAGCCAGAAAATCTATCCATTATCTTTATTTTGCCATTTTTCCAAAACTAGTTTGTTACCCATTTGCCATTTTCTCCAATATTTTCTCCATGATTTTATGTTTTTATTCACATCAAATCACTAAATAAATACAAAATAAATTTGATATGGCCAAATTACAAAATAATATATAGACCAATAGTTTAAAAATCAGACGAAACATTGAACTGGAAATATTGTCAGGTCACGGTTTTCATGGTTTAAACCAGCAGTTGAACTAGCGATGTAATAAGTAAATAAAAATAATATTATATAATAATATATGTAGAAGAAATAAAATATCAAATTATTAAACAATTTGAAAATATACTTAAATAGTTTAATTTCATAATGAGTTAACAAACTTATATAGTAATCAAATCATTAAAAATAATATACTAACCAACAAACATAATAAATTATTAAAGAAAATTTTGTATAAAATATTTATAATTTAGCTTCTAATTTATTTAAAAAACAAAAACCCATTTACTACGTTTCACTCCCTCCAAAGCTAAACCTAAAAAGCTACTTTAATAGAGGATCACAAATACAATGTTAGTTGTGAAGGATGAGTAAATTTTTTTGTATTTTAAATTTATTAGAAATCTGTAACAATCCTTATTATATTATCCCGAACATAGTCCCTAGTTAATGAAATACAATTGATAATGTGTGCAGGACTGGAGGAACCAGGGTGGATACATTGGAATCTCATCATGGTCTACTTCATGGATTAGTTCATAATCTTCTATTATGATATCCAGTCTTATGATTGTTGAATCAAGTGTTTTGATGATTCCAAACTAACTTTCTAAAGCTTGGAAAGAAGATATCAAAGAAGCATGGAAGATCCCATATGGAGAAATCCAAGTAAAATCAGCACTAGATTAGATATATGATTTTTTATTATGTTTAATTTGAGTAAAAGACTTTGAGCTTGCAAAATAATGATTTAGAAATATGATTCTATGATAATTCATGGAATATTTGAAAAACACCCACTAACAGACGAACTTTAAAGTGTTAAAACTGATCTATTGCTTTGAAAATTTGAACATTGGCTTTTGAAATTCAAATTTTGAATTGAAAATAAGTCAGTTAGAAAAGAGATTCCTCTGATAGACGAACTTTGAATACAGAAATTTGAACTTTGGAATGAGTCTGATAAGAGCCTTTTCTGACAGACGAAGTTTGTGTTTTGAAAATTTGAATTTTTGCTAAAACACAATTCATAAAAATGAAAAATTAGTCTGAGGATATGTCAAAACTCATCTGAAAATGAAGTTTAAAAAGGGTCCAAAATTAACTCACTGACAGAAAAACTTTGATTTTGAAAACTCAAATTTTAGAAACAAAGCTTGCAAGTCTGTTATGATAATCTATTGACATACGAATGTTGGTATTTAGAAATTCGAACTTTGAACTAAGTCTGATAAGAGTTCTCTCTAACAGACGAACTTTGAATCTTGAAAATTTGAATTTTGAAAAGATGGACTATTGTACCTTATGAAGCTGCCCACTGATAGACGAATTTTGGGCACCAAAATTCAAACTTCGAAGGCACTGTAGCAATATGGGACAACTGTTCACACTTATCAGAGGAACTTTAACTTGAAAATTCATATGTTCCAACACAAAAATATTTTTCAAAGATGAAAATTTGAACTTTGCTTCATAAAAGACAAACTTTGAAGTTCAACATTAAAGTCTTTAACTTTCAGTATATGTGAAATTCATCTGTTGACCAACCAAAATTCAAACTTTGAGTGTCAGACGCATTAAATGCGGTTGGTGAACGGATAGTTTTTAAGAGTAACCGTTGGGTAACATCTCCAATAGATAGATATTGTCTCTAACGTATAGTTAAGACATAAATCTATAAATAGAACTTCATTTGAAGTTGTGGATAACGAATTTTACATTGTATATGTTGAAACTCTGTCAAATTCTCAACTCAAAGTCTCTTACTCTTATACTTCATTCTTCTGCACTTCAACTTTTATATACACTCTAAATTAGAGAGTTCATTCTTTGTAATCAATCTTATCTTCATCTGGAAGAAAGATTTTCTTGTGAGCAGATATCACAAGGGATTTGGGAAACACTTAGCTAGAGTGCAAAGTTGTACTGAGGTAATTGCAAGAAGTCCACTGAATTCTTGCAAGATAGTGGATAATCTCAAGTAATTGCTTAGGGACTAGACGTAAGTCAAGATAAAGAGACCGAACCAGGATAAACATTTGTGTCTTTCATTCTCTTTTACTGCTTTTATATTGCTATTCCTTTATACTCTGTTTTACTATCTCTTTTGTCTTCACCAACTCTTGACTTTTGCAGAAAATTTCAATCTTCCCAATTCACCCCCTCTTAAGAAGCCAGCATATCTAACAAGTGGTATTAGAACCCGGATTCCCAAACAAGGGATCTAACAGTCTGGGAAATTCAGTGGCTAGCTTTGTAGAAAGTATACTACCTGAGAAAAATAACACAAATAGACCATCAGGCTTCAATGGAGAACAATATAGATACTGAAAGATGAGAATGTAAATCTATCTCCAGTCTATTGATCTGGACATCTGGTCTGTCATCTAGAAGGTAGACTTTGTCCTAATGAAATAGTAGGATAATGGAAAATACCAGGAGAAGCTAGAGGACGATTGGAATGAGGAAGATAGGAGAAGAGTCTTGTTGAACTTTAAGGCAAAACACTGCCTGGTCAGTGCATTCTATCTCAGCATTGTTTAAAAAACCCACCTCAATAGAGTGAACTTTCAACGTATTATCTACTCTTCAAGAGAGTTTTCATTCTGTAAATATTTCTTTCTACATATTCTGGGTAGAATCTTTGTGTGGGGAAACACTAAGGGATTTACACATCTTGTAAGGGTGTGGGGAGAATGGCTTCACAAGTGCCTACTGAAACTTGTGGGAATGTACTGAGACTTCACAGGTGCTCGGATCAAACCTGTGAGATATAGTAGAAAATCTCAAGTGGTGGCTTAGGGACTAGATATAGGCCAAGTGGTTGGGCTGAACCAGTATAAATTGTTGTGCATTGTTCTTCATCTTCTCTATTCTTTTGTTGCACACAACTTTCTCTGTTTATCCCTGTTTTGCTGCATTCTTAGTGAAATTAGGTTGTGATCCAAAAAGAGCAAAAAGCTTGCATCACCCAATTCACCCCTCTCTTAGGTGACCAGCCAACCTAACACACTAAGCTCAACTTTGACAAAAAAACCACTTTGAAAACATTGAACAAGTCACTCAAACATATTAGAAACTTATCTAAGAACATTGATAAATAGAATTAATCAATTAAGTAAGTTTAAGGCATTACCTACCACTTTATCCTATCAAACATCAAAGTTATAATGAAATAAAGATGATCTCTATGATAGGGCCATTTTCTTCACTTGGTCAATGAGCTCTTCTTCATGTGGAACTGTCTTGATATGATTTTTCTTGCTTTAGGTGTTTTGTAACTTCATCAAAACCTTCATTTGTCTAACACAGTTGTCACTTATCCACTTAAATTTTCTTTTGTCATTTTTTCTTTATTAATGGCACCGTTCTCATGTCTTCTTTCCACCATTGGATTGCATTCTCATTATTCATCAATGGCCAAGATTATTTCCCACAAGCTTCTTTAATTTTTGTGATAAATAATTTAATTGAATTATTTTTATTTTGTAGGGATAATTCTTGAAGACTTTTTGTAGGCCAAGGTAGAGACAAGGACGGAAGTCCAAAACATGAAAATTCACCCCTTTTTCTGTTTATCTTATTTATCTATTTTTCTATTGACTCCCCATTTCATTCTTTGTTCCTATAAGCTATAAATTATTTTAACCCTCCTTTAATCTCTACCCTCAAATTTTCTCATCTAATATAGACTATCCATTCTTTACCATAATAATCTAACTTGACCATGATCCCCTTTAACCCTGGTTTACACCTTAACCTTAGCTAGTTAACCCATATTATCCTTGCCTTCCATCTCTTATCTTGCTCTCGAAGCATTCATCTCGACCATTCATTCTTACCAGACATTAACCCTAGGTGGGAAGGGTGCTTTCCAATGCCACCACTCTTCCATTCTCTCATTCTTTATATTTCCAATCCTAGCTTGCATCCTCTCTTCCTCTCATCTCTTGGTAAAACCATCTTCATCGCCATTACTTTCTTCCATTCTTTATTACAAACCCTAGCCTCCAACACCTTTCCTATGCCATCTACCAACCATTTTCACCATGATACATTGTTTCCTCCACCTTAGTTGCCACGACCACCATCACTTCCAACACCATTTCTTCAAGTTTCATCAATCTTCTTCTCTTGCTTAACAATGGTCATGGATTCCTCTCAATGCTTTGGAATGGAATTTGATTTGGAGGCTAGGATTATATGCATATTAAGTTTAGTAGTTAGTCTAATTCTATCTCAAATAATAAGCATGATATAAAAGATTTAAATAACATTAAATAACCATATCATACAAATTTTTTGCTCCAGTATTTGACATCATTAAAACTAAACATGTTGGTCACCAAACCTTATAGCTTATGCAATGAGGAGTGAGCAGAAGGCTTGGTGGTAATCATGGAGAAGGGTTAAAAGCAAGGGCAAGAGTTCAAGGGCTTCAAAGTAGATTTGGGTTCTTACTTTCATGCTTAGTTTCTAATTCACTCTTTGTTCTAATTTTGATTCTATGGTTAGGTTAATGTTAGATTGAGGACTCTATTGGATATTGTTGACTTTGGTTATGATTATTTATTAAGGATCTATTCTATGGTTAGGTAGATTTTGTTGAATCAAGTGTTTTGATGATTCCAAACCAACTTTCTATAGCTTGGAGAGAAGATATCAAAGGTGCACAAATGATCTCAAGTGGAGAAATTCAAGAAAAACCAGTACAAGAATAGATGTAGAACCTACAGCCATATTTAAATTGAGTAAAAGACTTTGAATTTGCAAAAAGATATTTTAAAACTATGATTCTATGTTAATCCATGGAATATTTGAAAAACATCTACTAACAGACAAAGTTTGAAATATTTATACTGATATGCTATTTTGAAAATTCAAACTTTGGCTTTGGAAATTCGAATTTCGTATTGAAAATGAACAAGTCTGAAAAGAGCCTTCTTTAACAGACGAACTTTGACTGCAGAAATTTGAATTTTGAATCTCGTCTGAAAAGAGCCTTCTCTGACAGACGAATTTTGGCTTTTTAAAATTTAAATTTCAGACAAAATACAACTTATGAAAAATGAAAAATTCGTTTGAGGATATGTCAAAGTTCATCTGAAAACTGAGTTTGGAAAAGAGCATAAAAATGGCTTACTGACAAACGAACGTTGAACATGAAAATTCAAATTTCAGAAACAAAACTTGTGAGTCTGTTATGATGATATGTTGACATACGAATGATAGTATTCAGAAATTTGAACTTTGAAGTGAATCTGAAAAGAGGCCTCTCTGACAGAAGAACTTTGCATTTTGAAAATTTAAATTTCGAATATATAAACTATTGTGCCTTATTGAACTGCCCACTGACAGACGAATTTTGGGTATCAAAATTTGAATTTTGAAGGCACTATAGTAAAATGGAACAACTGTTCGTACTTTCCAGAAGAACTTTAAGCTTGAAAATTCATATATTCCAACATAGAAACATTTTTTAAAGATCAAAATTTGAATTTTGTTTCATGACAGACGAACTTCAAATGTTCAACTTTAAAGACTTTAGCTTTCGGTTTCCGCAAAATTCGTCTGTTGACTAACCAAAATTCGAACTTTGAATGTCAGAAGCATTAAATGCGATTGGTGACCGGATAGTTTTTCAGAGTAACCGTTGGGTAACTTCTGCAATGGATAGATTTTGTCTCTAACGTATAGTTAAGACCTAAATCTATAAATACAACATCATTTGAAGTTATGGGTAACGATTTTAACTTTGTATATACTGAAACTCTGCCAAATCATCAACTCAAAGTCTCTTACTCTCACATACTTCATTCTTTGTACTCCAACTTTCATATATACTCTGATCAAGAGAGTTTATCCATTGTAAACAATTTTATCTTTATCTGGAAGAAAGATTTTCTTGTGAGGGGATATCACAAGGGATTGAGGAAGCACTTAGCTAGAGTGCAAAGAGAGAAAGTGTGAGCTCTAAAATAGAGTATCATAGCTGTACTGTGGCATTTACAAGAAGCCCACTGAATTCTTGTAAGATAGTGAAAAATCTCAAGTGGTGGCTTGAGGACTGGACGTAGGTCAAGATTGAGAGACCGAACGAGGATAAATATCTGTGTCTTCCTTTCTCTATTACTACTTTTACTTGTCATTTACTTATGCCCTGTTTTATTGTCACCTTTACTTTCTTCACTTTATTGACATTTTGCAGAAAATTTTAATCTTCCAAATTCACCCCAATCTTGGGAAGCCAACATATCTAACAGATTTTTTGTATGAAATTGTGATTAATGTTGGCATAAACCATTGTGATGGATTGTATATTGATTTTTATGGTTTCTAAGCATAGATTATGATGTTAATTGGATGGATATTGTGTTGTTCATGGGATGTAATTTTCGGTTTTAATTGCCTAAACATGCTATGATAGATTGTGTTATGTGATCATGCATAATTTAGCTTTGTATGTATTGTGTGATTTGGTTAAATAATCACTTGATTTGTCCTTAGGTAATTAATAACCCTAATTTACAGGAACTTAATTAATCCAATTAGCCTCTTAATTAGTGAGTTTAATTAGCTTGAACAAGTGATCATGCATTAATCTAGTGTAAATGGTTCAAGCTAGATTAAGTGTATGACATATGCATCTCAAAAGGTTTTAGATGGTTAAGATAATTGAATTCACTAATCACATCCTCCAATCCTAATTAACATTAATTGCATGAGGAAGGCCCAATTTCGAAGCCCAAATCCATGATCTTCACTCTCATTCCATAGTTGGTTGCTAGGTTATTTCATCCACATTTCCGAGATTAGTAGTTTTGTCTTGCATTTTCTTTTTAATTTCATTGCATTTTAATTAAGCAAAACCCCCTATTTATGAATTTAATCCACTTCTCTATCACTTAATTAATCAATTTTAACTAATTATATCTCCACTCTTCGTATTTGACCTAGATTGACACTATATTATATTAATTTTAATTGAATTAGATTAATTTGATTATCCCTACGGTGCGGTTCGTCAACTAGCAGTTGCACCAAGAGTGACATATTTTTGAGATGTGGGGGCAGTGGTCCCCGTAATTCTTTTTTTTTTTCGCTTAATATTATATATATTATGCATCATATATACTAAGTGATCCCAAATGCTTGAGGATATTAATTAATGTATAATGTATGCTAATTTTGCCCCTAATATTTATGTTTATTACTTTTTTATTATGAAATTAATTGTGATTATATCGATACATTTACAGCTACTAACTATGGAAAAATTTCTCCAAAATAAAAAACTACATCAAGACAAAATCTTCATTAGCATATGATAAACATACAATGGATCGTGCATCTAGTAAATATACATCCATTTATGAAAAATGATTTTTGAAATTTGATTTGGAAAACTTCGTGATGATCTTGGTTTAAGAATATAATCAAGAATCAAATATGAAATTGCATGGTTGAATATTTTTTTACCACTCATATTTAAGTATGTTACTTTTTAGTTATGAAATTAATTGTGATTATATTGATTTTATTTATAGCTTCTAGCCATTAAAAATTTCTCTAAAAAGATCTACATGAGAACAAAATCTTAAGCATATGATAAATATACATTGGAGGAAGCGTTTCATAAAAATACATCCATTTATGAAAAAAATGAGTTTTGGAATTTGATTTGGACAACTTCTTGATGATACTAGTTTAACAATATCATTAAGAATTAAATATAAAATTGTGTTGGAGATGAATAGTTGAATAATTGTTTGTTTACTTATATATCAAGAAATTTTTTTAATAATATTAAAATTGAAAAAGCTCATTCGTTGTTTACGAAATATGAAAACTTGTAATTATATTGATCTTACTTATAGCTTGATTTTTATGGTTTCTAAGCATAGATTATGATGTTAATTGGATGGATATTGTGTTGTTCATGGGATGTAATTTTCGGTTTTAATTGCCTAAACATGCTATGATAGATTGTGTTATGTGATCATGCATAATTTAGCTTTGTATGTATTGTGTGATTTGGTTAAATAATCACTTGATTTGTCCTTAGGTAATTAATAACCCTAATTTACAGGAACTTAATTAATCCAATTAGCCTCTTAATTAGTGAGTTTAATTAGCTTGAACAAGTGATCATGCATTAATCTAGTGTAAATGGTTCAAGCTAGATTAAGTGTATGACATATGCATCTCAAAAGGTTTTAGATGGTTAAGATAATTGAATTCACTAATCACATCCTCCAATCCTAATTAACATTAATTGCATGAGGAAGGCCCAATTTCGAAGCCCAAATCCATGATCTTCACTCTCATTCCATAGTTGGTTGCTAGGTTATTTCATCCACATTTCCGAGATTAGTAGTTTTGTCTTGCATTTTCTTTTTAATTTCATTGCATTTTAATTAAGCAAAACCCCCTATTTATGAATTTAATCCACTTCTCTATCACTTAATTAATCAATTTTAACTAATTATATCTCCACTCTTCGTATTTGACCTAGATTGACACTATATTATATTAATTTTAATTGAATTAGATTAATTTGATTATCCCTACGGTGCGGTTCGTCAACTAGCAGTTGCACCAAGAGTGACATATTTTTGAGATGTGGGGGCAGTGGTCCCCGTAATTCTTTTTTTTTTCGCTTAATATTATATATATTATGCATCATATATACTAAGTGATCCCAAATGCTTGAGGATATTAATTAATGTATAATGTATGCTAATTTTGCCCCTAATATTTATGTTTATTACTTTTTTATTATGAAATTAATTGTGATTATATCGATACATTTACAGCTACTAACTATGGAAAAATTTCTCCAAAATAAAAAACTACATCAAGACAAAATCTTCATTAGCATATGATAAACATACAATGGATCGTGCATCTAGTAAATATACATCCATTTATGAAAAATGATTTTTGAAATTTGATTTGGAAAACTTCGTGATGATCTTGGTTTAAGAATATAATCAAGAATCAAATATGAAATTGCATGGTTGAATATGTTTTTACCACTCATATTTAAGTATGTTACTTTTTAGTTATGAAATTAATTGTGATTATATTGATTTTATTTATAGCTTCTAGCCATTAAAAATTTCTCTAAAAAGATCTACATGAGAACAAAATCTTAAGCATATGATAAATATACATTGGAGGAAGCGTTTCATAAAAATACATCCATTTATGAAAAAAATGAGTTTTGGAATTTGATTTGGACAACTTCTTGATGATACTAGTTTAACAATATCATTAAGAATTAAATATAAAATTGTGTTGGAGATGAATAGTTGAATAATTGTTTGTTTACTTATATATCAAGAAATTTTTTTAATAATATTAAAATTGAAAAAGCTCATTCGTTGTTTACGAAATATGAAAACTTGTAATTATATTGATCTTACTTATAGCTTGTAGCCATGGAAAAATTTCTCTAAAAAAATCTGGATTAGAACAAAATCTTCCCAAGCATCTAATAAATATAGATTGGATCATTTGATCAAAATGCATCCATTTATGAAGAAAATGATTTTGGAATGGAATTTGATTTGGAAAACTTCTTAATGATCCTGGATTAAGATTATCATGAAGAATATCAAATGTGAAATTGCATAGGAGATGATGTTTACTTATATATAGAGAGAATTTTTAATAATATTAAAAATGAAAGTATCACTATAATTGTTTTTTTGTGCCATGAGTATTTGGGTTTTCGTGAATCCTTTCAACACAACTTATCTAAACTCTTGTCAATTAAAAAATCGATAGCAACCCATATACTTTACAAGTTATGAACAATTTATAAATAATGTACTTTGTTTTTAAATATTTGCATAGTATAATCTAATTTTTATACATATAAATATGTATAAGATAATCTATTTAACTATACTTGGTTCGACTACTACAATTCAACCAAATAGGACCAATGAATCATGAATTGTAGATCCTGATTTATTAAAAAAATACTCCTCTTAACTATCTTGACGGTAAAAAAAAAAAAAACTAGTGTTTGTATTGCCCTGAAAGGTAAAAAGCGCGAAATACAGGCATCTCCTACCAAAAAGGAAGAGCCAAAAAGTTCAAATCTCGTTACTCAGAGAGAGAGAGAGAGAGAGAAGGTAGCAGTTGGATGTTCAATTCCATTTTGGTCAACTAGTCCCATTTCTGATCCCACCTGAACCTCCGCATTCTTTCCCAATTTGTTCTCCAATCGCCGGAACCGTATATTCCTCCACCTTCAGAGCCATTCTGCTCCTTCCTCCTCTTCTTCCTCCATTCCTTCCAGTAATATTAGAATCCGAGCTCTGTTTCATGCTTCCACGATTTCACTTTTTCTGTTGGGAATTGGAATATAGTCTCTGAATCTATGGAGGCCATTGAGGAGTTGGTTCAACTCTCGAATTCTATGCGCCAAGCTGCCTCTGTGCTTGCCGATGAAGATGTTGATGAGACGACGCCCAGTAGGCGGCCTTCCACGTTCCTCCATGTCGTCGCCCTCGGCAATGTGGTAAGTTTCTATATTTTCGTCCCTATATGTTTCTGTTTGTATGTCTGTTCGTGTTCAATGACGGTGTTGTAGAATTTTGGGTCCGGTTGTTGTTAGACAATGCTTCCTGTTAGGATTGGGAATCTTTTTCTCTGAACCGAGAATCTTGGTGGGAGAACCAAAAACTAGGGAAGTTGCATTTGGTGGGAGAAGGAAACTTTGGAAATGGGTCTACGTAAAATCAGTTATGGTTGCTACATTCGGACACGTCATAGGATCGGGGATCTGTTACTGTATTGCATGTTCTTGTTCTAGGAGCCGGGAACATAATGAAAGCATGAGAAGTTGCAGATGATGGGAAAAGGAAACAGCATTTGGGACTGGGAAATTGAAAGCTTTAAATTCACAAGTGTCACTATTTACGGCTATGTACAATTGGATCAATTACAAATACCTCTTCCTTTCTTGTGCTCTTTGAGCGCTACAAAATGTGCCTAGTTTCTTTTAATCCCTCCATTTCTTTGGAATGAAATTTTAGGGTGCTGGAAAATCTGCTGTCTTGAATAGCTTGATTGGACATCCCGTTTTGGTAAGTTATATAGCTGATTTGCTTTTTGTTGACTTAGTGTAATTGGTAAGTTATATATTTTTCCTCCCATACTAAATGGGTCAGAATTATACTTTTGGCAGCCAACCGGTGAAAATGGTGCTACCAGAGCTCCCATAAGCATTGATTTAAATAGAGACAGCTCTTTAAGCAGCAAGTCAATCATCTTACAAATTGAAAATAAATCTCAACAGGTTTCTGCAAGTAAGAACTTCAGCTAAGACTATTATTTTTGGTTTAAAACTCATAGAGCATTGTACATGTCTTATCAGCACTTGGATAAAAGCATCTTCCAAAACTTCTACTAGCACTGCTCTGATCATGTTTCTGATTGTCTCAATTCTATTTTCATCTTATAGGTGCCCTTCGACATTCCGTACAGGATAGGCTAAGCAAAGGTTCATCTGGCAAGAGTCGTGTAGAAATATATCTGAAACTTCGCACCAGTACTGGTAGGCCCATATTGTTTTCTCCCTTCCCCATTTTAGCCTAAATGAACTGGAGTTTTTGAAGAAATAATAATAAGCAAGGATCGACTTTCAGCTGAAACAGGGGATAGCCTGGAATGCTTTTTGAATGTTGACTTTGTCTTTAGTTTTTTCTCTTTTATCTTGTTGGATGATCCTTTTATTTCAGATTGTGAAGTTATGTACATTGTACTCTAGAGAGACAAAGATCCGCATGCATTTGTGTATTGATAAAGACTCGTGGAAATAAATTGTAGATAAAGTACATCAAAAGTGTCAATGACCTCGTCATTCCAAAAGTCTGAGCTGTTAAGAAAAGGCTTATGAATAGTTTTATTATCATCTCTGACAAGTCTTTGCCTGGAAAGCCCTTTGGGCTTGAAACGTGGACAACATGAAGTCTAAAACACCCTATGTTGAGATTTTAAATTAATTGTGAAGAATGGAGAGAGTAAGAATCAAACTCATGATAATTTAATCATAATTAGAAACATCAATACCATGTCAAGGGCCATTTCATCCTAGAAGTTCAAAACTTAAAGGTGTTGGGAGAAGGACTATTAGTAGTTTTATTTTTATTATTATTATTAATAATAATATCATAGAGTGTTTGAGGGGAAACCACCTAGAAACGTAATTTGCTGCAGGCAGTGTTGTCGAAGGTGCTTAGGCAAGGCACTTAACAGGTCCAGCGCCTCTCACATCATGAGAGGTGCTGCCTCCTGTGAGGTGCCAAAAGTCGTATGCCTTTTGCACCTTTTGCTTATAAGTCCAAGTTCAAAAACTTATAAACACAACCTGAAAAGTCCAGCTCAACCTTTTATATTTAAGAGAATAGGGTAAAATAGTAATACTCTAAAATATTTATTTTAAGGTTGATGGAAACTAAGGTCCTATGGGATGCTTCAGTTTAACATTGAGTAGTATGAGATGGCTTATAGGATATTTAAGTAAGTTGATTCTGCCACCTCAACAATTAGATTTTGAGAGAGGGTTCCCACCTTGCCAATCTATTAGTTTTTTAGGGTTTTGTAAACATTCATGAGAAAACAAAGAATTAGGGACCACCATAGTGTCTACCAACTTCCTTTTACAATATTAAAGCCTATATATGAACATTCATTTACCAGAACAAGTAAACAGCAGCTCTATATGAGTGAACTATAAAGAAAAAGGTAGGATTTGGGTTAAACTCCTATATTGATATTCATTATCACATCTCATTGTTACCATTAGAGCCTATAAACACCGGTGCATTTTATCTTTTGTTATTTTGTTAATGGTTTACGGCTGTTATGTCCACTACATTTATGTAATATTAATATCATATCACATGACATATTTTTTCAAAATTCATATGTGGAACGTTATTTCAAATTACATTTATCTTTTTTCTTGTTTATATAAAAAATATTCTATTACTTTAGCACCCTGATTTACTCGAGTGTGTGCCTTTCTATTGCTTCTTGCCTAAGTCGTTTTAAAGGTCTAGCATCTTTAGGGTTCTTTTCGCCTTTGAGTTCCTTGCCATATGGCATAGGATATGCAAAAGCTTCTATTTCCGTCGCCTTCTAGAACATCTTAGATGTATGTGCTTATTTGAATATGTATTATTGTCATTTCTGTTATATTATTATATTTGGAAGAAAAGAAAAACAGAAACAAACAGGCTCATCAATAAATGTAATATAACTCTCCCTTCCCTCTTTGTATTAATCAAAAGACTTGAAAAAAACATATGGGCTAAGTCCCAAAGAAAGGCCGCAAAAATAATACTTGAAAAAACTGCTTGAAACTTTGAACAAATTTCTAAAAGATTAAAGCAAACAAAGTTGACTGCTGGCCACTGTGGAAACAAATGGGAGTAGAGTAACGCATTCATGTTTATGGTGGTTATGCTCAAAAGTACAAGCCAATAATATGACCTTTAAATTTTAAAAGTTGCAATTTAGTAGCCTGTAATGGGAAAATTGTTACTTTATTGTCTGCATAGATAATGACATGCTTGATCCACTGAGAAAGGTGAGCGTTTTAAATATACATGAAAGATTGACCTATACATCAAAGTGTCTTTGTCACTTACATCCAGGGCGTTTTATCCTTGAGACCAATTCCAAAATTTTCTATTGGAATTCTTAGTTAATCTGGCTTATAAATCCATGGTTTTACATGATAAATATCTTTCATAGGTGAGCTTAGTAGAGTTTTTTCATGTTATGCTTTACTATTGTAATCTTCACCAGCTTGTGATGAATTCATAATCTTGTGACCATAGTAGTGATGCTTTCCTATTTACCATCATTGTGATATAGAGAATTCATAAACAAAGTGAAAAATTTGGGGGAGGGGGGAATGAATATCAGACTCATGCTTTTGTTCATCTTCAGCTCCACCATTGAAGTTGATTGACTTGCCTGGACTGGACCAAAGAATAAGGGATGAAAAATTGGTGAGTACACCTGTGTTCATCATCTATTAAACTTTGTGTTCAACACTAAGTATATTGTGGCCTATTTAGTACTCCCTCTGGTTTTTTAATACAAGGGCCTTTCTAGAAGATCTTCATAGTCCCTAACATAAGGGCCTTTTCAAGCTTTAGTGAAGCATTAATGAGTGATTTCGACGAATGCCCTTAATAGTTTTAACTTTATCTCTTTCGAAAGCATATATGGATAGAGATTAATGACTTTTATTAAGGGTATTTTAGGAATGCTGTAGTAATTTTTGACAAAATCAATGCTGCTAACTAATTTTAACTATTTGCCTTAATCTGCATGATTTAGTGCCTGTTTGGATAAGGAAAAAAAAATGATTATGGGGTCCATAAGTGATTATGTGTTGGAGTTGCCAAACAGAAGCAGCTTTTCAATAAGTACTTATGCCTCAAATAAGTGCTTATGGAAGAAATTAGATTTTTTTTGCTTATGATAATCACTTATTCTCCCATAATCACTTATTTCATTTTTCCTTCTCATTATCCACCCAATAATCACTTAAACCCCAATATCCAAATACATTTCTTTTCTCAAAATCACTTATGGGGTAAAAATATCCAGACACAAATCACTTATGACATAATCACTTATTCTCATAATTACGTATCCTCATAATCACTTATACATAATCCAATCCAAACATACCCTTGGTTAAAAGGCTTTTATAAAAAGGATTGGAGGGAGTATTTAGTACCTGTTTTCTCAACTGATGGTAAATGTTATATTCATCTTTGGTAGATGGTTGTGAGGAGGTACTTTCTTTAAAGAGAAATTTACTGTCTTATTTGTTTATTGGCTTTATTCCTCGTTTCTTTAGACCAGTGAATGTGCTGAACATGATGATGCTATTTTGCTCGTGATAGTTCCTGCTGTCCAGGCACTAGAAATTTCATCATCACGAGCCCTCAGAGTAGCAAAGGAGTATGATGGAGAGTGTAAGTTTTCAACATTTTCTGTTCCTATTAATTTGAAAACTCTTTTCTTGAGTTTTACTCAAATACTTTTCTTATAGTGTTGCTTTATTTATTATTATTTTTTTGGTAAAATTATTTATTATTTTTCTCTACGGATCAATTGTAGCCACCAAAACAGTTGGGGTTATCAGTAAAGTTGCTCAAGCAGCTGCATAACCAAAAGCTCTTGCAGCTGTACAGGCACTTCTATTGAATCAAGGACCTCCCAAAAATTCTGATATTCCATGGATTGCTATAATAGGTCAATCTGTATCTATAGCTAGTGCACAGTCTGGTAGTGCTGGGACTGAGAGCTCTTTGGAAACTGCTTGGCTAGCTAAGACTGAAAGTTTGAAATCAATCTTGACTGGAGCCCCTCCAAGCAAGCTTGGTAGAATAGCTTTGGTTGAGTCTCTTGTTAGCTAGATCCGGAATCGAATGAAGCTCAGGCTTCCAACTCTTCTTTCTGGGTACTTATTTTTTTCGTCACCAACTCTCAACCTGTTTGCAATGTTATCTTTTTGTTTACATAATACTTAGTAGTTTGTAGTAAACCACTCTTTGAAATTTTGCATTCCCTTTAAGTAGAAGCTGTCAGGTTCTATATCAACCACCCACACATGCATGCATACCTCAAAATTGGCATCTGTTTAAGTTCTAGCATATAATTTTATCTAAGAAATCAAAATGATTATTGGCTAGTGCTTTGAAGTGCTACTTCGAACTGCCCATTATATCCTTTCATTTTCAGGTTATAAATGTTATCTCTTAAAAATAATATAGTTAATAAGGATTGGATAGTTATTTCAAGATGTGCACTTCTCATTATCTAACTGTTCTTATAATAAACATGATAAAATCAATTGATACACACAAATTCATATCCATAAATAGTTTTGTGATTTGTGTATGAAATTAAACATTGCAAATAGTAAGGAGAATACAGGAGCTCATGTAGTTTGATGACTAATGGATTTATTGTTGTCCTGATGGCTAGACATCCGTCAAATATGAATGCTTTGCTACTTCTCTACTCATGATATTTCAGTGTGCACATTGCACTTTGCCAAAAGTGAAAGGGCATTCTGATTGCATTTGATATGTTTATCTGTCATCAAATGTGTGTGCATATTACGTCTGCTACCAACGAGGAAGTAGCTTGGCTTGCAAATGAAATTGTCTGATTCATGTGCTTAAGTCTACACCTTCTACTGGTTCCTATTGTTTTTCTTCTCTTAAATTTATATATTTCCTTTTTTTTGAAATGCTGCAGTCTGCAGGGAAAGTCTCAAACTGTCCACGAAGAATTAGTGAAGCTTGGTGGACAAATGACTACCAGTTCTAAAGGTACAAGAGCTCTAGCTTTGGAGTTATGCCATGAATTTGAGGATAAATTCCTCCAACATCTTACAGGAGGCAAGGTTAGTTCCTGTTCTCTCATTGAAATAGATCACTTTATTAAGAAACTACTACAGGAAAACCATGAACAAGTAACACATATAGATCAAAGAAAAGGAAAAGAGCTCTTAAGGAAGTCTAGTGAGGTTGGAGTGGACAACTAAGATCAGGATGGGAGATGATCCAGTATCGTAAGAATCTTATATATGAAATGTATACAAATTATGTGATATGGTGTTTTTTCCCCCCTTTTTGGGTGTTCTAAGGAATGCTTCAAAAAACATCAAAGCATTTCCAAAATGCTATAATATTCCTCTTAAATATGTAAAACGTGACGAATGAACAGAAACTTGTCAAATGAATATGAAAATACAACACATGCATCAAACCCATTACAAATTTATAATGTTTTTGTAGTTTCTTAATTTTTAATTATGTCACTCTTAATGAATTTATTAATTTCTTCATATGTATAATATATTTAAATATTTAATTTTTTGTACTATGTCAATGTCATTTCTTAAATTTTCCAAAATTTGTTGTATTGCCATATTGTGTCACATACATCATTACTTGTCTCCATGGAATATAGTTAGACAAGGAGGAAGAGTATGAGAAGAGTTTCTCCCCTGTTGGACATGCTGGTTGGAAGTTGCTTTTAAACACCCTTTTCTCATTAGCCTGTATTTTAAATAATGTTGTGAGAAAGTATGAGATATTCTAAATAATTTTTTTTAAGCAAGTAGGGTTCTAAGTTTGTAAGATAGACAGTGCAAGTAATTTAATGCTGAAAAAGTAATATGTTGGGTCTAGCTATTGTGGTAGTTATACTGTAAGGAGATATCTCCACATTCAGCTCTAGTGTGATACTAGAATCTTCCAATACAGATCTTTACACAATTTTGCTCTTAAGAGAGGATAGAGTGATCTTTGTGGCCCCTTTATGGTGTACAGCACTACATCTATTCATTGTTTCAAGGAGGTCTTTGTCATATTATGGAATCGGAAGGTTCTAGTTTATTATTTTTTTTCATCGCTGTTTTCAGTTTCCTTCTTATATGATGTTTCACTTTGAACATCTTTTTCATTTTTGTAATCTTTATCTTTCTAATAAAATCTTTTAAAACAAACGTGATAGTTGTTGAATCATTGGAAAGATTTATGGACACTTATAAATCTGGCAGTTAGGCAACAAATGGACTGTTCCTAACCATAAAAATTTATGACTTGTGCCCTGCTTATCTCCTCAAATATAATAAGATCTAATTTCTCGTGTTGATACTTGGTTGATAATAGATTTGGTCATTTGGATTGCGTTACAAATATATGAACAATTTATATTATTGCAGAATTTGCCCTTAACTCAGTTTAATAGGGAACATAGTTGGTGTTAGTGTGTTGGAGAATTGTAGGAGCTGGTTACTGAAGTCGGTGGTCTATTTGTTTATATCTTGTTTGATTGAGTCCTAGCTTAATGGGATACTCTAATAACTGAAGATTTGTGTGAATATCAACCTTAGGTTGGTTTGCACGGGTAAGTGTGTTGGAAGCAGCTGGTTTCCTTATCTAATATCTGTCCATTATTTCTTTTTAGGGAAATGGTTGGAAAGTTGTTGCTAGTTTTAAAGGCAATTTTCCTAACAGGATCAAGCAACTTCCTATAGACAGACACTTTGACATAAACAATGTCAAAAGGGTGAGTCTTTCAGAATTCATTTGATTGGTTTTAGGTTGAATCTTCAATTATAACTTCTTGAGGTTTTTGTTTCTTATATGGCCCTTTTAGTTTTTGTCAGATAGTTGTTGAAGCAGATAGATATCAACCTTATCTTATTTCCCCAGAGAAAGGTTTGAGGTCCTTAATTAAAGGTGTTTTCAAACTGGCAAAGGAGCCATCACGTCTTTGTGTTGATAAGGTTCGCTTCAATTGAGTTGATAGTTTCATTTAGTTGTATCTTGTATGCTTTCCTTACAAAGAGGAGTAAGAACGGTTAATATTTGGGACCATTGTAGAAATTAAAGAGACCTGTTCTTTTCTCATGTTGTCAACACTAGTGGATAGCTTTCAACAAGTTCAAGTGGTTGTCTTGTAGACAGTAGAATCAAAAGGGCTCTGGTTAATGATGATTTAAGTGTTTATTTGAAATTCAGGATGAATCCATCTGATAATGATTAGAATTCTCTTTACCTAGTTCAACATGAGTTTTTTTTTATTTTTATGTTATATAGTTTCCTGTAAACCCTTGGCTATAGTCTTTTCATTTAGCTTTATGATTGAATTAAAAGATCAGTAGTTCTTCTCTCTGTTTCTTCCTTTTTCTCCCTTCCTCTGTCTTTTTGTTTCTTCCTTTCCCAAGGCTTCCTCTATCCTTATCTTGCTAGTTTCCTCTACTCTCCCCTTTTACATCCATCGGTTCTACATCAGGACGTCTTGGAGATTTTTATTTTTATTTTTTCAATTTTATCTTTCAATGTATCTGTTACTGATGGAAATGGAGGAAAATTTGGGCCTCATGGATATTTCTGCTGTGCATCAGAATATTACCTTAATTAAAAATCAACATAATTGTAGATATGACGCATAATGTGTCTTTCTACTACCACCTGCATTGAACTAATTTCAACCCATAACATAGTAGATATCAGGCCAATTACTTGTATTTGTTTCCCTATTGATATCACTGCATTGCGTTATACTTCTTGTGGTCTGTTATAAATCCTTCAGCTGTGTTTTTTTTCCTTTATTTTTTAAAGCTACTTGTAAGTGAATTTGTTGGACAACCATCAAGTTAGGTACATCGTGTGCTTGTGGAAATAGTTTCTGCTGCTGCAAATACTACACCTGGTCTTGGAAGATATGCTCAACTGAAAAGAGAGGTAATCTTGCTTTGTGGTAATTATATATGAGGTAATCTAGCTTTGTGGTAATTATATATAAGTTGGTCCACTCATTAGACAGTTAATTATCTTATACGTATAAATTTTTATTATATTGTGGCAATCACAAGTTCTGCCCTAGATGCATTTAAAAGTGAGGCAAAAAAAATGGTGGTTGCATTGGTTGATATGGAGCGTGCATTTGTTCCACCCCAACACTTTATTCGTTTAGTGCAGAGGCGGTATGTTCACTGTCTCACCCTGAATGCATATGTACTTAGGATTTAAATAATCTTATGCTTCTCAATGGGATCACTTAGTTTACTCATTCATGTATGAGGTTTGGGTTCTACGACACTTCACTTTGTGATACTTCACTCAACTCCCTTATTGGTCAGAATCCTCCACTGGTCAGAACCCTCCGTAAGTAGCCTTCTTCAGAAGGATCGATGACTAGACTCTGATATCATTGATGGGCACTCAAGTGGGATGGGGATTTCTCTCCCAAAAGCTAGTTATTGAGGTGGGAGAATCAACCCATTTATATACCCATTGAGCATTCCATACTACTCCATGTGGGACCTGGGCATCCCATAAGTCCCCATCAGATTTGAAACTTTTGATAAATTAACACCATGAAACATTCATGTGACTTGAAACTTTGTTAGGAATGAATAATATCCAAGATTCTTAAGATAGATCATTAATTATCTATTTTAAATTCAATTTGTGATTATATTATTAGTTTTTTATTTTTATATAATAATTTTAATATATAAAATAAAATATATCAATTTAATTGTGACAGTTTGATCATGGTCCAACTAGTGAACCTTGAACTAGTATTTGGACTGATTTAATGACTGATCCAATTTTAATTACCTCAATAAAGAGAAGTTATGGGGCATCTATTGATTATTATGCACCAATAATCTCCTATGCATGGACCCAAAAGGAAAGGTGTAATGATTAGCTAGGATTTTAAGTTTCGGATATCGTTTGTTGTAATGCGATATATGCTACAAAAGCTTGTATTGTTTGACTGAACATTGATTTGATATGTTATAATGCCTACTACTACTATGTTCATTAGAATGGAGAGGCAGTGCCGAGAGGAAGAGCTAAAGCGGCCACCTAAAAAGGCAGTTGAGGTAGAACAATCAGCTCCAAATAAGGTGTGGGATTATTTAATTCCTTTTAGGAATTACTGGTTGGCATTTTGTCTGGAAAATTAGTTTCCCTTTCTAGGAAAGTAGTCCTCGAAGAGGTCAGCAGAGTGGGGTAAGCTTAAAATCATTGAAAGACAAATTTAGCCAACAAGACAAAGTTGCACAAGAGACATCCAGCTTGAAGACTGCAGGGCGCGATGGAGAGATAACAGCAGGTTTTCACAAATTCATCCTCACATTGTTATTGAGGGTCTAACCATATCATTTAGGTCATTCCCCTTTTGCAGTAGCGTCATTATTTGTTTACTTTTGTTTCTCTTTTCTTCTTGTAGTTATTCTTTTATCCTAGATTTAAATCTTCAATAGTCATCCTACTTATAAAAGTTTCCTCCTTTTGTTCTGTTGTCATCCTTCTTATCAACAATAGCCTACAATAGATGTATAAATTCAGATATTGTTGTGCACTTCTTGGTGGTGGTTGATCATCTCATGTTATCAGTGAATTAGCATTGGCTACCCTTGTCAGTGTGTTGACATTCCTTCAGTTATCATAATTATGAGTGCCATGCTGATGCACTTCATCTTCTTTTGTCACATCACTTCCAATTACGAGTGTCACGTTGACGCATTTGTTCTCATATTTCTCTTATTTGCTTATGTCATAGGAAAATCTGTCTTTTTTATGGTTATATCTGTTTCATTTACAGAACCTTTTTAGATTGCTGCTTTTACACTAATTGGTCTTGCACTTATAGTATTAAGTTCAATGATTTAAAAAGGCAGCATTGCTGAAATAGAGGACTATTATTGGATGTTTTATCCTCTTTCCCTTTCTTTTATAAAGAAATAAATAAAACTCTATTGGTTATATTTCCAAGTTAATGAGGTTGGCTTATCCTCTCTCTTGTAATTCTCTTCCCATCTCTTATAAAGCTTGTGTTTCTAGAAGAAAAAAATATTTTGAAGTCAATTGATATTTAGGAATTGAAACTTTCATTGTAATTTCCATTTCCATTAGTAATCCCCTGTTGTAGTTATCATATCATATAAATTTGAGTAATTTGAATTAACTTATACTTTTTCCCAGTAATGTCTCTTCTAAATGCAGGATATTTATATAAAAAAAGTGGAAAAGGTAATAATTGGAGCAGACGATGGTTTGTTTTGAATGAGAAGACTGGTAAGGTTAGTAAATAATCTTATTTGATGGTCTAATGCTGAGTTAAGGTTAACTTTGTTTTTGCTTGCAAAGAAATTTCATTCTGAAAGAAGAAAGGTGATGAAACCCATAGAAACTAATAATGTTGTTATATTGATGAAGCTCTGAGTTTGTCATTCTTTCTCTAAATGGAGAGAAGAGAATGAACAAGCTACTGCTTACGGTAAGGATTAAGATAAAATGCTAAATCAAAGCAGAAAGAAAGAATTAAAGGACTACGTGGAAACAAGCATCCTCTAGCTTTTGAGAGGGTAGAGACTCTTCCAAAAGCTGCTTCTCGCTTCCCCCGGTTCTCTCTATAGACCCTTCCGATATATCACGTCTTGCAAACTTACCTCTCTCTCTCTCTCTCTGCGCCAGCTCATCCCCACCTTTCCCTCTCGTATGTTTTTGCTCTTTCAGTTTTTTGGCCTCTTGGGCTATGATCCAATGGGCGTTGGTCCATCATTACCTATCCCAACAAAATTTAGCTTGCTCTCAAGGTAGAAATTAGAAAACCACGATTTAATAACCTCCAAGTTTCCCCACATATTCCCAACTTTTGGTATCCCTTTCCATTCAATTTGTATCATCACATCGTTGGGTTGTACTTGAAGCTCCATTTCCTTAGACAACATCATGTTGGATATTGGAATTTTCCTTCACATGCAAACATTACATAAGAATCATTCCTTGGTAGGCTCTCCAGGGAACTACTTCAAAATGGTTTGGGATGTCAATTCCATTTGCATAAGTCCCATGTTTGAAAATATAATTTTACTTCACATGAAGACATAACATAGGTATCATTCTCTGCTAGGGGCTTTAAGGAACTACTTCAAAATGGTTTGGGGGCATCACTTCCACTCGTATAAGTCCCTATCTCTGGATCTACATGCAAGTTTGGGGGTCAAGGAATACAAGCATCACCCTTCCACTCGGTAGGTTCCCTCTCATATCCTCTCATAATCTTCATCTCTTGAATTAGACTTCACTGGGTCATTAGAGTTACTAATTTCTCTGATGTTTTTAAAGAACTTTGACCCTCTTTGAAGAGTATCTGATGTGGTATCACAATTGGGCTGTCTAAAGTCCCGGTGGGCAAATTGAATATGGAAGTAATTTTTCACTGTTGTCGGATGATGGAGGTTGCGTTAAGTGTGAAGTAGGTGGTTGATTAGCTGTTTGAATTGATGAGGAAACAGTCATGGGCCTGGCAAAAGTACCAAGAGAAGTAGAATTGTGAAGAAACTACTTGAGTACCGAAGGTGGTGACCTGGATTGCCCTAGAGTAGCATGCTTCTTAGATGATCTGGTTTTGGTACACCTGAACCAGAATCTGGCCTATGAGACGGCCAATGCTGGCCAATATGTTTAGGAGTCTGCTGCAACATTCCTGTAGTTGAACTCGAAGAAGCAGATAATAACTCCTTTTGAAGGCCCAGGAAAAGAATATTTGTCGTTCACCCCGCATAGAACCCTTCAGTAAAGATATAATATCTTCATCATAAATATCTTTGGAAACCCAGAACTCTGGTAGAAGATGTAATCCATCCTAGCATATCGACATCGTATTGCTTTGAGGATTTTGAGGATTGTGACAAATCTGTGCAAGCATATAGCCTAAAACTGGATTATACTCTGTACGTCTCATTACCTCGTGCATCAACTCAATTCTTGATTAAAATATACACTCCTAGTGTAAGTAATCTTATAAAATGGGTTAGAATATAGAATTTAGAAGCAGAAAAATAATGTACAAGTGATGGACCAAAGACTCATGGGCTGGGGAGGCTAAAGGCCTACGGGAAGAGAATGAAGACAAAAGATAGTACAAGGGAGCTGGCCAAGAGGTGAGGGGGGTAATTTTTTTTTTGTGTTTCTGTTGAGGGTGCCTTTTTTTTTGGGGGCCCCCACACGCGCACCCCCGGGGGAGGGGTTTTTGGGGGGGGGGGGGGTGTGCGGCGGCGCGGTAATTGTATGATCATGGGAGCGTTGCAATCAATGAAATGTTCAAGTGATCTACCTCAATGGAAGCTTTTGTGGATGTTGGTTGTGAAGGTAGGACTCTGCTATGTTCCTATTGAGTCTCAAATTATGTGGTTGGGGATTCCCAGGTGGGCTTAAAGCTTGGAGGCCCTAAATTTCTAAAAGGATGGTATTTGGGGAGTGGATCTCCTTTGGGCTGTAACAAGGTGTTAGTGTAGGATTTTAGAAACTTAAGGGAAATTGAATATAATTTAATCAACTGAAAAAATAATCGTGTTACCATTTGGGCAAAAGATGATGCTGTAATTGTCAGTAAGGTGATTTTGGCATTTCATTGGAAAAATTTCACCAAGTTGTATGATGGCATTTCTCAAGTGCACGCCTTAATTTTCCAAATTATTGAAGACCTATTTATAATACATTTGGGCATGATATATATGGAAAATTCAAGATCATCATGTCTGATATGTCATAGTGCCATGATAAGTTAAAGGCTTTAATTACTAATTAGTTTGTTGTTATTTCTTAATATTTAGATCTCCTGTTGTTATTTCTTAGTATTTAGATCTAAGTGATTTGGTTCTCTTTGGGTATTCAATCTACCAAGGGTCTTATGGTAATGCTTTGATTTGATGAGAACAGTTATCAAGTGTTGTTTGCTATGCTATGATTTGACTTGATTGCAGCTTGGTTACACAAAAAAACAAGAAGAGCGACATTTCCGAGGAGTTATATAGAGGTACGTACTAGTTTGTCCCCCCGCGCCCCCCCCCCCCTCCTCCAAAAAAAATCTCCCAATTCTTTTCATTCTATGATTCTCCTACTTTTTTCCTGTCTTTTATGAGTTATGCCTAAATCTACTGGTTGTGCAAATAAATTAGTCGTTAATTTCTTGGTTTCCTTTCAATGCATCTTGCTCGCTGATTAAATTACAATTACCAATAGAAAACCCATAAGAAAATTCCCCCACCCTCTTTCTTTCCCCTTTTCCAAGGTTGAATTTTGGTAGACTTGCTGGCAGGAAGATGATAGGGTAAAAGGAAATTACTTAAGGCACTGAGGTTTGCTTTTCACCGTGGGAATTATGATGAAAGTAGATTGCTTACCTGTTGTTTTTGTGTAGTTGCATAAGTTTGCAGTATGCTGTGGTCTGTTTTCACGTAGGGAATCTGTTTGACATTGCTCAAGACAAGTGCTATTTTCAGCATCTTGAACATGCCCTGAAGTATGTTGTTCTTCCTTCTATGCGTTTGCAACAGTTTGCAGTATGCTGTGGTCTGTTTTCACATAGGGAATTTGTTTGACATTGCTCAGGACAAGTGCTATTTTCAGCATCTTGAACATACCCTGAAGTATGTTATTCTTCTTTCTATGCATTTTTTCTCTTGGTATAAACAGAATTCTTTCTACAGTGAGGGGGTAGAAGGGGTAGATTTAGGTTTGCTTTGGTCACTGCTCTGTTTGTTGTCGTAAGGGATTTCAGGTTTGAGTGATGTGTTTCATGGCTGTATAAGCTGATTTCCAGATGGTTTTAATCACTCATTTCAGGTTAAGGTAAACTGCAAAACATCCATTCTTTGTTGTGAGGTTGTATCTCTCCTAGAAGGGGTGTTTAGGAATATTAGGGCTGATTTTCAACAACCCGATTTTGTAGATAGTTAGACATTGGAGCTTTGGTGTGGAATTCTATGGTTTTTCAAATATAAGGAGTTAAGGTTCAAGTCATGGATATTATTTATTCTTAGGGTCTAAATTTGAGTAGGGAATTGGTTTTGGATGAGTTTATAAATGTTTTTGAACAGTTAAGTGACTTCAGATTTTGCAATTAGTAGGTACACCCATGTCAACCAACTTTGGTTATCAATATAAGTGAGACTATTTTGCCTTGATAGTATTTTTGACGTTGGTTGGCCTCATATATCACTATAAATAAGAAAAAATGTTGTGAGATGTAGAGGGCTGTTTGATAGTGTTTTCTGTTTTCTTGTTCTCAAAACAGTTTTATTTGTAAAACTATTTTAAGAATAAGTTTTGAAAATAAGAAAATAAAAAAATCTGTTTAAATGATTGTTTTCAAAATCATAACTAGTGAGTGATAGATGAGTTATTCAAAATTTATAACTTTACCATTAATGAGGTGGGTGTTTTTCACATTTTCTTTTATTTTCCAAAATAAAAACTACAAAACAACTTAAAGATGTTCTGAGTTTTCTGTTTTTTTATTTTTCTATTTTTCAGAATAATTTATAAAAAATAGTTTTACCAAACAAGTTTTTTTATTTTTCTATTTTTGAAAACAAAAAAAACTGTTTTGGAAACATATTTCAAACAGCCCCTAGTATTCTAAGAACTAGAATTTTTTTAGAAAAATCGGCTGAGTTACTAGTTCAACTGGTTTAAACTTCTTTTAAATTTAGTTTTTAGTACCAAATAACATCATTTTTTGGATAAAATTTTTCTTCCTAGATTCTAGTATTATATAAGCATTAGTCTTACGCATAAACATTAATATTATAAGATTTACTTAATAAATAGAATGATAATAGATTATTAATTGTGTATTTTGAGTTTAATGTGTAATTATGGATGAATATGATTGTATTTAGATTTGAATTAAGTTATGAAATTTATTAGTAATAGTTTTTTTTAATTTTTTTATAATATTTTAATATATAAAAATAAAAATATATTAATTTTACTACTACTAGTTTAATGAAATCTTGAGACATAATGTTTTAATCGGTTTAATGACCAGTTTAGTTTCAAAACAGTGGTGGGATGATAAATATGAACATGGTAGGAGCTTTTGCATGGTTGGAAAATTGGCAAATTTCAGACTAAGTGAAGATTATGATAGAATAAATTAGAGTACAAAAAAAAGGAAAAAAATACTAAAAAATCCCAAAACATGAAAATATTTATTTAAAGGTTTCAACATTAAAAAATATTACATTCAAATCTCATGTCCCGAAAAATAAGTATAAAAACTTTATTTATTAAGTATAAAATCATGGAGTATAAGTATAAAATATTAGAGTATGATTTTATACTCAACACTAAAGTTTTTTATATTTATTTTTCATGATTTTATACTTATTTTTTAGGGTTTTACACTGATTTAATTATGAGACCTCAGCATAATATTTAGTAGTGTTGAGACTTTTTAATAAATATTTTCATGTTTTGGAATTTAACAGTGATTTTTCCAAAAAAAAATTTGAATGGCTAATCCTTATTGCCACATTACGTCAACTTCTTCATTCTTCCTTCTATGGCCTTTTCGATATTAAAGATCAGCACGCGTCATAGTACTGCTAGTCTTCTTTCCTAACTTCAGACCATGAACGTGACGCCCATCCATGTAATGTTCATTACAGTTCAAATTTTTGGTGAGTTTGCTCATGTACAGAATGTTACATGTCCATTGAGGCACAGGTCAGAGTTTTTGGCACCAAGTCCCTGATAATTTTACAACACCAGTACCATGGAACTGTGTACCATTAACCTTCCCCGCAACTTGTCTCGTAGAAGAAGGAATAAAATTACCTAGAAGGGTATAACATCATCAATAACAACAAAAAGCCTTATTTGACTAAGTGAGATGACCTACATTGACTACGTAACGTCATTGAACTCTATAAAAAACTATTTAAATATATCATTCACCATGAGATCCTGTTTGATTGGCTTTTTAACCATAATACTATTAAAAAGAGAAAAAATTACTAATATACTACAACTTGAACAATATTTTCAAATATACTATAAAAATTAAATCTTGGCAATGAGATATACTTTTTTAATTTTTTTAATTCCATGGGAAAGATCTTGGTGTCAAAAACATTGAGATTCTTCCCTCATAACAAGACAAGCTTGACCCTATTATAACCCATCCCTTAAATGTTTTTCCCCTTGTTTCTTTTGTTAAATCCCTACCATCAAGAGCAATTATTTTTTCATTCTCCAATTTTTGTTAATCTTCTCTTTTCCCAAATCACACTAAAATAAATAAATAAATATAAATTATATAAATAATATGTACTAAATAATATAAATTAATTATACCAGTAAAGTATATATTTCAATATTGCTAGAATTACTTAAATCTCCTTATACTTTTAAAACATATATTTTAGTCAAATTTTAACACCATTAAGAAAATAAATTTTTTATTAATTAAAATTTATATTAATATATTGAATAACTATAAGAGTAAAGTATATTACCGTTAATTCAATATTGCTAAAATTATATAAATCTCCCTCAATTTTCAAATATATAAATTAAAATTTATATATTTATATGTCTTAAAACTCTAGTAGGATTATGATTTGAACTCTGTAAATAAGAGTTTGATTATTCAGTTGCATTAAGACTTTTGATTATTGATTTTGAGATATTTTAGTGATATTTTTCTTTCCCTTGTATTCTTCTATTTTATCCCTTCTATTTTCTTTATCTCTCTCTTGTTCTTCTTGTTCACATCATTAATGGATTTAAAAATATGTACAAAATGTATGTTTTGAAAATAGAGAGATTTATATAATTTTGGCAATATTGAAGGAAGGGTAATATATTCTACTCTTATAGTTATTATGTATATTAATATAAATTTTAACTAATAAAATTTTTTTTAATGGAGTTAAAAGTTTGACTAAAATATGTTGTGAAAATATAAGAAGATCTACATAATTTTAGTAATATTGAAGGATATACTTTACTACTATAATTAATTTATATTATTTAATATATATTATTTATATAATTTATATATATTTATTTATTTTGGTGTGCTTTGGGAAAGGAGGAGAAGATTAGCAAAAACTTGGAGAATGAAAAAATAATTGGTCTTGAGGATAGGGATTTAACAAAAGAAAAAAAAAAGAAAAAGTTTAGGGGTGGGGGATAATAGGGTTAGGCATTGCGTGTCTTTGATACCGTGATCGAATTTTTATAGAATCTTGAGAAATATTTTTCAAATTGTAAATATTGGTAATTTTTTATTTTTTTATAGTGTTATGGTTAAAAAGCTTAATTGATGACTTCCTTAAATGTACTTTTTAGTCTTTCTATAACTTTTCATAAGGTTAAAAGATCATATAATTTATACCACCTTAACTTTATACCTTATTTCTCATGTAATACACCTTATATAAAGAACCAAAAATAGAAAATTTAAAATTTACGGTTATTGTTCATTTAATCACCCCATTTTCTAGATTGAATTTTGAAAAATCATGACTAAATCTAAAAAAATTATATGGAGGTGATTCAAGTCTCTAAAAATAACTTAAAACATTATCTACGTAGGACTTTAGTGGCACCAATTTATACATTATTTAGCATGAAATTTACTATTCATTTCTGGCTTAAATTTCTGTCCAGTTTCTGGGTTGTAATTTTGGAAATTTATTTCTCATTCTATTCTAAGTCAAACTCTGCCTATGTAGTGTCATAGCCGGTCTCAAGCCCGGGTAAAGAGTTTATCTATGGATTTGATTTGAATGGTATAATATCATTGATTGTTATTTTAAACTAAATATATAATTTATTTTAGTAATAACCATGAATAAGCATTATAAATTATTTTTAAGAGAAATTATTAACAATAATAAATACAAACCATTAAATCAAATATATTGTTCATTTATAGATTATTTTCTCAATTATTTGATCATAATCAATGGTGGAGATTACATATGGAGAGAGTTATTGAGAGAAAGTATAGAGATGATCTAAATCCATTTGTATAATGTAAATGCCTAGTCAAAACTATTATAATCCTACAAGAAGAACTGTATGGTGAAGCCACAAAGACGACATTCTAAAATATTTCTTCACTTAAATAAGTTGTAGTCAGCCCCCATAGACGTCATTGCCATGAGTACTGTTAGGAAACTTAGTTCACACTATTAGCGCGAATACTACTAGTACACCAAAAAATATTTGATACATAATATTTTTCTTAATTTTTATTTAATTTTAAAATAAAAAATTAAAAAAATGATCTTTATGGTTTATATTTTTTTTACTTTAGTCTTTATTATTAACATTATGTTAATATTTTATTATACTTTAGAGTAAAATAATTAGATATCCCTTATATTTTCCCATAATTATAGATACTTTTTCTCTATTTTGGAATAAATAGACCTCCATGACATCCAACATTATATTACACAAATCTCTCATCTATTTTTAAGATTTTATTTTCATTCACCTTTTTTTTTCCAATATTTTCATGCATCTAAATGCTAATTTTTTTTAACACCACTGGAAACACATTCATTGCATAAATTGAAACCATACTACAAAGGTCTGATATTGAACAAACCAAGGACACATGACAAATAGTAAAACTAAGCCTACTAAAATGAAATGCCAAAGCTAAAATAAGAGGAAAAAAAACAAACAACCCTAAACAATAACACGACAACAAATGCAACATCCCACAAGATTAAAAGCTTGTTCAAAAGATGATCAAGTGCTAATATGCATTAAAATTTGACTTAAATGGTTTGCCAAAATTCAAATAGTTTGGAAAATTACTTATAAAGGAAAATTTGGAATTCAAGGGGCCAAAATTCAATTTGAAGAGGTGTGGCATGTGATTGATTCAATTCCAATGACCTTTTATATATTAAACTTTGTTAGAAAAGGTTTGGTGATGCTTAGAAATGGTTTAAGAGGGCGTTGGTTGCAAAAAGTGTAACATAGTATATATCTTTGCGATAAAAATTGAGCAACTTTTGAAATTTGCCAATTTGAGGAATCAAATGATATTATTTTGGAGTAATACTTTTTACTATTTTTCATGGTTTGCAGCTCAAGCTATAGGGTTTTAAAGTTGGGATCATGTGTAAAGAAAAAATGGGCAGCTAGCCATGGTGGGATCTTTGATAGCCATGGCAGGCTTCAGAAAATTTCTATAAAAAGCCATGATTTCCTATTTGAAACATAGGGGAGGCTTAGGGTTTTGAGAGGAAATGATGGGGGTGGTGGGTGTGGGCTCCCTTTCTATGTGGAGAAAGGCTCAAACCTAAAAGTTCATTATATATCTTACTTATTTAAGTGGAGAGATATCATATTTAGGTATAAGAGTGATGTCATATTCAAGTTAGAATAGCCATTTTTGAGAAAAGAGAAGAGAAAAATTTTATTTTGACACATCCACAGAGCAATCACAGGAAAAATTCATTTGTAAATTCGTTAATAATTGGATTGAGCTAAAATTTTGCCAACAGGTTTGAGGCATTTGGTTATTCATTTTTAACAGTTGGATCATCATTTTATTGTTTGGTATGTGATACATTTAGTTACTAAATCCTGTGTCTTTGGGGTTTTTTTTCTTCTTCTTCTTGATTTTCTATTGTAAGCTTCTTGCTTTGGTTGATTAGGAGGGTTGTTAGCATTAATTTCTGCACCTGATTGAGACCTTTTTTCTTCTATTTTGATCAAGTGGAATAGTTTTCATTGGTCTGGACGACTCTTAGTTTTTACCCTTACATTGAAGGGTTTTCTGAGTTAAAAAACTTGGTGCCTCTTGATGTGTTTATGGGGTTTATTTTTTGCCATATATTTGTTTGATTTCTTCTCATAGATTCTTGCAAGTAGGAGAAATTTATTTTTGCTATATATTTATTACTCTGTTATTGTTCTTATCAAAGTGGCATCAGAGAATTAGTTTTTAGGTTGTTTAACTTGCTTGAATAATGGAGACAAATACAAATCAGATGGTCTATTTGAATAGCATTAATTATCTTTTGTGGAAGGTCAAGATGCTTTATTTGCTATTTGTGAAAAATATGCATCTAGAGTGTTTACTAATTGGAAGCCGAATTCCAAGTTTGATAAGGATTAAGATTTTGAACATTAGTAGGTATGTAGTTTTATTTGGCAATATGTAGAAGATAATGTATATAATCACATTGCTAATGAGACATATATGAGAACCTTGTGGAAAAAGACTGAGTCCTTGTATGCCTCTAAATAAGGTAATAATAAATTATATTTGTTGAATTGTTTGATGAATGAGAGGTACAAGGAAGGGACTTCATTTTCATATCACTTGTATGAATTTTAAGGACTCCTGGATCAACTGTTAGGAATGGGTATCAAGTTTGATGATAAAGTTTTAGAACTATGGCTTTTGAACACTCTACTTGAGTCTTGATAGACATTTCGAGTTTAAATTACAAACTTAGCCCCTAATAGTGTTGTTTCTTTGCAAGCAACAAAGAGTAGGGCTTTTAATGAAGAAATGAGAAAGAAGACACATGATTCTTCATCTCAGTCCGAGCTGCTTATCACTAAAAATAAGGGGAAAAATCATAAAAGAGAATTGAAAGGTGATAGAGAGAAAAGTAAGAGTAAGTCAGAGTCCAGATATAAGAATTTGGAATGTCATCATTGTCATAAAAAAGGATATATTGAGAAGCATTGTTTTCTCTCGAAAAAGAAGAACAAGGGCAATACTGTTAAGTAGAAAGAGAAAGATCAAGATGATGATGATCATGTTACTACTAATACCAATGAAGAGCTTCTTATTCTTCATGATTTTGAATCAGTTAATCTTGTATGAAATGAAAGCATAGGGATAAAAGATGAAAATGATTGTTTTACTACTTTTATTAGTGAAGATCTTCTTATTCTTCATGTGCATGAATTAGTTAATCTTGTTTCAGATGAGAGCATATGGGTACTAGATAGTGTGCCACATTGTATGTTACCCTAAGGAAGGAGTTTTTCACCTCTTACACACTTGGTAAGTTGGGATTGTTAAAAATGGGTAATGATGGTGAGGCTAAGGTGGCTAGTATTGATGACATTTGTTTGCAAACCAACACTGAAATGGAGTTACTACTTAAAGGAGTTAAACATGCTTCAGATGTTCGCTTCAATTTGATCTCTCTTCGAAAGCTTGATGATGATGGTTTTGATAACGACTTGAAAGGTGATGTGATTGTGGCTAGAGGGGAAAAATTATCTAAATTGTATTGGATAAAGCTTTGGTTGTTAGAGATAGTATGAATACCATGGATAAGAAAGTTTCAAATTTATGGCATTGAAGGTTTAGTCATATCAGTGAAAAATGGCTAAATTGCTTAGTAAAAAAGATGTGCTGATTGAAGAGTGTTCAATTGGATAAGTGTTCTCACTACATGGCTAGTAAGTAGACTAAAATATCTTTCAAGAATCATTCTCCCTCAAGGAATTCAGAGTTACTTGAATTGGTGCACTATGACATTTGTGGTTTGTTGAAGGTAAAATCCTTTCGTGGTGTTCTTTACTTTATTTCCTTTATTGATGATCACTTGCGAGTCTTTGGTTGCAAGGAATTAGTGCATGTTCCAAAGGATGAAAAATCCTAGTTGGATGAAAAGACAAGACAGTGTATCTTTATTGTTTTTGGTTAGGATGAATTTGGCTATAGGTTGTATGATCCGTTGATAAGAAGCTTGTTAGAAGTAGTGATGTGAAAAGTTCATGGAAGATGAAACCATTAATGACATTGATAATGTAGAGAAGATAACACCTGTCAAAGATTATAATCTATATGATGCTAATCTAGTGCAGTTACTTATTCATAATCTAGATGCTAATAATGGTAATATTCAACAAGGTATGCAACATAACTATCCTAATGATGAGTAGCTTGGAGATAGGTTAGATGTTCCAACAAATGATGTTGGAGGGCAACATGAATCCCAAGAAGAGACTCTAAATGATGCAGCCAAATCACCTCAAGTCTAACTTAGGAGGTCTAATAAGCATAGATAACCATCTGAAAGGTATCATTCTGATGAGTATATGACATTGATTGATGGGGGAGAACCTAAGTGTTTTGTAGAGGTTATAAAGAGTGAAGAAAAACAAGTGGTTGGGGGTACAATGCAGGATGAAATGAAATCTTGCATGACAATCACACATTTGATTTGGTGAAGTTGCCTAAGGGCAAAGGGGCCTTGGACATTAAGTGGATTTATAAGGTGAAGTATGAAAGCAATTCTAGATCTCCTTGGTATAAAGCTAGATTGGTGGTGAAAGGCTTTAGTTAGAAAAAAAGAGGTGATTTTAATGAAATTTTCTTTCCTGCGTGGAAGATGTCATCCATTAGAATTGTACTAAGTTTGGCTATTATTCTTGATTTAGAGGTGAAGCTAATGGATGTGAAGATTGTGTTATGTGTGAGGAAGGCTACTTCTGATTACCGTATCTTTGTTAGAAATTTTTTTGGTGATAATTTCATTATTCTATTATTATATGTTGATGACATACTTGTTGTTGCAAAAAATATTTCCAGCACTGACAGGTTGAAAAAGCAATTAGGTGAGTCATTTGCCATGAAAGATATAGGAGCGGTTAAGTAGATTTTTGGTATAAGAATCTTGCGTGACAAAAAAAAAAGAAGCTTTGGCTATCTCAAGAACACTACATTGAAAGAGGGCTACAGAGATTTCAAAAAAAAAATGCTAAGGCTATAAGCACTCTTCTTGCTACTCATTTTGAATTAAGTGCTAAACAAAGTCCTTTAAGTAAAGTCGATAAGTTAGATATGGTAAAGAGTTCCTTATGCATCTATAGTGGGCAGTTTGATGTATGCAATGGTGTGCATAAGACTAGATATAGTACATAATATTGGTACAGTCAATAGATTTTTATTAAACCTAGGTAGAGAGCATTGGAATGCTGTGAAATGGATTTTGAGGTATCTTTGTAGTACTGTTGGTATGAGGCTTTATTTTGGAGGTGATAAATCTACCCTTGAGGGGGTGCACATTCAAATATGACTAGAGATATTGATTCTAGAAACTTCATTTTGGGCTGTTTAATTAAATTGGCAGAGGTAGATGTGACTTGGCAATCTAATTTGCAAAAATGTGTAGCTTTGTTTACAACAGAGGCTGAGTTCCTTGCTGTTACTAAAGCGTGCAAGGAGTTATTATGAGTGAAGAAATTCTTCCAAAAACTTAGTTTTACTCAAGACAAATGTATGCTATTTTATGATAGTCAAAATGCTATACATCTTGGTAAGATTCCAACTTTCCATTCAAAGTCCAAATACATTAATGTGAGATATTGTTAGATATGTGATGTTTTGAATGCTCAAACGTTGAAGTTAGTAAAAAATCATACTGATAATAATGATGCTGATATGATGACTAAGGTACTACTAAGATGAAAGTTTGAAACTTGCTGTGAGATCGTTGGATTGGAGGTCTTCTCCATATAGTCAAGAGAGATATGTTGGGTGTGGGCTCTCTTCCTATGTGGAGAAATACTCAAACCTAAAAGGCCATTATATGTCTCACTTATTTAAATAGAAATGTTTCATATTAGGATATGAGAGTGAGGTTATATTCAAGTTAGAATAGCCGCTTTTGAGAGAGACAAGACAAACATTATTTTCATACATTCACAAAGTAGTCACGGAAAAAATTCATTTGCAAATTCATTAACTATTGGATTTGGTTGAAATTTTATCAGCAGGTTTAAGACATTTAATTCTTCATTTTCAATGTTTGGATCAATGTTTAGTTGCCTATTGTATGTGATATTTAGTACATACCAAATCTATGTTTTTGGTTTTTTTTTCTCTTCTTTTTAATTCTCTATTATAAGTTTGTTACTTTGGTTGATTGAGAGGGTTTTCAGCACTAATTTGTGTACTTAATTGAGACTCTTTCATTCTCTTATTTTTGATGATAGTGGAGTTGTTGTCATTGGTTTTGACAACTCATGGTTTTTACCCTTACCAAGAGAGGTTTTCCACATTAAAAATCTTGGTGTCTCTTAATGTGTTTGCATGGTTTATTTTTTCCCATTTATTTGTTTGATTGCTTCTCATAGATTCTTGCAAGTAGGAGAGATTTATTACTCTATTAGGGTAAGAATTTTTAAGGTGTTTGGGCTCAATTTTCTTCAATTCGTACTCTGGAATCTTGAGGTATGACATTTCTTTTGCTCTCTTCTCCCTTTTATGTGAATTTGCAACATGACTTTCATTTTGGGATGTTGAGATTTGAATTTGTAGAGCTTGTGAGGGTCTTTGGTTGTTGGAAATGCTTAAGAATATTGTATAAAAGCTTTCTAATGCTATAAGTATCTTTGTTTGGAAAGATTTCATGTGTTTTATGTTGATATTTTGAGGTTGATACAAACCCTAGGGTGAAAAGTGAAGACTGAGATTATTTTTCTTATATAACATCTTTATTTGCCCAAGAACATGTGTACAAAGTTTGGCTGAGTTTGAACTTGATTTGATTTATCGTATCTAGCTCGAAAGTTTAACATACATAATTGATGTTTTAACTAGGAATGGGTATGATGGTTGTAGTTGGGTGTGCTGAATGATAAATTCATGTGTATTGATATAAATGTTAACGTTAGATGGGATATAATTGGAAGTTTAATGTGAAATATTGATTTATGGAGCCTATGTGACCTAATGGGTTGCTTATGGTTATTAGGCTTGAATTTGTGTGTTTGGAAATTGTTGGGGGAGGAGGGGGGGAATTCTTTTGTTTGGCTACTTGTTGATCATCTCTTATGAATTGTGTGTAGCTTGGACCACTTGTATGGCTTACTATGGTGACGGTTTCACGTTTGGTCGGGTTGAGGTTACCAAGGAGTAACTTTTGTTTATGTATATGCATTTAATTTTTTATATTATGATATGCATCCATTGTGGCATAGCTAGTAAGTTTCTTATACCTTTTCCTTTCTTCAAATTTATGGAAAGTAATGGCTAATGACAATATATATATATATGGTAGAACTTGTAACTAGTAAGCGTGATATATGAATATTTGGTTATCCCCATGATTGTGTTTTGTATGTTAGTACAATGCTAGCATGATAATGCATATGGTAAGATGGCATGTTAGCATGACTTATTGACATTGTCACTGGTTTTTATTGGACTCAATTGATGAAAGGTAGGAGCTGTAGCTAGATCTATCATAACTACGACTAGATCCCAATTTGTTTCTTGGCCATGGCTAGACTTGTTCTGGCAATGGGTAGCCTTTTGAAGTGATAGATATAAGTGAGTTTTTAGTTTGAAAGTGGGGTAAAGTCATTGTAGGTTTAGGGGAAATGATTTATGATCCAAAGATTCTTCCAAACACTTAAATTTTAAGTGATATGAGAGGAGAGAGAGATGGTAGATAGAAAAGAGGGACGAAGGAAGGGGAGAGAAGCTAGAAGAATTCAGGGAGAGAGAACTCAAGGAGGAAGAAGGGAAGGGAGAAAATAGAAAAACTTGAAAGAGAGAGAAAATTCCAAATAACCAATATCATTCAATTCATTAACCAAGTTTTCAATTCGAACTACAATGATAGCTATTTATTAGACTCAATTGAACTTTATAGAAGATTGACACAATCTAATAAAATATGAAATTATTTAACCAAAAGATTCAATCTAGGGAGATTATAAAAATCTTACTTGTTTGAAAATTTCTTAAAAACTAAGATATTCTAGAACATTTTAACCTAAATTTAAAGAAAAAATCATAAAATAAGAAATAAATGAAATATAATATAAATCCTAAATTAAATCTAAAAGATATTATAAATATTCTAATAAAATATCTTTATTTAAAATCTTAATTATCTAAAACTATCAATTCTATCATTCCCCTGGGCATTTGAAAGAACTCTCTTCCAAAGAATTAAAACTCAACATGACATCTAGATCTAGGAAGCCTTTCTTGCAAATAAGAAAGCGAAGGATGAGATCTAAATGAGGGAACTTCTTTTCAGAGTTTAAAAAATTCTTCAACTCTGGAAATTCCTTCTAACGGACAAGGTAATGGTGCAAGAGATCATTATTTAGGAAGATAACATACTCTTCCATAATAGTTTTTGCTCTCAATGACATGGTAGATGGATGAGATGGAACAAGAGCATCTTGAAGTTAAGGATCTACAACATTACAGGACAAAACTTCTGCTGGTGGAGATTGTTTCAAAGCTTGCTTCTTTTTCAAGCTTTTCTTCTTTCTGTGATAATGGAGGCATCACTTGAGATTGTTTATCTTCATCTGCTCAACAAGATTTTTCTGCAAAGGCTTGTTTGGCACATCTAATGCAAGTGAATGGCTTTTGATGAGAGTATCGTCTTCTATAATCACAACTTCATCATCTTCTTTGGGTTCTAAGGAATTATTCGCAGTAATAGAGGTCTCTTGATACACTTTTTCTTCCTTCATCTAAAGTTTGCACTCTTCCTCTACATATTAAGAAGTTATTTCTATACCCAATTATTTACACCACAACTTCATAAGGTATATGACTTTTATGCGCATATGGTGCAACTCCTCCAATAAACAAGGCATGCCTTTCTAATGAGTTAGAATAGGAGAAAACTCGTGAAAACACCTCAAAAACGTGGCTCTGATATTAAATGATGTATGAGGGGATAGAAAGAGTAGACAAAAAAGAGGGAGGAAAGGAAGGTGAGAGAAACTAAGAATTTAGGGAGAGAAAACTCAAGGAGGAAAAACAGGTAGGGAAACAATAGAAGAACTTGAGGGAGATAGAAAATTCCAAATAATCAATATTATTCAATTCATCAACCAAGTTTGCGATTTGAATTACAATGAAAGCTATTTATTGGACTCAATAGAACTTTCTAGAAGATTGACACAATATGATAAAATAGAAAATTATTTAACCTAAAGACTTAATCTAGGGAAATTATAAGAATCTCACTTATTTGGAAATTTCTTAAAGACTAAGATATTTTAGAACATTTTGACCTGAACTTAAAGAAAAAGAAATCATAAAATAGGAAATAAATAAAAAATAATATAAATCCTAAATTAAATCTAAAAGATATCCTACATATTCTAATAAAATATTTTTATTCAAAATTCTAATTATCTAAAACTATTCATTTTTCATCATAAAGTTTTAAATGTTGTTCCTTGAATATCTATCTCTTATTTAAAGAATCATTAGGAAAACCACTTTTGTATGTCATAAACTCACTTATATGTTATGAAACTTAAAGGTGATGATTTTTCTTTAAGATGTCTCTTTAAAGCTGAATTTAATAGTGTTGAAAACTTGATTTTCGGGTAATTTCACTTTTGATTAACACATAACCACCTAATATGAAATCAATGTTCTTTGTTAGAATGCAAACTTTATCATGTTAAAGTAAGGATGTTACAACAAATGAGACTCTAGCCAATATCTTCTCTATCAACCTAAAGGCAATATTGATTGATGGAGGTCCTTCCTTGTGCAGCAAAATCATCACATAAAATGGAAGCAGCAGGGGGTGGTGATGTTTCCACCTACTCTTTCAAGCCCACCCCCTTTGATGCTAAGCCTGCTGAATATTTGGCAATACAATTTCTAACTCATTTAATCAATGAGAAAGATATCAGGGTGTGATTTAAACACATCTAGGCTTTGTTCCAATAACTATCTCTATTGCCAATAACATCTTTCAGCAGATTGATTCTATAAAAAATACATCAGTTCAACACAATCTATAATTCCATAATACTAAGGGAAATCAAGCAGCTCTAGTGCTTTTCTGAAGTGCATATATTTAGCAACAAAGACAAATTTTGCTATGATATAGTCAAACTGACCACCAACAAAGGCACCATTGTGATCACAGCATATAGCTCCTATTCCCCTCCCCCTCCCCTTTATGAAAGTTAGGAAGATAGGAACCATCACAATTAATCTTTGTTTTACCTGGCTCCGGAGCTTGCTACCCATCAAGACAAGAATCAAAGTTGTTATTAGCGGCACTTGAGGATGAATGAACAACATCCTAATACTTGTGTAGGCTTGTTTCTGCAAGTTGCAAAACACATATAGAATCAACCCTCCGCCACTATTAAAATTGTCTATATTAGTCCTTCTAAATATGCTACAATAATAGAGTAAAGAAGGCTTTGTCTTCATCTTCTAATTGGGTAGTACCTGTTAAAAATTGCACGTAGCAAGAATAGAAATTTAACACATTATAAGGACTATGGGTTAAAGCAATAGGGTTGCCAAACCATACGGTTGTAGCCCTGGACACTATAATAGTAGGTATTCAATTGTTTCACTCTTACTCTCGCACACAAGGCATAGAGGATTGACTCTACATCTTGGAGGAACCTTCAAAGCTCAAACCTCATTCCATAAACATCTCAGAATCACATAAGATCCATTAAAGGCCCCCTGAATTTCGAGTATCCACATTAGCACATCAAAATTGGTACCCTAATTGAACCTTATAAGCCTTATCCTTTGCCTTCGGCCATATTAATCTATCGGTTCTATTCCATCTTAGAAGAGGGATTCATCGAATAATCTTAAGCAATGAACCTTGCATTATGCCTTCAATAGAAGATAAATCCTATCTACCATTTTGTATTAAATTAGCCATAACCAATCCCAAATTTTGATTCTTTGGATTAAGACATCTTATATTGGAGCTCCTAAAACTTGGGATCTATTGTCCTTCCACACTTTTACTAGCTGCCATTCCCAATTTGCCACATATATCTTGTGTCAATATCTCCCCCCCCCTTATAAACTACTCCAATCATTTGACCAAAATGGATTTAATTGAATAACATTTGAGTTTAATGGCTAATTTTTGTGCTTGGTCCTTAAATGGCACTAATTTTGGATTTTAGTCCTTTTTGGTAATTATCTTTTTGGTCTCTTAGTGTTATTAATTGAAAATTACAGATTTATGCTTGTTTTAATTGTCCTAGTTTTAGATTAATGATCCCTATTTCTAATTGTTATGATCAAGCTTCATTTGGTGGGAATATTCAAGTTTAATTTGGTAAATCAATGTTTGTACCAATTAGAGACTTTTCTAATTAAATTAAAATAAAAAATTATTTCCACTTATTCTCTCCCTTCTTCGGCTACTTATTTTAATTTCTTTTTCATTTTTTTTAGTCTACTTGACTTTTCTACCTTTGTTTCTTGTTAAATGGACCTTGGTTTTTATATTTTGGCCGACAACCATTTATGGAATGAATGCAATTTCTTATTCTCTACTTCTCTTTATTTTCGTATTTTTTACCACAGCCATTTTCTTTTCTTTTCCCATTTTATTCTAATAAATGACACCATCTTCTTGTCCATTATCCATCATTGGATTGCATTCTTATCATGTGTCAAGGGCCTAGATTATTTCCCACATGCTTCTTTAATTTTTGTGACAATTTACTTTGATAAATTTAATTCTATTTTGTAAGGATAATTCATGAAGAATTGATGCCAGACTAAAGGGTAAGGATGGAAGTTTAAGTCTTGGAAAATCACACCATTTGATTTTAGCCCTCCATTTTACAATATAACTTCTACCATTCATTTTTCACCCTAATTTGTTAACTTTACCATGGTCTCATGAAGATTATGAGTGTAATTTCCTAAATTGCATAAAGAATGCCACTGTATATATAAAAATATGGGAATGTAATATCTAATGTATAAAAAGATGGAAGAAGAAGTAAGATGGTAATTTCACATGCGTGGCCCTTAATTGGAATTAATTTTCCATATGATTCTTAAAATGAATTATGTTTGATTCTTAATTGGAATATAATGCAAATAAGGTACTTAGTAGAAATTAATTCTAGAAGTAAAAATTATGCAATATACTTATTGAATAGAAGCTCTTGACAAGCTGAGCATAATAATATAAGTATTAGGTAGCTGGAAGATCGAGATTGAAAAAATAGACCAATTTGAAAGTATAGTATGGATGTATAAAAAGAATTATTTAAGGTTTGGTTCATATGAAAAATTAAAAGAAAGTACCCAAAAGAATAAATATTTGTGTTTTTGACTTGGTTTAGGGGCAATATCATAAATATTAAAAATTACTATCACAACGAAGCTCATGACATGCCGAACCTAATGGTATAATGCATTGAGGTTAATGAAATTAATGTGAAGACAAATTAAGTGCCGAGCATCATAAAATGCACAGTACAAAGAAAAAGGATATTATGGGCCCTACAAAAGGCAAAAATTATGAACAAAAGTATGTAGACCCCACACAAGTGATTGTTGGGACAAAATAATGAAGTAAACACATATATAAATATAAATTAATTCTATATCCATAAGGTAATAAAATACTGCAAAAGTAACTATCAATCCAGTAAAAAGTAACCAACACAGAATATATCTGGATTGGGAAAAATATGCAGTATTTTGGAGATAATTCTCCCTTAGTTGGCACCACCTTGCAGCACATGGGATAATAGAAATTTTAATTAATTTTTGGGATTACTTCTTTAAGAAGTTGTAAAAAAAGGTAAAGTAACTATGGTTAATTTTAATCTAAACATGATTTAAGCTCTCCATTAGATCTCTTTCCTCCTTGATCACCTACGTGATGCACATAAGAGAAAGAGAGCTCCAAATAGCATAGGAAAGAAAAGAGAAAAGAGAATGCAAAGTTGGAAGCTTGACGATTCAAGTTTAAGGTAAGAGTTCTACCACTTCAAGCTTGTTGTTCCAAGTAGTTTATGATGTTTTCATGGAGTTTTCTTCTTCTCCTTCTCAAGTTCAATTCTAACCTAGGTTAGGAATGTGAAAAGAATTGGGTTTTCATGCAAGAAATATGGTAGAAAACTTGAACTAGTCAAGAAAGTAGGATTTCTAAGAGATTAAAGTAAGATTACACGAAATTCTTTTTTCCTTCCTTAGGGTTGATTTCGGTCAGAATAGGGGAGTATTTTAGAGTCAAAATTTCATGATTTTGATGCCAAAAATGGATTCTCCATGATGAAAAACCTTAAAAATAAGTGTTGGTTTAAGAAGAAAGGCTAAAACCAGTTATATTAGCTTTTGGGGTTAGTATGAGACTTTATGAGGAAGATCAAGAAATCAGTGGCTTAAGTAGATGTTTAATATTGTATTTAGGTTTGAGAAAGCTTAAGCAAGCTCTTGGAAGGGGTGGAATTAAGTGGTGAAGTAAAGCTTAACCAAGGTAGCATTTTACCGTTATTTGTATTATGTTATCTTATCAAATTTTTATGAACTTGATGATTTGCCATATGATTGTTTTGATATTTTGTGATTGTTTGGTTGAGTTAAATGAAAGAGGTTTTGACCTTGAGATGTCCAATTTATTAAGAGAAAAAATTTTCTGAAATTTTTATGAATTATTATGGCATTTTATATTTTCATAAGAATGATTGATGTTTTCATAAGTGATAATATGCATGCATAAATGGGTAGTGCGATTGGAATTCTTTAAATCTCATCCTTCATAAATGACTAATATGCTAGGGTCAAGCAATGTCAGGAATCCAAGAAGAATCAAAGGAATGGAGGAAGAAAATGATTAATGATATGATTATGCAAATATTGATGTTGTGTTTTGAGAATATGTATAAATTTATATGTAAAGGTTAAAATTTGTTTGATGCTTTGGATATGTTCTTGTAAGTCATGTTATAATGTTATATTTAGAGTTGGAACAATGAATGATGATGTATTATATTTATGAATTTTATTATATAAGTTATGACATAATTTTATCCAAGATGACTAGTCGTAATTGAAATAGGAAAACTCTATTAGAGACAGAGCATTTGTAACATCCCTAAAATATTAGATAACTAAAAATGCATAGAAAATTTACAAAAACTGGCAGACACCATTTTACATTAAATAGGGCAAAGAAGTCATTTTTTTCCAATTGGATGGAAAAATGAGAAATTACATTTTTACTCCTAGAATTATGGAAATGACAATTTTGTCTCCAAGCATATAAGAATTCACCTAGGGAAGAGAAGTCAAATATTTTAGCAAAAATTACACCTACGACCTGAAAGTTTTAAAAATTATAAATTTGTTCTGGGTTAAGGGCATTTTTGTAAATATAAAAAATTATAGTCAAAATGAAGCTCTCAATGAGCTAAGACCAATGGAATATAGTATCAAATTTATTAATATTAAAATAATATTTATTGGGTAATTATAATTTAATATTAATATCTTACCCGATAAATGTCAGTTTGAACTGTAGGAAAATGCAGCATTCATTCAAGAAAAATGTATAGGTCTTATATTTGGACCAATTGGGATAAGTATATTATGGTAATTTTATATCCCAATATAATTATAATTAGTATCTCAATAATAGTAAATATACCGCTAAAGTAGCTTTATTTGTCCAAATCGGTTCAAGATATATCTGGATAAATAAAAGCACAATATTTTTTAACCAAAATACTCCCATTTTTCATGCTCCACAAGCTGCACATAACAAAATAGCATTAATTTATTATTTTCATGAATTTACAAGAAAAATCAAGAAGTTTTGGTGGCATGATTTCATTGGTTAGCTTCTTTTATTTATACTCCCTTAAGTTGGACATTTTGGACACTTAGAAAGTGGGAAGAGAAGCTGCAGCAAAGGGGAAAGAAAGGGAGGTTACGTGGGGTGAAGGAAAAAGGAGAAGAAAAAGGGAAAAGATAAAATCCAAGAAAAATAGGTAAATTCCTACTTGTGATTTTTATGGTTCCTAGCTTAGTTTTCAAGTGGTTTAGACTAAGCTTTGAAGCTTCTCCTCTTCTCCTCTTCCTGTTTAGTTTCATTTTGGATATGGATTTAAGAAAGGAAGTGGTTTTATGCAATAAAGTTTAGAGAAAGTATGAGACATAGAGAAAGAAATAAGTTTTGGAAGGTTATGAAGCAAGTTTTGAAAAAATTCCATTCTTCCTCCTAAACCCTTGATTTTGGTTAGTTTAATATGATGGAAGGAGTTGGATTTTCACTAATTTGACCCCAAAAAATGGTTTCCCTATGATGGAAAATCTTAAAGGCAAGTGTTGGCTCAAAGATAGAGCCTAAGATAAAGAAAATGGATTTTCAAAGGTTTGTAGGGTATTATATGAACTCTATATCTCATGCTATGAAATCAATGGCTTGAGCTATTGTCTAATGTTGTCTAGGGATTTGAGAAAGCCTAAGGAGGCTATTGGGAGCATTAGATTCAAGAGGAAGAGCCAAAAGAATGCTTCAAGGTAGCTAAGTTTCATATTCTTGCTTTATGTTCTTTTATTATCTTTCTATGATTAAATTGTGTTGCTATATTGCAATTGTGATTTCTTTGATTGGTCTTGGCTGTAAAATGAGGGGTTTTATTTCTCGAGATGTCCATTTTCTAAGCCGTTATGCTATCAAATTTTTTATGACCAATGTGGCAATTTATTGTTTTAAATATGATTGATGTGATTAAATGTGATCAAATGTGAGTTATTTGATATAATTGACATAATTGTATAAAATATAACTTGCTACTGAGATTGCCCCCAATCTCATCCCCTCAAGTATCCCAAATGATAGGCACAAGCAATGTCAAGGAGATCAAGGAGCTAAAGAGAATGAAAGAGAGAATGATGCTTGATGATAAATTTAAGCTATGATTCCATATTTTGAAATACTGTATAAAAATTATGTATATGTATATGGATTTGTATCCTTGTACTATTATGTTCTTATGAGCATTATAAGATGATTGGTATGGATTTGAAACATGGATTGATCATGTGAACATGTTATAAGGCCTTTTTTCCATGATTAACTTGCAAATAGCTCATTTTGTAGCAGTGAAAGTAAAGTCATGCTGTTTGACCGAAACAGGGCAAGTAAGTCAAGTGTTATATATTCTCTGAAACAAGAGAGAACAAGATTTCCAATGAGCTAAAGAACACTTAATTTGGACATGTGCACAATTTATAGTATATTTTTGAATTTAAGGGTTAAAACTGGATAGTAAAGTAAAAGCTGCGAATTTCATTGTAAGTATTACTTATTTTGAAAGGAAATATAAAATTGTACAGAGCTCCAAAAATTCATTTATTTACATTTTTCAAATGATCTATTTTTTAAATTTAATATGCCACTGGTTTGAATTCAATTGGAGTTGTACAATGAGAGATATACAAGTTTTTCCAAGATTGTTCTTATAAAAGTGAGGTTATGACTCTTAGTAATTTAAGTTGAAATCATGCCCTACACAAGTTAAATAAATGTATAAGAAAAATATGATGGTAAGTATACATACATAGCTTTCCAATGGCATATGTAATGGATGATTTGACTCAATATAGAGTTAGATATGAATTTTTAAATTTATGGCCAAAATCCTGGAAAAGAGAAAATGGTCATTCAAATAGTAGAAGTTTAAGTATTAAACTGTATCAATTGGTGCAGTTAAATATAATTTTCATATTTTTCACTAGTATAGAATATTTCTAGATTCATTTAGAGATTTGAATCACATTAATTTCATTTTTCTAGAATTAGTTATAATTTTTTAAAGTTTAGTTAGAAAAATGGATAATAGATGAACAGTAAATGTTGAAAAATTTTATTTTTCAAATTTAATTCCTTTAATGATTCAAACTTCTAAAATGGTTTAGTTGGATATTAGAAATGCTATACTACTTGAGAAAATGTATGATAAAGTAAGGTGTTATAGCATTCCTATAAGCGTTATATATTTTTTGAAAGTAGACAGGACAAGCTTTCCAAAGAGTTAGAGAAAACTCAAATTGAATAAATGTACAATTTATACTAAAATTTTAAATTTAGGGGATAAAACTAGGTAGTTTAGGAAAAATTGAAATTTTCACTGTAAACACTGATTGTTTCAAAAGAAAGAATAAAATCATGCAGAGCTTAAAAAATTCAATGGTTTACATGTATGAAAAGATATATGTCTTAAGTTAAATATGCCTCTAATTTAGCATAATTGGAGCTATATAATAAGAGATATGTAAGATTTTTTAAAACTATTCTAGTTGAAGTTATGTTTCGACCCTCAAAGATATTGTTGACTAAGATGGCTTTACTTGCCATGGTGTTTTATTTCAAGTTATTGTGTAAATTCGCATGTTTGGTGTTAAATATGTATATGGAGATGATTATGTCCCTTTAAGTTCAATGTAATGTATAGGAGAACAAGTTATGGCTATGTAACTATTTTATGGCATTTATTTTGCAAGAATATAGGATGTAAAGGGTCATTTTGGCCTTTAGCCAATAAACCCAACACTATCTAGACCGGAAGAGATTAAAAATTGTATAAAGAGCACTCAATTTGGATGTTTGTACAATTTAATATGATTTTTCAAATTTATGCCAGAAAACTAGAATTTCAGAAAATGACCAAATGAACAGTAATTACTGTATCAATTGACCCAGTCAATGCTATGTTTCATATTTTTTTCATGCAGATAATATTTTCAATTATTTTTAGATATTTGAATCTCTTATCTACTATTTTTTTGGAATTAGTTATGAATTTTTGAAGTTCGCTTGATAAAATAGAAAAGTGCCAAATTAACAATACCAAGGTCATGAAAATTCTGTTTTCAATTTTTATATGATTCAAGCTTCCGATTGAGCATAAATGAACTTAATTATGATCTAATATATGGAAATTGAGCCTAAGGTCCAAGTGTTGCATTGGGAGAAAATGACAAAGTGAAGCTAATGTTGTAATTTATTTTCTTTCTTTTAGGATAAAGGGTTGAATGCATTTAATTTTGTTAGAATTCCTTTTGGTTTCAAAGTATTTTCATTCAAAATATGCCTTATTTGTTCATAGGGAGTTGCCTTGTATATGTTCATGAAGTGTTGTTTCTAAGAACTCACTTCTTATAACATAACATGGACTCTTATATGTACATCACATGTTTGCACAATTCAGTTTGTTTCTGTGTGTTAGCTTATTCATTCTTTGTGCAACACTTGAATGTTCATCATATGTGATAGAATTGAGTGTTTTCTCTGATGCACTCTAGTTACTGCTCACTCGGTATTCATTTAAGAGGAACTTCCTCGAACTTTTATGTGTGCCTTTTCGAAAACTCAGTTTGAATTTGTTCAATGTCTTGTACGTTCATTGCCAAGCTATTTGTTCTTTCAAGCTTTTGGCTAAGAATGTATGAACACTTGAATGTACAAGGACTTACTTCTAACATATTTGAGAAAGCATGATAAATGTACAAGAGGTTCTCTCTTCAATGTTCATTGAGGTACCTTGCATTAGAAACCTTTAACAGTCATCTGTGATAAACGTTTATCCAGACCTTACTTGATCATTCAAGCTCTAACAAGTGTATTTTGTACGGTTGGTTAACGTCTAGTTCAACATAGTAACAACTATTATTTTTCTCTAATGGTTGGATTTGCTTGAAAAACTGTTGCTTCATTAAGGATGGTAGGTAACAAATTTAAGTGTACTAAGTGACAAACTATTATTTCATTAATTATCTAGCATTCAAGTTCATACTTACCACCTTTTAGACAATAGTTCTTGAGATTCATCATTGTTTTTATACACTCTTTTATGAGAGTTTCTACTTTCTAGACACTTATTCTTCTTTGAGTTTAAGTATCCTAGTATGGGAAAACTAAGGGATTTTGTCACACACTTCTAAGGGTGTGAGAAGAGAGTATTTCTATAACATTCCTATATGCTTAAATATCACAAAATGCATAAAGAATTTGAGGAAACAGAGAGACACCATTGTGTGTGAAAAATGGTAAAGTGATCATTTTTTCAAGTTAGACAGAAAAATGAGAAAATTATATTTTGACCCCAAGAAATAAAATTCTTTTCATTTTACTCCTTAAAATAGAGAGAATCACGTTAATAATAAGCTAGGAAAATTACAGCTAAGACCTAAAAGAATTAAAAAAATATAATTTTGCCTCGAGTAAAGAGATAATTTTGTAAATATATGAAATTATTGTCAAAATGAAGCTCGTGATGAGATGAACCCAATTAGGTTAACTGATTAAAAATGAAGAAATAATTAGTGTCGAGAATTAGAAGGTAACTTTATACTGAAAAGGATACTTTAAGGTTTGCAAAAAGCAAAAAGATAAAAAGAAAAGTAGTTGAGCATCACAAAAAGAATTTTTAGGAGACAAGATAATAAAGTAATTTCATATACAAGTTTTCTTTAATCCTGTACTCATAAAGTGATTTTATACTATAAAAAGTAACTTTACTAATCCAAGTATAAGGTAACCAACATATGACATTACTGGATTGAGAAAAATATATAACATTTTGGAAACAAAATTAATGATTAAGGAATGGAAACAAAAGTAAGATTAGCAAACCTTACTATTAAAGGCTAATTAATCATGATTAGCAAAAGTAATCATAATTAGTTGCCTTTAAATAACCCTTGTCTTGGCAGAACACACACCCTTAGAAAGAGGCAACAGAGATTTGAAATATTGGAGAGAAGAGGCAGCCACGTGAAGGAAGAAAGAAGAGAAGAAAAATAGGAACAAAAATTAAGGAAAAAATAGGTAAGTAATCATCTTGCAATTTTCAAGTGTTATCATAGTTTCTTGGTTATTTGGGATGGTTTTCATGAAATTTCTTCTCCTTCACCCACTGTCCAGTCTAAGCTTGTTTAAGAAAAGAAAGTTGATTTTATACTATAAAACTAAGAGAAAGCATGAGTTTTTGCTAAAATATAAAGCTTTAGCATGATTGAAACAAGTTTTAAGAAAAACCCATTTTTTCCTCTTAACAAGCAGATTTTGGTCAGTGCAAAAGAGTGTCTTAAGGTTGGAATTTCACTAATTTGACCTTAAAAACAAATTTTTGATGATGAAAAGCGTTAAAGACAAGTGTTAGAATCAGAACCTAAAGTGCCTGGCACTGTATCTCAATATAAAACTGAATCTGCCTACTGCACCTCATTCATAGAACTTAGAGAAGAATGAATATCTTCTCAAGAGTTTGGCTAATGTCACAAAAGGAAAAGATATGCTATATACTTTGCTAGGTAATTAGAGGATTGCACAGGGTAAGGCTGGTCTTGCCTATGACTCTTGTGTAATAAAAGAAAAGATTAAGAAGAAAAATCAAAATCTGTACATGAGGCATTTTGTGCGTGCTACAAGGTAATTGTTATACTATTGAGGCTCATACCCCTACCTAAATATGTGAAACAAAAATATCATTTGCATTATTTCTTCTTACATCTCAATCAAGTAGTTCCTTTACCACCTACCACCCTGTAACAAGAAGGGTCATATTTCCAATTCATGTTCTTTAAAGAAAAATGAACTTGGTAGGAAGGTAGAATAGTACTAACAAAAGAGGACCCAAACAGATTTGGGTACCTAAAAAAAAAAACTAAAATCTATTTTGCAGGTGTATCTTAAAGCTAGCAAAGGTAACAAATGATATATGGGTAGTGCATGGTTAAGACATATGATAGGTGATAAGGAGAAGTTTATCATCCTCAAAGATGAGAAAGGGGGAAAAGTAATTTTTGGAGGTGACTAATATGGGAAAGTGGTTGGCATCGACATCATGGGTAAGAATCCTTAAACATTTATAGAAGAAGTGTTGTTTGTGATTGGCCTCAACCACAACTTATTAAGTGTGAGTCAGATCTGTGACAAAGGGAACTGGGTGTTGTTTAACTCAAAATTCTGCTTGGTCATCAGAAAAAGTGACCACAAGATTATCCTTAAAGCTCAAAACGATGGTAATTGTTATACTATTGACTTATAATTGTTATATTATTCTATATGTTTAATTAGTAAAGATAATGACAGCTGGTTATATATAGCATAGAAGATTAGCATATATTAATATGACTTAACTTAATAAGTTAATTAAAAATGACATAGTTACTGACTTACCTAAGATATCATTTGAATATACTTGCCTAAGTGTAAGCAAACTAAGTCCTTTTTCCAATCTAAAAATATCATCTCCACATCTAGACCAGTCCAACTACTACATATGGATTTGGTAGGTCCATCAAGAGTGAAAAGCATTGGAGGAAATCTATTTATGCTAATAATTGTGGATGACTACTCTAGATTTACTTGGACTTTATTCCTTTCCTCTAAAGATGAGACATGTGATGCATTTGTAATGATAGCTAAAAATGTATAACATAAGAAAGGTATTTCTATTATGTCCATTAAATCTAATCCTGGAGGAGAGTTTGAAAATTCAAGCTTCTTGGAGTACTGCGAAGAGCATGGAATATATCACAATTTCTCAGCTTTATGGATACCCTAGCAAAACGGCATGGTGGAGAGAAAAAGCATAACATTGGAGGAGATGGCAAGAGCAATACTGAAGGAGAAAACATCAACAGAGCATACATTAGACCAATCTTAGGGAAGACACCTTATGAGCTCTACAAAAGAAGGAAGCCAAACCTCTGTCATCTACATGTGTTTAGATGCAAGTGTTTCATCCACAACAATAGAAAGGAGAATCTAGGTAACTTTGGCTACTCTAGTAGAAGTAAAGCATATAGAGCCTTCAATAAAAGAACCAGAACCATATAAGAGTCTGTACATATAGTGTTTATTGAGAATGAGACTCTTTCTAAACCTAACTTAGATGAGGGTGAATTGATTTCTAGCTTTAGAAAGATGAACCTCTCTAAGGAAGATAAAATTAAACCTCTAAAAATAACAGAATCTCCTATTATAGAGGAAGATATTCAGGAGAATGATCATGAACTTGAAGTTAATGAAGAAATTTCTCAAGAACTACCTAGAGCTTGGAGATATCAAATTAGTCATCTTATTGATCAAGTAATTGGGGATATTCAAGAGAATGTTAAAATAAGATAATAGCTTAGGAATAAGATAAATCATTGTGCATTCATATTACAAATTGAACCTAATTGCATAGAAGATACATCAAAAAATTAGTACTAGATTATAGCTATGCAAGAAGAGCTGAATCAATTTGAGAGGAATCAAGTTTGAGACTTAGTGTCTATGTCCAGTGATCATCTGATTATTGAACCAAATGGGTGTTTAGAAAGAAACTCGATGGATTAGGAATAATCATCAGAAACTATTAGATATGCTGGCTTCCTAAGAGGAGGGTGAATTGGGAAGATTAAAATTTTCTGCAAAAGTATAAGAGAGTGGTGAAAGCAAGAGTGACAGCAAAAATAGAGTATAAAATATAACCAAGTGAAAAATAAGATAAGGGAAGAGAAGACACAAATATTTATCCTGCTTCAGTCTCTTTCTCTTGACCTACGTCCAGTCCTCAAGTTTCAACTTGAGATTTTTCACTATCCTGCAAGAAATCATTAGGCTTCTTATAATGCCTCAGTACAACTTGATGCTCTGTTCCAAGAGCTTATAATCTCACTCTTTGCACTCTAGTTAAGTGCTTCTCAAATACCTTATATAATTCCCTCACAAGAAAATATTTCTTCCAAATGAAGATAAGATTAATTACAGTAATTGAACTCTCTAATTTAGAGTGCATATGAAAGTTGAAGTATACGATATAAGGTATGTGAGAGCACAAGATTTTGACTCAAGAATTTAACAGAGTTTCTGTATATATAATGTAAAATTATTACCCACAACTTTAAATGAAGTTCTATTTATAGATTTTTGTCTTAACTATACGTTAGAGATAAGATCTAGCCGTTAGAAACGTTACCCAATAGTTACTTTGAAAAACTATCCATTCACCAACCACATTTAATGCGTCTGACATTCAAAATTCAAATTTTGGTATGTCAACAGACAAATTTCGTAGAGACCGTAAGCTAAAGACTTTAACGTTGTAACTCAAAGTTCGTCTGTTCTAAAGCGAAGTTCAAACTTTCATCTTTGGCAAATGTTTCTATGTTGGAACATATGAATTTTCAAGTTTAAAGTTCTTCTGGTAAGTACGAATAGTTGTTCCATATTGCTATAATGCCTTCGAAATTCAAATTTTGGTACCCAAAATTCGTCTATCAGTGGGCATCTCAATATGGTGCAATAGTTCTTCTTTTCAAAATTTGAATTTTCAAATATTAAAGTTTATTTGTCAAAGAGATCTCTTATTAGATCTAATTCAAAATTTGAATTGCTAAAAACTAAAATTTGTATGTTAGAAGACTATCATAACATTCTTGCAAACTATCTTTCCAAAGTTTGAATTTTCGAAGTCAAAATTCGTCTATCAAAAACTAACTTAGAACTTTCTCTAAACTTTATTTTCAGATGAACTTTTCATATCTTCAGATGAATTTTTCATTTTTCATAATTTGTGATTTATCCAAAATTCGAATTTTCAAAGATAAAATTTGTCTATCAGAGGGACCTCTTTTCTGACTAATATATTTTCACCCTAAAGTTCAAATTTCATATACCAAAGTTCAAATTTTCAAAGTAACAAATCATGTTTAAGATTTCAAAGTTCATCTGTTAGTGGGTATTTTTTAAATACTTCATGAATTATCATAAACCATATTTTTAAAACATTCTTTTGCAAGATCAAAGTCTTTTACTCATTTTGAACACAATAAGAAATCCTATATCTAATCTTATACTTGTTTTTCTTGGATTTCTTCATTTGAGATCTTTTGTACACCTTTGATATTTTCCTTTCAAGCTCTAGTTGGTTTGGAATCATCAAAACACTTAATTCAACATTCTCTCCTTTTTTGATAATAACAAAACAACTTGCAAACTGGATTAGTACTTGGGTTTACTTCAAAGAGCTCCCCCTCAACATATGCATTAAAATTTGAAGATAAGTGCATCATGTACAGTAGATTAATCCTTATTAATTCATTCATAGGTTTAGTACAGAGATATGACATTGCAAACACATAATTCAAAAGCAAGATTACCATTTATAAAACAACACTACAAGAAAGATCAAGCAATCCTAAGATCTAATCACTTCTTCTTGCTGTAGGTCTTGCCAGAAGGTTCTATAGCAGATTTTCCAATTTGCTCGGATGACTTCTTCCCCTTTTGGTATCATTAGGAATTTGAACATGTACAGTTGGAGGAGGGATCTGGGATACTAGAATTGCTTTAAGAGGCATAGGAACAAAAGGCAGGTCAGGATTAAGCTTTGAAAGAGGTATAGAAGCTTCAGAGCTTATGTCCTTATCATTGGAGACTTCAAGAAGCTCTTGCATTTCTTGTCTAGAAACAGCCAATTGAGCGCTCCGTTCCTCTGAGAGACCATAAGCAGAAAGAGGTGAGGATGAAACATTTCTTCAAGCCTTAATCTTTGGGCTTGTAAAATAGCATCATGGGCAATGGCTACTAGATCTACATAAGGTACAATACTTTTCTCCTCATTCAGGACAGCTTGTATGAATGGTGCGGTAGAGATGGCTGCTACTAATTTCTCCACTTGCTCAGATTCTTGAATAGAAAGAATTAAATCTCGAGCATCTTTAGCAATAGGCTCATGGGAGCTTGATTCTTGAGGAGCCTCTTCTTCCATGCCATAGTCCAAGGGAGGACTAGGGCTTGCCTCATTACTAGAGGCCTGTGGAATGGTCTTGGTGCTAGCAGCCTTGGTAGTATGTACATCAACATCTGGTTTAGGGGAGGCTAGCACGAAAGAACTTAGAGGCTCAGGAGTAAGAGACCTGACAGGCTCAGAGAATCCTGGCTGCGGTGGAGCTGATGTGGAGGGAATGACACTCCTGATATCCTCATATGCATTAGCAGCCACTTTCATATTCTTTGTCAATTGATGAATCTGATCTTACAGATGAGCAAATTTGGCATTTTACTCATCCTTAATGCTCAACATGAATATAGACAGGCTGCCATACTGCTTAGTGATCTTGGTTGGCTTAGCTCAAGTAGAGGGAATAGATGACATATGTGTCTGAGTAGGCTGAGATGGAGATGAGACAGGCTGAGAAGACTGAGGCATGGACTTTGGAGCAGCCTCAGAGGTTCATACTTGTTGCTGGGAGGCATCTTCTTCAAAGAATAGGTCTTCTGTCTTTCTAGCTCCCTTCCCAATCTATCTTCCATCCTTTTTTTCTATCTCCATCCTTTGTAGTTCTTCTTCTTTAAAGATTTCAGTAGGCTTCCCTTTTCCTTTTTCTAGATGTTGGATCCTGGCATATTGAAGCATCTTGGAGATGATTGAGGCATATGGTAGGGTGGAATCTTTCCTCTGATCTCTTGCTTTGATCATGCGTTGGAGGATGATGTGGCCCATATTGATTAACTTGCCACGCATGATTGCTGCCATCACATGTGCTTTAGCCCTTGTGATCAGATTGAAACTACCTTCTTTGTTGAAAATAATCCTAGATGCGATGTAGTGAAGGATTCTGACTTGGGCACTGAGGTCAGTGGGCTTCAACAAACTCAGAGGTGGCATGTTCTCTTTTCTTCTAAATAACGTGTTCAGAATTGTACTTTCTTTGTAATTCAGAAAAGACCCTTCTTCCTCTTCTACAGCCTCAGCTTCATCCATGTATTTTGAAGCAGAGATATCAATTTTTGATCCATCTTGCTCTAGAATCTCTAGTACTTCATTGAAGGTCTCATCTGTAAGCCAGATGGTTCTTAATCTTAGATTTACTTTCCACTTCTTCTTCTTACTATTATACTTCAGGGAGGCATACCAAGTCTTAATAACCTCATCATCATATCTTTTTAAAATTCTAACAAATTCTTGTATCTAATTATCTAAAGCCCGGCATCAAAGTTGTTAGCAATCAGGAAGTCTTCCAAATTTACAAAGTGAGGTTTGATTATCTTTTTACTGACAAATTTGGTAGTATACTCTTCTAGAATATGAGCATTGCTCCACAATGGCAACGTGGTTAACTGATATTCTCCAGATTCAGTGCTAGAAGAGGAAGAAGAGGCAGGAGAGATAAGAGTAACAGGAACAGCAGGTTCAGATTTCTTCAAGGGAGTATGAACAGATTTCTTTGAGTCTACTTTAGGAGTTGCTTTCTGCCTCTTGGAAGGAGTTGCCTTGCTTGATTTGCCCTTCCTTTTCTGAGTTTCACCCTCCTTGGAGGCATATTGGGATTTGACAAATCTCTTTGGTCGTGACTCTCCTTTCCCAACTTCTGGATTTTTAACTCTTACTATTTTTGTAGGTGAATGATACAGAAGGATGCTAAGAATGGGTTTATAAGGAGTGAAAAGAAGTTTAATCGATGAGAAATGAAGATTCACGAATGGAGTTGATGGGAATTATAGAGAGAATTTGAACAAACTTAAGAGAGATGAATAGGGTTACATTTGTTCAGAGGAAGACCTTCAGTTTTAACGTATATAACTGTTAAACAGACAAATTTTGAAAGGTTAAAATTCAAATTTCGAGCAGTTACAAATTAATCTACATGGAGAGACTTACTAACAAATGAATTTTCATCTTGAAATTCATCTGACAGAAGCTTAGTTCTGAGAACAAGAAGTGAACAGATGAACTTTGTTTCAACAAAGTTCAAACTTTGTAAGATTCAAACAATAAACAAGCATGATTCAATACAGGAAATAGAAGAATTTTACTTATGAAAGTTCGTCTTACAGAGACCCAATTATGGGATCATGTTTCAACAAATGAATTTTGATTCAAAAATTCGAATTTCAAAATTTTAAAAAGAGTTTCTAAAATGTGTATTTTGAGATATGTAGATTCGTATAACAATCATTTTGAACAGAGACATCATTAGCATTTTATTTCTGAAATTTGAATTTTCACTTTTCAACAGATGGATTTCAAGGGTTAAGAGAGGACTATTACAGCATGTAGCCAACTGAAATTCATCTGATGAGCATCTAAGTTCGAATGTTGAGCATGCTAATTCTTCCACAAATTCAATTCAACATGGAAATTCATCTAATAATTATCTAAAATGCGAATTTTGAATTTCTGAACTTACAGAACAGATCCAGAAGTTTGAATTTTGGCTTCCTTCAGTATCTTTTGATTGTGCAGGTCTAATTAGCCCCATTATACAGATTTGTTGTCACTTAAACTTATGAGGGTTAGCTGCAACTTATATCAAACTTACTCCGATACTAAAGTTAGTACTAATCCAAAGTCAGAAATTTTAAATAGATGTATATAAGGACTTACTTACAGTTCATTGGGATTTACTATATCCAATTCTCTTTTGATTTGCAATGTCTATCTTTTACAAGAGGCTTGGTTAGAATGTCAGCAACTTGATCTTTGGTGGGGATATATTCCAATTTGATGTCTCCTTTCAAAACATGATCCCTTATAAAGTGATGCCTAACTTCAATATGTAAGAATTTGTTGGGCTTCTTGCAATGTCTCAGTACAACTTGATGCTCTGTTCCAAGAGCTTACAATCTCACTCTTTGTACTCTAGCTAAGTGCTTCTCAAATCCCATGTGAAATTTTCTTATAAGAAAATCTTTCTTCTAGATAAAGATAAGATTGATTACAGTAATTGAACTCTCTAATTTAGAGTGCATATGAAAGTTGAAGTACAAGATATAAGGTATGTGAGAGTAAAACACTTTGACTCAAGAATTTAGTAGAGTTTCTGTATATATAATGTAAAATCGTTACCCACACCTTTAAATGAAGTTCTATTTATAGATTTTTGTTTTACCTATACGTTAGAGAAAGATCTAACCGTTAAAGATGTTACCCAATGGTTACTCTGAAAAACTATCAGTTCACTAACTGCATTTAATGCATCTGACATTCAAAATTCAAATTTTGGTGTGTTAACAGATGAATTTCATAGAGACCGTAAGTTAAAGACTTTAACATTGTAACTCAAAGTTCATTTGTTATAAAGCAAAGTTCAAACTTTTATCTTTGGCAAATGTTTTTATGTTAGAACATATGAATTTTCAAGTTTACAGTTCTTCTGGTAAGTGTGAACAGTTGTTCCATATTGTTATAGTGCCTTCAAAGTTTGAATTTTGGTGCCCAAAATTCATCTGTCAGTGGGCATCTCAATATGGCACAATAGTTTTTCTTTTCGAAACTCAAATTTTCAAATACCAAAATTCGTCTGTCAGAGAGATCTCTTATCAGACCTAATTCAAAGTGTGAATTTCTAAATACTAAAATTTATATGTCAGAAGACTATCATAACAGTCTTGCAAACTATCTTTCCAAAGTTTGAATTTTCAAAGTCAAAGTTCATCTGTCAGAGAACTAACTTAGAACTTTTTCTAAACTTTACTTTTAGATGAACTTTGTCATATCTTCAGAAGAATTTTTCATTTTTCATAATTTGTGCTTTATCTGAAATTCAAATTTTCAAAGATAAAATTTGTCTGTTAGAGGGACCTTTTTTCTGACTAACATATTTTCACTCTAAAGTTTGAATTTCATATACTAAAGTTAGAATTGTCAAAGTAACAAATCAAGTTTAACATTTCAAAGTTCATCTGTTAGTAGGTATTTTTCAAATACTTCATGAACTATAGTAAAACCACATTTTTAAAACATTTTTTTGCAAGATCAAAATCTTTTACTCATTTTGAATATAATAAGAACTTCTATGTCTAATCTTATACTTGTTTTTCTTGTATTTCTTCACTTGAAATATTTTGTACATCTTTGATATCTTCCTTTCAAGCTCTAGTTGGTTTGGAATCATCAAAACACATGATTCAACAGAAATAAGGTAAGATTGATGGCCAAATGTTATAACCAAGAAGAAAGGATAGATTATAAGGAAACTTTTACTTAAGTTGCAAGATTTATCATGGAGGAAGTTTATATTGATCAACCTCTAGGTTTTGGATACTCAATTAAGCATAATCATATGTATAAACTAAAGAAAGCTCTTCACAGTTTAAAACAAGCATCAAGAGCATGTATGAGAGGTTAAGCAACTTGTTAATTGAAAAAGGGTTCAATAGAGATAAAGTTGACACAACACTTTTTACTAAGAAGAAAAATCAAGATTTACTTGTTCAAATTTATGTTGATATTATATTCAGTGCTACTAAAGAATCCATGTTCAAGGCTTTTTCTAAGTTGATATAGAGTGAGTTCGAGATGTCCACAATGGGAGAACTTAACTTTTTCCTTAGACTACAAATCAGTCAAGATGGCATCTTCCTAAGTAAATCAAAATATCTTGACTTTCTAAGTAAATCAAAATATATGAAAGAATTACTGAAGAAACTTGAAATAGAGAATGCTAAGTTAATGGGAACTCTAATGGCCATTGCTTCAAAGCTTGATATAGATGAAGGAAAACCATTTGATATCACTCAATGCAGAAGAATGATTGGTTCCTTACGGTATTTAACATCTAATGGACCTAACATCATATTTAGTGTTTGCATGTGTACAAGAAGTCCCATGCAAAAGTTGTGAAGAGAATATTCAAATATCTACTTGGAATAATACCTCAGATGAGACTTTGGTATCCAAAGGGCAATGGAAATGAGCTTATTTGGATATACTGATGCATACTTCACTGGATCCAAGACTGACAGAAAGAGCACAAGTAGCATATGCCAATTTCTTGGATTGTAGGAAGTGCCTATCAAATGTGATAATCTCAATGTCATCAACATCACAAAGAATCCAATAATGCATTCAAGGACAAAGCATATTGGGATCATACACCATTTCATAAGGGATCATGCTAAAAAAAGTTATTATCTTGAAGTTTGTCCAAATAGAAGATCAGTTGGTAGATATCCCCACTTGCAAGAGACATATATGGAAAAATCAAAAGAGAATTAGAAATGGTTAAACCCTAATAAGATGTACTCCTTATCAGCTTATGTTATAAGAGATCAAAATAATGGGGTATCTCAAACTTAGATGAGCAACTTTTGTTGAGTATGGAAATGAGAATTTTTAGCACCTATTTCTAAGTTTTATTCTTCATTATTCACATTTCAATTGCCAATAGATTAACTTTTATACTTTATCTACCATATTGAATGACTTTGCTCACTCAAAATTCAAAATTTGTCCTTTTAACAATCAAATTTGATGATTCAATAGACGAACTTTTCTTTATATGCTATACTTGTGTTTCTACCTTTTAGAAATTCATCTATTGACCTCTTGAAGTATGAATTTTGATTGTTTGTATGTGTATGTGCTATGCCTGCTTGTGTACAACATTCAAACCTTAATGATTCAATATTCACACTTCAGACATTTTTTCATAAAGTCTCGAAATTCAAACGTTGAATCCCAACATTTGTCTGTTGGACCTCATGTGTCTACATGCTTTATGTTGAGACTTCGAAATTCAAACTTTGAGGACACAAATTTTTCCTGTTGAAGCTTCTATCTATGTTAAGTCTCTGACAATAGAATTTCAAAGCTAAAATTCAATTACTGAGATATTCAAACCTTAATGATTCAATATTCGCACTTCAGACATTTTTTCATAAAGTCTCGAGATTCAAACATTGAATCCCAACATTTGTCTATTAGACCTCATGTGTCTACATGCTTTATGTTAAGACTTAGAAATTCAAACTTTGAGGACACAAATTTTGCCGGTTGAAGCTTCTATCTATGTTAAGTCTCTGACAATCGAATTTCAAGGCTGAAATTCAACGACTGAGATATTTTCTGTGTGGTAAGCCCCTGACAGTCGAACTTCAAGGTTGAAAGTTCATCTATCAAGGTTGAAATTTCTTCAACGCTGAAATTCGATTCCCCCCCTTGTATGTGCTATGCCTGCTTGTGTACAACATTCAAACCTTAATGATTCAATATTCACAATTCAGACATTTTTTCATAAAGTCTCGAAATTCAAACTTTGACTCCCAACATTTGTCTATTGGACCTCTTGTGTCTACATGCTTTATGTTGAGACTTCAAAATTCAAACTTTGAGGACACAAATTCTGCCTGTTGAAGCTTCTATCTATGTTAAGTCTCTGACAATCAAATTTCAAGGCTGAAATTCAACTACTGAGATATTTTCTGTGTGGTAAGTCCATGACAGTCGAACTTTAAGGTTGAAAGTTCATCTATCAAGGTTGAAATTTCTTCAAGGCTGAAATTTCATTTCTCCCCCCCTCCCAGCCCAAAAAAAATTCATATGTTGAACTATTACTAAATTGGAAGGGTCAAACACTAAATAGACGCAACCCTATTTGTATTTCAACCATTACAACTTTCATTTTTCTCTTAACCATTCTTAAATTCCTTCGGCCAAACACCAATTTCCAATGATTAAACTCAAAAGCAAACCCTACAAACAACATTTGAGCATTCCTCAAGGCAAAATTCTAGAAGAAATGGTGATAATGAAGAATGCAAACGTTGTCGCAGAATATGGAAGGCCCAAAGGTCTTGCCACGAAAGAAAGTGCTGCTAAAAAATGAAAGGCAGAATCAAGCAAGGGATTGGAGAAAAAGAAACCTATGCCTACTGCTCCATCTTCAAGTGTGGAGTCTAAAGAATTGGAGATGACTACTGATCCTTTTTGCAGACCACATCTTGAAGGAGTCCTTAATGAAATTTGCTGCAAAGAAGGTAATTACTCCACACTAGACTAGTCTAGAACAATTTCTTATTCCAAATTACTTTGATGCTGCAAATTGGTTGGGAAAGTACAAAAACCTTTTAGAAGTTGAAAGGTATGATGAAGAAGCAATCAACAACAAAATAGAAAAACATCAAGTTAGTTACTCTCCGGTCTAGGAACTTCTGGTTGACTGACGAGAGCATTAATCACATTCTGGAGATTCCTAGCCAAGATGTGTTCAAGATTGATATTTCTACCATCAAGTACATAGAAGAGAATGATGAAGTAGATCAAGAGGATAGAGAATACTTGAACTACAAGGAGAGCACAATCCTAAATACAATTTGAGAAGATAGACCTCTTTTAAAAAATGTGAAGCCTTTGGATCTCAATATATAGATAAGGGTCATGCACTACATATTATCTAGGATCATCTTTTTGTTAGATTAACTGGCTTCCCAAGAGGAGGGGTGAATTGAGAAGATTAAAAATTTTCTGCAAGATATCAAGAAGGTAAAGAAAGCAATATATGATGGTAAAATAGAGTATAAACAAATAGTTGTAAAAGAAGTAGTAAAGGGAAGAAGACTCAGTAATTTATCCTGGTTCGGTCTCTCCACTTGACCTACGTCTAGTCCTCAAGTCACCACTTGAGATTTTCCACTATACTGCAAGAATTTCGTGGGCTTCTTGCAAATGCTACAGTATAAAGTTTGTGCTCTATTTTCTAGAACTCACTCATTCACTCTCTGTACTTTCACAAAGTGCTTCCCAATCCCTTGTGATATCCCCTCACAAGAAAATCTATCTTCCAGATGAAGATTAGATTGTTTACAAAGAATAAACTCTCTTAATCAGAGTGAATATGAAAGTTAAAGTACAAATATTGAAGTGTAAGAGTATGAAGCTTTGAGTAAATGATTTGGCAGAGTTTCAGTATATACAAAGTTAAAATCATTTCCCACAACTTTAAATGATGTTATATTTATAGATTTAGGTCTCAAATATCCGTTACTCTGAAAAATTATCCGTTAACCAACCGCATTTAATGCTTCTGACATACTGAAATTCGAGTTTCGGTTGGTCAACAGGCGAATTTCACAGAAACCAAAGGTTAACAGCTTCAACATTCAAAGCTTGAAGTTTGTCTGTCATGAAGTGAAATTCGAATTTTGATATTTTGAAAATGTTTCTAAGTAGTGACATACGAATTTTCAAGTGGAAAGTTTTTCTGTTAAGTATGAAAAGTATTTTCAATTTGCTACAGTGCCTTCGAAATTCGAATTTTGGAACCCCAAAATTCGTCTGTCCGTGGATGGTTACAAGGCTCAGTAGTTCATATAGTTCAAAATTCAAATTTTCAAATATCAAATTCGTCTGTCAGAGAGACCTCTTTTCAGACTAATTTTAAAATTCAAATTTATAAATATTGTCATTCGTATATCAACATATCACTGCAACAGACTCAAAAGCTTAGTTTCTGAAATTTAAATTTTCATGTTCAAAGTTTGTCTGTCAGTGGGCAATTTTGACATTCAATCCAAACTTAGTTTCAGATGAACTTTGACATAATTTCAGATGAATTTCTATAGTTTTCATAAGTTTCATTTTGTCTGAAATTTGAATTTTCAAAACCCAAAGTTCGTCTGTTGCTTAAGGCTTCTTTCAGACACTTATCAAAGTTCGAATTTCATTAAGTCAAAATTTGTCTGTCAGAGAGGCATCTCTTCAGACTTGTTCAATTTTAGTACGAAATTTGAATTTCCAAAGGCCAAAGTTCGAACTTTCATTATGACACATTAGTATTAACCTTTTAAACTTCATCTGTTGGTGGATGTTTTTCAAATGTTCCATGATTTAACATAGAATCAAGGTTTTAAAACTTCTTTCCACCAAATCAAAGCCTTTTACTCAAATTAAAACAAAACTAAACATCATACAGCAAACTTTGCACAGATTTCTCCAGGATTTCTTCACTTGAACTCTTTGTGGACCTTTGATATCTTTATTCCAAACTCTTGAGAGTTGATTTGGAATCATCAAAACTTCTTGATTCAACATTCTCCCCCTTTTTGATGATTACAAAATAACTTACAAACTGGATTAGTACTTGGATTTGCTTTAACAAGCTCCCCCTTAACATATGCATTATATATCAAAAGATATCATATATAGTAGACCATGTGAAGAGATTCAAAGAACAAATCATTGCAACCAAGAAATTCTTTTATTTAATCAAGTGTTGCTTTACAGAGACAAATTTAAGCAAAGTTCTTCTAAATACACAAATCAAATAAACCACAAACAATCATAACGAACAATAGAGACACAGTACAGCACTATACGAGGACTCAAGCCTAAATTCTAATCACTTCTTCTTTAGCTTGGTCTTCTTGCTGTAAGTCTTTCCAGATGGCTCAGTAGCAGATTTTCCAGTTTGGTTACTCTTCTCCCCCCTTTTGGCATCATCAGGAAGGTGAATAAAATCAGCCGGAGGAGGAATCTGAGAAACTGGAATAGCTTTGAGGGGCACAGGATCAAAAGGCAGATTAGGCTCAGAAGGCTCAGAATCCTCAGAGACCTCAAGCAGCTCTTGCATCTCTTGTCTAGAAAGAGCCAATTGAGCCCTTTGTTCTTCTGAGAGACCATATGCAGAAAGAGATGAAGGAGCAGGGTCATCAGAACGAAACATTTCCTCAAGCCTTCTTCTCTAAGCTTGCAAGAGAGCATTGCGAGCAATAGCTTCAAAATCAACAACAGGCACAATGCTTCTCTCTTCATTGCTGGCACCCTCCAGCATTGATGAAGTGGAAATGGCTGCCACTAGTCTTTCAACTCGCTTAGATTCTTGAGTGGAAAGAATTAAATCCTGAGCATCTTCTTCAATAGGCTCATGAGGGCCTGTTTCCTAAGGTCCTTCTTCTTCCAAACCATAGTCCAAGGGTGGACCAGGACTAGGTGTCCTCATTGCACCAGTAGGCTCAGCACCATCTACATCATCATGCTCAGAAGAGGCTATCTTGAAGGGGCTTGGAGGTTCAGGAGTTGGAGACTGAACAGGCACAGAGAACCCTGGCTGAGATGGAGCTGATGTGGCAGGAATTGCACTCCGAATATCTTCATAGGCATCAGCAACCACTTTCATGTTCTTTGCCAACTGGTGAATCTGATCTTGTAGATAAGCAAATTTGGCATTTTGCTCATCCCTGATGCTAAGAATGAGTGTAGACAGACTGTCATACAACTCAGTGATCTTGGTTGGCTTGGCACGAGAGGAGGGAGTGGATGGAATGTGAGTAGGCTTGGATGGAGATGGAACAGGCAGAGAAGGCTGTGGTGTAGGTCTGGCAGCAACCTCAGAGGTACCTTCTTGCTGTTGTGAGACACCTTCAACAAAGAAAAGATCTTCAGATTTTCCTGCTCCCTTCCCAATCCATCTTCCTTCACTTCTTTCAATTCCCATTCTTTGAACTTCTTCCTCCTTGAAGATCTCAGTGGATTTCCCTTTTCCCTTCTCAAGATGCTGAATTCTAGCATATTGCAGAATTCTGGAAATGATAACTGCATAGGGGAGTGTGGAGTCCTTCCTCTGATCCGTTGCCTTAATCATGCGTTGGAGTATGATATGTCTCATGTTAATGAGCTTTCCACGCATGATTACTGCTATGACATGTGTCTCTGCCCTTGTTATCAGATTGAAGCTGCCTTCTTTGTTGAATATGATCCTAGACACTATGTAGTGTAGGATTCTCACTTGGGCACTGAGGTCTGTGGGCTTCAGCAGGTTAATGGTTGGCCAGTTTTCCTTTCTTCTAAACAATGTGCTCAGAATTGTGCTCTCCTTGTAGTTCAGAAAGGGGCCACCTTCTTCATCAGCAGTATCTGCCTCATCATGTATCCAGAGGTGGTGATGTCAATCTTAAGGCCATCTTGCCCGGGGATCTCCAACACTTCATTAAAAGTTCATCTGTGAGCCATATGGTCCGTGATCTCAGATTCACCTCCCATTTCTTCTTCTTGCTGTTGTACTTCAAGGAGGCATACCATGTCTTTATCACTTCATCATCATACCTCTCCAGTATCTCCAACAGATTTTTATATCTCAACATCCATATTCCAGCATCAAAACTATTAGAGACCAAGAAATCTTCTAAGTTTACGCAATGAGGCTTGATTACCTTTTTATTGGCAAACTTTGTGGAGTATTCCTCTTGAATCTGTGGGGTGTTCCACAATGGCAGTGTGGTAAGTTGATATTCTCCAGATTGAGTACTGGAGGAGGAAGTGGAAGCAACTGTCTCAGCAGTAGGAACAGGGACCGAAGGTTCTGCTTTCTTTGAGGAAGAGGGTCCATCTTTCTTTGATTTACCCTTGGGTGTTGTTTTCTGACGTTTAGAAGGAGTTTCCTTGCTTGATTCAGCCTTTCTCTTCGGTTTTTCACCCTCCTTTGAGGCATATTGGGACTTGACCGATCTCTTTGGATGAGCCTCTCCTTTTCCAGCTTCAGGATTCTTTACTCTTGCCATTTTCATGGATGAATAATTCAGAATGAAGCCGAGATTGGGTTTATAGGGTGCGAAAAACAGTTTACACAGTGGGAGATGAAGATTTTCGGTCAGAATTTAAGAGCATTAAAGAGAGGATTTGAACAGACCCAGAGAGGAAGAGAGTAGGGTTGCGTCTGTTCAGTGGAAAACCGTCGGTTTTAACGTAAGTAACCACCTGACAGATGAATTTTGAGGGGTCAAAATTCAAACTTCGAGCAGTTAACAGTTAAACCGTTCAGCAAAGTTTACTGACAGACGAATTTTCTTCTGAAAGTTCGTCTGACAGAGGCTTGGTTCAAGCAACACAAGATGAATAGACAAACTTTGTTTAAACAAAGTTTGAATTTTGAAGAGTAAACATCAAGCAGCAATCAAATCAGCAAACAACAGACGAATTATCCATATTAAACTTCATCTTTCAAAGATTCAACAAGAAAAGCATACTTCAACAGACGAATTTTAAATCAGAAATTCGAATTTCTTTACTTTGAAAAGATTTTCCAACATTCGTATGTTAAGAAATAATCATTTGTATAATCATCATGTTGGACAAACATAACTTTGAAATTTTTGTTCTTGAAAATTCGAACTTTCAGAGTCCAACAGACGAATTTCGAGGCATCACCGAGAACTGTTCCAACTTATAACAGGCTGAAGTTCGTCTGTTGGGTATTCAATAATCGAATGTTGATCATGCTGACTTCTTCAGAAACTTAATTTTTCAAGGAAATTCGTCTAACACATAATCAATATATGAATTTCAACTTTAAAAACTTACAGAATGAATCCAGAAACTTGGAATTTTTGCCATTTTCTTCACTTTTTTATTGTTCCATTCTAGTGTGCTCCATTTTTCAGATTTATTGCCATTGAATCTCATGAGGAGCACCTGCAGCTTAAATTAAATACACTCCGATGCTAAAGTTAAAACTAATTTAATGTTGGAAAATCTAAAAACAGAATTGCACACGGATTTACTTACAGTTCACTGGGATTTACCATACCCAATTCTCTTCTGATTTTGCAATGTCTATCTTCTGATAGAGGCTTTGTCAAGATATCTGCAACTTGATCCTCGATTGGGATGTACTCTAGTCTGATCTATCCTTTCAAAACATGATCCCTTATGAAGTGGTGCCTAACTTCAATATGTTTTGTCCTTGAATGCATGATAGGATTCTTTGTGATATTAATGGCACTTTGGTTGTCACACATGATTGGTATTTTCTTCATCTCAACCTCAAGATCTTCAAGCTGCTGTTTCATCCAGATGATTTGGGCACAACAGCTTCCAACTGCAACATACTCAGCCTCTGCTGTGGATAAGGCCACACTGTTTTGCTTCTTGTTAAACCATGAAACCAAGAATCCTCTAAGAAACTGACATGTTCTACTTGTGCTTTTTCTATCAGTTTTGAATCATGCAAAGTCAGCATCAGTGTATCCTTTGAGATCTTCTCCATTGCCCTTTGGATACCAAAGTCCCATATGTGAAGTTCCAATAAGATATCTGAAGATACGCTTCACAGCAGTTGCATGGGTTTCCTTAGAACATGACTGGAATCTTGCACACATACAGACATTTAACATGATGTCAGATCTGCTAGCAGTTAGATACAGTAGGGATCCAATCATTCTTCTGTACTGAGTTATGTCAAATAATTTCTTTTTTTCATCCATATCTAGCTTGGTTGTAGTAGCCATAGGTATTCCTGTTGGCTTGGCATTCTCCATTCCAAACTTCTTTAGCAGTTCCTTCAAATACTTGGATTGGTTGAGGAAGATACCATCATCATGTTGTCTGATTTGCAGTCCAAGGAAGAAGTTGAGTTCACCCATCATGGACATTTCGAATTCTCCCTGCATTAGCTTAGAAAAATTCTTGCAAAGAGATTCATTAGTAGCACCAAATATAATATCATCAACATAGATTTGAACAATAAGTAAATCTTTATTTTCTTTCTTAGTAAATAAAGTTGTATCTACTTTTCCTCTATTGAACCCCTTTTCAGTTAGAAAATTACTCAATCTTTCATACCATGCTCTAGGGGCTTGCTTCAAACCGTAAAGGGATTTCTTCAGTTTATACACATGGTTTGATTTTGCAGAATCCTCAAAACCTGGAGGTTGATCTACATAAACCTTTTCCATGATATATCCATTTAGAAAAGCACTCTTCACATCCATTTGATATAACAAAATATTTTTCATGCATGCATATGCTAATAGAATTCTAATTGCTTCTAATCTAGCTACTGGAGCAAAGGTTTCCTCAAAATCAATTCCTTCTTCTTGATTATATCCTTTAGCAACCAGTCTAGCTTTATTTCTGATAATTGATCCTGATTCATCGAGTTTATTTCTGAAAACCCATTTGGTACCAATGATTGGATGATTTTTGGGTCTAGGCACTAAATCCCAGACTTGATTTCTTTCAAACTGATTTAATTCATCCTGCATAGCTAGAATCCAGTACTCATCAGTTAAGGCTTCCTCAGTACATTTAGGTTCAATTTGTGAGATGAAAGCACAATTAATCATTTGATCCCTTAACTGCTTTCTGGTTCTAACTCTCTCTTGAACATTCCCTATCACTTGATCAACAGGATGATTCCTTTGATATCTCCAAGCTCTAGGGTGTTCTTGAGCTATTTCTTCATTATTTTCTTCTTCAAAATTTCTCTCCTGAATATGTTCTTCTATATTAATAGATTCAGATATTTTTGGAGATTCAATTATACCTTCATCAGAGATTTCTAACTTTTTAATGTTTGAAACAAGATCATCCTCATCAGTAACATGTTTAGAAGCAGTTTCATTTTCGATAAATACTACATGCGCAGATTATTCTACCAATTTAGACCTTTTATTGAAAACTCTATATGCCTTACTTCTACTAGAATAGCCCAAAAATATACCTTCATCAGATTTGGCATCAAACTTATCCAAATTCTCCTTTCCATTGTTGTGAATGAAGTATTTGCAGCCGAACACATGGAGATGTGACAGATTTGGCTTTCTTCCCTTGTACAGCTCATAAGGAGTCTTCCCACGAATTGGTCTGATGTAGGCTCTATTTATGATGTAGCTTGCTGTGTTTACTACATCAGCCTAGAATACTTGAGAGAGTTCCTTTTCATTTAGCATAGCTCTAGCCATTTCCCCAATTGTTCTATTCTTCCTTTCTACTACTCCATTCTGTTGTGGAGTTCTTGGTGCTGAGAAGTTGTGGTCAATTCCATGCTCATTGCAATACTCCAGAAAGTATGAGTTCTCAAATTCTCCTCCATGATCTGACCTAATAAACACAATGGAAATACCTTTCTCATTTTGTAGTTTCTTAGCTAAGGTTACAAATGCATCAAAGGTATCACTTTTAGAGGAAAGAAACAATGTCCATGTAAATCTTGAGTAATCATCCACAATTACAAACACATAGAGATTTCCACCAAGACTTTTTACCCTAGATGGACCAATAAAATCCATATGCAATAGTTCTAGTGGTCTAGTTGTGGTGACTATGTTTTTGGGTTTAAAAGAAGATCTAGTTTGTTTTCCTCTTAGGCATGCATCACATTCTTTGTCTTTTTCAAAAGTAATTTTTGGCAGGCCAGTGACTAACTCGTTTTTAACCAGTTTTGAAAGCTGATTCATGTTAACATGAGCTAATCTTCTATGTCATAGCCAACTATCATTATCCTGACTAATCAAGCAAACAAAATCTAAGGAAGGAAGTTCATCAAGATCGATAGTATAGCAGTTACCATCCCTTTGAGCTTTGAGGATTACTTTGTGATCACTTTTTCTGATGACTAGGCAGAATTTTGAGTTAAACAGTACCCAGTTTCCTTTGTCACATGTTTGGCTCACACTCAGCAGATTGTGGTTGAGGCCTATCACAAACAGCACCTCTTCAATGGATGTTTCACGATTCTTGCCCACAATACCAATGCCAACTATTCTGCCATACTGATCACCTCCAAAGGTCACCTTTCCTCCTTTCTTGTCTCTAAGGGTAATGAACTTCTCCTTATCACTTGTTATGTGACTTGAGCAGGCACTGTCCATGTACCATTTATTGTTCTTTCTAGCTTTGAGACAGACCTACAAAACAAAGTTCATATTTTCTTTTTAGGTACCCAAATTTGCTTGGGTCTTCTTCTGTCAGTGGTCTTTTCCCTAGATACAGATATACCTTTGGGAACCCATTTAACCTTCCTGTCAAGTCCATTTTTCTTTAAAGCACATGAGCTAGAAATATGCCTCTTTTTGTTACAGAAGTGATAGGTGGTAAAGGGATTACTAGATTGAGAAGCAGGAAAAAAACAATACAGATAATATTTTTATTTTTCATGCATTGGTAGATTATATGATTCAATGTAATGTGACATATGATCTTTCTTTCTATTTCCATCAGCATGCACAAAATGTCTCATGTATACATTCTGATTTTTCTTCCTAATCTTTTCTTTTACAGCACACGGATCATAGCCAAGTCCAGCTTTTTCCTGTTATATCCTTTGACTTCCCATTAAAGTAAACAACATATCTTTACCTCTAGTAAGCCTAGACATGCTTTTCACTTGATATTCATTGGTTTGCTTTAGTTCAGTGCATGATTTACAGCAAACAGATTCAGTAATAGGTAGAGAAATAGTTTTAGAAATATTGTGTTGAGATTCTAGTTTGTTAATCTTTTTCTTAGCTTGCTTCAATTCTTTAACAACTTTAACAAACTCATCTTGCAGCTCATGAAATGCATCTAGTAATTTGGAATAGGAAGGTTCAGATTCATATACCTCATCTTCTTGGTCATTGCTGCATGGGATTTCAGCTTCTTTGGAGGTGAGTGCCATGAGACAGATGTTTGCAATTTCATCTTCATCATCTTCTTCTTCATCTAAGCTGTTGCCCCATATTGATGAGATGTAAGTCATTTTCTTCTTGCCATTTTCATCTTCATCATTTTCTGTAGCTTTCTTTTCTTTTTCTTACTTCTTGAGAAATTGAGGACAGTCCCATTTGATATGTCCTTGCTTTTTACACTCATAGCAAGTGATAAGCTCTTTTGCTTCCCTCTTGTTGTCTCCAACTACTCCTTTCTTAAAGATTTTCTTGTTTCTCTTTTTGCTGTAGAATCTTCCAAATTTTCTGATCATCATATCCAAAGTTTCTTCATCAAGTTCCTCTCCGTTGTCAGATTCTTCTTCCTTTTCTTCAGCAACTTTGAGAGCAAGGCCTTTCTTCTTTCTGTCTTGTCCAGCTTCCTTGAGAGTTTTCATTTTTCCTTCATACTCCTCAAGGCTGCCAAAGAGAGCTATGACAGAGGCCATTGATTCTCCTATAACTTCCTCTATTGCTGCTACTTTGGGTTGCCATTCCAGAGGGAGAGCTCTGAGGATATTTCTGACTTTCTCTGTTTGAGCGTACTCCTTTCCCAAGCTCTTTAGTTAATTCACAATGAGGATGAATCTCTTCTGTATGTCTTTTACACTCTCTCCTTCAGCCATTCTGAAGCTTTCATATTCACCTATGCATGTATTAAGTTTGTTTTCCCTGACTCCAGTTGTTCCTTCATGAGCAATTTACAGGGTGTCCCACATTTCCTTGATAGTGGAGCATTAGCAGACTCTATAGAATTCATCTTGATTCAAAGCACTGACCAGATAATGTTTTGCTTTGAAGTTCAGCAAGACTCTTCTTCTGTCTTCCTCATTCCATTTAGCTTCTGGCTTTTTTCTGTATTTTCCATCATCTTCCAAAGCCATTGGGACAAAATCTCCCTTCTGAATGACTGACCAGATGTCCAGATCAATTGACTGGAGATAGATTTGCATCCTTATTTTCTAGTACCCATAGTGTTCCCCACTGAAGCCAGGTGGTCTATTTGTGTTGTTGCCTTCTGGTAATATACTTTCTCCAAAGCCAGCCATTGCAATTCCCAGACTATGAGATCATTTGATTGGGTATCTGGTCTCTGATACCACTTGTTAGATTAGCTGGCTTCCCAAGAGGGGGGTGAATTGGAAAGATTAAAAATTTTCTGCAAAATATCAAGAAGGTGAAGAAAGCAATATATGATAGTAAAACAGAGTATAAACAAATAGCTATAAAAGAAGTAGTAAAGGGAAGAAGATTCAGTAATTTATCTTGGTTCGGTCTCTCCACTTAACCTACGTCCAGTCCTCAAGTCACTACTTGAGATTTTTCACTATACTGCAAGAATTCCGTGGGCTTCTTGCAAATACGATAGTACAAAGTTTGTGCTCTATTTTCTAGAGCTCACTCATTCACTCTCTGCACTTTCACAAAGTGCTTCCCAATCCCTTGTGATATCCCCTCACAAGAAAATCTATCTTCCAGATGAAGATTAGATTGTTTACAAAGAATAAACTCTCTTAATCAGAGTGAATATGAAAGTTAAAATATTGAAGTGTAAGAGTATGAAGCTTTGAGTAAATGATTTGGCAGAGTTTCAGTATATACAAAGTTCAAATCGTTTCCCACAACTTTAAATGATGTTATATTTATAGATTTAGGTCTCAAATATCCATTAGAGACAAAATTTATCCGTTGGAGAAGTTATCCAACGGTTACTCTGAAAAACTATCCGTTAACCAACCGCATTTAATGCTTCTGACATACTGAAATTTTAATTTTGGTTGGTCAACAGACGAATTTCGCAGAAATCGAAGGTTAACAGCTTCAATGTTGAAAGCCCAAAGTTCGTCTGTCATGAAGTGAAATTCAAATTTTGATATTTTGAAAATATTTCTAAGTAGTGACATACGAATTTTCAAGTGGAAAGTTTTTCTGTTAAGTGTGAAAAGTATTTTCAATTTGCTACAGTGCCTTCGAAATTTGAATTTTGGAACCCCAAAATTCGTCTGTCCGTGGATGGTTACAAGGCTCAGTAGTTCATATAGTTCAAAATTCAAATTTTCAAATATCAAAATTCGTCTGTCAGAGAGACCTCTTTTCAGACTAATTTTAAAATTCAAATTTATAAATACTGTCATTCGTATATCAACATATCACTACAACAGACTCAAAAGCTTAGTTTCTGAAATTTAAATTTTCATGTTCAAGGTTTGTCTGTCAGTGGGCAATTTTGACATTCAATCCAAACTTAGTTTCAGATGAACTTTGACATAATTTCAGATGAATTTCTATAGTTTTCATAAGTTTCATTTTATCTGAAATTTGAATTTTCAAAACCCAAAGTTCGTCTGTTGCTTAAGGCTTCTTTCAGACACTTATCAAAGTTTGAATTTCATTAAGTCAAAATTCGTCTGTCAAAGAGGCATTTCTTCAGACTTGTTCAGTTTTAGTACGAAATTCGAATTTCCAAAGGCCAAAGTTCGAACTTTCATTATGACAGATTGGTATTAACCTTTTAAACTTCATCTGTTGGTGGATGTTTTTCAAATGTTCCATGATTTAACATAGAATCAAGGTTTTAAAACTTCTTTCCACCAAATCAAAGCCTTTTACTCAAATTAAAATAAAACTAAACATCCTACAGCAAACTTTGCACAGATTTCTCCAGGATTTCTTCACTTGAACTCTTTGTGGACCTTTGATATCTTTATTCCAAGCTCTTGAGAGTTGATTTGGAATCATCAAAACTTCTTGATTCAACACTTTTAACAAGGGAGACATCTTTAATATGATCATCAGGGCTGAAGCTTATGTGATAATTGGCCTAATTTGTAGAAAAGAGCTTAACCTTTGAAATATCAAAAGAAGGATTCTACAGTCCCTATGCCTCGATCATTACCAAACTTCTCAAGTTCGCCAAGATCTGATAAGGATGGGTATTAAGGAATTCAAAGAGGAAGAACTGATAAGGATGGGCATAGAGAGAAAGGAGGGTAACTAGGTTGGAAAAGGAGCTGGGATAATTGAAATTTTCTTTTTTGAAGGAGGAGAGCCAGTTCCACAACAACAATAGGAAGTTACTCTTGAGATTGCTCCATCTACCCAATCTCAGAGTGTCCAGCCACCTAAACCATCCATCCCATCCTACTACAACTTGGCCAAATCTAACACCATACCCGAACTATATGATTGCTTATTTGAAATGAGTAGAATGCCCAGTTTGTAAGCTTGCAAGCCCAAGTCACTAATCTAGCAAAAAATTTCAAAGTGGTTGTTGATGCCTACAATGACTTGTGAACCTTTCTCCCAACTACAACCTCGTTTCTCTAATCCTCACACATCTAACTCCCCACATGTCTCGAGTCCTTTAGAAGAAGGCCCTTCTGCTGTTGCTGCTGTTAGTCCTCACGTTTGTAGCAATGGTACTAGCCCTAGTCCATTTGTGGACTATGGTGGAAAGCTACTAAAGTGGAAAGCTTTTATAAGCTATTTATGGAAGAAACTAGACAAGAATCAATTCTTTCAACTCAAGAAATAGAGTAGATAGAAAAGCTTGTAGCAGATCTCACAGTTGCACCCATTGTTCAATCCTCTATCAATGAGAAAAGGGGAATTGTGCCTTATATTGATATTGTTGATGTTGATATTGCACATGCTGCTCAGGTACAAGCTTAGAAGGAGAGGTTGGATGAGATATTTCTACCACTAGCACCTGGACTCACAGTGGAACAACAAGCTCAGTTGGCTAGCCTTTCTAAAGGAAGGTAAGGAGCTATCTTCGGGATCTGATGAAGAACTTCCTCAAGTGCCTCCTTCAACGCTCTTTATACCAGTTCCACTTCAGGACATACTAATGCTCAAGTGTCTCCTCCCTCTACACTTGCTCCTGATTATGCTAAAAAATGGGAGAAGCAAACTAGAGCTGCTGGGCAATTAAGAAAAATGTATGACAAAAGGGTCAAGCACAAGGCCGGAAAGAAATGACAATGGTAGAACAATAGAGCTTAGGCCTTAGGACATTATGTTTTTGTGCTTTATCTCAATAGTTCTTTTCTATTCTCCTAAAAATTTTACTCTGATACATGTGCTGAGATTATATGTTAAAATTTGAATTTTAACACATATGTTGAGGGAGAACTCTTGAAAACAAACTCAAGTACTAATCCAGTTTGTGAGTTGTTTTGTCATCATAAAAAAGGGGGAAAAATATTAAATCAAAAGTTTTGATGATTCTAAATAGTTGGAGCTTGGAAAAAGAATATCAAAAAAGCATGAAAGCATAAAGTGAAGAAATCCAATTATGATCAAATAAAGAATTAGTTTTTAAGATTTTTCACTATATACACTAGGTAAAAAACTTTAAATCTTACTTATTTATATTACCACAGTGTTAAAATGAGTTATTTTAAAATTATCTAATGTTGAAATATGTTAGAATTAAAATATATTGGCTAAAAGAAGAATTTTGCTAGTTGACTTATTTTATGCAAAATTCGCATTTTGCATGATAAAGTTTGAAGTTATAGAGGTTTAATATCTGATAGACGAATTTTGAATTTAAAATTTGAATTTCAAGCTATGCATAGTTAGTGAAAGTGTGAGAAATTCGCATGAACCTTAGTTAAAATTCATTGTTGGTGAAGTTCAAAATGAGTTCAAAGTCACAGCCATTGATAGACGAATTTTGAGATTCAAAGTGAAAATTTCGAAATGTAGAACTTGTTGAACATACCTCTAATAAACAAATTTCAGTTTATGAAATTCAAATTTCGAAATGCTATATGAAAACTTGAGGCAACTGACCTTTCCCTTCAGACGCACTTCCAATATGAAAATTCACACAAACTAACATAGCAAACTTGAAATTCAAATGTCACTTAATAACAAACGAATTTGAGAATTTGAAATTCAATATTAAAGTACTTAACCTTTTGTTTCTATGAAACTCGTCTGATAAGCCACAAACTCGTCTATTAAGGCAACTGACCTTTCCCTTCAGAAGTACTTCCAATATGAAATTTCACACAAACTAACATAGGGTATCTCTTGCAAACTTGAAATTCAAATGTCACTTAATAACATACAAATTTGAAATTCAACATTAAACTACTTAACCTTCTATTTCCATGAAACTCATCTATTGAGCCACAATATTCAAATTTTAGTGTGTTAGAGGCATTTAATGTGGTTGATGAGCGGCTTTCTTTTGTAGACAAACAAGTGGTTAATGTGCCTAATGGCTATCTTATGTCTAACAACTAATTAAGGCATAAATCTATAAATAGAAATTCACTTGAAGTTATGGGTAAATAGATTTAAATATGATATAGTAAAAACTCTGTTGAAGTTAAGTGTTAAAACTTTGCACAATTTATTACTCTTCAACTTTCATGTCTACCGTGTTTAAGAGAGCATTCATTTCTGTATAAAATTTTTTTTCTTCATTTGGATAAAAGATTCTTTGTGAAAGGATAAAGGGAAATACTAGTAAGAGTGTTGAGAAATTTTCTATGTTCTTGAAATAAAGCACAAATGTTATACTGTAGCATTACAAGGAGCCCACTAAATTCTTGCTAATAGTGGCAAATCTTAAGTAGATTAGACCAAACTAAGATAAATTACTGAGTATTCTCTTCACTTATCTCTTATGAATTTTTATTATAGTCTTTGCTTATCTCTTATATTCAATTTTTATTATAGTCTGCTTTTCTGCAAGCTTTTGCTTTCACTATTATATTATATTTTTGCAGAAAAATTTCATAATTCTCAATTTACCCCTATTAGGAAGCCAGCATTCCTTCTTCTAGCTCTTTCACTAGATCCTCCTTAGATTCTGATCCCGAGGCCTTCTTCACCTTCTCTTGACCCCCTTGGCAGAAAATCAATGCATAGCAAACATACTTGTTCACATGGTCCGACAAGGCGTAGAAGACTTCCTCCTAAAGCACAAACCTAACATTGTCCCAAAACTCATTATGTGAGAGAGCATTCAAGGCCTCATTTATTCACAGCAACTTGTGATACAAGGTTCCACACATCTCTAAAATCTCTTATCATCCCTAACCTCCAATAGGAAACTAATGACATGTATGGGATCCTCTTCTTTGTATGTCATGTCTGGTAGTAAATTTGAAGGGCAGTAGCTGCAACCATGGCTACATATGGGGCTTGGACAAAAAGGTTAGCTCTACCCTCCCTCGGGGAATGAGCATACACTATGGTAAATCGTACTATTGGGATAGCCTCTATACCTACTGGAGGATGCTTGTCAATGTTCATAGGGTCATTGGAATCTACACTTTCCTCTAATTCTAATTTAAAAGAAGGGCAAGGGTGGAGGACAATCCTTAGATGCGCTTCATACTTCACTAAAGATTTGGAGTACACTACTAGTACGTCATTTATAAAAATCATAATGAATTTGTCTAAATATGGCCTAAAAATCCGATTCATGTAGTTCATGAAAATTGCAGGTACATTGATGAGACTAAATGACAAAACTAAAAACTTGTAATGCCCATATCTTGTTCAAAAGGCGAGGAATATTCTCTGCTTAACCCATAGCTGATGATACCTAGATCTTAGATCAATCTTGAAGAACACACAGGCTCCAACTAGTAGGTCTAGCAAGTCATGAATTCTGGGCAACAAGTACTTATTCTTCATAGCCACTTTGTTTAGCTCTCTATAATCTATGCAAAGTCTGAGGCTCCTATTCTCCTTCTTTACAAACAATACGGGAGCAACCCAGGGAGATACGCTAGGTATGATGAATTTCTTTTCCAATAACTCCTCTATTTGACTTTTTAGCTCTACTAGATCATTAAGGACCATCTTATAAGGTGCTTTAGAAATTGGACCTACTCAAGGTACTAGATTGATACTAAATTTCACTTGATTATTGTACTAGGACTTATAAATAGCTTTACGATTATTTTGATTAAGAATTTTCAGTGACTTTTCCCTCCTTTCTTTTTATTCCTTTTCATGTGGGTGGTCGATAATGCAAAATTTCATAAAGCCATTCACTACAAACTACTACTAAGTAAAATATATATATATAACATTACAAACAGGTTGAGAGTTGGTGACAAAAAAATAAGTACCAGGAAAGAAGAGTTGGAAGCTTGCTTCATCGGATTCCGAATCTAGCCAGCATCTCAGCCAAAGCTACTGAGCTTAGTCTCAGCACGCCAAGCAGTTTTCCAAAAATCTCTCATTCCTAGCACTACCCATGGAATATCAGACGTTCTATGGGGTCCTTGGTTCAATAGAAGCGCAGGTACCGCTTGCTTTTGGTTCTACAGCTGCTTGATAAATTTTACTCATAACCCCAACAGTTCTGGTGGCTACAATTGACCCAAGGAGAAAAACATAATAAATAAAGCAACGCTATAAGAAAAATATTTGAGTGAAACTTGAGAAAAAGAGTTTTCAAAATTAATAGGCATTATAAGTCTAATTTGAAGGGGCGGGGGAACATGAAAACTTACACTCTCCACCATGCTCCTTTGCAACATTAAGGAACTAAATAATAAATAGGTCAAAATATATTTAATGTTGAACCCAAAGCTTAATAAAGATAAACACAGATGTACTCACCAATTTTTCATCCATTATTCATTGGCCCATTTAGTATTTAGTTCAGGCAAGTCAATCAATTTTTCATCCATTATAAAAGAATTTAAATCTACGATTAAAGAATAACTATAAAAGATAAGTGAAACACAACTAAACAATTAATGATGCTACTGCAAAAAGGGAATCCTACACGATATAGTTAGACCCACCACAATAACAATGTCAGGATGAATTTGTGAAAACTTGTTGTTTTCTCTCTATCGGGCCCTGTAGACTTTAAGCTGGATGTCTCTTGTGTATCTTTGTCTTGCAGACCAAATTTATCTTTCAATGATTTTAAGATTACCGCACTCTGTTGACCTCTTTGCTGACTACTTTCCGAGAAAGGGAAACCAAGTTTCCATTACACGTGTGGTATATGTAAAGCCAATTTAACATTTATATGATATTAGACGAAATGCAAGCAAATACTAGTTCATTAAAGGAACTAAATAATCCCAAACCCTATTTGGAGCTGACTGTTTTGCCTTAACTGCATTTTTGGGCGGCCGCTATAGCTCTTCCTCTCAACTCTGCCTCTCTATTCTAATGAATGCAATAGTAGTATATCAAATCAATATATGTTCAGTCAAATGTTCACCAATTCTTCCTGGACAGTTTGAGACTTTTCCTGTAGACTGGTGCATTTTAGAAAAAGAGGAAATATATTTAAGCAAAGAAAAGCAATAGTAACCAGCAGAAGGTGCAACCACCTTAAGCATACGAATACAATTTCCTTTGCTAGCAAGGCTACTTCCTCGTTGGCAGCAGACCTCATATGCACACACATTTGAAGGTAGATAAACTAATCAAATGCAATCAGAATGCCCTTTCACTTCTAGCAAAGTGCAATGTGCATACTGAAACAGCATGAGTAGAGAGGGTGCAAAGCACTCATATGTGATAGACATCAACAAACTACATGAGTTCCTGTATTCTCTTTACTATTTGCAATGTTCAACTACATACACATATCACAAAACTATTTTTGGATATGAATTTGTGTGTATCAATTCATTTTATCCTGTTTATTATAAAAACAATTAGATAATAAGAAGTTTACATCTTTAAATAACTATCCAATGCCTATTGACTAAATCATTTGTATGAGATAACATTTATAACCTAAAAATGAAGGATACAATGGGCAGTTTGAAGTAGCACTTCAAAGAACTAGCTACTAATCATTTTGATTTCTTAGAAAAAAAGTATACATTAGAACTTAAACAGATACCAATTCTGTGGTAAGCATGTGTGCGTTGGTGGTTGATACAGAACACCATAGCTTCTACTTAAAGGGAATGCAAAATTTCAAAGAGTGGTTAACTACAAACTACTTAGTATTAAGTAAACAAAAAGATAACATTGCAAACATGTTGAGAGATGGTGATGAAAAAAATATGTACCCAGAAAGAAGAGTTGGAATCCTGTTCACTTCATTTGATTTTGGGTTTGGCCAGCAAGAGACTCAACCAAAGCTATTCTACCAAGCTTGCTTTGAGGGGCTCCATTCAATATTGATTCCAAACTTTCCGTCTTAGCTCGACAAGCAGTTTCCAAAGATCTCTCAGTCCCAGCACTACCAGATTGTGCACTAAGCTATACAGATTGACCTATTAAAGCAATCCATGGAATATCAGTCATTCTGGGGGGCTTGGTTCAATAGAAGAGCTTGTACAGCTATGAGGGCTTTTGGTTTTGCAGCTGCTTGATCAAATTTACTGATAACCCAACTGTTCTGGTGGTTACTATTGACCCAAAAAGAAAAATATTAAATAATTTCACCTGAAAAAATACTAAATGAATCAGCACTATAATAAAGACATTTGAGTCAAACCCAAGAAGAGCTTTCAAAAAATTAGTAGGCATAATAATCTAATTTGAAGGGGGTAGGGGAACAAAATGTTGAAAGCCTACACTCTCCATCATACTCCTTTGCAAATCTAAGGGCTCGTGATGATGAAATTTCTGGTGGCTGGACAGCAACAACTGTCACTAGCAAATAGCATCATTGTGGTCAGCATATTCACTGGTCTAAAGAAAAGGATAAAGCCAATAAACAAATAAGACAGGAAATTTCTCTTCAGAGAAAGTACCTCCAAATAACCATCCACTAAAGATGAATATAATATTTGCCAACAGTTGAGAAAACAGGTACTGAATACCAAATAAGCCACAATATACTTAATGTTTAACACAACTTAATAGATGATAAACACACGTGTACTCACCAATTTTTCATCCATTATTCTTTGGTCCAGTCTAGGCAAGTCAATCAACTTCAATAGTAGAGTTGAATCGATGATAACCACACATGTACTCACCAATTTTCCATCCATTATTCATTGGTCTAGTCCAGGCAAGGCTATCAACTTCGATGGTAGAGTTGAAGAACAAAAGGCACGAGTCCGATATTCATCCCCTGCAAAGAAAAAAAAATCACTTTATATGTGATTTCTCTATATCTATTGTGGTAAATAAGAATGCATCATTATTATGGTCACAAGATTATGAATTGCTCAGAAGCTGGTGAAGATTGCAATAGTAAATCATAATATGAAAAAACTCTATCAAGCTGACTCACTAATAGCATGGGATGATCAGCCACCACCAAGAGGTGCACAACGATATCTGAATTTATACATCTATTGCAGGCTGTTGTTTGATAAGAAGCATGACAATAGAACAAAAGAAGGTGACTGTTATAAGTAGGATGACTATTGAAGATTTAAATCTAGGATAAAAGAATAACGATTAGAAGAAAAGAAAAACACAAGAGAAACACACATTGTAAATAATTAATGATGTTATTGTGAAAAGGGGAATGACCTAAATGATATAGTTAGACCCACAATAACAATGCTAGGATGAATCTATGAATACCTGCTGTTATCTTTCCATCTGATCCTGCAGTCTTCAAGCTGGATGTCTCGTGTATCTTTCTCTTGCTAACCAAATTTATCTTTCAATGATTTTAAGTTAAATTGTCTTTCTCTTTGTTGACCTCTTTGAGGACTACTTTCCTAGAAAGGGAAACTAAGCTTACATCACACATGTGGTATATGTAAGGCAATTTAACATTTATATGATATGAGACAAAATGCAAACCTTACTCCTTAAAGGAACTAAATAATCACACACCCTATTTTGTCACATACTTACAAACAACAAATTAAGAAGATCGTTTCATAATATCAATAAGTCATATAATACTCCAAGAATTCAGTAATATTGAGATTTAAAATAGTTACCTTTTAACAATATGCCCTGTGTTAAGGATGTAGCAAAATAAAATATTGACTTTTGAGCAACACAAGTTTGATTAAAGCACCTGATTGACCATAAAACAAAACTTTAGCAGCACACCTACCTGCTGTTGTAATTGTAGCAGAATAAACACGGTGCCCATCTTGTGTTCTTAGGACTGTCAGTGGTTATGCCTTGCAAACTTCCTAGATCTTAGACAAATGTGACAGAAACTTCTTTAGAAATTAAAAACTAAGTCTGAAGTATGAATGCATTAGCATGGGACAAAAGGATAACATAATAAAATTACATCCCCACACTCAGCTTTTTGCACTGCTTTGCAAGAACTCAAAGCTCAAAACAAAAAGAAAGTGTAGAAGCCACAAATTATAAGAACAATTAAAGATTTTCAACATCTCAACAATCAAAGATATTCAATCTCTCTTGCATCTAGAAAACAAGTATCATGGCCATTTCATTTGTAAAGAATGAATCAAAGTGAATAGCCCCTCACAGGATGTGTTTACTCTCAACTCTCAAGTGTTTAGGGTATGTGTATCTCTCAAACTCCACCTACCATAGCCTCACTACCATAAGCTTGTTTATCTTCTCAATCTCCACTACCTATGCCACATGCAATGCACAAATCAAAAGGACTTTTATTCAAGGTTGTAATGAACAAAGGTGCAAAGACAAAGCAAGGAAAGATACAAGGAAAGAACAAGAAGATACCTCACAAATTGGAAAAGCATTAAACATGCATAGACGACAAAGGTAGTGTGCATTTCATTTGGGCTTTTATTTCTCTGTTTTTTCTTTCTTTCTTTCTTTCTTTCTTTCTTTTTTTTTTTTTTTTGCTTTTGAGTATTGAGTGCGTTTTACGCTCCATCTCAACCTCTTCTACTCTTTCTTTTTTTTTTTTTGCTAGCTCTTGTGTGGTTGAGTGCATTTTACTCTCCATCTCAACCTCTTCTACTCTTTCTTTTTTTTTTTCCTAGCTCTTGTGTGGTTAAGTGCGTTTTACGCTCCATTTCAACCAATTTTTTTTTCTTTCTTTTTTATCATTTTTTTCAACCCAAATTAATGCACCAAAACACATTTCTAAGCAAGTATAATGCAAGACAATTGTAAGGTAGAAAGGGAAGATGTTTATTACTTGGCCTTGGCTTACGAAGATGTTCAAAATTTAGAAAAGGACACAAGAATCAAAAGGGTTACACAAAGGATAAAATATGCCAAGGTTTGGCTATATGGCTAAGTGGAAACAAGGAAATGAATGCCTTTATCCTCTTCATGCATGCATATGCAATTGTAGTTTCAATCAAGAATCAAGACAAGTTCTAGAGTGAAGGTCATGATAGATGAAAACTCACAAGAAAGGAAGAACGTAAGGCTCAAATTCTCACAGGCTAAAGACTATCACAATTAATTCATTCAAATCAAACTCACGGCCACTTTACTTGAATTTAAGAAACAACATCAATCACTCATCATGTTAAAATGCATCCAAACTAAAAATTGCCTCAATTTGCAACTTCACATGAAAAACAACACACCAAAATTTTGAAAACCAGAACTGAATCCCTTCCCCCACACTTAAATTTCACATTGTACTCAATGTGAATTAGACTAATCAATTAAATATATGACAAGAAAAATAAAAGAGTAAAGGAAAAAGAAACAGCCTTATAGCATCAAATTCTGTATGAAGATCCCAAGAGCATGCATATTGTGCTTAGACAAAAGTGATCTCTTATCTGGCTAGCCTGCCAAAAACAAAAACAAAGAATAATAATTATACTTATTATTGCATGAATAATAATCATGAAAAGGAAAAAAAAATCATTGATAGTTAAATGAAATTCCTAAACAAGGCTGACCATGTCCATTTTTGCATGCAAGTCAAATGAAATTTATCACATTTCAGCTAAATATTAGCATTTACCTATATACATATATATGGGGCACTATACTACTTGAATTGCAAGAGTACTGTCCTAATTGTATGAAATCATCTAAATATTACCATTAAGTTTGGGGAAGACCACTTTTTACAATGAGATTTAATTAAGGTGATTACTTGAATATATACTTCTTTAAATTTGAATTTAGAATGATTAGTATTTTAAATTTATATGGTATTTATACATCTATTGTAGAATTCTAGTAATTCGAATTCTAGTAATTCTACCGTTTGTGAACAACTCTGATCTCATATATGTCATTCCATATTGAAAAATGTGACATACATCAATTTAAAGTGAAAGAGAGCCATATGAAAGAGAGCCATAATTATGTGATGTCAAGTCCCTCAATAAAAGCACGAAAGAGCCGCCTAATAAAAAAGCATGCAAGTGACATTAAGATAAACTAAAGTCAGATCTAAACTGGAAGAAATAAGTAGAACAAAGCCCAATCATATCAGAAATCTCTCACAATTACAATTATTGTTGTATCTACTCTTTCAGGCTACTCTCAACAGGAAAATGGTCATACAAGAACTACAACAATACACAAATTTATTCCAGTTCCCAAGTTTTCCAGGAAAAGACAATCATAAATATCAGCTGGTAAGTTTAAACACACGGTTTCGCAGTATGACATTATTTATTATAAGCATAAGAATGTGCTATAAATAGTTCCAACTTCGCAAACCAAGTTTGAAGAAAATTTGTGAAGAAATGCCTATATGTGGATCTGATAACAGAAGCTGGTATTTTACATCAAACAGCCTAAAATGAAAGCAGATTTGCCAAACAAAGAAGATCTTGCAAGATTTGGAATTTGGTTATATCAAAGTCTTGTAGACATCTACATCTTATGCCGTTCATGATGTTAGAAAAAATAGCAAGGAACTTTTATCCGAAACAAAAGAATTGTTCTCTGTTATCGTTGTTCAGCTGAAAAGAATTGTTCTCTGTTGTTTGATTATATGATTAAAGCACTTCCGAAGTTGGAAATGGGGAGATTTTACACTTAATGCAGCATTAAATGAGATGAAACAAAAGAGAAGGTCAGAATTATTATATTTATTGCATAATTGAATTTGATGGGCTAAAATGTGAAGTAAACGGTAAAAAGTACTTAATCATCTGAGATGAAATTTTAAAAACTGGTAACAATGTGGATTATAACACAATGCTCACATTAAGAAGCAGATTTCACTTGAACAATCAGTAATCACAGTTGTGAAACTCAAGTAAATGATTTATACTTTGCTAGAAGTCTGATTCCGAAAAGTAAAAGGTATCCAGATATATAATTACAGTGATGGAGAAGAGAATCCTCGCCATTTAGATACTCAAGGTCCAATAGCAATAATGCTGAAAATTTTGAATAAGATAAAGCACTCAAATTAAAGCACTTAGAAGCAGCAGATTCACAGTGAATTGCATCTCTCTTTTCCCTCCTCAATCACTATAAAAAATTCTGGTTCTTAAAAATTCAGAGTTCAACTCACCTAGAAATCCATCCTTTCAGGCACCAGCGAACATTGCGGAAACTTTCAGCCCAATTTCCAGCGGCGCCGGCGACAGCAGCGCAACTCGGGCTGTTTGGTTTCCACTTCCGCCTCTGTTTTCTCTTCCTTATGCTTAGAAAAATGTGAACACAAAATCGGCACCCAATAACCCATAGAAAATTATGAGGAGACAAAACAGAGAAAAATCGAAGGGACGGCACAAAATCGAAGAGCTGATGGTACCTATACATATTACCCAAAAAAATAAAAGCCGACGGTACTGCGTGTGTGAGAACCTCAACGGCTCTATTTTTTTTTTTAGGACAACGGCTATATTTTATATTTGAAATTTCAATCATTATCAGTTTTTAAAATTTAACTAGTAATGCATTTCTGCCACGAAAGGCCGCAAGGGGTCATTCAGTGATAAGAAACTCTAAAACATGCATTAATATAAAATGTTAAAAATGTTATATCTAATAAAATAACCATGAAAAAAATATCATTGAATGTTTTTTTGTATTTGACATGTAATTTGGACTGGGAAAATTCTGAACTTGCTCTTATTTTCATATTTAACACTTTCTATTTTAAAATTTAAATTTTAAATGGTTGCTATGAATTTACAACTCTTTATATTTTTTATGTAAAATTTTGTAATTTTATTTAAATTAGAGTAAATATATTTGTATAACATTTTAATAGAATTATAAAATCCATAAAATTATATAAGACACTAACACTACTTACTACAAAAAGTGATTTTTATATCGGTTATTTACATTAGTTAAAAAAAAATCGATATAACATGATGACCGGTGATAATTTTATAAATAAATTTATTGTTTTATGTCATTTTACATCGGTTTTTTAATAAAACTGATGTAATATGTTTATCCTAATAAAGTTTATATTAATGGGAGTAAATAAAAATATAATTACATTAGGTAATCTATTACAATATATTTTAACATGTTTTTTATTATTATTTAATTTTTATTTCGGTTTTTAAGGGAAACTGATATACACATGTCTTTATATTTTTTTTTTCTATCTTCATATTTTTAGTACAGGATAAACTTAAATTTTCAATTGTATGGAAATATAATTTTCTTAAGAATTAAAATGATATATTAAAGTTAAATAAAAAAAAATATGTAATACTATAGGATTATAATTCGATTTTTATATTATAATATTTGTAAAGAAGTATAAATTAATATATTTTCATATGTCTATATATGATATTTACATCAATTTTTTAAAAAAAAATCGATATAAATTTGAATTACGGCGTAAATTATTTCCGTCCAACATATAAGAACTACATGACTATATTAGATTTTTATATTGCAATATATTAATTCTTTAATTAATAAAACTAAATAAAAATATGCAAGTAATATAAAAATATAGGATTATGATTATATTTTTATATTAACATATTTACATACAAGTATGATTTATCATTTTATCAGTGAAAAATTACTATTTATTATATTCTTAATATTTATATCGGTTTTATATAAAAAACTGATGTAAAAATTTATACATCGGTTTTGTATAATAAACCGATGTAAATTTTCTCTCTTATAGATCATTTCCTTCCTTTTTTTATATAATTTTTTAAAAAAAATTTACATCGGTTTTATATAAAAAACCGATGTAAAACTTTTAGTTTCATTCCGTTTTTTATACAAATTTTTTTAAAAAAAATTTACATCGGGTTTATATAAAAAACCGATGTAAAACTTTTAGTTTTTATCTGATTCCCTCCCTTATTAGCACTCAAAATTAAGTTTCAAATTTTAGCTCCCTCTAAACGCAGTCTTCTTCTTCCAAAACTGCTTTTGACTTGCCACTCCTACACTTGTCCATTTCCTCTAGATCTCCATTGCCACCATATTGCTTCCCTATCACTCACGGTGGTCACCTCTCTCTTGAACTTTATCGCCGTCCACGCTCCTTCCCTCTCACACTTGGCCTCACTTTCTTTATTGAAACTCACGAACAGATCGAAGCTCCCTCCTACACGATTGCCACCGTCATCCACTTTACTCCCTCCATCAATCTTCGTCACACACTCTACTCCTTCCATGGGTCACCATTGTGCTTCGCCTCTACTCCCTCGGTCGGTCTTTGTTTTTATCATCTGCGTGAGTTTTTTTATATTATTTTTTTCTTAATTTTTAGTTGAATTTATTTTTTTAATTTTTAGTTAATTTAATTAATTTCTATATTCATGCAAACACCCATCCTTTTAGTTTCCTTATTCTAAAAATGAGCTTATTTTCTATTGGGGATTTTAGCCAAGTCTATTAGCTCAAGGGTGCTTATGTACTCAATGAAGCTTATTTTGTATTGGTATTTCAATCTTGGTTGTTGGAGAATTTTTGGGAGATCTATTATTTAAAGGAGATTCAGCTAAAATTTATAGATAACTCAGAATATTAACATATTTTATGAAAATTATGGAACTAATGCAAATGATTTATTTCTGTTAATTAAATTTTGAGGCTTGACTTCTCTTGAATATGGAAATTATAATATAGCTCTTTATAATTAAAGATACCATTCCTTGTAGATGTCAATCTCCTTTAAGTAATTATGGATCATTTCTTGAATTTTGTGTTTCAATTTTAGCTATTGTAGAACTATGGGGAGGTCAAATATTTAGTGATGACTCTACCAAAATTGAATTTGTATCTTGCAAGCAAAATGAGTAAGTTTTTTTTAAAATATCTTTATGATGAATAATCCACCTTTGGTAATGTTATCTAGCTGAAGTGTGCAAATTTGATTTGGTTACTTGACGTACTTTATAATTTATACTTGTATCTCATATGTATAAAGCTTGATATTTCTTGTTTTTAGTTGCAAGTTATACATTTTTTCACTTGCTATTTGTGAGAATTTTGCAAGTATGGAAATTATGTTACTGTAATCCATATATTTTTTATTGTCCTATTCCTTGAATTATTTATGTTGAATATATGGTTATATATAATACCTTTGATATTTAAAGAAGAGTCTCTCAACTTTTTGTCCTATCAGATGGGGATACAGGAAGAGGAAGTAGGAGTACTAACGTGGTGATTACCCTTCCTACAATCAAGGATAATGACAAAGACGTAATGTTTTACTACTAGACCTATAGTTGCTTTATTTTAGTTCAATGTTTTGGATATATAAATAAGATATAGAGACCTATATGTTTTACTACTAGAGATAATTTATTTTAGTTTAGTATTTTGGGAATAGTTAAGGATATTTTAGTGTGATATTAGAAATATGATATTTTAATATGGGACTTAAATGAATTTTACAATTTCCATTAATTCTATTGAACCATCTTTTGGGATATAACTCTAATAAAAGTTTACTTTAGATACATACTTAATAATCATTTTTGGCATTATAGCTATTCTGGCTATAAAATTTGCTCAGCTATTTTGAAAATTTAGTTGTAAATACAGGTCTGGATATAGATTACACTTATTTCGGTGTAAAAAAAAAGTTGAAAGTTATATTGATTTTTTAATATAACCGATATAAAAAACATATTTTTCTATATCGATTTTGTATTAAAAACCGATGTAAAAACAATTTTTCTATATTAGTTTTTCTATTAAAAACCGATGCAAAAACAACTTTTTTACATTGGTTAAAAAACCAATATAAAAAAAGTTTTTTCTACATCACCTGCTTTTACATCACTTTTAAAACTGATTTAAAAAGGTTAAAATAACCAATGTAAATTGGGGTTCTGTATAGTAGTGTAAAAAATGTCATCATTAATCAATCTATTATTTGTAGGACAGCATGTACTAACAAAATTTAATTGAAAAATATTAAGGATTTGCAACATTATTTTATTTCAAAAAATATGATTCAGATTAAACTTAAATGATTAATTTTCATGAATTAACCATAATAAATTGAGAACTAATGGAACTTAAATTAATTCAATCAAGAAATTGCATACTTTAGTTGAATTGATTTAAGTTCTATTAGTTCTCAATTTTGAAGCATGAAAGATACACAAACTATATCAGTATAGTGACAGCAAACAATGCTTTTGCATGTGGATGACCACAATTTAAATACAACTGAATTTCAACATTCAGAAAACAATAATGCATTATAAATGACAAGTCCACAATAAAAATTAAAGCTAGTCCTAAAACAAAAAGATTTAGGATAAACATAACCTATCATTGAAAACATCACTTCCTACTAAATGATTGGTCCCTACACCAAAATCATCATATTCTACTTAATCATCAGTCTCTATACAAAAAATACACTAAAAGCATAGGACCACAAGACAAACATTAAAGTACCAAAAAGGCAGGGGACCATAACCAAGACAAATATTAATCTTTTGCTCTTTACTTGATGGTTCATTCACATTGTCTTTGATTTGGGAGGATTGTGGGACTGCTTGAGATGATAATGGTTCATTGTATCTTCTTCGAGAGGATTATGGGACTGCCTGAGATGATGATAGTTGGTTACAACTTTTTTGTTGTGACCATAATTACCAAAAGAACCACATTGCAGTGTCGTGAATGTAACATCCCTAAAATATTAGATAACTAAAAATTCATAGGGAATTTACAAAAACGGGTAGACATCGTTTTACGTGTAATAGGGTAAAGAGGTCATTTTTCCTGATTGGATGGAAAAATGAGAAATTACATTTTTGCCCTTAAGAAATATGGAAATGACGATTTTGTCCCTAAGAAAAAAAAAGGGAAAAGAAAAAAAAAAAAGGAAGAAAGAAAGAAAAGACGAAGGCGGTGGACGCGAGCAGGAATTGAAACCAATTTTATGAATTTTGGTGGAAATTACACCTAATAACCCAGAAGTTTTAAAAATTATAAAAATGTCCCGGGTCAAGGGCATTTTTGTAAATATGAAAAATTATAGTCAAAATGAAGCTCTCAATGAGCTTAGACCATTGGAATATAGTATGGAATTTATTAAGATCAAAATAATATTTATTGGGTAATTATGATTTAATATTAATATCTTACTCGATAAAAGTCAGATTAGACTGCAGAAAAAGGCAGTATTGATCCAAGGACAATGATTGGACCTTGTTAAAATATATTTTGGGTCTAGATAATGGTTTTGGACCAAAAGTAATGGTTGGATAATTCTTTACCAATGTAATGACAATTTTGGCAAAAATACCCAATCGGTACGGGTAAATTTAATCGGTAAAGGGTATTTTGGTCCATAAATATTATTTAAACAATTTTTTGCCAGAAGGAGGATGAAACACGTATGATTTGTGAATGGGACATGAAAGGAATTGTTGGAAAAGCTTTTTAAAAGAAAAGTAAATGAAAATAGAAATAAAAGTAAATTTAAGTGATTATATTATATAATTATCATTTCAAAACATTATTTCATCTTCCCCACGAGAAAGAAGACGCTGGTTCAGTGCAGTAGAGAGCCAGGAACGCGTGAGAGAGAGAGAGCAAAGGGGGAAAAGAGAATATTACAAGATTTGTCCCAAAACTTCAAGGTATTATCTTACAACCCTTTTCTTGTGTCTCCTAGCAATTTTGAGGGATTTTAATGGTTATTTTCCCTCTATTTTCTTGCTGAAAGTTTCTACCTAGAGAGAGAGTAGAGAGAGAAAATGAAGGTATGGAAAAACTAAGCCATGAAAAGGGTTATATAGGCCATAAGGTGCAAGAATATATCATTGGATCACAAATTAATCGGTTAGTTATTTTTCTATAATTTATGATAATTTTCTGCCCAATTAGGGTTTATTATAGGAAGGGAATTTCAAGTTTTTGACCTCAAAAATAGATTTCTTGGGTCCAAAATAGGTTAGAACAAGTATGTTGTACAAGGAATGCATGATGGATAACAAAGTGTAAATTTTAGTTCAAGTGAGCACTTTGTGAATGAAATTGGATAATTAGTGGTTAATGGCATTATTTGATTATGCTATAGGATCCAAAGGAGTGTTAGAAGATCAAGGAAAAGGTTTGCAAAGTTTGGAGATTAGTGGAAAGCCCAAAGGTAGTTAACTCACCTATCTATGCTTATGTATTATCATTGATGTTGCTTGGTTTGAATGATGTGGTTAATGTTTGGAATGTTATCTTGTGATGATTTGGCATTGTTGGTTGGATTGTTTGAAGGGTAATGTGACCCTGGATATGTCTAAATACAAGGGGAAGTGCTGCCCAAATTTTTATAAAATGGTTATGCCAAAATGATTTGGTTGCATGCTTAATGTGTTTTAAGATGAATACTTGCAATATATATGATGATATGTGTGCATGATGGTAGTTACTACTGAGATTCTTTGAATCTCACCCCTCTCCAAATGTCTAATCAATTTTAGGTTCAAGTTATGGCAAGATTACCCAAGAAAGGAAAGGTAAGGAGAAGCAAAGTAATATTCAAGCTAATGATTCTTAGATTGATGTTATTATATGAAAGGTTATGTAAAACCTTATGGGATATGATCATGCTATGCTTCCATGTTAATATTTTCCTCTAAGTTCTTATGGAGCATCATGTAAGATAATGGCAAGTCATGACTATTCATGTATATATGAGTGTGTATTTTGGAATGTTGGGAGAATGCAAGAGACCTTTCTGAACATGGTTGACAATTCGAAGTACTGTACATACCTCGATATGTTCAATGCATTAGTGTTTCATATTTATGAAAACTAGACATGGGTAGCTTTCCATAGACACAAAGATCACTCAATTTGGAGTTGTATATGATTTATGGTGATTTTTCAAAGTTATGGTCAGAATCAGAAATTTTCAAAAATGACCATTGCTACAGTACACATAATACGAACTTACTGTATAAGTTGGCCAAGTAACTTCCCTGTTCAACATTTTTCCCATGTATAGAATCTTTTAAGCTATATTTAGAGACTTGAACTATGTCAATGTGATTTTTCTTGATTTAGTTATGAATTTTCAAAATTCACCGGGTAAAAAGAAGTTAACCAAGGAAATGGTACCCGAAATGAAATAAATTGGTTTAAGTTGTTTTATGTAATCAAGTCTCTAATCAAGTAATAATGGTCTTAAATATAGTAAATACATGGGAAATGAGTGTAAGTATGAGGTGTTACATTTTTGGTATCAGAGCCGAAGGTCTTGGCTCTTAAAGCAAAGATCTAGGCAAATCTTTGCAATAAGAGAGGAAAGTAATCCTCTTGGTTATAGTTTTCCCTTTTGATGAGAAGTATTATTCCTTTTGAGAAACTGGCCTAAGAGTGTTTTAGTGGCATATGAGATTAGTCTTAAGGATGACTTATGATAGTTGCTGGATTAGTTGAGGATGTTTTACAAATGATGTTTTCCTTAGGTCATGAATTCTTTCAGAGTTAGATCGTAGTTAGATCCTATCAGTAAAAAGAAGATGTAGGATCACAAAGGATCCTAGTAGGGCTTAGAGATCGCAGTAGATCTCATGGTCGCAGTAGACCAATTTTGAGGTTGCAGTAAACCTCTATGATGAATGAGAAAGATTGATGAGCCCTATAGTTCTGATAGTTCTCTGAAAGAAGATGATCTAGGATGATGTTAGAAAGATATGAAACCTCATTAATCAGTAGCTAGTATGAATGTTAACCTAAGGCTTTTCTCTAATGCCAAGCCACTGACTAGAAAGTAGCTATGAGATGTAATGGTAGGTTGTTGATGAGTAAAAAGCAAGTATCCTGCCTCCAAAATAAGTTCAGTGGCAAGATGTTTTCAGTAATGAATGAAAGAGGCCAGTAAGGAATGAATGATAGAAAAAAAAAATTTCAATGGGGAAAAACTAATGTAAGATTTAAAGAAAGGTAACTTAGAAAAGAAAGATGGTTAGTAACGCAGATACAGGAATTTGGCCTGAGCCTAATCAAGATCCTATAAGGGAAGACATAGGATCCAGCAAGATTTTCATTCCAACTAAACCAAGAACTCCAAATCTAAATGCTATTAAAGCTATGTATGATAAATATCATGATGGATTTGTGAGGATATGCTCAATTTTAGATTTTCTTGGTACAAAACTAGAAGCGAAAGAGATTCTTAGAAGGGCATTATGATTTTAAGCTTCCTATAGGAGAATGGGTTGAGCAAGTACTAGATGTCATAACAAGATCATGAGCTTTGGAACTGTATTAAGGAGTTCCCTTAAGGTTGAGTGTTTGACACTCTAAAAGGCTATGTCATTGCCTGAACGCTCCAGGTAAAGCACTATCAGGAAAGAAGTTGAGGCAATAGAATTCTCAGATAAGGATGTAGAAGAAGATCCAATTGAGAAGCCTAATGTTAGTATGGAAGCCCTATAAGCTCAAGGAAATGTGTATATAAGGAACATGTATATACAAATAAGATGTATAGCTACAATCTTTGACTTAATATATATATGCAACCAGATGTTGATTAAAGATTGGTAAAGTAAAAGACCAGGGATCGAGATACAATGTTAAGTTCTTACCAGTGATGGTATAATGAAGTAGTAGTTAATGTAATTATGGAGTTCAAGTTGTTATTAAGAGTCGTTAAGATACAAAGAGGTGCTCAACAAAGGCTAATAGTATAAGCACACGCCTCTCAAATGACTCTAGTAATAGTAAATGAATGTACTCCCAGTTTAGATCCTTTGCAAGTAATCCTTAATTTTCTGGATCAATAGTAGGAAACTATTGAGTAACTATAAGAGATAGTTAATACTCAAGGACAATAAGGGAAAAGTTAGAGCCCTTAAGGTTTCCAGCTATACTGCAGTAGCCTCAAGTAAATTAGTAGGTTTTGTGGGATTTTTCCCAAGGCAACTAGATGTGTTTGCCAACCACTGATATATGATTGCCTGATGAGAAAGTATTAGCTTCCATTCTTTGATGATAAATTGGATGTGCAAGTTGTCGAAAAGTAGATTGTGAGACTTAAAAAAAAAAAATTTCAAAGATGATAGGATGCACATCGAAAATGGAAGTTTGATAGTAAAGGAAACTGACCAATGATAGCAGAACACGGAACGAGCTAATCAGGTCAAGGGCACTGTATTGACTTGGGAAAGATTATAAGAATAAGTTTTATGAAAGTTATTTTCCCTAGTCTGTAAAAGATGAACAAAAAGTGGAATTATAAGGATTAGTTAAGATGTGAATGAGTCAATAATTAAATATGTTACAAGGTATGATCAACTGACTCAGTACCTAATCTTCCTTCAACAGTTTGTTGATAAGCAATGGTAAGTAACCTTGGAATACTTGGGGATTCAAAAAGTAAGGCAATAAGCACAGAGGAGATAGTTGAGTAAGCCAACTCCTATTTTTATGAATGCGGAAAGGCTCATAGTAGAAAGCTAGGCTTAGTAATGAAGAATGTGTGCTTTAAAGAGTCGGGACACTATACTCATGACAGTACTATGGAGATGGCCAACCCCAGACTATAAGCGCAGGAAAAAAATCTTTGTGCTAATCTCAGTCTAAGGTCTGTAAGTCACCTAACCTTAGTAAAGGTATGATTCCGGTGCAAGATTAATTCTGTAGCTATGCTAAGAAGTTGAGTCTGGAAGTTACTATTATATAAGTTATATGAGAATGTCTTGATGAAAAATTGGGCTATAATCTCCATTGTTTGTCTAACTAAGCACTGTAGCAATATAAAGATTGGTATGCCCTTCCCTAGTAGTGATGTGAGCATTGGCATGAATTAACTTTTATAAATAATCTCCTTCTAGATTGTATGAGCAAGATGAAGATTTTGCCTACCCCTTGAAGGTGTCCCAGGTATTGACTTTAAGTTAAATGTTATGTTGATAGCTCAAGCTAAGTGATGCTTGAAAAATGATGTCAAGAATAGACAAGAAAGTTGATGTAAGATTGAAACGAGAAAGTTTGATAAGATGTAATGCCTCTGTAAGAAAAGTTAGTATACTTATGAGGTGTAAGGTACAAAGTATGAGCCTAAAGTATTTGATTAGTGGTAAACAGTTAAGGAACTAAGAAACCTTGAGATAGTCGATTGCTGAGTTTAGTATGATATCTAGCTAAAAGAAAATTCTTGGCCAAAATATCCCACAATGAATACAATTTTCCATTAATTGCCAAGGTGATGAAAAAAGGAGGTAGCTCTTGGGGAGAAGCCCAATTGAGCAAAGAGATGAAATCTTCCATATGATAAAAGCAGCCGAGGCAAGGCAAATGGAAGGTAGCTCTTGGGGAGAAGCCCAATTGAGCAAAGAGATAAAATCCTCCATCAGATGAGTCGCCAAGGCAAAGTAATGGAAAGTGGCTATTGGGGTGATGCCGGTAGAGTAAGAATGAGTAATGGTGAGAGGCTGAGGGCTAGATTCTAACTAAGCTAGCAAGAAACTTTTGAAAGGTTAAGAAGTTTCCCTTAAATTGCTAAAACACTAATCGACCATGGTTAAGTAACTAAGAAGTTATGTATAAGAACAAATAAAGCAGATATGTCCTAAGAGTAAAAAAGTTAGAGATCACTGCCTTAATATTATTGAGACCCTGAATCACAAAGAGCCAAAAGATCTTAAAGGTATGATAAGATAAGCAGAATACACGATTCATGGGTATGTTTATACGTAAAGGCATAGTGATAAGTGGAATCTCTAACCTAGTAAAGGTTAGAGTAAAAAGAAGCACTATAAGTATAGGGGATGAATTCCCTAAAATTTAAGAGCAATAAGTGATCCAGAGGTCACACAGATAAGTTATAGTTTAAAATGAAGTACAATGCCGTATTCTCTAAGTCTCAAGAATGACAAGAGTGCAGCAGAACCCCTTAGCACTTTACAAATAAGTACGCTCAAGTGAGGGAAATCTCATGATAAGTGACCTATTGGGGAATATGAAAATGATGTAAAAGATGAGGAAAATGTGCCAATAATTAAATTTGGGCACCGAGAATTTATGATAGTCTTACTAAAAGCACCTGTTAGGCTATATGAATAAAAGATGAATAGTTTATTGTGACCTCAAACATATAAAGGAGCATGAAAGGCAATTGAGAAGTTTTGAAATGTAATTAAAGAAAAAGTTTGCTGAACTTAGTAGATGGGAGCTGGGCTCCAAGAAGTACGGTTAGTAGGTTACAGAATCTCCCATATGGATTGCAGTAGATCCTAGTAAAGCAAGTAAAGTTATGAAATGGGAGAGACCGAACACTGTAATAGAGACAAGAGGTCTCCAAGTTTAGCAAGATGTTAAAAAAAAAAAAAAATTTCTCTCAAGTTTTCTTACCGCTTAGATAGAAAAGAAACTAACGTGGGAAAGAGATTAAGAAATGAGTTTTTATAAGCTACAAAGGCTAAACCTCCTTCTCTGAGATGATTAATCCTAACCCAATAATGACCATAGGGGTCTATAATTATTAAAGTAAGCATGGATTAGGATACAAGTAATGTAACAGGGTTGAGGAGCAGGTATTAGCCAATGTTTTATGTAATAATTCTACAAAAAGCATGTTCCCACTTATAGTAGTGGTAAATAATGCTCTCAAGAAGAGTTACTAAGAGTTATGATAGTTACTATAAATTGCTATATTCATGGTATTACTATAAAAGTGTTTGAGATCACAATAGCCTCAAGGGATTATGAGATAAAAGAAGAGTTAAACTTGAGGTATAGAAAAGAAAAGAAGTAAAAGGAAAATATGAGATGACCTGTAAATGTCATCTAGGCAAAGCTAATGTGACGAGCTTATGCCTTGGTAGAAAGATTATTCATCTGAATAGCATGGAAGTAGAGAAAGAGATAATATTAGGTGCCAATAAAGAAAGTATAGCATGAATAAGATAAGAGAAAGTTATGGAACTAAGAATAAGGATGTTACGAGTGAAAATTCTCAATACCTCTAAAGTAAAGTTAGTTTATGATGTTCTCACAATTCCCAGTTTAAAGAATATGAACCAGACTCTTCAAGTATTATAAATGACTAAATGATACCAGGGTAAAATATTGACTGAAAAGTCAAGTAAGTGAGAAATAAGAGTATTGCTCTGGTATAAATGGCCTGGAAAATTGGGAAATTAAGAGAAAAGTAATAAGAGGTACTAGTATATATCTAAATTTCGAGGACGAAATTTATTTTAAGGGAGAGGGAATTGTAACATCCCTAAAATATTAGATAACTAAAAATTCATAGGGAATTTACAAAAACGGGCAGACATCGTTTTACGTGTAATAGGGTAAAGAGGTCATTTTTCCTGATTGGATGGAAAAATGAGAAATTATATTTTTGCCCCTAAAAAATATGGAAATGATAATTTTGTCCCTAAGGAAAAAAAAAGGGAAAAGAAAAAAAAAAGAAAAGAAAGAAAGAAAGAAAAGACGAAGGCGGTGGACGCGAGCAGGAATTGAAACCAATTTTATGAATTTTGGTGGAAATTACACCTAATGACCCAGAAGTTTTAAAAATTATAAAAATGTCCCGGGTCAAGGGCATTTTTGTAAATATGAAAAATTATAGTCAAAATGAAGCTCTCAATGAGCTTAGACCATTGGAATATAGTATGGAATTTATTAAGATCAAAATAATATTTATTGGGTAATTATGATTTAATATTAATATCTTACCCGATAAAAGTCAGTTTAGACTGCAGAAAAAGGCAGTATTGATCCAAGGACAATGATTGGACCTTGTTAAAATATATTTTGGGTCTAGATAATGGTTTTGGACCAAAAGTAATGGTTGGATAATTTTTTACCAATGTAATGATAATTTTGGCAAAAATACCCAATCGGTACGGGTAAATTTAATCGGTAAAGGGTATTTTGGTCCATAAATATTATTTAAACAATTTTTGGCCAGAAGGAGGATGAAACACATATGATTTGTGAATGGGACATGAAAGAAATTGTTGGAAAAGCTTTTTAAAAGAAAAGTAAATAAAAATAGAAATAAAAGTAAATTTAAGTGATTATATTATATAATTATCATTTCAAAACATTATTTCATCTTCCCCACGAGAAAGAAGACGCTGGTTCAGTGCAGTAGAGAGCCAGGAACGCGTGAGAGAGAGAGAGCAAAGGGGGAAAAGAGAATATTACAAGATTTGTCCCAAAACTTCAAGGTATTATCTTACAACCCTTTTCTTGTGTCTCCTAGCAATTTTGAGGGATTTTAATGGTTATTTTCCCTCTATTTTCTTGCTGAAAGTTTCTACCTAGAGAGAGAGTAGAGAGAGAAAATGAAGGTATGGAAAAACTAAGCCATGAAAAGGGTTATATAGGCCATAAGGTGCAAGAATATATCATTGGATCACAAATTAATCGGTTAGTTATTTTTCTATAATTTATGATAATTTTCTGCCCAATTAGGGTTTATTATAGGAAGGGAATTTCAAGTTTTTGACCTCAAAAATAGATTTCTTGGGTCCAAAATAGGTTAGAACAAGTATGTTGTACAAGGAATGCATGATGGATAACAAAGTGTAAATTTTAGTTCAAGTGAGCACTTTGTGAATGAAATTGGATAATTAGTGGTTAATGGCATTATTTGATTATGCTATAGGATCCAAAGGAGTGTTAGAAGATCAAGGAAAAGGTTTGCAAAGTTTGGAGATTAGTGGAAAGCCCAAAGGTAGTTAACTCACCTATCTATGCTTATGTATTATCATTGATGTTGCTTGGTTTGAATGATGTGGTTAATGTTTGGAATGTTATCTTGTGATGATTTGGCATTGTTGGTTGGATTGTTTGAAGGGTAATGTGACCCTGGATATGTCTAAATACAAGGGGAAGTGCTGCCCAAATTTTTATAAAATGGTTATGCCAAAATGATTTGGTTGCATGCTTAATGTGTTTTAAGATGAATACTTGCAATATATATGATGATATGTGTGCATGATGGTAGTTACTACTGAGATTCTTTGAATCTCACCCCTCTCCAAATGTCTAACCAATTTTAGGTTCAAGTTATGGCAAGATTACCCAAGAAAGGAAAGGTAAGGAGAAGCAAAGTAATATTCAAGCTAATGATTCTTAGATTGATGTTATTATATGAAAGGTTATGTAAAACCTTATGGGATATGATCATGCTATGCTTCCATGTTAATATTTTCCTCTAAGTTCTTATGGAGCATCATGTAAGATAATGGCAAGTCATGACTATTCATGTATATATGAGTGTGTATTTTGGAATGTTGGGAGAATGCAAGAGACCTTTCTGAACATGGTTGACAATTCGAAGTACTGTACATACCTCGATATGTTCAATGCATTAGTGTTTCATATGTATGAAAACTAGACATGGGTAGCTTTCCATAGACACAAAGATCACTCAATTTGGAGTTGTATATGATTTATGGTGATTTTTCAAAGTTATGGTCAGAATCAGAAATTTTCAAAAATGACCATTGCTACAGTACACATAATACGAACTTACTGTATAAGTTGGCCAAGTAACTTCCCTATTCAACATTTTTTCCATGTATAGAATCTTTTAAGCTATATTTAGAGACTTGAACCATGTCAATGTGATTTTTCTTGATTTAGTTATGAATTTTCAAAGTTCACCGGGTAAAAAGAAGTTAACCAAGGAAATGGTACCCGAAATGAAATAAATTGGTTTAAGTTGTTTTATGTAATCAAGTCTCTAATCAAGTAATAATGGTCTTAAATATAGTAAATACATGGGAAATGAGTGTAAGTATGAGGTGTTACAGTGAATCCTCTTATTGTTGAAATTCATGTCAAAGACTCATTTAGAGATCTTATTCTCTTCTTCTTTGGTCTTCCTGGCCTCTTGTAGTATTTGAACAGATCCACCATGTAACAACCCTCATTACATTGTCCTTAACCTGGTCACTAGCTCACTAAGAGTCTTTGGCATTGTATGCAGTACCAAGGGATACAGGACGGAGGAAAAATCAAAGTGGAGAAGAAAAGAGCTCCACGTCGCGGTGAGAAGCAGGGCTGCTGCAGCGAGAGTGAGCTCCACAGAGATATTTTGCTGATTGGATGTGATGACGCCACGGCGAGCTTATATGGGGCCGCTGTGAGAATCAAAAAATTTGTATAAGTCAGAAACTTTTCAGTCGAATGAGGAAGAAAGAAATGAAGGGAGCGACAGAGAAGCAGCATGAAGCTCTGCTAGGGCATGCAAAATCCGACCTGAGGAGATGTTTTCTGGACCTAGGGAGCTTGATTAATGGTTGGTAAGTTGATCTTGCTTCCTCTCCTCTTTTTTCTCTTCGGATTTTGGTTTGAAATCAGTAGGAGTATGTGGGTTTTCGAGTTGAATAAGAATCCATCAATTAAAATGCTTGTTTTGGTGTTGTAGAAGTGTGATTTAGTGTTATTGAACATTAGGTTTGAGTTTTGGTTGGATTAGGATGAGTTTGAGTTAAACTCTAAGTTGGAATTTGGGAAAATAAGTGGAAATCCGAAATGGTATGTGTTGGTGTGTGTTTGAATGGTTGTTTAAAGTTTATTGGTATGTGTGTATGTTCTTAGAACTCCGAGTTAAGCTTGGACAACTAGATTGTGGATTGTAGTGTTATGGGAGTTATGTTAATTAAATGTATTATATTGTTGTAATGGTAGATTGGCTAATCGGAGGCATATAGTTTGTGATTGGGGTGCTCTGGAGGCTTGCCTAAGCCCCTGTGTGCGTGGTGCTGACAACCTGAGGTAACTGGGTGTTTGTTTGTATTGTATTGTTGGTATTATATGATAGTACATATACTTGTACATATATGCCTATTTCTTTCATACCATGATATAGATGATGATTATGATTATGATGCTGATTACATATGTGATAATGATATTGATATGATATGACATGATGCATAGCATAACATTGAGATCATGATGATTATTATATGATGATACATTAGTATCACCACATGGCATTGTGAGATTGTGATATATGGCGGATTGGGTGGTGATGATGTGATGACGATATGATATATGATGATATATATGTTAGGGAGGATAAGGATGGAATATATATGTGTTAGGGAGGATAATGATGAAATACATATGTTAGGGAAGATAAGGATGAGATCCCTGCAGCTAAATCTCCTTCTATGGCTGGGAGGGAAAATACGCGCAGTGGACTGTACCTTCCTTAAATCACCATCAATTCGTGATGGTCCAAGGGAAGGAGAGTCCTAGTTCGAACATTAGTGTTACCTTTGGCTAGGTGCACTAATGGGAGGTGAGCTTGGTGATGTCCCAGAATCAGTCTTCACCGACTATTGGAAGGGAATTACCTATACGAAATATCCTATTATGATGATAGCCTGTGTTCTAGCTGTGTGCAAGGAAGACATGCATTCCATTCATTTCACATTGCATTCACATATTGTATAAGTTATATATGTATATATATGTGTGTGGTTGTCTCCAATTACTGAGACATTGTCTCACACCCCCCTCTATGACTAACCTTTCAAGTGCAGACTCTGGTGCTAGTTCAGAAAAGATCAAGAAGTTAACAATCTCTCCATCTTTGAGAATTCCAAGTTTAGTTAGTGGTTGTAATTTAGTTTATGTAATTCTATGCCAAGTAGGTTGATATAATTTGGTTGCCTGGATGAGTGTCCTGGGAGTAAAGAGATATATGTGATGTAATGATGTGTGATGATGATAGTAGACCCCGGCATGGGTCTTTAATGTATGAGCATGTATTTGTATGCTAGAATGGTCGTAAGTGAGCTAAAGGTGGTTTTGGACCATGTATGTGAGTTTTGGGCACATAGCTCATTATTTGGTTTTGGGGTTCAAGGGAGTCAACTCTCGAAGGAAAGGTTTCTTCGGGGTAAAACCTCTTTGAACATGTTGGTTTAGCTAAATATAACCTGTGTGAAGGGTCTCTAAGTGTTCATTTACCTTTGGTGGTAATTGGAGATGATAGGTTGTGAGTTTTGATAAAAAAGTAGCCAAAACGGTGCTGGGTGTCCAGAATCTCCAAATGGAGTTGGATTCGAGCGAAATTGGTGTCCATGATTAGATAATGACGAGAATGACCTATAGGAGTTGGAATCAAGTTAATCAAAAATTGAAATATGAAGTTATGCGCGTCGGAAGTTGGCCAGACAAATTTGCAATTTGGTGATACAAGTTTTGATGCTAGGGCCACGGCTCCAGAAAGCCAGGCTGTGATGCTAGCAAGTCAGTAGGCGTAAGAGAATCTATAAAGGGTCGAAGCCGTGGTGCCACTGTAGTTGGCCACCACCCTAATTCGGCCTATTGCTTTTTGAGTGTTTTTCAAGATTTTGGTGCTCTGGAAGATAAGCTTTGGAGTGGTTTAATTGTTTTTGGAGGTATTTGAAGTATTTGGTCAAGGTTTTGAGGTTGAGAGTTGGTAGGGTGTTACATACTAGCTCCATTTGTGTTGATTCCATAAATCTTTGCCATTATTAGCTTGTATAAATAGAGTATAGTATATCATGTTGGATACTGTGAACACCGTATTTTGTTTGGGCGAAAAATTAAATTAAGAAAAATTAAATTTCCTTATAAAAATAAAAATCAAAATAAAAAAAACTAATTTAAAAATAATTTTTTTTACCAAAATTCAAATTAAAAAAAACTTCAAAAAGAAAAAAAAGGAAGTAGGGAGTGGTTTACAACATTGGGCTTGAAATGCTTAAGCCCAGCATCTCAAGCCCATAACCACCTTGAGCCTTGGTTAGGGCTCAAGGTGCGTGAAGACTAGAAAGAAAAGAGAAGAGAGGGAGCTGCAAAGTATGGCACCAGCGATAGAGCAAGAAATAGAAGGAGTCCAAACGAAGGAGGCAAAGAAGATCGAGAGAAAGGTTGAGAGAGTGAGTCTGTACATAAGCATGGAAAAGAAAGAGGGAGCCGCGGGTAAGAGGTAAAGGTGTTGACCAATGAAGAGGATGAAAAAGCCAGAGGGAGCCGTGCTTGATCAAAGTAAACTAGAGAAAGTGGGAGACAGAGGGGCAAAGCAAAGAATGTGTGCAAAGTTAGAGGGAGCCATGCACAGGAACGAGAAACTGGCCACGAGTAACGTGGGAAAGGCTGAGCAAGAGAAGGCCAGGAAATCGAAAAGGAACTCACCTCACTACGCCATACTTGCCATAGCAGAGCAGAAAGAGGCAAAGGTGGTTGGCACAATTGCAAGCATCCGGAACAGAGAAGCATCGGGGCGGTGCATGAAAGCAAGACTGAAAAGCTATGGAAAGCAGTCACATGCTCAGGAAGCTTCAAATCCTTCACTCGTGAGAACTCTAAAAAAGAGGCCGATAAATCTCTAGGGAAAGGAAAAAGAGATGGAGGAGAAGTTAAGGAAAGAATCAGAGGGGGCTGAAGATTCCTAGGAGGTTCTTTAGAAGGAATTTGGAGTAGGAGAACTCTAAAGGAAGTGAAAGGAACAGAGGAAAATCGGCGGTGAAAGGAGTAAGAGAGGAGGCGATGCTGCAAATGACTTTCCTTTCCTGTAGGTTTGAAACCATGAACTTTATATCAACTATAGACCTATCTCTAATCTTCTTACTTTTCAAGCTTTAGTTTTATACATTTTTAATATAGTCTTCGATCTATTTCTGGTAGGAATTAGGCTCCAGTTTTGATGGCCAGCTTTGTCCTGTATGAAATTTAGCTTTGTCCTGTATGAAATTTGTTTTCGAAGGGGCTGTCTTATTGATCATATGGGTGCAATTTATGGTCCTCATAGTCTTGAGTAGTGCTATTGTGCTATCATGAATTGAGCTCTGGCTTTGAGGGCTAATTTTGTTCTTATTAAATTTATTTCGAGGGCAAGTCTTAATACTCATGTAGGTGCAAGCCATGGATTTAATAGATCTAAAAAGATTTCCTGTTTGGGTTTCTTTTGGATTTCCTTTTGGGAATTTCACTATACACGCAATGGAAAAACTATAAGAAATTCTCTCCTATGGATCCATCAACATTATTTAGATTGAGATGTAGAAAAAGAATTTAACTTTCGGTGCATCCCTTGGTGTTCTTTTTTGTTTCGTTGGACCCAAGGAACTAACGTGATTAGTCAGCTCCCTCTACCGGTATCCACACGAATAGTGAGTCCAACTCGAATGGCATGCTAACACCTCTAGTTATGATGTTTGTACAATCCGTATGATTCCGTACCAGTCACGCCTTCACTTTTTCATCCATACAGTTTTTCTTTCTAAGTGTACGACTCTCTCTCTTTAGGGTCATTCGAATTCTCTTGATTCTGTATCATAATCTCTATCAATATATAGATAGGATTCTATATTTATTTAATTTAAATTAAATATTAATTAAATAGATTAGTTTGAATTTAAATCTATCTAATAGATTAAATTTAAACTAACTATCTAATATATATCCATAATCAAATCTAGATTTAATTTATCATATTAATCAAATTTATATTATTAGTTTAAATTCAAATTTAGAATCAAATCTAAATCAAATTTAGATTATGACATTAGTTTAAATTTAAATTTATCATATAGAATTAAATTTAAAATTAATTGGAACAATATATATATTTTGAAATATATATATCAAATATATAATATATCAAACATATACATATATTTCAAATTTTAATATATATATATATATATCAAATATATATATATAATTCTATCACCCTAAATTGAACTTTAAATTTATTGAATCTAGACACATTTTAGATTCAATGAATTTGGACATTCTAGCTCGAGTTAAGCCGTTCTTGTGTGTAACCCTGTAGACCCATATGATGTTGGCAGTGGGCTAATAATACTATTGGACCCACAAGTCACAAGTATCCTCTAGCAAGACATTGTGACTACCCAAATCATATGAGATCAGTGATCCGATACAACCTATCATATAACCCGATCACATCCCTTTTGTCTCATGATATATGGGTCAAGTATGAGGCATGGAAACGTCATCCTCATTTTACTCGATCATCACTTTCTCAATCTCCGAGTAGACATATAGAACAAATGAAATCTCTTTCATTTGAGCACGGCCATGCATTTTCTCAGTCTCACTCATTAAGGGGCCCGGATATATCTCTCCATTAATTAGAGGGACAAATTTTATCTTGACCATTCATTTTCCTCCACACGAGTTCTACTATGCCCGATCATAGCCTTTATGATCTCCCAATTAAAGGTGACTTTTGACTATACCAAAGTATAGTGTTTCCCATGTAGGAAGCCATGGTGATCTCAGGTCAGAGGACTTAGTGATACGGTTATATATGAGATATGCTTATCACTTGATCCATGCAGCTATCTCATGACGGGTCAATTTAGCGCCTATTCTATAACATGAGCTTATGACTTTGATTTGTATCTTCATACATAATTATCACATAATTATCAATCAAAGTCATACTAGCCTTAATTCATCATTGTTCTTACAAAGATGATTGACTAGGGATATTTAGGATAAAACAATTTATCTAAGGATATTATTATAAAGAAAAACATGTAAAGAATATAATAATGTAAGAAAAAAAACACCCTTTTTTTATAATGAAACACAATGTTTATAATACAATGATTGGCTTAGAGCACAATCTCCAACATTTCCTAACAATGTTTTGATTCATAAAAATTGAGAGCATACATTATGTCTGCGCCTCATTGTTAATATGGGTCTACTTCTTGGTTTATTTGAATTGCTTCCCATCTTTTGCTTTGCATTTAAGAGCTGACATATAACTGGGTTGCTGACTGCTGGCTATACAAATAGATGCATAGGTAGTAGCAATGTTCTAAAAGTAGAAATGTGAATTTTACTGAGTATATGTGCATTGTCAGATTCGTTAAATGGCATGCTGTTATGGCTAACAAATAAGATTGAACATTGAGTCCTGTCAAGGTGGTCCTTTTAAATATGTATGGACACCCCTTTATTTTACATGAAGTCTTTAGGTGATGTTGGGTCTTTTGTTTCATACTTCAAAGAATACTATTTCTTGAGCTAAGGAATGTCGAATGTATTACCTGGGTGTTGATTTCTTTAAGTTCACTTTGTATATAGCTTGTTGCCATTCACTAGGATTCAGCTAATCATTTCATGAGTATAGGATCCTAATAATGTGTTGAATCAAGTTATTTAGAATGTGAGATCCTAACCATGAGTTCTTTTATGGGTTGCTTATGAGATTCACAACAGGTCAAGCAAATAGTACTATGGCCTGGAATTTGATAGGGTTTCTGCTGTGTGTTTTGAATATGGGTCATACTTTTGTTTGCTTCCTTGTTAGTTTATTTTATATGCTAGAATAATTATTCAATTAGAAGGAATCCCACGGCTTATTTCACATGAAGTATACCTTCATAATTGAAATTCTTTTGGATAAAAGGTTCACGATCTCCTGTTTATACTTTAATACATTTATTTAGGAATTCAAAGGGGTGTTTTTCATAGTTCTTTTTAAGGTAAATGGTTTTCAGATTTTGCTTTAGAGTTTGCCGTGAGGGTCTACATCTCTGCATGCACATAGAGTGTTAGTCAACTATACAATGAGTGAGGAGTTGCCATGGTAGCCATGTTAGCTAAGTCTTTTGGTTTATATTTTTACTTTTATTTTTATATATTCCCACGTATTAATAGTCTTTTTCTTTTTTTTTTAGTAAAATAAATAAGTAAAATGAAAGCCCTCTATTCCAGATTTTTCTTTTTATCTTCATGCTCCAAGTAGTAATACCGTGAGCATTTAGGAATCGATCAACAATTTGTGAGTAATAAAGTTACCACATATGCTGTTTCTTTCTCTTCGATAATATATATAATAATCACATTTTTGAATTCTTCTTAACCATTTTCTTTTAAATAAATAACTATGTATTAAAAGGACCTTATTTATTTTCATTTTTACCAAAATTATTTACTTTTCTTTGATTTTTATTCATTTTTATGCTAATTGCCTTTTCATTTCATAACTTAAAATATATATAAAATGATAAAATTGATTTAAACTAAAATTAGTTGTTCCTCCAAATTTTTATCCTTTTTGCTTATCTGCCTTGAGTAGTAACACCGCAGACATTTATGTGCCAATTAGCGAGCTGTGAGTGATAAAGTCACCACAGATCCTAGTTGATTCTTTTTCTAAAAAATAAATAAATAAATAGATAAATAAATAATATATACATATATATATATAAAAGTCATATTTTTAAATTTCTTTTATCATTTTTATTTTCATAAAAATATGTTACCATTGTCGTATTCATTTTTATAATTTAATATAAAGAAATAAAAAGGATTTATGCAAAAAAAAAATTATTTTTCCCAATTTTATCCCTTAAGCCTTTTTTATGCTTATTTGCTTCGAGTAGCCTCACCGTGGCCATTTAAGTACCAATCAACGAGCTGTAAGTGATAAAGTTGCTGCATGGGATGGTTGATTTTGTTTAAAAATTGACTTTAAAAAAAAGAGAAAATATAGAAACAAAAAGAAAAATCAAATTGTGTTTGAGCTTTTTAAATTGAAGGTAAAATATCCAAAGTAACATTTATTTCTTTCATAATCTATTTTAAATTAAAGAGAAATATATATTATCTCTTTTCTTTATTTGATTTAAAAAAATGATGAGAGTGAGAAATAATAATTATTTATTTTCCCCAATTTCATTTATTTAAGCCTTTTATACCTTTGAACCCGAGTGGTATTACCATGGACATTTAGGTATCAATAAGTGAATTGTGAGTGATAAAGTCACCACATAAGTTAATTAATTTTATTTTGTAAAAATAAAATTATTTTCAAATATTTCCTTTCCAAATTAAAAATAAAATAATCCAAATTACATATGGTTTTAATCATATCTTCTAAATTGAAGAAAAACATATATTCTCCTTTTTAAGAATTGATTTTTCTAAAAAAAATAAGAAAAATGAAAAATGAAAAAATAAATGATAAGAGAAAATAATTGAAAATAATTTATCTTTTGCAAATTAAAACATACCAACCAATTTTGAAAAATGTTTTCTTTGTGGAAAAATAAATTAATTTTTTATAAACTTCTTCTTTCAAAAAAATATACATAATAAAAAATATCAATCCAATGACATGCATTTATAGTCTGAACTACATCGACTTTGATCCCTATCGTAAGATACGTAGGCCCCATACTCTGATTCTAGGTCAAGTCTGCCCTTGTAAATAAATAATATTTTCCTCTTATTTTATTTTTCCCAACTTCTCATATTTTTATTTTATTCTTTAGTTTCATTTTTACTTTTTCTCTTATTTTTATATTTATTTTTGCATATGAATGGTTAAAGGGCAATCAAAATAATTTTTAAAAAATCATAAAAATTGCATGATTAACATAAGATAATCGTTCTTAAGAATGAGTGTTATGGGGGTGCCTAACACCTTCCCCTACTCACAACTGTACTCTCGAACCCAACTCTGATTTGCAGACCATCCTTTCCTTTTTTATTTGATTTTCCAAAATTTTTCTTAAAATTTTAGTGGCAACTCCTCCGAAATCGGCCTCCATCATGAAGGCCGATTCTTTTCTTTTTCTCTCATTTATGTGCCATCCGCGTTGTATTTTTGGGTGTGATAATTTGGCGACTCCACTTGGGAGTCTTTGAGAGTCAAGCCTGTTTGATTCGATCATGCATAATTTGTGGCTTTTATTTATTTTGGTGGGCCTTCTTAAATGTTGTTTGCCTCGCATGATTAAGGTAGATAACATGATTTATATTTTTAATCCATTCATATGCTTTTAAATTTAATTGTTGATTGGATAGCATATGCTAGGATAGATAACATGCGGAATGAACCCTGGGTAAATGACTGTTATCTATTTATGTATTGCTTTATCTGCAGATTGGGAATTTTGGTAGTATCTAGGTCATAAGGTATGTATGCTCCTTTCACACACTGAGCACTTACTCATTTAACCTCACACACATAATGGGCCCTATACTCGGGTCTGAGAGTATCCTAGGATAGTTAAAGTTTGTAATGGTGCCTTTGAGGGGCTATTAAGCTCCCAGAGATCACTGCGAGGACTTCACCTTAGTTGTTACCTATTTACTAAGTTTAGTCCGGGAAGGGCTATTAAAGCTCTTAAAGGATTACGTTTACTGGATAAGGTTTCTATGTTAATGACGGGAACAACTTAGAAATCTCTTTGGAAAATAGAACCATTCAGAAACTTGCACACAATAATAGATTAAGCCTAGATGTTAACCCAACCAGTTAAAGCTAGGAATCCTACCATAGGATGTACCTAATATAGGACATGAGGAGCATCTCATTTCTCATGCATTTCTCTTCATATAATTTAAATTACATTAATGGAATGGTTGTCATACCCAACGTATATACCCAAAAATCCAACTCAAGCCGAAGAAAAATGGAGAGGGAAGATCAAGAACCACTTACTAACAATTCACTAAGCTCTTAGAGGTTAGAAATCACTCCCAAGGGTCAAAAATCTCAAACCCTAGCATTGTTTCTCCAGTTCTCCCTTCATGTCTTTTTTCACTCATCATCTGAAATGACTTTGATTTAAGTAAATTTCCCGACTTTCGCCACGGTGCCAGTAAGTTTGCCATGGCATGAGTCCTCTCGGCTTGAAAAATCTTTCAAAGTTTAAGATCATTTGCCATGGCACCATTGTTTCTTGTTGCGGCATGGAGCTCCCCTGTTACATTTTTGGCTTTTCATCCATCCTGATCTCTCCAGCTCTACACATGTCATCAATTATACTTCATTAGTTAGAGACTAAATTAGGGATAATGTAATAATGATTGTTACATGTGTTGGAGTAAGGTATTACAAAATATATCCAAAAGATACATGAATACATACATCATAGAAAAAGACCAAAAAAAAAATTAAAGGGTTTTTGTTCAAAATGATGAATTAAGGAACATCACAGAAGGAACAACTTTCAAGATGTAAAGGAGTTACTCGATTTTCATAAATAAATAACATTAATAATATTTATTTGAATTCTTTTTTCCCAAACACTTTTGCTTTGTCCAAGAAATCTTCTTTCTTTGCTTAATCACTCTCATCGTGTTCTTCTTGATTTCAAGCACATAAGGGTTTCTCTTTCCTCTGTCCTTCAAGGTTCCTGATCATTTCTTTGCCATATTTTTTCCTACTTCCAAGAGTCTTCACCCTTACATCCTCTCCCCATTTTTTAATCTCACTGGGATCTCCATGTGGCTCCATCCATCAATAACGAGCATTGGCTAGATTCAAGCCAAAAATCCAAAGTGTAAGTTCTTTCAGATCTCCATGATTCCAAATAGTGTGAGTTATTCAGATCTCACTCGTTAGAGCTATAGTTCTTTATTCTTCTCCTCCTCCTCCTTGTTGGTTGTGATTGATCTTCTTGTGCACTTAAATATGTTGAAAAATACATATATAGACCAGAACAGTTTTAATAGACTCGCTCATAGTTTCGGCTCAATACCAAGTTCATTTTGGTTCTACCCATAAAATGACTCAAAACATCAAAATGAGACAGAGATATCTCTGAGTGAGGGCCAGATTGGTTCAACCTTTTGGTCCAGTTCAATTCTTAAAACATTAATATAGACACACCATCATAATTGATGTCAGGTTCCTAGAGAAAAGAAAAGAACAAAACTTGATATAGCCCTTCTCCCATAGCCTTTGGTTGTTGGACTTCAAGTTTTTACTTTGCTGATTCTTGCTATTTATTGTAAGATAGAAGATCCTGTTAACTCCAACGAGATATATATATTGTTGGAAAAATTATTCTTATAGACAGTGATCAGGCTTTGATACTGTTGATTATTTCCTTATTTTATTATTTTTTCTTTCCATTTTCCTAACATTTTTCACATAACCGGAGGTAAAGTTATAATACACCATTATTCTTATGAGCTGTTTCACATTTCCAAAACTCTTAAACTAGTTCAACTTTGGAATTTGCGTTGTCTGACCATGATGGTGGTAAAAAAAAAAACTGTCTGAACATGATGAGTGGAAGGCACAATATAAGGTCAAAGAGATATATAATTCAACTACTATATATATTACACGAACTTATATTCTATCTGTTTTGTGATAGAAGTGGGTGATAAATGTATGGATTATTCTCCTGGAATTTCTTCAACACGCTTGCACTACTGCAAATAAACCATTTGATGTCTGTTATTTTAGGCTTTTACGTCTGTTTTACATAGGATGTTGAAGCTAGAGACGTTAAAAGTTTAGCTATTTATGTTTGTTTTAAAACAGACATCAAAAGGTTCCCTGTGATGTCTATTTTCTGGAAAATAGATATCAAAAGGAACCCCTTTGATGTCTATTTTCCAAAAACAGATGGTAAATAGACATCATAGACATCAAATATGATGTCTATTTTCTGGAAAACAGACATCAAAGAGAAACCTTTGATGTCAATTTCCCAAAAAACAGACGTCAAATATGACATTTTTTTTAAATAATGACATATATTTTATATTTCTAGACCTGTATTTAGAGACAAAATAAAACAGCCAATGTAATTTTTATAACCAAAATAGTAGTAAGAAGGTCACAGCATCTTAGTTTTATACAAAATGACAAGTTCCAAACTACCAATTCAACTTAAACACTACATATTGTTCGAAACTACCAACCCAACCTAAATATTACCATGTAACAAGAAGAAATTAAAATGCTTCTAAAAAGAAATTCTGACCACATGTCTCAAATGTGGTCAATTTCTTCTTGATGATAGGGATCATTTCTTTTGAAGTGCTGCAAGTTAGAAATTAAGTTAGAAAACCATATCCAATGAATTAGAAGACCACATATGAAATAAGAAGTCATAAGGAAAGACAAAACTAAGTTAGAAATTATATAATTACCTCATCCAATGAGTTAACAACATATCTAGTAATTATCTCATACATTTTTTTCATTACATAATAGCCACACTCTATGTTTCCTGGTTGGATGCAACACTACGAACCAACCAAAAATAAAAAGATCAAAATCAAAGTGGTTAGACTAATAATGGATCAACCATTTGTCATCCTTCAAAGTTGAGGAGTTTGTTTGGCATACGGACTAAAAATAAATAAACTTATAAAATGAACAATAAACTTCTAAAATAAAAAATATTCTGGTGTCTTTATTTTTAAAAATTACTGAATAAAAATTCTAAAAGTATAATTGATACTATATATAAATGATTAAAAAAAATATACCCTTATAACCAAACAGGCTCTGAATGTCAAAACCAACAAAGATGACAGATTTGAAGTTTTGATCTGAGGCAGAGGAGTTATTGAAGGTTCGGCTTCAATAGATACGACAGTATCAGTATCACTCTTAATGATTGCACAATTATTTATACCTCCTTAGCTCTTACCAAATGTTCCAAAGCAACCACTGAATGATTAGCTTTTCTTCTCATCCCTAAATGCCAAGAAGTCATGTGCAATGAATGCACAATTTACGACCAAAAGCTAAATTATATAAAGTGACATTATTTAAAAGTCATGGCTGATGTAATCCTTTGAAGCTTCCATGGGTCTATGGACCCAAAAAAAAAACTGAGAGAGAAATCGCGAGGCCACATAGAAGAACGATCAATGGTCAAAACGTGAGAAAAAGTATAAAATTTCTGTTTGTTGGATGATAAAGTAACTATATTAGAAAAAGAGCTATCTAGATTTATAAGAGAGAGCTTTTCATTCCCATTTTATACTAAACAATCCTAAAAGAAGAACTAAGCAGAAAATGAATATTACTACCACATAAAACTCATTTAAGAAGAAGGTTCTTGGAATTTCTCATCAACATGTCTTGCAATTCAAGAGGAAAAAAGAAAAGAAAAAAGTAAAAAATGTCTTTAGGAAAATTTTGTTTCATACAGATTACAGCATTTACATGCAATGGTTCAAATTTAATTTCTACATGTGAGATCTATGTGTAGATAAAAACTTACATGTTTGTACACAAGAATTGATCTGAAAATAGTTTGATGACCAGAAAACTACTTCCCAAGGATACAGTCAATTCAACTGTATAATGCTTAGAAAGCTGAGCACTAAGGAAGCATCATCACCAGAAACATAGGAGGGACCAATGTATCTATCAGTACCCAACTTTGAAAGGGTACAATCAAATTATTTATCAGCTACCAGTAACAATGAACCCCGGAAATGATACCAATAATAATAATGATCATTAATCAGTCATAGTGGGTAATGAAAGCAACATTGTGGATTCCAAATGAATATCCAATACTGAAGAAAGGCCGTCCTTGTGGACATTTGGAACACAGAAATTTGTTCAATTCAGGGTGGGTCAACCCCGTTAAATGGACAGTGTTCAAACATTTGTTAAACCCAAATTGAGCAAATCCAAAATGCTAAGTTCATGCAATCAATAAAGCCATCTAGGTCCAATCTTATCTGAGTTATGGTCCATATTCGATTAAAACAAGATTTTACCATCAATCAAACTGAACTTCATCAAGAAAAAGCCATTAGGTTCCATTTATCAATTCCTTCCAACCGTAATATCTTAAAATTTTTTCTAGATGTTCGAGACTTAATATTTTAAAATCTATAAAGAATTTATAAAAATGAGTATACACCATTTTGCATGAAATAAGGTAAAGAGGTCAATTATTTCAGTTAGAAAAAAAAAAGAAGAAAATGATAATTTTACCCTTAGAAAAGAAAAAAAAAGGGGAGAGGAAGAAGAAGGGTGGACGTCATTAAGTAGTGAAGAAAATTTTATAAATTTTGAAAAAAGTTACACACAAAGACCTGAAAGTTATAAAAATTATAAATTTATTCTGGATCAAGGATATTTTTGTAAATATAAAAAATTATAGTCAAAATGAAGCTCTCAATGAGCTAAAACCAATAGAATATAATATGAAATTTATTAAGATCAAAATAATATTTATTGGGTAATTATGGTTTAATATTAATATCTTACCCGATAAAAGTCAATTTGGACTACAGGAAGAGACAGTATCTTTCAAGAAAAATGTGTGGATCTTATATTTGGACCAATTGGGATAATTATATTTTGGTAATTTTATATCCCCATATAATTATAATTAGTATTCCAATAATAGTAAAATATACTGCTAAAGTAGTTTTATTTGTCCAGACCGATTCAAGATACATCTGGATAAATAAAAGTACAATATTTTTGGACCAAAATACTCCATATTTCGTGCTCTATAAGCTGCACATGATAAAATAATATTATTTAATATTTTAAGTCATTTTCTAAGAAAATTCAAGAACATTAGGTGGCAAATTTTTATTGGTTAGAAAATTTTATAAATCCTCATCCTCCCCTTTTGGTTCATGTTTTAGCTGACCAAAGAAGCAAAGAAAGAGTGGAGAGAGTTATGAAAAATAGCAAAGAAAGAGGAGAAAAATGTGAAGAAGAGAAAGAAGGAAAAAGAGAAGGAAATTCAAGAAAAAAATTGGTAAGTTTCTACTTGTGATTTCCATGGTTTCTAGCTTAGTTCTTGAGTAGTTTAAGATGGTTTCTTTAAACTTTTCTCCCCTCCTCTTGCTGTTTAGTTTCAGTTTTGATGTGGATTTAGGAAAGAAAGTGGTTTTGTGCAATAACTCAAAGAGAAAGCATGAGATTAAGTAAAAGGAAGCAAGTATAGTATGATTTTAGCAAGTTTTGAGAGAAAACAAATTTCTCTTCCTATAAGTCAGATTTTGGTCTGTTAAATATGATGGTAAGAAGTTGTATTTTCATTGTTTTGATATTAAAAATGGATTCCTTGGGTCCAAATTAGCTAAGAATAAGTATTGGACTCAAGAAAAAACTTCATTTAGCATCATTTAGCTCATTTAGCATCATATATGCTATTATACATGGAAAATAATGTAAGAAAGTAAGGTATGACACAGACTCATGGAGTAATTTCTATAATAGAACCCTCATCACCCATATAAAACTTCAGCACTTAATTATATTTATTAATAGTCCAACACAACCCATCCCACTAGCCATCACAAACAGCATCAACATAATGAGTAAACTTTTCACGCTGAAACTTCATTTATAAACTCAACTCTTGTGAGGGTGAAAAAAATTAGTTCAAAGAACCAGAAGTCAGTTCTCATAATAAGAAGCTAATCCAAATCCAAAATGTTGAGCTAGATATTCTGTTCACCCCAAAAGAGAAATTTCATAGATATAAGCTTCATTCAAATACGAGCAAGGGAGAACCAAAGAAAAAAAGCTTACTACATTTCAAGCTTAAATACTAAACCTATACATAACCAACCACATATAGAATAACAATCCTAAGCTAGGTTTAGTCTAAGAGAGGTAATTCTGATCAGAGATCTCTTGAACCACAAAATAAACAATAAATTAGCATTACGAGCAGCTTAATGGAAAGGAAAATGATAGTTACCTTAGAAAACTTCTAGAACAATGATTGAGATGGATTAAGCTTTACAACGAAGAATCACCATATGATGATCAAGAAGGTTCTATTGCCATTGGATACAATCCAATTTCAAGAAGAATCAGAATATGAAATGAGAGGTAGAAATCGAAAAACCTAGAGAGAAAATTGCCTTCGAAATAAAAAAGTGTAAAATACCAGGTGCTCAGTCTGTGGTCTAGAAGAGTGTAAAAAGGAAAGAGAGCATAGAGGTATAGCAATGGACCACATGATACAGCAGGGGAGGAGAGTCTCAGTGTACTCCGTGTGAGAAGGAGAAGGAAGGAGGGGGAAAGTCTGTTATTGTCCTCCCAAGGCACAACATCTGCAAGCCTTTCTTTTGATTCTAAGTGAATATCCGATTGAGGAGACCAAGTGAGCGATTGAGGAGACTTCGAACGACCTGGCAAAGAGAGTAGACCATGCAAACCAAAGGGAAGACCAAATTTGATAAGGGACGCAAATTAGGTGTGGAAGCAAAAAGAGACTGAATGGGGATTTTTTATTTTGCACAAACAGCAGGCTTTGGGTTTAGACTTGGAGGGTTTCATAATTTGGGTTTTGAGAATTTTTTTCATTAATAAATTAAAAATTAGTAAAAAGAGATGGGAATTTTCTGTTCTTTTTTTTTCAAGAAATTTTAAAAATCAATTTAATTATTTTTATTAAAATAAAATAATTTATCTAATAAAAATAATTTTATAACTTAAATATTTTCAAAAAAACATTTTTTAATAACAAAATTAATTTTTAATAAAAAAAATTTTTATTCATTTAAAATTAATTTAAAAATAACTTTTTAGCAAGAAATATAGATCTCACTAAATTTTTCACTATTTATATTAATATAGAGAGAAATAAAAAAATGTCTCTCTATACTAATTTTTCACTATGAGAAAGTGTTTAACATTTGTTTTTCCCAAAATAGACATTAGCTAACATCTGTTTTGGGAAAAACAGACGTTATAGATTTTACAAATTAAAAAAATAATAATAAAAATAAATATTTGTAACGTCTGTTTTTAAAAAAACAGACATGTGTGATAGATAATTTTTAACGTTTGTTTTTTATAAAACAGACGTCTATAATGCATATCCCGCTACCACTTATTACAAAAATGTCACCGGTCATTTAGTAATGTCTATTATTTTTTTAATAGATATAAATAATAGATATAAAAAGGTTATTTTGTAGTAGTGCCCATAGATTTTTCTGGTTAATGGCGGAAGCCTTCTCAGTCATAGATTATTATTGCAATGGCAGTTAAAATTTCTTTCGCCTGTTGTAACATTCTAATTCTCACTAACTATAGAACTCATAATATAATTTGAATCTCACATACTTTATATCTATGTTTCTAGTTGGATTTTGGTTGAACTATGAACATGCATTATATGACATTAGAAACCGTATGGAACTTTTAACAAAAACTAAATCAGCTGGATATGCTATTTAGAAATTACAAACATTTAAAATTTCATATGCCGTTATATACAAATTTAAATAAAATTTGACTTAGTAGTCAACTCTTAATGTATATTGTATGACATCAGAAATCCTATGAAGCTATAGATTGAGATTCTCTACCTTGGGAAACATGGTAGTAGTAGTACTTAGGGACCAAATTGCCAAAAAAGTTAAATCATGGGATTAAAGTAAAAATTGATGTAGTAGGCACTAAAAGACAAAATAATGGGACATAGATGTCATTTTTCCAAAAAAATTATCTGCTTAGTATTTGACAGTACTGGTTGTAGGAATAGAGTCAGAAAAATAATCACTAGAAATTATCCTCCAATAAGCAGAACCAAAAAATACATATATTAGACAAAAAAGAGGACCCAAGTTCTATAATTTAGAAATTTCTAAAAAATAGAAAATAAGTCTGTATTAGAAAACCCAGATATATTATGATTCAGAATAAGACACTGGATTTTTCTACGAAGTTTAAATAGCCATAGGATTAGTCTATGAATAATTGGATTAATCGGCGAATTAGAAAATGTATAAAGCTTAATATTAAGTCTAGATTTATCAGAGATTGAATATGACTTAGTAACATGTCTAAATTCATTTTAGACAACAAGAATATTTTTAGCAATAGATAACTGATATGACCTTAGTTTCGACAATAATATACAAATGAACTTAGAAACTGACATTATGATCTAATTAACTCTGTATGAGGAAATTAGCCACTAATCAAGATATATTGAAATTCCAAAACAATGTTCTAAGTCCCAAATATATAATTACATTGCTGAATATATTTTACATCCTAAAACCCAAAATAAGGAATAATTGGACCTGAAATCGTAGAAGGAGCCCAAAAACCCATATACCTTGAATAAAGGCCCAAAATGAGATATGTAAAGCCCAAATTGCATAACAGTATATTCCTTGGGCTGATTAGACTCTATTCCTGGGGCTGATTAGACAAGAAAGTGATGAAATTAAGAGAAAAAAGAAGCAAAAATCAAATTGAATTCCAACACACACATGGCACCACTTGAAGAAGACACATGATAGAAGCAAATAAAATATATTTTTGAGTTAGAAATATCAACTAAAAACTTCTAGAATAGGACAAGGTGGCAGCCTCATTGATTCCTCACATGATGAATTAAATAAATTAATATGGAAAAATTAAGAGCCATTGGATCAAGATCTAATCCAAGGGCCATTATTTCTTTAACTCACCTATAAATAGAGACTCTTCCCTCCCCCATTTAACCATCAAATTTCATTCAAGGTAGAGAGAGGTTAGAGTGAGAAGCTCTAGGAAAGAAGGTGTGATATGAGGTTTTGAAGTTCTGAAAAATATTTCTAGGTAATATGCTTTTCCCTTTCTTCCATTTATATTTTAGTTCAGCTATTTGATTTATTAAGAGTAGTCATTATGCTAGTAGAAACATGTTTTTGGGATTTGTCATGATGAAATATTGAATCAAAGTTGAGGTTTTACTACAATAATGCTTTGAATATCATGAAAGTTGTTTGAACATGCATGATCATATAGAACATGATTTTAAGTTTGATTCTTAGTAATTATGGTTGTACTGTTATGCTGCTAAAATTAAGTGTAGGAAAATAAATTGTCATATTACTGAGATTCTATTCGAATCTCACCCCAATATCTAACATTTTTAGACCCCGATTCTGCCCAAAGAAATGAAATGACAAACTAATGAGGAAATGCTGTCCAAGTCAATTAGAATCATATTACTTTTTGTATTACATTACATAGGATTAGATGATATATTACATTATATAATATAAATAACAATGTTTTGATAATGAAATATTATGTCCCTATGCTTTAGTGTTGAGATTTTCCCGATTCTTTGTTTATGTTTCATTATTTAACAGGATGGAGTCTATAAAATTCGAAATTTACTGTAGCAGTAAAAGTGTGAATCAGCATTTTTACTTTAAAATAGAGATCATAAGCTTTTCATAGAACTTGGAATCACCTTAATATGATTTTCATAGAATTAGTTATGAATTTTCAAAATTCAGCAAAATTTTACAACCTAAGCTTAGTCTATGCGAAATTAAGGACTCATTTGCCTTCAAATCACTTTATTTTGAACCTTAATCATGAAATCATGCATATTTAATGGTTGCATAGTAAGGTGTTACACGTGTTCCCAAAGCGCAATATCTATTATTCGCTACAGCATACGAGCTTGAACCTCAGGCCATTCGTGTGTTAAAATCTGAATCCTCTTTGCCCATTTACCCTATTGGCCTTGCAATATCGTATTCAAACCTCTTATCTTCAAGCTTTAATAACCACACTGACCTCAGCTATTTCCTTGAACCTCAGGCCATTCATGTGTTAAAATCTGAATTCTCTTTGCCAATTTACCCTATTGGCCTTGCATTACCGTATTCAAACCTCTTATCTTCAAGCTATAATAACCACACTAACCTCAGCTACTTCCAATGGCTAGACAACCAACCCTTTTGCTCTGTCATATACATCTCACAAGGAAGCTTTCTATCAGTTTCAAAAGCTCAAATTGATGAAATTGCAGCGGGTTTGAGCTTAAGCGGTGTTCAATTCTTCTGGGTACCACGAGGAGAGACTCATAGGCTAAGAGAGATTTTTGGGGATAATGGTTTAGTGTTGGAATGGTGTGACAAATTGAGAGTGTTAATACATTCTACTGTAGATGGTTTCTGGTCTCTGTGGGTGGAATTCTACTAAAGAAGGTGTGTTTGCTGGTGTTCTTTTCCTTACTTTTCCAGTAGCGTTCGATCAACAGTTCAACAGTAAGATGATAGTGGAGGATTGGAAGATAGGGTGGAGGGTGAAGAAAGATGTTGACTCTCAAAGTTTGATAAGTAGAGATGAGATTTCTGGGTTGCTGCAGAAGTTTATGGATTTGAATGATGAAGAAGGAAGAGATGTGAGAAAGAGAGTCAAAGAGCTTCAGCATATTTGTCAGCTGTCAATAGCAAATGGTGGCTCTTCTGAAACTAATATCAATGCATTTGTTAGAGATATCACAAGGAGGGGTTAGGATGAGTGAATGTGTTTTTCTACATACCGGTGGAAAATGACTTAATTTAAGTAAATTTTTATTAATTAATTTTTTTATGGTTTATTTATTTTAATTTTAATTTTAAATTTTATAAACAATCGAATAATTAAAATTTAATTATTTAAATTTTGAAAATTTGAAAGTATGTATGTATTTGCTTAGGCTTTATGTTTATTCAACAAAATTGAAACAATATGATTTTTTTTAAAATTTTTTTCTTCATTTTCTTACATAAAGAAGGGAGTCTACAATGAAACAAATAACGAAGAAAATGGGGAACCCATACAAGCCACATCATTTTGACGGGCAAAAGAAAAATAGCGCATGTTTAATTTTTGGAAAAAAACATGTTTTTCTGTACTTTTTTTTAATTAAAATTTAACATATGGATTTTTTTAAATGGTAGGAAATTTATTTTATTTCCTCACACCACAAATATACAAGTCATACCAAGTAATACAATGTGAATATGAGTATCATCCCTTGAGGATTTGCACACACTAGCAACCAAGTACTAACCAGTTATTTTTACTCAAGTCAAGCAAATAAATTACTGATTGCAGAAATTAAGCTAATTATCAAATTGATTAAGAACGCAAACTAACAGCAAGTACCAAACAGTTCAAGAGGTAGCTTGGATTTATTAATCCACTATTTGCTTCAATGAAATTCACTTCAGTTTAGGCGATTTTATATTACTCTTTTGTTACTCTGGAGTCTTCTATTGTTTATAAGCATCTTTCAAACTACCCATAATCCTATCCAAAACCAATTTTATAATTCTTTATAATAAATAGCTTCAGACAAAAGTTATCACTATACTCTGTTATGACTATGTAGGATCCTAGATATATTCTTATCCTAAACAAGAATTGAATTATTTAATTCAGACCTACATTATCAATTCAAGGTCTATTTAAGAGTTCCTTTTCCAAGTTCATTTAAAACGTCTGAATCTTATTCTATAAGTTGGCCAGACAAATAGTAACAAAGAAAATTAAATTGAGTAAACTTAAAAGAGTCAGTACAATCAACCTTCATAAGCAAAAAGCAAAAGTCATATAGCAAATAGATTCATAATAATCCTAAGTTTAAGGAGTTCAGCCACATGGGATTCATACAATCAATAAAACATAAATCTAAATTAAAATCCATGTGAGAAAAGTGAAAATAAGAGTTTGAATGGGGCATAGAGTCAAAATCATTTCCAAATTCTGTACTTGGAGCCAAACACTGATACCCCGTCGCTTCTAGCCTCTCTTTGTGCCTCAAACTATCCAAAACCGCTGCCAAGGATGTCTAGAGTCGAAATATATGTGGCACTAGGATTGAAAAGCTTAAAATGCTGAGTTTTAATGAGTAGAATACAAAGAAACACATCCTTGCACTTGAACTAGCACTATTGGTTGACCTTAGGACCTTCATACCTAATGTTGGGAGGTCTAGAAACTCTAAAATAATCTTTTTTCACTTTGATCCAGCACCAGCTGAGTTTGGCCCAGCACCGGTTGATACCCAGCTTCATTTTCCTCATGTGTTTTAGCTTCAGTGAGCCCCCCATGTACATATAGTCACTTTGATCCTGATTTTGACCATAATAAAATTGAAATTTCAAAAAATGCAAACATCAAGTTGTAGATCTTTTTATTAGCTTCCCAATGCATCTTGAATCAACTCAATTAGACTTTATATGAGAAATTCATGATCAAAATATTATCAGATGTCGCATCTTTTCAGCATGGACGATTTTTAGTCCAAATGCTACTTTGTCGTGCAACGTTTCTCCATATGAATTCTATAATATAGTGAAATATAATGGGTGGAAATAGAGCTAAAAGGTGACCAAATAAATTAAATAAACCCTCAAATAATTGAATAAAATTGTTCTCATCATTAACATATCAATCATTTATTCATTAACTTTATATTAATTGTGTTAAATTACTAAACTTAAAATAATTTTTAAATAGAAAACCTATTGATGGATAAAATGAAGATTTTGATGATTTTCAAAACACCTAGAGATGCAAGGAACATATCAAGAGAGTACAATGCCCTAAGAATTAGATTGACTTAGTAAAGGATGGAGTTCAACATGTGAAGACCTAGTTTATAGGTTTATTTTATCTTTCACTTAGGTGAAGAGGTGGTTAAGCTTTGAACTTAATTTTCTTACTATCAATCCTAGATAAGCATGTTCATAGAGTTTTGGTAGCTAACCCATGGTTTTTAAACTTGTTTTTTTGCCAAAACTACCTTATTCGACCAAGTATAGGGTGATGTTCTACTAACAATTTAGCCTTGATCTTGTTGATCTCTCTAGATCTTATCTTATTCGAACAAGGATATAAGGTTGTTTGAATATCATGGATTTGACAATGTTGTTATTTTTCGGTTAGTTGCTTGTTAGAACATTGTACCCATCATATTCTAATAAGGTTTTGAAACAGGTTAAGGTTGCTTTTCTGTGCTAGCTCAATGGTAGAATAAACTAGGTAGGATATTCTAACATTATGGTGCTTGAGATACAATTGTAATAGTTGCCTCATTCAATCAAGACCCTGATGCATGTTAGAACAAGGTTGCTTTTCAAAAACTCAATTTAGCTAAATTGAAGCTTATTTGTTCAAGGATTAATGTCCTAGTAGCTTGTTCTAACATCCATTAACTTAAGCTTATGGGATTCCAAGAATTGATAGCTTGTTCTAACAACTAAGATAGTTTAATCTAAAATCATGCTAAAGCTTAGCTTCTAGAATTTTGATAAATTGCTCAATGTTCGACCAAGGTCCATACCTTATTCAAATAAACTAGTACTACAACATTTTTTGTCTACGGCAACAATTAATTTTGCAACAGGCTTAAAAGTGTTGACTATTCTATGAATAGGCAACAATTCTTCATATGTAACTATTGACTTAGATTTTAGAGAATAAATTTTGAGCAATACTTTAAAAGTGTAACCTAAAGTAGATCAAGCAACAATTTTTTACTTGTTGCCTTGGGTTTTTTAAATAGTTAACAGAAGTCAACTGTTGCCAAAAAAATAATCTCTTCAGTCTACCATTGTCACCTGTTGCCTATAACAATAATCAACAGTTTTGCTATGTTGGCTCGAATATTCAAATTGGTAACATGATAGAACTGTTGCTTATAAAATTCTAGTTTATACAACATTTTTCACCTATTTCTTTTGGCTATTTTTTATGTTTATAAATTAAAAAAACTTATAAAAATGTTAAAAAATTTTTTAATGCTCAAACCTATAATTTTTTTATTAAACTAAAACTCTCATCACTCTTATATATATATATATTAGGTTACAAAATGATATTGAATTTATAAAAAGAAAAAATTATAATTTTTTTAATACTAAAATCCATAATTTCTTTTAATTTTTAAAATTTTAAAGAAGAAAAAGGAACAAAAGCCGTGAAATGAAAAACATAACACCTGCGAAAATAAAATTTCGTACTCTGCCTTCAGTAATTGACAATCCCATTCGTAGAACCTAATTGCCGTGTCTTACATCCCAGAAATTCAGAACCCCCATTTAGAACACCATCTGCAACACTGTACTCTTGAAATCCCTAATCGTGCTGTTTCGAGTTTCATGTCTTCATCTCTGCAACATAGCTTCATCTCTACAAAGCTTCACCATTGTTCAAGCTTTTACAGTGTAGTTCCATCAACCTTCATCTTCTGAGCTTGATTTGATGTTCTATCACTGAGAAGGCAACTTCATTTTGGGTTTGAAGCTTTGTCGCTGTAGATTGCTCCCCCAACTCCACTTGGTGTCTGAAGTTCTTCGAATCGTTAATTGGTGGTTCAATTCGGTGGGTCTCTCAATTTGTTCTAGGTGCTCTGTTCATGTAAAAGGAGAGATTTGAAAAGGTAAATGTTGACATTAACTAATTTATATAGTTGAGATGGATTTTGTTTTATAGATGTTGCTGTGGATTTTTATTCAATTTGTGGCGTCCCTGTTGCTATTTTATATGTTTTACACACTGATATGTTGTCGGGAATCATGTGCTGCCTATTTATGAATGAGAAAAACTATTGAGTTTACTTGTCCTTTTGTGCATTTGAGTGGGGACGCCTTGAATCATTGACTATCATATGTTGTTTACTACTGAGCTGTTGCTAAATTAAAGTAGTGTTATGATATACTCCATCATGTACCACACGAAAAAAAGCCAAGAGCATCACTCAATTCTTTTGACTTTGGCCTCATAGTTCTCTTTTCTTAGTTTCTTTGGGTTTCACTTTCCTCTTGGCATGGTTTTAATAATGGCCATTTCTATATATTTCCTTTGAGTTGAATGAATTTGCTTTTTACTAAAAAAATGAATATTTGTGTATATTTTAGAGGCACTCACAGAAAAAGACAACAAGACATATGGTCTATGCTTGTAAGATATTCTGAAAACTTGTGGGGCCATTATTCAACAATAAAAAATAAAAGTGACCTTATAGCAATTTGTTCATAACTTCATAGCTAGCAAGAAAGCAAAATGACTAATTAAGACAAACTTCCCCAGCTAGCTACACCTTAGCTAAATAAAGAAATTAATTAATAGCTAATGGGCTAGCAAGGAAGCACTATATCCAGCAGGTGAATTAACAATTAGAAAACTCAAAATTATATATATAAAAAGTATTATGATATATCTTGATCTCTAATTATTATGGTTTTGGATACTTATATACTAATAATAACAATTAAAATTGTCATTAATTTTCCCCATTTTTTAATGGTACCATTTTATCTTGAATGTGTGAGTGTGAAGTTGGTTTCTAAAGGACAACTTATACAAGTGAAAAGAATGTAAATACTTGAGATCTATATATAATAATGCTTTTGACCTTTCCTTTGTATAGCTTGGAAAAAAAACATATATAGCTGTTCCTTCTTAGTGCTTTTTGACATATTAGAATGTACAATTAAATTACTTGTGGTAGGTCATTTCCCACAACTTTGCCTCATGGAACACCATTTCCCCTCTGTGCATTATTGGTAAGAAAAAATGGGTCACAAACAATTATGACATTTGAAAGATTTTCAATAGCAACACAAACTGAATCCTAAAGTAATGACCATACTAGTTTATAATATCCAAGAAAACTAAAGCTGATAACTGAACCCCTTGTACTGTAGATTCTCAAAGGACTTACAACATTATGGCCCTAAACTCTTCAAGTCATATGTCACGTCTAATTGATTACAACTTAACAAGTTTGGATTAGGAGGTCCCAATAGGTGACTAGCTGGCAACCCCGCAGACATGTATAATTGTTTCTAGCTTCATATTAAAAATATAAATTTCTACAAAAATAGGAAAGAAAAAATATGTAACATAAGTGCAGACTTGGATTTTATATAAAAGGCCAGAAGGAAATAATCTATGGAAATTCCACCATTTGGTAGGAGGGAAAGAGAGGAAATTAAAAAAGAAAAAGACTTTATGATGTCACTTATCTGGACTTTCATAATAAGTATCATAATAAAGAAATCCTGTTTTTCCAGACAGTTTTCCATCCTCAGTCTCACTTGAAAGGAAGGATGAACAATCAGAATGACATAAAACAGCTTACAATTTCTGCTTATTCGTCACCCCCATTTCCCTATAACAAATATTTTTCTTTCTATTCCTTCCTAGTTCATACTATCCTAATTCCCTATTTCATAATTTTTTTCTAATAGAAATGCAATCATATAAAATTGATAGCCACATCCATAGATGACCCTCGGATTTAGGCTTCTCAAAACATATGAACGTCTTCTATCAACAACTCAGGTAATTTATCAAATCTTTCTTCTATTTTTAGCCCCAAGAAGTAATTATTTGTCACAATGCATTACAGCATCAGCCCATACGCATAGTAGGTACCATCCAAAGATTTCATTTTCTAGAATCAGGAATTTTAAATTCATCGCATTAGGAATTCATGGGACAATGATTAACAAGGTTAGGGTAATTGCAAAATATCAGCAATGCAACAGTACAAAGTAAGAATTAGAAGCATCCATATCCTAATCTAACTCCAGCATACAACCATATATCCAGAGGTTTGAAAATAATCATACTCTCTGATTGTACATTAAGGACTCCAACACCATGCTAGTTTCCTTCATTTTTAATCATTCAGAAAGAATTAATTCAATTAGTTCTACCATTTAATCATCCAGAAAGAATTAATACTAATAAAATTATATTAGTCAACAATGTGCTTGGTTGTTTGAGTTTCTTTGAATTAATTCTTTCAACTTGGTATATATTAGTTCTACCATTTGAATTTCTATTTAATCTCAATAGTCTTTTTACTTGTATGGAATTCTATGTAGTAACTTGTTATGTCAAAGAAGGATTGGATTGATTTGCCTCAGTTCAGTGATGATTACATTAAAGGTGTTAAATACTTCTTGGATTTTGCATTCACTAAAGGAAATCCCATAGGAATGGAGATATTATGCCCTTGTGCTTTATGTTGCAATGGTAAGTGGCAAAAGTGAGAAGTAGTTTTTGACCATTTAATATGCAAGGGATTAGTAAAAGGTTATAGAGATTGGATTTTTCATGGAGAAGATATAATTCCTAGGAATCTTGATGGTGACATTGGTGGTAAAGATGTATCATGTGATGACATGGATGGTTTATTGTTCGAGACATTTAAAGATGTTGCTCAAGCAAATGATATGTGTAAAGGCCTCAATGAAGATGCGAAAAAGTTTTATAAACTAGTTGAGGAAGGGAATCAAGAGTTATATCCTGGTTGTGAAAAATTCTCCACCTTGTCATTTACTATTCGAATTTATTTGCTAAAATGTCTCTATGGATGGAGCAATGCATCATTCACTGCTCTCTTGGAATTATTAAAAGAGGCTGTACTTGATTTGAATATTCCAACCTCTTTTAGTAAAACCAAATCTATAATAAGGGACTTGGGTTTAGACTACAAAAAGATTGATACATGTCCCAACAATTGCAAGTTATTTTGGAAAGAGCATAAGGATGCTAAGTTATGCTATCTTTGTGGAGTTTCACGATGGCTTGAATATTCTAAAGTAGATTGTGAGCTTGAGGAAACTAAGTAAGCTCATAAAGTTCCTATTAAAGTTTTAAGACACTTTCCCTTGATTCCAAGATTGAAAAGGCTATTCATGTGTCAAGGACTGCTGATTCATTAAGGTGGCATGTTGAAGGACATTCAATAGATGGTAAATTAAGGCATCTAGCCGATGGCCAAGCATGGAAGGACTTTGATGCCAAGCATCCAGAATTTGCTATGGATTCTTGTAATATAAGGCTTGGGTTGGCAAGTGATGGATTTAATCCATTTAGAACAATGAGCACATCTTATAGCATATGGCCAGTGGTATTGACAATATACAATTATCCACCAAATTTGTGCATGAAGCCAGAAAATTTTATGATGTCTTTACTTATTCCAGGGCCGCAATCTCCTAGGAATGCGATTGATGTTTTCCTACAACCACTAATTAAGGAACTGAAGATCTTGTGGGATGTTGGGGTGGAAACATATGATATTTCCAAAGATCAAATCTTTCAAATGCATGCAGCTCTTTTATGGACTGTAAGTGACTATCCCGCATATGCTATGTTATCTAGTTGGAGCACTAAAGGAAAGTTTGCATGTCCTGCTTGTAATTATGGAACAACTTCTACTTATTTAAAACATAGCTGAAAGATGTGTTATATGGGTCATCGAGTCTTTTTAGACTCAGATCATATATGGAGATCAAATAAAGCATCTTTCAATGGGCAAACTGAGTATAGGTCTCCACCCCCCTTGTTAAAGACAACAAGGATTTTAGAAGACTTAGAAAGCATCTCTATTGTATTTGGGAGAAATGGAAAGAAAAAGAATGATGGTCCATGGAAGAAGAAATCTATCTTTTGGCAATTGTCGAATTGGAAGGATAATATTTTACATCATAATTTTGATGTAATGCACATAGAGAAGAACATATGTGACAACATGATTGGTACTCTATGAGAAATTGCGGGGAAGAAGAAAGATCATGCAAAAGCTCGTTTATACCTACAAGATATGGGGATAAGAAAGAATCTTCATTTAAAGGCAACAAATGATGGTGAGAGGACTAACCTCCCAAAGGCATGTTTCTCCCTAACTAAAGAGGAGGAATCTATATTTTGTGGTGTTTTAAGGGATGTTAATCTACCTAATGGTATTGCCTCCAACATTTCAAGATATGTGCAAGTCAAAGAAGGAAAAATTTCTGGATACAAAAGTCATGATGCCCATATTATACTATATTACTTACTGCAAGTATCAATAGGAGGGATAACTCCTCATCAAGTTGCTATTCCTTTGATTCGTCTTAGCTCCTTCTTTCATTCTTTATGCCAAAAGGTTGTTGATGAGAAAAATTTATGCCATTTGGAAGTGGAGATTGTAAACTTTGTCAATTTGAAAGAATCTTCCCACCTAGTTTTTTTGACATAATGGTTCACTTGCCTATACACCTATCGAATAAGGTTAGACTAGGTGGACCAGTTCAGTTTTGGTGGATGCATTATATGGAGAGATATTTAGGTGATTTGAAGGCTTTTGTCCGTAATAAAAGTCGACCAGAGGGCTTTATTGCTGAAGCATATTTGGTTAAAGAGTCTTTGACATTTTGCTCAAGATATTTGTCCAGTGATGTAGATATAAGGGTGAATAGGATGACTCGAAATAGTGATGAGTGCCTAAGCAAGGGTCATTCTATTGGGGGGAAGAAGCTATTTTCACTTGATCATAAGATGCAAAACCAAGCCCATGGGTACATCTTATTCAATTGTGATGGAGTGCAAGATTATATTAGGTACATTCATTAACTAGCTCATTACCAATTAATATCTTTTCAATATAATATGTTTTATTTATTGACTAATGTAGTAATTTCTTTTGTAGAGAGCATGAGGCTACAGTTCGCAATCATAGTAAAAGAAACAAGTGGACTCAAGCTAAAACTCAAAGGGAAGATTTCATTCAATGGTTTGAAACACATGCAATGAGTGAGGATGTACCAAGTTGGGTAAAAGATTTGTCTAGAGGACCAAACCTTGTTGCTAAAAGTTATTTTGATTATGTCATTAATGGGTATAGATTTCATACTAGGAAGCGTGATGCAAGGAGGAAAACCTAAAATAGTGGTGTTACATTAGAGGCAGTAACTGAAAGCTTTAAAAGTGCTAAAGATGAAAACCCAAAGAAAGTTTGCATAACATATTATGGGGCAATTACTAATATCATTGAGTTAGATTACTATGGCTCTTTTAAATATGTGTTGTTCAAGTGTGATTGGTTTGAGCATAGAGAAGACAAATATGGATTGACATTTGTTCAATTTAATAGAAGATGTTACAAGGATGATCCTTTTGTGTTAGCATCTCAAATGCAACAGTGCTTTTATGTTCAAGACCCTTTGATGAACCGAAGCATTATATTATCAAGACACTTCCAAGAGATCTATTTAACATGGGAGATAGTTCAAATGCAAATGCTAAAGAATGTAATTTAAGTGAAACTTGTAGTGAGTCCCCAATAAGTCTTCATCTACTAGAGGATGATGGAGAAGTTGATCTGGTAAGGCATGATATGCCAGATGATATCATTGAAATGCCTTTATCTGCACATCATGCCCAAGAAGGTCTAAGTGAGGGTGAATGTGAAAGTGATGATGAAGGTGAAGGTGAAAGTGAAAGTGAAGATGGTTCTAGTTTTGATGATACTACATGATCCTTCATAGAGTAACCTCTATATAATATAGAAGAATAATATATATACATATGTATATAATACTCAGGTGATAATTGATAACATTATTTTAATGGCTTTTTTAAACATAAATTACGAAATACCTTAATTTAGTAGACATTAATGTATTCCTTTGTTTTAAAATGCAGGTATTGGAGTTATTTTTTCTTTTATAGCACATTGGTTATTATAGCAAGGGATCGAAGGCAAGTGTTTTTGGTAAGTTTTATTTTACTTCCAATTTTATAATTTATATCTTATATACAACATGTTTATGTAGTATTAAAAAATTCATAAATTAATGATTGATTGCTAATGGGCATTTACTGCTTATACTTCAATGATGTTACAGTGTTATGGGGCTAAATGTATACTAACTATAGGGAGCAAACATATTTAATTCCAATAGATAAAGTTAATATGTTAAAATGTAGGTGTTGGAGTTGTTCTTTTTTTTTTTTTTCCTTGGTAGCATATTGGTTACTATAACAAGTAAGGGAAGGTTTTCTGGTAAGTTCGTTTTTACTTCCAATTTATAATATATATCTTATTTGCTTGACAAATTTAAATTTAAGGTTTTGACATGTGAATGCTAGTCATGATCTACTTAAATAGTGTAGACTATCAAAAATGAAAAGTTTTAATCATTCCATTCGGGCAAAATCAAGCACCGAGTTGTTGAGAAGATTTCAAGAAATAAAGCATGAAAAGATTGATAATTTATATGAGAAACTCTGAGGCTCCAGTCAAAGGTCAATTCAAAAGCAGAATGTTACTTCTCAACCTCAAGACATGACTCGAAAGAAGTCCTCCTTACAAAAGCAAGAACTAAAGAAGCCTTCTACTAGTTCTCAACCTCAAGGTGTGGCTCAAAAGAAGTCCTCTTTCCAAAAGAAAGATCTAGAGAAGCCTTATGGTATTTCTCAACCTAAAGGCTTCAATGAAAGAAATATGGAGAAAAATGATATTTCTAAGTCTCAAGGCAAGGTTCAAAAGAAATCCTCCTTCCAAAAGGAAGATCTTAGGAGGCCTTCTTCTATACCTAGTTCTCAACTTCAAGGCTCTACTCACAAGGCCATTCAAGAGAAGAATGATATTTCTCAGTTGTAAGGCTTCAATAAAAGGGCAATTCAAGAATGTAATGAACCACAACAAAATCTAACAAAAAAGACAAAGAGGAACTCAATTTGCCCAGCTATGTTAGTTGATGACGTTGTTGAAACTTATGAATCTCTTGGAGCTGATCAACATGATGATCTCTAACTAATGGAAGAAGAAGACAATTTAAGGCAACTAGCTAATGAATTTGATGGGGAAAATAATGTTGAACAAGTATAAGAAGATATCAATGAAGAAGGGGAATCAACCATGATATTGTAAAAGGTAAGTTTTTTCTATGCTTGATTGATTACATAGCTTTTCCTTTTATTATGTGTGTATATGCTTGTCAAATACCAAAACTTTCATATATTATTACACTATTGACAACACAATGAAAATAAGAATATAAAAAAAAACAAACTCAAGGTAAAACTATGTGCACTAGGATTCATGGTAGAACAATGTAAGAGTAAGAAGAAGTTGTATTAAACGATGATGGTCAACCAATTGGGCCAACTGAGAGAATTGTATCTGACTTGAGCTTCTTCTTAGGAACATTGGCAAGAAATTCAAAATTATGCCCCTTGATATACACTAATTGGAAGGCCATGCCAAAGAATCCTTTTAAAGATAATATGTGGGCATATATTAATGTAAGGATCCTATATATATTTTTTGTATAAGATACTTTTGACTTCTTCTCTTGTTTCCATATTTCCTAATCCTAATTCTTATTTTCCTTCATGGTCTTGTAGCAAAAGTTTCTTGTGCCAGAGCAAGGGAAAGCTTGGGTAGAGACAACTATTTGAGATGCTTAGAGATGGTATTAGTATGTCATTAAGAAGGACCATTTTTTAAAATACGCAAACATGACCGAGAGGCTAAAAAACCGTCCTTTGGATCTACCACAAGATCATTTTAGAAAGCTTTGTCAATTTTGGAGTATGGAATGTATAAAAGTAAGAGGACCAACTTTTCCTTTTATAAGTGTTGGTAGATTAAATAACTGCCAAGCTATCATGTCTTGTCATTGAATGTGTAGTCAATTAGCGCCAAAAATGCCAAAAATAGAGCTAAACAAAGGTGGAGACATCACATGGGCCCTAAAAGCTTTGCGATAATTTGTCAAAGAATGGTAACATTTTTTTGTTGTTGATGAATGCTCGTCCCCCTTGTTTTATGAAACTAATTATTATTATCTTCTTGTGTAGCGTGTAAAGTATGATAGGGATCCAACTCAAGCAGAAATTTTCATTGAAACTCGACAAAGTTGTAAAGGAAAACAGCTGAATGTAGAAACTGAAAATGCAATCATAAGCTCAAAATATGTTTTATAGGAAATAATAATTAATCTGCATATGTTGTATGTCATATTCCAATTGAGAATGACATTATTTAATTTTTTTGCAAGTCACAACTTCAAGATTTGATTGAGAATAACAATGACAACAATATTGAAGCCTTCGAAGCCATGTTTGGGAAGGGGAAACATGGATTAGTGAGTTGCTAGGGGAGAAGTGTCACACCAACTACTCTAAATGAAAGGAAGAGATTAATGTAATCAAGCGGGAGCATGCTGAGGAAGTTGCTTCATTGAAAGGAGAAGTTGCAAATGTACGAGATCAAGTGCATGGGCTGCAAAATGTTGTCAAGACCTTATTACAAAGTTGCAACCCTGTAGGGATCAATGTGGAATCATTGGAAGCTTTACTAGGAATCTCTTCATGTGATGCCAATAGTGTACAAAAGTTGGTTGGGTAACCTCATGCACATTCTTCATCATCAACACATGTTCTCTAGTTGCTTTGTTTTTACATTAAATGAGGGTTGTTTTGCTTTTTTCTGGTGTAATGTGCAAAGTAATTTTGACTCTATCCTATTTGGAATGTTTGACAACATAATTTTGTTTAGGAATTTATCTAAGAGTTGCTACATTTTGAAATAACTTGGTTTAAAATGATTTTTGGCTACATTCTAAGATAGTTCATCCTTTATCTATTTAATGACATGAAATATAAGGAGATTTAATTCTATTGATATAAAAGATGAAATTGTGCACCTTGTGCTATCATCATTTCAGTAATCTTTTTTCCTATCACTCTTTTACTTTTACAGCTCTAGGATTTATTTCTGGATAATGTAATCTATATGTATGATTTTTTGTCTATTACAAATATGTGTGTGTGTATGTGTGTGTGTGAGTTTTACATTTCCTTTATAGATAACCTGGGGTTGTGTTTCATGTGTATATATGTCACATCTATGATTATTTGATTTCTGTCTCTATGCATATAATTCTTTTCTAATGCTTGTTGTTTGACTAAGTCAGGATAAAAGTATTCTTTGTAAATTTTATGTGAACTGTACCTTTAGTATAATTTCAAAATAGTGTAACATTATAACCTCTTTTTAAAGTTAATGTCTTCAGAATTGTAACATTATAACCTCTTTTTAAAGTTAATGTCTTCAGAATTGTAGTTGTTATTGTTTTGGGTTTCTCTATTAAAGGACAATTTGTGCTGAGAGAGGAAGTGGTTCATTCAAACTTTGGCTTGCTTTGGAGATCAAGTGGACATTTTTTAGTGTTGAAGAGACAAGCTATGACAATTCATTGCATACATAGAAAAGTAGAACATTTGTTATGACGTTTTAGCTTGTTTTAGATTTATGCTTTGTTCAAATGATGGACCAATGTTCTGCATCCAAATTCAAGTATACCTTTAGAGTTTTACTTTGTTATGTTAGAATCAAATATGATGAAACTTATATTATTTTGTTGAGAATATTTTTGGAATTCATGTAATGATTAAACCAAGTTTTATTTCTATCCATTTACTATTTCAAAAAATATGATGTAACTTTATTTATTGTTAATTGATATTCACCTGTAGGGAAATTATGTGGCATCTTTCTCACATAAAATATTTGTTTTCATATTTTAGGCAAGGATTAGCAATTGTAATTGAAGCCACCAACACTCAATAAATTGTTGTTTATAGTCTTTAGATACAAGCTAAAAAGTATTGCAAATGATGCTTTTGGCAACAATCATAAAACTGTAACAAATAAGGCAACACTTAATAACTATTGCCTGAAGTCGCTTAAATAGAGTTTACTATGATGAAAACTATTGCTCTTATAGTTACAAGCAATAGTTAAAAACTGTTGCTACAGGTAGCAACAGCACAAAAGTGTTGCCAAATCTAACATCTCAAAACTATTGCCTATTCTCAGACTATAGGCTACAGTTTTGTCATCCGTTGTTATAAGGTCCAAAAAACTATTGCCTTAGACAATAAGATACAGTTGCTAACACCACATTGAGAAATTGTTGCCTATAGTCATGGGCAACAGTTTTTTGCTTTATGGCAACACTTTTTTGATGTTGTCGTATGATAAAAATGTTGTAGTGTAGTCTAACATTCAGAGATATGTCTAAAGGCTAGCTGCAATATTTGAATAACTTACCTAGCTTGTTCTAAGAAACTCTAGCAATGCATTTAATGTAGCAGGTGAACATTATATCCAGTTGAGTAATAGCTAGTATTCATCTCTAACTTCTATATTTAACTAAAATCTATAGACAGTACCTCATTTAAAGTAGTGGGTTAGATCATTAGGTGAGAAAGTGACATAACTTTGCTAAAACTTAGCGTTCAAAGTTCCACCTAACTCTCCTAGAGAGTATTTATTGCACTTCAATGTATTCAATTCACTCTTTGTGAGAGTTTACTCTTTGTAAATACTTTTTTTAACTTTAGGTAGAACCATCTTAGTATGGGGAAATACTAAGGAATTTACAAGCAAACTTTGTATGGGTGTGAGAGTGAAATTTCTAGTTTAAGAAGGTGCTTCGCACCATACTGTTGTTTAGCAAAAACCCGGATCAATCTTGTTGTTTTAGTGAAGAAATTTCAAGTGGTGACTTAGCAACTGGATATAAACCAAGTGAAGGGTTCAATCAAAATAAATCCTTGTGTTTGATTCTCTCTACCCCTTCTCTATTTACAATTTAATTTATTTCTTTGTTTTAGTGCAATTGTACTACTCCATTGTCTTCTAGTGTTTACAAAAATTTTTCAAAGCCCAATTGATCCCATCTTCGGCATTCCAACCATCTCAACACATATTTCCCTATTCTAATACCTAAGTCAAATTCTATTTTGCGGACTCCATCGAAATCTTTGACCCTCAAATTCTATGAAGGGCGTAGACATAGCTTTGGTGAGTTATGAGTTATGGGTAGCAACATTTTAGAAATGGATTGACATGTTTATTGATCCTTAGTCTGAACTATTAACTTGTGACCTATAATAATGAATAATTATCCTTCTCCCTTTTCATATACAATCAATTATCTTCCTTGATAAAAATGATTCATGAATATGAGTATCTATGTACGTACTTCAATCAACTTTTTAATATGATGAGTATCTTTGAGTATCCGTGAGTTGAATTTGTGAATAGTTGTGTTAGGGATTTTGGTTCAGCAAGCCAAAGGGATGAGAGTGCATAAAAGGAATTAGGATTTTCAAAATCCTTTTAAAGTTTAAATATGAGTCAACACTATTAGCTCAAGATTGATGACTAGATGAATTATGTGTTTAAAAAAGTTCTCGTGTCAATGTTTAATTGAAAAAAAGCACAAAAAGCATATACGGAATAACTCATAAGTTTTTTCCTTAATTTTTCTATATTTGAAAAATAAATTTTACTAATTATGAAAGTTAATTTGTCTAGTATTTTCCCCTTTAATATCAATAATATATCATACTCCTTTTCGCCCATAATATTAGTCATGTTTTGAAAAATTATTTTAGTCTAAAATATAAATCATATTTAGATATTATATGGTACATTAATGATTTTTTTTCCTATTCTATCATTGGCTTCAATTTCATTTATATTTAATACTATGTTAGAATTCAATACAGTTAATTAATAGGGGCAATAGTTGAAAAATGTAATTTTTTTGACAGATTTAATGTGTTAAAATTTTTGAAATACGACTTATATTATGGATTGGAAGGGTATAACGTACCTTATAACATTTATAACAAAGAATACTATTCACAAGGAACTAATAATATGATTTATTTCTCAAGCATCATATCATGGACATTACATTCTATAGTTTTAGTTATAACTCAATGGTTATCTTACTACTACAACAACTATCCATAACCAGAGTGGGCTTCATGCTTTTGTATGACAGTTTAGACCAATTGCACTGTTTACATCTTATAAGTGGTACAAGTATTTATACCATTCATGCTAACTAGAAAAAATCCTATGTGTTGCACGGGGCTAATCAAATCCTTATTTAAATGTATAAATAGAGATTTGAAATCAAAATATAAGTTTTTTAGAATACTATTCAATTAAATCTCCAAAAATTAATAGCATCATGCTACCATTGAAAAATAAGATTAAAAAATTTTGTTATATCATTTTATATTGAATGAAATATATCATTCCATGAATGTAACAACTAGAACAATGATACGAACAATTTGAGTGACACAAGAAAAATTCAACATTATGATCTAACAGGATTATCACAATAACATACTCCTAAAAACTTCAAACATAATGTATATTAAAAAAAACTTCAGATATAATTAACCAATTCATCGAACTCAGCACTTGGTTTGAGCTTTCTCATAACATTCACAAATTGCATATCCCTGTATAAAAAGGAGCAGAAAAACAACACTTCAGCAATATTTTATGAATCTTGGAAACCAAAATTTATCAAATTACTTAATGACTTAAGTAAATATATATATATATAATAAAAACACCTCACCTTCATCAAGAGTTGAATGTTCTTGATTTCCATTAATAGCATAACCCTTCGTACACTTTCTTGGTCTTGTTGACATGATAATAAATCTTACAATTGAAATGCAATCAATAATATCCATATCTAAAATAGATATAATTATATTGATCAATGATAGGAAAAGATCCTAAGTTATAATAAAATTCAATATCATGCCAATAGTAATATATCATAGCCTACAACAAAATTCATTGTCCCACCAATAGGTAATGTTGTCCAACCATCAACTGATCACACACAAACTAAGAAAGCATCAATGCCATTAAAATATAATATCAAGAGTTAAAAAAAGAAAGCATCAATGCCATTAAAATAATCTTCTCCTTGCTCTTTGCCTTCTTGATAGTCTTGTCATCACTTGGATGTATCGTTTGGATACATGGGGTGATGAGATTATGGAATCTTAGTAGCAAGTTTATTTCATGCAAACATGTCACTCAAATATCATAAAATTCTTATGTGATCACATAAAAGTATCAAAATATCATATTATCAAATAAAAATTTCAGCAGAGTTTCTTCTTAAAAAGTGGATATTTTTGGGTAAGAACCCTCTCAAATAACAATCAAAACCAGTCACAAAATATCATGACAATAATATGGCAACAAGATTTTATCATAAAAACATCATGAAAGAACATAAAGCAAGAAATAAAACTATGCTACCTTTATGTATCCTTGGAGCTTTTTCTTTTGAGTTCAATGCTTCCACTTACTTCCTTTGGCTTCCCTGTGTCCTTAAACAAAATTAAATACTAACTCATTTGACTAAATCAAAGAAGTACTTCATAAGGTCTCAAGTGAACCCTAAAATCTCATGTTGTTTGTAACGACCTACAAAAATAACCTCCAACAATCACTTAAAATCTAGAGAAAACTGGCCAAACACAACAAAACAAGAAGTTAAGCGCACGACGCTACAACTTGGGAGCTCTCAGGTTTTAAGATTTTTTAAATAGAAGGAAGTAGCGCCGCGGCTAGACTTGTGGCATCGTGACTCTTGTATCAATATTCATATAAGCAAAATGTTGATTTTCCGGGTAAACTTCCGACGTGCATAACTTCATGTTTCGAACTTTGATTGACCTAATTCCAACTTCTACAAGTTAATCTTGTCCTAATCTAACTATAGACACCACTTTCATCTTAATCCATCTCTATATGGGGATTTTGGGCGCCTGTGAATGATTTGGTCATTTTGTGGCCAAAGCTCTCTACTTACACTCTCCAATTGCTACCAAAGGCAATTTGGCATATCGGGACCATTCACACAGGTTATATTTGACTCAACCAACTTGTCTAAGGAGATTTTATCCTGGAGAAATCACTCCTCCGAGCTTTTGACCTCCTTAAACCCTAATTCCAAACAATGAGCTACATGCCCTAAAACATGCCTACTAGGTCCAAACTACCTTTGGGGTCCCATATACGGCCATTTTGACACACGGACACCTACTTCAATAATTATCCATACTAGGATCTATGTCATCATCACACATATATATACTATACCTAGCACATATCCACCCTTAACATATATCATTCCTCATCATCAATATCATCATATCATCATCTATACCATCAAAACATTATCGCATCACATGTTAAACAATACCTCAAGATACTTATATAGGCAAAAGATAATAAAAACCTACTTGGCACAATGTTACATAAACTAAATTACAAACTACCAATTATACTTGAGATTCCCAAATACGGAGAGGTTTATGACTCCTTAGTCTTCTCTAAACTAGCACTAGAGTCTTCACTTGAAATGTTAGTCATGGGAAGGGACATGAGACAATGTCTTAGTAACTGGGACAAATACACACACATATATTATACCATCAATATCACACATATATGCAAATCATGTCATGTAATGCCAAGTATCATATAATGCATGACTCCCTTAAACACGGCTAGAACCACGAGTTGGTATTATCATAATATATTCAAATAGGTAATTCCTTTCCAACAGTTGGTGAAGACTGATTCCAGGATATCACCAAACTTATCTCACACTAGTGTACCTAGCCAGAGGTCACACTAGTGATTGGGCCGTGGCTCTAATTCCCCTGGACCACCGTGAATTGGTGGTGATTTAAGAAAGATACAATCCACTGCTACTTGGCTCTCTTGGCCATAGGAGAGGATTTAATGGTAGGGATGTTCCACCCTATCACCAAATTATATCATCATCATATCATATCAGTCCACTCTCACCTAGCTGTCCTGACCACAGGAGAATATTAAGTGGCTCTCCTAACTATAAGAGAGGATTTAGTGGCAGGGATTTTTTCTCACATCATCATATCGTATATCTTCATATCTCATCTCATCACCACCTACCAATCCACCATATCTCACTATGCTCATGGGTAGTGATGTACATGCCATGCAAACATGCCTCTAACAATATATATATATAATCATCATCACAGTCATCATCATGGTCATGCTAGCATGCAATCATGTGTGGATACTACAATCACATATGCAAATATACACTATCATACTCATTATCATCATATACAAACACCTCATCTAGCCATGTGCATATCACGATATATAGAAAAACTATACACATACATATAACGATATCATGGTATGAACTGAGATATGCATATATATATATCAACGCATAACACATATTAAAAACACCCGGTTACCTTGAATTACCAATACCACACACAGAGGGGAATTAGGCAAGCCTCCAAAGTACTAGGCACGAATCATATGCTTCCAATTGGCTAATCAACTACTACAACATTACAATACCTTCAATCAACATAATACCCATAACAACTAAAATTTCACAGTCTGGCCTTTCAAGCTTAACCCGTAGTCCCCATGGCATAATTATATACTAGTAAGCTCTAATTAATCATTCTCATCATAATCATCCTCATACATCTCGGATTTCATACTCCCTCAACTAAAATCAACCTAGGATTTTCTCAAATCCATCACAATACAACCAAAACTCATACTCAAGCTTCAATAACACTAAATCATACTCCAATAATCCTTTTATACACATTTCAATTGGTGGGAATCAACCAAAAATGGACTCCTACATATACGCGCAAAAATCAACTCAAAATCAAAGAGAAAAAGGGAGAAGAAGGGTGTAGATCCACATATCAACAGAGCATCAAGATTTTAGGGTCCTAAAACTGCTTCCCAAGGTCAAAGATTCGTTGCCCTGACACAGGATCCTCCGTCACCCTCCATTTTTCTTTCTTTTGTCTAACTAGTTCTCGTCTGATTTAAAGAAATTTCACAACTCTCATTGCGGCGTTAGTAAGTTCACCACGACGTGAGTGCTCTCAATTTGAAAAAATTTTGAAATATCCCAAGTGTCTCACTACGGCGGCCCCATACCTCGCCACGGCGTGACCCTTCTTTGTCAGAAATATTAAATTTGTCTCATTTGGATCCTTTTTCTGGTTCTGCACATATCATTAAGTACACTTTCCATTAGCTTGAGACCAAGTATAGGATAGTATAATGAGGGTTGTTACATTGTTTATCTTTGCCTTTTTCATAAAACTAACACTTGTTCTTTAGGCTTTTCACTTGTTCCATTTTTAACATCAAATCCATAAAAATATCCTTCCTTCCTACAGTTATAGTCAGGCCGAAATCAAGGCAAGAAGGGAAGTAAGTGATTTTTCCAAAACTTGTTTCCAAATATTCCTAAACTTGCTCTTCTTGCATTTTCTCACATTTTCTCTTCATTTTCATGCAAGAAGACATTCGCTTTCCTTTCCCTTATGCATGGCTGAAACTCAAGCTTAGGAAGGAAGAGAAGAATACTTAAAGAAACCATACCAAACTGCTTAAAACTAGAGTAGAAACCTTGAAAATCATAAGTTGGAACTTACCTTGCATTTGGCTTCTTTTCTTTCTTCCTTCTTCCACTCTTCTCCCTCACATTTTCTCCCTTCTCTCTTGGTGTTTCAGTAGCTACTTCTCTCTCATTGTTTGTTCCAAAGTTGGCCAAGGAGGGAGTATTAATAAGGAAACCAAACTCACCAAAATTTGCCAAGGTTTCAATCTTGAATCTTCAAGAAAAATCAAGAATTAATAAAATAATCCAATATCCCTAGGTGTAGTAATATTTGGTGTCATCTAGGGAGGAGAAAGAGTAAAATACTTCATATTTTTCTTAGTCCAAATATGTCATATACTAGTTTGTTATATGCTTTGACAGATAAAGTTACTTTTACAGTATTTTGTTACTTTATGTATAACACCCCTCATGACATTGTTTTGACATTGTGTGTAGAACTGGAGGAAACAGGATGGAGGAATGTTCAAGTGGAGGAAAAATAAGCTCCATGCTGTGGCAAGAAGCAGGGCCCCCACGGCGAGAGCCAATTCCCATTGCTTTTTTTAGCTGAAAACTGGTTGAGCCGTGGTGAGATGTTCTGGAGCCGCTGCGGGAGTCGGGTTTTTGGTTTAAATTATAAGCATTTCAGTCGATCAGACGCGAAGGAAAAGAAAGAAAACGGAGGGAGTGACAAGGAGCTGTGCTAGGGTTCAACTTTTTCGGCCATTGGGAGTGATTTTCAGATATTGGAAGCTTGAATTCACATTGGTAAGTGATCTTTACTCCTTCTTCTCCATTTTCTTCAGTTTAAACTTGGGATTTTTCGTTATATGTTGGGTTTTCGGATTTGGGCCGAAATTCACCAATTGAAATGGATGAAATGGGATTAAGGAAGTGTGATTTGGTGTTCTTGTTGCTTGAATGTGAGTTTTGAAGGATTTTTTTTAGATGATTTGAACTTAATCCTAAGTTATTTTTGGTTAGGGCTCTTGGGAATTCGAATGGCATGTGGTGGAGTAGTGTTTGAATGGTCCCTAAGAGTTTAATGATGCATGAAAAGGGTATTGAAACCATGGGTTAGGCTAAAGTAGTTGAATTGTGGTGTTTGACTAAATGGTATATTATGTTAATTAAGGAATTGTGATATTGTGAAGGTTGTTTGATTGACTGAGAGGGATTCAAGTATGTTTAACAACTCGAGAAGTTTGTGGAACAGCTTGTGTGGTATTGACAACCTGAGGTAATCGAGTGTTTGTTTGTATTGTATTGTATGATAGTATATTTGTGTATATATGCATGTTTCTTTCACACCACAATATAAATGTGTTTGTGTGTATTGTTTTCTATATATTGTGGTATGCACACAGCTAGATGATAATTATAATGACTATGATGATTAGAGATGATGATGTTCATATGACATGACATGATGCATATATGACATTGTGACATAAGGATGATGATTATATGATGATACATGAGCATCACCACATGACATTGTGAGATTGTGATATATGGTGGATTGGGTGGTGGTGATGATATGATATATATATTTAATGAGGATAAGGATGGAATATATATATATATATATATTTAGGGAGGATAAGGATGGGATCATTGAGGCTAAATTGCCTCCTATGGCCAGGAGGGAAAGGCACGCAATGGACTGCACCTTCCCTAAATCACTACTAATTCGTGGTGGCAAAGGGGAAAGAGAACCACGATCTGAACATTAGTGTTACCTTTGGCCAGGTGCACTAATGGGAGGTGAGTTTGGTGATATCCCGAAATCAGTCTTCACCGACTGTTGGAAGGGAATTGCCTATACAAAATGTCCTGTTATGACGACAGCTTATGGTTCTAGCTGTGTGGAGGGAGACATGCATTTCATTTCACATTGCATTCATGAATTGTATGAGATATATATATGTGTGTGTGTGTGATTGTCCCTGGTTATTGAGACATTGTCTCACACCCCTCTTCCATGACTAACCTTTCAGGGGACAATTTTGGCACTAGTCTTGAAAAGTCGAGGGACTAGCTTTGGATGTGGGAATACTAGTTCTATGTAGTTTATGTGTAATTTGAATTTGTATCTTGTGCCAAGTAGGATAGGATGTTTGTAATGGATGTATGTTATTGATAAGGATTGTTATATATGGTGTTATATGTACGTTCCTGTATGGTGTATGAATGTGATGTTATGATAGTTGTGATGTATGTATGGTTTGGGATGTTATCGTGTTAGCATATTAGTCTTTGTGTGCCCATTTGCCTTTGGTGGCATTTGGAGGAAGTTTGTGGTGTGTTCTAGTAAAAAGTGGTCAAAATGGTGTCAGGTGTCTAGATTCTCCATATGGAGATGGATTGAAGTAAAGTTAGTGTCTATGGTTAGTTTGGGACTAAATTGACATGTAGGAGTTGGAATCAGGTCACTCGGACGTCGGAGTATAATGTTATGTGCGTCGAAAATTCGCCTCGGTGTTAAATTTTTGTTGGTGTGGAAAACCAGCAGGAGGCGCCGTGGCACCAGGAAGTAGGCCGCTGTGCCAGAGAGTTCAATAGCGTGGTGAGACAGGAGAGGTCTGGAGTCACGGCGGTACTGTAGCGGCCGCAACCCTAGTCTAGTTTGTGGTGTTTTTGTGAAGTTTTTTCATTGCCCAATTGTTTGGAAAGGTTCATTAGAGTTGTTTAGGTTGTGTTTGATTAGATTTTGAAGTTTTTGGTTAGTTCTGGAGGCATCAGGGAGTAGGTTGTTACATTATGGATATAGAATATAACTATATTTGGATCTACTTTTAATTTAATATCTTGTCCCAAGCAGTACAAATGCGAGACCCACATACTTTTCTTTTTTATTGTTTCTACTTTTGTGGGGCCCATAATATTCCATTGGACTTAATACATTATTATAATGGTTTAGCATGTCAAAAAGTCCATTTTCACATAAATTTTTGAAAATTATGAAATTGCTCCTAGGAGGGTTCAAAATGTAAATAACTTTTCTTTTTGGGCCCTTGTTTGTAATATTCTCTAGGGACCAAACTGTAAATAATTTTTCTCGCAAAGACTAAATTGCAAATGGACCTTTTGACTTCTTTTTATGTCCCCATATATAAACTTGTTATTTAACTTCTTTTCTATCAAACTTTGTATCTCTAATTTTATCATATCTCTATACATTCTATATTATCCAGAAATTTAGGGATATTATACTATGTGCAAACACTCGATACATTCCTCCTTCATTGACTTCTCCATACAGCACAATCCTCCTCATTACTCATTTCTTCACAAAAATATCATTTGAGTCAAGAATAATGACAACACAATTAACAAGAGCTGACTTATATAGACTTAACAAATTCTTATAAGCTTGATGAGCATAAAGTATATCTTTAATAACGGTTATAGTATTAGGAATATTTCGAATCTTACTTGAACCTATTTTAATCACATCTATTTTCTACCCATTACCTATTGTGATTTGCATCTTACCATTGCTGTTAACAGGACTATCAATGCAAGAAACATCATTGGTAACATGTCTATTAGCGCCACTATCACAGTACTAAGCTTCATCTTTCACCATTTCTTGTGTAGCCCAATAAGCAAAAAAATTAGAATTAGCAAAAAATTTTCCACTAGATTCTTCATCTTTCTTAATTGAACTAGATGACCCTGAAAGGCTTTGGTCAAACTTGTAAACATAGTTTTCAACAATATGACCTATTTTGTTACACATGTAATAAATGAGTTTGTTCACACGTCCTGATTTGCTACTTCCTCTAGACCTATGGAAACCTTTTCCACCTTGTCAAGTTTTTCTACCTGGGTTAGCATACTTAGTATTGGCAAGGTTAACAGAGCTCATTGCGCCAAAAATAGTTTTTATTGGCACTTAATAATTGGCAGTTAAAAATTAAAAATGTCAACAAAAATAAGGCAGAGGGCTATGTTGGCGGTTCTTTTTTAATTGCCAACCAAATGTCATTTTTATTGGCAATTAAACAAAGAACCTTCAATAAAAATGAGATAGAAGGCTTAGTTGGCAGTTCTATTTTTAACCGCCAACAAAGGGGTACCTTTTGGTTGCAATTAAAAATAGAATCATCAATAAATCTTGTATCTTGAAGAAACACAATGACATGGATCGATGACATGGCATAATAAATTTTAAATCACAAACACACATCTTACTTATTACCACATATATCACTTTTTTTCTTTTAGATTTTCCCTCCAATCTCACCAAACCCTATATTCTCTCTCTCATGTACGTGCTCGTACTGGGCATAATAAATCTCTCTTTTTCTCTTTTTCCTTCCTATGTCTTCTGCCATTCCATCTCTCTCATCAATAGAAGGAAATCATTTCTTTCTCTTTTTCTCTTTTCCACTCGTCCTCCCTCCACCACTTACTCACTCTCTCAACCTTCACAACCCTCTCCTCTGCTACCATCCTTTGCAACTCTCTCCATTCTTCCAAAAATTTTTGTGCCACCACACTTGCTGCGCCATCATTTTTGCCAATCTTTCACATTTTTGCTGTTATCTTCTTCTTTATGCTCTATATACTCCATCATTTTTGGTGAACTTTCACTTTTTTGCTATTATCTTCATCTCTTTACTCTATCTCAATTCTGCCAAATATTTCACCATGATAGGCGAGTGGACTTTTTCATGGTTCTCATTGAGTATATCTCTAACTCTGTCACTACTAGATCCACCATGCCTTCATCTTCATCTTTCGTGGTTCTCATTGAGCACTTTCTTTTTATTTATTTTATGAAAAATATCTGAATATTTTTTTTATATTTCTTTTTTATAATAATGATTCAATATTTTGTAGTTTGGTTTGATTTTTTCTTAATGGTATATCTAATATCATTTTGGCTCGTCTAGTTTGTTTTGATTTTCTATATTGGGAGATCTAATATGATTTTTCGAGTAGCTTCTGGAAGAAAATTAGAAAGGCTAAGCAATTTTTTCTTTTCTTTTTTTTTTTCAAAAAGTAGACCCTTTTGTTGGTGGTTGTAATATAGAACTGCCAACAAAGGTTACTTTTTGTTGATGGTTAAAAACTACCAATGAAAGCCACCATTTTTCTCGGTGCTAGTATTGTTGGCGGTTTAAAATCACTAAGAAAAGCTAAAATAACCTCTAAGAAAGGCCTATTCGGCATAGTGGCTATTGTTTAGATTCAACTCTGAAAATCGATTTAACTACTTCAACCTACTTTCATAAGTAAGTAAAGTGGCTTGTAGTTCAATCCAACTAATCTCAGTGTTTCTAGAAGATATTTGAACAACTATCAATGTATAATCAGTATCCAACTCAGATAATGTTTGCCAAATGAGATTAGACAAGGAAATAGGACTACTTGCCATCATGAGGTTGTCCCGATATTCTTCATTTTCACTAGATAATCTTCCATCTTCATTGTTCCCCTCCTAGTATGTTAGAGCTCTGAGTGATACATCATGATTCCACCTTTGAGCTTACACTAGTAAGCTCATCCTAGAGATCTTGAGATGTCTTGCAATAAGTCAACTAAGAAGAAACATCTAAAGTAATGGAATTAAGAAGCCAACTAAAAACAAGTGACTAAATAGAAATCTACTCCTTATACACTAGATTCAGCTTAGTCTCTTTGTCTTCAATGATGGAATAAGAAAGACACTGCTTAGTCCCATTAATAAAGGCATCAAGCTTCCAGCCTTTAAGAAGGATGTTGGGCTACACTATATAAAATCCACCCTTGATGGGTCAGATGAAATATAAGCCTAAGCCCACTTAAAAATTAGAGCTTATTATATTTTAATACAGGGAGGGAACTATTATTTGGTAACCGATCCATTATTTTGCACAATTGAGAGATTTAAGCAAGTGTGTGCCAATGCATGTAGGAGCATGTCTTTTTTATAAAATAATTTCTCCCTGCAACAAAAAAAGCTCTCACTCTCTCTTGATTATCTCTTCTCTCCTAACTATTATTTCTTGGAGTGCTTCTATGGTGAACCAGTTACTAAAGTCCACATGACTTTATTCCATCCACCTGTGTTGTTGGTGCAAGTCATTTACATTTTGTTAGTGGAAGAATATCCTCAATCAGTATGTATTTCTTTCCTACCTCTCATATTTTATCAAAGGAGAAGAACATGGGTCTTCCAAATTAAATGTTGGTCTTATCCAAGTTAATAGAACACAACTGACTGAGAGGATTAGACGAGTTGCCTTTGTTGAGATTGATACCCAAGAGAATGGATCTGACTTCAATTGTTGATGCGCTTTATGATGTCGAACCCAAGCCAGGAGATTGTGATAAAAACAATGAAGGTGATGATTAATTAAGGCTCTGATACCAAGATGATAAAAAAAAGAAAAGCAAATCATTGAAATGGAGGAGCAAAAGTTGTTAAGCTTCATTTTATAAAGAAAATATGCACAAAAAATTATTGTAATATCCTGAATTTTCTAAATAGTATAAAAGTATTTTGAAATGGAAAAATTTGAAATACAATATTAGATGTGAAAGAGGGCAAAAAGATCAATTTTTGGGTCAAGAAAATAAAATATTAAAATTACATTTTAGAGCCTAAAAAATTTATTGTATTTTAGTCCCTAAAGAAAATTACAGAAAAGTACCCCAAAAGTTTCAAAATGACCTTTTTCCCAACCGATAATAGTTTTGAAATTATGCAAATTTTATGTCAAAATAAAGCTCACGATAAGACAAATCCAATGGTATGATGCATTGAGGTTTACTAAATTTATGTAAAGGAAAAATTAAGTGTCCAATGTCAAAAAGTGCATGGTACGCGAAAAAAGGCACTGTAAGCCCCACAGAAAGAAAATAAAGTAAGAATAAAAATATATGGTCCCACATTTAGACTATTTGGAACAGGATATTTAGATAAATAAGATCCTAATATAGTTATAACTAGTATCCCCAAAGTAATAAAAATACTGCTAAAATAGCTTTAATTGTGTAGACTGGTACAAGTTATATCTGGAAAAAAGAAAATGTAATATTTTGGACCAAAATACCCCTAAATTTCATGACCAACCAGCTGCACATGGGGGAAAAGAAATAAAATAATATTTCTTGTGATTTCATGAAGTTTCAAGAAGATTTGTTGTCTAATTTTGATTGGTTGGCATTTTTATAAATATCTCCCTAGCTCCCCCTTGAGTTGGCTAACCTTAGCAAGTTTGAAAGGGGAAGAATGAAGTATGAAAATAAAAAAGTAGAGTTGGTAAAGCAGGCTAGCCCGCTTTAAATAGGTTGACCCGCTATAAACCCTTTTTTGGTAGGGCAGGGCGAGCTGGGGAACCCATAAGGGTGAGCCTTGAGATTTCTAGCCCATCCCGCCAAATATAGAATGGCGGGCCGAACAAGTCAGTCCACTTTTTGTTTTTTTCCATTTTTTACCCAAACTAATGCAGAATAATATGAAAAACAATAATACAAAAGAGAGCTTCCTTCATATTTGCAACCTAAAAAAGAATTAAATTAAATGAAAATTCACCTAAGTTCTAAACAAATAAAATAGTAAAGAAGACTCAGCTCTCAATTCAATGAAATTAACAAAAATTACAACTTAATTTAGTAGAGAAGCAAGATTGAAGCTTTAGAAAGATGAAGCATATTAGCTAAGTGGGACTAGGGTATGTTTTTAATTTCTAAATATAATTATATAAAATAAAATAAAATTACTAAAAAAAATTTAAAAAAAGTGGGCCAGCCCATGGGCCAGGCTGTCTAGACCGTTTATATTGGTGGGTTGGTGGGGCAAGCCTATTTTTCTACACCCATTATGAATCACCAATATTTTTTTGGCCCACACCCTAATTTTTAGCAGGCTGAGCAGGCTAGCCCACGGGCCCATCCCCGTTTTACCAACTCTACAGAAAAGGAAGAGAAGGAGACGTGAGAGAAAGGGGGAAGAAAAAGAAAGAAGAAACCAAGCTAAAATCAAGGTATGTTTCTTTCTTGAATCTTTAAGGTTTTTAGCTAATTTTTTGAGTACTTTGACATGGTTTCTTTAAGTGTTCTTCTGCTCTTCCCTAGGTCCAAATCTTGGCCAAGCATGAGAAGAGAAAATGAAGGTGCTTTCATGCATAGAAATTAAGAGAAAGTGATTGAAAGTTCCAAAAAGTATGATTTTGGCAAAGTTTGAGTAAATTGATGGAAAAAATCCCTTTCTCCTTTTTATGCATAGTTTCGGTTGAACCTAGGGTATGTAAGGAGTTAGTTTTTCATGAAATTAATTCAAAAATAGATTCATTGGGTCTAAATTAGTAAAAAATAAGTGTTAAATTCAAGAAAAACTCAAAGATAAAATAAATGAAATTTTTAGGGTTTTAAGGAACTTTATGAAGTAACCCTTAATTCAAGTTAATTTAGCTAGTAATTGGTGATGTATTAGGATTTGAGGAAGCTCAAGGAAGTCCTTGGTGTTAATTCAGATGTTTTGATAATTTTAAAATAAATGAGCTTAGAGATCCAATATCAAAGGAACACAAGAGAAATAAAGAACAAAGTTGGAGTTTTCTGTTAGCAAGGCTGACTTCCCAAGAGGGGGGGTGAATTGGGAAGATTGAAAATTTTCTGCACAAGGTGAGGTAAGTGGAGATATCACAGTATAATGAAAATAATGTGTAAAACAGAGCAAGCTGAAAAGTGAAGATAGGGAGAAGAAAACTCAGTAATTTATCCTGGTTCGGTCTTTCCACTTGACCTACATCCAGTCCCCAAGACACCTCTTGAGATTTATCCACTATACAGCAAGAATTTCAATGGGCTTCTTGCTAAGGCCACAGTACAACGAGTATGCTCTGTTTCTGAGCTCTCTCAAACTCTCCAAGCACTTTCACTATGTGCTTCTCAATCCCCTTGTGAATACCCCTCACAAGTAAATCTATCTTCCAGATGAAGAGTAGATTGATTACAATGAAATAACTCTCTTGAAAAGAGTAGATATGAAAGTTTAAGTGTATATATAGAAGTTGAGAGGGTAAGAGCTTTTTAGAAGAAGATTTAGCTTAAATTCAGTGTATACAAATTTCATTCGATACCCACAACTTCAAATGATGTTGTATTTATAGATTTAGGTCTCAAATATCCGTTAGAGACTAAATCTATCCGTTGGGGAAGTTATCCAACGGTTACTCTGGAAAACTATCCGTTTACCAACCGCATTTAATGTTTCTGACATACTGAAATTCGAATTTTGGTTGGTCAACAGACGAATTTCGAAGGAACCGAAGGTTAAAGCTTTCAACGTTACAACACGAAGTTCGTCTGTTCATGAAGTGAAATTCGAATTTTGAAACTTATAAAACATTTTCACAATGTGACATACGAATTTTCAAGAAGAAAGATTTTTGGTTAAGTGTGAACAGTGTTTTCAATTTGCTACAGTGTCTTCGAAATTCGAATTTTGGTATCCAAAATTCGTCTGTCCATTGAACGTATAAAGAGACACAGTAGTTTACTTTCTTCGAAATTCGAATTTTGAAAGGGTGACATTCGTCTGTCAGAGAGCAATTTTGAGACTTAACTCATTCTTGATCTCAGATGAACTTTAACGTAGTTTCAAATGAATTTCTTCTATTTTCTCAAGTTTTGTTTTGTCTGAAATTCGAATTTTGAAGACTCAAAGTTCGTCTGTTGTAAAGAAGCTTCTTTCAGACTTATATGAAAATTCGAATGTTGGAATCTCGAAATTCGTCTGTCAGAGAGCATTTTTCAAGCTGAATATCTTTTGATTTCAGATGCACTTTGTCATGGTTTCAGACGAATTTCTTTGGTTTTCACAAACTTCATTTTACTTGAAATTCGAATTTTGGAAGTGTGAAGTTCGTCTGTCACCAGAAAGGCTTCTTTCAGACTAGATGAAAATTCGAATTTTGAACCACCAAAATTCGTCTGACAGAGAGCCATCTCTTCAGACTTAATCAGTTTTAGCTCGAAATTCGAATTTCAAAAGGCAAAGTTCGAATTTCTAACTTGACAGTTTAGTTTAAACTTTTAACCTTCGTCTGTTTGTGGGTGTTTTTCAAATATTCAAGGATTTAACATAAAATCAAAGTTTGAAAACATCTTTTCTTCAAATCAAAACCTTTTACCCAATCATAACAAAAACTAAAGATCCTACAAGAGATCTAACAGCAAATACTCAGAAAATCTTCACTTGGAACAGCTTTGATCTCCTTTGATATCTTCAATCCAAGATCTTGAGTGTTGGTTTAAAATCATCAAAACTCTTTCATCAACATTTTCTGAAGAATGAAGAGCTATTTTATATGCTTTAAGAAATTATTTGTAAAAGAAGGTAGTTGAGCTTTGAATTTCAATTAACCAAATATTAAATGAGATAACTAATTGAATGATTAATAATTATCTCACAATTTCAAAATGGTTTTTAAGAAAAGAGCTATCATATGAGGATAAAGCTTTAATATCAAAATGACTCTAAGTGTTCAAATGAGTTTTCATGAGCATGCTTTTGCTTATGAGGATAAGGTCTCAATTTCAAAGATGTTTCTAAGTATCTACCTTGTTTTCAAGAAAATATTTTACCTTATATGCATAACCATTGAAGATTATAGGGATAAAAACTCAATCTCAAAGCTTTTCCAAAGTCCATTCTTCAATTTCATGAAAAGGGATTGAGGTTATCCGCATAATACATCTTGGGGATCAAGTTTTCAAGTCTGTCCAAGTGGTTATCCTGATAAGGTAGGCATCTTATCCGCATAAGGAAGTGAACAGTGAAGGCAAGTGGTACTATATAACCCATTATTCGTATAACCAATGGAGGTTGTCCACATAGCGTGTGTTACAGAGCATTTGAACTCTTCTTTGTTAAAAGGTTATCCGCATAACCAAGGGAGGTTATCCACATAACCTATATTTCAGAATGTTTGAACTTCACTCAAGTAAGTAGGTTATCCGCATAACCTATATTACAGAACTAATAGCTTTTCTTCAGCAAAACATGTTATTCACATAACCTTAAGAGGTTATCCTGATAATCTAAGTTTCACAAAAACTCAGTTTGAGAAAAACTTAACATTATCCTAATAACTAAATGGTTTTCATGAAAATAATTTTGAGCTAAAACTTAGTCATTATGGGTAGTGCATTATCCGCATAACCTAGCCAAGTTATCCGCATAACGAAAAGCTCTACATTGAAAACAAAGGCAAACAGTTACCCCTTATTCACATAACCTAAGGAGGTTATCCGTTTAACCTTTGTCGGATGCATTTAATATGGTAGGTGAATAGCTATTTTAATGAGAGTAACAGTAAATCTTTGTTTCCAATAGATAGTTCTGCCCTAAGACTATAAATAGGGCCTCATTTAAGTTGTTGGGCAATAAAAAAACAATATATATGCCAAAACTCTGCTTATTCATTTATTAATTCATTCAAAGCTTACTTACCCTTTGTTTTGCTTATTCACTATATCTCAACTTTCATATCTACTCTTTTGAGAGAGTTTTCATTTTATAAACATCTATACACTTGTAGAGAGTAATTAGTGTGAGATTACACTAAAGGAGATAGTTTTACTCTTGAGTGAGAAAAGTGAGAGAACCTGTTTTAGTTCAAAGTTCGGGCTGATATTGTACTACGGTCATTGTAAGAACTCATTCAAATCTTGCAAGAAATCATGGAGAAATCTCAAATGGTGGCTTGGGGACTGGACGTAGGTCAAGTGGAATAGATCGAACTAGAATAAACTATTGAGTTCTCTTCCCTTTACTCTTTATTTCTTATACTCTGTTTTCAGTTATCTTTTAGTATCACTATTGTATTTTGTCTTTACAGAAAAATTTCAATCTTCTTAATTCACCCCCCTCTTGCAAAGGCAGCTGGGCTAACACTTGGAAGGATTTAAATTAAGAAGAAACGCCTGAGGTTTCATAAAGGTAGTATAACTACATTTTCTTGTATTTTATTATCTTGCTATATTTTACTATGAATGATGACTTGTCATATTATTTTTATGATGTTTGAGATTGGTTTTGACTATTTTTATGAGAGGGCTATTGCCTAAGATATCCATTTTCTAAGCCGTTATGCTGCCAAAAGTTTTATGAACAATATGGTGATTTATGTCTTGATATGATTTTTATGATGTTTATGAGATTTTATAGCATGCATGGTAATGTAAATGTGTAAGATGTGACTAGCTACTAGGATTTCCAAAATCTTATCGTCCAAATGTTAACATGATAGGTTCAAGCTATGGAAACAAATCCAAGGGAGGCAAAAAAGCAAAGAGAAGAATTTTGATGATTTAATTTTTATTTGCTATTATGCGTGATCTCTTTGCTAATTTATAAAAAATTGTATGTATTTGTGAGGCTGAGCTTATATGTTGTCATATCCCTCCAAACCTCTTGAGATATTTGGTATTTAGTTTGGACAAAATATATGTATGTAAAGATGTTATATAATTTATTTTGCAAAGTTATGCTTGAAACTATCCATTTTGAGCTCTAGTTAGTATTGTTTGGATGAAAGAGGTAAAATGGCTAAGTGTTATATGGAAAGTAGATAGAACATGCTTTCCAAAGGCCAAAGAATACTTAATTTGGATAAATATACAATTTATTATGAATTTTTAAATTTAAGACAGAAAATCTAGAAAAACTAGAATTGAACATGTGAATAGTATTTTTTGGAATTTTTTGTATGAAATGATGCATTAAAATTTTAGTTGCATATTTTTCTCATATAAAGGATATTTTAATCTATTTTTAGAGACTTGAATCACATTTATATGATTTTTTTTGGAATTAGTTATAATTTTTCCAATTTGGTCTAGAAAAATGAGATACCAAATGAATAGTACATTTTAAAATTTTTATTATCATATTTGGTTTTCTTGGAGATTCTTGTTGTTTAAATGCTCTAAATGAACTTTAAATAAATCATTATACATGGGAAATAAGGTTAAAGGTTACGGTGTGACAATTGTTATCTTTGATGATGACACATATAATCATAGTACATTGTAAAGAATGAAAGAATACACATATAATCATAGTACATTGTAAAGAATGAAAGAATGTATCCACAACACTAACAAATACGCTTACTCTGGGTTACTAAACCTTTAAACTATTCTGGGCTTGTTTGTAAATTGGGCTTGTCTTAACATTTGAGATCATAATTTACCTAATGTTTGACATGGATTATTATATTGAGCTAGTTTTAGCAAAGGGTGTTGTGAGTGGATTGTCAGAAGAGATTTGCTATTGTGACAAAAAGAAAAAAGAGATATAGAAGTGGATAATGGAGAGGTAAGTGAGAAGAGTTCACGTAATCTAATTCCTTAGTTTGATGCATCAAAATAAGCTTTTTTGATAGAAGGTGGAATTCGAATGGGTTAAACCGATTGCAGGACTGCATTGTCAAAGTGATCAACTTTTTCCTTTTAGTTTAAGGAAATCAGAAGGTGAGAAGGAGGAGTAGCGTTAAAAAAGAGCAAAGGATTTATCAAAAGATCAAAGAAAAGAAAAGAAAAGAAAACAGTGAAGGAGGAGTTGGTTAACAAGAGTTAAGAGCAGAGCCATCCATACACTATACTTGCCTACCATTTGCCACCTCATTAAAAGATTAATGCTATTATGACATGTGGATAGGGTAGGGAGTAAGTTATAAAAATTTAGATATTATTGGGACTAACTCTACAAATAGAAAAGACTACAACACTATGCCAGAAATGGCTTTCCTTGGCGCTTAAACATTAGCCGTTATAGAAACAAATGCCAATACCTAAATTTTTTGTTTGCAGTTATTCAAAGAAGCGTAAATGAAAGTTGAGATATTCTTTTGTGGTTCTTTAAATAACCGCAAAGGAAAGTCATTGCGTTACTTCCATTTGTGTATTGAGTTCAAAACACAGATAAAAGTCTAGTTTTTTTTTAAATATTTTCTTTGTGGTTCTTCACATAGCAACAAAGGAAATTTAATTTGTATACTTTCCTTTGTAGTTAGTTTTGTAACCATAAAGGTAAACTGAAACCTAATTCAAATAAAACTTTCATCCTCCTCATGCCTCACTTTGCCCCAACTTTCCTTTTCTTCCAAACTCCCTCTCAAAACTCTATAACTCTTGTTTGAGCTCTCCCTTTTAGCAACTGTGTTCATTGCCATCATCCATTGCCATAGCTAGGTTGTTTGCCCTATTTTGTTAACTGTGAAAAACCCTTCCTTTGTCATGTTCAAGCCTAGTGAACCCATAGCACTGGTTGCAACTACGAGCTACTTGTTCACCTCCCATGACCAGTATGTTTGATGCAAGCTCTATCCCTCTAGTGTGTAATCTTCACAAAGTTGAAGTGCCCATTTTTTGTTGGATTCTGGGCATTTTCTCAAGCGAGTACTATGCATTTCTTCACTTCTCTTATCTCCTTACAATGACAATATATCATTGTCATTCTCATGAGGTAAGAAAGATTTCTTGGGTTGATTTTGAAGCATTTTCTCACAGCCATAATTTGCAAGGTTGAGGAATGTATGCCTGACATGATTTTTGAAATTTTCCTTCCTTATATGTTTTAAATAGCTATATAACTTGATAGCACAATTGGTCCTATCATATTGTGGCATTTGCAGTGTTCTCAAGTACATAGATGTTGATTATTCTTAAAATCATGCCCATTTGACTTCATTTAGGAATGAAATTTTTGTCTTTGCCGTCAACAACACATTGATTATGTTCTATGTGTTATTGTTAAAAGTGACCATGCCAAATGTGTTAGGCTCAACATTGACTTATTTCAATATCTAACTAATTTTTTCACCAACCTTCTTTCTTTCATATTAATTTATAGGCTCAATTTTCTTTGTTAAAAAAGGCTCAATTTACTAGATGTAATTAATATTTAATATCAAGTTAGCCTAAACTCAACTAATCATCACAGATCAAATGATTTGATTAATCTTGAGTTGAGGTAGCCAAGTAAAATTCTACTTACTACTTAGAAAAGATTTGATGATTAGAGATGATTTGGGACGTGATTGTATTAGGTTGGCTGGTCACCCAAGAGGGGGGGATGAATTGGGTGATGTAAGATTTTTGCTCTTTTTGGATCATAACCCAATTTCACTAAGAGTGCAGCAAAACAAGGATAAACAAAGAGAGTTGTGTGCGGCAACTAAATAGAGAAGATGAAGAACAATACACAATAATTTATACTGGTTCAGCCCAACCACTTGACCTACATCCAATCCCCAAGCCACCACTTGGGATTGTCTACTATATCCCACAAGTTTGATCCGGGCACCTATGAAGCTTCAGTACATTCCACAAGTTTCAGTAGGCACTTGTGAAACCACTCTCCCCACACCCTTACAAGAAGTGTAAATCCCTTAGTGTTTCCCCACACCAAGATTCTACCCATAATATGTAAAAAGAAATATTTACAGAATGAAAACTCTCTTGAAGAGTAGATAATGTTGAATCAAGTGTTTTGATGATTCCAAACCAACCTTCTAGAGCTTGGAAAGAAGATATCAAAGGTGCATGGAAGATCTCAAATGAAGAAATGCAAGAAAAATCAGCACAAGATTAGATAAAGGAACTCTCACTGTGTTTAATTTGAATAAAAGACTTTGAATTGACAAAAGAATGTTTTTAGAAATATGATTCCATGTTGATTCATGGAATACTTGAAAAACACCCTCTAACAAATAAAGTTTAAAGTTTTAAAGTTGATCTATTGCTTTGAAAATTTGAACTTTGGCTTTTGAAATTCGAATTTCAAATTGAAAATTAGTTAGTCATAAAGGAGACTCTTCTGACAGACGAACTTTGAGTATAGAAATTCGAACTTCGAGATGAATCTAACAAGAGCCCTTCTTGACAAACATACTTCGAGTTTTGAAAATTCGAATTTCTGATATAACATAATTTATGAAAATGAAAAATTCATCTAAGGATATGTCAAAGTTTATCTAAAAAATAAAGTTTAGAAAAAGTCCAAAATGAGCTCACTAACAGACGAACTTTGCTTATGAAAATTCAAATTTTAGAAACAAAGCTTGCAAATATGTTATAACAATCTGTTGACATATGAATATTGGTATTTTGAAATTTGAACTTTCAACTATGTCTGATAAGAACTCTCTCTAACAGATGAACTTTGAATCTTGAAAATTCAAATTTTGAAAAGATAAACTATTATGCCTTATTAAGCTACCTACTAACAGATGAATTTTGGGCACCAAAATTCGAACTTCAAAGGCACTGTAACAATATGGGACTACTGTTCATACTTATAAGAAGAACTTTAACTTGAAATTTTGTATGTTCCAACACAGAAATATTTTTCAATAATAGAAATTTGAACTTTGATTTATAACAGATGAACTTTGAAGCTCAATGTTTTAGTCTTTAACTTTCGATATCTTCGAAATTCGTTTGTTGACCAACCAAAATTCAAACTTTGAGTATCAGAAGCATTAAATGCGGTTGGTGAACGAATAGTTTTTCAAAGTGACAATTGGGTAACTTCTCTAATGGATAGATTTTGTCTCTAACGTATAGTTAATACCTAAATCTATAAATAAAACCTCATTTGAAGTTGTAGGTAACTATTTTAACAAAGCATTTACTGAAACTCTGTCAAATTCTTAACTCAAAGTCTTTTACTCTTATACTTCATACTTCTGCACTTCAACTTTCGTATACACTCTAAATTAGAGAGTTTATTCTTTGTAATCAATCTTATCTTCATCTGGAAGAAAGATTTTCTTGTAAGGGGGTATCACAAGGGATTTGGGAAGCACTTAGCTAGAATGTAAAGAGAGAAGTTGTAAGCTCTAAGAACAGAGCATCAATGATGTACTGAGACAATTGCAAGAAGCCCACTGAATTCTTGCAGGATAGTTGAAAATCTCAAGTAGTTGCTTGGGTATTGGACGTAGGTCAAGATAAAAAGACCAAACTAGGATAAACTTCTGTGTCTACCCTTGTTCTTTATTGCTCTTACATTGCTATTCTTTTATACTCTATTTTACTGTCTCTTCTATCTTCACTATACTCTTGACTTTTGCAGAAAATTTTAATCTTCCCAATTCACCCCCTCCTTGGGAAGCCAGCATATCTAACAAGTGGTATCAAAGCTCGGATTCCCAAATAAAGGATCTAACAGTCCGGGAAATTCAATGGTTGGCTTTAGAGAAAGTATACTACTTGAGGGAAACAACACAAACAGACCACCTGGCTTTAATGGAGAACACTATGGATACTGGAAGATGAGAATGCAGATCTACCTCTAGTCCATTGATCTAGACATCTGGTTTATCATCCAGAAGGGAGACTTTGTCCCAATGAAGCTGCAGGATGATGGAAAATGCAAGGAAAAGCCAGAGGATGAATGGAATGAGGAAGATAGGAGAAGAGTCTCACTGAACTTTAAGACAAAACATTGTCTGGTCAGTGCATTAAACCAAGACAAATTCTACAGAGTGTCACAATGTTCCACAGCTAAGGGTATATGGGATACTTTAGGAATCACTCATAAAAGAACCAGTGGAGTAAGATAAAACAAATTGAACTCCTGCATTGGTGAATACGAAACCTTCAGAATGATGGAAGGAGAGAGCATCAAAGAGCTACAAAAAAGATTCACCCTTATTGTGAATCAATTGAAGAGTCTTGGCAAGGAGTACACCCAGCCAGAGAAGGTGAGAAAAATCCATAGAGCTCTTCCTCTGAAATGGCAACCCAAAGTAACAGCAATAGAGGAAGCTAGAGGAGAATCAATGGCCTCAGTCACAGCCCTCTTCAGTAGTCTTGAAGAATATGAGGGAAAGATAAAGGCTCTCAAGGAAGCAGGACAAGACAGGAAAAAGAAAGGTCTCACTCTAAAAGCTGCTAAAGAAAATGAAGAAGAATCTGATGATGGAGATGAATTAGATGTAAAAACTCTGGCTATGATGGTTAGAAAATTTGAAAGATTCTACAACAAGAAAAGAAATAAAAGATTCTTCAAGAAAGGAGCAGCATCAGACAACAAGAAAGATGGAAAAGAACATGTCACCTGCTACGAATGTAAAAAATAAGGGCACACCAAATTGGATTGTCCACAATTCCTAAAGAAGCAAGAGAAAGAAAAGAAAGCTGCTGACAAGAGCAAGAAGAAGAGGGCATACATCTCATCAATTTGGGGCAATAGCTCAGATGAAGAAAATGATGATGAAGATGAAATTGCCAATATCTACTTAATGGCACTTGCATGAGAAGAAACTCAAGATCCATCCATCAGTGATCATGAGGATAAGGTATATGAATCTGAACCTTCCTATTCTAAATTACTTGATGCATTTCATGAACTGCATGATAAATTGATTAAGATAGCTAAAGAACTGAGACAGGCTAAGAAAATGATTAATAAGCTAGAATCTCAGTGTGGTAGTTCTGAAATTACATCTCTGCATAAATCTGAATCTGCTTGCTGTACATTATGTATTTAATTAAAGTAAACTAATGACTATCTACTGAAAGGAATGGCTAGACTTACTAAGGGTAAAGATATTTTGTTTGCTTTAATGGGAAGTCAGAGAATCACACAAGGAAAGGCTGGACTTGGCTATGATCCTTGTGCAGTAAAAGAAAGAATTAAAAAGGAAAATCAAAATATGTGTATGAGGCATTTTGTGCATACTAATGGGCATAAAAAGAAAGATCATACCTTAAATCACATTGAATCCTACGATCAACCAAAATATGTAAAACAAAAATATTATTTACATTGTTTTCCTCCTGCATCACAATCTAGCAGCCCTTTCACCACCTATCGCTTCTGTAACAAGAAGGGACATATTTCCAGTTCATGTGCATTGAAGAAAAATGGACTTGACAGGAAGGTAAAATAGGTTCCCAAAGATATACTTGTATCTAAGGAAAATGCCACTAACGGAAGAGGACCCAAGCAAATTTGGGTACCTAAAAAGAAACTCTGAACTTTGTTTTGTAGATCTGTCTTAAACCAAGAAAGAGCAACAAATGGTATATGGACAGTGCCTGCTCAAGCCACATGACTGGTGATAAGGAAAAGTTCATCATCCTTAGAGACAAAAGGAGGAAAGGAGACCTTTAGAGGTGATCAATACAACAAAATTGTTGAAATTTGCATTGTAGGCAGGAATCCAGAAACATTTATTCAAGAGGTGCTGTTTGTAATTGGCCTCAATCACAATCTGCTAAATGTGAGTCAGACATGTGACAAAGATAACTGGGTATTATTTGACTTAAAATTTTGCCTGGTCATCCAAAAAAGTGATCACAAAGTAATCCTCAAGACTCAAAGGGATGGTAACTGCTATACTATTGATCTTGATGAACTTCCTTCCTTAGATTCTGTCTATTTGATTAGTCAGGATAATGATAGTTGGTTGTGGCATAGAAGATTAGCACATGTTAACATGAATCAGCTGTCAAAATTGGTTAAGAATAAGTTAGTTACTAGCTTACCAAAAATCTCTTTTGAACAGGAAAAAGAATGTGATGTATGCCTTAAAGGAAAACAAATCAAATCATCTTTTAAATCTAAAAATTTAGTCACCACATCTAGACCACTACAACTATTGTATATGGATCTGATTGGTCCATCTAGAGTAAAAAGCATTGGTGAAAATTTGTATGTTCTTGTGATTGTGGATGATTACTCTAAATTTACCTAGACTTTGTTTCTTTCTTCCAAAAGTGAAATATTTGATGCATTTGTGACCTTAGCTAAGAAAGTGCAAAATAAGAAGGGTATTTCTATTGTGTCTATCAGGTTTGACCATGGAGGAGGGTTTGAGAATTCGTGCTTTTTGGGGTACTGTGATGAATATGGAATTGATCACAACTTTTCAGCTCCAAGAACTCCTCAACAGAATGGAGTGGTAGAAAGGAAGAATAGAATAATAGGAGAAATGGCAAGAGCAATGCTAAATGAAAAAGAACTCTCTCAAGTATTCTAGGCTGATGAAGTAAACACAGCAAGTTACATCATAAACAAAGCCTACATCAGACCAATTCTGGGGAAGACTCCTTATGAGCTGTACAAAGAAAGGAAGTCAAACCTTTTACATCTACATGTGTTCGGTTGTAAATGTTTCACCCACAACAATGGAAAGGAAAATCTAGGTAAGTTTGATGCCAAATCTAATAAATGAATATTTCTGGGCTATTTTAATAGAAGTAAAGCATATAGAATTTTCAATAAGAAGACTAAATCTGTAGAAAAATCTGTGCATGTTGTGTTTATTGAAAATGAAATAGTTTCCAAGCATGTTAGTGATTAAGATGATCTTATTTTGAATTTTAAGAACTTAGATATTTCTGAAGAAGGTAAAATTGAACCTCCAAAAATATCTAAATCTATTAACATAAATGAAGATATTCAGAAGAAAGACTTTGAGGATAAGAATAATGAAGATATATCTCAAGAACTTCCCAAAGCTTGGAGATGTCAAAGGAATCATCTTGTTGATTAAGTGATTGGGAATGTTCAAGAGAAAGTTAAAACTAGAAAATAGCTAAGAGATCATATGATCAACTATGCTTTCATTTCTCAAATTGAACATAAGTGTGCTGAAGAAGCCTTAACTAATGAATGTTGGATTTTGGCTATGCAAGATGAATTAAATCAGTTTGAAAGAAATCAAGTTTGAGATTTAGTGCCTAAACCTAAAAATCACCCTATCATTGGCACTAAATGGGTCTTTAGAAATAAACTTGATGAATCAAGAGCAATAATCAGAAATAAAGCAAGACTGATTGCTAAAGGATATAATCAAGAAGAAGGTATTAATTTTGAAGAGACCTTTGCTCTAGTTGCAAGATTAGAAGCAATTAAAATTCTGTTGGTATATGCATGAATGAAAAATATAATGTTGTATCAAATTGATGTGAAAAGTGATTTTCTGAATGGATATATCATGGAAGAAGTTTATGTAGATCAACCTCCAGGCTTTAAGGACTCTACAAAACCAAATCATATTTATAAACTAAAGAAAGCTCTTTACGGTTTAAAATAAGCTCCTAGAGCTTGGTTTGAAAGATTAAGCAACTTTCTAACTAAAAAGGGATTCAGTAGAGGAAAAGTGGATACTACTTTGTTCACTAAGAAAGAAAACAAAGATTTACTTATTGTTCATATTTATGTTGACAATATTATATTTGGTGCTATTAATGAATCTCTTTGCAAGAATTTCTCTAAGTTAATGCAGGGTGAGTTCAAAATGTCAATGATGGGTGAGCTTAACTTCTTCCTTGGAATGCAAATTAAGCAATGTGATGATGGTATCTTTCTCAACCAATCAAAATATCTGAAAGAGCTGCAGAAAAAGTTTGGTATTGAAAATACCAAGCCAATGGGAACACCTATGGCTACTGCAACTAAGCTTGATATGGATGAAGACGGAAAAACTTTTGACATAACCCAATACAGAAGAATTATTGGATCTCTACTATCCCTAATAGCTAGCAAACCTGATATAATGTTCAGTGTTTGTATGTGTGCAAGATTTCAATCATGTCCCAATGAAACCCATGCAACTGCTGTAAAACACATCTTTAGATATTTAATTAGAACATCACAAATGGGACTTTGGTATCCAAAGGGCAATGGAGAAGATCTCATTGGATACACTGATGCTAACTTTACTGAATCCAAAACTAACAGAAAAAGCACAAGTGCAATATGTCAGTTCCTTAGAGGATCACTGGTGTCATGGTTCAGCAAGAAGCAAAACAGTGTGACTCTATCCACTACAGAAGCTGAACATATTGCAGCTGGTAGCTGTTGTGCCCAAGTTATTTGGATGAAGTAGCAGCTTGAAGATCTTGAGATTGAGATGAAGGAGATACCAATAATGTGTGAATACTAAAGTGCTATTAACATCACAACAAATCTTGTCATGCATTCAAGGACAAAGCATATTGAAGTTAAGCATCACTTTATAAGGGATCATGTTCTAAAGGAGAAATTAGATTAGAATATATCCCTAACGAGGATCAAGTTGCTGACATTCTGACAAAGCCCCTTCCAGAGGATAGACATTGTAAAATCAAAAGAGAATTGGGTTTGGTAAATCCCAACGAACTGTAAGTATGTCCTAATACTTATCTTAATTAAAGTTTTTGACATTGAATCAATCCTAACTTTGGCATCGGAGTGTGTTTAATATAACGTGCAGGTAGGGGTGAACATGGGTCAGGCCGGGCCGGGTTTGACCCCTGCCCGATGCCCGGCCCGATGTTCTTCGAGCCAATATCGGGCCAGTACCGGGCCAAGTACCAGGCTGGCCCGATATTATATATATATTTTTAAAAAAAATAAAAAATAAAAAAAATTATTTAATAATAAAAAAATATACTTATTTATACTTAAAAATAGATTTTATTAAAACATAATCTTAGCCAAAAAATAATTTTTTTCAAAATTTATGAATATTTAACCAATATACATTATTTTTACATAAATATTAAGGTAAAAAACTAATTCAAAATTTAAAAAATATTTGAAACATTAAAATCTTAAAATGTTTTTATAATATTTACATAATAAATGTATTATATTAGATATATGAAGAATAAAAATCCTACAAAATTAATTAAGATATATAAAATAATTGAAAAAAATTAAAAAAAATTATATATAAATATAGTTCGGGCCGGGCCGGGGTTAGGGTGTCTGACCCTAACCCCGGCCCGGCCCAAAAGTTGACCCGGCCCGATTGACCCGAAAGTAGTCGGGCCGGACCGGGCCATTCGGGCTCGGGCCAATATGTTCACCCCTACGTGCAGGTGCTCCTCACAAGTTCAAATGATGACAGAACCATATAATGGAGCTGATCTGGATGACACAATGAAAAGATGAAAAAGAAAGCCAGAAATTTAAGCATATGGATCTATTCTGTAAGTTCAGGAAGTTGAAATTTGCATTTTAGATGTTTGTTAGATGAATTTCCATGATTAAACTGCATTTTCATGAATATAGTATGCCTAACATTAGAATTTGGATGCCCATCAGATGAATTTCAGTTGGCTACTTACTATAACAGTACTCTTCTATCCTTCAAAATTCATCTGTTGAACAATAGAAATTCAAATTTTCAAAAATAAAATACAAATGTTGTCTCTGTTCAACATGACTAATATACGAATCTTCATTTCACAACATACGCATGTTGAAGACTCTTTACAAAATGTTAAAATTCGAATTTTTGGATCAAAATTTGTCTGTTGTAACATGTTCTCTTTATTGATTCACTGAGATGAATTTTCATAAGTAAAGTTCGTTTGTTGCTTGTTTTGTTCATGATTGCTTATTGTCTATTCTTTCAAAGTTTGAACTTTGCTGAAGCTAAGTTCGTCTGTTCTTGCGTGATCTCCTAAACCAAGTCTCTGTCAGACAAACTTCCAGGAGAAAATTCATTTTTCAGTAAGCATAACTGCATGGATTAACTTGTAACTGCTCAAAGTTCAAATTTTGACCTCTCAAAATTTCTCTGTTCAGTGGTTACATACGTTAAAACCAAAGGTCATCCTCTAAACAGACCTAACCCTATTTGTATCTCTCTCAAGTCTATTCTAATTCTTTCCTTAATTCCCATTAACTCCATTCGAAAACCGTCATATCTTACTGATTAAACTCCTTTTCGCACCCTGTAAACCCATTATTTGTATCTTTCTGAATCATTCCTCAACAAAAATGGCAAGAGTGAAGAATCCAGAAGTTGGGAAAGGAGAGTCACGGCCAAAGAGGTCTGTAAAATCCCAATATGCCTCAAAAGAGAGTGAAACTCAGAAAAGAAAAGGCAAATCCAGTAAGACAACACCCTCAAAAAGGCAGAAAACTACTCAAAAGGTAGACTCGAAGAAATCTGCACCATCTCCTTCAAAGAAAGCAGAGCCTATTATTCCTGTTACTCCTATAACTGTTGCATCTTCTTCCTCTTCCAGCACTGAATCTGGAGAATATCAACTGACCTCACTGCTATTGTGGAGCAATGATCATATTCTTGGAGAATACACTTCCAAATTCATCAACAAAAAGGTAATTAAGCCTCACTGCGTAAATTTGGAAGAATTCCTAGTTTCCAACAATTTTGATGCTGGGCTATGGATGATAAGATACAAAAATCTGTTGGAAATACAAGAAAGATATGATGATGAGGCAGTAAAAACCTGGTATGCCTCTCTGAAATTCAATAGCAAAAAGAAGAAGTAGGAAGTAAATCTGAGGTCTAGGACCATCTGGTTAACAAATGAAACCTTTAATGAGGTTTTAGAAATTTCAGGGCAAGATGGTTTGAAGATAGACATCAGAACCTCAAAGTATATGGATGAGGCTAAAACCACTGATGAAGAAGGAGGGCCTTTTCTGAACTACAAGGAAAGTACAATTCTGAACACTCTGTTTAGAAGAAAAGAGAACAGGCCACCTCTAAGCTTACTGAAGCCTACTGATCTCAGTGCTCAAGTCAGAATCCTACACTATATTATGTCCAGGATTATCTTCAACAAAGGAGGCAATTTCAATCTGATTATAAGGGCTGAAGCACATGTGATGGTAGCTATTATGTGTGGAAAGCTCATCAACATGGGACACATTATCCTCCAACGCATGATCAAGGTAAGAGATTAGAGGAAAGATTCCACCCTTCCCTATACAGCAATCACCTACAGGATACTTCAGTATGCCTGAATCTAACATCTTGAGAAAGGAAAAGGGAAGCCTACTGAAATCTTCAAAGAAGAAGAGCTGCAAAGGATGAGAATAGAGAATAAAGATGGAAGATGGATTGGAAAGGGAGCTAGAAAGACTGAAGACCTTTTCTTTGATGAGGAAGCCCCCAACAGCAAGAAGGAACATCTGAGGCTGCTGTAAAATCCATATCTCAAACTTTTTAGCCTATACCATCTCCATCTCAGCCCACTCAAGCTCAAGTACCATCCACTCCATCTTCTCAAGGAAAGCCAACTAAGATCACTGAGTTGTATGACAGTCTGTCTATACTCATACTTAGCATCAAAGATGAGCAAAATACCCAGTTTGCTCATCTACAAGATCAGATACATCAGTTTGCAAAGAATATAAAAGTGGTTGCTAATGTATGTGAAGACATAAGGAGTGACATTCCTTCCACATTAGCTCCACCTTAACCAGGGTTTTCTGAGCCTATCATATCTCCTACACCTAAGCCTTCAAGTCCTTTTGTGCTAGCCTCCCCTAAACCTGATGATGCAATGCATGATACTGAAGCTGCTGGCACATTGTCCACACCACAGGCCTCCAATGATGAGACAAGTCCTGGTCCTCCCTTGGACTATAGAATAGAGGAAGAGGCATCTCTGGAACCAAGCTCCCATGAGCCTATTCCTGAAGTTGCTTAGGATTCAATCCTCTCATCCCAAGAGTCTAAGCAAGTTGAGAAACTAGTGGCAGCCATTTCCTCCTCACCATTCATGTAAGCTGCCCTGAATGAAGAAAGAAGCATTATGCCCTATGTTGATCTCGAGGCTATTGCTCATAATGCTCTCTTACAAACTCAAAGATTAAGACTTGAAGAAATGTTTCGTCCTCCTTCTCCCTCACCTATTTCCACTTTTGGTCTCTTAGAGGCACGAAGATCTCAATCGGCTGTCACTTGACAAGAAGTACAAGAACTTCTTAAACTCTCTGATGATAATGAGGACTCCAATTCTGAAGCATCTGAGTCTTTGTCAAGGTTTAATCCAGATATGCCTTTTGTTTCTGTGCCTCTTTAGGCAATTCCAGTCTCTCAAATCCCTCCTCCTGCTGACTTTGTTCACCTTCCTAATGATGCCAAAAAGGGGGAGAAGTCCGAGCAAACTCGAAAGACTGCAGCAAAGCCCTCTAGCATACAGCAAGAAGTCCAAGTCCAAGGAAAAGTGATTAGAACTTAGGACTGCTTAGCCCTTCTCGTTGTATTGCTTTTTGAATGACATAATTCTTTGTTTTTGAACTATATTCTGAATGTTATGACTGCCATAATTTGTAACAACTTAAATGAATGAATGGTTTTCTTTGGGTAATCTGCTGTGCATGATCTCTTATCTTCTGAATTTAATGTATATGTTGAGGAGGAGCTAGTTAAAGCAAACCCAAGTACTAATTCAGTTTGCAAGTTGTTTTGCCATCACCAAAAAGGGGGAGAATGTTGAATCAAGTATTTTGATGATTCCAAACCAACCTTCTAGAGCTTGGAAAGAAGATATCAAAGGTGCATGGAAGATCTCAAATGAAGAAATCTAAGAAAAATCGGCACAAGATTAGATAAAGGAACTCTCATTGTGTTTAATTTGAATAAAAGACTTTAAATTGATAAAAGACTATTTTTAGAAATATGATTCCATGTTGATTCATGGAATACTTGAAAAATACCCACTAACAGACAAACTTTAAAGATTTAAAGTTGATATATTGCTTTGAAAATTCGAACTTTGGCTTCTGAAATTTGAATTTTGAATTGAAAATTAGTTAGTCAGAAAAGAGACTCCTCTGATAGACAAACTTCGAGTACAGAAATTTGAACTTTGAGATGAATCTGACAAGAGCCCTTCTTGACAGACGAACTTTGAGTTTTCAAAATTCGAATTTCCGATATAACACAATTTATGAAAATGAAAAATTCGTCTGAGGATATGTCAAAGTTCATCTGAAAAATAAAGTTTAGAAAGAGTCCAAAATGAGCTCACTAATAGACGAACTTTGCTTATGAAAATTCCAATTTTAGAAACAAAGCTTGTAAGTCTGTTGTGACAATCTGTTGACATACAAATATTGGTATTTAGAAATTCAAACTTTAAACTAAGTCTGATAAGAACTCTCTCTGACAGATGAACTTTGAATCTTGAAAATTCAAATTTCAAAAAGATAAACTATTGTGCCTTATTCAGCTACCCACTGACAGACAAATTTTGGGCACCAAAATTCAAACTTCAAAGGCACTGTAACAATATGGGACTACTATTCACACTTATAAGAAGAACTTTAACATGAAAATTCGTATGTTCCAACACAGAAATGTTTTTCAATAATGGAAATTTGAACTTTGATTTATAATAGATGAACTTTGAAGCTCAATGTTAAAGTCTTTAACTTTCAGTATCTTCAAAATTCATCTGTTGACCAACTAAAATTTGAACTTCGAGTGTCAGAAGTATTAAATGCAGTTGGTGAACGAATAGTTTTTCAGAGTAACCGTTGGGTAACTTCTCTAACGGATAGATTTTGTCTCTAACGTATAGTTAATACCTAAATCTATAAATAAAATCTCATTTGAAGTTATGGATAATGATTTTAACAAAGTGTTTACTGAAACTCTGTCAAATTCTCAACTCAGTCTTTGACTCTCATACTTCATACTTCTGCACTTCAACTTTCCTATACACTCTAAATTAGAGAGTTTATTCTTTGTAATCAATCTTATCTTTATCTGGAAGAAAGATTTTCTTGTAAGGGGATATCACAAGGGATTTAGGAAGCACTTAGCTAGAGTGCAAAGAGAAAAGTTGGAAGCTCTAAGAACAGAGCATCAATGATGTACTGAGGCTATTGCAAGAAGCCCATTGAATTCTTGCAGGATAGTTGAAAATCTCAAGTGGTTGCTTGGGGACTGGATGTAGGTCAAGATAGAGAGATCGAACGAGGATAAACTTCTGTGTCTACCCTTCTTCTTTACTGCCTTTACATTGCTATTCTTTTATACTCTGTTTTACTGTCTCTTCTATCTTCACTATACTTTTGACTTTTGCAGAAAATTTTAATCTTCCCAATTCACCCCCCTCTTGGGAAGCCAGCATATCTAACAGATAATACATTGAAGGCTCACTCTATTGAGGTGGGTTTTTCAAACAATTCTGAGATAGAAAGATTTTACAAATTATTACAGCATTTTTGCATAAACTCTCTTAAGATTTTCACCCATAAGTTCAAATAATGTTCTATTTATAGATTTATGGTGTAACTAGATGTTAGACACAAGATCTAGCCGTTAAAGATGTTACCCAACGGTTACTCTGTAAAACTAGCCATTCACTAACCACATTTAATACTTGATACTCTAAAATTTGAATTTTGGGTGTCAACAGATGAATTTCATAGAGACTATAAGTTAAATACTTTAATGTTTAACTTCGAAGTTCGTATATTCTAAAGAAAAATTTGAATTTTCATCGTTGACAAATATTTTTATGTTGGAACATATGAATTTTCATGTTTAAATTTCTTTTGGTAAGTGTGAACAGTTATTCTATATTGCTACAGTACCTTCGAAGTTTAAATTTTTGTGCCCAAAATTCATCTGTCACTAAGCAACTCAATATAGCACAAGTTCTTCCTTTTGAAATTCGAATTTTAGGTGTGGAAATTTGTCTGTTTGCTATTCCAGAAGTATTTTCACATTCTGGGGTTTCAAAATTTGAATTTTGAAAGCCAAAATTCATCTATTAGACCTAAAGTTCAAATTTTGAAAGCCAAAATTCATATATCAGTGGCAAGCTTAACATAACACAAAAGTTTTGGAAGCCCGAAATTCATCTCTCAGGCGGAACCTCTATAACTTAGAAATTTGCACTATAGACAATTTTACAGAAGCTATAACTCTCTCATTTTAACTCCAAATTAAGAAAATTACCTACATTTGGAAATCTCTCAATGTCTACTTTCAAATGCAAAAGTTTCACTTCAAAAACAAACTTATTCTGTGAGATATGATCAAAACAATGCTAGGAGGTCAAAACTGAAAATCCATATCTCACTACTCAATTTTAAATGACCATATCTTTTTCATATAACTTTTATTTTGAGTGAAATAACCTTTTTTGAAAAGCTTATTAAGTCTAGTTTCATATGAAATAAGTTTTACATCAAAGTCATATGTATTTTGAGAGATGTATTAAAAATACCAATTAAAGGTCAAACTCTAGATTCTTGAAAATCAAATTTCACTCTGTTTAAAAGTAAGGATATGTTACTTTGATACCCAAAACTTCTTGAGTTAATCAAATGCAATTATAAATCATTGAGTTTTATTCTAAAGTTCAAACTTTGAAATTCAAAATTCATCTATCAGAGGGAATGTTTTTGAACCCTTTAGTGCTTAATTATCAGACGAACTTTGTCATGACTTCAGATGAATTTTACACATTTTACTAACTAAGCTTGACTCGAAATTCAAATTTCAACACTTGAAATTCGTCTATCAGAGGTGATATCTTTGGAACTTCAAATTTCATTCAGCAAAGTTCGTATTTTCACAAAGTATATGAAATTTAACTTCTTAAAATTCATCTGCGAGTCAGAGTTTTTCAAATCTAACATATACTAACATCAGATTTACTTAATCTAACACATTTAAAACATATGGTAACAAGATTAAGTAATTTTCAAAGATTAATCCCACCTCAAGACTCAAGTGAAAACAAAATATACCTAGTGACTAGGTCTTCAAATGTTGAGTTATACTTCCACTTAGTCATTTCCTTCTTGGCATGCTCCCTTTTGATCTTACATTTTTGGAGTATCCTTTCTTTTCTTCTTTCTTGAGTGAGACATAATATTGATTTCATTTCTGTATTCCAATGCTCACTTTTCTTACTTGGACTAACCTACATTTAATATATTATACTTCCAGACCAAGTAGTTAGTCCAGTTTATATATCCAACTTATGTTATTCATTGTAAAAGTATAGTGGATATATTTGCATATAGCATGATATATGTATTATAACCATAATTAAATCAAAGCTAATACACATTTTACTTCTTTAAGGAACATTATATATGTCAGATACATATGATGCATTTGTTCCTTATTACTTTATATTTGTCATTATCAAAACTTATATTATACTAAACCTAACAGATTGTTGCAATGATTGGTTATATATGTTGTAATTTCCTACCTTTTGTATGAAGGGAATCCACTTGAGTACCACATGCAGATGTTAGAGATGTTCAATCAGTAAGAATATGCATTTATTTTCATTTATTCTTTGCACATTTCTCTCAATATATTAACTCAAAGTTTTCTTATGGTTGGTAAAGGCGTCAGTATCTTTAGCACACAACACAAGCTTGGCAATAATTTTAGTCCCAATTACAAAGAACCAAATCCAGCCACATTATATAAATGGACACCAATTAAGGTATTTATAAATTAACATAAAAGTAATTATTGTGATTAACATTCCTTCTAACTAATATGCATATAATTTTTTGTGTCCCATACAATCGAATGATAGCGATTGTGGATATTATGTGCTCAACTTTATAAAAGATGTCATCTTACATGAACAGAGCTAATCCCTGCAAAAGTATATCTAATTTGGTTTAATGCTATTTACATTAAAAATTTCCTTTGCTAGCTTGATATTTTATATTATTTTTATTTGTAGTACTTTCCTGACTATAAGAAGTACTCTGATGCTCAAAACAAGTCATTGAGGAGTGGTGAAGATACCTAGTTAAATTGAAGAAATAGTGGGTATAAGTGTTCTTAGATAGTTAGGCTATAAATTATGTTTGGTTTCGATCTATTTAATTGGTTTATGTTGTATTGTTGTTTTTGTTTTGGTTCTATATATCAATTGGGTTGAATTGGTGGATTTTTTCTATTTTAGATTGGCTTTGGTTCTAAAATTGGTCATATAAATATTGTTGCAGGAACACATGGTCATGATTGAGCATCTAGTGGCTACAGGAATCTGGTTTTAATTTTTTTGGTCATTGATCATCATATGTGGTATGCAATTGGATGCATGTGTAGAATTTAACTTGGTTGTTGATTGTAACTTTTGGTTTTGGTTACTTAGATTTTCCTGCAGCTTGATGTGTACAAATAGCAGGAAATTTAACTTAATTACTATGTACTGAAGCTAGATGTGTATGTAGAATTTAACTTAGCTAGATTTGCCTAGTTGATGGGAGCTAGCCTAGATTTGCTAGGTTGCAATTAGATGCCTGATGTATGCTAGCTAGTTGTTCTAAATGCTAAATGCTATTTTAGTAGCTTATATGATTTAGTCAATTTTTGTTGTATACAATATAGTACATTATAAAAAAAACAATGGTTTTTCTTCATTGCTGTAGCCAAAAACCACAAAGGAAAATGCACTTTCCTTCATGGTTATTTACTACAACAGCAAAGGAAAGTCAATAATATTTTTAATAAATAATTCATTTGATGCACACTTTCATTTGGAAACCGCAAAAAAAATGAACTTTCCTTTGCAGTTGTATCACACAACTGCCAATGTAAGTGTGCCTCAAACAAATTAGTTGAAAAAAATTATTGACTTTCCTTTGTGGTTGTAGCAAACAACTAAACTTTCCTTTATGGTTATTAACTGTAAATGAATTTTGCTTGACATTCAAATCCTTTGTTGTTAACCACAAAGAAACACCAATTTTAACTATAAAAAAAGGCCTTTTTTAGCGTAGTATAAGGATTTCTTTATAAGTTTTTAAGGTATAGGGATCTATTTGAAAATGAATATAAAGTATAAGGACTAAATGATTAATTAACCCATATCATTTAGAAAAACAGAGAAATAACCTCAAGTGATAGTTTAGACATGAAATCATGTCAGATGACGTGATTAGAGAAAGAGAGCATCTGCAACTCAAAGAAAAAAAGCACAACCCCAGGAATAAAACTAGGACAAGTAGATCTTATGCAAGCAATCCCCAACAACACCAACACATGCATGCTCTTAAAGCAACAATAAAGATATCAAAATAAGAACATTTAAAGTAACCATATATTGGTGAAAACAAAGGAAAGAAATAAGATTTGTCACACCCTACAACAATATACCCAACACAACGCCTCAAACCAACGAAAACTGAACAAATCAAACCCAAACAACTGTATCAAAATGTGGAGCTGTGGCTGCTATAGTACCACCATGACGTAGGTGTTCTCAGGTTCCAAATTTATCAAAACAGAGGGTTTGGCACCACGGCCTGGCCTTAGCACTGCGGCGCCCCCTGCTAATACCATATTAGCAAAATTACAAAGCTTTAAGATAAACTTTCAACTCGCATAACTTTATACTTTGACCTACAATTGACCTGATTCCAACTCCCACAGATCAATCTTGTCCCAATCTAACCATGGACACCAGTTTCATCTCAATCCATCTCTGTATAGAGATTTTGGACACCTGACACCATTTTGGTCTCTTTTTTACAAAACTTGCAACCTTCCACCTCCAATTGCCACCAAAGGCGATATGACCATTATGGACCATTCACACAGGTCCTAAATAACCCAATCAACTTATCCAAAGAGTTTTCACCTCAAAGGAACCACTCCTCTGAGATTTAGCCCCCTTGAACCCCAAATTCTCATAGTGGGCTATATGCCTAAAACCACACCAATAAGGCCCAAATCTACCTTTAGGCACACATACACTATCATACTAACTCCTTAACACCTCAAACCATACATGCATCACATTACTTCACATCAATTCATCATGCACAATTTCATCCCACATTATTATCATTAATATCATATATCTATTGTACAACCATCATCATTATAGTCACCAAGATTCTCATGTCAATTACAAATACCATATCCTACTTGGCACAACGTACATGAACAATATGCACACCACTATGGCTTGATATTCCCATATCAGATTGGCTATGCCTCTTTCGTCTTCTTCAGGTTAGTGCCAGAACCTTCACCTGAAAGGTTGGTTCATGGGAAAGGGGGGTGTAAGATAAAGTCTCAGTAACCGAGACAACCACATGCAATATATATACTAATCTACTCAATAGTGCACATGGTGCAATGAAATGTAATGAATGGTATGCATGTTCTCCCTTATACATAGTTAGAACCATGAGCTATCGTCATCACAAAACATTTCACATAAATGATTCCCTTCCAACAGTTAGTGAAGACTGATTCTGGGACATCACCAAGCTCACCTTACCCTAATACAACCCGGCCAAAGGTTATACTAGAGCTTGAATTGTGGCTTTCCTTCCCCTAGACCACCATGAGTTGGTGGTGATTTAGGGAAGGTGTATTCCCAAATCCACTGCCACCTGGCTCTCCTAGCCATAGGAGAGGATTTAGTGATAGGGATGTTTCATCATATCATTTTATCCACTGCTACCTAGCTCTCCCAATGAGAGAATTTAATGGCAGGGATCTTTATCATATCATCATCACCTCATCATCAATTGCTTACTATGTAACCATATGTTGATAATGCCAATGTCATGCCAACATGCCTCTAACCATATATGTATATATATATCATCATAATCAACATATGGACATGCTAGCATGCAATGGTATGAGGATGCTAAAAAATCATACATACACATTATATACAATCATCTTATCTCAACTAGCCGTGTGCATACCACTATATGTAGAAAAACCATACACATACATATACACAACCAATATTATGATATGAAAAGAAACATGCATATATACATATATATCGATATATAACCACATAGTACAAACATCCGGTTACCTCAAGTTGTCAATTCCACATGCACGCAATTCCATGAGCTCCTTGGGTTATCTAACACACTTGTACTCTTCTGGTCAACCAAATAACCTCTACAATGCCATAAAATTCTGAATTAACAAATAATACAATTATCCAATTCTCACAATTCAACCATTTAAGCCTAGCCCAAGGCTTCAACACCATTTCCATATATCATTGAGCTCCTAAAACCTATCTAAACGCTAACCAACCTCACACATCTCAGATTTCAAGCTCTTATTCACAATACAAAGCTAGGGTTTATCCCAAATCATGTGTAACCCTCCTAAAACTCACACCCAACCCTCACAACTACTAAATCACACCTCATTAACCCCATTTCATCCATTTTAATCAATGGATTTCAGCTAAAACCAAAAATTCCAACATATCCCTAAAAAATCCAACTCAAAAATGAAGAAAAATGAAGAAGGAGGATCACGAATCACTTACTAACCCATATTGAAGCCTCTAGAGTTCGAAAACCACTCCCAATGGCCGAAGATCATGAACCCTAGCAAAGCTTCTTCTTTCTTCCTCCATTTTCCTTTCGTCTGTTCATTCGAAATGTTTTTTATTTAAGCAAAATTTTCCATGCTCATTGCAGCGCTAGTAAGCTTACTGCGGCGTAGATTGCTCTCAGCCTGGAAATTATTCCCAAAATTATAGCTCGCTCGCCACGGCGGTCCTGTCTTATGCCACTACGTGGAGCTCCTCTATCTCCACTTTAATCTTTTCCTTAATCCTAATCCTCCTGGTACTGCACACAATGCCAATTACACTTAGTTAGCTAGAGACTAAGTTAGGATTAATATAATGAGGGTCATTATAGGATTGATCAAAGCCTCCTCAACTATATCCTCCTTTATTGACATTCTCCATCAAAGCTTCTGCAAATCCCAAAAATTATAAGCCACATATTGCAGTTTGTTGAAGAGACGATCATGGGAGAAGAAAATAAATGCTTTTTTTTTAATGGAAGATCAATAAATGCTTTTGACATGTATTAGGTTAGGTAGATAAAACAAAAAATGAGAAATATGAAATAATTTGAATTAGAAATTACTCCCTCCAATGCATAAAATGTCATTTTAGAATTTTTTCCACAAATCAAGAAAGTTATTAACTGAATTTTGTTAGGTTTGTTGGCTTCCCAAGAAGGGGGTGAATTAGGAAGTTCAAAATTTTTCTACAAAATTATGATAAAACAGTAATAGTAAAAGTTGCAGAAAACAAAGTACAGAATATAAAAGGCAGTTGCAAGGTAGAAGAAGAGAGGACACAGAGATTTATCTTAGTTCGATCTACTCAACTTGACTTACTTCCAGTCCTCAAGTCACCACTTGAGATTTTTTACTATCTTGTAAGAATTCAGTGGGCTCCTTACAATGCCACAATACAACATTGTGCTCTATTCAAAGAGCTTTCAAATGTCTACTGTACACTCAAACAAAGTATTTCCCGAATCCTTTGTAAAAACCCTTTACAAGAAAAATCCTTCTTCCAAATGAAGAAAAAATTTTATACAGAATAAAAAACTCTCTAATACAGAGTGAATGAGACAATTGAGATGTAATAAATGAAGTGTAAGTGGGTAAAAAGACTTTTACTAAAGAATTCAGCAGAATTTCAGTATTTTCAGCATAAATTCATTACCTACAACTTCAAATGAAGTTCTATTTATAGATTTGTGACTTAATTAGACATTACACACAAGATCTAGCTGTTAGAGATGTTACCCAATGATTACTCTGCAAAACTATCCATTCACCAATCAAATTTAATGCGTCAAACACACTGAAATTCAAATTTTGGGTGCTAACAGATGAATTTCACAGAGACCATAGGCTAAGAGCTTTAACATTGAACTTCCAAAATTTGTCTGTTTAAGAGTGAAATTCAAATTTTAATTTTGTAAAATATATCCCATGTTAAAATTTATGAATTTTTATATTCAAAATGCATCTATTGAGTGTGAATAGTTATCTCATGTTTCTACTATGCACTCCAAATTCAAATTTTGGGAGGCCAAAATTCATCTGTTAGTGATAGGCTAACCATGTCACAAAAGTTCCACTTTGAGAAATTTAAATTTTGCACTTTCAAAATTCGTCTATCAGAGACACCTCTAATCATACTTACAAGTCTTCATTCCAAAATTTGAATTTTAATAACCAAAATTTGTCTGTCAGAGGGACTGTATTGAACTCAGTTTATGTTTGAATGTTAGATAAACTTTAACATGATTTCAGATGAATTGTGCACATTTGTTTGACTATACTTGGCTCGAAATTCAAATTTTAACATCTGAAATTCATCTATCAAAGGTGACACCTCTATAACTTCGAATTTCAGTTATTAAGGTTCAAATTTTCAATGAGATATATGTAGTTTAACAACTCAAAATTCCTCTGTAAGTAAGTGTTTTTCAAATTTAACATATGTTAACATAGGATAACGTGAAAAACACATTTAAATGTAGTGGGAGTTTAAGTTAGTAAAATCAAAAGCTTTTACCTTATGTACGAAGTGAGAAATCCTAATAACTAATCCTTCACACATTTCTTCTTAGATTTCTTCACTTGAATGCTCCTACACTCCTTTGATATTTTCCTTCTAAGCTCTAGTTGTTTAGAATCATCAAAACACTTGATTCAACATTCTCCCCCTTTTTGATGATGACAAAATAACTTGCAAACTGGATTAGTACTTTGGTTTGCTTCTAAGAGCTCCCCCTCAACTTATGCATTAAAATTTAAAGATAAGTAAAACACATATAGGAGAGCAAAAGTAAAATATAGAATCACATTGTATTAATTCATTCAAAGTTCAGTACAATGATTCAACAACAAACACATGACATTGCCAGATTAGCATTCCAAAAACAAGATTAACATTTCAATACAAGAGATACCATAAACAGAAACAAGCAGCCCAAGATCTAAACCCTAAGGATCTAGCAATCACTTCTTCTTGGGCTTGGACTTCTTGCTGTAGGTCTTTCCAGATTGCTCAGCTTCAGACTTCTTAGTTTCCTTAGTTTTCTTCTCCTCCTTTTTGGCATCATCAGGGGCCAGAACATGCATAACAGGAGGAGGAATATGTGACACTGGAATAACATGAAGAGGGACAGGGATGAATGACACTAAGGAGGGGATCTGAGGAAGACGTGGTGAGTCTTCATCTCCATCATCTTTCTTATCAGATACTTTGAGAAGTTCCTATATTTTCCTTCTAGTGTTGGCCAATCTAGCTCTTTGTTCCTCTGAGAGACCGACTCTAGAGAGTAATGATGGAGGAGGTGCTATCTCATCAAGTCTTTTCTTCTGAGCCTGCATAATTGCATTATGAGAAATGGCAGCAATATACATATAAGGCACCAGACTTCTATCCACATTTAGTGCATCTTGGATGATAGGTGAAGAGGTGATGGCTACAACTAGTTTTTCCATTTGCTCAAATTCTTGAGATGACAAAATTGATTCCTGAGTAACGTCTTCCATCATAGGCTCATGAGAGCCTTCTTCCTGAAAGGCCTCTTCCAAGGGTGGACTAGGGCTTATCTCATTGTTGGAGGCCTGTTGGGTAACAGCAGTATTAGCAGCCTCAGTATCAGCATCTGTGGTAACATGCTCAAGGGATTCCAGTTCAAATGGACTTGGAGGTTCAAGAGTTACAGATTTGGTAGGGTTAGAGGGTCCAGGCTAAGGTAAAGCTAATGTGGAAGGGATAACACTTCTGATCTCTTCATACATATAGGCAATTACTTTCATGTTCTTGGCCAATTGTGTGATCTGATCCTATAGGTGAACAAACTTGGCATTTTGCTCTTCTTTGATGCTCATCATAAGTGCAGATAAGCTATCATATAACTTAGTGACTTTAGTGGGCTCGGGCCAGGTGGATGGTGTGGAGGGTTAAGGTGGCTGAGTGGGCTATGCTGGAGGTGAAATAGGTTTGAATGGTTGTGGTAGAGGAGAAACATGTTGGGATGGCTATGGTGAAGGCTAAGAGTATGGTATAGCCTCAAAGGTTCCTTCTTGTTGTTCGCCTTCCTCAAAGAATAGGTCCTCTGACTTCCCTGCACCTTTCCCAATCCACCTTCCTTCTTTTCTTTCAATGGCCATTCACTACAGCTCTTCCTCCTTGAATACTTTAGTAGGCTTCCCTTTTCCCTTTTCCAAGTGCTTGATCTTTGCATACTAAAGCATCTTGTTGATGAAGGAAGCATAAAGCAAGGTGGAATCCTTCCTCTGATCCCTTGCCTTGAGCATATGCTGAAAGATAACATAGCCCAGATTTAGCAACTTTCCTCGTATCAGAGCAATCATCACATATGCTTCAGCCCTTATGATCAAATTGAAGCTTCCTCCTTTGTTAAAGATGATCCTGGACATAATGTAGTGCAAGACTTTGGCTTGAACACTCAAATCAGAGGGCTTTATCACTCTCAGGGAAGGCATATTATCTCACCTTCTGAATACGGTGTTTAGGAATGTACTCTCCTTGTAGTTCAAGAATAGACCACCTTTCTCATCTGCTTCTTCATCCTCATCCATGTATCTTAAGGTAGTGATATCAATCTTAAGGTCATCTTGTCCAGGGATTTCCAAGATTTCATTGATTGTCTCATTAGAGAGCCATAGAGTTTTGGACATAAGATTAACCTACCATTTCCTCTTTTTGCTATTGTATAACAGAACAGCATACCATGTTTTGATTACTTCATCATCATATCTTCTTTAATTTCCAAAAAAATTTTGTATCTCACCAACTATAAGCCAGCACCAAAATTGTTGAAAATCATAAAATATTCCAAGTTAGTATAATAAGGATTGATTACCTTCTTACTGACAAACTTTGTGGTGTACTCCTCTAGGATATGGGCAGTGCTAGGCAGAGGCTCAGTGGTTAACTGAAGTTCCTCAGACTTAGTGCTAGACGAGGTAGAGGCAACAATAGTAGGAATAGGTTTCTTTGAATCAGCCTTAGGAGTTGTTTTCTGCTTTTTGGAAGCTAGTCCCTTGCTGGATTTGCCTTTTCTTTTCTTTGTTTCACCTTCCTTAGAGACATACTGTGACTTGACAACCTTTTTTGGTCTGGACTCCTCTCTACCAACATTGGAATTTTTAACCCTTTCCATTTCCAAGATAAATTGTTAAAGAGAGATGCTAGGAATGGGTTTATAAGGTACAAGTGAGAGTTTAATAAGTGGGAAATAAAGATTCATAGACGGAATTAATGAGAAATCAGGCGAGAAGGTGAATAGACTTAGGAGAGAAACAAATAGGGTTGCATTTGTTCAGAGCAAGACCCTTCGATTTAGCTTTTGTAACCATTCAACAAATGAATTTTGAGACCTAAAATTCAAATTTCAAGCAGCTTTATAACTTGACAAACAAAAAAGGCTATCTAATAGATGGATTTTCATCTTTAAAGTTTGTTTGTCAACAACTTAGTTCAGAGAACATTTCTCAACAGACAAACTTTGAGTCATCAAAGTTCAAATTTTGAAAGATCAATCATTATGCAGGCAAAGAAGGAGAAAGTCAATAGACAAATTTCATCCCTGAAATCTGTCTAACAGTGACTTGTCAAGTATGCATGCTTTAACAGACGAATGTTGTACTCTTAGAGATCAAATTATGAGAGTTCATTGTGAGGCTCTCAAGCATAGAATGTTCAACATACCAATTTTGAGGGCTAAAAATTTGAATTTTAAAATTTTGCAAAGAGATTTTTGAGATGCAAATTTTGAGCTGCTAAAATTCATATGTTGAACACTTGCACACAGTCAATATTCATATTATCATTCAAACATTCAAATTTTGACTAATTAACAAATGAATTTCAAACAACTTGAAAGTACTGCAACAACATGTGAGACATTTAAATACATCTGTTTGTTTCTTAAGTTCGAATTTTAAGCATATCAGTTCATTTAAAATCATAATCTAATGCTGAAATTCATCTAACAACATCCAAAATGCGAATTTTGCGTAACTGAACTTATAGATAGGGCTTGAAAATTCGAATTTCCAGCTATGCTTCAGCATCTATTGACTACACAAGTCTGATAAACTCCAATATATTGATATTACAATCATTCAAGTTCATGAGGAGTTCCTGCAAAACATCTTAAACATACTCCGATGCTTAGTTAGTATAAATTTTAACAACTTAACTTCAGAAAATTAAATGGATGAAGTTAGAAACTTGCTTACAATTCATTGGGATTTATCATTCCTAATTCTCTCCTGATCTTACAATATCTGTCTTCTGCAAGTGGCTTTATCAAGATGTCTGCTAGCTTTTCTTCAGTGGGCACAAATTCTAATTTGATGTCTTCTTTCAAAACATGGTCATGTATGAAGTGATGTCTTACTTTAATGTGCTTCGTCCTTGAATGTATAACTGGATTCTTTGTGATATTGATGGCACTTTGATTATCACATTTTATTGGTATTTCCTTCATTTCAATCTCAAGATCTTCGAGTTGTTGCTTCATCCAAAAAACTTGAGCACAACAGCTGCCTGCTGCTATATATTCAGCTTCTGTTGTGGAGAGAGCTACACTATTTTGCTTCTTGCTAAACCATAAAACCAAGAATCCTCCTAAAAATTGGCATGTTCCACTTGTACTCTTTCTATCAATTTTGGATCCAGCAAAGCCAGTATCAGTATATCCTATGAGCTCTTCTCTATTTCCTTTTAGATACCAAAGTTCCATATGTGATGTTTCAATTAGATATCTGAAAATTCTCTTCACAGCTGTTGCATGGGACTCTTTGGGACACGATTGGAACCTTGCACACATGTAGACACTGAACATAATGTCAGGTCTACTTGCTATTAGATATAACAGGGAACCAATCATTCTCATATATTGAGTTATATCAAACGGCTTTCCTCCTTCATCCATATCAAGCTTTGTTGCAGTAGCCATAGGAGTTCTCATTAACTTAGTGTTTTCCATTTCAAACTTTTTTAGCAGCTCCTTTAGATATTTTATTTGATTGAGAAAGATGCCATCATCACATTGTTTGATTTGCAATCCAAGGAATACATTAAGCTCACCTATTGTTGACATCTCAAATTTACTCTGCATTAATTTAGAGAAATTCTTGCAAAGAGATTCATTAGTAGCCCTAAATATGATATCATCAACATAAATTTGAACAATAAGCAAGTTTTTATTTTTCTTTTTACTGAACAATGTCGTATCAACTTTCCCTCTACTAAATCCTTTTTTAATTAAAAAGTTACTTAGCCTCTCATACCATGCTCTAAGAGCCTATTTTACGCCATAAAGAGCTTTCTTCAGTTTATACACATGGTTTGGCTTTGTTAAGTCCTCAAATCCTAGAAGGTGATCAAAATAAACCTCTTCCATGATATAACCATTTACAAAAGCACTTTTTACATTCATTTGATATAGCATTATGTCTTTTATGCATGCATAGACTAAGAGGATTCTTATTGCTTCCAATCTTGCAACTGTAGCAAAAGTTTCCTCATAATCTAATCCCTTCCTCCTGATTATATGCTTTGGCTACTAATCTAGCTTTGTCTCTAATAATTGTTCCTAATTCATCAAGTTTGTTTCTAAATATCCATTTAGTTTCAATAATTGGGTGATCCTTGGGCCTAGGAACTAGATCCTAAACTTGATTTCTTTCAAACTACTGAAGATCATCTTGCATAGCTAATATCCAATATTCATTAATTAAGGCTTCTTTAATACACTTAGGTTCAATTTGAGAAATAAATACATAGTTATTTATTTGATCCCTAAGGTATCTTCTGGTTCTAACATTCTCTTGAACATCCTCAATTACTTGATCAACTAGATGATTCCTTTGATCTCTCCAAGCTCTAAGGAGTTCTTAAAAAATTTCTTCATTATTCTCAAATTCAACATCTTTCTCGAATATCTTCCTCAACATTTGTAAATTCTAATATTTTTGGAGGTTCAATTTTATTTTTTTTTAGAGAGATTCAAGTTTTTAAAGCTAGAGATTATTTCTTCTTCATCTAAAACACGTTTGGAAATAATTTCATTTTCAATGAAAACCACATGCACAGATTCTTCTATGGTTCTAGACTTTTTGTTGAACACCCTATATACTTTACTTCTACTAGAATAGCCAAAGAATATACCTTCATCTAATTTTGCATCAAACTTACCCAGATTCTCTTTTGCATCAAACTTGCATCTAAACACATGCATCTATGAGAGATTTGGCTTCCTTCCTTTGTGGGGCTCATAAGGTGTCTTCCCTAGAATTGGTCTGATGTAGGCTCTATTAATGATGTAGCTTGCTGTGTTCACTGCATCAGTCCAGAAATATTGAGGGAGCTCTTCTCGTTTAGCATTACTCTTTCCATTTCTCCCAATGTCATGTTCTTCCTTTCTACCACTCCATTTTGCTGAGATGTCCTTAGAGTTGAGAAGTTGTGATCAATTCCATGTTCTTCACAATACTCCAAGAAGCTTGAGTTTTTGAATTCTCCTTTATGATCAGACCTGATAGACACAATGAAAATGTCTTTCTCATTTTGGACTTTCTTGGCTAAGGTTACAAATGCATCAAACGTCTCATCTTTGGAGGAAAGAAACAAAGTCTAAATGTAGAGTAATCATCTACAATCACAAATACATACAAACTTCCTCAAATGCTTTTTACTTTAAATGGACCTATCAAGTCTATGTGTAGCAATTGTAGTAGTCTAGATGTAGTGATTTCATTGTTTGGCTTGAAAGATGATTTAGGTTGTTTCCCTTTGAGACATGCACCATATTCTCTATCTTTTTCAAAAGAAATTTCTGGTAATCTAGTGACTAATTCATTCTTAATCAATTTAGTTAGTTAGTTCATGTTAATATGAGCCAATCTTTTATGCCACAACCAACTTTCATTATCTTTGCTAATTAAACATATAGAATCTAAAGTAGGAAGTTCATCTAGATCAATGATATAATAGTTATCATTCCTTTGAGCTCTAAGAATAACTTTGTGATCACTTTTTCATATGACCAAGCAAAATTTTGAGTCAAACAGTACCCAATTTCCTTTGTCACTTGTTTGACTCACACTCAGCAACTTGTGGTTGAGACCAACTACAAACAACACCTCTTTTATGGATGTTTCAAGATTCTTGCCCACGATACCAATGCCAACTATTCTACAATATTGGTCACCTCCACAGGTCACTTTTCCTCCTTTCTTGTCTCTTGGGGTGATGAACTTCTCCTTGTCACCAATCATATGTCTTGAGCATGCACTGTCCATATACCATTTGTTGCTCTTGTTAGCTCTAAGACAAACCTAGAAAACAAAGTTCAGTCTTTCTTCTTAGATACCCAAATCTATTTGGGTCCTTTTCTATCAGTGACATTCTCTCTAGATACAAATGTACCTTTGGGAACCCATTCTACCTTCCTGCCAAGTCCATTTTTCTTTAACCAACATGAACTAGAAATATGTCCCTTCTTGTTACAGAAGTGGCAGGTGATAAAGGGACTACTAGATTGTGATATAGGAAAAAAGCAATGCAAATAATATTTTTGTTTCACAAATTTAGGTTGAACATAGGATTCAATAGTTTTCAAATTGTAGCTTTTCTTTTTAAGGCCATCTACATGTACAAAGTGTCTCATGTATAAATTTCGATTTTTCTTTTTATTCTTTTCCTTGACTGCACAAGGATCATAACCAAGACTAGCTTTTCCTTATGTAATCCTCTAACTTCCTAGCAATGCAAACAACGTGTCTTTACCCTTGGTGAGTTTAGCCAAACTTTTGAGAAGATATTCATTATTTTTCTTTAGTTCAATGCATGATGCCCAGCAGGCAGATTCATCTTTATGTTGAGATATAATGTTAGGTATTTTGCAATCTGATTCTAACTTGCTAATCTTCTTCTTAGCTAGTTTTAGTTCTTTTGTAGTTTTAATGACTTTATCATGCAGATCATGAAATACATCAAATAGTTCAGAATATGAGGGCTCAGAATCATTTACCACATCTTCATGATCACTATCAGATGAATTTAAAGTTTCTTCTACTACACATGCCATCAAACATATATTGGTAATTTCTACTTCATCTTCATCTTCTTCATCTAAGCTATTGCCCCAAATTGATGAGATGTAGGCCTTTCTCTTTTTGCCTTTGTCAGCAGTTTTCTTTTCTTTCTCCTGCTTTTTCAGGAATTGTGAGTATTCTCATTTGATGTGCCTTTGCTTCTTGCATTCATAGTAGTGCAGCTGTTCCCTTCTTGAAAAACTTTTTATTTCGCTTTTTGCTTTAGAGTCTTCCAAATTTTTTGACCAACATAGCCAGTGTTTCTTCATCCAGTTCTTTTTCATCATCAGAATCCTCTTATCTTTCTTCTACAGCTTTTAATGCAAGACCCTTTTTCTTTTTGTCTTGTCCAGCATCCTTGAGAGCTTCCATCTTGCTATCATATGCTTCAAGGCTGCCGAAGAGAGCTATAACAAAAACCATTGATTCTTCTCTGGCTTCTTCTATGGCTGTTACTTTCGGTTACCATTCTAGAGGGAGAGCTCTAAGGATTTTTTTGACCTTCTCTAGATGTGTGTACTCTTTGTCAAGGCTCTTCAGCTAATTCACAATGAGGGTGAATCTCTTCTACAGATCTTTGATGTTTTCTCCTTCCTTCATTCTAAAACTTTCATATTCACCTATGTAGAAATTCAATTTATTTTCTCTAACTCCAATTGTTCCTTCATGAGCAATTTCTAGAGTGTTCCACATACCTTTGGCTATGGTACATTGAGACACTCTATAAAATTTGTCCTAGTTAAGTGCACTGACTAAGTAATGTTTAGCTTTGTAGTTAAGTAGAACTCTTCTTTTATCTTCATCATTCCATTGTACCTCTAGCTTTTCTTTATACATACCAACATCTTACAGTTCCATAGGACAAAGACTCCTTTTTGAATGACTAACCAGATATCAAAGTTCAAAGACTCCTTTTTGAATGACTAACCAGATATCAAAGTCAATGGACTGGAGATAGATCTGCATCCTCATTTTCCAGTATCCATAGTGTTTTCCACTGAATCCAGGAGGTCTATTGGTGTTGTTTCCTTCAGGAAGAACATTTTCTCTAAATCCAGCCATATATTCTCCCGGATTGTTAGATCCTTCAGTTGAAAGTTAGGGCTCTAATACCACTTGTTAGGTTTAATCGCTTCCCGAGATAAGGGATGAGGTTGAATTGGGAAGTCCAAAATTTTTCTACAAATGGAGGTAGTCAAAAAAGTTATGGAGGAATTTTGTGAAGCTTCAGGACATAGAGTTAATCTAAACAAATCCAAAATCTTTTACTCCAAGAATAGCCATTTCAATCGTCAAGTGGAGCTTAGCAATATCCTGGGGATTGGAATCACTGCTGATTTGGGAAAGTATCTTGGAGTCCCTTTGTTTCATTCAAGAGTTACTAAAACAACTTTTGCCCCTATTGTTCAAAAGGTGCAATCAAAACTGTCCTTGTGGAAAAGTAAATTTTTTAGTATAGCTGGTAGATCGATTCTCATCAAGGCTATTCTTTCCTCAATTCCTAGCTATCACATGCAGTATGTCCTGTTATCGAAAGGAACTCTCAAAGAGATTGAGAAACATAGTAGGAGGTTCCCCTAGAATCAACATTCAAGCTTAAGAAAACTAAATCTTGAGCTTGAGACACTATGAAAAAGGACAAGATTGAAGGGGGATTGGGTTTTAAAGATCTTCTGAGTCAAAATAAGGCCTTCATCATGAAGCTTTGTTGGGATTTAATCAATCAAAGTGAAGCTTTATGGGTTCAGTGCCTAAAAGCAAAATACAGATGTGGAAAGCATGTATACCCCTACATGATGAAAAAGATGAATTCATCTGAGATATGGATAAGTATAGCAGAGGTTTGGGACCTTTTTAGTACTGGAGTGGTAAGAAAAGTAAGCAATGGGCTACAAACTAATTTCTAGTGGGAGCTCTGGTCTCCTCTAGAAAGACCCTTAATTATTTACATTGTTAGTCATGAAATCTCAATTGTTCCTCAAGCGAAAGTTAGAGATTTTGTTCTACTTAGTGGGGAATGGAATATTGCAAAATTGGCAAATCTTTTTCCAAGTTGGGTTATTCAAAAGTTGAAAATTGTGAAAGCCCAACAACAGGAGCTAATGATGGCTTTATATGAAGAAAGTCAAAGGATGGGAGCTTTTCAATGAAAACTGCCTATAATTTCATTAGAAAGCAATCTTACCAATGTGAAGGCAGGTTATGGGGGAAAATTTGGAAGTGGCAAATTCCTTAAAAGATGAAATACTTCCTGTGGCAAGTTCTTCATAAAAGATTACCCACAAACTCTCTCAGACCTAAAAGAGGCATCATTGAGAGTGGAAAGTGTGACTATGAATGTGAGAGTGAAGAAAACATACTTCATATACTTCATGATTGTAAAATAGCAAGAGATGTATAGCTGAATATTTTAAAACCTAACAATGTTTCTAGTTTTTTCTGTGGAAATTTACAGGTTTGGTTGCAATGGAATGCTAGGCATAACCCAGGGAAAGAAAAGTTTAGCAGATGGCCATAGGTTAATTTCTTTAGACATATATACTGGTTGCTATGGACTTCAAGGTGCAGAAGAATTTTTTAAGGAACTAAGGAAAAACTGAAGCACATTATTCATAAAGGCTTGTACAATGTGATGGAATACACTATGAATAGGGATTTCAAACACTAAATCTTCAAAGAGTTAAACTTCTAGATGGTATTCCCCAACTCCAGGCACAATTAGAGTGGATGGGGATGGCTCAGTAAGGAATCAAATGCAAGCTGCATGTGGTGGCATTCTCCTAGATGACCATGGAAATATGATAACAGGATTTTAGAAACAACTTGGGATGCTTCCTATATTAGAGGTTTGTAAGCAATTCAAAATTTCAAAGATTCATATATACTCTAATTCGGTGGATGCTATTAACCTGTTGACTAGAGATGGGGGACAGAATCACCCACTGTATAATGAAATATCTGACACTAGAGAGTTGTTATATGATGAGTGGGATGTTGAATTTGTTAGATTAGCTGGCTTCCCAAGAGGGGGGGTGAATTGGGAATATTAAAAATTTTCTGCAAAATATTAAGAAGATGAATAAAGCAATATATGATGGTAAAATAGAGTATAAGCAAATAACTGTAAAGGTAGCAATAAAGAGAAGAAGACTCAGTAATTTATCCTGGTTCGGTCTCTCCACTTGACCTACGTCCAGTCCCCAAGTTACCACTTGAGATTTTTCACTATTCTGCAAGAATTCTGTGGGCTTCTTGCAAATGCCACAGTACAAGGTTTGTGCTCTGTTTTCTAGAGCTCACTCATTCACTCTCTGTACTTTCACTAAGTGCTTCCCAATCCCTTGTGATTTTCCCTCACAAGAAAATCTATCTTCCAGATGAAGATTAGATTGTTTACAAAGATTAAACTCTCTTAATCGGAGTGAATATGAGAGTTTAAAGTACAAATATTGAAGTGTGAGAGTATGAAGCTTTGAGTAAATGATTTGGCAGATTTTCAGTATATACTTTGTTAAAATCGTTACCCACAACTTCAAATGATGTTATATTTATAGATTTAGGTCTCAAATATCCATTAGAGACCAAATCTATCCGTTAGAGAAGTTATCCAACGGTTACTGTGAAAAACTATCCGTTAACCAACCGCATTTAATGCTTTTGACATACTGAAATTCGAATTTTGGTTGGTCAATAGACGAATTTCACAGAAACTGAAGGTTAACAGCTTCAACGTTGAAAGCCTGAAGTTTGTCTGTCATGAAGTGAAATTCGAATTTCGATATTTTGAAAATGTTTCTATGTTGTGACATACGAACTTTCAAGTAGAAAGTTTTTCTGTTAAATGTGAACAGTATTTTCAATTTACTACAGTGCCTTCGAAATTCGAATTTTGGAACCCCAAAATTCGTCTGTCCGTAGCTGATTTACAAGGCTCAGTAGTTCATATAGTTCAAAATTCGAATTTTCAAATTGTCAAAGTTTGTCTGTCAGAGAGACCTCTTTTCAGACTAACTTCAAAATTTGAATTTATAAATACTGTCATTCGCATGTCAACATATCACTTTAACAGACTCACAAGCTCAGTTTCTGAAATTTGAATGTTCATGTTCAAAGTTCGTCTGTCAGTGAGCAATTTTGAAATTCATTCTAAGCTTGGTTTCAGATGAACTTTGTCATAATTTCAGACGAATTTCTTTAGTTTTCATAAGTCTCATTTTGTCTGAAATTCAAATTTTCAAAACCCAAAGTTCGTTTGTTTCTTAAAGCTCCTTTCAGACACTTATCAAAATTCGAATTTTATCAAGTCAAAATTTGTCTGTCAGAGAGGCATCTCTTCAGACTTGTTCAGTTTCAGTACGAAATTCGAATTTCCAAAGCCAAAGTTCGAACTTTCACTATGACAGATCGGTATTAACCTTTTGAACTTCGTCTGTTGGTAGGTATTTTTCAAATATTCCACGATTTAATATAGAATCAAGGTTTTAAAACATATTTTCACCAAATCAAAGTCTTTTACTCAAATTAAAACATAACTAAACATCCTACATCTATTCTTGCACAGATTTGTCCAGAATTTCTTCACTTGAATTCATTTGAGCACCTTTGATATCTTTATTCCAAGCTCTTGAAGGTTAATTTGGAATCATCAAAACTTTTTGATTCAACAGAATTGTCCCATGCTAATAGAAAAGCCTTGAAATGTGCTGACTTTATGGCCAAGACGCACATGATGCTGGATATGAGACAATACTTATTACTGAGGTCGCCCCTGGCTGTTGTTGTATGTTTTTGAGGCACAGGCAATGTTTTAGACTTGTTTTGTTTTCTTTTTTCTCTTTCCAAGCCTACCTTGCCTCTTGTACCTAAAAAAAAATCTACAAAATTGTAATAAAATGATGATAGTAAAAGTTGTAAAAAATAGGGTACAGAGTATAAAAGGCAATTGCAAGGTAGAAGAAGGGAGAACATAGAGATTTATTCTGGTTCAGTCTATTTCACTTGACTTACGTCTAGTCCTCAAGCCACCACTTGAGATTTTTCACTATCTTGCAAGAATTTAGTGGGCTCCTTGCAATGCCACAGTACAACTTTATACTCTGTTCTAAGAGCTTTCAGATTCACATTTTGCACTCAAACAAAATGTTTCATAAATTCCTTGTGAAAACTCCTCACAAGAAAAATCCTTCTTTCAGATGAAAAAAAGATTTTATATAAAATGCAAAACTCTCTAATACAGAGTAAATAAGACAGTTGAGGTGCAATAAATGAAGTATAAGCGGGTAAAAGACTTTTACTAAAGATTTTAGCAGAATTTTAGCATTTTCAGCATAAATTCATTGCCCGCAACTTCAAATGAAGTTCTATTTATAGATTTATGACTTAATTAGATGTTAGATACAAGATCTAATCATTAGAGACGTTACCCAATGATTACTCTGCAAAACTATCTGCTCACCAACCGCATTTAATGCGTCTGACACACTGAAATCCGAATTTTGGGTGCCAACAGATGAATTTCACAAAGATCATAGGCTAAGGGCTTTAACGTTGAACTTCCAAAATTTGCCTGTTCAAGAGTGAAATTTGAATTTCGCAGAGACTATGCTTGACTCGAATTTCAAATTTCAACATTTAAAATTCATCTATCAAAGATGACACCTCTGTAACTTTGAATTTCAATCAGCAATGTTTGAATTTTCAATGAGATATATGGAGTTTAACAACTCAAAATTCATCTATTAGTTAGTGTTTTTCAAATTTAATATATGTTAACATAGGATAATATGAAAAACACATATTTAAAAGTAGTGGGAGTTTGAGTAAGTAAAATCAAAGCCTTTTACCTTTTGTACAAAGTGAGAAATCCTAACAATTAATTCTTCACTCATTTCTTCCTGGATTTCTTCACTTGAATGCTATTACACTCCTTTGATATTTTCCTTCCAAGCTTTAGTTGTTTAGAATCATTTAAACACTTGATTCAACAAATTTCATTGTTATAAAATTTTATAGTTTTTTACTAAAATACCCTTAATTTAAATTTGTATCACACGTATCAAGAGAGAATTAAGAATATTAATGAAGGATAAAATAGTTAAAAGTATAATCAATAGTTTATCGGTATAATCAAGTGACAAATATTATATTGTCTTAAGAACCTTAAAAAGAAAATAGAAGGGAGTTAAAAAAAACAGAGAGAAATGTTAATGGTAAATACTCAAAGCCCAATAATAATGGTCGAATGAGCCACAATTTTGGAATTCAATACACAAAGCCTAAGACATAAGAGGCAAAACAAGCCATTAAGATATTGTTCATTAATTTGGCTTGAAAGAATGATTTGTTGGAGTTTTTTTTTTAATATTCAGTTGGTTACTATTATTATTGATAATAGGCTAACATAGTAGGAGAAAAATTAACACCAGAGCACAAAGTAAGGTAGGCCTAATAACCTATGCTCAAGCTTACATTTTGACTTAAACTAAAATGAAAGTATTGAAATGAAAAAATTTTGCTCTCTTTTCATCCCACAAAGAGGAAAGAAAATTGATAATGAGAGCTCCAAAATTCAATATTCTCAATAAAATGAAAAATTAAGAGACAAAGACAAGAGCCAAATTATACCTCCATGTAGTGCCACTATACAACATTCAACGAAATGAAGAGAGCTTGAAGTTATACTGTGGGAACCATATATACATAATAAATATTGTAGAACATGTTTAACAGGGTTAGTGATATTTTATAATTATAACAATAATTGCTGGCCATTCCATCTATTAGGAAAAATTGGGATTTTTATGGCTAAGGATGACTTCAGCAGGGTAAGCATCAAGCTCGCAGCCTAATCAGTCCAGTCCAGTCTAGTACTCAATAGGTTTAAGAATGTTCAGCCGGTCTAGGTTTCAGCCTAGACAACTGGTCCTAAAATACCTAGATCAACCCGTTTCACCACACCAAAATGGACTTTTCTTAGCAGTTATTGTAACAACTCTCATTACATTATCTCTAACTTGGTCCCTAGCTAACAAAGTGTAATTAACGTTGTATGCAGAACCGGAAGGACCAGGATGGAGGAAAGCTCAAAGTGGAGAAAAAGAGCTTCATGCCACATCGTAAGACAGGACTGCTACAATGATTGCAACTTTGAAGATATTTTCTAGGCCAAGAAGCTCTACATCTCGGTGGACTTACTGGAGCCGCGGCGAGCGGGGAAAATTTTGTATAAACTAGAAACATTTCAGTAGGACCGACGAAGGAGAAACAGAGGGAGAAAGAAGAAGCTTTCCTAGGGTTTGAAGTTTCTGGCCTTTGGGAGTGATTTTCAACTACCTGGAGTTGGGATCTTGGTTGGTTAGTGATCTCTACTCCTCCTTCTCCATTTTCTTTGATTTTGAGTTGGGATTTTTTTAGTATATGTTGGGATTTTTTGGTTTTGGCCAAAATCCACCAATTAAAATGGATGAAATAGGATTAAAGGAGTATGATTTAGTGTGTATGATCCTTGGGTATGAGTTTCAGATGGAGTATGTATGATTAAAGCTTAACCCTAGGTTGAGATGGTTAGATGGAGTATGGAATCCTAAGTGTATATGGTTGATTTGAGTTTGAATGGGTTTTAGGAACTCGATGACTTATAAAAATGTTGTTGGAACCTTGGGTTAGGCCTATATAGTCAAATTGTGATTTTTGGTTAAATGATATATGGTGTGAATTGAGATATTATAGTATTGTAGAGGTTATTTGATTGACCGGAGGAGTACAAGTCATGTTAGATATAATACCTTACTTTTATCTATATTTTCCCATATATTATCGTATTTATAATATCCAAATAGCTCATATTAAGAGCTTAAACCATTAATAGAACCAAAATATTTGAATAAAAGAAAACGTGGTACTATTCATTTGGTTCTCAAGTTTTATGGATGAATTTTGAAAAATCATAACTTAATCCAGAAAAATCATATCAATTTAGTTCAAGTCTACGAATGAAGATAGAAACCTGATATACAAGATAAAAATATGAAAACCTCCTTTAACCTGACCAATTAGTACATTTTATTCCTCAAACTTACACTGTACAAATTGTCATTTCTCTCTTTTTCAGGATTTTGGCCATAACTTTGAAAATTCATATCTAACTCTATATTGAGCCAAATCATGTATTCTATATGCCATTGGGAAGATATATATGTCTACTTATGTTCATATTCTTTTTATATATTTATTTAGTCTAGAAAGAGCATGATTTCAACTTAAATTACTAAGGGTCAAAGCCTCACTCTTATTGGAACAGTCTTGCGAAAACTTGTATATCTCTCATTGTACAGCTCCAATTGAACTCAAACCAGTGGTATATTAACCTAAAAATATAAATATTTTCATAAATATAAGCCAATGAATTTTTGGAGCTCTGTATGATTTTATATTTCCTTTCAAATTAAGTGATACTTACAGTGAAATTCGCAGCTTTTACTTTACTGTCCAGTTTTGACCCTTAACTTCAAAAATATACTATCAATTGAACACATATCCAAATTGAGTGTTCTTTAGCTCATTGGAAAGCTTGTTCTCTCTATTTTTAGATAATATATAACACTTGACTTAGTTGCCCTGTCTCAGTGAAACAGTATTGACTCTACTTTTATTACTACAAAATGAACTTCTAGCAATATATACAAAATAGACTTTATAACAAGCTCACATATTCATTCCATGTTTCAAATCCATGCCAAACATTTCATAATACTCATAAGGACATAATAGAACAATGTCATAGATCTAAAAGCATATACATGGTTTTATGCGTAATTTCAAAATATACAATCATAACTTGAAGACATCATTAAGCATCTTCCTCTTCTTCATTCTCCTTAGCTTTTTGGACTCCTTTGCCATAGCTTGTGCCTAGTCATTTGGGATACTTGAGGGGATGAGATTGGGGGCAATCTCAGTAGTAAGTTACATTTCATGCAATTATGTCAATCATGTCAAATAACTCACATTTAATCACATCAATCACCTTTAAACAATAAATTGCCACATTGGTCACAAAAAATTCGGCAGCATAACGGCTTAGAAAATGGACATCCTGGGGAATAAAACCCCTTATTTTACAGCCAAGACCAATCAAAGAAATCACAATTGCAATATGACAACACAATTTAATCATAGAAAGATAATAAAAGAACATAAAGCAAGAATATGAAACTTAGCTACCTTAAAGCATTCCTTTGGCTCTTCCTCTTGAATCTAATGCTTCCACTAGCCTCTTTAGGCTTCCTCAAGTCCCTTAACATCATTAAACACTTGCTCAATCAACTAGAACAAGTAGCTACTTCATAAAGTCTCATTTAAAACCCTAAAGACTCAATTTCTTTATCAAAAGCCTAATCTTTGAGCCAATGCTTATCTTTAAGGTTTTTCATCATGGGGAACTCATTTTTGCCATCAAATACTTGAAAATCCAGCTCCTTCCCACCTTATTAGTCTGACCAAAATCTGCTCTTAAGAGGAAGAAATTGGTTTTTCACAAAAACTTGCTTTAAAACACACCTAGTTTACTTTTCTTGAAAAATCTCATGCTTTCTTGTAAATTCATGGCTTAAAAACTCCTTCCCTCTTCTTATCATGCTTAGGCCAAGATTAGAACAGCAAAGGGAGAAGGAGAAAATCCAAGAAAACCAACTCAAATTACTTAGAAACTAGGCTATAAAACTTACAAATTAAAAGAAACTTGCTTACCAATTTATTTGGGATTTTCTTTTCCTTTTTCTCCTCTTTTTTTTTCCTTCATCACGTGGCTTCCTTTCTCCATCACCTTGCTGCAGCTTCTCCTCTCCTTTTCTTGCCCAAATAAGATGCACAACATGAGCCAAGGAGGGAGTATTTATAAACTTTGTGACCAATAAGAAGTTGCCACCAAATCTTCTTGAATTTCCCTTGGAAAATGACATAATTAATTGAATAATATAATTCTATCATGTACAGCTTGTTGGCCACCAAATAAGGATTATTTTGGTCCAAAAATTTCATATATTTACTTATCCAAATATATTCTGAACCGGTCTGGACAAATAAAGTTACTTTAGCAATATATTTTACTATTATTGGGATACTAATTATAATTATATTGGGATATAAAATTACAATAATATACTTATCCCAATTGGTCCAAATATAAGATCCACACATTTTTCTTGAATGAATAATGCTTCTTCCTGCAGTCTAGACTGACATTTATCGGGTAAGACATTAATCTTAAATCATAATTACCCAATAAATATTATTTTAATCTTAATAAATTACATAGTATATTCCATTGGTTTTAGCTCATTGAGAGCTTCATTTTGACTATAATTTTTTATATTTACAAAAATGCCCTTAACCCGGGATAAATCTATAATTTTTAAAAATTCTGGGTCATTAGGTGTAATTTTTATCAAAATTCATAAAATTTGTTTAATTACGCGTAAGATCCACCGCCTCTTTTTCTTCTTCGTTCTTCTCATCATTATTTTCTTTTTTGCCCTTTTTTGTTCTTTTTCTTTTCAAGGGTAAAATGGTCATTTTTTCTTTTTTTTTCTAATCGAGATAATTGACCTCTTTACCTTACATTATGCAAAATGGTGTATATCCATTTTTGTAAATTTCTTATATATTTTAAAATATTGAACCTTAAACATTTAAGAGAAATTTCAGGATATTACATTAGATAACCCAAGGAGCTTGTGGAATTACATGTATGTGGTATTGACTACCTGAGGTAATCGGGTGTTTGTATTGTTGTATTTTATGATATATGTGTGTGTGTGTGTGTGTGTGTTTCCATTCATACTATGATATAGTGGATGATGATTAGAGATGATGATGATGTGACATTACACGATGCATAGCATGACATTGAGACCATGATGATGATGATGATTATATGATGATATAACGTGAACATCACCACAAGGCATTGTGAGATATATGGTGATCGGGCAGTGATGATGATATGATATATTATGATATGAGATGATGATATATGATATGGGAGGATAAGGATGGGATCCCTACAGCTAAATTCTCTCCCATAACCCAAAGAGCAAGGCAACAGTGGACTGCACGTTCCTTAAATTGCCACCAATTTGAGGTGGTACAGAAGAAGCAAAGCCATGGTCCAAACACTAGTGTAACCTTTGGCCGGGTTGTATTAATGTAAGGTGAGCTTGGTAATGTCTCGGAATCAATCTTCACCAACTGTTAGAAAGGAATTACCTGTAAAAAATATCTTATTATGATGATAACTCGTGGTTCCAGCTATGTGCGAGAGAAACGTGCACTCTATTTTATATTGCATTTATGAGATTATATGAGTTATATATACATATGTGTGTGTGATTGTTCCTGGTTACTGAGACTTTGTTTCACACCCCTTTTCCATGAACTAACATTTTAGGTGAAAGTTCTAACACTAGTCTAGAGAAGACAAGGGAGTAGTATACCAGACATGAGAATATCAAGTCTTTGTAGTATATGTGTGTAATGTCTATGTATGTTGTGTTAAGTAGGATAGGGAGGTTGTAATGGACGTATATTATTGATGATGATTGATATGGAATGATGTAGTATGTATGTTTATGTATGATGTATGAATACGATGATGGTGTTGATATCGGTTGTATATGGTTGGTGTGTGTATTTGTAGAGAGAATTAATTATGTGTGTGAGTCCAGAATGGATTTGGGCCTTGTTGGCGTGTTTTGGGGCATGTAGCCCATTATGTCAATTCAGGGTTTAAGGAGGTCAAATTTTACAGGAGTGATTCCTTTAAGGTAAACCTCTTTGGACAAGTTGGTTAAATCAATTAGGACCTGTGTAAATGGTCCCAAATGATCAGATTGCCTTGGGTGGCAAATGGGAGTTGTAAGTGGTGAGTTTTAGTTAAGAAATGGTCAAAACTATTTCAGGTATCTAAAATCTCCATACGAAGATGACTTGAGGTGAAGTTGGTGTCCATGGTTATATTATGATAAGATTGACTTGTAGGAGTTGAAATCAGGTCAATCGGAGGTCTGAACATGAAGTTATGCACATTGGAAGTTCATCCCGAGACATTGAAAATTTACTGGTATAAAACCAGCAAGGGGCACCGAGAAGCCAGGGCTAGGTCGCAGCGCCAGGCCCTCTATTTTGGCAGCTCCTAAACCCAAGAGCACCAGAGCCGCAACGGTACTATAGCAACCGCAGCCCTATACCCTCTTTCTGTTGTTCTGTTGTTTCTCGAGGTGTTTTGTGGCCCTTTCTGCTACTCTGATGATTTGGAAGTTAAATTTTGGTGTGTTTGGGCTATGTTTGGTTAGAATTTGGAGTATTCAATCAAGTCAAGAGATGTTTTGGAGTAAGATGTTACAGTTATTTTGGCTTTTCTTGGCCGTTATTAACCACCAAGAATGCCAGCGCTGAGAGAAGTCTAGACTATCATTGGCGGTTAATAACCACTAACAAAAATAGACGTGCATTGGTAGTTATATAAAAAACTGCAAAGAAAAACTTTTTTCCATTTGAAATATTTTTTTATTTTGATTACTTTTGTTGGCGATTGTTTAGAACAACTACCAACTTATTCCTTTTTTTAAAAAAAAAATTGGAGCATTTGAAGTAAACGATTTCTATTTATATCTGACAAATTTAAATTTAAGGAATCACTTACATAAGAATTGAATAGAAAAATTAAAATCAGCATAAACCAAATTCGAATTTCTATCAAAATCAAAATTTATGATGGGATATTTAAAGAAGAAGAAGAAGAAGCACAAAATAAAATTCTAAAAATTAAAAAAAAAACTAAATTGGAGTAGTCAAGAGGCATTACACTAGGAAAATAACAAATGAAATTGTATATGAAAAAAAATCTTCATCCCCCATTCTATCATGTACATTGCGTGAAGCAATTAAATCTTCTTGAGCAACTCTATTGCCTACATCACTAACTCTATCTTCGGCACCTTGTACTTGAGATCCTTGCACAGATTCGTCACCTCCACTAGCTCTTTGATCAAAAGCAAAATGCAGTCATCTCTCTAATGATATGTTCAATAGTTGGCTCCTTAGTCACAAGAAGGTTCTAGATCTAGCGCTCAGAAGCTAGTGCACAACAAGTATCCACAACTCTATGAGATCTGGTGTGTAGTATACATTGTCTTGTGCTTGTAGCTCTTAATTTGATCAAGGAAAAAAATGTCGGTGTTGAGAGAGAATAAAGGAAGGAGGGAAGGAATAGGAAAACTGCAGATTGAAGAAGAAGGAAGTGAATGGGTATGGAGAGAGAAAAGGAAGGAAAGACGTAAAAAATTTTGACGCGTGAAAAGAAATGGAATGCGTGTGAGAAATAAAAGTGAGAAAGTGGTTTGTCGCATGAAAAGAAAGGGAGTGGGTGTGGAAGAGAAAAATGAGAAAGTGGTGTGGAAAGAGAAAATCAAGGGTTGTTATTTAAATAATCTGGACCATTAAATTTTTTTAATCAACAGTAATAGATATCAATTCGTGTCATGTGTTTCTTTTGAAATGAAGTTACTCAGACTTTTCTTAACGGGTATTTACATAACATTACACCAAAAATAGTTTTTCTTGGTGCCTAATAGTTGACAGTTATAGAAAAAAATGCCAACAAAAATCAGACAGAAACTTTTCATGATGATTATATAAATAACCGCCAATAAAAGGTTAGATTTTTCTTGGTTGTTTTTACTGAAATCGCTAAGAAAAGTCTATTGAGACTTTTGTTGGCAGTTAAATAAACAACTGTCAACAAAAGGTCAGAATTTTTCTTCGCGGTTTTTACTAAAACCACCAAGAAAAGTTTGAGCATTTGTTGGCAGATATGTAAATAACAGCCAAAAAAAGTTTCAATAACTTTATTTCAAAAGAAACTCATGGCACAAATTGATATGCATAGTCATTGATTAAAAAAATTTAATGGTTCAGATTATTTGAATAACACCCCTTGCTTCTCTTTCTACACCACTTTCTTGCTTTTCTCTCCGACACCCTCTTCCTTCCTTTTCATGTGGCAGACCACTTTCTCACTTTTCTCTCTCACACCTACTCCCTTTCTTTTCATGCGTCAAAATCATTTATGTCTTTCCTTCTTCTCTCTCCATACCAATTCACTTCCTTCTTCTTCAATATGCAGTTTTCCTATTTCCTCCCTCCTTCCTTCCTTTCTTATCTCTTCATGCCCATATTTTTCTGCTTGATCAAATTGAGAGCTACAAGCATAAGATGATGTATACTATGCACCAAATCTCACAGAGTGGTGGATCCTTGTTGTGCACTAGCTTCTAAGAGCCAGATCTAGAACCTTCTACGATGAAGGAGCTGACTTTCGAGCATATCAACAGAGAGATGACTGTGTTTTTCTTTTGATCAAAGAGCTGCTGGAGATGATGAATCTGTGCAACGATCCCAAGTACAAGGTGCCAAAGATAGAGCCAGTGATGCAAGCAATACAGCTGCTCAAGAAGGTTTAATTACTTTACGCAATGTACAGGATAGAATAGGGATGAAGATTTTTTCTTTGTATACAATTTTGTTTGTTATTTTCCCAGTGTAGTGCCTCTTGACTACTCCAATTTAATTTTTTTATTTTCAAAATTTTATTTTGTGCTTCTTCTTCTACTACTTTAAATATCCCATCATAAATTTTGCTTTTGAGAGAAATTCAAATTTGATTTATGTTGATTTTAATTTTTCTATTTGGTTATTATCTAAGTAATTCCTTGAATTTAAATTTGCCAGATATAAATGGGAAATTGGTTATTTCAAATGTTCCTATTTTTTTTAAAAAAAAAAGGAATAAGTTGGCAGTTGTTTAGAACAACCGCCAACAAAAGTAATCAAAATAAAAAAAATATTTCAAATGGAAAAAAGTTTTTCTTTGGGGTTTTTTTATAACCACCAACGTATGTTTACTTTCATTAGCGGCTATAAACCGCCAACAACAGTCTTGACTTTTCTTCATACTGGCATTGTTGGTGATTAATAACCGCTAAGAAAAGCCAAAATAACAGCCAAGAAAAGCCCATTTTGGCGTAATGTATCCGCCAACAAAAACTCAGACCTTTCTTGGTGGTTATTTATATAAAGTTTAGCAATTTCAATAAAAACAACAAAAAAAAGTTTGATCTATTGTTGGCAATTATTTATATAACTGCCAAGAAAAGCCTTAGTTCAATTTTTGTTGGCATTTTTTCCTATAACCACCAACTATTAGACACCAAGAAAAGCTATGTTTGATATAGTATCTGTATTTTTATAAAAAAAAATTATATGTACTTTTATCTTTTTTTAGTTAATATTATATAACAGTTAACCTAACCCTCCCGATCCCAAACCTATTAGCCGCCACTCACCTTAAAAATATGCATCTCCTCCTCCTCCTCCTTCTTCCTTTGTGTTTGGCACCTCCATTTGTTGCATCTCTTTCTCCTTCATCTTTCCTCTTCAATTCCTCCATTTGTTTTGTCTTGCATATATCATTCTTACAATGCCCATCCATATCTCTTTTTTTACCTTTCTTCACCTCCTTCCCCTTAGATCTGACTTCCTAATCCCAGTTGCTGTCCACTATCCTCCTCTGCCTCATCCTTATTGCAATCCCTTTCATCCGGCTCTTCCTCAATTCTTATCTGCTAATCTCACATCTTGTTTGCTTTGCAAGCATTCTTCTTCACTTTGTTGATCTAAGTGAGGAAGGAAAGGACAGAGCTTTAATCAAAGCAAGGGAAGAGGATCAAAGTAGAAGAAACATTAAAGCTTTTTTTTTTGTGCTATTAGTGCTTAAATGATATTTGATCTATGGTTTTTCATTATTTTTCTTTGTTTAACATATCTGTATTTTTGCTTTTGTTTCTTTGTTTTTTATATTGTCTGATCTTCATCTTACTGCTACTTGCTCTCTGTAATAATTTTTACCCTAAACGACACAACTCAACGACTCAACCTGATCAAACCTAGTTATCGCAGGGCTGGTCCTCGGATATGGCCAAACCTAATCCTAGACCAACCCATGTACACCCATAGGCCTGAGATCTATCCTTGGTCATTCCACTGCTTTAAAAAATTTTCCAAATAATGGCCCAAGCTCTTGAGCCTTCCTATTCCATGCCATTCCATGTAAAAATAAAACTTCCAAACACTACCTTAGTTTATGGATAGTTCAATAATTAGTGACCTTGATACTAGTAGCGAAGTGAGGACCTTATGTTAAGCTAGTTCCTAATTGACATGGTCCTTTTTGTAAATATTGTCTTCATATCTTATCTTGACCATCGGGATAATATTTTGAAATTTTAATTCTCTTTCCAAGGTTTGATGGCAATTCTTCCAAATTGTTTTCAGTTTGTTGTTGAAGATTTGATTTACAAAATTTTGATAAAGATTGTTGCTTGTCTAACGACAATTTCCTCTTAAAAAATCTTTCCATTTTCTCTTTGAAATTATTTATTCAAAAATGTCTATAAAGAACAAAATATTTAAATTCATCCAACAAAATCAAGAGCACTATTAGATTATTTTTATTCGAAAATTTTAGTTTGATCTAGCTTGGGTCTAGTAGAAATTTAGAACACTAAATTTCAATTTAGTGAGTTTAAGATTTAAGTTTAATGAGTTTTCTTGGACGAAGAATTGAATAATGATATTTTTTCATAAAAGAAATATTAGTATTTGGATCTATTAGAATTTTAGGTCAAAGTTCATTAGGCATGAGTCAAATTTTCATACATCTAAAATATTCTTAATCTCAAACGTATGTAGATTGGATTAAGAGTTAAGTGGGGGATATATATGAGGTTTAGGGTATGGAAAATATGAAAGATAAACGTACAAAGTATTAAAATTTATGGGTACTACTTATTTTTTCCAAGTGAGGGTTGGCATAAGGTGGCTCCACCATACTTGGCACACATATGAATCAAGTGAGAGAAGGAGGAAAGTAGTAGAGTTTTTTTTTTTTCTTTTTTTCTTGGCATTAAAGGAAACTTAGCACACTAGCAGAGTTGTGGGAGGAAGAAGAAAAAGAAAAAAAAGTGAAAATAAATGGGGGGAAAAGGAGAAGACATTTTTTATGATGGTATAATTAATGGTCTGCTAAGAGGTCGCTTGATATAAAAAAATAAGGAAGAAGTTAAACTTTTCAAGAAATACAATCTTTTTTATCTTGCTAGTTTCAAAACAATTTTCAAGTTCTTGGGGAGTTAAGCTTCACATTGGAAAGTTTTACTTCCCAATAAAAGCCTGAAGAAGTTTTACTTACCGAGTATTTTAATATTATTTTTTTTTTAAAATATCCCTAACTTATTAATCATGTTCTAAATTAGAAAAGATTTTTTATGTATTTAACACTAAAATATAATATATGTCTTTAAAAAAATTAATTTGAACTTTTCAAAAAAATAAAAAGAAAAACAAAGCAAATTATATATGAACCTACTTCTCAATAACTATACCAAACAACCACGAGTGTTTTTTAATCTTTTAATATAATTATGACTTTTAAGGATCTTTATAATAAATGTTGGCTCATATAAGTTATTTAGAATAATTTTCCCAAAAAATTATTTTGCCTAGTATTTTTGCTTTCAATCATCACGAATATCATTAATATTAAAAATATCATTCACAAATTATAAAAAGTTGCAATTTACTTTTCAGATTCTCTCGTCATTTAGATCTTTTAAAGTTGTCTTTCAAATTTATGAAGCTTTATGCAAAGTACTAGTTTTTTATATTTATCTTTCTTTGAATATAAAAGACAAAAGTTATATAAAACGCAAAGTAATAACATTTTGTATGAAATACCACATATATCACAAATATGGAAACTTCAAAGGATTCATATTAGTGCAAGGGTTAATCACTTAAATTATGGGCTCGAGTTGTCTCTGCCGCCTTTTTTTATTTTTCCTAATATTTAAGCTAAGATAACAAAATAATTTTTTTATAATTATATAAATATAAAATTATTTTATTTTATTTTCTTAATTTAAATATTACACTATAAAAACAACATCTTTATCCTTATACAATTATATAATATAAGCCAAAAAAATACTAAATAAGATAAAATTATACAAAAAGATGACTACATATCATAGAGTAATACTTTCTCCATTTCTTAATATGAAGACTAATTGAAAAAAATTTTATATTTCAAAATATAAGAAATAATGAGATTTATCACTTGTATTTAATAACTTTTTTCTAAAAATACTCCTAACTAATATAATATTTTTTATTTATATTAATTACATGATATATAAATTATTAATATTAAATAAAAATATTTTTTAAAAATATTTTTTTATATTATTTTATATTTCTTATAAATTAATTTTTTTTAACTTATGTGATTTTATTTTCTTATTTCTTATATTAAGCAACAGGAGTCTATCTTATCATCTATATTTTCAAACTAAAAAGTTAAAAAAGAATAATTTTCCTGCCCACTGCATGACCGGGGCAGAAGGGTAGACATCCCGGTCCCTAAATTATCATTATTATTAAAGGTCATGTGGGACCCCCGAAAGACAAAAGCTCTGATGTTGCTGGAGTGCTAATTAAGAAAACCATTCACTAATTATCCTTCACAGTTCCTAAGCCACGACTTCTAACCCAAAATACAAACATTAAGGCTAAAGAGCACTAAACTTCAATCTCATCTCACAGGGAGCTTCTTCTTCATCATCTTCACCTAGCTCAATCTTCATATATAGCCTCTCTGCAAAATATCATTTCCATGGAAGTTCCACCACCAACAGTCACCTGCCACGTGGTGGCTATGCCCCACCCAAGCCTAGGCCACATCAACCCCGTCCTCAACTTCTGTAACTTGCTTCTATCCCACTATCCCGACGACATCCTCGTCACCGTTGTCGTCACTGAAGAATGGCTCGGCCTCATCGGCTCGAAAGCCAAACCCCATAATTTCCGGTTCTGCACTATCCCCAATGTTATCCCTTCTGAGAAGGATCACTTGGCCGACTTCCTCGGCTTCGTCGATGCTGTCATGACAAAGATGGAAGCCCCATTTGAGGAGCTTCTCAATCGGCTTGAGCCGCCACCTACACTCATCATATATGACACTTTGCTCGCCTGGGCTGTTGATGTCGGAACTCGAAGGAATATCCCTGTTGCGTCGTTTTGGCCTATGTCTGCGTCGTTTTTTTGTGAGATTATTACAGAGCAACATGGGAAAGATCCTAATAATGCCTTGGGTTGGTACCGTTTCCTCCTCTACTTTTTCACCTTTACTCTTGATTGGGAAAATTTGTAATCGGTGGATGCTAAAAATTATGTTCTTTTTACTTGTTTAGCTCAAAGAACGACTGACAGTGAAATAATTTACTCTTCTTTTAATTGCATGGTGGAAATCTACTTTTCTTTTTTTATGTTCAGGAAACTATCAAAAGAGACAGGAAAATTCATCTAAAAAATTGCGCAAAAGGTGAATTTTTTTCCAGTTAAGTTATCCTGACGTTGAATTTTTAGCATCTTTTACAATCGGAAATTGTACTAATGATGGAAGAACATTTTTGCTCGTAAACCTTTACTAATTCAAAGTTAGTGTTTGGACAGTGTGAACTTGATAAGTGAAAATGAAGAAGATAAGTACACAAAATTGTAAATCATATAAATCAGCCTAGACTCTTCCTTCTAAAACAGAGTACAAGTTTATTTTAAAGTAAAAAATATATAAATCAACTACTACATTCCTCTCACTCATTGTTATTTTAAAAGAATGATGCTATGCATTTTAATCATAATCACAAATAAGTATTATGAATTATTTTTAAAAAACTTTACTTATAATAATAAGTACAAATCAATAAATTAAATATATTATCTATTTATAAACTATTTTCTCAATTATTCAATCATAATTAATAAAAGAAATTGCATATGAAAAGATGAATGGTGAGAAAGTATGAAAAAAATCTATAACCTATAAACTTATATTCTTTTTCTTGTTTTCTCTTTCCTCTTTTTGGTAGACTACGAACTACATTATACAAACTTATATTCTATTTGTTTTGCTTGAATGTTTTTAAAACAGAAGTGGGTGATAAACGTGTGGATTATTCTCCTAAAACTTCCTCAACACATCGGGCGGATTTTCCTGTTAGTGACGAAAGTCTTTCCACAAGTAGGATGTCGCGATGGCAGTCAAAAGTTCATTCTTCTATTCCCAAAGCGCAGTATATGTTATTCGCTACAACTAACGAGCTTGAACCTCAAGCCATGGATGTCTTAAAAACTAAATTCTCTTCTCCCATTTACCCTATAGGCCCTGCCATACCATATTCAAACCTTTGTTTTTCAAGCTCTAATAACGACACTGACCCCACCTACTTCCAGTGGCTGGACAACCAACCCTCTTGCTCTGTCATGTTCATCTCACAAGGAAGCCTCCTCTCACTTTCAAATGCTCAGATGGAAGAAATAGCAGCTGGTGTACGCTTAAGCGGTGTTCGATTCTTCTGGGCAGCACGAGAAAAGACTGATAGGCTAAGACAGATTTGTGGGGATAAGGGTTTAGTGTTGGAATGGTGTGATCAGTTGAGAGTGTTAATGCATTCTGCTGTTGGTGGGTTCTGGTCTCACTGTGGGTGGAATTCTACAAAAGAAGGCTTGTTTGGTGGTGTTCCTTTCCTTACTTTACCGATACTGTTTGATAATAAGTTTAACTGTAAGATGATAGTGGAGGATTGGAAGGTAGGATGGAGGGTAAAGAAAGATGTTGACCCTCAAAGTTTGATAAGTAGAGAAGAGATTTCTGGGTTGTTGCAGAAGTTTATGGATTTAGATGATGAAGAAGGAAAAGATATGAGAAAGAGAGTCAAAGAGCTTCAACAGATATGTCACCTTTCGGTAGCAAAGGGAGGCTCTTCTGAAACTAATATCAATGCCTTTATCAGAGATATAACAAAGGGGTCAGTATAAGAGAATATATATTCTTTTTATTTACAAGAGGAAAATGACTTAATTTTAGTACATTTTTATTTCATCAAATTTTATTGTTCAGTTGTTTTTGTTTTATTGGTCTCATGACAGGGTGGACTTGATACATTGGCACAAGCCAAGATAAATTATACTATTTATGGCTCATGAACCATGTGGTACCATACACTTTATATATATATATTAATGCAACGTTTTTGGTTCTTTAAGAAGTTATTTGTCCACATGATAATTGTTGAAAATAAAGTGGTAAAATTAGATTGTGACGTGAATAGTAGTCAAAATTTGAACTCTCTTGATTAAAGAAGAGAGTTATTTGATGTAATAGAAGATATGAGACTTTTTTTTTTTTGTTGGTAAAATGATCGATTACAAGTAAAAGATTATAAAGCAATTAATAATGCAAGAGTCCATTTTTAAGTGCCAGAAATATTAAATTTGAAAAATTTAGATATTTGATAAATATATGAAATGGATATGATTTTCAGAATATAATCAATATAATTTGTAGACATTATATTGATATTTGGTTGACTTTATAAATTTTCTTTCAACATTTATTTGTAGGAGAAAAGAATAAAATAGGAATTGTGATGCAACCTGAGCTATCAGTAATATCTATTAATTAAGAACTCAATGAGAGGGGGCATTTTGGACTAGAGATGGCTGGGAGAAGCTCTACGAGACGTGGAGGCATGGTGGATTGCGAGGTGATGAATCTATTAAGGAATCATGACTCCAACATGTTAGTCTCCTCTTATCTTTCTGCTACTGCTCTTGTTATTGTTTTGAATAAGTTTTGGATCGAATATATTGTGTTGATGTAGTTAGGACACAGATGCTGCTAGTTCTTAGTTCTAGGTTTATTATGTTTCTAATTATGGATTAGTGTGTGATGAATACTCTCTCTTGCCATGTTAATGTTATATTTGTCTTACTTGATTGCGTGCTGTATAACCTTAACTTTTTGGCCATGGATTTGGTATTCATTTGGGTATCCTAATGGAACCTAGAAATGGGAAGATTGGAATACCTCTTCAATTAATTTGGATCTAATGAGTACGTCTAATTAAATAATTAATAATTAATTTCTTTCTACAAAAATTGGGGATTTATTGAAACATTTTCTAAGAAAAGATAAGAAGTATATTTGATGAAACAAGTGGTATAACATTTATAACAAGTAGTCATATTCATACTATCCGCTGGTTTTTATTACAACTCAATACTGGTATTTGTTGGTTCTCTTTCACAAAACCATTTTGCTAAAAGGCAAATAATAAAGGCCAAGTGTGCGAGAGGGGAGATGAAATCCAACTTTTAAATCAAACAACTATAGGAACTCGATATCCTTTATCACAGTTTCCCCAAATGTGAAGAACAATTACGTTCACAATATGATCATGCGCAGATTGAGTACATTGATCAAAGTAACAGCCCATTTGGTTCATTTGTAGAGAAATCAAGAAATGTAATGGGATAGAATGTAAATAAAATACATGCGAGTTTATTTGATATGACACTGAGGTATATAACAAATAAATTATTTTTTATATTTAAATAAATATAAATAAATAGTAAAGTACTAAAATGCCCTTACCTCATTTCCATAAGAATAATATTGTCTTTTTACGCCCATTTACAGCCATATAATGTCAAATATATAACTTCTAAATAGGTTTGTCATTTACATTCAGAGATGTATTTGGGTTTACGGGTGTAATCCTGTAATCATGTAATTCAATGAACCAAACGTAGTTACTCATATAATGTAATTCTATTTACATTACATTACTCCCATGAATTTGAAACAAACGGGCTGTAAAAGGACATAGACCAAATGATATTAACTCTAAAGCTAGATCTTTGCGTTGTATACGGCTTAGGTGCAGTTGAACTTTGCAAATTCAATTGAACAAACAAAACAAAGTTTTGAGAAGATGCAAGGGTCTCACAGAGAGTACTAATAATAGATGTTGTGGTGGTTAGGGTTTGTCAGAGTGACGGTTGATTAGTTTCTTGCAGAAAGCAATGATAAGCTATGGGAGCTTGAATAAGTTGCAATGTGATGATAAAAGTGATTTGATTTAGTATGTATTTTCTAGTATGTTCTCATGTGTGTCCTTCCTTCATTGCTTGCAATTGCATTTATAGAGGTTTTATCTCGTCTAGTTTCCTTATTTGGCAGGCACAACTCCATGATCACAGTGAGTTATTCACGTCGCAACTTCGCGTCGCATGATTGCCACTGAGTCCCCCTTTCTCACACCCTTACTGTGTCAATAAAGCTTAGAGCAAAGGAAATTTATTTAAAAATACTTAAATCCCTAAAAACTTACTAGTCCTCAACCCAGTATGAATTTCTGGACTAGGCCCAATTCGATTTTAGCTCAAACAGTATGTTACGATGTTTTTGGGGTGAAACTAGTATCTTATTACGTATTTGGCCAAAAAAATTGGTGGGCCAAACCCAATTGATTTTTATTTTTTAGTGACCTATGATAATTTCCGCAAGGCTCTATTAATTGTGCATTATTTATTTAGGGTTTGGTCTTTTATGACGGCCCAGAGATTTAAAGCCCAATATGCAATATGCAAAAGGTGGAAAACCGTCGGCGTTGAAGGAGAACGTGCGAGATGAATAGTGGAGAATGTAGTGATCAACCTATGTGGGCAACATGGCTTCTTGAAAAGTTAGTTCCATGATACTTCTGAGTGCCATGATAGATATCCGGTAATTGAGGAGCCATGTAATATCTTTTCTAGGAAATCATACTTAGAGATTAAACATAAGAAATTTTTTTAATTTTATTATTCAATATTTCAAATTTTAAATTTTTTTAACTAAAAGTATTCATTATAATTAATTTACTGTATTAATTCTTACTTGTAATTTCACCTATCTTCACACAAGGGGTGCACCAACAAAAAAAAGAAAAAAAAATTCCCAAGGAAGTGGCAATGTCTATATAAATGCGCTTTGGAATAAATTTGAGCTATCAACAGACACTATAACGCTCATATTAACTTTAGTCATTAATATAAGTTTTTTTTTTTTAACAAGAGTCATTAATACTCCATTTGTTTCTTTTTTAACGGTGACTTTTTAAGAAAAAAATTATTTTTATTTATTTGTCACTTTTAAATTCTAAAAAAAATTAATTGCTATTTTTTTAACTTTACCCTTATTTGTTTTTCTAAAAGTCAATAATAATATTAATTACTTTTTTACATATTCATTTATTAAAGGGTATATTAATAAATTTAAAAAAAAATTTAATATATTAATTATATTTATTAATCTATGTACTAAAATCTTAAATGATAATTAAAAAGAAACTAAAGGAGTATAAGTTAGTTTTGACTATTTCATTGAAATTAAGAAAAAAAGCTAGTTGAATTAATAAAATTATTTAAAAATTTGGTTTCCATCTTTACCTTTAAAAAATATATAGTACTCTCTAAAGTAATTAAAATTTTATAAAATAATTTTCATCATAATGACACTTTTATAATAAAATATTTAATGCTCTACAAACTATTACCAAATGACTTGCATTTTAAATCATAAAACTTTTTTAAAAAATAGCTTATGTAACGAGAGTTCATCACGATAGCAAATCAGATTGGGCCAGCCCAATATGTCAAACAAATAGTCAATCCAAACAAATAATTCTGTCAAACTTGAAGCTCTGGAATTAATGCTCAGCATTTCATTCGCATGCTTTGTCTTAATTTGGGTAAGCTCCCAAGCCTTTTAATATTTTCCAACATAACACGTGTTCATGTTAATTATGATAATTATCTTATTTAATATTTTTAATATTCTAGCGACTCATGTCTATGTAAAATTTGCATTTCCATTTTCCGATTGTTGAGAGTAGTGAGATTCTTGTGTAGTTATTAGTCAAGACCATATTTTATATAAAAGCCCCACTCTCACTCTCTCACCTCACCTCACCTCATCTTCACCCATTGAGTTTTGTTGGATTTCCTATATTTTTTAATTTTGATGATAACAAAAATAGCCTAAGTGTTTTGCAAATTGAAGCCAATAGCATATGATTAGAACTTGAGTGCGCTCAATACATTTGTAAGATACTTGAGATTAACTGCATTGTAATATCTTATAAATCAGAGTAAAATATTATGACTTCCCTTTTATTTCACTTTAACTACAAGGATCTTCCCTCTATTTTAAAAACACATATTTTAGTTCAATTTGTTAATATTATTAAAAATGTTTCTAAAAAATTCTAAAAATAGTACTTTTTATTAAAAATCAAATTAACCTCAATCATATTTACCAATTTATCCATCATTATATTAAATCTCTAATTCAATAAGTTGCTCTTTACTTCTTTTATACAAAATTCATTTTGATTAATTCTCATGGGTTATAAAATTAATAAATTTTATAATATGATAAAAAATTTATCATTTTTATAATTTGATAAAAAAAAATAAAAAAATACGTGTTTGAAAATTTTCTTTAATCAACGTCTATATTTAAAAGATTACCAAATGAATAAGTTTAAGCAAATGTATTTAAATGATTTAAAATTATTCATCAATTAATTTTATAATATGATAAGAAAGTTTTAAAATATATGTATTAATTTTTTCTATACTAACATAGGTGTTTACATTGTTTTTAAATAATATTTATGTTAAAAGGGGTATTTTGATCCAAAAACTTTAAACAGGTGAGTTAACGGCCAACTAACTATTTGAATGTATAGAAATGAAATCTTAAAAATAAAAGAGGTTTGTGAAGTAAAACTTTTGATTTCAAAAAAGATCCATATAAATTTTTAAAATAGAAGGAAGATCTTTATATAATTAAAGAAGACTTTATCTCTCTTAATAAATTTTTTTTTATATATACAGGTAGAGTTTAAACACAAAACATTAAAAACATTATATTTAAGGAATTTATCAATATGTCAGCTAAAATCTTGTTGGTGCATTAATATTAATATTAGAGCCCAAAGTGAGCCAAGCCTGACAACCTGTGCTCAAACCTGCATTTTGCATTTGAACTAAAATAAATAAAAATATTGCATCACAAAAAATAAAATGAAAGTATTAAAAGAGTGATGGGAATGTGTGGCTGGGAAAAAAAAAAAAGTGAGGCGGGGTCTAAGTTCAATAATGACGACTTCTCTTTTCAGGTCTAAATAGAAATTTTGAAAAACGACATGCAAGCTGTGCAAGGACCTATTGGCCCATCAAATTTTAAATTGAGGCAACAAAAATGCAATTTTTTTTATCATCTTCTTACAAAATGAAGGACTCTAAAAAGAAGCAAACGAATGAAGAAAATTGGAAATGTATACAAGCCACATCAATGTCTGGCCAAACACCATTAAATAATACCCCTTGATTAACTTTTTTATACCTAAAAAATAAAATTTATCGCGTTAAAAGTTATTTTGTCTAGTATTTTTTCCCTTCAATGATCATTAAATATCATTAATATTCAAGATATTATTCACAGATTATAGAGCGTAATTTACTTTTCAAATTCTCTCTTCCAATATGGAATTCAGATCCTTTCAAATTTCTGTCTTTGAGGTTCATGAAGTTCTATGCAAAGCATTAGTCCTTTATATTTACCTAAGCCAAAATTTACATATAACACAAAGTAGTAAGTACTAAAACTCCCTCCAATTCTTTTTTACATGACCCTTCTAATATCTTTTAATATTCTTAAAAAACATTTTACAAAAAAAAGGGAAGCATTTATGTAAAAAAGAAAGTCATTCACTTTTTTTAAAATAATTCACCCATAGCCGCATTTTCGTTGGTGGTTGTTGTACGAAATTACATTTTCCTTTGCAGTTGTTTGCTACAACCACAAAAGAAAGTCATTTTTTTTAATTAATGGTTCATTTTACTCTATTCAACCTGTATTATATACAAAAAAAAATTGACCAGTTTTAATGTAAATAGGCAATCAGCATCTATAAACCAATTTACAACCAAAGCTCATGAAACCAGTACACATACAATTTTGATAATTAACATAAAAAACCGATTGACTAGAAAAACTGACTACTATAATCATTAGATGACCATCAACTAAGCAAATAATTTACAAGAAAACATGATATAGAAAACCCAAATTTGACATATCTATCTCTTTTTTCAATATTATGATTAATATGATCCTGTATATAAAAAAGACTCTATAATGAGAGACAAAAACCCACATTAATAGCCTATATAATGAGAGACAAAAACCCACATTAATAGCCTATCTTATCCAAAAAAAATAGAATGAGTATTTTGTATAGAATATCACAAATGAGCAAGTGGAAGCTTATCAGCAATTTTCACCTAACATTTGTCAACATGATTAAGGTTGTGGGTACACCCAGAGAGACAAAAGAAGCTCAGTCATTGACGGCTTGCTCAGTAAAGTCCAATATAATCTTAGAGAGCTCCTTCTTCATCATCCTCACTTAGCTCCATCTTCTTAGCCTCTCTGCAAAATTTCATTTCCATGGAAGTTCCACCACCAACAGCCACCTGCCACGTGGTGGTTATGCCACACCAAAGTCGAGGCCACATCAACGCTGTCCTCAACTTCTGTAACTTGCTTCTATCCTACAATCCTTACATCCTCGTCACCTTTGTCGTCACTGAAGAGTGGCTCGGCTTCATCGGCTACCAAGCCAAGCCCGATAATTTCCGATTCTGCACTATCCCCAACGTTATCCCCACGGAGAAGGATTGCTTAGCCGACTTCCTCGGCTTCGTCGAAGCTGTCATGACAAAGATGGAAGCCCCATTTGAGGAGCTTCTCAATCGACTTGAGCCGCCGCCTACGCTCATCATACATGACACCTTGCTCTGCTGGGTCGTTGGAGTCGGAAATCGAAGGAATATCCCTGTTGCGTCGTTTTGGTCTATGTCTGCGTCGTTTTTCTCTGAGTACCAGCATGCTCATCTTTTAGAGCAACAAGGGAATTATCTTGTTAACGCCTTGGGTTAGTACTGTATTCTCCTCTATTTTTTACCTTTACGCTTTTCAGCTTGAGTTCAGGCCCTAGGTACACCAATTAATAGATTGAATTGCAATTACGAATTCGTAAATCATTGCATTAACTTGAGTCTAAATTGGTTATTGGTCGTAAAAATTGTAATTTAACTTGACTTAATCAAAGACCAACGTGTATTTGGATGAAAATGTTGGTTTTGAAAATATACCTTTAGTCAAAGATTTTTGAATGCTCTAATGAATTGAAATATTAAATTACATCAAAAGATTATACTTTTTTTTTCCAAATGCATACAATACTTAATTACTTATGAAGGTTGCTATTGCTGAAAAAAAATGTTTTTCAATATTAAAATGGTTTAAAACTTTCTTGAAAATATCTATGGGAATATCTGTGTGACAAGATGGGACTCAATGTGCTAACCATGTTATTTATTCAAAATAAAATATTAGAAATGACTCTATTACAAAATTTTTATAATTAATTTTGCAGCTTAAAAAATTGAAAAACATTGAAAAGTTAGGGATTGTTTAAATGTGTTTTCTATTTTAATGTTTTCAAAATATTTTTATAAAATTGTTTTCGAGAACAAATTGTGAAAACAAGAAAATAGAAAAATTAGTTTAAATAATTGTTAACAAAATCATAACTAGTAAATGTTAAATGTGTTATTTAAAATTTATAACTTTGTCATTAATAAGTGGATATTTTCTATATTTTTTTTCTATTTTCCCGAATAAAAAATGTAGAACACCTTATAGATGTTATAAATTTTTTATTCTTTTACTTTTCTATTTTTTAAAATATTTTATAAAAAATAAACTTATTAAACAAGTTTTGTTGTTTTCTGTTTTTAAAAAACAAAAAAAAATGTCCTAAAAACATTAATCAAATAGGCCCTTATATTTTCTCTAGTTTGTATTATAGAGTATTTTATATAGCAAGTTTCTAGTCCATAATATAGGGTATTAGATATTTTTCTTCTCATTTTACCCCTGTCTTGAATTCTTCCTTACTTCTTATCTATAATCCTACAATGATAATAAAATAAACTATTTAATAAAGATAAAATGGGAAATATTGGTACTTTTTGCATTGATTTTAGGTAAAAAAATAATTTTCTTAATATATATATATATTATTGATACAAAATACCTTATAATGTGGATAAGAAGGAGTACTACATTAGTTTGCCTAACCTTGAAACTTCTTGTCACGCACTGATTATACAAACTTAGGGGCTGTTTGATTCTGTTTTCGAAAACAATTTTTTTGTTTTCGGAAACAGAAAACTCAAAATACTTGTTTGATAAACCTGTTTTTTATAAACTGTTTTGGAAAACAGAAAAACAAAAGAACAGAAAACTCAGAACACCTTTTAGATGTTTTGTAGTTTTTGTTCTGGAAAACATAAGGAAATGTGAGAAACATTCACCTCATTAATGGTAAAGTTTTGAATAACTCATCTATCATTCACTAGTTATGATTCTGAGAACAATTATTTAAACAGATTTTTTTATTTTTTTATTTTCAAAACTTATTCTTGAAAATAGTTTTACAAAACTGTTTTTGAGAACAAAAAATAGGAAATACTGTCAAAGAGGCCCTTATATTCTATTTGTTTTGCTTTAATGTTTTCAACAGAAACGAGTAATAAACGAGAGGATTATTCTGCTGGAACTTCCTCAACACGTCCAGTGGATTTTCCTATTAGCGACGAAAGTCATCATAGCATGGTGCAGTGGCGGTCAAAAGTTCTTTCTTGTGTTCCCAAAGCACAGTATCTGTTACTCGCCACAACTTATGAGCTTGAACCTCAAGCCATTCGCGTGTTAGAATCTGAATTCTCTATGCCCATTTACCCCATTGGCCCTGCAATACCATATTCAAACCTCTCTTGTTCAAGCTCTAATAACCACACTGACCCCAGCTACTTCCAGTGGCTAGACAACCAACCCTCTTGCTCTGTCATATACATCTCACAAGGAAGCTTTCTCTCACTTTCAAACGCTCAGATTGAAGAAATCGCAGCCGGTCTATGCTTAAGTGGTGTTCGATTCTTCTGGGTAGCACGAGGAGAGATTCATAGGCTAAGAGAGATTTGTGGGGATAAGGGTTTAGTGATGGAATGGTGTGACCAATTGAGAGTGTTAATGCATTCTGCGGTAGGTGGTTTCTGGTCTCACTGTGGGTGGAATTCTGCTAAAGAAGGTGTGTTCGCTGGGGTTCCTTTCCTTACTTTTCCAATAGCGTTTGATCAACATTTCAACAGTAAGATGACAGTGGAGGATTGGAAGATAGGGTGGAGGGTGAAGAAAGATGTTGACCCTCAAAATTTGATAAGTAGAGATGAGATTTCTGGGTTGCTGCAGAAGTTTATGGATTTCAATGATGAAGAAGGAAGAGGTATGAGAAAGAGAGTCAAAGAGCTTCAGCATATATGTCAGCTTTCAGTTGCAAACGGTGGCTCTTCCGAAACTAATATCAATGCTTTTATCAGAGATATCACAAGGAGGGCTTGGTATAAGGGAAATTAAGTGTATTCATTTTATTTCCAAGAGGAAAATGATTGAACTTTAGCAAATTTTTTAATCCATTTGTATTGTTCAAGTTTTAGTTTAATTTTAAAAAATCTAAACAATCAAATAATTAAAAATTTTTAGTAGTCGCATGGCTTTTAGGGTGAACTCCATATATTTGCACAGATTGTAATGAAACCATGCTATTAATGGCTCGTAAAATTGTGTGATTCCTTACACTTCTTATATTTTATAATAATGCAAAGTTTTGGTTCTTATAAAGATTTGGTTCTTATAAAGTTTACTGGATCATTTCGACTAGTTTTTTGCTATTACTCCTTTTACTTCCTTTTATCCGTTACTTTTAAAAAAAATATTTATTTTTATTTATTTGTTACTTTTAAATTTTAAAATAATATTAATTATTATAACTTTTTTAATTATATCATTATCTATTTTTTTAGAAGTGGACATTTTTTTTTCTTGTCTATCTATTTAATAAATGGCATGTTAGGAAATTTAAAGGGAAAATTAAACATTTAGCCCCTCAACTTTCACTCAGTTTGTAATTCAATCCCTAAATTATAATTTTGTAAAAATAAATCCTTGAACTTTGCCTCCATTAAAACGTTGATCCCCAAACTATTTAACTGTTAGAATTTTCATCCCTGGGCATCACAGCTGGCCTAACGTCGTTTAAAGAAGGCTGATTTGGCTAACAGATTTATGATCTAAATACCATATATACAAACAAATTGCTAACAAAGCAAAAATATTCTTTATTAGCTTGCCACGCAGGAGGAGACTAAGAGAGAGGAAGAAAATGATGATGTGGGTGGTGTATATGAGGCATGAAGTATATGCTTATTCTAATTCACATACAGTTATCACCACTTTAGGCAGGCTGCTATCTGTGGGTGTGGTTTCAACAGGAGCCCTGCAAATGGGGCACGTGGAGTGGGTCTTGAACCACATGCAGATGCAGTCAACATGGAAACTGTGATTACATTTGGGCAAATCCCGACCTGTTTTGCCCTTATCAAACTCAAACAGGTAGACTAGGTATTCTGTGGGCTTGAAGTGGGTCTTGGAGGAGTAGACAAAGACAAGGAGAGACAAAAGTGGAGGCCAACCATTAGCATATACTTCACACCGCATCTACACGCACACTTGCTTCTGCTTGCATGAAATGCTTGAAAGGCGAAAGTTTAAATAAGCTTCTTTTATATAAATATTTCTGGGTGTGTGTGTGTATACACATATATGTATACAATATATATATATATATAGAGAGAGAGAGAGAGAGGACACAATACTCATGCAATGAAGGTTATATATGCACAAGCAAGTTTGTGAACACTTCACACTTGAGAAGTTAAAATATGTGCATTTAAAATATCATCACTCAATATAATGTGGAAGTAGTTTTATCTTTTTGGTTTTACCTCTGTTTCTTGGTATAGAAACAGAGCTGAACAGACTACATTGAGTTATTGGCAATTTAGTCAGTATGATAAGTGATCAAATACAAGAAAGAAACTGCCATAGGTACAGATAGGTTCCTTAATTGATTGCAATGTGGCAATGCACGAAAACTTTATAAAAGGATATCTATGTCTTTGTAATATTGATGCTTCACGTGATTATAGAAGAAAAGCAACATAAATTGTGAAAAGGCAAATATATTCCCTATATTCTAAAAGTTCTGAGCAATACTGTTGCATTGAGTAAAAACCTGTGTTGTTCATTTGTCAAAGCTTGCCTTCTATTCGGAGAATATGTATTATTTATGTATACTGAAGTCAAAGTTATTTAATATTAAATTTTAAAAGATTGAATATATATTAATATTATTATTATTGAAATTAGTTTTTATATATTTGTCAAAGCTTGAAATGGATGTTATTTTAAAATCAATCCAATTACTTAAATAATATTAGAATTAGAATTTAATATTACTTTGTTACAGGTCAAAAATATCTATCATATATTGGTTAGATGTTTGGATCCAACATCACGTTCATGTTTATGTAAAAAAGCTTTTTTCCTTATCTCTTCTAAAATTTTCCCTTCTCTACAAATTCTTGAGAACATTTCTGCAAGCATTTGTTTGTGTCCATATAATATAAGGCGTTATGAAGCATGCGCTTGTTCAATTCATCCTCACTAGCTTGGCTTCTCCTCCTCCCCAGCTTTTCTATTTTCTTTCGATAGCTTGTGGTAATTACTTGAACACCACCCACATTGTCGTTTTCTTCCTCTCTCTTATATCTCCTCCTGTGTGGCATGCTAATAAAGAATATTTTTGCTTTGCCAGCAATTTGTTTGTATATATGGTATCCAGATCATAAAACTGTTAGCCAAATCAGCTTTCCTTAAACGACGTTAGGCCAGTTGTGAGTTGTGATGCCCAAGGACAAAAATTCTATTAGTTAAATAGTTTGGGGATCAATGTTTTAATAAAGGCAAAGTTCAAGGATTTATTTTAAGAAAATTATAATTCAGGGACTAAATTACAAAATGAATAAAAGTTGAGGGACTAAATGTATAATTTTCTCAAATTTAAAATAAATTCTCGGGCATTAATTATATTTTGTAATTTATGGACTAAAATATTAAATAACATATAAAAAGAAAAATAAGGTAGTAAAATGATATTTAATGATTTAAATCAGCCATTAAAAAATTAATATTCAAAATTCATAGCTTCATTTAATGAAGTGTGATTGATCTTTAAGTGTCAATCTAATATTCATTAATTAAAGTTGAGACAAATTGAGAAAAAGAAATTATTAATATATACTCCGTCCAGTACTTTTTATAAACCTCTTGTCCTTTTTATAAAATACTTTTAAATAACTTTACACATATTAAAAAATTTAGTTAAAGAAAGTTAATCTCATTAAATTTGTATAAAATTTCAATTTTTTTTTCAGAATTATCCCCATTCAATAAATTTCATTAATAGCACTTTTTTCTCTTTTCAAGAGTATGACATTTAATATATCACTAACTATTAGTGTAATTATCCACATTAATATCAATTGCTAACTTCAAGCAAATGACATTTTACGTAAAAAAAATTTAATGATTCAAACAATTCCAAGAGCATTTTATATTAAGAACCAAAAAAAATTAAAAAAATTATCTTAAAAAAGTATATAAATATGTCACTAGCACACACCCTAACTTATAAAAATCGAGTGATGTGCAAAGTGGACCACCACACCATGTTGGTAAATCACACCATATTTGTAAAACTTGTTGTTTTAGGATTTTAATTTTAGATTTTTTATAATATTTCTCATTTTAGAATATCAATGGAGTAATATATTTTTTTACTATTTTACCCCTCATAAATACTTTAATATATGTAAAACAAATTTATATTAAGGATATTTTAGTAAAATATTATGAAATTTTACAACAATTTTGATCATTTAATGACTTTTTTAATTTGTGTGAAAATTTTTAAAATGACAATTTTTAAGGAGAGAGTAATTTTTTATTTTGCCTACATGATTTCAAATAGACACTAATGGCATTAAATCAATTTGATACCCTATCAATATTATTTAATGCATTTTACTATTTTTGACTACCTATGGTGTGACGATTCAAATTTCAGAGCTATTTTACATTTATTGAATAAGACGCAATTAATTCATGATTCAATATTTGAATTTCTTCCCCCTATATATGCTTATGCTTTGGTCCACTAGAAATCGCATTGTAGGATATCCCCTGTCATTTGTCATCTGTTGATGGAAATATGTATGGTATGGGTTAATTTGTTCCACTATCCTATTATAATCTATGGATGCAAAGATTTGGAGTTTGCCGAAGATTATGGGATAAATTGTTGAGATCCACTCCATTTTACGCAGGCGAATGGCCAAGCCAAAGCATCCAACAAAATCCTTATTGAGATCTTGGAAAAGATGTTGGAGGAGAACCCGAGAAATCGACATGTGGTTTTACTAGAGACCTCGTGGGCTTACCAAACATCAAAGTGAAGCACTAGCAGAATCAGCCCATTCACATTAACTTGTGGCCATGATGCGCTACTACTCATGGAAGTGATAGTGCCATCACTTCACAGAGTGGTCAGGCAAAGTCAGCTCACATGAGGAATACACAGCCATGGAATTAAAAGAATATAAAAGGAAGAGATATGGAGAAAAAGAAGAAGTGATATGAGAAGAAGGACTCCCGATATATTTTGAGGGGAGTGCACTGCTACTATTTATACACATTATAGTCCACTATACAGTAATTACATAATCGCAATAAAATCACAGAAAATAATTACATAATCAAATTGATAAAGAATGAAAGATTCATTTGATTAGCACCGATTGAGTAGTCAACACTGATTTGGGGATTCTGTGTTAACTCCCTCCAAATGAGATGGGGCAATAGTTACATCGAGTTTGTCTCTTAAGAACCAAAATTGAGAATGAGATAAGGATTTTGTGAAATCGTCTGCTAGTTGAAGCTTGGTAGGAACATGTTGAACCGACAACTCCTTGTTGAGCACTTGATCACGTACAAAATGAGCTTCAATTTCAATATATTTAGTTCTGGGATAATGTATTGGATTAGATGCCAAAGCCACAGCACTAGTGTTATCACACCAAATATCAGGGCACCTTTTTAACTTCACCTTTAATTTAGACAAGAGAGAATTGATCCAAGAGATTTAAGCCACTGTGTTTGCTAGAGCCCTATACTCAAATTCAATACTAGATCTTGGTACAACCTTTTGCTTTTTAGAAGACCATGCTATAAGAGAGTCTCCCAAGTATACACAAAACACTATGCCAAAAATGATTTTTTTTTTGGCATAAAAGTTGGTGATTATACAAACAAATGCTTAAAAAAGTGAAGTCAAAAGATGGATAAGGTTTTGTTTGCAGTTATTAAAAGAAACACAAAAATAGGTGACAGTTTCCTTCGCGTTACTTTAAATAACTGCATAGAAAATAACTTCCTTTGCAGTTATTTTTAAAATCGTAAAGGAAAAATTTTAATAGCTTTATTTTGGAAAGTCACGGATCAATATTTATGACCATTGATAAAAAAAAATTCTACGATTAAGATGATTTCTCTATTTTCTTTCTCCACCTTTTTATCACTTGTTCCCTCTCTCTCCCACTTGATTCTGCTTGCTTTTTCTCTTTCCCCTCCACCTCCCTCATTCATCTTCTCTTCCACATGATTCTGATTGCTTTTTCTCTTTCCCCTTCACCTCCCTCATTCATCTTCGCCTCTTTCTCTTCTTTTTCATTAGATTCTCTTTCAAATCCCTTACTCTTTCATATCTACACTTTCTTTTGGTGACCAAGAAGTGCTTCAAGTGCAGGATGTTCCAAACCCATTAATCAAGGCCACCGTTTGTGCTTTGAACTGAGTTGACACTTTCCACCGAACAGGTGCATTTGAGCTTCCCTCTACTCTGACGTGCATGATCACTGAAAAAGGCCAAAAAGGCGTATTCTCATTTCCTTCTGCACCGTCAACAAGGTTGGTCACCGTATGCTCCACTTTGAAGCTAGCGCCCAAATGCTCCTCTCATAGGCCTATCAATTTCTAAAGGCATCACCATCTTCACTAGAAAGCTTCATGTTTTTTGTTTATGACCAAGACAAGGAGGTTGTAAGTGAAGGATATGAGTGTTTTTTTCTTTTCATCTGCTTCATTATTATTAGCTTTGTGTTTTTTTCCTCATTTTTTGTTTTGTTTATTATTAGTTGTCTATGATTCTGCTTTGTTGAAAAATAAATGTTGTGCGATGTTTATTTCTCTAGTATATTTTTTCATGAATCAATATGTATTTCTTTGTCCGGTGGTTCTGTATCTTTAATCTCTTGAAAGACATGAATTGAAAATTGAAAAAATATTGAAGAAGAAATAGAGATTATTAGCATATGAGGTTTTGGGTGGGATGAATCACCTCCATTTTTCTTTTTTCTTTTTAAAAAAAATGACTTTTCTTTGCGCTTGTTGCAGAGAACTGCAAAGGAAAAGTATTTTTATCTTTGTGGTTGCTAACCACAAATGATATTTTCTTGGTGCTCAATTTCTTTGCGGTTAAGAATGGTAAAGAAATACCAAAAATAACTGCCAAGAAAAGCTACTTTTGGTATAGTGAAAACCACTAATAGAGCATCTATCATCAGCACAAGATGCCTAATCAGCATCTGAGTAAGCAGATAGATCAAGAGAGGAGGAAGGTTTGAGATGAACACCATAATTTAAAGTACCTTTGAGATACTTTAACACACACTTTGTTCCTGTTCAATGTTTAGTGGTTGGAGCAGCAAGAAATTGACTTAATTTTCCAACACTAAAACATATATCAAGGCATGTATTACATAAGTATTGATGAGCTCCAACAAGACTTCTATACTTAAAAGAATCAGACACAGATAAAGGTTCACCACTATTGATAGATAGAGACTTTCTTGCAGCCATAGGTGTTGGACAACTTAAAGCATGACTCATAGGAAACTTCTCTAAGGATTTGTAATATATTTACCTTGACTTAGAAACATCCTAGAACTTGACTTGTGTACTTCAATGCCCAAGAAATAATGAAACAACCTAAGATCCTTTAGAGCAATTATATAATGTAATTTGGCAGTAAAATCATGAATGCTCTTGGTATTACTCCCCGTAACAATGATGTCATCAACATATATCAAGAGTAGCAAGATTTGAGAATTATTAGCATAGAGGAATAAAGATATATCACTCTTGTAGTTTATAAAACTCCATTCTAGCAAGGTATTCTTAAGTCATTCTATAACAACCCTCAACATGTCGCCGTGGACTTAGTCACAGACTAATGAGAAGCATGGCTTTTGTATTATGTAGAGTAGAAGGAACCAGAATTGGAGAAAAGATGAAATGAGAGGAGTTGAGAAAAATAGGGGCAAAAACCACCATGCCGCGGCAAGAAGTAGGGGGTTATGGCGAGTGAGACAGAGGATTTTAATATTTTTTAGTAGTAAGGTCTTGCACCACAGTGAGCTTATCATCTACCACGAAGCCAAACACAAAACTTGTTTAAATCATATGTGAACCAGTTGAATGAAGAAGAAGAAGAAAATAGAGAAGAATGAAGGGAGATCTACTAGGGCTTCCAAGATTTGACCCAGGGGAGTGTTTTCCGGACTCAAGAAGCTATGATCTTTGTTGGTAAGTAAGTCTTGGCTCCTCTCCTCTTTTTTCCATTTGTTTTTATCATGGAATCCGTGGGTGTATGCTAGGTTTCAAGTTTATGGATGACTCTACTAATTAAAATACTTGTTTTTGCATCGTTGAAGTGTTGTTTGGTGTCTTTGAGGTTTGGGTATGAGTTTAGGAGGGATTATACATGATTTACCCTAAACCTTATCTTAGAATTCTAAGGTTTAGCTTGAAATCCGAATTGTATGTGTTGGTTTATGATTTGAATGGTTAATTAGGCTCATTAATGTGTGATTATGCTATTGAGACAATAGGTTAAGTTAAGGTGGTTGAATTATGAGTTTTTCCTTGTCTGAGCATAATGTTAATTAAGGAAATTATGGTGTTGTAGTGATTATTTGGCTAATTAGAAGTGTTTGGTTCATGATTGGTGTTTCAAAGGCTTGCCAAATCCCCCCGTGTGTAATGTATTGGCAATTTGAGGTAACCAGATGTTTATTGAATATGTGTGTATTCGTTATTATATGTCTGTGTGTGTATTCTTTTTCATACTATGAAATTGTTTATGCATGAGTGTGGTCCTTTTCCATATCATGGCATGTGCACGATTAGTAGAGTTATTTGAATCTTGATCTTTGATATTGGTATATGATGATGATAAATATGTTGTTATATGTATGATTCTTTAGCATCTCCGCACAATAGTATGCTAACATGACATTGATGATGATTATGATGATGATGATTGTATAGTGGTGTATACATGTTAGTATGGCATCGAGCATCATCACTACATTGTGCATATTGAAACATGGTTGAACGGGTGATTATAATGATATGAGATATGATATATAAGATACCACGTGGTATACTAAACTACTAGTGACCAAGTGGTGAGGTAAATGATTATACATTCCTACTACTAAATCTTCTTTGATGGCTAGGAGAGCCAGTGGCAGTAGATTTAGGGATATACCTTTTCTAAATTATCATTAATTCGAGTGATTCAAGGGATGAAGAACCACAGTCTAATTATTAGTGTGGACTTTGGTCAAGTTATATTAGTATGCAATAAGCTTGGTGATGTCCCAAAATCAGTCTTCAACGATTCTTGGATGGAAATCACCTTGATATATCATGTGATGGTATTAGCCTGTGGTTCTAGCCGTGTATGAAGAAGAACATGCATTGCATCATATTCATTCATTGAGAATATCCTATTATATGTATATATTGTCTTATGTTGTGTGTCTGATTCTCGGTTACTGAAGTTCTATCTCACACCCTCTGTGGTTAACATTTTAGTAGAAGATTGTAATACTAGTCCGAAGAGGACTAAGGAGTCTTGACTCTCCTTCGCACGGGAATATCCAAGTGTAACTGGTAATTGTATGTTATTTAGTTTATATAATAGATTGTGCCAAGTAGTGCAAAATTGTGTGTTTTGTCCGTAGCTTATATCATGGGAGTATTGTGTTGTATAAGATGATGTGTGATTAGAAAAATGATGATGAATGCGAATAGAATGGCTAAATGCCAATATATGTTACGATTATGAATTGTGATATGATTCGAGACTCTGGTATAGGTCAATTGATGTTGGTATGCATGAACATCCATAATAGGCTTGGTATGTCTTATTGGTGAGCCCAATATGGTCTTGGGTTTTGTGTATGTGTTTTAGGGCATATAGTTTATTGTGTAGATTTGGGGTTCAGAGGGGTCAAAACTTAGATGAATGATTTCTTCTAGATAAAACCTTCTTGGATAAGTTGGTTATGTCATATGTGAGTTGTGCATATAAAAAAGTTACTGTTCACTGTTTCGATTATATATTCCCTCCATTTATCTTTTAAGATTTTAGTATATAAAATAAGAAATATAATTGATAGTTTGGAAATTTCGTTTAAATTTCTTAATATGCCCTTAAAAAATGAATAAATTAAAAAATATTTGATGTCATTTTTTAGACTTTTAAAAAATGTATAAATAAAAATACTTCTCAAAATGAACAATTAAAAAGAAATAAAGAGACTACTGACAATGAAAAAAAGGATGTTCACGCATAAAAGAAAGGAAAACAGCAATGTAAAATGAACATAGTATTATTTTGTATTATTTTTAAAATTATATCTCATCAATGTATTAATATATAATATAAAATTTATATAGCAAACTGTACTTTTTATAAGTGTGGTGAACTATATGGGTTATTTTTCAGACTCCATATATGCAAAAAGAAATGTATATATTTACTTATAACCTAAAATTTTTATGAGCAGTAGATTTTTTTTTTTTGGGGCCACGAGTAGTAGATGAATAATAATTCGTCTACATATCATATATGTTCACACGCATAAGTAACCAGTCTGATTTGGATCTAACTAGTTCTTTTTTAATTAAATAATTAAAATCAATTTCTTTCTGAAAAAAAAAAAACTGGGGATTTATTGAAATCTTTTCTAGGAAGAGATAAGAAGTATTTTCAGGAAGGCGAAATTCAAAGAAAAAACATGCAAGGCATGTCTTTCTCAAGGCTCTGTGGGTTTGATCAGAAAATTTCACATAGAATATATTGAATTTATTTTATTAAAAACATTTTTCTTGTTTAAAAATTCAATGATTTGAAGTTTTCAATATTGATAGAATTCAAAAAGTAATACAAAATATCAATATACCATATACACTACTAGAAAAATTTAAATTAATGACAAAATATTTGTGACTAAAGGAAATCCGCCACTAAATTTAAATAATAGTAATGGATTAGTGATAATTAGAAAAAATTGTCACAATTTTTTCAAAATGTATAAATTTAGTGACGGATGGATATACATCCATCACTAATTTCTATCATAAAAATTATTACATTTGTGACAAATTAGTAATGGGCATTAAAAGTTGTTACTAAAATTTTAAATTAATGATAGATTAGTGATGAATATTTAATTTGTTACTAATTTTAGTAATAAATAGAAATTTGTCACGAATATCTATCAAATTTTTTTAAAATATATGCAATGGATTAGTAATGGATATTGAAGTCTATCAATTTTTTGTAAAATTTTCATATAATTATTGATACACAACTTACCGTCACTAAAAATTATCACTAAAATTTTACTTATTGACGAATTAGTGACAACTATTACATCCGTCACTAATCTTAATGACAAATAAGATATAGATATTTTTATTATCAAAATTAATAAAATATTGTCCAAAAATTATTTTCTTTTGAAATAAAAATATAAATAAAATTTCATTTTATATATATGAAAAAATAAAATAAATATAAATTTAGTATTTGGATTAATGAAATTGAAGATACATTATTTAATTTAATCATAAACTATTTGATATTGTATAATATTTTTTGTGCATGTGTTTGTGTATATATATTAAAATTTGAGTATAACGATTAAATGTTACCTGCAGCTAAACATGCAAAGCATATAGGAAATTTATGAGTCTTGGAGGCCACAGGTTCAAACCAGAGAGGATGCACACAATTATAAAAATATACAAAAGATAATGGAACTACAAAATAGGAGTGAATTTTGGTATGGGGGAGGATAATAATAATTAAAAGTGAGTTATGAAACTCTAAATATTTTTTCTATAAAAAAATTAGTGATGGATTTGTCCGTTACAAAATTAGTGACGGATACATATCTGTCACTTAAATTAGTGACAATATATTTGTGATAGACATAGTGATGAAAATTTTTATCACTAAATTCAAAATTAGCCCCAAATTTATTTGTTACTAATATCAATTTTTTCTAGTAATAATAGTACTATTTATAATAAATAGTAGTACTATTCATATGAATCATTCCTCAAATATCATTAACACTACCTCCTAGTTTTTTGTTACAACTCATCAAATACTATTATATATCTTACTCTTATAGCAACTATTATTTATAACAAGATTTACATGGATAAGAAGAGCTACACGATATTTACATCTTATAAATAGTATGAGAATCTACATTTTTATATTTATAATTAATATTCATCTTTAATATAAGATCATTTTAACCAAATTACGTGAATTAAAAAAAGGAGTTAAAACTAATTAACTACTTCGATTTCTCTAAAAATCTCAATATTTTTCTAAAACTATCCTTATTTAATATTTTTCTTTTTCTCTTTGGATACATTAAACAAGAGCATTTTTTAAAAATGTATAATAAATACCATATTATATATTATAAATAATTTTATATTTAAGACTAAAATAAAAAAATTTATATATAAAATCGGAGGGATATTATTATTGACAATAGGCCTACATCTTCAGAAAAAGGGTGAAAATTGATGGACATTTGCATTAATTTGAAGCCAAAGAAAAGTACTGCACTTTTTTTAACCCAGAAAATAAAAAAAAGAAAAGTACTACACTGTTCATTTTTTATATATGATTTTTGTCATTTATATAAATATGGATAATACAGTTAATATCTTACATAGAATTTGACACGAATTAATTTCAAAGACGGAACTTCAGCGAATCCGAATTTACCTAACATTGAATTTGTTAACATAACTAAAGGTTGTGGGACAGCCAGCGAGACATATGAATCTCAATTATTGATGGCGGGCAGAGAAGGACTTTTGACAACGATTTTCTCAAATAATTTTACAGAATTATTTTTTATAATAAATTTTTAAGATAAAAAAATAAAAAAATTTATTTAAATAATTATTATGAAAATTACAACTTGTATTATCTAAAATTTATAATCTTATTATTAATAAGATGGATATTTTTTATTATTTTTATATTTTTTAAAAACAAAAATTATACAAGACTTAAAGGATATACTGAGTTTTTTTATTTTTTTTAAATATTTTATAAAAATTAAGTTTGTTAAACTAGTTTTTTATTTTTCCACTTCTTAAACAAAAAATGTATTCTAAAAATATGAATCAAACTGCCCTCATTATCTTTCAATCATTAAAGCAAAGAAAGCAGTCAACTCCATTCTCATCTTTGAGAGCTTCTTCCTTCTTCATCATCTTCACTTACCTCAATCTTCATAACCTCCGCAAAATTTCATTTCCATGGAAGTTCCACCACCGACAGTCACCTGCCACGTGGTGGCTATGCCCAACCAAATTAGTCGAGGCCACATCAACGCCACCCTCAGCTTCTGTAACTTGCTTCTATCCCACAATCCCGACATCCTCGTCACCTTTGTCGTCACGGAAGAATGGCTCGGCCTCATCGGCTCTGAAGCCAAGCCCCGTAATTTCCGGTTCTGCACTATCCTCAACGTTCTCCCCTCTGGGAAGGATCGCTTAGCCAACTTCCTCAGCTTCGTCGAAGCTATCATGACAAAGATGGAAGCCCCATTTGAGGAGCTTCTCAATCGGCTTGAGCCGCCGCCCACACTCATCATACACGACACTTTTCTCTTCTGGGCCGTTGGAGTCGGAAATCGAAGGAATATTCCTGTTGCGTCGTTTTGGCCTATGCCTGCGTCGTTTTTCTCTGTGTTCCAGCACGATCACCTTCTCGAGCGATATGGGAATCATCCCGTTAATGCCTTGGGTTAGCACCGTTTTCTCCCCTATTCTTCACTTTTACTCTTTTGCAATTGGTGGATGCTAGTTAGCTTAAAGAACGACTGGTTACTGTTCTTTTAATTACATAGGCGAAAGCAAACAAGCTCTAGGATAATCTAATTTTTGGTCTTTTTTTGTTGGTTATGTTTAGAAAACTATCAAAAGAGAAAAGAAAATTCAGATAATAAATTGCACGAAAGGTTAATTGTATTAAGTTATCATGACGTTTAATTTTTAGCATCTTTCACAGTAGGAAATGTAGAAAGTGTGTAAAGTTAGAACAATATTAATTTATGCTTGTAAAGCTGTTAACAGCGTTTGCATATTTACAGCGCGAACATGATAAGTAAAAATAAATTAAGATGATGCATAACCAAACAAAATAAGATGATGTATAATCAGCCTTGATTTTTCTTTCCATTTACAAATGGAGAAAAGTAAATTTTAAGTTCTAAAACATACAATTATGAATGTTTGCAAGCAGAACAGGGTGATAAACGTGTGGATTATTCTCCTGGAACTTCCTCGACACCTTCAGTGGATTGGCGGTCAAAAGTTCTTGCTAGTGTTCCCAAAGTGCAGTATCTGTTGTTCCCTACAATTTACGAGCTTGAACCTGAAGCTATTGATGTGTTAAAAACTGAATTCTCTTTACCCGTTTACCCTATCGGCCCTACCATACCATATTCAAACCTCCCTTCTTCAAGCTTGAATAACCACACTGACCCCACCTACTTCCAATGGCTGGACAACCAACCGTCTTGCTCTGTCATATACATCTCACAGGGAAGCTTTCTCTCACTTTCAAATGCTCAGATGGAAGAAATCGCAGCTGGTCTTCGCTTAAGCGGTGTTCGATTCTTCTGGGTAGCACGAGGAGAGAATGATATGATAAGAGAGATTTGCGGGGATAAGGGTTTAGTGTTGGAATGGTGTGATCAGTTGAGAGTGTTAATGCACTCTGCTGTAGGTGGGTTCTGGTCTCACTGTGGGTGGAATTCTACCAAAGAAGGTGTGTTTGCTGGTGTTCCTTTCCTTACTTTTCCGATAGCGTTTGATCAACAGTTCAACAGTAAGATGATAGTGGAGGATTGGAAGGTAGGGTGGAGGGTGAAGAAAGATGCTGACCCTCAAAGTTTGGTAAGTAGAGAAGAGATTTCTGGGTTGCTGCAGAAGTTTATGGATTTGGATGATGAAGAAGGAAGAGATATGAGAAAGAGCGTCAAAGAACTTCAACATATATGTAAGCTTTCAATAGCAAATGGTGGCTCTTCTGAAATTAATATCAAGGCTTTTGTCAGAGATATAACAAAGAGTGGTTAGTGAGGCTATATATGTTTGGGTAAAATGAGTATGTTTAAGGGAAATAGAAATAGAGAAAAAAAGGGAGGGCGTGTTTTAATTAAAAGACTACTTTTATCCCTAAAAAGGTTAAATAATATGTACCAAATATATTAAAAAAAATTTCTCTCCTTATCTCCCTTTTATGACATTCTTTTCCTATCTACTAAAACTAGTCTAAGTGAATATATATATTCTCTTTATTTACAGGAGGAAAAAGAGTTAAGTTTTGTAAATTTTTAACTCACTGATTTTGATGGTTTCTTTTTTATTTTAATTTTAAATGATCTAAACAATCAAATAATTAATATTTATTGTTTATTGTAATTTTTTTATTAGTTTGATGACAATCATTTTAGAATAATTCTATTATAATATGTGGATTAGCATAAATCAACAATCACATTTAAATAATCATGCTACAATAGTTAAATATTTAGTAATTATATGACGCAACTATATTAAAATGAATTATGTCATTAAACTGAATTAACCATAATAGGTTTTTTTTTACCAGGAATTAACCATAATATTATTTAAGTTAAATGAATGTTATTCTATCATTAATTTACCGGAAATAATACATTAATTTTATCTGACTAGAGGCTCATTAGAGAGACTTGAGTCTCCATTCTTGCCCTCTCATTTTTTCTCAAGTGGTCCATCATCTGATGATTACTATATATAGCATGGGTCCTAACATGCTCTTACGTATGTCTTGCAATCGCTATATTTTGTTCATCAAATCAAAGATTTAGTTCTTGAAAAAGTTACTTGTGTTGCACGTAATAATAAATAAAGTGTATTGAAATTTGAGTGACATGTGAGTAGTGATAAAAAGTTAAATTTTCTTGATTAAAAAAAGAAAAATAATTTGTGTTACAATAAAAGATATCAGATTTTAGTTTTTGTCTACTCCTGTAGTTTGTAAAATAGCTATATTATCTCTTACATACTCCCTCCGTTCCAAAAGGTTTGTCATTTAAGGTTATTCTCACAATTTAAAAAAGTCATGAAATGATTTGAAATTGTCTAAATTGAAGTAAAATTTGATGTTGTTAGATTAAAATGCCCTTATAATTTATGAAGGTTAAAGCTAAGGTTAGACTTATTACTTAGGGTAAAACTGTACAAAAGTAATTAATACTTATTGAAATTCTGAAGTGGTAAATTTATTAAAAAATAGCCAAAACTCCAAGTGACAATTTTTTTAAAATGAGGGAGTATCTAGTTACTCTTCTTTCCAATTGTTAGATTGATCATGATGCCTAGCTACATGTTTGTTATTAGCTCTTTAATGAGTGAGTAACTACTGAATTATGAAGAAAAAACAAACAACGGTAGCCATTCATTCTTGAGATATAGTACAACATTAAACTAGCAAATCTTTGTTGATAACAATTTCCTTTCTCTCCCAACAATTCCATTCTTTAAAAAAAAATTGCAAGATTTTGTTTAAATCTGTAGGAAAGAAACTGATTTTCATAAACTTCTTTTTCAATTAATGAAGTTTCATCTGGCAAATAAAGCATATAATTTATTTTAAAAAATAATTTCTTTATAAAGGTTATAATTAGGAGGGTTTGAAATTGAACTAAACTAATTAAATCAAATCACTTTGTTAGGAGACACAAAATCTCATTTAGTGATCTCTACACCTCGAATGTATTAATTTTTTACTGTTAATGGGAGATACTCTTGATACTCATAAAAAGGAAATTAAACTGAATCAACAAAAATCAATTAAAATCATAGCATTTCAAATTATTTTTTAGCTATAAAAATCAATCAAATTGGGTCGATTTTTGGTTTGGTCCCATTCAATATTTCAATTTCAACCAAATTGAACTATCAGTTATATTTCCAGGTAAGGTCCAAACCATGTGCTTAATAATTGGTTTCTTTTAGTGTATATGGAATTGAGGTGGACGGGAAATTCTATCTATATTACTACCTCCAGTCTTATATATAGGGTTTTTTAATTTGATCATAAATATAAGACCCTTTATAATATGAGGTAGTATTTATTACACATTTTTAAAAAAAATACCCCTATTTAATATATTTAAAGAGAAAGAGAGAAATTAAATAAGGGTAATTTTAGAAAAATATTAAAATTTTTAGAGAAATCAAGATAATTAATTAATTTTAATAATAATTTTTAATTCACATAATTCAGTTAAAAGAATCTTATATTAAGAATAAAAGGAAGTACCATTCTATATTATTTTACCATATGCGCCGAAAGCAGTGAGATTTTTTAAATTTTGATTTCTGTACTAATGCACAGATGTCTTCTACTTGGTGAAGAGAGGCAAATGGCTTTGACCAACCAATCCATAATTTCATAATTACGTGTATTTCACTTTTGTCTTTATATTATATTGATCCCATAAAAATATTTCATTTTGGTACAGTTATCATCAAAATAGGTCAAGTTTGATGAGTTGGCTCAAAAGATCTAAAAAAATGAGTGGGCTTAGATCTCAATTTTAAGAGTAAATACATAATTCGGTCTTTTTGAGCCCGACCCATTTAGACCCAGCCCGAAAGCCGGAGACTTTTTTTTTTTCTTTTTTTTAGTTTAAAATATTAAAAAATACATATTATTTTATTAATTAGTGATATATAAATTGTAAAATTTAAAAATTATGTTAGTTTTTAATGAATTATGACGATAATTAGTTGTATTAATTTAAATAATTGTATAAAAAAATTTTATTAAAAAATATAAAAAATATTAAAAAATTAAAAAAAAAACCCGTGGGTCGGCCCGTAAGTCCGATCCTGCAAACTAGGATTTGGTTTTTCAAGTCCGTTTGTCAAATCGGGTTTTTTGGTGAGGTCCAATTTGACAATACTACCTTTTGGTGAGGAATCATGTTCTGTGCTGCCAAACCTAGTAACAAATTTAGACTATCAAGAAAAAATCTCAGCAGTCTAGTCTAGTTTTATTATATAAATATTTTTAAATTTTAAAAGAAGTAAAATACAAAATAAAAATAATCTTTTAACTATAAGATTTTAAAACAATATTGTTTAATAATAAAAATAAAATAAAAATTAAGATAAAAACTGGATCATCCATATTTAGTATGAACGGTACAGATCTATTATTAAAACAACACAGTATCCCTGCTTTCTAGTAATAGTAATAGAGAAACCGGATCCAACAAATAGTAGATCTCACGTTTATTAAGATGAACTCTTCATTTGCAAGGTTAACTTTTTGTAAAACCTTTTTTTACGACACTCATAAAATAGTTTAGAAAATCCAAATTAAAAAATACTTGCTTTCTGTGTTCTTTCTTCTTCTTCTGTATAAACTCTAAAGCTTGGCCAATATTTTGCCCTTTTTTCCTTTTTTACGACTTATATGCTACAAGGCCAAAATCATTTAAAGCGAGACTGGAAGTTGAAGGCATTGTGCCTTAAATTTCTCGGAAGTCAATTAAAGGTAATGGGACCCACACATAGAACGATGAAGCTCGCGTGCTTAGGCCATTCAACATTGAAGTATTGCAACACGCACATCAACTTCAATATTCTCATCTCAGTGCTTCTTCTTCTTCACCTTCACTTCACCTGCCTCAATCTTTCGTTAATTTCCTCTGCAAAATTCCATTTCCATGGAAGTCCCTCCAACAGTTTCCTGCCACGTGGTGGCTCTGCCCTACCCAGGTCGAGGACACATCAACCCCATCCTCAACTTCTGCAACTTGCTTCTTTCCAACAACCCCAACGTCCTCGTCACATTTGTCGTCACTGAAGAATGGCTCGGCTTCATCGGCTCCCAAGCCAAGCCCCATAATTTCCGGTTCTCCACTATCCCCAATGTCATCCCCTCCGAGCTGGACCGCGCAGCCGACCTCCTCGGCTTCGTTGAAGCTGTCATGACAGAGATGGAAGCTCCGTTTGAGCAGCTTCTCCGTCGGCTTGAGCCGCCGCCTACACTCATCATACATGATACTCTTCTCTCCTGGGTCGTTGGAGTCGGAAATCGAAGGAATATACCAGTTGCGTCGTTTTGGCCTATGTCTGCGTCGTTTTTGTCCGTCTATCAACACTATCATCTTCTGGAGCAACATGGCCATTATCCTGTCAATGCCTTAGGTCAGTACAGTTTTCTCCCTACTCTTCTGATTGAGAAATTTGCTAAGTGGGGGATAAAAAAAAAATCTTATCATTACTTGTTTAGCTGTAACATCGACTTACAATGATTTTTTTTTTGGTTTTTTGTTTAGTAAATGATGACCAAAATAGAAAAGAAAATTAAACTTACAAAGTCATACTATTATGAATTTTATTAAGTTGTTGGGACACTTATTACCATGCATTTACACTGTAGGAGCCTGTTTTGTAAAGTAATTTCTCAATGTGAAATGTCATATGTTCCTAAATAAATTAATCATAAAAAAATAGTCATTCCTGGTGAATAATTTTTGAGATATAATAGATATTTCATATCTTGATTATCATAGCCTGAAAAAGGATTCATTTTCCTGGGTATAAAAAGAATAAAAAAAAGGATTCATTTTCCTTTCATTGTAGCCAAAAATGGGCCCTAGGTGATTGTTACAATATCACTCACATTAGCTATATCATATTGTTAACAAAAAAAAAAAGCTATATCATTTCTAGAACTTGTGACTAATTCGAGTAAGTTTGGCATTTGAAATGCATGAAGTCTATGAACGTGATGAGTAAAACTGTAGTCGATGCAAAGTCAACCTTGACTTTTCTTCCTTTTATGGTTTGAAATAAATAATTCAACTACTACAATAAAATTAACTTATATTTTAATTTGTTTGTTTTTGAATGTTTGCAACAGAGGTGGGAGATAAACGCGTAGATTATTTTCCTGGAATTTCTTCCACTCGTTTGGTGGATTTTCCTCTTAGCGACGGAAGCTTTCCTTGCCGAAGAATGTTGCAATTCACTCAAAAACATCTCTCCTGTTTAGCCAAAGCACAATATCTGTTATTCCCTACAACTTACGAGCTTGAACCTCAAGCCATCCATGTGTTAAAATCTGAATTCTCTTTGCCCATTTACCCTATCGGCCCTGCAATACCATATTCAAACCTCTCTACATCAAGCTCTAATAACCACCCTGACCTCAGGTACTTCCAATGGCTAGACAGCCAACCCTCTTGCTCTGTCATATACATCTCACAAGGAAGCTTTCTCTCACTTTCAAATGCTCAGATCGAAGAAATCGCAGCCGGTCTACACTTAAGCGGTGTTCGATTCTTCTGGGTAGCACGAGGAGGGACTCATAGGCTAAGACAGATTTGTGGGGATAAGGGTTTAGTGTTGGAATGGTGTAACCAATTGAGAGTGTTAATGCATTCTGCTATAGGTGGTTTCTGGTCTCATTGTGGGTGGAATTCTACAAGAGAAGGTGTGTTTGCTGGTGTTCCTTTCCTCACTTTTCCAATTGTCATGGATCAACAATTAAACAGTAAGATGATAGTGGAGGATTGGAAGGTAGGATGGAGGGTGAAGAAAGATGTTGACCCTCAAAGTTTGATAAGCAGAGATGAGATTTCTGGGTTGTTGCAGAAGTTTATGGATTTGGATGATGAAGAAGGAAGAGATATGAGAAAGAGAGTCAAAGAGCTTCAGCGTATATGTCAGCTTTCAATAGCAAATGGAGGCTCTTCTGAAACTAATATCAATGCCTTTATAAGAGATATCACAAAATAGGGGTTAGTATAAGTGAATATGTATTCTTTTTATTTTCTTTTTTTTCTTGTTTACTATATTAAAGATTAGTAAAAACTCTCTATGCCTTCTTTTTTTTTTCCTTTTGAAAATTTTTCACATAGAAAAAAATCAAGAAAAACACTAAGAGAAGTTATAAGGTGTAATCTCTTTATAAATAATTTATTTGAAGAGATGGTGTTTAATAAAACTCATTGGCGTCGTATGGTCCATATAATCGATTATACTTAGTGGGATTGAATTAATATTATTGTTGTTATTGAAAATTTTTCAGGTCTCTATATATTTACGTTATAGTGAAATTGTAACATCCAATTTGAGAGAGCCCATTTAAATATTTTGATGTTGAAAACATAATTGGAAAGTATGGAATATGTTTTTTTCCCTGAACAAAATGACTGATAGTACTAAAGATAAGAAATCATTCATTTTTCATTTGTCTTCGAAGAGCTTTACACTAAAAGGGACAAGTTACAAGCCACTCAATTGAACATCACCCTAGTCTGGATTTGGAAAGAGAGCAGAAAACCGCACTGACTATTTGAACAATTTTTGAAGAATTCGCAAAACAGCGAGCGAATATTTCATGAACATAAAATTTATGACTAATGATGTATTCTTGATTCTAACATGGGGGCAGATCTGCTGGTGGAGGTATCACTGTCTGTGACGGTCCAACTCCATTTTCTACCAGGAATGCCATTGAGAAACCCCAAAAAAGATGTGAATCTATATGACAATGCATGAACCAAATTCCTGTTTTGCACCAATAAATGAAAATCACGTAATGAGTATTTTTTTTTTTAAATACAAGTTGTAAGAGCAAGACTAATAAATTTGTCCACTAGCGTGTTACCTGGATTATCAGCTACAAATCGAATGGCTACCCATCCTCCTGGAGGTGTTCCAACGGTGTTCCTTTGAGGTGGATCAACAAGGTTAAAATTAGTAGGATCCGTTGCTGGGTTGAAGTTGCCAACACCTGAACCAACTACGAAGAAGCTGTATCCATGAAGATGCATTGGGTGATCCTCAGTTGATACTATACTTGTATCCTGTAAAACAATTTGCACCGTGGAACCATACTTCAACTTGTAGAGCTTAGTTCCTCGAGCAGGCGTCCATAGGCCTCGTGGCACATTCCCAGTATAATTGAATTGCAGAGGAGGAAGAGGAGGAAAGTCTGTGGTGAACACACCAGGTATACCTTGATAGTATGCTTGCATTATGGAGGTGGTTCTTGGGAGTACAAAAGAAACATTGTTCATGCTGGCCGTGAAACGGGTTCCATTGGGTCCTTGGCAACGGGGGCTATTAGGATTTGTGCAATTGATTAGTCCCAACCCCACTACGAAATACAAACTCACTTCAACATCTGCAAACACCTGATTCTGGGAAAGACCCCTGATTCCAGCAGTGAATGCAGTTGCAGTTGGTGTATCATTAAAGGCTGGAAGAGCTGGCAATGTTGGCCTTGACAATTGTCCCTTTTTGGGGCAGCTAGCAGATTTGTATTCAAGGATTGCAGTCGTGGTGGTATTGTCGAACGGAGCATTCATGGCTGATTCATAGGCACGTGCTGCCATGTAGTAACGACCTGGGGGTTGATCAGCAGTGAGGAGGACATTGATTGTCTGGCCTGGTGCTATCATGAGGACACTTGTGGTGAAGGGCTTGGTATAAGAAGCGTCAGTGCCAACAACCGTTATCCTGTGGTTGGCAACTGAAAAGAAGAGCTCTTGTTCTAGTGCAGCATTGATTATTCTCAAGAGAATTGTCTCACCGGCTCCCACTGGAACTCGTACAGTATCTGCATAGTGTTTTTCTCATATGTTACCAGTCATTTCATTGTCCTTTTCAACCTGAACGAAGGTTAATCTACTTTGTGGTTGTGATTTGAAAATAATTTCATACCTTGGCTGGAGCATCTGTAGAGATCTCCTGGTTGACCATTAATGGTGTATGCAAGAGATACATTTGGAGGTGCTCCTGTAAATTGTGTCATCCTTAAGAGACTCACAGGATCCCTATCAAACCATTCCCCTGTTCATCATCACAAATATTCTGTTATGACTTTCTTTGGTTCGTCAAACATGAGATGCTCAATGGCATTTGAAATGTTCACTTTTTATTATATGCTTGAATCAAAATGAAAAGGCATACCAAGAAGAATGGGAAATTCCCGCACCGGCATTGCGTAAGGATAATGGGAACCTAATCTTGGATAGATTATGAAAGCTCCATAGACAGTGGCTCTGAGGAATCCAACGTGAGCATGCCACCACAGTGTGCCTTCCTGGTTTGTGATGGTAAAGCGATATGTGTAACTTCCCCCTGGTTGGATGGGACATTGAGTCACATAACCAGGTCCATCTGCCCATGGGTTTCGCAGCTGTCTCAGGCCATGCCTAATGCACAGGGCACATCAGATTATGAGGAAAATGAATATCAAGGATGATGAACTAACAAGTTTTTCTCACCCTCTACTTGAGAGGATCAACTAGGGAGAAATTATTATTCTCTGAACTGTAATAGTTTTGCATAAATTTGTCAAGATGAATGGTGATAATGAATACCAGTGGATAGTAATGTTGTATTTTCCAGCATTTACTACTTTGATAACAAGTGAATCTCCATTTCTAGTTTCAATAGTTGGCCCCGGAAATTGCTTGTTGACTGTGATTATGTTCTGGGTTCTGCACAGCCTCTTCACTGGCGTGTTTTGAATCTATTTCAATCAAGTTTTGAAGTTATGCTAACCAGTAACTAGCTTCACCATAATGTGATATGATCTATAACAAGTATTTTTTATGATGATGCAGCTAACACTTACAACAAATTCATGGTATTGAGTCTCCGCAGCTGCAAAAGAATCGAGGCAGGCAATGATAGTGAGCAGGTTGAGTAAGAGCCAAACGCAACATGACTTGCCAGGGAGGTTGGAAGTCTCCATTGTTGTCTCTGATTTTGTTGAATGAAGTTCCTTGCGTTATGTGATCAACACTGGTCCAAAGTGGAGGAATTTATAGAGTAATGAAGCTGGAAAGCTAATTGTAATCTCATTTTTTATGTTGGAGTAGAGTAGTTTTGGCCTTTACGGGTGAGTTAACTTAATATTTAAGGATAGTTAGTCTAACCAAAGTAGGATCTGGTGCACCCACTAGTACAATCAACTGTGGAGCAATTTGATATTCTTAGATTTTGTTGTACAGAAGTGATCTAACAATGAGATTAGATATATAAATTTTCAGAGCGTTTTTGCTGAAGACACAAATTTTCATCTGGTTGTTGCAGTACACTTGTTTGAGAACCATGAGAGGAATGCAAATTGAAGAAGGAAGAGAGGAAGATAGTCTTTGTTGCCATAAGCCAATAAAAATTAGTCTTTTTACTTATCATTTTTAAATTATCATCTTAATGAAATGTTAAGGTTTTATCTGCAATTCTTTATTCTTCTGACACTTTCTTCCTGAGTTTAGTTTATCAAACTAAATGAGAAGGCAAATTGAGTTTCAGGCCCTCATTTGTTTTTAATCTATGGTAAAACTATTTAGGTATATAGTATTTTTTTAATCTTTTATTGTCAAATTTTCTGATAAAAATATGATATGTAAAAACCAAATTCTTTGATGAAACATATTATATATTTGTCATGTTATTACAAGAGAATTCCATAATACATACATCTGTGTGTGTGTCCTTTTTGGTGATAAAATTAATGGGAAATGATATCATTGTTTGCAATAAACCTTAATCACTAAGCTCAACCAATATGGATTTGTTAGACTTGTCATCAACCTAATATTTATGGTTACTCACGTATCACTCATAAGCTTTGTTCACACATAATTTTTTTTTTTTTGGGCCTGAATGTAGCGCTGTAACAGAACAAAACTTTAAGAAAACGAGAGTAAGCCCAACTAACAAATTAAAAAACATATTTTTTTTTTTATATATGTATCTGTGTGGATTAAATTCAAGTATTATCGAAGTTTAAATAAGGATAATCCTCCTAACGTAACTTTTTTTATCCACAAGATTTACACTCAAAATCTTACTTAAGGAGCGTGAGTATTTTGTTACTCAACACAAATGCTGATGGTTCAAAGAAATTATTCTAATTTATGCACAATAGTTAAAAGAACAAAAACTTTGTAAACCATCCAAATGCCTTTTAGGTCACGTTGACCTTCTATTTTAAAATTTTTTTGGGGACTTCTTTGTAAATTTTTATTATACGTACAGTTTAGTATTTATTTTCTTTTCCTAAGCTACGGAATAAAAAGGAAAGGAAAATAATGATGGCTATAAACATCCAAATGCCATTAAGGTCATGTTGACCTTCTTTTTTTAAATTTTTTTGGTGACTTCTTTGTAAATTTTTATTATACGTACAGTTTAGTATTTCTTTTCTTTTCCTAAGCCACGGAATAAAAAAGAAAGGAAAATAATGATGCCTATAAACAATAATTTTTTTGTACTATTAAAAAAAACTTTGTAAACTTAGTAGTTTGCTCAACAGTCCAAATGCCATTAAGGTCGTGTTGACCTTCTTTTTTACAATTTTTTTGGTGACTTCTTTTTAAATTTTTATTATAGGTACAGTTTAGTATTTATTTTTATTTCCGGAGTAAAAATGGAAGGAAAATAATGATGCCTGTAAATAATAATTTTTGTTTTGTTTTGTTTGATTTAGTAAAGATAAAAGGTGTAGCTTTAACTTTTAGTTGACCAACAAATTCCACTTCTCTCCACCACTTTACCACCAAGTATTTAACGTGACGATATTCCAAAAGCTTGAACTCGAGATTTCTGGTTAAGAGAATATAACCTTCTACCAGTTGAATTAATTGTTTTATGATTTTTTCTTTAATTGTAGTTATGGAATATTCAAATCAAATTTTAACGAACAAAACTCATTTATTGATCTTTCACATTTTAATATTTTAATAATATTTTTACAAAATAGTAAATCAATTTTTTGAAAAAAAAAATGTACCATTCAAATTTATTTAGATGATTTAGAACTATAGTAAATGTGAAGTGAAGCCTTTTTTTAGTAGGAAAAAAAAATAAGAGAAGCCAATTTAATAAAGGAGGAGCTACGAATTAGGAGCAAAATTAGCAAGTAATTATAAAATGGAATCAATTGTACAATTAATTATTATATGAGCCCATTTGTCCTTAAATCAAATAATTTGAAATATAAGATTGATAAAATGTCCTTAAATTCTCTTCCCTCCCCACCATCACCAACGACAAAGACCGGACCAATGTCCCCACCATCACCAACGACAAAGACCAGACCAATTAACATTGAATAATAGCCGATCAATTTACCAGTATTGACGGGCCATCGACTAATGTTAACCAGTTAATTAATGGTGGTCAACTATGCTAAAAATATTATAATAATCACATATTTCAAATTATTTGACTTAAGGATTAATGATAGCACTTTTTTAATCTCACAATTTAAATTATTTGACTTAAGAACCCATGGTCTGATATCATAATCAATTGTGCAATTGATTTCATTTTATAAGTAATTGTTGATTTTGGTCCCAATTTATAATTCCCCCTTTAATAAACCAAATGGCCAATCTAGGTCCACCATATTGACAGCGCTATATCATAAATGATGTAACATATAGTTTATTCGGTAGGAGTTTTCTGCTTACCTGCAGACTGGATCTTCTGAACTATAAAATTCGATGTTTTAACAGTATGTGCATATCATAATTCAATGAAGTTAGACTAACTTTGAGTATTTTGAAAGTAGCACTAGCACCTTGGTACCTTCGTCAAAAACCTTAAGCTTAATAAAGTATGAAGTGTGAAAAAATAAATAAAATAAAAGGAAATGAGGATATAAGACAAACTGGGCTTGAAAGCACAAAATAAAATTTTGAGTTGTAAAGTTGAATCATCAATCTGGGCACCAAAATATGGTCACCATATCTCTTTTTGCATTAGACATAATATTTTTTAAAAGAAGCATGTTTGATTGGTTACTTTACTTCCGTATTAACTAAGATAAATATAATTATGAGGGGTGATAAATATAATTATGAGGAGTATTACTATTTGACACCAACTTGGCTTCTGGTGTATTTGGTAGACAGCCACAACTGACTTTAGACTAATGCCATTAATTTGTTTGTTAAGCCTAACCATACCAAGATTTTGAAAAAAACTTTTGACTATTATTAGTATAAAATCAAGAGATGAGCATCTGCTGGACTAGTTCCTCTGGTATTTATATAATCACCCTTGAACTAATAGACATAGAAAAGATGCTAGATTGAAAGGATCATGGCCCACAAGTCTAGTCAATACAAATAACAACCTAGTACATTATTTTTGTTCAATAATAATTTTTTATGTTACAAGAGAATCTTGTGACAATAAAGATTAATGTATTAAAAATTGGACCTATCATTAAACCACTTGAGATATTGGTTCAATGTTCAATAGTTGGATTAGGGTTAGACCGGTTGTGAATAAATTAATATATTTTAAATAATATAAATAAAAATATGAAAGTTATTTATCCATGATCATAAAATTAATATTCAATTTACGATGAAAAGTAAATTTAATAATATATTAAAAATTAGAAATATTACTAATAAGTTTTACAACTAAATATTAAAATCTAAATAAATTAATATTTATCTATAATTATATTTTAAATTCAAAATAGTCGATTGATATTCTATTTTTATATTATTTATTAAGTAAATTTATAATTATTAATAATTATGTATCATAACAATACTTATACCGTATTATAATATAGAAAGAAAAAATTTATACAAAAAATAATATTATTTAGTACTAAAAATAATGTTATTTTATCTTAAAAATAGAAAAATATTTAAAAAAAAAAAGCTAGACCGGTTCAAATCGATTTTTTACCAATTCTTGACTTATTTAACCGGCTCTATACCAATTCATCCCAGTTCCAAAGTGAGTCAATCTTCTTCCATGATTAGACTGGACTAGAGGCCGATTCCCGGTTCAATTTAGTTTTCCATACCATGACAAAAACTAATCTCCTTCAGGTGCATAGGGCAAAAAGTATACATCTTTCAATTCAACTAAATTTGTTTCATATATAAAGGTCATAATTCATATTTTTAACCACTTATTTAAAATATAAAAGTCACTATCACTTATACCAACTGAGTTGGTAGTAAAATAACAATTTAGCAAAATAAAAGAAATTAACAATCTCATAATAGAAAAAAAAATACACCTAGTTAAAAAGGCAGGGAGGGGGACGAGACTTTGATAGAACATTTTAAGCCCTCCTCCCTGCCTTGGAAGAAGGGAACTCAGTTTCTATCTCAGAAACCGAAACGTGCTTAGTGAAAGGGACATAGTAAAGACTTAAGCAATTGATCCTTCGTTTTGCAATAAACCAGAGTTGCATCCCCATTTTGTTGCACTTCTCTGAAGAAAAACAATTTGATGTTGGAATGCTTGGTCATTCCATGGAATACAAGATTAAACCTCATAGAACTAAGTGGTATTGAAATTGCTGCTTCATTGGTTACCAAGGCTTTTGTTGCTCTTATGCCAAACTTAAATAACTTGATTGACTGCCTTTTGTTGCTGCAATGAATTCAGCTTCTGCTATTGATTGAGCAGCCACTTCTTACTCCTTGGAACACCAAGAAAAAACTTCTTACTTCATGTCATCAGGGGTGGAGCCACACTTTAAGTAGTTAGGGGAGGGGAAAGTTTTTTAAATAAATATGTTTATACGTAACAAAAAATGTAATTTTATTCTTAAATTTAATATTTATTATCAATATCAAGCAATATTATCAAATGTAAAATTTATAGGAAGTCATACTATGTAAATTCATGAACAGTGTAATTCTTTTTGAGTTATGCCTAACTTTTTTATTCTTTTAATTTTTCTTCACATATTTTATTGAACCCATGTATTTTTTTTTCTTTTTTACTGTTCTATGCAAGTTTTTATTTCTTCTAACTTTTTTTAGAAATGCAATTAAAAAAAGAGAGGGAAAAAAAAGCATACTTTTCTAACAGTGGAATCCTCGAAGTTGTATCTTGTAATATGCATGGAAAGCAGCAATCTAACAAACCCCCAAGTTCTTAGTTTTACTTTTGCTAGTGGAGAAAGGGCTTTCAGAACCTTGCTGCTCAAAGTTTTGTTTCATTTTAATATATTATATGAAGTTATTACACGTTTCAAAATTCTTTTTTGGATCTCAGCCAAGGGTCAAAGACTAATTTATTTGATAATGATTAAATCTAGAACAATATACTTAAGAGATCCAACTAGCTGATATAATCTTGTTAATATAAATTTCAAAATTCAATGTTTTCAGCCTCAGGTTTTGCCATTCGGGCTAATTTGAGGGTGGAAGATATTTCGAGGAGCACGACAGTAAGTTCAAAACCCAAGTTAATTCTAACTTCAAATATTTTAGGATAAAAACTTTTTGGAGAGAAGGAATGGATCCAAGAAACTAGTGTAACCATTATATAAATAACTAAATAATAATCTAAAATTTTGTTCCTTGCACTAAAATATTTTGAATTCAAGACCATGTGAATACAAAAAAAATCTTTAAAAGAGCTTCTTGATTCGGATTAATTAGAACCTAAAGTGACAATCAGATGCAAGATGATTATTAGTAGGATTTTGTTCCTTGCAAATTTCACTTCATAATAAATGGTTCCTTTGGTGTGTCTTTAAACTCTTTTTTTTGTTTTTTAGTAGAGTCTTTAAACTCTTTTTACTCCACAATGCACTAATCTTGTTGAACTTTTTTTTTTTTAATGATAGGAGTGTTCATTGGTTTGCAGACTTTACAAATGAAGATTTCATGCTTCTTTTGAGTAGGTCATAAGATCAAGATCTGCCATTTCAAAAACATTCATCAATCATCCTGCCTAAACTCATCAATAAGTGTTACATTATTTCCCATCGCCAAAAAATCATCAACATATGAAGAAATAATTAGAGTTTTTGCGCTAGAATGCTTAATATAGAGTGCAGATTCTGATAAGCTTTTTTGGAAAGCTGATAATCACTAGATTATCATCAATTTTGTTGTACTAGATTCTTGGCATCAATTTTGTTGTACTAGATTCTTGGTGCTTGCTTTAACATGCATTTGATTACAAAGGCATCCAGGAGTTCAACATAAGTCCTCCTCTTGCGGAAGCCCATGTAGAAAAGCTGATTTAACACTCATTTGAAACACCTGCCATCCTTTCTCCAATGTCAAGTAGCAATATGATTGCATCAAGTTTGGGAACAAGAGCAAAAGTTTCGGAATAATCCACCCCAAATATCTGTGCATAACCTTTTACCATGTGCCCTGCTTTGCCCTTCCTTGTTCACAGAACCATTAGGTTTTAAGTTTGTTCTAAACTCCAATTTCACATCTATGGTATTTTAAGTTTGCTCTAACCAAGTTTATTCTAAACTTTTTTTATTGAACCATACCTGGCCTAACCCACCACAGTCAAGTCAGGTTCCCCTTGATGTATTTACCAGGCTAATACTAGATCAGGGCATAACTTGACCTATAAACCCTCCTAGTTATAAGAATATATTTGAAAATAAGTTTACCTTCTTCAATGTGTTCACCCAGCCAAACACGAGGCCAATGTGTAGTCCAACAAATAAACACCTCTAATTATAAGAATGAATTTGAAACTTCTAAAATTATAAAAGACCATTTTTTTCTGTACTATAAATATCAATTTAAAAATTGATGCAATTTATAAGAATAAAAAAATAATTTTCCAAAAAAAAAAATCTATCTTCTTCTTTTTGGTGAACAAAAAGACATATCTATCCTCTTTTTCTTTTTTTTGGCCTGAAAAAAACATATCTATCCACTTCTTGCAAAATCGATGCAAGTTTCCAAGAAGATCGGTCCTCTCTATTTTTCGCCGAGAGAAATCGGCCCATTCTGAGTCAAAATAACCGCACTGTGTACTTGTGTTCCTCCACTGAACCGCGAAGCGAGGACGCCGTTTCCCCTAGCGGGTGAAATCACAGAGTATTGTTTCTGATCGCCAGAAGTTCTCTGTTTTTACTTTCTTCTCTTGATTCCTCCAAGTCGCAGTGGAAGAGAGCGACGCCTAAACTTAGAACGAAGTGCGTAACAAAGAAATCGGTCACCAAGTCTCACCTTTTTTCCGGCCTCTTTTAGATCTTAGCATCTATATTTTGGTTTAGAGCAATCTTTCAAATTTGACCACTTTATGCGGAAATGGAAGACGAAAACTCTAACCCTCTTCGCCGTATGTCAAGCCGAACCCGAAAAGTTGCGCCGAAAATGGCTGCTGCCCTTGCTAGTAGTGACAATCGCACACAGGTTGAAAAGTCTGAATAAATTTACAAGCTCTGTTTTAAATTAGGAGTTTGGATTTTCTTTACAACCATATGTTAAAGTTTGAGTTATTATTTTCAGGCTGCTCTTGCTCGCCTTGAAGCTTTGGAGAATGACAATGCAGGATTTGAGACTGGAGAAGCAAACGATGACGATGAAGCTTCTCTAGACGATGAAGATCAAGGTTTATATCGCCTTTTGTTTTCTGGAACTACGTGTTTTTCTTCTTTTGATTCAATATTGGGTCAGTCTTGAAAGTTGAGAAGTTTGTCAGTTTTTAGTGATTCATTTGGATGGTACATGGTGCTTAAGAATTTATCCCCGCAACAGTAGACTATTATTAGGTATACCGCATTTGGTTGTTAATGGATTCGTTTTCATTGTTCTCCTTTTGGGCCTGTCTGTGTAGTGTATATACAAAAAAAGCAGTCCAAGGGCACCAAAAGGACAACCCGGCAGGCAAAGGCTCTTGAAGCAAGGAAGGCCCCAAGAACTTTCCTTGAGCTCTTACATGAGGTGAATAAACCATATGCAATATACACTGATGATCCGTTGCTTATCTACTTGCCTTGATGGTTTTATAGCTAACTCCATTTACAAACACAGGCCAACCTGGAATCATTACCCCCACATGTTCCATCTTATTGGAAAGCAGCAGTTGGACCTCCAAGCTCAACCTGCCGCCGCCACTTTTGCACAGTTTGCGGGTTCTCTGCCAATTATACTTGTGTGAGATGTGGTGTGCGCTTCTGTTCATATCGGTGTCAAAATGTACACAATGATACTCGCTGCCTGAAATTTGTCGCTTGATACACAAGACATTTGATCCTGGCTAGAAAACATGTACTTCTGTAATTTGTATATTGTCAGATCAGAGTCATTGTGTAAAACATCCTTTGAAGTTTGCTAAATGCCAAAACAAGTTTTGCCCTTTTATTTTTCCCATAAGCAAGGTCTTTACTCAACTCCCGAGTCCCCTCCCACTGATTCAGTGCTTGATCTGTTGTTTTCGATTGTTTTATACGATTGGCTCCGAGACAGCTTCGTAACCTTTTGAGTTTATTGTATTAGTTACCTTTATCCACATGAAAATCATATAGCTATTGTGTAAAATATCATCTTCGTTATGCCTTATAGATGGTTTTCATGTTTCAGTAACCTATTACTAAATACAATCATGCTAGTTCATATATTATATATTATTATATTTAATATATTACAATCCTGTTGTTTCATCCTGCTGTTTTGTTGAACCTAATTAAAAAAGGTCTTATGAAGCGTTTGATTGTATAATTGATGTCCATGACCAACCTGTATCAGGCTAGGTATACATGCATGGTCATGGTGGCCAACTGGAAACTAGACATGCATAAGTTTGTTGTGGTGGTCTGCCTAAAATCCTCTGCTTGCTCCCTTTCTAAGTGGGCAATTCTGCCACTTAAGGACAAGTACCAATTGGGAGGAAAATTGTTGGTTAAACTTAGTCCACCGAAGATTGGTAGACCTTATTAATGATGAACAAAGCATATATGCATGTTGGACATGCTTACTTTTCTATTCATGATTGGTTTGGTCTATTAGACATAATCTGTCCAAGAAGCTCTCCCAAATGGGAATTAATGTCTGCTGTTATGACTCTTAAAAATTGCTATATAACTTGTCAGAATGGAACGTCGTTTTTCCCTCAACACAAGGACTGATACTACTAAATAATGATAAGAAATCATTCATCTTTTATTTGTCTTCCAAAAGCCTTACCCCCAATCATGGGACACCTAACAAGCTGCTCAGTTGAGCATCATCCTATACAGGACTAGGAAAGAGAGCAGAAAACCACACTGACTGTTTGGAAAATATTTGAAGAATTTGCAAACTAGCAAGCCAATATTTCACGGACATAAAATTTATGACTAATGATGTATTCTTGATCTTAACACGGGGGCAAATCTGCTGGTGGAGGTATTACAGTCTGTGACGGTCCAACTCCATTCTCTACTAAGAATGCCATTGACAAACCCCAATTGAGATGCGTATCTATGTGACAATGCACGAACCAAATTCCTGTTTTGCACCAATAAATCACAATCATGTAACTAGTTATGTATTTTTTTCTTTAATACCACTTGTAAAAGTAGGACTAATAAATTTTGTCAGTAGCATGTTACCTGGATTATCTGCTACAAAGCGAATGGCTACCCATCCTCCTGGTGGAGTGCCTACGGTGTTCCTTACAGGTGGATCAACAAGGTTAAACTTTGCAGGATCAGTTGCTGGGTTGAAGTTGCCAAAACCTGAACCAACTACAAAGAAGTGGAATCCATGAATATGCATAGGGTGATCCTCAGTTGTTACTATGCTTGTATCCTGCATAACAATTTGCACCTTGGAACCATACTTAAATTTGTAGAGCTTAGTTCCTCTAGCCGGCGTCCATAAACCCCGGGGCACATTCCCTGTATAATTAAATTGCAGAGGAGGAACAGGAGGAAAGTCTGTGGTGAATACACCAGGTACACCTTGATAATATGCTTGCATTAAGGAGGTGGTTCTTGGGAGCACAAAAGAAACATTGTTCATGCTGGATGTGAAACGGGTTCCGTTGGGTCCTTGGCAACGGGGGCTATTAGGATTCGTACAATTGATTAATCCCAACCCCACTATGAAATACAGACTCACATCAACATCATTAAACACCTTAACCAGGGAAAGGCCCCTGAGTCCAGCGGTGAATGCAGTTGCTGTTGGTGTATCGTTAAAGGCTGGCAGAGCAGGCAATATTGGTCTTGAGAATTGTCTGTTGTTGCAACAGCTAGCAGATTTGTATTCAAGGATTGCCGTGGTAGTGGTATTGTCAAAAGGACGATTCATGGCTGATTCATAAGGACTTGCTGCCATGTAGTAACGACCTGGGGGTTGATCAGCAGTGAGGAGGATATTGATTGTCTGGCCTGGTGCTATCATGAGAACTCTTGTGGTGAAAGGCTTGGTATAAGCAGCATCAGTGCCAACAACGGTCATCCTGTGGTTGGCAACTTGAAAGAAGAGCTCTTCTTCAAGTGCGGCATTGATTATTCTCAAGAGAATTGTCTCACCAGCTTCTACTGGAACTCGTATGGTATCTGCATAGTGTTTTTGTTATCTGTTACCAGTTATTTCATTACCCTTTTCAACTTGAGAGAAGGTTAATCTACTTTGGTAAGTGTTATTTGAATATAACTTCAAACCTTGGCTGGAGCATCTGTAGAGATCTCCAGGTTGACCATTAATGGTATATGCAAGAGATACATTTGGAGGTGCTCCTGTAAATTGTGTCTGCCTTAAGAGACTCACAGGATCCCTGTCAAACCATTCCCCTGTTCATCATCAGAAATAATCTGTTATGACTGTCTTTGATTCATCAAATATGAGGTACCTAATAGCATTTGAAATGTTAACTGTTTCTTATAAGCTACAATCACAATGCAGAGGCATATAGAAGTAGAGCACAGATGACTAAGAAAAAAGTTATATACCAAGAAGAATGGGAAACTCTCTCTTCGGCATTGGGAATGGATAGGGAGAACCCAATTTTGGATAGATTATGAAAGCTCCATAGACAGTAGCTCTGAGGAATCCAACGTGAGCATGCCACCACAGTGTGCCTTCCTGGTTTGTGATGGTAAAGCGATATGTGTAACTCCCCCCTGGTTGGATGGGACATTGAGTCACATAACCAGGTCCATCTGCCCATGGGTTTCGCAGCATTCTTAGGCCATGCCTAATCCACAGGACACATTAGATTGTGAGGAAAATGAATATCAAGCATGAAGAACCAACAGGCTTTTCTGAGACAAAATGTTGAGGATAAATTAGTCAGGATGAATGGTGATATTGATTACCAGTGGATAGAATTGTTGTATTTTGCAGCATTCACTACTTTGATGACAAGTGAATCTCCATTTCTAGTTTCGATAGTTGGCCCTGGAAATTGCCCATTTACTGTGATTATGTTCATGGTTTTGCACAGCCTCTTCACTGGCGTAGTTTGAATCTATTTAATTCAATATTTGAAGCCATGCTAATTAGTAACTAGCTTCATCATAAATATTAGATAATCCAAAACAACTACTTTATGATCATGAAGCTAACACTTACAACAAATTCATGGTACTGAGTCTCTGCAGCTGCAAAGGAATCCAGGCAAGCGATGATAGTGACTAGGCTGAGTAAGAGCCAAAAGCAACATAACTTGCCAGGAAGGTGGGAAGTCTCCATTGTTGTCTCTGACATTGTTGAATGGAATTGGCTAGCTGTATGTGAACACTGGTCTGAAGTGCAGGTATTTATAGGGTGATGATACAGTGGAAAGCCACTATAGTAATATTATTTTTAATATTGGAATGCAAAAGTTTTAGCCTTTGCATGAGAGTCAACAGAATACTTAATATTTAAGGACAATTAGTCTAACAATAAAGAGGATTTGGTGCACCCACTAGCGCAATCAACTGTGGAGCAAATAATATATTCTGAGATTTTGATACATAGAAGTGATGTAATAATGAGATTAGATAGATACAAATTTTACTTAGTTGTTACAGTACACTTGTTTGTTACCGAAAGCCAATCAAAATTAGTTTCTCCAATTATTATTTTTAAGCTATCATCTTGATGAGATGTTTAGGTTTGATTTGCAATTTTTTATTCGTCTCTAACACGTTCTTCCTCCATTTAGTGTCTGAAAATAAATGAGAAGGCAAACAGAGTTTCGGGCTCTTATTAACTTCTTAATGAAAATATAATATGTATAAAACATGCTTTGATAATTCCAATGTTGAGTTATGAAAATATAAAAAAAAAATGTATTTAAATTCCCTCGTGTCAAATTCAATGGGGAAGAACCTCAAATTGGTTGCCATAATCACTCTGCACGATCCATATGGATTTGTTAGACTAGTATCCACCCAATATTTCTAGTAACTCTTGTATATCGGAGATCAGCTTTGTTCACAACTACTTGCTTGGCTTCAACTGAACAGAAATTTGAGTTTGTGACATCTTCATTTTGCTATAGAAAACAAGAGTATTGTTCCTTCTTTAATATCAACCGATTTCCATAAATTACATTAGGACTTAACTAATGTGTATTGAATTAAATCAGATCACATGGGCGTAAATTTCTCTCAGTAATAATTTTCTCTATATACAAAACTCAAATCTAAAACCTTCTTTAGGGGAAAAAGCGCCGAACCATTCAAACCACTTGCCAAGTCAGAAAAATTAGTCTATTTGAAGCACAATTAAAAAACCAAGTAAACTCAGTCATTCAGTTCATGTGGACCATACATTTTCTTTATTTTATCATACATATAGTGTAACACCAGTCTTTATTTTCTCATATCAAGCCAGCGAATAAAAAATGGAAATCACAATGCCATAAAGTTCTGGCTGAATTTTAATTCGATTCGGTAATGAAAAAGTGTAGCTTTTGCTTCTAATTGACCAATTCCAGTGATACCTGAAAACGACATGGCCAATACTAAGTCCGCCATGTTGACAACGTTATATCATAAAGATAACAAATCGTATCTTCTTTTTCACCAGGACTTTTCTGCTCAAAATACAGCTTCCTACATCTTTTGAACTATAAATTTCAACCAAGTTAGACTATAAAAACAGAACCTTACGTTAATCTGGAGTTGAAAACACTGAATTTGATCGAGTTGTAAAGCTTGTTCTCTTCAAAACAAAGTTGAATCATCAATCTAGGCACTAATTGATATGGTCACCATATCTCTTTCACATTAGGTAATATAATATTTCCAAAACCCACCAAAAATATATATTATTTATATACATGTATAAAATATTTCCAGAAGAAGCAGGTTTGATAGGTTGCTTTCCAAAATTAACTATGATCAATGTAATTTATTGGGAGTACTTGTGACACTGTGAGTACGCCTTTTGTGACTAAGTTGGCTTCTGATTTATTAGGTAGACTGCCACAACAGACTTTAGACTAATGCTATTATTAATTTGTTAGTTGAACCTAACCATAACAAGATTTGGAATAACTTGTGACTATCATTTGTAGTGTACGAGTAGGAAGTGACAGTGTCAACCTAAGCTCAGAAACTCAACAGATGAGCATCTTGATGGCTTAGTTCCTCTGTAATTTATATTATCAGCCTTTGGATTACATGACATGAAAACCAAAATAGTGGGTTCTGAAATCTAGAATGGAGATTAGAAGTTAAAACCAATAGAAATTGAGAAATCAAACAGAATGTCTGTGGGTAGAATTTTATCACCATGCAAATGACGGGGAAGAGCCAAAGCCTCCTGTGGACTTTGCTGACATTTCCAGCAATTTAAACTAAAAACATGATACAAATTCCCCAGAAGAAAACATGAGAAACAAAATATTTACAGCATAATCATACTATATTACCGTATATAATTATGGTTGGGTTTTTTCTGTTTCCTTTGCATTGCACTTCTTTAAAATTCTAATATCATCATCCATTATTTGAAGTTATCAAGTTAGACTGAAGTATTGTCGAATCCAAATAAATAATTCTCTCAAAGTAATTTTCCCATTCAAAATTGCTTAGGTGATATTAAGTCCCTTCAACTTGATCTAACTACTATTAGTTATATGCATTGAGTTTTAAGGTAAACACATTGATGTGTTTATTTTATGTACATAAAATACCCACATTTGATATTAATTTTCATTGATATATGTTCTGTTTTAGCCTCTTTTTTGTTTGATCTTGAGATATTTGGGTGGAATTTGAGTAAAATATAGACTAAAACGTAAAGAAACCACAAGTAAGGTGTTGAAAAGCACCAGTTTCTTATTAATCCCAAGCCGGGTCCATAAGAAGAACTACCAAGCTGGTGCTGGGTGAAGAGGTGAGAAGCCGAGATACCGTAAATCCAGCCGGTGTCGGGTGGATGAGGAGACAGAGAAGCCGGCACCAAGTGGCATCATTTATGACACAAAATTGACGTATTCAGCAAGTCTTTCATGAATTCTATAAATAAGAGGGCCCTTGGACATCACAAAACACACAATCACTCATCCAGAAGCCCTAGAATTGGATTTTCTGGAATCTTGAGGGAGCATTATGACAGCAGATCATGAAATTCTGAGGGAGTAGTGTAGCATAGTCATTCTTTTTATCTACTAACTTTGTTCTTTTGTATTTGCTATGTTGTTTTGGGATTTTAGCATGAGACTGATATTGAGAAAATGTTTATGTGTGGCTAATTCTCCTAGTTAGGGATAGAAATGTAGTCTAACTGAAATTGATTGAAGTTACTATAAGATTATGACTTTTATTTATGATTTAATATATCTTTCTTATGCTTTCATTTATATTTTATGATTGGCCACTATGACACTAAATTTATATGTAAATTTGATAGACTGAGAGGTGAAAGACGAATCGAGATTTAGAGAGATAGACATAACCAATTGTTCTAGAAATAGAATTAAATGTTTGACATGATTGATTATAATTTCAAAATTTGATTAGAATATTAGGTTGCTTGAGAGTAAATTCAATTCTAATTAGATAAAGACTAATAAATCAAAAGGTAGTTAGAATAAATTATAAATAATCATAACTATAATTAATAAGGATCAATCAAAAAGTAACTTCACTCATCCCAGAAAGGTGAAACCTAATTTATTAGCACTCCTATTGATAACGCTACTCTTAATCCCCATTTCGCTACTTGATATTCTTCCTGGTCTAATTTTCTTTTCTTCTCAAACATTATTTTTCTCACTTGACTAAAATTAACCAATTAAGTAAAATCATGACCTTCATTGGGTATGAATATTTTTCTACACGCAATTGGTCTTGTACACTTGTAGCACCCGATCACACATCTCTGTTTACACTGGACCAAGAATAAATTTCTTCTCTTTGAAAGATATTGGAATACTTGACATTATTACAAGAAATTCATTGCTAATTAACGGGAAATATAATATATCCACCGTAAGTGTCCTTCCAGCAAAAAGCTGCCCTGATATGAAGGTTATGCTACACGAAAAGATCAAAACCCTTGTTTTGTATTTTGATGTACTGATGATGGAAGTATTAGATGGGCAAGTCTCAAAAATCCTAAGTTTCATTGAAACTACTCAAACCAATGATACAATTGCCAAAATTTCTTTTAAAAAAATAACTACAGGCAAAAAGAAAACCTGGAAACAACTGGGAAAAAAGTGTCTAGTGTACACCGTTGTCCAACAGAATTTTACAGGAAAATGAAACAAAAAGCAGGAGCCGCTACCAGTCAGACAGCAAACCATGTAACAATTCCACGGAACTTTCGGCCATGTATTTTCCAAAGAGGCTCAGCTTTCCTAACTAATGACTAGCATTGATGTGTAAAGTCCAGGAATTGAAGAGCCATGTATCAAGCTAAAAGCAACAAACCTCAACATCAGTAAATGGTTGTTTCCTCAGAGTTGAGCTATCTGCTGTTTCATTGACTGTAATGACTTGAGTTTTGACTCACAGATCTTGGAAAACTCCATCAGTGTTTTATGCTTCCCACTCACCATTTTCCTTGCTACATCGGTGGGACTCCATGACTCGAGTGATTGGGCAATTCGATCACCAGGTTGTGTGTTATCTTTGGAGGAAAAAAATGAGTCCAAAATGCGAAAGAATAGTCCAGGCCCATCATTCTGCTCATTGTTTCTGAAAGAGGAAATAATGTCCTCCAGATTCTGATCCTCGGTAGTATTTTTCCATCCTCTTATCCGTTTCATAATCTCTTCTAATACACCAGATAAATGCTGCACAGAATTTGCAATTGCGTGAACTAAGCTTGAGCTGGAATGATCAACTGATCCAGCCTTCTTTTTCTTTTTACCCGAAGGAAGACAGGATCTTAGACAAGATTGGATTACAAGTCCATGCCACGCTAAAGGTTCTGTAACTATCATAATAAGAAGCTGAACATCAATCCAAGAAGAGCAGATTTCAGCCTCCATGCCCCTCACCTTCTCTAAAATATACTTCTCCAGTAAGGAATCTAAGATACTCCACGTACGGGGCCTACATCCATTTTCATCTGGTTGCACCAGTTCATGGGAACTCAGGCTCCATGCATTTAAGAATACCGTGAAATTTAACCAGTCTATCAAGTTGGAGCCGAATACCTGTTAAGAGTTTTTCAAAATATGGATCAATTCTCCAGATGCAACCTAAAAAAGAATTTGGCAATATTCTATACAACACCAAAACATGTAGTGGCTACAACTTATAAAGTTACAAGGGGAGGTGTTCAAACATACATCCAAACTGCAAATCCTTCAATAAGAGAGCAATACTAATATATATAAAGTCTTCCTTTTTTTTACCCAAAAATATAAGTCTCCCTTTTTCAAATAGGTTCCGTTACAAAAATAAATCAGTCAACATTACTATTTAGTGTGGGTACCATGTTTAGAGTATCATGATGTCATCTACACATTTTAATGGTGACACAAAATTAAGTAATCATACCTCAGAAAACCTTCCACCACTCGAGAAATCCATGACCACATTTATTGCTTCACTCAGAGAAAAGCCTAACAATTGAGCATAGCGCTCAAGCAACAACTTCAGCTCTGAGGAGATTTTAGATGGAACAGAACCATTGACCTCAACATGCTCCTTCATTGATGCCGAAGCACTTTGAATAGAGAGATAGATCATTCGAGGGACTAGGGATCTCTTCTCAATGATTCTCTTGCAAATTGTCTCCCGTTCTTTTGTCTAATTTTGTTGGCAAACCATGCAAGGAAGGCAAGAGAGGGAAACATAAAATATGTAAGTCATATTTACATTGTAACAAGCATTATTGATTATACATCAGCCACGAAATCATCAAAGGCTGAAATCACCTACCGAGATTCTTCTAGGACAAAAAGAAATCCCTTCAAATGGTCCTGAAACAGGTGCCAACAGTCAACTAAGTTTACCAAAATTATCAACAAGCAAAAATTACTTTGAAACATAATACCATACATAATCTGCATCACAAAAGTAGGAACAACAATTAGTCAATTAAAAATTCCTTCCTGAAACCCATCATACACAATTAAGTCAAATCCAATTATATCAGATTTATTCACACATATTTGGAATGCAAAGGTAGCTTGAAGCCTTTGGAGGAGGATGAACAGGCAAAAGGGGGTAGGGACTGAACATGATTTATCATGTATTTAAATAGCCATAACATCTGTAGACAACTAACCCATTACCATCCAGAGTTCCAGAGCATCCAAATTACTTGTAAGTTAGACAAATAATAAGATTCTTGCTAAAAGAAACTCCTAGATTACGCTTGTAAATCAAAAGAACAGACAAACAAAATAAAAACTACAAAAAGCCATTTGATTCAACTCCATGCAATGGCTTAAGCTTTTAAAATGAATGGTTCCTTGATGTCAAAATCAAGTCTTTAGATTGATATTAGTTTCTTGCTAAGCAAGTCTTAATATCATGATTCAGTACTCAAGAATAGTTTGAAGAGAGAGATGCCATTAATTAGCAAAACGGGCAGAGGATTTCAAGGGCTGATAAACCCTCATCAGTCATAAGGTTGCATAGAAATATCGGAATGAGGAAGATATGGTTGTGGATCTCACTGCCCAAATACACTTGCAATGTGTCCTTGTAGTATTCCAGTTGATTGTCTCCTCTTAACAATGTAGGGAATTGATGCAAAACTTAAAATATTGTATATAAATTATTTGTGATTTTCAAGTTTATTTTACAATACCTTTTGACAATAGGCATACAAACAATTATAACCTAGGGTTTTAAAGGTCATTTCACATCTCCTCCATTCTGATAATGGAAATTAAAATTTTATCACATGATAATGATTGCAATTGACTTATGCTTGGTCAACCAACAGTAAATCTCCATCTCCGAGGAAAATGACTTTAGAGTGAGTGACCATATCAGAGATTAAAAAATCATTCATGAGCCAACATGTGATTTTCTCCTAAGGATGAATGTTTCTTTGCTAAATGCAAGGCAGCCTCACATACAATTTTCTCCTACTTTAAAGAGCAAGGCCAATGTGATTTTCATTTTTACTTTGGTACTTGCTTAGAGGAGAAGTTGAAAGTCAATAAATTGATGCAAAAAGTTGCAAGCGTAATAGAAGCATTTGCTTCTAAAATCAAACCGTAATTGAGAAACCGACCTAAAAGAAAATTTTTCTCTGAAGTAGGTGTCCACCATGGTCGCGACTGCAAGTCTTCAAGGAAGTTCATTGACTTTGATCCAATCTCATTAGAGAGCTCAAGGAAGTGAATTCCACATTTCAAGCTTTCAAGGACGCTCTGAGAAAATATGTATTTGTAATATCAGTTACCATATGCATTAGAGAGGCAATCACCAGCAGCCAAGGTTGAAAGACGTTACTTACCTCCTCTTTTTCAATATTATCTGAATTCTGTTTTAGTTGTAGAATAGGTGCTTCAACCCTTGCCACTAAATACTGACTAGAGCGTTGCAACTGTTCCTTAAACTGCACAAACTCAATTACCTGAAATATAAGATAATTTATACCTCGGTTACACACATTGCATTTTCAGAATTTACAAGAATGGGGAACTATGCACATTTAATTTGCTTGGTTCCTCAAGTTTCTTTTAAGTTTTAATTTGATCCCTAATTTAAAAACAGAAATGTTGTCCACTCTTCTTTTGTTTTTGGCGATCCAATTTTACCATTTGTTTCATAGTCCATCCAAAATTTAATGTCAAATCTAAAAATATTTTAACTTGGACGTTAAATTTTAGTTAATATGTCTAAATCATCGAATAGTTTGGCGATGAATTTTACACGGATTATAAGAAAAGGGGAGAAACTAAATCATTTTATAAAAAACTCAGATAACAAGATTGTCTTTTTTTAATATTGGGGTCCTCAGTGTAATTAAGCCAATAAATATATAGCATTTCTTACATCAGTGAAAACAGATAATGAACATTCTCTAATAAATAATCAACAATAAAAATAAGTAGAGAACATTCTCTAAATCTATGCTAATATTTTTTACAAGATGGACCACTCCCTACATGTCAAGTTTCTAAAATAAATGCACAAGACTCAGAGCCATTCACAATATCGTAAGAACTTTTTTATCCTTTAGAATATTATTATGTCTCAAAATCCTCCAAGTTATCAATGATTTCTGACTGATAATTTTGGTTGAACCAAAGCAACACCAATAATTCTTTTCTTGGCCAGTGGCAGAGCCAAAAGACAGAAAGCACCTCAGATACGGAAATGGTAGGCAAGCAAACATTGTTTATAACAGTGCTAACTTTTAAAGGAGCGACTCTTTTAGGTATGCAGGGGGAACGGGATGCAGCAGGTTTAACTTTCTTTCTCATTTTGAATTTATGTTTTTCAACTTTTTCCTATGAGGATGAGGGATCCTATCCACCTCATTAGTGCCTTTCTTCTTTCTTAAATATTTTATACAAAATTTGAGGTAATTAGAAAGTATGAATAAATCTCTAAAGCACGTTGACTCTGAATTCAAAATGTGTGAATCCACATGCCACAAGTAATGCATTTGAAAAGGAAAACCTTTGGAGATTGCATACTTTTGAGTAATTTCTATGGCGATATGCATGAAATGTTAGATCAGCAGATTCTCTTAAGTAGTCATCCATAAACTTGAGGTAATCCTTTAGCAGACTGTCTAATTCTGTCCACAGTGGAGATACCAACATCTGGGGAAATATATGGTGTGCAAGGGTTTCCATCAAAATATTCTTTATATCCAATGATTTATACCTGAACAGAACAGGACCAGAATAAGGTTTGATGAAGCAAACAATAAAATTCAATTAATTGAACTGCCTTACCATTCATATGCCACTGAAAGTGCACCGAAATAAGAATACAAATGTACCAGCAAGACCTTATACTGCCAAACATATCTACAAAAGAAGACAAGTTACTTCAGAAAAGAAAAGGTTGCAGCCATAAATGCCAAATTGAACGTATCCAAGACAAGAACACACTGATCCATCCTTAACAAGGAATTATACCATGTTGAGCACGGATGCATTTTTAAGCATCACCTCAGAACCAAATGATTTTGTCATGATACAGTAAAGCATCAAACACAAACAAGAAAATGGCGCTAAGCAGTAAAAACAAAACAGAGATTTATGTGGTTCGCACTTCTCCAAGAGGGTAACAAGATCATGACCACAGCATTGAACAATCCACTTACATCTAAGGATTGCAATATTTACAGGTTCAAGCACAAAACCCAACTTCCAATAGCTAACCTTCATAGTGGTAGAAGTAAATCCCTTTTGCACAAAGAATAATACAAAATGACAAATAATAAAATCTCAATTCACAAGGAATTATCTAATCAGGAATAGAAATTCTATTAAAAATACCAATTTGAAACAAAGCTTAAAAAGCTTAACAGTTTCGACAGGATATTAAATTGTGAATAAAACTTAGTTGTTTACATGCTTCTCATTTTTTATACCATAAACTTGTGATCAAATAGATATTCACACTAGACAGATTCTAAAATAGAATTGCCTAAAATTTCATGCTTATACATATACAGACACAAAAGAGCAGGACCACATGTGATGAATGATAGCAATATCTGCATAACTTGAACATGTTTCCTTGACCAAATCCACTATTAGGTCAGGTTCCTCAATATAAAGCAAGATAATTCCTGACCTTCGTACTGCCAAGCCGAACTCCAAAACCATAATTGCCTCTACTAAATAACCAACATTTTTAGTGCGCCAGAACAACTGTACCAAAATAGTAAAATACGTCAACAGTGGCCATAGCAACTGCAAAGATTTTTATTAATTTATTTGTAAAAAATGACATTATCAACAATTTATTTGTGAATCACATTACTAAGCAATGTCACACACATGTAGATTGAGTATCCATGTAATATACAAAGATCCAAGGAAATAATACAAATTCTAGTTTGCTTCTAATACCAATTTCAAGAAGAAAAGTAAAGAGATATCCTCCCATCCCCCCTCCCCACAAAAAAAAATCACTTTTTCTGTTAAATATACCAGGTCCTGATTTGCTATACTTTTCTTTTTAGGGAGCTAACAAACCTTCCAATTTAAATACTCCTTCCAGTCCCATTTATAAGATGTTATTTTTCATTACACGAGTATTGAGGAGATATAATTATGCTCTTGAATTTATAAAAAATTAGTATAAATTCCCAATTTTACCTCTCTTGATAAAAAAATGGAACAATTTATGAGACAAAAAAGTTATTAAATGAAAGGTAAAAAAGGAAATTTAAATAAAAAAATAACGTAACACCTTATAAATAGGACCAAGTAAATTTTCAAGATAACATTTTTAAATGAGACTGGAGGGAGTAGTTCTCAAGAGAGGGAAACTTTAAGAACAAGAAACATTTAACTAACTCATTTCTCTAGAGAACAGTGTTGAACAGTAAATAAATACAAGACGATAAACTTTAAAACCAAGCTTAATCTGTGATAAGAATAAATTGTTTTTAACAGGTAACTCGACTTTTTCCTGCCAAAGCATGTGCCTTCATGTAAGAAGAATAAGATTATAAGATTTCCTAGCAAGTCAATTTGACGAATTCTTAAAGTGGTAGATGATATATCTATGATCTTGCCTAACTGACCAAGGACTTCATATAGCAACCAGAACTAAATATATAGCATTAACTAAGTCATTAATTTCCTTGTCAGTAATCTCAAAAATGATAAGTTGATGTAGGACATGGGGGGTAAAGAGGGCAGAGAGAAGGAGAAGGATGGAGAAACAGAAAGAATCAGGAGAAGTAGAGAAATTGGGGCAAATAATCTCAATATCAATTCAATATGCAAAAGGTCTGACATCAAAATAACTCTAGGGCTATTTATAGAGCCCTAAATACAATTACTAATTATTAAATAATAATAATCTAGCTTAAACCTAGATAAGATAAAACATAGTTCAAACTAGATTAAATCTAATCTAAGTAATAATCTAAATCTCCATATTTAAATAAAAATAACCTAATTTAAATAAAATCAAAGAATCCTAATAAAGACAAAATAACCCGAGTTACATTTTCCATCATATACCTGAACCAACAAATTACATGCCAATGAAAGCAGCTCCTCACCCTGCATGCTCTCCTGTGGATCCAACTCCTTAGAAAAAGGAATGCTTTTACAATATATTTCAGCCATTTGCACACAACAGACTTCAAGCTCTGGGGACAAGTTTAGATGAGCTTGTATAAATGAACAGTAAACACTAAAAAATGAAAGCTCAGATTCAACTCAGTCTAAACTCTGAACTAGTTTAGGGGTGTAAAATAACTTTCTTATTTTCTAGGAAGATATTGAATAATGAAACAACGAAAATGTGTACACAACTACAGGAGACCTACCACTTGCTGAAGACTTGAACATGTTACCCATCAATACTTGTTGGATTTTGAAAAGGGATATAGATTGCCCAAGTTTCTTTGTTGGCAAGGTTGATAAAGCATCAGGATTTTTCTTTAACTTCTCCAAAAGTTCCATCTTCTTATCAGGATTGAATACTTCAGTAAACATCGCAACATCACTAGTAAAGCAGGGCAAGTGACCAAACCTATGACCATAAAAAAGACTTTAATTGTACCGCTGCACTTCTTCAAACACTTTATATAAGTAGGAAGGAACCAAACTCTGAGAAAATAGCTTTGCACCTAGCCAGCCAAGAGTTGCAAACATATGTTGGCTAAACCTTATAGAAACAGCATCAATTTGATTGATTATACTGCCATGGGCAAAGAGAACTTGGAACAGACTTTTCACGTTTATTATATAAACACTAAGCCATAAAGAAGCACTAATGGTAAACAGGCCAAAACATTATAACCAAAAACATTTCAGACATGAATTACTGATTACAAATTGAACAAGGATCTGCAAGGCTGCAGAACTGCAAGAACCAGATGATTTATGGACCTCATCTAGATCTGAATCCCCTTACAGGTTTTGTCCGATGGCATTAGCCAATATCAACTTTCGTACCAACCCCTCAGACGAACATACATGAGGTTTAAAAAGAAACAAAATAAGATTTTACATGGACAACAGGATCGAAGTTATCATGTACCTGCAAAAATAATGCACAATGGCATCCATTAAGCTGTCATCATTTCCCTTTCCACACAAATGCTTCCTTCTCTCAACTTCTATAGCTGCTAAGTATGGACCCCTTAGAGAGTTCTTAATGGTATCTGCTTGTAACTTTTGTATGAAAGCTGATGCTTTTGATACTTGACTATCAAACTGCACTCCCATTGTGCAGGCATCAAATTCCACAAAAATAGTAAGGCCCTGCTTTATGTATAACTCACTGAAAAAGTAAAAACCATTAAAGGATAAACATTCACCTCTTCATCTGTCAAGTGTGAGACCTTGTAACTCAGAAATTTTGACGGATGAACTGGATACTCAGCAGCCTCATTACACCATACGCTGTCATCTTCCAGCAAACAGCCTAGGTAATGAAGGAAAGACATCCAGTCATCTGGGCTGCCAAAATGAGACAACAACAACAGTAACAAAAAGAAAGCCGAAAAGGTATTAGCATAATAAAAAACTGAAGAGGAAGTCATGAATGGATTAAATCCTGGTCCCTAGAAATAACATCCAAAAATACACTTGATAACTAACTTGGTAAATTACAGATTGTAAATCTAGAATTTGTGATGGAAAAAGAAAAATAGTTTAAATGATGGCCCTAGATATATGTATGCATACGTGTATATATACAGTCAAATGGAACCTAGCATCAGTCAATAATGAAAAAAACCCTATGTTGTCAAAACCGGACTCGACATTGAACAAAATAGGACACTGGTTCAAGGTTCAATCGTTATCTAACCGGAGTTGGACCGGTAATGATTAAAATAACATATTTTAAACAAAAAACACAAGTTTAAACAAATTTTATAGTTTAATTAAAGTCTCAAACTAAATAATACTGAATTATCAATCTATTATCCACTACAAAAAAATTATTAATAGGTTTCATAACTCAATATTTAAATCTAAATAAGTTAATATTCACCTATAATTATATTTTAAGTTCAAAATAGTCAATTAATAATCCATTATTATATTATTTGTTATATAAATTTATAATTTTCAATAATTACATATTATAATAATGCTTATATAATATAATATAAAAAGAAAAAATATTTTATATTAAAAATGATATTATTTTGTCTTAAAACTAAAAAAACAAGTATTAAAAAAATTTAAAATTAGGACCAGTTCACAACCAAATCGGCTAGTTCAAGGCTGGTCCCACTGGTTCCTAAACCGGCCGGTTGTGCTCTATGTCCGAACCGGACCTAATATTGGTTCTCAGTCAAACCAGCCAGTTCAGTCCGATTTTAACAACATTTAAAAAACCTCATAAAAAAGAGAAAGAAATAAACATCATCTGTGCCTCGTAGAAAAGGACAAAATATTTTGACCACATTACTTTTTTGGTTCACAAGATGAAAAAATGGAGCTTAAACAACTAAGGTCCAAAACTAATAGTATATTACCTATATAAATGAACAAATGTCCAGAACAACCAGAAAGAAGACAATTAAACAACTAAAGCTCAAAAGCATAAATTTTTAATCCTCGATTTTAAGCAGGCTTTTCACACATTATGCTCATAACTTTGATGCTACTGCTAGCAAGATCATTTATACCCATATAACTGCCATCAGTTGCCAATTTAAGATTTTCCAAAATTAAATATAAACAGAGTCAATGCCCAAATGCATACCAAGAATCTAGAATTTTCTTAAAGATAGCAGCGGCAGCAGCATAGTCACCTGCCCGCGCAAGAAGTCTACCCTGTCAACTTAAAGTAAGCGAATACAGGTTGATGAGAAAAGTCAGAGAATAATGGTCCAAGTTGTTTCAAAAGTCAATCATAGATCAAAACTTAAAAGAATTTAACTTTTTTTTTTTTAAATTTAACTTGTTTTCAAAAACATTTCCTTCAAAGATGTGATTCCACATGTTACTTTTTATGTTTTTTTGTTTCTTTAATACCACACGGAACACCACATTCACATCAACCCTGGAATCTACAAGAATTCTTTTAATTTCAATCTATACCATATCAAGCACAGCTCAAGTCCCAGATATCGAGGTTCCCATTTAAATGGGTGGCCACTTTACAATAAAAAATGGAAATATAAAAGGTAGACGGAAGCTGCAGGGGGAGAGATCCTGAAAATACCTGTATTTGTAGCTTTTCAACTTCAATCATCAATAATGATCCAAAGTTCCCAGAGAGAATTTCTAAAGCATCCCCAAACTTAGCTTGCTGTTCCAATATGGAAAGGTAGACAATAAGAGCTGCAACAAATTTAGAAAATTTAATAAAAATATGATTTATTAAATGAACCATTATGACTGTTCATAATAAATAAGGCAGAAAAAAGTAAATCACCGTCAGGCTCATGCAGGCCATGTGAAGCAACATGTTTCTTAAGTAAACCTTCAGCTAAAAGTAAAAGTTTCTCTCCTCCGTTGTCACATAAAACCTATAAGGAGTCCAGTTGCCAAAAATATGTAAATGGAATAGATTTTATCACATTAATGTATCAAGCTAAGTATAAACAATTTTAATATATCCAAATGAAAATCAGAAATAATGTCATGTTACTGAACTATTGGAGAAAACCTCATTCAGCAAAAACCTAGATGTCAAAATTCCAGCATGGTATGTCTTAAGAACAAGAAGGAAATAAGTTTCTAGCATGAATAATATACAAGAGTTCGTTTCAAAAAATGGCAAAAAGAAAAAAATTGCAGTGTCAACCATTGTATATTGATAGCAGCTACAACTTCATCAACAATCAATTATATCTTTGCAACACATTCAAACAGATTAAGGGCATGGATGATTAAAACTTCATGATTTTCTTTGTCAGACATTCTTCATTGACCAGAAAATCACTTCTACACATCTGTAGCATCAATCATGAAATAGGAACTGTTTAGCTTCATTGCCAAACATCCAACAGTGAACATGCATAGAATTCTACACCCTCATTATGAATGTCCAACTACAACATTTCAGACCTGAAGCCAGATTTAACCACTGTGCTGCTGGCTGCTGCAACTATAAACAGAGTAGGTCCTGCCTCTGGTGACATACAGGTTTTGGGAAAAATCCAAACTGCATACATAACATCTTCTTCAATACTAGCTTCTTTTACCCAGGTGTTAACACTTAATTATATCTGGTATTGATTTGAAATATCATGCACTAATTTGTACTCTATTTTAATCTTGATCATTTTTTGTCTGATCATAGGAGAAATAAAGTATCATATCTAAAGCTCAATATTACCAATTCAACCAAAAAATAATTCCAAAATCAAGGCAATTGCTCAGTTGAATTTATCCAAAAACTTTGAGCATCCATCACGTTTTATTTGCCAGAGTATAATTAATAAATTATACGCCAGAAAAACCAAAGAGAACAATATCACTTGCAATTCATGATGTTCTTAGTTTATTGTTTTATACTACTTTTACATATTATCCATAGCACCCTGGCCACTCAAGCTGAACTCAAAGTTGAAACAAACATGACTCAACGCACAAATTAGCTTGCAGGTAACAGGGCAAAGAAGGGCAGTATAAGATAGGGAGAAGAACCTGTAATTGGATGCTACAAACAGCCCAAAGCAGAAACCTTTCTTCTCCAACGAGTTTGTACATTTTGATAGCTGTCTGCGAATCAGAAAATAAGTATGGGCAAAGTTATAATGTCCATAAATAATGTAGCAGAAGATGTTGTTGAAAGAAATGGAGGACCTACAAAAGAAAAAGAAAATCATACAAACCTGTTGTTGCTTCACGAATGAGTACTCACGAACATAGCAGTTAAATAGTCCCATCATTAGTTCCAGATTATTTGGGAATTTACTACAAGCGTGTTCATAGCAGCTGGTAGCCAAATCCACTGGTTAAATAGAGAAATTTTAGACGCCTAACAATGATATACATATAAAAAGATCACATCAACAAGAACTCAAATACTGACAGTGATCTAATCGCTGAAATACAATCTGAAGCGTACTGAGTGTAAGGTCATCCATCAAAAGAGAATCATTTGTATACAAAAGCTCTTTGCCATTCAAGCAAACAGAGAATGCTTCGTCAGGTTTACCCATTCTTTCCAAAATGAGAGCTTTGAGTGCCTGTATGACAGATGACAGAATATAATTACAATAATTCTGGTTATGAGTTATGACACACACTATGCATGGCAAAAGAGCCAGCAGATTTGATCCAAGAAAATTTATTTCCCAAACACCCAACCAAAAATACGAAAGAGAAAAAAGTCTCTGTATTTCAAAATGACACGCCCTGCATTTCCAAGAACCAAAAGAAAATGTTTCATAAATGAGGTGCAAACATCCTCCAAGACTGCAAAAGTATAGTACCAAGGAAAGAAGAGCGCAAGATACTAGCGTGGGGAAAATAAAGAACCCAAAGATCACCAGCAAACTAAAAGAGGAACAATTTAAGTTCACAAAACCCAACCCGCATTCTAGATAACTCTAATTGTACAGTTATTTGCACTCACAAGACTCCCAAAACCAGAACCAAAAACAAGAAAAGAAAATACAGAAAGATTGAAATTTGAGGAGTGAGTTCCATCTTACCAGTGCGTAAGGTGAATTAGGATGCTTAGCAAGAAGTGCAGTAACATGCTTGAAAGCGTTCTTGAACTGGCGTGAATCAATGGCGTCCCAAATGGGCCGTACCCGTCGCTCGGGAATTCCACCGGCTAATCCAAACTTGGATGCCATCAGAGTAAGGATTGACGATCAACGGCAGCTAACTGCAGTAATGATCTTTTAAAACGTTGAGTCCCAGAGACGAACGGAACTGAAAGAAGTATCCGCAGGGAAGCAAACCGGAAACCTAACAAGCACTTCTGTTTGAAGTATTTCTGTTTTTTCATAGGACAAAGACCTGTTTGAAGTAAACCACACAGTACACTGCATACTTTCTCTTTTTTTCTTTTTGGAATTCTTAGACCTGTTTTTTTAATTTATTGGGCCTTAATTTCTTGGACTTTGGCCCAATAACATTGCTTATACCCCTGATAACCCCGTGCTGTTGTATTCATTTCTTTTTTTTTTTCTTTTGGCCCCTGAAAAATGTGCTGTTGTATTCATTTCATTCTTCTTTTTTTTTTTAACAACCAAAGTATTCATTACATTCCCGATCATGCAAAAATGTTTGCATGGAAACAAAAAAAAAAATCACCTGAAAATGTCTGGTGGAAGAGTAATTTTATTTTGTAAGCATTAAAAATATCCTAACCGATAGCCAAAAATTAATCTAATTAAATTCTAGAGATCATCAAAATAGATTTTATTTCTCTTAACAAAATATTTTCTATACATACAACCAAATAAGTTGAAAAGTAAACTATATACTATAAAAAGCTAAAGGAACATTCAATTTTATCTTTCAGATATTTTCTGTTCATTTGCCGTTCCTCCTAACGTCGGGTCGGGCGAGTTAGAATTCATAAATCAACGTGTCTTTTTCAATTAGGTTTGGAATATTAGATTTCTTTAGTTTCTTTTTTGTTTTCTTAATTTTTATTCTAATGGCATATAAGGGAGGAGCACATAAATCAATGTGCCTTTTTTGTTTTCAATGCTTTTGATGTGTTGGTTGTCGTATTCGATAACAACTTTGAGGTTTGAATAAAAAAATTATTTGCTTTCTCATAGTTCCTTATTACTCAGCAACCAAAAATTTGGGGTTTGATATAAGGACTTTGTTCGTTATTGTTCCTTACATGAATTAATCAAAATCCGATTTACAATAGTACATTATATTGATTACATGTTTATAGATTAAGGCTGTATTAAGAGGGCTGAATTCTATATGAGCAAGACCTTTGGACGTTGTTATATAGCAATTGGCATGCATTATGGAGGTCAAATCCAAGTTAGTCTTCCATGCCTTTTTTAATATTGATGGTCTATTTGCATAAATTTATTTTTTCCAATTGTCTTAAGGATTATGAGTTTTACATCTCTTTTTTCTTTAAATGAATATAAAGTTTATGGTTAGTTTATCTATTTTCGCGCCTCATAAGATTATGATTATTTTGTTGGTGACTCAATTTTGATTATGATGTTTTAAAATTACAAGAATCAAACATGTAAAAATAATTTTGCTACTTCTTTCTCTGCAAGTCTATGCTTATGACATGGTAAAATAACTTCCCACGGTCTAATATTGGCATCTAATAATTTTTTATGTTGCTTTTATACATAAATTGCATCAACATTTGGAGCCCATCCCTACTTCCAAAAGAGGAGGGAATGATCAATTTAAGGTCTACTATAGGCATGAATTGTTCAATGGCTTTTTATCATTTTCTTTTTAAGTATTCCTATCTTAAGGAAAGTTGTGCAATTAATCATGACAACAAAGAAGGGCAAGTTGATGTCAGACACGGGAGACTAGTGGGATTCAGTTAGAGACTTTTTGTGGGGTAAGAGAGGTAGGCATGCATATGGAAATTCTTTAGAAGCTTGAGGGAGGGGTGGAAGCTTTTTTTTGAAAAAAGTTCCATTTTGCAACTAAATATACTGTATTGGAAAAAAAGGAAAGAAAGTGGCTATCTAGCACAAATAGGAGCATATTTTGCTTTTCTGCTGGGAGGATTTGTAACTTGATTTCATTTCAATGAACCCTAGTGTTGATGGCTAGGTAAAATGTTTGAGATTTGCATCAACTCTCACCAAGTCCCATTAGCATCTTTCTTTGATAAAAAAATTACATCTAATACATGGTTAAATCTAATGGATGTGTGCTACTTTGATAATGTAGTTTTATACATTAGTGGAAAAAAATTGATCTAAGACTAAAATTTAGAACAGTCAAAAAGAAACCCGTTCTAAAAAATATGACTGATGGCATTTTTGTAAATAAAATATGTAGTTATTTATTATCTAGAACAGTCACTTGAAGCACTATCTTTTATTTAATCTTTCAGTATGGTGAAGATTTGTGCATTTTAAAATTTTTCACTTTCCAGTACAGTTAAAGAGAACCACCCATCCTCTAAAAATTTGTAACTTTATAGAAATTTTTGGCGCTATCTTTAGTCACTACATCTAAACTTAGGCGCTCTCTCATGGTAAACCCTTCTCCTCTAAATTTTCAAAGCAAAGCCCTAAGAAACCACACTCAATAGCTGCGTTCTCTCTGTCAACCAAAATACTTGTCGTCGACACCTCGCAACCATTGGCACAATTTACTTCGGCTCTCTAGGAAAGCCCTCACCATTGGCACTCTTCAACTCGACTCATTACCACTCACCTTTGGCCTCTCTCCACCATACCATAGCCCTCACCATTGCTATTCTGACGACACAGGCTGACGGAAGGTGTGCTTTGTTGTTCAAGGAGCTTAAAGATTCGATGAGGTAATAATTTTCTCCATTATTAAGTATATTTAGAATGTGGCAAAGCATTGCAAATTTGCAATGGATGGGTTAAAATATTAGAATAGGTTGGTGTGTGTTGCTTTGGAGGAATGGTGGAGCAATTATCGGATTGTGATGATATCAATAAAAGCCATAAGGGAAAACTTAGTATAAAACCTCTTGCGTCTTCCCAACAACTTTGGGCAAGTAAATCCAACCTCGAAATGCTTTTAAAATGAAATAGTAATATTTATGTCTCCATCAATGCCGACAAATGGAACAAGAGACATCTTTCTCCAAGTGTAAAACTACCAAGTCAGAGAACGGTGAAATTGATTTTTTTAAGTGAAACTCTTAAATTAAATTAAAATTTACCTCTCATGGTTTTAATTTCTAGCTCCCAACTATCTCACTGTGCTGGTGTATGAACATCTCCATTGTTGATGCACGATTTTGACAAGCTTCAATATTCTGCAAGGCTGAGTATTATAATCTCATGGATTTTTTCTATTTTTTACTCTAACATTATACATATACTATTAGCTGTTAATTAATAGCCAGGAATAAAATTTCTTCCTTCAACCTCTTGTTCTTGTACATCTGTTTATTAATCTTAATTTCAATCTCCTATTTATTTAGGTCAATTTGGTTAAAAATGATGGCCCCTGCATCTCATGTTACTATGAGTTCTGAGCAACTTTGTAAGGCCACATAATTCAGTATTACTTTAAGAGCGAAAAAATTATTGTAGAATGTTCACAACAAGTGGATGTATGTAGTACATATTGAGATTAAAGACTCCTGAAAAGCATCTAATTTCCCCCTCTCTTACTTTAGCTTTTCATTGAATTAAATAAAGAGGGAGATAGACTTCAAAACTTCAAAATCTCCCCACTCAAGGGAATAGACTTTAAAGAATTTTAGTATCTCCTCATTGAACTAGCTTTCGAAGCTTTGTACTAAAGTGCAAGAAATATTAAATAGTTTTGATGTGAGTGTCAATTCTCTCTGTTTTTTTTCTTAAGTAATTATGTCCCCTGTATTTGGGCACCTCAATCTTGTCATTGCCTGTGATTGTTTGTATTTGTGCACATCAATTCTTGACATTGGATTCATATTCATAACAATCATTTAGTTTAGCCTACTATGATGGTTTGGAATGTGTACAAAGACTAGAAGCATACAAGTACCTTGGAAATCTAGTTTCATAGCCTTGGAAGATAATAAGTATGGTTCAAGGAAAGCTAAATTCTCTCTAGCAGATCAAGTACCTAGATTATGGTTCATGTATTCAGTTTTAGGAAGATTAATGATGTTGTGATGTAATTTTTTCTAGTGATAACAGATAAGACCCATTTCATCCCAAAAGTTTAAACTATTAAGGAAAAGCCAAATAAATATTTTATTAATATCTCTAACAAACCCTCATGCAAAAACTTAGTTTGTTTTTTTAGGCCATTGGGTGATAGGGGTCCAATTCCCAATCATTTGATCATGAAAGCTCTGATTCAATGTGAAACTAGAAAGAGAGAAAAAGTGGCAAAGAAGAGAAACTCTTGTTTATCCATAATTCTAATTTAAGCAGTTATTGTATTTATTATATTGCTGCTGCTGCTACAGCTATATGCAATTAAGGGTACAATTGTAATATTACATAGCCATAAGTCCAGTTGTAGAATAAATATGGAAGGTAGAACCGGTGTCCACAAATAATGGTGCTGTAATGGTTCAACCTTGAGTTTAATTACTCTATAACCTTTATTAATGACTCATTTAGTTGAATTTGGTGATTCCCATAGGAGAGAAAGAGATGTATTTAGAATTATGAAGATCTCATACATTTGATTTTGATAGAATCCTGGTGGCTGAATCTATGCATTTTTCTAGTTTGAAAGACATATCATATTTTGGGGTGATTGAAGAGATTTAGGAGGTTAATTATATGAAATTTAAAGTGCCTGTTTTCAAATATAAGTGGGTTGATAGTAATAATGGTGTACAAATAGATGAGTTAGGTTTTACATTGGTTGATCTTAATAGGGTTGGTTATAAGGAAGAGCCATTTATCATGGTAGCCCATGCAAAACAAGTGTTTTATGTCACTGATCTAGCTAATAAAAGGTGGTCTGTGGTTCTTCAAGGGAAAAGAATGTTTGTTGGTGATGAGAATAATGAATTGAGTTTTGAAATTTGTGAGACTCCTCCTTTTGCATCAAGGCTACTTGATGAAGAAGATGAAATAGATGATGTTTATGCCATAAGCAATGATCATCATGAAGGGATATGGGAGAATACCCCTACATGAAAAAATTGAAAAACTAGCGGGAGGTAATTAGTTTGTATTTTAGATATCATGGTTTATAAAGGATTCATAAGTGATTTGATAGTTTAAATATCATAGTTTTAATTATATGTGTTACTTATCTTATGTGAAAGTTTAAATATCTTCAATTTACTTACCTTCCTTATATTATTGTTTAAACAGGTAAATGGGCTATCCCTCTAGCAATTCTCAAAGTGGGCAAGCCAGTAAGCCTACCCGTAAAATAGGTAGGCAAGGCACACGATTGACAGACTTGACCCTTGGTCATGGTGGTGAACAAAGGATACATATTGATTTTAGTCCAAGCGGAAACCCTATTAGGCCTAATAGGATCCGATTTAAGAGTTTTGTTGCCCTACTTGGACGCAGTAAGGTGAGCATCCTGTTGAATGATTGGACTAATGTATCCAACAAAGTGAAAGGAAATATTTGGGACAGTATCTTGGAATATTAGACTACATACTTATCTTATTATTTAACCATTATATGTATCTATATTACTAACTTCCTTGTTTGCGTGTACATTGTAGCTAACTTATGACGTTCCTGCTAATAATACTTTGGTGAAGAAGAAGAAGATCAAATATGCAGGGGAGCATTGGAAGGCCTTTAAGAGCAATCTCACCACTAGATACATCTTTGGTGACTTGAAGGGCTACAATCCTTGCGATGATTATTAGTTTCTTGATGAAGAGACTTGGCATGCTTTTGTCAAAAGTTGAGAAGATCCGACATTTCAAGTTAGTAAATGTAGAATGAAGAAATGAATTGATTTAATTTTTTATTTATCTCTACAACTAAACTTTCCATTTATTTTGTTAACAGGAGAAAAGAGTAAAAGGTCAAGAGTTACAAGCAAAAAATTTCTATCCCCATACATTGTCTCGTGGGGGTTATGATGGGCTTGAGGAAAAGATTATGCAGGAGAAGTGGAAAGAGCAACAAGAAGCTGCTCAATCTAACCCATCCATTGTTATTAATCCTCTATTTCCACCTACTCGCCATGAGAAATGGAAGAAAGCACATAGGAAAAAGAAAGGAGAATATGTCACTGAGGAGGCTCGTATGGTTGCTAAGAAGATTGTAAGTAATTTAGGATCAATCAATTGGCTTTAGTATTTAATGCATGTTCTATTTATGTTTATTATTGTATGTTACAGGATGAGCTTTAAGAACAATACTCCCAAGGGAGCTTTACTGCTGTTGGGCGAAAAGACATCTTGGCCACTGCTCTAGGAAAAGAAGAGCATGGTGGTTGTGTCAGGGGAGTTGGAGGAGCAATCGGCATCAGGGAATACTTTGGAGCGCTTTCATGCCATGTCTCAGGAATAATGACAAGGGAGGAGATGGAAATGATGTTGGAAGCAAAGGTGGAAGCACGAGTGGAAGCAAAGATAGAAGCTTGGAAAGAGCAAATGATGTCTATGTTTGGCTCAATGGGGCTGCCTTTACGGATGAACACACCTACTGAGACAAACAACTCTCTCATTCCTCATAGCACAAAAAGGAGTTGTACACCTAGGCCAGTACCAAAGGATCCTCCCCTACAAGCAAATGGAGAAGCATGTGAGCTCTATTTAGAGGATCCCCATAGGCTTTTAGTTGCATATGGGAGAGTTCACAACTTAGGGCAATTAATCCACCACAAACAACTCGAAAAAGATCAAGTGAGGGTGGCAATTGAACGGGTTGAAGTTGCAGATGCTCCAGTCCCATTTGCCAATGATGAGGTTGTAACAGTGGGGCAAGCCCTCAAGAATTTTATTTTATGGCCAAGTAAATTAGTCCAAGTGGTTTCAGCTCAGGTACTCAATATCTTATTACTATCTTGTGTTTCCTTATACTTTATATTTTATATGGCTTGCAATTTTTTTTATTCATTACTTACTTATATAGGAAATTGCTCCATCAATGCCCCAATCCCAACCCCAAATGGATCCCCTAAAACGTCTATGTTTAGAGACAATGGACATCAAGTGGCCTATGAGGGTTCATATGGATTTAGGGATTGTGTCTGATTTGCATGATTATGACTTCTACATTTACCAGAAGGATATGATGGAGTTCTTGACGAATGCTAAGCTAAACATATCGATTTTGCAATTGTTTGTGAAGTAAGTATATTCTAATCTCTAAATGATTTCTAAGCATTCAACTTTCAAAACTCACATATTTGTAATATCATAGGTATCTCCATCACCTTTGCAACTTATCAAGAAAAAGTGATTTGTTTGGATTCATTTGCCCACATCGCATCCAACACCTAGGGAATAAGGAAAGTGAAATAAAAACCTACATCAGTTCAAGGCTCCAGGAGGGCAATAAGCAATGTTTCTTTGCATCATATCATCGCGGGTAAGAAAAAGTTTGTAATTATTATGATATTATGATTTTGTATAATTCATTCTTTATTTTGTAGGGACCATTGGCAATTGATGGTTATTTGCCCTCGACAAAATGCTATCACTTGGTTCTACTCTATATGGAAAGAGCCAAAAGACAAGTTTAGGGATATGATTAAGACGTAAGTGTGTTTATGTTAGATTTTGCTTTGTGATATTTATTAGTCTATGATATAATTCATCGGGAATATGATATTAAGTTAAACTATTCTAATAAATGTATTTCTTTCTAGGTGATTCTAGAATAGACTTTCCTTTTGGATTCTCAAATCGATATTATTCTACCTGACTATGCAAGGATTGTACCTCAGAGTTTTTATTTTCTTCTTGCACTTTTATATTTGACTATGCAAGGATTGTACCTCAGAATTTTGTCTGGCCCACCTTTCAGTGGGACCCATCTCTAACATGTTCATGTATTTTTTTTTCCATTTAGTTTGGTTTACTTATTTGTCATAACCTAGATTTACTTAAGGATGTCTAGAAACTATCACATATGTCTGAAAGTTTTGAAGACAAGCGGAGAAACTAGGTTAGTAGGCAAACAGGACATACTCGAAAAGGTTCAATATTGTCATATATACTAGGTTGATAAGTACGATCCTGTTGGCTGCTTTGAAATATCTTATACATACATCGGTCTCTTTGTTTTTCCTTGGAATTTTGGGACATTATAATGACTCAGCTTACATTTCTTCGTATGAGCAATGCCTTCAGAGTTTTCTTTTCTTTTTTTTTTGGTATTAGCTTGTGATTGAATGATGTGATATATATTTTAAATTCTCATATGAATTATTGATTTTTTATTGCTTTTTTATATTATTAATTTTGATGAAAGGATTGTAATTCGGATATGGTGCTATTACATTAACATTGAAATATCCTGTAAGTTGCTTTTGCAAACTTGCTTATAATATGCTCTCTGGTTTTTTTTTTTATAATAGATTCTATTTATGTTAATGGTACTTGTGTGTATTTCATTATCAGAGCTTTGGATACTTACCATGTCATGAAAGGTAAGCATCAAAATATGATGCAAGATGTCATGTGGGAGTACCCAAAGGTAAGCTTTGAACATGAGCTCTTTATGGAATAATATTTTCCCCATTTTTTATTTTGGTTATTCTTTTTTCATTTGTAGTGTCGTAAACAACCAGGGAGCATATAGTGTGGTTACTATGTGATGAAACATATGCTTGATATTATCACCTTAGGCACTGTTGGTTCATACAAAGGGGTAATTATATTTTTCACTATTTCATTTTGTTCCTTTGCGATTTATTCATGTTTTGATAGGCTTTGAATTTGCAGAGATTTGATAATATTGAACCTTTTTCTGGAGAGGAAATTAAAAACATTAAGATCCAGTAGGCAAAATATTTTCTAGAGGTCATTCTATATTGAAGGTTAGGTTATTTACTTTTGAAGATTGAAACTAGTAGTCATTCTTGGTATAATTTTTCTATCTTTAAATTGTCTTTGTACTTATTATTGGACAAAACTTGGAGAAAAGTAGTGGATAATTAGTAGCTTGGATTAGCAAGTTTTATTGTTTTAGTTGGCAACATATATATTGATAGGTGTTGAAATCGTTTAGTTAAGTATGCAAATGTCCCTTTGATTTTCTATTTTCAATTAATGATGGTATAAGAAAGAGGCTAGTTTCTTGAGCAAAATTCAATGTGAATTAGTTGGATTATTTCTTATTCACTGTAGAGGGTCAATGAGTTTATCTTGTGTTTTCTTTACAATGCATAATATTTACATGTTTTAATTGGCTTCTAGGAGTTTAAGTTCACCATGTTTTTGCTTAAATTTTAATGTACTTGATGTCATCTATATATGCATCTGTATTGAGATTGCATAAGTGTGGAGCAAGTATGAGGCTTGCCTTTTTTATGACATGTATATATGTTTTGTATTTCTCACAATTATTTTACTAAACATCTACAGGCATGTGTAGATTAAGTTCAATCATGAACGCTATTTTGATTCACTTGAGTTGTACAATGTTTGTAATATATGGCCATATTTCTTTATGTTCGAAAGCTTTTTATTCTTTTTCTTGTTGGTGGTGTTTTTTTTATAAGATTAAATATGCATGCAATTATATGTTTTTACACTATTTACAACCAAATTTTATCTAAATGTTCTTTTATTCTATGGTCATGCACCATGTTTAACTATTTCTTATCTTCAAGATAAATATCATTTATATCACATATTGATTATTCTTTACCTATGACATTTTTTGCGGGGGTTTATACTAGGGGAAGGTGCATATGTAGAAGATGAAGTATGATTAGTTTTTGTTTGACAAAATCTTTTTGATTTAAGTAGCCAGAACTATGATCTTTAGAGTCCAAGTTTGTATAGTTGGGTTAGGGAAAAATATGATTGCTTTTTGGAATTGATGTTGGGTTATGGAAAAACTTTATGATTGTTTTTTGAAGTTAGAATGCATATATATATATATATATTTGTTGAGTCCTAATTGGTTTCTAACTTTAAAGTAGCTGCTATATATAGAGAGTATTTTGGATAAATATAGTTACAGGTTAGGATGGATGTCAAAATTGAGTATGCTTATAAAAAAAAATTATTTTAGAACGGTTATATTAAGCACCGTTTTGGAACTTGGAATTTCTAGAATGGTGTCAAACAACAAACCATACTAGAAAATGTTGTTCGATTACATTTTCCAAAACAGTTTCTTTTGTTAACCATCCTAGAAATATTTTTCTAGGACGGTTAACCAACCGTTCTAAAAAGTGTGATTTTCTATTACCCCCATTTCTATAACTATGGGTTAACCATTCTAGAAAGTCCATATTAACCGTTCTAGAAAGCATTTTTTCCACTAGTGATATAATTTTTAGCTTTCCTCTATTTCAGATAGTACTTTTGATTCCATTCAAAATGACATTTGACCATGTTGCTTTGATCATGTAGTTTATATCATTCTTATGGTTGAATGATTGGCAAGTGAGTTGCTACCATTGCGTATGAGAACTTGTGGTTCTTATTTATTTTTAATGTTTATGAAATATTTGCTGTTACTTTTTCCCCCTCAATATTTTCTTTATGGATGTGTATGAAAAGCTTAGCTTGTCATCTCCAATGCCTTTAAGCAAGTCGTTTATTGAAGATTCACGAGCTAGCATTAAGACTTCTCCCAAAGATCATCATTAGTATGAATTGAATGATTGGGTATTGGTCCATTAGTTACTGATGTTTCTTTTATTCCTCCCAAGCCCAATGATGTTATTGCAATAATTAGCTTACTCTTAACTACTATGGAGAGACATGTTAAAAGCATAAATAAATGGAAACCCTTTTGGAGTTGAATTGTTTCATAATTACTTTTATTATGCCTTGTGTGCTATTTCTCTTGATGGTTGGATTTTTGTATGGAGTATTTTTAAATTTGCATTGCTGCCATTGATCATTTTGTATGTAGTTTCTGATGTATGCCAGCAGCAGGCTATCTCAGCTTCTAATTTCAATATTTTGTTTTTTCTTTTTATGACCTTTCATTTTTAGAGTAAGAAATTCTGTTTCCATTTAGGATCCTAATTATATCACTATGAATTACTATGACATAATTCTATATCAATGGTGGAAACTACAATGTTATTGCTATGCTATTTCTAAAATCTGTTATTTTTCTTCACAGTTGAACAAGTCTGCATTGTCTTCTGCAACTATTATGGGGAAACAAATGTTAAGGGGTAAGCTTTTTCACAATCCCCTATTGAATTTGAATTTTGATCTTGTATGAAAGGTGATAAAGAGTAATTAAAGGGATGCATTCACAGTTCAAGTGCCTTAGAGGCTTGCAACGAGTAAAAGAGGAGTATTAATTGGTGAAATATATGTTAGATTCTCTGTCCAAGGTAAAGACTTCAGTATATTGAGCATAATTTTTATGTCTGTATTAAGATCTATGCTCCTTGGAAAAATTAGTTTTATGGATGTCTTGCTAGGACCAATTTTTTGAATTTTAAGGTTATCAATTGCTTTAACTGCAATGGACTAATTTTTATTCTTTTTTTTTTTGGTTAAATTTAATGTGGATGTAATATTTTTTGTTACTTCAATCGTGAATATTTTCACCTTATCTTTTTGCCAAAAAAGTAGGTATGAAAGTGGTTGCATTCCTTTGAATTTAAATACTAATATGAAATTTTATTGTGGTATCTATGAGATTTTAGAAGGACTCTGTAATTAGGAAATACAAGTTTTAGAAGTATATCCATGTGTACTAACTTGCACCATGATTTTTCCAATAAGGTTGAGGTTAATAGGAAATAAGGTTACTTTATATTGCAAGACTTTGGTCCATGACAAAGTGTCAAATGCATAATTTCTTCCTCGTGGAGTAAGTCTTCAAGCTATTGACATTGGTCCACGCTAAAATTTACACTCCTCTCTCTCTCTCTCTGCCAATAGCTATAAAAGAAAAAATATTTTACTGTCACCTCAATTCCTTTTTTCTCTCCAACACATGTTTTAATTTCAATGTACTATCCTCAAAGTTAGAAATGTATGAAAAGTAGAATTCAGGTGATTTGGAAATATACATTTTTGCTGTTTGGTTTTTTGATAAACCAATTAGATTAGAAGTTGTTGCCTATGATGTCAATTCAAAAACAGTTCGTTACATGTGGATATGATAATTGTAATTATTACATTCATTGAATTTTTTTAATCCATCACATGGGGATATCATGCTTTTAGTTGTTAGTTTTCATAAACTTTATTTCTAATTCAAACATAATTAATGGAGAAGTTAGGATTGGAGATCTTGGATTGGCAATTGTCCTGCAGCGGCCTACTAGATGAAGTGTCATTGGTAATATACTTCACCTTCTCCAAGTGTTTTGACTAGATTACATCATATGGATTAAGAATTTGGTTGTCATGCTTTGCTTTTACCTTTCACTTTGCAAGGACACTAGAATTCACTTGTGACATATATTCTTTTGGTATGTGTATGTTAGAAACGATATTTGATAGGAGTTGTTGCAACTAATTCTTTTTGGCCAATTTGACCCTACCATACTATTGACACTAACCTTCTCTAGATATTAATGCTCTTAGCTACTTGTATATTTTTCTATTAGGCTCATTACAAGCTTGGCTAAACAAATATCTATTAGGCTTTATCTGTTGAAAAGCTTAGGTATTGGAATCTGCTAAATATATCTTTTTCTCTTCTGTGTGTTTATTTCTATTGTGATTGTAAATTTTGGTAGCTCGGTTATCTTCTTTTTCGTAGATTGGGACAACTGTTTACCAAGATCATATATTTAATTAAGTTTCAATTATTTTGGATCAAAATTTTCCTTTGCTTTTTGTTTAGACTTTTTCTTCCTTTCATGGTCAAATTTCTATATGGTCAACACTCAGGAAAAAATTTAGTGACTGTTGTTTAATACATTTATCCTTCTAATGTTCAGGTAGTTATGAAATAACTATTTAGGTCGATTAATGTGAATTGTTTAATGGTAGCTGTAGGAAGAATTAAGTAATTGAGTATTGAGGAAAAGAATGATGGAGCCAATGGCAAGGGATGAGCTAGGAAGAATTCTATTTTTTTTGGCAGCAATTTTTTAAAAAATATAATGTGTCTGTGTTTTAAATTGTTTTATATTTGTGATAATTTTTTTACAAAAGTTCCTAACCCAAAAAAATGCCATCTCAAATTCTCTGTTTAAGAGGTTTGGCTGCATTTGTTAATGGATTTGACTGAATGATGTTGAAATTCCTTTTTAATAATTCTTTTGTTGAATTTAATATTGATTACAGTTTTCTTCTTGTATATAAAAAAGAAAAATCTAATGTTGTAGAATCAGCAAAGGAAAGAGGAATTTTGATTAATGACTCAGAATTTAATCAGCAAAGGTCAAGTCCTCTTCATTTTTTAAATAACTTCATTGATTCTATAACCCCTTTTTTGGTGCCATGATAGACTTTAAGATTCTATCATAAATGTGGAGGTTGAATGTATCATCAACTGTCTCATTCTATTCTTCATCTTCAAATGTTTACAGGTCACTCTGGAGGTTGGATATATGGTCTTATTATTAGTGTACATATAGTTCACGATAATCCTTTGCTCATCACTTTGTTGATGATAGGTGTTTACCTTATATTGTGAATAAGCCAAACGACATTTTCTGACATTGGTAAATTTTCATCCAAATTGTCTATTGCTTAATATGATAACTATTTTTGTCTTCATGTAACTCTGCCTTCAACAAACATTAATTTTTACATTTTCTTTGTAGTTTTAAAGTTAAATGTAATACCAAGTATTGAATAGTTGCTCCTTTGCAAATACATGTTTCACAACTACGGAATGATTTTGTAAATTTCATACATCTTATTGAATTAAGTTGTTTAATACATTTTTTATAGGTTTTCTATTCTTCATTATAGTTGTAGGGATACTTGCAAATTGGACATTTTTTAAAATTTCATTCTTTGTTCTTCAACCTTCAATGTCTTCTTAGACATAGACATCTTTTTCTTCTATATTTAAATTTATTTTTTTCTATATTTAAAATAAAATCTTGGTGAGTGGATTACTTTAAAACTATTATTTTTTTCCCAGTAGGGATTCTTGATACATTGCAAATGTTGTTGGGTGCAATCATTAGCTTTCAGTCTTATCTTTGTATTTGGTTTTCTTATTGTCATTAAACATAGTTGATATGTATGTTGTTGGGCTCCTTGCTATTTAGCAAAGTGTCATTCTGTGTGACAAGATATTATCTCAAAGAAATAGGACCCATTAATAAAATATATTACTTGGCTGCAAATGTCAGAGTACATTTTGCAATTTACTACAATGTCTTAAGGTCATTGTAAACATCAATTGTTGAAACTAAAGTCTTTGCTTTTTAATTCCATGCAGTACATAATTATATTGGCAGAAAGAATAACTTAATGATTGAGTTCTGCACTATTCTTTATATGATATATCAGGTTAGGTGACTATTCTGATTCGAAGCCTTCATGTTTCTTTGCTTTCATTGATACCTCTTATTAGATTATATTTGACCATACTAATACTAAGAAACCTGTTTTTTCAGTTTGAAGTTTAGATCTTTTAGCACATCACTCCAATAAATATGAAAGAAAAAAATTTTAATCTTATAATGAATTACCTGAGATGTGAAATCTGGGCTTGGATTTCAGAATGTTAAGATTGGATGATAAATACTCTAGGTGGAACATGGTTTATCATGTGAATTTGTTTCAATTGTAGCTTGATTATCCTTATATTACAGATGCTTGGGAAACTAAATTGCCCCCATTTTCCATACTTGGCATCGTGAAGTGTGGCCAACAATCATTTATGAAAATAGTTTTGCTAATGGGTTGTAAAATTCTTTATTTCTATCTTCCAAGGGACACTCTAACCACTATATCTCCCTTAAATGTGCATTTTCTGCCAAGCAGCATCAGTTTGGATTGGCATTTTAGTAAATCATTCTTGTATTATGAAACTTTATGTTTTGTAAAAGAATTTGGATTTGGTATATTATGAAGTGGGTTTTTGCCGCAAGAATAGTGACTTATTGTTCATATTGTTTAAAGCTTAGCTTGTGTTTGAACAACTTCCAGTACTATTGAACAAGGACTATTGCCAAGAGCATTGTATTTTAGCCCTTAACTAATTGTTCTACTATTTTTTATATTATTGTTTTTCAGGTTTTATGCTTTGGCATAAGAGAAGACCACTATATTTTGTTTAATAATTTCTCTTAACTCTATTAGCTGATCCATGATTAGGCTGCACTAGATATTTTACCTATATATATATTTGTATTTAAACATTCGTAGAGGTTAATAATTTGTCTTAACTCTATGAAGTGATCTATAATTATGGTCTATATATTTGCATCAATTTTTTTTCTTCCTCACAGTTCATCTCAATTTAAATATGTTTACCAATGACGACCATGGGATGCAAGGGAATATTGCTAATAGATTATTTAACATTAGTACGATTTGAATCAAGCCCGTGTGTTAGCACTGTTTTAGCGTAGTTTAATTTAAAGCCAAAAGCTCTTCAGGCCCAAAAAATAAAGTGAGAGTCTCTTATTTAAAAAAAAAATCACCCAAAAATGTCTAGCTTATGAGTGTAGTAATTTTGCATGGCTTTAAACCATAGCCTCTTGAGGCCCAAGAGAAAAAAGTCATAGTCTTTTATTAAAAAAAAATCCAAAGAAAACATTTACTCCCTCTAGTCCTTTTATATATATATATATATAAAGACACTTTCAACTAACTCATATAGATTAAAAAATTTAGTTACATTCTCAAAATTCTAAAAGAAATAAACAGTCATTTTTACGACTAATTAAAATAATACAATTTTCATTAAATTAAGCTATTAATCATTATTACATGAAAAATGATGTAAAACCAATTAAAACATAGGATAAAAATATTATTTAAATCAAAATTGATTAATCAAACTTAAGTCTATCAAAGATTCCACTCCTCTAAATAACAATTTATAAGATTGAAAAGTAAATGATTAAGGATAAAAAATAGAATAGTATTATTTAATATTATAAGGTACTTCATAAAAAGGATGAGAGAAATCTTCTAATTGGTGACTTACAAAAAGGAATGGAGTATTGCATTGAAAACTTTGTTTCAGCATCTTACTTAAAAAGGGAAAAAATTTCCCTCAACTGAATATAGCAAGGGATTAAAATAGGTTTGGATTCTCTTTTGCTGTTGCTAAAACAACAGCACCATTCAATAGTAAATATGGACTATCCAAAACAATTCATATTCATTATATAATTTTCTTAATTTTAAAAGAAACAAAACATAGAATAAAAATAATATCCCAATTGTATGCTTTTAAAAAATAATAATTAATAATAAAAATAAAAATAAAAGTGTAATATTTATCTTATAACCAATAAAAGTGTAATATTAAATCTAGACAATCTAGATTAATTATAGACAATTTGGATAGTCCAAATTTATTGTTGAAAAAAGCACTACGCTACTACTATTTTTCTTGAATAGAGAACCCGTGCCCAAAGCCAATACCCTTCTATATTTCTTTGTTTTTTGTGAAGCACACTTTTATATTCTTTGTATATTAACTTTTACGTCACTTAATCTTGAAATTTTTCCATTAGTTTAAATTTTTTTCTTAAAAAATGAGTTGCATTCTTTTCTTCAGTGTCTTAAATATACATTTGTTATATATTGGCTACTTATTGAACCCTAAAACATGTAAAATTGCATACTTTTATTGAAATTAAATGTTATAAAAAAGTTGATAATTGAATAATATTTTATTCAATTATCAACTTAATATTATTCAATTATCAACTTTTTTCTTTGGCAAAAAAAAATCATATTTTTATATAATTATCTGATTAGGTCTAAGCATTGTCTAGTTTTACTAGGGATAGCTTTTCCAACGTGATTTTTTCTATTCATAAAGCTCGAAAACTCGAACTCGAGACCTTACATATGGATGTTAAATCCTTTACTACTTAACCCAACCATGATTGACCATTGGATTGAATCATATAACACTACTAGAAAAAAACATATTAGTGATGAATAAATCTGTCATCAAAAGCTCAATTCCATTACTAATGGTTAAATTAGTGACAGAAAATTCCGCCACTAAGTTCATTGGAAATATCGAGTTACTAATTTCATATGACGGAATGGAATCCATCACTAATTAGTGGCAGAACCTACCGTCACTAATATCAGATTATTCATCACAAATTTTTCTTTTATAATCACTCTTTTGCCATCACTAATTAGTGATGACCGATTCGTCACAAAAAGCTTTTATCACTATTCAGTGATGGACTTTTTGACAAAGTTCTATCATTATTTAGTGACAAACCCATCATCACAAATTTTGTCACAATTTAGTAACAGAATGTTCGTCACTAATTGGAGTAGATTATCCATGTTATTTGTCTTTTAGTGACAGATGATCCATCACTAATCAGTCACAAGTTTTTCAAAATTTTTATTATATATATAATTTTGCTCATTTATTTCTAAAATAAAAATTTTTAAGCAATCGAATATAAGAAGCAACACAAATAAGTCTATATGAGATACATATTATTCCAAGTCATAACATTATAAGTCAAGTTTCTAAGTTAGATATCTAGATACACAAAATAACAAAAAGTTCTCTCATAAATATAAAACAAAATATCAACAAAGCCAATGATCAATTATCTTTGTTTGGAGCAAAGGTAGAGCTTATAGATGGATCAATTGCTTGTGGCGTCGTTGGATGAGAATGAGATGAGCCTTGATTAGTCAATAGTTGTTGCACCATTGCTCTAAGGTCTTGTAGTTCCTTTTCTAGTTGTTCCCTTTTCTGACTCTCACTTTGGACTATTTCTTGCACCCTAAGTTCCATCATTTGTTCCAAGCTTTCTTGACTAAATGGTGGTGCATAAGTTGAAGCTTGTGAATGAGCAAATAGAGGGTCATGAACAATATAAATCCATGTACCCTCTGATCCAAGTCCATACATCCTTCCCTTTGTTGGACCACCAACAACTTTAGTCCAAATTGACATCTTTTGCTCAAAACTAAAATTCTCCAATGCTTCAATGTTGTCATTATTTTCAACATTTGACATCTCTCTCAACTCAGTTTCAAACTTCTCCTGAAAATAAGATACCCATCATAAATCTAATAGAGGAGATAAAGACTAAGAAATCCATGGCAAATACAAGTTTAAATAGTATAACATCCAACACATATTTATAATCTTTCTACAAAGCTTAAATACATAATTGCAAGAAGAAAGTCTTTTAATACATCAAGGAGGCCATCTATTTAGGTCTAGTTTAGTATTTGTTAAACAAATTCAAGCTTATTGGCTATAATAATCATGATTGCACTGGTGACTTGGATGGTTGTAAAAGTAAAACTGAAATTTTATTCTACATGCATGAGAGATATATTATTCACTTGGTATTCCAATGAGAAATCTATTAACACTCATTCTAAGCATAACGCTAAAAAGAAGAAATAAAGTTATATATGATGACAAGTTTATTCTTACAGAAGGCATTAATTTTGCCAACATTGTCATCAAGTTATCAAGAAATTAGATTTCTAAATATTAACAACCATGCTTGGAGTAAAAAATTTAGTATAAAGAAAAATATTAAAAAAGAAACTTGATTTTCAAATATTGTAGGCCATAATTTATCTTTAAGCATACTATTCCTTAAATCCATAACCAAGAATTATGTGCTAGCAAATGTAATAAGTATTGGAAAATGCATGAAATGAAAGGAGTAGGCAATAGATAGAAGATGTATTAAATGATAAACTAGAACCTTCCACAACTCTTACAAATAATCAGGGACTACTCTACCAATTGTTGTATTAAGGTATCACAGCAAAATTATTAAATCAGGAAATTAATTCTTATGTTGTGTGAGAGAATCTTAAGATTCATAGTCATAATCATGGAGCTATAGTTATAATAAAGGACAAAAATTATACTAGAAGTCCAAATATAAAATCTTTCTAATTATGACAAACTTTTAATCAATGGATGCTATTCTACAATCATACAAGTTCATAGTTAAAATTTCACTATGGTCAAATCAAAGAAGGGGGTTATAGTTAAGTGACCAAGGCATGCTTTGTTTTGTAACATAATTAATCTAGCTACACTCAAAATTCAGGCTTCAATTCAAGTTCTATAGCAATTAAAAATTAATAACTACAACTTCATATATATATATATATTTATAATTAAGATAAAGTGAATGAAAGGATATATTTTTTATTATTTAGACATATAAAGAGGTTGAGCTTTGATAAGTTATCTCACCTATACTGCTTTTGACTTCTTATCAACAAAGTCTTCAGAATCAAATTTCTTCTTGTGGGTCATCAACAATACTTGATATAGGCAAATTATTGTCCCTGTCTCTTCCTCCTACATGCATATAAATGTGTTAAACATGTAAATTAAGTTAAATAAATTTTTAAAGGGAATCGATAGAATTGATACATATTTTCTTTTATGCTCTAAAGTTGTGATCGATCCTCCTGAGTGGCATGATGGGCCAAGTCCATCCTTGTTGCTCAATCTATTCTTTGCATTAGTCTAAGATATATTCTTATAATTTGGATTTTCCCATGTTCATTGAAGTGGCTCCCAATTATCACTAGTTATCCAAGTAGGTAAAACTCTCTTTTCTTTAAAGGCCTTCTGTGCATTATAAAGGAGGGTTCTCAAGTATCTTCGATCAATGACATCATCATACAACCTCTTTATCTTAGTATCAAACCTATACTCCCAAATGTATAATTTCTAAAGTGTGAAGACACAATAAAATAAATTAAGTGCACTATAAAAAAAATAATGAAGTCATTTTCATTCTTTAATATTTATTTTTACCTTAAACTCCCAAAACCAATGATCTTTTACTAAAAATGGTGTTATATCCCACTTCTCCCATGGTCCACCAAAATACCTTTTTATTATTTTGGACACATCACGCACAACACTATGTAGATGATACCTATGAAATGAAAATTTTAAGTTTTAGTGAGGATGGTACTTATGAAGTGAACAAAATTGAGTTTCAGTGTTTAATCAATGAAGAAAAGACAATATCTAAGGCGGATGGCTATTTTTTTGTCCATGAGAGTTGGTTTGTAGGGTCTCATAAAGTTGGATTCATCTTCTTCAAGACACGAATCATCTTCATGACAATCATTACTCTTTGGTTGAATTGCAGGCTCTGTGGGGACATGTTCTATGGATGGGTGCTCTACTGGTGCATGCTCTATGGATGATTCGTGATTAGCATCCATCAACTGAGGTGACCTAGGTCCAGGCTTGCACTTCTTGATACTCCAGATGATCTATGTTTTCCTTTATTTCTTAGCATCCCTATATGATAAATTAATATTTATACTTACATAACTTAATTTGAGATAAAGATAAATAATTTTTAAAAGCAAAATTACTCCATATATTGGTGAGACTGACACATTGACAAAGTAATTGAGTTTGACATGTCATATTTCACAATTCTAAAATATCTATTAACAAGCAAGTAGGCCATTAAATGCATAAAATCTAAGCTAACATTTACAAACCTAAGTTTCATCTTCTTCTTCAGTTTTTGAATCATCACTTTCATCATTCTCACTAATTTCATCTTCCTCTTGGGTCTCAAATTTATTACTTTCAATATCATCATTTTCACTAATTTCATCTTCCTCTTCTGTTTCAAACCCATCACTTACAATAGTATCATTCTCATTAATTTCATCTTCCTCATCCAGGTTGTTTGGTTCATCAATATCATTGATTTGTATTTCAACTTCTTCACCCATCCCATCATAAAGATTGCCAATTTCATCTATACCTGTTTCATATTGCAATCCCATCTATCTTCTTGGAAGGCTTCCTCCGGCACATTTATCATACTCCTTGCTTTTAATTTACAAACAACCCACCAATCAGCCCTCTTCCTCTTTTTATTGGCATATTCAGCAAAATAAACTTGTTAAGATTGTTGGGCAAGTACAAATGGTTCATACTTTGAAAATTGTTTTCTTCTACTAATCTCTATTTCTCCATATCGACTATGAACCTTGCATCCTCTATTTAACTGGGGATCAACCCAATCACACTTGAACAACACCACTCTAGTTTTCTTGGAGGTTGGATTAGTATATTGCAGTTCTATCATCTCTTCCAACATACCATAATAATCACATTCAAACTCATCATAATTTGTGCCCTTGATGCACACTCCACTGTTCGCAGTGGATTTTGATGAGTTGTAAGCACATATGTGGAACCTATATCCATTAACATAATATTGAGGCCACATATGTACTTCTTTGGATGGTCCAAAAGCTAAATCCTTTATTCGAACATCGTCCACATCGTTATTTGGGTCAAAAAGCTAAGCACAATAAATATTTGTTAATAGATTAATCATAGATTTTAACAAATATAAAAGGCCATGTATTAACATATGTAGTTCATGAGACCTACATATTCTTTCAGCCACTTTGCAAATTCATCAGTAGTCCTAGCCTCTATCTCCTGATCTATTACATTAGGCATTCTTTCCTTAAGCTGTTCTTCATAGATTCTACATGATGATAACTAACCAACATTAGTGTATGGCTAATGATAGGTTATAAATTGAATAAATTTAAATTACCTGAGAAATGACTATATTTCCTCAAAGTTAATAAGAACATATATAGTTGTTGCATTAAATTTATCATCTATCAAAAACCATGTTTTTTTCTTTCCCTACTGGATGACCAGGGTGATTGAATATAGAAAGGCATTCATTCGGGCAATCAACCTCACCCTAATCATCATTTCCATCCATTTTGTTTAGTTTTGTTTGAACACATGGTTCAAAGTAATAAGAGCAAAATGTAGATGTTTCTTCCATAATATATACTTCAGAAATCGACCCTTCCACATGAGCTTTATTTTTAACCTTTTTCTTCAAATGATGCAGAAACCTACACAATGATTTTTTCTATTATTAATTTATATATGAAGTAAACTTATTCATAGAAATATATTTTGGAGTTTACCTTTCAAACGAATACATCCATTGAAATTGAACTGGTCCACCAACTCTTGCTTCATAAGGCAAGCGAACAGGTAAATGTTCCATGGAGTTAAAGAAGCTAGGAAGAAAAAACTTTTCTAATTTTCAAATAGTTTTAACAATATTTTCTTCATGTTTCTGCATTTGTTCCATTATTATCATTGTTGAACTTATGTCTGTAAAGAATAGACTTACCTTTGTTAAGGCATTCCAAATGGCTTCAGGCAATAAATATTTAAAGGCAATTGGAAGCAATCTTTCTAAAAATACATGATAATCATGGTTTTTCATTCTAGATAATTTATAGTCATACATATCTACACATTTGGACAAATTTAAAGCATGCCCATCAAAAAGCCTTAAATGTTTAATCCATTCACACGCCAACTTCTTTTATTCCTTTGTCAAAGTGTATGCTGCCTTTGGCTTTCTTATTTTTCCATTACTTTGCTTAATCAATTCCAATTCACGTCAATTGCAGTGAATAGCCATGTCTTTTCTAACCTCATCATTGTCCTTCATCTTGCCTTTCACAACCATAGCAATATTGAATATATTATCAAATATATTCTTTTCAATATGCATAATATCAAGATTATTTGAATCAAATTTGTATTCTAGTAAGGTAAGTCCCAAAATATAGAATGCTTAATCTAATTAAGTTGGTGACCAAACCCAGGCAACTGGCCTTTTTTCTCCATCACTTTTGGTAAGCAACAAATTTTTTCCCACAAGTCATCACCAGATGGCCTTTGAGGGATAAGAGGTTGTTGAATTAAGAGTTTTGATGATTTCAAACCAACAATCAAGAGTTTGGATTGAAGATATCAAAGGAGTTCAAAATAATTCAAGTGAAGAGATTCAAAGTAATTGCTGATAGATCTACTATAGGATCTTTAGCTTTAGTTATGAATGGGTAAAAGCTTTTGATTTGAAGAAAAGATGTTTTTAAACCTTGATTTTATGACTCATTTGAAAAACACCCACAAACAGACGAAGTTTGAGAAGTTTAAACTGAACTGTCATATGGGAAATTCGAACTTTGCCTTTGGAAATTCGAATTTCGAGCTAAAACTGAACAAGTCTGAAGAGATGTCTCTCTGTCAGACGAATTTTGGTTTTTCAACATTCAAATTTTCATATGAGTCTGAAAGAAGCCTTTAGTGACAGACGAACTTCAAGTCTTCAAAATTCGAATTTCAAACTGAATGCAACTTGTGAAAATCAAAGAAATTCGTTTGAAACAATGTTAAAGTTCATCTGAAATCAAGATGAAATTGAGTTTCGAAAATACCATCTGATAGACAAACTTTGGCTTTCCAACATTCGAATTTTCATATAAGTCTGAAAGAAGCTTCTTTGAAACAGACGAACTTTGAGATTTCAAAATTTGAATTTCAGACAAAACACAACTTATGAAAATGGAAGAAATTCGTCTGAAATAATGTTAAAGTTCATCTGAGATCAAGAATAATTTAAATTTCAAAACTGCTTTCTGTCAGACAAACTTTGAACATTAAAATTTGAATTTTAGAAGCTAAGGTTGTGAGTCTGTTGGAATGAAATGTTGACATATGAATGACAGAGTTTTGTAACTTCGAATGCTGAATTTAGTCTGAAAAGAATCTCTCTGACAGACGAACTTCACTCCTTCAAAATTTGAATTTCGAAGAAAGTGAACTACTGTGCCTCCTTGAATGTTCTACAGACAGATGAATTTTGGGCTTCCAAAATTCGAATTTCGAGGACACTGTAGAAAATTGAAAACACTGTTCATACTTAACAGAAAAACTTTCCTCTTGAAAATTCATATGTCACAACGTGAAAACATTTTACAAATTTCAAAATTCGAATTTCACTTCATGAACAGACGAACTTCGTATTTTTACGTTGGAAGCTTTAACCTTCGGTTCCTTCAAAATTCGTCTAGTGACCAACCAAAATTTGAATTTCAGTATGTCAGAAGCATTAAATGCGGTTGGTTAACGGATAGTTTTTCAGAGTAACCGTTGGATAACTTCCCCAACGGATAGATTTTGTCTCTAACGAATAGATGGGACCTAAATCTATAAATATAACATCATTTGAAGTTGTGGGAAATGAATCAAACTTGTATATACTAAATTACTGCCAAATTCTCTTCTCAAAAGCTTTTACTCTCTAACTTCAATATCTGTACTTTAACCTTCATATCTACTCTATTCAAGAGAGTTATATCTTTGTAAACAAACTACTTTTCATCTGGAAGATAGATTTACTTGTGAGGAGAAATCACAAGGGGTTTGGGAAGCACATTGTAGAAGTGCTTAGAGAGAGTGAGAAAGCTCCAGAAAACAGAGCATACTCGTTGTACTGAGGCATTAGCAAGAAGCCCGTTGAATTCTTGCTGTATAGTGGAAAAATCTCAAGAGGTGTCTTGGGGACTAGATGTAGGTCAAGTGGATAGACCGAACAAGGATAAATTACTGAGTGTTCTTCTCTCTATTATTACTTTTCAGTTTACTCTGTTTATACATTGTTTTATTACACTTTACTTTCTTCACCCATTTCACTTGTGCAGAAAAATTTCAATCTTCCCAATTCACTCCCCCTCTTGGGAAGTCAGCCTTGCTAACAAGTGGTATCAGAGCCCGGATTCCCATTCAAAGGATCTCACAGTCCGGGAATTAAAACGGCTAGCTTTGGTGAAAGCATACTACCAAAAGGGAACAACACAAATAGACCATCTGGCTTCAGTGGAGAACACTATGGGTACTGGAAGATGAGGATGCAAATCTATCTCCAGTCAATTGATCTTGATATCTGGTCAGTCATTGAGAAAGGAGATTTTGTCCCAATGACCCTGACAGATGATGGAAGATACAAAGAGAAGCCAGAAGCAGAGTGGAATGAAGAAGACAGAAGGAGAGTCCTGCTAAATTTCAAGGCAAAGCATTGTTTAGTCAGTGCCCTGAACCAAGACGAATTCTACAGAGTCTCACAATGCTCAACTGCTAAAGGAATGTGGGACACCCTGCAGATTGCACATGAAGGAACAACTAGGATCAGGGAGAACAGACTAAACACATACATTGGAGAGTATGAAAGCTTTAGAATGACTGAAGGAGAAACTGTAAAGGAGCTACAAAAGAGATTCACTCTCATTGTGAATCAATTGAAGAGCCTGGGAAAGGAGTACACTCAATCTGAAAAAGTAAGAAAGATACTCAGAGCTCTCCCTCTGGAATGGCAGCCCAAGGTGACAGCAATAGAGGAAGCCAGAGGAGAATTAATGATCTCTGTCACAGCTCTCTTCGGCAGCCTTGAGGAATATGAAGGAAAAATCAAAGCTCTCAAGGAAGCTCGGTTGGACAGAAAGAAGAAAGGCCTTGCCCTCAAAGCTGCTGATGAAAAGGAAGAAGAATCTGACGAAGGAGATGAGCTGGATGAGGAAACTCTGGCTATGATGGTCAGAAAATTTGGAAGATTCTACAGTAAGAAGAAGAACAAGAGATTCTTCAAGAAGGGAACAGCTGGTGAAAGCAAGAAAGAGGCAAAAGAGCTTGTGACTTGCTATGAATGCAAGAAGCAGGGACACATCAAATGGGATTGTCCTCAATTCCTCAAAAAGCAAGAAAAAGATAAAAGAGTTGCTGACAAAGGGAAGAAGAAGAAAGCCTACATCTCATCAATATAGGGCAACAGCTTAGATGAGGAGGAAAAGGATGAGGATGAGATTGTCAACATCTGCCTGATGGCATTTGCTTCTGAAGAAGCCGAACCCTCATACAGCAGTGATCAGGAAGAAGAGGTATATGAATCTGAACCTTCCCATTTTGAGTTACTTAATGCATTTCATGAGCTTTATGATGAGTTTATTAAAGTTTCTAAAGAACTAAAACTAGCAAAAAGAAAGATTAATAAACTGGAATCTCAAAGCAACATTTTTGAAATTATCTCTCTACCTACTGCTGAATCTGTTTGCTGTACTTCATGCATTAAACTAAAGCAAACTAATGATTACTTAGTAAAAAGCATGTCTAGGCTCACTAGAGGTATAGATATGTTGTTTGCCTTGATGGGGAGCCAAAGAATATCACAAGGAAAAGCTGGTCTTGGCTATGATCCATGTGCTGTCAAGGAAAAGATTAGGAAGAAAAACCAGAATGCATACATAAGACATTTTGTGCATGCTGAGAGCAACAGAAAGAAAGATCACATGTCATCTCGCATTGAAACATATAATCAACCAAAGCATGCAAGACAAAAGTATTATCCGCATTGTTTTCTTCTTGCTTCTCAATCTAGCAGTCCTTTCACTACCTGTCATTTCTGTAACAAAAAGGGACATATTTCTAGTTCTTGTGCTTTGAAGAAAAATGGACTTGGCAGGAAAGTTGAATGGGTTCCCAAAGTTGCATATGCATTTAGGGAAAAATCTACTGACCGAAAAGGACCAAAGCAAATTTGGGTACCTAAAAGGAAAACATAAATATTATTTTACAGGTCTGTCTCAAAGCTAAGAAGAGCAACAAATGGTATATGGACAGTGCCTGCTCAAGTCACATGACTGGTGACAAGAAGAAGTTTATCACCCTTAGAGACAAGAAAGGAGGAAAGGTGACCTTTGGAGGTGATCAATATGGCAAAGTTGCTGGTATTGGCATTCTGGGCAAAAATCCAGAAACATCCATTGAAGAGGTGCTGTTTGTGATTGGCCTCAACCACAATTTACTGAGCATGAGTCAGACCTGTGATAAAGGAAATTGGGTGTTGTTTGACTCAAAGTTTTGCCTGGTCATCAGAAAAAATGATCACAAAGTAATCCTCAAAACTCAAAAGGATGGTAACTGTTATACCATTGACCTTGATGAACTTCCTCCCTTAGATTCTGTATGTTTAATTAGTCAGGATAATGATAGTTGGTTATGGCATAGGAGATTAGCTCATGTTAACATGAATCAATTGTCTAAACTGGTTAAAAATGAGCTAGTAACTGGCCTGCCAAAAATATCTTTTGAAAAGGACAAAGAATGTGATGCATGCATAAGAGGGAAACAAACTAAATCATCTTTTAAATCTAAAAATGTAGTTACCACAACTAGACCACTTGAATTGCTGCATATGGACTTAATTGGACCATCTAGGGTGAAAAGTCTTGGTGGTAATCTGTATGTGCTTGTAATTGTAGATGATTATTCTAGATTCACTTGGACATTATTTCTATCCTCTAAAAGTGATACCTTTGATGCATTTGTAACCTTAGCCAAGAAAGTGCAAAATGAGAAAGGTATTTCTATTGTGTCTATCAGGTCAGACCATGGAGGAGAGTTTGAAAATGCATACTTCCTGGAGTACTGCAATGAGCATGGAATTGACCACAACTTCTCAGCTCCAAGGACCCCTCAACAGAATGGGGTAGTAGAAAGGAAGAACAGAACTATTGGAGAGATGGTCAGAGCTATGCTGAATGAGAAGGAACACTCTCAAGTGTTTTGGGCTGATGCAGTGAATACAGTAAGCTACATCATAAACAGAGCCTACATCAGACCAATCCTTGGGAAGACTCCATACGAGCTGTACAAGGGAAGAAAGCCAAATCTGTCCCATCTCCATGTGTTCGGATGCAAATGCTTCGTTCACAACAATGGGAAAGAAAATCTGGGTAAGTTTGATGCCAAATCCGATGAAGGTATATTTCTGGGCTATTCTAGTAGGAGTAAGGCATATAGATTTTATAATAAAAGATCAAATGTGGTAGAAGAATCTGTGCATGTGGTTTTCATTGAAAATGAAACTGTTTCAAAACATGTTACCAATGAGGATGATCTTGCTTTCAATTTTGAAAAACTGGGCATTTCTGATAAAAATAAAAATGAACCTCCAAAGATATCTGAATCTGTTAACATAGAGGAAGATATCCAGGAGAAAGAGTTTGATGAAGAAAATAACGAAGAAACATCTCAAGAACTCCCTAGAGCTTGGAGATATCAAAGGAATCATCCTGTTGATCAAGTGATAGGGGATGTTCAAGAGAAAGTCAAAACCAGAAAACAGTTAAGGGACAAAATGCTAAACTGTGCTTTCATTTCACAAATGGAACCCAAATGTGCTGAAGAAGCCTTAACTGATGATTACTGGATTTTAGCCATGCAAAATGAACTAAATCAGTTTGAAAGGAATCAAGTTTGGGATTTAGTGCCTAGGCCCAAAAATCATCCTGTCATTGGTACCAAATGGGTTTTCAGAAATAAACTTGATGAATCTGGAACAATAATCAGAAATAAAGCTAGATTGGTTGCTAAAGGATATAATCAGGAAGAAGGTATTGATTTTGAAGAAACCTTTGCACCAGTAGTTAGATTAGAAGCTATAAGAATACTGCTAGCATATGCATGCATGAAAAATATTTTACTGTATTAAATGGATGTGAAGAGTGCCTTTCTAAATGGATATATCATGGAAGAGGTTTATGTAGACCAACCTCCAGGTTTTGAGGATTCTACAAAACCAAACCATGTTTATAAACTGAAGAAAGCTCTTTATGGTTTAAAACAAGCCCCTAGAGCATGGTATGAGAGACTGAGCAATTTTCTAACTGAAAAGGGGTTTAATAGAGGCAAAGTTGACACAACTTTATTCACTAAGAAAGAAAATAAAGATTTACTAATTGTTCAAATCTATGTTGATGATATTATTTTCGGTGTTACTAATGAAGCTCTTTGCAAGAAATTCTCTGAGTTAATGCAGGGAGAATTCGAGATGTCCATGATGGGTGAACTCAACTTCTTCCTTGGACTGCAAATCAGACAGCTTGGTGATGGTATCTTTCTCAGTCAATCCAAGTATCTAAAGGAGCTGCTAAAGAAGTTTGGAACGGAGAATGCCAAGTCAATGGGAACACCTATGGCTACTGCAACCAAACTGGACATGGATGAGAATGGGAAGATGTTTGACATTACTCAGTACAGAAGAATGATTGGATCCCTGCTATACTTAACTGCCAGCACACCTGACATTATGTTCAGTGTCTGTATGTGTACAAGGTTCCAATCATGCCCCAAAGAGACCCATGCAACAGCTGTGAAAAGAATTTTCAGATATCTTATTGGAACATCGCAGATGGGTCTTTGGTATCCAAAAGGCAATGGAGAAGATCTCAAAGGATACACTGATGCTAATTTTGCAGGATCCAAAACTGACAGAAAAAGCACAAGTGGAACTTGTCAGTTTCTTGGAGGATCCCTGGTTTCATGGTTCAGCAAAAAGCAAAACAGTGTGGCCCTATCCACTGCAGAAGCTGAGTATGTTGCAGCTGGAAGCTGTTGTGCCCAAGTCATCTGGATGAAGCAGCAGCTTGAAGATCTTGAGGTTAAAATGAAAGAGATACCAATCATGTGTGACAACCAAAGTGCCATAAATATCACTAAGAATCCTGTCATGCATTCAAGGACGAAACATATTGAAGTCAGGCACCACTTCATAAGGGATCACGTTCTGAAAGGAGAAGTTAAACTGGAGTACATCCCAACAGAGGATCAAGTTGCTGATATACTCACAAAACCTCTATCAGAAGACAGGCATTGCAAAATCAGGAGAGAATTGGGTATGGTAAATCCCAATGAACTGTAAGTTACTCTCGTGCAATCTTGTTTTCAAAGGATAATTCTAACTTTAGCATCGGAGTATGTTTAATTTAAGTTGTAGGTGCTCCTCACAAGATTCAATGGCAACAAACTTGAAGATTGGAGCACACCAGAATGGAACAACCAGAAAGTGAAGTAAATGACGAAAATCCTAAGTTCTGGATCCATTCTATAAGTTTCTAAAGATGATATTCGTATTTTAAATGTGTGTTAGACGTATTTTGCTTCATAAACTATGTTTTTGAACTGGTCAACGTGGTCAACATTCAAATTTTAGTTGACCAACAGACGAACTTTGACATGTTATGCTTTGAAACAGTTCTCGATGATGCCTCGAAATTCGTCTGTTGAATCTTGGAAGTTCAAATTTTCAAAAATAAAAATTTCAAAGTTATGTTTGTCCATCACTGTTATATGAATTATCACTTCTTAACATACGAATGTTTGACAAACTTACAAAAGTTGAAAAATTCAAATTTTCAATTTAAAATTCGTCTGTTGAATCATGTTCTTCATGTTGAATGCTTGAAAGATGAAGTTCTGCATGCTTAATTCGTCTATAGGTTGTTGTTTTGGTTGTTGCCTGCTATTTTCTCTTCAACATTCAAACTTTGTTTGAACAAAATTCGTCTGTTGTGCTTGTATTGCTTGATCCAAGCCACTGTCAGACGAACTTTCAGAAGAAAATTCGTCTGTCAGTAAGCTTTGCTGAACCGTTTAACTTGTAACTGCCCGAAGTTCAAATTTTGACCTCTCAAAATTCGTCTGTCAGACGGTTACTTACGTTAAACCCGACGGTTTTTCAAGGAACAGACGCAACCCTATTCTTAACTCCTCTAAGTCTGTTCTGATTCTCTCTTCAATTCTCTTTAATCCTGCCCAAAAATCGTCGTTTCCCACTGTTAAACTTCCTCTTGCATCCTATAAATCAATTCTAAGCCACATTCAGCCGAAGAAATGGTTAGAGTGAAAAATTCTGAAGCTGGGAAAGGAGAGGCCCGACCAAAGAGGAATGTTAAATCACAATATGCCTCGAAGGAAGGAGAGAAATCAAAGAGAAAGGCTGAATCCAGTAAGGCAACACCTTCCAAACACCAAAAGACAGCATCCAAAGCAGATTCTCAGAAAGCTAGACCTTCCTCTCCAAAAAGTGCAGAACCTTCGGTTCCAGTTCCTTCAGAAGCTGCTGCTGTTGCTTCCACTTCGTCCTTCAGTACTCAATCTGGAGAATATCAACTTACCACACAACCATTATGGAGCACTCCACAGATTCAAGAGGAATACTCCACCAAGTTTGCCAACAAGAAGGCAATCAAACCACATTGTGTAAACTTGGAAGAGTTTTTGATCTTTAACAACTTTAATGCTGGGATATGGTTGTTAAGATACAAGAATCTGTTGGAAATACTGGAGAGGTATGACGATGAGGTAGTGAAGACATGGTATGCTTCCTTGAAATACAACAGCAAGAAGAAGAAGTGGGCAGTCAATCTAAGGTCTAGGACCATTTGGCTTGCTGATGAGACATTCAATGAGGTGCTGGAGATCCCTGGGCAAGATGGACTCAAGATTGATATCACTGCCTCTGGGTACATGGATGAGATAGAAACTGCTGATGAAGAAGATGGCCCCTTTCTGAACTACAAGGAGAGTACTATACTGAGCACATTGTTCAGAAGGAGGGAAAATTGGCCATCAATAAACATATTGAAGCCCACAGACCTCAGTGTTCAAGTGAGGATCCTGCACTATATAGTATCTAGGATCATATTCAACAAAGGAGGCAGCTTCAATCTGATAACAAGGGCAGAGGCACATGTCATGGCTGCAATCATGCGTGGGAAACTGATTAATATAGGACACATCATTCTCCAACGCATGATCAAGGCAAGAGATCAGAGGAAGGATTCCACACTCCCCTATGCTGCTATCATTTCCAGAATTCTGCAGTATGCCAAAATTCAACATCTTGAGAAGGGGAAGGGCAAGCCCACTGAAATCTTCAAGGAGGAAGAACTGCAAAGAATGGGCATTGAAAAGGATGAAGAAAGATGGGTTAGAAAGGGAGAAGGAAGAACTGAAGATTTGTTCTTTATTGCTGATACCTCCCTACAGCATGAAGGCACCTTTGAGGCTCCTAGCAGAACTGTACCTCAGCCTTCACAGCCAATCCCATCTCCATCTAAGCCCACTCATATTCCTTCTACTCCCTCCTCACGGGGCAAGCCATCCAAGATCACTGAGTTGTATGACAGTTTGTCTACACTCATTCTTAGCATCCGGGATGAGCAAAATGCCAAATTTGCTTATCTGCAAGATCAGATCCATCAGTTGGCTGTAAACATGAAGGTGGTGGCTGATGCTTATGAAGAGATCAGAAGTGCAATCCCTGCCACTTCAACTCCACCTCAGCCAGGGTCCTCTGTGCTTGTCCAATCTCCAACTCCTGAACCTCCTAGCCCATTCGAGATTGCCTCCTCTGACCATGATGATGATATAGATGGTGCTGGTGCAATGAGGACACCAAGTCTTAGTCCACCCTTGGACTATGGATTGGAAGAAGAAGGACTTCACAAAACAAGTCCTCATGAGCCTATGCAAGAAGATGCTCAGGGTTCAATTCTGTCCATTCAAGAATCAGAGCAAGTTGAAAGACTGGTTGCAGCCATTTCAACCTCTTCTATGCAAGAAGGTGTGAGCAATGAAGAGAGAAGCATTGTACCTATTGTAGATTATGTAGCCATTGCTCACAATGCTCTGCTGCAAGCTTAGAGGAGAAGGCTGGAAGAAATGTTTCGTCCTAATGAACCAGCTCCTCCTTCTCTTGCTGTCTATGGACTTTCAGAGGACCAAAGAGCTCAGTTGGCTCTTTCCAGACAGGCAATGCAAGAGTTGGTTGAGGACTCTGATGATGATGATGATGAACCAAGTCCTAATCCTCCTGCACCAGTCCAGCCAGAAATCCCTTTTGCTCCTGTGCCACTTCGAGCAATTCCTGTCTCTCAGATCCCTCCTCCGGCTGATTTTGTTGGCCTTCCTGATGATGCCAAAAAGGGGGAGAAGACTGAGCAAACTGGAAAGTCAGCTGCTGGTGAGCAATCTGGGAAAGGGAAGATGTACAGCAAGAAGACCAAGCCCAAGAAGAAATGATTGAAGATTTGTTTAGATCTTAGGCTTGAGTCCTCTTGTAGTGCTTTGTGTTTCTATTTCTGTTTTGAATGTTTGCATTTTGCATTTTGTATTAGAACTTTGGTTAATCTGGTTTTTGTATAGCAACAATTGTTTAAATGAATGAATTTCTTGGTTGCAATATTGTGTGCTTATTACTCATTGAATATCTTCACTTAATCTGCTGTATATGATATCTTTTGAAATATAATGCATATGTTGAGAGAGAGCTTGTGAAAGTAAACCCAAGTACTAATCCAGTTTGCAAGTTGTTTTGTCATCATAAAAAAGGGGGAGAATGTTGAATTAAGAGTTTTGATGATTCCAAACCAACAATCAAGAGCTTGGATTGAAGATATCAAAGGAGCTCAAAATAATTCAAGTGAAGAGATTCAGAGTAATTGCTGATAGATCTGCTATAGGATCTTTAGCTTTAGTTATGAATGGGTAAAAGCTTTTGATTTGAAGAAAAGATGTTTTTAAACCTTGATTTTATGACTCATTTGAAAAACACCCACAAACAGACGAAGTTTGAGAAGTTTAAACTAAACTGTCAGATGGGAAATTCGAACTTTGCCTTTGAAAATTCGAATTTCGAGCTAAAACTGAACAAGTCTGAAGAGATGTCTCTCTGTCAAACAAATTTTGGTTTTCCAACATTCGAATTTTCATATGAGTCTGAAAGAAGCCTTTAGTGACAGACGAACTTCAAGTCTTCAAAATTTGAATTTCAAATTGAATGCAACTTGTGAAAATCAAAGAAATTCGTCTGAAACAATGTTAAAGTTCATCTGAAATCAAGATGAAATTGAGTTTCAAAAATACCATCTGACAGACGAACTTTGACTTTCCAACATTCGAATTTTCATATAAGTCTGAAAGAAGCTTCTTTGAAACAGACAAACTTTGAGTTTTCAAAATTCGAATTTCAAACAAAACACAACTTATGAAAATGGAAGAAATTCATCTAATAATGTTAAAGTTCATCTGAGATCAAGAATAATTTAAGTTTCAAAACTGCTTTCTGTTAGATGAACTTTGAACATTAAAATTCGAATTTCAGAAGCTAATGTTGTGAGTCTGTTGGAATGAAATGTTGACATACAAATGACAGAGTTTTGTAACTTCGAATGTTGAAGTTAGTCTGAAAAGAATCTCTCTGACAAACGAACTTCACTCCTTCAAAATTCGAATTTCGAAGAAAGTGAACTACTGTGCCTCCTTGAACGTTCTATAGACAGACGAATTTTGGGCTTCCAAAATTTGAATTTCGATGGTACTGTAGAAAATTGAAAACACTGTTCATACTTAACAGAAAAACTTTCTTCTTGAAAATTCGTATGTCACAACGTGAAAACATTTTACAAGTTTCAAAATTCGAATTTCACTTCATGAACAGACGAACTTCGTATTTTTACGTTGGAAGCTTTAACCTTCGGTTCCTTCAAAATTCGTCTGTTGACCAACCAAAATTCAAATTTCAGTATGTCAGAAGCATTAAATGCGGTTGGTTAACGGATAGTTTTTCAGAGTAACCGTTGGATAACTTCCTCAACGGATAGATTTTGTCTCTAATGAATAGATGGGACCTAAATCTATAAATACAACATCATTTGAAGTTGTGGGAAATGAATCAAACTTGTATATACTGAATTACTGCCAAATTCTCTTCTCAAAAGCTTTTACTCTCTAACTTCAATATCTGTACTTTAACCTTCATATCTACGCTATTCAAGAGAGTTATATCTTTGTAAACAATCTACTCTTCATCTGGAAGATAGATTTACTTGTGAGGGGAAATCACAAGGGGTTTGGGAAGCACATTGTAGAAGTGCTTAGAGAGAGTGAGAAAGCTCCAGAAAACAGAGCATACTCGTTGTACTGAGGCATTAGCAAGAAGCCCGTTGAATTCTTGCTGTATAGTGGAAAAATCTCAAGAGGTGTCTTGGGGACTAGATGTAGGTCAAGTGGATAGACCGAACAAGGATAAATTACTGAGTGTTCTTCTCTCTATTATTACTTTTCAGTTTACTCTGTTTATACATTGTTTTATTACACTTTACTTTCTTCACCCATTTCACTTGTGCAGAAAAATTTCAATCTTTCCAATTCACTCCCCCTCTTGGGAAGTCAGCCTTGCTAACAGAGGTTTTTCACCACACCCTTTACGAAATGACTTTTTATCTCAACGGAAAGGAGATTCTAATGGCAAAAACTGATGATGACAATAAAAAAAGGTTTTCTTTCTCCTTGCTTTCAAGTGGAATGACCTGCTATGCTCTATGCAAATTGGCCATGACATAACACCATGAGTACTCCATCCTGATAACATGCCATAAGCATGGAAGACATGAATAGTCCATAACAATGAAGCTCGCATATAAAAGTTTTGCTTCCTATAAGAGTCAAAAGTTAAGGCACCAACCTCCCATAATTGTTTTAACTCATCAATTAAATGTTACAAATAGACATCAATCTTCTACCCAGGGCTCTTTGGACCAGGAATGATAAGAGTTAGAAACATATGTGGGGTTTTTATGCACATCCCTGGGGTAAGATTGTATGGTGTAACAATTACATGTCAACATGAATATGGATGTGCAGAATTCCTAAATGGGTTAAACCCATGTGATGATAATCCTAACCTAACACTTTGAGGTTCCAAAGCAAAAGAGGGATGACATTAATCAAAATGTTTCCATGCCTCACCAAAAAAATTTCTACACTTTGCGGGTTTAGGTAAAAAAATTTTAAGACTTCACGGGTTTGGTGTGTCCTGTGTTTGTGAAATTTTATCCGTGTCCTTTTTTTTTTCACCAAACACATGTGATATGTTTCTTTTTTGCAATAATAAATATGTTTTCTAGATATATTTTTTAAAATATGATATTAATTTGAAAAATCTATAATATATTAGTTTTTTTAAAAAACAATTAGTTTGAAAAACGTATTATAGACTTTTTTTTTAAGGAAAGGACAAATAAACAACAAAGAATAATATTGCAGAAATATATAGGTATAAAAATAATTATGTGAAAGTTAAAATAATAGTTGGCCAAAAAAATTTAAAATAACAACAATATTAAGATTAAGATTAAGATTAAAATTATTGTTTTTTTAACACTTAGAACATCCCTAACTAATAGTCGAAGATTAATCCCTGTGAGGCACAGAGATAACTGGAGTAAGCTTTGTCTCCCCCAACAAGGTTTTTTTTCACACACACAAATAGAAATCGAACCCTTGACAACATACATGAGACTTTATACATGTTAGATTCATTTATACTATGAACAAAATTTTTAATTTTTCAAATTCTATCAATAAAATTACATATTAGGTATGACTTCCTGTCTTTTTTTTTTTGTCAAGGTATGATATTTTGTCTATCTCTAAATCATATAGCACAAAACATTCTACTAGAATCAAGATATCAAAGAACTATGACTAGTTACTATTTTCAAGATAGAATAGTTCTGAAATATTCAAAATATATATTTTTAATAAGAAATCTTGCTTCATTTTCAAATTAACCTAACTATATTCTTAATAAAACTTAGATATCAAATGATTAAGTGATAACAAAACCATTTACAAAGTAATTTATATATAATCTACAATTTATTCCATATATAGATTCTAATTACAAAATTTTAATTTCATAGTCCATAATCTTTAATATGATAATCACAGGAGTCATTTGAACCAAATAATTATCTGTTTTTATTTTAATATGATTATTTATTTTTCAAAAGTTAAATTAAAAACTTCCTACATTAATATTTTAGAGATAAAATTTTTTTTATATTATTACTTTTTATACCACGATAAAAAAGATCTATAAGTGCATTATTTTTCATTAATTATTATAATTATTAAAAATTTCAATCTTAATACCATGTGTCACTAATATTAGTGGCATAGTTAATTACCATCACTACTCCATCACTAAATTTAACTTTTAGTACTAAGCGTCACTAATTAAATTATTTTTGTAATAGGCATTAGTGACGGAAATCTATTCGTCACTAATGATGCAATTCTTTGGGAAAAATAGTGAAAATTTTTATGATCGTCACTTATCCGTCACTAAATTAAACTTTTAGTTATAGATAGTAATAACGAATAGTTACTTGTTAGTAAATGTGGCATTCGGAAAAAATATTGTGACGGTTTTCAATTGCGATCACTAACCCGTCACTAATTTGTTTGCCATTATGATAGAAATTAGTGACGGTATTCTTTCTGTTGCTAATTTGGCAAATTTTTGGAAAAAAAATGATGCCTTTTTATTTAGTGACGATGTTTAATCCTTCACAAAAGATTTGTCACTAATTCTAATTTTTCTAATAGTGTAATTTTAATATTGAAATAAAAGACTAAACAACTTTCATGCTATCATTTGCTTTCAAAGACTAAATTAAAATTTTATTTTCAAAGTATGGAATTAAAAATATTCAATAGTTAAACTAGATTTGTGCTTTACATTAAATGGATTCCTATATTATACTCTCTCTGTGTTCCATTTTTATTGTCATTTAAGATTTTTTCGTATAAATTAAGAAGTGTAACTAATATATTAAAATTTCTTCTAACTTTCCCAACATGCCTTTATTAAAATTAGCCAACCAATTAATTCTTCATTGTTAACACATTATTTAATGTGAGTTATTAAGGGTTATATGGGGGAAGACTTAATTCTCCATTGGATTCAAAAACATCACTTATATTGGAATTTTTTTTAGTTCTTTAAAATGTCACTGAATATGAAATGGAGGAAGTAATTCTCTAAAATTATCTTAATATATAAAAGAGTTATGGTGTATAAGTTTATACAATACAATGAACACACCAAATATATGATAAACCCATAATATATTATATTAATTTATACAATTAGATCTTATATAGCATACCAAATGAGGAATTCAGGAAATTTATTGTAGATTTACATTATATATAAATTTATTTGGTTGGGCTTTTTTCTTGACCTAATTGGTGTATAAGTTTGAGCCTAATTGGATAGCACTTATGGGACCTGATAAGTGTTTATTATGACCCATAAATGCTTATAGTGAAGTATTTCTAAACATATCGGTCTAGTCCAATAAGTGTTTATAATAAAAAAAATCATTTATATGCAGAAATAAAAATTTTTCACTCATTATTCTCAACAATCACTTCACTTGAAGAGATTGTTTATCCAAAATTTTCACTTTTCTATCTAAAGGTGATTTATGCAAACATATGCATTTTCTCAAAATCACTTTTGAAGTAAAAATATCTAAATATAAATCAATTTTTCACAAAATCAATTATACCAAAATCAATTATACTCAAAATTATATAAAATTTATTTCAAACACACCTAGTCTCTATTTATATGCTTCTAGAGTTCTAGTGCTTGACAAAATGCAAGTTGAATTAATTCGCGTGAAGATTCAGAGAGTAAAAAGTTAAAATATGCTCAGTCACAAAAATAAAAAATTAAAAAAGGAAAAGGCCAAACACTGCTCATCTTTGAGGTAGACAATGTTCATGCCATTAAACATGGATTAGATAACTATGGAGATAAAAAAGGATCACCATAAGTCAATGCACAAACAGCACACTAGGGCCACATATATACATATCCCCGCAAAACTAACTGCCACTGTACTAGAAGATAAAAATCATATATATCTCATTATGCAACTCTATTTCATACTTCGGTCACGTGGCATGATCTGAGCCGTCCCAACAAATTCAACGACAAAATATTGTTATTTCCAAAAAAAAACACGTTCCTACTTCATAGGATCCATTTCAAGTCTTCTCGTAGCTTTATCGTTATTCTTCAGATTTAGCCTTTAGAAGCAAGGAACATGTATGGAAGCCAGAGTAGCAAATCTTGTACATCTTTGGATTTTCTTGTATCAGTTGAACATGTTTTCTAGCTCCACAACCTTGATCATTCTTGTATATGCACCTATAGTATTTTCTGCCAAAACACAAAGGTGAATCAATGAGATTGTTTCAATCTTTATAGAATTGCACATTATACCAAACCTATATAATACAATCCTGCCATCTTTGTTCATGCAATTACCTTGAATGTGTTGAATTGGGGATTTTCTTCTCACCGTACTTCCTCCATTCATGAAAATCTTTTGCACTTGGCAACACTACTGTCCATGGTGTCTGAATGTTTCTATAACAAAGTCATATACATTTAGAATGTGTTTAAATGTATTAAGTGTGTGTTTGAATGGCAGTAGTCATTCCAAAACCTTAAGTTTTAGCTGAAATAATAAAATATTGTTTACACTTTTTAAGGTCAAAACCTAGGTTTTGGGGTTCTCACTGCTACCTCAAACATATATCTATAAGAAACCAACAAATAATTTGAATAACTAATTAGACAATGAGATCCATACAATATGAACCTCATATAAAATATTCTATGAGATACTTCATGATGAAGTTAGAAAGAGATAGAAAGATATATGGGTCACACTTTTATGTGATCCACATGCACAGAGATAAGACTCACGACTTTGTTTATATATCTCTTTAATTTTACATCTTTAAAGTACTTCAAATGATGTAGATTTGAATTTTATGTAAAGCCATATTATTTATAATTTATAAATAATCTTGATTTTCATAGATTTATCAGAGATATATAAATATAGATATATAGATACCCATGAACTTACTTGGTGTGTGTATGCTCGTCTTTTCCGAAAAACAACTTGTTTATAAGATCCTCGATAGCTTGGACGCCAAAATCTCCAGTTTCGACATCATTTAGGAACGTGATCTTGAAATTCTCGTAGGCAAGCAACATAATCTTCTTCAATGAACTCGTAATCACATTTCTTAGTTGATCATCAAAGATAACCCACGAAGACTGGTTGCCACAAATCTCCTCGAACTTCAACTTAAAGAGCTGGATCTTCTCCTTGGCATGTGATAGAACAAGTGGCTGATCATAATCCATAATATCTAACAATTCAAGCACTTTGTCCCATGAATTTCTCTGGTAACTTACAAGGTATTGTCTCACTTTTGCTCTGTGTTTCTGCATCCACTCGTCGCCTAATTGGTTTCCCAGTTCACTGTTTTTAGCCTTGTGAACTATGTACCTTATGTTGTTCATCATGAAAATAAAGCACAAAGCAGAGTCCTCATAGATCTTTGAGTTAGACTCCAGATGAGTTTCCAGCAACTCCACAATCCGAAGGATTTGATCTGATAAAGAGCAAGAGGAAGAAGAAGATGATGATGGTGAAACTTGGTTATCTTTGAAAATTCTCTCGAGTGTCTTCTGACACAGACAAGCAGCTCCTAGGTAGTTCATCATATAACGGTTTGTCGGATGAAGCCCACCTCCGGAAACAGCTAGCTGCTACAGAATGACAGGGATAAATATTTATTCATATTGCTCACTTTTTCTTAGGCTTGAACTATACATCTCATCTAAATGATTTATATTTAATTTGAATAAGTTAATTTTATCTAATTTTTATTAAATTTTAATTTTTTATCTTAAACAAAACAGATTATAAAATCATATCATTCTTTTTTTTTTCAATTATCAATTTACAAAAAAATAATAATTCAAATTGATTAACCCAGAAACAGAAAATCCTAAAATAGGAATAGTTCGCATCAAATAGTTTTTTTTTTAATAATAATCGTCTTATTACTGCTGACAAATATTTTAAAATTTAAATCAAGTCATCCGAAAAAGAAATAAATTTCCTGACATATATAGTTTTTCTTTTTCTTTTTTGGTTGTGGGGGGGTTGGTTTTCTTTTCTGCTACTAAACCTTGCGTCTTACTAGTTCGTCTCCCTTAAACCCAGCCACCATTACTATACTATATATATTATTTAACAGAAAAAGTAACCCATATATCCAGCTCTTGTCATCAATTAACACTGTAAAAGGATAAAACTATGACTAAAAATAATTTACCAAAAGGCTAAGTTAAAAAATATATAGATCTGGATCAAAATTGATTAGTTACCTTCAATGGGTCTTGACGAATCAGATTCTCGAGTTCCATGAAGACGCCTCTAATTGCTTCTTCTAACCTTTTACACACTGTAGTGGCCTCATCGTAGAGAAACCCACAATGTTGGTTACAGAACAGTGACTCCATGTTGTGTAAAATCTCTTCCACTGTCTCCAACACGTCCACCATTCTGAACAACCGCTCCGGCGACTGCGTGGTGGTCGAAACGGCTGCGGCGTAGTTCAATAGCTTTGTCGTTAATACCCGACAAACATCCATGAACGACAAGTCGTCCAGAGGAGATAACCCAGAGAAAACGACGTTGCAGAGGTGTCGTTCGTTAGTGAACAGCGTCTTGACGACGACGTTGCAAGCTTTAGCCCATTGTTCGATGTCGTCTTTGAGATATTTCAATGGCAACTTGTGGACCTCCTCGATGTTGAGCTTCTGAAACCCCAAGCTCAACAGCTTGTCGTTTAAGCACTGTTTCCGCCAAGTGATGAAAACCTCGTAACACTCTTTAACAAACCCAGAAGCAATTGCGACCTTGAGTTTAGATTCCAAATCTGAAGGATAAATGAATCTCTCTTGATTTTCACTGTCATTCTCGATCTCCAGAATGGAACATAGTTGTTTTCTGCGATCGTAAGCAGAAGTATCGATTTTTACTGCCACGTTCTCTTGGAGGGTAGAAATACTAACAGTCTCTGATCGAGAATCCAAATAAGAGGGAAGAACGATGGGGAAATAACAGAAGGTTGCTCCGACCAGGGAGAGAGAGAAGTGGATCTTCATGAGTTGAATGGTGAGAAAACCCAGGAAAAATTTGAGAAGATCGTCCTCGAATCCAAGTTGAATCTTCTGCATTGACAAGCTTAAAGACATGAAAGCGAATGCGCCACTGGAAACGAGGCTCAACGTGTCTGGCTTTTTCTTCACGCATTTGTCGTAGAAGTAGGAGTAAACTGAGGTTAGGAACAAGACCAGAAATGCTACATGAGATCTGAACAGGAAGTTCTGGGGAAGTTTCCATGACTTTGCGAACAAAATAGTGGAGGGGATGATCAGACTCACCACAATATAGAGAAGAACCTTCCAGATGTTCCAATCTGTAATTATGGAAGGGAAAGATGAGCTCAGAAGATAAGATAACAGCCCAACGATGCTCGACAGGAATCCCAGGATTCTCCAGAACTTGACCTGGTTTAACGTTGTACCTGGGATTCGATTGATGGGCATTATTGTGACGAGGTTGTGAGTTTGTGATGTTAATGACAAGAATCTGAAGGGGTTTTAAGGAGGCAAGAAATATATAGTGGAAGAGATGTTAATATTACAAGGTTGAGAGTGGATTAAATATACAATAATTTATTTTCAAAAAAATAATAATAATTTCCATGAAAAGAGAATAGATGATCGTAGTTTTCAGGGAAAGAGGAAATTGGATCATTTCGTTCGGAATATTCGGATTCGAAGGTATAGATGTGAAATAATTAGAGCTATGTCTAATTTGACGGAAGAATCTGCCGTAGAAGAAATTACCCACACCGACGTGTAACTGTTGAAATTGATCGTTTGTGGCTTTGTGCATTAATTGTTGACTAAGATATTTGTAATAGACAAAATTTTAGATAAATTCCAAAGAAATAAAATACTTCCAAGAAGCAATCATAAATTTACGTAGTTGCAAAAAACTATCAACATTTAAAATTAGAATTAAAATTGAAAAGTTAAAAATAAAAATATCATTTATATGCAAGTGACTAATTTATAAATAATAATAATAAATTTATAATTAACAAGCATTTATTTGTAAGTAACTAAAATTTATTTACTAGTAATAATAATATTACTTGTGTATCATTTATAAATAAACACCTGTTAATTATAAATATATTATTATTACTTATAAATAAATTTTTATTACTTACAAATTGGTCATTTGTACCGGACAGACATTTTTATCTTTTACTTTTTAATTTTAATTCTAATTATAAACTTTGATAGTTTTTAAAAATTAGGTGAATTTGAGATTGTTTTTTGAAAATATTTTATTTTCTTGGTATCTATTTTAAAATTTTCCTTTGTAATACGCGTACGCATATAAATATTTGATAAAAACTATATATATATATAATAATTATATACTTGAAGGTGAAGTTTTTGTAGGAAAAATCGTGAGAGATGAAAGGAAGCTACCTGGAAAGCTGCATTGATGAGAAGGGAAAAGAAACCTCATCGGAGAGACGAAGAACATAGGTGAATGTTGACTAAGAAAACATACCGCCAGAAAAGTCATAGGAGAGGCTGGAAAATCGAATGGCATTTGACAAAAATAACTTATGTGTTGAAGCAAACCAATAATGAACTGCTATCCTGCAAAGAAACAAAATATTATTAGTTTGAATAAAATCTATCTAATCTCTTAATTAATTTAAATAGCTCATTATATAGATATCAACTTAGGTTCATATGAGTGATATATAGGTCAATTTTCAGGTTTTGTGTATGAAAAAAAAAATCTTGTTATAAGCCACTGTAGTTCAAAATATATAGTCCAAGGGAAAAAATAATAATAATAAACTACTGGGGGTGTGTTTGTTTTTCAATTGGAAAAGTGGTTTGGGGAAAAACTGAGTCGTGGGTATGTTTGTTTGATTTTAACTTTTCCGTTTGAAACTGCTTTTACGCTCAAAACGGGTTTTGGGAAGAAGCGGGTAATTGTTGCTTTTCCGTCTGCTTCTCCATTTTTGTTGGTATTTATTTTAAAGTTAGATAAAAATAGATCAATAAAAATGAGAAAAAATAAACAAATTAAGAAAATAAAATTTTCATAAAATTTTTTCTATTTATTAACCAAAATGTTCCTTCAAAATTTTAACTTTTATAGATCATGACCTGTAAGAAAATATTATATCAGATATATTATGTTCTCAATTAAATAAATGCAGATTAAATTTTAGTCCAAGTAAATTAAATTATTCATTAAATAGAGTTTAAGCTCAATTTAGAGAAAAATTATGAGTTTTGTCAAAATCAATTTTCAAATAAAGCATCCAAACATAAACACGTTAGTCCAAAACCAATTTTTATCATAACTACGTTACAAAACCAATTCTACCAAAACTCATTTTTAATCAATTGAAAACCAAACGGCCCTAGATAGGTATACCGTTTAAAATACGTTGATGTGTGTATGCCTATATCTATTACACACACACGTATATGTGTGTAAGTTATTTATATAACAATGCTTTCAAAGAATAATTAGAATTATACGTGTGAGCCTGGCTGGCACATATTTATATTCACTTAATGGCCGCCCAAGTAGTTGTTCGCACATCGCTATATACGTGTATCCTGCTGACAAAGCACGTCCTTATATGCCAAAAGCTCTATACATCAAAATTCCTTAAAAAAAATTGTCTAACCACAAATTAATTATTTGGGATTTCTTGAAATTGTGTTATTCTTGAGAATTAAGAATTGTTCCAATGATGGTAAAAAAATATCTTAATAAATGTAACGTAAATTCCCGACATATTCTTAGATTGTAACATCTCTATAGTCTCAATTGTTAGTTAAATTTGGACAGTACGTACGGAGGAGCAAAATGAGAGAAATGGGAATCATTGATTGCATCAAGTGTCGCTCACATCTTATATTGAAATGAATTTGTTATACAAAGAATGGCCAATATTGCCACTTCTTTAACAAACAAAAAAAGAATTATGCACCCTAGCAAAAAGTTAGTTTAGTTAGTAAGAATATAATTCATATCTCATTAAGATATCAGTTCAAATATCTCATTATCAATTCCATGAGTTGTTGAAAGATAATGAATTTAGGATTATAACTACAAGGCTAAGAAAATCTTGTATTCAATAGGCATGGAATATAATTAACAAATCTATAAGAGCTATGAGTATACTTCCATCTATCAAACCAAGCTTTAAGGATATGTCTAACTCCATTGAGAAGTGTGCATGTGTGAATATAAAATAATAGGACATTTCACCATTTAATTATCACTTGCATTAGTTGATTTTTCTATTTAGTATTGGTCCAAGAAAAATAAGTCCATACAGGAAAATGTCTTATTAATAGAAGCAAAATCTACTTAAATAATATTTACATACTGAAAGAATTAGTTTTCGATTATTGACTGATTACCCTTAATACTTAAAAAAATAAAAAAAATATCCATAAATAGTTTTCTTAAGTTTGCACAAATGATTTAGTTTAAAAGGATCCTGAAACCCTTTAGACTGCATCATATAGACATTTTCCTCAAACTACTTAAAATGTTACTAATTTTATATTATCATGTTAATCGTTTTTTAATGCATGAGAGGATATCGGATATTATTTGTTAGTTGATGACCCATTTGATAAATCATAAATGAGTTGACAAAGACCAACTTTGACGTTATTTTTCAGGTTTGTTTGGGCTAGCTGGCTTGAATAAAATAAATAATAAATTATTGAGTTTTCTATATTATATTTTATATCATTTTCCTCAATGTCCTTCTAAAAATGAAATTTAATTTCCTTTTTTTCTTTGCCCAAGTTTTATTTCCCTTCCTTGTATATTTTTACCAAAATAATTAATTTATTTTAATAAACAAATAGCATGCTTTGGACATACATAAACACAACAAACAATTTCTTTTTTTTTTTTAAAAAAACAATGGTATTTTAGAAAAGTGTAGAAGAATGCTTTCATGCTGTAGAAACTGGAAAGAATACATTTTTCTCAAAGCCTCAAACAGAAAAATCGTTGCTAAAAAATAAATGAAAGTTAACTACCATAACAAATATAGTATACGCATTAATTCACGCAATTACCTGGGATCAATTTCTTAGAGTCTATAATCATATGCAATTGAATTTTAGCCGTCAACTAATACTATTTTTAATAAAAATATGTAAGAATTGGAAAAAAAAAATTTAGACAATATATATATATAGGGAAAATTAACCTTTTGGTCCCTGAACTTTGCATCAATTTTGAAATCAGTCCCTGAACTAATTTTTTTTAGATAATGCTCCCTAAACTATTTAACCATGGCATAGTTAGTCCCTCAACTTTGCATCGATTTTGAAATCAGTCCCTGAACTAATTTTTTGTAGATAATGCTCCCTAAACTAATTAACCGTGGCATAATTAGTTTCTCAACTATCATATTGTTTGTAAATTAGTCCCTATGAGTGTCACGTGGCAAGATTGATATGAAACGGTGCTGATGTAACAAATAGAGTTGCTGATGTGGCAGACATGTAGGTAAGAGGTGCTGACTAGGATTAAAGAGTAGCTGATTTTAGTCCTTATATTTTACCATAATTTATAATTTAATCCTTAAACTTTATTATTTTTCTTATATTCATCCTCAAACTTTATGTCTATTTAAATAGTCATCATTCAACTATTTAGGGACTATTTAATCCTAGTCAACATTCCTTATAATTAAAACATATTTCAATTTGTCAAACTTACTTTTACAAAAAGAATATCCAAACACATCATCTTCTAACAAATTTACTTTTATCCAAACTTTATTTTTACAAATTTCATTTGTAAAAGTAAGTTAGAATAAATAAAATTTGTAAAAATAAAGTTTGGATAAAAGTAAGTTTGTTAGAAGATGATGTGTTTGGATATTCTTTTTGTAAAAGTAAGTTTGACAAATTGAAATATGTTTTAATTATAAGGAATGTTGACTAGGATTAACTGGTCCCTAAATAGTTGAATGATGACTATTTAAATAGACATAAAGTTTGATGATGAATATAAGAAAAATAATAAAGTTTAAGGATTAAATTATAAATTATGGTAAAATATAAGGACTAAAATCAACTACTCTTTATTCCTAGTCAGCACCTCTTACCTACGTGTATGCCCCATTAGCAACTCTATTTGTTACATCAGTACCGTTTCATATCAATCTTGCCACGTGACACTCATAGGGACTAATTTACAAACAATATGATAGTTGATGGACTAACTATGCTACTGTTAAATAGTTTATGGAGCATTATCTAAAAAAATTAGTTCAGAGACTGATTTCAAAATCGATGCAAAGTTGAGGGACTAACTATGATACGGTTAAATAGTTTAGGAAGCATTATCTAAAAAAAATTAGTACAGGGACTGATTTCAAAATTAATGTAAAGTTCAGGGATTAAAAGGTTAATTTTCCCATATATATATATATATATTTAAAACTAATTTGGAGTACAAAATTATGGGCTAATACCTGTGAGGGTTAACATGAGTCAAACACGCTAAATCAGGCATACAGGAGTAACAGGACGGTGTGAGGTATAATTTAATCAATGCATTAAGGTAAAGTCTACATCTTGCTTGTAGATAATATTTTGATTATTATAATCAATTCTTTCTTTCTTTCTTTTATTTTTTTTTATCAATTGGACTTATGATATTGAATAAAACCATTAACATGAGTGGTAATTCAAAGTTCCTGTCTTCTAACATATATATACCCACAACACTCATTTCTCTGGACTTATTATAATCAATTTCTATATGTAGATAATATGGAATACTATATGTTTATAAATGAGTCATGATTATTTGGTCCATGACACAAAAAGACAAAACTGGAGGCTAGAAAAGAGGGAAAAAAAATAATATTCTCGAGGGTTCCAATTCCACCACGGAAGAGAAAGTAATAAAATGTAGAGAGTTCAACCTGTTATAAAATTTTATAGTATTATATGTGGATTTCATGACCTCCCAAAATTGTCTTTTGAAATTCTACACTTAAAGCTCCAAAACTTCACAATTTTTGGCATTTCATGCCTTTAAGTCCTACTTCCCAAATGAATGACTTTCATAGAGTTTTCTCATGAGTTATAATTAATGCCTTATAACCTCCAGATGTATCATATTGTACCACTATATTGATTAGTGTTTCTATTTATGTTACTGTAACATTTATGTTAGAATTTAATTATTGAATACTTATAAATAGAGGTAATGTATAAGGTATTGTGTTGTGCACAAACAGATGAATATATATAAGATATTCCTTACTTTTTCTCCTTCAACTCTTGTCTAATTTTCCTTATTTGTACTTTTTACTATTTTTTCTTGCTCTTGTGATATTGTTTATATTTCCTTAGTTTTATAACACAACCAATTTTAGTATACCATTGTTGTTTTAGATAAATGTAGATCTAACACACAATCCAGATATATGATTATTAATTAAGGTTTGGATGAGCATCAAATATCAAAAGGATTTATCAGGTCTTCCATTTTATTAAATTTTGACAGGGTGTATGTAAATGAGTTTTATACCATATCTTAATCCAAAATTTTAAGGTATTAGAGTTATAAAAAAAAATTTCACTTAAGTACTTTTAAGTCTAATTCTATTATTTTTTCCTTACGTTAGAGTTGACCTCAACAATAATATCTATTATATTTATACTATCATTATTGCATAATAATTATCCTTTCATTATTTTTAATTTAGAAGAACAAAGAATATTTTTATTTGCAACAATATAATTTATTTATTTTATTCTATATATTGAACCACTTTTTAGATTAAAAATATTAAGTTGTTAAAATGAACAGATTTATGTCTACTTCATATTTAGGGAAGCCAACCAATGTGTCTATAACATTAGATTGCCCACAATAAAACTAGTAATTGGTTTGCACAATATAACATTAGATTGTGTAAAGTATTTACCAAAAAAAAAAAAGAGTGTAAAGTATAAACATAAGCCAATCCTCTAGTCTCTCACACAATCTTCAAAATTTGCAAATCTGTTCTTTTTTTATTTATGAAAATACGTATCCTTAATAAAACAAATATGCTTAGCTGCTTCGGTGCAACGAATTCAACATATATTTGTTTTGTACGAAAAAACAACCATATATTTGTTAGATAAAATGACATATGAGGATCAAACATGAAACATAATAATACATGAGGACCTCCAATTTGGAAAATGACACACAGAAACCAAGGTCATTAAGAGAAAATTTAAAAAGAAAAAAGAAAACATATGGTTGAAAATACCCTTAAATTTAAATTTCAAAGTCTTCGTTGGAAAGTTGGCCGTAGAAGCTTTGTTGAAAATAATTAGGGACTGAATTCAAATTCTTGATTTTGGTCAAAAAAAAAATTCAAATTCTTGGTAAGTGACCCAAAAAAAAAATTGGATTTGTAAATTCTGAAAATTTAGATAAAAAGAAAAGTGAAAAACACAGTTGTAAATTGTGGATTGGAAATGATTGTGGACCAAACCCAAGCTTTTGAGAAATTAACCAGACTTGTAAGGCCGAAAAGCTTAGCTGAAAATTTGTTTAAAAAAAAAAGGGTGGATGAAAAAAGTGAAAAGCACAGTTATAAATTATTGAAGCTTTGTTAGAAATGACAGTGAATGCAATTCAATCCCTTAAAAAGTGAACAGACTTGTAAATTGGAAAAAGTGGAAAACACAGTTTTGAATAATGGAAGCTTTATTAAAAAATGAAAATGGCTATGACCCAATTCAAGGGCATTTTCATCCCTTCGTATTCTTTTCTTTTCTATTTTCTTTTTTAGCTAAGGACCTTGGTCCTTGCGTGTCATTTTGCAAATTTAGGATTTTTTATGTCATTATATCTCAAGCATGGTCCTCATATATTATCTTTCCTATTTTACCAATACATAAAACATAAATAAAATTTAGTTAGAAATTAAAGTTTATTTTAGAAATTTTAAGTAATTAGAAATAAAGGGAACTTTTAAAAATCAGTTGTATATTTTTTCAAAGTATTAAAAATCAAATTGACCACTAAAATGATTTAAAATTTAGTGGTCAGAGTGTAGTTGAACCATAATTAAACTAGTGATAATTAAATAAATTTAAATTATATATATTTTTTGAAAATTATATATAAAAATTTTTAAATACGGCACACGTTTATATACAATAAATAATTAAATATTGCAAGTATAATTATGAAGGGGCTTGTGGTATGCATGGCTGAGCAACCGTTCAAGATGCTGGTGCATGAGGAGAGGTGAATATTTCAGCAAACAAGCTCATCCATTGATTCACCTTGAAATTGTCAGTTTAACTCCGTTCTAGACCAAGGTTCACCGGTTTTGAGACGGCCCAATTGTTGTAGAATTCTAGTCAGGACTAGTGCCTAGTTCACCGACCAAACTGGCCAATTCGATGAAGTTTTTAATACACTGCATTCTCTTGAAGCATTCTAGATGTAAAAGAAATTTTCTTGTTGCTCACATAGAAGTTAATTTTGGAACAACTCAATGCAGGAAATGGAGCACCAAAATTCTTAAGAAAGTAAGAAAATTGAGTTGCCTTCTTCATGGTATGTGCAAAGCACTTTGGTTCATCAAGCAACAACATACCATTCTAGATACCTATCTTCTGATATGAATATGTTATCTTCTATCCACGCCCTTTCTTTGCTGTGAATATGTTATAAGGAAAATGACAATTACGGACCAAAATCTTAAGTTAATCCTTAGAAAATTGCGTTTCGTTCTTGATGGTTTGTGCAAAGCACTTTGGTTTATCAAGAACAACATATCATTCTAGATACTTGTTCTTTTGTTATGAATATGTTATCTTCTAAGCATGCCCTTTCTTTGCTGTGAATATGCTATAGGGGCAATGATAGTTATGATCCTATGGACCAAAATCTTAAATTAACCCTAATAATAGATCAAAACTTAGCAAAATGCCAATAATAGATTCAAGATCCTTAACTCATTATAAAATGAAATCAAAATTACCAAAATACTTTTAATCAATGTAAAATTGATGAAAATGAGTGTTAAAAAATTAAAATGAAAGTGTAAAACCTTGAATATGAGTGTTAAATACTAGGCAAGAGAGTTAAAATTTGTAAGAAAATTTTCCTTCATTAGTGTAAAACAAGGAGAAAATGAGTGTCAAAATCTAAAATGGCAGCATAAAACCCCTAAAAATAAGTATAAAAAATCAGGTGTATAAGTTGAAATTTGTAAATGAAATTTCCTTAAGAATTCCTCATTTTTTACACTCATCTTCAGTAACGCAACGCAGGGATTTCAGTATTTTACACTCATATTTCTTCATTCTTTTGGCCCAAAAAAAACAATGGTTCTTCATTCTGTTGACTATCTGGATAACGTGAATAGGATTTGATCTTTTCCCACTGAAAACTACTTTAATTCTCTGTCCAAATAAATAGTGCAGTTTCCTTTTGTTAATTATTATGAATGAACCATTGAGTTGTGCCCCATATTGTCTTTCACCTTCCCTTCCAGAAGGAGGAGTAACTAATCAGGGGCTGACCTTCATCAAACCTATTTGTACACGTCTTCTCAGAATTTCCTGGTCACCAGTAATCATTGCAGGAACATTTCCCATCGACAAAGTGATGAAAACGATTGGCATCTCTAACAATGATCTCCCTCTTCACTATCTTTGATATGTATTTGGTAACTGTGTGACAATCAACACAAACACGAAGGTTCTTTGTAATTCTAAGCAAGCTTCCATATGGTGTGCTCAAAAGACCAAAAGCTATAGCCAATCTCTCACTATGTCCCCATAGCAACCTCACCTTCATTGGCTCATCCACATCACGAAGAACACAACTTGTATCAGGCACATAACCACAAGCTTCAACCTCAAGTCTCAAATTCTCTAATAACTCATAAATATTTGCCCATTGAGGATGCGAATCATCACCAGCAAAAAATGTGCATACCTGGTTTTCCACTTCGATCATACTATAAGCAGGTGTTTTCTTCAGGCCCTTCGTCCTCATGAGGCTTCTCATGTAATCTACAGATTCCCATCTTCTTGCTTGGGCATATATATTTGATAACTTGACATAAATTCCAGAGTTCAAGCAGTCTGAAGAGAGTAATCTATCTGCTATTCGGGTGCCCATATCAATGTTCCTATGGATTTGGCAACCACTGAGTAGAGCTTCAAGCACCTCGGTACATGGTTCAAAGGGAATTTGTTTTACCAATGCCTCAGCTTCCTCGAAATGGCCACCTCTACTAAGAAGATCCACGACACAAGCATAGAGCTTTTCAGTAGGCTTAATGTTATGATCCCTTTCCATGCTATGAAATAAAGTCTTACCCTCTTTAACAAGTCCTGAGTGGCTGCAAGCAGCTAGGAGTGAAATGAATGTAGTTTGATTTGGCTTAAGGCCTTCTTTTATCATTCTATCATAGACACAAATAGCATGATGTCCATGACCATGCATGCCATAACCCAAAATCATGGAGTTACAAAATATAACATCTTTAAAATGGAATCCACAATTGAATACTACCTCAGCTGAGCAAATTTTACCACATTTGGCATACATATCAATCAAGGCTGACATATTTACAGCATCAAATACATAATCATGACGGATTAAATAAGCATGGATGCTCATACCTTTTTTGAGAGATCCCATGTGTGCACAGCAATGAACTAGACCAACAAGAGTGACGAGATTGGCTGACACATTCTCTTCTTGCATTTGACCAAATAATTTAAGGGCATCCTCTGCATAGCCATTTTGTGATAAACCCACCAACATAGCGGTCCAAGTAATTACATTCCTTTCTTTCATTCTTCCAAAAAGAGAAGTTGCCTGCTTTGCAGCACCACATTTAGAATACATGTCAACAATTGCAGTAGACAAAACTAGATTCGATTCAAGTCCTTTTCTAATGATACATGCATGGAGGATCTTTCCACCTTCCAAGTTACTGATCTGAGAACAACCTTGAACAAGGCTCACAAAGGTTCTAGAATCAAATGAGACACCACTAAGAACCATTCTATGAAAGAGCGAAAATGATTCATATATCATACCATTTTGAACATATCCTGAAATCATGGCATTCCAAGAAACAAAATTTCTATCAGACATACTACTGAAAATCCAACAAGCACTTTCAATGTCGCCCACATTACAATACATATCAAGCAATGTAGTAAGCACCAAAACATCATCACCCATCCCTGATGCAAGGACACAACCATGGACACATCTTCCAAGTTTGAGAAGTCCACTTTCTCCACACGCCTTGAGTAAGCTTGCCATAGTTACCAGGCTTGGCTGAACACTATTTCCTATCATATCAAAAAACATTCTGATTGCCTCCTTAAAGAGGCATTGCTGCACATAGCCCCCAATAATTGAATTCCAGCAAACAACATCTCTTTCAGGCATTTGATCAAACACATTTTGTGCTTCATCAAGATTACCAGCTTTTACCCAAAAATTGATCATCGAACTGCCAAAATATGGGTCTAAATGAAACCCTCTCACAACAGCTTTCTTGTTTATTTCCATGCCCATTTCATTATCCAATAGGCCAGTGCAGGCCTTAAGAGCAAAATTACATGTATAACTATCAATTTCTATATTACAGTAGTCCATCATTTTGAACAGCTGGAGAGCCTCCTTATATTGCTGGTTTTTTGTGTACCCAGCGATCATGGCATTACAAAGAATGGTTTTTGGATGAGAAATTTGATCAAACACTTTACGGGCAATACTGAGAAGGCCCAAATCAGAATAAGCCTTGACAAGTTTGCATGCCATGAAATGATTGGTGAAGGATGAGTTTGTAATAATTTGTGCATGGACGGACTTGACATGGACAAGGCTTTTTGAGATTCCCTGTAAGAGTGATGAAAATTTGTAGACAATGGGAGGAGATTGGTTGAATGGGGCATCTTTAATAGAAGGAAAGCTTGAAAATGCAGAGGCGCGACTGAGCCTGTAGGTGAGTCTGATGTTCAAATAAGATAAAGGCATGAACCATATGAGAAAAGAGTAGCAATGAGGTTAGGTGACTTTATAAAAGGGAGAACTGTGAATGTTATTTACTAATCAATATAACTTTGAAATTTAGTTTGTCTCCTTTTACGTTCAATAAACAAAAATTAACAATAGTTTACATTTCGCAAAAGAAGATATAGACTTTTGTGTATCAGTTCATGATTACTGAAGTGATTGCAGGCTATCATAGCAATGGTTACTAAGCACAATACACACACACACACACACATATGTATATATATGCTGAATTTCAGATTTCCACATTTCACAGTTACAAGAATCTCTTTAAAATTTATGAAAAGAAAATAATGGCTGTAATTAATATAAGCACATGATCCCAGTCCAAAAAGAATAAAGGAATGGAATCACTTGTATTGACACGATTACACAGACATCCCACCTAGGACACAATTTAACATTACAAAGGAGTTATTCGGTTCAAAGTTTAAAACTTTCCCACAGCTCTCATGACACCAGATTAAATTTCGTATTTTAAGAAAAGAGTGGTGGGTTCTGCGGTTGAAATAACCAGTGCAAAATCAATTGAAAGAAGTGCTAAGAACTTAAACAAATTGAGACTACAACACTCACAGAACTTTCCCAACTTTTTAATAGCCAATCCCATTTCAAACAATAATTTGGCATATAACACAACGTCAAAGGTAGCAATAAATACTCCAGAAGCTTTAAGAACTCCCAGATTACCATAGAGCAAAAGCATCAAACTTTCCGACATAAGTTCAAAATACCTCAAAATCACATGCATCAAAGGCTAAAAGAAATAGTATAAAGTAGTGAGTACAAACTTGTTACCGCCATCTTCACTGACAGGATTGCAAAACTGGATGAGTCGTCCCGCATAGATATCGCGTTTGGCGCGACCCATGACGACCTTGCTTTTGGGCATGCATTTCACCAAGGATTCCGTCACTCCAGGGACCAAATTGTGCTCTCCCAGTTGAGATCTTTCTCCGTCATCTTCGCTCTAAAGCAGAACACAAACTTTGGTGCCGTTTAGTAGCAATTACTTTCTTTCTCTCAGGTTTTGTCACCCATTTTGAAGCATTTTCGTTTGGCAAATTTCGATTACCCGTGTAATTGGGTCAGTCACTTTTTACTTTTTTTTTTTCCTTTTTTTTTTCTTTTCTATTCTTGGCCAGAGCAATCACTTTCTTATTGGCTTATTGCACATTTTCCATTATTTTTTTCAATAAAATACTCCTTCAATTTGAAATATAATTTTTATTAGATTTATCATAAATAACTACTGATATTTTTGCATGTAAATCCCAAAATTTAAACCGGATAAGATTATAAGAGTGATAAAACTCTTTCAACTAATATTCTTAATAAATATTTAACATAATTATATATTCAAAATTTAAACTCAATTATTGATTGAACTAATATAGCCTCCACCCCCTCAAAAAGTGCTTTATATTTGAAATGGGAGCCTCCAATCCTCCTTAAGTGGCTTATATTTGAAATGGGAGGGATAATCTTTCTAAGTTGAGTTCCCTACTTGACCTTGGCCACCCTCTCTCTCAAGTGATTTCCTATTTGGTGTAGGTGAGTTCCTCTACTTGCTCCAAAAATATGGTTTGAGTCCATACGGCTGTACAGTTTATATAATTTATTTTATTATATGTATAACTATTTATTCACTGATTACCTGTGGTATCAAAACGCGTCAAGGCTTGTTTTGATTTGGGCATTCTCAGCATTTCACGTTAAGTGTTTGATTGATCAAATGGCTCATCCATAAACCATTCTTTGTATTGTTGGATACATGAAAAACCAGCAATGTGTGAGACCAAGCATACGGCATCAACGTAACTGTTCCCCCTTTCCCCCGTCCCCTCTCTTACCCCATCATTTACAAGCCTTTACATTAGTTAGTTAGTTAAATAGTTGAATTCTTTTAGGCATCATATCATTTTTCATTTGCTAAAAGGAAACAATAAAAACTGGACATGTTAGAAGTTTATACCTCAAGTAAATATAATTAAAAATTAACTCTATATCAGACAAATTAGACCTTAGAGGCCCTTCCTAACATTTCTCCAAATGTGAAAAGCAATTAAATAAATTATATTGAAACAACAAATATTCACAATTGTGAGAATATTAAAGAGGGACGAAACAACAAAAGAATTGATATGCGAAAAACACAGAACTATAGAGCTTTATGTTTGAATATTGCAATGCTTGAGCCCTGTGAAAATTCTGCCATGAACACCTTAATTGGACATGCCTTGGATCATGCATCTCCTTACCCACGTTTTGGTTCACAGCATTGGCTTTTCTTATTGCCATTCAACCACTTCTTCTTGCGCACCAAGTAACGGAGGTTTCTGTCTTTTTTTTTTTGGTGAAACAAGTAATTGAGGTTTTAAGTAATTGTCAAGTACTCAGACTTAGTAGGCCCATTTCACCTTTGATCAGTCTAAGTTGGCAATTCAATTTTAGCCCAAACAACTTTAATTAAATTTATTTTTTTACACATTATTTTTGTTATTTTAATATTTTCTTACTTTGATTTATTTATTATTTATAATAAAGAAATTTCTTTAGACAAAATATACTTAAAGAACTTAAATGATTAACTACTATAGTTTTCACTCCAAACTTTCCACACACATTCATTCAGCTATATGATATTGGCTATGAAATAAAATACTCCGATTCTATTTATATGAAAAAAAACTATTTAGTTAAAACTAATTAATTTATTTCATATTTTAAATTTTTTTTAAAATAATCTATATTTAATTTAATACTATCACTATTTTATTTTATTTGTCATTTTATGTTATCAATGAAACATTAGTTATCTTTATTACTATTTTATCTTTAATTAAAAATAATGGTAGTGGAATACAAGTAATCTTTTAGCATTTAATTCAATGATATTTTCGTAAAATATTATTAAATTTTATTATAATTTAAATTATTTAATCACTATTGATATACGTGAAAAATTTTAAAATGATAAATAAAATTAAATAAAAAGAGTACTAATTTGAAATATTAATGCATTTAATCTCTTTCACAAATTAATGAAGGATAATTTTGGAAAAAAAGTTAATACACTATTTACTCTTTTTTCCCCCTTTGTATTTAGGACACTCTTGGGAAGAAATTTTTTCTTATAAAGAAAATCGAATGGAGTATTAATAAAACATACTCCCTCCGGTCCTTTTTATTAGTTACATTCTAGAAGTTTTTTATGGTCCTAAATGTAAGTCACCTTCTATAAGTTTTTGGAGCATTAATTACTTTATTTCTAAAATATTCCTATTTAATCATGAGAGAGAATGTGGATTGTTTGAATTTGTTGTATTTATTAGAAGGTAAAGATGAAAAATATATTAATTTTAAGACAATTCTAATGATATAACAAATTTTTCTTAATTTTAATGAGTTAGTTAGAAATGACTTAAATTAAAGATCGGAGAGAGTGAGCACTTTCTTGGATATTTTGTATAAGGACCTTTAGACTAAATTATAAGAATTAATGTATGTAGTTGAAATTGGTTGGAAATGTTGATTTTGTCAAATATGACTATAGTATTTTTAAAATATTTTTAATAAAAGTTATTAATTGCTATCCCATATTAATACTTGGATTAAATTCTAAAAGTATTAAAAACATTTGTGAAAATTACTCATTAATATATTTTGCAGAAACTCTTATATTAAAACCATGGAGATCCTTAAAAATGACTCCCCCGGGGGTGTAAAAAAAGTGATGACATATTTCTTTTCAATATAACTACAAAAATATTCTCTTTATTCTTTAATATAAGGATAATTTGGGATGTTTCCATGTTTCAAAATATAAAAAAAAACATGGGGTTTGTTTGGTATATTTAATAACTTTTTTCAAAATTATTCCTAATTAAGATACTATGATGTTAATATAATTTATTTGTATTAATTGTACGATAGAAAATTTATTAACATTAAATAAGGGTATTTTTAAAAATTACTTTATATTTTAAATAAATTTATTATTTTTTGTGATTTTTTTTATTCCTTATATTTTTTCCGGTTCTATATATAAGACATTTTATCTTAGTCCTGAATATAAGATTATTTATAATATATGAGGTAATATTTATTATGTATTTTTAAAAAATATTTCTATTTAATATATTTAAAAAAAAAAGAGAGAGATTAAATAAAAATAATTTTAAAAAAATATTAAAAAAATTAATTAATTTTAATTTTTTTTATTAAATAATTTGATTAAAAAAATTTTATAATAGGATATACAGAAAATATTAAGTAACAGAGGAAAGGCAGTAAGAAATACGCACTATTTCTTTTCCAACATCATCTTTAGTCGTGCGAAAATCTATGACTCGGTCTATTTGGGAAAAGTTCTAAATGAAGAAAACAGCTAATCCAATTCCACTTCCTACGCCAAATGTATCAGACCAACCTCAGAGTTTGTTTTTTTACTGTTTTGATTGAATCCTCAAATTAAAGTTAAACCACACTTTTCAAATGACGTTGGTTAGAATGAAAATGGATTCGTACTGCTTGAGTCTGGTCAAAAGCAAAACACGTCACACATGCATTAAAATATGTGTTTACCTGCATTGAAAAGCTACCAGTGAGTCCTAAACTGCCTTCCGCGTCGTTCTTCCGAGCAGTCTCTGTTCTTTGTCTTCTTCTGCCTCATGTCCACGAACTTTACCCCATTTCAAACTTCCAACTTCGACCCTTATCCTTGAAACCGCGTTTCTCGTTCGTCATTTTCCTCATCCTGCCATACTTTTTCTCTTCCCGAACCATCAAAGAAGCTACCTTCTTAGTCTTCTTTCTCTTCTTCTTCAAAACCCCATTTTTTCTCTCTCGCCAGAGCTATGAGTTTTCTAGCAAGCTTAGCCGGAAGTGAGTGAGTGAGCTTACCCACATGGCTGAAAGCGGTGAGGAGAAGTTATTGGCTGTGGCGCGCCACATAGCAAAGACGCTGGCTCAAGATGCCCACATGGCGGATGATATTCTGCAAATCTTTTCCAACTTCGATCGAAGATTTTCGCGGGAGAAGTTATCGGAGAAAGGAAGAGACGATGATCCCAGAGGCTACGCTTCACTGGAAAATTCCCTCAGCTCACTCGACCGTCGGATCTCACGCTACGTGTCATCCGATCAGCCGATCTGGGCTGACTCGGCTGACTCCGCCGCCTTTCTCGATGCCGTCGACGGGTTGATTTCCATCCTCGGCGAGTGGAGCCCCATGGCGGCGGAGGAGACCGTTGGCGAGCTCCTGATACGAGCCGAGGACATGCTTCAGCAGGCCATGTTTCGTGCCGAGGACGAGTTCAGGTCTCTGATGGAAAGCGGGGGCGAATCGTTTGACCTGACTCGGAGGGAGTGGAAAAGCGAGTCAACTCGCAACCTGCCTTCTGACTCGGAGGAGGACAACGAAGAAGACGCTGAAATCGAAGGGGTTATAAGAAACGAGGACGATTACCATATCCCGACGGCCATGCCGGTGGCCGATTACGACGTCGTAATTGATGCTCTACCTTCTGGAACGATCCAGGACCTTCACGAAATTGCGAAGCGCATGGTGGCTGCTGGGTTTGGGAAGGAATGCGCTCACGTGTACAGCACCTGCCGAAGAGAATTCATGGAGGAGAGCTTGTCGCGATTAGGGTTACAGAAGCTGAGCATCGAAGACGTTCACAAGATGCCATGGCAGGACCTCGAAGACGAGATTGAGAGATGGATCAAAGCTTCCAACGTTGCCCTTCGGATTCTATTTCCCAGTGAACAACGACTCTGCAATCAGATCTTCTTCGGGTTCTCCTCTGCTTCTGATCACTCTTTCAAGGAGATTTGCCGGGGATCAACTCTTCAGCTACTCAATTTCGCCGACGCCGTCGCAATTGGGAGCCGGTCACCGGAGCGCTTATTCAGAATCTTGGACGTGTTTGAAACATTGAGGGATCTTATTCCCGAATTCGAATCATTGTTTTCCGATCAGTACTGTGTGTTTCTGAGAAACGAAGCAATCACAATCTGGAAGAGATTAGGGGAAGCTATTAGAGGAATTTTCATGGAACTTGAGAACCTGATTCGTCGTGACCCGGCGAAGGCAGCGGTTCCAGGCGGTGGGCTTCATCCAATCACCCGCTACGTGATGAACTACCTCCGAGCGGCGTGTCGTTCTCGGCAAACCCTCGAGCAGGTTTTTGAAGACAATGGGCCATCATTGGAGGACTACACGAAGCTTGATGATAGTATGGCATCGTCGTCTTCACTTTCTGTACAAATGGCATGGATCATGGAATTATTGGAGAGTAATTTGGAAGCCAAATCCAAAATCTACAAGGAGCCTGGATTGTGCTCTGTTTTCATGATGAACAATGTGAGGTACACAGTTCAGAAGGCAAGAGATACTGAACTCGGAACCCTTTTGGGTGACGATTGGATCCGAAAACACACTGCAAAAGTACGGCAATACCATGTTAGCTATCAGAGGAGTTCATGGAGCAAAGTGCTGGGTTTGTTGAAAGTAGAAAGTGGATCAATGGCATCTAATGTACTCGTCAAGTCTATGAAGGAGAAGATCAAATCTTTCAACTTGCAGTTTGAGGATACATGCAGGGTTCAATCCACATGGTTTATCTTTGATGATCAGCTAAGAGAAGAGATAAGGATTGCTCTAGAAAGAATACTGCTTCCTGCTTATGGAAACTTCATCAGGAGGTTCGAGAATGTTCCAGAACTAGGGAAGCATCCTGAGAAATATATCAAGTACGGCGTGGAGGACATTGAAGCTAAGCTTCAGGACTTGTTTCATGGGAACAGTGGATCTGCAAGTAGCCGGAGGTGAAGATAATATATATATATATATATATATATTTTCTATCTGGAAAGGAGAAGTCACTTCATTACTGTGTATATGTACAAACTATAGTGTATGATAGGAAACAAAGTTTTGATTACCATAGCACAAACAGTACCACCATAGGGACAAAGGATTTGTGGTCCTGATAAGTTGATATGGATTATGTATACATTATTATGGGAATGGATGGTTTTTTTTTTTTTCCCTCTTGGTGTAAAGTACTTTTGTAAAAACATACCGAGTATTTTAATGAAACTTTACAAAGTAAAGTTGACCTGAGATTATAATATATATGAGAAAAAGCTCATATTATTTAATCTTGTATATCCTCTACGTTTTCCTTTGAATTAATTTACATCTATGAGGATCTTCAAACTCCCACACTCCAGCATCTCATATTGATACAGACGAGTTCTCTGTTATGTCAACCGAATCTAGTTGTTCATTGTCATGAGTCACCAGTAGTTGATAAGGAGTTTCATCAATGGAGAAATCTCTTGCAGCTTGGTTTGCATAAAGAGTTTCAAACGTTGAGTTTCTCTTCATTGTACGCCTAGGCTTACCGTGGTTGTGAGTACCCTTATAAATGACCTCTGTAACCTGGCCACCATACACCTCTCGACTCTCTTCTTTACTGGGCAATTGGGAATCGACCATTTGTAGTAACTCGTCTGCTTTTCACCTCCCTTCACATGTTTTACTTCATATCTCTTCCAGTTGTACCCATCATCAAACCTTCTTCGTAGTGTCTGTGGTTGATGATCACTCCTGCTATGATCAGATTGGTACATAGTATTATCATCAACTCCTCTAACAGTATCAATGTCTACTTCTACATGGTCTCGAGCTCGAATGGCTTCTATTTGGGACTCAGGACACGAATTGAAACGAAGAACAATGAAGAAGTAGCAGAAAATGGTGGCAAGTAAACCAACCATCAGCTGGACTTTCATCAGTTGTACGATGAGACAACCTAGGAAGAAATTGAGAAGATCCGATTCCAATCCGAGCTCCATTTGCTTTGATAAGCTCGAGGACATTACAGCAAAGGTAGCACAAGAAATCAAGCTCAATAGGTCTGGTTTTCCTTTCATTGCTTTATCGGTGAAGAAGGAGAAGAAAGTTGTGAGCATCAGAATGAAGAAACTCAAATGAACTTTGAGCCAAAAACTCCTTTAAAGTCTCCATTTTTTAACAAATAAGAACAAGCTGATTATAAATAAACTTACTACAATGTAAATTATGAGCTTCAGAAAGTTCCATTCACCAAATAGATGATGGAAAGATGAACTGAGAGCGTAACAGAGAAGTCCAACAAGGCTTGAGAAGAAACCCAGAAATCTCCTTATATAGCTTTGGATGAATCAAGCTATTGGGAACAAAGGAGAGGAACCCTTGCCATTTGACTGACTTGACTGCAATACGAGATTAATGAGTCTTCTTGTAACAAAGCAATAATTTGATTATGCGGACTTGCTTAAAAGAAGGTGGCCATTTGATTGATGGTTTGAAAGGTGGATCTTATATATAAGAAAAAATATATTTTATAAAAAATTTAATTATAACTTTTTTAAAATTAAATGAATAATTTCCATAAAATTTAATAATAACTAGAGTTATTCCCTCGTCTCGCTTAGGAAGATTCTGAGGTTAACTATTGTTTAATTAATATAAATTTTATGGACTTAATGGTTGTATTGTAGTGAGGTTAGATAGGATGCACGTGACTAAATGTGTTGTGATTTTTGTTGTGCAACCGAAAGTTTAGTTGATGTAACTGTAGTTACGTATGTGTCTTTGTTTGCAAAGCTGTGTCCCAAAACATTAAAAGTTTGGTAGTCATGTCTGGAGATATAAAATCCCTAGGCAACAAATTGTATTTCCATGCAACGTGCTAATGCACGGGAATTAATTAAAAGCTCTACTAACAGTAACATTATTTACAGTGATATATTAAAATCATGCATCTTATAATTTTAAAGATTAACTTAATAGCTGGGAAAATAAACTAGTTATGATAATCATTTGAGCAAAGATCTTAAAACAACATTTAAAACATTTAATCTAGCTTCCAATAAAAATTTTATATAAGATTGATTATCTTCATTAGACTGTGGTTTTTAGCTTTTGGTACTTCTATCTTCATCCTTGACAATTATTAATTATTTCAATTCTTAATTCAGTTTTTTTGGGCCAAACTCTTTTTTTTTACATGGTCAAATTCTTTATTTAGTTTTATATGCTAATGATATAAGATGAATAGGGATAGGGAGGAAGGAGAGGGTAGACATAAAAGAAGGAAGAAAATGAAGAACCCAAGAAAAAAATTATTAAAAATACTCAATATTTCATTAATAATCAAGACAAACAAATAAAATAATTTTAAGACTATTTATAAATCCTAAATTAAATCTAAAAGATAATCTAAATACCCTAAAAATATCTTTATTTTAAATGTTAATTATTTTATGATAAAGATAAATAATTATCTATTCTTTATCATTCTTCTCCACTTAAAAAATTAAACTAATGATGTAAGTAGTAAATTGAACTCTATATAGCATTTACATCTAGAAAACCTTTCAAACAAGTAAGATAGCGAATAATGAGATCTAAGTGAAAGAACCTTTCTCCAAAGATCCGAGGATTATTTAAATTTGAAAATCCTTTCCACCAAACAAGATAATGAGGAATAAAATTCAATCATAGTGTTTTTCCATAAAAAATTCACATGGCTTCTGAATTTGGTAAACCCTTACAACAGATAAGGTATTGGTAATTGTCGGTTTTAGAAAGAGGACCCCTACCATTCTAGTTTCTGTTTCTTTATTCAAGCTGATGATTCTCCTTAGATGTAACTTTTAATTGACTAAGGGAAGATATATGCCTACCTCCTAAGTTAGTCTTCTTGTGAGCATTCGGATTTTGAAGTATATCTTCTATTATTTTACTCAAAAGTTGCTTTTTCATCATGTCCATGGATGTTATTATTTTCTCACACAATTTTTCAACATTTCAAACCTACGGTTCGCTTCTTCTCGATCTCGCTTCATTTCAATTCATAAAGATTTAAATATTTGATCCACATATTTTCTATTACGCCTTTTAGCTTCCACAAGGTTTTGTTAGGTAATTTGGGAATTTTTTGGCATAATGGACTTTGAAGGCTTTAAGGCCAAATGATATAATAGGAGGAGAGAAAGGGAGGAAGGAGAAAGTAGATAATAAAGATAGAAAAAAGGAAAAACTTAAGAAATAGAAATATCACCGAAATATTCAATATTCCATTAATAATTAAGACATGTAAAGAAAATAATTTTAAGACTATTTATAAACCCTACAATCCTCACTAAAATGGAAACAATTTAAACTTAAAGTAAAGGAAAATCTAGAATAATTTAACTTAAACTTAAAGAAAAAAAATCATAAAATAAGAAATAAATAAAAGATAATATAAATTCTAAATCAAACATAAAAGGTAATCTAAATATCCTAAAAATATCTTTATTTTAAATCCTAATTATATTATTATAAAGATAAATAATTCTAATTATCTTGAAATTTTCTATTGATCTCTATCATTCAATTAGTCTATGATATCAAATGATATATAAGAAGAGGGGAGAGGGAGGAAGGAAGGGTAGACAGAAGGGAGGAAGAAAAAGAAAAACTTAAGATAGAAAAATATGACTAAAAATACTAAATATTCCATTAATAATCTAGATATGTAAAGAAATGATTTTAAGACTATTTGTAAACCTTGCAAGATTTACTAAAATGGAAACAACTTAAATTTAAAACAAAGAAAAATATAAAATAATTTAACATAAATTTAAAGAAAAAATAATAATAAAATTGGAAATAAATAATAATATAAATTTTAAATTAAATCTAAAAGATAATCTAGATATTTTAAAAATATCATTATTTTAAATCTTAATTATTTTATGATAAAAATAAATAATTCTTACTATATTGAGATTATCTATTCTCTGTCAGTTAAGATTAGTACATGAAAAATGAATTTTTTTACCACCAATGAAAAATGAATTTGAAAAAAAAAAGAGGAAAAAGTGATGGTAACTTTAATAATGTAACTCTTTATTTTTAATATGCACCAAACCCACTCATAGTGTACTAAATTGTATTGCATTGTTGGAAGGCTTAGGACTCATGAAATTACATGTAACGCATCCTACCATTTCTGTCCACTTTATTCCTTCTATACCTTTGGTTAACAATGATAACTCCCACCTTCGCCGTTCACAACTAAATCATACACTCTATGTTTGTTATGTTTTATAATTATTTTTATCTCATTTCAAGGTAACTTCACAAAAATTTAAATTGGTGTGAAGATACCTTCTTCAAGTGTTCTGATCTTATTTGTCCAATAAGATCTTTTATTTCAATACTTAAATAATGTTTTTAAGAATTTTCGTCCAAATTGTGGACTGCAGTTTTGAATCAAAAGTGCTTCTACTGTACTACTCTCTCCGGGTTGAATATAAAAAAAATTTGAGAGACTTGTGTGGGCTGAAAATATAAGAAAAAAATGTAAATGTTTGATATGAGATGTTCCAATAATATTTCTCATTAATTTGTAAGAAAAATTGTATTTTTTTAATAATTATTAATTGATCTAGTGTAGCAAAATAGATCATTAATTAAGAGAAATTTCAGAAAAAATGTTTTATTATAAATTAAATTATATTCCCTCTAGTTTAAAATATAAGTTATATTTTAAGTGGGAAAAAAAAGTCATCTTTTAAAAAAAAATTTTTATCCAAAATATAAATTCCATTTGGTAATTTATTGGGTATTAAATATTCTTTTTTTCTATTTTACCTTTATTTATAATTAAATATAAGAGAGATAATAAACTTTAAATGTAATGCATTAAATATGGGCACTATTAAAAAATAATGTATTTTTAAGATAGATTTAATGAGTAAAATTATATTTTTTTTTTATTTCTATGTAATTAATCAAATATGACTTATATTTTAAATTGGAGAGAGTATTAACTAACTTCAACTAATAATATTCATATGTGTAAAGTAGTGATTTTTTCTTATATTTGAGACGGAAGTAATATGTCTATTTGTTATTGGTTTGGTCTACACATCTATTATAAACTAGGTGTATTTTCTGGCAAAACAAAATTCTAGGTGTATCTAAGAATTTCTCAGTTTTACCATTTACAATGTGTGAGTTGCACCCTCCACTCCCATCATTGAAATTTATTCGTTTGGATCTACAAGTCCTAGTGGACTACAATTTATGCTGAAGGCATTTTCTTGTACCTAAAACAAACTATAAAGGAGGCGTGCAAAAATGCACAAGAAACTCCTGTGATTATCAAAACCAAATTGAATCCATAAGTATCGTCAGAAACTGTGGTGTCAAAGTTCATTCCAAAAACTGCTGTCACAGTAGCAAATACTGTATCTATCAATGTTGCTGTTGCTGTAAGAAGCAACTCAAATTGTATCAGTTGGTTCTTAATATTGTCTATATATACAAGTATAGAAACGTCAAAAAACATCTGGTGTACATAATATAGCATCTGAAAGAAATAAAGGAATTGACAGAAAGAAAGTGTGGATAGTCAATCATGGCATACCAATAGATTTATAATGTGTTTTAAGTTTAAAGAAAAGAAAAAAGAAGCAGACTGTCACATGAGTAGCTTTCTTATGAAAACGTTATTTGGATGAAGATATACCTCAGCAACTCAGGTGATATAAATGCCTTATTTATCAGCAAATATTATTAAATGAAATGTAGCAAGACTGAAATTTAAAAACCTCAAAAGCTATTTTTTCTAAATAAAACTTCTATTACCGTCAATGACTTGGTAATAGTATTATCAATGACAAAAAAGTATGTTTCAAGCAACATTTCTAGTGGCTGAATCTTTTCCACACTAATAGAAGAACTTCTCAGGTTCTCATGCTTGCTCAAATTTCCAATGCTGTTTAAAGCCCTTTGCAACATCAGGACCCTACTGATGGACCTACTTGGTGAAGCAGGAGCCGATTTTAAAATCACTTCACCTCTACTTGACCTGTGAGTTTGAAGACCAAGGTCATCTGAAGGGTAATTATCCGACCTTCTCTTCTTCTCACTCAGGTACATCTCAGCCATGTCACAATTATGATCCATGAGCTGCTCTATTTCATCACGAACCTGGTAGTTAACATAAGTTACTACTTGCCGGAGGTAGAAAGGTTAAATAATACTCCAACATGAGAAGTTAGATATAAAATTCTTCACCTTGAACTTATATTCCGTGTCTCTTGATCTTACATAATATATTTGACGATCCATCTCTACTAGACAATCGCTGGACTTGCTCATCACGGCATGAGAGGAGTTACCTCTTGTCTCAAAAATAATCTTGATAAGAATTATGGCACAGACCAGTGTCCTTATCTAAATTCGAGGGAAAATAATATTTTAACAGCCATAGAGTACAAATCCCCTGTTGAGAAATTGAGCAAAAGAGAAAAAGAAGACTCAAAAAAACAAACATGCCAATCAGAACAATGCATCTGGCAATTGCAACAGATTACCTGCGAGTAGTTACCCACTATCAAGAAGAGAATGACTGTGGATCCCATTCTTTAAAATAAACTTCTTTTTGCATGCTGCAAGAATTAGATGCCATATACTTTCTATGACACTGATAAATGCCATAAAGTATTAAATGAATTATACTTTCTATGACACTGATCATACACAGAAGGTGTACAACTCGAGCACGACAAGCTCAAGGACAAAACACGTGGAAAGCCTGCAAACCATAAGCCCATGAAAAAAAACCAAATCCATTACAATCATTAATGCTGGCCAGTACAGCAGGCCTTCATACACTGTAGAAATATATGTACTATTTGAAAAGCATGAAAGCCATTTGTGTGAGCTTTCCTAACACAGAAATTGCTAGATTTCTGTGAGCTTCACTAGCATAGAAATATACGTACTGTTTGTTAGTGAGCTTAACTTACAAACCGTATCCCACTACAGTTTGCGCAAACAAATGTCCAGAAATTTGTGCACACACATTGTGGTCCCTGCTTGGATGAAGAAGAAAAAAAAGAAAAGTATTAGTGCAATGGATTAGTCAAAATGAGTAAGATCGTTCGTGAATAAACCTGTCCTAGTTGATATTTGTATCGGCTAGTGCAAAATCTTTGAACACGTTCTAGATTGTGAGTACTGATTGATGAGGCCAATTTATTTAACGGGCAAGGACACCTAAGAAAACATGAATCATAAATGAAGGGAGGAAAAGCTAGTATTCTGCCAATAGAGAATAATAAAGCTTCGATTATGCGAGTTAGCTAAATTGTCAAAAAATGAAGAACATAATTAATGAAATCCTGCCCAAAAATACATGAAACAAATGCAGAAATAAAACCACAACATTGGCAAGAGTGTCAATTCCATGTGATCATCTTTAACAGGAAAAAAGTGCAAAAAAAATACTGCATAGATTACTCAAAACTAATAGAGATGCAATGGTGCAGGTTAATTCATACCTCAATATCTAAATATGTGCATGTCAATTCCAAAGCCAGCTCTGGTGCCCAAATTTCAAAAGGTAGATCGTCTATGTCAAAAAGACAGACATGCCAAAACTTTTATGCAGTGGTTACCTCTATCAAATATCTCCAAAAAGTCAGCACAATTTCTTAAGTATAACCAACAAATTCTGCTCTTAGGCACAAAGATAAGAAGAGCTACTGAAGGTTGAAGGAGACGAATCATATTCATTTTAGTTGCATTAACTCTCTCCCTAAAGCAAAAATTACAATAGTCAATGTCTTTTCCACATCGTTTTGCATGAGTTCTGAGAGTGCTACAAAATAGAAAAACATTTGGAACAGAAGAGTTACCGTATTGGTCTCAACTACTGATAAATTATTTTTCTCTACCTGCTTCATGCATTGATGTTAACATTACCACAGAAAGAATCCTTACCAGATTTTTTCCTTCTAAAGTCGATTGCATAATTCTGACTTGTATTGACCAACATTGTCGTCCAAGGAGTTCGTCGGAAAAACTTCATCAGTAGGGATTATACACTGGATTTCCTGAAGGTTGACTACAATGGCATTTTCCCGTCCTAATATGCTAGAAGGATAAAAGAACATGGGATCTAATAGTCTGAGATTTCTGGAGGGAAAAGAACAGTGTCTTACAATAGTAGCCATGTCAAGTGTCACAATTTGCGATGTCATCTAGACAAAGGAAGAATTGGGGAAGTGACAATTGTCTGCAAAATTTAATGATGAAGATACTACATTGATAGGACATTATTGGAGGATGAGATACGATAAGATTCTTCCCTCCTTATTTAGCCAAGTAAAAAGAAACGACATCGGGGGGATCAAAATGACTCTGCTAATCTTAAAGATTGAAGAAGGTGATGTTGAACTAAATCATTAAAATTGACTTTATTTTTGGAAAGAAAATTTTGGCTTCCAGAATGCAAAACGTCTGATACAAGAGAATTAGGTTAACAAAGAACGGAGAACCAACAGTGATTTGGAAACAAGTCAAACAACACACAGACTCATGAATTTTGTTTTCTTGTAAAATTCTGAAAATGGAATGGGTTTCTTGAGGATAAATATGCATTGAAATACTTGTTAATTTGCTTCAGGCAATGAGGAGCGGTGGTTGCATGCAATCGGGAAACTCATGCAATCAACAGGGGTACCTCAAATAATTATGCACATAACGTCACTGTTAACATCATTAGCTAGCCAATCTGTGATTGTATTTGCATCCCTGCTGACATGTTGAATCTAAATTTCTCAGTCCTGCAAAATCAGATTTCTGATGTCGGAAATAATGTCGCCAAATGGATGGTCAGTGCCAATTTCTCTAGCCACCCCACCAGCTCCATAGCTTCCACCGAGTTGCTGCAAACTTGAAGTTTTCTGCATCCTTTGCTCCAACTTAATTGTAAACCCAGTTTTAAACCCCATGTGATTTCCTTAGTTGTACCTGTGGATGCTCACCCCCATATGATTTCCTCAGTACTTATAGTAGCAACCTTCCCTTAAAAACCTTAATACATCTTTCTACTCTGCCACAAACTCAACGGATGTAGACAAAAATATGCCTCCAAGGAAAGTTCTCCACCCTCCTAGTGCTTGACTGATTTCTGTGATTCCATAGTAGCCATCCACGTATATCAGAAAACTGGATGCTTGGCAAGGAAAGTTCCTTAATCTGGCAAGATCAGTGATGCTAAACTCTGTCTTATGTTCGTTACCTCTATATCAGATGTAGACACTGATGCTGCCTAAGTTATCACGGAGCTTGAAAGAAAATGAAAATGAGTCCTCTGCTGCTAGCACCAAGGTGCTGCTTTAGCGATTACACACACACACACACACACACACACATTTTTTAATATATAAATATTATTTTTTAAAACTTATAGTTAAAAGATTATTTTTATTTTTTCATAATGTTTCTTTGAAAGTTAAAATTTTTAATTTTTGTAACTATTCGTCTCAAGTCTAGCCTTCAGGACAATAGAGAAATGATACAAGCATTCATTTGAATATTTAAGCGTTGAATAACGAGAGCTGGACGGCGTGGTGGTTATCATCACTTTATCACCTTCCTTTCAAAACGTTGATATTAAATTTTTTTTCTTCCACCCATCCAAGGAAAAAACACATGCAGGCACTTTGGCTTCATCTTGACAGTGCTGTTCGGGGCAAGTTTATGACCACTGCCAACATCACCCACTTAGGTCACCACTCAACTGTTACAAACTTTTTGTTGCCTTTTGTTTCTTTCGGCGATCTAGTCTTCTCAAAACAATTAACGGTGAAAACTCAACCAGAAGAACTCGTGAAGAATATTTGACTATGAAACAGAAGCAAGTGTTAATCCCACTTCTCACAATCATGAGTCATTTCAGGGTTAGAAATTTGAAATGATATTTCGTGAATCATCCGGGCTAATTGATAAGAAAGGTCCCCTTGGTAGAATTTATGAAATCTTCCGGCAATGTTTATCCAGCTGCAACCAGGAGCTTTTACCAAATCAAAGTCCCTCAATTTCACTCTAACACTTGAAACGCCTTCAAGCATACCGTGAGATTCATATATACTGCACAGGGCTATGTAATTGCTGGCATTATTTGGTTCTAATTGAAAAAGATGATGAGCTGCAATTTCTCCAATTTTGACATTCTTGTGCATCATGCAACCGGCAAGCAGGGCACCCCAAATGCTTGCTGTGGCTGATGATTTCATACTTTCTAATATCTGAAGTGCTTCCACAAGAAACCCACAGCGACCCAAAAGATCCACCACACAAGCATAGTGCTCTACACTTGGCTCAAATCCGTATTTTGAATGAACTGAGTTGAAAATTTGTAAGCCTTGATTGACCAAACTTGAATGGCTACAACTAGCTAAGATTGCTGTGAGCGTGACAGGGTTTGGGGTGAACCCAATATCTATCATTTTCTTAAACAGAAATAGAGATTCCTCTCCCTTTCCATGCATCCCATAACAAGATATCATAGCAGTCCATGTGACCAGATTTGCATCAGTAATGGTCCTGAAAACCTTTTCTGAATAATTTAGGTATCCACACTTACCATACATGTCAATTAATGCATTCCCAATGGCAGCGTCAACATCAAACGCGAAACCTTTAACTACATGACCATGGACTTCTTTCCCCTTCATCAAGTCCCCTTCCCTTCCGCAAGCATTTAAAACACTGGGAACAATCATGGAATCAATCTTAACGTCATTCAAAATCATCCCCCTTAAAAAATTCAGAGCATCAGCATAGAAGCCAGCCCTTGCAAATCCTGAAATCATCAAATTCCACACCACAGAGTCCTTACTCGACATATTAGAAAACACCCACCTTGCCTCACTCATAGCACCAGATTTGACATAACAATCCAGCACACAACTTCCTAGAATGACATATTCCTCATACCCAAGTTTTATAACCAAAACATGACATGTCTTTACCAAGAGTAGCATCTCCTACTCCAGTAGAAGCTTTAAACAATGGGGGCAAAGTATAATGATCAGGACGAAGACCTGTCCGCTGAAATTGACGGAAAACTGCAATTGCATCAGAATACAGCGAATTGTTGACATATGAGGCCATAATGATGTTCCATGAATGCATGTTTCTGTGGAGCATTCTATCGAAAACTTGGCGTGCATCACAGAGAAATCCGCATCTCGAGTATGCCAACAAGAGATCGGTTTGAAGAGTGACATTGGCAAGTAAGCCTTGGAGCAGGATCTGGGCATGGCATTGCTTGGCTTGCGAGATAGCAGAATGAGGTAGGCAGATTCGAAGCAGGGAAGACAAGTAGAAAGAACCTTTCCAAGACATCTCATTTCGGGAAATTTCCAATGGAGTTTGGATCCCCTATGAAGGGGTTTTCTCCTCATCTCTACTCATCACCATAATCCTGGCCGTCAACACAATCTAAGGGTCCATAGCTTGTCATGTCAGCCGGAGTATGAGCTTCATCTGCATCATTCTGGTCATCAACGTCGTTTTTTTTTTTTTACCGAGGTCATCAACGTTGTTGAGAACCGAAAGAACTCAATGCCAACAGAACCTGCATAACATAACAGAATCAATTCCAACATAATTGCTGCTACTGAACCAACAAAATAGAACCAATTTATAACTAAAAAGGAACCACTATAAGAGAACTCTAAAGTAAAACTCAATTTTGCCAGTATTCTTTAATTTAGCACACTAGAGCACATTTTGCCCATATTTTTCTCCATTCTAAACAATATACACCTGCAACGTAAAAGCACAATAGCCCCGCAGCCACGTATGATCACTGCCATTGTCTGTAACTCCAAAACAAGAACGAAACCTCCTCAATATGCAATCAGTGCAATTGATCCAAAAATACAAAATAAAACCAAATAAACTCGCCGCAATACACTCCTCAGCGCATTTCACTTCCCTATATGAAGACAGAATCCCTCTAACCAATTTCCTTTATGATCTCTAAATAAAAAATCCTCCACATCCTGCTTTACCATCAGCCCCTTTTGCTGCACCATCAATATTCAATTTACACCAACCCCTCTCTGGCCTCTGCCACTGAATTCTGATTGTAGTCTTCGGCTTAAGGTTCCTTAGACCAGCCATCTCATCCTCTTTATTCAGTTCCCTTAGGTAATCATTGATCACTTTAATAGGTCTTCTAGCTACTGAAGCTATATAGGGAAGTTAATATGTCCTCCAGCAACAATAAATATGACAAAATTGATCAGCATTATGCTTATAATTCAGCATAGTGTATGCCGAGCATCATAAGAATGAAATTAATAGTGGGCCTCCTTCACACAAGTAAGGATAAGACGTTTATATATATATATATATATATATAATGTTAGTAGAAGGACCACTTTATGTATCTGCTTCTTTTTCAAACAAATCATAAAAATCTGGGAGAAAATGACGAATATTTTTACATCAATTACTTCTTCATCATTGTGGCTGTTCATACGCGAGACAACTCAATCATACCTAAAACATCATTGCTGAAAAAAAAAAAATATATATATATATATATAGCAAAAATAAAAAGCAGCAGTGAAAAAAATGACCTGATTGAATTTGATTTGAGACTTATTTGGTTTAATTTATCAACTTTAGTGACAAGTCTCATTAAATCTCTATAATTTGTCTTTCCTTATCAATGACACTCAGATCGTTGCAATTACAAGGAATACGAAAACTTAAAAAAATAGAAAACAGCAAGAAGAAGATGCACAAAAAGGGAATAAACCATAAAAACATAAAAGATATGTTGATTTAGGTAAATTAGAACCCAAGAGAACTGGTTTTTTGAACCCTAGTTCCGGTGACACCATAAGAATTAACCAATTTCTTGATAAGTCATAATTTCATCATAACAGTTAAAGAACACAAGAAAAACTCACAAAAGTCTGAAACTTTTAATCATCCAAATCTGAAAAACGCACATAAAAGTTAGCCTTAAATAGGCAAGATAAAATTTAACCTAATAAGTCTAGAAAACCTAATTAATTTGGGCTCAAGTAATTCTAATGGGATTAGGAGACTTTGAGCTCAAATAACATTCTTATTGGACCTAGGAAACCAGTAAAATAATATTCTAAAAATAAATGTTGAAAATTCAAAGAAAATAATAAAAATAACACCTAAATCCTTATAAACATGCCACACATTAATGAAATCACATGTTTGGCACATGATATGTTTATTTACAAGGTGAGCTATAAAAAAGACTACTAATTAACTAATTGAGCTTTATTAACTAATAAAGTTCAGCCCATAATTAATAAAAATGAAATTAACACTAATTAAGCCTACTAATGTCTAAGTTACATACTCTTTTAATAAAATACATGATTTTTTAAGTAATCTCCTCCAATGGGCTCCTCTTGGGCTTGGATCTGAAACTTGTATTTTAGAGTTATTCTCATTTAAGCTTGGACTTTATGTTCATGACCTTTATCAAGTCTTCCAAGCTCTTCATGCTCCTTTCCAAATTCTTGCAAGTTATGTCTAGCCCTTACTCTATCAAAACAGTAATTAAATCTTAACCTGATGGGATTGAACCTAATGCAAGCTAATTAGGGGATGTGGTTGGATATAAAAAATCTTTAGTTGCTCATTAATAATACTACGAAGAAAGCTATTCAGTTTGTTTTAACATATTTCCACACACATACACATACAATATTAGATTCAATAAGCTGAGAATCATTGATTCAACTGATAATCATGATATCTTGTGAAAACATATACAGAAAGAGTAGCAAAAGTCACTGAGGTTATCTGCATGCTGTGCAATGATATACAGAGGACACAATGGCATGTCTTGTAAAGTGCTCCCTGTATGGTAGTGACACCAACTGGAAAAATAAGATATATAAACTAACAAAATTAAAGTATCATAGAAAATGACTCTAGTATATGTAGTCACAGTTCCAACAATTTTGAAGAATCATATGACAAAGTGCATTTAGTCATAAGTTGAAATGCACACGGAACTTTCAATGGGTACCTATAACTTAGTCTTTTTAGTCCTTATTCCCAGGAAGTGAGCAAGGAAAGTTGTTAAACAGTCACTAGAATTATAAGATAAGCATAAAAACTACAATTCTGTGAACTTAAACATAAATCTAAAGATGAAGGGAGCAAGAAAGGTATAAGTAGAATTTTCATTACTAATTATGTATATCAAAAAGTGATAGAATGACTTGTGGAAAACTAAAATAGAGAGTTTAGAATTGGCACCATATCATTCATTCACTATTTATACTAAATTAATATGAAAAATTAAATTTTCACACGCGCGCGCGCGCACCCCCAGACACAAACACACACATAGCCTTCTAATGGATAAAGTTAAAACTGATCAAATAAGACTATTTAGAGGCATGAAAAATGAACTAATCAGGAAGGTGACAGCCCAAAAAAATTAGCTTGCCCAACACATTTTGGTTGACAGCTAAGAGAACTTCAAAATTGGAAAGAGAACCTCTGCTTCTTGCACAGAAGGCCTCAATGAGTATTCTGAGTATAAAACAAAATGAACTAAAACAGCCGCAACCAGACTGGAAATTGATATCTTAAAGAACAAATAAAAGTGGCTCTAATTAGTAACTTTAAAGTTTAAACAACAGCCACTTGTGGAACAACAAAAAGAGTGATACCTCTGTTCGGCCAGGCATGATTGGCTTCCTAGCAAGTAGCTCTGCCAAGATGCAGCCAGCACTCCAAAGGTCGGCACCAATACCATAGAGTGTAGCCCCAAGAAGGAGCTCATGGGGCCAGTACCAAAGGGTCACAACTTTACTCGTCATGGACCGCAGATCATTAGTTAGCAAAATGCAGAATTGGTAGGTGGCAAAAGAAACAGTTTTCAGCATATGCTTATGCCTAAGGTAGGTTCTGATACATTCTCCAACCCACAAAGTTATTCTATGATAAAAAAGAAAATAATTGGCATACAACAAAATTATAAGAATTACATCTAATCTATTTACTTAAATAGATCTACTTATAGACTTACGTCTAATCTATTTATTTAAACTAGTCAAGTCAAACCCTAATCCTACCAGGTGATAAAAGATCCTAACTTATTTCCACCTCTATTATCTCCTCTATCTCTGTCTCTCAGTCAAGCTCTCTCACCTAAGCGTGTTAAATTAAATAACTGTAAAAATATAAGAATTTAGGAAAACTAATCTTTTAATCCTTCTAGTTTACTACAATTTTCAAATTAATCCCTGTACTTTAATTTTCTTTTGAATCAATCCTTCTATCTTGCAACCGTTAATCACTGTACTATCTTATGGTTAAAACTTTAGTCCTCCAGCTGTACACATGGCATGACTTCATGAAGAAGTTGCCCATATGGTTAACGGAATGCTGATTGGTCACGACACGTGTGTTTTGTAATGCCGCATCATATGACAAAACAAATTAATAGGAGCAAGAGAGAACCAGAATTTCTCAATCATCGCATGGCTATAGATTTCAAGGGAGGAAGATTCGAAGCTTTTGCAAAATCTTCAGGCGAGGAAGACTCCTATCATTGTTTGAAGGCAATTGAAGAAGGAAGTGCAGTGCCCCGCTTTGATTATTATTGATAATTTATTATGATCGACAATACAATTTCTAACCGAGTTTGAGTCCTTATATTTGTGATGATTGATAAATATCTTTTTTCGTTTATCTCTGTTCTTTGTTCCAAAAACAGAGGTAAATAGGGTAAAAGTATATGCATAATTCTCTCCATCAAAAGGACCTATAGATCATATATAGTTTTGGGGGTCGTATGATTAAGATTTTCTAGTGAGATTCAACTTAGGAGACTCCAACTCTAAGACTTTCTTTGGAATGGAAAGAAAATGAGGGGTGAAAAATATTAGGAGAAAAAATTAAAAAAAATCTAGATAAGGGGATGTTTAGATTTTTTTTTATTTATTTTTAATTTTTCACTCCTCCGTTTTCCACATCTAAACGGAGGATAACATTCGGACAAAGCTCCAACTTTATTGCATTTTATTCCACGTCACACCTCAAACAGTTCCCTCAAGCTTTGTGCTCTGCTTCTAAGACAAATGTGTCCTCTCCCCCAAATAATTTATCTTTTTACAAATAAAGTTCAATCATTTATTAACTTCATTTTTCCTTGATGAGCCTCTCTTCACTCGGTTGAAAAGAGAGGGGAAGAAGAAGCCTAAGAAAGAACATGTACAGGAAACTGAAACACACTTAAAAGGATTAAAAGCAAGAAACATGCACTGGACATAGGTAGGAGGTGTAAGACATTAGTTTAATGTATAATAGTTTAAATATGATATGATTAGGCTTCTACTAGTAGAAATTAAAATAATATATTTTAAAAAAATAATATAAATTTAAATAAATTTTATGATTTAATTAAAATTTTAAATTAAAAATAATATTAAATTATCAAACTATTATTCATCATAAAACACTACTACAAAAATTATCTTTTGGTACACTTATTTCCCACATTTGCATACACTTTTAAAGCATATCCTATGTGACCGCTCCAAATGCCATTTGGTATGCTTCTAAAACTGTACCCAATGTCCAAAATTTGGGTATGCTTTCTTTAGAAGCACACCAAATCCACCCTTTTATTAAAAAAAAATATATGATTTCACTTTTTTTTCCTCCTTTAAACTGACCAAATAACTTCATGCAAAATCAATATTGACACAACAAAAATGAAACAAATCCAAGCAAGATACCAATTAGAATCTCTCTCTCAAAAAGACACACTATCTCATTAAAATGGAAAAGAAATGCATTATCTTACCTCATAGCACCAAAAGTAGAGGCTAAACATCATATATGGAAAATCCAACCTCTTAGAAGTAATCTGAATTATTATTGAAGTAGTATCAGCTTTCATGAAATAATTTTTTACATTAGTATATATATTAATTCAGAGCAACATATAATCTGCAACATTGAGAAGAAAAAGTCCAATACACTGCAATAATCTTAAGTAGCAATTAAATAGTCAGTCAAGAATTCAAGTATTTCCTAAACATATCAATGTTTCCAAATATATTAGCGCCATAGAAATTGGAAAAAAAAAACCATTCTTATATAATGGATATATCTTTCAAAATACCTAGTTTTGATTAATTTAATCTACCACCGTAATGAAATATCATATGTACCACAGATTTGGAAGAAAGCACTGCTGGAAGAGAAAATGAGAGATAGTTCATATTGATAACTTTACATGTGACATATTCCTCAGATGTCAATAACTCAATAACTATGGAGGCTAACATGATCTATCTATAGCTGCCTATGATTTAATATTGAACTTGATCAGAGGGAAAACAAACTTCCAATTGTCTGGTGTAAGTTCATGTGAAGATTCAAACAAACAAATCAAACCAAATAAACAGAGGTTTATTCAATATAATTTAAGAATAGCAACACTCAACTTGGGCAACAATATGGGTATGAAATTAATGTAAGCAACACATAGCAAGCACTTAGAACATTCAGCATTAGATTAATGGAAGCAACCTATATCAAGCACTTAGTAACATTAAAAGAAAAAAAATTAGATTGAATATTAATTAGAGAGGAACAACCATTATAGTGCTAAGGATCAACTCTCTGCACATTTAGTACACAAACGTGGGAGCTCTTTTCTATTGCTTTACCATTGCACCAGAATTCCTAGTCATGCTTCAATTAGAAGATAAGCATTACCATATCACATGCACATGCCTATCTAAAATTCAGTAAATAGTTGAATCTCAACCTACTAATTGGGCCTTATCAGAAGCACTTGCACCTTTAAATAGGCATAAATGAGGTTAAGATTAACTGCTTAATAATGACTAAATTGAAGGTCATACCTTCATAAAGCTATGAGCCTATGGCTTAACACATAAAAATCCCAAAAAGTGTGTGATTTGTCAGGCTGCAAAGAAACATGAAGCATTGAACATGTGAATCAACATTGTTGCAGCATAAATTTATATTTACCAAGTAAATGAATATCACCTTAAGAGTAGATTGAATAGATCAACAGAAGGTTAACATTTTAGATGCATCTTGAAGAGTGACGGATGAAGGCAATAAGGAAACAACATATGGAAGCATCTTGAGTGATCCTTTGAAAGGCTTCTAATAGATAAGAAAAAGAGAATAGACACTACTATCCAAGAACTACAACTAGCAGATGAAAGACTACAAAAGTTAACACAGTCTTAAACTCATTCAATTGCTTAGATTTACTAGCCCAAGTACTTAATGATTTAGAAGTATATAATATCTATAAGATTGAAAAAGAGAGACGGAGAAGGTGATAAAACACACTCACTATCAAGCAAATTCAAATTTTATAATATCAATAACACTAGTTTAAAAATCCTCACTTACAGCATTATAAATTTAAGGTGAGGGGTGCTTAATGGTATTGAATAAGGCCTCATTCAACAATGAAAAAAGGAAGGAAAATGGGAACTTAAGGTAGAGGAAAGAACAAACAAGAATGCACAACTGCAATGGATAAACAAGCTATTACTTCAAAAGATAAAATAAGCAATCTAGTTTACCTGCAAGTATTGAATGGGTTGGGGAATCTCAAGTTTCTATAGAACCTCAAAGCTAGTAAAAGAATTCTATAGACACAAAAGAAAATAAAATTTGAAACCAACACTTCATAAAAGGATTTTCAAAAACTTATCTTAACAATAATAAATATACAGAGCATAAGACAAATAGACACATAGTAATTATAAGAATGCATCTAGTTAAAATCCCTAGGACTAGGAAAATGTTTCAAAATTATATCACTTTTTTTGAATTCTCTTAAACTTAGTGTCCCCTGGAGAAAGTCTGTAGAATGTAGAGAAAGAGTTTTGTCACAAACATGTTTGTATGTATATAACAAAGAAACTAAATGTCATTAACTAAATGCCCAAACATTGTTAATTTTCTGATAGCCAAGCAAGAAAATTGTTCCAATTAGCTTAGCACTATTTTCTTTACATAACAAGTTGTTTAGTATGCACATACATGATTCATTATGCTTGTACATCTAAGAACCTAGAAAAGTTGGATGACGTGCTTTTCTCAAGCATACAAAATGCATTAGTTAATAACTCACTTTTCAGAGTTCAGAATTTCATTCCTCAAATCCTGGGCACGTGATTCATGAACAGCAATTTTTGTTACATTCTTTGTAGCATCCTACAATATACTGAAGGAAGGAATATTCTCAAATTTAAAGATTCCACAGCACTCTTGATAAGCAATGAAAATTCAGCAATTGAGTTGGAACCACTGTTTTCATCATCCCCAACAAAAGATCTTGTTTCATCTAAAGTTTCCATCTCATTTCATATGCACATATATAAACTCATGACACCACATCACTTAATTTTCAATAGCTAAATTACTTGGCACAACAATGTCATTGAGTCATTAATCATAAATTATAATCCAATCACATAAATCAGCACATGCCATATAAATATTCATCCACAGGTAACATAATAAGAAAAGTAAGTTGCCTTAGAAGAGGTCTAGTGAGACTAAAAGTAAGTGGAGAGGCACACGCTAATTCCAAGTTCTTCTTTCAGCTAGAAGAAATAATCGTTGATTTACTTAGAACTTGAAAGTTATATAAACAATAATTAGCCAATCCATAATGTTTGATATTAAAATCATAAAATATGCATTTAATTCGTCCTCATTGCATAGATTATTCCATTCCTTGATAGTAAAAACACTCCACAGATTCTGATCTATAAGAAAAAATTAGATGAAATAACAATGTAAAACTAGCTAACTAGTGCTAACTAGTTTTGTACAGTAGTCACTTAAAGAAATTAGAATTGAATATAATTTAAGATCCTGATATGTTTTGTCACAAGGTCATTTTACATTCACAGTCACTCAATGCTATTCAACTGTCACAAGGACTAAAAAGAGTTTTTCCAGTGCCAGGAGGACCCAAAAGAACAAGAGCTATGTAGATAAAACTTACATCGGCTTCTATTGCAAGTGCCTTGGCCAAAAGAGTTTTCCCAATGCTAAGAGGACCAAAAAGTAATATTCCCTTGCAAGGCTGACAAAAGCTTCTTCAATATCAGATAAATGAAGGAAAAGAGCAAAAATCATTTGATTTTTTCGAAACTGCATATGGGAAACAAGAATCACTACCTGTAACAAGTTTCCATGAGAGAATAGCTCTTGCCTTCTAATTGGAAGGATGACAAGTTCATTAAGTACTACACCCCCATTTCACAGAGTAATGATTTTTTCAGCTTATGAAAACAAAAGTATATAATTATAGAAAAATAAAGAGCCAGAATATCATGTTCAGGTGACACCACTAAGATGTATCTCACATGCTTATACATAATTGATTTATTCTGCATATCTAATTATCTTTTATAAACCAAAAAAAAGTCAACACTTTTCTCATCAGATTTATAAATAATGCACACAGCATTCGACATTACATACCTTAGTAGAAGAGAAACCCATGACCAATCGATTGCGAACCACACGTACAACCCACGACCAATCAAAGGCGAAGCATACGAAGAAGAGAGCCACAAGCGAAAACCCACAAAGCTTACAGAGGAGAGAGCCCCACAAAGCTCTAGTGACCCACACGCACAATCGACAGTTGTAACTTGCTAGAGACACAAACCCACACACCAGAAGCTCCGGTAACTCAATGGAGAATGGCGAAGTAAATCGTGGAGAAAAGAGCACCCACACATGACCCAAATATCTGGTGACCCACGCATAACCCGCAAAAAAGAAGGGTAAGAGAGTGTCGAAATATGGAGTAACAAAGAGTGGGTGGCGGCCAAACGAAGAAAATAGCTGGTTCGGACGAGTTCACGCGAATGGAAATTGAGGGCGGGAGGGGTTTTTCTATCTGCCAAAGAAGCAAAGTTTTGATGTGGGAGCTGGATAAGTTCGAAGGGATTGAGTGAATGTGGGTTTTTAATTAACTTTTGGGTATGTTTAAAAAAATAGCGCGTCAAAAAAACGCCGCGGGTATGCTTTTAAGCAAAGGATACCCAAATATATTTGTGTTAACATATTTTGGTACGCTTTTAACAGGAACCATACCAAAGGATTCCCATTTGAATGTGCTTTTTATTATAAGCATACCTAAAGTTTTGGTACGCTTTTCGAAAAAACGTATCCATACGTGCGTACCAAATTCCTAAATCTGCCGTAGTTAAATTATTAATAAATTTTATAATTTAATATTTAAATATGAATAAATTAAGATTTATCCATAATCACATTTTGAGTTTAAAACAGTCAACTAATAATATATTATTATATTATTTGTAAAGTAAATTTATAATTTTTAAAAATTATATATCATAATAATATTTATATAATATTATAATATAAAAGAAAAAATATTTTGTATTAAAAATGATGTTATTTAATCTTAAAACTAAAAAATATTTTTAAAAAATTTTAACAAAATAAAAATGGGACCAGTTTAGAACCAATTCATAACCAGTTCCATCAGTTTCTAATCTGGGCAATCATCCCCTGTATTCAAACTGGATCTTTGACGGTCAAACCTGTTAGCTAGTTCCATCTAGTTGTTTTAACACTGATTGTAGCAAGCAAAATGGAATACAAAGTGACATGTCCAACAGTTATGCATGGAAAAACACCCAAAAGAAATCATTTGATACATTAGAATGAGGAATATGATAAAGTTGCATAACAAGTGATTCATTCCTTCTCTTGTTTCAAGTTCTTAGTCTTGAGATTTTCTCCTTTCTTTCTTTTTTTTCTTTTTTTATCATGGGGAAGCAGGTTGAGGGCATTTGGATAGGGGACTGAAGCGCATCTCATTGCATATTATTGAACTCATTCAGATACAAATCACATCTTCATCCCCATGTAAAGGGAATAAAGTTATTTATTATGTTTTTCTATTTAAAAACAAGTTGTTTATTCCAAAGAAGATAGTATGATTTCCAGAATTTATGGCACGATGTATATTAGGTTTCATCTTATTTCTGTTTTATATTTAAGAAACAGTCAAGTACATAAGATTAAGTATAGATGACAATTAAAAAAATTTATCCATACCCGTGTATCATCTGAAAAGGACTAGAAGAAACTCCTCGACTTCTGCGATTCTCTTCTCCGAAAAAGGTACAAAAATCAGAGGCAAATAATGCAAAGAAAAATAAAAAAAGGAACCATAGTAGGATGAATAACTTTATATGCTTTAGCTCTTCCCGCTGCAGTCTCAGAAGGAACACGTAACGACCAAATATGACCCCTCCTTGCACTACTGAACACACGTAATCTTTTATACAGCTTCAACCATATCCACCACATTGAGACCAAGACCTTCTAAGATCAGAGAAGAAATAGCAATATTTGGAGCTTGTAGAAGAAATGAAGAAAAGAAATTGTCGAGAATGGAAACCCGAACGTAACAACATAGTGTTTCTGTGAAATCTTGTAGATCAATATTTGGAGCTATGTAGGTCATAGACTTTTGCATTGAATTGACAGTGGACATTCTACAAAGATAAGTTTGTCCCTGAAACTTCTGATGAGCTTGTAATATCAGGAGCTGGAGATGCTGAGGTAATGTTATGATACAATAAATAGTCAAGAAATTGGCTGTAAGTCTTGTAGTTTCTATATGATACATATATGAGGGTAAAGGAAGTCAAACAAAACATATATAATTTTGTTGGAATATCAAGGCTGATCCTGCTCGCTTAAAGTTCTATTGTCTTTTATGTTCCTTTCATTGCAGGTTAAAAATGGAAACCCGAATGTGGTATGGAGAGCCAGTGAGGATGGAACCCTAAGACAGCATGACTTTCGGCAAGGCACAGATATCTTGTGCTCCTTTAGGATCTTCCCACCAAGAGTGCCGAAATGTTCTAGTAAGTGGTTTGATTCAGTTTTAATTAGTCATCCTTGCTTTTTTTTTTAATGTAATTTAACCTTCAATTATGCTATATGAACAAGTGAGTTGTTGGGTTGAAATATTTGATATTACCTACGAATCTGTCTCTGCAACTGGATGAGAGTTACTATTAAAAAGAGTTTCGACGTTATCTGTAATATCTGAACTTGTCAATGAAACTTCTGTTGTTTCTCTTGCAAATTGATTTATCTGTTCTCAAGTGTTGATCTTAACAAATTGAGCTCTATTATATGTTGAAATCACAATTAAAGTATTTTGATGGAAGGATTTGAGTAGTTCCGTAAGTTCCCTCAATTGATGGTTTTTTTGGTTGTAAGCCAATTATTTTCTTTTTACCATAGAATAACTTTGTGGGTTGGAGAATATATCAGAACCTTCCTTAGGAAGAAAGGCTATATGGTGAGAGTCTGAGAACTGTCAAATGAGTCCGTGTGAATAGTTCCTTCCTGGTGTTTTACATTGAAATTTTTAAGAAATAAGATAAGATGTTAAATGTTAAAAATAATTATAATTTTTAAATCTTTTAACTTAGAATAACGGTCTTCTTGTGATTGACTTTTTTCAAAATAGGTCTATTTTCATAATTTGACTCGGTAGCCCATTTAGGCCTACAATAAACTCATACCTTCTGCAGGCTCAAACCTTAGATATAGGCTGAAGGCCCAAAATCTTATTGCCCCACTAGATGAGATGAGTAATTAAATAAAATCTTATGTGAGAGATTGCAAGAACAAACAAAACAAAAGTTTTTTATGAACAACAACAAACGATTATTTTAAATAAAAAATCAACTATTAAAATTAACAAAACAAAATCGAGGAAAATTTTATTTAGTATTTAGAACATTGTTACATCTTTTTTTTTTATAAGATTGTTACATCTATTTGTTCCAATTCCACGGTTAAAAGGATGGAAATGTGGGGCCCAAAAAAAAATCTGTAATGCTTGTTATTGTGAAATTTGAGAAAATTTCTGTTATAGCTTGTTTGGTGAAAAGGAGTAGGAAAAAAAAAGAATGCAGACGAGCAATTACTTATTTTATTTGATATGATAGAAATGGAATAGAGACCTATAAATTAAATATCAAATTGTCTTTATCATCGTTTTTCAAGATTTTAATGGCACAATTTTTCTAAAAGTAAGGAAATTACTTTTTTTAGCACTGTTCTTCTATAAAACTAGAAAAAGTAGACTCTTGTCTTTCTAATGATTCTTTGAGATTCTACAAATCATTAAAAATCAATTAGGATTTCATCACTTACATGAACTATTGTCTTTGAATGCAAAATTAACAAGGTGAAAATTGGGAAAAGTCCAAGGGAGAGATGAATACATGATAGAAGATGAGAAGAACTCTCAAATACCATCGATAATTTTAAATTGCCAATTACACAATTTTTTTTATGTGGAGCCAATTACACATTTGTGAAAAGCTTTATTATCTATTTCAATTCTCTCTTAAGGGAATTGTTATAGGTTTAACTTTTAATCTTTGTTTACAACGCAAATTTAACTGAAAAAATTTATTACTTGTTTTCAATATTTTGAGAGGGATTAGTTTTTATTCTAACATAGATACTTCTAATATCTCACATACATGAAATAAGAAAAATATTTGTGTGTTAATTTCTTGCTTTAGAAAATTAAGTCCGTTGAGATGGGTAGAATTTGAGCCGCCTAACAAATGTGTGTGTGTTGAGAAATCTTTCTCGGTTTAAGTTCAATGACCAAAATATCTCCCTCATCTAAATAAATTTGAAGACACTCTATCTCTATCTGCTACTTCCACCAATGCGACATGGGAAACGGTGCGAGGCAGAAAGTACAGCTAGCAAATTAAACGCTCCCAAAATGTGGCTTGGGGAAGCGTGAATACTTGCCAAAACACACCCCAAAACTTACAGATAAAATACCCCTCTCAATTTCAATATGTATTATGAGAAGTTTTTAATTATTTAAAATTCATTATATGTTTAAAATTTTTAAAAATATATAATATTTTAATTTTTCCTATATTAATTACTAGTAAAAATTATTTAGAAAATTCATTTTATCTCTCTTCCAACTTATGATATAATAATTAATAGAAAAAAATAAATTTCTACTAAAAATTATATAATCTTTTATATTTTAGATTAAATAAAAAATTTTAAAAAATTCTTATAATATAAATAGAAACAAGTATTCTGTAATTTTATTTTATACTATATTAGATATGATTCGATTAGATTGGATACTAACCCACTCGTGCATATATATATATATATATATATATGTATATACACATTATTGGAAATCACTTGTAGGATCTCATTCATTTAATGTCCACAAAAATGAAGCACTACATGCCAAAGATCGTAGTATTTAAATTTGGTGGTAGTTGTACTGACAAAGTTGTGGTGAAGTTAATAATCATCTTAATTAAGTATCATGTACCTTAATCTTCATGCAATCTCACCTACTATCATCATATATTCATTCCATTTTATTTTATCTATTATTTTAAAAAATTTTAAATATTTTTATTTATTTATTATTTTAAATCATCAATGTATTAATTATTATTTTTATCATTATATCCTTTATTAAAAATAATGATGAGTAGAATACAAGTTATCTTTTAATATTAAAAATAAAAATATTTTAGTAAAATATTTTTAAATTTTATTATAATTAAATTATTTAATAATTTTATTAATTTATGTAAAAATAATTAAAATGATAAATAAAATGGAATGGAGGAGTAAGTATTCCTCTTCAAATTAACACACAAGCGCACACACTTCTTTTTGCCAACACACGCACACTTGAAGTTGTAATTTTTGTCTTTCCTTATATGAATCATATGCAGAAGATGCTTCAATTATTGCATTATTTTTTTCCTAACACAATTTGAAGTTCTCTAGTGAGTAACATTTAATCAACAGCAGTAATATATTAATGCCGAGTCTAAAATTTGTAGATTTTTTTTATCAAATTAAAAATATATATACATATATAATTTTTTTCTTTTTTGTTTTTTTGCAGAAGGACAAGGATCGCATTACAATTAGGAAAAGATTACAGAACACCAGTGATTCAATATTCAACGCGACAAAACAGATGGAAGCTACACATAACACACCACCTAAACAAAACTCGGAAAAAAACTGTAAGTTTTGTTATTTTATGAAAAAAAAACTGTGAGTTTTGTTATTTTATGAAAAAAACTGTAAGTTCTGTTTTATTTTTTTTTTTAACTTGGTTTGCAAATTTCATTCCATTTGCATTTTCACACAAGCATTTGGGAATATTGTAGTAAAGGACCTAAAATCTTACTTTTTCTTATTACAGTAGGATATCATCGCAATATTGAGGGTTAGAATATCTGGAATATTTTTTTTAATTTTTTTACGTGGCAAATTCTTAAAATTTTCAACATCAATCTTGTGTTATTTTCTTTGCAAATACTATACAAAAATTATAATTAAAAACTCGGAGAAAATTCTTACACAATTAATAATTAAGTACTACAAATTATTCTTCTCATGGTAGAAAACTAGCCATACTTCATATATTCAGTAAGCGTTTTTTGAGTTATAAGGCTTACCCTGAATTTAGTGAGTTTTTGAGATCCAACTCACCTAACTTTCTTTTATAAAAAATAACTAGTTTTTAAGTGTTATTCTTTTTTATTTTTTTTTTTAATTTCTTTCAAAATATGTCATATATATGTAGTCAATTTTGTGAAATTAGAGGATTTGAACCCGTTTGCATGTAATGGATTTAAAGCATCAATTTTGTAAAAAGTGTATGATTTATATAAAAACATTTTGATAGAAATATTAGTGATGAGATCACACATTTAGTTAAAAATTCTTTTGTACATTAAAAGTTTTTTATACATATTAGACTAATCTAATATGAAACTATTTTTATTTTTTACTTAAATATCAAAACTTCTAAATATTTAAATGAGGATGAATGGAAAAAAATTGTATTAATATTGAAAAATTTAAGTTTTAATAAATATTTTGATATTGATAGCTTGATTTATTTTTAAAATTGAAGGCATTGACAGAAATGTTAAAAGAAAAAGTTAATACTTCAATAGAAGTATTAAATTATATCAAAAGATTCAATTCCTTTTCAAATATGTACATTAATTATATATAATATTATTGATAATACATGTAATGTAATCTAATCTAATGGTTGGTACTATAAGACAAGTCCTTCAATATTAAAATTATTTAAACCCTATCTTATGATCACTGACATTGAAATGTTAAAATTACTTAATTATAAAATTTTGATAAAATAATTTCGTAACTCAAAATGTTCAAAATGTAATATGAGAATTGAGAGTTATATTACACTAGGCCCTCTAATAATTTTGCCTAAAGCCCTTGAATTTCTTAACACGGACCTTGGCCTATATCATCAGGGCTAAGGACACATGTTGTGAATGTCTGACGATTTCTGCAAATCTAAAAGTGGTTTATCTACTGATTGTTGTTTTTAGGTTTATTTTTGCATATTTGAAAATGATTTCTGCGAGAACGTCTGAAGTTGCCTACATCACCATCTCCTATCTCCATCTGCTGGTTGACGTCGTCGCTATTGTGTGGATGTGGAAGTTGGCACAGCTCATTTTCATGAAGGCATAAGTATTATGAGTCTCCCATTGGAGAGCCTCATCTAAGAAATGAGGCTCAAGTCTAGTAATAATCCGTTTGGTTCAATTACTTAGAGAGTTAGGTAATGTGATGAGAAGAATGTAAAGAGATATAATGGGAAGAAGATTATAGATGATCTTTTAAGTGGATTTGTTTGGTATAACTCTTGGGATATGAAAATTAAATTTACTTTCTAAATTTAATTAAACATAAATAAACGGGGAATGACTAAACTACCTCTAGATTAAAAAAAATTCCCCCTTCTTTCTTCCTCCTTTCCCGTCGGCCATCACCACCGTTTTCATCGCAGCCACCACTCCCTCCATCAACATCTTTCCCTCAACAGCAAACAAGCCAGTAAAAAAAAATTACAAGAAAGAACAATTTTGGCAAGGATGAAAGAGAATTATGGAGGACCTCTGATGTTGAGAACAAGATCTACAATGATTTGTGGAGATTTGCGATGGTTAGTGGTCGGAATTCACAATCTTGAAGGCTGAGTTTGAGATCTCCAGCGTCGGCATCAATTTCTCCCCTCCATCGGTGCACGAGATGAGAGGCATGGGAATGAGATATTTCTGATATGTGATGGAGATAGTGGTAGTGCGAGTCTGGGGAGAGGGAGCTTGGTGGTCGACAATGACGATCTGTATATTTTAGAGGGCGGTGGAGAACGAGACGATGGCTAGAGACAATGGTTGTGGGCATGAGCATGGGAGTTGTGCGACACCGATCTCTTCTTCTCCCTTGGTCCATGGTCGCTGATGACTATAGGAAGGATAAAGGAGGTGGTCACCGAAAGGAGTTGGTCAATGTGGTTGTCAAAGGTTAGGGTGGGTGGAGGTGGAGAAAGCTAGCTGGGAGGCTGAGGAAGAAAGAGGTGTTTCCGACCTTTTGCCACTTATCACAAGGGTGTGAGGGAGATCACACAGCAAAATCAGTGTGATTCGCATCACCTAAATTAAGGTAATGCTCGTGGGCCCGATGATGCTGATCCCATCACATCTTGATGAACCAAACATAATAATTGATATAATGTATAGACTATCACCTCACAAACTCCTAAATATAATTCAACCAAACGGGTCCTAAGGGTTCTCCTACTTATTATAGAATTAGTCTTTTGAGATAAGTTTTTCTTTGGGCTTGTGTTCATAACAATAAGTGTAACAAAATCTTAGTTATCATAACCCATAAGATGGAATCAAGTTTAGGCCATTTTGATGGAAGTGACTTCCATGCATGAAGAATCAATTTCTAGGACACCAAACAAGTAAAATTACATACTTTACTTTTATTTCCATTTTCACTTCCCAATCCCTCGGGTTCCAAGATACCAAAAAGGGGGCATAATTGATCCTGAATTTTTGCCAACGGTGCAATAGTGAAGTGGGTCCACACAATGAAAGGTCAATAATTCAAGGATCTCTAATCTTACCAACCTTGCATTCTCTCATTGGTTTGGACGGTGCCGGAAATCAAGCCTCATTTATTTTACATTCCAATACATTGACATTTCACCAAGTCTTATTCTTTTGGTCCCTTCTCAAATCTATTATATATAAAAGTAGTATCAAAAGCTGAAATCTTATGCTTCCACATTAACATTTTGAAAAAAATTAGTAAAATCTGAGTTATTATTTTTAAAATTTTATATTATTTATTTACTATTATATTTTAAGAGCACTTAAGATATCGAGATTTATACTTTTAGATATTATTATAAATCAATAATTTATATTCATTCATAAATTAATTTGTGAGATCATATTATTAGTTATTTATTATTATATCTTAAGAGCAATTAAGATATGTGATTTAGAAATTGTTATGGCAATCGTTTCCTCTTTTAGTTGACATATATTTATTTATGAACGTATTATATTTATTTTTTGTATTTTATCATATTATTTGTTTTATTTATAATGTATAATGGTTAAACTATTTATTTTTAAGTTATTTTTGTTTATTGAGTGATATTTAGAAAATATTGTTATGGTATGATTGAAATCGAAATTGATTCTTTTTTTATTGTTGTGATGTAATATTTTTTTTTCTATAAAATTAGCATTCCTATTTGACTCCATACCACAATTTTCATCGTATCTCAAGTAGTTGTTGCCATAATTTTTTTTTCATTGTTTCTTCATATTGAGGAATGTTCGTGAGGTGTCTTATGATGCTGTGAGGCTATGAATCTTCTAAAACATGATTGGCAAATTACAGTTAAGGTTATACGGTTATAGAAGATGCCATCACATCATTCACTAAATAATTATAACTCAACTGAGTTAGTTTTGTAAGATGCTGATATATATTTTTAATGTATAATATATATATATATATATTGTCCTATAATGGTTATATTATTGTCTCTATCTTTTTTTATTTTTTATGTTAAATTAGGGTGATCATATTCATGGAATGATAAAAAAGTGTTCTTCTTAAAGTTTAAGGATATATTGAAGGAGGGCAAAGTATACATTATAAAGACATTTAGTGTTGGAAATAATACCGGTTCATACTGCACCACTAACCATGAATTCAAATTACATTTCTAATATTCAACCTACATGGAATTACATGTTGATAATGGAGATATACATCCATATGATTTTTTGTTTACTTCTTTTAATGAAATCCTATCAAAGAATTCAAATAATCATTTCTTAGTTGGTATGAACAATTTTAATTATATTTAATTTTACGTTTTAGTTTGTGATATGTATAAATTTATATATAACTAACCAATTTGTTATCGATGTCATTGGCAAGTTAAGTAAGATTAGATGGATTGAGCAGCCCATAAAGGATGGTAAACAACAAAAGAAGATGAAGATAATGATTAAAGATAATGAGTATGTGTGTTTAAAGTTGTTATTGAAATGTATCTTTTTATTTTATTATTAATAATTAGCTATCTATATATATATATATCTACTTTTTATATATTCATTTATTTTTTATTGAACGTATCATTTGAATATTTAATTATATTATAATCATTTAAGTGATAAAATAAAAAAATTTTAATTTTAAATAGTTGAGATTCTTCAAGAATCTGAAAAGTTTGTTATAAAAATATTCCTAAATTTAATATATAAAAGTAGTTTTTTGATTATTTAATATTATATATAATATTGTAAATTTCTTGATAGTATATATCTATTATATAAAAATTGCTAAGTTTTTTTTATATGATGAATATTTAAATGATAGAATTTGCAAGAGATGAAATACACAGATCTTTTGAGTTTCTTTATTAATTTTTTTATTTAGATATGTTCAATCATTAAAATAATAAGATTAATTATATATGGCTGAATCAAGATGAATTTTGATTTTATTTTTCATATAATCATTAATTTTTTGTTACTATAGAATTTTAAATAGAAAGAATTATTGAGATATGTTAGAAATTTAGTGGTCATAAATATCGCTTAATCAGTCAATAATAATGTTATTCTTTTAATAGATAATATTAGCAGATTTTGTGGTAACAAATTAGTAAAAATAGATTAATGGGTTATAATTATTATTATTTTTCACCTTCATATCAACATGCCATTAAGATAAATGGGAGTTAAGATGGTTAACTACCAATTTTCAAGTTAAGCAACTCAAATTTTTCAATTAATAAATTATATAATTAATACAATATAATAAATTTTTATCAATAATGTGTTCAATTCATTGATTTTGTATATATAATAGATTGGATAATTTATTTAGTCAAAAAGTTATATATGAAAACTATAATAAATTACTCTAATTTTAATCAACATTCAATCATATAATTCAACAAATTTCCTAATTAGTATAAATTTTTAAATTAATACTAAATTGTTCAATTGTCAAACTAATCAAATTAATAAGAATTTTAGTTAAAATTGACTTAATAATTTAAATGAAGTTTTTTATAGCAGTTTAAATAGAATTTTAAATCAATAATTATTTGATAAATTTAAATAAAAAACACAACTAATGTCCATTAATTTTGTTCAGTAATTAGGTGATTTAAATTTTTTAATTATATTTGAAAGAATGTAGTAAAGTGAAATTATCTTTAACAAATCAATTTGTATTTAACGTAATTTTAGATTTCAACTTAATTCAATTTTATAAATTATAATGTTTCTAATGAATGATTTTTCAAATCAAATATTAGATATATAAGTAAATTGATACAAATCAATCTTAAATCATAAAAATCAATTCTGTTTTTTTGTGTAGTATTCTAAGTATTAAGGGTAAAGATTGATTATTTAATCTGTGACAATTTGAGTTTAAATTTTAAAACTTAAGAATCCATATAATTAAATTATCATTTCAAACTAAATAAAAATCAAGGAAAATAAAATCTATAACTTCCATAAAATCTATAATTTAAAAAAAAAGTGATTTGATATAGATTGATGGTTATTCATGATTGTATAATATATTTTTTATTTATTTAGATTTGATTTTATTCATACATCTTAAAAAAATTATAATTTTAAACAATTTTTTTTATAGATAACACAATTTAGCTCCGACAAATATTTTATAAGATTTTTTTTTTCATTTGAATATTACTTATGCAACATATTATATATAAAAAAAATATAACCAAAAGCTAGAAGCCCATGCTACCACGTCAATCTTTCAAAAGAAAAATTGTGAATTTTATGGCTTATGTGTTAATTTTTTTTCAACCACTTTCAATATTAATTGAGGTTTCCAATTAATTTATTAGATTTATATAAATTGATAATCACCTATCTTAAACTTGATATTGTTATATTATTTATTTATTATTTACTATTATCTCCAAATAAGAATTAAGATATGCGAATTTACAGTTTGAAAAAGTCATTTTAATGAATATCATCTTTATTATAGATAATAAAATCAAGCTAGTAAAAAATAAAAAAATAATAAAAAACTCAACATATCTTTAATTGAACCGTAAGAAAATAAATTATGGCTATTTTTTTCTTAATTTTTAATATTTTACATTATTATATTTAAATTTATAATTTTTAAATTAGTTGTAAGTGATTTACTTTTATCCAAAAATGCCCTTTATAAGAGGCTATTATGATAATACATAATTGCAATCAAAATTAAATTATTTTTATTAATTGAATCATGAATTTTTGTCTATAAATACATTTACAAATGTATTATAAAAATATATTTCAATCAACATAGGAAAATCAATTAATTTTAAACTAAGTAAAATATAAAATATAGAAAATATAAAAAGATAATAGATTTAAAATCATAAATAAAAAATGTATAAAATCTTAAAAAATAATATATTATTATCTTTGACATATTCATGATATTTATGCTATTATTTAAATTATACTATTATCCAGAAAATTTATATACATGTATATATATATATATTAAACCATTTGTTAAATTTAATTAATAATTATATTTCGATTAAAAAAATTTTTCATTATTATTTGTAAATGATTTAATTTAAGAATTTTAAAGGATTTATATATGTAAAATAATATTTTATCTATCTATAATATTCTATTTAATATTTACCGATTTATCTTTGAATTAATATTAAAACTGATATGTTATCTTTCTACTCTATAAATAATTGCATCAATTTAAAATGAACTAGCATGGTTGTCTTTCATCATATTTAATTGACTTTTTTTCATTTATTGTAATTCTTCCTACATCGTGTTGGGAGAGTCATCTTTTACTATATTTACTTTACTTTGTTATTAATGTTTCTTCTATATGCATTTAGTTAATAACTACAATCAGATTATCTGCAATTTTAAGGTTGGTCATCTAATTTCTTATAGATGGATTATAATCAGGTTATTTTAATTTGTTTAACAATAATTGTCTAACTTTTTATGTAACCCAACTCTGATGATTTTTAATATTGATTTTCTATTTATTTTTTTATGATTTTTATCTACATACACACATATATTTGTATTTGTGTATTTGATTTATCATCGCATAATATTTACATATTTGGGATTATATTTTTTAATCTTCTGACAAGTCCATTTTTCTGCTATCAAAGTTTCTTTCTTGTACATATATATTTAAATTGTAAATGGGTTTCTTGAAAATAAACACTGCGTAAATGTTTTGCAAAACATTGCTAGAAAATCAATATGATCTCTAATAAAATTGTAAGAAAAGAGGATTTGAAAAAAATGTAGCTTACATTCTAATGTAGAGGATATTTCTAACTTTTTCTACAACCTATTTTATGCATGATTGTTAACTATTGTTACCTAGATTGAAAGATTTCATCCAAGTTCATATATATTGAATGTATTGAGGACATTTGTTTAATAGAATATTGCTCTTAAATATTCATTAGAGATTTTTTTTTATATTTTTTCATATAGTTCATGTATTTGGTTTATACCATTATTATATAATGTTATATTGTGTATAGTTATTTGACATATACTTTAGGGGATGTATAAAAGTTTCTATACTTTCCTATTATATATATCTGGGAAAAGAGGAGCATTTTTTGTTTATAGATATGGAGGTATTAGTAAAACATATGTATGAAATACTCTTTTAACCTCTTTTAGATCCAAAAACAAAATTGTTCTTAATGTAGCATCAAATGACACTGCTTCTTTATTATTGCCAAGTGGAAAAACTTTGCATTCACAATTCTACATATCTCTTGATGTTCATGAAGATACTATATGTAATATAAAACAGTGTAGTCATCTTGCTGAGCTGTTAATTCATACTTCATTAATTATATGGCATCAAACACCTATTACCAACAAATTTTGCTTTGACTCTCACAATCAGAACCTTAAATGTATTTTAAAACTATCCAATTCTTCAGCTATGAACCTTTTTTTTTAAGGTAAAGTAGTTTTATTTGGTGGGAATTTTAGACAAATTATAATACCAAAAAGGACTTAGAAAGATATAGTTTTTGTTATTATTAATTTATCTTATACCTAGAATCAATGTAAATTCCTCATTCTTATAAGAAATATAAGATTCCTTCTAATAAATTCATCTTATGTCAATAAAGAAATACAAGAATTTGCTCATAGGATTCTTTCTATAGGTGATAGAATAATTATTGATCCTAATAATATGATCACTGATATTAAAATTCCTTATGATTTTTTATTGAACATCTCAAATGATCATATCATATCAATTGTAGGGACCACATTCAAATCTCTATGAAAAATTAAATATTTCATCTTATTTATGAGATAGAGCTATATTAGTCTACACTTTGTCTGTTTGATAATATTAATGAATACATATTATCTTTATTACCAGATGAAGATATGGTGTACTATGATTTTGATAGTATATTAAAGGAAAATGACAATATGGATTTTGTTAATAATCTTTATTCTACTAAATTGTTGAATTCAATTTCCATATTAGACCAAATCATGAAATTAGGTTAAATGTTGGAGCACTTATTATTTTCATGAGAAATATTGACAAGTCATTGAGTTTTTATAATAACACTCATCTCATTGTTACACAAACTATCAAGTATATATTTCAAGTTAAAGTTATGTCTGGATCAAATGCATGAACGGTTGAAAGTTTGTATACTAAGAATATCTATGATTCCATCAGATTCAAGACTACTATTTAGTATAAAAAGACGGTAATTTCTTGTAATGTTAGCTTTTGCTATAACCATAAACAAGAGCCAGGGGCAAAGTCTATGCAGCATGTGTTTGTACTTACCAAAACATATATTTATATACAGACAATTATATGTTGTTGTATTGTGTGTATGATCTAAAAGTGGATTGAAGATAATGATTTTAAATAAGGTTGACAATTTAAGTGACACAACTTCAAATATTGTGTACAAAATAGTGTTTAATAATCTTAATTGATAGTTTTGTATTATTATTTCCTTTATAGTCACTTATTATTAATACATTAAATATTTTATAACGTTATTTTATTCTCCAATTATATATATAATTTTATCATTAAACATGTCTAAAAATGTAGATAGTTTTATTGATCCGTGCATCGCATGGAGTACATACTAGTTTTATCTGATGATAGGGCAATATATCCTCTAATTGACTTCTGGCTCATATATAATATATTAAAAAAAATTACATGAAAGAACAATTTTGGCGAGGATGAACAAGAATGATGGAGGACCTCTAACGTCGAGAACATGATCTGCAATGGTTTGTGGAGATTTGAGATGGCTAGTGGTTGGACTTCGCAATCTTGAAGGCTGAGTTTGAGATCTCCAGCATCGGCATCAATTTCTCCCCTCCATCGGTGAACAAGATGAGAGGCATGGGAATGGGATATTTTTGATCTATGATGGAGACAGTGGTAGTGCGAGTCTGGGGAGAGGGAGCTTGGTGGTCGGTAATGACGATTTGTAGATTTCAGAGGGCAGTGGAGAATGAGATGTTGGCTAGAGACGATGGGTGTGGGCATGAGCATGGGAGTTGTGTGACACTGATCACCTCTTCTCCCTTAGTCCTTGGTCGTTGATGACTATAGGAAGAATAAAAGAGGTGGTCACCGAAAGGAGTTGGTCAATGTGGTTGTCAAAGGTTAGGGTGGGTGGAGGTGGAGAAAGCTAGCTGGGAGGCTGAGGAAGAGGGAGGTCAAGAAAGAGAGGGGTGTTTCAGACCTTTTGCCACTTATCACAAGGGTGTGAGGGAGATCACACAGCAAAATCAATGTGATATGCATCACCTAAATTAACGTAATGCATGTGGGCCTGGTGATGCTGATCCCCTCACATCTTGATGAACCAAACATAATAATTGATATAATATACAGACTATCACCTTACAAATCCCTCAATATAATTCAGTCAAACGGGTCCTAAGGGTTCTCCTACTTATTATAGAACTAGTCTTTTTGGGTAAGTTTTTCTTTGGACTTGTGTTCATAACAATAAGTGTAACAAAAACTCAGTTTTCATAACCCATAAGATGGAATCAAGTTTAGGCCATTTTGATGGAAGTGACTTCCATGCATGAAGAATCAATTTCTAGAACACCAAACAAGTAAAATTACATACTTTACTTTCATTTCCATTTTCACTTCCCAACCTCTCGGGTTCCAAGATACCAAAAAGGGGCATAATTGATCCTGAATTTTTGCAACGGTGCAATAGTGAAGTGGGTCCACATTTATATGTGTATATAAATGACACAATGAAAGGTCAATAATTCAAGGATCTCTAATCTTACCAACCTTGCATTCTCTCATTGGTTTGGACGGTGCCGGAAATCAAGCCTCATTTATTTTACATTCCAATAGATTGACATTTCACCAAAGTCTTATTCTTTTGGGTCCCTTCTCAAATGTTATCTGATGATAGGGCAATATATCCTCCAATTAACTTCTGCCTCACATATAATAAATTAAACTTGCCCTTACATTATTATTTTCTTCACTTGTGGATGACATGTCATTGATTTTTTTTTCCCAATCTTTACTAATTAAATAGGTTCAACTTTAAAATTTGAGTGAATAAACTATGCTAATATTGTTATTTCAATCATCAATATGCAAATTTCTTCCAAGAAGTTTTTAACACAATTGTATAATTAGAGCTTAAATTCAAGACTACTGGTTGAACTAACATAGCCTCCTAATAGCTTAGTTACATAATTAAATTGAATGCATGAATTTGTGTTAGTTTATTTTTTCAATGAAGTATTTAATTATAAATTATTACTTTTACATCAAGTGAAATTATGTGAGGATAAATGTAATGTTTTATATAAATCAATAAAAAAATTTATTATTTATAAATTATAAATAGTATAACTTATTCCACATGACTTTGAATATTATACAGACCCACTGTTTACTATGTTATCAATATGAAATCACATACAATACTAATATAAGGTAAATCTAAAATCTTATCTAACGCAATGACAGAATGGTTAATTTGATTGATATAAAAATGACAACTTAATATGTCTTATTTTATTATATTATTAGATAAGAATTAAGATTTAAGATAATATTTGAATGTTGAAAGACTCCCTTGATTAGACAGTCTTAGATGAATTCTGCCACCCTATACACCAAACCATATTTTAAACATTTCCGCTTCGGTCTTGGTTGCATCATCATGAAGCATAAGTGGTGAAATCAGTACTACCGTATAGAACAATATAAGCAAATCCAAATATTTTTTAATGCATGTATAAATAATAACATAATAAAAATTTTGAAAACAAATATTAATTTGAACAAAATTTACATAAAAAATTTCAAATTCAACTAATAAAGGAAGATAAATTAATAGAAGAAATAAAGAAGGAATATAATAATTACAGAGTAAGAGAAATATCCTTTTATATTCTCTATATCTCCTTGAAAAATGTGCACCTTGCATTTCTTGCAAACGACACTATTTTGAGTCTTTCTCAAGTGTCTTATATGTATATATATATATATATCTTTATTGTTATTTTATAAAGGTCCATCAAGATGGAAAGTAATGTAAACAAAAGGTAAAATCATGGTTCCTCCATTAAATTTCATAGTAGAAAAAGAATGTAAAGAAGAAATTATAATGGGGATGAATAGCAAATTAATGGATCTAAATTTGCATAGATGGATGGCAAACGGCAACAAAATGAGAAGGAGGAGATGAACATTCTACCGTTGGGTTTAAGTGACACAAAACATCGTCGTTTATGGACGTGCACGATGTATCTCTTTGGTGACATATAATATATAAATCCATGCGCCTTGTAATAATTAAGAATTGTTTACAGATATATAAAATGTAGATATTTAGATTTTTCCAAAATCACCTCTTTTGGCAGTCATTGGTCTTGTAAGATTTGCTTAAATAATGTTACTTTATACATAATGGATACATTGAATCGTTCTTAAACGTGGATAGGCAAAATCCCATATCCCAAAATGTGTCGTCTACTAAACTGACTAGACACCACTTTGGGACGGCTTATTTGTATCAATCTCAAACTTATCTTATATACCAATTTAAAAAAAAATGTTGCTGCCAAATTAACTTTATTAGGCGTTGTCTTTCAATGCACCAAAACTTTTTCTCTTAATTTCTTCGACTTACGTGATTCTCTTGAGGATCGATGGAACATTTCTTTTTCTTAAAATAATGGATTACATTATGAGACTTTCCTTAGTTACAATTTGATCGTCTAAAATGCTTTTTATGAGTTTTAAAGCGATAAATAACCATTTTGAAACCAAAAAATAAAAAATAAAAAATCTCATGGCTTCTGTATATACGTACCTTGAGATTAGGGTTACTAGGGATGCTTAACACTTCAATTACTAGAACATGCATTTGTCTCAACAAAAAAGGCGCGTTATGAATTATATATGGTTAGAGTACACGAAGATTACGGGTATATGTATATATATACGTACCACGGTAGGATCTGAAAATAATATATATATACATACACACACACACACACACACTATAATTGACATACTTAATTATCATGATTAACTCATCATTTATACATTAGTCAAAGTCTATAATGTTGTGCTTGAGTTGAGACATGTTCTAAAATACTCACAAAAGTGAGATTTATTAATTATTAGGGTTTCCATTTGGCTTTAGTGTAAAGACAGACTAAACTCACGTTATTCAATAATGGAATCCCTCTGTCGATCTCTCTCTCTCTCTTCTCTGTGTTAGATTTAAATGCACTAAATTTGAGAATTTTATAAATGATATGCCTCGTGCGTTTCCTTAATTAGGTTTTGGTTTCATGTAGTTCAAAGAATCTTGTTTTTGTCCCACTCAAAATCTCAACCGTCCATTTTATACAAATGCTATACTCACTCCAGTTCATAATATAGTCATGTTTAATAAATTATTTTAGTTCAAAATATAACATGTTTAGACATTATATGATGCATTAATGGCTTATTTTCTACTTTTCCCTTAACATCAATTAAAAAATTGAGAGAAAAACAATTACAATTTAATACATTTAATAGGGGTAACAGTAGAAAAAACTATTATTTAATAAATTTAATGAGTTAATCAACTTTTAATTCTTTTTCTTAGTAGTATGTATAAAATTTTTAAAAGATGACTTATATTATAGACCGGAGGTTCACAAAAAAAATATATTATCGGCTGGAGTTGCAATATATAAAATGAATGACTAAGATTTTAAACAAGAAAAGATTTTAACTGCAACTATTATTAATAAATTTTTGTTTTTTTTTTCCTTCAACAGAAACGTTAATTGAGGATTCGTGGGTATGGTCGGTGCCGGAATTAAACCTCAGTACGTGCTACGAGGCTTCGTCCTTTAATGGGAATCTTCGCACCACATGACAAAGAAACCTAACCATTTGGCATCTCAACCAAACCCTAATTAATGTCTTCTAAAAAATGAATAAATTAACAATATATAGAAAAGTTTACTTTATTACTCTCTCCAGTCCTATATATGGGATCTTTTGTCCTGATTCTAAATATAAGACCCTTTACAATATACGAGGTAGTATTTATTATACATTTCCAAAAAATACCCCTATTTAATGTATCCAAAGAGAAAGAGAAAGAGATTAAATAAGGGTAGTTTTGGAAAAATATTGAGATTTTCAGAGAAATTGAGGTAATTAATTAGTTTTAATTCCAATTCTTAATTCATGTGATTTGCTTAAAAATGTATTATATTAAGGACCAGAGGGAGTATGTAGAATAATATTGATCTTAGAGTATGAAAATATAGCTAATTAAACCACCTATATATTAATTATTACATGCATCTACACCAAAACATTCATAAACCTTAGGGTGCAAAGCTTCTTGCTACGAACTGTCAAAATTAAAAAGAACTTAGTTTCGAAAAGAAAGATTATACATGGTTTGTATTTAAAGATCTTAATCTATGTCGACCACCAACCAACCGTTTGATTTAACTGATAAGAATTATACTATTTTAATTAGAAGTCTCAACTTCAAACCATAGAAATAATTCATTCATGTTAAATACTTGGTGCAGAACATTGCCATCATTTGTGGTCTTATTGTCTAATTTGATTCAGATTAGTCTAGTCTGAGTCTTGATAAATTATCATATTGAAGTGAGGTAATTAAGTCTATGTACCATATGCTCTAAGCCAAAAGAAAAAAGATCCTAATCTATGAATTGTCATATTTTTCTTGACTATAATTTTAAATGAGAATTTTCATGGCGGTTGAGAAAATTGTCTTTTCTGGCAGTATTTTTTTAAGTCCCACATGAGAAAGTTGCTTTCGTTGTTATTTTTTTCTTTATTCTCTTGCTTGCCTGTCATGTAAATTGAACAATATAATAATTACAATTTTGTGAATTATATTCCATCAATATATTTTTAAGATGTACACAAGGAAAATATATATTGTTATTTTCTACTTGTTCCTTGAATATATAAGCATAAATGCATAATATAACCTAGCAATACAATCAATCATAGGTCATAATATTTATAAGTCACAAATAATACGTTTCATTCAAGTTAAAATATAATAAAACACATATTATACACTAGCAACCATTAACAAAAAGAGAACTACGTGAGTAAAATAATTGAAGTAGTCACATACAAAACAATTCCATAATTACGGAATTTTTACTTCAGAAGAGGACAGAAAAATAGGAAAAGAAAATCTTATTAGAAAAGGAAAAGAAAATTATAATTTAGTTCAGTGAAGTGGGTCCTATGATAAAATAAAGAAACAGCTTCCTCATGTTCTATCATAGAATATATGTAATTATTCAATAAAAGAAAACGACATTTGAAAATGAATTGAATGGCTGAAGGTCTCTCTCAACAGCAAGACCCGTTTGGAATTTCCAAATTTTCCACACGGTTTCAACTTTCAACGTTCAACATCAATTCTGATAATTAATTAAATTAAATGGTTGATTTTTATGATACGGAAACTACGTACTAAGCCATAATTTTTTTTTATCTCATCAATATATATTGATAAACTTGTTTTGCGTCATTTATAATTTGTTTGACTTGTGTGTATCATCTAATGTTTTATCTCGAACAAATATGAGTTTATTCATATTAAATAGCTAATATGTTTATAATGAAAATATATTAAAAACTTCCTTTTTTTATGTCCTTTTTTTATCAAAGTGTTTGAATGTTCCTGAAGCCTTGAAAAATCACACTTGGTGATGCAGGCGGAATAGAGGTATTGAATGACACGAGTCATGTTAACATAATATTGTCCTTAAAAACTATTCCATCCATTGCAGCTGTCCCTTAGGATTAAATGATCCTTCTTGAAATTGACTCATCGACACAAAACTACAAGAAATAAGAGACCACACACACACACACATATATATATACTTGGGATCATAAAATGAATGTTGGAGGCATAAGAAAAACTTTAATAAAATTAATTATTAAAATGGTGGTCATCAAAGAGTAAAACATTTTCGTGGTTGTGTATGTGAAAAAAGTTTTGATAGAAAAGGTAAAACCCAATTCAATAATTTTTTCTCTCGAAAGAATTAAGTTTGGGCTATCAATTGGAGATACACTTAGTGTTCAAAAAAATAAAATAAAATAAATCATTGGCAATATAATTTTGTTACTTTGATGATGAAATCGTTGGAGATAATGAGTTAATATATAAGGAAAACTTTCCAACGGTAAAATATTAAAAGTCGACAGTAAAAAATGTTAAAAACCTTTTTTGAAATACGTTCATTTACATTATTATTAATAGGTGAGCATCTTTTATGTGGGGGCCCTGTGACCCGAAGAGAGTGAGGGCAATATTTTTATATATTAAAAATAAGAAATGAAAATAGTTATTATTATATTAAGTTAAAAGTAAAAGTATTAAAATTATAAAAGATTTTAATATAAATAATTGAATAAATTGCATATGTTAGCATGTTACCATTATCATCTATGTGATTTCTGTTAATATAAAATTATATAATCATGTTTTAAGATAAACAATGTATAAATTTGATTAATAAAAAATAACTAATTGCATCACAAATTCATAATCATGATTTAAATAAATGCATTAAAAAATAAATAATTTCACTAAAAATATAAAAAATAAATTAAAATAGATAAATGATTTCACTAAAAATATAATAAATACATAATATAAAAAGTAAAAAAAATATAAATAATAAATTATTCTAATAAAAAAGCTAAATAATAAGAAAAATTAAGAAAAAAAGTTTTTCTAAGAAAATATCACAATTAATAATATGAAAAAAAACAAAATAATAAAAATTTGCTTCAGAATTCCAATCTATTTTTTTTTCTTTTCAAATATTCCAAATATAATCAAATCCTATTTCCACCCATGATATTTGCCTTTCCCTTCCAAACAAAAAGAAGTTCAAAATATTAGTAATAATTTTGAGAATACTTCAAGGGCAAATTTATACTTTAACTCACTTGTAAAACATGACAGCACTTTTAGTAACACGTGAGCACCACTTGTGCATAATGTTTGTAAGATAATAGATATTAACTGGATCTATTAGTTTTGGGTTTTAATTGCCACAATTTTAAAATATGGAGAAAAATATTGTGCAACAAAATATTTAGGATATCAATAGAAACTTCGGGTAGATTTAGACTTTAACCTAAATATATGGCATCATGGTAGTCCCCATCTTCTTCAATTATTTGAAACAGTTTAGTGAAGGGCAAAAATTTAAGTTTCATTCATCGCGGTCACATGGAGTTAAATAAAATTAGACACTCTTTACCAAAAACAAAAAATAAAATTAGACATGCTCTTTTATGTGTTAATGTGAAGTTTGAAAAATGAATTATACGTATGAATCATATACAACTATATATAGCTTCTTATAAATTTTATATTGTATATTGATATTGATAATTTTGATTCTTTAAAACATATATTTAAAAATAAAATAATATGAGAGTAAAATTGTGTGTGTGTGTATCTTTAACATTGATCAATTTGTTAAAACATATTTAATGCAATTATTTTTTATAATTATAGAAACTTCAAATTAATATTCGACAACAAATTAAAAATGTTAATGATTACAATTATTATTGAGTCAGGGGCCAGACTCATCCAATGATCATGCAAATGAAAATATTGGGACTCTAAATATATACTCCCTCCGGTTCTATATATAGGATCTTTTGTCTTGGTCCTAAATATAAGATCCTTTACAATATACGAGGTGGTATTTATTAAGCATTTCCAAAAAAATGCCCCTATTTAATGTATTCAAAGAGAAAAAAAGAGAGATTAAATAAGGGTAGTTTTGAAAAAAGGTTGAAATTTTCGGAGAAATCGAGGTAGTTAATTAGTTTTAACTCCTTTTCTTAATTCGCATGATTCGGTTAAAATGGTCTTATATATAGGACCAGAGGGAGTACCAATTACTGATATCATAGTTAATAGCTCACACACACACACACACACACACGATCTAAAGCCATAAAAAAAATTTAATTAATTGTTTACCTAAGAAATTTAATTAATTACTATTATAATGTTAACGTTGTCGCTAAATCGTCATTTGAATCAAACATTATTTGATTAAAGAATTGTTTTCAATATTTATTTTGAAGAAGTTATTATGTAAATGCGTATCTTTTAAATAGGCTTTATCATATATGTTTGGAAAACAATGATGTAAAATTACTATTAATAATGTAGATAAATTAAAAACAATGAACCATATTATAAGGCACAAATTAGACACAATTACATCCAGATTATTACATACATTTTAAATCAAGTGACACAATGCCAACCCTATTAGGTGGAATTAGTCCCGCTGCATTAGATGGTTTAGTCCAATCCGATAAATCCAACTTCAAAAAAAAAAAAAAAAAGTGACACAACATATGGATACTACTTACTTATAATGCTCTTTAATTAATTTCTAAATTAAGCCCCACACAATTATATATTAATTACTAACATATTTGTAATACGAAAGTTAGTATTTTATAAAGTACATGGCATCTTGGAATCATGATTGTTCTAATGTTCATCATGTTTCAGCCAATTTTGGAAACGAATTTATCATAGTCTTTGAATTTTCAGTCCAATCTTAAAAATGAATTTAGTGCGCAGTCTATGAATTTTTAGTCTAATCTTTTTTTAAGAAAAAAAACTCTTGCTATTTATTTTGATTCATTGTCGAACCTAATTTCAGCATGTCATCGATCGGTTATGTTAAATGAAACAATGCTATTTTGAAGTATGGATCGGATGATGTAACACAATGACAGGCAATAAGGTCAAGATGAAAAGTGACATTAATAGAAAAATTCAATTTATTAAGGGAATATTTGTGACAGAATGAAATTTGTCGCTAAATTTGGGCATTAGTAACAAGCAATGAAAATCGTCACAATTTTTCTAAAATTTATAAATTTAGTGATGGATATATCTCTATTACTAATACCCATCATAAAAATTGTTAAATTTATGATGGATTGGTGATAAACACTAAAAGCTGCCATTAAAATTTTATAGTAGTGATAGGTTAGTGATGACCTTTAAATTTGTCACTAATTTTATTAATAGATACAAATTTGTCACTAATATCTGTGACAAAATTTTTTAAATATATATGATAGATTAGTGATAAATACTCAAGTCCATCAATTTTTTATAAAAATTTCACATAATTATTGATGCACAACTTACCATCACCAAAAGTGTCACAAAGTTAGTGATAAAAATTTCTTCACGAAATTCAAAATTAGTAATAGATTTTATTATTTAGTGGCATATTTTTTCGTCACTAATATGAATTTTTCTAATAGTGTGAGGATTCTTTTAAATAAAATTCACTACAACTAACATTCAAAACTCTTTTTAGGATTTGGGAGTGCTTATTGAGCACTTCCTATTTGAGCGCTCCCAAAGGGCTCCCAAAAGTTAATATTTTGGGAATACTTTTATAAGCGCTCTTAGATACTATTGCATCCATTTCTAGGAGCCTTTTTTTTTGCCGAAAACGCTCCTGAAGATCATTTCTGAAGTAGTGATTGATTGAAAATTCACTGATGATATTTTATTAAATTCAAGTTCCCAACCTTTTTTTCTTAATCCACTTTTCCCTATCACCAATTTTTTTTTTTAAAAGTTCCACTTTTCCCCTCATTTAGTCTCTTATATCGATAACTAATAAGGTTGGATTCTATTTTGGTTCTCCCTCATTTAGTCTCTCATATCGATAACTAATAAGGTTGGATTCTGTTTTGGTTCTCCCTCATTTAGTCTCTATTGGCGGGTGCCAATATTTTTATTCATAATCTCCAACTTACCATGACAGCTTCCGGATCCACACAATTAATCTTTAGTCAACCAAAGTTCGTTTATGGGAAATGCTGTTTTGTTTCTTCTGTATATAATAATCATGTATACTGTGTTAGAGAAGATATTTATTTGAAAAAAAAAATACACATGATGTACAGAATAAAAAATAGTAAATAAAGACTTCAATTACAAGGAGAAAAACACTTGTATATATATAGATTGTGTGCATTCAAAGTAAATTTAAAATATCTCATACTTGAAAGCTTATGATATACATAGAGACAGCTTATTCTTTTTTGCTTATACGCAAAAAAAGAAAGTGAAAAAGAGTAACTTGGGAGATTGAAAGAAAATTATTTTTTCTATAACTCAAAACATATCCAAAAAAATGTTTGATAAATTGTTCGTAAGCTTAAAGCATGGAGCAGTAAATGAAAACGTTTCAGACAATTGGATCATGATCATGATTCATGTACTTAATTTCTTGGTAATTATTTCCGATCTACATGCACATATATCATATAATTTAATTGCATATATCTCTTTGGTTGAATTCATATTCTCAACCGTAAATAAATTATCGAATATAGTGCTGTAAGAAAGTGATAATAAAAAATTAAATAAGTTTATATAAATAAGATGATGAGCTCCATATAGTCTCATTTCTTTGTATTGGCCTCTTTCTTATCGGATTAGAACACTATTGTAAAGGTGAGTCCTCTCGTCTCAAAAGTTGAAACCCTAGCAGTGTAGATTGGTTTAGTTGATAAAGATGTAACTCATATTAAATATATAAGAGCATAGGTTTAAGTTTCATAGCTGATATAATTAAAGATCTCGTTAATAAATAATCAATAAATTAAATACCTTAATTTGTAAACATTTTTGTTGTTGTTAGACTTGCCCTGTGCTGAGGAAATCTTACTTATCTAAACTTTTTCTTAGAAAAAAAAACACTTTCTCCCCATCTCTTTTTATATATACCTACCTAAAGTACGCTTTGGGAATCAAAATCTGGTCATACCTAAGATGAAATTTACATATTTATCATATCGAGCTACGTCCTACTTGTTCAAAAAAAAATCATATGGAGCTAGCTACTTTTTGAAAAGATATGACGAGAAAAACGAGAAGAAAATTAAGGAACAAAAAGAAAAAAAGAAATATCCATAACCAACTTGTCTAAGTAATTAAACAGCAGCCAAAATAGATTCAGAAGCACCACAAGTCATCTTGAAGTTAAATCACAGAGAGAAGGGAGCCCCACCACCATGTGAGAACAATCCAAACCCAAGAATTGAAAATCGCTCTTCCTAGTAAGGCCATTTTCGTCATTTTCAACCCACTTCATTATTATCATCATTTCATGGATGAGGTTTCCACAACTTTCTATATATACACCCAACTCATCCTCCATTCCAGCCCCTTCCACAGTTGAACGTACACACAAACAATTCATCACTTAATTCATAATTGATTCTGATCCAAAGTTCAAAGCTTGAGCCAGAGAGCAATCGATCGACAGATCAAGAAGAATGGGTAATAGTTTAAGATGTTGTTTGGCTTGTGTTCTTCCTTGTGGAGCTTTGGACTTGATCCGAATCGTCCATTTGAGTGGCTTCGTTGAAGAGATTACAGGTCCAATCACAGCAGGGGAAGTTCTCAAGGCTAACCCTAATCATGTTCTTAGCAAACCCACCTCTCAAGGAGTAGTTCGCCGGATTTTGATCCTCTCGCAGGAGACTGAGCTCAAGAGAGGTAGCATCTACTTCTTGATCCCATCATCGTCGGTGCCGGAGAAGACGACCAAGAGTAAAGCTTCCTCTAAGAAAAGCAGGAAGTGTGATGCTGATTTCTCATCGCAATGTGACAGATACACGAAAGTCCCAGATGAATTAGTCTCCGGCGAAAAGAAACCTTCACGCCGGGATCGCCGACACAGCCGTTCCGGTGTATGGCGGCCCCATTTAGAGAGCATCTCGGAGGACTAGTTGTTTTGTGTTCTCGAGTTGCCGGCGCTGGAATAATTAATCTGGCTTTCTGGAGGAACCAAACATGGTTCATCTATATATTGCAACAGAGTCAAAAGATCGTTTTTTTATCTTTCTTTTTTTTTTGAAAAATATGTGTGTGGCTATTTGATTTTGTGGATATATATAAAAAAGTAACCTTTGTTTCTCAACTTGATTTTCCCAGGCTCAAATTAATCAGGTCCATGATTTTCTTGCTTCGAATAATGGAAAAGGAAGAGAAGAAAAATAACCTTGAGAAGAATCAAAGTTACTTTGTATTAAACGATAATCTCTTCCTGTGCTCGATTAAACAGTTGTCAGTTTAGAGTTTTTTTAACTTTAATATTTTAGTTAAAACATTAAATTTATATCATTAAAATTTAAAATAAATAATCAATATCTATATAAAATATAAAAATTATAACAGACCATGCTTTTTATAAATTATGAATAATGCAACAATAGGGTGTTAGTACAAAATTTAAAAAAAAAATAAAGAAAGAGGGGAGAGAGAGAGAGGAGAAATTTTTTTTGGAATATATGACTTACAGTAAATTATTAAAGCACTTAAACTACTTGCGCGTCGACCTAATGTTGCTTGGTTGCGATCCTATTATAATTATTCATAAAAAATGATCTGATTTGTTTTAATGGAGACGATAAAATATAATTTTAATTTGCATGTTAGACCCTTATATATATATAATTATATATATCAATGATTATGACCAATTTTAATTTTGATACTTCAAGTGGAACATGTACCTGTTAAGCACATAAGTCTCCACATGAAATTGTTTAGGTGGAAAAATAAAGAAAGATAAAGAAAGAAAGCTTGGTATATGACATTATTATTCTAACTTCCAATCTATCTGTTTTGTTGAGGAGAATATAATTAATTAATTGTGTTAATTAATTAAGTATTGGAACCGATTTCAAATAATTAGAGGAATATGACAATATTTATGTTTATAATTATTATAATTATCAGCCAAAGTACAACTCAAGTAGACCAGCATTTTGCAATATTGCAACAATTAAAGTAATAATTAATATATTTTTAATTGATTTATTGTTAAATATAACTATTTCTTATATTTGTCCTAATTTGGTTTAATTTGATGATATTGTGATATTAAGCTTTCCAGTTTCCACCTATCCCCTCAACTTATTTCTTTTAATTTAATTCTTATTATTTTGAGTCAGCATGCTAGGTTGGCGCATCTAGCTGGCCATTACTACTGTTCAACTAAAAGAATTTAATCATTTAACAAAATGATAATACTCCCTCTGAATTTGAATATAAGACCCTTTTAACCGAATCACGCGAATTAAGAATTGTAATTAAAACTAATTAACTACCTCGATTTCTATGAAAATCTCAACATTTTTTTAAAATTATCCTTATTTAATTTCTCTATCATTCTCTTTAGATACATTAAATATGGACATTTTTCTGGTAATGTTTAATAAATACTACCTCATATATTATAAATGGTCTTATATTTAGGACCAAAATAAAAGATCCTATATATAGAACCGAATGTAGTATTATATATTTGTGTGTGCATATATATCATCTAGAAAAAGAGCCCACAACTAGTAAATACTCAATTAGTAATTTGGTGTTTGAAAAAATTTTACTAACACGTAATACCAATTTAACAGTAGTTCTTACTTTCCGAGTTTATTCGGGCTGCTTGCAGCAATATACCTTTTAATCAGAATCTTAGATTTGAACTTTATGAATGAATCATAATTTAAGAGAGTTATTCTTGGTTTTAAATGTGACGATATTCAAAATTGATTTACCGACGATGATACTGAATACCAAATATTTATTATAAAAAAAAAAGAGAAAGAAAGAGATTGGAAAATGGAAAAAGGGAAGTGGAAATTGGAGATTCATGAATATATTGAGTGGCGAGGAGAGATTGAATGAAACAAGTAAACTTCATTAAAAATGTCTAGTTTTGTGATGGTTGAAAGAAATGTTTGACGTGAGAAGGAAGAAAGTGACAGAAACATTATAACGAGAGAAAGGGTGGGGATCACATAGGTGCGTGAAGTAGAAACAGTACTCCATCCCATCATCTATCAATATATTAATCTCAATAACCCCTCCCCCCACATATAATAAAATATATTACTATGATTAAGTTCATGAAAAAATTGGTAGGTAGTTAAATTTTTTAAATATATTATCCTAAGTTTGATCTTTAGTTATATGTATGGAAAATGTTTTATTAAGAAAGATAAAGTTCATTTTAATGATTTTTATGCTTCGAAGAAATTAATTAGTTTTCGATTATTGAATATGAATACTTTTGGTGCTAGAAAAAAAAGAAATTATTATTCATCAAACATAAATAATATGAGTTTTGCCTACTTTTAATTTATAAAAATAAATAAATTAAAAAAATAAATGGGGGCAATTCATTGTATTCATCATTTCTTCAGGAAAATCATATTAAATTTTAATAATTCAGATCATATTTTATTAATTTTAAAATTTGTATTAAATGAAATAAAAATGGAAAATAAAGAAATTTAATTATTAATATAAAAATAAAATTAATATTAATAAAAAAATTAAAAAAAAATCCTTTAAATCAAAATTAAACAGTGCAAGAAAATTATAAACACTGAATTTTAAAAATAAGAAATTTTGAATTTTTTTATCATTTAAATCAATCAAAACTAAACTATATATATAAGAAAAATATAAGCACCGAAATGGGGCCCATGGGTCACCCAAGTCGAATTTATCCTAAATAACGACATCTCCACGCTACCCCCAAGGAAAAAAAAACAAAAGCAAACAAGCTGGCATTTCTTCCTTTACTTATTTCTCATCACTCAGTTCGAGTTCTTCACATGGATTCCTCTTCTTTCTATCCATTTATATGTGTTTGTGTGTGTGTGTGTATATATATATATATAACTCTCTCTCTCTCACACACACACAACCTTTCATATTATAATAGATTGATGCACATTTGTTTGGGGTGAATCAAATTGAAATTTAAGAAAAAATTTAGGTATATATATAATTGCTAAAGTCTTTACATATATTAACTATATTACTCACTAAAAATATGAAATATAAGTATTTTGTACAATCCAATATTATATTATTAATTAGATGAGCTTCCAAACATTATATGAGGGATGAGATGCATTATTGATGACTTTTAAATAATGCGTCTTATTTAAATTCTGGTGGTGATTAGTGTAAACATTGAGTTATTGATTAACAATAAGTCTAGCTAATCAGTCTTAATTATTTGTTGTAACTAATCATTATAAAATACTAATATTACTTACAAATCATAAATAATATATAGAACTCATTATTGTGATTTTGTACAGATCAATGTAACAATATATATACACATACAATTGAATTCAATTCGTAATGCTGTATTGGAATATTGAAATTGAAATAGTAAAGAAATTAAGATCAGCTAGGAGGGAGATTCCAAGGGAGTAAGTAGCATCGAGCCCAATGAAGGAATTGGAAAGGACAAAGCAGTTCATGATTTTTTAAAAAAAAAAATTCTGAAGGGTTCCATATATTTTGTCATCGATGTTGACTCATTTCATACATAACCAATGTTATAATATTATGACTATAATTTGGTTTTACAAATAGATTGATCAATGTTTGTCAGCCTAAGTATTAGAGAATTAATTTTCTTTAAACAAAGTCTTGAATTTGAGTTAATCAACTCAAACCCAAAAGCTGGCATTTAATCTTCGTGCATATTCCTAAGAGAGAAAAGTAAATTAAACCTGCGGATTCCGTACGTGGCCAAATGAGGAAAAACTCTTTCACCATAATTCTTTTTTTAACAAAGCATCCAATATTTGGTATATTATCAATTAATTTTTAACAAACCATCCAATATTTGGTTTTATCAATTAATTTGAATGAGTTGGCATGTGATGGGTTTCATATGAAGGAAAAACTCTCCTGCCATAATTTTTTCTTCTAGCCATAATTAAGACTTAAAATCAAAACTTGGTTTTCCTAACCAAACACTTCGTTTGAGATTGAAAAAGTTCGATTAGGTCCACGGATGACTTTATTTATTTATTTTTTTTTTTATAGACAAAGAATGATAAAAAATACCAAAGATTAGGTCCATGCACACAACGTTTCTCCAGCCAGAGTCTTGGGGATAAGACCTTGGAGGACATGTGGCATTATCTGAAATGTTTTCAAGAATTAAACGGTTGAGATTGGAAGGAGTAATGTACTGATGACTCCGCTTCCGTAATTTTCCACTAGGTTAATCATTAGTACTCGAGTTTTACAATCTTTAACTTTCCATTTATCTTCGTATGATATATATTTTGAAAAGAATTAAATCAAAATTATTAAGAAAATTTTATATGAGTAAACTAAATATTTATCCCTCGAATACATAATAGAAATAATAACTTGAATTTTTTAAAAAAAAATATATCATTTTTAATAGATAAATATTATTGAATTATTAAAAAAATTAAAGAAATAAAAATAAAGCTGTACACAAGGCTCAATGAAATATGTGAAAAATTTTTAAAAAAATAAACAAGAGTTGTATGAAACACCAAAAGAGTCTCATTTTTCATACAGATTTTATATTTTAGATTGATGATAATTTATATTTTATATTGATATTGGTGATTTAAATTATATCATTATAATATTTTTTTTCTAAAATATTCAACAAATATTGACAACATGAGATAGCAAAGTGCATGTATATCATCCTTCTATCCTTTGGCCAAATAAAAAAAACCCATCTATCCGTGTACAAAGAGAGAAAGATACTTCAGAACTCCATGTGAAAATATTCTGAAATCAGACAAATTGAATTCTTAACTCAAACCAAATGAGTTCGTAATTAATATTATTTATTCATAAATATTTTTTTATAAAGATCCTAAATTATCTTTCTCCCATGTTTCTATAATAATGGCTCATAGCTGGTAGGCAGTTGCTGAATTGAAGCCACTAGTTGTCCTCATGATTATACTACGTACTTGTTTGTGGTGCATGCACCGTTGAGCCTAGATGCTTCGGTTTTATCCCAAGCTATGTGAATCTTTATGGGGAAAATTGTAATACTTATGATATAATTATAATTTGTAAATAATAATATAATCATATATACCAATATTCATCACCGATCTAGATCCTAGATTAGTGAGAGTAACCTAATTTAGAAGAGATTTAATCTAATAGTCTCTCAATTCTCTTTATTACGTATTTGGACTTTAAAAAAAATAATTTTTATAAAAATTATTTAAAAATTTAAATTAGTTGAATTCTCCTTTTACAAGTTACTTCAACTTTGTGTTTAGTGGACTTAATAAAATCCCAACAAAACTTTTGAACCATATACCAAAAAAACTTTTAAGAGCAAAATATATTCAAAAACTCACTAGTAAGGTCAAAATATTATAGTCAATGGGTCAAAATATTAAAACTTAGTGTATAACATGTTATTTTCCTAGATTGTGGGGTGGTCATTAACCCTCCTAAAATACACGTATATCAGCTATATTGTTTGGTTTAAAATTAATAATGGGTCATGCTCGCTAACTCATATAGCCCATTTCAGAAAATTTATGCCTAAGGGTGATCAAGATTCTAGAAATGAATAGAGTTGGGAATCTAGGTTGAGTTTGACAAGTTAGCCTGTTTAGCTTGAAGGAAATAACGAGTAGGACTAGAAATTTTAAGGCTCATATAAAAAACAAGCTTCTAGACCTAGGCCTATTTGGCTCAACAAAAAAAGGTTAGGCCAATTTTGTTTTTGTGAATTTCTTTAAACTTTATCTTGGTTAATGGTTTTGGTAGCGATGATGAATGATGATGAAGATGATAACGATGGTTAGCATTTAGTTGTTTTTAGTTGTGTTAATTTAAAGAATTGTGTATGTAAAAAAAAGTAGTTTATATAATTCTGGAAATGTTAAATTAGATAGGATTTTTATTTTGGCATTTTACAAGAAAAAAATTAAAAAGCTACGGACCCACGGGCTGGACTGTAAACCCATTAAGTATGGGTTAGACTTGAAAAAACAAGGCTCATTTTTAAAATGGAGCTTTTGGGTCTAGCTCATATTAGGTCTAGCCTGTGACAAATTAACCTGTATGACTTAGAAGGGAAATGTATAAAGGAAGTTAATTATCTTCTAAAGAAAGTTATAATAGGATATATAACTAGCAAGTGGCATGATAAATTTTCTTGATAGGACAAGTGACTAACAAATAGCATAGTGGTTTCCTTAATAGGATATAAGGCTAACAACCAATACAGCGGTTTGTTAAATTAAGGAAAGTACATAACGGAGGGAGTTAAGAAAAATTGTAAAAGTTCTACTTATATATTGCAGTCAAGCAATCATCAACTTTCTCAAGCATCAAGTGTTTTACATTTTCAGCAATTTATGTTTATTTTAGTAATGTTGTTATTTGTCTTTCATTTTCCAGTCATATTTAGAGCTTATTTTGTCATTGTACTTATGATCCCTTTTTTATATAAATTTCCCATTTATCATTTCCTTTCATATTTTTATACTTGCATTTGGGGGAATTGCAGTGAAGAACCCAAGGGCTCACATTTTTTGTTTGATTAACAAGTCAAGTTTTCCATATCAATTAAGGATTAGATTCTATTGCTAGCTCAACCTATGAAAGTATCCCAAACACACACACATTAAATTTATTGAAAGCTGTATTATTTATTAATTATGAATAATATAGCTCATATTAGATATTCGGTACATTGCACATGCCAATCTCTGGTTATCCTTTATTCTGAATTTATATTTTATATTTATTATTTTTGTTATTAATTGATTTTTCATAAATTACAATCAACATTCCTCAACCTTCATGTCTTTATTATGAATCAATAAACAGTTGTGCAAATTTTAGTTCCAAATCTTCTCATACACATTCCTCAAAACTTCATCCAGAAGTCTTAAATTTCTCCCACGGACCTAGATATTATTCATGAATATATATGGGCAAAGTTTTTATCTATATTGCGTAGTATATAACAAACCATGCTTGAAACCTACAGCTACAAATAATACTAAGATGTTAATACCAAGAACATGTACAGGAGAGAATTGGACTTCAGCTCCTCTGCACAGCAAGTGCAATGGCAACCAGGCCCAGTGCTCTTCCGATGCTGGCCCATCTAGTACAACCAGGCCGAAAAATAATAGGCCCAACAAATTAGTGCTGCTGCCCAATAAACTCCGTAACCAGCATGCATGGCCCAACTCATTCGTCCCTTCGGATGTTCGAGGAATTGATTGCCGCCCCCCACGCATGGGCTTGCGGCTAATAATCGTCATTAATCACAAACCAGACCTACCCAGCCACTAGGACCCCCCAAATGCATCATTTTATGGTCAAGATTTCACTATTTACCTTTATATTTTTAAGTAAATTGTTGTTGCGTCCCTGTATTTCGTCTAAATTATAAAAACATTATCTCTATTCTAAAAACTTATACAACTTTCTCTTAAATTAAAAATTATTTTACATATATCTCTCCTATATTTTTAATATTTTATTTTTATTCACCCAATAGTTAATAAGTTGTTAACTTACTAAATTTAACCTTTTTCTTACCAAAATATCACTCTTTAATATAAATATTTATTTAGAAATATTTTCAACACATTTTTTTAACTTTGTTAATTTTTAACTAGAATGAATTTTGTGCATTTGCATAAAGTCTAAGATAATTTGTATTATTCACAGTTTGTAAAGATTACGTTTTACATTTATGTTAAGCTTTATTTATATTGATTGATTTGATATATTTTTATTTCATTAATTATTAATTTTTAATTTCAAATGCATTTATTTAAATATTAACATGTTTAATTATTTAAAATTATTTAATAAATAATTTTTATTTATAATGGCAGATCAATAGGAAATATTATTATCAATTTTTCATATAAAAATTTAAAACTTATTTAGATTTTATTGGTTAGAAATTAGAGATTTTAAATTATAAGGGAAAATTAATACTTTTAAGTTATTTTAGTATAAATTTTTATCAATAACAAAAGTATTATAAAGTCTCTAATGGAATATTTTTATCAATATTAAAAATTGAACTGAAGTGTATGTTTTGAAAATAAAGGAGATGTCTATGTAATTTCAATAATACTAAAGAGAGGTTAATATATTTTACTCAATTTTTTTTATAACTTGATAGTTATAATATTGATATTATTTTGTATTTTGCATAATCTAAATTACAAAAATTAAAATATAATTAAATGAAGAAGATGGGGACCGTCTAAATTTTAATCAGACACAGTCCAAATAAATGTGCATCTTTGCAGTTATAAGCAAACATATGTGCACCAAATCCATTTTTAAAGATCCACATGACACATTCGGAAACTATACATATATATGTTCGCTATTCACCCACAACTAGTCCTCACCTTTCTCTTTTATTATTTTAATTTAATTTTTTTAAAACCTTAAGCAGAGTATCTTTAGCCCAAGAATTTAATAATTGACACACTTGTGTTTATGAAAGGCTTTGTCGAAGGGCTTCAAAAGTAGTAACTTAGTTGGCTAATGATACGGCATAGTTCATTTTCCAACAAATTGGCTTCTGATTGTCAAAAGAGTGTTGCCTAAGTGTGAAAATCGAAAGGAATAAGAAAAGGACGAAGGTAATTGTAAGGGTTTTGTTGAATCTAAGTGAATTAACATGCAATTAAACTAGTCTAATTAATGAACAGCTAGCTAAACTAAGTAAACTAACTACCAAATGTCAAATGAATGTGGCAAGCCAATGGATGATTTAACTGGAATTAGATCTTCTTAACCCAATCAGAAGTTTCATAAGAATTGGTTGATTCCCTTAATTAGCATGTTCATTAAAAGAAATTCACCCAAGAGATCTGCTAAGTGTAAGAGCCTAGTATTAGCAAACCTAAAGACCTCTAAGGTTGAACTAACCTACTTAACCTTGATTAATGTGATTGAACACACAAAAACCAGGGGTAAATGGACCTTTAAGCCTCTGCAAATTTCGACCAAGATACTCAGTTAACCAATCAAATATTACAATCCTCAAATAAGAAATTAAGCATATATGAGAGTTCCAACACAAATCATACATTAACCAACATATAATTTGAGCTAGAAATCATGAGGGAAAGAGGTGAATAATTGTAGCACCATTAAGAGCAAATTCGGTCCATACAAAGCCAATCCAATTTCCTAGTAAAATAATGAATCCAACCGAAATTCATATACAATTTCTTGCAAAGTTCATGACCAAGCCTAGTCACAAAATCTACTAGACAATTGCATGAAAAGTAAGGAGATAGGAGGAGGTAGATTATCCAATTCTTATGTGACGTTGGTGAGAGGGAAGAGAGAGAAGAGAGGGGCTAGACCTAAACTAGCCAATTAGAAATAAGAAAAATAAAGCTAAAATAAAGCTAAAATCCCAAAATAAAAATAACAAAGCTAAATGTTTGAATTTCAAAATAGAGTGATAAATAGATAATAAGATAATAAGTTAATAATTTGAAAAAATATATATATATATTTTGTAGATGTAAAAGTTAATCATTAAATTTGTTTCATCTCTATGTCTAAATGAAATTGGTAAAATTGTATCTTGTGTCTACTATTAGGTCTATAGTTCAACTTCTACCTAGCACCACAAGTAAATTTTTCCTCCTCTTAATATTTTTAGAATTACCAAAATAACCTTCCCCCTTTCTTCCTAAACACCCCCCGGCATGCGCGTTTGGTAGGGGGTTTGAGAGGGGAGAGGAGGTGCATAAAATTTACCCATTTCAACCAGGCCCCTCCCCCTCCGAAATTGGGGGAACGAAGGGGACACTTTTTTTTTTTAATTTTGATCTTTTTTTTAATAAAAAATATTTTTTAAAATAAAAAAATTATTAAAAATCTTAAAAACATAAAAATATTTACTTGAAGGTTCCAATACAAAAAAATATTATACTCAAATCCCATATCTTAAAAAGTGAGTATAAAAATTTTTAGTATTGAGTATAAAATTGTGGAGTATGAGTATAAAATATTAAAACATAATTTTATACTTAACACTGAAATTTTTTATATTCATAAAAATGATAAAAAACTTCTTTAATTTCAAGAATAAAATGATCAAATTATTATTAACTTTCCTCCTCTCCCCTCTTGAACCAAATAACAAATTATTAAAATTCTTTCCATCACCTCAATCCCCTTCCCTTCCTTTCCCTCACATTCCCTCCATATCTTATCTCCCCTCCCCTCCATAAAAACTGCCCATTCCAAATTGGGGGCTCCCCTCCCCCTATTTGGAATGGCAATTTGAGAGGGGGGAAGGGGAGTTGCTCCCCTCCCTTCCCTCCAACAGTGACCCCTTCGAAATTGGGGGCATAGAGGGAACTATTTTTTTCTGAAACTAATCTTTTTTTTTAAAATAATTTTTTTTAAAAAAAATATAATAAATTGTTAAAAAATTTCAAAAACATAAAAATATTTTTTTAAATGTCCCAACACCAAAAAATATTATACTTAAGTCATATATCTTAAAAAGTGAGTATAAAAAATTTTAATATTGAGTATAAAATTATAGAGTATAAGTATAAAATATTAAAGTATAATTGTATACTCAGTACTGAAATTTTTTATATTCATAAAAATGATAGAAAACTTCTTTAATTTCAAGGGTAAAATAATCAAATTATTGTTAACTTCCCTCCCCTCCCCTCCCCTCCTTAACCAAATAATAAATTATTAAAATTTATCCCCTCCCCTTCCTTTCCCTCCCCTTCCCTCTATATCTCATCTCTCCTCCTCCCCTTCCCTCCATTAAAATCCCTATCCTCCCTTCCTCTCTCATCCCTCCTACCAAACACACCCTTAGTCTTTTTCCCACCCTCTTCTCTCTTCCTTCCTTTTAGTTTTTACCGATGGGAACAATGGAAAAGGGTGAGATTATTTTTGTTATCCCTCTACTCTAGAAATTTCTCCACCTCTCCCCACCGATTTCGCTTCTCCTTTCTCACATTGCGTTGCGTGTTGATCTTTCTTTTCCATCTTGCTGCAACACCTTTCACCCTTCCTTTTGGCTATGATGTTCGTTGTTATAAGGTGAGGTAAGATGTTATTTCTCTCCTCTCTTCCTCCTCTTTGCTGCATTTGTCTTCTCTCCCCGTTATTCCCTTTGATGCACTATCTTTCTTCCATTTCTGTTGTTGTCGGCTGTGTGGTGTGTTTGTGTGTATGGATGATTTCTTCCTATAGTGAAAACTGCAACTATTATGGCGTGAAATAGGGAAAATGAGTGAAAAGTCAGGTAGCTGAAATTGAAGCAAGAAAGTTTATTTGGTGATAGTCATTTTAATGATAAATTTTTCTGGTTTCATATGAATGTTGGGTTGAGAGAAAAAAATATGATTTTTGTTTTCCTTCGAAGCTTTAAAATGTTGAGTAATTGGGAATTTTTAATTTGGTAGGAGAAAATGATATATAGAAGTCCTATGGAACTTTTTGGTTGTAGGTTGTTTAGTTAGTGATTTAATTATCAAGAAGTTTGTTTTATGAATCCATACTATGTTGCATATTAGGTGTTTGAATACATGTTTGAGAAAGGGTTTTAATGAAAATGAGTTACTAAGTAGGGTTAATGTAATATTGGGTAAATTATAGTGTGTAAAGTACTTAGTGCCCATTTGGTTTGCCTTTTTGTAAAAGTACTTTTAGAATAACTACAGTTTACAAAAATAAAGTTTGGATAAAAGTAGAGAAGTTTACTGAAAAGCTGTTTAGATGAAAAAGGAGAAAATAATAGTTTGAAAAAATACAAACCAAACAAGCCCTTAAACGTTTTGTTGAAACATGGGAAAATTGAGGAAATATTGCTTTAAAGTTTGGGTGCGTCATTGATTAAGAGATAAATGATGGTTAGGATCAAGTTTAATGTTATAAAGATTTGTCGATGGGCATATAGGTTAAGGTACACCAAGTACTTATTTAATATATATATATATATATATTCAAAGGAATATGAAGTAATATAAAGTTTGCCCTATATATATAATCTTGTTTTGAAGTTATAGTTAAGAAACTAATTGGCAACCAGTTAGTATCATGTTAAAGTAATTGGATATGGTTGAAAAAGTATTTCTAAATAGTCTAACCAACATTGAAAATGGAACTATTTTTATATTTTTTTAGTTGGAAGAAGCATTATATTGGAATGAAAGCGAAATTATCTTGATAATAAGGGTTTGGGAATCATTAGGTAAAGGAGAAAAAAAAGGAGAGGGGAGGTTAATGTGGAAAAATAAGTGTTTGCATTTACATGTGGGATTTGGGAATATATGGTTGTCATAGAGTATAATAAATATTTGTAGAGATGCATGGTTTGTGAGAAAATTATAATAACACAATGTGACTATATAATTTGACTTAACTTCAAGCTTAATGAATTTTTCTATATTAACTTATTATCATGACTAGAAGCAATGTGAGCATGATGGTCATGGTATAAGGAGACCATGACTATTGAATGAAACTATTTTTGTATTCCTTATAGTTGAATGAAATATTATAATTGGGAGGAGATGAAATTATTATAATAATGAAATTTTGGGAATCAATAGGTACCTATATGAAGTAGGGTTCGGAAGGCCCTCTAGTGAGCAGTAGTTGCATGTGGGAAGCATATCAAATAAGTAGATAACATCCCATTATACACAAATATCTCTATATTATGTTTCAAGACTAAATTCTGACAATTATTTTTACTTTCATTATGAATGTTTAAAATATTTATTATTGGATTTCTTAGAATTTTGTTTACTCGCTTTAAAGAATGAAATATCAATTTGTTTTATTTCCATGAATCTTGGGTTATAGTTGAAATGTTTACTTAAATTGCATCTTTCTTGTTTCAAGAAGTATGATGATTCTCACGTCTTTGATTTTAATCGAATTACTTGCCGTTGAAAAGCTTTTAGTATGCATTGGAAGTTTTGATTGTTAGTAACTATTGTCTTGCTATATTTTCACAAATGATAATTTTGCTACTTCATTGGCATTTTGAATTTTTGATGTGTTACTTTAAAAATGCTTTAATTTGAAATGTTTTACTATAATGAGAATTTTTTATGAGTGGCTATTTTTTTAAATTTGGGATTTCATTATATTTTTCCACTAGTTTTTATTTTATATGAAAACATGTATGGAATCAAAGATGGAATTTCTAAAAGCTTATACGTGATTTCTTATGATAACTTATTTACAGAGGGAACTTGTATGCATTAAGTATTACAATTCCATACATGATTGAGTGATTTTATAGAGGGACCGGATACAAAACATCTGTTTCTCGTGAGCATGGTATTTATAAAACCTTATGTTAGGGCTCATTTCTCATGTATTAGATCATTTTAGATGCCTTTCATCATCATGGTTTAGAGACTAAAATCATAATATTATAAAATCAGAATTTTACAAAATTTAGGGTACTGTTCATTTGGCATTTTCTCTTTTACCCGATGAACTTTGAAAATTCATAACTTAATCTAGGAAAATCATATTGAGCTGATTCAAGTCTCTAAAATTTTATTAAATTCAGATCTACATGGGAAAAATATAAAACAGTAACATCATTGGGCCAATTTGTACAGTAATTTCATGGACTTTTACTGTTCATTTGGTCAATTTGCTATGTTCCAGTTTTCTGACCTTAACTTTGAAAAATTATATCTCCTTCTATTCTATTCCAAACTATGCATAATCTATGTCATTTGAAAGCTCTACATGTATACGTAATGAAATATTTTTTTTATATATTTATTTCCCTTACACAGAGCATAACTTTAACTTAAGTCATGAAGGGTCAGAATTTGACTCTTACTGGAATAGTTTTGGGAAAAACTCCATATCTCCTATTATATAATTCCAATTAACTCCAAATCAGTGCCATACAAAACTTAAAACATAGAATTTTTTATACATATAAACCACTGAATTTTTGGAGCTTTGTACGATTTTATATTATCCTTTGAATTTTCCAGTACTTACTTTCCAGATTTCAGTTTTCCCCTTCTTGCCCTGTTCTAAACCCTGACTTCAAAAATTCATTATAATTCATACATTTATCCAATTTAGGTGCCCTTTAGCTCTATAAAAATCTTGTTCTGTCTACTTTAAGAGCATGTATAACACTTTTATAGGATACTCTGTTTAGAACAGAGTTTCCCTGCTCAAATCAATACTAGTCATCTCCAACAAACTTATGCCATAACTTACATGAAAAGCTTCATAACACATTTACATTGACATTTAGTGCTCCAATTTCATGCATAATATCATAGAGGACTTAAAAGAATATATTCAAGGCATCAAACAGGATTTATCCCCTTTCATACGAATTTATACAAATTCCCAAAACATAACATCAAGACTTGCATAATAATATCATTCATCATTCTCTTCCTCTTTTCCTTTAGCTCTTTGCCTCCCTTGGATTTCTTCCATAACTTGGACCTATCATATTATTATTTGGGTGATGAGATTTTGTAAATCCCAGTAGCTAGTCACATCTCAAACATTTACATTATCATGCATGCTATAAAACCTTCAAAACATCATAATAATCATTTCAAGGCATAAATCACCATATCGTTTATAAAAATTTCGGCATTATAACGGCATAGAAAATGGACATCTTGGGTACTATCCCTTTCATAAAAACAGCCAAAACCAGTCTCAAACATCATAAAAATAATATGGCAAGTCATCATTCACAATAAAATATAACAAGACAATATAATGCGAGAAAAAGTAACTATGCTACCTCATGAAACTTTATGTCTTTCCTCTTTGATTCAACCATTTCAAGGACTTCCTTAAGCTTTCTCACACCCTAATGCATCACCAAATATCAAATAAATCAATTTGAACTAAGGGTTAGTTCATAAGAACTTCAAACTAATGGTTCCATGACTTTTTTCAAAAAGTGTTCATGAAACCCTAATTCTTCAAAAATTCAACAAAAATTCATTTCTAACTAAAAAATGATGAATTATACCTCTATTCCATGTAATTTTTCATGAGGAATCCAAATATGGCCTCTGAATGACCAAATTCCATTTCTAACTCGATTACTATTCATTCCGAATTAACTTCAAAAACCTAAAAATTTCACTTCCTTAATCTTAAGCTTTTTCATGAAACCATCACTTGTTCCTAAGGTTTTTCACCATGTGAAACTCATTTTTGGCATCAAAAACATGAAATTCCAACTCTAAATGTGAACAGTAACTTGTCCAAAATCAGGAAAATTCAAGAAAAATTGCTACACTTTGTTATACAACAAACCACTTGCATATTCAAGCTTTAAATGTGTAGTCTAGCATTTCCCCTATGATTTATGGTTTGTAAACTCATTTTCTTGCTAAATCATGTTTGAATGAAACCCTAAGATAGAAAGGAAGTAAACTAAACCATAAATCATGCTTTGAAAACCATAGATAATAAGCTTAGGGTAGTAGTATGCAAGCTTACCAATTTGTGCTTCAAGTTCCTTTGGTTTTCACTTCTCTTCTCTCTTCCTTCTTCCTCCCTTTGCATGCGTTTTTCTTTTCTGGTCTATGATTGCAGAAGAGCTCGTGAAATGGTGTAGAAATGAGTGGTTAATGAACTTAACTAATTAAAGTAACTTTTTGGCTAATCATGATTACTTTTCTACATACTTCTTCAAGAAGTATTACAAAATATAATATAATATTACTTGACTCATATGGCTGCAGCAAAAGTCACGCATGGGCGAGAGAGAAGTGTCCAAAAATTGCCTAATTTTCCTGATCCAGAAATACCTCAATCCGGGTACTTTTTAACTGTACCGATAAAACCGTCTTTATACTAATTTAACATTTTTGGGATACAGGACTATTCTAATTTTATTTTTATATTTTCATAATTATCCTGTCCCAAATGGTATCTGTGTATGACCCATATCCTGATCCGATTTCTTTTTAACCATCGGTAGGACCCATGGTTTACTTTATCGATTTACTATTATTTTTTGACACCCGGCACTGATTATTTCTTTATTCTTGAATATTAACCCTCAGTACCATATACCATTGGACTTCTCTTATCGAGGGCTTCATTTTGACAGTAATTTTATATATTTATAAAATTACCCCTGACCCAGGTTAAATTATAATTTTTAAAATTTTCAGGTCATTAGGTGTAATTTTTCCTAAAATTTTTCTATTTCTTTCTCCACAAGTAAATTTTAAAGCTTTTAAGACGTGAATGTATTTTCATAATTTCTTGAGGACAAAAATATAATTTTTTTTATTTTTTTATTTAATTGAGAAAAATGATTTTTTTATTTTTTTTCATACAAAATGGTGTCTGTCCATTTTTGTAAAATCTCTTTATATTTTTAGATATTTTAACTTTATTGGGATATTATAGTATTCACACTTATTTTTGTGGCTTCAAGTTGTGCCTATTTCTCGTGAGTATAATACTCACGCTTGTTTTCATGACTTTGATTTGTGCCTGTTTCTCATAAGTATAGTACATGATTGAATGATTTTATGGAGGGACAAAATATAGAACATTTGTTTCTCGTGAGCATAGTACTCACGCTTATTTTTGTGGCTTCAAGTTGCACCTATTTTTTGTGAGTATAGTATTCACGCCTGTTTTTGTGGCTTCGAGCTGTGCCTGTTTCTCATGAGCATAGTACTCACACCTATTTTTGTGGCTTCAAGTTGTGTTAGATTAGTCTGTATCCACCCCTGTTGCTTCATTTTGTTGAAGTCCTTTTGATAAAAAAACTTCAAGAAGAGTTTTCAATCTTTGTTTTAATTTTAAAGTGAAGGTTATAATTCTTTTTTTTCACTTTACAATATATATATATATATAAAAACTACATTATAGACATTCTTTCTTTGCATTTATTAATGGTATTATTTATCACTAATTATTGATTGTCATAGCAATATATAGTTATACTAGTAGGGATTTGGAAACAAGCGCTTATGTCACAAGGAGGTATACTTTTCTAATCTTGAGATGTATCTTGGTTGGCTTTTTAACCATGGTAAATTTTCTATTTCATAACCATAATTTCAATGGAATTGTTCCGAAAGAGATTTTATTATTTTTATTTGCATCTAGAAACTATTGTATGCATAATTTTATATTCCTCACATCTAAGTTGTCTTATGAACAAATAATATAAATATGAGTAAGTTTCGTCTTAATTACAAGAATCTTCCCTAAAACATACACTTTAGTCTAATTTGTTAATACTGTTAGGAATATTCCTAAAAAATTCTAAAAATACTATTTTTTAATTAAAAATCATATTAACCCTAATTATATTTACCAATTTATCTTTAAATTCCTAATTCAATAAGTTGTTCCTTTTTTTTTTACAAAATTCATTTTGATTAATTTTTCATGGGTTATAAAATTAATAAATTTTATAATATGATTAAAATTTTATCATTTTTATAATATGATAAAAATTAAAAAGAATACATGTTTAAAAATTTTCTTTAACCAATGTATGTATTTAAAACATTACCAAATGAATTAGTTTAAATAATTTAAAATTATGAAATTATTCATCAATTAATTTTATAATATGATAAGAAAGTTTGAAAATATATGTATTAATTTTTGTTAACATAAATATTTAAATTTTTTAAAAATAATATTAATGTCAAAAATGATATTTTGGTCTAAAAAAATTTAAACAGGTGATTTAATGGTTAACTAACTCTCTAGATGAATGGAAATGAAATCATAAAAATAGAAGAAAAATTTGTATAGTATAACTTTTGATTTTAAAAAGATCCATATAGGTTTTTAAAATAAAATGGAGGTCTTTATAATTAAAGGAAAAAAGAAGGGATATCGATGTATTTTACTCTATAAATATTTAGAACCAGGGTTATCTTTTATAAATTATCTTGCTCATTTGTTCAGATAATTGTATATGTATATTTTAGTTATTACATTGTGGGGTGTTATTTACTCATTGAATATATTCAATATTCTAATATTCTAGGTAATAGGGTTGAATTATGTATGATCTTCATCAGCGGAGTCTGTTGACATTCATTAGACAAGCCTCACATTGTTCTAAGTGGGCAACTCTGTTGTTGTTAACTTGGTTAAACTATAGGTGGTCTAGTTGAAGTTTCATAGAATTCACAAGCTGGATTTCCTACGTCAACATAGATAATATAATTGATATCTGTTGAAAGCAGAGCTCTTATATGTATGATTGTTGTGTTTGGATTGTTGTAAAGGTTTTGAGACGTCTTGTTTTTAGGGGAATCCCACCGCTATATTTTTTAGGCAATGGTATTGAGTAGATTTTTGGGCTAATGATTTAATTTAAATAGTTTATTATTTTTATTGACAATAGTTGTCATGGTGAGTACTTCTTCCGGTCCATATTATAAGATATATCGTATGATAAGTTTTTGGTCCACAATATAGGGCATTAGATACTTTTTTCTCATTTTACCCATGTATTTAATACTTTATCTTTCTTTATTTATAACTTTCTAATAATAATAGAATTAGGTATTTAATAAGGGTAAAATAGGAAATGTGAATAGTTTTTGCATTGATTTAAGTTAAAAAAATAATTTTCTTAATATGCATATAATTAATATAAAATATCTTATAATATAGATTGGAGGAAGTAAATTGTATCTTTAAATGCTTTTATAGGTTTCCAGATTAGAGTCATCTCACATTCGTGCCGTCGCATCCTTGAATCTTGAGATGTGACACTCAAAATATGAGAGAATGAGTGAACTTAGATGGAATGATGACAAGGTGAACACAAGGAAAATGAAAAGTAAAAAGGGGAAAATAAAAAAGAAAAAGCAAAGGAGAGAGAGAAATGGGATCTCAATATATAACTCCTACTAAAATAAAATAAAAAACTAAAAATCTATAAAAATAAAACCTAAACTCTATGCATAATTTCACTAAGGTGCCCAAAAATTAACTTCAACCATTGTTCTTCAATAATATTCCATCGCCTACACAAAATAAAGAACGTAATCTCACTAGCCACGTGTAACAAAATCAAGCGGAGAATTAAATCACCAAGATTCAAGAATTGTGAATTAAAATTCGAATGACCCAACTTGAGATCTATAAACGAAATGGGGAAGAAAATGGGAGAGTAAAAAAGTGAGGCAAGTGTAATGTTGTGAGATCTGGATCAAACATTGAATCGGATAAGAAACTGATTCAAGATTCAATAATTTAATCGTAATCTAATTAGAGTTGGACTAGTAGTGATTAAGATAATGTTTTAAACAAATAATACAGGTTTAAACACATTATATAATTTAATTAAAATCTCAAATTAAATAATACAAAATTATCAATTTATCATTTATTACAAACAAATTTTTAATAAGTTTCATAACTTAATCTTTAAATATAAATAAGTTAATATTCATCCATAATCACATTTTCAATTCAACATAATAAATTAATAATCTATTATTATATTATTTATTAAGTAAATATATAATTTTTAATAATTATATATTATAATAATGCTTATATAATATTATAATCTATAAAGAAAAAATATTTTACACTAAAAATAATGTCATTTTATCTTAAAAACTAAAATTTTTTTAAAAATTTTTTATAAAAAATAATATAGGATTCTATCAGTTTTTAACTGGTTCCATCATTTTTTAGTTCTTTCAGTTTTCTTTCTTATGAAAACCGAACCAGACACCGGTTTTCGGTTCAACCGGTCAAATTGGTTGGTATGATTCGGTTTTGACAACATTGGGTAAGTGAATCAAGATGCCAAAAGAAAATATAAAAAGATATTATAGAAAATCTCATAGTCAAAAAATCCATGTGTCAACTCAAGATTAATTCACATATTTTCTACTAATGAGATTCAACTATGACACCAAAAAACCATGGAAAATAAAATAGAATTAAAGTAAAATTAATCTAATGTCATAATAGAAAATAAGATAATACCCAATAAAGCATAATATTCCATTATTTAATCTACAATAGCACATTAATTGCAAATTAATTAATAAAATTCGTTATAGTAGAGCTCAATTAGCCACCAATTACAATGAACAAGACTAAGTTAAAAGGCAAAAGAGTATAAAAAATGTGACTTATTAATTACCAACTAGTCATTCATCTTCATTTCAATGAAATTATTAATTTGTACTTATGTGTATTTAGGTTGTCAAGTTGCTAGTAGAAAAATTAAGGAATAAAAAATTGGATTGGACTGGTTGATTCAACCTAGAACCAATACTAGATTCGAGGTCGGATCAGCTAGTCTGGTCCACTCATAGATGAAGATCAGGAAATTTCATAATTGGTTTAAAAGTGGTACAAAACCTATTAAACCGGTCAAGAACTGGTACAAAACCGATTTGAGCCGGTTCGATTTTTATTTTGTTTAATTTTTTTATTTTTAAGATAAAATAACATTATTTTTAGTAATAAGTAGCATTATTTTTTATATAAATTTTTTTATATTATAATATTGTATAAATATTATTATGATATATAATTATTAAAAAAAATTAGTGGGAAGCAATTGGAAGTGGAAGATGATTCAAAGTAGAGTATTCATGTAAGTTGAAATTGCGGTTCCAATTATGTTGTTGTGTTGAAGTATTCGTTTTCTTAAGTCCAATGACTAATGTAGTTGCTAATTAACAGGAAAATGGGATTACTTAATTGTTGAGAGAAATGATTTCCAGAGTGGAGTTTGCATGAAGGAGTCAGCTGCTTCTAGTCTTTTTCTTGGTGCAGCTAGGCCATTCTGGACTATCTCATCCGTAAAGTAAATCATCGCACCTATAATCTAACCAGTTACGAGGTAATTGGTAAATTCCTTTTCAGGAGTGATTCATCTTTCCCAAATGCAATATATGTAAAATTAGCTTTTGGAAGCCATTTGCTAGCTTTCATACTTCGTTGGATTTGGATGCTTCTCAATGTTAAGAAAATTGGTACCTAGTAAGATTTGGAATACACCAAGAACTAGATTCTCCAAGGATTGGTCCAAGACCAAAAAAATTGGTCTATTCGATGGAAATCAGACCGGTTCAGATTTTGATAAAATAAAAAGTAAAAAAATTACAACTTTGGGCTTAGAAAAAAAAATTAGAGAGAAAGACATTTTAGGAACCCCATGTAAAAATATTCTCCAATCAAGACCCATTTTGAAAATTTTCAACACAAATAAATTGAATTTTAAACTCGGATAAAAAGAATTTCCAACTGATACTATTCATTTATAAATACTATTATATATGAATTCCAAATTGTCTTTCTCCCAAAATTTATTCCCAAGCTTATCAAAATATCTCAAAAACATCCAATATATTTTTTTCTCATGCAACTAGCAAAGCTATATTTATATAGTCCTCACCACACCCACTTTCTTAAGACATGAATAACATGGGAATTTCAAGTCTCATAGTTTCTTCTTTTTTTTGCCTTTTATTTTTCTTCAATCTTTGCTCATTTTTTTGTTTATTTCTTGAAACATTTTTTTATGTGATAATATCATTTTAATCTTTGTAATATTTATTATTTATTTATATTGTAATGTTGAATTTAATTAGTTAGGTTTAATATAATATAAGTTTTGACAATAACAATTATAGAGTAATAAGGAATAAATGTATCATAGTTTTCTAATATATATTTTGTTTCCAAGAGAAGTAAAATGTGCATTAGTATGTGTTTAATTATATTTATAATACATATATCATGCTATATACTACTATATTCACTATACTCTTATATTTTATAATACAAGTTAGATATATAAATTGGACTAATTACTTAGTTTGTAAGTGTATATATAATAAGTGTAGGATTGTTTAAGAAAAAAGAGTGAGTATTGGAATAAAGAAATGAAAATCAACATCATGTTTCACTTAAAGAAGAAAAAGAGAAATGATGCTTTAAGAATTAAAGATCAGAAGGGAGCATGTCAAGAAAGGAATGACTAAATAAACGTAGAGCTCAACTTTTGAAGACCTAATTATTAGGTATATTTTATTTTACTTAGGTCTTGAAGTAATTTGAACTTTGAAATTTACTTAATATTGTTATAATATATTTTGAACAAATTAGATTAAGTGAATATGATGTTAGCATGTGTTAGAATTGAAAAATATTCATTAAAAGATAAATTTTGTATTTGACTCATGTTAATTTTGTGCAAAATTCAAATTTTACTTAGTGAAATTTGAAGTTATAGAGTTTTTATCTCTGATAAACGAATTTTGGTTCTGAAATTCGAATTTAAAGCTAAGCATTATTAGTGAAAATGTGCAAAATTTATATGAAATTTAGTCAAAATTCGAATATTGGTGAAGTTCAAAGAGAGTTCAGAGTCCCTTTGACAGATGAACTTTAAACTTCAAAATGCAAATTTCAAAATAAGAACTTGTGAGTCTCGTTAGAGCGTTCCTTTGATTGACGAACCTTGTAGTTCAATAATCCAACTTCGAAGAGAAAACTTTTGTGTTATGTTGAATATGCCTCTGATAGACGAATTTCAGTTTCTGAAATTCAAATTTATTGTAAAAACTTGAAATAACTGTTTAAACTTTTTAGATACACTTTCAATATGAAAATTCGTATGAACTAACATGGAATATCTTTAACAAACTCAAAATTCAAATGTCATATTGTAACAGACAAATTTTGAAGTTTAACGTTAAAGTCTTTAACTTTTTGTCTCTGCAAAATTCATCTGTTGCAGCCCCAAAATTTGAATTTTGGTATGTCAGACACATTTAATGTGATTGTTGAATGGCTCTTTTTACAGAGTAATTGCTAGAACTTGTGTCCAACAAATAAATCTTGTGTCTAACGACTAGTTAAGTTACAAATTTATAAATAGAACTTCATTTGAACTTATGGACGATGATTTTAAGTGAGTTTGTGCCAAAATACTGCTACAATTTATAAAAGCATTCTATGTGAGCATTCAAAGTAAGACCCACTTCATTAGAGTGGATTTCAATGTATTATGTACTCTAAAAGAGAGTTTCTATCTTGTAATCTTTCAATCTACAAATTTTTTGATAGAATCTTAGTATGAGAAAATACTAAGAGAGTTATATATCTTGTAAGGGTGTGGAAAGAGTGCATTCACAAGCACCTATTGAAACTTATGAGATATACTGAGATTTCAGAGGTGTCTGGATTAAATCTGTGGAATATAGTGAAATATCAAGTGGTGACTTGAGAATTGGACATAGAGACAAAATAGTTGGATTGAACCAGTATAAATTCTTGTGTCTTACTCTTTATTTTCTCACTTCATTTGTCTCATTCTACATACTTTGTTCATCCATATTCTGCTGTAATATTTGGTAAAATTGATTATACTTGAAAAGATGTGAAATTTTGTATCACCCAATTCACCCCCTCTAAGGTGACCAGTCAAGCTTACAATTGCTATTAGAGCATGGACTCCCAGCAGAGAATCTAATTATCCAGGAGTAAGATGGTAGGTTTTGGAGAAAATATTCTATCACAGGGGAATAATATCAACAGATCTCCAAGCTTCAATGGTGAACACTATGGATACTAGAAGATAAGAATGCAGATATATCTTCAATCCATAGACTTAGGCATTTGATCTGTCATAAAGAAAGGGGATTTTGTGCTAAAGAAAATACATGACAATGACACATACAGAAAAAAGTCAGAAGAAGAGTGGAATGATGAAGATAAGTAAAGAGTTCTGCTAAATTTCAAGGCAAATCACTTATTGGTTAATGCTCTTTCACAAGATGAGTTCTTTCAAGTATCTAATTGCAATACTGCTAAGGAAATGTGGGATACTTTGAAGATTACTTATGAAGGCACAAGTGGAGTGAAGGAAAACAGACTCAACTCTCTCACAGCAGAATATGAAGCTTTCAAGATGAATAATGGTGAGCCTATTAAAAAATGCAAATTCGTTTTACTCATATTGTTAATTATTTGGCAGCTTTGGGAAAGAGCTACACACAAAGAGAGTAAATATGCAAAATACTCATAGCTCTACTCAAAGAATGACAACCAAAAGTGACAGTTATTAAAGAGATAAGAGGAAAATCATACCAGTCTGCCACTGCACTATTTGGAAGCCTTGTTAAACATGAAGGAAGACTTGACATTCTGTGAGAGCAGCAAAATAAAAAAAAAAGACACTAATGTTCAAGGTTACTACATCACAAAGCTTAGAAGATGACGATATTGATGATGAAAGTGATGACAGCAGCAGTGATGATGAGGAGAAGGAGCACAAATAGTTGACCATCAAATTTAGCAGATTTCTCAACATAAAAAAGAAGGAACTTTAGGAACAAAAGCACTCCTGTCAAGCTAATAAATTGAAGTATCTTTAAAAAAGCCAAGGAGGAAGATATGTAGAGAGGAAGAATCATATAGCTAAAGTTGCATACAACTCTGCAATTTGGGGCAACAGTTAAGATGAAGAAAGTGAGGATACCTATCCGTGCTTAATTGTTAAGACCGATGATGATGTATTAAATTTTGACTCCAAATCTAATTTTCATTTTTCCCTTGATAAGTTGTTAGATGCTTATAATACAATGTATGATGAACTGATTAGATTAGTAAAAGCACTTGCATACAGTAAGAAAAAAGTGATTTCCTTAGAAAATAAATTGGAATTGGAAAAAAATAAAAAGGAATCACTTAAAAAGAAAATAACTGATTTGGAAAATATATGTGAAACCCACACACACTTCCTCTTATGAGTCATGTGAAAAATTAAACAAAGAAAAAGAGGAGTTAACTAGAGTCATAGCCAATTTCACCCAAGACAAGGATAATTTTAATATTCCACTTGGCAAACAGAAATGTTCATCTGACAAGTTGGGTGTTGGCTATATGAGTCAGTCCAAGGAGAAAAATAAATGCTGTTTGAAATTCTTTGTGCCTACTAAAATGCCTAAATCACTATTATGCACATATTGTGGTAAAAGGGGCATACAGCTCATCTGTGCAATATTAGGAAAAATTGTTTAAGCAAAAGCATGAAAATGATTCCAAAGAATACCACTAATCCTTTTAGATCCAAAGACAAGTGGGTACCAAAATGTTATTCTAGTATTTCATGTGTGTAGAATAAATCCAAGAAGAAAGAATATATTGGTGCAAGAAAGAGGATGCTGAAAAGGAAAGCTTCCTAAAACTCTGCAATTGCAGATCACAAGGCGAAGTATTAGAAGCAAATCTCTCACTCATCTCAAGGAAGGACTTCAAATAGAATTCAAATCACTTACCTTGAGAAAAGAGAGAGTAAATGCTTGGACATTGGTGTGATGAATACAAAGAAGAAAAATGAACAACTACACACCAAAGTCAAACAGAACATCACAAGGAGACGATCTTTGGTAACCTCTATCACTTACCCTTTTTAATTATTGCATTATATATTTGGGAAGATTGAACTTTGGTCCAAAATGAATTTTAAAATATTTAAACTGATCATTAGTGGATCCAAGTTAGAAAGGGTACTAAAGAAAGAGAAAGATATATTATTTGTTTTGCATGTACTCCTTAAGCTAAATGGTGAAAATCTAATAAAGATAGAGTATCTAATGTGCTTAAATGAAATCATATTGAAAAGGGAAAGAGTTAGCTATTAACCTAATTGGTTTGTAAGTGTTTAACAAGTTTTCATATATATTTAGTTAGTGTTGTTACTTGAAGTTGTTAAAATAAAGTTTGGTCCTTATTCAAATGATGAGCTATTTGAAGATATTGGTGCTTACTATGAAATTCAATGTTTGCATAAATCCATTTCTTTATTTGTTGATATGAAAAGCATGTATGTTTAAATAAATACTCATGCTTAGGGGGAGTTTATAAATTTGCATGAAAAAGTTTTTAAAAGCACTTTTTAATTTTATAGAAACATTTCAATCATAATGCTTGAATGCCTACATCATGTATTTTTGTATAACCATGTTTATTTGATGCATTATATTTTCATAGTTTTATCATGCGAAATGCATAGGTTGAGGGGGAGCATTTTCTGAAATTAAATTGCTTATGTTCTAGGTCGCCCCATTTATTGTGAAGAGTTTTGTTATTTTGTCTTAATCTACTAAATGGGGTAGTGATGTTTCAACATCTCTCCTTGATACTAAAGAAAGAAGGTAACAACTTTTTTACTTTGAGATACCTTTTGTGATGTGTGCATATCAGAATCATCTTAACAAGAAGTATCATAATATTTGGTATCATAATAATTTCAAGCAACAATTGGTATTAGTTTTGATATCACTAATAATTGATATTAATTTTGATATCAATAAAAAAAATTGGTATGACCTGAACGTGCAATGTATAATAAGTTTTGATGATAATGATTTGCATTTCAGCTTGTGCTTTAATGTGTGTTTAAAACAATTCTAGACATCTATGCTTACTGATACAACCTCACAAATAGAGCAAGAAGAATTGTGGAAGAATTTTTCTTCAAACCATTTTGTTAATGCCAAATAACGGAGAAGTTCTGTGAAAAATATGCATGTGCTTAATCTGAAAATAACTGAGATAAACTATATTATATGTGTTAATTATTCACTATACTAGTAATTTGTCATTATCAAAACGGGGAAGATTGTTTGATGAGAGAACTTTTGTGTCATGTTGAACATGCCTTTGATAGATGAATTTCAACTTCTGAAATTTGAATTTCGAATGCATTATGAAAATTTGAGACAACTATTCAAACTTTTCAGACGTGTTTCCAATAAGAAAATTTGTATGAACTAAAAAGGGATATCTTTAATAAGCTTGAAATTCGAACATCATATTGTAACAAATGAATTTTGAAGTTCAATGCTTAAAGTCATTAACTTTTTATGTCTGCAAAATTCTTCTGTTGAAGTCCCAAAATTCAAATTTTGGTATGTTGGATACTTTTAATGCGGTTGTTGAATGACTCTTTTTACAGAATAATAGCTAGAACTTGTTTTTGACAGATGGATCTTTTAGCTAATGACTAGTTAAGTCACAGATCTATAAATAGAACTTCATTTAAACTTATAAATAATGATTTTAAGTGAGTTTATGCCAAAATACTACTACAATTTATAAAATCATTTTGTGTGAGCATACAAAGTTAAACTCACCTCATTAGAGTGAGTTTCAATGTATTATCTACTCTAAAAGAGAGTTTCTATCATGTAATCTTTCTTTCTACAAATCTCTTGATAGAACCTTAGTGTGAGGAAACACTAAAGGAATTACACATTTTCTAAGGGTGAGAGTGGTTTCACAAATACTTACTGAAACTTGTGGGATGTACTAAGGTTTTACAGGTGCCTAGATCAAACTTGTGGAATATAGTGAAAATCTCAAGTGGTGGTTTGAGGACTGGACATAAGCCATGTGAACACCGTATTTTGTTTGGGTAATTTTTAAATTATATATAAATATAATAATAATAAATAATATTAAAAAAACAATTATAATAAATGAATAAATAAATAATAGAAAATATAAAAAAAAGAAGAGAAAAAGAAATAAAAAAAATTTCCTTTTAAGAAAAATTAAAACTGAAATCTTTTTTTTTTAAAAAAAAAAAAGAGGGAAAAAAAAAAGAAAGAAAGAAGGGTTTAAACTTGGGTTGAAATTGCTTCAACCCAAGGTGGACAACCTGAGCCTATTTGGGGGCTCAGGTCCAAACTCACCCTGAGCCCTAATAGAGGGCTCAGGCGTGAGACACATGGGGAGCCCTAATAGAGGGCTCAGGAGACACAGGGAGGGGGGCTGGCCGCGAGAGGAAAAGAAAGAACAGAGGGGGGGCTGAGAGGACGAGACACAAGCGACTGAGCTAGGGCGAAAAAAAAGGAAGGAGGCCGTGACTCAGGGGGACCGTGGGCATGAGGGCTGGCCACGGGAGCATCAGGGGGAGCTCGGCCGAAGAAAAAAAGCAGAGGGGGCTCGGACCAAAGAACAGCCATGGGCGAGGAAAGAGGTGAAGCACGGCACGGGGAGACGATGAACCACGAGGGGACTGGAGGAGGCCGAAGAAAAACAGAGGAAGAGAGGGAGGAAGGGAAACCGAAGGAGCCGCGAGCTTGGGTCTGGTGGAGGGTGAAACCGAGAGGAAAGGAGGCCACGGCTGAGGAAAGAAAATGAGGACTCGGAGCAGAAAAGCCGCGGGGAAGCTGGGATCTGAAACAGAGTAAGCCACGGTGAGGCTCTGAGGTGACTGGGAGAGAAGGCCGAGAGGAGACGAAAAGAGACGGAGAGAGAGGGCGGCAGAGAAAAGGAAAAAGCACCGAGAGGGAGCTGACCGCGAGCATAAGAAAAATCCGAGAGAGAGGAGAGTCGCGAGGAAGAAAAGGAGAGGAGCCGCGGAGAGGAAGAAGGCACAGGGGAGCGGATAATTGGGCTGAGCACGAGACCAGAAACCGCGGGCGAAGGTGGTGAGAGAGAGAGCTGGCCGCGAGCTCAGGCAGAGCCACCGTGGAGCTGCGGAAGCTGAGTGAAAATAGAGCAAGCAAAAAAAAAACAGAGAGAGGCACAGAGGAACCGCGAGGAAGAGGGAAGGAGATCTCGGTCTTCAACTGGTAATTTCTCTTCTAAAAGCTTATTTTTTAGGCGATGAGTTGAGGAAATTTTTATCGAAACTACATTTAGCATTCTGGTTCTAATAGTGGTTGCCGTGGGCACTTGGTTAAGTGTTCTGTTTGTTTGGTTGATTAGAATCGTGTATCAGACAGTGCTGTGTTGTGATTTTTGTCTTTTTAGCCTATTATATGCGTTTTGGACATTGGCTTGGGCTGTTCCTAATGTTTAAGGATATTTGTATGCCTGCGTTGAGGGCCTGGTTTGAAAGAGGAAAATCTGCCCATGGTTTTTCTTTTTACGGATTTAACTTATTTAAAAGGCTTTGGTGTTCTGTAAAATAGTAATATAAATGCTTGAGTGACAGTAGTTACTGATTTGGTGTTGGAATATATACTTAAGTGACTTTGGTCTTGTCTGAATCCTATGGTGAATACTCTGTCATTAGTTTAGCATTGATGAAAGGTTGAGTTAGGTGTCATATTGGGCTTGAAACTCCTTAAACTTCCATTTTTTTACATTGCCGTGGTTCCCCCACCCCTTTGTCTGGATTTGTCATAGAATGTAATGCTAATTGATTCAATCTACACATTTTGATGCATTGAGGGTTGCAAGTTTCATTCCCTGTTTGGTTCCATATGATGTCAGCCTCTAAGCATATTAGAGGAGTTTATTAAGAATCTTGTGGTCATGCAAATGGAGTTTGAATTATATGGCGTGCGTGTCTTACGGCTCACATATATCCAACGGTAGCTTCAAGTTTAGACAGGTTCTCTCATTGACTGCCACAATTTGCTGGTGTGATTGTCATCGGATGTTTTGGTTTAATCTGATTGTTCTTCATCTAAGAGAGAGATTTCCGTTTGTCATATGTGGGTCTCGAATGGAATCAAGTAGTAGGGAGTATAGCTTGCTCCAGTGTCCTCCAATGCACATTTTAGTCCATAGCTTCGAATTATGAACCATTGAAAATGGACCTTTGCATTGTCAAGGTATGCTTGGTAAAAATTAGGAGTATAGCTCGCGACTTTCTTTTCTCTACGCCCATTCACCAGATTTTGGTTTTTTGTATTGAGTTTAGGCTTGACAAATATGATTTTCGTAACTCGACTTGGGGTTATTTGCTTCTAAGAAAATCTTGCATATTAAAGATTTCACTTGAAAGCTTGATCTCACATAACGCTTGACTTGCTCACTTTTTGAGATTAAAAGCATCTCGTGTGTTCATATATTTGCATAGTGATTTTAGAATCTTAAATTGCTTTTTTGGGTGTGTGTCAATAAAGGGGTTCCTGATTCCAATTCAAAAGCTTGCCTTACATGGGTGAAGGCTAGCTAGAAAATGCTTGGTTGAATGTGTTAAATGTTTTGATATTATTTAGCCCCGTGTGAGCAACGGCATTGCTTCTTATTAGCATGTGGTATTTGTTCTTTAAAAGTAATTACCTTGTTTCCTTCTGCCCCAAAATTTAAGATGAATAATCCTGTTTTATCTTTTTTTTCGAGCAAAATGGGAGCATATACCAAGTTTGGGAGAAATCAAGGCCATTACCACCAAAATGGGAGCATACTTTTAAATTCTTTTTTACCACTTTTCTTTTTATAAAACAATCATAATTATACTTATTTTTCCAATTTTATCTTTGAAGTTTTTTTTTTTGCCTTTTGCCACGAGTGGCATCACCGTGGGCATACAAGCGAAAATCAGTAACTTGTGAGTGATAAAGTCACCACATATGCTGATTACTTTTTTTTTAAAAAAAAATAATAAATAAATATACATAATATTGACATTTTAAATTTTCCTTAATGACTTTTTTTTTATAAATATGTGTTAAGAGAATTTTATCCATTTTTGTTTTTGTAAAAAATAATAATAATAATAATAATTCAAGCCAATATTATCTATTTTTCTCCAGCATTATTTTTCTTATTTATGTTATTTTATTTTTATTTTTATCGCCTTTTCATGTAAAAAGAAAATAATGATAAATAAAATGATTCAAGCAAAAAGTATTGATTCCCTTCAAGTTTTTTTTCTCCCATTTATTTACCTCGAGTGGTAACACCGTAAGTATTTTAAGCATAGATCAGTAACTTGTGAGTGATAAAGTCACCACATATGCTGATTATTTTTCTTCAAAAATTTATGTAAGGATCATATTTGAAATTATTCTTAATATTTTCATTTTAAATAAATAAATATGCGTTAAAAAGATCTTATGCATTTTTATTTTTATAATAAAAATAAAATAAAAATAATTTGTACAAAGAATTATTTGTTTCTTTCGAATTCTTCTTGTGCCTTTTTGTCTCGAGTGATACCACCGTAGACACTTAGGTATCAATGGATAGATGTGAGTGATAAAGTCACCACATGAGCCAATTGATTTTATTTTGTGAAAATAAATTGTTTTCAAATATTTCTTTTTAAAATCAAAATAAGATATTCAAAATCACAAATAATTTTAATCATATTTTCTAAATGGAGAAAAAACATATATTCTCTTTTAGGAATTGATTAAACCAAAAAATATATAAATAAATGAAAAGAGCAAATATTGGAAATTAATCTGTCTTTTACAAATTAAAACACACTAACCAATTCTAAAAATTGTTTTCTTTGTGGAAAGATAAATTATTTTCTATAAACTTCTTTTTTCAAAGAATATATATAATAAAAAATATCAACCTAGCGACACGCATTTTTAGTCTGAAGTACGTCGACTTTGATCCCTATCGCAGGGTACGTAGGCCTCAGACTTTAATTCTGGGTCAAGTCTGCTTTTGTAAATAAATAATATTTTCCTCTTACATCAAGTCCACTTTTGTAAATAAATAATATTTTTCTCTTATTTTATTTTTCCTAACCTCTCATATTTTATTTTATTCTTTATTTTCATTTTTACTTTTTTTATTTTTTTGTTTTTATATTTATTTTTGCATGTGAATGGTAAAAGGGCAACCAAAATAAATTTGTAAAAAGCCATAAAAATTGCATGATCAACCTAAGGTAACCGTTCTTAGGAACGAGTGTTGTGGGGGTGCCTAACACCTTCCCCACTCACAATCGTACTCCCGAACCTAACTTTGATTCGCAGACCAATCCTTGTCCTTTTTGTTTTTTATTCGGTTTTCCAAAATTTCCCTCAAAATTTTGGTGGCGACTCCCTCCGAAACTGGCTCCCTGCAGTGTGGGCCGGTTTCTCTCTTTTTCTTTCATTTCCTATGCCATCCGCGTCGCATCTCCGGGTGTGACAAGCCAAGTGGCTGAGTCGAATCAATATAAATTTTTGTATCTTGCTATTCATCTTCTTACTTCATTTGTCTCACTCTACATATTCTGTTCATCTTTGTTTTGTTACAACATCTGATAAAATTGGGTTGCACTCGAAAAGAGGTGAAAAATCTTGTATCATCCAATTCACCCCTCTCCTTGGGTAACCAGCCAACCTTACATAATTCTTTTAATTTAACTTTAATATAATTCTTAAAAATATTTCATAGCAAATGTTCATACCCTTCACCTCTTCTTGCTTTTTTTCTCTTTTCTTCAATTTTTGCTCATTTTATATATTTATTTCTTGAATATTTTTTCCTTATATGTTAACATTATTTTAATCTTTGTGATACATATTATTTATTCATATTTATATTTTAAACTTAATTCTTTTAATTTAACTTTAATATGGATTTTAAAAGTAATTGACAACAAAAGTGTATGTCCTTCTTCTTCTCTAACCTTTTTTTTTTCCTTTTTTTCTTTAATTTTTGCTCTTTTTTATTTATTTCTTAAATTTTTTTCTTTATATGATAACATTATTTTAATTTTTGTGATACATATTAATTACAATCAATCTAATTCTGATCAAACCATTAAACTTTAAATTGGTCCAATGACTGGTTCACTTTTCTTAACATTGGGCCTTCTTGTATTGTGATGCTGCTCTTGGTCAGATAGATTGAGGAGGAAGAGTTGCATAATAGAAACTAAGGAAAAAAATTGAATTTGCATCCTGAATTGTGTAGCATCCAGTATTTGAGGGGATGCTTACATGTGGAACATTACGTGCGGAAGATGACCGGCAAAAATTAGCCAAATCAGCTAATACCCATCATTCGTTTTTAGACATCTTAGCTTCATTATTAACACCATTAAGTAGCATATGAAGCATTGATTTGCCAACCATCTATCTATATATATTGTAACTATAATTTGATCTCGTGTGATGCATGGAAGCTCCTTGTATATTTAATTAAATTATATAAATATAAATATGATAGAATGAGTATAAATAAGATATGATAATTAAATTACTTGAAAAAACATAACAATTGAATTAACAATTCAATAAATATGAAGAAAAAATGATTAAATCATTACTTGAGATTCTTGATGTCAAATTAATTTAACCTAAAAGGATTAACTCTTGACAATATTTCATTCATATCTAACATAATAAAGCATATATAATCATAAAATAAATCAATGTGAATACAAAATTCGGTGCAAAAATAATTTGGATTGATATTATAATGAATTTAAAAAATAAGTGTTAACAAACAGTGATTACCTAGCAATTATCGAGGAGAACTTTTAAATTAGAGCACATGTACTATAGGAACATACTTAGCAATACCAAATGGGATCGAAGTGTCAGAAAACATAATTTGAGTTGATTTATTAAGTATAATATAAAAAGCAAGATTGTAGTTTTTTTTCTAGTTGACATTTTTCTGTACAATAAAATTTTTAAAATAATAGCATTGACCTATGGAATTTATGAAATAGATCTTTATCCACTACCCTTGAATATATTTTAATCAACTACAAAAAATTACACATCAAACATTGGTCATTTACGTAAAAATCTTTTGAATATTCCAAATTAAATTTTTTCATAATATAATAAAAATATATACACAATACAAATGGAAACATATGATAAAAATAATTGATCACGCTTTATCTTACCTGCTTGTTAAGAAGTATCATGTCTAAGGATGTAATATAAAATGGCTCACACTCTTCTTCATTCCATGACAACCTACACACTCCAACACATATTGTGACCTATTTCTTCCTAGCTATAATGATGACAACAGCAAAGCTTCTAACTTCTTCCTAGCTATATATATCATGATTAGTTTAATGGAAAGGGCACATAAATTCATCATAACAAGGGCTGAAATTTGAGTCAAGTTGCCGTCTACCAAAGCTCTTTTTGTTTCCTTTTTTTCACAAAATTTGAAAAATATATCTTTAAAAACATACCACATTAGGAACTTTAATTATGAAAAAATTAGAGAGGTTTTAAAAATGAGTAGTCTAAATTTCTTTTATTTTTCATATATATTATTTAAATAATATTATTTTAATTACTATCTATTTAATCCTGCATGCTAGACTACGATTGAACCATTAAATCTTGAATCAGTGTTTTGTCTGATTCGATTATGAAAACATTGATAAATATATTGATATACTTTATGAAAAGGTTGGGCTTTTACCAAACTATTCTTATAAAATTGACCCTCTACTAATAAGGAGAAAAGAGGAAGAGAGAGAAAAGTGGAAGAAAAATAAGAGAAAAAAATATATTTTCTTCAACTTGGATGCAGAGAGAAAAGTGGGAGAAAGAGAAAATTTGAGGGGAAAATGTGGGTCTAACATGTATTTCCCTCCGATTTTTCTCTCAAAAAATATAAAGATTTCAAAAAGAAAACTCTCGATTTAAACATGACCACCATTTTTTTTTTTTAACTTTGGAGAAAACATTTCTTCCAACATTGCTTCTTAATATAAAATTATATGATGTTTCTAAGGAGAAAAATATCTATATTATTTTTCATATGTAGATATTGATATGCAATATATTTTCAATTTTAGAATCATCTTATACTTATTGAAATAAATTAAACTTGGATAAAATAATTATAAATTAAGATTGAAATTAAAATATATTTTGATTCCATTCAATATTATATTACAGAAATTATATAAATAATATTGTAGAATAATAAGTTTTATAATATGCAACTATTTTCTTAAAAATTGTAAACATATTATTGTTACGGTAAAATTAGTTGCTTTTTTCTCTGTTTATGTTTTCTCATATTCATCAAAATATAAAGAGAGTAAAGTTCTCACACCCACTTTTTTCTTCTCTCTATATGATCTCCTCTATTTTCTATTATTTTCTATTCTTATTCAACTAGAGGGTGAGTGAAACTCCTTGCTCTATGAAAAGATGTACTTGGTTAATTGTAACATTTGGTTATTTTTTTTATTATGGTTTTGTTTTTTGTTTTTGTTTTTGTTTTTTTTTTACACATACTAAATTTGGATTTCTCCCAATTTCTCCTTCCCCCTTCCTCTCCCATTCTCTTCCCCCCATTTTTTCTTAACCACCCCCATTGTCTTTTTTTTTTAAATGAGTTAAGTAAAAATGAGAGTGAGAATAAGAATGAAGATTAATTGAATGAAATAAGTATGTCTGAGATATCATAGAATGGAATAGATATTTTATATTTTTTTAATGTTTAATTATATAAAATAACTATAATATCCCCAAGATATAGATATTTTAAAATATTCATAATTATCAACTTTTTTAACTAGTAAATATATTTTTTTACATATGTTTAATAAAAATATTAAAACAATTGCTTTTCATTTTTTTCTTTTTGGTTTATGAAAAATATTTTTTAATTATCAATAAGAAATTGAAAAAATTTTATATGCACCAAAACTCATATTTATAATTTATAAAATAGAATTCTATTTTTCCTCTTACTAATAAATAATATATTAACAAAATTGAGGGCATCCTTCACAAAATAAGCCTCCCGAATATATATATTGCTATAAATAATATTTTTATAAATTTATTATAATAATGAAAACATCCAAACATTGGTTATCAAGCCTCATAAGATGTGAACAGGCATTTTGTAAAGGGCATTTTGGTAATGTAACAACCCATTTCTGGAACGGTCCACGATTATGGATTGCTGATTACTAATGATGCTGGAAAGAGGATTGCCGAGTGAGTGGAATCTCAGGACAATCATCCAACCAAATAGACATGGTGTTGGAATTGTAGCACCATTTACCTACAATGAACATTTCGTCTGACCAAACAGCATAAAAAGCCTTCCATGTACCAAAACCCTAGAAAGAAGGTCTGCACCCAAACATAGCATAAAGGGAAAAAGACACATAAGGACCCCCTAACACAAATAATGATCCCCAATTTGTGTAAATACCCAGAAGGACCCAAGTCCTAGATTGACATTAAAAAAAAGCAATGGACAAAATTACCTCTAACATTTAATAATGGGAAGCCAATAAAAAATTGGTACTCTTTGTTGTCTCCGTCTGCAATAGCGATAGTTCTCTCTTTGCAAAACAAACTCCCTAGCACTGTGCTCCCTTTGTGATCGTGCTTTTGCCGATGAAGCTGGATCTCCATCACACTCAATGGTTGTGCTTTGTGGTGGTTCTTCATCCCTTGTCATTCTCTGTGGTGGTCCCTCGGAAATCTCCATCTTTCTGGTGCTTTGTTCTCAATTCTCTTCTATCCCAGTTGGTGGTCGTGTTATTTGCTGGCTAGTTATTTTTAGGTAAGTGTCATCCAATATTTGAGTTTTTGCCTATGAATTTCATTTATCATGTGATCTTATTGGGGTTTGTTAGAAACAATGAGATTTTGGGTTTTATTTTGATGGTTTATATTGCTAGAATCTAACCTATGAATCCTAAATTTGTCATGTATCTCATTCTCAACATCTTATACAAAGGATTTGGGTGAATAGGATGTTCGGTCACGAAGTTTTCTTGCTTCATAAGTATCAGGAAAACCACACAGAAAGAGAGAGAGATAACCAAGAGAGATCATTTGTTTGCCTTCTTGAATTCTTCCTTTGTCACTAAAATCTTTCTGAAAGTAAAATTCTATTAAAAAAGGTTTGCATTAGTGCTTACACAGTTGCTAAAAGTTAACGAACTTTGTGACTGCCATGGTTAAATTAAAATATCTAAACTTCATGTGGTTGGAAAAGTTATAGATTCAAGTATTGGAACTAATTTGTGTTTATTATAATGCATGTTTTGTCAAGATTCTTCATATGGTTATCCTTGATCATCATGTGTTTTAGCTTGACCTAGTTGTTTCTAATCCAAGAGTAGCCAATGTTAGTAATACATTTGGGTTTAATTTGTACTTGGAAAAAAGATATCAAAGGTGTACAAGAGATCTCAAGTGAAGAAATCTAGGAAGAAATGAGTACAAGATTAGTTTGTAGGATTTCTCATTATATTCACATAAGTAAAAAGCTTTGATCTTTCACCTAAATATTTTTAAAATATGTTTTAAAAACAATCTTATGTTAACTTATGATATATTTGAAAAATACCCACTAATAAACGAATTTTAAACTATTAAACTTCATATGTTACCTTGAAAATTCAAACTTTGGAGGCTGAAATTCGAACTTACAAAGATGTTGCTTCTGACAGACGAATTTCAGACTATTAAAATTCGAATTTCGGGTAAAGTACAACTTGTGAAAAATGAAAAATTTACCTGAATATATGTTAAAATTCATCTAAAAGTGAAGTTTAAAAAGAGTTCCAAGTCAGTCCTCTGACAGACAAACTTTGGTTCTAAAAATTCGAGCTTTGGAGAGATAATGCGTAAGTCTGTTCAGGTGTCCCTCTGACAAATAAACTTTGGTCTCAGAAATTTGAACTTTGGAATGAAAGCAAAAAGTCTGAAAAGAGGACTCTCTGATAGATGAACTTTGAAGGCTCAAAATTTGAATTTCGAAAAAAAGAACTTTTGTGCTATATTGAGTTGTTTACTAACAGATGAATTTTGGACACTAAAATTCAAATTTTGAATGCACTGTAGCAATATGAAACAACTGTTCACATTTATCAGAAAAATTTTAAACTTGAAAATTCATATGTTCAAACATGGGAAATATTTGTCAACATGAAAATTTGAATTTTACCTTTGAATAGACAAAATTTGAAGTTCAACGTTAAAGTCTTTAATTTATGGTATCTACGAAATTCGTCTGTTAATACCCCAAAATTTAAACTTTGGATGTTAGATGCATTAAATGTAATTGGTGAATGGGTAGTTTTGCAAAGTAACCATTGGGTAACGTCTCTAACGGTTAGATTTTATCTCTAACGTATAGTTGAGACATAAATATATAAATAGAACTTCATTTGAAGGTGTGGGTAACAATTTTATATTGTATATACTGAAACTCTGTCAAATTCTTCAGTCAAAGTCTTCTACTCTGACACACCTCATTTATTGCTCTTCAACTGTCAAACATACTCTGTACTAAAGAGTTTCTCCTATTGTAAATAATCTTATCTTCATCTGGAAGAAAGATTTTCTTGTGAGGGGACTTCACAAGGGATTTGGTGAACACTTAGTTAGAGTGCAAAGAGTGAAATTGTAAGCTCTTTGAATAGAGCATAAAGTTATACTGTGGTATTGCAAGGAGCCCACTGAATTCTTGCAAGATAGTGGCACTTAGCTTGAGGGCTGGACGTAGGTTAAGAGGAAGAGATCGAACTAGGATAAATCTCCGTGTCCTTCTTCCCATACCTTGCTTATTGCCCTATTACATTCTGTACTTTGTTTTTTTTTTGCAACTTTTACTTTCACTGCTTTCTTTTCATTTTGCAGAAAAATTTCAAATTTCCCAATTCACCCCCCTCTTGGGAAGCCAGCAAAACTAACAGTACTGAGTAGTAGGGATTTGGAATTAATTAAATGAGGCAAATGAAGTGGCTATACTTTGACTTTGTTTTGCTTCCACATTTTCCAACATCACGTGCAACATGTGTATCAACATTATTGACTTTGAATTATGTTCAAATATGAGGGATGATTATGTTAGTACAATATGTACAAAGAGATTTGGGAGTGTAACTTAGTAGTTTAATTTTATATGATTTGCTTTATCATCATAGAAAAGAAAATTAAATAACTTGTGTACATGATTAGCTTACTAGTAAAGGAAAATTAAACAATCGTAAGGACTTTATATATAAGATGTAATTTTTTTTTGTTTTTATTATTTATATTTTTTTTATGTGTAATGGTGGTTGTGGTATATCAAGTCCAAGTGTATTGACTTGACAAAAGGATCCAAATTTTCTAAATAGGTGAACAATGGTAAAGGAAAAGGCAAAAGAAATATTATCAAACTATTATGAGGTATGTTATTTGTGACTTTAAGTAAAGTGGATTTGGTGATTTGAAATAATTTTGCTAACGTATTCCTTTTTTTTTTTTTTTTAAATTAACATGTTCTTTTTGAAACTAAATACTCGCCTAAGCAATTTATGAAGGGCTTTACACACATAAAGAGCAGATAGTCATTGGTGGAAAGGGTGGCAAAAATTGGTTTTGCCACCCTGTTGGATATTGAATGTTTTATGCATTAGTTCATTCAATTGTGATATGTCATTAGTTTCCACTTAGATCATGATGCTGCTATATATTTTTTCTTTTGTACTTATCTAGTAACAATCTTCAACATATGCACAAACATTATCATTAATTGAACTGATTGCTGCACATGCATGTAGATGCAATATTCCAACCATTTGCCATGCTTGATAGCTGTATTCTTGAGTTGTGAGATTGACCCTCAAATTTATAGATGCAATGCACACTGATACTTTATTCATACTATAATGTTTTGCTACCATAGTTTTAGCCCTAACCACATTTTGTTGTAGCTTATCTTCCACTTTTGGGCCTACACCATTTGTCCACTTTGACATAGCTATCTTACTATTATACAATTTCTTTGCCAATTTAGATTGATGCTCATTTATCAAAGTATATATATTGAGCTTCTGCTCTCTTACCAACCAAGCATTGAAAGACTCGGCCAGATTTTTTGTTATATGATCCCACCTCTGATGTCGAAATCATGATAAGGTCCAACGATCAATGTCACTATTTGTTTTAAGCCATTGTGCCACCTCTTGGAGAATCGCTTCAAATTTTCCATTGCTCTATCAAAATCACACTCCAACCTTGTATGTGCAACCGTATCCAACAATTTAAGTGCATCCCCCTTTCTATTTCTCCTTCTAGTGCCTATAGTAATTTTCATAAATTCAGTGTTGAAATTTTCCTTCATATGGCGATATCAATGTGCATGTTGATCACTCCCAAAAATATCTTGCACTGCATTAATAATTGCATTATGCCTGCTTGAAACTATGGTTATTTGCACTAAACCAGTAATTTCTCACACATTCTGAAAAAACCATGCCCAATTATCATATGTCTTCTTACCTACAATTGCATAAGCTCGAGGGAACAATTCATTATTTGCATCGTATGTTGACACTACTAGCAAGGTCCCCTTGTATGGACCACCCAAATGGTAGCCATCTATAGACAATATTGGTTGAGGCCCAAGCAAAAATCTGTTTATGCAACATCTATAAGCAATAAACAGTCTCTCAAATGGATTAGGGTCTATCTCTATCAATATATCATAAAGTCATGAGATTAACATATATGAATTATTTGGACGACCATGAATTTCCTCTAAGGCTTTTTCTTTTGCCCTGTGTGCTTACTTATAAGTGAGGATTTGACCATAATCATGGTGTGAGTCTTGTATTATCTTATTTGTTGTTTTGTCTGGATTACCTGCAAAGCATCAACAATTATAGATGATATTAATGTTGACATGACCTCATGAGAGACAAGAAAGTTGTTTTGCGCACTATGTGTATGTTCATTGTGGAAATGATGTACAAACATGAAGGGAGTTCTTTTTCCAATGACATGCAGTTATCTTCCATTGACAATTATCAACCATGTACTTTGCAATCATCTTCTTTCGACTATTCTTCAAATAAGTGTATCCGAAGTTGTGAGCAATACAATATTTGAATAACTCTTTTCTGAATGTCTTGGCATTTGAAAATATTTGTCTTACTTCAATAAATGTCCTTTCATTTGGTAGAATTCAACATTGGTCGTGGTGCAGGAGCATTTTGTGTTACACTAGTAAAGCATTCACACCCTCCCAAGAAGGATTCGCTTCCTCCACAAAAGTATTCCCTTCCTACCAAAAAAGAGAATAGTCCAATGAAAATCCTATTATAACCTCTATCATACATTCAAACACAATCACAGTTCATTAGAATAAATTATTAAAAAAGTTAGCTTTAAAAAAAAATTCCAAATTCATATATCTGAATTCCCTAACATAGTATACCTATTTAGCATTCCATGTTTTTTTTAAGTAGTCTTGAAAAAAATTTTCAAGTTGAATCAACTAAATTCCTAACTGAGGAATTGAGCATTTTCAACTCATTCTACATAATTTCAGCAATCTAAATATTATTCATTATAACAAACAAAGATTCCAAAACTCAATTTAAATATAACTAAACATCTAATCAAAACAACTTACCCTTATGAATGATCCATTAGTGTCTCTACACTTTTATTTGCATTCCTATCAACATACACATGTGCAAAGTCATCAACATACACATGTGCAAAGTCATCGTTAAATTTTATCAATTGTTGAACTCCTTACTTGTTTAAAAGATCTAAAAATGTATTATAATTGAACTTCACTATAAACTTCACCTCAATTTCAATACATTTATTGCCTGTTATTGATGATATCATTTTCAACAACTCTTGTTATATTATGTCTTCTCTTAACAATTCAACATTTGTTCTCCCTCTCTTATATTGCATCCTCCCTTGCACATCCTTTTCAAATTATCCCCTTATGTGAAAATAACAAAATACTTCTTTTAATGAAGTACTTGTCATATGTGAATTAATCATGCAAGAAGCAACTTTCTATTTGTCACAAATGATATTACCTAAATGAAATCATTTTTCATAACAACTATTTATTAATAAAATAGGCCACCATAATTATACTAACTAAGCAAGACTTAATCATAATAGTTATTAATAAAATAGGTCACCAGTTGCTATGGCCTATGGTAACAACAAAATTTTAGTTTACAATAAAATTAATTTTTCAGCAAAATTTTCATGGGGATAATAAAAATTTCCCGTTGACATTTGTAAAATTTTATACTCTCTCATCAGTTTTTAGTACTCCTCTATAATTCAATTTAAGAAAAAAAATTAAGTTCATAAACCAACTTTATATGCTATTGATAAGTTTATAAGCCATCTAAAACATATTCATATACAATATTAATAGAATATTAAGCAACATTCAGTTCGAATGTTGTCGAATTCTGGGGAAAAAGAAACGAATTAAGTGTATCACCATAACATTCAAAGAAGATAACTTTTTCACTTGTCAAATTCAGCAAATAAAGGAACTGAGAATAGAGGAGGGACCAGATATTTTAAATTCAACTCAGATCTGTATCAATTAACCATATAAGAAAAACTAATGGGAAAATGTAGGAGAGAGATAGAAGAGAATAATAAAATTGCTTTAGTGTACACCAAGTCATTGTCCACTGTATCAAGCTCTGGGGGAGGAAAAGTTCCACCTTTCGGGAGGGGAAGAATTTTGCGCGCTTGGAGAGGAAGAATTTGGCCGATTTTGGCTGATAGAGGTTCTCACGTAAAATGACATACAAAAAATGAGATGTGTTTTTCATACTTTAATTCAGGATAATTTCATCACTTCTTTATTTTCATATTCTCTGAAATTTCAGAAATTGGGATACTTATTTGTGTTTGAAGGTCCCGAAGTTCCTAGCACCCTAAAACCCTGGAGAGAAGGTCTGCACCCACCCTCGTTAACTTCCTTGCTCCTTCCTGTCATCGTGCTTACAGAATCAGACGACGAAGACGCAGGACCTCAACCCAGATACGAATTCGGCAACAGGGTTGCGTTAACGCCGTTGCGAATAGATCAACCAAGGCAAACAGACTCCTGAAAAGTTGTTTGAGTACCTGCTGTGCCCTTCTTTACGATCACCATGTGAGTCGCTGATTTTTTTTTTTTTGTGACGAGTTCCAGAACACTGGTTAACGGTGCGTTTTCATCTATTCAATGTACAATTGAAATTTGACTTTTTTTTTTCTTAGAAAACGAAATCAAAATGGGGAGTACAGCAGCGCAAATTCCCAGCAGCTTTGGCCATGAGCTGAGAGCATGTCTTCGCTGCCGCCTTGTCAAAACCTATGATCAGGTTACATCAACTTATCCTTCCTATATATGCATTATCATTCTCTTTTCTTTTTTTCCTGCTTGAAACAATATGTGGTTTAAGCTATACTTGGCTTTGCATTTACTTCGAATTTGTTTACACAGTTCAGAGAATCAGGCTGTGAGAATTGCCCGTTCTTTAAGATGGAAGAAGACCATGAGCGTGTTGTTGATTGTACAACTCCCAATTTCAATGGGTATGGGTGTTGGACTAAAACTTTTGTAACATCACATTCGTAGTACATTTGTTTAGCCAAAGGCTCTTATCATTTGCAATTTTCCATGTTCATCTTGTTTTCTTTTGTACCTTTCACAGAATAATTTCAGTCATGGATCCAACTCGAAGTTGGGCTGCCCGGTGGTTGCGAATAGGTATTTTAATTTGCCTTCTATTATGCGCAGTAATATGCCCCATATGATTTTTCTGAGAGTACAATACTATCTTTCCTCACACATACAGGGAGATAATCCTAAAATTTCAACAATAATGGCGTTTTTCTTTGTTTCTAAGAGTCATCATTCTCATTGACAAGGCTTTGTAATTGTAGAAGGAGCTCATTTTTTGTGAATTCCCTCCAAAGCACCAACTATTATTTACATATATGGAGGTTGATTATTTTATTAATAGAATTAAAATCAGAAACTATTTTTTACATATAAGAAGGTGGATTTTATTAATAGATTTATTTAAGCTTGCTCAGTCTTAGTCTCAGAGGGGCGCAGTGGTGGTTGACTTACTGGCCCAAGAGGGCCTTGGCTGATGACAATCAGGTTAGAGGTGCTAAAAGGTGTTGCAAAGGAACTGTAATAAGGCGGCGGAAGCTTCCTCACTTCTTGATGACTCAAGGGCTCACATTTATCACTTGTGTGAAATCAATGTTTTTTTTCCCATCAATTTCCTTATATTGCATCGTAACAAGTCAATAAAAAAGTTATTAATTTGCTCTCCAATTGCTTTCTGTTTTACTGGTGAAGTTTCTCCTGTGTTCAAGCAAACTAGTTGAGACTCATTATCTTCGAAGTCCTTCATGCTTCACCTTGTTGAGTCCAAGATAAAGTAATACAGGTAGAGAAAAGAGGGGTGTAGCAGAGAGAGGTTTGAGCGATGACTGGGCGATAATGATAGGAGCTGATTTAGCATATTATAAATTTAAGTCAAATAAATTCCTGATTTGCATGCTTAAAATGTAGTTAAACTAGCATTTGACCCTATGAATAGACTTTGAAAGTGAGAACTCACAAATTGTTAAAAAAAAAAAAGAAAATTAACTAAAAGAATTACTCTAATGATGTATATTTACAAAATATTTCTTAGATATAAAAAAATAAAATTTGGTAAGATTGCTTAATGAGTTCCATTATAGATATGAATTTTATTTTCATTACTACCATTCTGATAGAACTGGTGGGCTATGGGGAAAAATCTGTAGGAAAAAAGGGAGAAGAACCCAAGAGCGACCTATTGGGGGTCTTGTTTATTTTCATCACTGCCTTTCTTGGGTAGGATGAGAATAGGAAGGTAGGCAGATTCTGTGTGCAAATTAGTGAGGAAAGGATTTGGTCTCTGGAAAAACATGGAACTTTGCAATTTTTGTTTCTTTTTGTTTGGTGTATGTTTGATTTTCTATCATTGGAGCCTAGCTCTGACCTTGTTGCACCAGCCTACTTCCTCTAGCAGGATGACCCAAATTGTGAATAGTTCATAGAGTGGCCATTGCTAAAACAAGGAAAAACTGGAAAAGAAATTGGATCTTAAGTATGAGAATTGTGTTGTAGATTTACATGTTAGTGCTTGCTCAAGAGATAAGTTAGTTTATCTCAAGTGCAGCGGACCTTTTGAGGTGGGATAAATTAGCACAGTTTTTCTTGATAGTCATGCAATGGGATTCTTTCATAATTTTTAGAACATGATTAAATAGGATTTGGTAAGAAAGCTTGACGAGTTCCATTATCATGGCAAGAGTTTCTATGGATATAAATTTTATTTTCATCATTGATGTCCTCTCATTAGATTGAATGAACGCTTACAGACACTATTTGGGAGATCGAAAGTGATTTTCTTCCAGGATGGTTCTTGATGTAGCCTCAGTAGAAAATGGGATGGTGAAGGATGTGAGAAGGCAAAGAAAGTGGGGTTTGGTTCTTAAGTTGGTATATTTTTTGTTCTCCAGACAAAGCATGCCATTTATCTTGTTGGGAGGAAAATTTTATACAGGCACAAAATTGAAGGGATCTTGGAAACCTTTTTTTCTAAAAATTGCGTTGGTTGGTAAATAATGTTTCTTTTAGAGGACCTTCATTATGGCATCATTTAGTAAGCGTTGTTTAGATTACTATGGGTGCGACGCTAACCTGGAGCTCATTGCTACGCATGGGAGCCCATGATATTTTATTTCTGCATATTATGACTCCACTTTTTGTTTCTTCAAGACTGCGGGTTTTTCCCATTTTTGTTTCGTTCTAGTATCATATAAAATGGGAGAGAGATAAAGAGAAACCCCTTTTGTGGGAATTATAATTGGTGATGTTGATTGACCATGTTTGGTAGGCATGAAATGAATTTCATGAAAGGGAGGAGAGAGAAGTCCTTGTGTGATATGTTTGGTTCATATTATTTAAACTGTCTAGGGAATTGATGCTTTCCTCAAGTAAAGGAAGTGGGCTTCCTTAACTTGAGCTATGGAAGAAAGGACCTTTCTATGCATAATAATTATTAATCTATTTAAATAAATGAAATGTTATTTTATATTTAATAATTATTATATTATAACTTAAAATAGTGTAACGCAAAAGTTCTGAAGACTCAATTTGGGTAGTGAGGGCATTCATGTCATTTGGCCATTTAAGTTTCTTTCTCCTCCATTTTTAATAGCTTCATAGCAAACATACAATCTAAAAGAAAAATTCCTAATTTCTTTCTACCTACCAAACGCATCTTGGGCCTAAAAATAGTCTTTCCATGTAAATCTGTCTCCCTCTCCCTATCCCTTTACGTTCCAAACATGGCCTTAATCTTGTCTTTAGAGATACGAGACAAGACATTAAAACTACTATGGTTACTGAGATATTATAGTCAGCATACAACCTGCACAACTAGCATTCGCACTGTATATGTTAATTCCAACAAATCTCTACCTGGATTGAGATCTTGTATTGCACTTGAGGCTTGGAACTTAAGGTTATTTTTTGGATTATATTGCAGGAAAATTTCTTCCTGGTGTTTACACTCTTGCTGTTTCAGAGGCGCTTCCAGAAGAAATGCAGGTTTGTATTTTCCTATTGATGAAGATTGCAAAACGTGGACTTTGTTGTTGGAGTATTTGTAGTTTTCGTACTATAAAATGATCTCCTTACTGTACAAGATTTGACAGATCACCATTTGGTCAAATTTTTAAGTTCGTGTTTTGGGGCTCCTTTGAGCCATAAACATAGAGACAAACAATCCTCTCATGTGAAGCATGGACATGTTAAAAAAAGAGTTGTGTGGTCTCTGACATATCTCAGACACGACCCACACTGCACAACAGGACAACACTTTAAATTTTGTTGTGACATCATTTCCGTGTCCGTACCATTGTCCTAATTTCGTAGATACTCTCTTTCTTCCTTATTGCAAGCATGAAGAGTGTTAAAACGTATTAAAAAATATAGAAATTAGACTTGTCAGAAAAATGTTATCCAATTAAGAGGTATTACTATTAGGAATTGAGGAATATCTTGTATGTTCAAGGAATGGTCATTTGTAGTGCCCTCCAAAGTCAAGGGTATAGGTTTCTTTCTGTTGTAATGGTATTTGTCTCAGTAGGAGCTATTGTTCTACTCTTTTTAATTGAACCTTTAGTACTATATTTTGTCTGGTCACTTTGTTTTCTCCATAACTTTTGCTCTTCCTTTAAGTTTTAAATCTATGTAAACATTGTTTTTTAGTTTAGGGGTTGTTGATGTTTGATTGTACTACTGTGATGGTAGTGGTTCGATATTATGGGTAAATGTTTACTAGTGGTTTGTTGGTTTTGGTGTTAAGGAATTTGTGGTCTTTTGTGTGACCCAGGGAGTCATAAATCGTAGAGATGAGTTGTGTATTGAATACTTTGACATTAACATGAAAGTTGTGTGTTGTTAGGTGCCTTAGTAAACAATTCAAGAAGTGGAAACCACTTGATCAAGAGACTACTTATGGGAAGTAGGTCAAGATTATGTAAAATTGTGTCATTGGGTCAGATGGTGCAACCAGGGAGCAGTTCGAAAAATGGGAGGGGAGGGGACCACAAGTTGGAAGTAGGTCAGAGAATTGAGTGTTTATTTACTGAAGTTTTTGACTGATTGATGGCTGATTTGTTTATTTTTTCATTTGAACGGGATTAATTAGTCTTGATTCAATCTGAATGTGCAACTTTGTAAATTGCAATGCCAAAGTCTAGATGAGTTTAGTTGGGTTCTATATATAACAAGCTGCAAGCTTTGTAAACCTGCATGTAAGCGTTTTGAGCAGTAGGTATTAAGAACTTATTTTCTTCTAGAAACTACATTTCATCCATTGACCAGGTCTTACTATAACTGGGCGTTCCTTTGCTGTGTTGGAGTTGACAACCAAAACACTTGCCCTTTCATCCACAGTGACTTTACGGGCTTGAGCTCATTAGAAGTGAGTTGAGCTACAGACCAAATTAAGCTGGTAGGAGTACAAGCTCATTTTTGAATTCCTAGGCAAAGATACTATGAATTCTGTGTTTGACTACAAGCAGACTATTTGGCCATTGTCGATCTTAGCTACAAATCAAATAAAGCTAGAAGTATACTAGCATGGGTGTTCATTATACTAGTAGGAACTATTGACTGTGTGGATGTAACAGTTCAAAATTCCAAAGAAAATACTATGCATAGTGTGTCGTTCTGCAATCAGATTAAGTTATTTCTAGGCTTTCTTCGTTAACCTGCATCCTGATCCTTCTACTCAGTTGAGATCAGAAAAACGACAGAACTTTGTGTTTTCCTTTCCAAATACGCACAGTAATTTGGAAATGACAGGAGGATCCCGCAGCTTTGCAAAATGCTGTTGCTATTATAGCCCTTTTATGAGGTTTCTAGATTTCATTCGGAAACACAATATAAATTAAAGGAACCATTAGTCAGTGAGTGTATGTTGAGTCTGAGCTCACTGAGACCTTCTGAAATTAAAGAAAGCTCCAGCTGCCAGAGCAGGTGGAGTTACGGCTGTAGAAAAACATTAAGGAAATAAAGAAAATCAAAGGAAACAGCAGGTCCTACTTTTGGGAAGAACACTCCCTCTGCTAGCTAAATCCTTCCATAAGCCTTCTCTTACGTTCCCCCTACTACAAAACTGAATCCCTACTCTCTCTCTCTCTCTCTCTCTCTCCCCCCTCCAACACACACCACCTGTCCTGTTAGTGACAATATCTTATTTCCTCAAATGCCCTCATCGGGCCTGCCTTACTTTCTTCCTAGAAAAAACATGTATGGGCTCATTCTCATAGGAAAATATCTCATTCTCATGTATGGGCCTCCTTTCCTTTCCTTCCTTTCCAAGAGATAGCTTAATTGCATAATCCTCTCCATTATTATGAAAATATAGATGGAACACTACTGAACCAATGTGGCGTTAAGGAAACCACTTTGTAATGTTTTCTGATGATGAAGACCTACTGCCACATTTCTTTTTAAACTAAAATACCCATTGTCAACCTCTACATATGTTAGGTCCCTCTTATTTTTTGGACAAGTGGAATATTTGTGAGATTAAGAGGACTTACTTGAGCTCCTATCAATCACAAAAAATGAAGCTAAAGGGATCCCTTGAATCGAAAATTAGATTTAATTCCTTAGTTCCATGGGAGGTCATTGTATTTTTATAGAAGGATGTGATTAAGCGTGTTTTCAACTAACAGAAGGGTGGGGAGAAAAGGGTGATTTGCCTACAACTGCTAAACTTACAAAACATAAATTGAGAGTACTCTTACATTGAAAGAAGGGCAAGAAGTTGGAATTAAATCGATGTACGTCATGATTCAATCTTAACGATTTAAGCTTAAATGGAATCTCAACCTAAATTTATTCAAATATGAAGCATAAATTTAAATTCTTTTTACCTTCTTTTACTTAATCTTGGATTGAAGTAACGTTGTATGGTGATGTTTATATATTTGATCATTTGGTTATGCCCTTTTGCAGGCTATATGTGAAGACGAGCGTGTGCAGTATATTCCTCCCAAACGTGTGTGAGGCACTTGTAATATTGCCTTCATATCAACTGAACAGAAATTGAAGTGTCCTTGTCTGTATTAAAATGTAGATTTTCATCGTCATGGTTGTTCTGCTGCATTGTGCCCCTTTATTTAAAAATGATTCAAGCTCTCTGAGCTTCTCAATTTCTCTTTAAGAATGACGGAACGAAACGATTCCTGAAAACTTGACGTGCTTACATGTGCCAAGGGGTTAATTAATCAGAAGTTTCAGTCATGTATGATGCTGCATTTTTTTCTTGTGATGATCAATGATGCTGCATATTAGTAATTGTAGTTTTACGAAGTTTTCAGCGTGCCTTGTGTAAGAAAGTTTTGATCTATTCTCCTTTTAGAACTATGTTGGCCGCGAAAATTTCCAGTTTGTCTTGTTCCGACTTAAGTATATTTGTGTTTCTGACTTTTTCTATGGTAACATCCTGAAAAAAATAGAGAAATTTAAGAAAAATAATCTTTGATATGATAGAGGTTGAGGAGAGGATTTATTTGAAAAATTATTTAGGAAGTAAATAAATAAGAACTTTCATAAATTATTATTGAAATTATCTAAGGAAATTAATTAGATCCATTTACCCTTGGAAATTTGCGACATCATAAACATAATTATTTAGGCTTATAGGAGAGGGTAAATAAAATTACATTTAGGATTATTGATATGAATAGAGTAAAGAAGAGATATTTTAAAGAAAATATGCAATTCTGAGTTTAATGATACAGAATAAACATTACTACAAGATTAAAATATAATTTCTAAAACATAAATTTCTTTATGAGCGATTTGGTATGACATGATCAGGGGTTCTGTGTTTGAGAATGTTTTTTGAGGTTTTGTTCAAATCTTGTGACTAGGAGTCTCTATGAGCTAGGTAGTAAGTATTTGATGATATATGATGATTATGACTTAGATTTTAAAGCTTCTAATAATGGTTTTATATGGTGTTGTGTTGGGGTGTGTGACAATGGTGAAGACAGGAAGGGCTGTGAGTCTCCGAGGCCCAGGATGCTCCATTTGGGCTTTTGGAACCATTGGGCGATTACTACTTTATGAGCTCTTGGTTGGGTTTGAGCTTGAATTCCATCTTTTTGTGCCTTGTAACTAAATTGACTCTTTTGAATAAATGTGTAGTGTTTGAAACTCTTTGAGGAGGTTTGCTCATTTGTACTAAATGTTAGTGAATAATTTGAGGTCGTTGGGGTTCTATGTAAGAACCTACATGATTAGGAACTTGTTTTCGAAGCTTATATGTTATTTAAATGTGCTTATTTAATGAAAATTTAAACTTTCATCTCTATCATATCTTGAGTGCTAATTGCTAATTAGTTGTGAAAATAGACAATTTTGAGGGTTAATGACAGTATTTCTGAGTGATACATTTTTGGTAGAAAATAGACATTTTAAACATTTCAGAATTTTTTTTTGCAATTTTTTTTTTTATGTTTATAGCTTAAAATATGAGATTTTGAAGTTGAAGGATGAAAACTGTCTTGAGCATATGACTCACACATGGCTTTAAGTAGTCAAAATTGCATCTCGTGTAGGCTAAGAGTGTGTTTGGTTGGGAGTTTTTGGGGGGTTTTTAAAATTTCCCTCCTTTATTTGGTTCAAAAAATTAAAGGGGATCTAATCCTTTCCAATCCCCTCCCCACTTTTAAATCCTCACAAATTAGGGGTTTTTGGAGGAGAAAGTATTTATTATTCAATCCTCTCCTAAATCAAATAAAGTTTCATTTAAATTCCTTCAATTTCCTATCCTACAATCCTATCAAATAAGGAAATTTTAAAACTCCTATAATCTCTTTCTCTCCAATCCCTTTGTTCCCCTCAGTTAAATCAAACAAACCCTAAGGATTCACTTAATATAGGGAAATAAGGATGAAAAGTTAAACTTTCTTGAAAGTGGATTAGATGCTCTTACTTGATTAATACTCCATCCGATTCTTTTTATATGGCACATTATAGAAGCTTTTCTTGATTCTTTTTATAAGGCACCTTACAATGTTTAGTAACATTATTCATGTTTTTGCCCCTAATCATGTGTTTATTGACTTAGTAAATTGTCATTAGAGTTTTTATATGATTGGCCAATGGTAATGTTCTTAGTCTTATTTTAATTGGTTTCATATTTTCTCATTTAATAATAATTGAAAACCTTATTTAATGATAATTGTATTATTATAATAAATAGAGGTAAAAATGAATCTTTTTTGAGAATTTTAAGAATATAACTAATTTTTTTAATCTACGTGAAATATTTTAAAGGGTTTTATAAAAAAAAACTAGAGAAAGTTAAAAATATGGAAGTTCTTGAAATAAGGAAATTAGGCTTTATTTGGGAAGTTTAACTTCCCAAATAAAACTTGAGAAAATTCTACTTCTCAACTCTTTCATAATATTTTTCCAAAAACAATCTTAGTTTTTTCAAAAAATTATGAAATAAAAAAGGCATGACATTTTTTTTATTTTTTAACATTAAAGGGTAATATATTTATTTTAAAATAATTTAAAGTTGCTGAAAAATAAAAAAATTAACCAAATATAGCATACCTTGCTTCTTCCTAAGAAGTTAATTTTCTGAAAAGCATTTTTTCAAAGGAAATAATTTCTTTGGAAGTATACCTAGCAACCTGTGAATTTTGAACAACTTAAATAATCTAGAATTATGATGCGTAGATACAATACAAATATCGGATATGATAGGTATCTAATATATCGATGTTGCCAAATCATGAGAAATATAATTGCAGTAAAAAAAAATCTAAACTAGAAAAACACTTATAGTCTTTTAATAATATTAAATACCAAACAAAACGCATAAAATTATTGTCAATTTACCTACTGCTAAGTTCCTACTAATAAGAATAGTATCAATCTCATCTCTTTCCTTGCCATTATCCATAAATAGAAAAGTTTCTATGTTAAGTTTATTAAGAGACATGAATGCTACTTCCAAAACTCTAGGACAATCAAAATTGTTCCATACATTCTCACTAATGTCCCACCTCTTCGCATCTCCTTGCTCATATTTTTTATTTTTGGTAGCCAAGAGCCACAAATTAGTATGAACATAAACCAATTTTTCTTGCATTTTAGGATTCTACTTGTTTTTTTACGTTGAATGTATAAATGAGTAGGGACTCCAATTCCTTTCACAACATGATGAAGAGTAAGACTGCATAAGAATCCTAAGAGCAAGCTTTTGAAGTGAATACATATTGAAAATTAATATTTTATTTTATTTTAAAAAATTGAATTATTTGTAGATACGTATTGAAGAAATATCGGTACATATGGATATTGATTTCAAATATCTTATATGGATATATCAAGCCATTTAAAATATCAATCTAATATAGGTCCAAAATAAGGGGAGTGGCTATGGTACAAAATTTGTACTACATTGTGGTGTAAAAATCCGATCGGACTGGACAGTTCAACAGGGAATCAAAGCCATGTCCAGTTGGTAGGAGATAGGGACCAGAGGTTTCTGGAACCGGTGAGAGTCGGTAGTGAACCGGCTAAATTGGTGTTAAATCGGTAGAATTGGTGATTTGAACGATTCCAGCGGTTGAAGAAAAGGAGACCAAGAAACAAGATTCAAACAATATAAAATGATTTGAACAAGAATAAGAAAATACCTGTTTAGATCCGATTGAAAATAAAAAGCAAAAATGAAGAAAAAGATGATGAAATTTGTTTAGATTTGAGATGAAAAGGAAGAAAATGATGGTGTGATGGAGGAATCTTGAGAAGCTTCCGACAAAGAACATGGATCATGATGAAGGATTAGAAGGATAAATGTAGTCTTCCAGCAAAGAAATAACCTTACAAATTGCAGTTGAAGCCATCAAATAAATATAAAAAAATGTGAGGGGGGGGGGGGGAGAGAGATAGATGAGTATAGAAAAGACGAGAGAGGGAGGAGAGAGCAGTATTCAAAACAAAATAGCTGAGGAGGTGGTGAAGGAACGGAGAAAGGTTTTGGGAAAATGTGTAATTAAAGTTCTGAAGGAAAATAAAATTACATGTTTTCCCATAACATAAAAACAAACCCAAGACTTTCTATTGGCAATCAACCACTTCTTCTACTCATATCAATTCCGTGGATATTTTTATAATCATTAGTTTAAATTATAAATTGCCTATCATCATTTAGTTAGGTCTTACATTATTTTTTCTATTTTTTAACTTTTAGATTTTTACGTAAATTTAATATAATCAGTTATTTAAAATTTTATTTTTTTTATAAATATATTTATCATAAATTTATAAATATATTAATTTAATTATAATCGGTTCAATACGATTTGATGATTACGGTTAAACCACTAAACCGTGAACCAGTACATTATTCGATTTAATTACTGGTTCGGTTTTTATAATCTTATCTTTTCCCCCCTCTTTTCTAATTTAAACGATTATTAAAGTTTAATGTTTTAAAAAAATGTTAATAAATACTAAATTAAAATTAATAAATAAATAAATATATAAATTTGAATTCCAAATTTGACGTCAACATCAGAATCGGGACTGCCCATTCTCTTCTGCGCACACAGAGAGAGGGAGAGAGAGAGAGAGAGAGAGAAGGGTGGGGACGGGAGGGCTGCAGCCAGAAGTAAAGTCCCCGAATCGGAGAGAAACCAGATTTCCACCCGTCACCGCGGCTATTCTCAAATACCAATCTAATTCTCGCACTCAATCTTCACCTGGTACTGGATACGGCGTAACCACCCACCACTTCAGCATATCGACAAGAACAGGTCGGCTTTTTCTATCTTTTTTGCTTCTCCCTCTCTCGTTGCCATGTGGAGCGGTTTGTGATTCATAGTGAACTTTAGAGTTAAGATCGACTTTTCATGCTCTTGCGCTTGAGTGGGAATGCGTCGTACAATGCTTAACTTTTGATCCATAATTGCCGTTATTTCTTTGATAAAATTCCTATATCAGATGTTTGAGGATTTTTTTCTTTTTTCTTTTTAAATTATGCGTGGTGGCACTTGGAAGTAGGATTTTAGTGGCTGTGCGTAGCAATGTCTCAGGCTTAAAACTCACTTCCATTTTCTGAATCACCTGAAAGTTAGTGTTTATTTGATATAGCATTATATTAAATTCCTGTAGCTATTCGTTGGTGATCTGGTAGTTCTTCTTAGGTAAAGTGTGGACCAATTCTTTTCAAATTCTTCGTTGTCATATAATTTGTGGGTTTGGTGAATGGATGTAATTTGTCATGGTTTTTATGGATCAAGCTTTCTGTTCTATTTTGTATGAATCTAATTTTTGAGTCAGATGGTTCTGAGAAAATTGCTAGACAGAATTTGACTTATTGGCTTGCGATACTTGAGTGCTGAATCGGGTTTGTTGCTACTACTATTTCATTTATTAGTGAGAAATGATTTCCAATATCATTCTAGATGTAATTTGCAATAATTGACTGGTTAAAATGCAATGCGTGAGAAAATGCTTGCTTAAAGAAGTCAAATTAATTTTTGTTACTATGAGTTTAATGTAGTCTTTCTACCTTTAGTTGGTTTTAGATTGCTGCAGATATAGATTGCAAGTTTTAGTATTGTAGCTATAGATGTCGCAGAAATGTTGGTTATATCTGGTCAAGTTCCATGGCTTTCTATAATTGTCACTATTTATTTATTTTGCTTTTGGATACAAAACCTTTTAGAATATTTTTATGGATTTATAGTGTGCTCATGCAAGTTTCATCTTTATGAGAACTTATAAAATTGTGGTTTATGTTTCTAAAATTCTTGTCTATTTTTTATTCTTACAAAAACTTCTGGTTTACAGTTTAAAATTGTGATTCATGTTAACAATGCTATTCTAGTGACAAATTTCTGGTTTATATTGCAAATTCTGGGTTGGCTAAAATATTGTTTTTTGGCTCAAAATTCTGAATTACTTTGAAAACCCTGATTTGTGTTAAAATAATTAATGTTCTGGATTATATTACAAATTTGGGTTTGTGTGTAGATTCTGGTTTACAGCTGAAATTTCTGGTTCACTGCAGGACCATATTTTGATCACAGAATTCTCTTTATGCTTGCAAATAAAATCAATCGCCTTCTTTCCCTATGTAAACAGATTTCAAGTTCTCAGCCTGTTTCTCATTCACTGCCTCTCCGTTATCTTCCACCTGAACCTTCATTGAATCAAATCAAGCAAGCCCATGCTTACATCATTGTCTCAGGCATCTCGGGCTATGTCCGCTTCATGGGTCACCTTCTTGCTTATCTTTCTTTGTCCTCATCGATTCCCTTGGACTATTGCTCCACAATCTTCCACACAATCAGCTTCCCGAGTGTCTTCATCTTCAATAACATGATTCGATGCCTCGCCAAAGGAAAGTCACCTTATGATTCCATTGCTTTATACTCATCATTGTGGCGGAGTTGCTTGAAACCCAATAAGCACACTTTCACCTTTGTGTTGCAAGCTTGTAGCAAGGCTTTGGCTATAAATGAAGGGGTTCAAGTTCACGCTCATGTGATCAAACTTGGTTTTGGAGAAGATTTGTTCATTCGAAATGCCTTGATTCACCTGTACTGTGCTTGTTCTAGAGTTGAATGTTCAAAAAGGGTATTTGAGGAAGACGTCCTTTGCAGAGATGTGGTCACTTGGAACTCAATGATGGCTGCTTTGATGAGAGATGGACAGATAAATGTTGCAGAGCAGTTGTTTGGAAAAATGCCAGAGAAAGATGTTATCTCATGGAGTGCAATGATTAAGGGATATGTCCAAAATGGACTCTTGGAACAAGGACTGGAGTGCTTTAAAGAAATGAGAGTGAGGGGTATAAGACCTAATGAGGCAATATTGGCAACAGTGATTTCAGCGTCAGCCCAATTAGGTTTGCTTGGGCATGGTCAATTCATTCATTCTACCATTGAATCCTTGAATTTCCCTATAACTGTTCCCATAGGAACAGCTCTAATTGACATGTATGCAAAGTGTGGTTGCATTGAAAAGTCACTATTATTGTTCAATGATTTGCCCAAGAAGGATAACTGGACTTGGAATGTCATGATTTGTGGCTTGGCTTCACATGGTCATGCAAAGGAAGCACTTGCACTCTTTCAGAACTTTTTAAGTGAAGGTTTCTGTCCCACGAACATAACTTTCATAGGGGTACTAAATGCTTGTAGTAGAGCTGGTTTGATTAATGAGGGTAGGAAATACTTTAAATTAATGATAGATGACTATGGCATTCAACCAGAGATGGAGCACTATGGGTGCATGGTTGATCTTTTTGCTCGTGGTGGATTAATAGATGAAGCCTTTCAATTGATTGTGACAATGGTGACTCCACCAGACCCTGTATTGTGGGCAACACTACTAGGTGCTTGTAAGATTTATGGATTAATGGAGATGGGAGAAAAGATTGGAAATAAGTTGATACAACTGGAACCAACACATGATGGGCATTATGTACAGTTGGCAGGAATATATGCGAAAGCTAGAAAATGGGAAGATGTAGTTAGAGTTCGCAGATTAATGATTGAACGAAACACCAATAAAATTGCAGGTTGGAGCCTGATTGAGAACCAGGGTAGAGTTCATCGATTTGTTGCAGGAGACAGAGAGCATGAGCGTTCTTCTGACATTTACAAAATGCTGCAAACAATTGGAATGAGAATAGCTGAAGCTGGTTATTCATCAAATATTTCACCAGTATTGCATGATATTGAGGAGGAAGAAAAAGAAAATGCAATTCAAGTGCATAGTGAGAGATTAGCAATTGCTTTTGGTATCTTGGTAACAGAAGTTGGTGATTGCATCAGAATTGTTAAGAACTTGAGAATTTGTGAGGATTGTCATGAGGTGAGCAAGATTATATCCAGAGTGTTTGAGAGAGAGATAGTAGTTAGGGATGGCAGTAGATTTCACCATTTTAAGGAAGGCAAGTGTTCCTGTCTTGATTATTGGTAGATCTTGATTAACTTGTATCTTCTTCGACCATAAGATCTAAGAATTTTGTTTCCTAGTAGTGCTGGTTGTTGGGTTATAATTTATTAAATCTTAAATTATCTAATTGATGTAAATTTCATGCTGGATGTAGGACTAATCAAGTGTTATAGCATGAAATATATGATCAGAGGCTTTACCCAACTGATGCATGCACTGGTGATCTGCACATAATGTTTAGATATGAGAAAGAAAAACATGTGGCCTAGTTAAGTTGTATTATGCATACTGTCTTTGACTTCAGCCAAGTTGGTTGTACTTGGCTGGTAGATGCCCGTCAATAAATTCATAATTGTCCTTCTGATTTACCAATAAACCATTTTAATAAGGACAATCCTACTGGACATGAAAGCAAAGTGTGTTGGCATTCAACAGCCAAAACTCTTATTTTATGATATGCACAGGAGGGTTTCTGGATATGGATTATCATGATAAGGATTTTTGGATGTGCAATGCTGTGATCTCTGGATTAGCCTGACTTGCTTGTACGCTGAGCATGTTATTTCTCTGTCACAAGTTGACAAGTGACCAGTTCTGTCCAATAAAGATAACCTTCATAGGGTTCTTAACTGCTTGTAGTAAAGCAGCTGGAATCACATGAAACATGTTTCAAGTTTCTTAGATGATACTGACAATGGTGGTTCAACAGGCTTGTATTGTGGTCTCACTGCGTAATGCTTGTAAGTTGATTAAATTCTTTGAAACCGCATGGGCATTGTATACAATTCTATTAGCAAGAACATGGGAAGATGTTGCTATAATTGTCATATTATGATTGGTGAAAACGTCATTCATAGAACAGCATAGTGAATCTTGATTAATGCATGAGGAATCATTCAAAGGAAAAAGTACTGAGAAGGGCTGAAGCTGGTTATGATTATGAATCAAACGTCAAACCTGTGCTGCAATTTATGGGATACTAGGACAAAGAGATTGCAATTGATGTACGCTATTAGAGGTAAGCAAATGATTTTTGTGTTTTTAGTCACAGAAGTTGAAGACTGCTTAAGAATTGTGACAAGATTGAAAATTTGTCATGATTCTCATGAGGTGATCACGATTATCTTTTCTCTGAAGTGTTAATTGAGTGATAGTTTATAGTCAGAAATGTTTTGATAATTCATCATTGTATAAATGGAAAATATTTCTTGACCATATTACTTTTGAGAACAAGATTAACTGTTATCTATTCAGGGTGCGATGTTTGTCATGAAGTGATTAATGCAGAGTTGCATGTACATAATACGGATCAAATCTTCCGCCATTTAGTTTCACTCGAGCTCACGCCTTGGATTTTCGTTCAAATGCTATTTCGCCGACTGGGCTAGCTAGTCTTACATTCTATGTTTTACAGATGCTTATTCACTTTGGTGGCCAACCATGGGCTATTGCTCCTTTTGGGCTTCACAATATCTTGCAGTCTGTTTGAGATTTGTGGGCCTGGTCCAGCGATGAATTCTCGGCCAAACACTAAGACACCAGAAATCACATTGTCTACTTTTCCTAGATAAGTGCCCACTCAAAACCCATTATATCTTGCTATGTATTTTCTTTTGACTCGATCAAAAACTTTCCAGGAGCTTGACACAAAAAAAACTTTCCAGGACCCTCTAAACTTTATTTTCTTAGTTTAAATATTATGAGGCTCTACTTATTTAAGGCCTGCTTATATGCTATAGGCTTGAAAAATTTTGGGCCTTGTAAAAATCACATGGGCTTGACCTTCTACACTTTCAGGCCGAACAGTGGTTACATATTTTGGAGTGATACACTATGAAATTTGATTTTTTGTACAAAAGAAAAAGAAATCTGATTTTGAGATACACAAGGAAAATAACAATGGTAGAAATATACAAGAAAAATTATGTTTATGTTTTGGCCTACTATCTAAATATAGAAGGTTTAAACTACTTAAACAAGCGAGTATTTTTTTTTTGTTTATGCTCATTCCTCTAAATGGTACGAGATAATAATCAAATCTAACAAAATATAGATAAGGATTTATGTAACATTGATATGGGTATAATATGATGTGTATGTTACAATGATTTTTAAAATTGTAGGATATAGATATGTGATATTGTTTACACCATATTTTTTAGTGGGCCAAGACCAAAGAAAATATGAAGAAAATATTTATTATTTTGTCCTAAATATTATTAAAATATTATTTTGGAGGTGGTTCTAGATTGGGCTGTGTATGTAAATGTGGCTCGGTTGGTCTAGTCCAATCTGGTTCTATCGGGTCGGGTCGGACTTTGTTCTAGTTATGGTTTGTCAGATTCGACCCGTAATATATTTTTTTAAATATATTATTTTGTATATATTAATTAATTTTATGATATATTTTTTCTCTATATATTTTATATAATATATTTATTATATGATTACTATGAAAAACTTTTTAATATTTTTGATATTTTAATTTTATTTAAAATTTAAAATTAATTTATTAATTTAACATTATGTGAAAATAATGTATAGTTGTAAATATTTATAATTTTTTAAAAAAATAATTTATATCCCAACATTATTTTTTAAGAAAATATATTTTTATGTAAATAATTATATTTTTTGTTAATAGATAAAGTTATTTTTTATTTTATTTTTTTAATGTTTTAAAAAATTATTTGGTATTGGGTTGGCTCGACCCCGGCTTGGTACCTAGTCCGATTTGCCCTGAGTATCATTAGGCCGGGCAACAGATAGGGGTAAAGCTGACCCAACCTGGCTCATGTAGAAGAATATGTTGTTATCCACTAAGTATTTAGAAAAAAAAAAAGAAGTAATTAGAGAGTGGCAGAAAGTGACATACATGATTGTGTCTAAAGACAAGGAATTAGGTAAGTGGGGAAAACTGTAAAGTGGAGCCCTAAAGAAAAGTGAAGAAAGTGGAGACTTGGATAAGAGGCAAGGCTACAACTATATAAAGAGAGGCAAGCAGCGAAGAAAGAGGATGCACACACACATCTCTCCAAGACAAGACACCTCAATCATGATAATCAACCTTCAGATTCAATTTATCCAAGCTCCTCATAGCTTTATCTAGCCTCCGCAACTCCCTATGATCTCAGATTTTATTTGTTTATTTATTGTCCTTATTCGAGTCCCTCAGATTCAAGTGTATTTAGGCTCACACGACGCCAAATCCTAGTTCCCGTAGTAATTTCATCTTTCAAACTTCATTTTATATTTCATTTAAGGTAGCTCTATGAACTTTTAAGCTTGTTTATATGTTTCAACATTTATAGATATATGTTCATATTTTTGTTATGACTCAAGCCTATTTCTCTTTATCTTAAATTTACTTTATTTCATATTTTTGTATCTGTATTGGAGAAATTGTAGTAAAGGACCCTAAACTCTCAAATTCGTTTAATTGAAGTTAGGTTATTGACTGATTTGAGGGTTAATTCTTCTGGCATGCTTGCAAAATAAAAAGAAAAACAATCAATAAGCTTTGGCATGCCTGGTGGGGCCCATGCAGGTACAATGCCAACAGGAGCCAAATCTACATTTAGCAACACTCTCTAGGAATTATATTATTAGAAGTATCAAATCTTGAATTAGAGCTCTTAGATAAAGAAAAGCCAAAGGCCAAATCTAGGCCTGTGACTAAAGAGCTCAAGGGTCATCCTTTTAGTAGCTATCTAGTAGAGAACTTAGTTCCCTTGACCAAATCTTAGGTTGAGGAGAAATATCAACCTCCACAAAGGAAAAATTAATAGTTGAATAGGTTGACAGAAGGTTAGGGGGTAGTACATTAATATTCTTTGACAAAAATTAGAAAGTTCTTCGACCCAAGCTCTTGGCACTCTAGTCAGAGCTCCCTGATGAAAATCAATAAGCTCTTTAGCCAGAGTGCTTTGATAAAGATAAGCTAGCTTTTGAACATGACCTCTCTAAGGATGATGAACCAAATCTTGAAACATAGTTCCCTGATGAAGAAGAGCTCTTTAACATAGATGAGCAGGAGCTTTCTGACAAGGGTGATGATGAACTCTTTGATGAAGATCCCTAGGTAGAGCTCTTTGATGGAGAAGAGCTAGAGCTCTCTAATGTAGAAGAACTAGAGTTCTTAGACAAAGATCCCAAGTAGAGCTCCTTGATGAAGAAGATGAATTAGAGCTAGCTGATAGTAGTAAACCAGAGCTCCTTGATGAAGCTTCGAATAACAAGCTCTTTGATGAAGAGGAACTAGATATCTAGCCAGAGTTCTCAAATGAAGATGAGCCAAAGTCCCCTAATGTAGATCAACCAGCTCCCAAGCTATAATTCTTTGATGAAAATCAACAAGCTCTTCAACTAAAGCTCTTGGTACTCCAACCAGAGTTCCCTGATAGAAATGAATCAACTCACCAACTAGAGCTTATACCAACAGTTACTATCAACCTATTTATTGAGGACTTAAGCTCCATAATTAATGCTGTTGGGTTACACCCTTGATGGGTGGAAGTTGAGAGCCCAAAAAGGGCCTAAGCCCAAATAAATTAAATAGCTTTTTTAGTTATTAAATTGAGATGAGAGGGAGGGAACGGTTGAATAGCAGCTAATCCTACACATTGCACGCACGAGAAAATCAAGCGATCATGCATCATTATACGGAAGCGGGAGTTCTTTCTCTTGGATAATGGACTCTTTCAGAAGTTGAGTAACGCACTCGATCTTCTAAGAAAAGTCTCTCTCTCTTCCCCTCAAAAACTCTCTCAGACTTCATCTCAGCTCTTTCTCCTTACAATTTTCTTTCAATAGTATTTTCTACTATGAACCAGAGAATAAAGTTCGAATGACTTTATTTCAACCGCTTGGTGTTTCTCATTCTGTCTGTGGAAGAATACATTCTCGATCAGTATGTATATCTTTCTTATCTTTTTTATTCTTACATTGGCATCAGAGCATGTTTAGATTCTGGGAAAATCTATATCCGCTGCAATTTTTCATTCGCAAATTAGAAATTGTTTCTCTGAGTTCCATTATTTGCATACGGTATATTTTCTTTATGAGTTTTTTTTGGGTATATTTTAGTATACTGTTTATACTCATATAATATGCAAATAAAATTCTATATGGGGATCTAAAAAAAAAAATATATATATATACATGGTACAGTTTTTGGGTTATGTAGAATCATCCCTTCCTAGACAAAGAAGTACACCATCTTGTAGAGAATGAAGAGACAAACAAAATGCTACTAAAATTGTGTTAAATGAACATAGGATTAGAGAAATAATGGCTAAAAACATTTTTGAATCCGCGAGTAAACTCAAAATATTGGGTTCATTCAAATCACAATTTTTTGGATAAAAGGAGGCCGCCATCATGTAGAAGACGACGAGACGAGAAAAACGACACTAAGATCGTCTCAAATGGACGCCAGACGAAGGAGAAAACGGCGAAAAATGGTAGCGGGTTCGCGGGTCCGCCACTGGGTCGGGTTGACTTAGCTGGAGGTCCGAAATGCCAAAACGACACGTCATTTTTCCTAATTAAAAAAAAAATAGAAAAATGGGCTGCGTATAAAAATTTTTTTTTTGGGCCGCAAGTGACAAGCCCAACGAAGAAAAAATTAAAAAATTTTTTTTGGGGCCGCAGATGACAAGTCCAATGAAAAAATTTGAAATTTTTTTTTCCGGGTTGAGAACATTTGGCCCAAAAAAAAAGAGTTGGGATCGCTGACATGGCACGTGGGGCCCATCAGCATGTGATTTGGCCACATGGAGCACTTTGTCAGAACACCGGCGACGCGTGTGGCTGGATTCGACGTCCACGCCGGCGCATGAGGTACACGCGCCACCCTAGCGCGTGGGATTTGGTTTTCCCCTTTTTTTTCAATTTTTTTGTAATCTGAACCTTCTTGGGGCGTTTGAGGGTGAGTCCAGGGGTATTTTGGGACACTATTTGATATACCATTTGCCTAATTTTAAGGTAATTTTGGATTTGTTTAGAGCTATTTCAGCACATAATTTTTTTTAATTTAAAAAAAAATTTCCAAAAATTATTTTAATAATTCCTACTATTTTATTGAAGGTAAAAATAATGAAGTAAGAGTATTCTGAAAGCATTAAAATAGTTGGTTATGGTTTTCCAAGTTATGAGTATTTGGAAGAATTCATTCCAGAGGGTGAACTTTTTGATGAAGATCTTGATGATGAGTTTCTAGAAGAAGAAGAAAATCTTGAGGAACTTCAAGATGTGTATACAGATCCAAATAAGCCAAAAGAAGATGAAATTATTTTAGAAGAGCTTAAAATTGAAGATCAAGAAGTAGATCAACCTCTTACCCACTTTGTAGCTCAAGACATAGCAAATAGGGATGCAATAAAAATAAAATATTTAAAAGACTTGTATTCGATTCTTGTAAAGTATTCACATTTTGTGGTGAATATGAAAGATGCTGAGTTCTTCGCGAACGTCATAATTAAGCTAAGAGAAAATCTGAATACACAAAACAAGAAATATTCAGATTACATCTGAGTCGATACGATTAATAGAGCTATGAATATATCGAATCGCACTCTTAAGAGGGAAATTATTAATTTCTTTTTTTCTGTTTAATTTATGTATGGATTTTTTTATTAATCTTATACAATGACTATGTTCTTATATGAATTTAATATTTTTTTTATATATGCTTTATTTGAGTGGGAGCTCTCAAAATACAGTTTTTTTTTGAGTTAATTATTCAAGTACTTGTATTAAAATCTTAATAGATAATAATGATAACACTAGCATCCGTGTGATGGGAGATACACGTGTGGTCTCCTGATCACGGAAGTAATGGAATTATTATTGTTCTAATAAGAAATAATACAAGTATATGACATTGTATATTGTACTGTGCTACATGTATATTTTATTAATATATTTTTCAGTTCAGCTCAATAATAGAAATCCTTTATGTTGGTTAGTCTAGTAATTGATTTGAGAATAGCGACCAAGAGTATAATTGCTGAGCTGAACAAGGAAGACAAACTAAGTGGGGATAATTGGGACATCTGGTACTGAAAGGTTTCGTATATATTGGAAGAACAAGATGCTGTAGAACCACTGACTGTAGTCATGGCACAACCTGAAGCTGGCAATACTGCCCAACATAGGAGAGACCAAGAGGTCTACATGGCCTGGAAAAGGAAGAACAACATAGTACGTATTACTATGCTGGGCACTATAGCCAATGACCTAATGTGTGAATATGAGAAATATTCAACTGCACAAGCCATGTGGACGGCATTAAAGGATAAGTTTGGATGTACCTCTAGCACGAAACTGAGAAGGCTGGCAATTAAGTTTGATGCTTATAAGTTAAGGCCTAACACTCCTATGAAATAGTATCTACTAGAGATGGCCAGCATGATCAGAGAACTGAAGGAAGCTGGGCATGAATTGTCTGATGAACAGCAGATCCAGGCTATCATAAGGTCACTCCCTTCAAGCTTGGAACACATGAAAGTTAACTTAACCTATAATGAGAATATAAACACTTTTAGTGATGTGGCAAAACACTTGGAGCTTGAAGATGAACGTCTAGAGGCCTACAGAGCCTTTGGACAAGCCTATCTAACTGAAGAAGCAGGAACTTCTAACCCTAAGCCCAATTTTAAAAAGGGCAAGAAAAATCAAAGAAAGGGTAAGAAGAATGACCCGAAATTTAAAAAGGGAAATAAACTTTTCAAGAAAAAAGGGAAGAAAGGCGAAAAGAAGAAGAAGATTGACCTGAGTAAGGTTAAGTGCTATTCCTGCCTGAAAATGGGTCATTTTGCAAGGGATTGCCCTGAGCAAAATGAATGTGAAAAGGTATTAGTGAATTATGTTAATTCACATATGTCTTATGTTTCAAGTACTATTGTTTTAACAAAAACTATTTCTTCTTCTTGGATAATTGACTCAGGCTCCACATACCACGTGAGCAGGGATTGAGGATCCTTTACAGAGTACCGTCGGTTTCCGAATCAAAGCAAGTGGCTTTATGTTGGTAACAACGCGAGAATTGAGGTGAAAGGTATAGGAACCTGCAAATTAACTTTGCGAGGTGGGAAAACCTTGATCCTCTATGATGTACTCCATGTACCTAACATCCAACGGAACTTAGTTTCTATTTCCTGCTTATTAATTTATGGGTTTAATGTAAATTTTCATGGTAAGGTAGTAGACATTTTATTAAGGACAACCTTTTATGGTTCAGCTTTTCTTTCAAAGAAGTTCTTTGTAGTGGACATTGTTGGTGATTTTTATATGCATGATTGCTTTGCAACTTCTTCCAATTCAAATGTTGATATGAATGCTTGGCATGCTAGACTAGGACATATTAATCAAAATAGAATGATTAAACTAGCTAAAGAAGAATTGCTAGGTACAATTGATAAAATGGAAATGTCTTTGTGTGAGCATTGCCTGGCTGGTAAAGCAACTAGAAAACCATTTGGAACTGGAATTAGGGCAGAAACTCCATTGCAATTAATCCATTTAGATGTTTGTGGTCCTATGAGTGTGAGGGCAAAACATGGAGCTGTTTATTTTATCACTTTCATTGATGATTACTCGCAATTTAGTTATGTCTATTTGATGTCACATAAATCGCACCAGAATGTTTTAGACGATACATGAACTTAGTTGAAAATCAAATGGACAAGAAAATCAACGCATTAAGAACCGATCGCGGACGTGAATATTTATTGGATCAATTAAAAAAGCTCTGTGAAGAAAAGGGAATAGTAAGACAACTTACAATCCTTGGCACCCTACAACAAAATGGTGTAGCCGAAAGAAGAACATTACTAGATATGGTTAGGTCCATGATGGCACAAGCCAATCTACCCACTTCGTATTGGGGAGATGCAATTTTAACAGCAGCCTTCATACTTAATCGTGTGCCCTCAAAATCGGTCACATCAACACCCTATGAGTGATGGACAAATCGTAAGCCAGATTTAAATATTTTAAAACTCTGGGGGTCGGCAGCTTATGTCCATGATCCTTCCCACAAATATGGAAAACTAGGTCCAAGAGGGAAGAAATATATCTTTATTGGATACTCTGAATAATCTAAGGGTTACGTTTTCATTGGAGAAAACCAGGATGGAAGTGTGACTGAAATAGAATCTAGAGATGCAACATTTCTAGAAAACGAATTTCCTAGAAGGGGTGAGGTGGATCGTACTGTATTTCTTTATGAGATACATGAAGAAACTGAGGAACAAATTTATATATCTCAACCTCTTAATTCAAGTGGGAGCTCACAAGGACCAGTGCAAGATTCTGTTCAAGAATAGAATAGCTTACAAGAGATCCCACTACGGAGAAGTAACAGAGAAAGTGTACCAAAGAGACATTTCCCAATAGAAGGGACTGCACTTATAGTTACCCCACAAGATTATGATGAGCCTAGTTTAATACATGAGGCTTTATCATGCCATGCTAGTAATGAATGGAAGAAAGCAATGGAAGAGGAAATAAATTCAATGAGGATAAACCAAGTCTGGGATTTGGTCAATCTTCCATCTGCACATAAGGCAATTGGGAATAAATGGGTTCTCAAAATTAAGAGAAATGCAGATGGATTGATTGACCGATATAAGGCTCGATTAGTGGCAAAAGGGTATACTCAACAGGAAGGTATAGATTATGAAGATACTTTTTCACCTGTTGTGCGCTTTAACTCCATAAGACTAATTCTGGCAATAGTAGCAAGTTTAAATTTAGAATTACATCAGATGGATATAAAAATCGCATTTTTAAATGGTGAACTGGATGAAGAAATCTATATGCAACAGCCCTTAGGTTTCATTGAGAAAGGAAAAGAGAATAAAGTCTGCAAACTAAAAAGGTCCATTTACGGACTTAAACAATCATCCAGACAGTGGTATTTAAACTTTCACCAAGCTATAACCTCGTACGATTTCCATATGATCGACGAGGACCACTATGTATACATAAAAAATTTTGAAAAGAATCTTGTGATATTATTCTTTTATGTGGATGATATACTATTAGCTGGAAATAGTCTAAAATCGATTATAGCTATCAAAAAATGGCTTTCTTCAAATTTTGAAATGAAAGACATGGGTGAAGTTGATTACATACTGGGAGTTAAAATCCATAGAGATCGTCCAAGAAAATTAATATCCCTTTCTCAGAAAAATTACATTGAGAAAATTCTTGAGCGATTCAACATGAAAAACTGTAAACCTATGGATACCCCTATTTCAAGAGGAGAAAATCTGAGTCGAGACATGTGTCCTCAGATAGAGTCTGAAAAGAAGATGATGGAAAGGGTCCCTTATTCCAGTGTAGTTGGTAGCTTAATGTATGCCATGATGTGTACGAGACCAGACATATGTTATGCAGTTGGTTTAGTCAGCAGGTACCAGTCAAACCCTGGACTGAAACATTGGAAAGCTGTGAAGAGAGTCCTGAGATATTTGCAAGGCACAGCAGATTATGCCCTATGTTATCAAGGAAGCGATTTACGCTTGGTAGGATACTCCGATGCAGATTGGGGAGGAGATCTAGATGAGCGCAAATCGACTTCTGTATATGTTTTTCTTCTAAACAATGGAGCCATATCTTGGTGTAGCAAGAAATAGACTTGTATTGCTTTGTTTACCATGGAAGCAGAGTTCGTTGCATGTTCTGTAGCAGTACAAGAAGCAGTATGGTTGAAGAGATTCATAAAACACTTAGGGATCATTGGTGATAAATTGGATCCAATTTTGATAAATTGTGATAACGAGACAGTCATTGCCTACACCAAAGATCCCAAGTATCATAGTAAGATAAAACACATAGACACCAAGTATAATTTTGTAAGAGATGCCATAGCACAGAAAAGTGTTACAATTCACCATATTCCTACACGTCAAATGATAGCTGATCCTCTTACCAAGCCAATACCTAGAGATATATATGTTGATAATGTAAAATCAGTTGGTATTCGTAGGATATGATGTAACACAAATCTCTGTAATGATCAATTATATGAATAAAATTAAGTACATTTTTTCTATAATTGAGTCATTTAAATACATATTTATGAAAATATACGATGTCTAGTATGTCGTACATGTTGATAAGGTTAGCTTTCTCACATGAGCAACTGCCTTTGACACTCATAGAGAGTGGGCAAAGATGAGACATCTTTTGTATTTACTAGTAAATCTGCAAGAGGGTAGATATGAAAGTTAAACAATACAAAATAAGTCACCCCGACAAAAGAAGAGAATAGATCGGGATGAGATCCAATAAATAAAAATTTTGGATTGAATTATGGATACCCACAATCCATAATACATGTAACTAGATGATGAATTCTCCAACAAAGACGTTATGATAAGTGGAAGCATTGGTAGAATTCAGATTAGACACTGTGTGTGTCTGAACTTAAATCTGTACGGTGTTAACAACAAACCAAAATCGACATACGCTCTTATGTGATAAGAGTAACACTGTAGCATGCAATTCATACTGTATGTATTTTAAAACCGCAATTGGGAAGTAAGTGAATAGATCCCTGCTTTATTACTGTGTGAGTCCTTGAGAGGAATAAATCCTCTCATTAATGTCCTTATGACTTTGACATTTTTCATGGAAAATGATTCAATGTTAGCTACTTTAGCATATATCCAATGGTCATGATAAATTCGATCAAAAGGTATTATGCTAGGAAAGCAATTATTTCATATTGAAATGAAATATAGACGAAAGGAAGATTATCTGAATATATACACACTTATACTAGTGTCTAAGACATGTCCATTAAGAAGTTATGATGTTAACATCTTAAGCGTAGATACTAAGTATGCAAGAAAAAGACAATATAAGTTTATGTAAAAACTTATGATGGATTAGATTTGCTATGGATGAAAGTGTATATGGGTAAATCTAGGACATTCAAGGCATAATACATGAACAAGATAAATGTGAAATACATAAGGTGATTCTATGTTGGTCCTTGAGAAGGATTTCTAGTATAAGAATACCTAATTACAGACGTCATGCCCATGCGGTCACGGTAGAGTACTTAGTATGAAATGGAAAGGAAGAATTGTAAGAGGTTAACCCATCAAGTATGAGTGGGAGATGTTGGGTTACACCCTTGATGGGTGGAAGTTGAGAGCCCAAAAAGGGCCCAAGCCCAAATAAATTAAATAATTTTTTTAGTTATTAGATTGAGATGAGAGGGAGGGAACGGTTGAATAGCAGCTAATCCTACACATTGCACGCACGAGAAAATCAAGCGATCATGCATCATTATACGGAAGTGGGAGTTCTTTCTCTTGGACAATGGACTCTCTCAGAAGTTGAGTAACGCACTCGGTCTTCTAAGAAAAGTCTTTCTCTCTTCCTCTCAAAAACTCTCTCAGAATTCATCTTAACTCTTTCTCCTTACAATTTTCTTTGTTTTCTACTATGAACCAGAGAATAAAGTCCGAGTGACTTTATTTCAACCACTTGGTGTTTCTCATTCTGTCTGTGGAAGAATATATTCTCGATCGGTATGTATATCTTTCCTATCTTTTTTATTCTTACAAATGCTAAGGTAAAACACATAAAGCTACACCACAAGTTCATAGATTACGGTTGTAAGAAAAAAAAAACTAAAAAAAGGCTAACCACATGGTCTAACAATTTAGGTCCTTTATATATGCTTTGTGCTCTAAACATTTAGGACCACATTATATTTAATCCAACTCAATGGCTTGTAATATTTGTAAGCAGGCTCTCTAGCCACTTAACTTGAAATTTAAGGATAGGTCAACTGACCATCTTAGTAGTATTGTATCTAAAAAATTAAGAGATTTAGCTCTCGAAGTTCTAGCCTAGAGAGCCATCTATGCCAACCTACAAAGGTGATAAGGAATTATAGGCATAATTCGGCCTAATGACCTTGGGCCAAATTGTTGCAATTCCTTCTTTTGTTGAGCTATCTAAAGACTATACTTTTTCTCATTATGATCTATCTTGTCAATTATCTTGGCATTGCTATCTACCAACTTTTTCATCATGGCTTTCATATCATCTTCTCTTTTCAGCTTCTATTGGATAGGTATTATTTGCTTCATTGGTACTCGAGATATCTAATTGCCACCACCATATCTTAAGTTTGGATAATCCTTCCACCCCGGATTGTAGGTAGGAGAGTAGGGATCATATCAAGGTCCTCCTTGATTTGTATGCTTCATCAGATATATAGCTTGAACTTTTGCCTGGTCATTCATGAATGGACAACTCTCAGCCGAATGAGTAGTCAAAGAACATATGGAACATCACGGGTCAACTAGAGCCATAGAGGTAGCCTGAGAAGAATAAGTACTCTGGGATGGATATGAAGTAGGAGATAATCGAGGTGGCATAGACATTGATGAAACCAAGGAATTATGAGGATTTAGCATTGCCATCTTCTCAAGCATGGAATTCATCCTATCCAACTTGGCATTGAACTTAGATTCTATAGAAGAAATACCCACTTCATTGACCTTGATTAGTTGTTTAACCTGAAATTGCTGTGAATTGCTTGCCATCTTTTCCAATAAATCCCAAGCAAATTGAGAAATCAGATATGTCAAAGCTCCTCCAGTAGCTGAATTAATGAAATTTCTCTCAAGTGGAAGCAGTTCCTCACGAAAATACTGTATCAAAAGATTGATTGGAACATAATGGTGAGGGCAAGATGAAAGTAAATGGTAGAAATGCTCCCATTACTTAAACAATGTGTGAATATCCTCTTTTGTCTGGGTATTAAATAAATTAAACTTTAAAATAAAACAATAAAAAAAAAATAAATTAATTAAAAAAATCCAAAAGAAACCAAAATCCCTTTTAATGAGCTAAATTAGTAAATATCTTCATTCTCTAAATGAATGCAAGCTTTTTTAAAAAATAAATTAAATAATTAACCAAAATAATTATTTAAAAAGAAATATCTTTTCTTAACAAAATAAAAACAAAAAATATATAACAAGACATCACAAATAATGTATATTGGGTTAAAACCCAATCACCAAACAAAAAAAAAAGGAAGGGGCATAAAGTAAAATAAAGAAAAAAGTAAATAATAAAATATAATTGGGTTGGGATTGAAATGCTGGAAGCCCTACATTTCAACCCCAAAGTTGTAAACAAAATGAGATAGAATTAGTGAGATGGTCTAAGACAAAGAGAGTGAGATAGAGCGAGGTAGAGAACGAGCTAGAATCCAAGTCCAAGAGAGAGAGAGAGAAAGAGAGAGAAATTTGGGATGCGTAAATGGATGAGGAAATACCTTCACTACTTTGTACTTAGTATTGCAGTGTAGTGGCGAGGGAGGAAGTAGTACGGGATGCGTGAAATTGGAAAGGAAAGAGAGCAAAGCAACCACGCACGTAATCCATTTTTTCTTCACCCATAATTGCACTAATAAAAGCCATTGAGGTTAAACTAGGGACAAAAAAGAGAGAGCACTGAAGAAAAAAGAGAAAAAAGGAGAGAGGAGCAAAAATCAGAGTACGCAATAGGGGAAGACGAAGGTGCCGGCCCATGATTAGGTCTTTATTATTGCTAAAAAGATGAAATTTGCAGACGACACTAGAAATTCTTTCTGATTCATGACCTATTGGAAACTTTAGAACTCAGATAAGTCTTTTGATATTGCAACCAATAGTTTCCATGGCCTCTTGGAACCTGTTAGTCTTGGCTAAGAAACTCTAGTAGTCAAGGGCTACCAAGTGTGAGTTTTGTTTCTCCTCTTGTTTTGCTTCTTACATTTCTTTGATTCTTGACTGTTCATGATTCTCTTAATTCTTTATATCACTAAAATGCTATTTGATTTCTGGAATATAAATATATGCTTTTAGTTTGGGTACTTTTCGGCTTTGGAATTTTTGTCTCACTTTGTTCTTTAGCATCTTATTATGATGTGGATTTTGTCCTCCTAAATATCATATGAATATCTTTTAGCTCATTTAGGCCTAGAGGTGATGTGATTGCTCTTGTAAAGCTAGGGGTCTTGGTATTAGTGAGTGTTTTTGTTAGTTGCTCATTGATGTTGAAACTAGTTAAGCATGTGGTGAAGATTTTTGCTTTTGGCATCAAATTTCTTGTTAGTACGAGGGTGTTAGAATGAGTTATGAGAATGCCTTATATCCTTATTGGTGAATAGCAATAGGTTTGATGAACCTAAGCTCAAAAAATGAGTTAAAGAGGTTCGAAATATGAACAAAATGTCAAAGAGCAAAAAGTCAGTAACCACTACCTTAATGTCTGTCAGATTCCAACCCACAGGAAGCCAAAAGAATTCGAGGGCTCTAGTAAGAAAAGCAAAGTGCAGGGTTTGGAGGTATATTTATATGCAAAAGTATAGTGGTGAATTAAAGCTCTAAACTGATAAAAGTTGAAGAAAAAGGAAGCAATATAAGTATGAATAATAGATGAAAATGAAAATGATACAGAACTGTCATTATAAGATGTTTTGTTAGATGTTAAAAGAAGAATTGAATGCTGTGGAAATAAAGCAGTAAGCTATCCAGAGGTCCCACATATGAGTTATGGCTTAGGTGAAAGCCTATTCCTAAATTCTCTAAGTCTAATAATGGTATGAGTAAAGCAAAACCCCTTAGCATCCTCCAGTTAAGGTTGCTTGAGAGGGAGAAATTTCAAGATGGTTGACCTATTAGGAAGCAATAAAGATGTAAGAAGTATAAAAGATAAGATGTGCAAATAGTTTAATGTGCACACTATGAGTCTTACCAAGACATCTGTTACAATATGAATAGAAGTATGAACAATATATGGTGGTCAGGTAATGATGATGTTTAAATAACTCTTAATCTTTGGGAAGAGTATGAAAGACAACTGAGAATTTTTGAAATGTTGTAAAAGCAAAGACTTGCTGAACTTAATAAATGGGAGCTAGACTCTAAAAAGTATGGTTAGTAGGTTACAGAATCTCCCATAAGGGTCGCAGTAGATCCTAGCAAAGCAAGTAATGTATGAGATGGGAGAGACCGAACCCCAGAATGAAATGAAAATTTTTATAAGTTCAGCAAGGAGTTATAAAAATTTCTCTCAGTTGGTCTTACCTCTTAGTTAGAAAGATAGTTTTATGGGAAAGGAATTACAAAATAAGTTTTATGAATTAAAGAGGCTAGACCTCCTCCCCTATGTTAAATGTTCCTGGTCCAATGATGACCTAGAAGGTCTATGATAATGAAAAGTAAGAAAGGATCAGGGTATAAGCAATGTATCAGGGTTGAGTTGAGGTAGTAGCCTATGATTTACATGATAAAAATTTTATGAAAATGTATTCCCACTTATGACAGCGGTAATGAATGCTCTCAAGATACAGAGTTAGTACAAGCTATTATGCCTATAGTACCATCATAAATGTACCGAGACTACAGTAACCTCAATTGATCAGGAAATAAAAAGAAAAGTTAAACTTGAGGTATAGAAAGTAAAATGGAAGAAAGGTTAAGGCGACCTGAAAGTGTCATCTAGGCAGAGCTAATGAGATGAGCTTATGCCTCCATAGAAAGATTATTATGTGAATAACCAGTCAAAGGTTATGAAAAGAATATGAAGTAAAAAGAGGGCACAAATGGCTTTGTAAGTGCCATTCAACCAAAGCTAATGCAGTAACCTTATACTTTGGTAGAAAAGTTATTCACATGATTAGTTTTAAAGTCTTGAAAGATAAAGAAAAGAAAGATGTTAGATGCCAATAGAAAAATTATTGCATGAAAACAGATGAGGAAATATTAAGACAGTACGAATAAGTATGTTATGTAGAAATTATCAATGCCCTAAGATGAAGGGAATTGGGAGAGTAAGGATGAATATGTTTTATAGAAAGCATTCAGTACCCCTACAATAAGATAAATATATGATGTCCTCGATATTTTCCCAATATGAAAAATACTCAGCAGACCTTGCAAATGTAGTAGATTAGCAAGGAATACCAGAGTAAAATGATGATTGTTAAATCAAACAAGTAAGGAGGAAAATATTCCTCCACTAAGAGATGGTCTGGAAATGGGAAAATAATAAAAAGAGAAAGTGATGGATAAGAATTTAGCAAAATTTCGAGGACGAAATTTTAATTAAGGGGGGAAGAAATGTAATATTCCTATTTTTATGGGATATTATAAAATGAATAAAAGATGAGAAATGAAGTGAGACGAAAAGGTTATATAGAATTAGGCTTTAGAAGGAATTAATTTCACATCTAATTTTCTGAAAAAGTTATGTTTGGTCCTTAATTGGAATTAATTTTCTATAAGGTCCTTAGCAGAAATTAATTCCAGAACTTACCTTGAAAAATATGCAATATACCACTTGAATGAAAGCCTGCTCCAAGCTGAGCGTAATGGTATAAGTATTGCATGCCCGGGAGGTCTAGGTTGAGAGATAGACCAATTTGAAAGTTAATGTGAATAGTGAAAAGGAAATAATAAAAAATTGTTCTTTGGGTGAAATTACAAGAAAGTGCCCGAAAGAATGGATAATTATATTTTTGACCCGGCTTAAGGGCAAAACGGTCATTCCCACATTAGAAGTAAAATGTGAATAATGAATTGAATGCCCAAAAATGAAAAAGTTGATATTATAAAATGTATGAGGAATTGGAAAAAAACGGAGAGACACCGTTAAGCATGAAGAAGGGCAAAGAGGTCATTTTTCCCGGTTGGATGGAAAAATGAGAAATTATATTCTTGCCCCTAAAGAATTATTAAAAGGACATCCATGTCCTTAAAGTCATAAAAATGACGTGGAAATAGTATCAGAAATGTCTTGGGGAAAATTACACCTAATGACCCGAAAGTTCTAAAAATTATAAATTAGCCCCGGGTCAAGGGCATTTTTGTAAATATGAGAAATTATAGTCAAAATGAAGCTTTTAATGAGTTAGACCCAATGAAATATAGTATAGAATTTGTTAAGGTCAAAATAATATTTATTGGGTAATTAGGGTTTAATATTAATATTTTACCCGATAAAGGTCATTTAGACTGCTGGAAAAGGAAATACTGATTCAAGGACAATGATTGGACCTTAATAAAATATATTTTGGGTCTAGATAATGATTTTGGACCAAAAGTAATTGTTGGATAATCCTGTACCAATTTAATGACAATTTTAGCAAAAATACTTAATCGGTACGGGTAAATTTAATCGGTAAAGGGTATTTTGGTCCTTAAAAATTATTGAAGCAATTTTTGACCAAAAAGGGAGTGAATTACGTGGATATTCAGATTGGGACACATGTGAAATTTTCCAAAAGCTTTTCTAAGAAGAAAAGCAATAAAGTTAAAAGAAAAGGTTAATTGAATAATTAAATTAAATAAATATATTCATTATGTCATTTTTGCCTTCATCTTCAACCTCCCTCACGATGAACCAGTGGAGAAGAGAGCAAGTGGCGTGAAAAAGAGAGAGCAAAAAAGGAGAGGAAAAAATCACAAGTTTGGTCCCAAAAACTCAAGGTAATTTCTTTTAACCATTATCTTGTGATCTCTTGAGCTTTTGAAGAGTTTAGTAGGTTATTTTCTCTCATTTTTCTCACTAAAGTTTTGACCTAGAGAGAGAGAGTAGAGAGAGAAAATGAAGCCATGAAGAAAGTGATCCATGAAAAGTGATGTATAGGCTTCAAGGATTAAGATTATGCCATTAGATTACAAATTAATTGGGTAGATATTTTTCTACAAATTTATGAAAATTTCTGCCTATTTAGGGTTTGGAAATGAAAGAGAATTTCATGATTTTGACCCCAAAAATGGATTCCCCATGGTCCAAAATCTTAAGAACAAGTGTGTTGTACAAAGAAAGATCAAAGGAACACTAAGTGAAAAAGTTAGGGTTTAGTGTGCATGGTATTGTATAATTCCGAAAATCAGTGGCTAAATGGATTAAATGATGATATGTATAGGTTCAAGGAAGCTTAAGCAAGCCAAAGAATAGGTGCACAAAGTTTGGAAAGGAAGGGAATACATAAAGGTAGCATATTTCCATTCTATGCATTATATTGTCTTATGAATGTTTGTGAACTCTATGACTGGTTTGATGCCATGATTAATATTTTGTGATGTCCATTGATTGTTGGCTGAGTTGTTTAAAGGGGCTTGAAGCTCCGGAATGCCCAATTTACAAAGTGAAACTCTGCTGAAATTTTCATAAAATTGTTATGGCATTATATGAATTGATGAGTTTGCTTGATAATCTATGTGAAATGTGATGATATATGTGTGTGACTGGATAATGCTACTGAGATTCTTTGAATCTCACCCCCCCTTCAATGACTAACCATGCTAGGGAGAACCCATGCAAAAGAGTTAAGGAAGGAGCAAAAGGCATGAAGAAGGAAATGATATTGCAAGCCATTTTGTTATAGGGTGAATGGTTATTTGTGCCTTGCTTTGTATGAAATTATAAAATAGTGAATAATATGTTAATGTTGTAGAAAATGTATGAAAATTTCCAGTTCTGTATGTTGGGATATGAAGTTATATTCTACCAAGTTACATGCCAAAATAAGTTCATTTGCAAGGGTTTTGGCAAGGAAATTGCAATGTAGACTGAAACAGAGCATTTTCCCAACATGTCTGCTTCATTCGCCCTTGTTATATACTTAATGTGAGGGTAAGTTTATGATATTTTTATACCAGATAGAGGACATCTACAGCTTTAATATGACACCTAATTCACTCCATTTGGAGTTGTGTACAATTAATGGTGAATTTTCTAATTCAAGGTTCAGAACAGGGCAAGAATGGAAAAACTGAAAACTGAAAAGTAAGTACTGGAAAATTCAAAAGCTTATATAAAATCGTACAAAGCTCCAAAAATTCAGTGGTTTATATTTATGGAAAGGTCTATATTTTGAGTTTCATATTCCACTGATTTGGAGGTAATTGGAGCTACATGATAGGAGATATGGAGGTTTTCCCAAAACTGTTCCAGCAAAAGTGGAATTCTGACCCTTTATGATTTAAGTTAACACCATGTACTGTGTAAGTTGAATGAATGTATAAGAAAAATATTTATATAAATATACTCACAGGGATTTCATATTACATAAAGAATGTTTGATTTGGATCATGGTAGAGTGAGAGATGAATTTTTAAATATAAGGCCAAAATCCTGGAAAAGAGAAAATGACCAAATATATAGTAAATATTTGATAAATAAATTGTATAAATTGGTCAAGTGAATTCTCTATTTCATATTTTTCCCATGTATATAAGGTTTTTATCTATTGTTAGAGACTTGAATCACTATGAAATAATGTTTCTAGAATTAGTTATGAATTTTCAAAGTTCAGTCAGTAAAATGAAAACTACCATATGAACAGTAACTGAAAATTTTGAAAATTCTTATTTTCATTCTCATGTGATTCAAGCTTAGAATCAAGTATAATCAAACTTGAAAGGAATCTAATTCATGGGAAATGAGTCTAAAAGTAAGGTGTTACAGTTCTTAATAATCATAAGTTGATAGGATGGGGGTAGTCTAGTCTATGTGCGCCATTGTTTGTTGCCTAGTGTTACTTGGTACTTTAAGATTGAAATCAGACACCTAGCTTGTCTTTTGGATAATATATACTTCACTTGAAGCTTGTTCCTTTGAATCTATGCATATGACCTTATTGTAACAGTGAGAGTTTATTCATTTGGTCTTTTTTTTTAACTTGCTGTGATTTTGGTTTAAAACAATGACCATTCAGCTTTGGGTTTTTTTTTTCATCAAAAAACTATGCTGCGAAAACATACATAGAATATGTCAATTTTATAGAAATAATTAGATGGCTTTGGTCTTACCCCTTGTAAAGTGATTTGGATGCAGAATTTTTGTGAACATGAAAATTCCTTGAACCTCTGTCATATTTTTCATGTTACTGTGATTTCCCATTCCTTTGGTTTGAGTGATTTAACATACACATCTTGATACATTGATGGTTGCAAGTTATATTCCTTGTTTAGTTCTAAATGGTTTCATCTTTTAAGCATATTAGAGGATTTATCATTAAGCTTCACTTGGTCATAGAAATGAAGTTTGAATTATGTGGCATGCTTGCTTTATAGCTTGTTGTATGAAATGGTAGCATTAGTAATGATTGTGGTGTGGTTTTCTTGGCATTGCTTAGCTATGTAATCCTTGCTTTATTATAAGAGGTAAAGCTATTAGATTTAATTGGAATGCTTGGAAGGATCATGTTATGTAGTAGCTTTTTTTTTTTGTGACGCAGAAATGAACTTTCATTATTTTTGTTTTACTTGCGCCTAACACTAAGCTAGATTTAAGCTTTATTGGAGCTCAATAGTTGACATTTATTTTTAAAAACGCTAATAAAAACTTGAATTGGAAGATTAGTTGGCAGTTTTTTTAAAAGTTCAAACTTTAAGTTGGTGTTTCTTAAACAAACGCCATTTAAAACTTTAGGATATCTAGTTTAAAAAATACTGAAGGCACAGATTGATAGCCTTCATTGTTGATTAGAAAAACATCAATGGATCAGATTATTCATTCATTTTCTTTCTTACTTTTCTCTCTCCCTCTTACTTTATTTTTCTTTTTGTACACATCTCTCTCCTCTATTTAGACTTTAGATTTTTAGAACTTGCTTCTTCCTCCCTCGCCTATCTCTTTCTCTCTTCTCACTAGTGGGTTGTTAGCTGCTTCTTCCTTCCTCACCTCTTTCTCTTCTCCTCCACTAGCTGTTGCACTTCAAGACGTAGAAGGAGATCGCAAGAAGCGTAAGAACGTTCTAACTGCTGGGTTTGAGAATGAATGAGGTGTACATGATGGAGCCCTTGAAGAACGTGGAGCCTATGGTGCGGTGGTGATTTGAGGAGCACTTGAAGTGGAAGTACAATCAAGAGATCATGAGGGATTTGTTGGGAGAGGGGATATTCATGGTGGATGGAGAAAGGTGGAAGAAGCAGAGTCGGTTGTTTTCACATCTCACTTGGGTTAGTTCTTGCCGATCTCTTCTATTCATTGTGAGGGGACTAAGGAAACCATATGAAGGAGCTAAGGAGACTATGAGAGAGGGCTTCAAAGTTGCAGCGAAGATTTTGGTATGGGATTTTCCAATGGCTTCTTCTTTTGGTCCAATTGTGGTTTTTTTTCCTTTTTTTTTTTGAAAAAATTCATAGAACCTGAAGCAATTTAATCTTCATTATGCACTAATGCCATCAATTTACCTGAAAAGACTCTTTTTCTAGTTTCTTGATTAATATTGTCTTATTGTCCCAATTTGGAAATTGTATTGTGTTCTTCTCTTCATCTCCATAGCTCTAGTAAGATCCAAGCAAAATATATGAAATTTGGTAGATTTTAATTATGGTGAATTTGGAATTGGAATTGTCATGCATGGAACAACGATTGCAATTTTATTTAAAAAGAAAAGAAAAGATGACATGTGAATAAATAAATATTTTCTAGTAAGATCTATCCCAACTGACATACATTTTTATCCCGAACTATGTAGAATTTAATCCTACCACAGCATACGTAGGCCCTAAACTCTAATTTTATATCAAGTCTACCCTTGTAAATAAATAAATCTTTTCTAATTTTCTCTTCTTATTTTCTAAATTTTTTTAACTTCTTTTTTTTTTTGTTTTTCGTATCTTCTTGATTTCCTCAATCTCTTTCCTTTCCACCTTTTTTTCAGCATGTGAACAACAAAAAGATAATTAAAATACTTTTAAAGCCATATTAATTTGCAATCAACTTAAAGTAATTGTTCTTAGGAATGAGTATCATAGGGTGCCTAACACTTTTTTCACACACAATTGACTCCTTCAATTCAACTTTGTCTATGCAGACCATCCTTTCCTTCTTAAATTGGTTTTACAAGATTTTCCTTAAAATCTTGGTGACGACTCCCAACAAGTCAGTTTTCGTTTGGAAACCTGATTTGTCTCTTTTTTCCTTTTTTGCATGCTATCTATGTTATATTTTTGGGTGTGACACAATGTTTTCCCACTGAGTTAACAGATGTAATATCTCAAGTTTTAGAAATTATAATATCCCAAAATTTCACTGAATATTAAGTGATAAAAGATGACATAATCAATGATAATGTAAGATGTACAAGGAATTCACGAAAATGGACAGACACCATTTTACGTGAAAAGGGCGAAGAGATCAATTTTTCTAGTTAGATGGAAAAATATGAAAACTATAATTTTGCCCTTAAAGAAATATAAAAATGACATCCATGTCCAAAAAGCATTAAAATTTATGAGAAAGAAATAGAAAAGTCTTGGGAAAAATTACACCTAATGACCTGAAAGTTTTAGAAATTATAATTTAATTTTGTAAATATGGAAAATTACTATCAGAACGAAGCCCTCAACGAGAAAAGTCCAACGGTATATGGCATTGAGGGTTAATGTTCAAGAATAAAGAAATAATCAGTACCGAGTATTCAAAAGTAATAGTAAACCGATAAAGTAAACTGTGGGCTCTACTAATGGTTAAAAAGAAACTGTGTTAGGATATGGGCCATAGACAGATACCATTCGGGATATGATAATTATGGAAATATAAAAATAAAATTAGAATAGTCCTGTAGCCCAAAAATGCTAAATTAGTATAAAGACGATTTTATCGGTACGGTTAAAAAGTATCCGATTAAGGTATATCTGGATTAGGAAAACTTGGGTAATTTTGGACACATTTCCCTCTCCCATGCGTGTGTGCTGCAGCCATGTGACACAAAATAATATTATATTATTTTTTTGGAAAACTTCTCAAAGAAGTATGTGATAAAGTAATCAAGGATTAGTAAAAAGTAACCATGATTAGTTACTTACTTAAGCACATAATTAGCCACTTAAACCCTTCTCTTTCCTCACCATTTCACATGTGAAACAGTAGCCCAAAACAAAGGAAGAAAACACAAGAAAAGGGAGGAAGAAGGAAGAGAAAAAGGAAGAGAAACCAAAGGAAAATTGAAGCACAAATTGGCAAGTTTCTATACTACCACCTTAAGCTTACTATCTATGGCTTTCAAAGCATGTTTTATGGTTTAGTTTGCTTCTTTTCCATCTTAGGGTTTCGTCCAAAATGTGATTTAGCAATAGAAATGAGTTTTGAACCATTAAACTTAGGAAAAAGGATAGACTAGATACTAGAAGCATGAATCCATGGATGGTTTAAAGTGATTTGAAGGAAATCTTTTCCAATCACTTAGGTCAGATTTCGGTCAGAACAGGGGGAGTATTTTGAGTTGGAATTTCATGATTTTGACCTCAAAAATGGATTTCCCATGGTCCAAAACCTTAAGAATAAGAAAGATCAAAGGAGAACTAAGTGAAAAATTTGGGTTTTAGTGTGTATGGTATTGTATAATTCTAAAAAACCAGTGGCTAAATTGGTTCAATGATGATATGATTAGGTACAAAGAAGTGTTAGGAGGCTCAAGAAGTGGCATACCAAGTTTGGAGAGCAAGGGGACATCATAAGGTAGTTAATTTCCCATACTAGCATTATATTATCATGTTTGTTTCAATGTGTTTTATTCCTTGTCATATGATTGCAATGATATTTTGAGATGATTTATGTGTATTGGCTGAGTTGATTGAGGGGCATTGAGACCCCAGGATGTCCATTTTTCAAAATGAAACTCTGCCTAAAATTTTATGAATTCATATGACGTAAATGTGTTAATGTATTCAAAATGTGTTATCTTGATGTTTTCATGCTTATTGTGATGATGTGATGGAATGTTGGGTGTTAAATACTGAGATTCTTTGAATCTCACCCTCCCAAATATTAACCATGAATAGGTAGCAACAATGGCAAGACCACCAAGGAAGAGAAAGGAAAGGAGAAAGAGTTTGACCATTAACTTGATAATTCTAGCAATGGCCATGAGTTTTGACCTTTTGTGTAAAATTTGTAAATGTGATGTTAAGTATGTTTCTTCAAGTTGTTATGATGCCTTAGGTCTTAGCTAAAGTATGAATGATGTATGGCCATGTAAATATTTTATGGCTTTTGTTTGGCAAAGTAGTAAGATAAATGGTCATCTTGACCTATGTAGAGTAAACATGCCACTATTTGGACTTTTGATGTATAAAGTATGAATGATGTATATGGTTTAAAAGTAGACAAGAAGAGCTCTCTAATGGTCCAAAGAACACTCATACTGGATGTGTGTGCAATATTTGGCAGATTTTTATATTTAATTCTAATTAAAATGATTATTTTGCAGTTTTCGTATAAATTGTGAAATTTTACAGAGTTTGCTATACAGATCAATACTATCATTGCTCTGACTTATATTTTTCCCATGTAGACAAAGTTATAAGCTATCCTTAGAGACTTGAATCACATGTATACGATTTTTATTGATTTAGTTATGATTTTTCAAATTTTAATCAGAACAAATATATTCGATTAAATGAATAGTGCTCAAAGTTGAAAAAATTTATTATGTCATTTATTGTCATTCAAGATCTTACTACGATATAGATGGACTCTAAAATGATTAAATACATAGGAAATGGCCCCATAAGAGAGGTGTTACATAAATAGTGTAGTAAGTATTTAAAAATAGGAAAATATGAAATACAAGAATAGATGTGAAAAAGAGCAAAAAAGGTCTATTCTCAGGTCAAGTAATTGAGTGAGTATGGATTAAATCCTTCATATGATAAAAGCTGCTGAGGCAAGACAAATAAGAGATAGCTCTTAGGGAAGCCTAATTGAGCAAGAATGAATAATGGTGAGAGGCCGAACTAGATTCTAACTGAGCTAATAGGAGACTTTTGAAGGATTATGAAGTTCTTTCCAATTGTTAGATCACTAAGTAACCATGGTTCAACCAATAAGAAAGTTATATGTGAAAATGAATAACATAGAGAAATTTATATGAAAAGAGCTAGTGATCACTACCTTAATACCCCAACCCAGAAAGAGCCAGAAATTTTAAAGGATAATGGAAGTAATGTGCAGAGTTGTGGAGATGTGTAAAAGCCTAAAAGCATAGACTAGCAAAGATTAGAATAAATGAAAGATTTAAGAAAGAGTGGCAAGTACTTCACTCATGAAATAAACTAAGATCAGTAAAGAAGTATTCAAGTAACAAATGAGAATGAGAATAGTGATAAGATATTGTGCCCAAATGTGGGGAAAGTGAGAGTAGGAATTAAATGCCCTATAATTAAAATTCGTAAGATACCCAGAGGTTATACAGATAGTTTATGGCCTAAAAAGAAACTTATTACCAGCATTCTCTAAGTCCAATAATGGCATGAGTATAGCATAACCCCTTAGCATTTCACAATTAAGCGTGTTTAAGTGAGGAAAATTTTAGGATGGGTAACCTACTGGGAAGTAGTAAGGAATGAGAAAGACTTAAGAAGTAAGAAAGGAAAAGTGTGCCAGTAGTTAAATTTGGGCACTATGAATTGTGATGCTAATTACTCTTGCCAAGACATTTATTACTACATGAACCAAAAGCATGAGTAGTATTGTGGTTCTCAAGGATGATTTTTGGAGTACTCCAGATCTTTAGAAGAGCATGAAAGACAACTGAGAATTTTTTTTCTAAAAAAAGCACTATGAAGGAAAGAAAGTACTTGCTAAATCTAGAAAAGGTAAGTTGGACACATGACGGTATAGTTAGTAAGTCATGGAATCTCTCCTAGGATCGCGGTAGATCTTGATAAAATAAGAATAGATGTAAAGTGAGAGAGACTGAGCATTGTAATAGAGATGAGAGGTCTCTGAGTTTTGTAAGGTGTTATGAAAATCATTTTTTTGTTTGTCTTACCGCTTGATTAGAAAAGAAAGTTTCTATGAAAATAGTTTCTATGAACTAAAGAGGTTATGTAACACCCCTCATGATATCTTTCTTGGCATTGTGTTCAGGACCCGAGAAAATAGGATGGAGGAAGGCTCAAGTGGAGGAAAATTGAGTTACACACCGTAACTTGAAGTAGGGTCGCCATGGCTAGAACGTGTCCAGTGGCGTGGTTTCAGTTGAACTGGTGGAGCCGTGGCGAGATGTCCTGGAACCGCGGCGAGATTCGGGATTTTTGTTTAAATCTGGATCATTTCGGACGATCGGGAAAGAAAGAAACGGAGGAGAACGGTGGAGCTCTGCTAGGGTTCGTATTTTTCGGCATTTGGGAGTGATTTTCGGACCTCAAGAGTTTTGATTTAAGTTGGTAAGTGTTCTCTACTCCTCCCTCTCCATTTTCTTTGGTTGAAATTTGGGGTTTTTTGGTTTTGAGGTTGGATATTCGGTTCTGGCCGAAATCCACCGATTGAAATGGATGAAATAGGGTTAATGAAGTGTGTTGTGGTGTTCTTTTGCTTGGGTGTGAGTTTTGAAGGGATTATATGTGTTTAGAGCTTAACCCTAGATTGTTTTTGTTATGAGGAATCCGAGTTGTGTGGAATTGCGTGATGTTTGAATGTTTCCTAGGAGCTTAATGATGCATGAAAGGGGTGTTGGAACCTTGAGTTAGGTTAAAGTGGTTGAATTGTGGAATTGAGATATTTGATATGTGATGTTGATCAAAGTATTATGGTATTGTTAGGGTTGTGTGACTACTCGGAGAAGGCTAGTCGTGGGATTGGGGTTCAAGAAGCTTGTGAAACTCGTGTGAGTGTGGTATTGACAACCTGAGATAATCGGGTGTTTGTTTATATTGTATTGTATGATAGTATGTATATTTGTGTATATATGCATGTTTCTTTCATACCACCATATTGATGTGTTTGTGTGTACGGTTTTCTATATATATCGTGGTATGCACACAACTAGATGATAATTATAATGATTATGATGATTATGATGATGATATTGACATGACATGACATGATGTATACATGATATTATGATATGATGATGATGATGATATGATGATACATGGGTATCACCATATGGCATTATAAGATTGCGATATATGGCGGATCGGGTGGTGATGATGATATGATATATGATGATAAATGTTAGGGAGGATAAGGATGGGATCCCTATGGCTAAATCGCCTCCTATGGCCAGGAGGGGAAAGACGTACAGTGGACTGCACCTTCCCTAAATCGCTGCCAATTCGTGGTGGGAAAAGGGAAGGAGAGCCACGGTCCGAACATTAGTGTTACCTTTGGTCTGGTGCACTAATGGGAGGTGAGCTTGATGATGTCTCGGAATTAGTCTTCACCGACTGTTGGAAGGGAATTACCTATATGAAATATCCTGTTATGACGATAGCCCGTAGTTCTAGCTGTGTGTGAGGGAGACATGCATACCATTCATTTAACATTGCATTCATGAGTTGCATGAGATATTGTATATATATGTGTGTGTGATTTTCCCCGGTTATTGAGACATTGTCTTACACCCCTCTCCCATGAACTAACCTTTCAAGTGACGGTTCTGGCACTAGTTCGGAGAAGACACGGGAGTAGCTACATGCGTGGGAATAGTCTATGTAGTAGTTGTATATTGGATAATATATCTTCTGCCAAGTAGGATAGAAGGTTTTGTAGTGGATGTATGACATTGATACTGATTGTTATGTATGGATTATATGGATGAATGTATGTTATGTGTTATGCGTGATAAAAGTTGGAATTGGGCTTGATCGGTGTGTTTTGGGGCCTGTAGACCGTTTGTCAAGTAGGGGTTCCAATGGGTCAAATCTCAGAGGAGTGGTTCATTTGGGGTGAAACCTCTTTGGACAAGTTGGTTTGGGGGTTTTAGACCTGTATGAATGGTCTTTGAGTGACCATTTGCCTTTGGTGGCAATTGAAGGTGGTTATGGTGAGTTTTAGTTAATAAGTGGCTAAAAGGTGTTAGGGGTCCAGAATCTCCATACGGAGTTGGATTGAAGTAAAAGTGGTATTTATGGATAGATTGGAATTATATTGACTTGTAGGAGTTGGAATCAAGTCAATCGGAGGTCAGAGCATAAAGTTATGCGTGTCGGAAGTCCACCCCAGGTGTTAAGTTTTGCTGATGTGGAAATCAGCATGGGGCGCCGCGGCTCCAGAGTCTAGGCCGCAACGCTAGAGAGGCCAGAAGCGAGTGTAGAACAAGGGAGGCTGGAGCCGCGGCAATATGTAGCGGTCACGGCCCTAGCCCAGTTTTTGGCGTTTTTGGGTTTGTTTCCGTTGTTCTGAAGTTTTGGAGAGTTGTTTTGAGTTGTCAAGGTTATGTTTGGTTGAATTTTGAAGTTTTTAGTTAAGTGTGAAGGTGTCAGGAGGTAGGATGTTACAAGCTAAACCTCCTCCCCTGAGCTGATCCAAAGATGATTTATGTGCTTTATGGTAGGAAAAGTTTTGGGAAGATCTGGAGGGCTTGGTTCGAGATATCTCACAAGAGGAAAAGATCCTCATTGGGGGCGACCTTAATGATCATGTTGGAAAAGAGATAAGGCAATATATGGGAGTTCACGGCGGTTATGGCTTTGGAGAAGTAAATGAGGAGGGACATTCCATCCTTGATTTTTCTATGGCTTACAATCTTACGATTGTAAACACATGTTTCAAGAAGCGGGAGGAGCATTTAATTACATATAAGAGTGGAGTCCAAAGGTCGCAAATTGACTTCTTTTTGGTAAGGAACTCAGATAAATCAACTTGTAAAGACTGCAAAGTAATTCCTGGTGAGAGTTTAACTTCACAACATAGGGTCTTGGTCCTTGATGTGATAGTTAAAAACCGTAAACTGAAAAGTCGAAAAGTTTTTAATCCCAGGATTAAGTGGTGGCTACTAAAAGGTGAGAAACAAGTGATCTTTACGAGGAAAGTTATGGAGGAAAGTAATTGGGACTTGCAAGGAAGTGCTAATATCTTGTGGAAGGAGATGGCTAAAAGGATTAGAGATACCGCTAAAGTAATATTGGGTGAATCTAGAGGTTTTGGACCTAAGGATAAAGAATCTTGGTGGTGGAATGAGAGTGTGCAGGAGAAGGTCAAATATAAGAAAGAGTGTTTCAAAGCCTTGTATCTATGCAATAACGATGAAAATTGGAAATGTTATCGGTTGGCTAAAAATGAGACTAAGAAAGCAGTGAGCGAGGCTAGATCTAAAGCTTTTGAGGAATTCTACCAAGATTTAGGAACTAAGAATGGTGAACATAAGATTTACAAAATTGCTAAGATGAGGGAAAGAAATTCAAGAGATTTGGACCAAGTAAGATGTATTAAGGACGAAGAAGGAAAAATTTTAGTTACAGATGATGATATCAATGAAAGATGGGGGAGCTACTTTTATAAGCTGTTCAATAATGGATTGGATATGACTATTGATACTGAAAGACTAACAACCCATGAAAACGATCTCAATTTGAATTTCTATCGTAGGATTCGGACTGGAGAGGTGAAAGAAGCTCTGAAGAGAATAGATAATGGTAAAGCCATTGGCCCCGATGGTATTCCTATCGAAGTTTGGAAGTGCTTAGGAGAGAAAGGGGTTTGGTGGCTCACTAAGTTATTTAACGAGATTTTAAGGTTCAAGAAAATGCCAGAGGAATGGAGAAAGAGCACTCTAGTGCCCATATACAAAAACAGGGGGGATATCCAAAATTGTGCTAATTATCGGGGGATAAAACTCATGAGTCACACCATGAAACTCTGGGAAAGAGTGATTGAGTATAGACTCAGAAAGGAGTCTCGTATTTCAGAAAACTAATTTGGATTTATGCCAGGACGGTCTACAACAGAGGCTATTTATCTTTTAAGGGGTTTGATTGAAAGATACCGGAGTAAAGAGAGGGACTTGCATATGGTTTTCATTGATTTGGAAAAAGCCTATGATAGGGTACCAAGAGATATTTTGTGGAAAGCAATGGAGAAGAAAGGTGTCAGGGTGGCTTATATTCGAGTCATAAAGGATATGTATGAGGGGGCAACGACAAGTGTGAGGACTCCTGGAGGTGTGACAAAGGACTTCCCTATAACAATAGGCTTACATCAAGGATCTTCTTTGAGTCCATACCTGTTTGATCTGGTTTTGGATGTTCTTACAGAACATATACAAGAAGAAATTCCAAAGTGTATGCTCTTCGCAGATGATATAGTTTTAATTGAGGACTCAAGAGAAGAGGTCAACTCTAAACTTGAATTATGGAGACATACTTTGGAATCAAAAGGTTTCCGTCTGAGTAGGAGTAAGACGGAATATATGCATTGCAAATTTAATAAGAGGCCAATTATAGAGGATTCAGAGGTAAAAATTGGAGAGCAAATCATTCCTGAGGTGTCAAAGTTTAAATATTTGGGGTCGATTTTACAGAATAATGGTGAAATTGATGGGGATGTTATGCATAGGATACAAGCTGGGTGGTTAAAGTGGAGGAAAGCTACAGGAGTTATTTGTGACCGCAAGGTGCCTACTAAGCTTAAAGGTAAATTTTACAGAACAGCTATAAGACCAGCAATGCTATATGGTAGTGAATGTTGGGCTTTGAAAGGACAACAAGAGCATAAGATGGGAGTAGCAGAGATGAGAATGTTGAGATGGATGTGTGGTCATACAAAATTGGATAAGATACGAAATGACTGTATACGAAGAAAAGTTGGGGTAGCACCTATTGAGGAGAAGATGGTGGAACATCGTTTAAGGTGGTTTGGGCATGTACAAAGAAGAGGGCAAGAGGAGCCAGTGAAGAGAGTTGATCAAATGGCCTGGAGCCCGATCAAAAGGCGTAGAGGAAGACCAAAAAGGACATTAAGGGAAATTATAAGGAATGACCTTTTGAGATATGATCTATCTGAAGAGATGGCGTTTGATAGAGCTCATTGGCGTCGTTTGATCCATGTAGCCGACCCCACTTAGTGGGATAAGGCTATTGTTGTTGTTGTATGGTAGTAAAAGTAAATATAGATTATGATATGAGTAATATAACAAGGTTGAGTGGTAGGTAGTAGCTTATGTTTTATAAGATGAAATTTTATGAAAAGCTATTCTACTCATAATAGCGGTAATTAATACTCTAAGATAAGGAGTTACTATCTCTATGGTACTACCATAGGAGTAATTGAGACCAAAATAGCCTCAAGTGATTATTAGAAAGAGAGAAAAGTTAGACTTGGGGTAAAGAAAATAAAATGAAAAATAAGTTTGAAATGATATTGCAAGTACTAGTTAGGCAAAGCTAGTACAGTAGCTTATGCCTTAGTAGAAAAATTTTCATATAGTTAGTTTAAAAATATGTTGTCGGGTGTCAATGAAAAGTTATGATATGGGCAAGATAAGATAATTAAGAAAGAAAGGATGAAATGGTTACATGAAAATTTTTAGTACCCCCTAAAGTAAGGCAATATATGATGTCCTTGATAGTTTCCCAATTTAAGAAGTATGAATCATACCTTTCAAGTGAATGAATAATACTGGAGTAAAATGTTGATTTTTTTAAATCAACCAAGTAAGAAAGAAAGTATTCCTCTGGTAAGAATAGTCCAGAAAGACTTAACTCTAGATGAGTCAACCTTAAAAAGGGAAACTAACAAGAAGCAATAATATCTAAGGTATGTTTTAAATTTCGAAGATGAAATTTATTTTAAGGGGGAGCGAAATGTAATATTTTGAATTTTCTAAATAGTATAGGAAGTATTTAGGAATGAGAAAATCTTAAATACAAGAATAGATGTGAAAAAGGGTAAAAAGATCAATTTTCAGGTCAAGGAAATGAAATATAAGAATTATATTTTAACCACTGGCAAAAGAATTTATAGCATGTTAGTCCCTCAGGAAAATTACAGAAAAGTGCGTGGAAGTTTTTAAAATTACAATTTTCAATTAAGTGTAATTTTGAAATTATGTAAATGTTATGTCAAAATGAAGCTCGTAATAAGTTAAACCCAATGGTATGATGCATTGAGGTTAATTGAATTTATGTGATGAAAAATTTAGTGCCGAGCATAAAAAAGTGTATAGTGCGTTGAAAAGGTATTGTAGGCCTCACAAAATGCAGATAAAGTAAGAAAAAAACATATGAACCCCATATTTAGACTATTTAGGACATGACATTAAGATAAATATAGATCTCAATATAGTTATAATCAAGCGGTATCCCCAAAGTAATAAAATATTGCAAAAGTAGCTTTGTTCAGATTAGTTCAAGATATATATGGATAAATAAAATATGTAGTATTTTTAGACCAAAATACCCTTGAATTCATGGCCAACAAGCTACACATGATAAAATTACATTATTTAATTATTTATGTCATTTTCTAAGAGAATTCAAGAAATTTCAAGAAGATGTCATGGAAAAAAATGATTGCATGGCATTTTTACATATACTCCCCCTTGGTAACCAACCTTGGACATAAGAAAAGGAAGAGAAGCAGCTGCAAATAGCTAAGAAAGAGAGGAGAAAGCATGAGAGAGAAGAGAACAAGAAGGAAGGAGAAAAACAAGCTTAAAGGTATGCTTTCTTCTCTTAATCTTCTATGGTTTTCTACTCTAAGTTTCAAGTAGTTTAGCATAGTTTGGGATTAGTTTCTCCTCTTATTTTGGGCTGTGAATTTCATCCAAAACCAAGGGTTTGAGAAAGGGAGAGTTTTCTTGCATGAGTTGAGAGAAAGTGTGAGAAAATACAAGAAAAGTAAGTTTAAGCATGTTTGGAAGCAAGTTTTTGAAAAACCCATTTTGTCTCATAAACCCCTGATTTTCAACCAAGTCATAAATATATAAAGAGTTGGGTTTTCATGATTTTGATGTTAAAAATGGAATCTTTGGGTCCAAATTAGTAAAGAACAAGTGTTGGATTCAAGAAAAAAGCAAAAAAATAAAATATATGAATTTTTAGGATTTTAATGAGACTTTGTAAAACAACTCTTGTTTCTAGTTGATTTAGTAAATATTGGATAATGTTTTGGGGTTTGAGGAAGCTCAAGGAAGTTCTTGGAAAGGTTGAATCAAAGAGAAAAGGCATAAAGTTTCATATGGTAGTATAGTTACATTTTCTTGCATTTAATTATCTTGCTATATTTTATTGTGCATAATGACTAGCTATATTGTTTCTATGATGTTTGAGACTGATTTGGACTATTTTTATGAGAGGCCTATTGCTTGGGATGTCTAATTTCAAAGTTGCTATGTTGCCGAAATTTATGAGATTTTATAGCATGCATATGGTGAGAGATGTTTATGAGATTTATGTCTTGATATGATTTTTATGATGCTTATGAGATTTTATAGCATGCATGATAATATAAACATGAAAGAAGTGACTAGCTACTGAGATTCCCAAATCTCACTCCCTAATGTTGAATCAAGTGTTTTGATGATTTCAAACCAATTAGAGCTTGGAAGGAAGATATTAAAGGTGTACAAAAGATCTCAAGTGAAGAAATCCAAGAAAAACAAGTACAAGATTAGATATAGGATTTCTTATTGTATTCAAAATGAGTAAAAGACTTTGATCTTGCAAAAGAATGTTTTAAAAATGTGGTTTTACGATAATTCATGAAGTATTTGAAAAATATCCACTAATAGATGAACTTTGAAGTATTAAACTTGATTTGCTACTTTGAAAATTCGAACTTTGGTATCTGAAATTTGAACTTCGGAGTGAAAATATATTAGTCAGAAAAGAGATCCCTCTGACAGACGAATTTCATCCTTGAAAATTTGAATTTTGGATAAAGTACAAATTATGAAAAATAAAAAATTCGTCTGAAGATATGACAAAGTTCATCTGAAAGTAAAGTTTAGAAAAAGTTCTAAGTTAGTTCTCAGACAGATGAACTTTGACTTTGAAAATTTGAACTTTGGAAACATAGTTTGCAAGACTGTTATGATAGTCTTCTGATATACGAATTTTAGTATTTAGAAATTCGAACTTTGAATTAGGTCTGATAAGAGATCTCTCTGACAGATGAACTTTGGTATTTGAAAGTTCAAATTTCAAAAAGAAGAACTATTGTACCATATTGAGATGCCCACCGATAGACAAATTTTGGGCACCAAAATTCGAACTTTGAAGGCACTGTAGCAATATAGAACAACTATTCACACTTACCAGAAGAACTTTAAACTTGAAAATTCATATGTTCCAACATAGAAACATTTGCCAAAGATGAAAGTTCAAACTTTGCCTTAGAATAGACAAACTTTGAGTTACAACGTTAAAGTCTTTAGCTTACGGTCTCTGCAAAATTCGTCTGTTGACACACTAAAATTCAAATTTTGAATGTCAGAAGCATTAAATGCGGTTGGTGAACAGATAGTTTTTCAGAGTAACCATTGGGTAATATCTCTAACGGCTAGATCTTTTCTCTAACGTATAGTTAAGACAAAAATCTATAAGTAGAACTTCATTTGAAGATATAGGTAATAATTTTTACAATATATACAGAAACTCTGCTAAATTCTTAAGTCAAAGTCTTCTACTCTCATATACCTTATATCTTGTACTTCAACTTCCATATATACTCTAAATTAGAGAGTTTAATTACTGTAATCAATCTTATCTTCATCTGGAAGAAAGATTTTCTTGTGAGGAAATTTCACAAGAGATTTGAGAAGCACTTAGCAAGAGTGCAAAGAGTGAGATTGTAAGGTATTGGAACAGAGCATCAAGTTGTACTGAGGCATTGCAAGAAGCCCAACAAATTTTTGCATGATAGTGAAAAATCTTAAGTGGTAGCTTGAGGACTGGATGTAGGTCAAGGGAAAGAGACCGAACTAGAATAAATATTTTTGTCTTCTCTTCCCTTACCTTATTTTTCACTTGGTTATATTTTATACTTTATTTTTACTGTCACTCTTGCTTTGACCACTCACTTGTACTTTTGCAAAAAATTTTAATCTTCCCAATTCACCCCCTCTTGGAAAGCTAGCATATCTAACAAGTGGTACTAGAACCCCGAACTCCCAAACAAAGGATCTAACAATCCGGGAAATTCAATGGCTGGCTTTGGAGAGAGTATTCTACCTGAGGGAAATAACACGAGTAGGCCACCTAGCTTCAGTGGAGAACACTAAGGATATTGGTAGATGAGAATGCAAATCTATCTCTAGTCCATTGATCTAGACATCTGGTCTATCATCCAGAAGGGAGATTTGGTCCCAATGAAGCTGCAGGATGATGGGAAATACAAGAAGAAGCCAGAAAATGAGTCGAATGGGGAAGATAAGAGAATAGTCCTGCTGAACTTTAAGGCTAAACATTGCTTGGTCAGTGCATTAAATTAGGATAAATTCTACAGAGTATCACAATGTTCCACAGCTAAGGGTATATGGGACACTCTAGAAATCGCTCATTAAGGAACCATTGGAGTAAGGGAGAACAAATTGAACTCCTACATTGGTGAGTATGAAAGTTTCAGAATGGTGGAAGGTGAAAGTATCAAAGAGCTACAAAAGAGATTCACCCTCATTGTGAATCAACTAAAGAGTCTCGGTAAGGAGTACACTTAGCCAGAGAAAGTTAGAAAAATCCTTAGAGTTCTTCCTCTGGATTGGCAACAAAAAGTAATAGCAATAGAAGAGGCCAGAGGAGAGCCAATGGCTTTTGTCACAGCATATTTTGGTAGCCTTAAAGAGTATGAAGGAAAAATAAAGGTTCTCAAGGAAGCATGTCAAGATAGGGAAAAGAAGGGCCTTGCTTTAAAAACTGCAGAAGAGAAAAAAGAAGAATCTGATGATGGTGATGAACTAGATGAAGAGACTCTGGCTATGATGGTCAGAAAATTTGGAAGATTCTATAACAAGAAAAGAAATAAAAGATTCTTCAAGAAAGGAGCAGTTGGAGACAACAAGAAAGAAGGAAAATGGCTTATCACATGCTATGAATGCAAAAAGCAAGGGTGCATCAAATGGAATTGTCCACAATTTCTAAAGAAGCAAGAGAAGGAAAAGAAAGCTACTGACAAGGGCAAGAAGAAGAGGGTATACATCTCATCAATCTGTGGCAACAGCTTAGATGAAGAAGATGATGATGAAGTAGAAATTGCCAACATCTGCTTGATGACACTTGCATCTGAAGAGACTCTAAGCTCATCCAATAGTGATCATGAAGATGAGGTATATGAATCTAAACCTTCTTATTTTGAATGGCTTGGTGCATTTCATGATCTACATGATGAGTTCATTAAATTGCTGAAGAACTAAAACAGACTAGGAAAAAGATTAGCAAGTTAGAATCTGAGTGCAAAATTTCTAACATTACATCTTTGCATAGAGTTGAATCTGCTTGCTATACATCATGTATTGAATTAAAGCAAACTAATGAATATCTGTTGAAAAGCATGGCTATACTTACTAAGGGCAAAGATATATTATTTGCTTTAATGGGAAGTTAGATAATTGCACAAGAAAAAGCTGGCATTGGCTATAATCCTTGTGCAGTCAAAGAAAAAATAAAAAAGAAAAATCAAAATCTGTATATGAGGCATTTTGTGCATGCTGATGGACATGAAAGAAAAATCACACTTCAAAGTGCATTGAATCCTATGTCCAACCAAAATATGTGAAACAAAAGTATTACCTACATTGTTTTCTTCCTGCATCATAATCTAGCAGTCCCTTTACCACCTATCACTTCTGTAATAAGAAGGCACATGTTTCCATTTTATGTTTGTTGAAGAAAAATGGACTTGACAGGAAGGTAGAATGGGTTCCCAAAGGTACATTTGTATCTAGGAAAAAAGCCACTAACAGAAAAAGACCTAAGCAGATTTGGGTATCTAAAAGGAAAATCTGATTCTTGTTTTGTAGGTTTGTCTTAGAGTAAGAAAAAGCAACAAATGGTATATGAACAGTGCTTGCTCAAGCCATATGACTGGTGATAAGGAGAAGTTCATCATCCTTAGAGACAAGAAAAGAGGAAAGGTGATCTTTGGAGGTGACCAATATGGCAAAATAGTTGATATTGACATTGTGGGCAAGAATCTTGAAACATCTATAGAAGAGATGCTATCTGTAATTGGCCTCAACCACAATGTGCTAAGTGTAAGTCAGACATGTGACAAAGGGAGCTAGGTATTGTTTGACTCAAAGTTCTGCCTGGTCATCTGAAAAATTGATCGTAAAGTAATCCTCAAGGCTCAAAGGGATGGTAACTGCTATACTATTGATTTTGATGAACTTCCTCCCTTAGATTCTATTTAGTTAATTGGTCAAGATAATGATAGTTGGTTGTGGTATTGAGGACTGGTACATATTAACATGAACCAGCTATCAAAACTAATTAAGAATAATTTAATTACTGGCTTACCAAAATTCTCTTTTGAAAAAGACAAAGAATGTGATGCCTACCTCAAATGAAAACAAACTAAATCATCTTTCAAATTTAAAAATGTAGTTACCACATCTAGACTACTGCAACTATTGCATATGGATTTGATAGGTCCATCTAGAGTAAAAAGCATTGGTGGAAACCTGTATGTTTTCATGATTATAGATGATTACTCTAGATTTACTTGGACTTTGTTTCTTTCTTCCAAAAGTGAAACATTTGATGCATTTGTAACCTTGGCTAAGAAAGTACAAAATGAGAAAGGTATTTCTATTGTGTCTATCAGGTTTGATCATGGAGGGAAATTTGAAAATTCATGTTTTCTGGAGTACTGTGATGCACATGGAATTGATCACAACTTCTTAGCACCAAGGACTTCTCAGCAAAATGGAGTGGTAGAAAGGAAGAACAGAATAATTGGAGAAATGACAAGAGGAATGTTGAATGAAAAAGAACTCCCTCAAGTATTCTGGGCTGATGTAGTACACACAGCAAGTTATATAATTAACAAAGCCTACATTAGACCAATTCTGGGAAAGACTCCTTATGAGCTGTACAAAGGGAGGAAGCCAAACCTTTCACATCTGCATATATTCGGCTGTAAATGTTTCATCCAGAATAATGGAAATGAGCATCTGGGTAAGTTTGATGCCAAATCTGATTATGGGCTATTCTAGTAGGAGTAAAGCATATAGAGTTTTTAATAAAAAAGACTAGATCAATAGAAGAATCTGTGCATGTTGTGTTTATTGAAAATGAAACAGTTTCCAAGCATATCATTGATGAAGATGATCTTATCTCCAACTTTAAGAACTTAAATCTTTTTGAAGAAGATAAAATTGAACCTCCAAAAATATCTGAATCTACTAACATAGAGAAAGATATTCAGGAGAACGATCTTGAGTATAAGAACAATGAGAAAATGTCTCAAGAACTCCCTAGACCTTGGAAATATCAAAGGAATCATCTAGTTGATCAAGTGATTGGGGATGTTCAGGAGAAAGTTAAAACCAGAAAGCAACTTAAGGATCAAATGATCAATTGTGCTTTTATTTCCCAAATTGAACCTAAATGTATTGAAGAAGCCTTAACTGATGAATATTGGATTCTAGCCATGCAAGATGAACTAAATCAATTTGAACGAAATCAAGTTGGGGAATTTGTGCCCAGACCTAAAAATCACCCTATTATTGGCACTAAATGAGTTTTTAGAAATAAAATTGATGAATTTGGAACAATCATTAGAAATAAAGCAAGATTAATTGCCAAAGGATATAATCAAGAAGAAGGTATTGATTTTGAGGAAACTTTTGCTCCAGTTGCAAGATTGGAAGCAATTAGAATCCTATTAGCCTATGCATGCATGAAAAATATAATGTTATTTCAAATGGATATAAAAACTGCTTTTCTAAATGGATATATCATGGAGGAGGTTTATGTTGATCAACCTCTAGGCTTTGAGGACTCAACTAAACCAAATCATGTTTATAAACTGAAAAAAGCTCTTTATGGATTAAAACAAGCTCCTAGAGCATGGTATGAAAGACTAAGTAATTTTCTAATGGAAAAGGGATTCATTAGAGGAAAAGTAGATACAACTCTCTTCACCAAGAAAGAAAACAAAGACTTACTTATTGTTCAAATTTATGTTGACTATATTATATTTGGTGCTACTAATGAATCTCTTTTCAAGAATTTCTCCAAGCTAATGCATGGTGAATTCGAAATGTCAGTGATGGGTGAGCTCAATTTCTTCCTTGGATTGCAAATTAAGTAATGTGATGATGACATTTTCCTCAATCAATCAAAATATCTATAAGAGTTGCTGAAAAAGTTTGGCATGGAAAAAGCTAAGTCAATGGGAACTCCTATGGCTATTGTAACAGAGCTTGATATGGATGAAGGAGGAAAGACCTTTGACATAACTCAATATAGAAGAATGATTAGATCCCTACTATACCTAACAGCTAGTAGACCTGACATTATGTTTAGTGTGTGTATGTGTGCAAGGTTCCAATAATGTCCTAAAGAATCCCATGCCACGGCTGTGAAATGAATCTTCAAATATCTAATTGGAACATCACAGATGGGACTTTGGTATCCAAACAACAACAGAGAAGAACTCACGGGATATACTGATGCTAACTTTGCTGGATCCAAAATTGACAGAAAAAGCACAAGTGGAACATGTCAGTTCCTTGGAGGATCCTTGGTCTCTTGATTCAGCAAGAAGCAGAACAGTGTGGCTCTTTCCACTACAGAAGCTGAATATGTTGCAGCTGGAAGCTGTTGTGCTCAAGTCCTTTGGATGAACCAGTAGCTTGAAGATCTTGAGATTGAGATAAAGGAAATACCAATAATTTGTGACAATCAAAGTTCTATCAACATCACAAAGAATCCTATCATGCATTCAAGGACAAAACATATTGAAGTTAGGCATCACTTTATAAGGGATTATGTTCTGAAAGGAGACATCAGATTGGAATACATCCCTACTGAAGATCAAGTTGCTGACATTCTGACCAAGCCTCTTGCAGAAGATAGACATTGCAAAATCAGAAGGGAATTGGGTATGGTAAATCACAATGAGCTGTAAGTAAGTTCTTATATACATCTATTTATAATTTCTGACATTGGATTAATATTAACTTTAGCATCAGAGTGAGTTTGATATAAGTTGCAGGTTCCCCTCATAAGTTTAAGTGACAATAGATCTGTATAATGGAGCTAATAAGACCTGCACAATCAAAAGATGCTGAAGGAAGCTGAAAATTCAAACTTCTAGACCAGTTTTGTAAGTTTAAAGATTTGAAATTCGTATTTTAGATGATTATTAGATGAATTTCCATGTTGAATTGTGTTTTTGAAAGAATTAACATGCTTAACATTTGAACTTAGATGCTCATCAGATGAATTTCAATTGGCTACACATTGTAACAGTCCTCTCTTAACCCTCGAAATTCATTTGTTGAAAAGTGGAAATTCAAATTTCAGAAATAAAATGCTAATGTTGTCTCCATTCAAAAAGATTGTTATACAAATTTTCATATCTCAAAATACACTTTTTAGAAACTCTTTACAAAATTTTAAAATTCAAATTTTTGAATCAAAATTCGTCTGTTGAAACATGCTCCCATAATTGGGTCTCTGTAAGATGAACTTTCACAAGTAAAATTCATCTATTTCTTGTATTGTTCATGGTTGTTTATTGTTTGAATCTCGTGAAGTTCGAATTTTGTTGAAACAAAGTTTGTCTGTTCACTTCTTGTTCTCAGAACTAAGTTTCTATCAGATGAACTTCAAGATGAAAATTCATATATTAGTAAGACTCTCCATATGGGTTAACTTGTAATTACTCGAAATTTGAATTTTGACCTTTTAAAATTCATCTGTTTAATGGTTACATACGTTAAAACCAAAGGTCTTCTTCTGAATAGATGTAACCCTATTCATCTCTCTCTCAAGTCTGTTCAAATCCTCTCTTCAATTCCCATTAACTCCGTTCACAAATCCTCATTTCTCACCGTTTAAACTTCTTTTCACACCTTATAAACCCATTCTTAGCATCTTTCTGAATCATTCACCTACGAGAATGGCAAGAGTTAAAAATCCAGAAGTTAGGAAAAGAGAGTCATGACCAAAGAGATCTGTCAAATCCCAATATGCCTCCAAGGAGGGTGAAACTCAGAAAAGGAAGGGTGAATCTAGCAAAGTATCTCCTTCCAAGAGGCAAAAAATAACTCCTAAAGCAGACTTGAAGAAATTTGCTCCTACTCCCTCGAAGAAATTTGAGCCTGCTATTCCTGTTGCTCTTATCTCTCCTGCCTTATCTTTCTCCTCTAGCATTGAATCTGGAGAATACTAGCTAATCTCGCTGCCATTGTGGAGCAATGCTCATATTCTACAGGAGTATACTACCAAATTTGTTAGTAAAATGGTAATCATGCCTCACTGTGTAAATTTGGAAGACTTCTTGATTTCTAACAACTTTAATGTCGGGATTTGGATGATTGGATTGAAGAATTTGTTAGAAATTTTGGAAAGATAAGATGATGAGGTTATTAAGATCCCACAAGAAGAAGAAGTGGGAAGTAAATCTAAGATCAAGGACCATCTGGCTAACAGATGAGACCTTCAATGAAGTATTAGAGATTCCAGGGCAAGATGGATTGAAAATTGACATCTCTGCTTCAAAATACATGGATGAAGCTGAGACTGTAGAAGAGGAAGGAGGCTCTTTCTTGAACTACAAAGAAAGTACAATTCTGAACACGATGTTCAGAAGAAAAGAGAACATGCCACCTCTAAGTTTGCTGAAGCCCACTGACCTCAGTGCCCAAGTCAGAATCCTACACTACATTGTGTCTAGGATTATTTTCAACAAAGAAGGCAGTTTTAATCTGATCATAAGGGCTGAAGCATATGTGATGGCAGCAATCATGCATGGCAAGTTAATCAATATAGGCCACATCATCCTCCAACGCATGATCAAGGCAAGAGATCAGAGGAAAGATTCTACCCTACCATATGCCTCAATCATCTCCAAGATACTTTAGTATGCCAGGATCTAACATCTAGAAAAAGGAAAAGGGAAGCCTATTGAAATCTTTAAAGAAGAAGAACTACAAAGGATGGGGATAGAAAAGAAGGATGGAAGATGAATTGGCAAGGGAACTGGAAAGATAGAAGATCTATTCCTTGAAGAAAATGTCTCCCAGTAACAAGTAGGAACCTTTGAGGCTGCTCCAAAATCCATGCCTCAGCCTTCTCAGCCTGTCCCATCTCCATCTCAGCCCACTTAGACATACATGCCATCCACTCCCTCTCCTTGGGCAAAACCAACCAAGATCACTGAGTTGTATGATAGCTTGTTTGTATTCATGCTGAGCATTAGGGATGAGCAAAATGCCAAATTTGCTCATCTGCAAGATCAGATTCATCAGTTGGCAAAGAATATGAAAGTGGTTACTGATGCATATGAGGACATCAAGAGTGCCATTCCCTCCACATCAGCTTCACCTCATCCAGGATTCTCTGAGCCTATTATGTCTCCTACTCCTGAGCCTCTAAGTCCTTTCGTGCTAGCCTCGCTTGAACCAAATGTTGATGCTACTGAGGCTACTGGCACTATGGCCATTCCACAGGCCTCCTGTAATGGATCAAGCCCTGGTCCTCCCTTGGACTATGGCATGGAGGAAGAGGCTCCTCAAGAATCAAGCTCCCATAAGCCTATTGCTAAAGATGCTCATGATTCAATTCTTTCTATTCAAGAATCTGAGCAAGTAGAGAAACTGGTGGCAGCCATCTCTACCTCACCATTCATACAAGCTGCCCTAAATGAAGAGAAAAGCATTGTACCTTATGTAGATCTAGCAGCTATTTCCCATGATACTATTTTACAAGCCCAAAAATTAAGGCTTGAAGAAATGTTTCGTCCTCCTGCTCCTACTCCCTCACCTCTTTTTGCCTATAGTCTCTCAGAGGAATGAAGAGCTCAATTGGCTGTTTCTAGACATGAAATGCAAGAGCTTCTTGAAGTTTCTAATGATGAGGACACAAGCCCTGAAGTTTCTGTACCTCTTCCAAAACTTAATCCTGATTTGCCTTTTATTCTTGTGTCTTTTAAAGCAATTCCAGTATCCTAGATACATCTTCCTGCTGTACATGTTCAAATTCCCGTTGAAGCCAAAAAGGGGGAGAAGTCATTTGAGCAAACTGGCAAATCTACTGTAGAACCATTTGACAAAGCCTACAACAAGAAGCCCAAGCCTAAGATGAAGTGATTAGATCTTAGGATTGCTTGGTCTTTCTTGTAGTGTTGTTTTATGAATGATAATCATGTTTTTGAATTTTGTGTTTGCAATGTCATATCTTTGTACTGAAACTATGAATGAATTAATTAGATTTCCTATTTGATCTATTGTACATGATGCACTTATCTTCTAATTTTAATGCATATATTGAAGGGGAGCTCTTTGAAACAAATCCAAGTACTAATCCAGTTTGTAAGTTGTTTTGTCATGATCAAAAAGGGAGAGAATGTTGAATCAAGTGTTTTGATGATTCTAAACTAATTAGAGCTTGGAAGGAAGATATCAAAGGTATACAAAAGATCTCAAGTGAAGAAATCCAAGAAAAACAAGTATAAGATTAGATATAGGATTTCTTATTGTATTCAAAATGAGTAAAAGACTTTGATCTTGCAAAAGAATGTTTTAAAAATGTAGTTTTACGATAATTTATGAAGTATTTGAAAAATATCCACTAATAGATGAACTTTGAAGTATTAAACTTGATTTGCTACTTTGAAAATTCAAACTTTGGTATCTGAAATTTGAACTTCGGAGTGAAAATATGTTAGTTAGAAAAGAGGTCCCTCTGACAGATGAATTTCATCCTTGAAAATTTGAATTTCGGATAAAGTACAAATTATGAAAAATAAAAAATTCATCTGAAGATAAGGCAAAGTTCATCTGAAAGGAAAGTTTTGAAAAAGTTCTAAGTTAGTCCTCTGACAGACGAACTTTGACATCGAAAATTCAAAATTCAGAAACATAGTTTGTAAGACTGTTATGATAGTCTTCTGACATACGAATTTTAGTATTCAGAAATTTGAACTTTGAATTAGGTCTGATAAGAGATCTCTCTGAGAAACAAACTTTGGTATTTAAAAATTTGAATTTCAAAAAGAAGAACTATTGTACCATATTGAGATGCCCACTGACAGACGAATTTTGGGCATCGAAATTCGAACTTCGAAGGCACTGTAACAATATGGAACAACTGTTCACACTTACTAGAAGAACTTTAAACTTGAAAATTCATATGTTCCAACATAGAAATATTTTCCAAAGATGAAAGTTCAAACTTTGCTTTAGAACAGACAAACTTTGAGTTACAACGTTAAAGTCTTTAGCTTACTGTCTTTGCAAAATTCATCTGTTGAGTCACCAAAATTTGTATTTTGAATGTCAGACGCATTAAATGCAGTTGGTGAACGAATAGTTTTTCAGAGTAACTGTTGGGTAACATCTCTAATAGCTAGATCTTGTCTCTAACATATAGTTAAGACAAAAATCTATAAGTAGAACTTCATTTGAAGATGTGGGTAATATATAGAAACTCTGCTAAATTCTTGAGTCAAAGTCTTCTGCTCTCACATACCTTATATCTTATACTTCAACTTTCATATACAGTCTAACTTAGAGAGTTCAATTACTGTAATCAATCTTATCTTCATCTGGAAGAAAGATTTTCTTATGAGGGAATTTCACAAGGGATTTGAGAAGCACTTAGCTAGAGTGCAAAGAGTAAGATTGTAAGGTCTTGGAACAGAACATCAAGTTGTACTGAGGCATTACGAGAAACCCAACAAATTCTTGCAAGATAGTGGAAAATATCAAGTGGTAGCTTGAGGACTGGACCTAGGTCAAGAGAAAGAGACCGAACCAGGATAAATATTTGTTTCTTCTCTTCCCTTGTTTTTCACTTGGTTATATTTTATACTCTATTTTTGCTGTCACTCTTGCTTTCACCACTCTCTTGTACTTTTGCAGAAAATTTTAATCTTTCCAATTCGCCCCCCTCTTGGGAAGCCAACATATCTAACACCCAAGCACCAATCTATTAGGATTAAGTGATGACAAAACCTCCAAGAAGACAAAAGGCAAGGAGAAAGCTAGTGATGATTGGAGTCATAATGACAATTATTACCTATTTCCTTACTATTTCGTATAAAAATATTATGTGAATTTATGAAGCTATGTGTTACTCCTATCATGTTCTGTTCAGTGTCTTATAATGTTAAGAACTTATTTTGAATAAGTTTGGGCCATGTAAGTATGCTATATAATTTGCTTTGAAAGTTAATATACAAATTTGTCTGTTTTGAGCACTTGATGGTTATGTAGTTACTGTTTGGATGGAACAATGTATGATATATATATATGTATTATATATGTTTTGAAAGTAGATGAGTAGAGCTTTCTAACAAGCTAAAGAACATTGGATTTAGATAAGCATGTGAATTGTTATGAATTTCCAAATTTAAGGCAGAAAACCTTAAAAAACTGAAATTTACCATATGAACAGTATTTTTTGTGGGATTTTTCTGTACGAATTGATGCGTTAAAATTCTAGTTTCATATTTTCCCTATGTAGAAGTATTTTAGATTATTTTTGGAGACTTTAATTACATTCAAATGATTTTTTGGAACTAGTTATAATTTTTCAAAATTCAGCTAGAAAAACTTGGTGACTAAATGAATAGTATTTTGAAATTATGATTTTTTTGAATTTGGTCTTTTAATGATTCTAGCTTCTAAAATGACTTATGTGGGAATTATATATGCTATTAAACATGGGAATAATATATGGAAGTAAGGTGTGACAACATACACCATTGATATCTTTTCTGATTGAAGAAATTTAGGCTTCTAGGAAAAGTTATTCTATGAATCAACACTTCAACTAAACCCAATCAGCGACAAAACTGGGTGGAAGGTACATAAGCCAATCTTTTGCTACTCCTTCAAGAGAAAAAGGAAATGCCCTTATCTTAACTTGATCCTCTGACGCACCTTGGGGTTATAGTATTGAACAGGCCATATGAAATAACTTAAGGTCCTTGTGTGAATTCTCACTTAAGGTCCTTGAGCAATAAGTGAATAAGCCTAGTTTTAAGCTTAAAATTGGCATCTAAAGCAGGATAATTAAGGCACCAATATTGAAAATGTTTATCAAGTGATGAAAAATGTCAAATAGTCCTATTATCTTGATTAGTTTGCTCATTATTATGATAGTTATCTTTATTTTGTTTTATGTTAAAACAAACAAGCAGAATCAATAGAATGACTAACAGAGGCAAGGGAATCGAAAGTATCAATAATCTCAATAGAATTAGAAAAAGAAGAAACTAACACATGATTTACTCTACTACTACCAGCTAAGAGAGTACAAGCCGTAATTCTTCTTCATTGGTGAAATGTACACTCAATCTCAGGATCCAAATCAAATAGTATATCAAAAGATGATCAGGTTATACATCTGTTGAATTAGTAGTTTTTATGATTCCAAACAACTGGAGTTTGGAAAGGAGAATATCAAAGGAGCATGAAAAGATAAAGTGAAAAAATCCAGTGAAGAACATGTGATGATTCTGTTGTTAGGATTTCTCACTATGTACACTAGGTAAAAAGTTTTGATTCTTACTTATTTATGTTACCACAGTACTTAAATGAGTTATTTCATAGTTATCCTATGTTAGCATGTGTTAAAATTGAAAAATACTAACTAAAAGATGAAATTTGTCTTTGACTCGTGTGTTTTGTGCAAAATTTGAATTTTGCTTAGTGAAGTTTGAAGTTACAAAGATTTTATCTTTGATAGACGAATTTCAATTATGAATTTTGAATTTCGGGCTAAGCATTGTTAGTGAAAGCATGTAAAATTCGTATGAAGCTTAGTCAAAATTTGAATTTTGGTAAAGTTCAAAGAGAGTTTAGAGTCATCTCCTATGATAGATGAACTTTGGACTTCAAAGTGAGAATTTTGAAATGAAAACTTGTGAGTCTTGTTAGAGCATGCTTATGGCAGATGACCTTTGTAGTTCATTCAAATGTCATAGAGAAGAACTTTTATACCACGATGAAAATGTCTTTGATAGACGAATTTCAGCTTTTGAAATTCAAATTTCAAATGCTTTGTGAAAACTTGAGATAACTATTCAAACTCTTTAGATGCATCTTCAATATAAAAATTTGTATGATCTAACATGAGATTTCTTTGATAAACTCAAAATTTGAATGCAACATTTGAACAGATGAATTTTGAAGTTCAACGTTGAAGTCTTTAACTGTCTGTCTCTGTGAAATTTGTCTGTTGTACCCCCAAAATTCAAAATTTAGCATGTTAGATATATTAAATGTGGTTGGTGAACAGAGATTTCTGTAGAGTAACAGTTGGTTAAAGTCTCTAATGGCTAAATCTTGTGTCGAATGACTAGTTAAGTCACAAATCTATAAATAAAACTTCATTTTAAGTTATGGGTAATGAATTGAAGTCCATCTTTACAATAACTCTGCTAAATTTCTGTATGAAAGATTTTTCACCCACACACTGCATTTATTGAGCCTTAAATTTCATATCTATTCTATTCTAGAGAGTATTTATTCTGTATAAAATCTTTTCTTCATCTGAAAGAAAGATTCTATGTGGGGAATCACAAATTGTAGAATGAGAAATTTTAGTGTTCTTAGAACATGGCACATGTATTGTACTGAGTCATTGCAAGGAGCCCGTTCAATTCTTACTGATAGTGAAAATCTCAAGTGGTGACTTGAGAACTGGACGTATGTCAAGTGGATTGGACTGATACATGATAAATCTCCGAGTTCCATGATAAATCTCTGAGTCCTCTCTTCTCGTATCTTACATTTATATTGATTCTCATTGTGCTCTATTTTTCTGCAAGCTTTTGCTTTCACTGTGAACTTTTATTTTTGCAGAAAAATCTTGAACTTCCTAAGTCACCCCCTCTTGGGAAGCTAACAATGCTAACAACATCATCAACAAAGGAAAATAAAAGCAAGTAGAAAGCTAGACCCATCAAAGAAATAGAAAATGAAAAAAAGAAACATACAAAAATATAATGCAAAACTCAGAAAAAACGCAACTCAAACAAGAAAGCACACATGTTACCTCCCTGGTAACGTTGCCAAAAATTGATGAGCTGTGTCAAAGGCTATATAATTTAATACTAGGTGCAAAAAGATTTGCATTATAGTGTGTAACCTAGGTCATTCTCAAAATGGTAACAATTTATGTGCAAGTAAAAGTATGTGAATTCCTAAGCTAAAATGATGCATCTAAATTATTAAAAACAATGAAATTATAAAAATTAAAAATAAGTGAAATTAACTAAATTAAAATTCAATAAATTAATGCAACTTATTAAACTATAATGCAACTCAAATGCAAATCCTAAATTAGTCCTAAATGAAATGAAATGCAAACTAACTAAACTAACTAAATGCAAATGACCTAAAACTACTAATGAAATGCAATTAAAAATACAAACTAATTATTACTAAATAAAATGCTAATGCAACTTTTTCTTTTCTTTTTATGAGATGCAATACAAGCTATTTAATATGCAAATGTCAATTACCAACTAAGATTTAAGGGGGTTTTGCAAACAATTAAAGAGAAAATAAAAACAAGGAAGTTTGAAATTAAATCTAAATCAAAACAAACAAATAATTAATTAAAACAAAATAAACACTAGAAAATTGAGAAAATGGAAAAGAAGTATGAATGGAAAGGTAGTCAACTATGGACTTAACAAAGAGAATTTGGGCTCTTCCTAAGTTAATCCAAATATTTAATTATGTTTGGATGTGATTAATTAAGTTAACCAATTAATTTAGGTACTTACCAACTATGCTTAATTTAAATGATTAATTAACCATAGCCTACCATAGTATTAATTAGGCAACCTAAATTTTCCTAAGTCAATTAGTTAACTTAATTAGATGTTAATTAAGCCTCTTAATTAACAAAACCTGGAAAATTAGGAAAATTCATTTAGTTACGCGTAATTAAGCAAATTAAATACCAATTAAGCTCAACCTAACTTGATATTATCTAGATTATATCATATGCCAATGAATCCATCCAAATAACATCAAGAAGGCAATAAATTCAAATTGTTTCTGATCTGGACAGTTAACAATATAAACTGAAAACAACATTTAATTAATTCAAATTGATAATTACATTGCCAATCCAATACATCTGACAATTCAAGATCAAATTCCAATCAATTTACATCAAGTTCAACATAAAACACAAATGAAAAATGAAGAAATAACAAGAGGAAAGTTCAGAAAACATCCCAAACATCAATTTGAGCTCCATTAAGCTCCAAGCTTAACACCCCTTCATCTCTTCCATAGTTGAGGACCAAGCTCTCCTGCCTCTCATGGAAATGACGATCACATCACATGGCAAGGAAGTAATGAAAATGAAGCTCAAAACAATTGGTGAAGAGGAAGGAAGGTATAGCACACGATCAAGCTCACTTTTTAGCTCTCATGGTGTGATTCTGCTGCCAAGCACAGTCGAAGTGGAAGGAGGAGTGAAATGGGTGAAAGGACGATGGAGAAGGTGGAGGGAAGGTTGAAGATAGTGGGGAAATAGAGGAGGGCCGCTGGAAAATGGAAGAGAATGGAAGGAAATGGTGGAAAATGAAGAGAAAGAGAAGTAGAGAGAGAGAGAGAGAGCTAAGAAAATGGAAGAGGCAACGACTAAATTGAAAAGTGGTGGAGGAAGGTTGAGAAAAAGGAACAATGTGGGAACAGAAGAGAAGAGCCGAATGAGTGGAGATTTGGAGGAAATATGAGAATAATGAACAATGAAAGAGAAGGGGAAGGGGTGTGGCGGTTGTTATGTCTAAACAAGAAGTGTTTGAATAAGAAAAGAAGGCTAAGGGCATGTTTGGTTGTGAGAAATAAGGTGTTAGGGAGGTGAAGTGGACTAATAAAAATAAAGGCAGATACACATAGATAAATAAAAATTAGAAAAAATATGAAAATTGGGAAAAAAATTTCCTCAATCTAATTGCCAAAGTATCCATTTAAAATTTCAATCTTCATGAATTATGACCTGTAAGAAAATATTATATCAGATAAATTATGTTTCAAATTAAATAAAATATAACATCTATCGGATTAAATTTTGATCAAAGGAAATTAAATTAATTATGGAATCAAATTTAAGCTTAATTTGGAAGAAAATTATGAGCCAAAATGATAAAAATAAAGGAAATAAGTTACTAAAAAAAAATAAATTTTCAAAGTTCTTTGACAATTTTGCCCCTCGATGAGTTAATTTTTAATTATTTCTTTAATTACAATTAAACCACAAATGACCCATAATCACTTTGATAATTATTAAATAAAATAAAAAGGAAGAATTAAATCCTTGAAATAATTTGGAAGAGACAAATAATCAAGTTAAAGCTTAATTTTCACAAATTATCCCAAAACTCTCAGTTAATCAAAATTAAGGCTAATTATATAACTATTATCTAAAACACATAAAATTATCAATGCTCGTCCTCCATCCTTCGAACGCAATTGGTCCTTTGATTTCATCTTTAACCTTTATCCTTTGTTGCATGATCTCCTCATCCTTTGAACTCAACCTTCATTCTTCCTCTGTGTTCATTGTTGAACTGACACCAGTGTGTTGGATCAAGAGTTTTGATGATTCCAAACCCACATTCAAGAGCTTGGATTGAAGATATCAAACGAGATCAAAGCTGTTTCAAGTGAAAATTTTCTGAGTATTTGCTATTAGATCTTTTGTAGGATTTTTAGTTTTTGTTTAGATTGGGTAAAAGATTTTGATTTGAGAAAAAGACGTTTTCAAACCTTGATTTAAAGTTAAATCTTTACTTATTTGAAAAATACTCACAAACAGACGAAGTTTGAAAGTATAACTGAACTGTCAAGTTGGAAATTCGAATTTTGCTTTTGGAAATTCGAATTTCGAGCTAAAACTGAATAAGTCTGGAGAGGTGTCCCTCTGTCAGACGAATTTCGGTCATTCAAAATTCGAATGTTCATCAAGTCTGAAAGAAGCCTTTTTGTGACAGACGAACTTCACTCTTTCAAAATTCGAATTTCAGACAAAATGCAATTTGTGAAAACCAAAGAAATTCGTCTGAAACTTTGCTAAAGTTCATCTGAAATCAAGAAGAAACTAAGTTTGAAAAATACTCTCTGACAGACGAACTTTGACTTAGCAACATTCGAATTTTTATCTGAGTCAAAGGAGCTACTTTGTGACATTCGAATTTTACTCTTTCAAAATTCGAATTTCAGTCAAAACAAAACTTGAGAAAATAGAAGAAATTTGTCTGAAAGTTTGATAAAGTTCATCTGAGATCAAGAATGATTTAAGTCTCAAAACTGGTCTCTGACAGACGAATTTCACTCTGCCAAAATTCGAATTTCAAAGAAAGTGAACTACTGTGCCTCTTTGAACGTTCAATGGACAGACGAATTTTGGGCATCCAAAATTCGAATTTTGAGGGTACTGTAGAAAATTGAAAACACTGTTCACAATTTACAGAAAAACTTTCTTCTTGAAAATTCGTATGTCACATTGTGAAAATATTTTATAAGTTTCAAAATTCGAATTTCACTCTATGGACAGACGAACTTCGTATTTTAACGTTGGAAGCTTTAACCTTCGGTTCCCTCGAAATTTGTCTGTTGGCCAACCAAAATTCGAATTTCAGTATGTCAGAAACATTAAATGCGGTTGGTAAACGGATAGTTTTTCAGAGTAACCGTTAGATAACTTCCCCAACGGATAGATTTAGTCTCTAACGGATATTTGAGACCTAAATCTATAAATACAACATCATTTGAAGTTGTGGGTAACGAATCAAACTTATATATACCGAATTTCTGCTGAATCTTCATCTCAAAAGCTTTTACCCTTTCAACTTCATTATTTGTACTTAAACCTTCATATCTACTCTATTCAAGAGAGTTATTCATTTGTAAACTATCTACTCTTCATCTGGAAGATAGATTCACTTGTGAGATGTATTCACAAGGGGATTGGGAAGCACATAGTGAAAGTGCTTGGAGAGTTTGAGAGAGCTCAGAAACAGAGCATACTCATGTACTGTGGCCCTAGCAAGAAGCCCGTTGAAATTCTTGCTGTATAGTGGACAAATCTCAAGAGGTGTCTTGGGGACTGGATAAAAATTTCAATCTTCCCAATTCACCCCCCTCTTGGGAAGTCAGCCTTGCTAACACAGTGAGCTCTGCTTCCTTTAGTTCATCATATTTAATGACCTCTAATTGTATCACAGCTCATATTTAGACCAATTTCCCATGTATCATACTCTATTTAAGTCTATTAATGTATGATTAGAGACTTGATTGCATAAAATAACTTAAACCAATGTTTTTCATTTTCAGGTACTATTCTTTTGGTTAACCTCATTTTACTTGACAAACTTTGAAAATTCTAACTAAATATAAAAAAATTTTATTGAGGTGTTTCAAGTCTCTAAAAATAGTTCAAAAGATTCTATACATGAAAAAAAAAGAAACTAGATATTTATTTGGCCAATTCATGCATTTTATTTTTCTAAAAAGTACTATAACAATGGTCAATTATGAAAATTCCTGATTCAGACCACAACTTTGAAAAATCACCATAAATCATACACAACTCCAAATTGAGTGATCTTGGTGTCTATACAAAAATCTTCATGTTTAATTTACAGCCATATAAAATACTCATACATTAAACCCCAAAAGTTTTTAACAGTACATGAAATTCTCAGTTGTGGTTACAATGGCCATTTTCATCATACAACTTTGTAAAATACACCTTATATATACATACATGATCATCTCTTGTCTCTACTTTGTACAGTACATTATACTAGGTCTAGATAGACATAATTATATTTAAATATAGTCCTAAAATCATAAACATCATTTTTGCAAGATATTCTAAACAAAATACTAAAGATAGCAGGTTCATTTTAATTAGTAACTTGCTTTTCCTTCTCTTTCTCCTCTTGGGAAGCATTGCCATAATTTGAACCTATAATGTTAGACATTTGGAAAGAGTTGAGATTCTAAGAATCTCAGTAATTACATCCATTTATACACATAGAACATCATAGCATTTTATGAAAATGTCAAAGAGTAAAACACTTTGTCATAATATGCCATATATTTTCATAAAGATTTTGGCATGGTAACACCTTCAAAATTGGACATCCAATAGTTATAAACTCTTCATAACAACACCCAACAATACATTAGACCCATTGTATGATAAAATAATGACATTAGCCACTGATTAGAACACTTCCATCACAAAGTGGCAACTTTAACTCTAAAATTCTATATTGTCATTCATTGAAAATTTCTTGTACAACACATTTGTTTTAACCTATTTTAGACTCAAGGAATCCATTTTTTCGGTCAAAATCTTGAAATTCTCTTTCCTTTTTAAAACCCTAAATAGGCAAAAAATTAACAAAATTGTAGAAAAATATTAACCCATCAAACTTTGATTCCAATGACATATTCTTGCATCTTGAAGGATTTCTATGGCTTTCCATAGTTTGATTTCTTCATAACTCCATTTTTACTCTCTACTCTCTTATAGGTCAAAATTTTCAGAAGCAAAAAGAGCGAAAATAGTCCTCAACATTCTTCAAAAACACTAGAAATCCAGAGAGAGTAGTTGCTAGAAATTACCTTGAAAATTTGAGACCAAACCTTTGGCTATTCCTCTTTCTTTTTCTCCTAGGGTGTTTCACATTCTTTGCTCTCTTCTCTTTCTGTTAAAATATGCTTGAGAAGTGAAGAAGATGAGTTGGGAGGTTAACTAAAGCAATTAAGTGTTAATAGGTCATAAAGTAGCTTCATCTTTGACTTTTTTGCCTTTCTTCTTCAAAAAGCTTTTTAATGAATTCCACTTATATCCTAATAAGTATCCAGACGTGCTCTACCTCATTTTGGGCCAAAAATTCCTTCAATAATTTTTGTAGACCAATATACCTTTTAACAATTAAATTTATTTATACCGATTAAGTATTTTTGCTGAAATTATCATTAAATTGGAATAAGGTTATCCAAAAATTAGTTTTAGTCTAAAATCATTATCTTGACCTAAAATATATTTTGACATAGTGTAATCTCTGTCCTTAAATCGATACTCTCTTTTTCTATAGTTTAAAATAATCTTTATTGGGTAAAATATTTGTTTTTAGGGGGAATCACATCTTGGAACCAGCATCTCAAATTAATCACAAAGAAAGACTTTTAACTAAAGACCAGTGGTAAAAATGGGAAGACTGAGTTGCAAAATTGGAAGAAAAAGTAGTAAAAAATTCTACTTTGTAATTAATTTGAGATATTGGTCCCAAAATGTGATTCCCCCTTTTTTTTATGATAAGGAAAGCCCAATTGGTGGAGTTCAACCACCCAAAGTGTAATGCCATACCTCCAAATACCTCTAGACTTGACTAAAACCTTCAAAAACCAACAAAACGCAACCCAAATGTCTCAAAACAACATTCCAAAACTTCAAAACAGTGGAAATGAACCAAACAACATCAAAATCTGGGCTGGGGCCACGGCCACTACAGTACCACCACGGCTCCAGCCTCACTTATTTTGACTCGCTACTGGCCTCTCTGGCATTACAGCTTGATACCTGGCGCCATGACGCCTCATGTTGGTTTTCTATACTAGCAAATTTCAATATCCCGAGTGAACTTCCGATGTGCATAACTTTATACTCCGACCTCCGATTAACTTGATTCTAACTCCTACAAGTCAATATAGTCCCAAACTATTCATAGACCCCTACTTTACCTCAATCCAACTCCGTATGGAGATTCTGGACCCCTGACACCATTTTTACCACTTATTGACCTTACCACTAACCACCTCCAATTGCCACTAAAGGTAAATGGTCACTTGAAGACCATTCATACAGGTCTAAAACCCCCAAACCAACTTGTCTAAAGAGGTTTCAGCTCAAAGGAACCCTTCCTCTGAGATTTGACCCCCCTTGAACCCTCTTTGACAAAATGGACTACAGGCCTTAAAACACACCAACCAGGCCTAAAAACACCTTTAATCATACATAACATATACATACAGCATCCATCCATACAATCCATATCCATGTCATACATTCATTGCAAAACATTCTATCCTACTTGGCACGAGATACATCATCTAAATTATACACAAACTACATAGACCTAGTATTCCCACGTCCGTTACTGCTCCCTCGACTTCTCAGGACTAGTGCCAGAACCTTCACCTAAAATGTTAGTTCATGGGAGAGGGGTGTGAGACAACATCTCAGTAACCGGGAACACACACACACACACATATACATATATTTCATACAACTCATGAATACAATGTGAAATGAATGGAATTCATGTCTCCCTCGTACACAGCTAGAACCACGGGCTATCGTCATAACAGGGCATTTTGTATAGGTAATTCCCTTCCAACAGTCGGTGAAGACTGATTCTGAGACATCACCAAGATCACCTCCCATTAGTGCATCCGGCCAAAGGTAACACTAACTGTAACGTCCGGCAGCTATTCGGGATTGACGACTGTCCCCACAAACCAACACAAGCCCTTTCGGTGTGCTTTGTCCTCACTCGCACACCTCCTTCCCAGGAGGTCACCCATCCCATAATTGCTCCAGGTCAAACACGCTTAACTGAGGAGTTCTTAAGGGATAGGCTACAGAAAAGGTAGGTGCACCTTGTTGATATAGGTAGTACCTATCAATTCCTTTAAGCTATCCTTAACCGTATAGTCCCATACCTATACAGTCTCTAGATCCCTCTCATTCCGGTATGTATTCGATTCATTCATATGCCCCTCCTGCTTAGAAGCCTGCCAGGAGCCGCTCCTTATCGGTGCCTCATTACTTTATCTGACCCCTACTTTTCTTACACCGGCGATCACTTCCCGCCCTCGTCAGCACTCGGATGTCACACGGACTGTGGCTCTCCTTCCCCTTTCCCACCACGAATTGGCACCAATTTAGGGAATGTGTAGTCAACTGCGTGCTTTTCCTTTCCTAGCCATAGGAGGCGATTTAGCCGTAAGGATCCTATCCTTATCCTCCCCAACATATATATTCCATCCTTATCCTCCCTAACATATATCATCATATATCATATCATCATCACCACTCAATCCACCATATATCACAATCTCATAATGTCATGTGGAGATGCTCATGTATCATCATATAATCATCATCATCATGTCACAATGTCATGTCACATCAACATCATCATCTCATATGTAACCATCATCATAATCATAACCATCATCTAGCTTTGTGCATACCACGATATGTAGAAAACAGTACACACAAACACATCTATATCTTGGTATAAAAGAAACATGCATATATATACATAAATATACGTACTATCATATCATACAAACAATACAATACAAACAAACACCTAGTTACCTCAAGTGTCAATACCACACACGCGGATTCCATGAACTTTTTGAGTTGTCCAACGCGCTTGAATCCCTCTCAGGTTACCAAACAACCTTCACAATATCATAATTCCTCAATTAACACAATATACCAATAACCAAACATCACAATTCAACCAATTTAGTCTAACCCAAGGTTCCAACACCCCTTTCATGCATCATTAAGCTTATAGGAACCATTCAAACACTACTCAACCACATACACTTCTGATTCCCAAGAGCTATAATCGAAGACAACCTAGGGTTAAGCTCAAATCATGCATAAATCCTTCAAAACTCATATCCAAGCAACAAGGACACTAAAACACACTTTCTTAACCCCATTTCATCCATTTTCAATCGGTGGATTTCGACCAGAACTGAAGATCCAAACTTATAACCAAAAAACCCCAAGTTTCAACTGAAGAAAATGGAGAGGGAGGAGTAGAAATCACTTACCCACGTGAATCCAAGCTTCCAAGGTCTGAAAATCACTCCTAGATGCCGAAAATCTCAAACCCTAGCAGAGCTCCCTTGTTTCTCCTCCATCACTCCCTTTATTTTCTTTCTTTCCTTCGCGTCTGACTGACCAAAATATTTCTGATTTAAATCAGAAACCTGACTCTCGCCGCGGCTCCACCAGTTTTCAGCTGGAAAGAGCCACTGGACAAGCTCTCACCATGGCGGCCCTACTTCTCACCACAGCATGGAACTCTTTCAGACTCCACTTGAACCTTCCTCCATCCTGTTTTCCTCCGGTTTTACACATGATGCCAAAACAAAGTCATGAGGGGTGTTACATAAAGGGCGGAGCCTGACTACCAGTTGGGTAAAACCCGGGTGTGAACCAAGCCTGCAATAGCTAACACTAAGTAATTAAGCCATTCAACATAGTAGTTTGAGTATCTCCCTTAAAGCAAGTTCCGTATACCAAATTAAGGCATCAAGTGGGCTCGAACCCACGAAACTTGCAAGGAGACACGCCAACCACTAAGGCAATGCTTGATGGGTAAAATATTACTAATGAAACTTTAATACTCAATCAATATTATTTTGATCTCATTAAATTTCAAATAATATTCCATTGGGTATAGCTCATCGAGGCTTCATTTTGCCTATAATTTTTCATATTTATAAAAATACTCTTAACTTGAGGTTAATTTATAATTTTTGAAACTTTTGGATCATTATTCGTAATTTTCCCCAAAACTTATTTCCATTTTCTCTTCCAACTTCAAGGGGCTAAAATGAAATAAATTTTATTTCTAGGTGCACATCATAATAATCCATACTTTTTTGGGACTATTTTGATAAGAATTCTTTTTTCTTAGGGTAAACTTATACTTTTCTCCTTTTTAGTTCTAATTCGGAAAATTATCTTTTTTGCCATGCTCGTTTATGTGTCTCTTTGTTTTCTGAAATTTTAGACACATTTTTAGATATAATCATTTTTATAATTTTAAACTATTTAATATCCAATAAAATTCAGGATATTACAAATTGAGTTCATCATCCCTTTTATTCAGTGAACTCCAAATCTGGGTTCATCTTCCCATATCTTTGATTTCAATTGAGGAAAGATGGCTTCTTCTCTAGATCTTTGAGTTCAACACTGAATTTTGTTGATTAGTTTTGGATTGTTGATATGGGATGTTGATCGGTGATGGTTCTTCCGCTGGGAAAGGAGTTCAATAGGGAGGAAGGGTTTTTATTTTTGGCTGGGCCAAAAGAGTACTTTCACATTTATTTGTAGTTTTTATTTAATAAAAAATAAATATCATCCTCTTATTTCTAATGTCATACCAAACAAACCACATATGTAATCATCATTCTATTACATCATTTCATATTTTTCCATCACATTACCTAACCCCTCCTGTAATTGAACCAAATGGGCTATAATATAATTTGTCTTTTAGAATCCTAGCTATGGTATGCCACAAAGGGGAATCACTTCCTTTGATAAGTCAAAGAGTCTTTTAAGCACACAAGGGAACAAAAGAAAGCTCACAATAATATTATGAAAATTCCATTCCATTGATCTAATTTACAAGAGTACATTAGACGTCTTTTATAGAGGAAGGCCAAGACAAAACCTAACCTAATTTGCTAAATAAATTATTAATTAATTCAGACCTACGCCTTTTATAGAGGAAGGCCAAAACAAAACCTAACCTAATTTGCTAAATAAATTATTAATTAATTCAGACCTAGAGCATAGAGGAAGGGAGGCGCCAAGCCTTTTTGAAGCCAAACCTGAAGCTAAATAATCTAATTAAATCCTCCTAATAATTAGTCCTAAGGATGGCGCCACTTTACATAACAAAATAGGAAACAAATAATTCTGAACAATCATCCGAAAGGTGGCACCGAAATTTGGAATATAAAGGAAAGAAAAAGAATCTGATTCTAGTTATTATTGTCCTTTTATGCCATGCCAATCTAGTCTTCTAAGCTTGAGCTCCACAAGCTGAAGCCTCTTTTTTATGTTTTTAAATTTGTCCAAGGCCTTCTAGTGTATCATACCTTAAGCATACTCTATCATTTAGGAAAAGTTTTGATCTCCCATAATATGATCTGAAGGATTTTATAAATTATAATGCTTTATGTTAATTTGATTAATTTGATGGATTTTATCCAATCCTATAAGTTTACTTGGAAAAAATAAATTGATTTAGTTTAAAATATCCTATAGTGGCTTAATTTAAAGTCTATTTAAATAATATAAAATGTTTAGCAATAAAACTTAATCTTCATAATTGATATACAACATTCTAATGATAGAATCGTGACAACTCAACTCTTGAATTATCATACATAATTATAGATATTAAATTTAGTTGATAAGCTTATTAGAAATTTAGTTGCAAATCATAAATAAAAATATTTAATAAGTTATAATATTTTTCATATTATAAATTCAAAATGGAAATCAGGAATCAGTTTAACATTTATAAATTCAAATTCAAATTATATTAAATTTAGTTGATAAACATATGTACTAATTAGGTTAGCCTTTATAAATTTAAATCCAAAGTTGTATTAAATATTGTTGATAAGCATATTATTATTAAATAGGTTAAAATTCATAAATGGGATGCTTTGTATACTTTTTAGAAAGTAGATTACTAGGAAGTATATTTCCCTATAAGTTTATGTATAATTTGCTTATTTCAGTTTTTAGGATGTTTAAATTATTTTTTAAATAAATATATTTTGTTTTAGTGTTGAAGACATGAATACTCTTTTTATTAAAGAAATGAATGAAAAAGAGCCAAGGATATTTTTGAAAAATTATCATAAACCACTTGGGAGATTTTGCTTGAGAAGCCAAACTTCCCTTGTTAAGCCAAATATTCCGGGAGTTTCTCTATTTTTTTAATTAGTGGCCAAGAAGTTTAAGTTCACCTACTTCCCCTATTCAAATTCAAATTAAATCTGGTGGAACCATATCAGTGTTGATTTAATTGAAATAAATTTTAACTGCATTTTTATTACCAACAATTTTAACTGCTTCAAATCACAGAATCACAAGCTTTTATATATATATATGTATGAATTTGTTATGATTTGGCTTAACAAGAAAATAGGAAAGATATGTTGGTCAATAGGATAAGACTCTAAGAGAACCAATCTCTTAGAACCTAGCCTTGGGATGTCACAAATAAAAATCACTCTTTTGATAAGTTTAAGAATTTTCTCAAGAACATAAGGGATACAAGAGAAAACTCACAAGAAAAGAACACAAGTTCTAAAAATTCATTCTTATTAATCTCTTTCTTGCAAAAGTACATATGTGGCTCCTCATATAGAGGAATAAGGCAACCAAAACCCTAGGCTAAAGTAAAAAAATGAAATTAAATAAAAATAATCAAATCTTATCAATCTTAAAGAAGGCACCACAATCTAAATGAAAAAGGAGACAAAATATTCTTGCGAATCACTCCTAAAGGTGGCATCTTTTTGTTGAAAAGAAAAGAAAATTCTAGAATATGATCTTTAAAAATTAGGAAACAATCAAAACTTAGTATCCAAGATACAATCTTAGACCATAGGCCTTACTTTTGAAAATTTAATAATAAAAAATGAAAATTCTAAATAAATTAGACTAAAGAAGACTCCTTTTTAATTGATCACATGAGTGACACATGATCACTTAAGTAATATCCTCCAATTGGGCGCCTCTTAAGCTTTAATCCGAAACTTGTATTTTGGATAAGAGCATTATTACATTTTTGGGCCCCTTTTGGGCTGTAACTCGAACTAAATAAGTGAACTCCAAAAATAACAACTTTTGGGTCAATCCTTTTATAGCGTTCTTCATTTTTTTGGACTTTGCTCCAATCTTTGGGCTTCTCAAGCTTTGCAATGGGTCTTTGGGATCCCAAACTTGCTTCCCATGTTCTTATTCAACACCTTGATCAAGTCCTCCAAGCTCTATATGCTTCTCTCTGAACTCTTACAAGTCATGCCTAGCGCTTACTCTATCACCTCTGTACCTTAAATCTTTAGAATAAACCTAGTGATGAATTAACGTACCTACTCTTGCACAGGACTATGTTGTAACTCAATGGTATTTTGCTCCAGAATTATGCGGTTCTTTTTTCTCAAAGGTAAGCGTTTTATCTTTGATATCTCACTTTCCCTTGTAGTTTGTATCATCCATCTTTAGATAAAAAAAGTTGAGGCATACAATTATTAATGATATGCACCTAATATTGATACTTTATAAATGTAATTACACTAGTTATGCTCAATTGAGCACTTCCAAATTTTGAACTCTTGCATCATACATATATTATGTTTTTTTGATTTATTTGATGCAGCACAAATTTTCTTGTTTTTGTTCTTGAATGGATGAAGGTAGATTTTTTTGTGATAGTAACTCCTAGTTTCTATTGTTGTTTGTCTCTAGTAAGATAACTAAATAGCATTAGAATTTGTCTTTGCTATCAACAATGCCATAGAAAGTTGACTTAAATTATCATCCTACTGAATTTTGATCAGTTGTTGGTTTTTCTATCTTTAACTGGTACACAGATGGTCAACGTACGTCATTGCTTATCCTTATTTTATTTTTAAATTTCATCACTTTACCTTCTTCATATATAGTATGTTATTTTTTGATGGGTATAGTGATACTTTATTGATATTGTGCAAAAGAGGATTCAAATATATCATACCATGGCTGGCATCTTGGTGATGTTTTTCTAAATGAATGCTGAAGAAAGACTTGCATAATATTTTTAAGTAGTTACCAAAGTTGAGAGATACAATGTTGGGGGATATGACATGAGCTATGAATTGATGATTTTACCTACATATAAAGGTTTTGTGATTTATTCTAAAACCTCAATCTGAACATATTGCCTTAATGGCTATACACACTGTAACACCCCTCATGATATTTTTCTTGGCTTTGTGTTCGGGATCGGAGGAAACAGGACGAAGGAAGGCTCAAGTGGAGTCTGGAAGAGCTCCACGCCGCGGCGAGAAGCTTTCCAGTGGTGTTGTTTCAGCTGAAACTGGTGAAGTCGCGGCCAGGTGTGCTGGAGTCGCAGTGAGGATCGGGAAATTTGTTTAAATTCGGATCATTTCGGACGAACAGAAAAGAAAGAAACGAAGGGAGCGACGGAGGAAACCGAAGGAACTGAGCTAGGGTCCAAGATTTTCGGCCATTGGGAGTGATTTTCGGACCTCAAGAGCTTGGATTCAAGTTGGTAAGTGTTCTCTACTCCTCTCTCTCCATTTTTCTTCGGTTGAAGTTTGGGATTTTTGGTTGTAAGGTTAGATCTTTGGTTTTGGCCGAAATCCACCGATTGAAATGGATGGTTTGAGGTTAATGTAGTGTGTTTTGGTATTCTTGTTGCTTGGATGTGAGTTTTGAAGGGTTTATGTATGATTTGAGCTTAACCTTAGGTTGTTTTTGGTTAGAGCTCTTAGGAATCCGAAGTGTAGAAGGTTGTGTAGTGTTTGAGTGGTCCCTAAGAGCTTATTGATGCATGAAAATGGCGTTGGAACCTTGGGTTATGTTAATGTGGTTGAATTGTGATGTTTGGTTTATTGGTATATTGTGTTAATGGAAGAATTGTGGTATTATGAAGGTTGTTTGGCTAATCAAGAGGGGTTCACGTGTATTGAACAATTCAAGGAAGCTTGTGGAACTCGTGTGCATGTGGTAACGATAATTGAGGTAACCGTGTGTTTGTTTATTTGTATTGTATTGTATATTGGTGTGTGTATTTATGTATATATATATGCATGTTTCTTTCATACCACGATATTGTTGTGTTGTGTGTACGGTTTTCTATATATATATCGTGGTATGCACACAGCTAGTTGATAGTTGTGATGACTATGATGACGATATTGACATGACATGACATGATGCATACATGACATTGTGATATGACAATGATGATGAGTATATGATGATACACGAGCATCACCACATGACATTGTGAGATTGTGATATATGATGGTTTGGGTGGTAATGATATGATATGATATGATATATGATTAGGGAGGATAAGAATGAGATCCCTATCGCTAAATCCTCCCCTATGGCCAGGTGAGCCAGGTGACAGTGGACTGCACCTTCCCTAAATCACCACCAATTCGAGGTGGCCCAGGGGAAGGAGAGCCACGGTCCGAACGTTAGTGTTACCTTTGGCCAGGTGCACTAATGGGAGGTGAGCTTGGTGATGTCCCAGAATCAGTCTTTACCGATTGTTGGAAGGGAGTTACCTATACGAGATGTCCTGTCATGACGATAGCCTGTGGTTCTAGCTGTGTGCGAGGGAGACATGCATACCATTCATCACACATTGCATTCATGAGTGTATGGAATATATATGTGTGTGTGTGTGTTTGTCCCCGGTTACTGAGACATTGTCTCACACCCCTCTCCCATGACTAACCTTTCAGGTGACGATTCTGGCACTAGTTCGGAGAAGACGAGGGAGTAGCTGTGTACGTGGGAATAGTTTATGTAGTGTGTGTATTTTGCATTTGTACCTTGTGCCAAGTAGGATAGAATGTTGGTAATGGATAGCTTAAAGGAATTGTTAAGGATTATTATGAATGATATGGTTGAGGCTGGTTATGTATGTGGTATGTATGGTTGCATGGTTTTGGATGTGAGAAGTCTGTATGTTGGTGTTGGTGAGCCCAGAGTGGTTTTAGGGCCTGTAGCCCATTTGGGTCAAGTTGGGTTCCAAGGGGTCCAATCTCAGAGGAGTGGTTCCTTTGAGGTGAAATCTCTTTGAACAAGTTGGTTTGGGGGATTTAGACCTGTATGTATGGTCTCGGAGTGTCCATATGCCTTGAGTGGCAATTTGAGGATGCTAGTGGTGAATTTTAGTCAATAAGTGGCTAAAATGGTGTTAAAGCTCCAGAATCTCTATATGGAGTTGGATTGAGGTAAAAGTGGTGTCTTTGGATAGATGGGGACTAGATTGACTTGTAGGAGTTGGAATCAAGTTAATCGGAGGTCGGAGCATAGAGTTATGCGCTTCGGAAATTTGCCCCGGAGTATAGAAGTTGCTGATATGGGATATCAGCAGGGGGCACCGTGGCGCAAGAAGGCAGGCTGCGGCGCCAGAGAAGGCAATAGCAAGGTAGAAACAGGGGAGGTCGGAACCACGGCGTTACTGTAGCGGCCGCGGCCCCAGCCCAGTTTCGGTGGTTTTAAGGTCGTTTCCGTTGTTTTGAGGCATTGGAGAGTTGTTTTGGGATGTCATGGTTGTGTTTGGTTAAGTTTGGAGGTGTTAGGAGATAGGGTGTTACACACACACACACACACATATATATATATATCCCATTTTTGTTTCTATGTGTTAATAGTCTATTATCTTTTGCAGAAGCCTTTTAGCACAAGACCAGTTTACTTCATCATTTATTTATTTTTTTAATTTGGCGGTATATCATATAAAAAGCTATATATACTTATAAATTGGGCAGGTAATTAGGAGCATGAAGCTCGTGTTGGTGTGATTTGTGAATATATTAGTTTAAGCATGCTGGATTTCCTTAGCTAAAACTAAATAGAGAATTGAATTCGTAAGCAGCAGATACGGAAACATACCTTGAACTTGGCAAAGTGTAGATGATATTAAAAGATAAGGTATAAGTATAATAATAAGAAGAAATAATACACCCATTGAAGCTAGGAAGACAATATTAATTTGCATCTAAAAAAATGGAGTGATTAAAAAAATTAACTGCTTGTTAGTTTTCAGCATCTAAACCAGCTTTCTTCCACTTACCTCTTTATTTTATTGATAAATTTGTTGATTGTTCATTAACTTTTGCATCTTCACTGATATTGGAATCTTTCTTTTTCCTGATCACCCAAACATTGAGAACATTCAAGGTCTGATTGCTGAGATGTTTGGAATGACACTCAACGAGAAAAATGAATGTACAAGAGCTTCTTGTCTATCGAAGAGGTTGGAGCAAGAGAAGAATATGCTCCTAATATCGGATGATCTGTGGATGTTAGTATGAGTTCTACTTTTGGAACTAAGTATCTTTTTTCTCAGTTTTTGTATTTTATTTTATTCTTTCCATTATAAGCATGCTGGCATTTGTAAATGACAAAGCTACTTGTTATGGTTTTTATCAGATTGTATATTAGGTGTTTTTCCTTGATTGTTTAGATTGTATCCTAGGCTTTATTTTTCCATTTTTTGCTTTTGTGGATTAGTGTATGTAATTTTTTTTATTTATTAATAAAAGTGACATTGATTTGTAAATATCCATTAATATAATAATTTTTTTGGGTTAATAGGTTTAGTAGGTTGTATATATTTTGATCAAGGTTCAAAAAACCGGACCGGCCATTGAACTGGATGAGGCAACGGTTCAAGGTTCAGTAGTGAGACCGGGGTCAAACCGGGGTCGGACCGGTTGTGAATAAATTAATATATTTTTAATAATATAGATAAAAAATATAAATGATATTTATTCATGATCATAAAATTAACATTTATTCTAGAATAAAAAGTAAATTTAATAATATATGAAAAATTAAAAATATTATTAATAAGTTTTACAATCTAATATTAAAATCTAAATAAGTTAATATTCATCTATAATTATATTTTGAATTCAAAATAATCAATTGATATTCTATTTTTATCTTATTTGTTAAGTAAATTTATCATTATTAATAATTATGTATTACAATAATACTTATAACATATTATAATATAGAAAGAAAAAAATTTATATTAAAAATAATGCTACTTAATACTAAAAATAATATTATTTTATTTTAAAAAATATTTAAAAAATTAAAAAATTTTAAAAAGGGGGGAGACCGGTTCAAACTAGTTTTGTACCGGTTTTTGACCGGTTTCCACTGGTTCGAAACCCCCCGGTTTCCATCTATTGCCGGACCGGACTAGGGGCCGGTTCCTGGTCGGACCAGTCGAACCAGCCGATCCGGTCCGATTTTTTGAACTATGATTTTGATCCTAGATTAATCCAGCATCAAAATATATTTTTTTAAAATATATGGATATCCTTTGTAGCTTATTATTTGTATAACTGCCTACAAAAAATGGACTTTTGTAAATGAATATATCAAGAACCACCTACAAAAGTCCACTTTTGTAGGAGGTTAAGTCATCTTTTTAAAACAAAAGGAGAACTTTTGTAGGAGATTATCTATATAATCGCCTATAAAAGGGGACTTTTATAGGTGGTTAATAACTAAATACAAAAGTTGCCCCATTTTATGGCTCTCCAATAGTAGACGGTTCATAATTACCAAGAAAACTAAAAAATAATTGCCTAAAAAGCCCATTCCTGTAGCAGTGGGAAATGGTTCCTAAATTAGGAAGGTCCATTCAAAGTACATGAGGTACTTCCAAGGAACACATATTGGTTTTCCAGCGCCGATCTATTAATGGGAAATATCTAAAGAAATGCTTTCTTAGGATGCGGGAGATCCACAGGGATTGCGAGTACTAACATGGGCCACCACATGGTCTTGGGAGCCAAAAACGGTGTCGTAAGTTATGCATAATAATAACAAATATCAAAGAGGATCACTCAACAAAAGCAAAATAAGTTCACAAAAATGGGCACAAAGAAAACATTAGAGAAAAACAAAAATAGACAATATGAATTATCCTGTAATATTGTTATCCATCAAATAGTTCTCAATTAATGAAGCTAAGGTCAAGATATGTAAAGGAGGCCTATGTATTGCATGCTCTCAGCCATGCTTCACGCTTATAGAGGAGAGTGTTAGATGCTTGCACTCCAAATTTGACCTTTGCTCTCATCGAGTTTATGAACTCCTCATGCCTCACAAAAGCTACAGTATAATCAGATTTCACCTAATTCACTTGAGTTATGGAAGCATGACATGCATTTTTTGCATCATGTGCTTGCTCTCTTGCTTCTTGCAGCTACCCTTTCATCTCACGGATAGCTCTAACTCGACAACTATAACATCCAGATTTCTTAAATGTTATGTTGTGATGCATATAGAAATTTTATGGTGAAGGCATGATTCAAAAATATGATGTGTGTTATATGTTGATTGAATATTATAAGGGGTAAAATTAAGTTCTCCTAAGGCCCTTAGAAGAAATATGTTCGGTCCTTAACTGAGATAAATTTCAAGTTCGGTCCTCAATTATAATTATTTTTGAATTTTTTTGAGAATTATATACATGTGTAAATTAACCTTTTGATATAATGAATCCTGTTAAAAGAATGTATTGAGCTCAAAAGATACAATCCGGTAATGATATAATATAACACTTTAACTTTAGACCTTATTTTCCATGTATTGAACCTTATATAAAGTTCATTTAAGTCAGTTTAGAGTCTTGAATCACACGAGGTACCAAAATAGAAAAATTTAAAATTTATTATTACTGTTCATTTGATCACCCTATTTTCTAGATTGAACTTTGAAAGATTATAGTTAATTCTAGAAAAATTGTATAGAGGTGATTTGAGTCTCTAGAAATAACTTGAAATATTATCTATATGGAAAAAAATATGAAACTAGGCTTTGGTCAGGCCAATTAGTATAATATTTAGCGCAAAATTTATTATTAATTTTTAGCTTATATTTCTATCCAGTTTCTGGGTTATAATTTTGGAAATTTATTTCTCATCCTATTCGGAGCCAACTAGTGCGTTCTTTATATCCATAGAAAGCTTTACATGCCTATTTTCTAAATATATTTATCTTATACATTTATTTCATGTGAGTAGATCAAGAAATCATCTTAAACCATTTAGGGTCAGAATATAACTTTTACGAGAACAGTTTTAGGAAAAATGACATATCTTTCTTTATATAACTCCAATTGTATTCAAACTAGTGCCATATTACTCATGAGACATGAATATTTCCATACTATAAATGGATGAATTTTTGGATCATTGTACGATTTTATACTACATTTCAAAATAAGTAGTACCTACAGTCAAAATTATAGTTTTTCAGCACTATCCAGTTTTGACCCTTAAATTTAAAAATTTATAATTAATTCTATACTTAACCATTTGAGGTGTTCTTTCACTTCCTAGAAAAATTTAATGTCTATTTTCTAAGCAGATATACCACTAATACCTTAAGCCCAGTTTTAGACAGATTAACTTTGTCTAACTGTACAACCTACCAATTGGACATTTTTGTGCCATAACTTGCATTATGAGTCTCATAATCATAATACATCATTGAGTTCTATCCATATTTCATATTAAACATTATATAGGATTCATAGGGACATAACTAAGGCATCATACAAAATTTAGCCTTCATACATAAATTTGTACATATTTTCAAAACATATAATAATAACTTGTAAAATCAAGTTATTTATCACTCTCTTCCTCCTTTCCCTTTGCCTTCCTTGGATCCTTGGCTTAACTTGTGCCTATCATGATTAGTATTTGAGATATTGAGATTATAGAAATCTCAATAGCAAGTCACATTTCACACATGTATATTATCAAGCAAGCCATAAAACATCAAATAAATCATGTTAAATCATATAAAATGATATTGTTCATAAAAATTTTAGTAGCATAATGACTTAGAAAATAGATATTCTGGGCAATATTCCTCTTATAAAAATAGCCATAAACAGTAACCAAACATCATAAAACAATATGGTCATCATAAAACATCATAAAGCATTGCAAGATAATAAAGTGCAAGAATTGTAAACTTTGCTACCTTAGTGAAATCCTTTAATCTTTCCTCTTGCTTCCACACATTTGAGGAGTTTTCTTAGGCTTTTCCAAACCCTAAAATATCACCCAATAGTCACTTTATTTATTGGTTCTAGGAATTACTTCATAAAGACTCTTAAAACCCTAAAAATTCCCTTTTCTTTATCTTTTACTTTTTCTTGAACCTAATTTAAGGAAATCCATCATAAGAAATCTATTTTTGACATCATTTTGATGAAAATCTCACTCCTTCATGGACCTCCATACTGGCCAAATTCATGCACAAGATAGGAGAAAGTTAGTTTTCTTTGTAGCTTGCTTCAATCTCTTGAAAACTTACTTTTGACTTCAAATCATGCCTTTTCTTACTTAGTTTCCATGAAAACACTTTCTCTTTCTTCCTATCTCTCTTGGTCGAAATCCATACTTGAAAAGGAGGAGAAGAATAATCAACTTAACCATGGAAAATTACTTGAAAAACTAGCTTGAAGACATAGAGAAACTTACCTTAAACTTGATCTTTGAATCTTCAAGCTTTCCTCTTTCTTTTTCTTCTCTCTTCTTCACACCTTCTTCCTTCTTTCTTATGAAAATTTTTGAGCTCTTTTCCTCCTCTTATACAGCATACTAGGTTGGCAAAAGGAGGGAGAAAAATAAAAATCCCAACTTGCCATAATTGCCCATCAAAGTAGTTTAACACTTGTGTGGCTTATAACAATTGCTTCCTAGGGTCTTCTACCTCAAAATAATAAAAAATTCCAATCCTCCATGTGATGAATAAGTGACACCACATTAGGGGGACATGTGTCCAAAATATTGCATATTTTTCTTAGTCCAGATATATCCTATATCGATTTACCTTATGCTTGGATAGATAAAATTACTTTTGCAATATTTTGTTACTTTATGGATACATGAGTAAATTATGTTGGGATCTGTATTTAATTTAATATCCTATCCAAAATAGTATAAATGTGGGGCCCACATACTTCCTTTTTATTTACTTTTTTTATTTGTGGAGCCCACCGTATTTTTTTAATCTTTTCTACAAAATTATACTATATTTTGTAGTTAATTTCTTTCCAAATTGAACCCTTTGGTTTCAATACACTATTCCATTAGGTCTAGGATGCCATAAGGTTCATTTGAACATAAATATATCAAAATTATGAAATTGCCATTACGAGGGACCAACTTACAAATTTGTCTTTATTTGTCAATGGTCTACATACTTGTCTTTTTATTTACTTTTTTTTTATTTGTGGGGCCTATAGTATTTTTTGTCTTTTTTTGCAAAATTGTACTGTATTTTGCAATTAATTTGCTTTCAAATTGATCAGTTTGAACTCAATACACTATTCCATTGGGTCCAGCATATCATAAGATTCATTTTGACATAAATATGTCAAAATTACGAAATTCCCCTTAGGAGGGGTCATATTGCAAATAACTTTTCTTTAGGGACCAAGTTGCAAATATTTTTGGGGACCAGCAAATAATTTTTCTTGTAGGGACCATTTTGCAATTTTATTTTTCTTAATACCCCAAGTTATAAAATGGCCATTTCACTTCTTTTTCCATCAATTTACACATTTTTTAGCATATTGTACTATTTTTATGAAATAGAAGATGTTACAAACAGATTGTAAAATGCAAAGGAATAGATAGATATGTGGGCCCCACAAAATAGTAAAAAGAAAAAGGAATGGGAGCCCCACATAAAATACTATTTGGGATAGTTAGTAAGATAAATATAGATCTCAAACCAGTATATTTTTTGTATTGGATAGTAGAACAGATGTTGCTCTCCTATGGACCAAAATTTATGCACATGTTTTGGAGAATATTTTAACAATTAAGAGGAAGACCCTAGCAAGGGAAAAATTCTAGCCATTGAATCCAAGTGTGAATGAATGGTTGAGAAGCAAATCTTTTGTCTATAAAAACCCCTTTACCAGCCCACTTAGGCTAACCATAATGAGGAAAAAATAGAGAGAAAGCGCCGAAAAATTAAAGAAAGGAAGAGAGGAAAAAGAAGGAAGATGAAGGGAGAAGAAGGAGAAAGAGCTAAGTGCAAGGCAAGAGGTCAAGAATCAAGTTTGAAGTAAGTATGTTCTTTAATTTTAAGTTAGATTTTCATCGGTTTAAGTTAGAAATAAATGAGTTCTTCTCCTCCTCCTTCTCCTAGGGTCAAGTTTCAGCCAAGAGTAGTAATCATGTAAGGGATAATGTTTTCATGCAGGTAAAGATAGAAAAAGCACATATTAGGTGAAAGAAATTGAGATTACATGAGTTTAAACAAATAGACCAAGGGAATTCTTTTCTTCCTCTTAAGGTGATGGGTTTGACCAAGTAAAATGGGGAGGAAGGGGTTGGAATTTCATGAAACCAATAGTAAAAATGGAATTCTCATGCATGAATTAGCAAAGGAGAGGTTAAACTTTCAAGATTTAGCGAAGTATAAGAAATGTAGAATTTTAGGGTTTCAGGTTCTTTAAGAAGTTGGCTCATGCAACTAGCAAATTTGGTAAGTGTATTGTGATGGCTTTTGGTTTGGGAAAACCCAAGGAAGCAAGTGGACAAGCTAAAACAAAGTAGTAAAAGCAAAGGAAGCCATTGAGGTAGCAATTTATATTTCTTACTTTTATATTATCTTGAATTATTTAATGATGATTCTTGAATTGCCATATTGTTGTTATTATGTTCTGTGACTAGTATTGGCTATTTTTGACTTGAGGGTAATGTTTAAGATGTCCATTTTCTAAGGAAAAACTCTATCGAATTTTTTATTTAACATTTTATGCCAAAATCTTTATTTGACATTATGGTAGTATATGTTATTATATGTTTTATGATGTTTTAAAGTTTGCATTATGATATAAATACATGAAATGTTATTGCTACTGAGATTTTTTAATCTCACTGTCCCAAACCACTAATGATGCTAGGGCCAAGCCATGAATGGAAACAAGGAAATACCAAAAGGAATGAAGAGGAAAATGATGAATGAGAGTTATTTATAAGAATTATGATGTGTTATTTGGAATTATGTACAAATTTATGATTATGTTCCTTTGAACCTCTTTTAATGTTTGGAATGGATAATGAACATATTTTGGTCTTGTAATAAAGTTATGGAGTTAGTTATGCAAGGTATTGTATAAAATATCTTTTGGTATGCTGAAAAGTTAGGAAGGAAATTCTGTGTAGAACAGGGTATAATGACCAAGTGATTTGTATGTCTTAAAAGTAGACATAATGAGCTTTTAGGAAGACCAAGATTACTCAAATTAGTTAAGTATGGAATAAGTTATGAATTTTCAAATTTATGGTTAAAAATATGGACAATTTTGGAAATGCCAAATGAACAGTAAAGTTCACAAATGATAATGTACAAATTGGCACAAAGAATCTCCTGTTTCATATTGTTTCCATGTAAAGTTGGAATGACTGAATGAACAGTAACCCAAGAAAAGAAAATTTTTTGTTTTGGTCATTTATGTGATTCAAGCCTCTAAACCCTTTCAAATAGCCCCCAAATGAAGTAAAATACATGGGAAAAGAATGGTAAAAGTAAGGTGTTACATTTTTTGTATCAGAGTCAAGATTCAAGCAAAGACAGCTGTGAATCTTTAAATAGGAATATGTTAATTAATTATTGTTCCTTTTAATGGATTGATTGACTAGGATGCTATTGTGTAATGAAGATAGGTAATTTGTCTTCTTCTAGCAATAGCCAAGGTTCCAATCATAACGGGTGGTTGGACTAAAGTCTAAGGAAGTAGCTAGAATTAAAGTGTTGGTTAGTTCCAATAATGTCCTCGGAGAAAATGTTAATGAGCTAAGAGTTAATCTAAGACCTCAGTAGCTTGGATATGATGCTATAGCAGCAATACCTCTTCAAGCTGTTGCAACTCAAAAACAGGGAATAGAAGTCGAGAAAGATGTTAATAATGAAGCCAGGTTTGTTATGGACTCAGATAACATGAGTTATAATGGTCCAATTAATGTAGAATATATCATATACTGGATAGTCTGCAAATGTTTTGAGACATGCCGGACATATCTTAGAGCACCCAACTAGGTGCTAATCTTCTTGAATATGGTAGTGGATGTCAAATACTTTCTAGCTAGGTGAGGGCTATATTACCCAGAGTTGCTATGGATCAACACAATAATCAATGAAATCCCTAATGATTTCTTCTGGACACCTATCAAGGCAAGGTTGGAAGGTATGAATTTGCTAGGCTGGAGGAATGTGTAAAAGCTTACATTATTTCAAGGGATATTCAACTAAATGATAGGGTGGCAGAAATGGATGATAAAGAGATGGACCCTCAAAAAGACACTAGCCTTAAGCTTTCATTTGATGATGCCCACAAGACTCAAAAGATTGTCACAAAGCTATTTTGGGATAGTCAAGAGAACTTCTTTGAGTCAAGGATCCTCACTTTCCTAGACTTAGTCAGAGATGCTAAGGAGTTTATGGTGTCCTAGAATTATTTTTATTTTGAGGTAGCTAGGATTGAAGCGATGATCAATGTGCTTCCTGACAATGACTACTGGATGCCAATCAAAGTTAGACTTCAAGATAAGATGCCAGAAACTTTTCAAGAATGCATTAGAGAATTGGCATACAGTGAAGCCATACTACTAGAGCTAGAGAGTTCTGATATAGATCCTGATAAGGACCCAAAGAAAGATCTTGAAGAGGACCCAAGGAGGATCCTGAAGAAACCTCTAGCGAAGAAGATGAAAGCTCTAGTACTTCGTGAGTACTAACAAAGGAATATGAATATTCATGTACATATAAGAACGCTTATGATTGAAAGTTTTGATTGTAATGTATATGCAGTCATAGGTTATTTAGGAAATAGAAAGGAAATGATGGATCTGTCATGATTGTGTAAGCCTTATTTGAAAATTTAATATATGTGAATAAAAGTATTATGTTATTGTAATCCTTTAAGTGCAAGTTATTCTATGTTTTATGGATTTCTAAAGAATTTTGATTGTTATTTGGCTATAAAATTGTTCGTACTAGAAGATAGACTAGAACTAAAATTCCTGAACAAGCTTTTAAAGTGACACAACCAGTTGATCCTTCACAAGTTATTACGGAAAGATTGGATCAACAATAATGCATTATTGAGCAGTTATAGTGAATCGTAGATACTCAGAGATAGAGACAGGAGGCAAGAGTTGAGAACTTGCCTCCAAGACAATATTAGCAACAAGTACCCCAAGCTGCACAAATAGCATGAGCAGTTAGGACAATGATTGATTTAACCAATTAGTACTATGTTATAGCCTAAAAGCATTTTCCTCCTTCATTTGATAGGAAATTTGATGTTAAAGTAGCAGGGGATTGGGTTCTAAGTTTAGAAAATATTTTTAGATTGAGGGGATGTAGCTCTAAAATGAAGGCATTGTTGGCCACATATATGCTTAAGAAGGAAGTGGATAGATGGTGGTGGAATACTGAATTGATTTTGCAGGCTTGGAACATTCTCCTATCATTGGAAGTCTTCCTGGAATAGTTTTATGACATATTTTGACATATTTCCCATGATCTATCCAAGGTGGAATGGAAGTAGAATTCATTATCCTTTGGCAATTTTAAGATCAATTATTTGATGAATATATGGCTATGTTCATATAGTTTTCCAGGTATTTCACCTATCTCTAGCAGCATGATGATGAGAGGTGTAGGACAAAAAAGATGGAAACAGGATTAAAGCTTGCTATCAGAGAGCGGGTGGCCCCAATGCAAATTAGAACCTTCAATAGGCTAGTTGAGGTTAGCAGAATTACTGAAAATAGTTTAAATAATAAAAGTATCATATATGCTTCCCCAATGAACACTAAGAAAATTGTAGATATAGGTGAAACCAATAAGAAAATGGGGAGGCCATAGAATAATAATAGCAGGAAATTCAAATGGACAAGCAGGAGAAGGGGAGAGAATACACAAATAGATGTTCTAGTTTGCAAATAATGAAGAAGGGATCATGGCAGGAGGCCATGTTTGGTTGGACAAAATGATTGCTTTTGGTGTGGTAAAATTGGACACTTTGCTTGAGATTGTAACATATAGGTGGCTAGATCTATACCCCAAGCACATGGAAGAGTTTTTGCTCTATCTCAGCAAGAGGAACGACTATCATCTAATCTTATTGAATATATAATTAAAGTTAATGATTATCTTGTACATGCATTGTTTGATTCAAGTGCTAGTCATTCATTTATATCCTATGATTGTGCTAGATGATTGGGCCTGATTATAACTATGTTGCCATATGATTTACATGTGTCAACTCCCATTGGGAATAAAGTCATTACCTCCAATGTTTGCTTGAATTGCATTGTCCAATATGAACACTATAGCACCACATTGGATTTGATATGCATGCCCTTCCCTGATATTGATATTATTATTGGCATGAACTGGATGTTCACAAACAATGTCCTTCGAGACGGTAAAAATAAGACCTTGATCTTGCATACCCATGAAATTGTTCCATATGCTAAGACTAAGCTGAATTTTATATTGGCCTCTCAAGTTGAAAGGGAAAATGACGTCAATGATATTTAGTCTTGTTTGCAATAAATGTTGAGGTAGAGGAAGAAATTGAAGAGATACTAGTGGTAAGAGAATTTCCTGAAGTTTTCCCAAAAAGAATTCAAAGGATTGCAATTGGAATAAGAGGTTGAATTTTCAATTGATTTAGTGCTGGGGACAACACCAATCTCTAAAGCACCATATAGAATGGCTCCAAATGAAATGGCAAAGCTTAAGAAACAAATCGAAGAATTATTAGAGAAAGTATTCACTAGAACTAGTGTTTCTCCTCGAGGTGCTCATGTACTGTTTGTGAAAAAGAAATATGAATACTGTATTTTGTTCCTACTTTATTCCTAAAATTAGAAAAATTAGACCAATAAAAATTGGTGTAAATTTTCCTTTTAATTTCAATTTGAACACAAATTTTCTAAAATAAAAGAAAAATAAAAAAAAATATATATACTCCCCAAATCCAATTTCCTTTCTTTTAGGAGTTTCAAAAATCTTATCCTTTTCTTTTAATCTCCTTTAGTTAAAAAAAAATAATCAAATCAATTTCCTTTCTTTTAGCATTTTCAAAAATAAAACCCTATCTTTTAGTCATAAAAAATCTTATCCCTTTCTTTTAATCTCCTTTCTTAAAAAAAAAATCAATCAAATCAATTTCATTTCTTTTAGGATTTTCAAAGATAAAATCCTATCTTTCAGTCATAAAAAGAAAAAGAAAAATCCTATCCCTTTCTTAACTAATTTCAAATTGCTTTTAAATAAAAAGAGAAATCTCTTTCTCAAAGATTAATATTCATTACCTTCTAAACAAGTTTAAAACATATATATAAATAAAAATTAATTACCAAAAAAAAAGAAGGGTCTTCCACAAGCTAACAATCACATGCTTGACCTTGTAAATACCCCAACCCATTTTCCTACTTCACGATAAGTCACAGAGAGGCAGGGGAGACATAGGGTTCAGCTGCAGTGACAATACAGTGTAAATTGGACGCAACAACAAGCGACCCACTCTCCAAACCTTTATCCTGTCTTGTGTAATATCTCAAAATTTCACTGAATATTAAGTAATGAAAAAGGACATAATTAATGATAATGTAAAATATACAAGAAATTCTCAAAAACGGACAGACATCATTTTGTGTGAAATAAGGTAAAGAGATCATTTTTCCTGGTTGGATGGAAAAATGAGAAAATTATATTTTTTTATGAAAATGACATCTACATCCCAAAAGTATTAAAAATTACACGGGAAAGAAATAGAAAAGTTTTGAAGAAAATTACACCTAATGACCCGAAAGTTTTAGAAATTATAATTTAACCCTGGGTCAAGGGCAATTTTATAAATATGTAAAATTACTGTCAAAATGAAGCCCTTGACAAGAGAAGTCTAATGGTATATGGTACTGAAGGTTAATATTTAAGAATAAAGAAATAATTAGTGCCAAGTGTCCAAAAGTAATAGTAAACCGATAAAGTAAATCGTGAGCCTTACCGATAGTTAAAAAGAAATCGGGTCAGGATATGGGCCATACATAGATACCATTTGGGGTAGGATAATTATGGAAATATAAAAATAAAATTAGAATAGTCCTATATCCCGAAAATGCTAAATTAGTAGAAAGACGATTTTATCAGTACGGTTAAAAAGTACCCGGATTGAGGTATATCTAGATAAGCAAAATTATGCAATTTTTGGACACCTCAAGCTCTCCCATGCATGACTTTTCTACAACCATGTGACACAAAGTAATATTATATTATTTTGGAATACTTCTTGAAGAAGTATGTAAAAAAAAAGTAATTAAGGGTTAGCAAAAAGTAACCATAATTAGCTACATCATTAGCCACTTAATTAACCACTTAAACCCTTCTCTTTCCTCACCATTTCACGCGTGACCAGCAGCCCAAAATAGACCAGAAAAAAATGCAAGAAAAGGGAGGAAAAAGAAAGAGAAAAAGGAAAAGGAATCAAAGGAAAAGTAAAGCACAAATTGGTAAGTTTGCATACTATCACCTTAAGCTTACTATCAATGATTTTCAAAGCATGTTCTATGGTTTAGTTTACTTCCTTTCCATCTTAGGGTTTTAGCCAAAATGTGATTTAGCAATAGAAATGAGTTTTGGACCATTAAACTTAGGGAAAAGCTTAGATTAACCATTTGAAGCATGAATCCATGGATGGTTTGAAGTGATTTGAAGGAAATCTTTTTTAATCATTTTGAGACCATTTCAGTCAGAACAGGGGGAGTATTTAGAGTTGGAATTTCATTATTTTGACCTCAAAAATGGATTCCCTAGGTCCAAAACTTTAAGAACAAGTGTGTTGTACAAAGAAAGATTAAAGCAAAAGCTAAGTGAAAAATTTGGGTTTTAGTGTTATGGTATTGTATAATTCTGAAAAACAAATGGCTAAATTGGTTTAATGATGATATGATTATGGTCAAGGAAGTGTTAAGTGGCTCAAGAAGTGGCATACCTAGTTTGGAGAGCAAGGGAGCATCATAAGATAGTTAATTTCCCATACTAGCATTGTGTTATTATGTTTGTTTTCAATGTGCTTTATGCCTTGTCATATGATTGCAATGATATTTTGAGATGATTTATGTGTATTGGCTAAGTTGATTGAGGGGCATTGAGACCCCGGGATGTCCATTTTTCAAAATGAAACTCTGCTGAAAATTTTATGAATTCATGTGACGTAAATGTGTTAATATATTCAAAATGTGTTATCTTGATGTTTTCATGCTTAATGTGATGATGTGATGGCATATTGGGTGTTAACTACTGAGATTCTTTGAATCTCACTCTCCCAAATACTAACCATGAATAGGTAGCAACAATGGCAAGACCACCAAGGAAGAGAAAGGAAAGGAGAAAGAATTTGGCTATTAACTTAATAATGCTAGCAATGGCCATGAGCTTTGACCTTTTGTGTAACTTTGTAAATGTGATGTTAAGTATGTTTCTTCAAGTTTTTATGATGCTTCAGGTCTTAGCTAAAGTATGGTATAGTATGAAAATGATGTACGACCATATCAATATTTTATGACTTTTGTTTGGCAAAGTAGTAAGAGGTAAAATGTCATCTTGACCTATGTAGAGTAAGCATGTCACTATTTGGACTTTTGATGTATAAAGTATGAATGGTATATATGGTTTAAAAGTAGACATGAAGAGCTCTCCATTGGTCCAAAGATCACTTAGATTGGGTGTGTGTGCAATATTTGGCGGATTTTTATATTTAATCCCAATTAAAATGATTATTTTGCAGTTTTCGTATAAAATGTGAAAATTCACAGAGTTTGTTGTATATATCACTACTATCATTGCTCTAACTTATATTTTTTCCATGTAGATAAAGTTATAAGCTATACCTAGAGACTTGAATCACATGCATACGATTTTTATTGATTTAATTATGATTTTCCAAAGTTTAATCGGAATAAATAAATTTGATTAAATGAATAGTGCTCAAAGTTGGAAAAATTTCATTAAGGCATTTTCTTGTGATTCAAGATCCTACTACGATCCAAATAGACTTTGGAAGAATTAAATTCATGGGAAATGGGCCCATAAGAGAGGTGTTACATCTTGTCTAGTGAATCAGAACAAGGTGGACGTCTATCTCGGAGCATTTCTTCTATCACCTTCTTTGTATTGATAACAGAGGACATGTTATGGTGGGATAAAAGAGAAGTAGTGTTACACGAAATTAGAAAAATGGATGAGAGATTCACAAATCATTTATGAAGTCATAGGAGCCTGTTGAACAATTGCTCTCTCAAGGCACTTTCCCGCATCGGTTCTTGCAAGGGGTAATACAAAAGCATAGCAGAGTAAGGCAGAAAGGAGGGCAGAGGCATCGTAACTATTAATCCCAAAAACGGAGAGCAAGCTAAAAGCAGGAGAATCAAGTAGGAAAATTTTAAATTAGAAAATATGGAGTAGTCTTAATCATCCTCTTCTCCAAAGTCAACGATTTGGGGCTATAAAAAGAGGGGTTTAGAGTTTGAAAAGAAGAGAGAGGATAGAGGTAGCAAAGTTCGAGGAAGAGAGCTGCTGTAGACGTGGAAAGAGAGACGCTTAGGGATTCTTCATGCTACTAAAAATTCTCCTCAGTAGCTCAGTTGATGTCTGGTTGAGCATTGGTTTGGACAGCAACAAAGGTTTAATGTTATCATTCTGCTTAAAAATAAAAAAAAATGATTTGGTCTTAGGGACAGATGGCATAAAAGTTGTATGCGTGCAAATAGTGATGTGATGCTACAATGATTGTGCACATGAGTATTAACACATAGGTAAAGAGTGAATATATGAATAATAAAATGAGTAGTGAAAGGTTGAATGCTAAGTTCTAAACATGTTTTCATGGGGCTAGTCCAGTAGATGTATAAGCATCTTGGCTTCACCTTTTTGCTTGGGTTAGAGACTTTCCTTTGATTAAATGATAATATAAAGGAACCTGCCCATGTGTATTATTTTCATTGTCTCTTAGTGGGCCTTGTTCTTGTTTTATACCTCACGGTTAGTAGCTTAAAAAAAATAATAAAAATCTTTTTAGGTATTATTCTGCAAATTATGTGACATATCATTATGGTTAAGGTTTTTTTTAGACTCTCCCTAGCAAAGTCCTTGTTAATCCCTTGGTTATAAACTGTGGAGGATATATTTAAGGACTTGAAAATGGGTCTAACATGTGAATTCTTTGGGTTCTCTCTTAATTTCAAGTCCCATACATGTGATCTTACATGCATTATTCATATTTGTTGCCAAGCAATTGGATTATATGATTGCTCATGGTTTTATAGAATTATCTATGGTTAGAAGTTTGAGAAAATTTCAGTTCATGGTATTGAAATTGGGTCATGGCAACCACTTCATTTGTCCACTAAAGTAATTGGCAAAATGATCATTTGTTCGCATACTCTATTAGATACTTAAGTTGATAATTAAAATTGTTTAGGGAAAATGACACTTAAGAACCAAGACTTTCAATTAATCCCATTTTAGGACCAAAAAATTCAAAAATACCAAAAAATGATCATAATTTTAAATTAATTAAAAACGTAAATATGAAATGACCTAAATGCCCTCGTTAAAACGTTTTACACTCAACATCTGCTTTTTACTACTATTTTTCATAAATTTGACACTAAACATCCCCAATTTTACACTAAACACATTGTGGAATATGAGTGTAAAATTGAGAAAGTTTAGTGTAAAATTTATGAAAAAGAGTAGTAAAAAATAGATGTTGAGTAGTAAAAAATGAAAGTTGAGTATAAAATTCTGAGACTTATCCAGTGTAAAATCGGGGGTCTTCAGTGTCAAATCGTGGAATATAAGTAGTAAAACGCAGAAGATGAGTGTAAAATTCTGAGAGTTGAATTCTTTATTATATTCAGTGTAAAATTTGGGATGTTCAGTGTCAAATTTATGAAAAAGAGTAGTAAAAAGTAGATTTTGAGTATAAAACGTTTTAACGAGGGCATTTAGGTCATTTCATATTTACGTTTTTAATTAATTTGAAATTATGGTCCTTTTTTGGTATTTTCGAATTTTGTGGTCCTAAAATGGGATTAATTCAAAGTCTTGGTCCTCAAGTGTCATTTCCCCAATTGTTTATGCTCCTTTAAGTATTAATCGGTGGTTAATCTCCTTCTTTTAATTAATCTATCTACTTTAGAATTTGCTGCGAGGGACTAAATCTCTGTGTGCGCATAGAGTGTCAATCAATTGTACCATGAGTAAGGAGTTGCCATGGTGTCTATGTTGGCTATGTTTTGATTTTTAATATTTTTGGGTGCCAATGGCTTTTTCTTTATTAAAAGTAAAAGAAATATAAATAAATGATAAAAATAATTAAAATAAAAACCCTCTACTTCAAACTTTTTCCTTTGTATCTTTACGCTTTGAGTGGTAACACCATGAGCATTTAGGTATCAATTAGTAAATTATGAGTAATAAGGTCACTATAGTTGCTGGTTGGTTTTGTTTTAAAGTTAATTTTAGTGAGATAAGAAAAAATCGAATATAGCAATTCCTTTTTTTTCAAATACTATTTAAAGTTAAAAAAAAATTTTCAGTTGCCATTTTTATTTTTATAATTTAAAATAAGAAAATAAAAATAATTTAAACAAAAATCATTATTTTTTTCTCCAAGTTTTTATCCTTCTCACCTATCTGCCTCGAGTGGTAACACCGTGAACATTTAAGTACCAATCAGCGAGTTGTGAGTGATAAAATCACCATAGAGGATGATTGATTTTATTTAAAGTTTTATTTTAGAAAAAATATATAAAAATAAAAAGAAAGATCTAATTGTCCTCGAACTTTTTCTTTTCTCAAGTTGAAAGTAAAATACCCAAGATAATATTTATTTTTTTTATTACGTACTCTAAATTAGAGAAAAAACATATGCTCTCTCCTTTTTATAGTGGATAAAAAAAAGAAAACGATAAGAGTAAGGAATGGAAATTAAATTATCTTTCAAAAATTAAAATACACCAAACAATTCTAAAAATTGTTTTATTTGTGAAAAGATAAATTATTTCCTCTAAACTTTCTCTTTGTAAATTTTTTTTAAAATAAAAAGTATCAACCAAGTGACGGGTATTTTTAATCCTGAACTATGTGGACTTTGATTCCTACAACACGTTACGTAGGCCCTAGGCTCTCACCTTAGGTTAAGTCTACCCTTATAAATAAATAATTTTTTTCTTATTTTATTTTTCCCAATTTCTCATATTTTTAATTTTTTGTATTTTTTTATTTCATTTTCATAAATTCTCTTATCTTTATTTTTGCATGTGAATGATTAAAAATACAATGAAAATAATCTTTTTAAAAGCCATAAAAATTGTATAATCAATTTAAGGTAACCTTTCTTAGGAATGGGTGTTGTGAGGGTGCCTAACACCTTCCCCACTCACAATCGCACTCCCAAACCCGACTCAGTTTCATAGACCATCCTTTCCTTTTTCTTTTGGTTTTCCAAAATTTTCCTTAAAATTTTTGTGGTAACTCCTCCTAAATCGGTTTCCATCCAGAAAGCCGATGATTTTTTTTTTTCATTTTTGCGTCATCCGTGCCGCATTTCGAGTGTGACAAGAAGGATAGGAGCCTTTGACTCTATATTGACTACAGAGATATAAACAAGGTTACAATAAAGAACAAAAACTCATTACCTAGAATTGATGTCCTGTTAGATTAGTTGGCTGAAGCTAATTTTTTCTCTAAAACTGATTTATGATCTCGGTGCCATCAATTACCTGTAAAAGCAGAAGATGTACCAAAGACTGCTTTCTCAGCTCGTTATGAGCATTATGAACTTTTAGTAATGCCATTTGGTTTCACTAATGCACCGGTTATTTTTATAGACTACATGAATAGGAATTTTCGGCCATACTTAGATCAATTTGTTGTGGTTTTTATTGATGATATATTAGTGTACCCTAAATCTTCAAAGGGTCATGAAACACATTTGAGGAGTGTCCTGACAGTGTCAAATGAAAAGAGGCTACATGCTAAACTGAGTAATGCGAGTTTTGGCACAAAGAGATGTAGTTTTTGGGTCATGTTATCTCTCGAGATGGGGTCGCTATAGATCATAGTAAAGTTGTTGCAGTGCTAAAGTGGGAGCAGCCTAAAACTGTGACAGAGATAAAAAGTTTCCTTAGTTTAGTTGGCTATTACAGACATTTTATTCAGGACTTTTCTCAAATTGTGTTGTCACTAATGCAATGTTGTAAGAACCAAACCAGATATTGAACCGGTCAAGGCACTGGTTCTAGGTTCAATAATTCAACCGGGGTCGAATCAGTAGTAATTAAAATAGCATATTTAAAACAAATGATATAAGTTTAAACAAATTTTATAACTTAATTAAAGTCTCAAACTAAATATTATTGAATTATCAATCTATTATTCACCACAAACAAATTATTAATAAGTTTCATAACTCAATATTTACATCTAAATAAGTTAATATTCATCTATAATCATATTTTGAGTTCAAAATAATAAATTAATAATATATTATTATATTATTTATTAAGAAAATATATAATTTTTAATAGTTTTATATCATAATAATGCTTATATAATATTATAGTGTATAAAAAGAAAATATTTTGTATAAAAAATGATGTTATTTTATCTTTAAAACTAAAAAAATATTTTAAAAAATTTTAAAAAATAATATAGGACCGGTTCAAATCGGTTCAGGACTAGTTCTAGTGGTTCAAGACCAATTCCACTGATTTTTGACAGTTCTCATCGGTTCTGAATAGTAGCAGTCATCTTCCTTAACCGGACTAGACCAGGCATAGGCACTATCTCCACAGTGCTATAATAGAAGTACTTTGAAACCACAAGAACCTCAAGTATTTGTCAAACTAGAAAGAATTAAACTCAAGGCAGAGACATTGGATGGAATTACTTAAAGATTATGATCATTCTATTAAATACCATCTAAGAAAGGATAATGTAGTGGTTGATACATTGAGTTGAAAAGCTATTCATGTAGCCTATATGATGATAAATGAAATGAAAATGATTGAAGATTTTAGAGATTTATATTTATTTCTCCATATGCATGAGACCAAGATTGACAATGAATTTCAAAAAGAATTAATGCAAACCCAACAAGAAGATGAGCTTGTGAAAGTGGTCAAAGAAAAGTTGAGTCAGGAAGAGATAAAAAAGTTTAATATAATGAATGATGGTCTGTTAAGATTCCAGAAAAGAGTTTATGTCCTTCCAAAAGTTAAGTTAAGAGAAGGGATTCTGGCAGAGGCACATTAAAGTAAGTACACTATTCATCCAGGCATTATAAAAATGTATAATGATTCAAAGATATTGTTTTGGTGGCCTGGAATGAAAAGTGATATTACTCAATATATATGTCAAAATGTTTTTGTCAAAAAGGGAAAGTGAAGCATAAAAAACTTCTCAAAATACTAGAATGGAAGTGTGACAGTATCTCAATGGATTTTATTGTGGGTTTACCTGGAACATTATTAGGACATGATGCAATCTGGGTAATAGTGGATAGGCTAATGAAGTTAGCACACTTTTTAACGATAAAGTCAATTTATACCATGGACAAATTGGCATAACTATATATATCATAGAAATAGTAAGACTACATAGAGTGCCAAATAGCATAATTTCTAACAGGGATTCAAGGTATACTTCTAACTTCTGGATATTGTTGCAACAAGCCTTGGGTACCAAGTTAAGATTCGGCACATCATATCATCTACAAATTGATAGGTAAATGGAAAGAACTATTTAGACATTGGAAGATATGCTACGAGCTTGTGTGCTGGAAATGAAAGGAGACTGAGATATGTATTTGCCTTTAGTAGAATTTGTAGATAATAACAGTTACCATTACATTATTCAAATGGCTCCATATGAAGCATTGCATGGTAGGTAATGTAGGTCCCTTTTGTGCTGGACAGAGCTACGTGAAAGGAAAATTTTAGGTCCTAAATTAGTAGACCAAACTTCCAAACAGATTGAGATGATAAAGAATAAGTTGTTAATGGCCTAAAGTAGACAGATGATAAAGAAAGAAGCTATTTGAATTTGATGTTGGAGATTACGTCTTTTTTCAAAATATCTCCACAACTGGAGTTGGTCAATCTCGCAAAATACTTAGTCCCAAGTACATAGGAGTTTTTAAAATCCTTTCTAAAGTTGGACCTGTTGCCTATAAACTTGCCCTACCTCCCAATTTAAGCCAAATACATGATGTTTTCCATATTTCCCAACTCAAGAAATATCAGCAAGACCTTCACATGTCATAGAATATGAAGGTATTGCGTTACAAGATAATCTATCTTTGGAAGTAAAATCTAAAAAGATTATTAACTATCAAGTCAAATAGCTGAGAAACAAAAGCATTCCTCTAGTCAAGGTCATCTAGAAAGGTTTGTCTCTAAAAGAGACAACTTGGGAAATGGAAGTTCACATGAGGCAAAAGTATTTAGAACTATTTAAATAAGATACGTTTTAAATTTTGCGGATGAAATTTTATTTAAGGGGAGGGAAAATGTAACATCCTTGATTTTTTAAATGTTATGTTGTGATGCATATAGAAATTTTATGGCAAAGGCATTATTGGAAAATATGCTAAGTTATATATTGATTGAATACTATAAGGGGCAAAATGATAATTTCACATGCTTGGTCCCTAAATGTTATGTCCTTGGAAGAAATTATGATTGGTCTTGAACTAGAAAAAATTGCAAATTTTGTCCTCAATTGTACCTTTTTTTGAAATTTTTAGAGAAATATATACATGTGGAAATAGACTTTCTAACATATTGGATCCTATTAAACGAATGTATTTACCTCAAAAGGTACAGTTTGGTAATGATACAGACTGCAAAATATATGAGAGCATATAGATATGTGGGCCCTACAAAATAGTAAAAAGAAAAAAAGAATGTTGGCCCCACAATAAAGAAAAAGAAAAAAAAACATGTGAGCCCCACGTAAAATACTGTTTGAGATAGTTAGGAAGATAAATATAGATTCCAAACCAATATATTTTCTACACTGGATAGCAAAACAAATATTGCTTTCCTATTGGACGAAATTTATGCATATGTTTTGGAGAATATTTTAACAATTAAGAGGGAAAACCTAGCAAGGAACACATTCTAACCACTAGATCCAAGTGAGAATGAATGGTTGAGATGCAAATTTTTTGTCTATAAATATCCCTTTCCCTGCCCACTTTGGCCAACCATAATGATAAAAAAAGAGAGAGAAACTACTGAAAAATTACAGTGAGAAAGAGAGTAGGAAGAAGTAAGAAGAAGGAGAAAGAGCTAGGTGCAAGGCAAGAGGTCAAGAATCAAGTTTGAGGTAAGTATGTTCTTTAGTTTTAAGTTGGATTTTCATCAATTTAAGTTAGAAATAAATGTCTTCTTCTTGTTCTCCTTTTCCTAGGGTTCAGTTTCAACTAAGAGTAGGAATCATGTAAGGGATAATGTTTTCATGTAGGTAAAGATAGAAAAAGCATGTATTAGGTGAAAGAAACTAAGATTTCATGAGTTTAAGCAAGTAAGCAAAGGAAATTCTTTTCTTCCTCCTAAGGTGATGGCTTTGGCCAAGTAAAATGGGGAGGAAGGAGTTGGAATTTCATGAAACCAATGATAAAAATGAAATCCTCATGCATGAATTAGCAAAAGAGAGATTGAGGTTTCAAGATTTAACCAAGTATAAGAAATATAGAATTTTAGGGTTTAAGGTTCTTTAAGAAGTTGGCTCATACAACTAGCAAATTTATTAAGTGTATTTGATGGCTTTAGGTTTGGGAAAGACCAAGGAAGCAAGTAGACAAGCTAAAACAAAGTGGTAAAAGCAAAGGAAACCATTGAGGTAGCAATTTACATTTTTTACTTTTATATTGTCTTGAATTATTTAATGATGATTCTTGAATTGCCATAATGTTGTTATTATGTTCTGTGACTCATATTGACTGTTTTTGACTTGAAGGCAATGCCCAAGATGTCTAGTTTCTAAGGGAAAACTTTGCTGAAATTTTTATTTGGCAATATGGTACTATGTATTACTATATGTTTTATGATGTTTTGAATGATGTTTTAAAGCTTGTATGATGATATGAATGCATGAAATGTTATCACTACTATGATTCTTTAATCTCACCCTCTCAAACCACTAACCATGCTAGGGCCAAGCCATGCAAGGGAACAAGGAAAGGACAAAAGGAATGAAGAGGAAAATGATGAATGAGTTATTTATGAGAATTGTGGTGTGTTATTTGGAATTATGTACAAATTCATATATGAAGCATTAAATCTATAACATCATATGGTTATGTTCCTTTGAATGTCTTTTAATGTTTGGAATGGATAATGAACATGTTTTGGTATTGTAATAAAGTTATGAAGTTAGTTATGCAAGGTATTGTATAAAATATCTCTTTGGTATGCTGAAAAGTTAGGAAGAAAATTCTGCCCTAAACAGGCCATAATGAGCAAGTGAATTGTATGTCTTAAAAGTAGACATAATGAGCTTTCTAGGAAGATTAAGATCAAGATCACTCAAATTGGTTATGTATGGAATAAGTTATGAATTTTCAAAGTTATGGTTAAAAATCTAGACATTTTTGGAAGCATGAAATGAACAATAAAATTCACAAAACATACTGTATGAGTTGGCATCAAGAATGTCCTATTCCATATTTTTCCCATATAGATCATGATTTAATATATTTTTAAAGATAAGAATCACTATCATACGATTTTTCTAGAATTAGATATGATTTTTCAAAATTTAGCTTGAAAGTTAGAATGACAAATGAATAGTAATCCAAGAAGAGAAATTTTCTGTTTTTGGTTATTTTTGTGATTCAAGCCTCTAAACCCATTCAAATGGATTATAAATGAAGTGTAATACATGAAAAAAGAGTGGTAAAGGTAAGGTGTGAGATCATCAAGTGTACACTTCATCTCTTCTATGTGAGCAACCTTTTATTCAAAGGAAGTTTTGAGTATAGTCATGAGCTCTTATTTCTCATTATGTGTAAGCTCAAAGTCTTTGATCTTGGAGAGCTTTGCTTTTAGTCTAGCAATGTTGGCATTGGAACTTTTCAGAGCGCTAAAGCATACTATGGCATTGTAAGAAAGCTTTTCTAGGGTTGGATTATCTAGGTAAGTAGCTCGCAAGGTAGAAACACAATATAGGTAAGAGTGGCATTTGTCATCATTTAAACTATGTAGGGACAACCCATGAAGGGCAATAATAGTGTTCCTAGAGGTCTGGATGGTATCAAGATCTAGAGAGTTCACAAAGTCTCTATTGGTGATATGTGTAATAACCATCATTACATTATCCCAAACTTAGTCTCCAGCTAATGGAGTATAATTGATGATATGTACAGGACCAGAGAAACTAGGGTGGAAGAAGATTAAAATGGAGGTAGAAAAGCTCCACACCATGGCAAAATACAGGGGCAGCATGATGAAAGAGCTGGAACTTGGTTAAATATTTTAGACAGTAGGCTCTACACTGCAGTAAAGTTACCTGTTGTCACAGTGCCAGACTTCGGATTTTTATAAATCAGAAGTATTTCAGTAGGCTGAGCGAGGCAAAAATGAAGGAGAGAAGAGAGAGCAGTGCTAGGGCTTTGAAGATCCAGCATTTAGGAGTAATTTCTGTAGTCTAGAGGCTTTGATCTCAATTGGTAAGTGATTCTTGCTTCTCTCTTTCCATTTTTCTTCAGTTTTTTTGGTGGATTTTCAGGTATATGGTTGGGTTTTCAGTTTTGCCCGAAATCTACTAATTAAAATGGATGTAATTGGATTAATGAGGTGCTATTTAATGTTATGAAGCTTTGGGTTTGAGTTTTGAGTGGATATTGATGAGTTTGAGTTGAACCCTCAGTTGATTTTGGTTAAAGGAGTATGGGATCTGAATTGTATGTGGAAAATTATGATGTGGATGATTGATTCGAGCTCATTAGAGTGTAGTTTTGTTATTGGAACCTTGGGTTGAGCATGCCTGGTTGAATTGTGAATTTTGGAGAATTATGATATATGTTAATTGAAGATATTATGGTATTGTAGAGGCTGTTTGGTTGATTTGAGGACTTCGAGTCATGGGCTGGCAATTTGATAAGCTTGTGGAATCATGTGTGTGGTATTGACAACCTAAGATAACCGGACATTTGTTTTGTATGTTTTGTTGATTGTATATATATGTATGTTTCTGTTCATACCATAATATTGTTATGTATGTGTGTATGGTTTTTTTACATATTGTGTTATGTAAATGGCTAGACGATGATTACATAATGATATATATATATATATGTTAGCATGGCATTGATATCTGATGTGATGAACATGATATTACATGTATACATAGCATGCTAGCATGATCATGATGATGAACATGATAATGATGATGATTGCATTATGATATGGCATGAACATCATCACCACATGGTGCTGTGAGAAAAGCTGGATTGGGTGGCGATGATGAGATTTCATATGATATGATATGATGATATATGATATGGTGAAATAAGGAAGGGATCTCTATAGCTAAATCATTTTCTATGGCAAGGAGAGCAAGGTGGCAGTGGATTGCACCTTCTTTAAATCACAACAAATTTGCAGTGGTCTAGGGGAAGGAGAGCCACAATCCAAGCATTAGTGTCACCTTTGGCCAGGTGCACTAGTGTGAGGTGAGCTTGGTGATATCCCGAAATCAGTCTTCACCAACTGTTGGAAGAGAGTCACCTATACAAAATGTCCTGTAATGATGTCAGCTCATGGTTCTAGCCGTGTATAAGGGAGACATGCATTCTATTACATTTTGTATTGCATACATCATTGTTAGATATACTGGCTTCCCAACAGGGGAGGTGAATTTGGAAGATTAAAATTTTCTGCAAAATGTCAATAAAGTGAAGAAAGCAAAGGTGACAGTAAAACAGAGTATAAGTGAATAACAAGTAATAGTAGTAATAGAGAAAGGAAGACACATATATTTATCCTAGTTCGGTCTCTCAATCTTGACCTACGTCCAGTCCTCAAGTCACCACTTGAGATTTTTCACTATCTTGCAAGAATTCAGTGGGTTTCTTGCAAATGCCACAGTATAGCAATGATACTCTATTTTTAGAGCTCACACTTTCTCTCTTTGCACTCTAGCTAAGTGCTTCCCCAATCCCTTGTGATATCCCCTCACAAGAAAATATTTCTTTCAGATGAAGATAAGATTGTTTACAATGGATAAACTCTCTTAATCATAGTGTATATGAAAGTTGGAGTACAAAGAATGAAGTATGTGAGAGTAAGAGACTTTGAGTTGATTATTTAGTAGAGTTTCAGTATGTACAATGTTAAAATCATTACCCACAACTTCAAATGATGTTATATTTATAGATTTAGGTCTTAACTATATGTTAGAGACAAAATCTATTTGTTAGAGAAGTTAACCAACGGTTACTCTGAAAAATTATCCATTCACCAACCACATTTAATGCTTCTGACATTCAAAGTTTGAATTTTGGTTGGTCAACAAACGAATTTTGCTAAAGACTTTAACGTTGAACATTCGAAGTTCATCTGTCACAAAGCAAAGTTCGAATTTTGGTCTTTGAAAAATGTTTCTATGTTGGAATATACGAATTTTCAAGTTTAAGGTTCTTCTGGAAAGCATGAACAGTTGTTCTATTTTGCTACAGTGCCTTCAAAATTCAAATTTTGATGCCCAAAATTCATCTATCAGTGGGCAATTCAATAAGACATAATAGTTCATCTATTCGAAATTCAAATTTTCAAAATGCAAAGTTTGTCTGTCAGAGAGACCTCTTTTCAGACTTACTTCAAAGTTCGAATTTCTGAATACTATCATTCGTATGTCAACATATCATCATAACAGACTCACAAGCTTTGGTTCTGAAATTCAAATTTTCATGTTCAAAGTTCGTCTGTCAGTGAGTCATTTTGATGCTCTTTTGAAACTCAGTTTTCAGATGAACTTTGACATATCCTCAGACGAATTTTTCATTTTTCATAACTTGTATTTTGTCTGAAATTTGAATTTTCAAAAGCCAAAGTTCATCTATTAGTGAAGGCTCTTTTCAGACAAGATTCAAAATTTGAATTTCTGCAGTCAAAGTTCGTCTGTCAGAGAAAACTCTTTTCATACTTGTTCATTTTCAATACGAAATTCAAATTTCGAAAGCTAAAGTTCGAATTTTCAAAATAGCATATTAGTATAAACGTTTCAAACTTTGTTTGTTAGTGAGTGTTTTTCAAATATTCCATGGATTAACATAGAATCATAGTTTTAAAAGATCTTTTTGCCAATTCAAAGTCTTTTACTCAATTTAAACATGGCTATAGATTCTGCATCTATTCTTGTGCTGGTTTATCTTGAATTTCTCCACTTGAGATCATTTGTGCACTTTTGATATCTTCTCTCCAAGCTCTAGAAAGTTGGTTTGGAATCATCAAAACACTTGATTCAACAATCATATGCACATTCATGTGGATAGAAGATATAGGTTGCTTGTGGTTATCCCCAATTACTAAGACTTTGTCTCATACCCCTTTCCCATGATTAACATTTCAGGTGAAAGCTCTAGCACTAATTCGGAGAAAACCAAGGAGTTGTAGGTTTCTTTGTTTGGGAACATCATTGAAACTGGTAGTCTTACCATTCAGTCTATGTAATGATTGTGCTAAGTAGAGTTAGGTGTATATTATGTAATGACACGGATGGATGTGATAATATTAATGATGTTGAATGATATGATGATGGTTGTATGATGTTGATGATGACAAATGCTGTATGATGATATAGATGATTGTAATGATGTTATTGGTAAATGGTTGTATGTGAGCCCAAAGGGGGTCTTTGAGCCTTGTATGTGTGTCTTGGGCATGTAGCCTATTGAGTAGAACTGGGGTTCAAGGGGGTCAATTTTCTAAGAGTGGTTCTTTTGAGGAGAAACTTCTTAGAACAAGTTGGTTGAATCAATTAGGATCTGTGTGAATGGTCCATAATGATCAAATTGTCTTTGGTTGTAGTTAGAGGAGGTTTGTTGTGAGTTTTAGCCACAAAGTAGCCAAAATGGTGTCGAGTGTACAAAATCTCCATACGGAGATGGATTTGAGTGAAACTGATGTCTATAAGATAGATTAAGATAAGAGTAACCTGTAGGTGTTAGAATTAGGTTAGTTGGAGGCTGGAGCATAAAGATATGCACGTTGGAAGTTCACCCGAAAAACTTGAAAATTATATATGTGGTATTAGTAAGGGGCACCATGATGCCAGAAGCTTGGCTGCGGCACTACTTGCTACTGCCTCTCTTATGCTACAGCAGTATTGTAGCTTGCTGCAGCATCAACCTATACTACCCCTCTGAGGTTACAGTGCCACTATAGTTGGCCGTAGCTGTAGCCCTGTTCTAATGCTTTTGGTGTTCTTTTGATGTTTTAGGAGTTAAATTTGTGGTGTTCTAGTTTGGTTTGATAAGTTTTTTGGAAATTTCGGTCAAGAGTGGAGGTGTGTTGGATAGGGTGTTATAATACAATTTTGTTCAGGAAGCTAAGGTCCATGTTTGTTGGAGTCTACTTAGCTTCAACAGGTTGGGATTTACGGCAGGAACCTAATTCAACCAAAGGAGTAGTAAACAAACCTACTCATGAAGAAAGAAAGTTCACCGAAGATATCAAAACTTACCCTTAAAGATGCAGAAGTATTCATGGAAACTAGGGAAACTATTATTAAAGTCTTTGGGGGAGGTTGTAGAAATTCTTAGGTGGATAGAAAGGGATCTAGTTGGTCTTTCGGAGAACTAGCTCATTACCTATCTTCAACATCAATTCTCTCATCCTTCTCTCTCTCTGCAACTAAGGGGTCATGGGGAGTTCTCGCTTAGAGACCTTGCTCTTTACTACTGTCTAGGTCAATGGGGGAACCAACCTTAACAAGAGCCTTGGGAAGGGAAGAAATCCTTTTTGACCTTCATAGAGTCGGATGAGTGGCGCTCATAACTGCTCTTGGACACTTGACAAGTTGGGAAATGAGAGGTGCATATGCTAAAGGTAGGGATGCGGGAGTAGGGGCTTTGAAATCTTTCTTCTCTTCAAAGGAGTAAGGTCTATCTTAGGTTTCATGGCCACTAATGGTGAAAGGTCCTGCTTTTGTTTTGCCTTATCTGGGAAACAAGTCTAATTAAGGAGCTATTGCACAAAACAAAAGCAACAAAATAGGATCACAAAGGACTAGAATATTACCTAAGCCTTTTGCAAGATCTCATCATATCGAGTGGTCTAGAAAGTAGTATACTTACATGCTTCCATTATAGGAAACATTATCACAGGGTAGGCAACCATGGGCTCTGAATTCCTTTTCTTAAGATCTTCAAAAGTGATCTCGGAGTGAGACCGAGGACTCCTAAACTCTAGGGCACAGTGGATCATGTTGAATTGTGAAAAAGCTAATTAGGAGAAGTAGCTCACTAAAGCCATAGAATTGGTCACATAGGGAAGATTGGCAGTACCAGAAATGAGAATCACATGCTCTCTAGTATAAATGCAGAAGAGCTTAATTGCAGTAATACTTAGGGGTATGGGGTTGCTGCTCAATTCATATAGGGAAGTGTTTGTTATTCCTTAAAATGAAGAGTAGTTCTAAGGGTTGAGGCTAGTCAAAGTTTAGAAGAATCTTGAAGGGAAAGGAGCTAACCAAAGATATGTTTAGCAAAGAAGATACAACAAAAACAAGCAAGAAACTCATAGGGAGTTGCTTAAAGCTTGGGGAAGTAAGCCAAGAACCAAGGCAATAGGAACCAAAGTCATGCCAACATCTTGGAAGGGTCAAAGTGCAATAGGTACAGTGTATGGTACTGAGAACCCAGAAAGATGGTACTTAGGGCAAAAGGATGGTGCCCTAAAGTCAGGGATTATGCTTGTGGAAGAAGCTCTGTGACAAGCTTTCCCTCCAAAGGGTGGAAAACCATCTTACAAAACAAGGTCAGGAGAAACATGACATGCTCACTAAGGTGAGGATCACCCTCGAGTTAGTAGTCTCGATAGGCCGCTACTTGGAAGGAGGAAAAGGTAGTTATAGAATAGTCTGGGAATTCAAGATTAAGATCTCTTGGGTCAATAGAGGCTAGGGAAGTGTCACTAGAAATAGGGAGACCAGTCAGCAAGAACACATTGCTCAACATGATAGCCATAGTATTGGAAAGGAAAAAGAAAAAAATTCGAAAGGGAACTGCCAAAACATAAGGGTTGCATAGATCAAGGGCTTACAATGCTCTAGGTTTAGCAGGCATAAGAATACAAGTTCATACAGACCAAGGTTCGCCCACTGATCACCATAGTGGGTTCTCAAGCATATCACCCAACTCTTCTACTCAGCACAAGGGCATAGCCAGGATTTTGTCTTACTAATAGGTTGAGTGCACTATAGGAGAACCCTAGTCATTTTCAGAACCCTCAGAGCTTTCAGTGGGTAGGGGAATGATGGTGCCGACTTAGTTAAATGCTAGGAGAAAGTGTCAAGATTTCATCTTCAATAAGACAAGACAGAGTGAAGTGTTCATTTAGGGTCATGTGTTAGGCAACAGGCTGGGGTTATCATGAGATTCACCAAGAAAACCATTGAATGAAATCACAAGGCAAGAGGTGATTGAGTACTTACACAAAGTTGATTGACTCTGGATCAAGCTTGCGTTGCTTGAGAATGAAGAAAGTTAACATAACCCATCAGGATTCACTTAAAAATTCTATGAGGACACATGAACAATTACCGAAGTGTCTAGAATTGAGTCCCCCATGGAGCGAGAAAGAATTCTTTTGCTAGAGTTGTCCATGGAGATTACTTGTTCACAGATTCGAAAATGTTCTCAGCAATGAAAAAGGACATGAGAGATTATGTAAAGGTTAAGTCCTTTCTAGGGTTTTGAAGGGGAAAGGGGAAAAGGAACTTTGGGAAGGGAGATTTGAGAAAATGGTGGCATGGCCAATGGGAAGATCCAAGGTAATCATTATCCCATAAAAGGGATCAACCTTTTTTGGTTTTGAGATACATTTTCAAATTCTCACGCAGATTTTGTGGGCCTGGGTCAGAGATTTGAAGTTGAGTTTCAAAATCCTCATCCAGTGCATAAGTTTTGCACGTGGCAACCTAAGAACCAAACCATAACACTTGACCTCGGGGAGCCACAGCCAAATCGTATGCAAGGGGCAATTGTTAGCACCATTTCGTTGATGGGCTAGGCCCAATAGGTTTTCTCTAAACCAACACCGGCCAAGAGGTCCAGAACTTGGTAGATAAGCATAGAAACTTTGGAACCAAGCACCCATTACTGACTACGCGAGATTCTAGAATGTTATGTGACGAAGAATAAGGACACAACAGAGAACACTTGGGGACATGCACATGTAATTGGAAATAGCAAATCAACTGCCTCTTCATACACATATAAATACTGATGGAGCTACAGAAGAAAGACACACATATAGTCATTAACAAACCCAGAATATCATTTTATAGTATCTATCCCATTACTCTGATGAGAACCATTGTCCATGGTGTTATTTGTTCATTTTATTTTAGTTTTTAGGTGTATTTGAGAGGATCTCTAAGATTCAAAGTGTGCACAGGTTTGCTTGACGTTAGGAGATGGTATCTATCCCATTAAGCCAGAATGGAGCTACAAAAGAAAGACACACTATAGCTATGCATAATTTGACACTACATATATTTTTATTTGACACTTGGGGAAATTGTAGTAAAGGACCCTAAGTTTCCACTATGTTTAGTTCAAAAGTCAGGTTATTATTATCATTTTTTTAGGTTTACTATCTCTAGGATACCTGATTGTCATGCTTGTTTGCGTTAGATTTTTCGAGAGCCAACAACTAGACATACATAAAAGGAACTTTATTTTAAAAAAATTTCTAACTTCCACTTTCTGTAATTTAAATAATTTACATTCATGAAATTATTATTATTATTATTATAAAAAATTAAATTCGAGGAAGTTAATTTTTATCGTATTGACTTTTTATAAAATATTCAAACTCGTCACAAAAAGGATTCAAGAAATGTTATTATTGATTTTTCTATAGAAAACGTTATTATATATTCTTTCCTCCAAAACATTTCAGTATATATATATTTTCTTCTCTAATAATATTGCAATGTAATATAATAATAGAGAGACAAAAAAAAAATTAAGAATATATATAGTGCCATTTTATTCTTTTTTTTTTCTTTTCGCACTATATATAATAATTTATTTATTCCAAATTCCAATGAATCTGCACTCTAAATCAGAAATGAAAAAAATGCAAGCTAGTGGATCTCCTGCCCAAGAATCCTTCAGAAAAAATTCAAGAAAACAGTCACCGTCTCTGTGTTCCTCTCTTGAAGATCACACAATCTCAGGCAGTCCTGCTTATACCGGTTCGGGTAAGACCCAATTTAATTCTCAAACGATGACAATCGGAAACTTGTTGGGCTCTGCAACATCTCTAGGGAAGAAGGTAATACTTTATCTTCTGATACTTGTGGTATATTATAACTCTGATCAAGAGAAGAAATGGGAATGGGATTCATGATGTGATGAGTCAAAGTGGCTGAGTTGTTGGTGTAGTTTGGCAATAATGATCTCTTCATAGAATGGGACGTCCCACTGCCACGAGCTGTAGGCACCTCATGGTTATGCCTTCCTTCATACGTAGTGATTACTGATCCGTGGTCGTCTGAGGCTCTCTCTATGTGCTTTCTCACAGCACATGTTGGGTGTGTGCATTTGTAGTAACTCCTACACGTCACAGATTATATTACCACCACGTCAGATGCCACAACAAAGCAACCAGATATGTTCCAAAAACCAATACACACACATCATCTTACGCCAATTATTTAAAGGAATTCACGTGTAAACGGTGGCAGATCTAACCTAATATAGAGGGGATTTGGTCTGATGTTTCTTAACTCTCTTTTTCACTCTGATTTGGATTTTAGAAAAATAAAATAATAATTTTTGTAAAAATTATTTGAAGGTTTGAATTAGTTTGACTTTTACAAATTAATTAACTTTATTGGACTTAATAAATTTCTCATAAAAATTTTGAACCATGTAACAAAAAATTTGAACCTAAATATATTCAAAATTTAAGCCTAATGGGATTAAAATATTAGGATCAATGGAGTTAAAATGCTAAAATTTAGGGATATTATATGTAATTTTGCCAGATTAAGGGGTGGCAATTGATCCCCAAAACTACAAGTATGTCCACCACTTAATGTAAATGTGTTAGATATACTGTAATTGTTAACATTTTTGTTTTTATCCAATTATTCAAAGCGATTCAAATATGCTATAATTTTTTAGCATCATGGTCAATCTTCATACTTTCTCTCAAATATGTGAAAGAACAATTGATTAGATAGCACAAATACATTTTGTGCTGTCAAAAAAAGTGCTTGCAAGTAAGCACTAGATTTTTCTCTGGTATTAAAAGGGAACAAGGATAATGCTTCTCAAGCGCTATCTTTGATCGTTATAACATCTGAGTTGGAATATGATACCTCATTCAAAGAGCTTTCAAGCATTCTTTAACTGGAATTTCATATCCAACATTACTTGAATCCAAGCTGCCTTGCAGGTTTGCCATAATAACATTTTGCCATCTATGAAGCACCCAAAGGAATCACCTGAATGAACATAAAACTATGTCTCATGAAGAGTGGCCGAGCTACGTCCTGAAGCTCGTGGGGGCAATTTTTTTTTTTTGATAAAAAATAAATAGCAATACATATTAAGTGAAATATGTAAATATTAAAATAAAATATTATAAATTTATACTCTATCTAGTCCATAATATAAGATATTTTTAACAACTTTATGCATCTCAAGAAAATTTCATTACATCCTTAAACCATTTTTTAAAAAAAAAAAAGAATCCAAAAATCTCACTTTTACTCATATTTATTCCACTTTTTTCCAACATTTTAGAATAAGTTACAAAATTAGTCATTAAATGAATGAGAAGTAAAAAAAAAAAATAAGTACATGGCACCTTATATTATAAATTAATAAAAAATCTTTTGATATCTTATAATATGGATTAGAGAGAGTATTCTATATATAATATCAAATTTTTTATATTAATCTTATTCTAAAGATTTAGATGAAGAGGGTTATTCTAATGACACATTTTTTTCTTAAAAAATTGTTTTTATTTTCTATTCAAAATCCAAAATATTTGCAAGTTATCTACCGTAAGTCATATTTCAACATAAATGAAAAATGCATTTGATTAATTAAACAAAGCTAATAATATAAAAAATTCAAAATAACTTAAATAGATAAAAATAAATGATTTTACATAAAAAGCATAAAAAGTAAGTAAATTAATATATATACATTAATTTTATATAAATTATTTTTACATAAAAATTTTAAATATATAACATTTAATTACAAATTATTGTATATATTCTATTTTTGACCTGAGTATATGTAATTTTTTTGGACATCCCCGTGTATATGTTTTAATTAAAAAAATTTTATATAAAATATTTAAAAATTATACTTTAATTTTATTTAAAAAATAAAAGCCCTACAATTTACCTATTCAACTCTAACTAATAATACCTCCATTTCTTTTTAAGTATCATTTAAGATTTTATCACATAAATTAAGAAATATAATTAATATGTTAGAATTTATTTTAAATTTACTAATATGTTCTTATTGAAATAAATAAATAAATAAAAAGAGAAATTAATATTATCTTTAACTTTTAAGATAACAGATGAGGGTATAAGTGAAAAAGTAATAATTAATGTTGTTTTAGAATTTTAAAATAACAGAAAAAAAAGCAAAAATTTCTTAAAACATGATAGATACAAAGAAACAAAGGGAGTAGAGGCTAGGCTACCCTCCAAAACAAAATATAATATTCTACCAAATGTGGGATGAAAATTAGTACACCCTCACCAAAGCAAGCAAACGCATGCTATCCCAAAAACTAACATAAGATTCAAACAAATATGAAATGAAAATTAAGAGAATTATGTTGGTGAGCTATGGAAACTTGAGGTAACATCAAAATAGCAGGGACATCCTTCTTCACTACCTCATCAAATGAGTAAAATAAGAGGGACTAAGACAGAGATGAAGGAGACCTCCCTGTGAAAGAGGGCTACGACCTCTTTCTCACTCTTTGTCTCTCTCTTGGCTCTCTCAATGGAATTCAATGAGGGGTGCAAATTGAAAGATGCATGGGTGGGAGCAGGGAATGAAACCATTACATACACTCTCACTTCATGATCGACTTTTTTGTTTCATCTTTCCGCCATCCCTTTTCTGTCACCCTTTATCATCTTCCTATTTGTTTCTTCATCATCTCTTTTCTTTCACGCTTAATATTTCTGCCATCTCTTTTCTCTCTATTCTTCTTTACTCATGTTTTGCTCTTTCACTAATATCCTCTTTTTTTCTTTTAGTCAAAAGATTGGGAGGGAGAAAGAAGGGAGTGAGAACCGCAGAGGGAGAGGGAGAGACAAAGCAGTGAAGAAAAAGAGGAAGAGACAGAGCAGTGAAGGGATCTGGGGGATTGTCGAGAAACAAGGGAGGGATGGCTTGAGTCTTCATAACCTTTGAAAATGTGGTGGGGCTTCTGGTAGAATCGGCGTCCTTCCATCTGGGTGTTAGCCTGGAATACGGCCTCTTGAGGCCCTAAGAGAGGGGAAACACCGCTTCGGTCAAAGGATGAGATTAATTGGGTAGAGAGGGAAGTGGCTTGGGACTGTATGAATCAGATCTCTTTTTCTGCCTAATTTATCTATTTTACCAGATCTATTTTTGTTTTGTGATTTTGTGTTGCGGATAATAGATGTTGTATCTTTTTCTTCCCGCAAATTTCTTCTCCCTTCCTCGGGATGGAGTAAATGCTATGGGATACTTGTTTCTCTTGGTTTACTGGTTCTGCATCTTCTGTCTCTTGAAGAAGGAACCAAAAAATTGAACAAGGAACAGAGATGATGAGCATTTGGAAATCAGGTGGGATGGATCATCTCTATTTTTATTTTTTGGGTTATAAAAAAAGACTAAAGTTGGTGGTTGTTAATACAACCACCTACAAAATTCACTTTATTCTTATTTTTCAAAGAATGACAAAGGAAAGTATACTTTCATTTGCGGTTATCAATGCAATCGAAATTTCTTCTACAATCAATTCCTTTGTGGACAAAAAATAACCACTGAGGAAAGTCGTTTTTTGCATAATGATGTATACATTTAATTTTTAAAAATTTCATGGGCATAGAAACCTAGCTCTTCAATTGCTCATGAATAAAATATGGGTCAAATTTGACTTGACCTCATTTAGGCATGACAATGCTCAAATATAACTTGATAGTGTCAAATCCCAGATAAATATACAGAAAAAAGGGGTTGACAGAGTAGCACCATTAGCCAATTAAATTTTCATTGATGATCTCTCTCCTACTTAGATTAAATCAATGCTCTTGATTGTGTATAGAGAGAAATATTGAGAGAAAGTATAAAATTGATCCCATTCCACTAATTTTTTTTTATTTTTTCAATGAGTTAATTTGCTGTATTTCATATATTATATAATGTCATATGTGAAGCTAATGTTTTAGAAAGAGAAAGTAGAACAAATTTGAAATAGTTGGATAAAGAATCTCGAAAGTAAAACAAAAGGTGACTTGTGTTTGTTTGTGTTTCCTTACCTTGGGTTTGGATTGCCCTTTACTAATTTCTGCCCGTATTTCCTCCACCTGTAGCCATCGTTTAGAATATCCATCTCACTGCAAATCTTGAAAGCAATTATGGGTTCTCTAACTGGTCTGCTTCCTGCTGCTGATGTACCTTCATTTTCTTCACCTTCCTTTTTCCTGGAAAATTAATTTATGAGACGAAAAAGGAAGCTTATATGATTTTAACAAAATTCCAGAGAGATCCATGTTGTTTATTTATTTTTGATGTTTTAGGAGCGATATGTGTAGATTAACAAAATAACAAAACTCACTGATATATTCTGGCCTCACGTTCATCATGATAAAAATCATATTGTCTTCCTCCTGATTTACTCTCTTTATAATCATCATTTCCCATTATAGTTGATGAGTTCTCATGTTTTGCAATCAAATCCATTTGACCACTTCTGTAGCTGGCAAATGATTGATCTGGGGTTTCTGCTCTCACAGGATTGGAAGCAGGAATTGCGGGAGAATACGAAGTTGATCCATTTCTCCTAGTAGATGAAGGCTTGACATGACTATGAGTACCTTTATATTCTATCTTAATAATTTGCCCATCTTGTAGAGATCTCTCTACCTTCTTCTTTGTTGGGCAATCAGGGTACGAACATTTGTAGTAACTTCTTGGATTTTCAGTTCCTTTGACTTGTTTTTGCCCATATTTTCTCCAGTTATATCCGTCATCTGGTACTCCACTAAAACTTTGAGATTGTGATAGTGGGTGGTGATTGCTATAATTCACGGAACGACAATTACTGGGTATCTCATAGGAAAAGTTCTGGCTTGAAATGTCATCAGATTTAAGCACCGTACTATTTTCTGCAGAAAAAATATATCCTTTTTGATCTTCATCAATCATCCATGGTTCATACTGTTATAATATGGAACATTCTTTTATAAGTGGGAATTGTATAAATTAGTACCCGTATGCTACACAAATACACACATATATGTAATGTATTAACATACCAGTTGGAGCGGAGGAGTGGGAGAGTGAAATATGGTTGGGGATGAGTCAGCTTTAAGAACCGTACTTTTTTCTGCAGAAAAAATATATCCTTTTTGTTCTTCGTCAATCATCCATGGTTCATACTGTTATAATATGAAACATTCTTTTATGAGTGGGAATTGTATAAATTAGCATCCGTACTAAAAGACAGATTCAGAATAAACAATGCAGAAAATATATACATATATATATATATAATGTATTAACATACCAGTTGGAGTGGAGGAGTGGGAGACTGCAATATAGTTGGGGATGAGGAAAGCGGAGTGGTAGGCTTTGGTTGGAATGGAAAAGATAAACTTCGCAAGTTTCTGGATCCATTATTATAATCTGAATCTGAATAGCTCTTATAAAAATTTTGATTCTGTATCGACAAAAATAATTAATTCCCACAAATTCGTGAATAATTCATTAGATGACATGATAATTACAAAGTACAAAGTACATGAAAAAATAAAATAAAAATGAGGTCCATACCCAGGTGGGGTTCACATCCCACTGCCCAGAAGAAACTCACCTAAAGTTAACCTAAAAACAAGAACTTACGTTATTAGAATCATTAAGAACTGATGATGAGTCCAGAAGCTCAGAAAATCCAATAGACCTGCTTGGGTTGACATCGAAGGATGATAAAAGAGGAGACTTAGGTTTGAGTTGGGAAGGGAAACTTGGAAAGTATCTGTCTTCTTTCTCATTACTTTGGAGATTTTCCCAAGAATTGCTTCCACAGCTGAAGACTTGAATCTGTATTGACAAATTGCGATCGAGTGCCACACTTATGAGACATAACGACCGCAAACTATAAAAGCTGTGAAATTTAGTGTCCTTAATACAAAAACTTTCTGAGAATGAAAGAAAACTTACATTGTGATCAGAAAATCCACAATCGAAGAATGGCTTCATCAAATATAAGAAAGAAAATATGAAAGTAAATCGTCCACAGCGATCACATATAAACGATTGAAAATGAGAAAAATCTGAGATGTGTGTACCCACTGGGGGTGATGTGAAAACTGCGATGCTTCCTTTCCTGCCTGCTTGCTACTGTATTTATAGTGTGCGTCATAATTTGTTTAGATCACCGAGAGAATTTGAATAAATTTTTCAATTATTAAAAGTTGAAGATCAAAACCACAGAAAATAAATTTAAATACGATATTGAGTAACAAGAATTATATCTTAAAGTCCCTTCGTGAACATCCGATAAAATTGGAACAATATATAGAAGATTCATGGCTCCTGCACAAGGATGATTGGCATAGATCGAGAATTATATCCTGAATAAATTTTTTAATTATTAAAATTTGAAGATCAAAACCACAGAAAATAAATTCAAATGCGATATTGAGTAACAAGAATTATATCTTATAAAATGAAAGTTAAATACTTAAATTATAATTTTGTGAGTTAAATCTTGAAACGAAATAATTTTATTTAATAAGACTATCGAAAAAATTAACATGGATAAGTAAGGTTTAAAAATCACATAATTTAGTTTTTAAAATAAAATATAATTGAAATTTTTTTCCCTTACCATGAATACATATAGCCTGAAATTAACAAATTATCATTATTGATTATGCGACGATGGTATTTAATATAATATTTTATTTAACAACATTATCAAAAAAATCATTATATGGATAATACTTAATGCTTAAAAAATTACATTATTAAAGAACAAACACAAAAGAAATACCCCAAACTGTTGTATCTAAAAACTACACGAATAAGTTCTTCAAGAAAAAAAAAACTACACGAATAACCTGAAAAGGAAATTAAATTTTAAATGAAAATTAATTTAAATGAGTTACTCAATATTTTTTGAAAAAATTAAATATAAAGGATGAGCAACGAAATATATAAATAAATTTGGAAATAGATTGTGACAAGTAAAAAACAGCGTTATTCTAAAATCATACTCAATTATAACACCTGTATCATTATTTTTTTCTTCAAAATCCCTATCCCTATTATATAATTATACAAATATTTTTTTAGGGAAAACACTATTTATAACCCTTTTACGAACAGTATTTTTGCAACTATCATAGTAAAATTAAAAAAAGTTGAAAATTAAATTATACAAATATTTTTCAAGGGAAAACATTATTTATAACCCTATTATGAACATTGTTTTTGTAACTGTCACAACAAAATTAAACGAAATTGAAAATTAAATTTTCCTATTTTTCCTCTTATCTTTTCTTTCTTCTATTCCCTCACTCTCCTATTTTCTCTTAACTTCTCTCTCCCTATGTTTTCCTGTTTTTATTTTTAACTCCTTTTCTATTTCAATCTCACTCCCTCCCTCTCCCCACATTTTTCGATTTGTACTTTTTTATTTCTTAAAATTTCACCCACAATCTAAATTTTTTTCTCCATCATTGTAACTTCTCTCTCTTACCTGCCCTTTTCATAAATATATATTTTTTAATTTTACATACCCTGTATATTAATATTTTCAGAAAGCACTATTCTTTTTAAAATTTTTACTTCTATACATGTTAGATTTTTTTATATTTAATTTTTTAGAAAATATTTTCATTTTTTAAATTTTTAAGTATTTTTAACTTTTTTTTATTTTACATTTTCATTATGTTGTTTGTTATTTTTCTGCAATTCTTATTATTTCTTAATTATTAATTATTAATTTCTTCATTTTAAATGTTGTGAGATATTTCTTATTGTAACCTCTCTCTCTTCAACTTATTTTTTAAATGATCAATTTTATTATCGTGTTTGTCATTTTAAATGATCAATTTTGAGTTGTTTGTATCATGTTTTCCCCACTCTATTTCATTTCTAATCATTATTTAATTTTGTTAATTTTGTACAAATTAAGAATTTTTTTTTCATTTTTAAAAGTGGTGATTGTCAAAGTGAATTAATATTGTCCAATATCAATTCTGTACAATTTTCTCATATTCAATTAATATTTCTAGAGAAGATATATCGTATAGCTATATATTATTAAATTTTAATGTGCTTTTTGCTAACTTTTAGCATTACTTATATATATATATATATATATATTCTTAGCAACAGAATCTCCCCGTGCATCCATGCAACGCACAGGAGAGACAATCTAGTTTTTCAAAACAATCGAAGAGCTTACATAAGATTCATTTTTTCCTGTTAATTATGAATAACTTTACATTGCTTTTAAAATATTTAAAAATAAAAATTTATTATATTGTTCAATTTTTGTGTACTAATTTATTGAATACATATATAATTATATGTAAAAATATATAAATTCTCATATCCCTAAAAATAAAATTATAAAATTTACTTTATTCAACATATCATATGGTATGATATCGTGTTATAACTATTACATGTACCAATATCTATACATCATATATCTTTACTATCAAGTTTTTAATTAAAATAAAAGAAGTGTATAATTTTGCATGCAGAAGTGTACTCCCTCTAGTCTATAAGGAATTTTAAGAGGTTTTTTCTTAATTCATAAAATCAAGTGTCACATATTGATTTGTCTTTTTTTTTCCCTTATTTATTCAAAAACTAATCTAGCAACTTATGCTGAAATAATAGAAAATAGTGAAATAAATAGGGTAAAAATATGGTTTTTAGTTTTTTTAGAAGTTTAGGGATATAATTAATAAAATTTTCTTAAAACACATGAAATTGTTAAAAATACTTTATATTATAGATGGTAGGGAATATGTTTTAATTAAAGACTCAGTTGCTTGTATGTTAAAGTCGTACACTTATCACATTTTATTGTAAGATCATATACATGTTATGCTTTGATTAGAAAACTGTATTACAAATATATTTGCTTACTATATATGGCTCTGGTTGTTTTTTCTCCAATTCATGTCATATCACCATATTTATAGGTAAGCTCATAACTAAGTTAAAATCGCTTAGTTTTCTAGCCACACAAAAAAATCTCTTAGTTTAAACAAACTTGTAAAAAGAGGGTGAACTCATATCATATATTCCTAATATAAAATAGTAAAAAATTGTTTTTATTAATAAAATATATATAATTATTTTATTGAAATATAATGAACGATAATTTAAATAATCAGTATATCTTCAATATACATACAGTAATTTTTTGTTATTCGTAGAAACATAAACTAAATATTGTATAATCCAGAACTTACTTATATATAATAAATGAAAATCAATAAAATAATTTTAATTTTCACTTCATTTTAATAATGTTCTATAAAATGTTCATATTAAAATATTTAAATAAATTATTTCAAAATTTAAAAATAAAATCTTTTACTGATAAATAATATAATAATTACATACGCTAATGTCATCTCTCTACAATTACCGTTAATTAAGGTTACCTCAGAATTAATATAATCTTAACTGAAAAATATAAAAATAAAATAAATCGAAAAGATATCATATATGTAGTGCCACAATCTATTGTACCAATACGTTAAAAAGGAAGATGCATCTGTATCTAATACACATTAGACACAATACATGTACCTATTTCATGATATATATATATATATATATATTATATATGCATTCTTAATTTTTTGTTCTAAAAAAATTCCATAATAATTTAAGATCTTATAGAAAGACTCAATTTTTTATTTTTTATTTTATATATCTTTATATTACTTTTAAAAAATTTGTTTAAAACTAATTTTTTACATTTGATGTATTGATTTGTTGAATATATACATAAATTTATATGTATATTTTTTGTACCCGTATCCTAAATCTAAAAATTTAATATATGCAATGTATCGTATTGTGTCGTATCTAATACCTACACCCATATTTGTGCATCATAAGTGGCACATTTGTTTGTTTTAAAATGTCAAGTGAGAAACAAGAAAGTAATGCATGATTGAAGAAAGAATACATGTGAAGTTAAAAAAAAATAAAAAAGAAACTTGCAAAAGACTAAAGCTTTTCAGAATAGCAATGGCTTCCATCAGCAAATTCTACTATGATGAAAGCATAAGAAGAAACTTCTGTTGAATTAGAAGTTTTGATGATTCTAAATAATTAGAGCTTGGAAAGGAAAATATGTAACATCTTATCAAAACAACTTCCATTCTTGACCAATTTCTTTAACTACTAACCAAACGCAGCCCAAATTCACTTTCCAAAATATCAGAGTAGTGAAAAAACACCTAAAAGGCATTAGAATAGGATGAAGCTGTGGCTTGCTACAATACCACCGCGGCCACAGCCGGGCAATAAGGCTTGGTGCCACGGCCAAGTTGTTGGAGCCGCGGCCCCAACATCAAAATCCATATCAGCAAATTGCTGATTTTCTAGGCCAACTTCTGACATGCATAACTTCTGTTCTGACCTCTGATTGACCTGATTCCAACTCCTACAGGTTACTCATTTCATTATCTAACCATGGACACTACACTTAAATCCAACTCCATTTGGAGATTCTAGATGCCTAACACTATTTTGATAACTTTTTGACTAAAACTCACAACTTATCATCTCTATTTCCCACCAAAGGCAAATGGACACTCAAAGACCTTTCACTCAGGTCCTATTTGATTCAACCAACTTGTTCAAAGGAACCACTCCTATGAGATTTAACCCCGTTGAACCCCATCATCACATAATGGGCTATATGCCCCACGCTCATTAACAAGGCCTAAATCCACCTTTGAGCTCACATACGACCATTCTAGCGTATAAATACTTGTTCATACATTAAAGACCTAAACTGAGGTCCATTATCAACATCACTCAAATTTAACCCACTCATGACACCTATCCACATCATGCATACATCTCTATACTCCCAGGATACTCGTCCAGGAAACTAGGCTATAACAACTTACTTGGCACAGAATTACATAAACTGAATTACTACCACTAATTATACTTGGAATTCCTGAAGACGAAGAGGCCTGCAACACCTTGGTCTTCTCCGAATTAGCACTAGAGTTTTTACCTGAAAGGTTAGTCATGGAGGGGGGTATGAAACAATGTCTCAGTAACCAGGGACAACCACACACACATATAATATCATCAATACCATAGACATATGCAAATAATGCAGTGTAATGCTAATATCATGAGATGCATACCTCAATGCATGTCTCGGGTCATATCTCGATGCATGTCTCCCTCAAAACGGCTAGAACCACGAGCTAGCATTATCATACGAAATTCAATAGGTAATTCCCTTCCAACAGTTAGTGAAGACTGATTCTGGGACATCACTAAGCTCACCTCACATTAGTGTACCCAGCCAAAGGTCACACTAATAATTGGACCGTGGCTCTCCTTCTTTTGGACCACTTCAAATTGGTGGTGATTTAAGGAAGGTGTAATCCATTGTCGCCTGGCTCTCCTATGGCCATAGGAGAAGATTTAGTGACAGGGATCCCATTGTATCACCAAATCATATCATTATATCATATCATAGTCCACTGCCACCTATCTCTCCCAGGGAGAGGATTTAGTGGCAGGGATCTTTTATCACATCATCATATCATATATCATCATATCTCATCTCATCACCACCTCCAATCAACCATATCTCACTGTTCATAGGTGGTGATGTATATGTCATGCCAACATGCCTTGAAATGAACATATCTAATCATCATCACAATCATTATCATAGTCATGCTAGCATGCAATGATATGAGGGTGCCATAGTCATGTATGCACATATACAAAATCATACTCATCATCATCATATATTCACATTAACACACACATATATATCATCATCATATTCTATCTCATCTACTCATGTGCATACCATGATATATAGAAAATCATACATATACACATAACTATATTGTGGAATAAACAAACACATGCATTATATATCAACACATAACACAAATATACAAACACCCGGTTACCTCGGATTACTGACACCATGTACAAGGGCTTGGGCTAGCCTTTAGAGTACCCAATCACGAACTATATGCCTCCAATTAGCCAATCAACCACTACACATACATAATACCTTTAATTAACATAACTCCAATAACACTAAAATCCACAATCTAGCCATCCAAGCTTAACCTAAAGTTCTAACAACATACACACATACCAATAAACCTTAAACTATCATTCGAACATACACCAACACATGAAACTTTGGATTTCAATTTCCTTTCCCAATTTTCAACCTAGGGTTTAACTCAAACCCATCACAATCCAACCAAAACTTATACCCAAAGTTTTCTAACACTACATAACACTTCTACAACACCAAATCAAACATTTTAATTGGTGGATTCTTCCCTAAATTCAAAACCTAACATACTTAGACCGATTTCTAACCCAAATCTGAAGAGAAAAGAGAAGAGAGGAAGCAACATCAACTTACCAACCATTAATCAAGCTCCCTGGGTCCAAAAAACATCCCCTCAGGTCGAATTTCATGTGCCCTAGCAGAGCTTCTCCATCGCTCACTCCGTTCTTCCTCCGTCTGTCCTACTGAAATGTTTCTAATTTAAACAAATTTTTTTAGTCTTGTCACGGTTCTAGGTAAGCTTGCCGTGGTGCCACCACGTCCAGTCAGTAAATATCTCTCTAGAGCTCACTCTCGCCACAGCAGTCCTACTCCTCGCCGCGACATGGAGCTCATTTCTTCTCCACTTGAACCTTTCCTCGGTCCTATTTCCTCCAGTATTACATGCAATGCCAAAGACACTTGATTGGCTTGGGACCATATTCAGGGTAGTGCAATGAGGGTTGTTAAAGAATATCAAAAGAATGTTAAAGGATCAAGTGAAGAAATCCAAAGAAGAACCTGAGAAGACTTAGTTTTTAGGATTTCTACTCTTGTAATCTAGGTAAAAAGCTTTGAACTTACTTCTTTTAAGTTATTAAAATGTCTGAATATGTTATTTGGAAGTTATCGTATGTTAGCATGTGTTAGTTTTGAAAAATAATGACTAATAGACAAATTTTGCTTCTTGACTCATGAGTATTTTGTACAAAATTAGAACCTTACTTAGTGAAATTCGAATATATAGGGATTTTATCTATGATAGATGAATTTTAGTTATGAAATTTGAATTTTGAGTTATGTATTGTAATGAATATGTGCAAAATTCATCTGACACTTAGTCAAAATTCGAATGTTGGTGAAGTACAAAGAGATTTCAAAGTTACCCTCTCTGATAGACAAACTTTGAACTTTAAAATTCTTATTTCAAAATGAGAATTTATAAGTCTCGTTAGAACAAGTTTCTGATAGATGAATTTTATAGCTTAACATTTGAATTTCATATAGGAGAACTCTTGTACCATGTTGAACAAGCCTTTGACAGAAGAATTTCAGTTTTTGAAATTCGAATTTCAAATGCACTGTGAAAATATGAGATAATTGTTTAAACTCAACAGATGTACCTTCAGTATGAAAATTCATATATTCTAACATGGGATAATTTTAACAAACTCAAAATTTGAATTTTACTCTTGAACAAATAAATATTGAAGTCCAACATTGAAATCTCTAACCTTCTATCTCTATAAAATTTGTCTGTTAAAACCAAAAATTCAAATTTTGACATGTCAAACACATTAGATACAGTTGGTGAACAACCATTTTTGCAGAGTAACCATTGATTAATGTTTCTAACAGTTAGATCTTGTGTGTAATGACTTGTTATGCCACAAATCTATAAGTAGAACTTCATTTGAAATTATGGGTAATGATTTTAATCTTGTTTGTACAGAACTCAGTCAAATTTCTAAGTCAAAGCTTTTTACTCTCACACTTCATTTATTGTATTTCAACTTTCATATCTACTCTAATTTATAAAGTTCATATTCTGTATAAAAATCTTTTCTTCATCTGAAATAAGAAGTTTTTGTGAAGGGAGTCACAAAGGGAAATGAGAAACACTTTTTAAGAGTGCAGAGTGTAGAATTTAAGTGGTCTTATAATAGAGCACAAGGTTGTACTAAGGCATTACAAGGAGTCCGTTGAATTCTTACAGATAGTGAAAATCTCAAGTAGTGGCTGAGGAACTAGACATTGGTCAAGTAGATTAGACCGAACCAGGATAAATTTCTAAGTCCTCTCTTCCCTTACCTTGCAATTACTTTCATTTTCACTAAACTTTGTTTTTCTGCCAACTTTGGTTTTCACAATAAATTTACATTTTTGCTAAAAAATTTTTGACTTCTTAATTTACCCCCTTTTGGGAAGCCAACTATTCTAACAAGTGGTATCAAATTTCGAACTCCCAGCTGGAGGATTTAACCTTTTGAGAGAACAAATGACTGGCTTTGAAGAAAGCATATTAACTGAAGGAAACAACACCAACAGACCTCCAGGTTTCAGTGGAAAGCACTATAGATATATCATCAGTTCGTAGACCGAGATATTTGGTCAGCTATCCAGAATGGTGACTTTGTGCCAATAAATCTACAAGATGTTGGCAACTATAAAGAGAAGCCTAAGGAGGAGTGAAATGATAAAGATAAGAGAAGAGTTTTTCTTAACTTCAAAGTAAAACACTGCCTAGTCAGCACTCTCAACCAGGACGAATTTTACAGAGTCTCTCATTATTCCACAACTAAAGGAATGTGGGACATTGGAAATTACACATGAACGAACAGCTGGAATAAGAGAAAACAAGTTAAACTCTTGCACTAGCGAGTATGAAAGCTTTAGGATAAAGGAAGTATAAAGCATCAAGGATTTACAGAAGAGGTTCACCCTTATTGTAAACCAACTAAAGAGTTTTGGCATGGAATATACTCAGCTAGAAAAAATCAGAAAAATCTTTAAAGCCCTACCCATCGAATGGCAACCGAAAGTGACAGCTATAGAAGAAGCCAAAGGAGAGTCAATGACTTCTGTCATAGCTTTTTTGACATCATTAAAGAATATAAGGACAAGATGAAAGCTCTCAAAGATGCAAGACAAGAAAAGAAGAAGAAGAGTTTGGTATTGAAAGCTACAGAAGAAGAGAAAGAGAATATTAGCGATGAAGAAGAGCTGGATGAAGAGACTTCAGTAATGCTGGTCAGAAAATTAGGAAAATTTTATAGCAAAAAGAGAAGCAAGAACTTCTGCAAGAAAGAAGCAGGAACAAGTAGCAAAAGGGAAAGGTATTTCTATTGTAGATGATTATTCTAAATTCACTTAGACTTTATTTCTTTCCTCCAAAGATTAAACATTTGATGCATTTGTAACCTTAGCTAAGAAAATGCAAAATGATAAAGGTATTTCTATTGTATCTATCAAGTCTGATCATGAAGGAGAATTTGAAAACTCAAGCTTCTTGGAGTACTATGAAGAACATGGAATTGATCACAACTTCTCAGCTCCAAGAACACCTTAGCAAAATGGCATGGTGGAGAGGAAGAATAGAACCTTGGGAGAAATGACAAGAGTAATGCTGAATGAGAAAGAACTTCTTCAATACTTCTGGGCTGATGTAGTGAACACAATAAGCTACATCATCAATAGAGCTCACATCGGACCAATCTTGGGGAAGACTTCTTATGAGCTTTACAGAGGAAGGAAGCCAAATCTCTCACACCTGCACGTGTTTGGATGTAAGTGCTTCATTCACAACAATGGACAAAGGAATTTGGGTAAGTTTGATATCAAATCAGATAAAGGTATATTCCTTGGCTATTCTAGTAGAAGTAAAGCATATAAAGTATTTAACAAAAAGTCTAGGACCATAGAAGAATCCGTGCATGTAGTTTTCATTGAAAATGAAACTATTTCTAAACCTACCTTAGATGAGGATGAACTAATTTCTAGTTTCAAAAATACAAACCTCTTTAAGGAAAATAAAACTGAACCTCCAAAAATATCAGAATCTATCACTGTAGAAGAAGATATTCAAGAGAAAGATATGGAATTTGAAGATAATGAAGAAATTTCTCAAGAACTCCCTAGAGCTTGGAGATAATCAAGAAGTCATTCTGTTGATCAAGTGATTAGAGATGTTCAAGAGAATGTTAAAATTAAAAGAAAACTTAGGGAATAAATGAATAATGTGCATTTGTTTCTCAGATTAAACCTAAGTGTAATTCAGAAGCTTTAACAGATGAATACTGGACATTAGCTATGCAAGAAGAACTGAATCAATTTCAAAGAAATCAAGTTTAAGGCTTAGTGCCTATCCCAATGATCACCCCATTATTGGAACCAAATGGGTGTTTAGAAACAAACTTGATGAGGATGGAATAATAATTAGAGACAAAGCTAGGTTGGTAGCTAAACGATAAAATTTGGAAGGTATAGATTATGAGGAAACTTTTACCCTAATTGTAAGATTGGAAGCAACAAGAATTCTCCTATCTTATGCCTGTATAAAAGATATAATGTTGTACCAAACGGACGTAAAGAGTGTCTTTCTAAATGGTTATATCATGGAAGAAGTTTATGTTGATCAACCTCCAGGCTTTAAGGATTCAGCTAAACCAAATCATGTATATAGACTGAAGAAAGCTTTTTATGGTTTAAAATATGCACCTAGTACATGGCATGAAAGACTAAGTAACTTTTTGATTGAAAAGGGATTTAATAGGGGCAAAGTTTTGCTAAAAAAGATAACAAAAACTTACTTATTGTTCAAATTTATGTTGATGATATCATATTTGGTAATGAATCTTTGTGCAAGAATTTTTCTAAGTTAATGTAGAGTGAATATGAAATGTCAATGATGAGATAGCTAAACTTTTTTCTTGGATTGCAAATCAAATAATGTGATGATGATATCTTTCTCAATCAATCAAAGTACTTAAAAGAGTTGTTGAAGAAATTTGGAATGAAAAATGCTATCTCAATGGGAACTCCAATGGCCATTGCCCAAAACTTGATATGGATAAATGAGGAAAACCATTTGATATAACTCAATATAGGAGAATGATTGGTTCCTTATTGTACCTAATAGCTAGTAACCCTGATATCATCTTCAATGTCTGCATGTATGCCAGGTTCCAATTATGTCCCAAGGAGTCCCATGCAATAGCTGTGAAAAGAATATTCAGAAATCTAATTGGAACATCTCATATGACACTCTTGTTGGAGATTGTGCCCTAAGTCAATTATTATATTGTGAACATTGTACTTTATTATGAAAAAAGAAACAGTTTTTCTTTTATTACATTATTATATTATTTGTATGTTTTTCTTTATAATAATATCCTTGGATAAATCATTTTATCCTAAACATCCCTAATCAATCATCTTTGTGGGAACGATGATGAACTATGACTAGTATGATTTTGATTGATGATTATGTGTTAATTATATATGAAGATACAAATCAAAATCATAAGCACTTATTAGTGAATATGTGCTGGATCGACCCATCATGAGATAGCTGCATGGATTAGGTCATAAGCGTATCTCATATATATGATCGTGTCATTGAGCTCTCTAACCTGAGATCACCACAGCTTCCTACGTGAGGAACACCGTGCTTTAGCATAGTCAAAAGTCACCTTTAATCGAGTGATCATAAAGGCTATGATCGGGCATAGTGGAATTCATGTAGAGGAAGATAAATGGTCAAGATGAAATTTATCCCTCTAATTAATGGAGAGATATATCTAGGCCCTTTGATGAGTGAGACTGAGAAATACATGGCTATGCTCGAATAGAAGGGTTTCCATTTGTTTTGTCAGTCTTCTCAGAGATTGAGAAAGTAATGGTCGAGTAAAACGAGGATAAAGTTTCTATGCTTCATACTTGACCTAAATATCATGTGACAGAAGGAATGTGATAAGGTTGTATGATAAGTTGCATCAGATCACTGATCTCATATGATTTGGGTAGTCACTACATTTTGCTAGAGGCCACTTGGGACTTGTGGATACAATAGTGTCATTGGCCCACTGCCAATGTCATATGAGCCTGCAAGGTCACACACGAGAACAGACCAACTCGAGCTAGAATGTCCAGATTCATTGAACCTAAAATTTATCTAGATTCAATGAATTTAACGTTTAATTAAGGGTGAAGAAATTTTATAAATAAATATATTTGATATATATATTTTAAAAAATTTGAAATACATATATATATTAGATATATTATATTTTTGATATATTAAATATATTTTGAAATATATATATCATTTAATTAATTTAAATGAATTAGTTTTAAATTTAATTCTATATGATAGATTTAAATTTAAACTAATGTGATAATTTAAATTTTATTTTAGATTTAAAATAAAAAATTAGTTTAGATTTAATCTATTAGATAGATTTAGATCTAAACTAATCTATTTAATTAAGATTTGATTTAATCATTTTAAATTAAATAAATTAGAAACTTTATCTAGATAAAGATATAGACTAGGGTTATCTAGAATAATATATATCATAAGAGAGTCTTCTCCCACCCTAAAGATATAGCAGCCGCACACTTAGAAAAAGAAAATGTACGGACACACATAGAGAGAGAAATGTTACACTCGAAGATGTGACGCGAATGGCACGGGAAATCAAGAAACAGAAGAATCAGCCACCATGACAAAGATTGATTCAGGAAGAATCGCCACCAAAATTTCAAGGAAAATTTTGGAAAACCAAATAAAAAGGAAAAGGGTGGTTTGCGAATCAGAGTTTAGCTCAGGAGTACGATTGTGAGTGGGGAAGGTGTTAGGCACTCCCACAATACTCGTTCCTATGAATGGTTATCTTAAGTTGATCATGCAATTTTTATAGCTTTTAAAACTATTTTGATTACCCTTTAATCATTCACAAGCACAAATAAATATAAAAATAAGAAAAAATGTAAAAAATGAAGATAAAGAATAAAATGAAAATATGAGAAATAAAATAAGAGAGAAATATTGTTTATTTACAAGAGCATATTTGACCCAAAATTAAAGTTTAGGGCCTACGAACCCTGCGATAGGGATCAAAATCGACCTGGTTCTAGCAAAGAGCACGTCAAAGTTTTTATAATAAGAGAAAACAAATTGAAAATAATTTACCATTTCACCCCTAAAACGTTTTTTTTGAGGTTCAAGTTTATGTGTTCTACAACTTATCATTGATATTTTCATAGAGAATCATCATCCCATACGATAAATCAATCTCTTAGATACCTCTAAAGATCTCAAAATCTCCCACAGATGTAGGTCTTTTCTAAAAGATTAAAAAAAATACATATTATTGCACTTAATTATGTTTTAATGCGTTTTAACTATATTTTGGGGTATTTACTTTAAAACTTTTTCATTGGTAAATAAAAGTATTTAAAAATATATAAAAAATACTATCTATTTATTAATTTTTTTAAAAAAATTTTTAATTAATATACCCGCAGAGAATCATCATCTCATACGGTAGACTGTTTTCTTAAATATTTGCAAAGATTCCAAAATCTCTCATAGATAAAGGAGTTTCCTTATGATAAAATATACCATTATGCTTAACTACATTTTTGAAAAATTTATATATATAAAAAATATTTTCATTAATCCACCAGCATCTATTTCTTTATTTTTTTAAAGTTTTCTTAAAAGACTTTATATGTTTATTATAATTATTATTTTTTTTTAAAAAGAATCAATATATTTTTTATGTATCCGCATAGAGTCATAATCCCATACAATAAACTATTTTTCTAAATATCTGTGAAGATTCCAAAATCTCTCATAGATAAATAAAAATTTAAAAAAAAAACAAAAATAAAAGAATAAAAATGAAATATATTTATTTATATTATTGAATGATTTACTCTCCTTAAAATCTGTTTTATCTAAAATTTTATAAGATTGAGAGAGATACTATAACCAATACACCTTTGGAAATCTATCATTCCTCACGGCAATGTAATTAACTTAAATGTTCATAAAAGACCAAAAGCCCCACACAACACCGTTATTCAAATTATATAATTAATTTTACTTTATAATCATGGGTAAATGAGTCATCAAAATCTAGTTGTCTTAACATAAAATGGTTTATGCATATGTGAAGTCTCATTAACTCACAACATATAATCATCCTATAAGCCTATGGGAATTCTAAAAATCTCCTAAAATATCTCCTATTTTATTTGCCTATTGTTACATTTAAAACAATGGAACGTAGTCGCCAATTGTAATATGGGTATTGCAATGGATAACACGTGAACTAATACAAAGCAAGTCACGTGAACTAATATTCAAGAAAGTGCATTCATAGTAAATGGCACAGGTCACCACAAAATACAAAGCAAGTCACGTGGCAATGACTAAAGCTCACAATGATGAGTATTTCCATGTTCAGATGTACCCACCTATCATGCATAAACTGGACACTTGATAATCATTGTCAGAAAGAGAAAAACACTTCATGGCACACCAAAAATCATGATCATCTTTAAATCACCTCTTAACATTATTACCGATGCAAAGGGGAATACGCTCATTCAGCTCACCATATTGGTAGTAACGTGTGAGCAGAAGAAAGGCATCCCAGTTTATCGAAAATGAAAGTAAGATGATACTAACTGTGAGCTGATGCCTCATCAAACACACTGATCTATATCCAGTATTAACCAAACTTTATCGTTTAAGATTTCATCAAATAACAAGATGAGGACTTTTCTTATAAGAGAACCAAGACTATAATGTTCAATAGCCATTGAAAACAGAACTAGATGCTGTCAGCCCACTTCTATTATCAACCAAGATTTTATCCTTTAAGATTTCACCATAGACCAGATATGAACAGGTAGACTTATCAACCAGCAAAATAAAACTAACATGACAACAAACTCCATCGGTAGCAAACAGGATATCTGAGGGAAACTGAACAAAACTAACTCTGGTCTTGATATTTAGCTAAACGCCTAACAATCACAGTTGACAGATCCATCACTTGACACAGTTTTAAGCAGAGATTTATTACCAGTAGAGGTTCTGCTGCTAAGATTAATTACAGACTCCGCCTCTTCCCTCTAGATCTTGCCGGCCTTCTTCTAGTTTTTACTCGTTCTTTGTCTCCCTTCAAACGTTCCTCTCCCTCTACGTCTCTCCCTCCTTTTTATAACCAAATGGAGCGTGGTCCTCTAGCCTCCCCATCATGCATTAACACCTCCCTTTGATTAGATTCAAACAGGAATCATGCATTGGCCCTTGAGCTCCTTGGCTTATTCCTTTTCTTGCGTTTCTGCGTTTCTGCCTTGTTCGCTGCATCACTGCCAAGCTTTGACTCTAGGTTGATGGTGACAAGAGAAGAATAGGTAAGTCTCTCACGCTGCTCTACCTAGTCACTATGCCTCCGAGGTTGCTCCCTCTGCAGTTCTAGGATTATCATGAAAAAGGAAGGAGTAGGCCTTGGGGACGGAAAGATGCCATCGGGAGGAGAAGATTTGGAAATTTTGGGATGGAAAGATGCCATTCAGGAATCGTGTATTGGTCTTACGCGGAAGGATTCTCCTTTCTTTTTTTGCTTTCTTTTAAAAGATTAAAATATTGATAAGATATCCCAAAAATTATGGCAAGAAAAAAAAATAGAGAGAAGGGGCTTATTTATTTTAGGAATCTCTTAAAATACATTTTTTTGATGAATTTTTTTCTCTCTTAAAATCTTATTTTGAATTTTTGATGATTTTCTTTTTCTCCTCTCTTTTTTTTTTAGAGAATCTTAGATGAAAGAGCTTGAATTTTTGAGAACATTAAAATAAAGGGATAGAATTTGTATTTGTGGAAATCCTAAAACAAAAGAAATTGATTTTTTTTGTTATTATTTTTTTAAAAAATCCTAAAAAAAAGGATTGGATTTGGATAAGAATCCTAGGAGAAAAGAATAGGATTTCCTTTTTTTTCTTTTTAAGATTAAAAGATATGTTTTTTTATTTTTGAGAATCCTAAAAGAAAGGAAATTAATTTTTTCTCTTTTTTTTTTTGAAAGTCCTAAAGAAGAGAGATTGGATTTGGAGAATGATTTTTTAGATTTTTCTTTAATTTTACAAAATTCGTATTCAAATTAAAATAAAAAGGAAAATTTGCATCCTCTTTTTTTTTCCCTTAATTTTTTGTAAATGTTCGGACAAAATACGGTGTTCATGAGAAACATACAGACGTTCTTGAACCTGGTGTTAGCATGCTGTTCAAGTTGGATTCACCGTTCGTGTGGATATCAGTAGAGAGAGCTAATCAGAAGTGTCAGTTCCTAAGATTCGATGGTAGAAAAAAATCTGGAAAACTAAAAATCAAAGGTAAAATCTTCTTCTACAACTCGATTTAAGCAACATTGACGGATTCATGGGAGGGATTCGATTGTTTTATTCTGCTGCGCATGTATCAAAATTCCCAACAACTTTTGGTATCCAAAGGGTAATGGAGAATAGCTTGTTGAATACATTGATGTTGACTTTGTTGAATCGAAGACTGACAAAAAAAACACAAGTGACACATGCCAATTTCTTGGAGGATCTCTAGTTTTATGGTTCAGTAAGAAGCAAAATAGTGTGTCTCTCTCCATAGCAGAAGCTAAATACATTGCTATTGGAAGCTATTGTGTACAAATTCTTTAGATAAAACAGCAACTTGAAGATCTTGAAATTGAGATGAAGGAAATACCTATAAGATGCATGTGATAATCAAAGTGCCATCAATATCAAGAGGAATCCAGTGCTGCATTCAAGGACAAAGCACATTGAGGTTAGATATCACTTCATAAAAGACCACCTTCTGAAAAGAGACATTATGTTGGAATTTGTCCCTATAGAAGATCAACTTGCAGACATCTTGACTAAGCCACTTCCTGAGGATAGATATTCCAAAATTAGAAGAGAATTATGAATGGTAAATCCCAATAAACTATAAGCAAACTTTGAACCAAATCATTGATCTGGCCAAGAACCTTAAAGTGATTGCTGATGCTTACGAAGATATCAAAAACTCTATTCCTATCACATCAGCACCACCTCACACTAGACCCCCACAAAATCTGTCTCTCCTAAAATTTCTAGCCCTTTTGAGATAGATTCCCCTGAAGCTACTGCTAGAGATGTTGCCACTACTGCTACTACTAATGCTATTACTCCACAAGCTTCAAGTGATGAAACAAGACTTGGTTCATCTCTAGACTATACCATGAAGGAAGAAGCCACCCATTAGGAAGGCTTTCATGAGCCAGTAATAGAGGACATTGCTCAAAATTCAATTCTGTCTTCATAAGAAATTGAGCAAATGGAGAACCATGATGCTAATCTTACCACTGCTCCTATCATCCAAGCTGCTCTTAATGAGGAAAAGGGGATTGTGCCATATATGGACCTTGCCACTCTTGCACATAATGCTGTAGTATAGGCACAAAAGTAGAGACTAGCTGAAAGGTCTCCTCCACCTACTCGTTAACTTGCATCCTCTGAATATGGCCTGTCAGTGGAGTAAAGGGCTAGACTAGCCAACCTTTAAAGGAAGTTCAAGAAATAGTCTCAGATGATAATGACAATCTTCCTAAGATATATACCTCCCTCTGTGCCATTTTGTAACATTTTATATTAGTACTCATTTCCCATGTATTAGATCATTTTAGAGTCCAAAAATGCTTGAAGAGAAGCTTGAATCAATTTAATCTCAAAAACAGAATTTTCTCAATTCTCAAGTACTGTTTACTTGGCAAATTCCAGTTTTCCCAATGAACTTAAAAAATTTATAACTAATTCTATAAAAATTGTATTGAAGTGATTCAAGTATCTAAAAATAGATAAAAAAATTCTATACATGGAAAAAAATAGGAAACAAAGAAATACTAGGCTAGTTAGTACAGATTATTCCTTCAAAAACTATTGTAGATTTGGTTATTTTTGAAAATTCCTGATTTTGGCAATAACTTTGAAAAATCATATTTCCTTCTATTATGAACCAAAACATGTATATTCTATGTCATTTAAACGCTCTATATGTCTATTTTGTAGAAATATTTTTTTTGTGAATTTATTTTATTTGCACAAGGAATGGAATTAACTTAAGTCATGAAGAGTCAGAATTCAACTTTTATTGGAATAGTTGGGAAAAACTTCATATCTTCTATTATATAGCTCAAATTACCTCCAAATCAGTGTCATATGAAACTTAAAACATAGACCTTTCTACATAGAAACAATTGAATTTTTTGTGCTTTGTATGATTTTATATTGTCTTTTGAATTTTCAAGTACCTATCCTTTAGTTTCCATTTTTCCCAATCTTGCCCTATTCTGAACCCTAAATTTGAAAAATCACTATAATTTGTACACAATTTGAAATGAGGTGCTCTCTAGACCATTTTAAAGATCAGTTTGTGTACTTTAAAAGCATATATGTATTACTTAAACTAATTGCCCTGTCTCACATGAACAATACCTACATTTCTATCAGGATGTTTAGATTGAACATTTCCATTCATGTCTTGGTAAAATGAGTTTCATATCATATTTACCTCATCATTCATTGTACCACATTCATAGATCACATAAGAAGAAACTTAGTAATACATGATAACAAAAAATGGTAGCTTCACTCATCTACACATATATTGATACAAATGTTTGCATCTTAACATAATGACTTTGCTTCATCAACCATTTATCATTATCTTCTTCATGCATCTAGCTCCTTCTTTAGCCTTTTTTCCATGGTTTTTCCCTAGCATGTTATTCATTTGGAAGAGTGAGATTCAAAGGATATCAGTAGAAATTACCTATACATGCAATCATATTATCACATTTACATAAAAACATTAAAAAATCATTGATCAAACACACTTGCCCATTTAAGTCATATGATTTCACAAAAATTCTAGCAGAGTTTCGTTTTAAAAAATGGACATCTTGGAGTCTCAAAGCCTCTCATTCAACTCAGCCAACATCATAAAAACATCACAAGGTAATAATAAAATCATATGACAAAGTATCAAACATATTGAAAGCAAGCATGATAACATAGTGCAAGTAGGCAAGTAATGCTACCTTTATGCTTGCTCTTGCTCTTCCACTTGATGCCAATGCTCCCACTAGCTTCCTTGGGCTTCTTCAAATCCCAATGTATCACCAAATACTAACTTAGGCCACTATTGCATGGGGTAGTTTCATAAAGTCCTAATTAAACCCTAAGATTTCATTTTCTTGTCCTCTGGCTTTTTCATGAAATCAGTCCTTATTCCTAAGCTTTTCCACCATGAGGAAATCATTTTGGGCATCAAAAACATGAAATTTCAACTCTAAATTGATGCCCTGTTCTAACCAAAATTAGTAAGAAAAGGGAAGAAAATGTTTTACTTTGAAATACAACCCACAACTACCAAAATAATGCTTTAAGCTACTAGTTTATGCTTCCCTTAAGTTTGGTGCATAAAAACTCATTCCTTCCATGACTTAGGTTTGGCCAAATTCCATAGGGAGGAAGAGGAAAGAAAATACTCCATGCAACTATCATCAACTACTTGAAATCACAAGCTAGGATAGTACGAATCACTTACCAACAACTTGAATCTTTGATCTTTCAAGGTTGCTCTTCTTTTTTCACTCTTTTCTCTTCAATTTTTGGAGCTCTCTCTGTCTCTCTTGTTGCAGCTGCTGGTTGTGTCGTGAAAAATGAGAAAGGAAGAGGATTAATCCACTTGAGGTTAACTTAATCATTATTACTTTTTAGTAACCTTAATTACTTTATTAAATACTTCTTCAAGTAGTATTCTCAAAAATAATAAAATATTTATTTGTAGCACATGGGTTGCTAAAGATGGGAACAACTCATGCTAAAACATCTCCAAAATATTGCATATTTTTCTTGATTCAGATATATCCTGTGTCGGATACTTTTTACTGGTACCAATAATGTCACTTTTATAATAAATTAGTATTTTAGGGATACAGGATTATTCCAAATTTACATCTATGTTTCCTTAATTATCTTGTCCTAAAAAAATCTGTGTGAGGTCCAAATCCTGTCTTGGTAGCCTTTTAACTTTCTGTGGGGCCCACAACCTACTTTATTGGTATTAAGTTACTTTTGGACATTCGACACTAATTATTTCTTTATTTTTAATTAGTTAACCACCATGCAATATGTCATTAGACTCAGCTTGTCATGAGCTTCGTTTTGACAGTAATTTTACATATTTTCAAAATTACCCTTGACTTAGGGCCAAATTATAAGTTTTAATTCTTTTGGGTCATTAGCTGTAATTTTTCCTAAAATATACATTCTCATTCATTCCCATGTGACTTTTATTCTTGAGGGTTAAAATACAGTTATCTTAACTTTTAGGGGTAAAAATATAATTACTCATTTTTCCATCCGACTAGGAAAAATGACATATTTACCCTTCTTCACACAAAATAATATTTGTCCGTTTTCGTGAATTCTTTACAGATATTTAAATATTCTATCTCTTAGAGATATGACACATTTATTCCAGTTCCTCTTCAAACCATTCCAATGTCTTAGATATCTCCTTCCTCTATACAAACCCCTATGTTTGATGATGCCAAAAAGAGGGAGAAGAAAGATAAGAAGGATGGGTAAACTGGAAAAGCTGCAGCTAGACAATCTGAAGCTAGGCAATCAAGCAAGACATATGGCAAGAAGAAGATCAAGGTCAAGGCCAGGAAGGAATAACAAGGTAGAGAACCTTAAGGCTTAGATCTTAGGACTGTGTGATTTTGTATTTGTTGCACCTTGCCTATGTTGCTTTTGTATTTGAGACTTCATTCCTGTTGAACTTTGAATCTATACTCGTGTTGAACTTAGTTGAATTTGATTGAAATTCAGTACAATGTGTTTCCATATTTCCTTTTTTATTCTCCTACATTCTCAACTTTGATACATGTGTCATTTTTATATTCGAATTGTAATGCATATGTTGAGGGGGAGCTCTTGGAAGCAAACTCAAGTACTAATCCAATTTGAAAGTTGTTTTGTCATCATAAAAAAGGGGGAGAATGTTGAATCATGAGTTTTGATGAATGTGTATAGCTACTAAGATTCAATGAATCTCACCCTTCCATATGCTAGCATGTATAGGACCAAATCATGACAAGGTTACCCAAGATGACAAAGGCAAGGAGAGAAAGATTGATGATTAAACTTTTATTGCTCGAAACAATCCTTTATTATGAGCTCAAATTGATATAAGGATGCTAGATGAACTCCTTGGTTCGCTCAAAGTTGCAAATTAATGAGATTTTCTTATTTGAGGCTTTTTGATGTATCTATAAAAAGTTTATCTTTTTGGCCAAAAGGAGATCAAATCGGAATCCGATTGAGTTTAACTCTTCCAACGAGGCTTGAATTGATATGAGGGTTCTAGATGAACTCAATGGTTTGCTCAAAGTTGAAAATTTAATGAGATTTTCTTGTTTGAAGCTTTTCGACACATTTTTAGATAGTTCATCCTTTCGAAGGAGATCAAAACGGAATCCAATTGAGCTGAACTCTTCCAACTAGGCCCAAATAGATATGAGGATACTAGGTGAACTCACTAGTTTTCTCAAAGTTGCAAATTTAATTGGATTTTCTTGTTTGATACTTTTCGACACATTTTCAGAATATTTGTCCTTTTGGACAAAAAGAAGTCAAAATGGAATATGAGCTATTGTGTAAAATGATCCTTTATTATGAGCTATTATGTAAAATCATATGGGTTGCCTTAAATCTATACTTTCATGTAAACATGTTTCTTTAGTTCTTATATAGTGTAAAGTATGATATGAGGACAAGATATGGTCATGTAAATCTGTTATGACCATGGTAAAAAAAACTGGACCGGATTGGCCAGTTCGACCGGTCTGACCAGGAACCGGACCTTGGTTCGGTCTGGTAGTAGATGAAAATTGGGGGGATTCAGAACCGGTAGGAACCAGTCAAGAGATAGTCAAACTGGTCAAAAATCAGTATAAAATCGGTACAAAACCGGTTCGAACCGGTCTGGCCCCCCTTTTTAAATTTTTAAATATTTTTTATTTTTTTTTTAATTTTTAAATATTTTTTAAAAATAAAATAATATTATTTGTAGTACTAAGTAGCATTATTTTTAGTATAAATTTTTTCTTTCTATATTATAATATGTTATAAGTATTATTATAATACATAATTATTAATAATGATAAATTTACTTAACAAATAAGATAAAAATAAAATATCAATTGACTATTTTGAATTCAAAATATAATTATAGATGAATATTAACTTGTTTAGATTTTAATATTAGGTTATAAAACTTATTAATAATATTTTTAATTTTCTATATATATTATTAAATTTACTTTTTATCCTAGAATAAATGTTAATTTTATAATCATGGATAAATATCTTTTATATTTTTTATCTATATTATTAAAAATATATTAATTTATACACAACCGGTCTGACCCCGGTCCGATCATTGAACCTTGAACCATTGTCTCATTCGATTTAATGGCCGGTCCAGTTTTTAATACCTTGGTTATGACCTTTAATTTGTAATATTATGAGATGTAAATGATCAATTTGACCTTCAGTCAGTAAATCCTATTATATTTGGACTTTTTTTTTGTTAAATATATCAGTGTTATATATAGATGGAAACTAGACAAAAAGATCTTTAAGATGTTCAAAGACCACCAATTTGGATGTCTGTGCAATTTTATATGATTTTTTAAAGTTAGTACCAAAAAAAATGGAATTTCAGAAAATGATCAAATAAATAGTAATTATTTTCAAAATTTATTGTATCATTTGGCCCAATCAATGCTTTGTTTCATTTTTTTTCCTATGTAGACAATGTTTTTAGCTATTTTTAGAGACTTAAATCATTTATATAAGATTTTTGGGGAATTAGTTATACATTTTCAAAGTTCGGTTGGTCTAATAGAAAATTACCATATGAATAGTAACATGACCTAGAAAATTCTGTTTCCAATTTTTATTTGATTCAACCTTCCAATTGGGTATTAATGGACATAAGTAAGGTTTAATACATGGGAATAGTGTATAAAGATCCAGGTGTCACATAATGTGAGTTTATATGTTTCCATTTTATACAAAAGTTAACCAAAAATGAATATGTAAACGAAAAAACTCGAGGTTTTTAACAACAATGCTCATAAACCATCATTGTTAATTTCACCACAGCTTTACTGTATGTGGTTATAAAATGAGATTCGACAAAAATTATCATAGCCTCAAAGAATTTAATTAACTATTAAATGTGATAAATAACCTCAAAGAATTTTATCATAACCATACTTGTCTTTACAAATAGTTACACCACTATGCCAATTTGGGAATTTCTTGACGCCTAATAGTTAGTGTTTCTTTGAGAAAATACCAATTAAAGTGGGGCATGGAACAAAAATGGGATTTGTAGGCATTTATAATGATAAATACCAAGGTTTAGCTAGTGTTTATCCATATAAACACCAATAATAAAGGTCTTAGTTGGCATTTGTTTAAACAAATGCCAACTTTGCCCTAAGGAATAATTGGCGTTTGTTTAAATAAATGTCATCATTTCCTAGAAAACATTGACATTTGATAAACAAATACCAACAAAAGTTTTATAAAACAAACACATGGCATGGATCAATTATTTTAGTTATTGGTAAAATCTAATCCTACAGTCCTTTACACTCCCTTTATTTCTCCTCCTTACTTAACTCTTTCTTTCTTTTTTTCACTTTTTTGAACTCCTTATCTTGTGCCTTCTCACTTCTTCTCCATGATCACACATCTTTTGTCTCAATCTCTCCCCTCTCTATCATCATGCATCTTCTCTCTCAGTCTCTCCTTCGCCTTTGAACTCATCGTCTCTACTCCTTCCTCACATCCCTCATTGACTTATCCTTCCTTACATCCCTCATTGACTCATCCTTCCTTAGATCCAATTTACAAAGTTGGCTTCCATGTCAAGTGGTGGTTGTCGCTGAGAAGAACCAACGGCATCGTACAAGGATTATGGTGGAGTCAGACATGGGTATCAATATCCGTTGATTCGTGGTGAATGCAGAGCTGCTGAACCACCTAGTCTTCATGAAGCTTCTTGTAACACCTGGATCTTTAGGCTCAATTCACATATGTTAGATCATATTTAAGTCCATTGAAGTCCATTAGATAGCTTGAATCACATAAAATACCATAATAAATATTTTCCATAAGTTGAGTACTATTCATTGGTAAATCTCCTTTTACCACACGAACTTTGAAAAATCATAACTAATTCTATGAAAATCATGTACAAGTGATTCAAGTTTATAAAAATAGATAAAAAAATATGAATCAAAGTATTGATTTGACCAATTAGTATTTTAAATTTCGAAAATATCTACTGTTCATTTGATCATTTTTCAGAAATTCTAGTTTTTTGGCCTATATTTGAAAAATCATAGTAATTCGTATATACATCCAAGTTTAATGATATTTAGACCCTTTGAAAGCTCTTTTTATCTAGTTTCCATACATATATAACACTCATATATTAAACATGAAAAGTTCTAAATAGTGACCAAATTTCCAAACAGTGATCATAAGGCCAATTTACATCCCATAACTTTGCAAAATAAAGGCCATAAAGTCTATACATGGCCATAACTTGTTCTCATATTATGTTATACATCACATAAGACCTAAATGCTCATGATCTTCTCCATGTACATATTTAATACCAAACATGTGAATTTACACAGTAGCTTGAAATAAGATACCATTTGAAGCAAAATCATCTTAATGATCAACATGCTTTTCTTTGCCTTTCTCCTCTTGTGCAATCTTGTAATAATGTGTTCCTAGACAATGTTAGCATAAGGAGGGATGAGATTCATTGAATTTCAGTAGTTATACCTAATCATGCATTCATAATATTATCATATTTCATAAAATCATCAATAAAAAGTATAAGAATATATTATAGCATAACATTTTTATAAAAATTTTGGCATGATAAGACCTTGTAAAATGGACATCCTAGGGTCACAAGACCCTTCAAAGAACCATAAAACTTTGCTATTTCATCACAAATCATTCAAATAAACATATGGCATCATAACAATTTCATGAAAATTTAAGTATGATAACATTAAGCATAAAAGGGATAATAACTACCTTTAGGCTTTTCCTTTGCTTTTAAGCTTGGTAAACCTTTCCTTTAGTCTCCTTCAACCTTCTTGAACCCTATTACATCATAAATTAAGGTCATAAGTCATTGATTCCATGACATTATACAAAAAGTGCTCTCTTGAATCCTAAAAATTCATTTTGCTTTCCTTTGTACAAAATACTTGTTCTTGCATAATTTGGACCTAAGGAATCCATTTTTGGGGCTAAAATTTTGAAATTACATTCCTAGAGTAAACCCTAACTTGGCCAAAAATGAGAAAATATTGTAGGAAAATATTTACTATAACACCTCTTATACTGGGTCCATTTCCCATGTATTTAAAAGATGAAAAGGAAGTGGAATTGTAATGATTCGCTAAGATGAGAATGAGTTAGTCATTTAATATGTAGTAAAGTATAATGAACTGGCTTGATACCCAACTTATCTTTAACAGTAAGATGATAAGTGATAGAGGATAGATAGTTGGAAAGGGGCCAAAAGCTAGCCATAAGAGAAAAGTTACCCAATGCAATTATAGACTTTTACTTCACTAATCACTGAGAATAGTCTGAATCACGAGCATACTATGCTAGCACCTATAGCTAACGATAGTAAGAAAATTGTAGAGGTAGGGAAAGTAAGTAAGTAAGGGCAAGTAACCTTGGAATACCCGGGGATTTAAGAAACAAGGCAAAAAGAGTAGAGGAGATAGTTGAGTAAGACAACTCTTGTTTTTAAAAATATCGGAAAGGCTCAAAGCAAAAGGCTATGCTTAGTAATGAAGAATGTGTGCTTCAAGTGTAAAGAGTCGGGACACTATGCCCATGACTACAAAATGGAGATGACCAACTCCAGACCATAAGCATAGGAAAAAGTCTTTGTGCTAATCTCAACATGAGGCTTGTAAGTTGCCTAACCTTAGTAAATGTATGATTCTGGTGCAAGCTGAATCCTGTAGCTATGCTAAGAAGTTAGGTCTGGAAGTTACTATTATATAAGTTATGTGAGAATGTCTTGATGAGAAACAAGGTTATAATCTCCATTATTTGTCTAAATAAGAACCGTAGCAATATAAGGAATTGTATGTCTTTCCTTAGTAATGATGTGAGCATTGCATGAACTAGCTTTTTACAAAAAATCTCCTCCCAGATTGTAAGAGCAAGATGATGATTTTGCCTACTCCCTAAAAGTATTACATGTGCTAAGTTAAGTTAAATGTTATATTGACAGCTTAAGCAGAGAAATGCTTTAAGAAGGATGTTAAGGATGAACAGTAAAGATGATAAATGAAAAAGATGCAATGCCTTTGTAAGAAAAGTTAGTGTATTTATGTGGTTCAAGTTTCGAAGTATGACCCTAAGGTATTTAAGTAGTGGTAGGTAGTTAGGGAACTGCAAAACATTGAGATAGTTGATTGCTGAACTTAATATAAAATCTAGCTATGAAAAAGTTCTTGGATGGAAAAACTTACAATGAATGAAATCCTCTGAAGGCTGCCAAAGAGAGATAAGAGGAGGTAGCTCTTAGGAAAAAACCTAATTGAGCACAGAGATGAAATCCTCCAAAAGATAAAGTTGTCAAGGCAAGCTAAGGGAGATAGCTCTTGGGGTGATGCCTAATAGAGCAAGAATGAGTAATGGTGAGAGGCCAAGGCTAAATCATAACTGAGCTAGCAAGAGAATTTTAAAGGGTTAAGAAGTTTCCCTTAAATTGCCAAAACGCTAATTGACCTTAGCCGAGTAACTAAGAAGTTATGTATAAGAACAGGCAAAGTAAATATGTTGTAAGAGTAAATAACCATTGCCTTAATAATGTTTAGATCCCAATAGAGAACCAAAAGACTTTAAAGGCTATGAATAGTGAAGCAAAGTACAGGGTTTAGGGTATGTTATATGTAAAGGCATAATGTGAGATGAAACCTCTAAGCTAGCAAAAGCTAGAGTAAAAGGAAACAGTATGAATATAAGGATTGAATGCCCTGAAGTTAAAAACAACAAGTTATCTAGTGGTCACACAGACATGTTATGGCTTAAAAGAAAGCCTATTATTGCATTCTTTAAGTCCAAGAATGGCATGACTGTAGTAAAACCCTTAAGCACTTTATAGTTAAGCGTGCTCAAGTGAGGAAAATTTCAGAATGATTGACCTATTGGGAAGTATGAAAAAGATGTAAAAGATAAGAAAGATGTGACAATAGTTAAATGTAGGCACCGAGAATTTATGATGGTCTTAATAAAAGCACTTGTTAGGCTACAAGAATAAAAATATGAGTAGTTTATTGTAATTCTTAGGGATGACATGTTAATAATACTCTGAATCTTTAGAGGAACATGAAAGACAACTAAGAATTTTTTAAATGTAATTAAAGAGAAAGCTTGTTGAACTTAGTAGATGGGAGCCGGGTTCCAAGAAGTATCGTTAGTAGGTTACAGAATCTCTTATAAGGATCATGGTAGATCTTAGTAAAGCAAGTAAAGTTATGAGATGGGAGAGACCAAACACTATAATTGAGACAAGAGGTCTCTAAGTTTAGCAAGACGTTATGAAAAATTTCTCTTAGGTTGTCTTACCACTTAGTTAGAAGAAAAAGTTTTTATGAGCTGAAAAGGCTAAACCTCCTCCAATGAGATGATTAATCATAATCCAATAATGACCCTGGGATCTATAATAATTAAAGTAAGCATAGATCAGGGTATGAGTAATGTAACAGGGTTGAGTGGCAAGTAATAGCCAAAGTTTTGTATGATAATTTCTATGAAAAGCCTATTCCCACTTATAGCAACGGTAAGCAATGCTCTCAATAAGCAAAGTTACTAAGAGTTGTTATAGCTAGTATGAGTTGCTATATCTATGGTATTACCATGGAAATGTTTGAGGTCACAAAAGCCTCAAGTGATTATAAGATAAAAGAAGAGTTAGATTTGAGGTAAAGAAAAGAAGTGGAAAGCAAAAATGATGACTTGTAAATGTCATCTAGGCAAAGCTAATGTGATAAGCTTATGCATAAGCAGAAAGATTATTCATGTAGATTGCCTAAAGTTATGAAAGAAGAGGAATGAATGATGTCAGGTGCCAATGAAGGGAGTATTGTATGAACAAGATAAGAGAAAATTATGGAAGTAAGAATTAGAATGTTATGTGAAAATTCTCAATACCCCTAAAGTCAAGCTAGTTTATGATGACCACACAGCTCCCAGTTCAAAGAATATGAATCAGACCATTCAAATGTCATAAATGAATAAATGATTCCAGAGTAAAATATTGACTAATAAGTCAAGTAAATAAGAAATGGAAGTATTCTTCTGGTAAAAGTGGTCTAGAAATTGGGAAATAAATGAAAGGAAAGTATGAAGTACAATTATGTATTCATATTTTGAGGATGAAATTTATTTTAAGGGGGAGGGAATTGTAACATCCCTAAAAAGCTGAGACATCTCAAAATACAAAAAGGAATTCATGAAAACGGACATACAACGTTTTGTGTGAAACTAGACAAAAAGGTCATTTATCTCGGTTAGAGGGAAAAAAGAGAAAATTATGATTTTTCCCTAAAAAAAAATGCAGGAAGTCATGTGGAGGTGGCAAAAGTTTGAATTTTTTGAAAAATTATACCTAATGACCCAAAAGTAATTGAAATTATTTTTGCCCCGGTTATGGGGAATTTTGTAAATATGCAAAATTGTAGTCAAACTGAAGCTCTTGATGAGACAAGTCCAATGGTATATGGCACCGATGATTAATATTTAAGGATAAAGAAATAATGAGTGTCCAATATTTATCATTGACTTTATGCCGATAAAGTAGTTTTTTGATCTGCAAAAGCTAAAAAGGTAAAGGAAAAAGCTATTGGACACCACAAAAGGAGCTTTTTAGGGACAGAATAATAAACTAATACTAGACACAAGTTTAATTTATTTCTATACCAATAAAGTAGATTTACACTGCAAAATGTAACTCTACCGGTCCAAGTATAGAGTAAGCAATACAGGGTATTATGGGACTGGAAAAATTATGCAGTATCTTAGAGATGAGACCCTCTCATGTGGCACAAAAGTGGAATGCTTAATGATTAAGAAAACTTGTTCGCCAACTTGTGATTAAGGTTAATCAAAGTGATTAACAAAAGTAAGCAAGATTAGTAGCCATTATAAACACCCTTTACACCCACCATTTTGCACATCCAAGCACAAGCAAGAGAGAGAAAGTGGTCTGCAATTTAGTGAGAGGTGAAGGCAGCCATGAGAAGGAAGGAGAAATGGAAGAAAATTGTGAAGAAAATCCAAGAAAATTAGTAAGTTGCTAGTTTGTGATGTTGATCAGTTCTAGCTAATTTCTTGGTAGTTTGAGAAAGCTTTCTTGAAGTTTCTTTTTCTCTACTTGCTGTTGGCTTCAACTTAGGCATGATTTATGGAAGGAAAGTTGTTCTTAAACCACAAAATGATAAGAAATCATGAGTGTTTACAAGAGGAAGCAAGATAGGTATGTTTTGAAGTAGGTTTTGAGAAAACCCAATCTTTTCTCAAGAGGGCAGAATTTCAGTATGTATAAAAGGCCATCTTAGAGTGGGAATATCATTAATTTAATGCTAAAAATGGATTCCCCATGACCAAAAACCTTAAAGACAAGTATATGCTTCAAGATAGAGCTTAAGATAGATAAGCTAAATCTTTAAGGGTTTCATGGGAACCATATGCATTATGCCATGAAATCAGTAGCTTGAGCTAGTGTCTAATGTTGATATAGGTCTTGAGAAAGCCTAAGGAGGTTAGTGGAAGCATTGGATTCAAGAGGAAGAGCTAAAAGAATGCTTCAAGAAAGCTAAGTTTTATATTCTTGCATTATGTTCTTTCATTGTCTTTCTATGATTAAATTGTGTTGCCATATTGCAATTGTGTTTTCTTTGATTAGTTTTGGTTGTATAATGAGGGGTTTGTCCCTTGGGTGTCCATTTTTTAAGCTGTTACGCTGCTGAAATTTTTATGACTAATGTGACAATTTATTGTTTAAATGTGATTAAATGTGATCATATGTGAGTTTATGTGACAAGACTGGCATAATTGCATAAAATATAACTTGATAATGAGATTATTATAATCTCACCCCCTCAAGTATCAACATGCTAGATCCAAGCCATGGCAAAAGGAAGCTAAGAGGATGGAAGAGAAACAAGGTGATTGTGCAAATTGTGACAAGTTTGAAGTGTCATTTCAGCAATTTGTCTTAAATCATGTAAAATGTTATGACTCCGTAATTTAGCATGGCTATGTTTCCTTGTGCCTTATATGATGTTTAGTATGGAATGGAAACCTGTTTTAATGCTATAGTAGGCATGTGCAATTAGTTTTGCTAAGGGATGCTTATTATTGTCTAAGATGACCAACCATGAAAGAAATAGGGGTGAGCTATTTGAACAGAGCATACAATATGATTGTTATATATTCTTTAAAATTAGATAGAGTAAGCTTTTTATCAAGCCAAAGAACACCTAAATTGGGCTTGTGTACAATTTATAGTGAAATTTTGAATATGAGGGTTAAAACTGGATAGTGCTAAGAAAACTATGACTTTTACCATCTGTACTATTTAATTTAAATGGCAGTAGAAATTCATATAGAACTTTGAAAAATCAGTGATATGTATGCATGGAAATATTTATGTCTTAAGTTCAATATGCCACTAGTTTGAATACATTTGGAGCCATATAATAAGAGTTATGCTTGTTTTCCTAAAACTATTCTAGTGAAAGTTATGTTCAGACTCTCAATGTTTTAAGATGAAACTATGCCCTGTTCTAGTTTAATAAATGAATAACAAAAACTATGGATGTAATGTACACATATATAACTTTCCAATGACATAAATAATGCATGATTTGGCTTTGTATAGAATGAGATATGAATATTTAAATTTAAGGCCAAAATCCTGGAGAAGTGAGAAGTGACCATTTGAATAGTAGAATTTATGCAATAAATTGTACTAATTGGCACGACTAAAATACCATATCATATTTTCCCATATAGATGAGATTTCAATGTATTTTTAAATACTTGAATTAGCTTGATATGATTTTTCTACAATTAGTTATGATATTTCAAAATTCATCCTAGAAAAAGGGTTTATCGAATGAATAGTAACCTAGGGAAAGAAAATTTCCTATCTTAATCTATCATGTGATTCAAACTTCTAAATATGATCAATGAATCATAGTAAGATCTAATATATGGGTAATATGATCATAAACTAAGGTGTTATATTTATTTATACAAGCCCCCACTATTGCAGAAATTGTCTTTGGGTATACTTATTTTTGGCCATTTGGTTCGCTTTTAAAGCGTACCCTATATGACCTCCCCAAAAATCTTTGCTACGCTTTAAGAAGTTTACCCAAACTCTGGTCCTTATCCTAGAAAAAGAGGCTTCAAGTACCCATAGGATGATATTTGGGTAAACTTTTTGTTCAAAAACGTACGTAAATTATAGTCATTGCGTACCCTTCTGGTAGAAGTGTGCCAACAGATGAGCCTTGGGGTATGCCTTTGTTAACAAGCGTACCCAAAGCCCTATCATTGGGCATGCTTATTACTAAAAGTGCGTCAAAGCTTTTTTTTTAATACATTTTTGTTTTCTTCCCTTTTCAGCATATTACATATAAATTTACAATACACCTTCTTTTATTCAGCAATTCCACAATACATATTCAACTTCCAAATCACAGAATTCAAGACATAATTATTAAATAAAAAGTAGTCCAATGCAAATATTCACCTAATTGGAGGATATATTTTTCACCTTTTTTGTTGGTAATATTCACTTATTTAATATTTTTTTATCAACTTCACCTATTTAATATTGATCAAACTATTAAAAGAAGCTCACCTTAATAATTATATGCCATGTTATATAACCAATATATATACTGTTTCATCACAGGGTAACCAATGCATATAGCATTTTAGATAGATTGACAGATTAACAAGGGATAGGTAAAAATGAAAGCAGTATAATGAAACACAAGAAAATAATTTTAGTTCAATAAATAATCCCCACGTCAGACCATGAATCATTTAAGCCTAAATGGAGAAGAAAATTATGTGACTGATGGATAAAACCCCAAAATATGGCAGTAGTTGATACATGTGAAATTAACCATATCATATATGTTGCAACTCTTAGAGACCTATTATAAATCAAATTTCACTCAAAAAAACCAACCTTTCTCCATGGGCTTGACTTTGAGGAAGATTGAATTTGGTTGTCAACCTTCATAGGATCACTAAATCACGAGAGCATGACGCTAGTCAGCAACAACATACAAGAAACTCCTCTATGTCCTTGATCATAAAGTAGTAAAATATATATAACTCTTCAAACTTCTCAAAATTTTGAGTATCTAATTCATCATTGACCTCAAAAATGAATGCAACTTTCATTTGGTACAATTTTTCCCATTCAATGCCTTTGAACCATGGGTGAGCATGAAAATAAGAAGATTAACGAGTTATTTCATTAATATGAAACCGCATGGCAAAACAAATCAACGAATTTAAAATGAACACACCACAGCACCTTTATTTCATTTGCCCCTTTAGTGCCAAGCTGTTGGTCCACATTATATAAGAGTCTACTAATAAGATCCTTTTCCTCTGCAGATAGGTTTAAAAATTACCAATGTTACTTCAAAAATGTTAAATCATATACTTACTTACTAAGTCCAAATGTTAAATCATATACTAACTTAAGCATCAGAGTATATATAAAATGTTTTACAAGTACTTTGTCACACCTTAACCTTAGGAACCATTTACTATTCATTATTAGTAATTTAGGTTCCAATTAGATGTATTTCGAAGCAAATTTGGGCCAAATTCGAAAATTCCAAAAATTTACCAAAAGTCACTATTCATTTGGTAAATATAAAAATTTGGCTGAACTTTGAAAATTCATAACGAATTCTAGAAAAATTTTTTAAGGATGGTTCAAATTGCTAAATTCATCTCTTAAAATACTCTATAAGGGAAAAATATTAATTTGGAATTTTATTAGGCAGATTGCTACAGTAATTTTCATGAATTTACTTGCAATTTTACCTTAATTTTTCCAAATTTCATTCCCTAAAATTCCATAATACCATACTTTCAATGGTAGTCACATAACACATATAAAATTAATCCAAAATATACTTTTATTCATCATTTAGGAGTCACACATAATTTACATAATTGTGACATAAAATGTCATTATACTTGATATTACATAAACATCCAAAATACCCTTCCTATTTCTGAACATTTCTTCATGGATCCTCCTTTATCTCCTTGCCTTTCACATGATTTGAACCTAATCATGGTTAGATATTTGGTGGGGTGAGATTTAAGAAAATCCAAATAACATCATAATCCCATTCTTAGCATAATATTTAAAAATAATTGCAAGAAACATGATTTTATTTTGGCATAGTAACATTTAGGATCAAAATGCATCTTTTAGCATGTTCATCATGTTCTTCACATGTTTATGCTTGTTCATGCAAAATTCATAGCATATTCATCATTCTTTCACTATTTTGATCCAACATCATCATCATATTCATAACATAACATGTTTTCTACCTACCAATTATAGAAATACAAGATCTAAACAACCATTTAGAAATAAAATGCAAGAAAGGGAAAAGATGTTGCCTTAAACTTGCAAATTTTCCTTTCCTCTTCTCCTCCTTCTCTCTATAACTCACTCTTTCACTACTATATGGTGGATTTTCGTTTTTGGTGTGAATAATGGAGGGGAGGAAGAGCCTATTTATAGACAATAAGAAGCAACTCCATCCATTTGATTAACTTTTGATCCAAGGGCCAAAATTGTACTACATCATCTCTTTTCTCCACCATACACCTAATTTCTTCACATAATTGTTATCTAATTAATTTTTCCTCTCTTTTCATTAATTTGGATGCCACTTTTATCTCCAAATAAGGTAAATATTGCATCATTATACTTATATAAGCTTACTTCATCTAAACTTTCAATTTTGACACCTAATCTTTGAAATAGTGTCATGCATGGTGGTTAACTCTTCTCCACTCATTTTGCACGAAATTTTGAGTGATAATTCAGCCCAAGATAGTGCCTTTAATTATTTGGGCTCAAACCATTTAATTCCAGGCCCAATTTCAACATATACCAGGTTTTCGGGCTCTAATTATGTAAATTTTGTCTGGTAAAATTTTTCATGCATAAAAATATTTGAAACATGAATTTAAAACTCATTATGACCTTAATTAATCATTGCTAAGCCCATATAATTTAATTTAGAAGATATTTTACCTTATTGGGCTCTAACCGAAAACATCGATAAAATTAGTGCTGATTAGTTTTTCCTGTAACTTCTCTGCATGGAGGATTATTATAAACCTTCTAATATTATTTGGGACTTATTCTTGATTATTTCATAGTCTACTAGGTCATTTATAATTTAATTAGTCTGAAAATCGGGTGAGTTGGGCTTATTGGGCCCTTTATCTTTTCTTGACCTAGTTTGAACTATTCTTGTCAATAATACTTCTGGGCTTCTAAAAAAAATCAGCCTTGGCCTATTAGGGTTTTCTACACCTTTATTGGGCCTCCATGAATAGTACTCTTGGCCCATTAAGAAACCAGTGCAGTCATACTGGGCTTGGACTCCGATTTTGGCCGAATATCCATTAGACCGATTCTATGGTTATTTAAACCTTATAGAAAAATCCAGTATCTCTTTTTATACCCTAATATATCCGAGTTTCCTGATCTAGAATTATTTTCTAATTCTTATTAATTTACAGATTATGGAACTTCGAATCAATTTTTTGCCCAATATATCTATTTTCTGGTTTTGCTTATTAGAGTATAATTTCTTACGATAATTTTCCTAAATCATCTCCTATAACCAGTCTTAGCACATACTGGATAGATAATTTTTTTGAGAAAATGACATCTATGTCCCCATTTTTTTGTCTTTTTGCTAATAATTAATATTTTCAATTATGCCATCCAACTTTCTTTGTAATTTGGTCCCTGATCATCCTTTGCAATTTAGTCCCTGATTTGATTTTAATAAGATATTTAAACTCTTTTAATTCTAATTATGCAATAATTCTCTAAACTAGAATTCAAACAAAATCCTCATGAGCTTATATGATACAAGATAAGAATAATGGAGTATCTCACACCTGGACAAAAAGCATTTACTGAAGAAAAATGGAAATTTGAACTTTCAGCATCTGTTCGTAAGTTCTATTCTCCAACATTCACATTTTAATTGCCAATAGATGAACTTCTATTCTTTATCTGGCTTATTGAGTGACTTGTTCAAAATTCGTACTTTGGCCGTTTAACAGTCAAATTTCAGTGCTTAATTTATATGTTTCGCATGTGTTTTAGTCTGCTCAAAATTTGACTGTTGACTTCTTAAAGTATGCATTTTGATTATTGGTATATGTATATGCTATGTTTGTGTGTGTACAACGTTTAAACTTCAATGACACTACTGCAAAATAACCATTTTATGTCTTTTATTTATGTCTTTTGAAACCAAATCAGACATAAAAAGTTGAGTGATGGCAATTTTATAAATAAATGGATAATATTTAGACTTTCTACGGCTATTTGTTAAAAAACAGACATATGTAGAAACTTTTGACAGCTTTTTTTTTCCCAAAAACAGTCATAGAAATGTCTCATTTTAATAAAAAAAACCTTAAGCTTTCTACGATATTTTTTGATAAAACAATGGTAGAAAGATTAATATTTGCTCATTGTAAGATTAAAAAAATCAAGTTTTCTAACTAATTTTTAAAAAATAGTTGTAATTAGTGAAATATTTTGTGGCTATTTATTAAATAATAATGGTAAAAAAGATAATATATATTTATTTTAAATAAAAATAGTATTTTAATTTTTTTTAAAAAAATAAAGTCAAGGTTTTTAATTAAAAAAAAAGATGTTTTAGATTAAAAATGTTGTGTATTTATTTTTTTAAAATTAAAAAAGAATCTTTTATTTTTTAAATTAAAAAATTTGAAGGTTTTGTTGGTATTTTTGATAAAAGCGGCTATTGAAAATTTTTCAATTAAAAAGAATGTTCTTATTTTATGATACATATATTTTTTAAGGAGGTAACTTATCAAGCTTTCTATGGTTATCTTTTATAAAATAACTATAGAAATATTGCAAATTAAAATTATAATTTTTTTGCTATTTCTTAAATTAAAAAATATTTTTATTTTTTAAATAAAAAATTATGCTTTCTACGGCTGTTTTTTGAAAAACTGTAACACCTTATATTAGGGCCTATTTCCCATGTATTAGATCATTTTAGATGCATTTCATCATGAATTAGAGACTAAAATCATAATATGCCAAAATCAGAATTTTTTCAAAATTCAGGGTACTGTTCATTTGGCAAATTCCATTTTACTCGATGAATTTTGAAAATCCATAACTAAATCTAAAAAAACTATCTTAATGTGATTCAAGTCTCTAAAATTTTCATAAATTTAGATCTACATGGAAAAAATATAAAATAGTAACTTCATTTGGCCAATTCGTACAGTACTTTCGTGGATATTTACTGTTCATTTGGTCATTCTTTCTATCTTCCAATTTTCTGGCCTCAATTTTGAAAAATTATATTTCATTCTATTCTATCCCAAATTATGCATACTCTATGTTGTTGGAAAGCTATACATGTCTACTTATAGACATATTTTTATTATACATTTATTTCACTTTCACAGGGCATAACTTTTACTTAAATCATGAAGGGTCAAAATCCAACTCTTATATGAACAGTTTTGGAAAAAATTCCATATCTCCTATTATATAGCTCCAATTAACTCCAAATCAGTGGAATATGAAACTTAAAAAATACACCTTTTTATACATATAAACCACTGAATATTTGGAGTTTTGTACGATTTTATATTAGCTATTGAATTTTCCAGTACTTACTTTTCAGTTTTCAGTTTTCCCATTCTTGCCCTGATACCCTGACTTAGAAAATTCACCATTAATTGTACACAACTCCAAATGGGGTGAATTAGGTGTCATATTAAAGCTTGACTTGTCCTCTATCTGGATTAAAAATTCCAGAAATCTAAAATCACATTAAATACAAAACATGGAGGAGAAAAGTAGACCCATCTGGAAAATGCCCTGTTTCAACCCATATTGCAAATTACTTGCCAAAACCAATGTAAATGAACTCATTTTGGCATATAATTTGGTAGAATATAATGTCATATTCCAAAATCCAGAGTTGGAAATTCTCATATATTTTATACAACATTAACATATTATTTACTATTTTACAATTTCATATAAAACAAGGCACAAACAACCATTCACATTATAACACAATGGCTTGGAACATCATTTCCTTCTTCATGCCTTTTGCTCCTTCATTAGCTCTTTTGCATTCATTCTCCCTAGCATGGTTAGTCATTAAAGGGGGGTGAGATTCAAAGAATCTCAGTAGTTACAATCATTTATGCATATATATCATAATAACATTTCATAAACAATCATTGGAAACCATGAAATCATAATATGTCATACTATGTCATAAATATGTTGGCATCGTAACACTTTGAAAATTAGACATCCATGGGTCATAAACCCTTCATACAATCAGCCAATAACATATTTCCAACACCAATCATTCAATTCAAATCATGGCATAATCAAAGAAATATAAAAACTCAAGTTGATAACAATAGGCATAAATGAGATTATAACTACCTTCATGCTTTCTCTTACCCCTCAACTTGATGCCATTGCTTCCACTAGCTTCCTTGGGCTTCTTCAAGTCCTAATGCATCATCAAACAACTCAAACTAATGGTTCTATGACTTTCTTCAAAAATTATTCATGAAACCCTAATTCTTCAAAAATTCACCAAAAATTCATTTTTAACTCAAAAATGATGAATTATACCTCTATTCCATGTAATTTTTCATGAGGAATCCAAATATGACCTCAAAATTACTAAATTCCATTTCTAACTCGGTTACTGTTCATTCCGAATCAACTTCATAAACCTAAAAATTTCACTTTCTTAATCTCAAGCTTTCTCTTGAATATATCACTTGTTCCTAAGGTTTTCCACCATGAAGAATTCATTTTTGGCATAAAAAACATGAAATTCCAACTCTAAGTGTGAATAGTAACTCTTCCAAAATCAGGGGAATTGAAGAAAAATTGCTACACTTTGTTATACAACAAACTACTTGCATATTCAAGCTTTAAATGTGTAGTCTAGCATTTCTCCTATGATTTATGGTTGGAAAAACTCCATTTCTTGCTAAATCATGTCTTGGCGGAAACCTAAGAGAGTGTGGAAGCCAAACTAAACCATGAATCATACTTTGAAAACCATAATAGCAAGCATAGGGTGGTAGGAAATAATCTTACCAACTTGATTCTTGAATACCTCTTGATTCCTCTTCCCTTTCTCCCTCCTTTTTCCTTCTTCTTTCTTGCGTTTTCTTTTCTGGTTTGTGGCTACAGAAGTCACGTGTGAATGGTGAGGAAAGAGAAGTTTTTAGGTGATTAATCATATGCTTAAGTATTTAACTAATTTTGGTTACTTTTGCTAATTCTTGATTACTTTAATACGTACTTCTTTGAGAAGTTTTCCAACAAAATAATATAATATTATTTTGTGTCACATGGCTGCAGCAAAAGTCACGCATGGGGAGAGAAAAGTGTCCAAAAATTGCCAAATTTTCCTGATCCAGATGTACCTCAATCCGGGTACTTTTAACTGTACCGATAAAATTGTCTTTATAGTAATTTAGCATTTTTGGGACACAGGACTATTCTAATTTTATTCTTATATTTCCATAATTATCCTGCCCCAAATGGTATCTGTGTATGACCCATATCCAGACCTGATTTACTATTACTTTTGAACACTCGACACTAATTATTTCTTTATTCTTGAACATTAACTCTCAGTGTCATATACCATTGGACTTCTCTCATCGAGGTCTTCGTTTTGATCATAAATTTGCATATTTACAAAATTTCCCTTGACCCAGGGTTAAATTATAATTTCTGAAATTTTCGGGTCATTAAGTGTAATTTTTTCCAAGGGTATTTCTATTTCATCTCCACGTAATTTTTATGACTTTTGGAACATGAATGTCATTTTAAACTTCTTTAGGGATAAAAATATAAATTTTTTCATTTTTCATTCAACCGGGAAAATGACCTATTTACCCTTTTTCACGTAAAACGATATCTGGCTATTTTTTGTAAAATTTCTATATATTTCTAGATATTTTAGCTTTCTTGGGATGTTACAAAAATAGCCGTAGAAAGCTACCTTTCTAGGACTATTTTAAAAAAAACAGCCATAGAAAGATCAATTACACATTTTTAAATTAAAAAAATGAAAATCAAGTTTTCTAATTGGTTTTTTAAAAAAATAGTTATAATTAGTGAAGTATTTTGTGGTTATTTATTAAATAATAATGGTAAAAAAGATAATGTTTATTTTCTTTTTTAAATAAAAATAGTTTTTTAATTTTTAAAAAATAAAATAAAGTCAAGTTTTTTAATTAAAGGTTATTTTAAATTAAAAGAAAAGATGTTTTAGATTGAAAATATTGTATATTTATTTTCTTTTTTAAATAAAAAAAGAATGTTTTATTTTTTTTAAATTAAAAAATTTAAAGGTTTTGGTGGTTATTTTTAATAAAAGCAACTATCAAAAATTTTTCAATTAAAAAGAATGTTCTTATTTTCATATGATCTATGTATTTTTTTAAAAAGGTAACTAATCAAGCTTTTTATGGTTGTCTTTTATAAAATAGCTATAGAAATATTATAAATTAAAATTATATATTTATTTACAATTTCTTAAATTAATTTTTTTATTTTTTAAATAAAAAATTACGCTTTCTATGGCTGTTTTCAAAAAAACAGCCGTAGAAAATCATCAACACCATTTTCCCATGGTCAATAACATTAGGAGCGATTTCATTTTCGGGTTCCCTTTTTTTTTTTTGGCTCAACCACTCAAATGCTCCTCTGAAATTTGACACTCAAAGCTCGAAGCTCCCTCAAGTAAACCTACGTCTCATCGTCATTCTGATTTGCATGTGTTGCTCGGTAGTTAACTGGTTCACTTCCCTTCCTACTCTGTAACTTCATTTCCATTTCATTCCAATTCCATTTGTTTTGCGTTTTCATTTTGGGTTTTGTTGTACTAGTTCTCCATTTCATTTGCATTTTCATTTTGGGTGCTTCATTTTTTTCCCTTCGTTTCTTGGTTCATTGGTTCAACTCATTCTCTATTTTCGATGCCTTCTCTTCTACTAGAGCCACCAAATACAAATTTCTTGATCTAATTCCTAAATTTGCTGATGTTGTGAATGTCTATTCTATTTTTTGGGTCTCTGTGTCTATTTAGTGAAGAAAGTTGTTTCACTCCCCTCTTTTCATTGCTCTTAGGAGACAGAAAAGTTTAGAAACCATCTTTTGAAGAAGCTTTCGAAGAAAGATATGTTTGGGGAATCAGTTGAAGAAGTTGTAGGGGTTTGCACCGAGGTGAGTTTCCATATTTTGCTCTAATATAAAGTTGAGAAAAATATTGTGTTTACTGGTTTAGTTCATGGCCTTCCTGATGTTTGTTACTCATAAATGATGGAGAAATATTATAGATATTCGATGGTGTTATATATATATATATTCATTCGTTCAAGAATGTTACAAGTGGAGAAAGTTGGAAAGTGAAAACTAGGTTCATTTTCCTTTTTTATTCACACAGCTGGCTTCATATTTGAGCATAAAGAAAATTGAAGATTGATATTATAGCGGTTGTTCAAACTACCCATGAACTAAAGATGAGGACTATTCATTTTGCTGCATAACCATTTATCTTTGCTTATCTCTGTTTCTGAGACAAAAAATAGAGATACATAAATAATATGGTGATAGCGAGATAAGAGGATTGGCATGAAGCTTTCCAACTTGAAATGAGAAATGAAGTTGATTTTTGAGCACTAACATTGACACGTGAATAAAAGGGTGAGCATGAAGCATTCTAAGATGAAAGTTCATAGAAAGATAAAAACATAAATCATTACATGCAAAGTTATTCTATTTAAAAAATATATTTTATTATTTCTATATTTTTATTCTTTTGAATGCATTGTAACAACTGTCATGATTCATATCAATTTTCCATGCTAGAATGATTATGATTAGTGGTTGTTAATATGGTAGTCATCATAATTGTTTATTTTTTAGATATTTAGTCTTTTAGTAAATAAAGCTAGGACTCCTAAGAAGCTAAAACTTTGTAGCCACATGTACATTGTTATAGATATAAAAGTAAGTGAATAACTAGTAATAAGGAGTCCAAAAAAAAAAATAGTAATAAGCAGGGGGTAATTATTTGACGATTCATAATACCTCCATTGTCTAGTTAAAACAATAGTGGATGTTAAAACATGTCATTAGTTGACTAATGCCACCTTACCAATTGCTAGTTGGCCATCGCCATATCATTTTTATTTATTGTCTTTTATTATGTTTCTTTGTGCTATTCTCTTCATCCTTATCTTCATGGCCAAGTGTCACTTTTTTATGTCATGGCCTTGGCTATTTATTCGCACTGTTTGTATTGGTTCAGCATGATTAAATGAGCAACTATATTTCCACATAATACAAATTCTATGACAATTAGCATTTCGAGTTTAATATTTTTTAAATGTGATTAGGAATTGGGTTGCCAAGTGTCACTTTTCTATGCCATGGCCTTAGATTTCAAGATACATACCATGCATGCATTTCTGTTCAAAATCCATGCATAATGCATTTCTAGCAATTGAACGGATAATAAAGCTTAATTCATCGGCCAAAAAAATAGACATTGACATGACTTCCATTATATCTGACTTTCAGTTTGCCAAAGACACAGCAGAACTTGTCTTCTTCTCTAAACAAACTGAGACAAAGTTTATCCTCTATTTTAGCATAAAAGCCATATATATTTGAATATCCCCAAAGGACTCAAAAGGTACATTCCTCTTCTAGCTTGTAAATACTTCTATAAGTTACATTAGTAATTGTATTCTCATATTTGTCAAAAAAAGTTAAAATTAATAATTTATAAATAATATTAAAAGTAGACTATAATATATTATATATATTTATCAAACCTTGATATAGGGTCTACTTCAATAACCAAATTATCTTCCTACATTACTTGGATTGTTGACTGGTCTTACATAATTAAGATTGAGGGCTGTGAGAATCTGGTTCTTTCTCCCATATCTTGAATGAAAATGAGGCTTGCGAAAAACATGATGTGAGCAAAACTTCTAAAACAGAAATGAATATGTTTTCTGCTCGATTAAATATTTATATTGATTGGAGATTTGGTTATCCATTTGCCTTATACAATTGGTTATATATGCATTGGGATTATTTATACTTCAAATTTGATTTGTTCGTTCATGGATGTTTAGATAGGTAGTAATGGATCGTAGTTGGATAATCATATACAAATAAGTAGTTGTGATTAGACTTTCTGCAAATGATATGATATTAACATTAATTAATATATTGTAGTAATCATTGGACATTGTGGGTGTTATGCCCTAAGCGGTGTACCGCCTACTGGTTTGATTCTTATAGAGACAAGGAAGATGAGTTCCAGAAAAAGAAGAAAAATAACTCAAGTAAAAAGGATGGAAAAGCACCCAAAGTAAAGAATGGTCGAAAAACACCTAAAGAAAAAAAAGATGGAAAAGCACCCAAAGATTTTTGTGACGTAGTTCATCTGTAAGTATATAACTGTGTAAAACTTTGGTTTGTGATCACATGTAACATATTAAATAGATTTTAGTCTATAATTTACTTATTTCCATGTATTTGATTATAGGGCTATGAAGACATACCAAATAAGGGGTGGGAAACACACACAAGAGGCCAAAAAAATGGAATAGAAATACCCAAATGTACGTATGTAGTTTTATCCTAACCTTAAAGGAAATTAATCCAAGTATTTTTATTTTGCTCATTCTCTTTGTTGATTTTTAGTTTCGCCGCCAGCCTGGGGGAACAAAGTGTGGCTACTATGTTATAAGAGAAATGTATGACAAAATTACTGGTAATGTTATTGACTCATTGGATAAGGTAATTATATCATCTATAACTTAGTTTCTTTCCTTATGACTTCTTACTATATGAGTTGTGTTAATATAAATCTTAAACCTGCAGCATTTCAATGATGTCCGTCCGTATCTCCAGCAAGAAATTGACCACATTTGGAACATGTGGTCAGAATTTCTTTTTCGATTCATTTGAGTATATTTTGTTATCACATAGATTATTTTTAATTGATTGAAATAGTTTAGAACAATATGTTAGATGTTGTATATAGCTATTATGATGTAAAAAAGCTAGTTAGTTTTTTGGCTGTAAAAAATGCTTTGTTATTTTGTACATTTTGGCTGTAAATACAAGTTTGGGAATGGATAGCTACAAAGCATTAATATAAAAAAAAAAGTTTCAATTTATGGCTGTCATTGGAAAAACAATCATAGAAGGGTGACCTTTCTACGGCTGTTCGCCAAAAAACAGCCATAGAAGGGTGACCTTTCTATGGCAGTTTTATGAAAAACAGTCATAAAAAGGCTATCCTTTTATGGCTGTTACTTAACATACGTAAAATGCTAAACTTTTTATGTCTGTAGCTTCTGCGTCACTTTAAGAACAACCGTAAAAAACCCAAAATCATAGACATAAAATTGTGTTTTTTATAGTAGTGTGATTCAATATTCGCACTTCAGATATTTCTTCATAAAGCCTTGAAATTCAAAGTGTGAATCCTAACATTTGTTTGTTGGACCTCATGTGTTTACATGCTTTCTAATTGAGACTACAAAATTTGAACTTTAAGGACACAAAGTTCATCTATTGAAGCTTCTATGTGTGTTTGAGTCTCTAGCAGTCGTATTTCAAGGCTGAAATTTGAATGTTGAGATATTGTCTAAAAAATAAGTCTTTGACAGTCAAATTTTAAGGTTGAAAATTCGTTTGTCGACATAGTTTCTTTATGCTATGTGGGGAACATAACTGCTTGAAATTCGAATTTTAGCCCCTAAAATTTGTCTATCAAACAGTTATAAAAGAGGATTTAGAGGGTCAGATGCTGAACAGATGCAACACAACATATATAATGTCATATGGAAATTTTAAATGTGTTCTCCAACTTACTATCTATATGATTGACAAAAGCAGAAAATGATCCTAATCAATGAAAAGATAAAAACATATAAAATAGCAAAACTATGGACCATTAACAAAACTGATAGCGAAAGCATTTTAAATAGTTGTTTATCAAGGGACATGCAACAAGAAGAAAAATAAATGTATAACACGAAACAAGTTGATCTTCTAATGGATGTAGAAAATATCTTCATTAAAGTGATAATTGATAAGATGAATACTAGAAAGTTGTGAAACTAGGAAGGCATCTTAAGATTAATCTTGCATGCAAGTGTGACCTTTATGGGCACTTATTTAAAATAAAAGAAAAAGAAAACAAACACAAAACCTAACCAACCTTAGAAGGGCAGGGTGCAGAAGTCATAACTTCCATGTCATCCCTCAACCGATTTTGAATCCACCCTGGAGGTTGGGGGAAAGAAGTAATTAATTCTTAATTGGTGGCATCTTAATTTATAAGTTTCACTTTGATAATTAAGCTCATTTGCCTTAACAGCATCCAAACTCAAGCACCACATTTCTTTGGCCCATATCCCAAATCATTTTCAACCCAATCAAGACACACCATAACAAGTAAGAGCACAACAACAGACATTATTACCACAGTTTATGCTAAAAAATGAACTCAAAAGTAGGAAAAAGCCGACACATAACTATCTACATAGGAAGAATGACTAATTACCAACAGCCAAGTCTGTTAAAGATACTAGTGAGATAGCATGCCAACAGTTGTAGACTCTAGTTCTCACCAGATAAAATACCAAGAAAATGCCAATCCTTCACTCAAATTGCAGAACAAATAGAGATCAACCACAGCAAAGTATAATCTAAGCGGAAGCGGAGGAAAATCAGCCACATTCAATGAAGCTACTTCACCAGTACCAATGGCTGACATATTACACCAATTAGCACACCCACCAACAAGAATAAAAACCCACAAGAAATAGATTTTTCCATCTGAGAATATTAATTCAGAATTAATATGCATCAAAACAATGGTGGCTCAAGGAAATACCCAGATCCTATAGTAAAATCAACCATCCAGAAATCAGACCTACATGAAAGAGTGAAATTTATGAAAAGAAATTTTCCCAAAATAGCACGGTTAACTAAGATTTGCTATATAGTGACAATGCAAACTTCTTGGAATCTAGAACCAACCAAATATAGGTGAAAAGATTTGTAAGTCATACGTCATCAATGATCCTAGAAACAGATTGCTTCATCCTACTACCTATTATAAGCATGTAGTAAGGCTAATTTAATTTACATCACAAAGAAAATAGATGCTCAGCATATTATATATCTTCTTTGGAGGGACATACATATCGTTTTGTTCAATGATTTTACCTCCTTATAGGAACAGATTTACCATATCAGTGTTTATAACTCAATATTTTTCATTAATTTTTGTATAGATCAGCACATCATAGCATTGCATTATATGTTTGTTAGTGTTCATTGTCTGATTATTTTGCATAAAAACTCAACCTTATCAAGCATAAGCAACAGTCATTCAAGTCATTACAGCTACATTCTGGATAAGCACACCTTTACAACTACCTCAAAATATCCAACATCAGAATTCAAAGTAGTAGGTGTACATGATTTGATAACCTCCTCACCTTGGCTATCCTTATCCCTGTTCAAAAAGTAGCTTTGTTACGATATGAGGATAAAACACTAATAAAGAGACTAAAAAATGTGGCTTTTCTTGGTCTTTCCAGTCATATTTATTAGACACATTTCTAATTTGTTCTGTATCAACATTTAGTGGGCAGTAAGTAACTTCCAAAATGAATACAAAGAAAGCAAATATAATTTGTTTTACCATGTCAATCTAATAGAAACAATTAAACTCTACTTGGATAAAAAGGGATAGTTGTAGTCTGTCAAATGCATAGTAACTTCACTTTAAAAAATAGTAGGCAATGTTAAACTAACCTTACTCTGTAAAATATCACTACATGATGGTGCAAGACCTGTAAGCATCAGGATGCAACAGTACTACAAGGCCTGCCCTTATATATGAGTCAAAGGAAATAGGGCAAAGAAGCAAGTGAAGCTTAGTGCTAATATGCTATAAAGTCATGCATTGCCTTCAATGGTTAAAAGTAAAACATAAAATAATCTCTTAGTAAATTTCATTTACAAGAAGCAGGAAGAGTGTGAGGTACTATGTTAGTATACCCCCAAAATATTCAGTAATGACCTATATTAGAGGATGGCCTAGTAAGGTTTATAGCATCATAAATTGTTCAATATGCATTATAATGTATTGGAATTTGTGTACCAGCCTTTTCAAACAACTCAAGACTCCCTGTAAACTATGGTTAGTTGCCATATTAGTTTCTTATATAGATGAATTTTCTCATATAACTGAATTTTCCCTTTCTCCTTTTCTCTTTGAAACCAGACATATATGCAAAATGTAATAGTTAAAAAAATATGGCCCAAACATCCAAAGTCAAATTTTAATGACTTAAAGGGCTGGCAAAATTACAATTATCAAAGTACAGCATATAGAAAAAAAAGTAAAGTTGAAACAGTTAAGAAATCAAAAGTACATTTGGTATATTAGTAGCAAGTCTAATCCATTATACTAAGATCCTCCAAAGGTACCTTGTCAAGCACAAGAATCTTTGACCATATGAATACAAGATTTTGTTGAAGTTCTGGTTTTGTCAAGCGCAAGAATCTTAGTCCATAATAATTACTCATGTTTTACAAAAAATTTGAATAACAATACCCTAACTCTTACTCTACTAAACATAGGACAGAACACACAACTAGTTAAGCTCAAAACATTCAAAAAGAATGCCTTAGGAAGAAAATGAAAAAAAAATGATTTATGTCTATGTCTGACCTGTTAGTGCATTTGGAGGTTTGGGTTTGTTCTTCTTTCTTGCTCTCTTCCTCTCATAGCCTTCCTTTCCCTCCATAGAAAAGACTATACATTTACAGATAAATCATAAAACAGATGGAATGAATAGAAAATTATAAATTAGTTGTCTGTAGTTACTTACATTTTCTTCTACATTACGGTAATGTATAGAAACGCAAAACTTGTGGTTCTAAAAAATGTAGGTACTTACATTTGCACCTTTTATGTCTTTTGTGATCTCCATGAGCCTTTCAAAAACCTACATGCACTTTCAAATCTTGCATTTCTTTGCTTAATTTTCACTGGGTCAAAAATACTGAATTTCTACGTTATCAATCATAGGCAGGAACTCTCTTGCAGGTTGAAATAGAGTTATCTCCTTTCCCTGCCATGTTTAAACACATGGACACAGAGACAGAGTGATCAAGCTCAGAATCCATTCATCCACGTTTAGCCATTTTTTCTCTTCAATTAATATTACTAATGCTCACCTGGTGATCAATGGACTTGACACAGTTTGGATGGTTATTGGACAAAGTGTGACAGGCAGGTCCAATAATGTCCATTCCATGACTATCAGCATAGTACAATTTCGTTAGTTTAACTAAATCATAAACCTAAAAGTTACAATCATCCTCACTTTCTTTTGCTACAAACATAAATCCGTGTCTGAAAAAATAAAAGCACTTGCCAATTTTTCATAACACTGTCCTTGACACCTTGTCACAGCTTCTTCCACTGATAATTGCCATAGGGAAACACCTCACCACACTCCTCACTACTGCTCACATCTGACCATGTTTAAATTTGAAACTAAAAGAGGAACAATTAACTAAAATGCTAATCAGCTTATATGATCCCAAGTCAGTATATATCACATTCAAATGCTTACAACTTCAGATATGAAAGCACAATCTGGATCATCGACTATTGGTGAAAGAGTCCCATCATAGTCTTTGTATGCTCAATCATTTCCTTGAAACAGTCCACAGTTTGATCAAGCCCATAAACAAGCAATTTAAAATTGTTGCATATAACTTATGCTTACAATTAAAAATGTTACATATTAAAAGTTTAGGCAATATTTGTCAACTATACTTTATGTTAACAACATTTCAAAGATTTTGTCATAGTTTAACCTCAAAACTGTTGCCTATTCTAATAGTATAGGCAAAAATTTTTGTAGCTATTGCCATAGGGTTTGAAAAACTATTGTCTAAAAGAATAGGTAATATTGGTATAGACAACACTTGAGTAACACTTGAAAACTGTTGCACATAAGTTTAGGCAACAATTTCTCTAACTTAAACAACAATTTTTAACTTAAGCAACAACTTTTAACTATTTCCATAGAGCAAAAATGTTAGAGTGCCTAATTTTATTTTATTGCTTGAAATTTGGATAATTATGTTTTTTGGTTAAATTGTTTTGTTTATTATTTGAATTCATTAATTGATAGATTGTGGTTAATTTACTGATTTAGTTAACAAAACTGTGAATTAATTTTGTTACTTTTTGGGGCAAATAATCAATGTCTGCTGCTTTTGGTATATATGAAAGATTTTAGATACTAATTTATGTTTATTATGTAACACAAACATGCTAAACTAATATATTTGTAATCTTATTTTGGAATAGAAGGTAGCCAGACCCAATATAAGGGCAACAACTTGGGGCAATATTTGTGGGTGAGTGGTGTCGTTTAACTTGCTGAAGACAAGATGCTATTAACTTGTTGCAGACATTTAGAACACGAATATACCTACCTACCTTGCACAATCATATTAGGCTTCACCATAATTATAGCATAATTAATTGATCACCTAAAAATTTAGGATTAATCTAATGAGAATGCCTATAATAGTTTGAAAAGATGCTATTGAGAATTTCAAAGCAACATATATATATACAACTTACAGGGCACAAAGGGGGCAGTGCCATCCCCACCCTCCCCTTCCCTTCTCTCTCAATTAATACTGTGAGAAGTCAAAGAGTAGGAGAATTCAAAGGGTAAAAAGAAAAAAGACAAAAAGAAAAACCTTCAACTAACCCAAAAATAACACCAATTAATTAGCATGGGCCATTGAAATAATACACACTTAAATAAATACTCCATCCATCCTATTTTATGTGTCATTTTAAGATTTTTCACACAGACTAATAAAAGTATCAAATAATTTAGATTATAGTAAAGTTAATGATATTTTATTAAAATGTCCTAGACTTCAATGTTAAGAAAGACTTATACTTTACTTATCACTATTTTCAATGAATGGTAAAATAACAAAAAAAAATAATTAATATTTCATTGATAATGTAAAATGAAAAATGATTTGAGACATTTAAAATTTTCTAAAGCGATAAATAAAATGGGACTGAAGGAGTAAACAAAATAATAAATAAGGTAAAAATACATATCACCTCCTTGAACTTTGGGTTAATTACACCAAAAAAAAACAAAAGATAAATAAATACATATAATAAATATGGAGAAAATTGTTCAATCAAGTGTTTTGATGATTCTAAAAAACTTGAGCTTGGAAGGAAAATATCAAAGGAGTATAAGAGCATACAAGTGAAGAAATCCAAGAAGAAATATTGAAGAATTAGTTGTTAAGAGCTCTCACAATGTACACAAAGTAAAAGACTTTGATTTTCATTTACTTAAACTCCCACAACGTTTAAACATGTGTTTTTCTCGTTATACAATGTTAATATATGTTAGATTTGAAAAACACTGACCAACAAATGAATTTTGAATTTTTAAACTTCATATATTTTGTTGGAAGTTCGAACTTTGCTGACTAAAATTCAAAGTTCCAGAGGTATCACCTCTGACAGATGAATTTCAAGTGTTAAAATTTGAATTTCAGGTTAAGCATAGTTAAGTGTAATACCCCTCATGTTATTTTCCTTGGCATTGTGTTTAGGACTGGAGGAAACAGGATGAAGGAAGGCTCAAGTGGAGTCTGGAAGAGCTCCACACCGCGGTGAGAAGAAGGGCTGCCGCGGTGAGAACCATTCCAGTGGCGTTGTTCCGGATGAACTTGGCGGAGCCGCGGCAAGGTATGCTGAGGCCGCAGTGAGGATTGGGAAATTTATTTAAATCTGGATCATTTCGGACGATCGAGAAAGGAAAAAATGGAGGAAACCGAGGAAGACCGCTAGGAGCTGAGCTAGGGTTCACTATTTTCGACCATTAGGAGTGATTTTCAGACCTTAAGAACTTGGATTCAAGTTGGTAAGTGTTCTATACTCCTCCCTCTCCATTTTCTTTGGTTAGAGTTTGGGATTTTCAGTATTGAGGTTGGATTTCCGGTTTGGGATGAAATCCACTGATTGAAATGGATGAAATAGGGTTAAGGAAGTGTGTTTTAGTATCATTATTGTTTGGATGTGAGTTTTGAAGGGATTATATATGTTTAGAGCTTAACCCTAGGTTGTTCTTGTTTAGGGCTCTTGGGAATCTGAAGTGTAGGAGGTTGTGTAGTGTTTGAGTGATCCCTAAGGGCTTACTGATGCATGAAAAGGGTGTTGGAATCTTGGGTTAGGTTAATGTGGTTGAATTGTGATGCTTGGTTTATTGGTACATTGTGTTAATGGAAGAAATATGGTATTGTAAAGGTTATTCGCTATTGAGAGGGATTCACGTGTATTGAACAGTTCAAGGAAGCTTGTGGAACTCGTGTGCATGTGGTAATGACAATTGAGGTAATCGGGTGTTTGTTATTTGTATTGTTTAACACCCTTCATGTTATTTTTCTTGGCATTATGTTCAGGACCGGAGGAAACAGGACGGAGGAAGGCTCAAGTGGAGTCTGAAAGAGCTCCATGCCGCGGCGAGAAGAAGGGTCACCGCGGTGAGAACCATTCCAGTGGCATTGTTCTGGATGAACTTGGTGGAGCCGCAGTGAGGTATGCCGAGGCCGCGGTGAGGATCGGGAAATTTGTTTAAATCCGGATAATTTCGGACGATCGGGAAAGAAAGAAACGGAGGAAACCAAGGGAGACCACGAGGAGTTGAGCTATGGTTCACTATTTCCAGCGTCCAAGAGTGATTTTTAGACCGAGGAAGCTTAGATTTAAGTTGGTAGGTGTTCTCTACTCCTCCCTCTTCATTTTTCTTTAGTGGAAATTTAGGAGTTTTCGATTTTGAGGTTGTATTTCTGGTTTGTGACGAAATTCACCGATTGAAATGGATGATATGGGGTTAAGGAAGTGTGTTTTGGTATCTTTGTTGTTTGGATGTGAATTTTGAAGGGATTATGTAACATCCTACCTCCTGACACCTCTTCACTTAACCAAAACTATAAAACTCTTACCTAACACAACCCCGATACCTTGAAACAACTCTACAAAACTTCAAACAGCGGAAATGACTCCCAAAATACCCAAACCTAGGCTGGGGGCCACGGCCGCTACAGGACCGCCACGGCTCCGGCCTTCCCTGTTTCTCCATCGCTTCTAGATTCACTTGCGCCGCGGCCTTACTTCCTGCGTCGTGGCTCCCCTTACTGATATACCATATCAGAAAATTCAACATTCTGGGGTGAACTTCCGACGCGCATAACTTTATGCTCCGACCTCTGATCGACTTGATTCCAACTCCTACAAGTCAATCTCGTCCCCATCTATCCATAGACACCACTTTCACCTCAAACCAACTCCGAATGGAGATTCTGGACCCCTAACACCGTTTTGGCCACTTATTGACCAAAACTTACCACTAACAACCTCCAATTGCCACCAAAGGCAACTGGTCACTCAGAGACCATTCATACAGGTCCAAAACCCCCAAACTAACTTGTCCAAAGAGGTTTCACCTCAAAGGAACCACTCCTCTAAGATTTGACCCCTTGGAACCCAACTGGACCAAATGTGCTACAGGCCCTTAGACAAACCAACTAGGCCTAACATCACTCTGGACTCACATACAGACACCTCAACATCCAAACCATGCATACAACCTACATAAACATACATACATCCATCCGTACCAAACTTTTATCAATTCCTTTCAGCTATCCATTACAAACATACTATCCTACTTGGCACAAGGTACAGTATCCCAAACACGCACACTACATAGACCCAGTATTCCCACGTACACAGCTACTCTCACGTTTTCTCCGGACTAATGCCAGAACCGTCACCTGAAAGGTTAGTCATGGGAGAGGAGTGTGAGACAATGTCTCAGTAACCGAGAACAACCACACACAATATATATATACTGATCCACACAGTCGTACAATGCAATGTAAATGAATGGTATGCATGTTCTCCCTCATACACGGCTAGAACCACGAGCTGTCGTCTTCACAAGACATTTCAATAGATGATTCCCTTCTAACAGTCGGTGAAGACCGATTCCGGGACATCACCAAGCTCACCTTACTCTAATGCAACCCGGTCAATGGTTACACTAAAGCTCGAACCGTGGCTCTCCTTCCCCTGGACCATCACGAATTAATGGTGATTTAGGGAAGGTGCATCCCCCAAATCCACTGCCACCTGGCTCTCCCGAGGAAAGGATTTAGTGACAGGGATATTTCATCATATCATATTATCCTCTGCCGCCTGGCTCTCCCATGGAGATGATTTAGCGACAGGGATCTTTATCATATCATCATCTCATATTACATCATATCATCATCACCTCATCATCAATCTCTCACTATGCAATCATATGGTGATGATGCTAATGTCATGCCAACATGCCTTTACACACACACATACATATATACATCATTATCATCACAATCATCATATGGACATGCTAGCATGCAATGGTATGGGGATGCTACACATCACAATACAATTACACAACCATCATACATCAACTAGCCGTGCATATCACACCATATAAGAAAATCATACATATACACAATCAATATCGTACAACAATACAATACAAACACACACCCGGTTACCTTAACTGTCGTTACCACACGCACACGAGTTCCACAAGCTCCCTTGAACTGTTTAATACACGTGAATCCCCTCTCGATAGCCAACAACCTTCACAATACCACAATTCTCCATTAACATAATATACCAATAAACCAAACATCACAGTACAACCACATTGACCTAACCCAAGGTTCCAACACCCCTTTTCATGCATCAATAAGCTCTTAGGGATCACTCAAGCACTACACAACCTCATACCCTTCGGATTCCTAAGAGTCCTAACCAAGAATAACCTAGGGTTAAGCTCAAATCACACATACACCCTATGAAAACTCACATCCAAGCAACAATGATACCAAAACACACTCCATTAACCTCAAATCATCCATTTCAATCGGTGGATTTCATCCCGAAACCGGAAATCCATCCTTAACACCGAAAATCCCAAATTCTAACTGAAGAAAATGGAGAGAGAGGAGTAGAGAGCACTTACCAACTTGAATCCAAGCTCTTGAGGTCCGAAAATCACTCCTAGAACCTGGAAAACTCGAACCCTAGCACTGCTCCTCGCGTTCTCCCTCGGTTTCCTCCGTTTCTTTCTTTCCCGATCGACTGAAATGATTCGGATTTAAACAAATTTCCCGAATATCGCCGCGGCTCCAGCACACCTCGCCGCGGCTCCACCACGTTCAGCCGAACAATGCCACTGGAATTGCTTATCGCCGCGGCGGCCCTGCTTCTTGCTGCGGCGTGAAGCTCTTCCAGACTCCACTTGAGCCTTCCTCCGACCTATTTTCTCCGGTCCCGAACACAATGCCAAGGAAGAAATCATGAGAGGTGTTACACTCTCCCCTCCTTATAAAAATTTCATCCTCGATACTTCCTTCGCATAGATTTTTCAGTCTCCCACGTGACATCATTTGACATCAAGCCACTCCAAAGGACTTTTATCAACTTAATAGTCTTATTCCTCAACTGCTTTTCCTTAACATTCAGAATTTGCAACGGCGCGACTTCAAAAGTCAAATCCTCTCGTACCTGAACTGCTTCATCATCAATTACATGAGATGGATCTGGATGATACCTCTTGAGTTGAGACACGAAGAAAACATCATGCAACCCAGCAAGACTAGGCGGTAGAGCCACTCGATACGCTACTGGCCCAATTCGTTCCAGAATTTGATATGGACTCATATACCTCGAAGTGAGCTTCTTGGCTTGAATCGATCTTCCAACACCAGTGGTAGGAGTGACCTTCAAAAACACATGATGTCCAACATCAAACTCCAATGGTCTCCTCCTCCTATCCGCATAACTCTTTTGCCGACTCTGAGCAGTAAGAAGCTTCTGACGAATACTCTCTATCTGCCGAGAGGTTTGATCCACAATATTTGGGCCCAAAAGACTTCTTTCACCAAGTTCAACCTAACACAATGGCGACCTGCACTTCCTACCATACAACGCTTCATACGGAGCCATTTGCAAACTCGAGTGGAAACTGTTGTTGTAGGCAAATTCTACCAACGGTAGGAACTGATCCCAATTGCCTTTATTCTCCAGAACACATGCCCGAAGCATATCCTCCAGAGTCTGAATAGTCCTTTCAGTTTGCCCATCAGATTAAGGGTGATAAGCAGTACTGAAACTCAACTTCGTACCCATGGCTTTCTGAAGAGATTTCCAAAACCTAGATGTGAACCTTGGATCTCTATCCGACACAATATTCATCGGGACTCCATGCAGCCTTACAATTTCATTCACATACAACTGGGCCAACTTCTCCATTGAAATAGTTTCCTGAATTGAAAGAAAATGGGCCGACTTCGTCAACCTGTCCACAATGACCCATATTGCATTATGTCTTGAAGAGGTCCTCGGCAATCCCATCACAAAATCCATGGAAACACTATCCCATTTCCACTCTGGGATCTCCAAAGATTGCAACATACCTGCAAGCAATTGATGCTCAATCTTTACCTTCTGACAAGTCAGACATCTGACCACAAACTCTGCGATGTCCATTTTCATGTCTGGCCACCAATAACCTTTTTTCAAATCCTGGTACATCTTAGTGGTACCTGGATGAATAGTATACCTGCTCTTATGAGCTTCTTCCAAAATAATCTCACGCAACCCCGCAACATTCGGTACACAAATTTGACCTCGATACCGAATGATACCATCCTCCAGAATATCAAAGTCCTGGGTCTCCGCCATTTCAACTTGTTCTCGAATACCCAAAAGGTAGTCATCCTCCATCTGAGCATAGCAGATGTTCCTTAATAAATCACTTGATACACTGATGGAACTCATTACTAGTACTCCAGGATGGACATTGATGGACAACTTCATATCTCTCAGGCTTTCCAGCAACTGTTGCTCCCTCATCATCATCATGGCCATATGGATTGACTTTATACTCAACGCATCTGCCACGACATTGGCTTTCCCAGGATGATACTTTAGAGCAAATTCATAGTCCACAAGGAACTCAACCCAACGCCTTTGCCTCATGTTCAGCTCTTTCTGATCAAACAAATATTTCAAACTCTTGTGATCACTGAACACCTCAAACTGAGTGCCATAGAGATAATGCCTCCACAATTTCAAGGCAAACACTACAGCCGCTAGCTCAAGGTCATGAGTAGGATAATTCTCCTCATGAGGCCTTAACTGCGTTGAAGAATATGCCACAACTCTGCCTTGCTGCATCAAGACACACCCTAGACCCTTCTTAGAGGCATCCGTGTAAACAGTGAACGACTCTGATGGGTTAGGGATAATGAGCACTGGGGTGGATGTCAGACAAACCTTCAGCTCTTGGAATGCTCTCTCACACCTGTCATCCCAAATGAAAGATCGATCCTTACGGGTGAGTCTAGTCAAAGGCATAACAAGCTGAGAGAATCCCTTGATGAACCTTCGGTAATATCCAGCCAATCCCAGAAAACTCCGAATTTCTGTCACCGATTGTGGCCTTTCCCAATTCAACACCACTTCCACTCTACTAGGGTCTACTGCTACCCCTTCTGCAGAAATCACATGACCCAGAAATTTCACTTCCCGTAGCCAAAACTTACACTTACTGAGCTTAGCATACAGTTGGTGATCTCGCAATACTTGTAACACAACCCGAAGATGATGCGCATGCTCCTCTTCACTCTTGGAATAGACCAGAATGTCATCAATAAAAACCACCACAAACTTATCCAAATACAACCGGAACACCCTATTCATATAATCCATAAAGATTGTCGGGGCATTTGTCAACCCGAATGGCATCACAAGAAACTCATAATGACCATAACGAGTTCGAAATGCCGTTTTAGGCACATCCTCAGCACGCACTCACAATTGATGGTATCCTGACCTCAAATCAATTTTAGAGAATACAGAGGCACCTGCCAACTGATCAATCAAGTCCTCAATCCTAGGTAAAGGATATTTATTCTTGATCGTCACTCGGTTTAGCTGCCTGTAATCAATGCACAACCTGAGGCTACCATCTTTCTTCTTGACAAACAATACTGGAGCTCCCCAAGGCGAAATACCAGGTCTGATAAAACCTCTTTTTAACAAATCCTCAATTTGTTTCTTCAACTCTTTCAACTTAGACGGCGCCATTCGATATGGAGCTTTCGAAATAGGACTAGTCCCGGGCACCAAATCGATGGAAAACTCCAGCTCTGGTGGTGGGGGTAAACCAGTAATCTCCTCTGGAAATACATCAGGGAATTCATTCACAACTGGATATCTTTCAACACCTCCTTGCATATCCATGTTCACAGAGAAGAAAACTAGGAAACCCTGACATCCTTTCTTCAGATACCTGCTAGCTTGAGCAAAGGACAAACAAACATTCTCATCCCTTTCAACACTGGGGATATTAATCGGCAAAGACACCTCTTCCGAGCACAGTCGAGAATGGCATTATTCGCTTCCAACCAATCCATTCCAATTATCACGTCAATCTCTTGCAACGACAAACAGATTAGATCCAAGGTAGTGCTTTGGTGTTCAAAACGAACTACACAATTCAAACAAGCTTGAGCAGTTCTTAATGAAACTCCCGTGGGTGTGGCTACCGACAATTCAAAAGGCAACTCCATTGCCACAATACCCAATCTCCGAGCACAATCAAAAGAAATGAAGGAATGCGATGCACCTGAGTCAAATAAAGCATGAATAGAGTAACCATTAAGTTTAAGTTTACCTCTAATCATGTTAGGCGCTGCATCCGCTTCTTGTCGGGTGATGGCAAAAACTCGTCCAGGCATCATGGGTCTCATTATAGCATCTTCACGCCTCGGCTCATGACAACCTCGAGCAATATGTCCCGGTCTCCCACAATTAAAACAAACCAAACATGGACGATCACCATGGTTAAACCCACACTTTGTGCACGGATTTGATGCACTACCAGAACTATATTGAGATGGAGTGGAGTCCCTTTCGGCATGCTCACTCTGACTGGAACACCCTCGTTCAAAGCCACCTCGATAAAAGGGTCCTCTGCAAAACCGACCTCTGTTGAACTGATCCCTACCAAACCTGCCTCTGCCTCTACCATGACGACCTCGATTATGACGACCTCTTCCTCCACTAGAACCTGTACTACCACCACTGCTACCACTTCCTAAACCACTTCCTTTACTAATTCCTCCTGTAGGACCTAGGTGAGTAAAAGCCCGAATCATGGAATTCCTTCTGTGCTCCTCAACCTCTTTCATTCGTCTATACAAGGCACGAATATTCGCACATAAGTCCTCAAAGGACACGAACTCCACCACAGACAACCGCTCTTTAATCTCTGGATGAGCACTCTCAAACAACCTCTGAGCCATCCACCTATCGCCAGGATAACTATTCAGATAAGTGGAATATTTAGCCAAGTCCAAAAACTGATCAATATAGTCATCCGCTGACAGATTCCCTTGTTGAAAAGTTAGGAACTCGGCCTCCTTCTACATCATTAAGGCTGGAGGGACATAATGTGCAAAGAACCGTTCCTTAAACTGCCCCCAATTCATAGGAGGATTCACCGCTTCAACACTTGGGAGAACACTCCTCCACCATCTCTTGGCCTTCTTCTCCAACTTAAATGCCGCCAATTGCACCCTTTGCTCCGTGGTGCAATCCATTACACTGAAGATGTTCTCCATTTGTTCAATCCAATCCTCAGCCTGTGACACATCCATGGTACGTTCGAAAGCCGGAGGATTAAACTTCCGAAAGTCCTTCAACTGTGAGGAGATACCCTTTCTTCCGACCCTTGGGGCTCTCTCAGGCTCCGCCACATTCTCATCTTCTCTTGCATTCAAATCCACAAATATACCAGCTTCTTCATTTACATCCTCCTGTTCTTGCCTGTCCATTCTCTCTTGCAACCTGTTCAACGTCTCCCCCTGAGTGTTCACCTGATTACTGAGGCCAGCCAACATCTCATGCATCTGCCTCATCAGGTCACTGTTACTCTGTCTTCCTCTTCGAGACATTCTTCCTATAAGACTGCCGCGGCTCCGGCCTCCCCTGTTTCTCCATCTCTTCTGGATTCACTTGCATCGCGGCCTTACTTCCTGCGCCGCGGCGCCTCTTACTTATATACCATATCAGAAAATTCAACATTCTGGGGAGAACTTCCGACGCGCATAACTTTATGCTCCGACCTCTGATCGACTTGATTCCAACTCCTACAAGTCAATCTTGTCCCCATCTATCCATAGACACCACTTTCACCTCAAACCAACTCCGAATGGAGATTCTGGACCCCTAACACCGTTTTGGCCACTTATTGACCAAAACTCACCACTAACAACCTCCAATTGCCACCAAAGGCAACTGGTCACTCAGAGACCATTCATACAGGTCCAAAACCCCCAAACCAACTTGTCCAAAGAGATTTCACCTCAAAGGAACCACTCCTTTGAGATTTGACCCCTTGGAACCCAACTGAACCAAATGGGCTACAGACCCTTAGACAAACCAACTAGGCCCAACATCACTCTGGACTCACATACAGACACTTCAACATCCAAACCATGCATACAACCTATATAAACATACATACATCCATCCGTACCAATCTTTTATCAATTCCTTTCAGCTATCCATTACAAACATACTATCCCACTTGGCACAAGGTACAGTATCCCAAACATGCACACTACATAGACCCAGTATTCCCACGTACACAGCTACTCCCGCATTTTCTCCGGACTAATGCCAGAACCGTCACCTGAAAGGTTAGTCATGGGAAAGGGGTGTGAGACAATGTCTCAGTAACCGAGAACAACCACACACAATATATATATACTGATCCACACAGTCATACAATGCAATGTAAATGAATGGTATGCATGTTCTCTCTTATACAGGGTTAGAACCACGAGCTGTCGTCATCACAAGACATTTCAATAGATGATTCCCTTCCAACAGTCGGTGAAGACCGATTCCGGGACATCACCAAGCTCACCTTACTCTAATGCAACCCGGTCAATGGTTACACTAAAGCTCGGATCGTGGCTCTCCTTCCCCTGGACCATCACGAATTAATGGTGATTTAGGGAAGGTGCATCCCCCAAATCCACTGCTACCTGGCTCTCTCGAGGAGAGGATTTAGTGACAGGGATATTTCATCATATCATATTATCCTCTGCCGCCTGGCTCTCCCATGGAGAGGATTTAGCGACAGGGATCTTTATCATATCATCATCTCATATCACATCATATCATCATCACCTTATCATCAATCTCTCACTATGCAATCATATGGTGATGATGCTAATGTCATGCCAACATGCCTCTACACACACATATATATATACATCATTATCATCACAATCATCATATGGACATGCTAGCATGCAATGGTATGGGGATGCTACACATCACAATACAATTACACAACCATCATACATCAACTAGCCGTGCATATCACACCATATAAGAAAATCATACATATACACAATCAATATCGTACAACAATACAATACAAACACACACCCGGTTACCTTAACTGTCGTTACCACACGCACACGAGTTCCACAAGCTCCCTTGAACTGTTTAATACACGTGAATCCCCTCTCGATAGCCAACAACCTTCACAATACCACAATTCTCCATTAACATAATATACCAATAAACCAAACATCACAGTACAACCACATTGACCTAACCCAAGGTTCCAACACCCCTTTTCATGCATCAATAAGCTCTTAGGGATCACTCAAGCACTACACAACCTCATACCCTTCGGATTCCCAAGAGCCCAAACCAAGAATAACCTAGGGTTAAGTTCAAATCACACATACACCCTTCAAAACTCACATCCAAGCAACAATGATACCAAAACACACTCCATTAACCTCAAATCATCCATTTCAATCGGTGGATTTCATCCCCAAACTGGAAATCCATCCTTAACACTGAAAATCCCAAATTCTAACCGAAGAAAATGGAGAGAGGAGTAGAGAGCACTTAGCAACTTGAATCCAAGCTCTTGAGGTCCGAAAATCACTCCTAGAACCTGGAAAACTCGAACCCTAGCACTGCTCCTCGCGTTCTCCCTCGGTTTCCTCCGTTTCTTTCTTTCCCAATCGACTGAAATGATCCGAATTTAAACAAATTTCCCGAATATCGCCGCGACTCCAGCACACCTCGCCACGGCTCCACCACGTTTAGCCGAACAATGCCACTGGAATTGCTTATCACCGCGGTGGCCCTGCTTCTTGCCGCGGCGTGGAACTCTTCCAGACTCCACTTAAGCCTTCCTCCGACCTGTTTTCTCCGATCCTGAACACAATACCAAGGAAGAAATCATGAGGGGTGTTACAGATTATATGTGTTTAGAGCTTAACCCTAGGTTGTTCTTAGTTAGGGCTTTGGGAATCCGATGTGTAGGAGGTTGTGCAGTGTTTGAGTGATCCCTAAGAGCTTACTGATGCATAAAAAGGGTGTTGGAACCTTGGATTTGGCCTAATGTGGTTGAATTGTGATGTTTAGTTTATTGGTACATTATGTTAATGAAAAAATTATGGTATTGTGAAGGTTGTTGGCTATCGAGAGGGGTTCACGTGTATTAAACAGTTCAAGAAGCTTGTGGAACTCATGTGCATGTGGTAATGATAGTTGAGATAACCGGGTGTATGTTTGTATTGTATTATTTGTATGGTATGATAGAACGTATATCTGTATATATATATATGCATGTTCCTTTTTATATCATGATATTGATTGTGTATATGTATGGTTTTCTTATATATCGTGATATGCATGGCTAGTTGATGTATGATGGTTGTATATTTATATTATGATGTGTAGCATCCCCATATCATTATATGCTAGCATGTCCATATGATGATTGTGATGATAATAATGTATATATATATGCGTAGAGGCATGTTGGCATGACATTGGCATCATCACCATATGATTGCATAATAAGAGATTGATGATGAGGTGATGATGATATAATGTGATATGAGATGATAATATGAGAGAGATCCCTGTCGCTAAATCCTCTCCATGGGAGAGCCAGGCGGCAGAGGACAATCTGATATGATGAAATATCCCTGTCACTAAATCCTCTCCTTGGGAGAGCCAGGTGGCAGTGGATTTGGGGATGCACCTTCCCTAAGTCACCATTAATTCATGATGGTCTAGGGGAAGGAGTGCCACGGTCTGAGCTCTAGTGTAACCATTGGCCAGGTTGCATTGGAGTAAGGTGAGCTTGGTGATGTCCCGGAATCAGTCTTCACCGACTGTTGGAAGGGAATCATTTATTGAAATGTCTTGTGATGACGACAGCTCGTGGTTCTAGCCATGTAGGAGGGAGAACATACATACCATTCATTAGCATTGATTGCACGATTGTGTGGGTTAGTATATATATATTGTATGTGGTTGTCCCCAGTTACTGAGACATTGTCTCACACCCCTCTCCCATGACTAATCTTTCAAGTGATGGTTCTGGCACTAGTCTGAAGAAGACGTGAGAGTAGCTGCATATGTGGGAATAGTCTATGTAGTGTGTGTATTTTGGACATTGTATCTTGTGCCAAGTAGGATAGAATGCTTGTAATGGATAGCTTAAAGGGATTGATAAGGATTGTTATGGATGGATGTACGTATGTTTATGTATGTTATATGTATGGTTGTATGGTTTTGGATGTTGAGAAGTCTGTATGTTAGTGTTGGTGAGCTCGAGTGGTTTTGGGCCTTGTTGCTATGTTTTAGGGCCTGTAGCCTGTTTGTCAATTAAGGGTTCCGAGGGGTCAAATCTCAGAGGAGTGGTTCCTTTGATGTGAAATCTCTTTGGACAAATTGGTTTAGAGGTTTTGGACCTGTTTGAATGGTCTATGAGCGACCCATTGCCTTTGGTGGCAATTGGAGGTGGTTAATGGTGAGTTTTAGTCAATAAGTCGCCAATACGGTGTCGAGGGTCCAGAATCTCCATATGGAGTTGGATTTAGGTAAAAGTAGTGTCTTTGGAGAGATGGGGACTAGATTGACTTGTAAGAGTTAGAACCAAGTCAATCAGAGGTTGGAGCATAAAGTTATGGGGGTCGAAAGTTCACCCCGGAGTTGGAAGTTACTGATATGGGATATCAGCAAGGGGCGCCGTGACGCCAGAATTCAAGCAGCGGTGCCAATGAATCTAGAATCGATGGTGAAATAGGGGAGGCAAAAGCCACAGTGGTACTGTAACGGCTACAGCTTGAAGGCCTATTTTTGGTGTTTTGGGACTCGTTTCCGCTATTTTGAAGTTTTGGATGTTGCTTTAAGGTATTGGGGTTATGTTTGGTTAAATTTTGAAGTTTTTAGTTAAGTCTGGAGGTGTCAGGAGGTAGGATGTGACATTTTGGTATCAGAGCAATGGTTTTGGGCCATTGTTTCTGTTTGAAGTACTACTTGGCACAATTTTAAATACATAGACTATGTTCCTACTACAATGCTTGTCCAGAACCATATAATTGAATGTGTTGTTACTTGTGAGTAGAAAGAATGTCTCGAAGAGGAAGACAGAGTAATAGTGATCTGATGAGGCAGATGCATGAGATGCTAGCTGGTCTCACTAATCAGGTGAATACTCAGGGGGAGACGTTGAACAAGTTGCAAGAGCAGATGGATAGGCAGGAACAAGATGATATGAATAAAGAAGCTGGTATGTTTATGGATCTAAATGCAGGAGAAGATAAACGTGGTGGAGCTTGAGAGAGCCCCAAGAGTTGGAAGAAGGGGTATCTCTTCACAGCTAAAGGACTTTCGGAAGTTCAATCCCCTGGCTTTTGAGGGTACCATGGATGTTTCTCAGCTGAGAAATGGATTGAACAAATGGAGAATATCTTTAGTATGATGGATTACACCTCAGAGCAAAGGGTGCAACTGGCGGTATTTAAGCTGGAAAAGAAGACCAAGCGTTGGTGGAGGAGTACTCTCCCGAGTATTGAAGTGATGAATCCTCCTATGAATTAGGGACAGTTTAAGGAATGGTTCTTTGTACACTAAATCCCTCCAGCCTTAATGATGCAAAAGAAGGCCGAGTTTCTAACTTTTCAACAAGGGAATATGTCAGCGGATGATTACATTGATCAATTTTTGGACTTGGTGAAATATTCCACTTATCTGATTAATTATCCTAACGATAGGTGGATGGCTCAGAGGTTGTTTGAGGGTGCTCATCCAGAGATTAAGGAGCGACTATCTATGGTGGAGTTTGTGTCATTTGAGGACTTATGTGCGAAGATTCGTGCCTTGTATAGACAGATGAAGGAGGCTAATGAGCATAGAAGGAATTCCATGATTTGGGCCTTTTCTCATCTAGAACCTACAGGAGGAATAGTAAAGGAAGTGGTAGCAGTAGTGGTAGTACAGGTTCTAGTGGAGGAAGAGGTCGACATAATAGAGGTCATCATGGTAGAGGAAGAGGCAGGTTTGGCAGGGATCAGTACAATAGAGGTCGGTTTGGCAGAGGACCCTTTTATCAAGGTGGCTTTGAACAAAGGAGTTCTAGTCAGAGTGAGCATGCAGGAAGGGAGTCCACTCCATCTCAATACAATTCTGATAGTGCATCAAATTCGTGCACAAAGTGTGGGTTTAACCATGGTGATCATCCGTGTTTGGTTTGCTTTATTTGTGGGAGACCAAGACATATTGCTCGAGGTTGTCATGAGCCAAGGCATAAAGATACGATGATGAGGCCCACGATGCTCGGACGAGTTTTCGCCATCACCTGACAGGAAGCGGATGTATCGCCTAACTTGATTAGAGGTAAACTTAAACTTAATGGTTACTCTATTCATGCTTTGTTTGACTCAGGTGCATCACATTCCTTCATTTCTTTTGATTGTGCTCGGAGATTGGGTATTGTGGCAATGGAGTTGCCTTTTGAGTTGTCGGTGTCCACACCTACGGGAGTTTCATTAAGAACTGCTCAAGCTTGTCTAAATTGTGTGGTTTGTTTTGAACACCGAAGCACTACCTTGGATATAATCTGTTTGCCGTTGCAAGAGATTGATGTGATAATTGGCATGGATTGGCTGGAAGTGAATAATGCCATTCTTGATTGTGCTCGAAAGACTGTGTCTTTGCCAATGAATATCCCTAGTGTTGAAGGGGATGAGAATGTCTATTTGTCCTTTGCCCAAGCTGACAGGTATTTGAAGAAAGGATGTCAAGGGTTTCTGGTTTTCTTCTCTGTGAACGTGGATATGCAAGGAGGTGTTGAAAGATATCCGGTTGTGAATGAATTCCCAGATGTGTTTCCAGAGGAGATTACTGGTTTACCCCTACCACAAGAACTGGAGTTTTCCATCAAGTTGGTGCCCAGGACTAGTCCTATTTTAAAAGCTTCATATCGAATGGCACCGTCTGAATTGAAAGAGCTAAAGAAACAGATTGAGGATTTGTTGAAGAGAGGTTTTATCAGACCTAGTGTCTCACCTTGGGGAGCTCCAATATTGTTTGTCAAGAAGAAGGATAGTAGCCTCAGATTATGGATTGATTATAGGCAATTGAATCGAGTGATGATCAAGAATAAATATCCTTTGCCTAGGATTGAGGACTTGATTGATCAGTTAGCAGGTGCCTCCATACTCTCTAAAATCGATTTAAGGTCAGGATACCATCAATTGAGAGTGCATGCTGAGGATGTGCCTAAAATGGCACTTTAGACTCGATATGGTCATTATGAGTTTCTCGTGATGCCATTCGGGTTGACCAATGCCCCGATAATCTTCATGGATTATATGAACAGGGTGTTTTGGCTGTATTTGGATAAATTTGTGGTGGTTTTCATTGACGATATTCTGGTTTACTCCAAGAATGAGGAAGAGCATGTGCTTCATCTTTGGATTGTGTTGCAAGTATTACGGGATCACCAACTGTATGCTAAGCCCAGTAAATGTGAGTTTTGGCTACAGGAGGTGAAATTTCTGGGTCACATATTTTTGCAGAAGGTGTGGCAGTAGACCCTGGTAAAGTCGAAGCGGTGTTGAATTGGGAGAGACCGAGATTGGTGATGGAAATTCAAAGTTTTCTAGGATTGGCTAGATATTACCGAAGGTTCATCAAGGGATTCTCTCAACTTGTTATGCCATTGACTAGACTTACCTGTAAAGATCGATCTTTCAGTTGGGATGACAGGTGTAAGAGAGAATTCCAAGAGTTGAAGGTTTGTCTAATGTCCACCCCAGTGGTCATTATCCCTAACCCGTTAGAGTCATTCACTGTTTATACGGATGCCGCTAAGAAGGGTCTAGGGTGTGTTTTGATGCAGCAAGGCACAATCGTGGCGTATGCTTCAAGGAAGTTAAGGTCTCATGAAGAGAACTATCCTACTCATGACCTTGTGCTAGCGGCTGTAATGTTTGCCTTGAAATTGTGGAGGCATTATCTCTATGGTGCTCAATTTGAGGTGTTTAGTGATCACAAGAGTTTGAAGTATTTGTTTGATTAGAAAGAGCTGAACATGAGGCAAAGGCATTGGGTTGAGTTCCTTGTGGACTATGAGTTTGCTTTGAAGTATCATCTTGGGAAAGTCAACGTTGTGGCCGATGCGTTGAGTAGAAAATCGATCCATATGGCCACAATGATGATAAGGGAGCAACAGCTGCTGGAAAGCCTGAGAGATATGAAATTATCCATTAATATCCATCCTGGAGTATTAGTAATGAGTTCCCTCAGTGTATCGAGTGATTTATTGAGGAACATTTGCTATGCTCAGATGAAGGATGACTATCTTTTGGGTATTCAGGAACAAATTGAAATGGCGGCGACCTAGGACTTTAATATTTTGGAGGATGGTATCATCCGATATTGTGGACAGATATGTGTGCCAGATGTTGCGGGATTACGAGAGATTATTTTGGAAGAAGCTCATAAGAGCAGGTACAGTATTCACCCAGGTACCACCAAGATGTACCAAGATCTGAAGCGAGGTTATTGGTGGCCCAACATGAAAAAGGACATCGCAGATGTTGTGGCCAAATGTCTGATTTGCCAGAAGGTGAAGATTGAGCACCAATTGCCTGCTAGTTTGTTGCAATCTTTGGAGATCCCAGAGTATAAATGGGATGGCGTTTGCATGGATTTTGTGATGGGATTACCGAGGATCTCTTCAAGACAATAAAATATGGGTCATTATGGATAGATTGACAAAGTTGGCCTATTTTCTTCCAATTCATGAGACTATTTCGATGGAAAAGTTAGCCCAGTTGTATGTGAATAAAATTGTAAGGCTGCATGGAGTCCCGATAAATATTGTGTCGGACAGAGATCTGAGGTTTACATCTAGGTTTTGGAAATCTCTTCAGAAGGCCATGGGTACAAAATTAAGTTTCAGTATTGCTTATCACCCTCAATTTGATGGGCAGACTGAAAGGACTATTCAGACTCTGGAGGATATGCTGCGGGCATGTGTTCAGGAGAATAAAGGAAATTGTGATCAGTTTCTGTTGTTGGTTTAATTTTGCCTACAACAACAGTTTCCACTTGAGTTTGCAAATGGCTCCGTATGAAGCATTGTATGGCAGGAAGTGCAGGTTGCCAATATGTTGGGTCGAACTCCGTGAAAGGAGTCTTTTGGGCCCAGATATTATAGATTAAACCTCTAGGCAAATAGAGAGTATTCGTCAGAAGCTTCTTACTGCTCAGAGTTGACAAAAGAGTTATGCAGATAGGAGGAGGAGACCATTGGAGTTTGATGTGGGAGACCATGTGTTTTTGAAGGTATCTCCTACTACGGGTGTTGGAAGATCAATTCGAGCCAAGAAGCTCACTCTGCTGTATATGGGTCCATACCAGATTATAGAGCGAATTGGGCCAGTAGCATATTGAGTGGCATTACCGCCTAATCTTGCTGGATTGCATGATGTTTTCCACGTGTCTCAATTCAAGAAGTACCATCTAGATCCATCTCATATAATTGATAATGAGGTATTTCAAGTGCGAGGGGATCTGACTTTTGAGGTTACACCGTTGCAAATTGTGGATGTTAAGGAGAAGCAGTTAAGGAATAAGACCATTAAGTTGTTAAAGGTCCTATGGAGCAGCTTGATGTCCAATGATGTCACGTGGGAGACTGAAGATTCCATGCAGAGAAAGTATCCAGAGATGTTTGCTTGAGGTAAGAGTTGAAATTTCGAGGACAAAATTTTTATAAGGAGGGGAAAGTGTAACATCCTTCATGTTATTTTTCTTGGCATTATGTTCAGGACCGGAGGAAACAGGACCGAGGAAAGCTCAAGTGGAGTCTGGAAGAGCTCCACGCCGAGGCAAGAAGAAGGGCGCTGTTGCGAGAACCATTCCAGTGGCTTTGTTCCGGATGAACTTGGTGAAGCCGAGAGGTCTGCTGAGGCCGTGGTGAGGATCAGGAAATTTGTTTAAATCCAAATCATTTCGGACAATCGGGAAAGAAACAAATGGAAGAAACCAAGGGAGACCGCGATGAGCTAAGCTAGGGTTTGACTTTTTCAGCATCAAGGAGTGATTTTCGGAATGAGGGAGCTTGGATTTAAGTTGGTAAGTGTTCTCTACTCCTCCCTCTTCATTTTTCTTCTATAGAAATTTGGGGTTTTTGGTTTTAAGGTTGGATTTCCGGTTTGTGACAAAATTCACCGATTGAAATGGATGATATGGGGTTAAGGAAGTGTGTTTTGGTATCTTTGTTGTTTGGATGTAAGTTTTGAAGGGTTATATGTGTTTAGAGCTTAACCCTAGGTTGTTCTTGGTTAGGGCTCTTGGGAATCCAAAGTGTAGGAGGTTGTGTAGTGTTTGAGTGATCCTTAAGAGCTTACTGATGCATAAAAAGGGTGTTGAAACCTTGGGTTTGGCCTAATGTAGTTGAATTGTGATGTTTGGTTTATTGGTACATTGTGTTAATGGAAGAATTATGGTATTGTGAAGGTTCTTGGCTATCGAGAGGGGTTTACGTGTATTGAACAGTTCAGGGAAGCTTGTGGAACTCGTGTGCATGTGGCAACGACAGTTGAGGTAACCAAGTGTTTGTTATTTGTATTGTATTGTATATTGGTATGTATATTCATGTATATATATGCATGTTTATTTCATACCATGATATTGATGTGTTGTGTGTACGGTTTTCTATATATATCGTGTTTTGCACACATCTAGTTGATAGTTGTGATGATTATGATGATGACAATGACTGTGATGATTATGATGACGATACTGACATGACATGACATGATATGATGCATACATGACATTGTGATATGATGATCATGATAAGTATATGATAATACATGAGTATCACCACATGACATTATGAGATTGTGATATATGGTGGTTTGGGTGGTGATGATGATATGATATGATATATGATTAGGGAGGATAAGGATGTGATCCCTGTCGCTAAATCTTCCCCTATGGCTAGGGAAGCCAGGCGGTAGTAGACTGCACCTTCCCTAAATCACCACCAATTCGAGGTGGTCTAGGGGAAGGAGAGCCACGGTCTGAACGTTAGTGTTACCTTTGGCTGGGTGCACTAATGGGAGGTGAGCTAGGTGTTGTCCTGGAATCAATCTTCACAGACTGTTGGAAGGGAGTTACTTATACGAAATGTCCTGTCATGACGATAGCCTGTGGTTCTAGTTGTGTGCGAGGGAGACATGCATACCATTCATTGCACATTGCATTCATGAGTTGTATGGAATATATATATATGTGTATGTGTTTGTGCTCGGTTACTGAGACATTGTCTCACAGCCCTCTCCCATGACTAACCTTTCAGGTGACGGTTCTGGCACTAGTCCGAAGAAGACGCAAGAGTAGCTACGCACGTGGGAATATTCTATGTAGTATATGTATTTTGGATAATGTATCTTGTGCCAAGTAGGATAGAATGTTTGTAATGGATAGCTTAAAGGAATTGATAAGGATTGTTATGGATGGATGTACATATGTTTATGTATGTTGTATGTATGGTTGCATGGTTTTGGATGTTGAGAAGTTTGTATGTTAGTGTTGGTGAGCTCGAGTGGTTTTGGGCCTTGTTGCTATGTTTTAGGACATGTAGCCCGTTTTGTCAAGTTGGGTTTCGAGGGGTCAAATTTCAGAGGAGTGGTTCCTTTGAGGTGAAACCTCTTTGGACAAGTTGGTTTGGGGGATTTGGACCTGTATGAATGGTCTTTGAGTGTCCATTTTCCTTTGGTGGCAATTGGATGTTGTTAGTGGTGAGTTTTGGTCAATAAAAGGCCATAATAGTGTCAAGAATCCAGAATCTCCATACAGAGTTGGATTGAGGTAAAAGTTGTGTCTTTGGATAGAGGGGGACTAGATTGACTTGTAAGAGTTGGAATCAAGTCAATCAGAGGTTGGAGCATAGAGTTATGCGCATCGAAAGTTCGCCTCGGAGTATGAAAGTTGCTAATATGGCATATCAGCATGGGGCACCGCGACTCCAGAGTCCAGGCCGCGGCACCAGTGAATCCTGAAGCGATGGAGAAACAAGGGAGGCCGGAGCCGTGGCAGTACTATAGCGGCCATGGCTTGAAGGCCTATTTTTTGTGTTTTGGGAGTTGTTTTCGCTGTTTTGAAGTTTTAGAGTGTTGCTTTAAGGTATTGGAGTTGTGTTTGGTTAAATTTTGAAGTTTTTGGTTAAGTTTGGAGGTGTCAGAAGGTAAGGTGTTACATTAAGCAAAATGTACAAAATTCATTTGAAGTCATGTCAAAGTTCGTCTGATATTAAAATGCAAACTGAGTTCAAGACAATCCCTCTGATAGATGAATTTTGGATTTCAAAATTCAAATTTTGGAATGAAGACTTGTAAGTCTAATTAAAGGTGCCTCTGTCAGGCAAATTTCAAAAGTGGAAAATTTGAATTTTTCAAAGTAGAACTTTTGTACTATGTTGAGCTTGTCATTGATAGATGAATTTTGGCCTCCCAAAGTTTGAATTTCAAGTGCACTACAAAAACATGAGACAATTGTTTACACTCAACAGATATACTTTTAATATGAAAATCGTATGTTTTAACATCGAATACATTTGACAAAATCAAAATTCAAATTTCACTCTTGAACAGACGAATGTTGGAAGTTCAACGTTAAAGTCTTTAGCTTATGGTCTATGTGAAATTTGTCTATTGGCACCCAAAATTTGAATTTCAATATGTTAGACGCATTAAATGTAGTTAGTGAATGGTTAATTTTGTATAGTAACCATTGGGTAATGTCTCTAACAGCTAGATCTTGTGTCTAACGTCTAATTTCACTTTGAATATAAAAATTTGTATGTTTTAACATGTGATACATTTGACAAAACAAAATTCGAATTTCACTCTTAAACAGACGAATGTTGGAAGTTCAATGTTAAAGTCTTTAGTTTATGGTCTCTGTGAAATTTGTCTGTTGACACCCAAAATTTGAATTTCGGTATATCAAACACACTAAATGTGGTTGGTGAATGGCTAGTTTTGCAAAGTAACTATTGGGTAACATCTCTAATGGTTAGATCTTGTGTCTAACGTCCAGTTAAGTCACAAATCTATAAATAGAACTTTATTTAAAGTTGTGGGTAATGAATTTATGCTGTAAATACTAAAAGTCTATTGGAATCTTTAATCAGAGCCTTTTATCCACTCACACTTCATTTACTACACTTCAACTGTCTCATTTACTCTATATTAAAGAGTTTTTTATTCTGTGCAAAATCTTTTCTTCATTTGGAAGAAGGATTTTCTTGTGGGGCAAGGGATTTGGGAAACACTTTGTAAGTGTACATAATGTATATTTGAGAGCTCTCAGAGTAGAGCATCCGCTTGTAATGTGGCTTTGCAAGGAGTCTACTGAATTCTTGTAAGATAGTGGAAAATCTTAAGTGGTGGCTTGAGGACTGGACGTAGGTCAAGTAGTCAGACTGAACCAAGATAAACTTCTGTGTCCTTTTCTCTCTTATCTTGCATTTGCTTTATTTCTCTGTACTTTATTTTCTGCAAAACTTCTACTATCACTATTCTATCATAGTTTTGTAGAAAATTTTGAACTTCCCAATTCATCCCCCTCTTAGGAAGCCAGTAAACCTAATAAGTGATATTAGAGCTCGGACTCCCAACTGAAGGATCTAACAATTTAGGAGAATATATGGCTGGCTTTGGAGAGAACATTCTACTTGAAGGAATAACACCAATAGACCTTCTGACTTCAGTGGAGAACACTATGGATACTAGAAGATGAGGATGTGGATTTATCTCTACTTCATTGACTTAGACATCTAGTCAGTCATCTAGAAAGGAGACTTTGTCCCCATGAAGTTGCAAGATGTTGGCAAGTACAAAGAAAAGTTAGAAGAGGAATGGAATGATGAAGATAGGAGAAAAGTGATGCTCAACTATAAAGCAAAACACTATTTGGTTATGCTCTAAACTAGGATGAATTCTATATAGCGTTTGAAAGTACCACAACCAAAGGGATGTGAGACACTCTAAAAATTACCCATGAAGGAACAACTGGAGTAAGAGAAAATAAACTGAACTCCTGCATTAGCAAATATAAGAGCTTTGGAATGAAGGAAGGTGAAAGCACCAAAGATCTGCAGAAAAGATTCACCCTCATAGTAAGCTAGCTAAAGATCTTTGGCAAGGAGTACACACAGTCAGAAAAGGTTTGGAAAATCCTCAAGGCCTTACCCATCAAATGGCAACCAAAAGTGATTGCTATAGAGGAAACTAGAGGAGAATCAATGGCCTCTGTCACAGCACTCTTTGGAAGCCTTGAGGAATATGAGGGCAAACTAAAAGTACTCAAAGAAGCAGGACAGGAAAAGAAGAAGAAAGCCTAGCTCTCAAAGTAGAATCAAAAGATGATGACTCTAAAGAAGACTTTGAGCTTGATGAAGAAACAATGGCCATGCTGGTAAAGAAATTTAGGAAAATATATGAAAATAAGAAATTTGGAAAGTTTGTAAAGAAGGATGGAGTCACTAGCAGCAAGAAAGAAAGAAAAGACTCCATCATGTGCTATGAATGTAAGAAGCTTGGACACATCAAATGGGAGTGTCCTATGTTGGACAAGAAGCAAGGAAAAGACAAGAAGACTGAGAAAGGGAGAAAGAATAAAGCTTTTATGTCATCCATCTAGGAAGATAGCTCAGATGAAGAAAAAGCAGCAGAAAAAGATGAAATTGTCAATCTCTGCTTAATGGCTCAAGAAGTAGAAGAAGAGGAAAAGAATCAAGATGGTGATAGTAAATTAGAGGTAAATGATTCTAAACCATCCTACACTAAACTACATAATACATTCAATAAATTAATGTTTGAGTATGTCAAAGTGTCTAAGCAGTTGCATTTGGCTAAAAAGATAATAAGCAAACTTGAAAATAAATCACATGCATCATGTACTGCATCTGCTTCTTCTACCACATCTGTTTGCACTTGATGCAGTGAGTTAAAAGATAAAAATGCCTATCTCCATAAGACCCTGGCTAGATTCACTAAAGGGCAAGATATGCTAAGGGTAATACTAGGGACACAACTAGTCAGTTAAAGCAAAGCTAGTCTAGGATATGATCCTTGTATTGTTAAAGAAAAACTAAACTACAAGAAACAAAATTTTTATCTGACAAATTTTATGCGTGCTAATGGTGTCAAGTCATCACAAAACATAGAGTCATATCCTGCACCAAAGAGCCAAAATGATAGATATTACATGCATTACTTTAGACCTTAATCTCTTTCATTAAGCTCTTTCTCCACTTGCCACTTTTGTAATAAGAAGGGTTACATATCCTCCTCTTGTACATACAAGAAAGAAGGTAATGGCAATGGAATGAAATGGGTTCCCAATGGCATTTCAGTACCTAAGGGAAAAACTAACAGGAAAGGATCCAAGCAAATATGGGTACCTAAAGAAAAGAAATAAAATCTGTTTTACATAAATGCCTCAAGGCCAGGAAAAGCAACAAATGGTATATGGATAGTGCCTGCTAAAGACACATGTCTGGAGACAAAGAAAAGTTCATTATGTTGAGAGACAAGAAAGGAAGGAAAGTTACTTTTAGTGGTGATCAGTCTGATAAGATAGTTGGTATTGGAATTATGGGAAGAAACCCAGAAACATCAATAAAAGAAGTCTTGTTTGTAATAGGACTTAATCTCAACCTGCTGAGTGTGAGCCAAACTTGTGATAAAGGTAATTAGGTCTTGTTAAATTCTAATTATTGCAAGGTTATCAAAAAAAGTCACCATAAGGTTATTCTCAAAGTACAAAAAGATAGTAACTATTATACAATTGATTTAGATGAATTACCTGCTCTAGATTCAAAATGCTTAATCAGTGAAAATGATGATAGTTGGTTATAGCAAAGGAGACTAGTTCATGTTAGCATGCATCAATGGAATAAGCTTATTAAAAATGAACTTGTTCTTCGATTACCCGAAATTACTTTTGAAAAAAATAGAGAATGTAATGCATGCCTTAAGGGGAAACAAACAAAGTCCTCGTTTAAATCCAAAAATGTTGTCTGTACAACTAGACCACTACAACTGCTCCACATGGATTTGATAGGTCCTAATCGTGTCAAAAGTGTTAGTGGTAATTTGTATGTACTTGTTGTAGTAGATGATTTTTCCAGATTTACTTGGACATTATTTCTTTCCTTTAAAGATGAAACATTCGAAGCATTCTTGATCTTAGCTAAGAAAGTCCAAAATCAGAAAGGTTGTTCTATTGTGTGTATTAGAACAAGTCATGGTGGTGAGTTTGAAAATGTTCAATTTACTGACTACTGTGAAGAAAATGGAATGGAGCACAACTTCTTTGCCCCAAGGACACCTTAACAGAATGGAGTTGTGGAGAGAAAGAATAGAGTACTGGAAGAAATGGCTCGTGCAATGCTGAATGAAAAAAGATTGCCAAAGTACTTTTGGGCAGATGCAGTGAGCACATCATACTACCTGATGAACAGATCGAGCCTACATCAGACCCATTCTAGGCAAAACACCATACGAGCTGTACAAGGGAAGAAAGCCCAACTTCCCTCATCTGCATGTTTTTGGGTACACCTACTACATACACAAAAACAGCAAGGAAAACTTGGGTAAGTTTGCTACAAAGTCAGAATAAGGTATATTTCTCAGCTAGTCAAATAAGAGTAAAGCATATAGAGTATTCAACAAAATGTCTAAGATAGTAGAAGAGTCTGTGCATGTAGTATTCATAGAAAATGAAACTATTGCTAAACCTAAGTTAGAAGAGGATGAGATAATCTTAAGTCTTAAAAATTTATGCATCTCTAAAGAAAATGAAACTGAACCTCCAAAAAATCAAAATCTGCTAATGCAAAGGAAGATATTCAAGAGAAAGATGTGGAAGTTGATAATGATGAAGAAGATTCTCAAGAACTCCCTAGAGCTTAGAGATATCAAAGGAGTCATCCAGTTGATTAAGTGATTGGGAATGTTCAAGAGAATGTTAAACCAGAAGACAACTTAGGGATCAAATAAATAACTGTGCATTTATTTCTCAAATTAAACTTAAGTGTACTGAAGAAGCCTTAAATGATGAATATTGGATATTGGCTATGCAAGAAGAACTTAATCAGTTTGAAAGAAATCAAGTTTTGGATTTAGTGCCTAGGTCCAAGGATCACCCAATTATTGGAACTAAATGGGTATTTAGAAATAAACTTGATGAATCAAGAACAATTATTAAAAACAAAGCTAGATTGGTAGCCAAATGATATAATCATGAGGAAGGAATAGATTATAAGAAAACCTTTGCTCTAGTTGCAAGATTGGAAGTAATAAGAATTCTCTTAGCTTATGCATGCATAAAAGACATAATGGTGTGTCAAATGGATGTAAAAAGTGCTTTTCTGAATGGTTATATCATGGAAGAGGTTTATGTTGATCGACCTCTAGGTTTTGAGGACTCAACAAAGCCAAACCATGTATATAAACTGAATAAAGCTCTTTATGGCTTAAAACAAACACCTAGAGCATAGTATGAAAGGTTAAACAATTTCCTAATTGAAAAGGGATTTAATAAAGGGAAAGTTGATACAACATTGTTTACTAAAAAGGAAAATAAAGACTTACTCATTGTTCAAATTTATATTGATGATATTATATTTGGTGCTACTAATGAATCTCTTTGCAAGAATTTCTCTAAGTTAATGCAAAGTAAATTTGAGATGTCAATGCTCGGTGAGCTCAACTTCTTCCTTAGACTGCAAATCAAACAATGTGATGATGACATCTTCCTCAATCAATCAAAATATCTAAAAGAGCTACTGAAGAAATTTGGAATAGAAAACATCAAATCAATAGGAACTCCTATGGTCATTGCAACAAAGCTTGACATGGATGAAAGAGGAAAGCCTTTTGATATAACTCAATAAAGGATAATGATTGGTTCCTTACTATACCTAGCAGCAAGCAAAACCCGATATTACATTCAATATTTGCATGTGAGCAAGGTTTCAATCATGTTCAAAAGAGTCTCATGTAACAGTTGTAAAGAGAATTTTCATATATCTAATTGGAACATCAGTTTGCTAGATCCAAAACTGATAGAAAAAGCACAAGTGGGATGTGCCAATTTTTGGGAGGATCCCTGGTTTCATGGTTCAGCAAGAAGCATAATAGTGTAGTTCTCTCTGCAGCAGAATCTGAATATATAGCTACAGGTAGCTGTTGTGCTCAAATCCTCTGGATGAAGCAATAATTTGAAGATCTTGAGATTGAAATGATGGAACACCAATAAAATTTGATAATCAAAGTGTCATCAATATCACAAAGAATCCAATCATGCATTCAAGGATAAAACACATTGAAATTAGACATCATTTCATATAGGACCATGTTTTGAAATGAGATATCAATTTAGAATTTGTACCTACTGAAGAACAGTTGGCAGACATATTGACAAAGCCACTTGCAAAAGACAGATACTAAAAGATTATGAGAGAATTGGGAATGGTAAAATCCCAATGAGCTATAAGTAAGTATCTAACTAAATCTATTTAAGTTTTTAAAGTTAAGTTATTAAAATTTATACTAACTTAAGCATCTGAGTATGCTTAAGATGTTCTGTAGGTACTCCTCATAAGTTTAAGTGATAGAAAATTCAAGATAATGGAGCTTATCAGACCTACTTGGTAAACAACTGCTGAAAGAGATTTGGAAATTCGAACTTTCAGCTCATTTCTCTAAGTTAAATTGTGAAAAATTTGTATTTTGGATGATGATAGATGAATTTCCATGTTAAATTATGATTTTGATTAAGTTGGTATGCCTAAAATTCGAACTTAAGTGCTAAACAGACGTATTTCAGTGCCTCACATGTTGTTACAGTACTCCCAAGTTGCTTGAAATTCATCTGTTACTAGGAGGAAATTTGAATTTTGATTAATTAATATGAGTATTAACTGTGTTCAACTTACGAACTTTAACTAGTCAAAATTTGTATTGCAAAAATTTCTTTACAAAGTCATAACATTCAAATTTTTAACTTCAACATTCATCTGTTGAACATCTTTTACCTATGAGTCTCACATTGGACTCTCAAAATTCGAACTTCAAGGGCACAACATTTGTCTGTTGGAGCATGCATAAATGTTAAGTCTCTGTTAAATGAATTTCAAGGCTAAATTTCAAGGCTAAAATTCATCTGTTAAATCTCTTATTCGTGTTTGCATCATGATTAAACTTTGAAAATTCAAACTTTGGTGGCTCAAAGTTCATCTATTGAAGAGTATATCTATATCTAAGCCACTGACAAATGAATTTTAAGGATGAAAATTCGTCTATCAGACAGTTTCCCTAAAATGAACAAGTCATGTAACCACTCAAAATTTAAATTTTGACCCTCAAAATTCGTCTGTTGGACAATTACATAAGCTAAACCGAAGGGTCTCTCTCTGAATAGATGCAACCCTATTTGTCTCTTTCACAAGTCTGTTTACTTTCTCTCTTAATTTCTCACGAATTCCGACTATGAATCTTCATTTCCCACCAATTAAACTCCTGCCCACACCTTATAAAGCCCTCCCTAGCATCTCTCATCAACAATCTATCACGAAAATGGCTAGGGATAAGAATCCCAACGTTAGAAGAGAGGAGTAAAGACCCAAAAGGTTTGTCAAGTCCCAATATGTGTCTAAGAAAGGTGAAACAAAGAAGAGAAAAGGCGAATCCAGCAAAGGAACACCCTCCAAAAAGCAGAAAACCATACCTAAGGCTAAATCAAAGAAACCAGACACTGGTGTCTCTTCTTCTAGCATAGAGTCAAAGGGATTGCAACTAACAATGGAACCTCTGTGCAGCACTACCTAGATATTAGAGGTGCACACTATAAAATTCATCAGTAAGAAGGTAATTACTCCTCATTGTACTAACTTGGAAGATTTTCTTATTTCTAACAATTTTGATGCTGGGCTATGGCTAGTGAGATATAAGAATCTGTTGGAGATTAAAGAAAGGTATGATGATAAAGTAATCAAGATGTGGTATATTGTCCTATCATATAATAGCAGAAAAAGGAGATAACAGGTTAATCTAAGATCCAAGACAATCAATGAAATTTTGGAGATCCCTAAGCAAGAATAACATCACCACCTCTAGATACATGGATGAGGATGAAGAAGCAGATGAGGAAGGTGGTCGATTCTTGAACTACAAGGAGAGCACAGTCTTGAACACCTTATTCAGAAGGTGAGAGAATAAGCCTCCACTAAGATTGATAAAGCCCTCTGATTTAAGCGTTTAATCCAGGGTCCTGCACTACATTGTGTCTAGGATCATCTTTAACAAAAAGGGAAGCTTTAACTTGATTACAAAGGCTGAGACTCATGTAATGACTGTTCTGATGCATGGAAAGCTGCTAAATTTGGGTAATGTCATCTTCCAACGAATGATCAAGACAAGGGATCAAAGGAAGGATTCCACCTTTCCCTATGCCTCCATTATTACCAAGATGCCTAGTATGCAAAGATTAAGCACTTAGAAAAAGGAAAAGGAAAGCCTACTGAAGTATTCAAGGAGGAAGAGCTACAGTGAATGGGCATTAAGAGGAAGGAAGGGAGGTGGATTGACAAAGGTGTAAGGAAGTGAGAGGATCTATTCTTTGAGGAGGGCCAGTCACAACAACAAGAAGGGACCTCTGATGCTGTACCACACACCTAGCCTTCACCACGGTCATTTCAACCTGTTTCTACTTCACTTTAGCCTTCCTAGCTTGTTTCTACTCTATCACAACCCACTCAACCACCTCAACCCTTCACTACACTCACTTGGGCTAAGCCAACCACTATTATTGAGTTATATGATAATCTGTCTGCACTCATGCCGAGTATCAGAGATGAGCAAAATGCCAAGTTTGCTCACCTTCAGGATCAGATCACACACTTGGTCAAAAACATGAAAGTGGTTGCTGATACCTATGAAGACATCAGAAATGCTATCCCTACCATATCAGTTCCACTTTAGCCTAGACCTTCTCAGCCTACCAAATCTGCCTCTCTTAAACCTCAAAGTCCAGTTGAACTGGAATCCCCATAGCTTGTTTCTACAAATGCTGAAACTGGGGTTGCTGACACTACTGCTACCTAAAAGGCCTCCAGCAATAAGACAAGCCCTAGTTTACCCTTGGACTATGCCATAAAGGAAGAGGTTCCTCAGGAGGAAGGGTCTCACAAGCCTACGATGAAGGATGTTGCTCATGTAACACCCTATCTCCTGTCACCTCCAGACTTAACTAAAAACTTCAAAAAAATCCAACATAACACACCCCCAAACATCACGAAACACTTTCCAAAACTTCTAACCAGCGGAAACGACTCAAAAACACCAAAAACTAGGCTGGGGCCGTGGCCACTACAGTACCGCCGGCCTTTCTGGCCTCACTGGCGCTGCGGCGCCCCTTGCTGATATCCCATATCAGCAACTTCCAACTCCAGAGTGAACTTCGGACGCGCATAACTTTAGACTCCGACCTCCAATTGACTTGATTCTAATTCCTACAAGTTAATATAGTCCCAATCTAGTCAGAGACACCACTTACACCTCAATCTAACTTCGTATGGAGATTCTGGACCCTTGACACTATTTTGGCCACTTATTGACCAAAACTCACCACTAACCACCTCCAATTGCCACCAAAGGTAATGGGTTGCTCAGAGACCATTCAAACAGGTCCAAAAGCTCTAAACCAACTTGTCCAAAGAGGTTTTACCCCAAAGGAACCACTCCTCTGAGATTTAACCCCTTGGAACCCTTACTTGACAAACGGGCTATAGGCCCTAATATACATCAATCAGGCCCAGAACCACTCAACCATACATATAACATACATAATCCATACAATTCATACCTTATCCAAATATTCATTACAAATCATTCTCTCCTACTTGGCACAAAATACAATATCCAACATTACAAATACTACATAGACTATTCCCTTGTACGTAGCTACTCCTGCATCTTCTCCGGACCAGTGCCAGAACCGTCACCTGAAAGGTTAGTCATGGGAGAGGGGTGTGAGACAATGTCTCAGTAACTGGGGACAACCACATACAATATATATATACTAACCCACATAGTCGTGTAATGCAATGCTAATGAATGATATGTATGTTCTCTCTCCTACACAACTAAAACCACGAGCTGTCGTCATTACAAGACATTTCAATAGATGATTCCCTTCCAACAGTCGGTGAAAACTGATTTCGGGACATCACCAAGCTCACCTTACTCCAATGCAACCCGGCCAATGGTTACACTAGAGCTCGGACTGTGGCTCTCCTTCCCCTAGACCATCATGAATTAATGGTGATTTAGGGAAGGTGCATCCCCAAATTCACTGCCACCTGGCTCTCCCCAGGAGAGGATTTAGTGATAGGGATATTTCATCATATCATATTGTCCTCTGCCGCCTGGCTCTCCCATGGAGACGATTTAGCAACAGGGATCTCTCTCATATCATCGTCTTATATCACATTATATCATCATCACCTCATCATCAATCTCTCACTATGCAATCATATGGTGATGATGCCACTGTCATGCCAACATGCCTCTACGCATATATATATACATCATTATCATCACAATCATCATATGGACATGCTAGCATGCAATGGTATGGGGATGCTACACATCACAATATAAATATACAACCATCATACATCAACTAGCCGTGCATACCACGATATATAAGAAAACCATACATATACACAATCAGTATCATGGTATGAAAAGGAACATGCATATATATACAGATATACGTTCTATCATACCATACAAACAATACAATACAAACATACACCCGATTACCTTAGATTGTCAATACCATACACGCGAGCTCCACGAATTTCTTGAATTGTCCAACACGTGTGAACCCCTCTCGGTTAACCAAACAACCTTCATAATAACACAATTCTTCCATTAGCATAATATACCATTACTCAAATATCACAATTCAACCACTTTAGACAAAACCCAAGGTTCCAACACTCCTTCCATGCATCAATCAACTCTTAGGGACCATTTAAACACTACTTAAACACATACACTTCGGATTCCCAAGAGCTCTAATCGAAAACAACCTAGGGTTAAGTTCAAAACACACAAAATCCCTTCAAAACTAGCACCCAAGCAACAAATACACCACAACACACTTCATTAATCCCATAACATCCATTTCAATCAGTGGATTTTGTCCCAAACTGGAAATCCAACCTCAAAACTGAAAAACCCCAAATTCCAATCGAACAAAATGGAGAGGGAGGAGTAGAGAACACTTACCCACTTGAATCCAAGCTCTTGAGGTCCAAAAATCACTCCCAATGGCCAAAAATCATGAACCTTAGCTCAGCTCCTCGCGGTCTCCCTCGGTTTCCTCCATTTCTTTCTTTCTCGATCATCCGAAATGATCCAGTTTTAAACAAAAATCCCGAATCTCGCTGCGGCCTCAACGTACCTCACCGCGGCTCCACCACGTTCAGCCGAACAACGCCATTGGAATTGCTTCTGGCCACGGCAGACCTGCTTCTCGCCATGGTGGACCTACTTCTCGCCGCAGCGTGGAGTGTTTCTAGACTCCACTTGAGCCTTCCTCCGTCCTGTTTCCTCCGGTCCTGAACATAATGCCAACGAAGAAATCGTGAGGGGTGTTACAGCTCATGACTCAATTTTGTCATCCCAAGAATCTAAATAAATGGAGAAATTAGTAGCAGCTATCACCTCTACACCATCATCCAGGTTGCATTGAATAGGGAAAGAAGCCTTGTACCTTACATAGATATTGCTGCCATTGCTCATAATGCAATTATTCAAGCTCATATGACAAGACTTGATGAAATGTTTCCTCCTCCTACCCCTCAGCCTCTACCTCCTACATATGGTCTAACAATCAAGCAAAGAGCTAGACTTGTAAACCTTCAAAAGGAAGTTTAGGAGATAGTCTTAGATGTTGAGGAAGACTTTCCTGAGATAACTCCATCAATGACATTCATCCCTGTTCCTCTTCAAGCTATTCCTGTATCACAAATTCCTTCTCCTATTATGCATGTTCCAACTCCTGATGATGCCAAAAAAGGGTAGAAGAAAACTGAGCAAACTAGGAAGTCTAAAACTGGCAATCTGGCAAGACCTATAGCAAGAAGTCCAAGCCCAAGAAAAAGTGAACAAGCTAGAGAGAATTTTAGGGCTTAGATCTTAGAGTTGTTTGTTTCTATTGCAGTATCTCATGTATTGAAATCTTTTGTAGTATTTTTTATATTGAAATGTTAATCTTGCTCTTGCAGTGCCATGTACTTGCTTAACTAAATTACTATACTGAACTTTGAATGAATTAATACAATGTGATTCTATATTTTCCTTTTGTTCTCTTACATGTGCTATACTTATCTTTAAACTTTAATGTATATGTTGAGGGGGAGCTCGTAGAAGCAAATCCAAGTACTAATACAGTTTGCAAGTTGTTTTGTCATCATAAAAAAGGGGGAGGATGTTGAATCAAATGTTTTGATGATTCCAAACAACTATAGTTTGGAAGGAAAATATCAAAGGAGTTTAAGAGTATACAAGTGAAGAAATCCAAGAAGAAATATTGAAGAATTAGTTGTTAGGAGCTCTCACAATGTACATAGGATAAAATGCTTTGATTTTCACTTACTTAAACTCCCACAACATTTAAACATGTGTTTTCTTGTTATTCTATGTTAACATATGTTAGATTTGAAAAACACTGATTAACAAATGAATTTTGAATTTTTAAACTTCACATATTTCGTTGGAAGTTTGAATTTTCCTGACTGAAATTCAAAGTTTCAGAGATATCACCTATGACAGACAAATTTCAAATGTTGAAATTCAAATTTTGAGTCAAGCATACTTAAGCAAAATGTGCAAAATTTGTTTGAAGTCATGTCAAAGTTCGTCTGATATTAAAATACAAATTGAGTTCAAGACAGTCCTTCTGATAGACGAATTTTATATTTCAAAATTCTAATTTTGGAATAAAGACTTGTAAGTCTGGTTAGGGGTGTCTCTGTTAAACGAATTTTGAAAGTGGATAATTCGAATTTCTCAAAGTAGAACTTTTGTATCATCTTAAGCTTGTCACTGACAGATGAATTTTGGTCTCCCAAAATTTGAATTTCTAGTGCATTGTAGAAACATGAGACAATTGTTCACATTCAACAGATGTACTTTGAATATGAAAATTTGTATTTTTAACATTAGATACATTTGACAAAATCAAAATTCAAATTTCAATCTTAAACAGACGAAGTTCAACATTAAAGTCTTTAGCTTATGGTCTCTATAAAATTCATCTGTTAACATCCAACATTTGAATATCAGTATATTAGATGCATTAAATGCTGTTAGTATATGGCTAGTTTTATAAAGTAACCATTGGGTAACGTCTTTAACGATTAGATCTTGTGTCTAACGACTAGTTTAGTCACAAATCTATAAATAGTACTTCATTTAAAGTTGTGGGTAACGAATTTATGCTATAAATACTAAAAGTCTGCTGAAATTTTTAGTCAAAGCCTTTTATCCACTTATACTTCATTTACTGTACTTCAACTGTCACATTTACTCTATATTAGAGAGTTTTTCATTATGTACAAAATATTTTCTTCATCAGGAAGAAGGATTTTCTTGTGAGGGGTTTTCACAAGGGATTTGGGAAATGCTTTGTAAGAGTGCAGAGTATATATTTGAGAGCTCTCAAAATATAGCTGACTGTGGCATTGCAAGGAGGCCACTGAATTCTTGCAAGATAGTGGAAAATCTCAAGTGGTGGCTTGAGAACTGGATGTAGGTAAGACAGAATCAAGATAAAATTCTATGTCCTCTTCTCTCTTATCTTGCATTTGCTTTATTTCTCTATACTCTGTTGTTTACAAAACTTCTACTATCACTATTCTATCACATTTTTTACAGAAAATTTTTAGCTTCCCAATTCACCCCCCGGCCCTTTTGGGAAGCCAGCAAACCTAACAAAAATTGCTGGAAGATACCTTGTTGCTAAAAACAATATGGAGAAAATTACACCAAAAAGACCATGAACCAATATTTATTATGAAGGATGATAAAAATTATAATCATATTAAAGGTCCAAAATATAATTAATTGACCATTACATCCTTGTAAAAACAATTATAATATTTATTGTTTGCCAAAACATGTAACATATGGTTGTCACCCATCTAGCGTCCATATCCTTAATTTGCTTCTTTCTTCCTTTAAATTTCAAGCCTCTCAGTTCCATTTCGCTTTTCCACTTTCCAGCACCGGCTCCTCATTTAATTTACTGTCAATTAAGATAGCATTTACGTTTTTTCCATTAAAAAAAATTCAAATCCCATATAGTTATTTAATCCGACAGATAGAGAGCAGCAATTTTCAATTTAAAGTTAAGCCTTTTAGTATTCAATAATAAATCTCAAAGCTTACGCAAAGGTAGTTTCTGGTGAATGTTGTCATTGGAGATTGATGGGATTTGTCGAGAAGACGCAAGATTAAAATTTTAGAGTGCAGTAAGATAGAAGGATTTCTACTGACTTAATCCGAATTAACATGGACTTTAATTAATCCTCCAATTCAAAGTGGATTAGGTCCAAAATATTAGGAACATATGAACAAAAAATTAGAGTGCGGTAACTTAACTCAAACTCAAGACCTTATTTTGAAAAACAAGTAGCAAACCACTTAAATCAATTACCATTGCGCCTTAACAAGTACCCTTCCTTAATAATTTATTTTGCCATTTAAGTTACAGTCTTTTTTTTTTTTGTTTAAACATTGTGTATGAACTTTGGGATTGAGATTCTAAGGATCTGACCAACGCCATCAAAGAAATACTCAGGTTCCCTACGAATCTTAGCATTATTGTCGCATCAGTGTACCAAACAAGAAGATTGTAGTTGGATAAAGGCTTATAGATAATTATGAGAAACTCTTGACTGCTCTGACTGGGAGTGTGGTTTACCCCACTTAACAAATATTATTGCATACCACATTAAAAAATAAACGTGAATGACTTCTCCGTGTGTTAAGTAATAAGCATATTAAATATTTTTTCTCTCGAACAATATTTCTTTCCTCTTTTTTGAGCTTGAAATTTCTGTATAACGTTCCTGAAAAAGTTTTGTTTTTTTATTACCTCCGGGTTTCATATTGATCTTGATCCTCCATTGTATATAAGCAGCCAGTGACAAAGGTTATTAGAGAACTTGTAACAAGAGTATTCTTTTAAAATAATGTTATGACAGGTACCTTGACTTTTTTTTTATTGGGATAATGTTGATGACAAACTAATTAACATCAAACACTTATTGTCCGGCCAAAACTATACAATATAACATGAGTTTGGGTTCAAATTAAACCTTTGAATAGAAAAATTCATGTGAGGAGAACTATCGATCAATATTATTTAATCCGAGGCTTGATCCAACTTGAATATAGATGAGTTGTTAGTATCTGATAGCCAATAATTGAAAAAAAAATTAAATTTTGATTTTTAATTTTCTAAATTATTGAGAAACTTCAATCAATTTTACGCTGGCTCGATATATATAATTCATGTCTTCCTTTAATTATCAAGCAATTTAATGAGACACATACAAGATATAATTAATGTAGTGACTGCTCATGAACTGATTAAAATCTATTTTTTATTTTAATTTTAAGTAATTTTGAGAGCGCAGGAACCCTGTCAGTTTTGGACTCATGCATTTTTTATTTTAAACCAAAAGTCTTCATAAAAAAAAAATCCAGGTTGTTAAGTATCGAAGGTTATGGCCTAATCTGTCTCTTTTTGTATAAAAAAAAAATGCTCTCTTTAAGCATTTTCATTGTCAGAAGGTTATAGGATTGTCAGGCTTTTCCTTACTGATCATATTGAAACTTGCGTATATGTTGCTTAGAAAAATGGGCATAAATCTTACAACATTTAACAATAAAAAAGTCGTGCTTCCCTCAACATTTTTATTAAAATACCAATAGGTGGTCAAAAGTCATATTAGATCTTAACTAATTTAAATTAACTCGAGTTGGACCACATAAGTTTATAGCTCTTCTGACGGCAATTTTCTCCATTATTAACACTTGAATTCAAAACGTTACTCCAAAAAAAATATATCAAACCAATTGAATAAAGTACAGTTGGTCCTCAAATAGGCACCCTCCTTAATAATTTATTTTGCCGTTTAAGGTAGAGTCTTTTTTGGCCCTTGTTAATAATTTATTCTAAGGACCTAGGATTATTGTCACATCACTATAATAACATACAAAAAGATTGCACTTCGACAAATTAAGGCTTTGCTTTTTTATTAACTCCGTGTTTCCTCCGTGTTTCATTGTATTGATCTAGATCCTCCACTGTATATAAGCAGCCAGTGACTAAGGTTATTAGTGCAATTACTATAGATTTCTGTCATGTTTTCTCTTAAGATAATGTTATGACAGCTACCATTATTTTTTTATTGGGATAAAGTTGATGACAAATCAATTAACATCAAACACTTGTCGTTCAGCCAAAACTATAGAATATAACAACAGTTTGGCCTTGAGTTCAAAACTTTGAAATGGAAACATTTATGTTACGAGACCAAATTGAATTTAGATAAGTTGTTAGTACTCGATTATTGTTAAAAAAATTAAAATTTTGATTTCTAAATTTCAGCGTTATTGAGAAACTTCAATCAATCTTTCACTAGATTGATATAATTGATTTCTCCCTTTAATTATCGAGCAACTTTTTTTTTTTTAATTTTGGTATACAAGAATAGAGAAATTTTGTTAAACTAGTTAAAAGCTTAATTAAGGTCAACCCCAACTACACAACTACATTGCAAGGCATGTACTATCTATTGACCTTAATATATAAACTTCTTTAACCAAATCATGCAGATTAAAAATGTAAGTTAAAATTATTTAACTACCATAATTTTTCTAAAGATTACAACATTTTTCTAAAACTACCCTTGTTTTGTTTCTTTATCTCTTTTTTTTTAATAAATTGTTTCTTTATCTCTTTAAGATAAATTAAATAAACACATTTGTTGAAAATTCATAATAAATATTTTCTTATATTCTATACAAGGATCTTATATTTATGACCCAGTCAAAATACCCTATATTTAGGGTCGGGGAGAGTAATATCAATCACTACCACCCATTGATGATCACCAAAGAACTTCATTCGACCATTAATGATTGATATTTTAGATCAAGCTAAATTACCTCACCCTTTATTTTATTGTGAGTTTTTTATTTTAGAAAAAGAAATGAATTACTTCCTCCGATCCTAAATATAGGGTCTTTTTGTGTTGGCCCTGAATATAAGACATTTTTCAGAATATGAGGCAGTATTTATTATATATTACAAAAAAAAATTCCTTATTTAATTAATGATAGATGAGAAAGAGAGAGATTGAGCAACTGTAATTTTGTAAAAATGTTGTGAATTTTTAAAAAAGAAAATTAAGATAGTTAACTAACTTGAACTTATATCATTAATCCACATAATTTTGATTAAAAATGTCCTATATTAACAACAAGAGAAAATACATCATAAGTTTTCCGTTGAATTTTGTATCATCCATTTGGATATTATGCACGTTCAATTGCAAATTAATTAATTCCTCTTACATTTGCATTTAATTTCCACTAATATCGGACTTTCTCATCCGTTAATGACTTGCATTGGAAAATTTTGTTAAAATGGTCCATCGATCCCTTGGATTTCTTGATAAATAATACGGTTTAATGAGGTCTATCATGTATACGAAGATTCTATATATGTGCATGCGCCCACCCATTTGTAAAGGATATAATAGTTGGCAATAATGTAGTTCATATCAATTTTTTGAAAGCTTAATTTATTTCTGCACTCACAAAATGGTGCATTAAGAGAGAGATAGAAAGAAAAAGAGAGTTTATTACACAGCCACATTTGCTTATGAATAGAGATGGAGAGATCCGAAGGCTATTTTTACTTGTTGCTACCACCCGTTTTTTCAAGAGTAAAAAGTTTTCGTTTGTGTCAAAATTAAATCATAGGGGGCAACACCAACTATATTTATGACCTGATATCAAATCAAATAGACCAATTAATCCAACATAAATTCGACATATTTGACATGGACTGTGATTCAGTGCTCTCTATAATGAGAAAGTATTGAGTGCTTTTCTTTCAAACTCTATTTCTTCCATTTATGTATTAATTAAAGCTAATCTCAACTGTTCCTTCATATGTCTATGTATGTACTAAAAAAATAACTAATAAATGATTTCTATACAAAAATAAAATTAAGAGTTTCTGACTTCTGAGCATAACAATAATCTCATATTGATACATAATTAACATAAAATGGAAACCACTGAAATCGAGTTTAAAAAGGGAAAATATCAGACTGCTTTCCATCATATGTATTGTACATATCAACGACACAACACTAGACATATTTAGCAAACTATTCAACGTCTTCTATACTACACAACTAAGCACACCAACACGACGTTCATTTTGTGAATCTATCACGAATAGCTAAAAAGCACCACACTTTATTAACACAGGGCGACACTTTCACATAAATTCTAAAGCAGAAAAGTTTGTGTGTCCCTATATACTATATATTGACACACAAATGCATGTCAAATATACTTATTTTATATATATATATATAGTTTGATTCTTGGTGGATTCAAACCTTCAATTCTAGGCTATCATTTTTTAACCTAGACAGCCAGAATAATCCCTGGGACGGACTCATCACAAAGCTTGCTTTGCCAAATGCTTTGACACATGGAAGCAATGAAGGTGGAGGAGGTGGAGGACGAAGGCGACGCTGTTTCAGAAGCCGAGTCGCCTTCTATCCCCAGTCGGGTCACGGTGAGGGAAGTATTCAGATACTCCCTGACCTGAGTGATGACCCCATCAGTGAGAGTCCAAGCGTGGACCCACCACACGAGGTTGGCTTCGTCGTATCCTTCAGCAATGACCACCGATCCAAACCCTACAACCAGATCAGGAACCAAAACGACGACGGAGTGCTTTCCGTCATCCTCTGACGTCCCAGTGAGTAGAGGAAGCAAATGGCGACGATGGCATGGTGGGCCATGGAACCACCACTCCAAGTCTGGAGCGAGAAGGCTGTGGAGAGTGTAGGTGTCTCGGGAGAACAAGGCATTGTATAACTCAGTGACCAACTTCTTGTTTCTCTCTTCCTCCAGAAGGCATACCTCTGAGGTTGCCAGCTCGAGCTGTGTGGGTTAGAAACACAGAAGAATGCAAATGAACGAAAGTGTGGTATGGGTTAGAAACTCAGAATGCAAGTGAATCTGATGTGTGGGATGGTGATTTGGGGATGCTTTATATAGAAGTGGAAGAGTGGAGCCTAGAGAAAATGTTTGCCAGAAATGGAGGATCAAGGGACCGACTTGATAAGATTTTAAATTCTTATTTGTAAGCCACTACTGGCTGCATGCCTGCAATATTATATGTAATTTTGTAAAGTTAATATATGCATTATTATATCATCATATATGATAAAATCTATAGAAAAGCACACTATTCATCGACAAACAATGTGGCTTGTCTTAGACTCTATGCAACGTAAGGATCACATTTTTTTTGGTAGATAAAAGTCTGTCTTTTGTATGTCCAAGAGTGATTTGTTTTCAAGATGAAAGAAAAGAGTGATTGGGATGAAGATTCTATATACCCTCTTTGTATTGCTGTCTATTCAAATTTTATAAAAGGTAGACACCTTTTTCTCTACATGGCATAAAGTCTTAGATAATTCACATTATTCATGATTTATGGGTGGTATAATTTGTTATAGATTTTATATTTTATATTACATTGATATATTGATTGATTAATTAGAAAAAGAAACATGGGGTATAGTTAGGAGTTTAGGATGTTGTAGAACGAAACAATTATTAATAAAATATGGTGGAATGGAAAGTAGTAGAACGGAACAGAATAGAACATTTCATTGCTTGGGGAGTTTTACAGAGGAATGAATGGTTTTATTTGGGCATTATTACAAGATGAATGAAATAGAATGAATATAAACCTTTTTAATTTTTCAATGTTACTGATATGAGTTTATTTAGATAGAAGAGCTAGTAAGTATTAGTTTGAGAAAAATCAAATTTGTTTTTAAGTTATAATCACATATTTATCCCAATAAAAGAAAATTCAATTATTAATTGAGTTATTAAACAAACGTTAATTAAGATAGCACTTAGGTTGAAGAGATAAGTGAAATTGCGCATAAAAATATATATTAGAAAGAAAATCATATCTTAAATATATAGTGGAGAGAATGGGAAGCAGCAAGCTCAATGCAATACGGATAGAGTGAGAAGAGAGGTTAATGAAGTGCAAATAATGAGGGGACAGATAGAGGCGTAACACGTATCTTTATATGGTTGGGGCAAACTATATAATTATGATATTAATGTACTCCAGGTCATTCCAATTTGGGGGTGACTAAAAAAGATTAGGTTTATGATTGCTAAGAATGTATTGGTAGGCTAACCCTTACTATACCATTCACTTTTAAAAATTTCTTAAAAAATGGGTTAAGTATTTTAGTTATGCCACCCCATTCCATTCCAATAATAATAATAATAATAATAAACCTCCCAAACATACGCTTACATAAAGTATAAAATTTATTGGAAGAAATATATAATTTAAAGAAAAATATAATATCCATACATTTAAAAATCTTACTTAAATAAATAATAAATAAATAGCTACATAATTGATGTCACATTAATATAAATAATAGTCAATAAATAATAAATGAATTAGTTTGTGTGTCGTGAGGAACTGACTCCAACAATTTATTATTTAAAAAAAATAATATTTAAGAACATATAATAATGATATTTATGATATTTAAAAATTAAATTTTTTCTTAAAGATTATAAAAATAAATTGTTATTGTTGTTTTTTAAAATCATTACTCATATTCCTTAAAATTATAATTTAGTCTTATACATGTTATTTTCATTAAAAATATATTATAAATTAAATTAAATCATATTATAAATTCAATGAGTATAGATAATATTGGGAAAATTAAATTTTTGGCCCCTAATTTTTATATCAATTTATAAAGCTGTCCACGAACTAATTTGTTTTCTAAAATACTCCCTAATATATTTAATAGTTACATGGTTAATCCTTCACCTATCATGTTGTTAGCAAATCGGTTCCCATGAGTGTCAAGAGGTAAGATGAAGGTGGGACATGATAGACATGGCACATAGAGTAGCTGATAGGAGAAACACAAATAATCGACACTAATGTGGCTTAAACATTTAATCCTTATGCTTGATTTGTAATTTGATTCTTAAATTTTTTTTTTCAATTCATCATCAGAGTTTGCTTCTATTTGAGTGTTCTTCCCTGAATTATGGAAACGTTAGTAATCTTATCTCAGAGTGTGATAGGTGGTACAATGGTGTTAAAAGATTAGTGGTATGGCAAATAGTTTTTTTTAGGGAGGACACTGTGCATGCAAAGTATATTTGCTGATGAAGCAAAAGTTGCCATGCAACAAGGTAAGAAATGTAATAGTACGCTCCAAAAACACACAAAAAATGAGACAAAACAGTATCAATGACTGAAACAGAGAACAGCACCACAGCCTAAAATAGTGCTACTACGATGTGAAAGCTCTCAGGTTGAAAAGGGAAAAGAAATAGCGAAGAGTAGCACCACGACGCCATGTACTAATATGATATCATCAAATTGTTGATATCTCAGTTAAACTTCCGGTGTGCACAATTTCTTTCTTCTATCTCCGATTGACCCGATTCCAACTCCAACTAGTCACTTTAATTCAACTCTAACTATAGACACCAACTACACTTTAAAATACCTCAGTATGTAGGTTTTGGTTAATTGAGACTGAAATGATTAGTTTTTGACTAAAACTTGGTGCTTGAGCCTCCAAATGCCAATGCTCGAACCAACACCTAACCCAAGTCCTAAATACCCTTAGGATTGTGTTTTAGGTGATCTCATCCTAAGAAAACCATTCCTGTAGAATTTAAACCCTTGGCAACTAGTGGATTAGATACCCACTTAACCAAACAACCATGTATACCAATCACAAGCATGCATTTCTAGCTTAGCAACACATAATACACATAGAATGACCATAATCTAATCCATACAACCATATAACATAGCATGCCAACTAGGCCATCTTACAATCAATCACATCAACGAGTTTCCTACAACCCATCATAATACCTCAACAACATATAGTAGCAAATAACGGATGTAACATTATAGGCAACAGATATCACAAACAAATTACTTAGCACAATATAAGTTACATAAACCCAAAACATACAAGCTAACAATTACGAGCTCAGATGCCCTTGTGAAATGGAGAGAATTAAGAGTTTTTCATCTTCTTTGGACTAGTGCTAGAGTCCTCACCTGAAATGTTATCCATGGAGGGGTGTGAGACAGAGTCCTAATAATTGAGGAAACAACAAAAATTCACATGATAGAATAATACATCATAATACATAAAAAATGCGATGCTATGCAATGCAATGATGTGAATGTCCCTACAAACTTATACGGCTAGAACCAAGGCTAGTTACCATTACAAGATACACCCAACAAGTGATTCCCTTTCAACAAAGAATGAAGATTGATTCTGGGACGTCGCTAAACTCTCCGCTCACTAATATGACCTAGCCAAAGGCTATACAAGTGATTGGACTGTGGTTCTCCTTTCCCTGAACCACTAGAATGGGTGGTAATTTAGGGAAGGTACATCCCCAAATCCACTTCGACCAGGCTTTCCTAACCATAGAAAGATGATTTAGTGACAGGGATATACATCTATCAACCTTACCACTTAGACATGAGGCCTCACATGTTTCACTAGTGGATTGGTATACCACATGATATCATACGTCATCATCACCCAAAACCAACTATATACCCATGTTCATGTGTGATGATGTTGTCATACTATCATGTTTGATGCTCACATATATACATATCCTTATCATCATATGACCAGCTTTCACAAATGCAGGGATGCTAACAATCACATCTTACAAAATATCAACAATCACATGCATAGTACTAGGAAAGAGATTGCCATTTCATCATGAGCCATGCCTGGGGACATATCATGATTTGAAAGAAACAAATATATATATATATATGGAATCCATATTTCATAAAACATACACCCCAATTACCTTGAATTGTCAACACATAAACATACACACGAAGGGGAAAGATGACTGTAGGGGTACCAATATAGAATTGCAATGCTTCTAGTCTACTTCAAAGAATGTCGCAACTCCTAATCACAACTTGGAGCACTACAACATTATAATATCCCCAATTAACACAATATACATATATAATGATAATTAACAATCCAATCAACCAAGCTTAATCATGGTAAACTCATGGTTTCATTAGCCTAAACATACATCAAGGAGCCCCAAACACCCATTCAAACCATACACAACCTCATAAATTTCAAATTCCATGTTTCCTCAACCATTTCAAGACTAGGGTTTAACTTAAACCATTCACAATCCTTCCAAGACTCATACCCAAGCCAAAGAAACACCAAATAGCACATCTATAATACTTTTACAACCATTTTAATCTGTAGAAACCTTAATCAACATGGAATTCATCTTACACCCACCGATTCCAAACCTCAAATCATGGAGAAAAGAGAAGAAGAAGGTTAGAAATCACTTACCACACACAAATGGAGCTTCCTAAGCCAAGAAATCAAGCCCCCAAGCCTTGTGGACAAAATCCTAGCAAAGTAAAACTCTTTCTCCTCTAATTTCTTCCTTCTGCGTCTACTAGTTTACGTCTAGATTCATCAAAATTTTTCAATTGGAGCCGTAGCATTTGATAAGTTCGTTGCGGTGTTAGTTGTCTTTAACTCATTCAAATTTGAAAATTTGACAAATCTTGTCACGACGTGAAGGTGCTCTATTTCCTTTCTCCAATTTGGTCCCTTTTAGTTCTTCCCACAATCCTTATCTCTCCGACACTACACTAAACAACAATGATACTCTTCATTAACTCAAGGCTAAGTCCAAGACAATACTTTGAGGGTCGTTACAAGAAACACCTGGAAAATGAAAAAATTGACCTAAATAATATGCTTAGTCCTCAAAGCACCATAAGTCGTGGAAGGAAAACAAAGCTTAAGATGACACCAAGCTCAAATAGATGGAAAGTGATGGACAACAGTAAGAAATCTTCTTAATGAGTGAATATCATTATTTTCAATGAGTACCTATTTTAAGTTTGGACATTCATGGAGTCCCTTTTCAGTGAGTCCCTATTATTTTCTGCGAGTCCCTATTTCTCCCATGTTACCTGCGTTTCACTTTAGTTACGTGCCTTTAGTCCTACTTGGCGAATTTTTACTTGATCAGCAATTTGTTTGCATTCATGGTGCCACCTCATAAATAACCATTTGCTATCACTAATTTCTTAATGCCATCTTGCTACCTATCACATGTAAGGATAAGATGGCTAAGCTTTGAATGGTTGAAAAATGAACGCTTAACATAAGCAAACTTTGAGGATGAATTTTTTTTTAAAAAATAAAGTTTACAGATTAAATTACAAATCAAGGTAACATTATGGACTATGTCTAATTCACATCAGCGTCCATTATCACATGTTCCCCAAGTCAGCTTTGGTCTGCCACATCAACAATGTCTCACATTTGTCTTGCTACATGGCACTTATAGGGATTAATTTGCTAATGATCTAATAGTTGAGGGATTAACTATGTCACCTTTATATAGATTAGAGAGCGTTTTAGAAAAAAAAATTAGTTCAAGGACTATTTACAAATTAATGTAAAGTTTAGGTACCAAAAAAGTTAATTTTTCAATAATATTTTAAAAATATCAATAAGAACATTTTTATAATTTTTTAATAAATTTTAATATTTTAATTATTAATAATTATCAATATTATAACTTAAGAATTTTTAAGTATCGTTTTTTACCTTTTTTTCCCTCCTGACAAAAACACCGCTGCACTATGAATGAAATTGTCAAAGTGATCGATAGATCCTGGGCCACACAATTACTTGAGGCTATATTAGAAAATGTTAATTGTTAGGTTCTACAAGGGAAAGGCACTTGTTGCCCCCATATAAATTAATTAGTTAATTCTGTTGCATGTATACTTGGACTCACATGTCACAAAACACATTATTAGTGGTCATACGTCTTTGCATTTGACTTTTTATTTGGATAATATAAAAAAATTTTCGACATATTGTCTGTTTTACTTTTCCTTTCGGTCATTTCTATAGATTTATGATAAAACTACAAACTATTTAGTTGTGTTTTATTTACCTTCGAAAACTTTGGTCTGCAAGACTGATTGGTTTACTTTAATGTTTTAAAATAATATTATCAATATTTAATCACAAAAATGTTTTATAATATCGATGTTGAGGCAAGGGAATGGAATTTCTTATAAATCTATACTACTTTGACTCAAAATATAAGTCATATTTTAAAAAGATGTTTTAGTTCCAAATATAAATTATTTTGGGAGATACATATTATATTAATTATTTTCTTTCATTCATACTCTTGATCTACAATTACAATGTGATGAAAGAAAAAATGTCAATGTAATTAATAAAGATAAATATTGAAAAATATAAAAATTTTGTGACAAATGAAATGATATAACAAATTTTTAGCTCTTTTTATTATGCATTTGTGAAATGGTTAATTGGTGACTTATATTTTAAATCAAAGGGAGTATCAAACAAGATGGAAAGATTCATGACTAAAATCAAAGGCATGATGCAACCACCTGAATCTAATTAGGTGGTAAAAGTAGTGTGGGTATAAGTAATGGATTAGGATTTAAACCATTCTAATATATGATTAAAAATAAGAAAACCAAAGATATATATATATATATATGATAGGTTAAACTGTTAGGTGTGAGCTCCCTTCCTATATAGAGAAAAGCCTAAACCTAAAAACATATTATGTATTTTGCTTATTTAAGTGGAGAGGGGGTAAAATTTGGATATGATAGTGAGGTTATATTCAAGTTAGAATAGTTGCCTTTGAAAAATGAGAAAAGAAAAATGTTATTTTTATATATTCACATAGCAATCATAGGAAAAATTCATTTCCGGACTTGTTAACCGTTGGATCACCCTGAAATTTTGTTAGGTTGTTCAACACACCTGGTTTTTCATTTTCAATGGATGGATTGTTGTTTTGTGGTCTGGTATTGGAGTTATTTAATTCATACTAAATCTGAATTTTGGATTTTTTATTTTCTTGATTCTCTATTGTAAGCTTTATGCTTTGGTTGTCGGGAGAGCTATTACACTCATTTGTGCACTTGATTGAGACTTTATTGTACTCCTATTTTGATCATAGTAGAGCTATTTTCATTAGTCTAGACGACCTGTGGTTTTTATCCTTACCTTGAAGGGTTTTCCATGTTAAAATTCTTGGTGCCTCTTGATGTGTTTGTGGTGTTTATATTTTGTCATATATTTGTTTGATTACTCCTCATAAATTCTTACAAGTATGAGAAATTTGTCTTTGCTACATATTTGTTACTTTGTTATTATTCCTATTAGGTGGTATTAGAGCCTTAGTTTTGAGGTTGTTTAATTTGCTTGAATGATGGAGGTAACTATAAATATAATGGTTTGCTCAAATGGCACTAATTATCATTTGTCGAAAGGCATGATGAAGGATTTGCTATTTGTGAAAAATATGCATCTTTATGTGTTTGCTACTCAGAAGCCAGATTCAAAGTCTAGTGAGGAGTGAGATTTTGAACATCAGTAAATATGTGGTTTTATTCAGCAATATGTAGAAGACAATGTATATAATCACATTGCTAATGAGACATTTGCAAGAACTTTATGGGAAAAGATTGAGTCATTATATGAATCTAAGTCAAGAAATAATAAATTATATTTTCTAAATTGTTTGATAAATTTAAGGTACAAGGAAGGGACCTTTATTTCAAACCACTTGAATGAATTTCAAGGACTCTTAGATCAACTGTAAAAAATGGGTATCAAGTTTGATGATAAGGTTTTGGGACTATGGCTTTTGAACACTTAACCTAAGTCTTGAGAGACATTTCGAGTTTCAATTACAAACTTAGTCCCTAATGGTGTTGTTTCCTTGCAAGCGACAAAGAGTGGTGCTCTTAATGAAAAACTGAGAAGGAAAGCACATGATTCTTCATCTCATTCAGAGGTGCTTATCACTGAAAATAGGAGGAGAAGTCAAAAAAGAGAACTGAAAGGTGGTAGAGAGAAGAGTAAGAGTAAGTCCAAGTCCAAATATAAGAATTTAGAGTACCATCATTGTCATAAAAAGGGATACATTAAGAAGCATTGTTTTCTCTTGAAAAAAGAGAGCAAAGGCTAGAATGGTAAGCAGAAAGAGAAGGGTCAGGATGATGATGATCATATTACTACTGCTACCAGTAATAATCTTCTTATTCTTCATCATTATGAATCAGTTAATCTTGTATCAACTGAGAGCATGGGGAAAAAAGATGATGGTGATTGTTTCACTACTGCTACCAGTGATAATCTTCTTATTCTTCATCATTATGAATTTATTAATCTTGTATCAACTAAGATTATGGGGATAAAAGATGATGATGATTGTTTTACAACTGATATCAATGAAGAACTCCTTATTCTCTATGAGTATAAGTCAGTTAATCTTGTTTCAGATGAGAGCATATGGGCAGTAGACAGTGGTGCTATACCGCACGTTACACCAAGGAAGGAAATCTTCACATCTTACACACCAGGTAACTTTGGAGTATTAAACATAGGTAATGGCGGTGAGGCTAAGGTGATTAACATTGGTGATGTTTGTCTACAAACCAACATGGGAATAAAGCTATGGCTTTAAACATGCTCCAGATGTTCGCTTTAATTTGATCTCTATTCAAAAGCTTGATGAAGATGGTTTTGATAACTATTTTGGTTCTAGAAAGTGGAAGCTCACAAAAGGTAACTTAGTTGTGGCCAGAGAGGAAAAATTATCTAAATTGTATTAGGCAAAAGCTTTAGTTGCTAGAGACAATGTGAATGCCATGGATATGGAGGTTTCAAATTTGTGGCACCGAAGGTTTAGTCATATCAGTGAAAAAGGGCTTAATTACTTAGCAAAAAATGATGTGCTTCCAAGATTGAAGAGTGCTCAATTGGAGAAGTATTCTCACCGCATGGCTAGTAAGCAGACTAGAGTATCTTTCAAGAAGCATCCTCCCTCAAGGAAATGAAAGTTGCTTGAATTGGTGCACTCTGACATTTGTGGTCCATTGAAGGTAAAATCTTGCAGTGGTGTTCTTTACTTTGTTATCTTTATTGATAATTGTTCTAGAAAGTTGTAGGTCTATGCTTTGAAGACAAAAGACCAAGTGTTGGAGAAGTTTAAACAATTTCAAGCTTTGGTTGAGAAGCAAAGAGGTAAGAAGTTGAAATGCATTCGTACCGACAATTGTGGTAAGTATTATGGACCCTTTGATTTTTTATAAGCAATAGGGTATTAAACATGAAAGGACTCCTCTACTTAATGGCTTAGTGGAGATGATGAACTCGACATTGATTGAGAGATTTAGATGTATGCTTTTTGAAGCAAAATTGCCCAAACATTTTTGGAATGAGGCACTATACATGGCGGTGCACATGATCAATCTTAGTCCTGTGGTTATTTTGAATGGTGAGGTGCCAGACAATGTTTGGTTTGGCAAGAATGTTAATTACGATTACTTGTGAGTCTTTGGTTGGAAGGAATTTGTGCATACTCCAAAGGATGAATGATCCAAGTTGGATGCAAAGACAAAACCGTGCATTTTTATTGGTTATGGTCAGGATGGATTTGGCTATAGGATGTATGATCCTTGTAATGACCTACTCTAATAAGCCCCAAACACAACTCCCAAAACATCAAAATCACAAAAAACTCTGAGTAGGACCAAAATCGTAGGGGGTCACAATGAGCTACAATACTGCCATAACCTCAGCCAAGCAGTGGCACTTGGCATCGGGACACCCCCCCCCTTTGATATGATATCAACAATTTGTTGATTTTTGGGGTGAATTTCCGATGACCATAACTTTATACTCCGACCTTTGATTAACCTGATTCCAACTCCTACAGGTCACTCACATCCCAATCTCACCATATATACCAATTTTACTTGAATCCATCCCCATATGGAGATTCTAGACACCTGACACAATTTTGGCTACTTATTGACTAAAACACAAAACTTAAACTTCCTAATTACTGCTAGAGGCAATTTGGCAACCATGAACCATCCACACGGGTCCCAAATAACATCACTAACTTGTCCAAGGAGGTTTTACTTCGAGAAAACCACTCTTATGAGATTTGACTCCCTTGAACCCCAAATTCACATAAAGGGCTATATGTGCAAAATATTCATACATGGCCCAAAACCCCTTTGGGCTCACCCATACAACCATTCTAGCTCACCAACCCACACTCTAACCATACTGACCCACACCGAGGTCCAAGTCATCATCACGTGCATATAGCCATCCATTGTCATTACAATCATCCATATCATCATACAATATTCATAATCATCAACATCATAAAACTATCATCATCTCAATGTCATTGTTCTCATATAATTAAAAAACACACTATCCTACTTGGCACAATATATAACATAGAGAATACGCACTATTGTTTACTTGAAAATTCCCAAGGTCGGAGAGACTACAACTCCCTTGTCTTCTCCAAACTAATACTAGAACCTTCACCTGGAATGTTAGTTATAGGAGGGGGTGTGAGATAAAGTCTCAGTAATCAGGAACACAGCCATAGGCAACATATATCAATAATCCACATAATCATGCATATAGTGCAATGAAATGCAAATGAAATGGTATGCATGCTTTCCCTCTCATACGGCTAGATCCACGAGCTGATGTCATTACAAGACATATCAAATAGATGATTCCCTTCTAGCAGTCAGTGAAGACTGATTCTGGGACATCACCAAGCTCACCTCACACTAATGCAACTTAGCTAAAGATTACACTAGTGATTAGACCGTGTCTCTTTTTCCCTTGAACCACCCGAATTGGTGGTGATTTAAGAAAGGTGCATCCCTAAATCCACTGCCACCTGGCTCTCTGGTCATAGGAGAGGATTTAGTGATAGGAATATTTCATCATATCATATTATCCACTACCACTCGATTCTCCTATCTATAGGAGAGTATTTAGTGGCAGCGATCTTTTATCATATCATCATCATATCCCATCTCATCATCACCTCAACATCCATCTCACACTATGCAATCAAATGGTGATGATGTCAATATCATGCTAACATGCCTCTAAATATATATATCATCATCATAATCATCATTATGGACCTGCTAGCATACAATGGTATGGTGATGCTACAAATCACACATACATATCATAAATATCACATTTCAGATAGCCGTGTGCATACCACAATATGTAGAAAAACTATACACATACACAACCAATATCATGGTATGAAAAAGAATAACCATATATATATTAACATATATTCAAACACCCGATTACCTTAAATTGTCGATATCATACATATAATTTCCACAAGTTTTCGAATTGCAACCCACGACTTAAACTCCTCCAATCAACCAAACAACCACTACAATACCATAATATCTTCAATTAACATATAGCATAATTATCCAAAATCCACAATTAATTCAACAAATTATGCTTAACCTAAGGTCTCAACAACATAACTACATACTAATAAACCCCAATTAACCATCCATATCATAATTATCTTCATACCTCTCAAATTTCTGATGTCCTCAACCAAAAATAATCTAGGGTTAGGCATAAATCATATATACTTCCTCTAAAACTCATATCCAAACATCATTAACACTAAATAACACTTCATTAATCCCATTACATCCATTTTAATCAGTAGGATTCGACCAAATTGGAACCCCCATGTATATATCCAAAAAATACCCTCAAAAACTGAAGAAAAATGGAAAGAGATGAGCAAGAATCATTTACCAATAATTAATTAAGCTTCCTAGGTCCAGAAATCACCTCCCAAGACCAGAATCTCGAAGCCCTAATAGAGCCCTTCATTTTCTCCCTCCGATTCTTTCTGCTTCATTGACTGAAATGCTTCAAATTTATTAGAGTTTGAAGTCTAGCGCCATGGTGGGCGATAAGTTCATCATGACGTGGAGCCCTACTGTTTGAAAAATTTATCGAAGTTCCAACTCGTTCACTGCCGTGTGGAACATTTCTGCCTTCACTTTAATTTTCTCCCTTCCTGGTTTCTCTGGTCATGCACACATCATCAATTATACTCCTTGTTAGCTAGAAATTAAGTTTAGGACAATATACTAAGAATTGTTACAATCCTATTGATAAGAAGCTTGTGGGAAGCTGTGAAGTAAAGTTCATGGAAGATGAAACTATTAATGACAATGATAAGGAGGAGAAGACAACTCCTATGAAGGATTATAATATGTATGATATTGATCTAGTACGATCACCTATTCACAATCTAAAGGCTAATAATATTAATGTTTAGCAGGGACTACAACGAAACTATCCCGATGATGGGCAACATGGAGATGGGGTAGATGTTCCAACAAATGATTTTGAAGAGCAACATGAGTCACAAGACAAGAATCTCGATGATGCACTTGAACCACTTCAAGTCCAACTCAAGAGGTCTAATAGGCAAAGACAATAATCTAAAAGGTATCATTTTGATGATTGTATGACCATGACTGATAGGGGAGAACCTGAGTGTTTTGAAGAGGCATGGAGAGTGAAGAAAAACAAAAGTGGCTAGATGCAATATAGGATGAAATGAAATCCTTGCATGACAATCACACAATTGATTTGGTGAAATTACCTAAGGGCAAAAGGGCCTTGGACAATAAGTGGATTTATAGGGTGAAGTGTGAGAGTAGTTCTACATCTCTAAGGTATATAGCTAGATTAGTGATGAAAGGCTTTAGTTAGAAAAAGGGAGTTGATTTTAATGAAATTTTCTCTCCTATGGTGAAGATGTCATCCATTTGTTTGTCTGATACTCTTAATTTAAAGGTGGAGTAGATAGACATGAAGATTGCTTTTCTCTATGGTGATTTGGAGGAATAGATTGGCATGAATCAACCTAATGGTTTTCATGTTGTAAGCAAAGAGGATTATGTGTGTAGATTGAGAAAAAGCCTATATGGTTTGAAACAGGCTCCAGGGTAATGGTATAAGAAGTTTAAGTCTGTTATATGTGAGTAAAGCTACAAGAAGACTACTTCTTGTCAATGTATCTTTGTTAAAAATATTTTTTATGATGATTTCATTATTTTATTGTTGTATGTTGATGACATGCTTATTATTGGAAAAAATGTTTTCTGGATTGATAAGTTGAAGAAGCATTGGTTGAGTCATATGCTGTGAAAGAGATAGGAGCTGCTAATTTGATTCTTGACATAAGAATCTTGTGTGGTAGGAAGGAAAAGAAGCTTTAGCTATCTCAAGAACACTACATTGAAAAAGTACTGTAGAGATTTCAAATGAAAAATGCTAAGATAGTAAGTACTCCTCTTGCTACTCATTTTAAATTGAGTGCTAAACAAAGTTTTTCAAAATGAAGCTGAGAAGTTAGATATGGAGAAGGTTCCCTATATATCTGCAGTTGATAGTTTGATGTATGCAATAATATGGACAAGGACAAATATAGCACATACTATTGGTACAGTTAGTAGATTTTTATCAAACCTAGGTAGAGAGCATTGAAATGTTGTGAAATAGATTTTGAGGTATCTTTATAGTACTGTTGGAATAAGGCTTTGTTTTGGAGATGATATGCCTACCCTTGAGGAGTACATAGATTCAGATATGGCTAGAGATATTGATTCTAGAAAGCTCACTCTGAGCTATTTAATGAAATTTGCAGGGGGAGCTGTGGTTTGGTAATCTAAGTTGCAGACATGTGTAGCTTTGTCTACAATGGAGGTAGAATTCATTGCTATTACCAAAGCATACAAGTAGTTGCTATAGTTGAAGAAATTCTTGCAAGAACTTAGTTTTATCCAAGAAAAATATTTTCTATTTTGTTATAGTCAAAGTGCTATTCATCTTGGTAAGAATCCAATTTTTTATTCAAAGTCCAAACATATTGATATGAGGTATCATTGGATACGTGATGTTTGGATGCTAAGATCTTGGAGTTAGCAAAAATTCATACTAATGATAATAGTGCTGATATGATGACTAAGGCACCACCAAGATGGAATTTTGAAGTTTGTTGTGAGAATACCGGATTGGCGGTCATCACCACATAGTTGTGAAGGGAAGATATCTTGAATGTGGGCTTACTTCCTATGTGGAGAAAAGCCTAAACCTAAAAATCAATTATGTGTTTCACTTATTTAAGTGGAGAGGGGTCATATTAGCATATGGGAATGAGGTCATATTCAAGTTTAAACAGTCACTTTTGAGAGAGGAGAAGAGAAAAATATTATTTTCACATGCATATTCACATAGTAATCACGGGAAAAATTCATTTGCAGATTCGTTAACTGTTAGATCATCTTGAAATTTTGTCAACAGGTTTGAGACATCTGGCTCCTTATTTCCAATGGTTGGATCATTATTTAGTGATTTGGCATGAGAGCTATTCAATTCGTACTAAATCTGAATTTTTGGATTTTTCATTTTCTTGATTATCTATTATAAGCTTTTTGCTTTGGTGTTGGTAGAGCTGTTGGCACTGATTTGTACACTTGCTTGAGACTTTGTTATACTCTTATTTTGATCATAGTGGAGCTATTTTTATTGGTCTGGACGACCCATCATTTTTACCCTTATCTTGAGGGGTTTTCCACGTTAAAACTCTTAATATCTCTTGATGCATTTGTGGTATTTATATTTTTCCATATATTTGTTTGATTGCTCTTCATAAATTCTTGCAAGTAGGAGAGAATTATTTGTGCTACATATTTGTTACCCTATTATTGTTCCTATAATAAACTTAACGCTAACAATTGTAGCTACAAAATTAACCCACGTACCGGTGGAGGTAGAGGAACAAAATTTTCTCAGATCAAAATGTATTACTTAAACTAATCAAGGGGAGCATCAGTGTCAAGTGTAGATGAAATTGGATTTCCTTTGGTCTCAATTCAAGAACATTTTAGATGCTAATAATAACTATGATTGGCCAAAAGAAAAAAAAACCCATGAAAAGTACAAGAAATGTAAATAAGGTGATACACAAAATGTTTAAACTACAATCACATGGGCTGTGTAAAGTAATAAAATAGTGTTTAGAGCATCATTCCCACATATATTTGGCACCAACAACTTGATTGAGCATTTACATCTCACTTTTGTTCAATTGGAGCAGGTGACAAAAAGATAACAGAAATTATGTTCAATCCACAATGATGACTCTCCAAATACACTAATTAAAAGGTCGTTTGATTTGAATACATGGGGGTATTGTAATATAAATGGGATTATATTACGGGAGTGGCCGTGTTTGGCTTGCAAAATTACATGGCTATAAGATTACGCTCGAGATTTCTATTACTCCTGTGGATGTAAATAATAAACCTCTCTAGAAGCTTAAGCTATGCAGTAGATATTACATGGCTATAAATAAGCCTAAAGGACCATAATGTCCTTATAAGGAAACAAAATTACAACCCACACCACATCCTTATTCACCTTCGTCATCCTACGCACCTTTGCAAGTCCAGTGCATCACTGTCAAACCTCCACGGCCAGAACTCCATCGTCAAACCTCCCCCTATCCAGATCACCTACACTCATCCTCCACCATCTCTGGTGACTCACTCATATATTCCCTATTTTTGCGCCTTTATCTCCTCACATCACCTTTGTCCCACCCTCTTCCTTCCTTATTTGCCTTCATCTCTGTAGATCTCGTCACCATCACAGAGATGGCACTCGCACCACGGATAGCACATTCTTTGGCCTTTGGAGACCAAGATCCCCATTCGCACCATGGATGGTGCTCACAAATTCGCATTGTTGATGAGTATGATTGATTAAATCTAGTTCGATTCTTCACCTTCACCATCACACCATATCTGGTTCACTTTATTCTTCCTTCACTTTCACCTTCTCATTTGTCATCATGTCTATAGATTTGGTACAATCATCCTTTGATCTATGTCTTCTTTATTGGTGTTGAGACGGGAGTGGTGGACAATGAGGGAGGAGCATGGTGGTGGGTGGCCAACAGGAGAAAAGACCAAAAGAAGAAAGAAGGAATTTTTTTTAACATAGGGGCAATTTAGTCTTTTTCCAGTTTATATTTGTTTAATTAAATAAAAAAATTAATTTTATTTCCCACATTCTTAATGTCATACTAAATAAACTTACATATATTTTATTTACATTCTTTTCCATTATATCCCCTAACCCTACTATAAATGAACCAAACAAGCTTGAAAATACATAACAAATATCATAAAACATTGGGATTCATCAAATGGCATCAGATGAAACTTAGAATCAATGGTGCATTTGATATCAATTAAAAAAATGAATTTTTGTCATATAAAAATATGTAATATCTATAGTATTTTTATGGATATTATCATTTTTATTACTTTTTCATGGTTGCGAGTATTTTTTTTATGAAAATGATTATGACTATTATTTTGTATTTATGAAATTATTTTATTTTATTTTGGTGATGGTTGTAATATTTGAGAATCGGTTATATATGATGTGATGTTATGTTGAAAATGGTTTTGGTGCATATTATTACTTATAATGCACATATTTGCTTATAATTGTAATGAAGTGCATATCTCATTTAAACTGTTTAGATGAGATATGGACGATGCATTTTTTTAATTTTAAATTAGATTTTAATGATTTTCAATCTTTAATGATGTAGAATACAAAATAATATTGATCATATAATTATCAAGTTGTGAAAAAATATTTTACATAAAAAATATAACAATAAAATAATAAAATTTAAATCGTCTAGATAAACATACAGGCTGCACCAAAATCTAGACGCTAAACATGCTATGGGTGTGTTTGGTTTTCTGTTATAAGTGAGATTTTGCAACTTTCAACATAGCCTATGTACATAATATGTGGGAGGACCCCTGTCCCTTGTGTTTGATAAGAGACAACGTGCTGATCAGATTGAAATGTTTGATAGGGCATTTTTTTGGATGCACAGTGAAGAACATAACGTTTAAATATCATTGAGATAAGGAAAAGTAAAATTAAGCCCTATATGGTCATTAGAAGAATATTGTTGTATAATAAATATACATATATATAGTGTTATATTGAGAGAGAAAAAGTAATGACATAATTATCTTTAGAAAATGCAAATAATAAACTAAATGGAAGTATTCCTATGAAATTATGCCATTTTTTTAACTTTTTATTTATAATAATTTAAGTCTCTCCATACATATATGCATGCACAAACAATTTCATAACATGGATTTCAGTAAATGCAATAAAAAATAAAAATTATTTAAGATATATATATTGATTTTCTTCACAGTTCTATTTCTTATAAAAAGTTTGAAGCACTTTTTTTTGGACAAGAAAATTAAGCATTACTTGGAATGATCAGTCGTTATTAAAGTAAGTACTTACATTACAAGTGCATTTTTAATGAGTATTCATACATTATGTATACATTCATGTATAAAATAGCTTAATAATATTTTTATATGAGCTTAACATAAAAGCACTTTGGCTTATATTTTTATATGCCGCACTTTGTTAAAGTGGAACTTTTTTTTTCTTTTTTTGAAAAGCTAGTAAATTATCAATATAGTATTTATAGAATGTAGCCCCTCAAGAATAAAAATTAATTTTTGAAAATCATAATTGGACAAAAAGGAACTGATATAGTCTAAAATAACCTCATGTATTGAAAAACATTAGAGTGCTTTGTGTTTTGCACAAAGTCCAAAATGAACCGACTTAGTCACAACTCGTGGATAGTGAGATTTCCTAATTTTTTTATATTTTATTTTGATTTATTGAACCTTTTGCTTATTGAATTTTGAGTAGAAATATTCAAGGGAGTTTAATATCACCTCGTAATTCTAAACTAAAGGTGATAGGTGCTCAAGTCATTTTAACTTTTATACTCCTTTAATTTAATTATATTCAACGTGAAACTTTATGTGAGTTAACCTTAAAATTATCCCCATATATTGTAACATCTAAATTTCTATAATTTTGTTTGAATTCTGGTTTAGAGAATTACTGCATAATTAAAATTAAAAGAACTTAAATATCTTATGAAAATCAAACTAGGGACTAAATTGTAAAAGATGATTAGGGACCAAATTGTAAAGAAAGTTGGATGGCATAATTAAAAATATTAATTATTAGCAAAAAGATAAAAAAAGGGGACATAGATGTCATTTCCTCAAACAAGTTATCTGTCCAGTATTTGTTAAAACTGATTATAGGAGATAATTCAGGAAAATTATCGTAAGAAATTATACTCTAATAAGCAAAACCAGAAAATAGATATATTGGGCAGAAAGTTGATTTGAAGTTTCATTATCAGTAAATTAATAAGAATTAGAAAATAAGTCTAGATTAAGAAACTCAAATATATTATGGCATAATAAGAGATACTGGATTTTTCTATAAGTTTAAATGGCCATGGAATTGGTCTAATGAATATTGGGTCAAAATCAGAGTTCGGCCCAATAAGACTGCACCAGTTTCTTAATGGGCCAAAAGTATTATTCATGGAGACTCAATAAAGGTGTAGAAAACCCTAAGAGGCCAAGAATAATTTTCGGGAAGCCCAAAAGTATTATTGACAAGAATAGTTCAAAATAGGTCAAAAAATGATAAAGAGCCCAATAAGGTAAAATATCTTCTAAAATAAATTATATGGGCTTAGAAATGATTAATTGAGGTCATAATGAGTTTGAAATTCATATTTTAAATATATTTATGCATGAAAAATTTTACCAGATAAAATTTACATAATTAGAGCCTAAAAACCCGGTATATGTTGAAATTGGGCCTAGAATTAAATGGTTTAAGCCCAAATAATTAAAGGCATCATTTTGGGCTGAATTTGGACTCAAAATTTCGTGCAAATAGGGAGAAAAAGGTGTGGGGAAGAGTTAGCCACCATGCATGATACTATTTCAAAGATTAGGTGTCAAAATGAGAAGTTTGGATGAAGTAAGCTTATGTAAGCATAATGATGCAATATTCACCTTATTTGGAGATAAAAGTGGCATCCAAATTAATGAAAAGAGAAGGAAAATTAATTATATAACAATTATGTGAAGAAATTAGGTGTATAGTGGAGAAAAGAGGTGATATAGTGCAATTTTGGCCCTTGGATCAAAAGTTAATCCAATGGATGGAGTTGCTTCTTGTTGTCTATAAATAGGCTCTTCCTCCCCTCCATTATTCACACTAAAAATGAAAATCCATCATATATTAGTGAGAGAGTGAGTTATAAAGAGAATGAGGAGAAGAGGAAAGGAAAATTTGCAAGTTTAAGGTAACATCTTTTCCCTTTCTTGCATTTTATTTCTAAATGGTTGTTTAGATCTTGTATTTCTATGGTTGGTAGGTAAAAAACATGTTTATGTTATGAATATGATGATGATGTTGGATCAAAATAGTGAAAGAATGATGAATATGCTATGAATTTTGCATGAACAAGCATGAACATATTAAGAATATGATGAACATGCTAAAAGATGCCTTTTGATCCTAAATATTACCATGCCAAAATGAAATCATGTTTCTTGCAATTATTTTTAAATATTATGCTAAGAATGAGATTATGATGTTATTGAGATTTTCTTAAATCTCACCCCACCAAATATCTAACCATGATTAGGTTCAAATCATCTGAAAGGCAAGGAGATAAAGGAGGATCTATGAAGAAATGTTTAGAAATAGGAAGGATATTTTGGATGCTTATGTAATATCAAGTATAATGATATTTTATGTTACAATTATATAAATTATGTATGCCTCCTAGATGATGAGTAAAAGTATGTTTTGGATCAATTTTATATGTGTTATGTGACTACCATTGAAAGTATGGTATTATGAAATTTTAGGGAATGAAATTTGGAAAAAAATTATGGTAAAATTGCAAGTAAATTCATGAAATTTACTGTAGCAATCTGCCTAATAAAATTTCAAATTAATATTTTTCCCTCATAGAGTATTTTAATAGATGAATTTAGCAATTTGAGCCACCCTTAAACAATTTTTCTAGAATTAGTTATGATTTTTTAAAGTTCAACCAAATTTTTATATTTACCAAATGAATAGTGATTTTTGGTAAATTTTTGGAATTTTTAAATTTGGCCTAAATTTGCTTCCAAATGCATCTAATTGGTACCTAAACCACTAAGAATGAATAATAAATGGTTTCTAAGATTAATGTGTGACATATATAATTCACAGTAGCACAAAAAGAATTTTTAACATTGGCATTTTAGATCGATTAAAATACTTATTTAACCATAATAAGTATTTTCAAACTAATCTAAAAAGTGTAAGTATCATAAGACACTCACACGTATACTCCTGTTTTTAACTTTTGATGACAATCCACTTTACAATCATTCAGTGTGCCAACATCAAACTATATATTGAGCCTTTTGGCTGGCTCAAAGGGACTGTCTTCCAATTTTCATATTTGTGCTACATTTTTTATTTTTTATTATAAGTAATTTTTAACTAATTTACATATACCAAGATAAATAGTTAAAAGTAGTTAAAATTATTAAACTTTGTGAAATTTATCATAACTTTCTTATATTATTCTCATTAATTATAACCCATTATATTTATATATTTCTTAATTTCTCTCCATCATAACTTTTGATAAGGGATAAACATGGAAAACAATATTTTGATATTTAAAATATAACTTATATTTTGCATGTATGACTTCTTCTTAAAAGTGTTTTATAATAAAAAATAGAGAGAGTACTAATTAATTTTATATTTGACCTTGTTAACCTTCAGTTTTGTTACAGTGTTGGGCTTAGAAAAGTTTCATACACCATAGATATCAATATTAAATTGCATAAACCTAAAATCATATGACATTATTAGGTTTGTAAATTAATTTATGTACTTCTCTATCATCTCAAATTCAATTAATATGAGATATCTTGATCTCTTTTACTTGCATTATTTAATAATTAAGAAATACTTATGCAATTTAATATAGATATATATATAGGTATATATATATTGGTGGAGAAAAAATTAGTTGAATTAAATAAAGTTGAAAGTTCACTAGAATCAAGATTGGTCACCAGTGACGTGGTTCATGAGAAGTGAAGATCACATCAAACTTTCCAAATTTGTAGAATTTGATTTGTAAAATTTTTTGAATTAAATTTTAGCCCAACATTTTAATTTATTTTGAATCCTACAAAAAAAATCTTCATTTTCTTGAGCTGCCACTGCTCACAACTCAAAGGGTGTTTGTGAAGATGCTTAAAGATTATCCACAAACAAGGTCACATTAATACTAAGAGTCGAATTTATATGTTTTATAAAATATGAGTTACATTCTTGTTAGGTGAATCAACCTTCTCTGTTTCTTTTTATTTGTCACTTAAGATTTTAGAATAGACTAATAAATATAATAAATATGTTAGATTTCTTTTTAAACTTCTTAATATACATTTCAATAAATGGAAATATAAACAGAATAATTAATGTTATTTTTTACTTTTAAAATATAAATTAGAAAATTAGTAATTAATATTTATCTTGAAATTTAAAAGCTACAAATAAATAGAAAAAAAAATTTCTTCAAGGGAGTATATAAAGTGTGAAAAGTGAAAGCAAAAACTATACTGACCCAAGCATCACTAGACTAATTTTAAAATTAAGATGATTGGAGACATGTCTTAACACTTAATCCCCAGCCCCAACCTCCCCCCTCCCCGGCCACTTTTTTAATTCTTGTTTATTCTCTTATTAATTTCAATTCCCGTCCTTGTCATTGCGCAATTATCACCACGAATATCCTTCGCATGACTAGTTTTCGGTGGCTCGCACGTAAGACGAGCATTTTCTGTCTCTCAGTTTTATAATTTTAACGCCAATCATATGGAAGTAATTTGGTGTCAACGTTCCACAAGGAATAGTGAAACGCCCCTGCATGAGTTAGTTTGAGAATCTGTCAAGCCGGGCCTAATTTAATTAAGATTTGGTCGATGTTGACTTTAATTTAAAAAAATTGCGAACTTTAAAGTTTGAATATATATATATATATACACTCGGTTTGTGCCTTATTATAAGAAGCTTTCTGGAAAAAAGTCATATATACAAAATATAAATCACATTTTGAATATTAAATATTATTTTCTATATTTGTCTCTTATTAAAAGTTATGATAGAGAGAGATTAAAAAATATATAAATAAGATGGGTTAAAATTAATAAGAATAATATTAGAAAATTATAGTAAATTTCATAAAATTAAATAATTTTAACTATTTTTAACCACTTATCTTGATATACGTAAATTAGTTAAAAATAATTTATAATAAAAAATAGAGGGAGTATAAAATAACAGTTGGTTTCGTTTTAATAATAAAAGAAAATGTGAAGAGAGAAAAATAGAAGATCTCTCTCCCTTGTTTTTTTTTTTCTTGTCTCTCATTAGAGCTGGGAAATGGGTCAACCCGCCCTAAAACGGGCTGGCCCATGGCGGGCTACCAGAAAACGGGTTGGGGGCAGGTCAGCCCGTTTTCTGGCGGGCTGGGATTTGCCCAGCCCAGGACCGCTTCGGCAGGTTGGCGGATTAGCCCGCCAAATATTATATATATATATATATTTTTTTTCAATTTGAATAATAACCTAAATCACTAATATGAATAATAAAAAAATAACATGATTGATTCATAATTAAATAGAAATACTTATATATTTTTTCTTATGTGCTTTAAGTGTTATTTTCCAATTAAAGATTAATATGTGGATTATTTTTTAATATATTATAGATTTAGTCATTTATTATATATTAAAATTTTTAACTTCTTATACTTAAAAAAATTTGAAAGGCCTACATGTTAAATTTTAATTGATGAATAGCATGAAAAGTATATAAGGAAATGTATATAAGTCTAGTCCAAATTAAATTAGACATAGAAACCATATAAACCATCAATTTATCAAAATACATTAACACATATTAATCATTATTTATGTAAGTATTATAATCCAACAACATTACATATGAAATATGGGGAAATTTTAACTCTAAGTATAAGACAATTCTAATTTCAAGTTTCAATATTAAACAAAATATATATAAAGAAAAAAAAAAGATAATTTGAAGGAAAAAAAATAAGCGGGTTAAACGGGTTAACCCGCGAGTTTGGCGGGTTAGCCCGCTTAACCCACGGGTTAAGCAGTCCAGGCTGGAAAAAGACCGTCTCAATATGGGATATGTTTTTTCAAACCCAGAATCACCATAAAATAGGCCAAAATGAGCCAACCCATAGATTGAAGCTCATTTTCCTGGTTCTATCTCTCATTAGTTCCTCCTCCCCCAGTTAGTTGCAAAGTGAACAGAGACTTTGTCAAGGCCATTTCACCCAATAAAGGTGTTTGAATTCGCGTCGTATTTGTGAGTGGCTTTTAGCTAGAAAGGAGCTTTTGCATTTGTGTTCATCCAAACAAAAAATCAAACACGCTACGTACCATCAATCTCATATATAGCCCACCTTTGTTTAGGTTGTCCAATCATCAATATATCAGCTACATAGGTGGGCTCTTATATATCATGCAGAATTTAAGAATTAAGTTAAAGAAAAAATGTGTCAAACAAATATAATATTTGGGCTGTTTTGACTTTTTAATTGCAAAAGATGTGAACTTTAAAGCTTGAATATAAAATAAACCACTACTACATAAAAGGGTTTTCTTAGTTTTTTTTTATTTTTCTTGGTGTTATGAACCACCCACTATTGTACTACTAATAACCCCTATATTTGAACTATTTTTATCCCATACTTAGTGGTTTCAACAGTTAATTTTGGCTAATTTTAGTTTTTTAGACAATTTTTATAATTTTAGTTGAATTGTTGAGTTAATTCTTGGCAAATATGTTCATTTTAAATTTATTAGATGTTCTTAAATTTTTCAAGGCTTCATTCTTCATATTTTGTTTGATATACTCATTTTACTATGATTTTGTGTCTAATTAAATCTTATCGGGTACTTAATTGAGTGATTTTAGGGTTAATACTAGTGAATTTCTTCTTGAAGTGTTCATTCCTTCATTTGTTTAACCATTTATACCACTCCATATCATTAGTTTTTAATTAATGTTGAATCCAATTTTTCACCATCTTACCATTTTTCACTTTCTCAAAGTACCTCTACACAGAGACCCACCTCGATTTCTCACTAATGATTTTGGATTAGGTCACCTTATGTTCATTATGCACATAATCTAATGTAGTTAATGTTTGGAAGTTGAATGAAAATGATTAATGACAAAATTAGAATTAGAATTTAAGTTGATCCATATAGGGGGAAAATTGTCATTTGCGTAGAAAAATTATTTTCTAAAGATTTTTAGATCCTTTATTTTTTCAATAATTTGGCCAATTTTTCTATCTATTGTGCTTAATTTTCATGTCTCCATTAGTCTTAATTTGAGCGTAATTGAATTAATTCATTTAATTAAGATTAATGTAACCTAATTATATTATTAATTATTTTTGCTACATAATCATTTTGGATTCATATTTTTTACGGTTTCGAGACTATTAGAAGGCATTTTTGTCATTACAAAGAGAAGAACAAATTAAATTTGACTTTTCATGGTTGGTGATGTGGTGCAAAGACATGGCACTTGTCCACATCATCATTTCTCTTGCCTCCCATTGGTTCAAATAAGCCCTATTTTTTCCACTTAAGATATCCACCTTATTAAATCCTTGTCGCATATGCTTCCTTCTTGTTCTCTTTAATCCACATCATCTTAATTAATCCTACTCACCATTTTCTCCCTTTCTTATTAGTCCAAACCACCAACCTTGCCATGTCATCCTTTCACATCACCAAAACCCTAATGTCTCCTTTTATTTTTCAGCCTCCTCACCAATTTTTTTGTAACAGCTGTGAGCCTCCCTCCCTTCTTCACTCTCATTTTTATTCATTCATCTCTCCTCCATAGTCACACCAACCAAGCACGTATTCCCTCCATTCTTGTCCGTTTTTCTTGCTTCCACTATAAACTTCCATCCCACCATTACTTCTTCACCTTCTCACCTTCCATTTCACCACCCATCCACTATAATCTCTCTCTCCACAAACAAGGATTTCATCCACCACCATCAAGAAAGAGGAAGGCCATTGTTTCATCATCTTCTTCCACCAAGTTGAAATTTCATTTTTCATCCTCATTTTTCATGAAGACCATGGCTGTTATGGGTTCAAGTGGTGCTGATTTTGTTGCTTGCATGGAGGAGTGAGTTTATGATGGAAGCCTTGTAACACCTTGCTCCCAAACACCTCCAGACTTGACCAAAAACTTCAAAATCTGACCAATCGCAACCCAAATATCTCAAAACAATTTCCCAAAACCTTAGAGCAGCGGAAAAACTCCAAACAACATCATAAAATAGGCTAGGGTCACGGCCGCTATAGTATCACTGCAGCTCCAACCTTCCCTTACTTCTCACTTGCTACTAGAGGTCTTGGCACCGCAGCGCCCCATACTGGTTTTCTATACCAGCAAATTCATATTCCGGGGCAAATTTTCGACGCGCATAACTTTATGCTCCGACCTCCGATGAACTTGATTCCAACTCCTACAAGTCAATCTAGTCCCAAACTATCCATAGATGCCAATTTCACCTCAATCCAACTCCGTATGGAGAATCTAGACACTTGATACCATTTTGGCCACTTTTGACCAAAACTCACAATTCACAACTCCCAATTGCCACCAAAGGCAATTTGACCACTTGAAACCCTTCACATAGGTCCAAAACCACCTAACCAACTTGTCCAAAAAAGTTTCACCTCAAAGGAACCATTCCTTTGAGATTTGTTGCAACACCCCTCATGATATCTTTCTTGGTATTGTGTTCAGGACTGGAGAAAACAGGACGGAGAAAGGTTTAAGTGGAGTTTGAAAGAGCTCCACGCCACGGTGAGAAGTAGAGTCACCATGGCGAGAGCAAGTCCAGTGGCTCTTATCGGCTAAAAACTGCTGGAGCTGCGGCAAGATGTACTAGAGCCGTAGCAAGGTTCAGGATTTTTGCTTGAATCCGAATCATTTCGGACAATCGGAAAAAAAGAAACGGAGGAGAACTAAGAGAGCTTTGCTAGGGTTCGAGATTTTCAGTATTTGGGAGTGTTTTTCAGACCTCAAGAGATTGGATTCAAGTTGGTAAGTGATTTCTACTCTACCCTATCTATTTTCTTCGGTTGAAATTTGGGGTTTTTCGATTACACATTGGGATTTTCGGTTTGGGATGAAATCCACCGATTGAAATGGATGAAATAGGATTAATGAAGTATGTTGTGGTGTTTTTGTTGCTTGGGTATGAGTTTTGATGGGAATATATGTGTTTAGAGCTTAACCCTAGGTTGTTCTTCATTGAGAGTATAAGGAATCTAAGTTGTGTGGAATTTGCGTGATGTTTGAGTGGTTCCTAGGAGCTTAATGAAGCATGAAAGGGGTGTTGGAACCTTGGGTTAGACTTACAATGGTTGAATTGTGATGTTTGAGTATTGATATATTGTGTTAATTAAAGAATTACGGTATTGTTAAGGTTGTTTGGCTACTCGGAGAAGGCTAGTAGTGGGATTGGCGTTTAAGAAAGCTTGTGGAACTCGTGTGAGCGCGGTATTGACAACCTGAGGTAACTGGGTATTTTTTTATATTGTATTGTTTATATTGTATGATAGTACATATATTTGTGTATATATGCATGTTTCTTTCATACCACGATATAGATGTATTTGTGTGTACTATTATTCTATATATCGTGGTATGCACACAGCTAGATGATGTTTATGATGACTATAATGATGATTGGAGATGATGATATTGACATGACATGATGCATACATGACATTATGATATGATGATCATTAATATATGATGATACATGGCATCACCACATTACATTGTGAGATTGTGATATGTGGTGGATTGGGTAGTGATGATGTGATATATGATGATATATATATATGTTAGAGAGAATAAGGATGGATTATATATGTTAGGGAGAATAAGGGTGGATTTTATACGTTAGAGAGGATAAGGATGGAATATATACGTTAGGGAGGATAAGGATGGAATATATATATATATGTTAAAGAGGATAAGGATGGGATCGCTACGAGGGAGACATGCATTCAATTCATTTTCATATTACATTTATGAATTGTATGAGATATATGTATATATATATTGTATGTGATTACTGAGATATTGTCTCACAGCCCTCTCCCATGAACTAACCTTTCAAGTGAAGGTTCTGGCACTAGTCCTGAGAAGCCGAGGGAGCAGTAGCTGACGTGGGAATACTAGGTCTATGTAGTTTGTGTGTATGTAATTTGGATATGTAACTTATGCCAAGTAGGATAGAAGGTTTTGTAATGAATGTATGACATGAATAAGGATTTTTATGAATGGATGTATGTATGGTTATAAGTGGAAAAGATGTTGTTTGTGGTATGCATGTATTATGTGTGATGAAAGGTGTTTTTGGGCCTTGGTGTATTTTAGGGCCAGTAGTCCGTTTTGTCAAGTTAGGGTTCAAAGGTGTCAAATCTCAAAGGAGTGGTTCCTTTGAGGTGAAACCTCTTTGGACAAGTTAATTTGTGGATTTTTGACCTGTATGAATGGTCTCTGAGCAACCAGTTGCCTTTAGTGGCAATTAAAGGTGGTTAGTGATGAGCTTTGGTCAGTAAGTCACCAAAATGGTGTCAGGAGTCCAGAATCTCTATACGGAGTTGGATTGTGGTGAAAGTGGCATCTATGGATAGATTGGGACTAGATTGACTTGTAGGAGTTGGAATCAAGTCAATCGAAGGTCAGAGCATTAAGTTATGCACGTCGGAAGTTCACCGCAATATATGGAAGTTGCTAATATGGAAAATCAGCAAGGGTCGCCATGGTGCCAAGGTCCAGGCCACAACGCCAGTGGAGGCAAAAGAGAGTGAAAATAGGGGAGGCTAGAGCCATGGCGGTACTGTAGCGGCCACGGCCCCAACCTTATTTTTGGTGTTGTTTGGTTCATTTCTACTACTATGAAGTTTTGGAGAGTTGTTTTGAGATGTCAAGGTTGTGTTTGGTTGAATATTGAAGTTTTTGGTCAAGTATGTAAGTGTAAAAAGGTAGGGTGTTATATTTTGGTATTAGAGCAATGATTTTGGGCCATTGTTTCTGCTTGAAGTACCACTTGGCACAATTTTAAATACATAGGCTATATTCCCACTGCAATAGTAGTCCAAAACCATATAATTGATTGTGTTATTGCTTGTGTGTAAGAAGAATGTCTCGCAGAGGAAGACAAAGTAACAATGATCTCATGAGGCAGATGCATGAGATGCTGGCTGGTCTCAATAATCATGCAAATACCTAAGGGGAAACGTTGAACAGGTTGCAAGAGCAAATTGATAGGCAAGAGCAGGATGAAGTGAATGAAGAAGCTGGAATGTTTGTCGACTTGAATTCAGGAGAGGATGAGAATGTAGTGGAGCCTGAGAGAGCCCCAAGGGTTGGAAGGAGGGGTATCTCTTCATAGTTGAAGGACTTTCAGAAGTTTAATCCTCCGGCTTTTGAAGATACCATGGATGTTTCTCAAGCTGAGAATTGGATAGAACAATTGGAGAATATCTTCAGTGTGATGGATTGCACCTCAGAGCAAAGGGTGCAACGGATGGCATTTAAGCTTAAGAAGAAGGCCAAGCGTTGGTGGAGGAGTGTTCTCCTGAATGTTGAAGCGATAAATCCTCCTATGAATTGGGAACAGTTTAAGGAATAGTTCTTTGCACACTACGTCCTTTCAACTTTAATGATGCAGAAGGAGGCCGAGTTCCTAACTTTTCAATAAGGAAATCTGTCGGTGGATTACTACCTTGATTAGTTTCTGGACTTGGCGAAGTATTCCACTTATCTGAATAATTACCTTGATGATAGGTGGATGGCTTAGAGGTTGTTTGAGGGACCCCATCCAGAGATTAAGGAGCGATTATCTATGGTGGAGTTTGTGTCATTTGAGGACTTATGTGCGAAGATTCATGCCCTATATAGACGGATGAAGGAGGCCAAGGAGCATAGAAGGGATTCCATGATTCAGGCCTTTACCTAGGACCTACAGGAGGAATCAGCAAAGGAGGTGGTTCAGGTAGTGGTAGTAGTGGTGCCAGTACAGGTTCTAGTGGAGGAAGAGGTCGCCATAATAGAGGCCGCCATAGTAGAGGTAGAGGTAGGTTTGGCAGATATCAGTCCAACAAAGGTCGGTTTGGTAGGGGACCTTTTTATTGAGGTGGCTTTGAACAGGGAAGTTCCAATCAGAGTGAGTAAGCAGGATGGGACTCCACTCCATCCCAGTATGGGTCAAGTAGTTCATCAAATCCGTGCACAAAATGCGGGTTTAGCCATGGTGATCGTCCGTGTTTGATTTGTTATAATTGTGGGAGACCGGGTCATATGTCAGGGAATTATTGGGAGCCAAGGCGTGATAATGCAACAAAAGGGCCCACGATGCCCGGATGAATTTTCACCATCACCCAACAGGAAGTGGATACAGCGCCTAACTTAATTAGAGATAAACTTAAACTCAATGGTTACTTTATTTATAATTTGTTTGACTCAAGTGCATCGCATTCCTTCATTTTTTTTGATTGTGCTCGGAGATTGGGTATTGTGGCAATGGGGTTGCCTTTTGAGTTGTCAGTATCCACACCATGGGAGTTTCAATAAGAATTACTCAAGCTTGTCTAAACTGTGTGGTTCATTTTCAACACCGAAGCACTACCCTAGATCTAATCTATTTGTCGTTGCAAGAGATTGATGTGATAATTGGGATGGATTGGCTAGAGGCAAATAATGCCATTCTTGACTATGCTTAGAAGACTGTGTCTTTGCCTATGAATATCCCTAGTGTTGAAGGGGATGAGAATGTTTGTTTGTCCTTTGCCTAAGTTGACAGATATCTAAAGAAAAGATGTCAAGAGTTTTTGGTTTTCTTCTCTGTGAACGTGGATATGGAAGATAGTGTCGAAAGATACCCGATTGTGAATGAATTCCCTAATGTGTTTCCAAAGGAGATTACCGGTTTGCCACCACCACAAGAACAGGAGTTTTCCATTGATTTGGTGTTTAGGACAAGTCCTATTTCGAAGGCCCCATATCGAATGGCACCATCTGAATTGAAAGAGCTCAAGAAACAGATCGAGAATTTATTGAAAAGAGGTTTTATCATACCTAGTGTCTTGCCTTGGGGAGGTCCAATGTTGTTTGTTAAGAAGAAGGATGGTAGCCTTAGATTGTGCATTGATTATAGGCAACTGAACCGAGTGACGATCAAGAATAAATATCCTTTGCTTAGGATTGAAGACTTGATTGATCAGTTGGCAAGTGCCTCTGTATTCTCTAAAATCGATTTGAGGTCAGGATACCATCAATTGCAAGTGCATGCTGAGGATGTGTCTAAAATGGCTTTTCAAACTTGATATAATCATTATGAGTTTCTTATGATGCCATTCAGGTTGACCAATGCCCCGGCAATCTTCATGGATTATATGAACAGGGTGTTTCGGCCATATTTGGATAAATTTATGGTAGTGTTTATTGATGACATCCTGATCTACTCCAAGAGTGAGGAAGAGCATGCGCTCCATCTTCGAATTGTGTTGCAAGTATTGCGGGATCACCAACTGTATGCTAAGCTCAGTAAATGTGAGTTTTGGCTACGAGAGGTGAAATTTCTAAGTCATGTGATTTCTGTAGAAGGAGTGGCAGTAGACCCTAGTAAGGTTTAGGTGATGTTGAATTAGGAGAAACCGCGAACAGTGACTGAAATTTGGAGTTTTTTGGGATTGGCTGGATACTACCGAAGGTTCATTAAGGGATTCTCTTAGCTTGTTATGTCATTGACTAGACTCACCCGCAAGGATCGATCTTTCATTTAGGATGCCAGGTGTGAGAGAGCATTCCAAGAGCTAAAGGTTTGTCTGACGTCTACCCCAGTACTTATTATCCCTAACCCATCAGAGTCATTCACTGTTTACATAGACACCTCTAAGAAGGGTCTAGGGTGTGTATTGATGCAGAAAGGTAGAGTTGTGACATATGATTCAAGGCAGTTAAGGTCTTATAAGGAGAACTATCCTACTCATGACCATGAGCTAGTAGCTGTAGTGTTTGCCTTGAAATTGTGGAGGCATTATCTCTATGGTACTCAGTTTGAGGTGTTCAGTGATCACAAGAGTCTGAAGTATTTGTTTGACCAGAAAGAGCTGAACATAAGGCAAAGGCATTGGGTTGAGTTCCTTGTGAACTATGAGTTTGCTTTAAAGTACTATCCTCGGAAAGCCAACATTATGGTGGATGTGTTAAGTAGAAAGTTGATTCATATGGCCATCTAGGGTCCAGGCCGCGGCGCTAGTGAAGGCAGAAGAGAGTGAAAACAGGGGAGGCCAGAGCCACGGCGGTACTGTAGCGGCCACGGCCCCAACCCCAGCCCTATTTTTGGTGTTGTTTGGTTTGTTTCCGCTGTTATGAAGTTTTGGAGAGTTGTTTTAAGATGTCGAGGTTGTGTTTGGTTGAATATTGAAGTTTTTGGTCTAGTCTATAAGTGTAAGGAGGTAGGGTGTTACATTTGTCCCTCTTAAAACCTAAATAACAAAGCGGGCTACAAGCCTTAAAGTACACCAACAAGGCCCAATACACCTTTGGGCTCATAAATATGAACACTAGCTACTCAACACCTCAAACCACACGTGCACCACCATCCAACATACATATCACATACAGCACAGTTCTAATTACATAACCATACATACAACATCCATCTATAACAATCCTTATCCACGTCATACATCCATTACAAAACCTTTCATCCTACTTGGTACAAGATACATATCCAAATAAACATAAACTACATAGACCTAGTATTCCCATATCCGATGCTACTCTCTCATCTTCTCCGGACTAATACCAGAACCGTCACCTAAAATGTTAATTCATGGGAGAGGGGTGTGAGACAATGTCTCATTAACCAGGAACAACCACACACAATATATATATACTGACCCACACAATCGTGCAATGTAATGCTAATGAATGGTATGCATGTTCTCCCCCATAAACGGCTAAAACCATGAGCTGTCGTCATCACAAAACATTTCAATAGATGATTCCCTTCCAACAGTTATGGAAGACTGATTCCAGGACATCATCAAGCTCACCTTACCCTAATGCAACCCAACAAATAGTTACACTAGAGCTAGGATCGTGGCTCTCCTTCCCCTGGACCATCCCAAATTGATGGTGATTTAGGGAAAGTGCATCCCCAAATCCACTGCCACCTAGCTCTCTCAAGGAGAGGATTTAGTGACAGTGATATTTCATCATATCATATTGTCCTCTGCCACTTGGCTCTCCCATGGAAAGGATTTAGCGATAGGGATCTTTATCATATCATTATCTCATATCATATCATCATCACCTCATCATTCATTTCTCACAATGCATTCATCTGGTGATAATGCCAATGTCATGCCAACATGCTTCTACACTTACATATATATATATATATCATCACAAGCATCATATGGACATGCCGGCATGCAATGTTATGGGGATGCTATACATCATACATATACAATAATCATAAATCAACTAGTCATGCATGCCACGATATGTAGAAAACCATACACCTACACAATCAATATCATGGTATGAAAAGGAACATACATACATACACATATATACTATCATATCTCACTATACAATACAAATCATATAGACAATACAAACACCTGGTTATCTCAATTGTCGTTAGCATGTGCACACGTGTTCCACAAGCTTTCTTGAATGCTAATCCCATAACTTGGCTTCTCCAAGTAGCCAAACAACTTTAATAACACCATAATACCTTAATTAACATACAATCCAATTATCCAAATTCCATAATTCAACTACTTTAGTCTAACCCAAGGTTTCAACACCATTTCATGCATCATTAAGCTCCTAGGAACCATTCAAACACCAATCAATCCCATACACTTCGGATTTCCAAGAGCCCTAATTGAAAACAACCTAGGGTTAAGCTCAAATCATGCATACACCCTTCAAAACTCATACCTAAGCATTATAAACAACAAAACACACTCAAGCAATCCCATTGCATCCATTTTAATTGGTGGATTTTGGCCCAAACTGAAAATACCAACTTAAAACTTAGAAATCCTAAGTTTAAACCGAAGAAAATGGAGAGGGAGGAGTAAGGATCACTTACTAACTAAGATCCAAGTTTCAAGAGGTTGAAAACTACTCCTAAGAGCTGAAAATAGCAAACCCTAGTAGAGCTCCCTCAATTTCTCCTCCATTTCTTTCTTTCCAATCGTCTGAAATGATTCCAATTTAAATAAATTTCTTAACTTTTGCCGCGACTCCAGGACAGCTCTCCACGGCGCCACCACGTTCAGCTAAAATAACACCGCTAGAATCTACTCTTGCCGCGGCGACCCTATTTCTCACCGTGGCATGGAGTACATCTCTTCTCCACTTGAACCTTCCTCCATCATGTTTCCTCCGATTCTGCACACAATGTGAATGAGGGTTGTTACAAGCCTAGCATGGAGCTTAGAGGATGAAAACAAGAGTTATGGGTTACAATGCTTGGATGGGGATAATTATTTCTCTATCTTTCCACTTTTTGTGTTTATCTTAGGCTAAATTAGGATTGGGTATTGTCAAACCTTATTTTCATAATTAATTTCTCATGTATTATAGCATATCTAATACTCAAATGAGCCATTTAGAGGCTTGAATGATTATAGGGATCAAATCAGAAAAATAAAATTTTTCGCATGTATTGTTCATTTGGTATCCTTATTTTTGGCTGAATTTTATAAAATCATAACTAATTCAAGAAAAATCTTCTTGATGTGATTTAGTCTCTAAAAATAGCTAAAAACATTCTATACGTGGGAAAAATAAGCAACTTGAATTTTAACACACCAATTGATACAGTATTTAGCCCGAAGTTTACTATTTAAATGTCAAAACAGATTTTTCCAGGCTTTCTAGCTCAATTTCAAAAATTCATAACTCTTAGCTCACTAATCCAAATTAAATGATCAATAGCTTCTTGGAAAGCTCTATTTGTCTACTTTCATACATATATAAACTCATAGATATTGCTCTATTTCAAATAGAGTATCTCTATTTAATCCAAGACTGGTCATTTTGGAAAGATTTGCTCACCAAACACCAAAATCATTTTCATAATATATATACATGATTTCAACTTGTCCAAAACATCTTTATAACATTATAAGAGTCCTAGGGGAACATAATTACAGCAAAGCATAGCCTCACAAAGGTACATATGATTTTATATTAAATAGCAAGAAAAGAAGTAACTATGGCAATTAAAAATCTAATCATCATCAATCTTCTCTTTGCTCTTTGCCTTCCTTGTAGTTTTGCCATCAGTTGGACCTATAATTTGGTTACTTTGGGTGATGAGATTGTGAAAATCCATGTAGCAAGTTTTTTTTCATGCAATTATGCCATACATATGCCATAAAATCACATAAAAGCATTAAAATACTATATTGTCAAATAAAAATTTTGACAAAGTTTCCCTATAGAATATGGATATCCCGAGGCAAAAACCCTTTCATTTTACAATCAAAACCAATCACAAAATATCACAAAAACAATATGGCAAATATATTTGATCATAGAAACATCATAAAAGAACATAATGTAAGAAATGAAAATTAGCTACCTTTGTGTATCCCTTTGGCTTTTCCTCTTGGGTTCAGTGCTTCTACTAGCTTTCTTAGACTTCTCCAAACCCTAATAGATTACCAAACACTATTTCAATTAACTAAATCAAAGGTTTGCTTTACAAAGTGTTATATGAACCCTAAAAATACATATATCTCATCCTAAACATTTTCTTGATTCCAACACTTGTTCTTAAGGAATTCTAACTTGAGGAATCCATTTTAGATATCATTTTCATGAAATTCCAACTCTTTCATGAACTTCCTTACTGGCCAAAAAATTAGGGTCTTAAGGGAAAGGGGTGATTTTTCATACAACTTGTTCCAAACTCACCTAAACTTACTTTTCTTGTAATTTCTCATACTTTCACTAAATTTTCTTCCATAAAAACACTTTCCCTCTCTTCCCTCATATATGGCTAAAACTCAAGCTTGGAGAGGAGGAGAAAATACTCAACTAAACCAAGTTAAACTACTCAAATGAGAACTAGAAACCTTGAAAGAATAAGGAAGAAACTTACTTTGATTTTTGCTTGGTTGTCTCTTCTCCTTTTTTCTTTTTCTTCTTTCATGCCATACTCTCTCTTTCTTGTGTGTATTGTAGCTGCTTCTCTTCCTTCTTTCTCTTGCTAAGGTCATCTATAGGAGGGAGTATTTATAAAAGAAGAAAAATCAATAAAACTTGCCAAGTGTAAATCTTGAAGATTCAAAAAAATCAAGAAATGATAAAATAATCTAATTCCCTCACATGCTGCAATATATGGCGCCATATAGGGGAAAATATCTTCAAATATTACATATTTTTCTTAGTCCACATATGCCCTGTATCAGTTTACTTTATGCCTGGATAGATAAAGTTACTTTTACAGTATTTTTTTACCTTATGGATATGGGATATAACTATATTTGAATCTGCTTTTAATTTAATATCTTGTCCCAAATAGTATTAATGTGGGGTTCACATACTTTTCTTTTTATTTTTTCTGCTTTAATGGGACCCATAATGCTTTTTGTCATTTTCTGCAAAATTGCATGTTCTATCAGCAATTTCTTTTCAAATTGATCCCTTTCGACTTAATGCACTATTCCATTTTTTTGCATAACTTTTCAACCTCTCAAACATCTTAGGATAATCCCAAAGTTTCATCTTCAATCACATTTTCCTTCTCTTCAAGACGATTGGCCTCAAATATACTTGGGTTGATCCACATCTCGCACTATATCCCTAATCACTATACCCATCATTCAACTCACCATGCTTTGTCCAATGTGTATAACTGTGGTCAATTCCATGATATTCTAAATGTTCATCCAACTCAACTATACTAACTAGTCTCCCATGACAACACTTTAAGCAAGGACATATGAGTTTATTAGGGCAAACAACATTCTCTACTGCAAACCTAACAAATTCTTTCACTTCATCCTAATATTCCTTAGACAAATTGTAACAACTTAGCTTTAGACTATAATTCCCATGATTTAGGCCTTACTAGAGTCCATTTGCACCATTTTACATGCTTGAATCACTTGAGGGACTAAAATAGAAAAAATTAATTTTGTGTTATTGTTCATCTGGTAAGTCTCTTTTTCTTGGATAAATTTGAAAAATCATAACTAAATCTAAAAAAATCATATGTAGGTGATTCAAGTCTTTAAAAATAATCTAAAACAATATTTACATGAGAAAAATATGGAATAGAACTTTAATCATGTCAATTGATACAGTATTTAGAATGAATTTTACTATTCATGTGATTATTTTACACCCTCCTAGTATTTTGCCTTGCTTTCAAGAATTCATATTTCATCATATCCTAAGCCCATTCATGCATGCCTTACGTCATTTGAAGTCCTTACTTGTCTACTTTCTAAACATATTTATCTTGTACATTTATTCTTGTTAGGTTTAATATAATATAAGTTTTAATGATGACAAATATTGAGTGATAAGGAACAAATAATCATATTCATATAGTATATATATTGTTCCTTAAAGAAGTAAAATATGCATTAGTATGTATTTAACTATATTTATAATGCATATATCATGCTATGTACTGATAAATCAACTGTGCCCTTATGGTTTATAATACAAGTTGGATATATAAATTGGACTAACTACTTAGTTTATAAGTGTAATACATTAAATGTAGAATTGTCCAAATAAGAAGAGTAAGCATTGGAATAAAAAAATGGAAATCAATATCATGTCTCACTCAAGAAAGAAGAAGAGATAGGATACTCCATGAATTGTAAGATCAGAAAGGAGCATGCCAAGAAAGAAATAACCAAGTGAAAGTAGAGCTCACCATTTGAAGACCTAGCTATTTGGTATATTTTGTTTTCACTTAGATTTTGAGGTGATTTTAATCTTTGAAATTTACTTAATCTTATTACTATATATTTTAAACAAGTTAGATTAAGTAAATTTGATATTAGCATAAATTAGAATCAAGAAATATTGGCTAACAAACAAATTTTGTATTTGAATCATGTTTATTTTGTGTGAAATTTAAACTTTACTTAGTGAAATTCAAAGTTACAGAGGTTTTATCTCTGATAGATGAATTTCAGTTCTAAAATTCAAATTTCAATCTAAGCACTGTCAAAAAAAGTGTGCAAAATTCACATGAAACTTAGTTTAAATTCAAATATTGGTGAAGTTCAAAATGAGTTCGCTGTTACTACCTCTGACAGACAAATTTTGGACTTTAAAGTGAAAATTTCAAAATAAGAACTAGTGAGTCTCGTTAGAGCATGCCTCTAATAGACAAACTTTGTAGCTCAATAGTCGAATTACGAAGAGAGAACTTTTATATCATGTTGAACTTGCCTTTGACAGATGAATTTCAGCTTTTGAAATTCAAATTTTGAAGTGCACTGTAAAAACTTGAAACAACTATTCAAACTGCAACAGACGCACTTCCAGTATGAAAATTTGTATGAACTAACATGGGTTAACTTTGGCAAACTTGAAATTCGAATTTCACTCTATGATAGACAAATTTCTGAAGTTCAACGTTAAACACATAACTATGCTAACTTTGCAAAATTCGTTTATTGAGCCATGAAATTCAAATTTTAGAAAGACAGACACATTTAATGCGCTTGGTGAACGACTATTTTTGCAGAGTAACGGCTTGAACTTGTGTCTAATGGATAAATCTTGTGTCTAATATATATTTAAGTCATAAATCCATAAATAAAACCTCATTTGAACTTATGGGTAATAATCTTAACAGAGTTATGTCAAAATACTGCTCCAAAACATAAAATCTTTCAGTGTCAGCATTCTTAGATAAACCCACCTCAATAGAGTAAGTTTTCACTATATCATCTACTCTAAAAGAGAGTTTCAATTCTGTGTTCATTCATCTATACTATTTTTTGGATAGAATATTAGTGTGGGGATAACATCAAAGGATATACACATCTTGTAAGGGTGTGGGAAAAGAGTGGTTTCACAAGTGCTTATTGAAACTTGTAGGATATACTAAGGCTTCTTAGGTACCCGGATCAAACTTGTGGAATATAGTGGAAAATCTCAAGTGGTGGCTTGAGGATTGGACATAGGCGAAGTGGTTTAAGCCAAACCAGTATAAATTATTGTGTCTTGCCCTTCATCTATTCATTCCATCTAACAACTTCTTCACACTCTGTTCATCCCTATTCTGCTGCACATTTGGTGAAATTGGGCTATGATTTGAAAAGGGAAAAAATTCTTGCATCACCCAATTCACCCCCTCTTGAGTGACCAACCAAACCTAATAGTTTTGCTAGTACATGGCATAGAATTATTTTGAACCATTAAGGGTCAAAACTTAACTTTTACTAAAACAGCTGTGGGAAAACTTACATCTCTCTTATTATATAGTTCTAATTACTTCCAAATTAGTGTCATATTAAACTCAAGATGTAGAGTTTTCCATATATGCAAACTACTGAATTTTTGGAGATTTACACAATTTTACACTGTCTTTTGCAACAACCAGTGTTTAAAGTGAAAATTTTAGTTTTTCCAATACTGTCTAGTTTTAATCTCTAACTTTAAAAATTCACTATCAATCGTATACCTAGTCAATTTAAGTGTTTGTTTGCCTCTTTTAAAGCTTATTCTGTCTATTTTTAAAGCATGTATGTCACTTATATTGAATTCTTTGTTTCTAACAAAGTGGCTCTGTTCTATCACTATTGTTCTTCTTGGACAAAATCATATCATAACTCACACAATATGCTTCATAAATATTGCTTCACACAATAAGCTTTCGACAAAAACACTCACTTAAAGCCACTTAACTCAAGGTGTAGAGGAGAGAGATCAAATGTGTTAATAGTGTTCAATGGTTAGTTGACCAACTTGAGTTATCTTGCCATTTGCTTAACTACATCAATTGAAACAATTCCCATCTTGTCCCTAGTCAACCACCATCACACCATTTTAAGCGCATTATTGTCCAAAAATTGCTCCATAATTTTTATCAGTTCAAAGTAACATTTACCGATAAATTTTACTCGTACCGATTAATTAGTTTCATCGTATTTTGTCACTTAATTAGTACAGGATTATTCTAAATTTGATTTTAGACTAAACTCATCATCTTGTCCTAGAATATATCTCTGTGGGGTCTATATATTGTTTCTATCTCTATACTGCCTTTTGTGGGATCCACAATTCCTTTTTCAGTATAGTAATTTCCTTTAGACTTTCAATAGCAATTATAAATTTTTATTGACTTAATTAACCTTAAAGCAGTATTTCATTGGGTCTGGCTCATTACAAGCTCCATGTTGACAAGAATTTTTTTAATGTTGAAAATATCCTTAACCTAGGGTAAAATTATAATTTTAAATTTTTTTGGGTCCTTTCTTATAATTTCTCCTAGGGACTTATTTGTGTAACACCTTATAGTAGGGCATATTTCCCCATGTATTAGATCATTTTAGAGTCCAAATATGCTTGAAAAGAAGCATGAAGCTGTTTAATTTTAAAAACAGATTTTTCTAAATTCTTGGGTACTGTTTATATTGTTATTCCATTTTACCTAATGAATTTGAAATTTCATCACTAAATCCAAAAAAATCATATTAGAGTGATTCAAGTCTCTGAAAATAGGAAAAAAGATTCTCTACAAGGAAAAAAAAAAGAAACAGAGCAAACATTGGGTCAATTTGCACAATTTATTCTTCCTATAAGTACTGTGGATTTGGTCATTTCTGAAAATTCGTATTTCTAACCGTAATTTTGAAAATTCATATATCCTTCTATTCTAGTCCAAATAGTGTATAATGTCATCTAAATGTCTACATATCTACTTTCTAGATATATTTTTCTTGTACATTTATTCAACTTGTATAAGGCATAGTATTGACTTAAACCTTTAAGAGTCAAAATTCAACTTCTACAGGAATAGTTTTAGGAAAGCTTTCATTTCTCTTATTATAGAACTCCAATTACTCCCAAATGAGTGGCGTATTAAACTTAAACATAGATCTTTTCATATATGCAAACCAAAAGTTCAGACTTTTGTTGGCGGTTATCCATATAACCACTAAGAAAAGTCTCGAAAGACTTTTTATTGGTGGTTTTAGTAAAAACTGCCAAGAAAAGTCTGGCCTTTTGTTGGTGGTTATATAAATTATCGCAAACAAAAGTCTCACAGGTTTTTGTTGGCAGTTATTTATATAATCGCCAAGAAAAGTCTGACCTTTTGTTGGCTATTTTTTATGTAACCGTCAACAAAAGTCTTGACAAGTTTAGCGGTTATATAGATATCCGGCAAGAAAAGTCTAAGCTTTTGTTGACCGTTATTTATATAACCACCAAGAAAAGTCTCGATCTAATATTTATTGGTTTTTTTTCTTATAACCGCCAACTATTAGGCTTCAAGAAAAGCTATTTTTGGTGTAGTGCTTCATTCCTCTTGCTCCTTCTTTGGCCTTTTCCATGATTTTTCCCTAGCATGATTAGTCATTTAAGGAGGGTGGGTTTAAAAAAATCTCAGTAGTTGTCACTAGTCAAGCAAATATATCATCACATAATGCAAGCATACATCATCAAATCATCATTCAAACATTTAAAATCATTTATACTCAAACATTTTGTAGAAAATTGAACAGAGTTTTCCCTTGTATTTCAAACATCTTCGGGTCATGAATCCCCTTGAATAACTCAACCAATATCAACAAAACATTACAATACATCATTACAATTATTTGGCATATAACATGAAAACCATTGCAGATTATATAACAATATAATGCAATATTAGGTTAGTAAACTACCTTTGGGATTTCCAATCCTTTCCAAAACAAGGTTATAATCCATTGGTTACATGATCTCATTCATAAAGTGTGCAATAAAACCTAAACTTTTCACTTTGATTTTCTTTGGATTTTTATTATACAATATGCATATTTCTACCTTTTTTGGACCCAACAAGTCCATTTTTGGGTCAAAATCATGAAATTTCCTTCCTAGTTCAAACCCTAGATAGGCCGAAAATATCAAGAAATTATAGAAAAATATTTGCTCAACAAACTTGCAAATCAATAGCATATTCTTGTTCCTTAAGACCTATGCAACCCTTTTTATGGTTTGGTTTTTCCATGGCTTCATTTTCTCTCTCTAGGAGAAATTTTCAAAGGAAAAAATAGAGAAAATAACCCATGAAAACCATTACAAACACTTGGGAACATAATAATATGGCTTTAAGATATTACCTTGGTAGTTTGAAACCTTAGCTTTGCCTCTTTTGTCTTCTTCCTCTTCAATGTTTTCGCAAGCTCTCTTACTCTCCACCCTTTGGTTCAAACGTGCTTAAGGAAAGAAAATGAAGACCCAATCACTTAACCAAAGTTTTAAACGAAAGATATCTAATAAGAATTAAATCATAGTTAATTATTTCTACTTTGTTTACATTATGTAATAAAGCATTTCACTAATTCCCATTGTGTCCCAAGGTCTATTTTCAGACGTGTATATCCTCATTTTTTGTGAAAAATTATTTTAATAATTTTTATAGACCAATATACCCTTTATCAATTAAATTTACCCATTCCAATTAAATACTTTTATTGTAACTATCATTATATTAATACAAGATTATCCAAAAATTAGACTAAAATCATTATTTTGACCCAAAATATATTTGGGTAAGGTCCATTCATTGTCCTTGTCTTGGTAATAGTTTTTCTGTAGTCTAAAATATTAACTATAAAACTTTAATGCCCAAAATAAATTAAATTGATTTGAATAACTTTCAAACATTATTCCATTGGGTATGGATCATCAAGAGGTTCATTTTGACTATAATTTTTCATATTTACAAAATTGTCTTTGCCTTAAGATAATTTATAATTTTTAAAGCTTTTTAGTCATTAGCTGTAATTTCTTCCAAAACTCCTCTACACATGAATCCTACGTTTCTTCTCTCATTCGGGGGACTCAATTGCAAAGAATTCTTTTTTTAGGATAAAATTATAATTTTCTCCTTTCCAACTCTAATATATAAGATTATCCCTTTTTCCCTTTTCTATCCGTTTTTGTGTCTCTTTGTTTTCTGTAATTCTCTGTGATATAATACTTTTCCTTTTACATTATATAATATCCAATAAAATTAGAGATATTGCAATTTACATGAAATTCTTCCTTTCAAAGAGAAAAATATAATTTTTTCATTTTTCCTTCTAACCTGAAAAATTATATTTTTACCCTTGAGCTAAGTCCAAAATGCAAATACTTATCCTTTCGGGTACTTTCTCATAAATTCTAATTCAATTCTAGAATTAGTTTCTGCTATGGATCTTATTTGCATCTTATCCCAATTAAGGTCCAACCATAATTCCTTCTAAGGACCATATGGGAAATTGATTTCAATTAGGGACTAAGCTGGTAAAATTACCATCTTATGTCTTTTTCTATCTTTTCATGTATCCCATGCAACATTCACATATATCTATACATACAGTGACATTTTTCATACGATTTAGGATATTATATTTCTTCCCCCTTTAATAAAATTTTATCTTCAAAATTTTGCTTAATACTTACATATCTTCCTCTCTTTCTTATTATTTCCCAATTTTTAAACCATATTTTACCAAAGGAGTACTTTCTTTCTTACTTATTTGACTTAAAAAGCAATACTTCACTCTAATATCATTAATTCATTCATAACTTTGGACAGGACTAGCTAATCCTTTTGATCTTGAGAAAATGTTGAGGACATCATATATCTACCTTACTTTAGAGGTATTGGTAATTTTCACATAACATACTCATTCTTACTTCCATAACTTCCTTATTTTATTTGTACTTTAATCTTTTTATTGGCACCTGATATCATTATTTCCTTTACTTCTCATAACTTTTGACTAATTACTACATAAATAATTTTTCTACTAAGACATAAGCTCATCTTGTTAGTTTTGCCTAAGTAACACTTATAAGGCCATCTTAACCTTCTTTCATTCTACTTTGTGTACCTCAAGTCTAGTTTTTCTCTTGTTTTGTGATCACTTAAGGTTACTGTTATCTTAGTACCTATATGGTGGTACTACTAGCTAGTAGCTCATACTAACTCTATATCTTGAGATCATTCATTACCACTATTATAAGTGGGAAAACATTTTCAAAAAATTTATCATTTAAAGCATATGCTAGTTCTTCAACTCAACCCGGCTGCATTACTCATACCCTGATCCATTCTTACTTTCATTGTCATAGACAGCCTCTTACATCATCATTAGATTGGAACATTTAACATAGGGAAGGAGGAGGTTTAATCTCATTAGTTCATAAAAATTTCATTTCGTAATGCCTTTCCCACAAAAACTCTTTTTCTAACTAAGTAGTTTGACAACTTGAGAAATTTTTCATAACTTCTTGCCAAACTCGTAAAAATTTTCATTTCATTTTGGGGTTCTATCTCTCCCACATAATAACTTTACTTGCTTTGTTAGGATCTACTACGATCCTACAGGAAACTCTACAACCTACTAACCATACTTTTATGAGTCCAACTCACTCGTTCTAGGTTTAGCAAGTAATTTCTTTCTTTTACAATGCTTTAAAAATTCTCAGTTGTCTTTCATACTCTTCTAAGGATTTGAAGTACTTTAAACATTATCATCATTATCATTTGAGACCATCATAAATTACTTATATTTCTATTTATGTAGTAACGAGTGCCTTAGTAAGACTTATAGTATTTATATTTAACTGTTGGCATATCCTTCCTTATTACTTTTACATCTTTTCATATTTCGCATCAAGTCACTTAGCCTGGAATTTCCATTACTTGAGTACACTTAACTGTAAAATGCTGAGGGGTTTGCTATAGTCATGCCCCTAATAGACTTAGAGAATGTGGCATTAGGCTTTCTTCTAAGCCATAACTTATCTATGGGACCTCTACATAACTTTCCTACTTTATTTTTAGGGCATTCAATCTCTATTCCCATCTTTCTTTAACATCTAACATAACATCCATAATGATGTTTCATTATCATTCTCATTTTCATTTATTACTCATACTTACATTACCTCCTCGCTACTTTAGCTTTTGCTAGTGTAGAGATCTGATTTACCACTATGTCTTGATGCATAAATATATTCCTGAACCCTATACTTTGCTTATCTTATTATAACCTTTGAAATCTTATGGCTCTCTATGGGTCAGAGTCTAAATATTATTAAGATAGTGGCTATAAACTTTTTGCTCCTTAACATTTCTACTCTGTCTACTCTCATACATGACCTTCTTAGCTATTTAGCCAGGGTTACTTAGTATTCTAGCAATTTAAAGGAAACTTCTCAACCCTTCAAATGTCTCTTGCTAGCTTAGTTAGAATCTAGCCCTCAGCCTCTCACCATCATTCATTCTTTGCTCAATTGGGTATCACCCCAAGAGCTACCTCTCATCTTCCTTGCCTCAGCAACTTTCATCATATAGAGGATTTCATCTTTTTCCTCAATTAAGCTTCTTTCCAAGAGCTACCTCCCTTTCATCTTGTCTTAGCAGCTGATGGAGGATTTCATTTATTGTGAGATCTTCCAGCCAAGAACTTTCTTTATAGCTAAATTTTATACTAAGCTTGGCAATCAACTATCTTAAGATTTTGTAGTCCCTTAACTGTCAGCCACTAATCCAAACATTAGGCTCACACTTTGTACTTTAGATTCATACCTCACTCCTTAAACAACATCAATACATTGCTAACTTTCTGTCATAGAGGCATTAAATCTTCATCCAACTTTCTCTTTTAAATCCTACATCAATCTTCATGTCTATCCTTAACATCCTTTTTCAAGTATTTCTTAAATAGTTGATATAACATTTAACTTATTTTCAGCACATAGAATGCTCTTAGGGGTAGGCAAAATTAGCATCTTCTTCTTACAGTCTAAGAGTAATTTATTTACAAAAGCCAGTTTGTGCTATTATTCATATCATTATCAGGGAAAGGCAAACAAATCGCATTTACTGTGGTGCTACGGTGTTTATTTAGACTGGCAATGGAGAATATGGCCATGCTTCTAGTGAAAACATTCTCATGTAAATCTTATAATAATAACCTCAAGATCCAACCTCTTATCACCATTATAAACGAATAGCTTGCACTTGCATCATATCTCTAATAAGATCAGGTGACTTATGGCCTCATACTGGGATAGTACAAAGACTCTTCATGTGCTTGTGGTCTAGGATTGGCCATCTCTATAATACCATCATAAGTTTAATGTCTTGGCTTTCTATAGTTGAAGCACCATTTCATCTTACTAATCATGGCCTTCTACCATAAGCCTTTCTGCATTTAAACAAGGTTGGCTTGCCTTGTTTACTTCCTTTACTTTTTTGCCTTGCTTCTTAATCCCCTGTTATTCCTATAATATGCCTAAAAAGTTAGATAACTAAAAATACATGAGGAGTTTACGAAAACGGACAGACACCATTTTGCATAAAATTGGGAAAAGATGTTATTTTTTCCGGTTAGGCAAAAAATAAGAAAATAACATTTTTACCCTAGAAATTAAGAAAATTACAATTGTATCCCCAAAGAGCAAAATGTCACGTAAGAACTAAGCCAAAAATAGTTTTGGAAAAAATTACAGCTAATTACCTGAAAGAATAGGGGTAATTTGTAAATATATAAAATTATTGTCAAAACGAAGCTCTCGACGAGACGAGTCCAATGGTATATGGCATTGAGGGTTAATGATTAAGGATAAAGAAATAATCAGTGTCGAAAGATAAAAAAGTAACTTTACACCGATAAAGCTGTTTTTTTATCTATAAAAATAAAAAAGTAAAAAGAAAATTAGTTGGACACCACAAAAGGAGATTTTTAAAAACAGGATAATAAAGTAATACTAGACACATGTATAATTTATTCCTTTACTGATAAAATAAATTTCTCTGCAAAAGGTAACTTTACCGGTCTAAGTATAAAGTAACTAATACATGGTATTACTAAATTAGGAAAATTATGTAGTATCTTGAAGATAATATCACATTAGAATGGCTTCACTTAGCAGCCCATATGCTGCAATTATATACTTTAATATTATTTAGAAAAACTTAATGGTTAAGTCTTAACCAACCAAGGTCAAAGTCATGTAACTATAGTAATTAGGCTTCATTTTCATCCATTCCATGACCACTTCACGTGCTACATAAGTGAAAGGAGAGAGGGCAGCTGCTGCAAGTGGGAATGAGAGGGAGTTACATGAGGAAGCAAGAGAGAAAAGATAAGGAAAATCAAGGAAAAGAAAAGATAAGCCAATCCTTACTTGATTCTAGTTGCATTCTCTTTAAGTTGGTAATAGTTTGGGTTAGTTGGAATGAAATTTTCTCTCCCCCTATTATTGTTCAATTTCAGCCTAAGCATGCTAAGGGAGGGAAGTAGTTTTCAAACCATAAATTGAGGAGAAAACAAGGGATTTTACAAAAGAAAGCAAAATTGGTGAGTTTTGAAGCAAGTAGTTGAAAAATCAAGGTTTTTCTTGTGAGGGAAGATTTCAAACAACTCTAAAGAGTATCTTATTGTGGGAATATCATTAATTTGATACTAAAAATGGATTCCCCCAATGAAAAACCTTAAAGACAAGTGTTAGATTAAAGATTAAGCTTAAGATAGAAAGTTTGAGTTTTTAGGGTTTTATAGAAGCTTTATGTGATTAGCCATGGAATTAGTAGCTTGAGCAAGTATTTAATGATGTTTAGGGACTTGAGGAAGTTTAAGAAAGTTAGAGGAATCATTGGTTTCAAGAGGAAAATCAAGTGGTACAAGTAGTACATCAAGAGGTAGCTAAGTTTTATATTCTAACTTTATGTTCTTTCGTTGTCTTTCTATGATTAAATTATGTTACTATATTGCAATTGTGATTTCTTTGATTGGTTTTGGCTGTACAATGAGGGGGTTTATTCCTCGGGATATCCATTTCATAAACCGTTATGTTGTCAAAATTTTTATGACTAATATGGCAATTTATTGTTTAAATATGATTAAATGTGATCAAATATGAGTTTATGTGACATGATTGACATAATTGCATGGAATGTAATTTGCTGCAGAGATTGTCATATTGTCATCCCCTCAAGTACCCAAATGTTAGGTTTAAGCTATGTCAAGGGAGTCCAAAAGCTAAGGATGATGAAAAAAAATTAATGCTTGCTTCAATAGTTCAAGCTATGAATGTATATTTTGAAGAATTTTATGTAATATTGTATGAAGCTTTATGAGGCTTGTATCTCTGTAATTATGTTCTTTTATGTCTCTTACACTGTTGTGAACATGTTTGGACAAATATGAGCCATTTGTATTATGTTTGGTAATGGTTTAAAAGTTTAAAATGTAAATTTGTCCAAGCTGACCAATCATGAAAGAAGCAGAGGTACCCTACTCAAAATAGGGCAATTAATATACTTGTTATATATGTTGTGAAAATAAACTAAGAAATATTTTCGATAAGATAAAGAGCTTCTAAATTGGGCATGTATACGATTTATAGTGTAATTTTGAATTTAAGGGTCAAAATTGGACAGTAAGGTGAAAACTATGAATTTTACTGAAAGTATTACTCATTTTAAATGATAATATAAAATCGTACAGAGCTCCAAAAATTTAATGGTTTATATCCATGAAAATTTTAATGTCTTAAGTTTAATATACCACTAGCTCGAGAACAATTGGATAATATAATTAGAGTTATGCATGTTTTTTCCAAAACTGTTTCAGTAGAAGTTCTATTCTGACCCTTGGTAGTTTAAAATGATTCCATGCTCTGTTTTATTTGAATAAATATATAAGATAAATATGGTTGTAAAGTAGATATATAGAACTTTCTAACAATGTAAAGAAAGCATGAATTGGCTTAGATTATAATGAGAAATGAATTTTTAAAATTAGGCTAGAAAACCTAGAACGTTATTTTTGACCATTTGTAAAGTAAAAGTTTAAGTAATAAGCTATACAAATTGGCCCAACAAAATTCAAGTTTCTTATTTTTCTCATGAAGATAATCTTATTAGTTATTTCTAGAGACTCGGATCATATTGATATGATTTGTTTGGAACTAGTTATGATTTTTCAAAGTTTAGCTAAAAAATTTTGGGTACCAAATGAATAGTACCAATGTTTTTTTTTCATTTTCTCTATTTTGAACCCTATGATGATTCAAACTTCTAAAATGGTTTAATTAGACATTAGAAATGCTATGATGCATGATGATCATTTAAGTTGAATAACTTGATCATTCAAGAGGCACTATGAATGTTTAAGTTGAATAGCTTGATCGTTCAAGAGTGTCTCAAAAGAATCACCTTATTCTATCTTTTGCCATAATGGTTCAAGTTATAGCCAACAAGATAAAACCAGAAGTTTGAATGATTAAGCCAAAACTCTTGGATGATTAAGAGTCAAAAAGTTTCAAAAGTACTTTGAAAACATAGACTCAGTCATGCCTTATTTTCTTACATTATTTCCCATATATAATAGCATATGTGATACTAAATGAGCTAATTTAGAAGCTTGAATCATCATAAGATCAAATGAGAAAAATTCAAATTTTCAAAATACTATTCATTTTGTAATTTGATTTTCCCAGTTAAACTTTGAAAAATCATAGCTAATTCTAGGAAAATAGTATAAGAATGATTCAAGTCTCTAAAAGTAGCTAAAAACATTTTCTACATGGAAAAAATATAAAAATGGAACTTAATTGAGCCAATTCATTCAAAAAATTCGTCCAATTCTACTGTTCATTTAGTCAAAACTATTTTTCCAGATTTTCTGAGCCATCTTCAAAAATTCATAACAATTTGTATACTTATCCAAATCAAGTAATCTTTAGCTCTTTGGAAATTTCTTTATGTCTACTTTCCAGGCATATAAAATACTCATAAAGTAAACCAAATTTCGAATGAACAGTAATCATATATTAATAAGTACTAAGAATTGGACAGATTTGCATACCAACTTCCAAAACCAAATACAAAACATGATTGCATAATCTAAACTTGTTCAAACTAAGGTTTTAACATTAGAAGGAACTTAAAATAGCATGATGGCAGATAAGCATAGCTTCATAAATTCACACAATAATTTATAATAGCAAGAAAATAAGTCACAATTTCAACTAAAACTTTAATCTTCACTAACTTTCTCCTTGCCTCTTGTCTTCTTCGAGGACTTGCCATTACTTGAACCTATATGTTAGTGCTTGGGGGTGAGATTTGAAAAAATCTCAGCAGCTAGTTTATTTCATGCACATATATCGTTTAAGTTTCATAAATATTTCACATATAATCACATAAATCATTAAAATATCATATTATCAAGTAAAAATTTCGACAGAGTTTTCTCTTAGAAAATAGACATCCTGGGGAATAAAACCCCTCATTTTACAGCCAAAACTAGTCACAAATCAACACAAGAACAATATGGCAACAAGATATAATCATGGAAACAACAAGGAATAACATATTACAATAAAATAGACCAAGCTACCTCTTATGTGTTTCTTTACTTTTCTTCTTTGAATTAAAGCTTCCACAAGCTTCTTTGAACTCTCACAAGTCCTAAAACATCATTCAATATTCCCTTAATCATTTGAATCAAAGGGTTTCCTCATCAAGACTCACTTGAACCCTAAAATTTTGATATAGTTTATTTTAAGCTTTTTCTTGAGTCCAATACTTGTTCTTAGCTAATTTGGATCCAAGGAATCCATTTTTCACATCAAAATAAATCCAACTCCTTCCTATCATATTAAACTGATCGAAACAAGGACTTGAGGAGGGAAGAAGTGATTTTCATTTTCTTACTTCCAAACATACCAAACCTTGTTCATTTGGTATTTTCTCACACTTTCTCTACAATTTCTTGCAAGAAAACCTTTCTTTCCCTACACCCTTGATCATGGATGAAATTTACAGCCTAAGAGGAGAGGAGAAAATCATCCCAAACTATACTAAACTACTCAAAACTTGAAGGAAATCACAAAGGATCAAGGAAGAAAATTCTTATTGATTTTTCTTAGATTTTCTTCTTTCTTTTTATTCCACTTGTTCTCCACACCTTCTCCTCTTTCCTTGCTGTTTTTCAGCTGTGTTCCCTCTCTTTTCTTTGATCAAATTTCGTGCAATGGAGGGAATATATGTAAAGAAGCAAAGCCAATAACAATTTTCCACCTTTATTTCTTGAAACTTCTTGATTTTCCTTAAGGAAATGACATAAAATATTAAATAATGTTATTTTTTCATGAGTAGCTTGGTTTGCACGAAATTGGGGGTATTTTGGTCAAAAAATTTTAGATATTTACTTATCCAGATATATCCTGGATCAGTCTGAACAAATAAAGCTACTTTAATAGTATATTTTACTATTATTGGAACACTGGTTTAACTATATTGGGATATGAAATTATCATAATATCTTTATCTCAATTGATTCAAATATGAGGCCCACAATTTTTTTCTTACATTAATACTGTCTCTTCCTGCAGTTCAGACTGACTTTTATCGGGTAAGATATTAATATTAAATCCTAATTACCCAATAAATATTATTTTGATCTTAATAAATTTTATATCATATTCCATTGGTATTAACTCATTGAGAGCTTCATTTTAACTATAATTTTTTATTTTTACAAAAATGTCCTTAACTCAGGGCAAGTTTATAATTTTTAGAACTTTCGGGTTATTAGGTATAATTTTTCCCAAAATTAACAAAATTTCCTTGTCCCTCGCGTGACTCCACCACCTTTCCACCAACTCCTTTTTTTTTTTCCTTTTTCTTTTTCCTTTTCTTTTTCATGGGTAAAATCATCATTTTTTTCTTTTTTCTTTCAACCGAGATAATTGACCTCTTTACCATGTTTCATTCAAAACGGTATATACCTATTTTCACAAATTTCTTATAGATTTTAAAATATTGAGTCTCGAATATCTAGAATAAATTGTAGGATATTACATACTCTCTTTTGATATCATTTGAGAAAACAAGTTAAGGCTAATTGTAACAAGTTTAAGTGCATCCAAAGTTTTACCATCATACAACCTAAGAGAAACAAAGATGAGAATTAATCTTGAGCTCCATCTTTCTCTTGGTCTTTTATTCTCTTCAAACATTTGCTTCCTTGATATCATCATCTTTATTTTCAACAGATATTGGAGCATTCATTTATTCACTTCAAAGCTCACTTTTCCTTTTCTTTGGACAACTTACATTGAATATAACTTTTTTCAATCAAAGTAGTTAGTCCAATTCACATAATATGATGTGCATGATATAATAAACACTAAAAAACTTATCATACAAACCTTTTGCTCAATTATTTGATATCATCAAAACTTATCATGTTGGTTATCAAACCTAACATCATCATATATCTCATGAAAACATCAATTAATCACATTAAAACTTAATATGCCATATCATTTCACAAAATTTTCAGCAGAGTATTCCCTTGTAAAATGGACATCCTAGGGTCAAATATCCTTTCGTTTACTCAAAAAACAATTACAAAACATCAACAAATCAATATGGCAAGTCATCAAGCTTATAAAAATAACATAGGATAATATAATGCAAAAATGGTAAAATGCTACCTTTGAGACTTCCTTTGCTTTTCCTCTTTGGTACATCTTTTTCCTAAATCTTCCACAACTTCCTTGAACCTAAATACAACATCATACAAGCTTATAAGCCATTGGTTCGTGGTGATGCTTCATAAAATTATCACTAAACCCTAAGAATCCTATATAGTTATCCTTTTGGTTTTTCTTAAAACCAACACTTATTCTTAACAAATTTAGACCCAAGAATTCCATTTTTGGCATCATTGTCATGAAATTCCCACTCTAAATGGAACCCTGTATTGGTCGAAATCCATGAAAGAAGAAGAGAAAATGATTTCCTTTGAAATACTTCAAACAACTCATGAAATCATGCTTTAGGTTACTAGTTCATGGTTTCTCCTAAGTTGATTGCATGAAAATCCATTTCTTGGACTCCCTAGGGTTTAGGCAAAATTTTAGCATTAAGAGAGGAAGAAGAATACTCCACAAGGTACTTCAAAGTGCTCAAGAAACTAGCTTTGTATGGTAGAGAACAATTACCTTATACTTGAACTTTGATGGCTTCAAGCTTGCTCTTTCTTTTCTCTTCCTCTTTCCTACACCAAGTTCTCTTATTGCTTCTGAAATTTTCAGCTTCTCAACTCTCAAACAACACTTAGCTAATCCAGAAGGAATAGATGAAATAACACACTTAATCATGGTTTAATTTAATTAACTTTAATTAGCTAACTTGAGTTACTTTTTGGAAAAAAAAGTGATGCCTTCTTGAAGAAGTATTTTGCCAAAAACAAGTGTTGAAATCACTCCTAAGAGAAGGGGAATTTTATCAAAATACTGCATATTTTTCCTAATCGATATATACTGTATTGATTATTTTTTACCTAGACTAATAAAGTTACTTTTGTATTATTTTGTTATTTTATGGATACATTATTAATCTATAATTGTATCTATGCTTCCTTAATTATTCTGTCCCAAAAAGTATATTTATGGGACCAACATGTTTTTCCTCTCACCTTTTTGCTTTTTGTAAGGCTCACAATCTCTTTTTTTTTAAGTATATAGTTACTTTATGACGTTCAGCACTAAATTTTACTTCACATTTAATCAATTAACCTCTATGCAGTATACCAATGGATCTGGCATGTCGAAAGCTTCATTTTGACAATATTTTTAATATTTATGAAATTGCCATTGATTGGGGTAAAATTATAATTTTTAATTCTTTAGGGTCATTTCTCATAATTTCTTCTAGGGACTAAATTGTATAAAATTCTTTTTTTTAAGGACTAAATTGCATAGAATTTTTTCCCAGGGGCTACAATATAATTTTCTCATTTTCCTTTCTAACCTTGAAAATGTCATTTTTGCCCTTTTTCATATCTACCTCTGTATCTCAGGTTTTTCTATTTCCTTATACATTTTATGATATCCAGTAAAATAAGGATATGATAACAAGCATAGCAAGCACTAGCATAGTTACAAGGAATTGCTAGCTTATATTGTCAAACAACTACTAGTGCATGTTTTAGCATTAGTTATGCTTTAACTGTTGATTGGCATAATCCTGCAAGCTAACAACGTCGATCGCAATAATTAAATATCTCAGAGTATTTTGGGTGTCAAACTCACAAGGAAGTTTAAATTGCTATATAAACTAATCTCATTAAAATAATGAGTAGCAAGGAATAATGATTGAGTAGTGAATTTATGATTTAAAACAATAACAAAGATAATTAAATAGACAAATGAAGATAGCACTAATGGATTAAGGTTCACCTATTTTTAAGGGAGACTAAATTGAAATCAAACTCTAACTCTCACAGTTATAATGGGAATCATTCTATCTAATAGGTTGTACTTAATTAATTAATAATTACCTCTCAATCAAGTATTAAGCCTTTTGAGCCATGACTCTGAGCCATCATAATCATCTAACTTTATATCAAGCCTAAAGTAATTGTGTTTATCTTCCTAATTCTAGAATTAGATTTCACCTCTCAATTCATCACCTAACTATATAAAATATAAACCCAAGAGTCAAAACATGAAATTCAAATAGTCCCCCTCATGCCAAGCTATATCCTTATCCCTAACTTGGGGATTTAACAAACCATAAATAAATCAAAAATCAAAGTCACAATTTTAAGATCCCAAAACATCAATTCAAAGAAAAAGTAGAAGAAACTTAGAATTGATTAGTGTTAAAAGATGACTCCAAGCTTCTCTCTTCTTCATTGCCTTCAATCTTTCTTCTCCTTGATGATCCTTCCAAGAAACGCTCTAGGAATGCTCTGAACGGTATTTTTCAGCCTCCTAGGCTATGGTCTATATGTCTCTGGCAATCATAGAGCTTCCTATTTATAATAGATCAAGAAAACTTAGCCTCCAAGTCAATTTTTATGTCCAAAATATGCTTTTTGGGCCTTTAAATGAGCAACCCAGCACCAGATGACCCAGGAACCATCACAACTGGTGTTGAGTGGGTCCAAAACTTGTAAAATCTTCATTTGTAAATGAATCTGGCGCCAAGTGGACAACAAATTCAAATTTTTGCCTTTTCATTCTTCGAATAGGTAATTAACATATGTGCAAACAATTTGAATGCAATTTTCACCATGATGAAGTTAGAATTTAGAAAACCTCAAAGTATAAAAGTTATAGCGCTATGTCTTAGCTTTCCAACAAATCATAAATCACCACAATCAAACATCATATGTGGAAGTTATGGTTAAAATATCAATAGGTGTCAGAACTTTTCAGCATTGATGATTTGTGACCTTTTAGTTTCAAATGCCACTAAATTGGTCTTGAAATGCATCCAAACCAAAATATATGTAAAATAGAATAAATAAAATCACTTTTAAATTATATTTCAACCAATTTATAGCTCAAATGTGGGTATTTTATATACATAAAATAGACACATCAATTGCCTCTAAAGCATAACTTAATTTGGTAGTGATTTTCTTTAATCGCTTTTGATGAACTATACCATAAACATGATTTTTTTTAGTGTGGTACCCCTTTATCAAAGACCCCCATCATTGTTAAAGATTGAAGGAGATGTTGTTGCTCCCATCATCACTATGCCTTCCACTGAAGAAAAGGGCAAAAAGTACCGAAGTTTGTTGCAATTGTCATAGCAAATTGGGAGATTGTAACAACTCTTATTACATTATCCCATACTTAGTCTCTAGCTAACTAGGTGTATCTAGCATTGTGTGCAAAATCGGAGGAAACGGGACAGTGGAAAGCTTAATCTGGGGATAAAAGAGCTCCATGCTACGGCGCAGGGCTAGACCACCATGTTAAGAGAACTAAATTTTGGCCCAAAATTTTCAGGCCAAGAATCATTGGTACCATGGTGGGCTTATCTAGAGCCACAGCGAGTGAGAAAAATTTTGTATAAACCAGAAACATTTCAGTCAGATCGACGAAGGAGAAACAGAGGAGGGATCGAGGAAGATGTGCTAGGGTTGAGGCATGCATCGAGACATGCATTGAGACATGCATTAAGGCATGCATTTCATGATATATCATTTGCATACGTGTGTAACATTGATGGTATATATATGTGTGTGTGTTTGTCCTGGTTACTAAGACATTGTCTCACACCTCCCCTCCATGACTAACCTTTCAGGTGAAAACTCTGGTGCTAGTTCAGAGAGGACTATGGAGTTGCATGCCTCTCCATCTTCAAGAATCCCAAGTGTCGCACCTGGAAAAATGCGACGGAAGGAAAAAAGAGAACAAATCTGGTCTTCAAGCGAAAACCGATTTGTGAGGAGTCGCCACCAAAATTTTGAAGGAAAATCTTGAAAAACCAAATTAAAGAGGAAAAGGGTGGTCTGCGTAATCAGAGTTGGGTTCGGGAGTCGATTGTGTGTAGGGAAAGTGTTAGGCACCCCACAACACCCGTTCCTAGGAACGGTTACCTTACGTTGATTGTACAAATTAATATAGCTTTAAATATATTTTGATTTTCCTTTTATCATTCACATGCGAGAATAAGGATAAAGAAGAATTTAAGAAAATTTGAGAAATTTGGAAAACAGAATGAGGAAAATAAATTAACTTAGAAATTATAGGGATTTAAAAAATGAGGAAAAAGGAATTTAAGAAAATAAATTGGGAAATATTTATTTATTTACAAAGGCGGATTTGACCCAAGATCAGAGCTTGGGGCCTACGTACCCTGCGATGGGAATCAAAGTCCACGTAGTTCGGGACTAAAAATGCGTGTCTGTTAGTGGGTATTTTTTATTATAGCTTTTTTTTTGTAATAAGAGAAAATTGGTTGAAAATAATTTAACTTTTTGCAGACAAAACAATTTTCTGAGATTGAGTTGCTGCGTTTTAATTGACAAAAAGATAACTTAATTCCTCTTACTTACCCTTGTTTTATTTTGCTTTGAAAATATTTTTTATTTTTCTTTAATTTTTGGAAACGCATTTATTTGATTTTTAACTTTTGAAAAACCATTGTATTTTTATTTTTATTTTTATTTTTCTTTTATACTTTTGAAAAAAATTTTCCAAATAAAGAAAGTTAATCTACCTATTGCAGACTCATAGTCATACCCGATAGATCCATTCCTTAATTATCTGCAGAAGTTCTAAACCTCGCAGTACAAAGGTTTTATTACATTTTAAAATTCCATATAATGCTTTTATTAGATATTTTAAAATAAAATTTGAAAAACTTGTCACATTATTTTATTTTTGAAATATGGTTATTTTCTTAAAAGAAAGTTGTTTAACTGATATATCTACGCGGATTCACAATCTTACGCGACAAGCTCAATAAACCCGAATCCCTACGTGAGCTCCAAAAACCTCACGTGGTGTGGTTATTATATCAATTATTTCTATCATTATTTTTTTACTTTTATTTTTTTTTTATTATTATTATTTTAGTAAAATCGCTAAATATCATTATTTTGCTTAAAGCATTTTGAAATATATAGAAGTTTATGCAATAAAAAGTTATTTATTTATTTTCACATAAAATAAGATGGAAAGGTCATTGAGACCTATTATTATAATTAAACGTTATTAATACACTCGTACAGCCCCATAGGCTCATACGGTGTAATTGTTTTAAGAGTCTGCGAAGATTCACAAGCCTTTGTGACAAACATAAGAAGGAAATTCAACTCACCGATTTATGGAACCGTTTATAAGCTCGTATGACTGACTTAGTTAGTCCCTAATCGCTTTATATAACGCCTATACTCCACACCAAAAATCAAGACTTTGTGACCATTAAGAAATAAACGGACTTGAGAGGAAAAGCCCAAACTATGCTCCTTCTTACTTTATTTCATTTAAGACCCATATTTTGACAATGGAAGTCTTTCCTTTAGATGGGCCTATTCCTCAACACAAAAACCCAAACTTTGTGACCATTAGGAAACAAATGGGCCTGAAAGGAAATGCCCAAAATGACAATGAAGTTGGCCCAAAGCAAAATTCAAATCACACACCTCTCTAAAGCCCATTTCCCTAACATTTTGTCACAAACCTTCCTACTTCATAGATTATTAGTTCCGAAAAGATAAAATGCCTCACACATTCATTACTGTTTGTTCTTTAGTAATTTTATAAACACTAGTGCAACAATAATGAGTAAAAATGGAACTGAAAGATGAGACAACACCCGTCCCCGCATTTAATATATTCAAAGACCATCAGCCCAACTGCAGATACAATTTCCTTTGGCTATGCAAGCACCATTCAAAGTATCATATTGATTCATTTTCAGCACATAGACTCATACCCCAAACCAAATTTTTTTATTAAGGCTAGCACAGTTTCGGATTCCTCACAACCACAGTGCACAAGTGAAAAATTCCCTACTCAATAAAAGCACAAGCAATAAACGGTGCAATCTTCATCATAGGTTCAGCAAAATACATAGCCCAGAGGCCTTGTTTTGTACCTCAAACATGACATGCTAAACATACTAAATGCATAATCTAAATGTTGGGAGACATATACCAGTGAACACAATGATACCCAAGGAAGAATATCTATGCAAAAAGGTCCTAAGATACCGACGACAATACTCCACCTACAGCCTTGCAATGATACAACAACTCACAAACAATTGCCAAATACATCCAGAGGAACACATTTTGTGTCCTGAACAGTGACATATTGATGAGGAGTTTAATCCGTCATTGGAAATTCAAACATTTTGCATATTCGACAAATGTATAAAGACATCACATATTATGTTTCTCTGTCAAGAATACAAAAATCCTAACCAGAAATTTGAGCCATTAAACTCAACGCACCTGCATCAATCATAACCGAAGGTTACCCAGCATTTCAGTTCGTGATAGTAGCCCTATTTCTTATTGACAAGAATGAAGCAAATGGGAATGGAAGAGTATTACCTCAACTTCAATGGTTCGAATTTCTTCTTCCGATGATTCGGCCTTCCTTAATTTCGTGATCCCCTGTGCTTCTCGGCATGGCCCTGTTTGTAATTTGTCCTTTCTCCATGTTCTCGCAACTTTCTCGCGGCTTTCTTTCAATTTTCGCTCTCAGTCCCCACTCTCCCTGTTCTTTCCCTCGGCCCCAATTTCACTGCCTCTCTTGCTCCGACTCCCCCACGGCTCTAAAATCTCTCCCTTACATTTTCTGTCCCAAATTTCTAGAGCCCCTTTCTCGTGATCCCCCTTTGCAATTACTGCTCTTGGCCCTTTTATAGAGTTCCCCACGGCTGAATGGAGAAGAAATCCCGAGCATGTGGTCTTCTCCTTTTCTCTTTCGTGCACGTCTCCCTCTATTCCGGTCTATTTTCATGGAAGCTTTCTGCATTCTTCCTTTTTTGGTTTTCTTGTGGCTCCTTCGGTTTGCTCTTCCCGTGGATCTGGCTCCCTCTGTTTGCTTTTTCTTTGGTTGCCCACTATACTCAGCCTTTCTCTCCTTCTCTATCTTCCTCTGTTTAGCTTTTTAGTCCTCGGCTCCCTTTGCTTTTTAGATTGCTCCTTCTCTCTTTTCCTTTCCTTCTGCTTTTCAGTTTTCCTGCGGTCGCCTCTATTTTCTGCTCAGACTGCTTTCGGCCTCTGGCTCCTCTGTCTTCATCCAGTTTCATGCATGCCTCGGTCTTTCGCTGCTTTTCTTCAGTCTACGAGGCTGCCTCTCTCCGTGAGTCCCTCAGTTGGCTTTTTCCGGTTGCTTGCTGCCTTAATCATTTGGGGCGTAGGCTTTTGGGTCCAAGTCCATGAGCCCTCAATTGGGCTCGTGGTATCTTGGGCCCAAAATACATTTTTTTTATTCATTTGGTTTTTTTTATTTGGTTTTAGTTTTTCCCCCCCTCCTTTTTTTTTTACTTTTTTGTGTTTTAGTTTTTTATTTTATTTTATTTTTATTTTCTCTCATTTCCTTTCTTCTTTTTTTTTATTATTATTATTTTTTTTTCTCATTTATACATTATTATTTATTTTATTTTATTTTGTTTTATTGTTTGTTGTCTTGTTTTGTTTGTAAAATGCCCGGACAAAATAGGGTGTTCACACTAAGTATAATTGTAGTCGTAATTTAGATTATGTAATATTGTGCCAAGTTGCTGATAATTGAGTGTATTGCATGTTCCGTGTATTCTCGGGGAGTATTGTTGGTATATAGTATCGTGAGATCTACATACGTGCCCTGCAAGTATTGGCTGCATATTATGTGATGATAGGATGATTATAATGATGATGTATGGATGGTATGAAATGTTAGCAAGGCTGACTTCCCAAGAGGGGGGTGAATTGGGAAGATTGAACTTTTTCTGCACAAAGGGAAGTAAGTGAAGATATCACAGTATAATGAAAACAACGTGTAAAACAGAGCAAGCTGAAAAGTATAGAGATAAGGAGAAGAAAACTCAGTGGTTTATCCTGGTTCGGTCTATCCACTTGACCTACATCCAGTCCCCAAGACACCTCTTGAGATTTATCCACTATACAGCAAGAATTTCAACGGGCTTCTTGCTAAAGCCACAGTACACGAGTATGCTCTGTTTCTGAGCTCTCTCAAACTCTCCAAGCACTTTCACTATGTGCTTCCCAGTCCTCTTGTGAATTTCCCTCACAAGTAAACCTATCTTCCAGATGAAGAGTAGATTGTTTACAAAGATATAACTCTCTTGAATAGAGTAGATATGAAGGTTAAAGTACAGACAATGAAGTTGAGAGGGTAAAAGCTTTTGAGAAAAAGATTCAGCAGAAATTCGGTATTAACTAGTTTGATTCGTTACCCACAACTTCAAATGATGTTGTATTTATAGATTTAGGTCTCAAATATCCGTTAGAGACTAAATCTATCTGTTGGGGAAGTTATCCAACGGTTACTCTGAAAAACTATCCGTTTACCAACCGCATTTAATGTTTCTGACATACTGAAATTCGAATTTTGGTTGGTCAACAGACGAATTTTGAAGGAACCGAAGATTAAAGCTTCCAACGTTACAGCACGAAGTTCGTCTGTCCATGAAGTGAAATTCGAATTTTGAAGCTTACAAAACATTTTCACAATGTGACATACGAATTTTCAAGAAGAAAGTTTTTCGGTTAAGTGTGAACAGTATTTTTAATTTTCTACAATGCCTTCGAAATTCGAATTTTGGAACCCCAAAATTCGTCTGTCCCTTGAACGTTTAAAGAGGCACAGTAGATTACTTTCTTCGAAATTCAATTTTTGAAAGGGTGAAATTCGTCTGTCAGAGAGACTCTTTTCAGACTAATTTCATCATTCGAATGTTGCAAGTTCTCATCATTCGTATGTCAGTATTCTACTTTAACATACTCAAGAACTTAGCTTCTGAAATTCGAATTTTAATGTTCAAAGTTCATCTGTCAGAAAGCAGTTTTGAGACTTAAATCATTCTTGATCTCAGATGAACTTTATCAAACTTTCAGACGAATTTCTTCTATTTTCTCAAGTTTTGTTTTGTCTGAAATTCGAATTTTGAAGACTCAAAGTTTGTTTGTTGCAAAGAAGCTTCTTTCAGACTTATATGAAAATTCGAATGTTGGAAGTTCAAAATTCGTCTGTCAGAGAGCATTTATCAAACTCAATTTGATTTTGATTTCAGATGCATTTTATCATAGTTTCAGACGAATTTCTTTGGTTTTCACAAACTTCATTTTACTTGAAATTCGAATTTTGAGAGTGTGAAGTTCGTCTGTTACCAGAAAGGCTTCTTTCAGACTAGATGAAAATTCAAATTTTGAACAACCAAAGTTCATCTGACAGAGAGTCATCTCTTCAGACTTATTCAGTTTTAGCTCGAAATTCAAATGTCCAAAGGCAAAGTTCGAATTTCAAACTTGACAGTTCAGTTTAAACTTTCAACCTTCGTCTGTTTGTGGGTGTTTTCTAAATGTTTCAAGATTTAACATAAAATCAAAGTTTGAAAACATCTTTTCTTCAAATCAAAATCTTTTACCCAATCATAGCAAAAACTAAGACTCTACAAAAGATCTAACAGCAAATACTCATAAAATCTTCACTTGAAACAGCTTTGATCTCCTTTGATATCTTCAATCCAAGCTCTTGAGTGTTGGTTTAGAATCATCAAAACTCTTGATTCAACATGAAAGATATGAGATGATAGTGATATTGATGGATGACATGGGAGATATGGAGAGGTGTCATGAATGGTTTAGAGGTGTGATGATGTTTTGGACCTCGGTATGGGTCATCATTGTTGGAGTGTGAGTTTATGAGTTAGAATGGTCGTATGAGTGGGCCTAAGTGGTTTTTGAGCCCGGTATGAGAGTTTGGGCAATATAGCTCATTAAGTGATAATAGGATTCAAGGGGATCAAATCTCAAATGAGTGATTCTTTTGAGGTAAAACCTCTTTGAACAAGTTAGTTGAGCCAAATAGAACCTGTGTGAAGAGTCCCCAACTATCCATTTGCCTTTGGTGGCAATTGGAGGTGATAGGTTGTGGGTTTTGGTAAAAAAAAGTGGCCAAAATGGTGTTAGGCTTCCAAAATTTCTATACAGAGGTGGATTCAAGTGAAATTGGTGCCCATGGTTAGATTATGATGAGAGTAGCCTATAAGAGTTAGAATCAGGTCGATCAGAGGTTAAAGCAAGAAGTCATGCACATCAAAAGTTGGCCTAGAAAATCAGCAATTTACTTATATGGATTCTGATGCTGGCGCCAAGCCTTACTGCCCGGCTGAGGCCGTGGCAGTACTGTAGCAGGCCACGACCCCATCCTGTTCTGGTGCCTTTTGGTGTTTTCCCATTGCTCTGATGTTTTAGGAAGTGATTTTGATATGTTTGGTCTATGTTTGGTTAGTTATTGAAGTAATTGGTCAAGATTGGAGGTTTGTTTCGATAGGGTGTTACAGAGATGATATTAGAAATAGCGAGATAACAACATAGTTTGTTGTAACACTTTAGGAGGCTTCCAAGTCACGTAGCTAGAAGCCTTCTCATCTCATTCTTCTCACCATCATCGAATCTAGTCCTCATGCTTGTTATTGCTCCTTGTCATCAATGGGGTGCTTTGAGTTTGATTAGGGGTCTTGCAATTGCAAGGGCAAAATAGTTAGAATGCATCTCGTTGAGGGTAGAAATGTTATCAAAATTTGCATTCCTAGAAATCTAACGTAATTTCATGGTCATACTAGTGGAACCAATTCCTTCAATTTGGAACCTTGATTCAAGTGTACCAAACGTAAGTGTAGTAGGAATCCTTTTTGAATTATCTTTCCTTGCCCAGAATTTCTTGTTACCAAATGCAACATAAGAATGAGTTGAGTTTCTTAGCATAAATCTTTGAATTGTTAGAAATGTCTTACTTGTTGGTATATTGCATTACTTGCAAAACTAAATAGCGTAGACTATATATGGGCATTTCATTGATTAATTGAAGGTAGTAGTATAATTAAGAGAAAATAAGAAAGCAACATTGAGTGTGTGTATGCATGCGTATGGATTAATCCAATTTCTCTGCTCTTTGAAATGGAATATGGTACTGTTTGTAATTTTATACTTTACATAGGAGGGATCAATCAAGATTTTTAATTTTATTTTATTCTTTGGTGAATATAGGAGAGAAATAATATATTCAGATCCACAAATGCTTTTTAATAAAAGTGAAGAAAAAATAAAAGAGGGAGAGATGCGCCTAATTTATGTGGTTCTCACTTGATCAAAGCTTTCCCTTCTCCTTTTATAATCTCCCTTTTCACTCTAGTCAAAGTATTCACAATATCCTAAATAGAGATAACATTGGTAAAAATAAAAGCAATAGAGAAGTATTTCATTATTGATAGAGAAAGTCAAATACATGATCAAGGAATTGGTGCCCAATAAAAGAGGCGATTGCATAAAGGGCATTGAAGCACAAAATGAGGTAAAATTAAATAGACCATGAAACCAATGCAGCAACAACAATAAAGAACAAGTCTTGGTGAATTTGCTTCATAGTTTAGATCCATCGTCCCTGATTGCACTATAACATCATCATGCCGGTTTGAAAATGCCCAAAGTGGAGCCCAATGCCAATTATTCATATGCATGTCTCTTCCAATGTTGATTGAGGGCCTTAAATAAAAAATAATTAACCCAGTCTCCATGTTCCTGTAGAAAAGAAGTTCACTCTGCAAGATATAACACAAAACAAAACAAATATATTGAATATTAAGTTGTTTTTTAATTCAAAAAAATCCGTCAATTTTAAGGTGTAGTTTTGTGTATAAAATGAAATAATAAATAAAACTATAAAAGTACCTTCTTTTCATATTTAAAGTTAAACAAAATATATAAAAATGTTAAATAATAATTGTAAGAGTATAAAACATATTGCAAAAAATTTTTTTAAATTCTTCCTGTCTAACAGCCAGAGTTTAAGATATTTCAAAGATATGAAATTATCAAAACTTGGTAAACTGGTCCAAAGGAAAAAAGAACAATACCATCATGATTATTCAAGGGAAATGCCATCAATGTTGTAGTATTAGTATTTATGACAACCTTGAACATGAATAAAAGATAAAAGTATTTCGTTAGACAATTAAAAATAAAAGGGGATTTTCACATGAGGATTAATTTGTTGAGGTCCATTACATGAAGGACATTATATTCATTGAAAAAGCATTTAGTTATTACTACAAAACTAGTAAAATAAAAAATTGATGGAACACTTGAATAATAATCATAACTCATGCACACTATAACTCCAAATTCCAAGCAATACATGAAAAACATGTATGGTTATTCATTATTATAAGACTATAAATAGACATCGGAAAAAAGGAAAAAAAAATCCTTTTCCTTCATCAAATAAAACAAAATTTAAGAAATTTTGAGGGATGGGAGTACCGGAGCATGATAAACTCGTTCCCAAGGAAAAGGGATGATTTCACTAGGACGATTTAGAAGAAAAGCCATCAATACTATAATATTCATGACGAAATTGAACAATGATAAATGAGAAAACGATCACAATAGGTATTTAAAGGAAAAATTCGAGTTTAAGACGAATTGTGAGGTTCATACAAGAAAGACAACACATTTATTGAGAAAGATTTTAATTACTTCTACCCCAATTAATAGAAAGGTGCATGTATAGAAATTAATTGGTGTATATTAATTTCTGAAATAAAAGACTAGGAGTTATTGTCAAATAGTATTCAACTAGAAAAATACTCACTAGTCAAATAATGTTTAACTAGTAGTTATTAATTCAGGAATCAATGAGCGCATGCATACAAATCTCTGCACATGGAGTAAGATGTGTTTGTGGTGCATCTACTAATCTCTTCCACTAGTGATCAACATTCCAGATCATTCCATTAGGCAAACCCATTTTGTAACAACTCAAATTTAATTATTTCAAACATGTAAGAGGACTCATGAGAGGGTATTCTTGAAATTATACAGGACAAGAGGGGTTAGAACCCAAGGAATGAATAAAAAATGAAGCAGTTAATTCTTTCAAAAAAAATAGCCAGCACCCCAGCACCAGGATGCATATTTTAGGTATAAATACCCAACCCTAGATCAGAAGAGTGACATTTTCAGGTTGTTGAAGATGGCTCTGCTAGGGTTCTTGTTTCTGGTGTGAAGGACAAGATTGCTTGGCTTTGGGAGGCTCAAATCTTCAAGGTATGGCCTTGTAGACACTAAGTGGCCTAGTGTATAATGGTTCCATTAGAGTTTTCATGATTGCTTGGGTCTTAATTTTTGAAATACTATATATTGACCTGGATTGATCCTTCCAGTGTGGGTTGTAACACCTCACTCCAATATACCTCTTAACTTGACCATAAACTTCAAAAACCAACCAAACACAGTCCAAATGCCTCAAATTTACCTCCCAAAACAACAGAGCAGCAGAAAACCCCACAAAACACCTTGAGAAATACCAGAACAGTTGGAACAATGTACAAGGCCATGGCTGCTTCAGTACTGCTGCGGCTCTAGTACTCTCGAATCATTGGTGTCATGGCACCCCCTTGCTAATTCCATATTAGCAAAATTCAACTTCCAGGGCGAACTTCCGACGCTCATAACTTTATGCTCAGACCACCGATTGACCTGATTCCAACTCCTACAAGTCAATCTTATCCCAATCTGTCCATGGACACCAATTTCACCTTAATCCATCTTTGCATGGAGATTTTGGACACCTGACAATATTTGGTCACTTTTTGACTAAAACTCATAACAAACAACTCCCATTTGCCACCCAAGATAAATAGGTACTCAGGGACCTTTTACACAAGTCCTAATCCATTTAACCAACTTGTTCAAAGAGGTTTCATCTCAAACAAACTCCTCCTTTGATATTTGACTCTCTTGAACCTCATTTCCTCATAATGGGCTACATTCCCTAAAACATACCAACAAGGACCAAATCCATTTCGAGCTCACACACGTGACCAATTCACCCCACAGGTACATATACCAACAATATGCAACCCAAATCAACACCAACATCATACATAGCCATCACATTCAACCACCATGCATAAACATCATCCCATGTCAAACATCAATAACATACATCCATTATAATTATACTATTCTACTTTGCACAAAATACATAATCCTATACAATACATTACATAGACTGGATATTCCCATATACGATACACTACTCCCTTGCCTGTATAATGGCCCAAACTAGGGGTGTTCAATGTGCTCGATTGCCCGGTTTGCCCAATCCTACCTGTATAATATGGGCCGGGTTGGGCCAAGCCAAAAATGAAAGAACAAAACAAAAGTGAAAAACGGGTTCATTGGGCCACGAGCCGAGATGAGCCACGGGCAAGGACATGCCCATCCCTAGCCCTAGCCCATAACACACCATTTTTTTTTCTCATATGTACTCCACAGTCACAATCAGACACCCATACGATCCACACCATTTTGTCTTCATTTCATCAAAAAAAATTCACTCTTCTCTTTAAATTTCATATTCAAAATAGTCACTCTCACTCGATCTCTGCTCTTATCTCTAGTCTCAACAGTCAACACTTAGTCACACCTAACCTAGCTCACAGCTCATATCCACTGGACCACCGTGACATCGACGACACCTCCCGTCGTCCGTCTTCTCTCCTCCACTGAAGGTTGCCGCTGTCCTCGTCAAATTTCATCTTCGAATATCACCAGATTTCGTGTGTTCTCAGCCTTAAGCTCATGTTCTACAATTGTGAGCTTGAGTTCATGTTCGTGAGTGCCTTTGTGAATAATACTAGTCCAGAATCTCCAGATTTGTGTTTTGCCTAGCTCCTTCTTTCTCATCTGTCCAGGTTAGGATTTGCCATAATATAAAAATCGATTACTCACCTCGCTATCAATTCATGTCTGCATCATATTAGTGACTCACTACACTCAAATCAAATTGATAATTAATGAATTTATTTTTTGAAGTTTTCAAGTGGATTTGGCCAAGGATTGCTAGATTGGAGATTTGTTATTGTAATTATTTATGCAATTTGCAATTAGACATTTCCCCTAGGATTAGGATACGAGAGATCAAAAGAGATAGCTTTTTCTTTTTTCTGGTGAAGAATGGAAAGCATTTTCATTGCATTGCATTATGTCACTCCATAGTGTGCGTGCGTAATGTTTTTGTGAATGCTATAGTTGCTTTATATTGTCTAAGCTGTTCTTATAAAGAGATATATTGCATGTTGGCTGTTATTTTGATTTAAAAATAATGTCTAAGTAATAGAATGTATGTTGCAATCTTTTCTTTTGTTTATTAACACACAAGGCCACTTAAAAACAATATTGCAATTTTTTTTTTACATTATGTTTATTCCTCTGAAATTCTTGTCAAATTTTTGATACTTGATACACAGAAATTGCTGACACACCCCAAGAAAATATTCAACTTGCATAAGGAGAACCTAACACCAAAACTACTGCTACAACGCCTCAAAATCTAGCTGAGAAAGTCACCACCGTTGAAGGAGAAGGAGTAAGTGGAAAAAGAAAGCAACCTCCTCTAAAATCTAATGTTTGGGCACATTTTGAAAGGTTACCATTAGAACAAACTAATGGACAACATAAGACAAAATGCAACTATTATGGTACTCTATAAATGTGTCACCCTACCAAGCATGGGACAAATGCACTTAGGAGACACTTGGGAAAGTGCTACAAAAATCCGAACAAAGCTAATAAGTAGACACAATCACTATTTTCATCCTCTAATTTAGGATCTAATAAAACATTGATTCATAATGTGTTTAATCAAGAGCGTTGTAGAAAGCTGTTGCAAAAATTTTATACTATATGAGATGCCTTTTCAAACTGTAGAAGGAAAGGGTTTTATACAACTATTAAAACAGCTTGAACCTTGATTTAAAGTTCCTTCAAGAACTATAGTTTCAAGGGATTGTTTTAAGTTATATACAGAGGAAGCAAGAAATCTAAGACGGTACTTCAAGAAAGCAAAAGTTCGTGTTTCACTCACAATTGATACATGGACTTCTATTCAGAATACTAATTATATGTGCTTGACTACTCATTGGATTGATGAGGATTGGATATTGCAGAAACGAATCCTAAATTTTTATGTGGATGAAAACCACAAGGGAGAAACCATTGGAAAGGAAATTGAAAAGTGCTTGTTGTATTGGGGTGTAGAAAAGGTCTTCACCATAACAGTAGATAATACCTCTTCCAATGACACTGCAATGGCATTTCTGAACAAACGTTTTAGGAGTTGGAATGGTTTAGTATGTAATGGAGACTTCTTGCACTTGAGGTGTTGTGCTCATATCCTTAACTTGGTTGTTAGTGATGGTTTAAAGGAGATAAGCAAGTCCATTGAAGCCATTCAGAATGCAGTTAAGTATGTAAGATCTTCTCTAGAAAGGTTCCATAGATTCAAGGAACTTGTTGAAAAGGAAAAAATTGATTCCAAGAGTCTATTGAGCATGGATTGTCTAACAAGGTGGAATTCAACATACATGATGTTGGAGAATGCCATTAAGTTCAGCATAGTCTTCAAGAGGATGGAGGAAGAAGATTATGATTACCAAGACTATTTTAGGGAGAAAGAACTAATTGACCCTCCTAATTCATGTGACTGGGGTAATGCTAAAGACTTTCTTGTCTTCTTGAAGGTGTTTTACAACATAACCTTGAAATTTTCTGGACCACTTTACGTGCCCTCAAATGAATGCTTTTAGCAAATAGTTTCACTTTATACATTATTGGCTGCAACATGTGGATGTGATTTCAATCTTCTATTGAGTGACATGGCTAGAAGAATGTAGAGTAAGTATAATAAGTATTGAGGGAAGCTAGAGAACAATAATTCATTGTTAGTGATAGCAGTGATACTTGACCCTAGGTATAAATTGAAATATGTCAAGTTTGCTTTTAAGGATATGTTTGTTGATGCTGCACAGTGTGAAGCCATGACAAAGAAAGTGGTAGATGTCTTGTATCATCTTTATGAGCAATATTCAAGTGGGGTCCTTGACACACCGCAACAAGCAAGTACATCTGGTGAAAGTAGTTTTCCCTCTATTGGTGTGAGTCCAATATCAGTTCCTGATCATGAAGCCATCCCTTTCTTGACTCAAACAATACAGAGGTCCATAGCCTCAACAGAGACTAAGCTTCCATCAGAGAAAAATGCAGAGGTGGACAAGTATCTTTGAGCTGAGTTAGCTAACATACGTGACCCAAAATTCCATATTTTGGAGTAGTGGAAAGTGAATGATGCTAAATATAAAGCCCTTTCTTTAATTGCTCATGATTTGTTGGCTATGCCTGAATCTACAGTGTCCTTAGAGTCCACTTTTAGTATTGGGGGTTGTGTGCTGCATACTTTCAAAAGTTCACTTTCTTCAAAGATGGCTGAGGTATTTTTTTTCAAATAAAATTGGATATCTTCACTGACTACAAAATTGAAAGAACTTGACATTGATAATTATGATGATACTGACTGTGTAGTAGCTGGTAATCTCATCATATTCACAATATGTTTGTTTTATTTGTTTTTTTGTTTGTTCATAGTATGTTAATTAGTTAATCTTAGCATGTTTGACTTGTTTTGTTTTGTTGTGCAGAAGAGGTAGAAGTTACAAATTCACCTATCTCAGATGAAGATGAAGGAGAAGAACCAATGAAGATTGATTAACTTCATTGCTATGTTATTTCTTGTTGTTACCTTGTTATGGGTCTTTAAGACTTAAGAATGAAACTTTAGGTCATGGTTTGTGTTGTTAACTTAGGTTCATGGATGTGTTAACTGTCATGTTATGGATCTTTAATATTTATGACTTTATGATGTTGTACGATGACAATATGTAATATGTATGTTATAGTGTTGTACTTCTTTTTTAGTTTATGATGTTGCATTACTTTATTGTTATCATTGGTTTGAAACTTTAATATTGTTTATGTCTTATGAATTATGATGATGGAGATTGGAGAGGTGGAGTTGGGAACAAGTTTTTTATCAAACTTGTCAAACCACATTTTGTACCTATTGTTGGCTGGACATAAATCACAGGTATGCAATATGCAGTATTTCCTTTTGTGGTTGTTTACTTGATAACTGAGAATCTGAGATATTGAAAATTTATTTAGTTTTTTTTGCATCTCAGGTTTCACAATGAAATATCAAGTAAACCCTTTGGTCATTTACACCAGTACTAAATGTGAAGAAGCCTTCTTATCTGCTCTGAACGAAGTGGTATGATTCTTATTACGTGGTCAGGTTATAAAATATCAAATTCTAGGACCTTAAACTATATTATTGATGCAGATGATCAAGTAGACGATGCTCCTACAATAAAGTTTGTGAAAAGTTCAATATTTAGCTATAAGCAAGCATGGCACAGGTATTGAATTGTTATTATGATCTTAAAGAGAATCTAGACTTCTGAAGTGTTTGCATTGCATTTATCAGTGATGTCTTGAACTTTCAGAAGACATGGTTTTGTATCTTTTAAAGTATTGAAATATTTAAATACTCAACTTTGTCTATTCTTCATAATTCACATTGGAAACATGCTTGTTCTTGTGTATTTTCAGGTTAGAAAATGACATTATGATATGACTTATTGCTAAATTTGGTGTTAGCTGGCTATGTTTTTATTTTTATAGGTTTTTTCGGCAAATTTTTTTCAGGATTAGGCTAGCCCTATTCGGTCCTATTATGGCCTGTCCAGTGCAGGGCACTTTGGGCTGAGATAGGCCACAGGCTATGTAACATCCTGAAATTTTTATGGATAATCGGGGCTCAATATTTTGAAATCTATAATGAATTTATAAAAATGGATGTACATCATTTGGTATGAAATAGGACAAAGAAGTTAATTATCTCAGTTGAAAGGAAAAAGAAAAAAATGACGATTTTGCCCCTGGAAGGAAAAAAAAAAGAAAAAGAAGAAAAAAAGAAAAGGAAAAAGAAAAAGAAGAAAAAAAAAAAATTTCAAGTCGGTGGACGCAGGAGGATGTTGAAGGAGAATTTATGAATTTTGGGGTAAATTACACCTGATGACCCGAAAGTTTTAAAAATTATAAATTAGACCCGGGTCAAGGGCATTTTTGTAAATATGAAAAATTATAGTCAAAATGAAGCTCTCAATGAGTTAGACCCAATGGAATGTAGTAGGGAATTTATTAAGGTCAAAATCATATTTATTGGGTGATTAGGATTTAATATTAATATTTTACCCAATAAAAGTCAGTTTAGACTGCAGGAAAAGGCAGTATTGATCCAAGGATAATGATTGGACCTTGTTAAAAAATATTTTGGGTCTAGATAATGATTTTGGACCAAAAGTAATGGTTGGATAATCATGTACCAATTTAATGATAATTTTGGTAAAAATACCCAATCGGTACAAGTAAATCTAATCGGTAAAGGGTATTTTGGTCCATAAAAATTATTGAAGCAATTTTTGGCTAAAAAGTAAGGTGAGCCACGTCTGAATCATCTCATGGACACATGTGGAATTTTTTAAAAGCTTTCTAAAAGAAAAGTAAAGGAAATTAGATATAAAAATAAATTTAAGTGATTATATTATATAATTATCATTTCAAAACATCATTTCATCTTCCCCACGAGAAAGTAGACGCTGGTTCAGTGCATAAACAAGCTAGGAACGCGTGAGAGAGAGAGAGAAAAAGGAAGAAGAGAAAATCACAAGATTTGTCCCAAAACTTCAAGGTATTATCTTATAACCCTTTTCTTGTGTCTCCTAGCAATTTTGAGGGATTTTAATGGTTATTTTCCCTCTATTTTCTTACTGAAAGTTGCTACCTAGAGAGAGAGTAGAGAGAGAAAATGAAGGTATGAAAAAACTAAGCCATGAAAGGGTTATATAGGCCATAAGGTGCAAGAATATGTCATTGGATCACAAATTAATCGGTTAGTTATTTTTCTATAGTTTATAATAATTTTCTGCCCAATTAGGGTTCATTATAGGAAGGGAATTTCAAGTTGTTGACCTCAAAAATGGATTTCTTGGGTCTAAAATAGGTTAGAACAAGTATGTTGTACAAGGAATGCATGATGGATAACAAAGTGCAAATTTTAGTTCAAGTAAGCACTTTGTGAATGAAATTGGATAACTAGTGGTTAATGACATTACTTGATTATGCTATAGGATCCAAAGGAGGGTTAGAAGATTAAGGAAAAGGTTTTCAAAGTTTGGAGATTAGCGGAAAGCCCAAAGGTAGTTAACTCACCTATCTATGCTTATGTATTATCATTGATGTTGCTTGGTTTGAATGATGTGTTTAATGTTTGGAATGTTGTCTTGTGATGATTTGGTATTGTTGGTTGGATTGTTTGAAGGGTAATGTGACCCTGGATATGTCTAAATACAAGGGGAAGTGCTGCCCAAATTTTTATAAAATGGTTATGCCAAAATGATTTGATTGCATGCTTAATGTGTTTTGAGATGAATACTTGCAATATATATGATGATATGTGTGCATGATGGTAGTTACTACTGAGATTCTTTGAATCTCACCCCTCTCCAAATGTCTAACAAATTTTAGGTTCAAGTTATGGCAAGATTATCCAAGAAAGGAAAGGCAAGGAGAAGCAAAGTAATATTCAAGCTAATGATACTTAGGTGGATACTATTATATGAGAGGTTATGTAAAACCTTATGGGATATGATCATGCTATGCTTCCATGTTAATATTTTCCTCTAAGTTCTTATGGAGTATCATGTAAGATAAAGGCAAGTCATGACTATTTATGTATATATGAGTGTGTATTTTGGAATGTTGGGAGAATGCAAGAGACCTTTCTGAACATGGTTAACAATTCGAAGTACTGTACATACATCGATATGTTCAATGTATTAGTGTTTCATATGTATGGAAACTAGACATGTGTAGCTTTTCATAGACACAAAGATCACTCAATTTGGAGTTGTGTATGATTTATGGTGATTTTTCAAAGTTATGGTCAGAATCAGAAATTTTCAAAAATGACCATTGCTACAGTACATATAATATGAACTTTCTGTATAAGTTGGCCAAGTAACTTCCCTGTTCAACATTTTTTCCATGTATAGAATCTTTTAAGCTATATTTAGAGACTTGAAACATGTCAATATGATTTTTCTTGATTTAGTTATGAATTTTCAAAGTTCACTGGGTAAAAAGAAGTTAACCAAGGGAATGTTACCCGAAATGAAATAAATTGGTTTAAGTTTGTTTTATATAATCAAGTCTCTAATTAAGTATTGATGGACTTAAATATAGTTTAATACATGGGAAATGAGTCTAAGTATGAGGTGTTACATTTTTGGTATCAGAGCAGAGATTCAGGCAAAAGGAAAGTTTGAATATGTAGAAATTTGTTATTATTCCTTTGGATTGGAATAACTAATTATATATGCTTTTGTGCTTTGATGAAGGTAAAGATGCCATCACCTAGTCAAAGCAAGATCATTGAACCTTATGGTAGGATGGATCTAGATTGGGGTGAGAGTGTAGGCTCCAATAGTACTATGAAGGAGGAAAGGGAAGTGAATTCTGGAGAAGGTACTTCAAAATTAAAGCAAGAACCAATAATAGCTATGCCTCCTGATTATGAAGGGAAAATTGAAGAAGAAGATGTTGATTATGAGGCAGGGTTTCTCTTGGATCCTGAAAATAGTACTGATGGGCCTTGTGATGAGGAGTACTTGATATATAGGATAGTAAGGAGATGTTTCAAGGAAAGTGCTAAGTATCGTCCAGTTCCTAAACAGATTCCTACATTTATTAGCAAGGTAGTACAAGTAAAGCAGTTTTTCGCCGAAAAAGGGTTGCATTACTCAGAAAAACTGTGGATCGATACTATGGTGAGACAAATCCCTAGAGACTTATTTTGGACAACCATTCACAATAAGTTGATGGATCAAGAATTCTCTTGTCTTGAGCATTGTGTAGAGGTTTGTACTGAAGAAGGCAAGACACGAGCTAAGAAGCTGAGGTGTAAGAAGCCTAGGCCACCGCTTGATGATGCCGAATCAAGCTCGGAAAGGCCTTGATGACTAGTTATAAAGATGTTTATGTGCATATGTAAAAATGTGAATAGTAGAACTGCAAATTTTGATGTATATAAGCAGTTGAATGTTAAAAGCTTAGAGCTATGCTAATGTATTTGAGATATGAGAACTTGCATGTACAAAGTTGCTATATATAAATGAAATGTTTTGTTTTGTATATTTTTAGTGCAATTGCTTTACATTTATGAATTGAATTGTTTATATAGTTAAAGATGGTTCGAACAAGACAACAAACTCAAACAGTAGTCTCTGAGCAACAATCTAGGGAAGAGCCTCAAGTTGATCCTCTACAAGTTATAATGCAAAGATTGGATCAACAACAACGAACCATTGAGCAATTGCAACAGAGTATAGAAGCACAAAGACAAGAACCACAAGCAAAAGCTAATCAGCCACCAGTGCCATAAGTTGTACAAGTAGAGCAAGCAGCTGGAGCAGTAATTGATGAGCAAAACATGATCGTAAATTTCAGGAAATATCAGCCTCCTACATTTGATGGTAGGTTTGATGTGCAGGCTGCAGAAGATTGGGTTCTTAGCCTGGAGAAAATTTTTAGATTGATGAGATGCAGTTCAGAAATGAAAGCATTATTAGCCACATACATGCTCGAAAAAGAAGCCGATAGATGGTGGCGTAATACGGAATTGATCATGCAGGCTAGAAATGTTCCTCTAACATGGGAGAACTTCTTGGGACAGTTCTATGATAAATATTTCCCGCGATCAGTAAGGGATGAGAAAGAAGCCAAGTTTATTACATTAATACAAGCGGAAGATCAGTCCGTAGATGAGTATGTGGCGATGTTCATCCAGTTGGCTAGGTACTCTACTTATCTCCAACAACATGATGATGAAAGATGGAAAACTGAAAAGTTGGAGAGAGGACTTAGACCTGCTATTAGAGAACGAGTAGCTCCAATGCAGCTCAGAACTTTTAATGCATTAGTTGAGGTAAGTAGAATAACGGAGAATAGTTTGAATCATAAGTTTTTGACATCTGCTCCATCAGCCGATGCTAAGAAGGCTGTAGAGGTTACCAATTTAGGAGGACCCAGTCAAAAAAGAAGGAAACCCTGGAATAGTAATAACAGAAAGCCCAAGAGAGGTGGCAGACAAGGAGGACGAATAATGCAAAGAGATATACAAAAAGAAGCTAGGGAAGCTCCAGTTTGTGATCAGTGTGGTAAAGCTCATGGCGGTAGACCATGCCTAGCCGGACAGAATGTATGTTATCGATGTGGCAAGGCTGGACACTATGCTAGAGATTGCAGAGTAGATTTGGCTCGTACCAGACCCCAGGCACAAGGAAGGGTCTTTGCTCTTACGCAGCATGAGGCTCGACAGTCACCTGATCTTATAGAAGGTATGATTAAAGTTAATGAGTATCTTGTATATGCCTTGTTTGATTCAGGTGCTAGTCATTCATTCATTTCTTATAAGTGTGTCAAAGGATTGGGTCTGCATGTTACTGAGCTACCTTATGATCTTCATGTGTCCACACCCACGGGTAACCATGCTATTACATCCCATGTCTGCCTGAATTGCATTGTCCAATATGAACATTGTTGTACCACACTAGATCTCATATGCATGCCATTCCCAGATATCGATGTTATAATAGGCATGAACTGGCTTTCCACAAATAACATTCTCCTTGATTGTAAGAACAAAGCCTTGATCTTACCTACTCCAGAAAGTGTTCTAAATACTGAGGTTAAGCTAAATTTCATATCGACCGCTCAAGCTGAGAGATGTTTGGGGAAAGGATGTCAAGCCTATTTAGTTTTCTTTTCAGTAAATGTTGAGGTTGATGAGGGGATTGAAGAAATACCAGTAGTAAGAGATTTTTCCGAAGTGTTTCCTAAGGATTTTAAAGACTTACCACCTGAAAGAGAGGTAGAGTTTTCTATAGACCTTGTGCCAGGAATAAGTCCAAAATCAAAGGCACCATACAGAATGGCACCACCTGAATTAGCAGAATTAAAGAAACAGATAGAAGAGCTATTGGAAAAAGGTTTCATCAGACCAAGTGTTTCTCCTTGGGGTGCTCCAGTGTTATTTGTAAAAAAGAAAGATGGGAGCCTCCGATTATGTATTGACTATAGGGAACTAAACAAAGTTACTATTAAAAACAAATATCCTTTACCTAGAATTGATGATTTGCTAGATCAGTTGGCGGGAGCCACTGTGTTTTCAAAAATCGATTTAAGATCTGGATACCATCAATTACGGGTTAAGGCAGATGATGTTCCCAAAACTGCTTTTCGAACTCGTTATGGGCATTATGAATTTTTAGTGATGCCATTTGGTCTAACAAATGCCCCAGCAATATTCATGGACTACATGAACAGGATTTTTCGGCCCTACTTAGATCAATTTGTGGTAGTTTTCATTGATGATATCTTAGTGTACTCCAAATCTTTAGAGGATCACGAGATGCATTTGAGAATAGTCTTGTCTGTTTTAAAAGAAAAGAAATTGTATGCTAAACTGAGCAAGTGTGAGTTTTGGCTCACAGAAGTGCGGTTCTTAGGGCATGTTGTTTCCAAGGACGGGGTCGCAGTAGACCCAAGTAAAGTTGATGCAGTCCTAAAGTGGGAGCAACCCAAGACCGTCACTGAGATAAGAAGTTTCCTTGGTTTAGCAGGTTATTACAGACGATTTATACAGGACTTTTCTCGAATTGCATTGCCGCTTACAAAACTTACTAGGAAAAATACACCTTTTGTGTGGGATATGAATTGCGAAAATAGTTTTAATGAACTGAAGCATAAGTTAACTACCCCACCTGTATTAACTATACCTAATCCTAAGGAACCTTTTGTGCTTTACACAGATGCAAGTAAGCACGGATTGGGTTGTGTCTTAATGCAGAATGATAGAGTAGTAGCATATGCTTCTCGACAGTTAAAACCGCACGAAGAAAACTATCCTACACATGATTTAGAACTTGCGGCTATTGTTCATGCTCTAAAGATATGGAGGCATTTTCTCTACGGTGGAACTGTAGAAGTGTTCTGTGACCACAAAAGCCTCAAATATTTAGAAGATCAAAAAGAATTGAATGCAAGGCAGAGGCGCTGGATGGAATTGTTAAAAGATTATGATCATTCTATAAAATACCATCCAGGGAAAGCTAATGTAGTGGCTGATGCACTTAGTAGAAAAACTGTTCACGTAGCCTATATGATGATCCATGAAATGAAAATGCTGGAAGATTTTAGGGATATGTCCTTGTTTTTACAATTACATGAGACCAAAATTGGTAATGACTTTTTACAAGATTTAATGAAAGCCCAGCAGAATGATGAGTTTGTACAAGTAGTTAAAGAAAAGATGAGTCAAGAAGAAATGCAGGAATTCAATGAGACAAATGATGGTCTGGTCAAGTTTCAGAAGAGAGTATATGTTCCTCCAGTAGCAGAGTTAAAGGAAAAGATACTAGCAGAGGCACATCAAAGTAAATACACTATTCACCCAGGTATTACAAAAATGTATCATGATTTAAGAAAATTGTTTTGGTGGCCTGGGATGAAAAGTGATATTACCCAGTATGTTTCTAAGTGCTTAGTATGCCAAAGAGTTAAAATAGAACATCAGAAGCCTGCAGGGATGTTACAACCTTTAGATATCCCTAAATGGAAGTGGGATAGTATATCAATGGACTTCATTATGGGATTACCTAGAACATCATCAGGATATAATGCTATATGGGTTATAGTAGATAGGCTCACAAAGTCAGCCCATTTCATAGCCATGAAATCAACATATACATTGGATAATTTGGCACAGTTATATGTTAAAGAAGTAGTGAGACTTCATGGAGTACCCAATAGTATTATTTCAGATCGTGACCCAAGGTTTACATCGAATTTTTGGAAGTCATTGCAACAGGCCCTAGGTACTCAATTGAGATTCAGTACAGCATATCACCCACAAACTGATGGACAAACTGAGAGGACAATTCAAACATTAGAAGATATGCTAAGGGCTTGTGTGCTTGAAATGAAGGGAAACTGGGATGTATACTTACCACTAGCAGAATTCGCATATAATAACAGTTATCATTCCAGTATTCAGATGGCTCCATATGAAGCGTTGTATGGCAGAAAGTGCAGGTCACCATTGTGTTGGACGGAGTTAGGTGAGAGACAATTGATTGGTCCAGAAATTGTTGACCAGACCTCCAAACAAATTGAAATGATAAGAAAGAAATTACTAACGGCTCAAAGTAGGCAAAAGAGTTATGCAGATAAAAGGAGGAAGCCGTTAGAATTTGAAATAGGAGATCATGTTTTCCTCAAAGTATCTCCCACGACTGGAGTTGGTCGGTCGCTTAAGACCAAAAAGCTTAGTCCTAAGTATATAGGACCTTTCGAAATTCTCTCAAAAGCTGGACCTGTAGCTTATAAATTAGCCTTACCACCAAATTTGAGCCAAATACATGATGTTTTCCATGTCTCCCAGCTAAAGAAATATCAGCCCGATCCTTCACACATTATAGAATATGAATGCATTGACTTACAAGATAATCTTTGCTTTAATGTTATACCTGAAAAGATTATAGATTATCGAGTCAAGCAGCTGAGGAATAAAGACATTCCTCTAGTGAAGGTGGTTTGGAAGGGCTTAACCCCAGAAGAAGCAACCTGGGAGATGGAGTCAAACATGAGACAGAAGTATCCAGAAATATTTACTTAAGGTATGTTTTAAATTTCGAGGACGAAATTTGTTTTAAGGGGGATAGAAATGTAACATCCTGAAATTTTTATGGATAATCGGGGCTCAATATTTTGAAATCTATAATGAATTTGTAAAAATGGATGTACATCATTTGGTATGAAATAGGACAAAGAAGTTAATTATCTCAGTTGAAAGGAAAAAGAAAAAAATGACGATTTTGCCCCTGGAAGGAAAAAAAAAAGAAAAAGAAGAAAAAAAGAAAAGGAAAAAGAAAAAGAAGAAAAAAAAAATTTCAAGTCGGTGGACGCAGGAGGATGTTGAAGGAGAATTTATGAATTTTGGGGTAAATTACACCTGATGACCCGAAAGTTTTAAAAATTATAAATTAGACCCGGGTTAAGGGCATTTTTGTAAATATGAAAAATTATAGTCAAAATGAAGCTCTCAATGAGTTAGACCCAATGGAATGTAGTAGGGAATTTATTAAGGTCAAAATCATATTTATTGGGTGATTAGGATTTAATATTAATATTTTACCCAATAAAAGTCAGTTTAGACTGCAGGAAAAGGCAGTATTGATCCAAGGATAATGATTGGACCTTGTTAAAAAATATTTTGGGTCTAGATAATGATTTTGGACCAAAAGTAATGGTTGGATAATCATGTACCAATTTAATGATAATTTTGGTAAAAATACCCAATAGGTACAAGTAAATCTAATCGGTAAAGGGTATTTTGGTCCATAAAAATTATTGAAGCAATTTTTGGCTAAAAAGTAAGGTGAGCCACGTCTGAATCATCTCATGGACACATGTGGAATTTTTTAAAAGCTTTCTAAAAGAAAAGTAAAGGAAATTAGATATAAAAGTAAATTTAAGTGATTATATTATATAATTATCATTTCAAAACATCATTTCATCTTCCCCACGAGAAAGTAGACGCTGGTTCAGTGCATAAACAAGCTAGGAACGCGTGAGAGAGAGAGAGAAAAAGGAAGAAGAGAAAATCATAAGATTTGTCCCAAAACTTCAAGGTATTATCTTATAACCCTTTTCTTGTGTCTCCTAGCAATTTTGAGGGATTTTAATGGTTATTTTCCCTCTATTTTCTTACTGAAAGTTGCTACCTAGAGAGAGAGTAGAGAGAGAAAATGAAGGTATGAAAAAACTAAGCCATGAAAGGGTTATATAGGCCATAAGGTGCAAGAATATGTCATTGGATCACAAATTAATCGGTTAGTTATTTTTCTATAGTTTATAATAATTTTCTGCCCAATTAGGGTTCATTATAGGAAGGGAATTTCAAGTTGTTGACCTCAAAAATGGATTTCTTGGGTCTAAAATAGGTTAGAACAAGTATGTTGTACAAGGAATGCATGATGGATAACAAAGTGCAAATTTTAGTTCAAGTAAGCACTTTGTGAATGAAATTGGATAACTAGTGGTTAATGACATTACTTGATTATGCTATAGGATCCAAAGGAGGGTTAGAAGATTAAGGAAAAGGTTTTCAAAGTTTGGAGATTAGCGGAAAGCCCAAAGGTAGTTAACTCACCTATCTATGCTTATGTATTATCATTGATGTTGCTTGGTTTGAATGATGTGTTTAATGTTTGGAATGTTGTCTTGTGATGATTTGGTATTGTTGGTTGGATTGTTTGAAGGGTAATGTGACCCTGGATATGTCTAAATACAAGGGGAAGTGCTGCCCAAATTTTTATAAAATGGTTATGCCAAAATGATTTGATTGCATGCTTAATGTGTTTTGAGATGAATACTTGCAATATATATGATGATATGTGTGCATGATGGTAGTTACTACTGAGATTCTTTGAATCTCACCCCTCTCCAAATGTCTAACAAATTTTAGGTTCAAGTTATGGCAAGATTATCCAAGAAAGGAAAGGCAAGGAGAAGCAAAGTAATATTCAAGCTAATGATACTTAGGTGGATACTATTATATGAGAGGTTATGTAAAACCTTATGGGATATGATCATGCTATGCTTCCATGTTAATATTTTCCTCTAAGTTCTTATGGAGTATCATGTAAGATAAAGGCAAGTCATGACTATTTATGTATATATGAGTGTGTATTTTGGAATGTTGGGAGAATGCAAGAGACCTTTCTGAACATGGTTAACAATTCGAAGTACTGTACATACATCGATATGTTCAATGTATTAGTGTTTCATATGTATGGAAACTAGACATGTGTAGCTTTTCATAGACACAAAGATCACTCAATTTGGAGTTGTGTATGATTTATGGTGATTTTTCAAAGTTATGGTCAGAATCAGAAATTTTCAAAAATGACCATTGCTACAGTACATATAATATGAACTTTCTGTATAGGTTGGCCAAGTAACTTCCCTGTTCAACATTTTTCCCATGTATAGAATCTTTTAAGCTATATTTAGAGACTTGAAACATGTCAATATGATTTTTCTTGATTTAGTTATGAATTTTCAAAGTTCACTGGGTAAAAAGAAGTTAACCAAGGGAATGTTACCCGAAATGAAATAAATTGGTTTAAGTTTGTTTTATATAATCAAGTCTCTAATTAAGTATTGATGGACTTAAATATAGTTTAATACATGGAAAATGAGTCTAAGTATGAGGTGTTACAGGCTAAAAAACCAGTCCCAGCCCTTCTTTGTGCAGAACATCGGGCATAGGCTAGTTTGATCCTATCCCAACCCTAGCCCAAACCATTGCACTGATACCAAAATGTAATACCTCACTCAAATATAGCTCCTAACTTGACCATAAACTTCAAAAACCAACCAAACACAATCCAAACATCTCAAATTTACCTCTCAAAACAACAGAGCAATGGAAAAAGCCACAAAACACCTGGAGAAACACCAGAACAGCCAGAACAATGTGCAAGGTCATAACCGCTATAGTACCGCTACGGCTCAAGTACTCTTGGATCACTGGCGTCACGGCCTCATTTCTTGGCACCGTGGTACCCCTTTGCTGATGCCATATCAGCAAAATTTAACTTCCAGTGTAAACTTCCAACACGCTTAACTTTATGCTCAGACTTCCAATTGACCTGATTCCAACTCCTACAAGTCAATCTTGTCTTAATCTATCCATGGACACCAATGTCATCTCAATCCATCTCCATATGGAGATTTTGGATACCTGACATCATTTTAGTTACTTTTTGACCAAAACTCACAACTAACAACTCCCATTTGCCACCCAAGGAAAATGGGCACTCAAGGACCGTTTACACAGGTCCTAATCCACTTAGCCAACTAGTCCAAAGAGAGTTCATCTCAAAGGAATTCCTCCTCTAAGATTTGACCCCCTTGAGCCCTAATTCCACATAATGGGCTACATACCCAAAAACATACCAGTAAGGCCCAAATCCATTCCAAACTCACACATGTGACCAATTCACCCTACAAGTACATACACCAACCATATACAACCTAAATCAACACTAACATCATAGATAGCCATCACATTCAACCACCATGCATAAACATCATCCCATGTCAAACATCAATAACATACATCCATTATAATCATACTATCCTACTTGGCACAAAATACACAACCCTACACAATACACTACATAGACTGGATATTCCCACGTACGATACGCTACTCCCTTGCTTTCTCTAGACTAGTGTCAAAACCTTCACCTGAAATGTTAGTTCATGGGAAAGGAGTGTGAGACAAAATTTCAATAACCGGGGATAACCACACACACACACACATATATATATACATAACTCATACAATCACATGAATGCACTATGAAATAGAATGGAATGCATGTCTCCCTCGCACACAGCTAGAACCACGAGTTGTTATCATAATAAGATATTTAGTGTAGATAATTCCCTTCCAATAGTCAGTGAAGATTGATTCTGAGACATTACCAAGCTCACCTCCCATTAGTGCACCCAGCCAAAGGTAACACTAATGTTCGGATCATGGCTCTCTTTCCCCTTTCCCACCATGAATTGGCAGCAATTTAAGGAAGGTGCAGTCTACTGCGAGCTTTTCCCTCCTAGCCATAGGGGGCGATTTGGCTATAGGTATCCCATCCTTATCCTCCCTAATCATATATCATATCATATCATCGTCACCACTCGATCACCATATACCTCGCAATGTCATGTGATGATGCTCATATCATATAATCATATAATCATCATCATCATGTTTCATAATGTCATGCTATACATCATGTAATGTCATATCATAATCATCATCATCATCTCTAATCATTATCATAATCATCATACATAATGTGTCTAGCTGTGTACATACCACGATATATATAGAGAAAACTATCCACACATGTCAATATCGTGGTATGAATGGAAACATGCATATATATACACATATATATATATACCATATCATACAATATAAACACCCAGTTACCTAAGGTTGTCAATACCACACACGCGCGATTCCATGAGCTTATTGGGTTGTCCAACACACTCGTACCCCTTTCGGCTAACCAATTACCTCTACAATACCATAAAACCTCAATTAATACAATATACCACTTAACCAAAAACCACAATTCAACTATTTAGGCCTAGCCCAAGGTTCCAACATTATTTTCATACACCATTGAGCTCCTAGAAATCATTTAAACTCTACTCAACCACATATACTTCGGATTTCCAAATGCCTCAACTAAAAATAACCTAGGGTTAAGCTTAAATCATGCGTACTTCTTTCAAAACTCACACCCCCAAGCATCATAAACACCAAATCACACCTCATTAATCATAGTTCATCCATTTTAATCGGTAGATTTCAGCCAAACCGAAGATCCCAACATATACTCGAAAAATCCCAACTCAAAACCAAAGAAAATGAAGAGAGAGGAGTAAGGATCACTTACCAACAAGAATCCAAGATTATAGAGTCCAAAAACCACTCCCAAAGGCCAAAGATTCAAAGCCTTTACGCTGCTTCTTCTTTTTTCCTCTATTTCTCTCTCACTCTCTCCTTCTCGATCCGATTGAACTGATTCTAATTTAAGCAAAATTTTGCTCGCTCACCATGGCGCCAGTAAGCTCGCTGCAATCAGGAGCTCTTCTGTCCCCAAAATGAGCTTTCATTCGCCCTATTTCCTCCAATATTGCATACAATGCCAATTACACTTGGTTAGCTAGAGACTAAGTTAGGGACAATGTAATAAGGGTTGTTACATGTGTGTTGTTAGATCTCTAATAGCCTACGAACAACTTGAGGTAACTAGGAAGTAATTTTTATTTGTTGCATTTGTTCTAAACTTTTCATACCATGATATGAATCTTTATGGCATGGCTAGTAAGTTTCCTTGTACTCTTTACTCTTTTTGAAACCAATGGCAAGAAACGAGAATTTGCTGGATGAAAATGCATACACAAGCAAACTTAAAATTTTGCATGATATATATATGATTTATAGTGCATCCCCATATATATATATATATCTTATATGACATAATAGTGCTAGCAAAGTAGTACATATGATGAAAGGGCATGTTAACATGACATAAACTACACCAAATTAGTCATTTTGTCATGGAATATTCTTACAAACTAAATTTTAGTGAGAATTTCTCATGGAACTTCTCACAGATATTCATTTAGGAGACATTTCTCATGATCATTCTCACATAAATGAGGTAAAGAGAAAAAACCGTGAGAAAGGTGTGAGAAAATATGTGGGCATTTTTGCGTTTTATGGTGGGAAGTTGAGCCAAATCTTCCCATGGAATTGTCCCGTGTGAAATTTTGAAAGAAAATCTCTCCCACGTCTTCTTTTCTCTCTGTATGGTATTTCTCTCGAACTACATTCCATGAGAATTTCTCACATACTTCTGTTCATGAGAACAATGTCAACATTCTTTCACATTGGTTTTTTCTCACGCATACATTGGCATAAAGACTTCTCATGGATATTTATCCATGAGAATTGCTTACATAAAGAAAATCCATGAGAAGTGACAAAGCTTTATCTAGTTTTTCTTTTGACATAAGTTTTCTCACAGCTAAACAGCCAAGAAAAATTCTCTCAGGTCCTATTTCTGTGACAAGATTTCCATTGTTAGTACTTTCTCGTGATATGTATTTCTCATGGAGATGGTTCCATGAGAATTTCTCACAGAGTGGGTTCCGTGAGAATACGTCCTTTCAAAAAACTATCCCCGCATTTCATATTAAGAGAAATCTAGTTTGCTTTAAAATTTAAATTTGGTTCTAAGAAAAAAAAGAATAAAAATTTTGTGGTTTCTAAAAAAAGAATTAAAATTTTTATACATAAAAAAAAACCTAAAATATACTTTTAATACGGGAGAATTGGGATTTGTTTACTAAAAACCTATATTTTTTTGTTATATTAAAATGTTCATCCTTTATAACTCTTATATGTATATGTTTATAACAAGATAGTGGGTTTATAAAAAATAAAATATATAATTTTTATTCTACATTCCATATTTTTTTCTAATTTTGATACTAGTTTTAATTTTAATACTAATAAGGAAAAAATAGAAACAACGAAAAAAATTTGCTTCCCAGCATTCACAAAAGTGATAGTTTCAGAGTCCCTAATCCATGTTCACTAGGTCTCTCACCTTCTCATCTCTATCACCAAGGTGTGGGTTTCTAAACTTCATCTGCTAATTTGAGTTTCATCAATTCCAACGAGCATCTCACAAATGTTTAGGTTTCTGAACTTCAGTTGCTACTTCGTGCTCTACTTGTGTTGTTTTATTCATGGCTTGATGTCCCTAATCTGCATCCTATTCACTATGCCAAAATAGGCTTTTCTTTGCAGTTATTTTGGCTTTTCTTCATGGTTATTAACCACCAAGAATCCAAGCGCTAAGAGAAGTGGAGGCTCTCATTAGTGGTTAATAACCGTCAATGAAAGTAGACATTCATTGGTGGTTATATAAAAAAACCGCAAAGAAAAAATTTTTCCATTTAAATTTTTTTATTTTGATTACTTTTGTTGGTGGTTTTTCCACTTAAACAACTACCAACTTATGCCTTTTTTCTTTAAAAAATAGTAGCATTTAAAATAACCAATTTCTTATTTATATTTGACAAATTTAAATTCAACAAATCACTTAGATAAGAATCGAACAGAAAAATCAAAATTAGCATAAACCAAATTAGAATTTCTATCAAAATCAAAATTTAAAATGGGACATTTGCAGAAGAAGAAGCACAAAATAAAATTCTAAAAATAAAAAAAAAAACTGGAGTAGTCAAGAGGCACTACACTGGGAAAATAACAAATGAAATTGTACATGAAAAAAAATCTTCAGCCCCCACTCTATCCCATACATTGCGTGAAGCAATTAAACCTTCTTGAGCAACTCTATTTCTTACATCATTGACTCTATCTTTGGCACCTTGTACTTGAGATCCATGCATAGATTTGTCACCTCCACCGGCTCTTTGATCAAAAGCAAAATTCAGTCATCTTTCTATTGATATGTTCAAAAGTCAACTCCTCAGTCACAAGAAGGTTCTAGATCTAGCACTTAAAAGTTATTGCACAACAAGGATCCACAACTCTATGAGATCCGGTGCGTAGTGTACATCATCTTGTACTTGTAGCTCTCAATTTGATCAAGTAGAAAAACGTGGGTGTAGAGAGAGAAGAAAGGAAGGAAGAAGGGAGGGAATAAGAAAACTGCAGATTGAAGAAGAAGGAAGTGAGTGGGTATGGAGAGAGAAGAAGAAGGAAAGGCGTAAATGATTTTGACGCATGAAAAGAAAGGGAGTGGGTGTGAGAGAGAAAAGTGAGAAAGTGGTCTAATGCATGAAAAAAAAGGGAGTAGGTGTGGGAGAGAAAAGTGAGAAAGTAGTGCCGAAAGAGAAAAGTAAGGGGTGTTAGGACTATAGGATTATTTTAATCAACGGCTAGGCATATCAATCTGTGCCATGTGTTTCTTTTGAAATAAAGTTACTCAAACTTTTATTGGCGGTTATATAAATAATGATCAACAAAAGCTCAGAGTTTTGTTGGTAATTATTTATATAATCACCAAGGAAAGTCTTGAGAGACTTTTTGTTTGTGGTTTCAGTAAAAACCGCCAAGAAAGGTCTAACCTATATAATCACCAACAAAAGTCTCAACAAGTTTTTGTTGGCAGTTATATAAATAACCGCCAAGAAAAGTCTCAGTTTAATTTTTGTTGGTGTTTTTTCTTATAACAGCCAACTATTAGGTGCCATGAAAAGCTACTTTTGGTGCAGTGATTCTTCTTGGGTCCCTGTAGGTGCTTGTGGCTTGCGTCTTTCATCCATTGGAAGGAGTTTGTGGGTTTCATTTGCTCCTAGAATTTATAGGTTGTCCATTTGTCTAATGAAGTCAATTCTCTGTCCTATAAAAAATTTTTATTACTAACAATAATTAATGGTTCCTGTTAGAGTTTGGGGCTTATGAAATATTTTTTATTGTTGTCACTGAATATTTTTTTATTGTTGTCACCTGATTTTTTTTTTTTGAAGTTTGGATGTGTTGTATTAGTGTTTTTCTTGTGTTCTATTTGGACTTGTAGCCATCTCTTGATTATTTTATTTCATGTCTCCTCTACTCTGTAAACTTGAAAGTCACCATTGCCATTGCATTATACCAACAATAAAATAATGGGAATAGGAAGTTGGGTTCAACCACAAGCCGCCAACACTTACGTAAGTAAAGGTTTTATTATTTCTAGTTCACAACTTATTTCTTCATATTATAAATATATGATTCACAACTTGGTTTTTTTGTTGATGTAGAACAAATTTGAGCAGTTAAAACAAAGTCAAGATTCAGACTCAAATGTCTCTGACAATCATGTATGGCTTGATGTTGTTGGAAGGAAAAATAAGAAAAGGCATGTGTATGAATTTGGATCACAAGCTGGTCTTCTTGGTTTTCATGGGACACTTAGCCATAACTTGAGTGAACTTGGACAGATTAAAGAATCTTTTGAAAAGAAATTGCAAGAGAAACTCACTAAGCAAGTGAAAGTTTATGAGGAAAGCTTGGCCTTAATGGTGGCCAAATTCAATGAGGAACACAAAGCGTGAGAACAAATGTGGGAAGCACAACAACAAATGTAGGAAGAAAAATTCAAAATGAATGATGAATTCATGAGGAAAATAGTAGCATAGATAAAGTTGGGAGGTCCTTCTCAACCTTCACATAATGCAGATGATGATGCTTCTGATGAAAATGATGAGAGAGATGATAAGGAGGAGGAGGAGGAAAGTGAATGATGATGGTGATGATTACAGTGTTGATGAAGAGTAGAGTAGCTGTTAAACAATCATGATGTTTGTAATGAATTGTCTTACACATTATTAGTTGCTAAAGTAATATAAACTAATGATTTTCATTTTTTACGTTGATTTTGATGATAATCAAGAATTGCTAATGTTGATTTCTATTGGATACTAAAATATCCACTATATAACACCTTAAACTTAAGTCTATTTCCCATGTATTAGACTCCAACTATGTCTATTATTACATGATTAGAGACTTGATTGCATAAAAATATCAAAACAGATTTTTCTTTATTTCTAGTACTGTTCATTGTGCATTTTTCATTTTACCTGATAAATTTTAAAAATTCATAACTAATTCTAGAAAAATTATCTCATAGTAATTCAAGTCTCTAAAAATAGTTACAAATATTCTTTTCATGGGAAAAAGATGAAATAGAGTATTTTCTAGACCAATTAGTACAGCTTATTCCTCAAATATTTACTGTATATTGGTTATTTTGAAACTTCTCAGGTTTTGACCTTATATTTAAAAATTCATATCTCCTAATATTCTAAAGCAAATCTTTCATTCTCTATGTTTTTAGAAATCCCTGGGTGTCTAATTTTTAGAAATATTCTGTTGTACTTTTATTCCATCTATAAAGGGCATAACATTAACTCAAACTATCAAGGGTCAGAACTTAATTTTAACTGGAATAGTCTTAGGAAAATATGTATAACTCTTGTTATATAGCTTCAATTTCATTCAAACTAGTAGCATATTAAAGCTAAGACATATACCTCTTCATATATATAAACCAATAAATTTTTGGAGCTATGTACGATTTTATAATCCCTTTTGAATTTTTCAAAATCTAAGTTCAAGGTTCCAGTTTTTCAATCTTGCCCTATTTTTAAACTCTAATTTTGAAAATGTATTATAAATTGCGTACTAAGCCAAATTAAGTGACCTTTAGCTCTTTGAAAATATTATTCTGTCTACTTTATGAGCATATATAACACTCATACATCATCCCATGTTTGGTCTAAACAATAATTCATCTATTTACCAAGGGTCAGAATAAGCTTTCTCATTCCTATACTTTGCAAATTAAACCCTTAACATACATATGTCATCATTTATGGTTCCAAATCCATACTCAACATCAAGAGGGACTTAGAGGTACATAATCATGCATAGTTACATAGTTCACACCTCATACATAGATTAATACATAATTTCATAACATATTATTATAACTTGTAAAAATCAAGTTATCCATCTTTATATTCTTCACTCCTCTTGCACTCTCCTTGGCTTCTTTCATATCTTGACCCTAGCACATTGGTAATTTGGAAAGAATGAGATTTATGGAATCTCAGTAGTAATTACCCAATTATGCAACCATGTTATCATTCAAATCATAGAAACATCTTGAAATCATACATCAAATATTTTAAACATTCAATGTCATAACATTTCATAAAAATTTCAGCAGAGTTTCATTTTAAAAATTGGACATCTAGAGGTTATGAACCTCTTCAAACAACTCATCCAATCAATACAAATCATCACAAAACATCATTATACACATAAGGCATCACAGTAACTTCATGAAAAATAAAATATGATCACATAAACATAGATAGGTATATTACTACCTTATAGCCTTTCTTTGCTTTCCAATGAGCTTCAAACTTTGCATACCCTTCCTTTAGTCTTTAGACACCCCTCTGCATCCTTAAAAGTTTGAAGCCAAAACTTTGCCTATTTCTTCTACTTTTCTCCTTAGGTCTTCCATGCCTTCTTGGTCTCTTTCTCCACTGTTTGTGCGTGAGTAAGGTTGAAGATGAAAGCCAAAATGATTTAATATAGATATTTTTCTAATATAATCATTCAATTAACTTTTTTCTTTTGACTTTATTCACTTTTTCTTTTTGCAACTTTTTGAAAAATTTCACTTGTGTCCCAGTCTCATTTCAGGAATGATTATGTTTATTTTTTAGCCAAAAATTGCTTCAATAATTTTTATAGGCCAAAATGTCCTTTACCAATTAAATTTACCCATATCGATTGAATATTTTTACCAAAATTGTCACTAAATTGATACAAGATTATCCAAAATTACTTTTGGACTAAATCATTATCTTGACCCAAAATATATTTGGGTAGGGTCCATTTACTGTCCATGACCCTGTAATATTTTTTTTGCAGTCCAAAATAACCTTTTAATTGGTATAATACTAACTTTTATTCTAAATGCTCATAATAAATTGATACTAACTTTATTAATTTCTAAACATTATTCCACTGGGTTTATCTCATCAAGAACTTCATTTTGACTATAATTTTTCATATTTTCAAAAATACCCTTAACCTGGGATAAATTTATAATTTTTGAAACTTTCAAATCATTAGGTGTAATTTTTCTCAAAATTCATAAATTTTTCTCGTGTTCACTGCCTTTCCTTTTTTTATTTTTATTTTCTTTTCTTTTTCTAAGGGCAAAATCATCATTTTCTACTTTTTTCTTCTAATCGAGATAGTTAACATCTTTGTCATATTTCATGCAAAATGGTGTATACCTATTTTTGCAAATTCTTTATGCATTTTATGATATGAACATTTTTTCTTGGACTTAAATGCAATATTCACATTTTACTTCTAATATGGGAAATGATTGTTTTGCCCTTAAAGTAGGTTAAAAACTTAATTATCCATTCTTTCATGCACTTTCCCATAATTTTACTCAAAGATCAATTTTTTATTATTTCTTTTTCACTATTTACATTAACTTTCAGATTGGTCTATCTCTCAACCTGGACCTTCCTGTTATACAATACTTATATCGTTGCACTCAGCTCGGGACGAGTTTCCATTCAAGTAGTATATTGTATACCTTCCAGCGGTAAATTCTGAAATTAATTTCGGTTAAGGACTTTATGGAAAATTAATTTCAATTAAAAATTAAAAATAACTTCTTCTAAAAATTAGATGAGATTAATTCCTTTTAAACCCCGAGTATATATATAGTTTTTTCATCTCACTTCATTTCCCATCTTATATTCATTTTATAATATCCCTTAAAAATAGGGATACTACGCACTGTTCATTGTGTTTGTTGTGAAATTTGATCGCAAGTTGGTATGCAAAAGAAACAATTTGGGCATTGTAAAAATTTAAAGAGTTATGACGGAATATTTCGTAAAAATGCCCTTGAGAAACTAGCAAAAAATCACTCAAAGCATCGCTTTCTCACGAACAAAATTCATGAGAAATTCTCATGGAATATGTTTCTGTGACATCTTCTCATGGAAAATATTTCCGTGAGAAATTATGACAAAAGAAAAAATCAAGAGAAATTATTATAAGAAGATATCCATGTGAACATTTTCTCATAGCTAGTTTGCATGAGAAATCCGTGAGAAAATGTTCTCACAGCTTCAATATGTGAGAAAAGTTCATTTTCCCACATTCTCCGGTCGAAAGACTTAGGTAACTATGGATTGGAGATATACTTTCTCTAAATGGCTATTAATTGGGATGATTTAGGGGAAGCTTCAACCATTAATACAATAGGCATGAGAAATGCCACACACATCTATTCTATTATTCTCTTGCGTGAAAATAAAAAAAAAAACCATCAAAATTGAAGGTTTCAATGCAAATTGTTTTTTGTTTGGTTGTAAAACAAAATAATCATGGTTGAAGAAGTTCCTTCAAACTTTGATTCTATTAATTTAATTTCTATCTTGTGTATTTTTCCTTTATAACCTTTTTTTTTTAATTAGATCAAACAAAAAGTAGTAAATAGATTGAAAATCTTCTCATATTATGTTTTTGGTATCCTATCTCTGTAACACCTTACTTTGTTATACCTTTTTCCCATGTATTATAACTTATTTAATATTCATTTATAGCATTTTAGGAGCTTGAATCATCACATGGACCAAAACAGAAAAAAATAAAAATAAAAATTTTTGAAGTTACTGTCCATTCGATCACCAATTTTTTTAACTGAAATTTAAGAAATTATAACTAAATTTAAAAAAATTGCATAAATGTGATTCAAGTTTCTAAAACTAGTTTAAAATATTCTTTACGTAAAAAAAATATGAAAATGGATTTTTAACATGCCAATTGATACAATTTTTAGCACGAAAATTACTGTTCATATGATCAATTTGCCTTTTTCCAGGTTTTCTGACCCAATTTTAAAATTTCATAACTCTTATCACACTTTATCAAATTAAATGTTCTTTCCCTTACTAGAAAGCTCTATTTGTCTACCTTTCAAGCATATAAAACACTTATACCTTAGACTCTATTTTGAATAGAGTTGCTCTATTTTAGCCACAACATGTCAACTTGGACAGTTTTTAGTATCACAAACCAAAACTAATTTTATAACATGCTCACATATATATAACTTATTCAAAATTTGTTCCTAATATCACAAGAGGTTTAAAGGAACATAACCATATATACATATAGACTCATGAGTTCACACATGATTTTACATAAAATGGAAAAGTGACATAACATAATGGCTAGAAATATTCTAATCATCAAGATTCTTCTCCTTGTCCTTTGTCTTCCTTGCATTCTTGTCATCACTTGAGCCTATCATGTGAACACTTGGGTGATGAGATTATGAAAATCTTAGTAGCAAATCCATTTTATGCATTCGTGCTATCATTTATGTCACAAAGCATCATATAATCACATAAAAACATAAAATATCATATTGTTACGTAAAAATTTCAGTAAAGTTTTTCCTTAGAAAATGAACATCCTAGGATAAAACCCTTACATTATTTTCAACCAAAACAATCACCAATCATCAAAAACAATAATATGGCAAGGCATAATATACCATAGAACATAATAAAATAACATAAATTAAAAAATAAAAATTTGCTACCTTTGTGATATCTTTAACCTTTCCACTTGATTTCAATTCTTCCACTAGATTTCTTGAACCTTTTCAAGTCCTATTACAACATTAAACACTAACTCAATCAACCAATTCCAAGAGTTGCTTTATAAAGTATCACTTAAACCCTAAAATTCTATATTCTTTATTTTTGGCTTTTTTTTAAAATCAATACTTGTCTTTAGGTAACCCAACCATGTAGAATTCATTTTTTTCATCATTTTCATAAGATTCTCACTCTTTTCTCACCTTTGAAGCTGGCCAAGATTATGCTATGGAGAGGGAGAAGTGGATTTTTCTTACAACTTGTTTCACACTCATGAAAACTTATTTTTAAGCACTAAATCATGCCTTTTCTTGCATAATTTTCATGAAAACACTTCCTTTTTCTTCCTACTTCTCTTGGCCAAAATTCATAATTGAGATAGAGGAGAAAAATATTCAACCAAACTATCTCAAACTACCTAAAGCTTAAAGCAAAAACCTTAGAGAATCAAGAGAAATAACTTACCTTAAAACCTTGATGTTTCTCTTCTTCCTTTTCCTTTTCTTCTCTCATGCCTTCCACTTCTTTTTTGGCTAAGTTTTTTGCCCACTTTTTTCTCTATCTTGCTCCTCTAAGTCGGCCAAAGAGATTATAAATAGAAAAAAAAATCACAATTGTTTGACATCTGTAATTTTAGAGAATTCACCTAGAGTGACACAAAATAATAAAATAATCCCTCTCTTCATATGCTGAATTTTCATCCAACTAGAGGGGAGATAGTCTCCAAAATACTACATATTTTTTCTAGTTCAAATATATGTTGTACTAATTATTTTTTGCTGGACAATTAAAGTTACGTTCACAGTATTTTCTAGCAATGTTAATTCCTTTATGCATATAACAATAAATTAGATAGAGATCTATATTTAATTTAATTAACTGTTCCAAAGAGTATTTATATAGGATCCACATACTTCTTTTTTTTACTTTTTTTCTTTATTCGTAGGGCTCACAATACTTTTTTTATATTTTTACTATATTCTATTGAATATTTCTTTTCAAATTGATCTTTTTGTACTCAATACACTATTCCATTGGGTCTAGCATGTCATGAGGTCTATTTTGACATAATTTTTGCATAATTTTGAAATTACCCCTAGAGAGACCAACCTGTAAATAATTTTTCTTCAAGGACCTATTTGCAAATATTTTTCAAGGGCCAAAATGTAACTTTTTTTTATCAAGGATCAAATTGTGAATTACTTTATTTAAGAACCTAGCATGTGAAATTACCATTTTATCTTTTTCTTTCATTCAAGTTATACATCACACGCTATCTATCACATTTTTATGCATACTATAATATCCAGAATATTAGGGATGTTACAATCTTTCTTTAGCTTCTCTATTACATCTTACATTTTAAGTATTTCCCTTGAAAACTACTCAGTTTTGAAGCATGAAAATAGTTCTTGAAAACTTAAATCAATTAAAACTATATAAAACTGTTCTCATTGGTTTTACAACTCATTATTTAGTAATCTTTCAAAAATCATAACTAAATATAGAAAAATAATTTTTCAATGATCCAAATTTCTAAAAATCATGCACATCTTGAACTTTAAGAAAAAAAATAAGAAATTGAAAAATAGATGAACAAATTCATACAGTTTATTGTATGAACTTTATTTTTCATTTTTGTGTCCCTATTTCTATATGAAATCTAAGCCTTAACTTTAAAAATCCGTTTCTCATAACATATAAAACCATTTCATGCATACTTAGCATTATTGTAAAGTTTTCATATCTGCTTCCTAACCATATTGATCTTGTATGTTTATTCTATCTCTACTGATTAGAGCATTAACATAAACTGTCACGGGGTCATATTTAACTTAAATTAGAACATTTTTTGGAAAACTTGTATATCTTTCATTATATGGCTCCAATTACAATCAAACTAGTGGCATATTATTCCTGAGACATGGCTCTATCCATACATATAGATACCAAAATTTTTAGTGACATATTTGATTTTATATAATAGCTTGAAACAGATAGTACAAAATAGTTTTCCAAAAAGGTTCTACCATTATCATTCTTCATGTTGCACATGTTTTTCCCTACCATGACTTGGCCCAACAATTAGTGAACTATGGGATGAGATTTAGAAATCTCGATAGTCAACTTGTACATGTGATCATGTTATCACATAACATTTGAAATCATATATAACATAACATACTTTCAATTAAAATATTAAAACATCCATGTTGTCTAACGAAAATTTTGTAGCATAACGGCTTAGTAAATGGATATTCCAAAACTTAGCCCTTAACAAAAAAAATAGCTACCAATCATAGAAAAATATTTAAATAGTAACATGACATCATTTACAAATTATAATAATATATTGAACATTCATAAGTAATAACATTAAGTAAGGGTAAGAGACTACCATGGAGTTTAACCTTTTAATCTTACTTTCCTCTTGACTTAGGTTGCTTCCTTAGTTTGCTTAGGGCCTATTAACATCACTAAACTTAACAATTTACTAACATTGTGAGAACCTATGTATGCATAAATGATCCTAATATTTGACATTATGCAAACCAAGTTCTTTAATGATTCCTTTGATCTTTCTTGGCTCTTTTGCATACTAGGAATGCATTGGAAACATTCCTTGCATAAAAAACTTCGTCCTTCCTTTACTTTTCATCTTAGTCAAAACTAGGCCTTCAAAAAACCCAATGAAAAAACCCAATTCTTTAACCAATCTATCATGCAATCTAAGCTTCATACCTTACTAGAAACTTATTGAAATCATTGGTTTAACAAAACACAAACCCTATCCTCTCTTTCTTACCTTGGCCATGGGTTTAGGGACTTTGGAGGAAGAGGAACAATACTTCAAAACTTAATCCAAGGCATGCTAAATGAATGATCATAAAAGAGTGGGATGGCTTAGCTCCCTTATTCCTCTCATTCTCTTCCTCTTTCCCTTCCTCTCTTTCTCTCACTAAACTCACACCACTCCCTCTCTCTCTCTACACCTTACCAAGACTTCACAAATGAGCAAGGAAAAGTGGGATGGCTTGGGTCTATTTATAAGTTGGAGGGATTTGAACCATTAGATTTAGTTTTGATCCAAAATCCATCAATTATTCTTGAATTATTTAATTTACTTTACATTCTTGCCCTTGGATATTTTCCGACTTGTGAAAGGAGGATGAAGGGTATTTTTGTTTAGTGATTTTTGGCCAAGAAAGTCAAAAAGTAAGCATGTACTTTCTATCACTGTATCAGATTTATTTGGCTCTGGTTTGTATATTTTTCTTTGAATTTTTCTTTGCATGTATCAGATTTATTTGGCTCTGGTTTGTATATTTTTCTTTGAATTTTTCTTTGCATCCTGTATCTTTATTAATTTACTTTATTTGTGTGATCTAATAAATTTTCTCTCTTGTTTTTTTATGTGGTGTCCATCAAGCTTCTTTACTAACGTTTTACTATTTAGCTCTCTATCATTTACTATTCATGTGGAATCTACTTTTACTAAACTTGTATTTTTTCCTCTCTGGTCCCACATATCCAATATCACTTGTACTTTTAGCCTACACTATAGTATTATAATATTATTTTCTCTCTCTTTTATTGTAAAATGAAAATTTTGCCCTTACCTTTTGACAAAATGATCAGTTTGCCCTTTTAAGCCCCTATTTAATATTTTTATAATATTTTGGGCCTTAAACCTATTTAATTAAATATTTAAACTTCCCCAATTATCATAAATTAATCCAAAATAATTTAATATCATTTATAATATTATCTGATCATCATATACATACATAAAAAAGAGGATGTTACATTGTCTATGTTTGTAACAATAACAGAAAAATCATCAAAATTACACAAGTAAACAAGGCTTATGCAGATACTCAACCCATCATTACAAAGCCAACTTTTCGTAGTCCAAAAAATTATGCAGATCATAATTGACGTTGGGAGGTGCTATATCAAAACAACCTCAAGTTACTTGAATAATTTTCACCAGAAATTACCTTAAAAACATAACAAAAATGATCCAAATTACCAAAATAATTTCAAAGACCCATCCACCTTAGGATGCAAACATTAGTTGATATTGAAAAGAACAGGGAACGGATGCAAAGGGGCCAATGCCATGGAAGACAACAATTGGGGGAGGAAGAGATAACAAGGCAACAAGACTAAACAAAAACACAATCTAGATTGGGTAGAAATAGACCAAGCAATTTGGCATTGGGAAGCAAGTTTCAAAGGTGTCACCTAATGTGTTGAAGAGACTATGAATAGTGGAACAAATGGATAGATGGGATTGATTGGATAGTGGAATAATCAATTTAAAGGCAGCTATGTCTTTTGTTGAATTGAATCATGATACTGATATTTGATAAAATCCCGGTACTAAGTTAAAGACCCCTCTATCAAAATTACTATCACAATAATCTTTGGTAATTAAAGAGCCCCTTTATCATCCAATCCCTCCATACTATCATCAACACTTACTACAAACAAGGTAAACAGAATTTGTAACCTCCACAAAACCCATAATTTAAAATATAAATAGATTTGACCTATATTTCTAAAATAAATAAACAGCTAGTTAGTGAGGAACAAAAAGATGAGGAAATGAGAAAGACAACACTTACCAAAATATTGGCGCTTGTTATAACGACTAAAAGAATCTAGAATTGTTTTTTATGGTAGTAATAATTTGTAACAATTATCCCCGCCACCAAACATTCACAATAAGAAACAAAAAATTTTGTTTATCTTAAACATTTTCATACTAAATACACAATGAGAAAGAAAGAACTCTAAAAAATAAAAGTATAAAACAATCATTCCTACTACCTATTTTTAACAACATAATGATGTAAACTAACATCCAACATAATCAGACTAGCATATCAAATACATAACGAGCTAGCTGAAGATCAGAAATACCAAAGGGTAGCAGGGATGATTAGAAGTGTTGGTAGAAGTGGAAGAAGATGATGAAGCTGAAAATCAAAGCATGCAAGTAATGACCATCTCTATCCAGTTAAGGACTTTGAAATGCAGTCTTACACTACAAAGAATTTGACTTTCGGCGGGGATAAAAGTCGCTACTGAAAGAAAGAATGTCACCGCCAAAAGTTTTCAGCGGCGAAATTTTTTGTCACCACCATGTCGCCGCCGCAAACCTCGTTGCCGAAAGTTTGGCGACGCTAAAAAGGTCACCGCCAAAAGTAGACATTTAGTGGCGAAAAAAGTTATCACTGAAAATATAAATTGTCGCCGCCAAAGATTTCTCATTTGTTGACAATATTTAATTGCCGCTGAAAGCGTCATGTAGCGACGACATTTAGCCGCCGCTGAAAGTCGTTTGCCCATGCCATCACCATGTCAGCCACTGGACCCTACCACGTCACCACCGCCACCGGACGGCTGCCATGTCATATATTTGTTTCAAATGTGCCTTCACCTAAGTTCGAACACATGACCTCTTACTTGCAATGCCTTTATGTTTATTCTCTTGCCAGTTGAGATGAAATGCACCTGCAGTCTTTATATGAGATAATAAATATATATTATTTATCTACATACTAATACACACATATATATTTATAAATCAATATTATTATTAAAAAATACACATATATTTTATTTTCAATTATTAATATCATTAAATATTTTATTTATATACATATATATTTATATTTATATTATATTTTTTTATTTTATGTTATGTCATATCATATAATATATCATATATTATATTATTTAATAAGTTATATATATTATATATATATTTGCTTAATATATATATAATATAATGTAATAGAAAATTGTTAAAAAATTATTAAAATAAATATTATAATTTTGATTGTCATATGATTTTAAAAAAAATGCAATAAATTTAATATATTATAATTCAGATAATAAAAAATAATTAAAAAGAGTGAGAGGATGAGAAAGAGAGAATTAGCCAATATTTATTTTCTAAATATTGTTGTTACTTATTTTTTTGGAAAATATATTAACAACACAAAATTCTTTTTTCTCTACGTGACATTACTTTATTAGACTTTTACATTATGAGAAAATATCCACACTACCAACACCTATAGGAGTTTGGGCTAAGAGTCTCAATCATAGTATGACAGATTATTCTCTTGGACTAACTATTGATAATTACCTTAGTACATTATTACTTCATCAAAATTATTATTGGTAATAAATAACATTAATATTAATTTATATGTTAAAAATATTAGAAATTAAATTAACCTAATAAGAATTCCTCTAAATATAAGATTGATCACATTAGATAATTAGGGATTAGTTTGTCTTCCTAATTTTTTTTTTTTGGAGTTATCAATCCCTTTATGAATTAAAAAAAATTATCCTAATAAGAATAACGTATTTTATTAATTAGGATAAGGAAAAGTAAAAATAAATATAGATTGAATTCAATATTCAATATTTCAAATCTTTAATCTCCGGTAGAGATAAACACTTTCAAAATGTTCAGAATATTTTACATGAAAAAATAGTAAAATACTTTATCCTTAAATAAAGATACTAGATAATATTTATAATATAAAATATATATTAAATATCTAATTACTTATAATAAAAATATATAAATAAAATACAATTATTATTTTAATATATTATTTATTAATTTTTAAAATGAAAATAGTAAAAATTCACAAAATTAACTTTGGCGGCGACATTAAAAAGTCGCCACCAAAAGTCTTACTTTCAGTGGCGACATTAGTAAGTCACCGCGGTGGCGACTAAAAACAATCGTTACTGAAAGTATAACTTTTGGCAGCGCTAAGGAAAAATCGTCGCTGAAAGTCTGGCTTTTGGCAGCGACAATGAAAGTCATCGCTGAAGGCTATTTTCAGCAACGCCTTTTTTTGCTGTCGCCGAAAGATGGACTTTCAGCGATGCCTTTTTTAGTCGCCGCTACAAAGTTACTTTCAGCGATGGTTTTTTTCAGTTACCGCTAAAAGAAGAAATTTCAACGACGACTTGTTCAATCACCGTCGAAAGACTGACTTTCAGTGATGACTTTTTTTGGTCGCCGCCGAAAGTCGTCACTGAAAGTCTATTTTTTTGTAGTGTTAGCTATAAAGTTTCCTCCAGAACCTTGAGCAACAACCCAATGCACATAAATATTGTACCTTGTTGCACAAACCCAATGAATCAAACAAATGGAAAGACAAATCAAAATGCAAACAAATCAAAACAAATTAAGATATAAATTAATTGATATTCATCTTAATTAAAATTAAGATATACATTAATATAGATTTCAAAAACAAAGCATAAGCTAATTAATGTAGAGAAAATAAGTGATTTCAATTTATATTAATTAAAGTAAAGATATAATTTAATATAGATTTTGAATTAATCAGAACTACTAAAGGGACTGTTGTAAACAAAGGGTCAAATTAAGATATAGACTAATATAGATTTCAAATTAATAAAAAATGAAGCTAATTATTAAGTTAATTAATTAGAAAAAATGTTAAGATGTCAAAATATTTTAACAATTGACAAAACACAATTGATATCAAAAGATATCATTCTAGTGAAAAAAAGATATTAATTATGATTAATATAGATTTGGAAAACAAATGTTAAGCAAATTAATAAGTGAAAAATGAGAAAAAAAGGATAATTAAAAAAATTGACAATTGACAGAAGACAATTGATGTCAATGATATTAATTAAAATTAATGAATTTTTTGAAAAGAAATTCTTTTTTTTATTAACTTTGGAAAAGAAATTCTAAACTACTTTCTCTGGTTCAAAATATAAAGATTCTTCTAGAACCTTTATTTGGTCCAAAATATAAGGGTTATGTAATTTTTCGTAATAAATTTCCTATTTTACCCCTATTTATTACTTCTCGTGAGTTGGGGGTGATCTAAAGAACCTTTGCTCATCTTCCTCGATGTTAAATCTCTTGTGGTGAAGAATCCTATTCTAGTGTACTGAAGCTTTTGGCATATGGTAGATGCTCTATTTTGTTTTTCATATCACTAGATTTTGGTTTTCTATTGTAATTTTGTATATGGAGCAATTTAAAAATGAATAGGGAAGTGCACTTATTCAATTTGGCATTGTTCAATTAGAAGTGCAATTTGACTTTTATTAATTTCATTGCAATTTCTTATTAATAGTAGAGGATATATGACATTCTTATGCTTCTATCACAATTGACAATGAAAACAGGGAGTATTAACCTTTGTTACAGATTTGACCATGAAAACAAAGAGTGGCAAACTATGTTATAGATAACTTTGTTAAAGTTTTTCTCGTGTTCACTGGACCCTTCCATTTGGGGTGAATTTAAGGATGAATTTTTCAAGCGTTTGTTGGCATTCACAAGGATGAATTTTCAGAGCAATTTGGTGACATTTTGGATGCTTCACCCTACCACTTTTTCAAATTGTTTTTATTTTTAAATGGAACCGGACGTCATTCACTCCACTCAATGAAGCATTTTAATTGGTCCTTTCTAGTTTTATTAAGAGTGGATTGGTAAAACACATATGAAATCATTTTGATTGGGCATTGTTGGTTTATTAAGATTACCGTCTTTCTTTTTTGGCCTAAATAAAAGATGGTTAGGATAATAATGATTGGCAATTTAATTATTAGTAATTATTATGGGTAAAATTAGAACATTGGGTTTTTTTTAGAATTTTAATGTGGGTTACCAAATTTTCTTAATAAGTGCAAAATAATTGAAAACCTCTTATATTTTGGACCGGAGAGAGTAACTAATAAGTGAAAATGAGAAATGAAAATTTAAAATTAAAAAGAGATTGACAAATTAATCACAATTAATCATAATCTTGACAAATTGTGCTGTAAAAAAATAAAATTAAAGCTAATTAATTAATGAAAAGTGAAAAATATTAAAAGATAATTTAAAATTAAAAACATTGTATTTGGAAAAAAAATTAATATAATGTGATATTAGTTAAATTAAAATTAAAATTAAGAAAAATGAGAATAAACGGCCGTACCAACAAAAATGTGGAAAAAGATGGGCACCACCTGTAAAAGAAATGGCCCCACCTAAATGAAAAATAAGAAAGAGAAAAAAAAAACAAAAGAAGAATGCATTTACATGGAATCCAAAATTGTTGTTCCTATGTAGCTAATGTTCAATGCAACTAAGTGCATATTTGATTTATTTTTTTGTAAAAAAATTTTTAAAATAATCATAATTTACAAAAATGAAGTTTGGATAAAAGTAGAGAAGTTTACTAGAAACCTATTTGGATGAAAAAAGAAAAAAAATAATTGTTAGAAATCATGATTTAGTTAGTAAAAATGCAAATCAAATAAGCACTAAATCTCTCTTTATTATGATACATGTGTCTAAAAAAATTCCAAAAAAAATTCCAAATGGATCGCAATAACTTAGGGTATGTTTGGTTTTACTATTAAAACCAAGTTTTGATTTGTTTTACATGATATTTGGCAATTTTTTTAGTTCTCATTGGAAAATGATTTTCCAGCCAAAACGTGATTCACGGATAAGCAGCAATGGAGCTGCTTCTCCATTCTACTTCTTTATTTTGATCTGTATTTATTTTAAAATCAGATAAAAATGAACCAATAAAAATGAGAAAAAATTGAAAAATTAAAAAAATAAAATTTTCATAAAATTTCTTCTATCTAATCACAAATGTTTAGTCAAAATTTTAATCTCCATAGACTATAACTTGTAAGAAAATATTATACTAAATATATTATATTCTTAATTAAATAAATACAGATTAAATTTTAATTCAAGTAAATTAAATTAATTATAAGATAGAGTTTAAGTTTAATTTAAAGAAAAATTATAAATTTTATCAAAACTAATTTTTAAATAAATCATTCCAATATAAATATATTAATTTAAAATTAATTTTTATCATAAATACATTGTAACACCAATTCCAGTTAAACTTATTTTTGACAAATTGAAAATGTGCCCTTATACGTATAAAACTACCTCCAAGCCTTTGCCCGCCCTCGCCTATGTCCCTTGTTGTCATGTCAGTGACAATATCCTGTTAGGGTCTAAAATTGAAATTAAGATAGAAACGTATCTGGCTTTCCCAGACGATCTTGACGGCCAACAGTTATTCGCCTCCTGCAGCGAGAAGAGCACGTGAGTTATTTTTGCCCTTTCTTCGCGTGCTTGTTTATATGGGTAACCTTATCGTTTTCCATGTAGTGTACTGATTATTTTCCTCTCTTAACCTTCTGCCTTCAAACTTAAGGACTTTTGTCATTTGTGGTGGCCATTCCCTCCGCCCTTTCATTATGAGATTTGTGAATGATAGCGATTCACTGATTCTTACTTATAGGTTACTCTTCCATGTAGCTCAATTGTTTGACAGAATGCCTCTTAGAGTTTTATTCTAAAATCAACTTTTTATGTCTTGCGCTTCGGTGGCGATGCATTGCAGATTTCTTGTCGAATTTTTGACTATATTGCAAGTTCTGGATTATGTTAAAATACTGGCTTCTGGTAATAATTTTGGTTACTTTGAAAATCCCTATATTTGTTAAAATAATAGTTTATAGTGTAATTTTCTGGACTGCATTAGAAATTCTGTTTTTCTTCTAGATTCTGGTATACAGTTTAAATTTCTTGTTCATCGCAGTATTCTCGTAATCATAGACTTCTGTTTTGCACTTATAGTTTTGGGGAACAGTTTGGAAAATTCTACCATGTCCTTTCCTTTCTCTGGTGCAAAATCAAATCTTCTTCAGCCGGGCGGCCTATCTGGGTGTTGTATATTACATGTTGTCAATCAATAAGAAGGTTTTAGCGGTGAGAAGATTAGATTAGGTTGAAAGCTATGAATGTTTTGGAATTCTTATCTGATCTATGACATATTATTGAAAGCTCTACAGCTTGCACCACTTTCGATGCTGTTCTTTTGTTTAATTTTTCATACTCACTGTCATCTTCTTCTTCCCTATGCAGTTGCCAGAAAATAGTGATAATTTCAATTTAAGTAGGAATAGAAATTATAGAATCCACAGCTCCAATGGCAGAAGAAAATGAACTCTCAATTCCAAGGGGTGGGCCCATATATGTTCCGAATTTGGTTGGGCCCCGCACCACGGTTGTTGAGTTTGAGACTTCTGTCATCTATGAACTTCAGGTATGAATCTTCCATTAATCATTGATGCTTCTTTGCCAAAAATAGTGCCAACAGTTCTTGTTTATAATTGTTCTCCCTCACTCTTATACACTAAATGTGTACTATTTGTATATGCAGAATCTAGAGGCAGAATTAGATCAAGATGCTTCTGACCTGTTGAATGATGATATCTCGTATGTATCCCTTATGTGCTTAGTACTTTTGTATATTTTTTTTAACTGTAATATGTTTTTTCTCTTTAGAGGCACTAACTTGTGCCATTTTAGAATTGATGAGCTTAAAGTATATACGGATGAGGAGTTAATGGATATGGCTTTGGAGAAATCGTTTAAGGTATGGTAAAAAATTCTATTTATAGTTCTTTATATAATCGTTCCTTGGTTTATTGTTGGGCTATTCCAGGGCATGGAGAACAATGAAACTTATCCTCCAACTTTGGACCAATATAATCCAGGGTGAGTCACAAATTTTAGATATCTTTATGTCTGGTTTTATGCGGTGAAAATTTGGCATCTTCATTGTACGAACAGAGTCCATTTTAGTGCATAGTTGTATGTCTCAATTGTATTTTACTTTAGTAATAGTGCTTTTGACAGCTTTAAAAAAAGAAAGGGAAAAAATTCTCACCATTGTATCTAGGTTCTTTGCTTGTCTAGTCTCTGTTCCCTCTCTCTTTCTCTCTCTCTCTCTCTCTGAAACTTCTTTCAGGTATCATTGTGATTTTATGTATCAGTGAACTTCATAACCCATTAAAAATTTATTCTGGGATCAGGGGGCAGAGGTCATCTGTTTTGAACACCTTATTGTGTCATTACAATTCTCCAACTGATGGATGTATAGAAAAGTAGTAAACAAACATCATTGTGTTTTTAAACATCTTTTTGAGAGGATGTATATCAGTTGCTGCATCAGAAATTCAGAATGTAGTCTATTTTCTTTCCTTGCTTATATTCTTGCTTTGTCATGACAGAATTTTATTTTATTTTTTTTTACATGGAGTGTGATCCTTCAGCCTGGTTGTGATTCATGCGCTATGTAATTGTGAGTGATGTTACAGTCTTGCAGACTCACTTATAATGCTTATGAACTTACTTGTTTCAAACATATCATGCTTCAGGATAGAGGGTGACCACAGAATATTAAGCCATGATCAAGCTTCTTCAAATGTCTGTGGTACAGGATCAAACGCTCCTTCATCATTTCAGCCATCAACTCGATCTTCTGGAACTAGCATCAATAGAATTATGACCGGAAAGAACTCAAGGAGAAGAAGAAGGGGTGCAAATAGATTATGTATTCAAGTATGTTAACTTTCTGAAAACGTGCATGTTTTCTGGTTTTTTTTTTCAGCTTATGGTATCTAACTCTTATCAGTATAATGTCAAAAGCACAGAAGTTGATTGTCCATGCGTCTGTTACAGTCTATTGTCTTGGTTTATGAATGAAAACTATTTGCCTGAACATACCAACAATATCATTTAGTATCAGTTTGATTTTTCTACATTTATTCCTGGGAGGATGCCCAATCTTTTCTCAGCCAACAGAAAAGAAAGAAAAACATAATGGAGGATGTTGAGCTTATGGTCATAAGGGTATGAAGTAGTTTAAGTCAAGCATGATTAGTGTGCCCATACTAGTATCTATATCTAATTCCATCTGCAATGTCATTAAATTTGCAGAAAGAATGGGTTAGGAAGGTGGACTAAACAGTTAGCAACCGATTATACATATCAACTTTGAGGTTTCAAGTGTGCATGCTCCTTTTTTGCAAAGACCTCGGAGACTTTGAAAAGTTTTATTTTTCCCTTAGAACATGTTCCTGGAGCACCTTTCAACCTGATATACTTGTCGTCAACTTTCTTTTGTCCTTTTAATATATTGGCATTTACTTCTGCTAAACTCTGTATTTCTTGTGTCTTATATTTGACAAATTTCCAGGGTGATTGTGCAGAAAAGGTGGATGAAGTTGTAAAAATCAAACAAAAGCAGGAAGAGGACAAAGTGGCAGTCAGACTTCATTCATTCAAGTTTGTACTTTGTATTATGAAGATTTATGCGACTTTTTCACTTCCATATTAAGTTCTGACTTTATCTTCTCTTATCTAGTCCTGCTTGCAAGATCAATGAATCTGCCCTCAAATCAGCTAGAACTGAAACTATGAGATCCCTCAGGTCTACAAGTTCCTCCAAAAAGGTTACTTTGATATTCTTCGCTCATTATCTACTGCATCAGAAATTGTTTTGGATTCATTTTATAAATATATATACTTTACAGATATTAAGCTTACATATTTATTTATTCTTTTTCAATGTTATAGCCTCCCAATATGGATGATGATTCTCTCATATGAGGCTATTACATAACACTGTCATTTACCCTTTATTTTCAATTGAAAGCAAATCAACAGATATACAAGATGGCAATCTTGTGAGAAATAGAACACCAATACTAAACCTTAAAATTTGCAATTTGACTTTGTAAAATGATGAATGTTGGAACTTCTATTTGTCAATTGATGTGTTAATTTTTTATCCTTTTTTCTTACGCATAATTTTGTAAGTAAAAAGTGAAGTAATCAGAGGAGAAAGAAAGCAAAACTGGAGAAAGACGATCAGTATATCAGATCAGGTCTGATCACAGGGTTTTGCTGCTCTTTTGTGTCAATAAATCAGAGAGAAATTAGAACATGATTAGACACTAGCCGCCCTCACTTAATCCCTTAAAAGTAGCAAGTAAGATTTTAATTAAAGATACTAATATATCTGTTATTACTTAAAAACGGAATAATAAAAAATGCACCCAATAAAGGAGGAGCCAAAGTCACGTAGTCTTCGGCTTCTCCTGTGATATCCAACAAAAGTCAATGGTGAGATGTAACTAAAAATGACAATGTCATCTGATATCCTTATATGAGAGGATTCTGATCTCTTACTATATTTATGTTCTTGTCTCTGTTGGATTAAACATTCTTATTTGTTTAAGCTTTTTTTTTTCCCCTTGAAAAAGTCACTTTTTTTTAGAAAAAGCATATTTTTAGAAATTTTACGGTATTTGTTTAAGTTTTTAAAATAATCAGAATATAAAAAATAGATTTTTTATTATTTTGAGAAGTTATTTTTAAAAACTTCTGAATAGCTAAAAAACACTATACAAGTAAAAAGTGCTTTTTATGATTATAACTAAGCACAAAATAACTTCTTTTCATAAAAATTTCTAAACTATAAATCACTATTTTAGACAATATGAAAATCACATTCTTTTTTAGGCTTAAATAAAAAGGCACTTATTTGAATTCTATGATTTTATCTGGGAGGTGATGATCTTACAGCCAATTGTTAAATTTTCCCTAAGGTAAAATTATTCATTTGTGGAGGTAAAATTTTCTTATTCCTAGATGACAGCCATGCTATATTGTCTAATGAATACTGTTGTTATCTTGTCATCATTTCATTAAATGACTGCATAGGTTAGTTGGATTTCCAGAATTTTCTTAATTTGTTTCAACCTATTCTTGTAAATGTTTGGGCAATTATGAAATTGTACTGCTTTTCCCCCTTCTCCATCTTTCATGTTAATATTCCTAATCATTCTTCCCGTTTAATTATCGACAGGTCACGTCAGTGGACCTTCAGGAACACATACCTGTGCTGTATCCTGAAGTTGTACTAACTGTGGAGGTTTACCATAATGTTCGGAAGTGTTTAAAGGTATTTTAATGCATTTTTTATGTTAATGAGGGTAAACTTCATTATATGATATGGAGGAATTATCTTATATTACTTATGACTAACACTTCTTTTCTTTTTTTTAAATTAGACCCAAGAATTATTGGTTATTGGAGGACAGACTTTGACCGCTTTAAGGGACAAGATCTTTTGCTCAATGGATCAGGTGATGCAAAAAGCTGGACAGCATGATCCTTCTGGTTATTTTCTCATTGAAGTAAGCACCTGTACTTGTTCTTATGATCGGGGGGATATTTCTTTAGTTGAACCTGACTGAAAGCCACCTCTCTGTAGGATGTATTCTACGTTGATATGAGGGATCCATCTGCTACTGATTATACCGTACCTATATTTGATTGGCTTAGAAACTCCAAGGAGGAGGCACAAGAAAAATGGGAATCCATTATGAATGGGGAATTAAAACAGAAACAAAAAGCAATCTTGGGTGAAGCATCTGTCTCACACTTGCCTTACTTAACATCTGTCGACATGCACAAGATACATTTTCGTGACTTAAGATTCCGACTTGGTGCTGGATTCCTCTATTGTCACCAGGTATTTTTTTTAGCTTTATGTTTTCATTTTTTTTTTTTAATGTCATGAAGCAGATAGTCTACAAAACACGTTATCCGACGTATTTAGAGGATTGATTGTGTCAAGTATAACAAATGAAAAAATAATGTTGGAAATGTCTTTATTATTTTTGGCCAAAATGTAAGAAATTTCTTTAATGTGAGAGGTGGAGGACATTAAGACCATTGACAAGATCTTTGTCCTATGGATATAAAGAAATGACAAAAGACTCAATGGCAAAAGCGTGAGACCATCGATGCTGATATTAATTCGAAAAGAGATTCCCTTTTAAGTTCTAAAGAATGGGAAAACTTCTGTTTTAATCCAGTCCCAGCTCATATGATGGTTTATGAAGACATTCTTTGATGTGCCGACCCAATTGAGTATTGCTTATGTATGATTATACATTTTTATTTTCCATGCACTTCAGGCTCGTTTGATGAATGTGAGGGAGATATGTAATTTTTTTATGTTTTTGTTATCATGATCTAATGATAACTGTATCTTTACTTTCTCATCTACAAGATCATTTTTTTTTCCTATTTTATTTCTGCATACCAAATGCCCCTTAGTTTAGTTAGAAAACATGATAATCTGTTTCTTTGTCTGTGACTACAGGGAGACTGCACTCACACATTAGTAATACGAGATATGAGGTTGATTCATCGTGATGATGTGCACAATCGGGCTGCTTATCCAATAGTTACTTTTCAACTGAAGTTGCGTTTTCAGAAATGCAGTGTCTGTAAGATTTTCAGAGCTACAAAGGTCACTGTGGATGACAAGTGGACACCCGAAAATCCTTGCTATTTTTGTGATGAATGCTTTTCTCTTCTTCACGTAGCAGAGGATGGCTCTCTTTTGTATTCAGACTTTCTGGTGTATGATTATCATCATGATTAGTTGCTCTCACCCCTGAACAGCACCACAGGACATTGAGCTGAAGATCAATTGCTACATGCATGGATATCTCATTGAAGATGATGGCTTATTGCTGTGGAACCACTTTTTGTTGCTTTGGAAGGTACTTCTTGAGAGGTCCATGGCTATGGAGATAGTATAGATACCTACTTGAATTATCTTGTATAGTACTGCCTCGACATAGCATCTTGTTGCTAAAGCAGAAGTCATAATACCTGTCAGATAAAACATGTAGATACTTGTTCGGGTGTTTTTGTTCTTGATCTTTCTTGACAATTTAATGAAAACCAGAGTGAATTTGGTTTCAGAAAGGTGTGAATGCTGGAGTTCATCTGCCTCGACAAGTGCACTTTTTTTTTTTCATATTTAAATTGAAGTAAATAGCTTATATGTCAGTTTACAATGCATTAGTCGGGAAATAGTTTTTGTTCTTATTTATTAGTCCGTGCAATGAAAAAAAAAATTTATAAAAAATGAATTAAGCTTCAATCCTAATGAAAGTTGGTTTAATTGGTAAAGATTTAACTCATATCTTACAAAAGTGAGTTATTCATTCATTGGGGGAAAATCCTTATCATAATGAGAATTTCATGTTTCATGACCCACCTAAATTGTAATTATAGAGAAGAAAAAAAATCCCAACGGCAAAGCAGGCTTTCTAACTTTTTTGGTTTAACAATTTATAATGTACTATTTTAAGTTTTTTTATTGGCCAGATGTATTATTTTAAGTTAAACAAACTAAATTTTTAGTATTATTGACATGGAATGTAAATATTTTTTTTTCCATTTGTCAAGTATTTTGAGTGTAATGAATACTGTTTGTGCTTCATGCATATGAAATTCCAGACCATAATCACTGCAACTCATTTTTTGCACTGAGGATTTACCTAATTTTTCTAAAAAGAAACAACTTTGGGGTGGTCTAATGCCTTTTTGCAATTATTTTCTTGTGTGTCATGGTTACTTATTGCTGATTCCAATGACATCTCTCAGTTGCCCCGAAAGCTCAAAAACCAAGACCTGCTCGTGCTTACCGCATGAATTATTTCAACAATTTCCTTAACACTTTAAATGATATAATCTTATTCTAATGTATGAATTATTTGAGCGAGACATACTTCGGCTTTTACATAATGTGGATCCTCTGTATCTGGATTATATATTGCTGATTGCTATTCACATGATCTATAGTGAAACGTTTTGAAGAATCTCTCATTCAATTTAATTTCCAAGAGAAAGGCAACATAGGTAGAGCAATTTGAGAAGGATTTGAGCTCTTTTTAGCTTTCTGCTATCTCACTAGTACCAAAAAAACAAAAGTCAGTTTTATGCTCATTTTTGCCTTCAAATTTTGGATGTAAAAGATGGAGTTATGGTAGTTACTGTAGTAAACATAGATCTATATAATGGCTATATCATACACAGTTTTATTGTATACGTAGAGTTATGATCAGCTTGAACTATGACCATGTGTAGAAAATTTGACCTGTGCAAGTCCTTTTCACTAGAGCAAGAGTTATCATGGTTAGCTTTCCTCATTTTGTCTCCTAATGAGAAAAGCTGCCTTTTGAAGAGATTTGATTTTGAAGTTAATCAAAGATAAGCAGTGAGACAAATAGGATAAGAAAAATCTAAACTTATCTCTGTTGATTCAATGTCCTGATATGTTAAGGGTTAGAGATATTGTTTCTTGATGCGAAAACTTATTTTTTAGCCCTCTCACATGCTTGACCTTTAATTTTTATGAGTTTGCAAGTTAATCGCAACTTCATTAGATAGGAACACTTATTAAAGAGTTTTGTTTTGTAAGGACTTGAAAAAAAAAAAAGAGGAAAAGAAAAGAGGACAATACATCCAAATTTTATTAATCAATCCTTGCTAGGAATACCATAATTACACAATTGACGGAAGTGGCTACTTGCATAGAAAAATAAAAGAACTAGACCTACATACAAATGATAACACTTAAGGATTATTGAAACACAAATATATAAAAAAATTACATACAAATAAAAACATACCAAAAAGATAGGCAAAGATATTTTCTTAAAAAATTCAAATAAAGGGAGAACAAAAAACAAAAAACAATATAAACTATATATAATCTAGTTTGCAGGGATACGACTCATGCTCGTATAAGGGTGTGGGTTGATCCATAAGAGACTAAAGCATAGAACCATGTAGATTTGTTACAATCACTAGACATCACTCCTTTTCTCCAAGTTTCTTTTCACTATTGATTAGAAAACAGATGGGGAACAATCTCAATAATGAGTTTCCTGCTGTTGAGTTGCTTTTGTTCATTTATGAGACCAATAAGCAGTAATAGTGCAAAACTACTTCAGGTTTTAATAACGTGTATTTCATTTTGTGGTAATCAAACATACAAGGTGGTGCATAAGTACCCAATTAATTCAATCAAGCAATTTGATCTCTTTCAAAGTAGGTCCACTCTCTGGTTGATTCAAACAACAAAATTTTTCTGGCTGACCCACATGAAGTCATGTATGACATCAAAGTGACGAAATATTCACCATTTTGTTTTTTCGTTTTTGGGTCTAAATGATACTCCATTGTATTGAAACTCTTCAATAGAATTGCACTCTGATGCACACTTTTAACTAACAGCCATATGCTCTTGAACTATTTCTGTCAAATTAATCTGCGTTTGAGACTTTACCACTCGTTCTCTGAAATTCTTTAATACCTCTCATTAAAGCAGAATTTCTCTCTCCCACTCAAATTCTTTCCAAGTAAGGGGGGTGGTGGAAACAAAACCACATTTCCATGTACAACGACACTAATTCATTAAAACAGAGCCGTATTTCTAACTTTGGATTCACTCCATAGCCTCTAGTCTTCCTCCTTTTGCTTCTCACCATTTAAGGCTTCAAATCCAACCCTTCTTGTTGCAGTTCAAATTAGCCTCCTCTTCCTCTGCTTCTTCTTGATCATCATCATCTTCATCATCATCATAATGTCTTCAACTGCTCTCCAATGGCTGAGCCTTGTGGGCATGATCTGGCTCCAAGCCATAAATGGCACAAACAATAACTTTCCTGCTTACTCCTCTCAGATGAAGCAGCTTCTTTCCATATCTCAGTTAGAGCTCAATAACTTGGCTTTTGCCTCTGATGCTGGGAAACTTTTTGGCTGGTTTTCTGGTGTTGCTGCTGTACACCTTCCTCTATGGCTTGTCCTCATGATTGGTTCAACTCTTGGGTTAATAGGTTATGGTGTCCAATATCTCTTCATATCAAACCATATCTCTTCTCTTTCATACTGGCATGTCTTCTTCCTCACTGTTGTGGCAGGGAACAGCATTTGTTGGATTAACACTGTCTGCTATGTTGTCACCATAAGGAACTTCCCATCCGATCGCCAGGTTGCCGTGGGATTATCAACTAGTTATCAGGGATTAAGTGCAAAGATCTATACCAATATTGTTGAAGCTGTTTCTCCTCACCCAAAAGCTAAAACCTTCCTTCTCCTTAACGCTGTCTTACCTCTGATGGTTAGCCTTATAGTAGCTCCTGTGGTTAGAGAAATTAAAGCCACAACATCAACACATATGGGTGTTGGGTTTATTGTGATGTTTGTCATTACAATTGGAACCGGAATATATGCTGTCTTGAGCAGCCTGCAATTTGTATCAGGAAAGTTATCTGCACTGATTAGCCTGATTGGCATTCTGGTGTCCCTTCTGGTTCTTTTAGTAGTTCCACTATCAGAGAAGGTTAAGGAATTAGTGGGGTCATGGCAGACAAATAGAGAAAGGCAAAGAGTCTATCATGTCACTGCAGAAGAGAATATTAATGAGGTGAAAGAGGAGGAAAAAGAAGGAGATAGCAGAGAAGTTGATGATGTTGGTGTTGGTGTAAGAGAGGAAATTGGAGTGAAAGTGATGCTGAGAAGAACAGATTTCTGGTTATATTTCTTTGTGTATTTTTTTGGTGCCACAATTGGTTTAGTGTTTCTGAACAACTTGGGGCAAATTGCAGAATCCAGAGGTTGTTCTGGCACTTCATCTCTGGTTTCTTTGTCTTCTTCTTTTAGTTTCTTTGGCCGTCTCATGCCATCTCTCATGGATTACTTCTACTGGTAACTTCCACATTATCATTCTCTTCCTTCTCTTCCTACCTCTCATCTCCCATCTAACACCATAAGGTGCATTTACCTTGTCATTTAAGACCATTAATGTCTGTGTTTGTGTTAGTTGATCTACATTAATAAGGTCACGAAACTAATAGTTTGGATTGTTAAATTGAATTTAAAAAATTTTTTAGAGACTCAGTTCAGAAAAGAATGATAAATCAAATCAATCATAAAAAGACATGTATGTCTTTATGCTATTTGTGTGGGAGTGTATTAATCAGTGCAATCTATAGGTTTTTAGTCGAATCTTTTCAAAAAGATCTCGATTGTACACTTTTTATTTATTAGTTATCTTCACACTATGTCATTTTGTGCATAAAGTGAAATAATGTCATTTTGAAGTCTAGGTTAGATAATATAGCATAACAATAGGCAACAGGTAAAATTGAATAGTTGAGATTTTTCCAATAGGGTGAGATTGAAAATTAAAGTATGCATTTGAATTTAAATTTGGACTCCCCTCTTAAAGGGAAAGGGAATCCATTGTACAAGGATTGAGATTAGACTCTTCATGCATGAATTCAGCACATCTCATGGATTTTCTGTCCAATTATGTTGGGAAGATCCCGACCGTAAGTTTTTTATTTGTTTTCTATTGTCATGTCACATCATTCTCTGCACTAAGTGAAACGACATCGTTTCGAAATTTGGATCAGATGATGTGGTATAATGATAGGTGATTGATCAAAACAGACGAGCAAGATCTTCCCTACAAGATTTCACTTAAAATCAAGAACTGCACTGAATCCAAATCTGGACTCCCTCTCCTCTTAATGACATAAAAATGTGAATATTTTCAGGGGAAAGAGTACAATCTCAAGACCAGCTTCAATGGTGGCATTAATGGCTCCAACAGCAGCATCATTCTTCCTCCTCCTTAATCACACAGACCTTGCTCTCTACATCAGCACAGCCATGATTGGAGTCTGCACTGGAGCCATCACCTCCATATCAGTGTCCACAACCACAGAGCTATTCGGCATAAAGAATTTCTCAGTGAATCACAACGTCCTTGTGGCCAACATTCCCATTGGCTCCTTCCTGTTTGGCATATCAGCTGCACTTCTGTACCGTAAGGAAGGAGATAGCCAGGGAAAATGCTTCGGCATGGAATGTTACAGAACCACCTTCATCATCTGGGGTTCGCTCTCTTGTTTTGGAACTTTCTTGGCTTTGATTCTTCATGCTAGAACTCGCAGATTTTACTCACAAAAGCATTAATTAATAGACACGAAATATAGTGTTTCTTACCTTTTGATGGATAAATCCGTATGGATTAGGTAATTAAGCAGATGGATCATTTTAGAACCAAGTGATCTAACTTCAAGAAGAAGACAGATACGAGCCATAAATGTATTCTATTACTGACTCTGCCATATAATGATTTAATTTAATACCACAATTTCACGGCTATAATTTGCTTCCAAGGTTCATGAATTTGTGATATCGCAAACTCCAACCATGCGTCTTGATGCCTATGATGGCGACTCTATGAATGCAGTACGGTGACGGTTTTTGTGGCTAAGTAGGCATTTATAAAATAACTGTATTTTTATGCTTTGATAAAAATACATAAAATTAGCCCATAAAAATTAATTCAGTTGATAAGAATGTAACTCATACTTTTTAGTATAAATTTGAATATTCTTTTTAATGTAAAAAACTTGAATATCTATAAGTACCTAAATATATTTGTAAGTGCCTTTTGAATCATGAGATTTATCTTTAGTAAGTTTGCAAAACCCAATTTTTCTAAATTTTTATTTTTAAAAGTATAAAATTATTTATTTAGATAAACTAAAATAAAGACAAAAGTCCACTTTATGACATGGATATTGTAGACTTACTATTATGAAATTATTTTAAAGATGTTTGATACATTATTGATTATTCTAATATTATTTGAAACTTCAGTTGATATTTAAAAATGCTATTTATATTTTTTCTATAATATGAATTTCAATCTGGAAACCCAAAAAAAATGAAGTTGGACTAAAAAATAATATAAACTAAAAAAAAATTCTAATTTGTTATACTAAATACTAGTAGCACAGATGAAGTTAATTTTGATCAAAGAAATGAAAATCACTCTGGTAAAAAAGAAATGAATGAAAAACACAAATTTGTTCACACTCTGGAGGACAAAAAAGAATAAAAACAGGGTCTATATTAAATATTTCAGAAACCACTAAATAAATGTATAAATAACAATACCATATAACCTATATATATATATATGAGGGGTATAAATGGGGTCATATTTGACGTAGGAAACACGTAACCAAGTCCATTATTAATTGGCATATATAGGCGGAGATTGAGAGAACTATCTGGAGAGGTAAAGGAGAATCGTATGTTGGAGACTGGCGAATGTAGTGGTGCCACGAGAGTCACATACTTTCATGTCTGCGTGATGGAGCTTTGGAACATTAATGTGGACAGAAACTCTTGACGATGTTGACATGAACTGGTGGGGGCCATCTTAAATAACATGTCCTATGTATTCATGAATTTGAATTTACAAAATATTTTTCAATCTGAATATTTTGTAAATTTTCTTTTATATTATAATATAAAATATTTTGTAAAATTTAATGAATTATTTATAAATTTTTTTAATAATGATTTTCATAAATTTACTTTATAACTAATTCAACTTTTTTTTAGAATAAAATTAATGAAATTAATTAAGAATATTTTTTTAAAAAATAATTTTTTATAAAATTAAGACTTGTAATTAATTTTAATTATCTTTCTTAATTTATATAATTTTTTAAACTAACTTATAATATGCTATGGAAGAATAAATATAGGAGATTGCACAAATCAAACTACATAATTTCCTTAATTTTTTTTCTGGGTTGCAAATAGACAGTTGGGATGGACCCCTCTTACTATCTCCTACCGATTCTGTTTTCTACAAAATCCAAATTGAGTTGGTGAGCCGTAAACAGTGAGAGTGGGTTTCTCCTGCGATGGTGGATTTTTTTAAAAAAATTGAAATAAAAGCTTGCAAATGAAAAAATACACCTTTTAGAATTATGCAATCATGTATTTATATATTTTTAAACTTTTTGTATACCGAAACTAAATCTCTTCAATTATACAACAGCATAGAAAAGAGACAATAAGAGAATAAAAACTGTACCAATATATAATTACATGATTCTTAAAAAATGTTTTTTTTTTCCTGTTATTAGCTCTGATTTTAAAACAAAAAATTAAAACAAACTGCCACGATAGGACTTATAATAGGGGGTGGCTGCATTTCATTTCTTGCAATATAAAAGAAAAATGGGCATAGTTTGAAAGCAGCTGTGATGTTGACGAGAACTTGTGGGGGCCATGTGCAGTTTTTTTTTTTTTGACCAACCATGTGCAGTTAATCAATTTAAAAAAAAATCCCCACCGACCTGGGAAGAGTTTGGGAGAATTATTTTTTTTTGGGGCCAAACTGAGATATATTTTCTTTTATGAAAACCAAACTGGGAGAATTAATTTGGGATTATGGAGTTTCGTTTCATTTCATACAGCCTAATTGAAACAGAAAGATAACAGAAAATATACGAATTTGTATGGGTTTAGTACGTATGGAGTAGCTAGTGGGAAAGACATGCATGTGGTTTGATGAAAGATACGTGATTAATCCGTAATGGGCACCTGAACTTAATTTTATACCCTAACACTAATTAAAATTCCATTGAAATTCTATACGTAATCTTTTCTTCTTCTGGTTTTTTTTTGAGCAGATGAAACAGTATAATTTTTTTAATAGTGTATACATATTAAATTTACAAGTTCATAATTTTTTTTAAGAAAATAAACCTTCTGTATAATTAAGTATATCGTTGAAAAGACTAAGATGAATTTGATTATTATAAAATTATCCTGTTTAATTTTAAAATTATATATATTTTTATGTATATTGTATGAAATCTAATACCCTGTGAACAATATAACTTGCTATATATTTTTTATTGATATATTAATTGATGATACATGTAAGATGATATACAGTATTTTGATTAACACTAAATAATACTCTATTCCTAATGGTGATTAAGTCGAATCGTACTATGTTCTTATTTTGTATATAAAAAATACCATATTGAAATAGCTATTTTTATTTGGCTCAACACCCTTGCTCAAGTCAGAACTAGTAAATAATGCATGATACCAAATGGTTATCACATAAAAATAACACTTTATGACCTGAGATATATAATTAATATTGAGGAGGTCACTAAGATACTATATATAGCATATTATCATGTTAATTATAACATATTAATTAAATCTAATCGTTTAATCTTAAAACACGTACGTAAAATATGATCAAATTAACATAAAAAGAACAGAATATACGTACGTTACTGTATACCACACGTTTCTTTTAACAATAATAGAGTCTTTGAGACGTAACAATAAATCAAGAGGCCAAAAAGAGATGATTCGCAAAATAAGGAGGAAGATTTACCTACAAGAAAGAAAAATGTGATGGATACAGAAAGTCTCGGGGTCGCGCCCTATTGGATCAGAGCACCTAATTGCCTCCTGAGACGCATATGACGCACGCATGATGGGAAGCTTCGGTGATATACCCCAAAATTAATGGAGGTTAATTCAGGAACATGTCGTTATATGTGTGGCCAAAATCATCGGAACCAAATATATATATATATATATATATATATGTTTGAAGAGTCTACGTAGCTACGTACTCATTTCAGGAAACCTCGTATATGTGCAGGCATCATCAGGGTGTATTTACGAGGTGTGCCACCATCTAGATTGAGATTGGATGTTTGGTGCCTAGGCAGACCTAGGACCTGGAATCATAGGGGCGTTTAATGCGAAGGAAATTTAATATAATAATTTTTTAACTCTTTTTTTTATTAATTTAGATTTTAAAAAAATAAATAATATTTTTTATAAAAATTATTTGAAGATTTAAGTTAGTTGAACTCTTTTTTTGCAGATCACCTTAACATTTCATTTATTAGACTTAATAAAATTCTCATAAGAATTTTGGATAATGTATCTAAAAAAATTTAAACCAAAATGTATTAAAACTCTAGTTTAAAGGATAAAAAAATAAAATTTGAATTTAGTGAGCCAAAATATTAGAATTAATAGTGTCTAAATGCTAAAATTTAAGGTTATAGCATACAATTTTTTGAAATTGAAAATGTCATATGCAGGTCCGCCTCTGATTTGGTATATGTTTATATATATATATATATATATTGCATGTTTAGTACATATATAGGTTTCTAAGGAATTAGTGCTTCCTTGAATGGAAGGAACTGTGCTAGCTTCCTCCACTTGGGTTGAGATCAATGTAGTTTTCTGCCGAGGATTCAAACTTACTATAGTTTCCTGCCTTTTCATTCTCCATTCTTGATGTCAAACTTCTAGCGTTAAAAAGAAAAGAAATTAAATAATAATTTCATTCCACAGAAATAATCTTTCGATGGAATCCCTCTTCTCCTCCCTTCATGTTTCTCTAAAAATCACTCCACTATACCAAACATGAACTTAGTTCTTTTCCACAAGGAAAAGCATAGGATGCTGCATATTTTATTTTATTTTATTTTTTATATTTTAAGACATAAAAATTTACTTTTTAATTTACTTAAATTAAATTATTCACAAAAGAAAAATATTCATATTTTTTAAATCTCAATATATAAACTCATATTATCTTGGGAAATGGCTTGTATGACAAGTTTTGAAGGAACAACTAAGATTATATGGTCAATTATATGGTTTCTCTCCATTACACTTTTCTTGTGCTTTAAATTTGAACCGTTCCATTAAATTTGGTTGATTCAGATTAAATTTATTTATCTAATAATTTGTTCATTTATTACTCATTTCTATCCTAAATATAAAATATTTTATTTTAATTTTAAATATAAGACTCTTTTCTGAATATGAGGTAGTATTTATTATGCATTACGCATTACCAAAAAATGCTCATATTTAATTCATAAGAAATAAAAAAAATGAAATTCAATAAGAGTAGTTTTGGAAAGACATTATGATTTTTTTAAAAAATTAAGATAGTTGACCAATTTTAACTTTTATTATTAATTTGCATGATTCAGTTAAATAAGTCTTATATTAAGGGCCGAATGAGCATATTTTAATATTTTTTTCATACATTAATTTAATATTTTAATCATTATAAAATATTAAATTTGAACAATCCAAATTTTAACAGCCCAAATATGAAGTAAACAAGGAAAACATGTGGTGTTTTCCCTACATAGGAAAGCACTGAATCCAAATCTAAACTAAAATATACTCCCTCAATTCTAAAATTTAAAAATAAATAATTAAATCATCAAAATTAAAAAAACAGTTAAACATCTTAAAAGAGAAAAAATGTTTCCCACCATTCTCCTCATTTAATATTTTCATTTAACTCTTCTTTAACCAATATATACATCATAATAATAAATCTATTTTAATTAAGAATAAAATTAAAAAAAATATATTAATTTATTATATAAAAATTATTTATTTCTCATATTTTGAAACAAAATAAATTTTAAAAAGTTTTCGACATTTTGAAATGGGTGGAGTGTCATGAGCCTACGTATCTACTATACATGTACTGCATCATGAAACCTTGCATGCACGCCATAGAATGTACTTACCAATTACTATCCAGAAGGTGGCACCGTCCCACTAGCTAGACATTATCGAGAGACCATATATATATATATATATATGGTCGGCAAGGCAAATAAGCTTTTTCTTGAAAGAAACTTAACATACAAGGTTTTGATAAGAGACACACACAGAAACAGAAGAGAGAGAGAAGGGCAATGCATGGTGGGTTCCATGAATTTTAATTATTTTCTCCAACTGTTTCATGTATATAGAGTACTTTGAAACATCTACTTTCATCTTACCCTTATTACCCTTATTATCCTGAAAACATAATAATAATAATAATAATAATAATAATAATAATATATTCTCAATTGAAATTTTCTTAATATGTGGATACATGACTTCAACTTTTTTGAGTGGAGCTTCCTGTTTTTCAATGTCACCTTTGAATGGGCCGGTCGGACGGCAATGCTGGAAAATGAACCAATTGATTCAATGAATATGATGGCTCATTACATAACTAGTTGACGAATGAATCGATCGTGTGAAACTATACAATGTATTAACCATTTGTGTGTGTGGGTATATATATATATATATGTGTGTGTGTGTGTGTGTGAACATATATATAATATTTACACTTTTCTTTTTTCATTAGCACTCCGTTTGTGTAGATAATGTACCAATTGTATTATGTATTTAGATTACTTTGAAACATATAGATTTATCTTTCCCTTATTATCCTGCAAATTAAACATAAATATAATGATAATTATACAATATATTTCTCTCTCTATTGATATTTTCATAATATGAGGATACGTGAATTCAACTGTTTTTTAGTGGAACTTACTTCTTTTCGATGTCACCTTTGAATGGCCCGGTCGGACGGTAATGCTGGAAAATGAACTAATTAATTCAATGATTATGTGTATATAATATTTACACTATTCTTTTTCAAATATTCAGTATTTGTGTGTGTGTGTGTGTTTTTTTTTTCCTTTTAAGATATGCAATAATTATCAAAGACATACTACAACCATACTAATTAATCACAATGGTTTAGCATAGTAATCTCTTAGTATGGTCTTACTTGTCTAAGCTTTAATTTTGTTAATAAAAAAAAAACTACACGAAAACTTCTGTTATCAAAGTCATGCATGAAAGAAGAAAATTTCCAGGGTCGTCATTTTCTATCAAATGGTGTAAACAGGTGTCGATAAGCAAGAAGGATTGTATGGACTTTTCTGTGCTTGATCTAAATGTGAAATCAAGGATATGGAAGATGTTAATTTCTGGGTATTGAATTTGAATTTGAATTATGGAAATTAAAGTCAAATTGAGAGTGAGGAGGACTTTGAAGTTGATGGATGTTGAACAAATGAGAGAGAAACATAGTTTCTTGCAAGTTGATTCCAAATTAAATTAATCTTTGTTTCACGAAATTGAAAGAAAATGTGATTGTGAGGAAAAACATGCTAACCTATTTGACTAGGGATGAGCGTGACGTGATGCACACCAATATTTTTCTGCTATTAATTATGCACACTGAATATATACGGCTTCAATTTTTTATATAAGTCTTTTTAACAAAAATAGTAATTCAATATTATTTCAAATAAAAGTAAAATTGTTACTTCAATCTGATATGAATTCAATTAATGCTCTCCACATCCAAATATATACGGCTTCAATTTTTTATATAAGTCTTTTTAAAGTTTTTACACATAAATTACAAAATATAATTAAGATTAGAATTTTTTTTAAATTTTCTAATATGCTCTTTATTTATTAATATTTAATTTTATGATAAGGGTGAAAAGTAATTAGTAAAGTTGGTTATGAGAAAGAGCATTCATACTAATAATAGGGATTAATCTCTTTCAAGATACTGAGAGTAAAAAATAGGCATTACCTAACTAAGTTGCTCCATATACAAAGGTAGTTACAATTTAACTAAAAGCACTTAAAATTAAATAGTGTAATTACAATCACACATCATTATATTATAAATATAAATGGAGCATGTAGAGTAACAAATTAAGTATTCAATATATATAACTTAACTTATATGCATCTATTAATATTTTCAATCGTGTGTGATTATAAAAATAGCATTTTTTTTTTGGAAATATAATGGCATTTAACATTTATTAACGAAGCCCTATCAAATTAAACGATATAAATTTAACAAGAGTATTCTTGATTTCAACATACTAAAATGTCTAACTTTCCCTAGTATCCCTAATATAACTTTTTTAAAACAAAATTCAATATATCACATAAAAGTTGAAAGAGTGAGTATTATTATTTAACTGTTCATTAACTTAATATTTTTATAAATTCATTCATTTTTTGAACTTTATTAATTATTTAAAAAAAATACTAAGTTCACGAGATTTACACTAGCCAGCAAATACATGGTTTTTTTCTTTCTTTCTTCCTTTTTTTTTCCGCATAAACACATTGTTAAATTAATTGTAGATAAAATGAGTAATTACTGAAAAGTCATTTTATCTGTACGCGTGTCGTTCATTTAATTACTATATTTTTATAGTTGTTTGTCTTCATCTCATCATTGATGAATGATGTAATGATGGCGGTGTTTGACTTGTACAACGTTCTGTTTTTTTTTTTTACCTCAGTTGGATAATAATCAAAATTTCAGTTAATTAATTACAGTATTTTAGCTTATAGAAGTCACCTTTAAATTATGAAGGCTAATTGGAAAACAAATCTAAAACTTCATTGATTCTCTAAAATGAAGTATATTAAGGACCGATAATTAAATAAAACTTATATATAATATCCGAGGTTATGTATTTTGAGAGTAAACTATCATATCAGCCTTAATAACAATCTAACATACACATACCCACATTGGTAAAAAAAAAAAACCCCACACACATACACACATAATTACTATATTTTTACTGTATATTCATCATTCCTTTTGTCACGTGCATTTAAAAAAAAAATTCACACCTATACAATACGTACGGGCAAATGCAATCTATTAATTAGCTCAATTTTTTTATTAAAAAAGCAAATCAAGTGATCAATATGATCATTAAGGGTTGTTAAGGGATTTTGTCCTCAATCAACTCCCTTCCATGCTTAACGCGTTGATGGTTGGCCATTCATCTAAATGTTAACTAACAAATTAGGTATTTGGCCAAAAAATAGAACTAACAAATTAGGTATTGTTTTTGACAAATATATATATATATACACATATACACTTGTTATTTTCTTCAGCAAATTAAAACTCAAACAACATCTTTTCTGCTTCATCAATTAGTTACTATAAGTTTCAAAAAGTTACGATTGACTTTTAATACTTATTACTGCTCAAAGTCATCATTAGAGCATCCATAAATTACAATTAGTGCTTCCAAAATTAACTTCAAAGACATTTTGGTCTTCTTATGTTTTTCCCCCATCCGTATCATTTCATTAAATCATATCAAAATATACATCATAACGTCCACCTATGATGGATCAATTGGGAACAAGCCCAAGAGCCCAACTCATTAAAAATCAATTAAATTAATTGAAATTATTTTTTAGTTGGCTGTAAATATTGCTCCTATGATGCATAAATACGATATGAGTATTAGATATGATGCATATCTAGTACATTGATACTATCAAATCTAAAAAAGTAGGATACGTGTATATAAAACAAAAAAATTCATAAAACACAAAAATATAATTACAATAAAAAAAATCCAAAATAACTATATACTTATAGTTTTTTTTAATAATATTGAATACTAGGCAACACACATAAAACCATTGTAAATTTCTTATTGTGTAGTTCTTACTAATAGAAACAGTATCAATCTCATTTTCTCCTTAACCATCATCCATCAATTGGAAAGCTTCTGTGTTCTTACTAATAGAAACAGTATCAATCTCATTTTCTCCTTAACCATCATCCATCAATTGGAAAGCTTCTGTGTCTGGCTCATTAAAATATAAAGTTGTCACTTCCAAAACTACATGACCATTAAAATTATCACATGCACCCCCATCAATAAGAAAAAAGAAATCTATTTAGGTTTGAGATAAAAGAAATATATTTTTGATAATAGAAAATATAATAGTTTTTGAGTAGCTTTTTATGATAGAAGAAATATAATTTTTTAATTGATAAGTAAATATAAGATTTATTTTAATTTCTAAAAAAATTCCTTGAAGTATTAAAAAGTATTTAGAATCTAATACATATCTAATATGAATCGAAAGTTAATTTTGAATTTTTTAAAAAATAATAAATTTGATAATTCGCATATATGTATCTAAGAAGTATCGGTATGTATTGATACTGGAGAATTATTTGATATAAATATATTAAGTAATTTGAAGTATTGGTTAATCATAGATTGCTCCCTATTGTATGTATAATATTCCCAAAATTCTATGTCATGATATATTTTTTAATTTATTTTTGTCTTAAAGTTATGATTTGAAATAAAACTCAAAGGCATGGATAGAGAAAGATATTGAATAATTATGAACTATATGTGGTGATATTTCATTTTTTAACCTTAGAAATATTGGCAAAAATGTTTTTTATTATTGGTTCTTTAATGGCATTAAAATTAATGAAAACTTTGATCCTTAATTGTGAATATGTTTGTTCCTTAGCTTTTAATATATTGAAATTAATTTTCTATTCTATTATTTGTCCATAGAAGTATTTATTGGATTTTATTAATATTATTTTAGGCTAAACAAACATTTATTGGAAATGTTTGATTGGGTAATAATTAAGGCTAATTGGTTAATAATCAAGGAAATTAGGCCAATATTTTATCAAAAGTATAAAAGCATCTTTAGTATGTGGGTCCAAGTAAAAAAATTAGATTGGATAATTAAATCTTCTGTTAAGCCCCAAAAGTCTAAAAGTTATTAGGACAAGAAATCTCTTTTAGGTCGAAAAGCCACTTTTTATTGGGTCAAATTTCTATTTATAAGCTAAAAAGCATAAATACAATTCTTATTGAATTCAAACTATTATCTAAGCCTAATAGTATAAAGGAAAATTTTCTTGGATCAATAGACTCTTTATCTTATGTCCAATATTATAAGATAACTTATAGGGTCATGACTTTGCACCAAAGCCCACTTACAAGAGAAGCATTCTTGATGGTCAAAAGGACCCTAAAAGTGGTGCCATTCAAGAGGAAGAAAAGAGAGGTTTGCAAGCTTTTAAAACAACATGAGGTATATGGTGAAGAAAGGGGCCAAGTAATCTTAAACTTCGATCAAGAAGGGAGCAGAAGATGAGGTGGATGCTAAAGAATGGAATAGGTCTCTCCATTAGATTTTTAGGAAGAAATCAAGGGTGGAGAAGAGCCCAAAGCAAACAAAGGGCTAAGATTTTACCATGTGGTACAATTAGAATCCTTTGATGAGAAGGATATGCCTACATGACAAGATAGATTGAATAGATTAACCATATTATTTATTGAAATTAAAGTAAAATGTTAAGACTACTCAATTATAAAACTTTGATAATGGAGGCAGTGCAGTGTTTATATTTACGAGGTGGCACCGTCCTATACTTTATCCAACACCATATCTTGCCGGAAAGGCAAAGCTTGGGTGCTCAGGAATTTATGTGCCTTTTATTGAAAGCAATTTTTTTTTTTTGTTGATGAATGATGAGAGGCAAACACAAACAGAAGAGAGAGAAGGGCACTGGTGGGTTCCATGAACTTTAATTTCTCCAATTGTTTGTTAAATGGGTAGTTTGAAACATTTAGATTCATCTTACCTTAACTATAATCCTGCAAATAACATAAATACTATCTCGATTGACTTATTTTTATATTGATATATGAGTTCAACATTTTTGAGTGGCACTGCTTGTACTTTTTTTTTCAATATCATTTTTGGATGGGCCGGTTGAGAAATCATGAAAAATGAACCAATTAGTTGAATTAATTATTGTTTGGCCTAAAATTGCATAAGGACAACTCAAACTCGAGTAATTTTTGCAAAATTTTAAAAGTTCAATTGAAAATTGTTTGGTCTCAAAATAGTTAGACCTAATATTTCTTAAAATCAATATTGAAATTAGCACAAATAATACATTGAAAGTTCCAAAAGTTCAAAGGAAGTTACCTTAAATCAATGGTTAAGGAGGTTACTTTTGGGAAAATGTGGAACATGGTGCAGGAATTTTGTAAATAAAAGTCAAATTAAGAGTGAGGAGGACCTTTTTTCTTTTTAGCCACCAGAGTGAGGACGACTTTGAAGTTCATGGATCATGAACAAATGAGAATGGAACATAATTTCTTGCAAGTTGCTTCCAAAATACTCCGCAATTTCTTTTTATAAGTTCTTTTCAAGAAACATTTGTTTCTATTGATAAGTTTTTTTTAATATTCAATTGATAAGTTTTTTTTAATATTCAAGACTGCATTGATTGCTGTTTTTCTAACTCTATCATTATTTTTTTTATAATTATTTTACACACTTATTATAGGTGGTACTCCCTCCAATCTCCAATAAAAATCGCTGAGAAAAGAGTTTTCATAGTTTAAAATATAAGTAATGTCTGAATTATTAAATAATTTTTCCCCAAATGCCCCTCATTAAATATGAACAAAAATAATGCAATTTGTTATTGGAAACATATAAAATTTAATTAGGGGTAAATCTGAAAACTAAATGAAATTCAACATAAATTTAATGAGTTTAATAATTTTTCTTAATATGTGTGAGATAATTAAAAATGATATATATTTGATACCACAGGGAGTAATAAATTAAAAATGCATTAGGAAATTTAAAATAAAAAATATAAATATACTAATTATATTTCTTAATTTATGCATTCAAACCTTCAAAATAATTATAAATAAATAGAGGAGTCATCATTTTTCGCATAAAATGTGATGTAGAGGAAAAACACACACACACACATATATATGTTAACCTTTTTGACTTGATGCACAATAACATGTTTTGCCAAACTGTGCATACTTAATATTTTTTATTGACACTTAGAAACTATGCATATACATACATGTATATATATATATAAATTAAAAAAAAGTTAGTAAATAATATAGTGATTAGCAAAACATAAGTGTATTTTACTATAATACATTTATTTATGAACACATAAATTACTCGCTGCAGAGGCAGACGTAGCCTAGACAATGTAGGAGGGCCAAATTTCTTAAAAATATCATATCTTTTATATTATTAATTTAATTTTTAATATTTATCATAATTAATATTTCAAAATAATTTTGTAGCTTGAAAAAGTAGGAAATGATAAATTGTGTATAATCATATCATGTTTCAATGATTTAGAGATTATATATAAAGTGGAATCATTTATGTAATATATTAATTTTAATAACAAATCAAAAAATATATATTAAAAGCTTGTATTTTCAATAAATTTATATATGATGTATACATTGATGATTTAAACAAAAAAATGGGATAAATCCTTGAGTTTTATAAAAATAAATCAATATATAAATATAGATAATTTAAAAATTATATGTTTAACATACTTAAACAACTCTTAATTAATATTATATGAAAATTAAATAAAAAAAATTAAATATATATTTTTACAAATGTATTTTTGTGATAACTAAATCTAAACAATTCCATACAAAAATGGATTAATATGTATAATATAAATATTGAGTATAATTTTTTTAATGAAAATTTAATATTAGTTAATAACAAAAATATTTTAATATACAAATAAAATATATTTTATTTCTTTTTAAATATATCAATAATATATGTTATACATTTATTTATTGTGTATGTGTACTATGTATTATATATATATATATATATATAATGTGAGTGTATGGGTGTGAAGGGAGGAGGAGGGGCCAAATGTATATATTATATCACTGTGTATGTGTATGCAATGTACATTACATATGCATATATACATATATATATATATATACACACACACACATAAGGGAAAGGGCAACAGATTGGGGCGGGGGGACCTCACCTTCAACATACGACCACTCCTAACTCACTAATAGTGATATTATTAAAGATAATTAAATGTGTCAAAAGACAATGTTATTTTTGAAAATCGTAAAGTAAAAATTATTTTAAAACCAGAAAAAAAAAGCTTAAGATGTCAGTTGTTTTGAAATGAAAGGAGTACAAAAGGACTTCACTTTTAACAAAAATAGTAATTAACAAACAATTTAATACTTCATATCAAAGTCAAACCATTGCTTTAATCTAATAGGATCCTGTTAAAAGTTTTTCATGTTCTTTAATATAATGTCTTTTACAGTTGGCAGAAACAAACCTTTACAAAATCTGTGATACATTTTTTTTAATTTTCCTTCCAAATATTTATTGTAATGGAAGTAGGTCTTTTTTCTTTTTTACTTTCTCTTTCATATGCAATAAGAGAGAGTCAATTTTAATGACTTTAATTAAGGATAATTTTGGAATATTGTGATAATTTTAAAAAAACCTCAAATAATTTTAAACACTTTCCTTAATCTGATTTAGTTAAAAAAGGTTTTATAAATTGAAATGGAAGGAGTAATTCATCTTTTATTATTATGGTGTATTTTACCAAATTGAGAATGAGGAGGACGTTGAATTTTGTAGATGTTGAGCGAATGAGAAACATTGGAGTTTCTTGCAATAGTTGATTCCAAACATATCGTCACATTAATCTTTTTCACCAAATTGAAAAAAAAAAAATGTCAGTGTTGAGGAAAATTGTGCAGACCCCTTTGACTTATCGTCTGACTTGACGCAGTCGACCAATATTTTCTGCCATTATTTGTGAATACTGAATGCTTAGTGTGTGACTCACACTAACATGTGATTTGTTTTTAAATTATCTGGTATTTGTCTAGTTTAATTGGTAAAAAAATTCAGGTATTCAGTATTATAAATTTATTTAAATTTGAGAAAAATCATCTCCAAACTCTCTCGTCATTTTTTTTTAATCCACAATGCTAAGATGTGACTTTACTTCTGATAAAAAATTGTAAAATTATCAATTCGTATCAATAATTAATCAATCAATATAATCATAATCAATATGTTATATAAAAACAATATCACTTGTCATGATAAATATACTATTTGTCTAGACAGATGTGAGTTTTTCATGAATTGCTACCTCTTTGAGATAAGTGATTTCTTCAAATTTAAAATGTGAATTTCAATATAAATAATCTTATGCACATAGACAAAGAGACTTTAATTTCTAATTAATATAAAATATAAAACATAGTCCGTGAATATTTTTAATTATTGTATATAGGATTAATTTAAAGATTTTTTATAAAGTAAAGATTATTTTTGTGAAATACAAGGGCATTTAGTATTTTTTGGTATACCTACGTTATTTAATATTTATTAATTATTATCCAAACGGCGAAACCCAAACAAAAGCATATAAATTATATATATATACACACACATATCAAAGAATTCAAACGTCGTTCTTTTTGGACAGCAACAATTTAACCTTCTAAATACTCCAACTTTTGCTTGCAAGAATTTTTTTTTTAATAAAGTCAATCTAATGTTAAATTAATTACTAATTATAAATGGGTAGTTACTAAAATGCCTGACATTGGCACACGTGCCGTTCACACACACATATATATATATATATATGTACATATGTTGTACGTCTTCACCTCAACATGATGAATGATGCAATAATGGCGCCTGTGTTGCATAATCTTCATCTCAGTACGAAAAGACCGATTCTTACAAAACTTCAGTTAATTCCAATATATGCTCCCCCTCCTTAATATATATCACTTTCAATTGCTTCATTAAAATAAAAAAATTTATTATATTATTAAATTTATCTTAAAATTAATATAATTTTTATTTTTAATTAATAAATACCACAAATTCAAAAAATTAATACATTCTCTCTTTCTCACAAATATTGATAATAATAAGGATATTCTCGTAATACAATAGTTAACACTATAAATTTGTAAAACATGACTTACATTTAGAACCAGAAAAAATTTATAAAATGCGAGATACATTTAAGACAAAGTGAATATTTTAGATTCAAATGTCATATTAATATTAATCTCGAAAAATAATTATGATCAAATTAATTACTTAAATTTATTTAAACACACACACATCAAGTCAACAACGCCGTAAGTTTTGCTAATGGAGTTACTCCTACATCAAGTTCTCACTGGCATGGTTGAATGTGAACTAACAAATAAGGTGGTCTTTTTCACCCACAAACGCATATCCACTTGTTATTATATTTTCTTCCCCAAATTAAAACTCAAACAACTTCATTTATGTTTGATTACTTGATAACATTTTTTTAACATTAAATTTTATTAAGGGTCATTTTCATTTTCCCTTCCCATAATCTATCGGAGTGTCAATTTAGGACTCACGCCTGTGATATAATATTTATTATTGCTTGGGCCAAAATTGGATTGGGCTTAGTCCAAGGAACAGCATATGGGTACATATTTTGAAGAATTGAGCCACGACGTAGCAGTAGCTGATTTTGTGAGCTCCGGCTCCAGGTGTGTCCAATGCTAGTCAGAAAAAGCCAAGATGTTGTAATGACCTGCAAGTAAAAGGAGATCGGAAACACCAAACTAGAAGGAAATTCAGCTGGAATATTTATATAGTAAAGATAATAAGCCAATAAAAATCATTCTTCTCAGCTGAATGGATAACAAAATGACAGAAAATCTAAGGAAAGTCAAAAAGAAGGAACAGAAGGAATTTCATAAGGAGAGCAGAGAGAGTACACAGAGAGAATAATCACAAATTTCCCCACCGTCCTCTCCCAAGTCTTCCACTATTAATCATGGTTCCTTCATTTCTCTCACCTTCCACATGCTCTTGCAAATTTTGTTACTGTGCCTGACCTGTCAAGGTGCCACCTCAGCATTATCCTCCTATACTTGCAGATTATTTGCTAGCTGTCCATCATCCATAATAGAAGGAAATATTACATTACCCTCCCCATCAAGAAGGATCTTGTCCCTAAGGTCAAAACTGGGAAAAGTTGTGCGAATTGTTGACAGAGGTTCCCATGTAGTTTTACCAAATCTTCATCCACTAAATAAGTAATTGCAGTTGCCAGGAATTGTCTTTGCGTACAAAACAAGTATCTAAAACAGCAGGTGGCATAATAAAGGGATGTGATTCATCCATGACTAATGGCAATGGAATGTAACTATCTAAAGGGACTCCCTGACATTTTCTTAGATCCGAAATATGAAACACTGGATGTATTCGAACATCATCTGGCAACTAAAGGTGATAGGCCATAGCACCAATCTTTTGAATAACACGAAATGGATCAAAATACCTTATGCCCAATTTTTCTTTTTTCTTAAGGTATATGGAATGCTGTCTATAAGGTTGAAGCTTGACAAACACCTAATCATCAACATTCACTAGTACAAAAAATCATTTCTACATCTACAATCTAGATCGGTTGTTTAATGAACTGATCTAAAAAAGTGACCGGTGGCAATTTTGTAAATAAATTTGCTTATCTTGAACTTTCTAGATTGGTTTGTTAAAATACTGATGTAAAACTTTTTAATCCAACTTATCCATTAAATTTTAAAAAAAAAATAGGCATCTCGGATTCGAAATTTCGAAGCCCTACCTTCCCATTACTTCATTCTATCTTTTCTTCCACCGATGCGCATCATTGTCTCTAATCTTTCTCCATCGTCAGTCGTCCAATTGTGACATGCACCTCTTCCCAAATTCATTATCCCATGTTTTCCTTTCCTTGTGACCTCATAATTTTTCTTCACCCCGCGCGAAAAGGAAGAAGCAGAAGTTTCTCAAACCCTAGGTTGCGGTCGTTCGGACTGTGGTTGCTAGATTTGTTCTCCTCTGCCCTTCCTTCCTTGCCTTTGCGTTCTCTTTGTCCATCACTGTCTCTATCAAGCTTCTTCTTCTTTTCTCTTCTGTTTCATTTTTGCCGCGTCAGGTAAGGCTTCACTTCTGTTTTCTTGCTACAGCAATTACTCTGGCACTACCCACTCCCCTTGCTTTTCTTCTTTTGACCACCCCATCAATTCTTCAGACGGGCCTCGTTGGACTAAACGTACTATAAACAGTTTGGTTGCTATTGTTCTTGATGCTCTCGAATATGCTGTTCTTTCATTCTTATACAAATCCTCCATGTCATCAGATTATTGTTTTTTGGGAGTCGCGAGGTTTTCTTTTTCTATTTACAACATTGTCACAATAATGGCTTGGGTACATTTGATTTTTTTTTAATCACTTTTCAGGTTTTATTTCGTTTCTTCCAGTTCATTCTTTACAGGTCAGTTAAATAATCTTCCCTTCTCAGTTCACTTTTCTTACTTTTTTTCTTATTGATTACCATGAATTTGTATTATATGCGGGTTTCTTAGAATAGATACAACTGTGGAAGGGTCTTATGGAATTGATTATCAAGCTGGGTAGATCATATCTTTACGTCTATAATAATTGGATATATTGGTTGAATAAAAAGGAATGTACTCTACATGTACTCTGTCTAGTCAAATTTTAAAATATTAATTGCTATTTGTCGTGTAAAACCTTAGGCCTATTTTATATAGAGGAAATTGGCCATTTTGCATTTCTAATGCAGCTATATGATTAGTATTTCTTTTCTTCATCTCTTTGTTCCTCTAATTTTGGCCCTTTTTTCTGGTAAGGGATTGAGGAGCTCGTGATAAGTTGATGACATGAAATTTTGTGGTTTTATAGGGAACTCAAACAATAACCTTCTTGTTTTGTTTTCATAAGATTATCCCAAATTGAGTTCATTATTGCTTGAAAGTTTATACAAAGGCAATATCCTCTGTCTATTTCTCCAGTTACGCATCCTTCACAACTTTTGTAGGACTCTTTATTTTTGGGTTATAGGAAAGGAAGTTGACCCATCGATTGTTTTTCACTACCCCAATTAATTTGCATGTGAAATTTTTCTTTCACTTAGAGTATAATTTGACCTAGGATATAAGATTTCCTAGGAAATTGTGGAGCTTCTTGTACATTGTAAATGACAATAACTATAACCAAGAAGCTTAGGCTTAATGTTTCCTAGTTGTTTTATATATGATGGTAAGAGAAAACCAAGTCTTTTAGTTTTATGATTGGTAAATGGATTATGCTAAACTATAAACAACACTTCTTGAGTTGTAGTCATTCAGAAAGTTTTTCTATAAATCATTGTCATTATTTAGATGAATCTACGAAATTCTGGTTAATGGATTATGCTAAACTATCAATCATGCAAGTTACCCAAATGGATGTTAAACTCTTCTTTGAATTGCATTGTTGAGCTCACCATGGTAACCACCCACTCTTGGACTTCATATTTTCATATGAGTAAGCTTGGTGTACCTTATATATATATGTTGCATTGTAATTTAATGCAATACAGGCCTACCATTTCTCACTGTGGTTACTTATGTTATTCAGATTCCCCCTCTCTGAAATAGTCAACAATAGTTGTGTTTCTTAGAAGCAAGAATAGATAAAAAGATGAATCTTGTTAGTGTGGTATTTGGATTATAGGGCCTCTTTTGTCATAGAACTATAAATGTATACATAGTTCATTAGAGGGTGCATTTTTAGCAACCATTGTAGAATGTAGATGTTTGATAATTTTAGCCAAATGCAATCTGTATGGATAAAGTGAACTTGGAAAGCAGGACATGTGGCTGGTTTCAAGCTCAATTAATCTTCAAATTTATATATATATCTCCTTGGTCCTCAATGGATATGCATCCTATGCGGGTGAAAAATGAATAGAATAGTATGTGAGGTACGAGTTAGGTGAGTCAGTCTCTCATCAAAGAATAGTATGTGAGGTGCTTGGTTGCTAGTGGTAGGCCACTGATGATGGTAATATATATATATATATAACTGATAACTATATGATTATATATATCTAAGACATTAGCGTCTAATGAATGAATGACAAATATGAGGCCTTCCTTGTTGTTTTCGAGAGTAACAAGAGAAGACTCGTAAGGTATCCTTTGAAGTTTGTCATTTTGTGTTATTAATGATGCTTCCCTTTCATGTGTTTGTGCTGGGTTTCTTGTCTTGTCTTTCAAACCATCACATGCATGAGCATTCTCACTTGCCAGTTGGAGGATCTTCTATATAAGGATGAATAAATTACATTTAAAAAAAATTCAAATCTTAAAAAAATATAATATTTTGATAATAATATTTTTAGGTAATTTTGTCATAATTAATTCCTTTTTAATTGGTTTATTTTTTTCCTTTTATTTATAAATATAATTTTTGGCAACCATTTTTATTTATGTATTTGGATTATAGGGCCTCTTTAATTGGTTTATTTTTTTTCCTTTTGGGTTCTACATTAAACTGTGTTATGAAGCATGCTGGACAGGGAATATTGTTTGTCAATTGCAGTGGAACTAATATGTGAACACATAGTGGTAAACATAGGCAGCAATAATTAATTCAGTCCTACAGATTATCTCTATTTTCAATTAGTTGTCCCTTTCAATTAGTTGCCTGGAAATACCTATCCATTTGAAATATTTTGGGGTTGAAGTTTACTTTGGGTCATGGAAGGATAGTGGTTCTTTGGTTTCCTTGGTGGGGCTCAATTTGGTGTAAAGGAATAAGGTGTTTATGATTATTTGGTTCAATAGCATAGGTTTGCCCAATTGGCCTTTTCTTAGGTTCACCCACGTAATTGAATGAAGCTATAATGAGTCTTGTGCTATACATCTAAGCTAGCATTGACTTTTAGGTGCTTGCAACTATCTTAATTTGTTGCTTGCCCAATATATTTTTCTTTTCAAATATATATATATCTTCCTTTTTAGTAAATTTTCATTTTGTTCTGTTCCTGTATCTTTTTTTTTTGTTTACAATGGGGGTACAAGGCTTTGAGAGTGGGAGTGAGATTAGGGCATTGTAGAAATTGAACCCAAATACATTAGTAGACCTGGCATTTTCATCTAGGGGATCTACTCCTTGACTCAAGAATTTTGGGGCTCTTTTTTCTTTATTTTGTTGAGTATAGTAAAAGTTCTCACACATTAACATGATATGTTGATGTGGATTTTTTTGTATTGGCTATGGTTTTAAATCCTGTTTCCTTGTATGAAATGTTGATACACATGGATTGAATTATGGTATTTCCATTAATGAAATTGGTGGGGTGGAGGAATGTTTAAAATGGTTTGTTGTATATATCTTTAATAAATGATGAAGTCTGCTGCTTTTGATTCTGACCTATGTTAGAGTTATTGTTGGATTACTATTTGTTTGTCCATTGTGCTTAATTTGTTTGGCCGTCTCAATTTTATGTGCTCAACCTTACAAGTTGAAAGTAAAGTAGTTATGAACTTGGAGATTACGATCAAGATTGTGGTGCTTCTTCAATGCGTGGCAATTTGCTTTGCTGATAAGATTAGCTAGTAAACTTGGCACTGTATGAGATTTTGTATTAGTTAATCAAATAATCCTTCCTACATTATGTTGTTAATTTCTGGGTGGTGGTCGCATTAAGTTGTTAATTTTTGTTTGCTGATGATGTGATGTAGTTGAGTTATGGATATAATAGGAAATGCTTATATGAAAGTTGAATTATTTGGATTGGCACAAAAAAACTTTGGTGTTTATATTCTTTGAATATTTTGTTGAAGAAAATGACAAATCAATTTTAGGGGGATATAAATCCCCTAATTATTTTTTTTCTTAAAAAGTAGACATTCTAGATCGGTTATTTAAATAACCGATCTAGAAATTCAATTTTCTAGATCGTCATAGGTAATAAACCGATCTAGAATGTCTTTCAAGACATTAATATATTTTTCTGAGTTTTTGGATCGGTTGTTTAAATAACCGATCTAGAAATCATTTTCTAAATCGGTTATTAACCCAATCTAGAAAGAGATATTTTCTACATCTACCAATTCTATATCTAATCCAGACCCGATCTAAAAAGTCCTTTTTAACCGATCTAGAAAGTACCTGCTGTAGTAGTGATTAAAGGATACCTCTGTGCATTTATTATCAGAAAACCTCTTCATTCATTCCTGTGCATTGAGTAAGTTGATTTTGAGTTGGTTTAGTATATTTCCCTTAACCTGACGTGATTCTAAACTTCCAGAGGAGCACCATTAGAATGATCATGACGAATCAAATGAGGAGGATCCCTACCATATACTGCTCAAAATGGTGTCATTCCAATTGAAGTATTGTACCGTAGTTCAGCCCAAGGAAGAAACTAGACCCATATGCATGTGTTATCATGAACAAAGCATCTTAGATACATTTCAAGACACTTATTAAGTGCTTTTGACTGGCCATCAGTTTGGGGTGATAAGCTGATGAGATCTTCAAGGTGGAACCCTGTAAATGAAAAAGGTAGAGCCAGAAAGAGCTTGTAAATACCTTATCCCCATCGGACACAATGGAATGGGGCACACCATATAGTTTAATAATGTTCTGAACACAGCATTCTACTACTATCAAGCTTGTAAAATTAGATTTAAGAGGTGCAAAGTGGGTATATTTTGAAAGCCTATCAATAACTACCAGAATTACTATGAAACCATGCAAAGATGGTAAATGTGTAATGAAGTCCATAGCAACATCTTTCCAAATTTGAGAAGGAATGGGAAGAGGGCTAAGAAGACCAGCAAGATGTAATTGTGAATGTTTTGCTTTCTGACAAATTGAACAGCAAGCAATAAAAGACTTGATATCATTACTCATCCCTTGCTAATAGAATTGAGCAGAAATTCTATGAAAGGTGCGTAAAAATCCTGCATGACCACCCATTGATGAGGAATGAAATTCTTGAAGGAGCAGCTGAATTATATTACAAGCATAAGAAGGAATAACCATCTTGTGTTTCCAAAATAAGAGATTATCCTGAACAGTAAAGTGAGGCATTGACATGGGATCTTGATTGAATTGTAATAATAGTTTTTGAAAAGAGCAATAAGCTTTCATCTTTGATAACAATTCTGTCATAAAAGATGGTTGAGACATAGAAAAAGCAAAAAATCTAGTTCTAGACAAGGCATCAGCTGCTAAACTAGTCCTTCCCAGTTTGTACTCAATAGTATAATGAAATCCAAGCAACTTAAGAAGATATTCTTCTTGCTCAGGTGTCTAAATAGTTTGACTAGTTAGATGCTATAGGCTACATTGATTTGTTCTAATAACAAAATAATGTCCAAGCAAGTAAGGTCAAAATTTTGCCACTGCTTCTGTAATAGCATACAATTCCCTCACATAAGTAGATTTATGTTGCATTCGATTAGAAAGTTGCTTTGACTAATAAGCAATTGGGTGGCCTTCTTGACTAAGTACTGCTCCTATAGCATGGCTGGATGCTCAATTTCTAGCACAAATGGTTTTGAGAAATCCGACAGAGCAAGCACTGAAGCTTATGTTAATGCCTTCTTAAGATTCTTAAATGCTTGTTGAGCTAAGGGAACCCAAGCAAAATTATCCTTCTTCAATAATTGAGTTAATGAAGCAGCAATAGAAGCATAATTTCTTATAAATCTCCTATTATAACTTGTGAGACCTAGTAATCCACACAACTGGGATACATTTGTAGGCAAAAGCCAAGATAACACAACAGTCACCTTGTCTTGATCCATTTCAACTCCTTGAAGAGAAACTATATGGCCCAAGTAATCTATCTATCATTGGCTAAAGGAGCATTTGGATAGTTTGGCATACAATCAATGGGATTACAGTAGAGATAATACCACTAATGGATGATCTAAATCAGCAACCCATGAAGTACTATATATCAATATATCATCAAAAAAATACTAGCATGAATTTGGTAAATAAAGTCAAAAGATTGAACTTATCAATGCTTGAAAAGAAGCTAGTGCATTTGTTAGTCTGAAAGGCATTACCACTCACTCATAATGCCCATTATGGGTACGGAAAGCAAATTTATGTCTATCCTCAGTTTTCAATCGCAATTGATGGTAACTCAATCTCAAATCTAGCTTAGTAAAGAATTAAGAACCCTTCAATTTATCCAATAATTTGTCCACAGTTGGAATTGGAAATAAATCCTTAATTGTCACAGCATTTAAGGCGTGATAGTCCACACAAAATCACCATGAACCATCTTTCTTCTTAACTAGAAGCACTGGGGCAGAAAAAGGACTATTACTAGGTTGAATTAGACCTTTTTTTAGCATTTCTTTCACCATGTCTTCAATTATGTGCTTTTTAAAAAAAGGGTATCTATAGGGTCTAACCTTGACAAGTCCTGCTCCCTCTTTTAAAGTAATAGTATGATTAAGTTCTCATGGAGGAGGTAATCCTCTCAGTATTTCAAACACCTAAAGGATACTACATAAGATTTGAAGGGAAATCTTTAGGAAATTCAACCTTGGCGGTAAATTTAGACACTACATAACAATGCAAGAGAAAATACTCTGATATTCCATCAATATCCTCTAATCTCTGCATATGGCTATAAGTGGCCAAAGAAGGTCCTAGAAATGATACTCCATGCAGGGTAATGAATGCACCATTTTGATAATATCTAATAATATGTAAACTGTAATTAGCAATGTGAGACCCTAATGTTGCTAACCAAGTAGAACCAAGTACCTTCTCAGACCCAATCACGGGTAACATATACACATGACAAAAAATGTGATGGCCATCAATATACAGTGGTACATTCCTTACAATACCTTCACAAGTGAGGATTTCACTGTTACCAACCACCACTCTCAATCCTAGCATTGGCTCGATGGGCAATCCTAAATGATGTGTAATGTGTGGTTGAATAAAATTGTCTGAGCTTCCTTGATCCATTAGCACTTCAATAGAGTTGCCCAAAATTTTTCCTGCGAATCTAATAGTGCTAGCCCCAAATGTTCCTTAGTATGCAGACAGTGAGAGATGAATCAAAGTGGCGGAGTCTTCAGTCTTAGCTTGTTGTGTTGAAGTCATCATTGTTAGAGGCTCTTGAATCATGTCATCATCAACCTCCATTTGCATAATTAAGTAATGCTTATTTGGGCATTTATGATCCCAAGAGTTTGGCATCACAAGTAAAACATAGACCATTGTTTCTTCTCATTTGCATTTCCGCTTGGGATAATTGACGAATTGGAGGAATTGTTTTTGTTGCTAGAGTAGGTAATAAAGGAGGCAGAGATGCCTTGGAAGCTGTACTTGCCATTGATGGTGTAACAGTCGAAAGAGCGGTTAGAGTTGAGAGTTTAACATTTTGTGGTAAGCTTCCATATGTTTTGGGCCTTGAAGCTGTTGAACTTGTGGGTGGCCTAGAGAGAATTTGCTTTTCATCAAATAATCTAGCCAAATCCACTGCCTCTAATAAGTTGTTGGGTATCCAAGAAACTGTGTCTCTTTGGATTTCAGCTTTTAACCCACTTATGAAATAGTTCAGTAAAGCATCGTCTGTTAACCCGTCAACACGATTTACCAAAACCATGAATTCCATATTGTACTGTGCCACTGATTCTTTCTGATACAACTTAAACAATTTCGATCATGGACTATCAAATCGAGAAGGACCAAATTGATTCATTATCAAAGAAACTAGATCATTCCAAGTAGGAATCAAATTATTTCTCTGTAACATTTGAAACCATGGAATTATTGTCCCTTTCATGTGAACTGAAGCAATAAGTAATCACTGCAAGTCTAGAGTATCATAATATGAAAAAAATTGTTTAGCCTAGACTATCCAATTTGTTGAATCAAGAGTTTTGATAATTCCAAACTAACCTTTAAGAGCTTGGAATAAAGATACCAAAGATGCTCAAAATGTTTTAAGTGGAGAAATTCTGGAGAAATAGGTGCAAGATTAAATGTAGGATGTTTAGCAATATTTTAATTTGAGTGAAAGACTTTGATTTGGTGAAAAGATGTTTTAAAACTTTGATTCTATGCTAAATCATGGAATATTTGAAAAACACTCACCAATAGACGAAGTTTTAAAGGTTTATAATGGTCTGTCATCTTGGAAATTCAAACTTTGGCCTTGAAAATTCGAATTTCATATTGAAAATAAACAAGTCTGAAAAGAGGCTTCTCTGACAGACGAATTTTGACTTGAGAAAATTTGAATTTTGATAAGTGTCTGAAAGGAGCTTTCAGTAACAGACAAACTTTGGATTTTGAAAATTCAAATTTCAGACAAAATGTAACTTATGAAAACTAAAGAAATTCGTCTGAAATTGTGTCAAAGTTCTTCTGAAGTCAAGTTTGGATTGGACTTCAAAATTGCTCATTAACAAACGAACTTTGAACATGAAAATTTGAATTTCAGAAACTAAGCTTGTGAGTCTGTTACAATGATATGTGGACATACGGATAACATTATTTATAAATTCAAATTTTGAAGTAAGTCTGAAAAGAGGTCTCTCTGACAGACGAACTTTGCCCTATGAAAATTTGAATTTCAAATTATATCAACTACTGTGCCTTATAAACCAACTACGGATAGACGAATTTTGGGGTTCCAAAATTCGAATTTCGAAGGCACTGTAGCAAATTGAAAATACTATTCACACTTAACAGAAAAACTTTCTACTTGAAAATTTGTATGTCACAACATAGAAACATTTTCCAAATATCAAAATTTGAACTTCACTTCATGAAAGACAAACTTCAGGAAGTCAACGTTGAAGTCTTTAGCCTTCGGTTACTGCAAAATTCATCTGTTAACCAACTGAAATTCAAATTTCAGAATGCCAGAAGCATTAAATGCAGTTGGTTAACGGATAATTTTTCAGAGTAACCATTGGATAACTTCTCCAACGGATAGATTTTGTCTCTAACATATAGTTGTGACCTAAATCTATAAATATAACATCATTTGAAGTTGTGGGTAACAATTTTAACTTTGTATATACTGAAACTCTGCCAAATCATTTACTAAAAGTCTCTTACTCTCACACTTCAATATTTGTACTTCAACTTTCATATTCACTCTGTTTAAGAGAGTTCATTCATTGTAAATAATCTTATCTTCATCTAGAAGAAAGATTTTCTTGTGAGGGAATATCACAAGGGATTGGGGAAGACTTAGTAAGAGTGCATAGAGTGAAAGAGTGAGATCTAGAAACAGAGCATCATCTTTGTACTGTGGCATTTGTAAGAAGCCCACTAAATTCTTGCAGAATAGTGGAAAATCTCAAGTGGTGACTTAGGGACTGGACGTAGGTCAAGTGGAGAGACCGAACCAGGATAAAGATCTGTGTCTTCTCTTCCCTACTGATACTTTTACAGCTTATTCTTTTATACTCTGTTTTACTATCATACTTTGCTTCCTTCACCCTCTTGACAATTTGCAGAAAATTTTCAATCTTCCCAATTCACCCTCCTCTTGGGAAGCCAGCTTATCTAACAAGTGGTATCAGAGCCCGGATTCCCAATTAAAGGATTTCACAGTCCGAGAATTAAAATGGCTAGCTTTTGAGAAAGCATACTACCAGAGGGAAACAACACAAATAGACCACCTGGCTTCAGTGGTGAACACTATGGTTACTGGAAGATGAGGATGCAAATCTATCTCCAGTCAATTGATCTGGACATCTGGTCAGTCATTCAAAAGGGAGATTTTGTCCCAATGATTTTGGAAGATGATGGGAAGTACAGAGAGAAGCTAGAAGCTGAATGGAATGAGGAAGATAGAAGAAGAGTCTTGCTGAACTTTAAGGCAAAACACTGCTTGGTCAGTGCTTTGAATCAAGATGAATTCTATAGGATCTCACAATGCTCCACTGCCAAGGAAATGTGGGACACCTTGCAAATTGCTCATGAAGGAACAACTGGAGTCAGAGAAAACAAACTGAATACATGCATAGGTGAATACGAAAGGTTTCGAATGGTTGAAGGAGAGAATGTAAAAGAGCTACAGAAGAGATTCACCCTCATTGTGAATCAACTGAAGAGCCTGGGAAAGGAGTACACTCAAACAGAAAAAGTAAGAAAGATCCTCAGAGCTCTCCCTCTGGAATGGCAACCCAAAGTAACAGCAATAGAGGAAGCCAGAGGAGAATCAATGGCCTCTGTCATAGCTCTTTTTGGCAGCCTCGAGGAGTATGAAGGAAAAATGAAGACTTTCAAGGAGGCTGGACAAGACAGAAAGAAGAAAGGTCTTGCTTTAAAAGCTGTTGAGGAGAAAGAAGAAGAATCTGACGATGGAGATGAGCTAGATGAGGAAACTCTGGCTATGATGGTCAGAAAATTTGGAAGATTCAACAGCAAGAAAAGAAACAAGAAAATCTTCAAGAAAGGAGCAGCTGGAGATAGCAAGAGAGAAGCAAAAGAACCTGTCACTTGCTATGAGTGCAAAAAGCAGGGACACATCAAATGAGATTGTCCACAATTCCTCAAGAAGCAAGAGAAAGAAAAGAAAGCCACAGAGAAAGGCAAGAAGAAAAGAGCTTACATCTCATAAATATGGGGCAACAGCTCGGATGAAGAAAATGATGATGAAGATGAAATTGCCAACATCTGTTTGATGGCACTTGCCTCTGAAGAAGCTGATATCCCATGCAACAGTGATCAAGAAAGTGAGGTATATGAATCTGAACCTTCCTATTCTGAATTACTGGATGCATTTCATGAGCTGCATGATGAGTTTGTTAAGGTTGCTAAAGAATTAAAGCAAGCTAAGAAAAAAATTAACAAACTAGAATCTCAATGCAACATCTCTGAAATTGCTTCTCTACCTATTACTGAATCTGCTTGCTGTAAATCATGCACTGAACTAAAGCAAACCAATGAATATCTAGTGAAAAGCATGTCTAAGCTCACTAAAGGTAAAGACATGCTGTTTGCTTTAATGGGAAGCCAAAGAATATCACAAGGAAAAGCTGGACTTGGCTATGATCCTTGTGCTGTAAAAGAAAAGATTAGGAAGAAAAATCAGAATGTGTACATGAGACATTTTGTGCATGCTGATGGAAATAGAAAGAAAGATCATATGTCACATCACATTGAATCATATAATCAATCAAGGCATGCGAAACAAAAATATTATCTGCATTGTTTTCTTCCTGCTTCTCAATCTAGTAGTCCCTTTACCACCTGTCACTTCTGTAACAAGAAGGGGCATATTTCGAGCTCATGTGCTTTAAAGAAAAATGGACTTGACAGGAAGGTTAAATGGGTTCTCAAAGGTACATTTGTATCTAGGAAAAAGACTACTGATAGGAAAGGACCCAAGGAAATTTGGGTACCTATATAGACAGTGCTTGCTCAAGTCACATGATCGGTGACAAGGAAAAGTTCATCACTCTTAGGGACAAGATAGGAGGAAAGGTGACCTTTAGAGGTGATCAATATGGTAGAATAGTTGGCATTGGCATGGCGGGCAAGAATCCTGAAACATCCATTGAAGAGGTGCTGTTTGTGATTGGCCTGAACCACAATTTGCTAAGTGTGAGCCAGACATGTGACAAAGGAAACTGGGTACTGTTTGACTCAAAGTTCTACCTGGTCATTAGAAAAAGTGATCACAAAGTAATCCTCAAAGCTCAAAGGGATGGTAACTGCTATACTAGTGATCTTGATGAACTTCCTCCCATAGACTCTATCTGCTTGATTAGTTAGGATAATAATAGTTAGTTGTGGCATAGAAGATTAGCTCATGTTAACATGAATCAGCTTTCAAAACTGGTTAAAAATGAGTTAGTCACTGGCCTACCAAAAATCACTTTTGAAAAGGACAAAGAATGTGATGCATGCTTAAGAGAAAAACAAACTAAATCCTCTTTTAAATCTAAAAACGTAGTTACCATAACTAGACCACTAGAACTATTGTATATGGATAATTGGTCCATCCAGGGTAAAAAGCATTGGTGGAAATCTGTATGTGCTTGTAATTGTAGATGATTACTCTAGATTTACATGGACATTGTTTCTTTCCTCTAAAAGTGATACCTTTGATGCATTTATTACCTTAGCCAAGAAAGTGCAAAATGAGAAGGGTATTTCCATTGTGTATATCAGGTCAGATCATGGAGGAGAGTTTCAGAACTCATATTTCCTGGAGTATTGCAATGAGCATGGAATTGATCACAACTTCTCAGCTCCAAGAACTCCTCAACAAAATGGAGTAGTAGAGAGGAAGAACAGAACAATTGGAGAGATGGCCATAGCTATGCTGAATGAAAAGGAACTCTCTCAAGTATTCCGGGCTGATGCAGTAAACACAGCAAGCTACATCATAAATAGAGCTTACATCAGACCAATCCTTGGGAAGACTCCTTATGATCTATACAAAGGAAGAAAGCCAAGTCTCTCACATCTCCATGTGTTTGGCTGCAAGTGCTTCATCCACAACAATGGAAAGGAGAATCTGGGTAAGTTTGATACCAAATCTGATGAAGGTATATTTCTGTGCTATTCTAGTAGGAGTAAAGCATATAGAGTTTTTAATAAAAAGTCTAAATTAGTAGAAGAATCTATGCATGTAGTATTCATTGAAAATGAAACTGTTTCCAAACATGTCATTGATAAGGATGATCTTATTTCAAACTTTAAGAATTTAGATCTTTCTAATGAAAGTAAAATTGAACCCCCAAAAATCTCTAAATTTATTAATATAGAGGAAGATATTCAAGAAAAAAACCTTGTGGATGAATATAATGAAGATATGTCTCAAGAACTCCCTAGAGCTTGGAGATATCAAAGGAATCATCCCGTTGATCAAGTGATAGGAGATGTTCAAGAGAAATTTAAAACCAAAAAACAGTTAAGGGATCAAATAATAAACTATGCTTTTATTTCTCAAATTGAACCTAAATGTACTGAAGAAGCCTTAGCAGATGAATACTGGATTTTAGCTATGCAAGATGAGTTGAATCAGTTTGAAAGAAATCAAGTTTGGGATTTAGTGCCCAGACCCAAAAATCATCCTGTCATTGGCACTAAATGGATTTTTAGAAATAAACTTGATGAATCATGATCAATTATCAGAAATAAAGTTAGACTGGTTGCAAAAGGGTATAATCAAGAAGAAGGTATTAATTTTGAAGAAACTTTTGCTCCAGTGGCAAGATTAGAAGCAATTAGAATTCTTTTAGCATATGCATGCATGAAAAATATTTTGTTGTATCAAATGAATGTGAAGAGTGCTTTTCTAAATGGATATATCATGGAAGAGGTTTATGTAGATCAACCTCCAGGTTTTGAGGACTCTGCAAAATCAAACCATGTTTATAAACTGAAGAAAGCTCTTTACGGTTTAAAACAAGCCCCTAGAGCATGGTATGAAAGATTAAGTAATTTTCTAACTGAAAAGGGATTCAACAGAGGAAAAGTAGATACAACTTTATTCACTGAGAAAGAAAATAAAGATTTACTTATTGTTCAAATCTATATTGATGATATTATATTTGGTGCTACTAATGAATCTCTTTGCAAAAATTTTTCTAAGTTCATGCAGGGAGAATTCGAAATGTCCATGATGGGTGAACTCAACTTCTTCCTTGGATTGCAAATCAAGCAGTGTAATGATGGTATTTTTCTCAATCAATCCAAGTATCTGTAAGAACTGTTAAAGAAGTTTAGGATGGAGAATGCTAAGCCAATGGGAACACCTATGGCTACTACAACCAAACTGGATTTGGATGAAAAGGGAAAGATGTTTGACATAACCCAGTATAGAAGAATGATTGGATCTCTACTATACCTAACTGCCAGTAGATCTGACATAATGTTTAGTGTCTGTATGTGTGCAAGATTCCAGTCATGTCCCAAGGAAACCCATGCAACTGCTGTGAAGTGTATCTTCAGATATCTTATTGGAACATCACAGATGGGTCTTTGGTATCCAAAGGGCAATGGAGAAGATCTCAAAGGATACACTGATGCTGACTTTGCAGGATCCAAAACTGACAGAAAAAGTACAAGTGGAACTTGTCAGTTTCTTGGAGGATCCTTGGTTTCATGGTTTAGCAAAAAGCAAAACAGTATGGCCTTATCCACAGCAAAGGATGAATATGTTGCAGCTGGAAGCTGTTGTGCCCAAATCATTTGGATGAAACAGCAGCTTGAAGATTTTGAGGTTGAGATGAAGGAAATACCAATCATGTGTGAAAACCAAAGTGCCATTAATATCACAAAGAATCCTGTCATGCATTCAATGACAAAACATATTGAAGTTAGGCACCACTTCATAAGGGATCATGTTTTGAAAGGAGAAATCAGAGTAGAATACATCCCAACAGAGGTTCAAGTTGCTAATATCTTGACAAAGCCTCTATCAGAAGATAGACATTGCAAAATTAGGAGAGAATTGAGTATGGTAAATCCCAATGAACTATAAGTAAATCCTTTTGCAATTCTGTTTTTGGATTTTCTTACATTAAATAAATTCTAACTTAAGCATCGGAGAGAGTTTAATGAAAGTTGTAGGTGCTCCTCATGAGTTTAAATGACAGTAGATCTGAAAAATAGAGCAAATCAGAATGGAACAGCCAAAAGGAGAAAGTGACAGTAAGAAACCTGAGTTCTGGATCCATTCTGTAAGTTTTTAAGTTGAAATTCTTATCTTAGCTATATGTTAGGCGAATTTTCTTAATAAACCATGTTTCTAAACAAGTCAGTATGGTCAACATTCAAATTTGGATGCCCAACAGACGAACTTCAGCTTAGTATGCTTTGGAACAGTTCTTGGTGGTCCCTCGAAATTCGTCTGTTGGTCCTTGAAAGTTCAAATTTTCAAAAATTAAAAGTTTCAAAGCTATGTTTATCCAACATGATGATTCTACAAATGATTACTTCTTAACATACGCATATTGGAGAAACTTTGCAAAGTAAAGAAATTCGAATTTCTGATTCAAAATTCGTCTGTTGAACCTTGCTCATAATGTTAAAACTCTGAAAGATGAATTTTCATATGTATAATTCGTCTGTTGTTTGTTTCATTGATTATTGCTTGTTGCCTGATCTTTGAAATTCGAACTTTGTTGAGATAAAGTTCTTCTGTTCATCCTGAGCTGCTTGGACCAAGCCTCTGTCAGACGAACTTTCAGAAGAAAATTCATCTGTCAGTAAGCTTTGCTAGATGGTTTAACTTGTAACTGCTCGAAGTTTGAATTTTGACCCCTCAAAATTCGTTTGTCAGACAGTTACACACGTTAAAACCAACAGTTTTCTTCTGAACAGACGCAACCCTATTCCTTCCCTCTCTGAGTCTGTTCAAATTCTCTCTTCAATGCTCTTAAATTCTGACCAAAAATCTTCATCTCCCCCCGTTTAAACTGATTTTTGCACCCTATAAACCCAATCTCGGCTTCATTCTGAAACATTCATCCACGGAAATGGCAAGAGTAAAGAATCCTGAAGCTGGAAAAGGAGAGGTACAACAAAAGAGAACGGTCAAATCCCAATATGCTTCAAAGGAGGGTGAAAAACCGAAGAGAAAAGCCGAATCAAGCAAGGCAACTCCCTCCAAACGACAGAAGTCAACCCAAAGGTAGAATCAAAGAAAGCTGGACCCTCTTCCTCGAAGATAACAGATCCTTCGATCCCTGTTCCTGCTGCTGATGCTGTTGCTTCCACTTCCTCCTCTAGTACTGAATATGGAGAATATCAACTCACAACAATGCCATTATGGAGCACTCCTCAGATTCAGGAGGAATACTCAACCAAGTTTGCAAGTAAAAAGGTAATCAAGCCTCATTGTGTGAACTTGGAAGATTTCTTGGTCTCTAACAATTTTGATACTGGAATATGGATGCTAAGATATAAGAATCTGTTAGAGATACTAGAGAGGTATGATGATGAAGTGGTTAAGACATGGTATGCCTCCTTAAAGTACAACAGCAAGAAGAAGAAGTGGGAGGTCAATCTGAGATCAAGGACCATCTGGCTCACAGATGAGACTTTTAATGAAGTATTGGAAATACCAGGGCAAGATGGCCTTAAGATTGACATCACTGCTTCTGGTTATATGGATGAGGCAGAGACAGCTGATGAAGAAAATGACCCCTTTCTGAACTACAAGGAGAGTACTATCCTGAACACTTTGTTCAGAAGAAAGGAGAATATGCCAACCATAAATTCGCTGAAGCTTACTGACCTCATTGCTCAAGTGAGGATCCTACACTACATAGTGTCTAGGATTATCTTCAACAAAGGAGGGAGCTTCAATCTGATCACAAGGGCAGAGGCACATATGATGGCAGTAATCATGCGTGGGAAGCTTATCAACATGGGACACATCATTCTTCAACGCATGATCAAGGCAAGGGATCAGAGGAAAGACTCTACATTTTCTTATGCAACAATCATTTCCAGAATTCTACAATATGCTAGAATTCAGCACCTTGAGAAAAGGAAAGGAAAGCCCACTGAGATTTTCAAGGAAGAAGAACTGCAAAGAATGTGGATTGAAAGAAATGAAGGAAGATGGATTGGGAAGGGAGCAGGAAAATCTGAAGATCTCTTCTTTGTTGAAGATGTCTCCCTACAGCAAGAAGGTACCTCTGAGGCTCCTGCCAGACCTACACCTCAGCCTTCTCAGCCTGTCCCATCTCCAACTCTGCCTGCTCACATTCCATCTACTCCCTCCTCTTGTGCCAAGCTAACAAAGATCACTGAGTTGTATGATAGTCTGTCTACACTCATACTAAGTATCAAGGATGAGCAAAATGCCAAGTTTGTTGATCTGCAAGATCAGATGCACCAGTTAGCCAAGAACATGAAAGTGGTTGTTGATGCATATGAAGACATTCGGAGTACAATTCCTGCCACATCAGCTTCACCTCAGCTAGGATTCTCTGTGCCTGCCAAGTCTCCAACTCCTGAGCCTACAAGCCCCTTTGAGCTAGCCTCTTCTGAGCATGATGATGTTGGAGATGATATTGAGGCTGCTGGAACACTGAGCACACTAAGTCCTGGTCTTCCTTTGGACTATGGTATAGAAGAAGAAGGCCCTCGGGAATTAAGCTCTCATGATTCCATTCCAGCAGATGCTCAAGTGTCAATCCTGTCTCAGCAAGAATCTGAGCAAGCAGAAAGATTAGTGGCAGCCATCTCCACCTCTCCATTCATGCAGGCTGCCCTAAATGAAGAAAGAAGCTTTGTGCCTTTTGTTGATTTGGAAGCCATTGCTCACAATGCTTTCTTACAAGCTCAGAAAAGAAGGCTTGAAGAAATGTTTCCTCCTCCTGTTCCCTCACCTGTTACATTTTATGGTTTCTCAGAGGAAAGAAGGGCACAATTGGCAGTAACAAGGCAAGAAATTTATGAACTTCTTGAGATTTCTGATGATGAAGATGAAGACACAAGTTCTGAAGTTTCTGGGTCCTTGCCAAAGCTCAATCCTAAAACGTCATTTGTCCCTGTACCTCTTCAAGCTATTCCAGTGTCTCAAATCCCTCCTCCTACAGATTTTGTTCACCTTTCTGATGATGTCAAAAAGGGGGAGAAAAGTGAGCAAACTGGAACTGGAAAGTTTGCTGCTGAGCCTTCTGGAAAGACTTACAGCAAGAAGACCAAGTCAAAGAAGAAGTGATTAGAACTTAGGCTTGAGTCCTCTTGTAGTGTTATGTTTTGTTTCTGTTGTTTGTGTTTTGTGTTTTGTGTTTTCTGAACTATTGCATTAATTATTTACTGTAAAGTAATGATTGCTGAAATGAAAGAATTCCTTGCTTACAATAATCTATTCCTGTTAATCTTTGAATCTCTTTACTTGTTCTACTATATGATATCTTTTGAAATATAAAGCATATGTTGAGGGGGAGCTTGTTAAAGTAAACCCAAGTACTAATCCAGTTTGTAAGTTGTTTTGTCATCATCAAAAAGGGGGAGAATGTTGAATCAAGTGTTTTGATGATTCCAAACCAACCTTCAAGAGCTTGGAATAAAGATACCAAAGGTGCTTAAAATGTTTCAAGTGGAGAAATTCTGGAGAAATAGGTGCAAGATTATGTAACATCCCTCATGATTTCTTCCTTGATATTGTGTTCAGGATCAGAGAAAACAGGATGGAGAGAGGCTCAAGTGGAGTCGGGAGGAACTCCATGTCGCGGCGAGAAGCAAGGCCGCTGCGGCGAGAATCCTTCCAGTAGCGGTGAATCCGGTTGAAGTTGGTGGAGCCGCGGTGAGGTACGCTGAGGCCGCGGCGAGAGTCGGGAAATTTGTTTAAATCCGGATCATTTCAGACGAATGGAAAAGAAACAAACTGAGGAAACCGAGGGAGACCGCGAGGAGCAGTGCTAGGGTTCGAGATTTCCGGTGTCTAGGAGTGATTTTCGGACCTCAAGAGCTTGGATTCAAGTTGGTAAGTGTTCTCTACTCCTCCCTCTCTATTTTCTTCGGTTGAAGTTTGGGATTTTTGGTGTTAAGGTTGGATTTCCGGTTTGGGGTGAAATCCACCGATTGAAATGGATGATTTGAGGTTAAGGAAGTGTGTTTTGGCATTCTTGTTGCTTGGATGTGAGTTTTGAAGGGTTCATGTATGATTTGAGCTTAACCCTAGGTTGTTTTTGGTTGGGGTTTTTGGGAATCCACAATGTATGTGGTTGTGTAGTGTTTGAGTGATCCCTAGGAGCTTATTGATGCATGAAAAAGGGTGTTGGAACCTTGGGTTAGGCTAATGTAGTTGAGTTGTGATGTTTCATTTATTGGTATATTGTGTTAATGGAAGAATTGTGATATTGTGAAGGTTGTGGGCTAATCGAGAAGGGTTCACGTGTATTGGACAGTTCAAGAAAGTCTGTGGAACTCACGTGTGTGATATTGACAACTTGAGGTAACCGAGTGTTTGTTTATATTGTATTGATTATGTTATATGATAGTACGTATGTTTGTGTATATATGTATATCTCTTTCATACCACAATATTGATGTGTTTGTGTGTACCGTTTTTATATATATCGTGGTATGTCTACAGTTAGATGATGATTATGTTTATGATGATGAGATATGTGATGATGATGTTGATATGATGCATACATGACATTATGATGATGATATGATGATACATGAGTATCACCACATAACATTGTGAGACTGTGATGTATGGCGGATGGAGTGGTGATGATGTGATGATGATATGATGAATGATGATATATATATATGTTAGGGAGGATAAGGTTGGATTATATATATATTTAGGGAGGATAAGGTTGGACTATATATATATGTTAGGGAGGATAAGGATGGATGATATATGTGTTACGGAAGATAAGGATGGGGTCCCTGTGAGGGTGACATGCATCTTATTCATTTCATATTGCATTCATGAGTTGCATGAGATATATGTATATGTATATATATTTGTGTGTGTGATTGTTTCCGGTTACTGAGATATTGTCTCACCCCCCTCTCCCATAAACTAACCTTTCAGGTGACGGTTCTGGCACTAGTTCGGAGAAGCCGCGAGAGTAGCTGGGTACGTGGGAATAGTCTATGTAGTGTGTGTGTATTTTGTATGTGTATTTTATGCCAAGTAGGATAGAATGGTTTGTAATGGATAAATGATATGGTTGGGTTTGTTTATGAATGTATAATATTAGGAGCTTGGTTATGGATAGATGGTTGTATGTTGTGTGTGATATGTGATGGAAGTTGGTTTTGGGCCTTGTTGGTTTATTTGAGGGCCTGTAGTCTGGATTGTCGAGTTGGGTTCCAAGGGGTCAAATCTCAGAGGAGCAGTTCCTTTGAGGTGAAGCCTCTTTGGACAAGTTGGTTTAGGGGTTTTGGACCTGTATGATTGGTCTGTAAGCGTCCATTTGCCTTTGGTGGCAATTGGAGGTTGTTGGTGGTGAGTTTTAGTCAATAAGTAGCCAAAATAGTGTTGAGGGTCCAGAATCTCCATATGAAGTTAGATTGAGGTGAAAGTGGTGTCTTTGGATAGATAGGGACGAGATTGACTTGTAGGAGTCAGAATCAGGTCAATCGGTGGTCGGAGCATAAAGTTATGCACGTCGGAAGTTCACCCCAGAAGATGGAAATTGCTGATATGGGATATCAGTATAGGGCGCCGCGGCTCCAGAGTCTAGGCCGCGGTGCCAGTGAAGCCAGAAGCGGTGTAGAAACAAGGGAGGCTGGAGCCGAAGTGGTACTGTAGCGGCCGCGGCCCCATCCCAGTTTTTGGTGGTTTTAAGGTCGTTTCCGCTGTTTGAGGCATTGGAGAGTTGTTTTGAGATGTCAGGGTTGTGTTTGGCAAAATTTTGAAGTTTTTGGTCATTTCAGGAGTTGCCAGGAGGTAGGGTGTTACAGATTAAATGTAGGATATTTAGCAATATTTTGATTTGAGTGAAAGACTTTGATTTGGTGAAAAGATGTTTTAAAACTTTGATTCTATGCTAAATCATGGAATATTTGAAAAACATCCACCAACAGACGAAGTTTGAAAGGTTTATAATAATCTGTCATCTTGGAAATTCGAACTTTGGCCTTGGAAATTCGAATTTCGTATTGAAAATAAACAAGTCTAAAAAGAGGCTTCTCTGACAAACGAATTTTGACTTGAGAAAATTCAAATTTTGATAAGTGTCTGAAAGGAGCTCTCAGTAACAGACGAACTTTGGGTTTTGAAAATTCGAATTTAAGACAAAATATAACTTATGAAAACTAAAGAAATTTGTCTGAAATTATGTCAAAGTTCTTCTGAAGTCAAGTTTGGATTGGACTTCAAAATTGCTCACTAATAGACGAACTTTGAACATAAAAATTCAAATTTCAGAAACTAAGCTTGTGAGTCTATTACAATGATATGTGGACATACAAATGACAGTATTTATAAATTCAAATTTTGAAGTAAGTCTAAAAAAAAGTCTCTCTGAGAGACGAACTTTGCCCTATGAAAATTCGAATTTCAAATTATATCAACTACTATGCCTTATAAACTAGCTACGGACAGACGAATTTTGAGGTTCCAAAATTTGAATTTCGAAGGTACTGTAGCAAATTGAAAATACTGTTCACACTTAACAGAAAAACTTTCTACTTGAAAATTCATATGTCACAACATAGAAACATTTTCCAAACATCAAAATTTGAACTTCACTTCATGACAGACGAATTTCGGGCATTCAACGTTGAAGTCTTTAGCCTTCGGTTACTGCGAAATTCGTCTGTTGACCAACTAAAATTCAAATTTTAGAATGTCAGAAGCATTAAATGTGGTTGGTTAACGGATAATTTTTCAAAGTAACCGTTGGATAACTTCTCCAACGGATAGATTTTGTCTCTAACATATAATTGAGACCTAAATCTATAAATATAACATCATTTGAAGTTGTGGGTAACAATTTTAACTTTGTATATACTGAAACTCTGCCAAATCTTTTACTAAAAGTCTCTTACTCTCACACCTCAATATTTGTACTTCAACTTTCATATTCACTCTGTTTAAGAGAGTTCATTCATTGTAAACAATCTTATCTTCATATGGAAGAAAGATTTTCTTGTGAGGGGATATCACAAGGGATTGGGGAAGCACTTAGTAAGAGTGCATTGAGTGAAAGAGTGAGCTCTAGAAACAAAGCATCATCTTTGTACTGTGGCATTTGCAAGAAGCCCAGTGAATTCTTACAGAATAGTGAAAAATCTCAAGTGGTGACTTGGGGATTGGACGTAGATCAAGTGGAGAGACCAAACCAGGATAAAGATCTGTGTCTTCTCTTCCCTACTGATACTTTTACAGCTTATTCTTTTATACTCTGTTTTACCATCATACTTTGCTTCCTTCACCCTCTTGACAATTTGCAGAAAATTTTCAATCTTCTCAATTCATCCCCCTCTTGGGAAGCCAGCTTATCTAACACAATTGAGAGGATCTGACCCATCGAATCTCAAAAAATTGAGCTTGATTTGTTTGGTGTAAATAGATCCAGCTGAAGAAGTGGCTGTATTGGTGATATTAGTCCCAATCACCGGTTGCATTGTTATTTGTTGAACTGTGTGAGTTAAAGCTGCTATTGAAGTATTCAATGTGACTTCTAGACAATCTAATCGAGCATTTGTAGCAACCCCCATACGATCCATTTTTGAACTATAATTATGTTTCATTTGATCAAATCTTATAGCATATTCTTGGTCTTGTATACCCATTTGTTTATTAAGTCGCTTGAGATCTATGGTTGATTCTTTTAGTTGAGTACTATCAACCATCATCATAGGAATGATCGTTCAGTTGTTGCCTTTCAACAAGAGCACCAATTTGTAATGACCTGCAAGTAAAAGAATAGCAGAAACATCAAACTAGAAGGAAATTCACCTAGAATATTTATATAGTAAAGATAATAAGCTAATACAAATCATCCTTCTTAGCTAAATGGATAACAAATTGACAGAAAATCTAAGGAAAGTTAGAAAGAAGGAACAAAAGGAATTTCATAAGGAGAGCAGAGAGAGTACACAGAGAGAATAATCCCAAATTTTCCTACCGTCCTCTCCCAAATCTTCCACTATTAATCATGGTTCCTTCATTTATCTTACCTTTCATGTGCTCTTGTGAATTCTGTTACTGCGCCTTACCTCTCTAGGTGCCACCTCAGCATTATCGTCCCATACTTGTGGATTATTTACCAGCAATCCCTCATCCATTACAGAAGGAACTATCACAGATGTTCAAAAGAAAGGAGTCTCTTTCAGCTCTCCAATAATATATAACTTTGACATCTCCACAATAGAACATATATTTTGTTAATTCAGATGTTTTGATGATTCTAAAACAAATAAGCTTGGGAGATCCAATATCAAAGGAACACGAGTGAAATGAAGAACAAAGTTAAAGTTTCCTGTTGATTGAAGAATTGTGTCACACATACTTAAGGAACTTATCTGTAAAAGAAGGTAGTTGAGCTTTGAATTTCAATTAACCCAATATTAAATAAGATGACTAATTGAGTGATTAGTTCTTAACTCATGATTTCAAAATGATTTTCAAGAAAAGAGCTATCTAATGAGGATAAAGGTTCAATCTCAAACTGATTCTAAGTGCTTAATTGGTTTTCATGAAAATGTTTTAGCTTATGGGAATAAGATCTCAATTTCAAAGATGTTTATAAATGTTTACCTTATTTTCAAGATAATATCTTACCTTATATGCATAACCACTTGAGGTTATGGGGATAAAGACTCAATCTTAAAGTTTTTCCAAAGTCCATCCCTCAATTTCATGAAAAGGGATTGAGGTTATTCACATAACACAGCTTGGGATCAAGTTCTCAAGTCTGTCTAGAAGGTTATCCTGATAAGGTAGGCACCTTATTTGCATAACAAGGTGAACAGTGAAGAAAAATGGTACTATGTAGCCCGTTATTCACATAACCTAGGAAGGTTATCCGCATAACATGTGCCACAGAGTACTTGCACCCCTCGAGTAAAACAGGTTATCCGCATAACTAAGGGAGGTTATCCATATAACCTATATTTTAGAATACTTGAACTTTCCTCGGGTAAAATAGGTTATCCACATAACCTTGGGAGGTTATCCTGATAACCTAAGTTTCACGAAAACTTAGTTTGAGAAAAACTTAACGTTATCTTAATAACTAAGTGGGTTTTTAGGAAAATAATACTGTGCTAAAACTTAGTCATTCTGGGTAGTACGTTATCCGCATAAACTAGCTAGGTTATCTGCATAACGAAAAGCTCTACGTTGAAAAACAAAGTGAACAGTTACCTATTATTCGCATAACCTGAGGAGGTTATCCACATAACCTCTGTCAGATGCATTTAATGTGGTAGGTGAATGGCTATTTTATTAAAAGTAACGGCTAATCTTTGTTTCTAATGGATAATTCTATCCCAAAACTATAAATAGGACCTCATTTAAGTTATTGGGTAATGAAGAAAATAAATTACATACCAAAACTCAGCTGATTCATTTATTAGTTCATTCAAAGCTCAACTACCCTTTGTTTTGCTCATTCATTGTATCTCAACTTTCATATCTACTCTTTTGAGAGAGTTTTCATTCTGTAAAACATCTAAACACTTGTAGAGAGTACTTAGTGTGAGATTACACTAAGGGAGATAGTCTTACTCTTAAGTGAGAAAAGTGAGAAAACTTGTTTAAGTCCAAAGTTCAGGCTGGTGGTTTTGTACTGCGGTCATTGCAAGAACCCATTCAAATCTTGCAAGAGATAGTGGAAAAATCTCAAGTGGTAGTTTGGGGACTGGACATAAGTCAAGTGGAATAGACCGAACCAGGATAAACTACTGAGTTTTCTTTCCTCTGCTCTATATTTTTTATACCTTGTTTTCTATTACCTTTTTAGTATCACTATTGTTTTTCGAATTTGCGAAAAAATTTCAATCTTCCCAATTCACCCCCCTCTTGGGAAGCCATCTGAGCTAACATATTTGACTTTCTACTGCAAGAGAAATTCATTACATTGTTGCTAGGTCATAATATTTTTTCCAAAGGGGAACAATAGACGAAAGGCTACTGTAAATATTATTATGCCTAGAGTTCTACTAATGACTTCTAAACTTTCAAGAATGCTATATAGGAGCATATAGGCAAGGAAGTATTGGTGTTGCCAGATAAAATATTGGAGAGCATGTTGATTAATGAAATATTGATGCAAGAAAAAAATGTCGAACATCTGGGGATCCCTATGTGTATATATCAGGTATAGATTGCCCTGTCTAAGTAATAATTAGATAAGGAAGGAAGGGAATCAATCAAAAGCACGCAAAGGTCAAACAATGTAGATCGTGCCCATATAAGACATCCTTGGAGAACTCTTTGGAAAGTTTGATTATCTTGTGGACTACTCTCTACAGCCAAGCCAACCTCTTTGAGGAAAACCAACAAGAAGGGATGTCAAGCCTAAAAAAAAAGCACCATTAAAGAAGAAAAGGTCTATTCGATCTGTGCTTCTACCACAAAAAGTGCCTTACAAGAAGTGGGAGATAGTTTGACATAAGAAATTTCCAATGCCTTTGACTAAAACCCAAAAAAGGAGGTTGCAAAGGAAAATAGTTGCCAATCATTGAGCACTTGAGCAGAAATTCGAGGATTAGAAAAATTAGGATGAGGCAAAGAACAAGTTTCATGGGAAGGCAACTGAAGATATATAGAGAGGGTAGTGATGGTGATAATATCAATGAGAGAATGAAAGCCCTAACCATAAATGTAGGTGAAGTTCATGTATCCCTGTGCTCTATTGTTTGTATGATGTTACCAAGTACATTTCATAAGCTTGGCATAGATGGGAGGGAGTCTGTTGGATGCTTGTTCCTGACACTAGTAATTGGAAAAAGAAATGACAACATGAGCAAGAGATCCTAGAGGTGACATGTCATATGACTTTCTAAGCTTAAGAAGGTAAACTAAAGAGTATTGTATTAGAGAAACCCTATTCAAGATGACTTAGTACATCCAACCTTTATACATCAAAGCTTATATGAACGAGAAACCTTTTTACATGGTTTCATTTGACAATGGATCAATGATTAATATTCTGCCATCCAAAGTCATTTGGAGCCTCGGTAAAATTGAGGATGACTTTATTGTCACCGAGGCCTCTGTCATGGCATTCAATGGCAAATCTACCTAAGTAGTGAGAGTTTTCCTAATAGGGCTCACGGTGGGAACAAAGAATTCATTCATAACATTCTTTATAGTATGCCTCATATCTCACTATCAAGCTCTGCTAGGACATGATTGGATTTACTTAAACAAATTCATACCTTCATCCCTACATCAATTCCTCTTGATGTGGAAAGGAGATGAGGTTGAAGTAGTATAGGTTATTGAGAAACCTCTCAAGATTGCGACGGATGCTATTAATGCTAGGTTCTACAATCCTAATGCGGGACCAATCAAGCTAAAGGAAGGTAACCTCCAAGGAATGTCTTGTCCGAGAGATGCATGTGCTAAAAGTGGCCAGATGATAAAGCCCTAAGCGTTCATGCCGATTCATTGACCAATCAAAGTCTCTATTGTCAAAATCCCTAATGTTTGAAAAGAAAGAGGGAATGGCATTAGCTACAATCGCCATTTATAAGTAGAGCATCCAACTGATATTAGAAAAGTTGGTAGCAAAAAAAGAAGAATCTAAAATCATGGGAACATAAATTATTTATAAGAATGATGCCGAAAACATATTAGAAGAGCTATAGTGGAAAAAGATATCCTATGCTCCATTATATTACCATTGAGGTTAGAAGTGGCAATTCAAGCCAACATGACCCATTTAGGTTGGCCTGTGATGGGCTGGCTCCAAAAAAACCCATTTTAAAATGGGCCTAGTTTTTTTAGGCCTGACCCGTACTCAACAGGCTTGCGAGCCTGTATTTTTTGAAAAAATATATTTTTTGTAATGTTTTTATTTTTTCATATTATTATTCAAATTACTATAACTAATTATCACTATCATTCACCATAATTAATATGACGTTTAAATTTTACAATTTACATATCATCAATTAATAAAATAATTTGGGATTTTTTTTCTTTTTTTTTTTGTTTAGGATTGAGACATTTCAAATTTAGGATTGGGAATGGGAGGTATGGGATTGTGATTAAAAAAAATGGGGGCCAAACAGGCTAGTCTGTGCTTGCCTTGGGCTTATTGGACTTGGGCCTAAAAGCTCATTTTCTATTCGAGCTTCAATTTTCAAAGCCCAACCTACCTTTTTTATCTAGCTAAACGGGCTAGCTCCTTAGACTTAGCCGATACTTGAGATGCAAAATCCACTAGAGGAAGTAAATCTTGATACTCCTTTGGAGCTAAGGATAATATACTTTAGCTCTTTGCTAAAACTAGAATTGAAAAAGAAATTGGTGAAACTTCTAGCTGAGTTCAAAGTTGTTTCGCTTGGGATCATGATGAAATGCTAGGATTGAGTTGAGAGTTAGTAGAACATCGACTTCCGATTAAGTCAAAGTTCAAGCCAAAACCAAGAGCTAAAACAAGAAGGTTAAATGAAAGAAATTCCAAGAAAGAGATCTCGTATGGAAAGCTATTTTGCCCTTAGGAAATAAAGATCAAGAATGTGGAATGTGGTTTCCTAACTAAGAAGCCTATTTAAAATTCATCATGGTTTTCCAGGAAAAGCATATTGGCTATCATGTCTAGACACATTGAAGAAGCATTAATGGGAAATACCTAAAGAAGTATTTTCCTATAATGTGGGAGATTTATAAAGTTTGAGAAATCTAAATAGGCTAAGACCTAGTTTTAGGAGCTGAATTCAGTGATGTGACCAATGTAAGATGAAAACAAATGAGCTCACTAAAAAACAAAACAAACACAAAACTAGCATAGCAAATAGCAAACATAAAAGAAAAGCATTCATCCACAAAAGTTTCATAAAAGTTCAAAAAATTAACACTAGAGTTCAATGAGCGTGAAATTTAAAAGTTTCCAGAAGAGGTAATAAAACAAGTCAACCTATAAAACTCAAGTTTTCCAAGCCAAGGGAGGTCTAAGTCTCATAGGCTTCATTCCTTTTTCTTTTTCCAAGGATAAGAACCTTAGTCCACTCATCTTCTTGTTAGACTTGGCTCACCATTGATTCATCTTGTACTTCTTGCTACAGTAATGCTTCACTATAACTTCTTTCAACTTGCTCACTTGGGTCATAGTGGCACAGTATTCATCCTTAGTTTCTCGGGCTCTACAATTATGCTTTCAAGGTCTCTACTTGCTCTTTAAGAGAAGTAAGCTTAGTCCTTTGACTTGGCTAGCCTTCTTCTCAAATTTCTTTGAGGAGGTCGTTAAACTTTCATTAAGAATGCGCTCAAACCTCCCTATGGAGGTTTTCTAGAGTAGGATTAGTAATGATAGTACTACAACTCTTGAGCTTTTCTAGAGCAGAATTACTTAGGTAAGCAACTAATAGAACAAATAGGCAGGTAGCATATGAGGCACTTTGTTCTTCATTTAGGCTTATCAGGGAGAGGCCATACAAAGCAAGGATTATGTTCTTGGAAATAAGAATGGAGTCTTAATTTAGTGGCAAAGTGACAAACACTTTGGAAGTTGTTGATTGCTTTAAGAAATTAAAGTTTAAGTTGGTAGGAGTCTTCTTGAAGTTAAGAATTGAGGGGTCAGTAAACTCTAGCTGCATAATAGTAATATAGACAATACTTAGCTACCAAAACAAGAAAATTTCAAGGCACCAAGAGTTGGCTTTCTTACCTTTATCAATGCTAGAGTGCTAGATGAGAGGGACAAGGCAAAATCTAGGATTACTTAAGGTGTTGTGTTGTTTCAACTATTGCAAGAACAAAAGTATCCGTAGAGTCATTATGGGAGCTTAACAAAGTTGCCTCTTCCTCTTCCTCTTTTTTCTTTTCAGAATCCCCTATTTTGTTCTCTCATCCTCATCCTCATCACTACTCGCCATGTCAATAAGAGAGCTATATGCAATGGGTGCAGGAGCATAAGTAGTGTAACATCCTGAGTTGCATGAAGAATGTCACTATACATATAGAGATATGAAAATGTGACATGAGATGCATGAAAAGATGGGAAAAGAAATAAAATGATAATTTCACATATTTAGTCCTTAATTGGAATTAGTTTCCCACATAATCCTAAGAAAGAATTATGTTTGATTTTTAATTGGAATTAATTTTCTATAAGGTCCTTAGTAGGAATTAATTCCAGAACTGAGCTGAAAATTATGCATTATATCTGTTGAATAGAAGCTCATGACAAGCTGAGTAAAATGATGTAAGTATTGAGTGTAATATCCCTAAGTTTATTGAATATCATAAAATGCCCAAAAAATTAGAGGAATCTAAGAGACATAGTTAAATGTGAAAAAAGAGTAAAAATATCATTTTTCCATATTAGAATGGAAAATGAGAAAATTTTATTTTTTTCTCTAGAAAGAAAAATTCTGTGCAATATGGTCTTTGAAATAAGGAAGAATTTCATGCATTACAATCCTTAGGGGAAATTACAGTAAATGACATGAAAAAATTAAAAATTATAATTTTACCTAGGATCAAGGGCAATTTTGTAATTATAAAAATATCTGTCAAAACAAAGCTTGTAACAAGCCAAACCCAATGGAAACTGCTTAGAGGTTAACCAAGTTAATATGAATTTATAATTTGTGCTGAATGCTAAAAAAGCAATTATTATATTGAAGAAGAAGTTTGTGGGCCCCATAAAAGCAGACAGGTCAAGGGAATAGTATGTTGGCTCCACATAGATACTGTTTTAGATAGGATAGTAGAGAAAGTCCAAATACAAATTTAGAATAATCTTGTATCCCTATAGTGACCAAAATATCACAAAAAGCAATTTTAACGGTATAGTTAAAAATTTACCAATACAGGACATAACTAAACCAAGAAAAATATATAGTATTTTGGCACTTACTCCCTACCTTGTGGCATCATTTTGGGAATGAGAAGCATGTGATTTTTGTCCTAAATACTTACTAGAGAAGGCATAGTTTTGTCCAACAAAGTAACCAAAGTTAAGCAAGTTAACCATGATTAATGAAAGTCATTACATCTCTTCCTCCAAGCCTTTAGCTAACTTCATAAAGGGTGGTTAACAGCTCTAAGATTGCAGAAACAAGAAGCTTTAGGCATGATCGAGGAGAGGAAAAAAGAGAAGAGATAAGAGGAAGCAAAAGGGAAAGCTTGAAGACTCAAGTTGCTAGGTAAGTTTCTATGCCTTCTAACTTTTGTTTTCAAGTAGTTTGTGATAGTTTAATGGAGTCCTCTTCTTCCTCTTTCCCTCCATGGATTTCAGCCAAACATGGTGTATGCAAGAAATGAGTTTTGCACAATAAACTTAGGAGAAAGCCTAAACTTGCAACCTAAAGCATGATTTCATGGGTTGTTGGTTGTATTTCAAAGCAAATCATTTTCTCCTTTCCTCTTATGGGTTTTGGCTAGAACAGAGCATCATTTTAGAGTTGGAATTTCATCATTTTGATGCCAAAAATGAGTTCTTCATGGTTGAAAACCTTAGAAACAAGTGTTAGATTCAAGAGACCGTTTAAGAATAACTATATGAAAATTTGAGGGTTTAGTGAAACTTTTTGAGGAAGCCCTTTGAATCAGTGGCCTTAGTGGCCATTTCATGTTGTATCTAGGTTTAAGAGAGCTTATGGAAGAGTTAGGAAGAGGTGCATCTCAAAGGAAAAGCAAGTGGAAGCATAAGGTAGTATTTTCCCATCTTTGCATTTATTGTCTTATGAAATTTCAATGAACTTGATGCTTTGCAATATGATTGTTTTGATGTTTTGTGATTGTTGGTTGAGTTAATTGAAGGGGTTGGTGACCCCGGGATGACCAATTTACAAAGGAAAACTCTACCAAAATTGTTATAAAATTATATGGTATAATATTTTCTAAAGTGTTTGATGATATATTCTTGATGTTTCCATGATATATGTGATGATATATTTGCACGTTGGGTAATGCTACTAAGATTCTTTGAATTTACTCTTCCAAAATTACAATTATGTTAGAGCCAAGCAATACAAGGGAGTCAAGTGAGCTAAGATGAAGAAGAGGGAGTTGATGCTTGTTTTGATGATTCAAGCAATGATGTTATACTTTGAAATATGTAAAATCGTGTACATACTTTGAGATCTGTACCTTTATGCTACTATGTTCTTTAAAACACTATGAAATGCTATGTATAGATTTGGAGCAATGAATGATGATGTAAACATGTTATAAGGTTTATTTTGCCAAGTTATGAGTGGAAAGATTCATTTTGAACATTTTGATAGAAGCATAGATACTATACAAATGAAACTAGGTAAGATGTATAAGTGGTATATATGCTCTGAAAATAGATGAAATAACCTTTTCAAAAAGTTAAAGATCACTCAATTTAGCTAAGTACACAATTTATAATGAATTTCCAAAGTTAGGGGTTAAAACTAGACAGTGTAGGAAAAATTGGAATTCTCACTGTAATTACTAGTTATTTTAAATGTCCATTAAAATGGCACAGAGTTCCAAAAATTCAATGGTTTATATGTATGGAAAGAGCTATCTCTTAAGTTTAATATTTTACTAATTTAAAAGTAATTGGAGCTATATAATGGGAGAAATGTAACTTTTCCTAAAATTGTTCCAGTAGAAGTTAAATTCTGACCCTTAATGATTTAAGATGATGCTATGCCCTACTCCGGTAAAATAAATGTACTAGATAAATATTTCTAGAAAGTAGACATGCATGGATTTCAAATTATGTAAAGAATACACAAATTGGCTGAGGATAGAATGAGATATAAATTTTTAAATATAAGGCCAAAATCCTAGAAAAGTAAAAAATGATCAAATAAACAGTGATTTGTGTGCTAAACACTATATCAATTGACACATTAAAGCTATTGTTTCATATTTTTTCCATGTAAAGAAAATTTTTAAACTATTTTTAGAGACTTGAATCACTGCCGTATGTTTTTCTATATTTAATTATAAATTTTCAAAATTTAGTCTAGAAAAAAAAACTTACCAAATAAATAGTAACTCAGAAAAATAAAAATTTTTGTTTTAGTCTCTCAAGTTATTCAAGTTTTTAAACATGCTCAATGGGTCATAATAAGGTCTAATACATAAATAATATAGTTATAAGTTAAGGTGTTACAAGCATGAGGTGAAATTCTAGCTAATCGTCATATGGCACTTGGAGCTGAACTAGCAATAGTTTCTTTTTGTTCATAAGTGTGACGTGAAGGTTTTTATGCTGAAGAGGAAGGTAGTTCCTGGCAAGTATATGCATGGTACCCATGGGATTAAATCTTCTTCATTTTAAGGGAGCCAGATCCACTTCAAATAGTGCTTCAATGGTATCATGGAGATTAGTGTTATGAGGATTGACAATTGGAACAAATAAAAGTAAATAGTTAATTATATAAGAGTAGGAAATTTAAGAGCTAAGAGTAAAGATTACCTAAGCAACTTTGCGCAATGGCCATGAAATGTCGAGGCCACAAATCTTTAAAAGCTCTCTTTTCGGAGGCAAGGAGTATCATTGTAACAACCTATCAAAATTTAGTGCTTTAAGTACCTTTTTTTTTTAACAGTATAATGAGATTTAAAGAAAAACAATATTTGGGAAAACTTAGACCATTTAAAACCCAAGTAAACCCAAGATTTTACTGCAACATCATTTTCGGACGTCCTTACCATGCTCAAACTTCAACAACCAGTATTAATTAAGACCACGTTATTTGTGATATATATATATATATATATTTTAAAGAACACAATTGAAAAGGGTCAACTCCACTTTTACCAGTCAGAGTGCCTAAATACGACATGCTGAGGTACATAAGCTACTTTAATCAACTTTGTAATCGACACCCTAATTGACATCCCAAAAGCACACCCAGGCCTTTACACAATGTGTCAAGGGCCTAAAATTTAGCAAACCATTATACTTCTACCATAATGGGTAAAATATCATATACAAAGTTACCTTATGGAATATTTATAAATTTTATTTCTAAAGAGATCATAACTCTTACGTGTAACATCACTTATCCATGATTTATAAATTTTAGGAATTCATAATAAAAGACCAATAACTAATCCCTTTAAAGTATCATAAGCGACATTAAAAATCAATATAGAAAAATTTTACAATTTAGCAACATTAATATATAGACTTTACACTTGGTCAATTCCACTAACATAATACAATTATAAATAGTGATGCATACCAAAGGTAGTGACCAATGCTATCTTGTCATGGAGATAATAAAGTACCACACCTCCTATCGCTTCCCCTCCCGTCCTGAATTGAAGCCTCTTCCGTGAAAATGAACTTTTTAAAGTGAGATAACAATTTAAATAATCATGAGATAAAACTTAAATATGATACTTTGACGAATATAATTAAACCCAGGTTATAAATTAGTAAAACGTGAGACTTCCAACATTGATGATAGCTTTAGATTCAGAGCCTTCCTCCAATCCATTTATCCTTTTGAGATTTCACCCAAATCGTAAATATTCATGGTCCTTGTAAACTTTTACCTTCAACCATTACTTTAAAATTACTAGAATTTCATCGCTAGCACTTTTAATAAATCAAAAAGTGCAGGATACAACTACGAGATCAACATCCCCTATTAGTCATGACATAATCAAGAAGTCCATCTACTCCATACAATAACCAGGATGCAACCATGAAGTTTATATGCAAATGTTATACCATCTTGTCATCTCATACTGTCAGGACACAACCATGAGGTCCACATGCAAGTGTTTATACCATCATGTCATCTCACATTGTTAGGACACAACCATAAGGTCCATATGCAAGTGTCATGCTAGTGTAATGACCCTAAATAAGTTGTCTAGAACATGTAATTCGGCTAATGGGAAGATCATTATTAGAATTGTGTAGGTCGGAGGGGCAAGGACCGAAGAAAGGATCAGAAACAAGTATGAAGGAGGAAGGAACCAGAAGTCCTCTACATTGTAGCATGCTCTCTCGAAACTGTGGCGGGAGTTGCTAGATTAGGCATCGTAGGCCGAGACAGAATCAACCAGCACCATAATGTGGAGTAAGTCCACCGTGGCACCAGTCGCAAAACACAAATTATAAAGGTGTCATTTGGACTTGATGGAATAGTGAGTTGGTGGAGGAAAGATTGGCTCTCTATTAGGGGTTTGAAGGTCTGAGGCTTTTAGTCAAGATTAGTGGTTCTGGGAAGCTAAAATCTTGAAGGTAAGTTGGTTTCATCATCTCCACTCCCCTTTCTTTATGTTTAATGGAGGGTTTTCGTTGGTGATTGTTGGGTTTCTAATTGGGATGGTTTTTTACCAATTAAATTGTGTTAAAATCTTCAATGAGGTGTTGTTGGATGTTTGAAAGCTTTGGGTACTGATTTTTAAGTGCTTATGTGGTTGTTTCTCCAAACCTTAGCTTCTAACTCTAATGTATTCTTGATTTCACAAATTTGGGAGGCTTGAATTTGATTTTATGTGTTGTTTTGAATGTTTTGTAGTATGAGTTTGGTGTTGGTATCTTGTCTCCATCGGAGTTATGTTTGGATATCAAGTTGGGTGCTACTAGAGGTTTGATTTCAAGTGTTTGGTAATGTGTAGGCTGTAAGGTTGCTTATTCAAGGTTTTGATACTCCAAGGAGTCTTTGACAAATATCATATTTGTTGGTAAGTGGCTATCCTATTGAATGGGATATTGGGTCTTATGTGTAATATCTAAATTTCTATGATTTTGTTTGAATTCTGATTTAGAGAATTACTGCATAATTAGAATTAAAAGAGCTTAAATATCTAGTGAAATCAAACCAGGGACTAAATTGCAAAGGATGATCAGGAACCAAATTACAAAGAAAGTTAGATGGCATAATTGAAAATATTAATTATTAGCGAAAAGACAAAAAAGGGGACATAAATGTCATTTCCTCAAACAAATTATCTATCCAGTATTTGCTAAGACTGATTATAGGAGATGATTTAGGAAAACTATTGTAAGAAATTATACTCTAATAAGCAAAACCAGAAAATAGATATATTGGGCAGAAAATTGATCTGAAGTTCCATAATCTGTTAATTAATAAGAATTAGAAAATAAGTCTGTATTAGGAAAATCAGATATATTAGGGCAAAAAAGAGATACTGGATTTTTCTATAAGGTTTAAATAGCCATAGAATTGGTTTAATACATATTGGGTCAAAATTGAAGTCCAGGCCCAGTAAGACTGCACCGGTTTCTTAAATAGGCCAAGAGTACGATTCATGGAGGCCCAATAAGGGTGTAGAAAACCCTAATAGGCCAAGGATGATTTTTGGGAAGCCCAGAAGTATTACTGACAAGAATAGTTTAAACTAGGTCAAGAAAGGATAAAGGGCCTAATAAGACCAATTCACCTGATTTCCAGACTGATTAAATTATAGGTGACCCAATAGACTATGAAATAATCAAGAATAAGTCCCAAATAATATTATAAGGTTTATAATAATCATCTATGCAGAGAAGTCACAGGAAAAACTAACTAGGACTAATTTTATCGGTGTTTTCGGTTAGAGCCCAATAAGGTAAAATATTTTCTAAAATAAATTATATGGGCTTAGAAATGATTAATTAAGGTTATAATAAGTTTGAAATTCATATTTTAAATATATTTATACATGAAAAATTTTACTAAACAAAATTTACATAATCAGAGCCCGAAAACCCAATATATGTTGAAATTGGGCCAAGAATTAAAAGGTTTAAGCCCAAATAATTAAAGACATCATCTTGGGCTTATTTTTGCCCCAAAATGACGTGCCAACAAGAAGAAAAAGGAGTGGAGGAGAAGTAACCACCATGCATAATATTATGTAAAAGATTAGGTGTCAAATTGGAAGATTGGATGAAGTAAGCTCATGTAAGTATAATGATGCAATATTTACTTTCTTTGGAGATGAAATGGTATCCAAATTGATGACAAGAGAGGAAAAATTAATTAGATATTAATTAAGTAAAGAAATTAGGTGTATGGTGGAGAAAAGAGGTGATGTAGTGCAATTTTGGCCCTTTCATCAAAATTTAATCCAATGGATGGAGTTGCTTCTTGTTGTCTATAAATAGGCTCTTCCTCCCCTCCATTCTTCACACCAAAAAATTAAAATCCATCATACATTAGTGAGAGAGTGAGTTATAGAGAGAAAGAGGAGAAGAGGAAAGGAAGGTTTGCAAGTTTAAGGTAACATATGTTCGCTTTCTTGCATTTTATTTCTAAATGGTTGTTTAGATCTTATATTTCTATAATTGGTAGGTAGAGAACATGTTTATGTTATGAATATGACGATGATGTTGGATCAAAATGGTGAAAGAATAATGAACATGCTATAAATTTTGCATGAACAAGTATGAATATGTGAAGAGCGTGATGAATATGCTAAAAGATGCCTTTTGATCTTAAATGTTACCATACCAAAATAAAATCATGTTTCTTGCAATTATTTTTAAATATTATGCTAAGAATGGGATTATGGTGTTATTGGGATTTTCTTAAATCTCACCCCACCAAATATTTAACCATGATTAGGTTCAAATCATGTGACAGGCAAGGAGATAAAGAAGGATCTATGAACAAATGTTTAGAAATAAGAAAGATATTTTGAATGTTTATGTAATATCAAGTCTAATAACATTTTATGTTACAAATATGTAAATTACGTGCGACTCCTAGATGATGAATAAAAGTCTGCTTTGGATCAATATTACTTGTGTTATGTGACTACTATTGAAAGTATGACATTATGAAATTTTATGGAATGAAATTTGGAAAAATTAGGGTAAAATTGCAAGTAAATTTACTAAATTTACTGTAATTATTTACCCAATAAAATTTCAGATTAATATTTTTTCCTCATAGAGTATTTTAAGAGATGAATTTAGCAATTTGAACCAACCTTAAATGATTTTTTAGAATTAGTTATGATTTTTCAAAGTTCAGCCAAATTATTATATTTACCAAATGAATAGTGACTTTTGGTAAATTTTTGGAATTTTTCGAATTTGGCCCAAATTTGCTTCCAAATGCATCTAATTTAAACCCAAACCATTAAAGATGAATAGTAAAAAATTCCTAAGATTAAGGTTTGACACTATGAGCATTGAATGAATTGGTTGATTGGAATGGTTTCCATTGAGGTTCTGGTATGAATTGGCTTTTGTATGTTGTAGTTGTTTTCCAATGGCCTATCAAGGTGTCATGTGAGTTGGGCGGCTTGAGATAACTAAGGTGTAATTTATCTTTGTGAATTTGCATGAAATATATGTTTGAAACTTTTCATATCATGATACGCATGCTTACATGACTAGTAAGTTTTCTAACTCTACTCCCAATATCGATGTGAATGATATTGGCTATGGTACACACAGTTAATGATACATATATACATATGAACATGACGGATATTATTACATTTATGATTATTGTGTATACCCATGATTTATCTTGTATGGATACATGTTATGCTAGCATTATGGTATATGACATGAGTTAACATTTTAGCATGCATTGGACATTATCACTGGTTGTACATTGTTAAGGCATGTTATTGTTGGATGATGATCCTCTAAATACCACATGGTATGCCGATTCATTAAATAGCACACAAGGCCTTGTGTTCAGTCGATGAGGCTCGTGATATCCTTGTCACTAAAAAATTGTCCTTTGCCCAGGAGACTTAGATGGTTATGGATTAAGAATGCACTTTCTCTAAATAGCCGCCTATTATAACTCCCTACAACGTAAGACCAAGAAAGGGGCAAAAAGAGACACTCTAATCAATAAGAAACAAGAAATGAAAGAAAAATAATCGAAAGAAGACACTCCCGAGTAGAAATATGAGAAGAGACTTAGAAAATCTCAGCTAAACATGACCAGAGAACTTTGAAACGAGGTTGGACAACACATAAAATAAAGGAGACCATTCTCCCCTATGGCACTGCTACTCGAGGAGATGGTGTTGCAGCTCTATTAGCTGCTATCCTGATAGCAGTTTGTTGTCAAATTGGATGAAATTCAGATGCACATATCTTCCTACATAAACCTCAAATTGACACAATTTCAAAGTCTATAGGTCACTTTACACCTCCTCTAACTACAGATGTAGACCACATCCCAAAATTTCTTCATATAAAGATTTTGGACACCTGTGACTGAAATGGTCTTTTTTAAGTCAAAACTTACTCTAACACCTTTCCATTACCAAATCATATATCTTTTAGCTACCAAAACTCTTTCAACATGTTACAAATTGCCTAAAAACATTATCCAAGTCAGTTGTGTTGAATCAAGAAGTTTTGATGATTCCAAATCAACATCCAAGAGCTTGGATTGAAGATATCAAAGGAGATCAAGGTGCTTCAAGTGAAGAATTTGAAGAGTATTTGCTGCTAGATCTTTTATAGGATCTTTAGTTTTTGTTATGATTGGGTAAAAGATTTTGATTTCAAGAAAAGATGTTTTCAAACCTTGATTTTATGTTAAATCTTGACTTATTTGAAAAACACCCACAAACAGACGAAGTTTGAAAGTTTAAACTAAACTGTCATGTTGAAAATTCGAATTTTGCCTTTGGAAATTCGAATTTCGAGCTAAAACTGAATAAGTCTGAAGAGATGTCTCTCTGTCAGAAAAATTTTGGTCATCCAAAATTCAAATTTTCATCAAGTCTGAAAGAAGCCTTTTAGTGACAGACGAACTTCACAAAGTCAAAATTCAAATTTCAGACAAAATGCAATTTGTGAAAACAGAAGAAATTCGTCTGAAACTATGTTAAAGTTCATCTGAAATCAAGAAGAAATTGAGTTTGAAAAATGCTCTCTGACAGACGAACTTTGACTTTGCAACATTCGAATTTTCATATAAGTCTAAAAGGAGCTTCTTTGAGACAGATGAATTTCACTCTTTCAAAATTTGAATTTCAGACAAAACACAACTTGAGAAAATAGAAGAAATTCATCTGAAACAATGTTAAAGTTCATCTGAGATCAAAAATAAATTAAGTTTCAAAACCGGTATCTGACAGACGAATTTCACTCTGTCAAAATTTGAATTTCGAAGAAAATGATCTACTGTGCCTCTTTGAACGTTCAATGGACAGACGAATTTTGGATATCCAAAATTCGAATTTCGAGGGTACTGTAGAAAATTGAAAACACTGTTCACGATTTACAGAAAAACTTTCCTCTTGAAAATTCGTATTTCACATTGTGAAAATATTTTATAAGTTTCAAAATTCGAATTTCACTCTATGGACAGACGAACTTCATATTATAACGTTGGAAGCTTTAACCTTCGGTTCCTTCGAAATTCGTCTGTTGACCAACCAAAATTCGAATTTCAGTGTGTCAAAAACATTAAATACGGTTGGTAAACGGATAGTTTTTCAGAGTAACCGTTGGATAACTTCCCCAATGGATAGATTTAGTCTCTAACGGATATTTGAGACCTAAAACTATAAATATAACGTCATTTGAAGTTATGGGTAACAAATCAAACTTGTATATACCGAATTTCTGCTGAATCTTCTTCTCAAAAGCTTTTACCCTCTCAACTTCATTATCTGTACTTTAATCTTCATCTCTACTCTATTCAAGAGAGTTATATCTTTGTAAACAATTTATTCTTTATCTAGAAGATAGATTTACTTGTGAGGAAAATTCACAAGGGGATTGGAAAGCACTTAGAGAAAGTGCTTAGAGAGTTTGAGAGAGCTCAGAAACAGAGTATACTCGTGTACTGTGGCATTAGCAAGAAGCCCGTTGAAATTCTTATTGTATAGTGGATAAATCTCAAGAGTTGTCTTAGGGACTGAACGTAGGTCAAGTGGATAGACCGAACCAGGATAAATCACTGAGTCTTCCTCTCCTTATCCTTACTTATCAGCTTGCTCTGTTTTACTCATTGTTTTCATTGCACTGTGATATCTTCACCCACTTCACTTTGTGCTGAAAAATTTCAATCTTCCTAATTCACCCCCCCTCTTAGGAAATCAGTCTTGCTAACAAGTTGCATCCTAAGGAAACCACTTCTCTAAAATTTGATCCCTAAATCTGAGCAATGAGTTACATACCTATTTTCTCCAAATACAAACCAAACATCAAAACCAAACTCAAAAATTGCTCTAGCTTGCCAACATACACATGAGCCATCCAATGCCCAGCCTCAAACATGCAACAAACAGACTACACTCCTTGATATTGACCATAATCACAACTTGACCATCACAAGAACAACTCGTGGCTTAGACCACCCATGCATGACACTCACATCCTTCCATAACACATCACACCTATCTTTGCTCATCAAAGACTCAAGGAGTCTCATGATCCCAAGTCATACTAGACATGCATGAAAAGCAAGAACTCAGGAGCAAGCCAGGAGGATTCAAAAATCACATTACACATGGAATCAAATCATGATCCTACACTTGGTACAATACTACAATATAACATGCGTTCTCATATAGACATATACTACATAGGTACTTCGATATCTCGCATGCCCCCCAAGGGACTCATTCACCTCCACTTTCTCCTTACTAGAACTAGGTCTCATTCCTGTAAATGTTTTCCAATGAGGGGTGAGACAAAAGTCCTAATAACCAAGGAACAACCAAACAAACACATACATGGATTAAACATAAGGGAAGAAATACGTTAGTTAATAAAAAAACACAACACCAATACGAATACGAGAGAAGGATACTAGTTCACATATATACACAATGTATGCAAATTATGCTATGTATGACAAAATGCTCATGATATGCGATGGAACCCCATATCGATCGTGACAAAAACTATGAGCTAGTTACCGTCACAAGGTAACTTCAACAAGTAGTCCCTTTCCAACTTCCAATGAGAGATGATTCCGAGGCAACCACTAAGCTTACCTCCCACTAGTCATGACCTTACCAAAGGCTATTCCACTAATGGTTGGACCATGGTTCTCCTTCCCCTGAACCACCTAAATTGGTAGCCATTTAGAGAATATGCATCCCTAATCCACTGCCACCTGAATCTCCTGGCCGAGGACAACTATTTAGTGGCAGGCATATCATAGGCTGCACTACTTGAACACAAGGCCTCATGTGTTACTTAGTGTATTAGAATATCACGTGATATTAAAGCATCATCACCCAATAATATCATGTCCTTACAATGTACAACTTGTGCTAATGCCCAATGTATGCTAATATATGTTGTATGTATATGATCGTAATAGTATAGCATCATCATTATACAAAATATCTCATGGAGATACACATTAATCATATATATATGCACATCAATGTTCATCATTCTCGTGGCCTTACATACATATGTATACATTCCTATTAGCTAGTTTCATTCATCATCATCATCATGTAAAACCAAATAGAGTTTGCACAGTATTTATAATCAATGCTCATTATATTCATCATCACATAGATATATACATATATATAAACATTTGTTCACGTTAGTCATTCTTATCCATTATCATCATTTTATCATCATTATGCCATCAAGCTCTCATGTCCAATTCATTATCATTAATATTGTTATTATCATAATTGCCAAGATCATGTCAACACTACATCTCTACATATAACATCAATATGTATACATAATGATTATGGGTCAAGCCCTTCCTCACTCACTTGGCCATATATACATATACACACATATAAATACATATACTCATATAAGCTTACATTACTAGCCATGTCCATTTCTTATCACAATTTCTGTCCAAAAAGATATAGGGTGTGAGAAAACTTACTGGCTGCGATATAAAACACATATCATGATATGAAACTACACTATAAGTTAACCACTTACAGTTGACTTTGCCACTTCCAAACAATTTCTTGAAGCATAAACACCTTGACAAAGTAAGTACAACCCTACATAATTAATCTAACACACAAATCGAGTAAAAACATAGCCTCCAGTAGAACCTAACTCGGTTATTCAAGCTCAAACTCAATAAGACCATAAATCTAACACTATATCCACTCATCAATATACTTAAATTAAGTCCCAAAACTAACCTTGAGTCCATACAATTGGAATACTATAAGAAATCCCAACTTAAAGGCTAGGGTTTCAGGAACCAACAACATAAACACCCAAAATCCATAACCCAAAACTAGGAGATACAAAATAACTTCATTGAGGCACTAAAATGTAATCTAATTGGAAGAAACTCACCAAAACATATAAATCACAATCATCACCTCAAAATACCCAAAATCAATCGGTGAAAAAGGAGAAGAATATGAAGAAACCATCATACCTTGTTGATTAAAGATTTCCAAGGCACCAAAATCTTGTCCTCCACCTCCCAGAACCAAACCCTAGCAACGCTCTCTCCGAAATCCTCAATCTCCCTCTATTTCGTCAAACTAGTTCTCATATGATTTAACCAAAATTCCTAACTAGTACGACAATGGGCTTACCCAATACCACAACACTGGTCATTTCTATCTCAAAATGGGTTCGACCCAAGTTTCAATCTTGCCATAGCATGAGATGTTTCTATTTTCTTTTCTCTTCTTGCTCTGTTTCTCACAGTTTCCTCCAATCCTAGCCTCTTCCATAAATCATACACATGTCCCAAATGATAAGATGTGGGTTGTTACACCGCCAATTCGGGTGGTTCAAGGGAATGAGAGCCATGGTCCAACCTTAGTGTAATGGCCTTTGGTCAAGTCATAACTATTGGGAGTAGAGCTTGGTAGTGACCCCGAAATCGGCCATCATGGATCATTAAAAGGAGGCTACCTATGGGTGTTACCTTGTAATGGTAACTAGCTCATGGTTCTAGTTGTGTATCAATGGGAATTGCATTTGCATATCATGTATATTGCATTCATTATGAGTATTTGCATATGAATATAGCTTTAGAATTTTGAATCATTATTATTGCATTACCCCAAGTTACTAGGACACATGTCTCACCCTATGGCTAACAATTCCATGTGAAAGATCCAACACTAGACAGGAGAAAACTAAGGAGGCCTAGCTCTCTCAAAGATTGAGAGTATACTTGTTGTTTTGGGGTAGAGAGCCTTTGTGGTCTTTTGATGTTTTCTTTTAGTAAAGTACCAAGTATAGTAATCCTGTGGTACCTAGTGTAACTTGCCTGTATGCTTATTGTTGTAACACCCTACCTCCTGACACCTCCAAACTTGACCAAAAACTTCAAAATTCAACCAAACACAATCCTGACATCTCAAAACAACTCTCCAAAACTTCATAACAGTGGAAACGAACCCTAAAAACACCAAAAATTGGACTAGGGTCGTGGCTATTATAGTACCACCGCAGCTCCAGCCTCCCCTGTTTTCACTCGCTTCGGCCTCCACTGGTGCCGCGGCCTGGACCCTGGCATCGCGGTGCCCCCTGCTGATTTTCTATATCAACAAAAACTCAACACTAAGGCGAACTTCCGACACACATAACTTTATGCTCCGACCTCCGATTGACTTGATTCCAACTCCTACAAGTCAATCTAGACCCAATCTATCCATAAACAACACTTTCACGTCAATCTAACTCCGTATGGAGATTCTGAACTCCTAACACCATTTTGGCCACTTATTGACCAAAACTTAACACTAACCACCTCCAATTGCCACTAAAGGCAAATGGCCACTCAAAGACCATTCATACAGGTCCAAAACCCCCAAACCAACTTGTCCAAAGAGGTTTCACCTCAAAGGAACCACTCCTCTGAGATTTGACCCCTTGGAACCCCAACTTGACAAACGGGCTACAGGCCCCAAAACACATCAATCAGGCCCAAATCCAACTTTCATCATATATAACACATACACATACAACAAACAACACATTTTTCCACATATAACCATACATACATCTATAACAATCCTTATCCTTAAAAACCTTCTATCCTACTTGGTATAAGATACATATCCAAATTACAAATACTATATAGACTATTTCCACGTACGTAGCTATTCCCACAGCTTCTCAAGACTAATGCCTGAACCGTCACCTGAAAGGCTAGTTCATGGAAGAGGGGTGTGAGATAATGTCTCAGTAACTAGTAATAACCACATACAATATATATATACATATATCTCATACAATATGAAAATGAATGGAATGCATGTTTTCCTCATAGGGATTCCATCCTTATCCTCCCTAACATATATCATCAATCATTATCCTCCCTAACATATATCAACTATCCTTATTCTCCCTAACATATATATTTCCATCCTTATCCTCCATAACATATATATATATATATATCATCATGCATCATTTCGTTTTCATATCATCACCACCCAATCCGCCATAGATCACAATCTCACAATGCTATGTGGTGATGCTCATGTATCATCATATAATCATCATCATCATATCATAATGTCATGTATGTATCATGTCATGTCATGTCAATATCATCATCATAATCATCATAGTCACCATAATCATCATCTAGCTGTGTGCAAACCACGATATATAGAAAACAGTTCACACAAACACATCAATATCGTGGTATGAAAGAAACATGCATATATACACAAATATACGTACTATCATATAATATAATCAATACAATATAAATAAACACCTGATTACCTCAGGTTGTCAATACCACACTCACACGAGTTCCACATGCTTTCTTGAACACCAATCTCATGACTAGTCCTCTCCGAGCAATCAAACAACCTTAACAATATCATAATACCTCGATTAACATCACATATACCAAATATCCAAATTCCACAATTCAACTACTTTAGGCCTAACCCAAGGTTTCAACACCCCTTTCATGCATCAATAAACTCTTAGGGACCATTTAAACACTACTCAAACACATACACTTCAGATTCCCAAGCCCTAATCGAAAACAACCTAGAGTTAAGCTCAAATCATGTATAAACCCTTCAAAACTCACATCTAAGCAACAAGAATACCAAAACATACTTCCTTAACCCCATTTCATCCATTTCAATCGGTGGATTTTGACCAAAACCGAAGATCCTAACTCAAAACCAAAAAATCCCAAATTTCAACCGAAGAAAATGGAGAGAGAGGAGTAGAGAACACTTATCAACTTGAATCCAAGCTTCCAGAGGCTGAAAACAACTCCCAATGGCTGAATCCAACAAGCCCTAGCAGAGCTTCCTCAGTTGTTCTCCATTTTCTTTCCTTTCTGTTCGTCTGAAATGATCCGAATTTAAACAAAATTCCCGATCCTCGCCGCGGCTCCATGGCAGCTCGCCGCGATGCCACCTTATTCAGCCATAAACACGCTACTGGACTCGCTCTCGCCACGGCGGCTCTGCTTTAAGCCACGATATGGAGCTTAATTTTTCCTCCACTTCATCCTTCCTCTGTCCTGTTTCCTCCAGTCCTAAACACAATGTCAAGAAAGATATCATGAGGAGTGTTACAGTTGTCACCTTGGATATTGTATTGTGCGAAACTTGTTTATGTTTCTTAAAACCTTTAGATTGTTGAATGGTGTTGGCTAAGGGTTGTTGTTAATGTATGTGTGTTTTGTTATTAAGTGTGGAGTATTTGTGTCTTAAGAGTTGAGTACGATGTCCTTTCCCATTGCCTTGATGCTTTGGGGATGGGACTTGTTGTCCCACATATAATCTAATGAGTTCATTTTAATTATGAGCTTGGTTGAGTACATGGGCAACTTATGTGTAAAATTGATATGTAACCCATCGGTTCAAACTAGGTTTAAGGGGGGTTAAAACCTAAAGGAGTAGTTCCTTTGGGGTATAACCTCCTTAAACAAAGTCATTACATCTATTGTGACTTGTAGAAGAGGCTTTGGAGGCCACGAGTTGGTAAGAATGGGGTTTGGGGGTAATCGGTGACCTTCGTTGGCCCAAAATGACTATTATAGTTTCAAATGTCCAAAGTCTCCATATGGAGGTATATTAAGGTATGGTTTGTGCCCATAGTTAGATGAGGGGTAGAGTATCCTGCAGGCTTTGGAATCGAGTCAATCAAATGACGAAGTAATGAGATATGCGTATTGGAAATTTGGTGAAAAGATCAACAAATTACTGATATGATATTAGCATGTGGTGCCGTAGTGCCCAAGACTCAAGCTGTAGAGTCGTGCAAGTCTGCTTCTTTCCTCCTAGTGTCCAGAACCTCTCCACGTTGTGATGCCCTATACCTCATGCAAGTGTTACCATTTCTCAGTATCACAATTCAATATCAAGCCATTCACAACTAGCATCTTTTCAACCAATCTTACATAGATCAATTATAATAATTCATTTTCAATACCATTCATACCAAGATACAATAAGATATATGTAACAACTATATATATGTATGAAATTTGAATAGTAACAAATAGATAAAGAGCATAACCTTCATAATTTAAAAAAATTAGAAATTCCAACAAGTCCTTCATGATTAACCACAACAAGAAGTCCACTGCCAATAATTTAAACTTACCTAGTCACATTAACCCAGCTATTTTAACACAATCCCTCAACTTTATAAGCATGAATGAGTTTTCAAATCCCAAAGGAAATTCCACATATCTCATAACAAGCCAAGAAAATCATATCAAACCGAAATTCCAACAAGTCCTTCATGAAACCAACTATACCCAAACATCATAAAACATTGCATACTTCATTATTCAACATTCCTAAAGACTATATATGAAGTTGCAAAACTCATATGCAAGAATTCTCAATTATTCCCGAAATCCCCAACAACTAGTAACCTTTGAGAGTTGCATTTTTAAGTAAGTTGTTTATATAGTAAATTAAATCTAAAACCTTCTGAACTTAATAAATACAATCTCTATAGCCCAATGAAGTATATTATAAAAGTTTTATGACCCAAACCCAACCATTTTCGAATTAACTTACAAATCAATATCAACTTACAAATCATAAATAAACAATATCTTGAAACTACAAAATGATAAATAAGCAGAAAAAATCTCTAAACAAATTAATTTTTAAATTAAAGTATAATAATTTTTTTGTTTCGATATTTATAATATAAGAATAAATAATAAATTAATTTCAAAGATAATTTTTTGTTATAATTTTTAGAGAGATTTTATTAGAAGGTAAAATTTTTTTTTTTATTTATCTAAACAAGTACGAGGCAATAAAATATCCATGGGTTTTTCAAGTATGAGGTAGAAAGAAAAAGTCCTGCAAAATCATATAAAATATAGAGAGAGTCCCTCTTTTAATAAATCATGAACAGCGTATCTTATGAGACAAAAATGGAGAGAAAATCACACTATTATTGACGTGGCATACTCTAAACATAATTAAGAAAGAATATGAGACAAAAATGAGACATAAGAATAATGCGTGCGTCATGAACATAAAAAAGTCGTGTCATCCCACTTTGTTGTCATCCTTGTTATATAAAAGTTTTAAATGGAATATTGACATATAATTTTGGATTTTATATATGATGGTAATTTGACTCTTTCGGTAGTTCCAATATCAATACATTGAATTTGTACTATGCTCGACCTTTCTTCAAGGAAATGAGGAGAAAGATATTATTGAAACTTTTTACCTGTGCATTAATTAGAGTTTAAAAATAAGATTTTTCACAATTAGTTTGTTTCAAATCAACACACATAATTCATTAGGTTACATGTTTATTAAATAATCATATTGATTACTTAACAACTACTAGAAAACCCGATTACAAACTTTAATCTAAAGCACATATGTCCAAACTTAATTTCAAATTAGTGAGAAACAATAAATATCGACCAATTATCTAGATTTAATTTAAATTTTATTCTCAATCAATTTTAAGATCATATTAAACTTACAGCAAAACAAATCATATGAAAGTATTAAAATTAAAATTGACATAAAATTTCCTCTCCTTAGTTTTGGTAAAGGGATTCATTCCACAATTAATTTTGATACTATCCTTATTAACTTGATGTATACTTTCTTGCCAAACTTCTAGTCACTACAAAAACAATTAGACCATTGCAATAATTTTTGGAGATTATTACAAAAGTGGTTGCCAAAAGTTGGACTTTTGTCATTAATTAGCCAATAGAATTTAAAATTTTTTTAATAATTAAAAATTGTCAAAAAATATCTGATTTTTGAGGACAACTTTTGAATTTAGTAGCAACCAAAATTCAATTTTTTGAAGTGATTATAGCTGAGACTTTTTTTTAATCTATTATTATATATAAAAGTTAAGAGTAATGGAGAAGTTTCCATCCACAATATTGACAATTTGATTCCCTTTATTGAAAACATTATTTTGGCATCCTAATGACACTTTACCGAAAATAACTGAAGTGGGATTATACATGTATTGGTCATCCAGTTACTAAACTTGTTGAATTGTAACTTAATGAGTAAATAATACTGACCTTTTCTAAATTTTAGAGACATTACATGGACGTTCTCCTTCTATTGTCGAAACTCATATGAATCTTTCTTGAAAATAAAGAAGAAGAAAAAAAGAGACAAATATACCTTTAGTTTTGGTAAGTAACAATAACATTTCTTTGTTTTTTAAATCCAACACAAAATTCTCTCGAGAAAAAAAAAACAATGAACTACATTTAGTTTTCATGAGTTTCTCTAAAGTTACACACGCCCCTCTTATATTTTCAGAGGAGGTTTGTGTATAGTTAAAAAAAAAAAACTGTATCTATGTTGTTTTAACAAAACTCAGAAGATTTATCTGTATTTTGAAAATAAAGATATGGTGTAGTTTTGAATTTCAAGAAAATTCAAGCATGGCCAAAAAATAGTAATAAGCTACAAAAGATGTTTATATTTATTTTGAAAAATATAAAAAAATAATATAAGCAAAACATTAGAAAAATCTACGTAATTGATTCTAATTTAATTGACGTTAGCCCATAAATAAAGTAGTGAAAAGCTGGGCGGGGCCAGCAGGCCCTGGCTAACAAAGTTTTGGGCCTCAAGGATAGTCTTTCTGTTTTCTTGGGGATTTTTTTAATAAAAGAGGAATTCATTTGACAAAACTGCAACTGTACAAAGCAACAATCCAAGCCCAAGAGGGCCGTTGTTTTTAGGGCTATTAAAACGCAAATGTCCAACCTGCGAAATTAACGGACTGATAAAATTTCACACTATTAAAGAAATTATAATCAGGCCCCAAAAGAAAAGGATTTTGAAAAAATGAATTCTCTCAGACCCATGTCTATTATTATTTTAAATATTATATTTCGTTTCAAAATTATTATTTAACAAATCTAATGCATAATTATTTTTTCAACTATATGCCCATTTATTAACTAATCCCATTTTTATTCTCTTATCAAAATCCAAGTTTTTTAAATGATGGCATTTTATTTATTACTAAACTTATATATTTTTCTCTATATGCTTTTCATGCTATTCTTCAATTAAAATTTAACATGTAGGACTTTTAAATTTTTTTTAAGTTTAAGAAGTTAATACTTTTAATATATAATTAATGACTAAATCTATAATATATTAAAAATAATCTACATGTTAATTTTTAATTGAAAACAACATGAAAAGCATAAGGAAAAGTATATAAGTATTTTCCTTTTATTGTCTAGTTATATTTTACATTAATTAAAACTTTCTTAAATTTACACAACTTTAAATAATAATAAATATAGGGCAATGGGAGTATCTAAGTAAAAATAATTGATAACACAATATTCTTTTATTGTGAAAATACATGTAATTTCCCCTGAATTAAAATGAAAAAAAGTAAGTACACTTCCTTTTTTCTAAAAATAAAATATCAACTAATTTTTAGAACTTGCATTGAGCCCTTCCAACTCAAACCCAAAATCTTACTTTTGTTTGGTTCCAGGGTTTTAGAGGAAAGAGAAAGGAGAAAAAAAAATTTTCTTAAAATCCTTTTTTTTTTAAACCAAACAAGATGAGGGGAGTACTTATTCTCCCTTCCTAGGCAGAAGCTAAAAGAGGAGGGGAGCAAAGGAAAATGCTCCTTTCTCCTTATTTAGTTTGGCAAAAGCATATAAAGGAAAAATTTTCATCTCTCTCCTCTAGATCTTTCGAACCAAACACTAAATAATAAGTATCAACCAATTCCACCTTACTAGATTTGTACATATTTACTGTAACGAGTGAATACTAGAGTACAAAATGTAGGATTAAATCGGCTAGTTTGATCCATTGGACCAGTGCCAGGTCCAGTTCAAAAAGAAACAGAAGAACCGGTGAATTTCAGAATCAGTAAGAACTGATCAAAAACTGGTAAAATTAGTTGTGAACCAATTTTTAAATCGATCAGAATTTTTTTTATTTTACTTTTTAAAAAAATCATTATTTTAGTACAAAATAGTATTATTTTTTATAAATTTTTTCTTTGTATATCATAATATTGTATAAGCTTTATTATGATACATAATTATTAATAATGATAAATTTACTTAACAAACAATATGAAAATAGAATATTAGTTAATTATTTTAAACTTAAAATATAATTATGTATGAATATTAATTTTATTTATATTTTAATATTAAATTATAAAATTTATTAATAATATTTTTTTAATTTTCTATATAACATATAAAATTAAAAAATTATTAATTTTATTATCACTGGTTTAAATCCAATGAAACCACAATTAAATTATTCTATCCTGAATCAATTCCTTAACCAATTTAATGTTGAATCCGAATTTTACTACCTGGTTGAATAGTGGAAGCAAGGAAGGAATGAAGTGCACGTGATCATCAGACAATACAGCGCACGTGAGCTACGCAGTAAACTGCAACATAATGTTTATTTTGGGAACGCTGGCAGCATCGTCCTAGGTTCATGTGCTTGAAGAATTAGAGATGAGAATCATATAATCTCCGTTTTAATATTCATTATAATTATAATTTTAATTTTAATTTGTCTATTGCAACTGCTCTCTTATTCATAATAATATAACATTCTTGTGGTAAATTTTGGATTGCATCTGGCTTGTAATTGTCGCTTCCAACAAACGTATTTACATATATATATATATATATATTTATATCTTGCGTAGTTTTTTTAGTGATTAATAAAATATATATTCTGACATCAAACTCCTTAATAAAAATGGACAATTTTTAGAAAGATATTAAAAATATATAAACAATTTTTATGCTTTAAGCAAGGACAAAAAAGAGTCGAAATTCATATACGAAAATTTTTCTTTAACGTATTTTTACAATAAATAATCCCAAGCAACGAACGTCATTCACAATCAGGACTTAAAATTTTTTTAAAAATTTGGAATTTGATGAATTTTATTGTGGAAAATTATAAATTTGTCTAGATCGGAATGATATAATTATTGAATTTATATGGTCACGGGCCATATAGACAACAATGTGCAGCATATATAATAAAAGCATCTATCTGGTGAACACATGTTAATGGCATATACAACAAATCAGTGAGTGACAAATAATTACACATCTGGATACGTCACATATCCTTGTCGTATTTCTATCTAATTCTTTTTTGTTTTCTGTAACTTTTTTTTCGTTTAAGATATTTTTTAAAATTATTGTAAAATACTCCATTTGATCCTTAATATAAGACCCTTTTAACCGAATTACGCGGATTAAGAATATGAGCTAAAATTAATTTACTATTTGATTACTCCGAAAATCTCAATATTTTTTTAGAACTACTTTTATTTAATCTCTTTCTCTTTCTCTTTGAATAAATTAAATAGGAACATTTTTTGAAAATGTATAATAAATACTACCTCGTAAATTATAAAGGATCTTATATTCAAGATCAGGGTAAAAAAATCCTATATATAGGACCGGAGGAAGTAATACTTTTAAGCTTTAATGGTGTCACACATAAAATATTCATGTGATTCCATTCCATCCTTTTGGTTCAAGGAATTTGTAGATGAAGGAAGAAAATTTTTTCATCCTATTTTTTTTAAACTAAATAAATGGAGGGAGCACTTTTCCTCCCCTTCTTAGATAAGAGGAAAAGAAAGAGACCAGAGCAAATGATTTTATTCCCTTATTTGATTTAAGAAAAAACAAGAGGGAGATGAGTGAATAAGAGAGAAAATGCTAATAACTTATTAACAGTACTATAATATATTAGTTATATGGCTTATTTTGGTTCTATGTTTTGTCTGTTTATGCTTTTTTGAAAAAAAAATTTAGATGAGATATGTGAGTCCTGCTATGAATATAAATTCCCGTACATCACATGGATTTCAAAAATTTAGTTTGAAGAAAGACGAAAAGAAATGAGATGATAAACATAATAAAAAAATGTAAATTTCACTTATTATCACAATTTTATCACTTTATTTTATAATAAATAAATATATGAATATAAAAAATTCAATTAAAATTCTTATCATGATAATTTTTCCCCATGACATCGCGCAAGATACACATGTTTGGATGGAATAATTTTTTTTTTGGGCCAACGTTGGTATAAATTCAACAAATGACTTCTCTTTCCGTATTGTTATTTTACCTCTGTTGCCATTACAAATGTTCGTGAATTAGGTTAAAAATGACTTGTATATAATATGAGGATAGAAAAGACACATTTCACATCCACAAAATCACTTTTCTTTGCCATTACATAATTAGTTTAAAATTAATGTATTTATTTGAGTACATAATATGTAGTATAAATTAGAAATTGGACTTTATGCATTATATGGAGTTTATATGAGGAATGGGATACTGCTTATGATTTGTGAATAGTGTGGTTTGCTGTAAATTTTATATATTATATTGATTACTTATAAATTAACATTTGATTTTATGGTAAAAGAAAATCATGAAAGCTAGTAAAAATTAAGTAGAATTATGATATATGTGGCTTAACATATAAATATGTTTTATGTATCGTTTAAACCTTGCATCAATCAATAGATGCTATATAAAATAGTGAAATTCTCTCCTGTTCTTTGTTATATTCTATCAAACTTTTATTTTCTTACCATTTTACGTTGAAGCTAGATATGATTTGGAGCTGTATCCCTTAATTAATAACGTAGCGTATATGTAGTTTGAGATTGAAAATTCATATATATGGTTTAGGTGACACTACATATGAAATATTGTAGTTAATTAAATTACAATATTTTTAAAGTTAGGTTTTTTTTTTTTGCCACATTTTTTAAAGTTAGGTTGGTTATATTGAATCAATGGAAAAAATTCATTGGTCTAGCCATGATTAAACCATAGTCAAATTGATGGTAATTAAATTAATGCATTTTCAATGCTATATATAAAATACCATTATGGAAAATATTTTAATTTTTTTACAATATTTTTAATGCTATATTTGGTTGGGGGGAAATGGAGGGAAGGGAAAGGAAGGGGAGGGATTTTGCTTCCCTCCCCTTGTTTGGCAATCAAATAATTGGGGGAGGGGAGGGAAAATGTTATTAAAATTTTTCCTCCTCTCCTCTTGTACATTTTCCCCCCAAATTGAGGTAATTTGGGGAAAAATGTAATATTGTGTCTAATCTGACCAAAATATCCTTCACTGTTTCATAACTTAGCCAATATACTGATCAGTCTTATCGTGTCTCTCATTGGTTTCACTCTTAAAATATGAAATACCTTAGTGGTATACATGCATGAAATCATGAACATAAACAGACATATTCGTATATTAACATATACAATCAAGGTTAAACTTGAGGAAAAAAAAGAAGACACATACAATCATGATTGAGGTTGAAAAAAAAAAAGAAAAAGAAGAGCATTTCTTTCTGATTAAGAATTTTTTTTAATATTCAAACAAAAAAACACATTTTTTTAATATAGAAAGGAAGTATTAATTTAAATAAATTAAGGGTACAATAGTCAATTTATAATTATTTTTCCTCCTTTCCCCTTCCAATACAAACAAGGTAATATTAAAATCCCTCCATTAAAATTCCTCCTTTTTTCCTCCAAATGAGGTAAAATTAAAATTCCTTCTTTTCTCTCCCCTTCCTTTCCCTTCATTAAAATCCCTTTCCTCTCTTCCCCTTCTCTGAACCAAACATAGTATAAAGTATGGCTGATCATATATGTATATAAGTTAAAAATTCATTGATTTAACCATAAATGAACCATAATCGAATGGATTGTAATTAAATTGATATCTTTTAAATATTATCTATATAAAATTATTATAGAAAAAATTATTTTTTTTACTAATTGGTATTGATACTTGCCTAATTTTACCAATTGTTGATCAATTTTTACTTGTTTTGATCTTGAGGCAAACCCAACCGAATTAGGATCTGATTGATTTACGGAGTCAACAATTGAACGGATTGGTATATTCTGCTTTTTATACCATTATTAAATTATGGATCAAATGGAATATTAAATACCTAATTGAAGTTTTAAACGGGAATGCCAATAATATTTTATTACTATAATTACTGTGGTTAATAGAAAAATATTACAGACAAAGAGGCTAGATATTTTAGGTGAAAGATTAGTGTTTTCTAGCTGCATCTAGTTTGAAAAGCACGTGAATTTACAGGAACCATGCATGGCCAAAAATAGTGTTAACTAATTGGCACTAAATAGCAAGTTTACTAATTAATTAAGCTTTCTTTATTGTGTTGATCATGCATGTGGTGTACTCTCTTTTGTTACTTTGTCAAATGGTAGTATCACATGCTTCCATTAGGTACATCACAAGAATTGATGATCATAGCTATATTTATAGGGTTTCAAGGAATTGAACACTAAATAAAATATACCATAATGTTGTCACAATATATATATATGCACACCATAATGTGATTAATTGACCACTGTTAATGAAGTTTGAAATATATATATGTATGTATGTATGTATGTATGTATGTATATAACAATCTCTCACTCTATTTTACGTTAGGAGGAAAATACAGATGTAAACCCTTTATATTCTATGAATGATTGTGATGTGATGAAATATGATTAAAATAATTAATACTAATATTATCAATATACACTCGTAAAAAATATTATCAATATAAAGTAACAAAAATATTATTAATATATAATATTAAATTTATATGAAATAGTACTATTTATAACAGGTGAACTATACATATTTACCACCCAGCTCAAGTGGTAAAGTTGTGATTGGGTATGGGTAAAAGTCAATAATTCAAACTCTTTTAATGTAATAAAAACATGATTATAATATTAGTAAGTTAGAATAGTATGGTTCATTTCTTGAACTATGTGTCATTTATAAGAAAACATGCTTATAAAAAATTTAATTATAGGGAGTTTTACTATTCATATGTCAAATGAATGATGATGAGCAATATTGTGGAGTTTAAGATATTATGCTTTTTCATTTTTGGGGGATCAGTTGAAGACACTAATGTATAATAAACTTTATTGGAATGTCTGTCGTCCCATGCATTTTGTCACATTCCCTCTATTCTCAGTCATAACCTTTAGGCAAAAATAAGCCAATGATTACAGTACTCATGATGATTTTGAGTAAATTTATTCATGAATTATTGTTAGGGTTGGGGACCGATAGATAGAATGAATTCATTACAAATAAGGACTTTAGTTAATAAAAAAGTGTTAAAATCTAAAAATTATGCAGTAAAATTGGGAGAATAAATCTTAATAGGTCTTATTTTATTATAAATTTATTATTTTGGTCTCAAAATATAATTTTCTCTATTATAATTTTGAGATCCATAGAGAGAGAGAGAGAGAGAGAGAAGAGTTAGATAAAATATGACTTCCTTGTTAGAAGAAAGGAAATAGAGCTCCCAATGGCCTAATGATCAAGTGGTACCACCAATAACAAATTATCATTTTAAATGTATGAGTGGATGGGTGAGTGTGCATTTATAGGTGTACCGATCTAAAAAAAAAAGGAAAGAGAGGAAATCAAACTAAAATATGAAGAGAATACTAATCACTTTGATTATATTTAATTTATAGTCAGTTAATATATTTTATATAAAAAGTTGCAATATTTTTTAGTTATAAAAAGTGTTTCATATATACCTTAAATTTCATACAACCTATGCACATACCACTTTTTTTTTTAAACGAAAAGATGCTTTTTAATTTAGGATCTGCCAAGAGGTGCTGAAATAATCAACCATACATAACATGACTAAATGAAAAATTAAAATCAAACCATTATTTGGATTTCATAATATTCATATATGTCCATTATATTAATCAGTATTTTTTTTAAAGTTGGTGCGGAAATATTAGCCAAACTGATTTATAAATGTTGGGTTCAATGACTTGAAATAACGTGTTTCGCCTTTTTTGCGAGAGTAAAAGACACATGTATTTCACGATCTTCATAGAAGAACTAGAATTGGTGACCCACACGATGCGCGGCCCCCGTGCTGGTTATTGGCTTTTGTTAGATGTGGGTCCCACATGGTATACGAGAAAAATTGACATATGTGGGTCCCAGACAATAAAAAATAATATATGTATAATGGGGATATTTTGATTGAAACTGAATAGCAACAATAAAAAAATTTAATTTGGACTGAATAGTGAAATTAATAGTAAAATGAGTCTCAATGATTAATAAATAATTCTAACTGATACATTTAAGAGTTGATTGGATTCAGCTTTATTATATATAAAAGATAAAAGATAAAAGAATAAGATGATATATTTAGCAGGTTGGCAAGTATGAATTGTCTTTTCATGCTGAGAGTTCAATGAAACAAACGAATTCACTGTTTTTTTTATTAAATTAGATAGAAATATTTTATAAAAAAGCATTTTTAAATATTTAAAATTATAAAATTTATAACAAGTTGATTCTTCAATCATCATGTAATACTTGAGAGTCCACCTAGTTTAATTCTTTCTTTGGCCAACTTCCACCTAGTTTAATTGAAAACATAAAAATTTAAAATTTAAATATAAAAAATTTGTTATTTTTCAGAGAATTCACTTTTGGGTTCAATTACCAAGTACAATATGTATGATCTTGGGACTTCAGAGTCAATCATAATTGTATGTAGGTAGGATATTTTCCCAATTTGTGGATCAGATCTTTTTTATAGCCAAAAATTTAATATTTAGTATTATCGATAAAGTGAAATATTGTAGTTGCAAATAAAGATTAATTTAGTCAGTAACGATGCAACTGATATTTTTTAAAAATGTGAATTCTAATCTTGCCCTCGATGTGAGATATATTGGTTGATAATTTTTAAATATCTCTATAATTACTTTTTGAACCCTAAAAACTGCTCTAACAAGGGTGATCCCATTTCACCTAAACTTTAAGCAACCAAAAGTGAAATATTATAGTTATATCCTATCACAAATGAAAAAAAAAATTCTTTTAAACATGATTTTTCAGTCATAATATTCGAATATGAGGCCTTTCTGAGAAATTTCAGATTTTTTTCATTTAATCTAAATATATTATTTTGATAATTTGGGGATCATATTTTAATTCATCTGATTCAACTGTTTTTGCATTGACCATCTTACTGGGTGGCATGTTTTGTGCTAAACGCTTGTGTAGTTTACGTAAATTTTGGGGTGTCTGTAGATTGTTTACCAATTGTTCTTCAGGATTGTGGGTGAGGGGGACAATTCCCTAATATCAACTGGGTTATTTATTATTATGATAATTAAAAAATTGACAAGATAAAAAATAAATAAATGTTGAAGAACATACATAGAATTACTAACGTGCCTGATTTAATCACCAAATTAAACTTACATTAACAGTAATATTTGACTATAATTATGATTATAATCAATGTTTTGAAAATTGAATACATCATTGAATACGACACTAATTCATAATTTGATAGTTTAATCATGATTAAACTGATATTAATAAAAATAATATATTTTTAATCTTATATATTATAAATTTTATAGAAAATTAAGAAATTATTACTAATTTCATAAATTATTATTTAAATCTAAATGAGTTAATATTTATTTTTAACTACATATTGATTTCGAAATAGTCAACTAATAATCTATTATTATATTATTTGTTAAGTACATGTATAATTATTTCTTATATAATATTATAATATAGGAGGAATTTTTGTTTTTTTTTAAAATAATGTTATTTTTGTATTAAAAATGATACTATTTTATCCAATAAACTAGAAAAAAACATATTAAAAAATAATTTGAACTAGTCGGACTAGTAAGTGGCTGGTTTTTCTTTTTTTAATTCACTTTTTAGCTGGTTCTGTAAAGTTTTAATCTAGTTGCAACACCAATTTTGACCAGTTCTTGATCAACTTCGTCAAGTTTTAATATCACTGATTATGATCATGTTTCATGGGAACAATTTAAAAGTGAACGAGAGTACGATAAATTATTTTTTTTATATGTTTCTTTTATCGAACTTGCCCAATAAAAGTATCTTTTATCTATTTTTTGGGCCAGATAAAAAAATTTTCTTTTATAAAATTAGGTAGCTCCTGTTTATTTCAGAAAGTCTAGGAAATGAGTTACAAACTTAAATTATTCACATTATATTTCATATAATATATCACAAAATTTGTGATGAAATTAGGAAAAAATCCATCACAAAATAGTTTTTTGATGGATCAATGCATCACAAATTAAGGCACTGCAGATTTTTTGCAATGAAATTTGCAATAGATTTGAAATGGATTTGAGAAATTTTCGTTGTAGAATTCATTGCAAATTCTATCACAAATTTCTAACTTTTTTGGTCGTGCATCCTTAGAGGTGAAATTCATGCCTCTCTCTCTCTCTATATATATATATATAGATATATATCTGTGTTTGTTTTCCTCTCTATATAAAGTATACTTGAGGAATTCTAATCAACCCTATATATATATCACTTGTACATGGACTCAACAAATATTAATTCAAGTTCTTAGATTTTTGAGATATGTTTCTACTAGTCAATTTTAAAAGTCACAAACATTTCACTAACAGTTATTTTGGAAATTTAGTGAAGCTAATTAATTTCTTCCATGATTACTCCATTTCTTAACTACTCGCCCAACTAATCGTCTAAGCTTAACTTGGACTTGAAAAAAAAAACCTGTGTGTTGTGGAAAATAAAGAAATAATATTGTAGATTCCTCAATATTCGTATTAGAAACAGATTGGGGCAAACAACCCTATATATTAAGAAATCAAGAATGTTAATAATTCCATTTCGAAATTAACAAAAAAAAATGCCACCTAATCTAATTCATGGAATGTTATCTTTTCTTCTTTTTTGGGTCCCCTAAGCATCTCAACTATTTCTCTTATCAAACAGAAAGAAACGACAGAAGAACACGACAAGTCCTGAAATCTTTTTGCTGTATGAGTTTGGAGGAACTCGGAAAGAATTTAACAAGTTGCATCGTTTTTGTTAAGAACCCTATAATAGAACCAAAGTCTCTTAATTTTTATTGGGAAATTTATAGGGAGAAAAAAAACAAACCCAAATAGTTTGGAGAGAGAGAATCCGTTTCCCGTGAGGAAAAGTTTGGAGGTATTTAAACAAGGAACCCAAAGCTTGTTCGTGACACTTTACTCGCCTGGATTCCGTACAACCCAAGAAGTTAATTTCAGTCTTAATTCAAGATCTTGCTCGTTCGTGTCATGTAAGTGCTGCTTCACTTCCTTAGATTCATAAAATACGGTTGAGATTATATATATATATATATATATATATATAGGACAAGTCTAAAGCTTTTTCATTTAATGCATATGACATCTGTGGCCTATTTTGAGGGATATGACACCAACACCAGCTAGCACGTTGTCTGTTTCTTAATGCCAACAAGATGTGAATTGCTATATGCTTTTGAATTGATGAATGCTCCATGTCTTTATATATTACTCCCTCCTTTCTAAGATGTAGGACAAAATTTTGAAAACTTAAAGGTTTTAAAATATAAGTTATTTTATAAAAATTATTAAATATTTGATGCTTTTTTTCTAATTTTACCCTTATATATGATAATATCCAATTATAAGAGAGGAGTAAAAAAGTTATGGTAGAAAGAATAATCTATTTTTACCCTTATTTAATTAGGGTAACTTTAGAAAGTTATAAAAAATTTTTAAAGAATCAATATCTTATTAAGATAGTTAAATATGACTTATATTATGAAACTAAAGGAACATGTAATTTCTTGCTTTAATCCAATTAGCTAGTTCTCGCCCTCTTGTAATCAACACTACTAAGTATAATTAATCAAATAAAAAAGTTAAAACAAAACATAATATTTATCCGAAAGAAAGCTATGTGGGACTAAACTTCTTCATAGAGAATAATTACTGAGTTATAAAAAGTGTACGCACATAATTTTATCAAAATGTTTGGTAATAAATTAATACCAAAGGTTTTATACCCATGCAAGTAATTAAACTGCTAATATAAGAGCTAATTAAAGTTAAATGACGATTATTCTTACATAAACATTGCCTAAGCATGTATATTTGTGTTTTTTTCTTGTTAAACTACCAAATATAGTATAAAAATTACTACACGTTTCTAAGAATTGACTCTTCATCACAAAGCTTGAAATATAAATATCACTCAATTTGATTTCTCTACTTTTGATTTTTTTTTTGTTCACTGAAATTTTGAATCATAAGTGTTTTTTTTTTGTCAAGAAAATTCCTAAGTGTTTTTAATAGATGTATTGTCTCCACAAGCTATGAAGTTTCCGGATCTCTTAAAGCTTCTGAAATTAATTAGAAGGATAGGTAGTAGTTCTTTAAACAATTAAAACCCCCCCCCCCCCAAAAAAAAAGTGGTTATTTGATTTTTTTTTAAAAGAAAATTATGGTTGTCAATGACGTTGTAAATTTTAACCATGGATCATTAAACTTTTTTGGAAAGATACTGAAAGCAACTTCCATATAATGAGTGTAATTATTGACGAAATTAAACAAAAATTTTGGTCAAAAGACAATGAAAGTAACTTGTGGGAAGATATCCCGAGACTTACCGTGAAGTTAAAAACATGTGATAATTCCAAAACTGTAACACATGTGAGACTTGATCAACAAATATCTGTGTCCTCCTTCCTCTTCCTCTTTAAAAGCCATCAACTGCTGTCTAACATTCTGTACTTCTCTGAAGAAGAGAGAGAGAGAGAATGGTTTCCAACAAGGGTCACAAGAGAACAGCCATGTGCAGAAACCTACGTCTTCTTCGTTCAATCACTAAATCCCATGCGGTGATCACTCTGAAACCTCTTTCTTCTCTCTTTTCCTGCTTCTGTCTCTTATAAAATAGTTCATCTCCATAGCAATCATATGTAGTGTAATAATATATGTCTACTATTTAACTAATTAATTTCTGTTGCTTACAGTATTTTATCCTCAAATCATATACTGATCATCATATGGTCAAAAACAAATTAATGGAATTATTCTCTGTGTATGCAGCGTCGCAAAACCTCGGTGTTATTGAACGCATCTCAGTACATACAAGAGTTAAAGAGAAAGCTAGAAAGAATAGATCAAGCGGCACTTGATGTATCAGATAACTTGATTGATCATTACGATCAAATACCTATGGTAGATCAAGCTGAAAAACTTCGTTTCTCAAGTTTTATATTTTCAGTTTTCTGCAGTTGTTTAATTTGAAATCTGATCTCTATTCTGAATATAATCATTGTTAATTTCTTGTGAAGCTTAAGGTTGAACAACAAGAGAAGGGTTTTCTGGTTAGGGTGTTGAGTCGAAGGAATTGCCATGGATTGCTGACTTTCATACTGGAAGCCATTGAAGAGCTGGGCCTCGATGTTCTGTCAGCTAGGGTTACTTGTGTGGATGGCTTTTGTTTAGAAGCAGTTGGAGCCAAGGTAATAATTATATTGATCATGTTTGATACTGAAAACAAGTTCATTTATTTTTCAAGTAAACGAACGAACCACGAACAGAAACTCACATGCGCATATCTATAATTATATATATATATATATAAGACAAACACCAGCTTACCTCACTCTCATGAATGATTTTAACTTTTGTGCGGAGCCACTCACAGTATATATATATATATATATGATGGTTGTTTCAGGAGGATAATGAGGAAGCTGACCATGTGGATGCACAAGTGGTTCAGAGAATTGTGTTTCAAGCTATTCAAAACTGGAAACTCACAACCAATTATTGATCCGGATTCTAGCTTTAGCTCGTGATAATTGAATTTGTAATCTGTTTCATTAATTGCCATTTCGTTCTATAGTATATCAGTTGTTTTCCATCTAGATAACCAAATATTACGAGTCAGTTGTGGAATGATTTAAGAAAATGCTTGATAACATTTTTTTGCTAATGCAAATATTGGTCACCAATTAGCTAGACTGAAAAGGAGTATTAGAATTATGCCATCAATTAAAATTGAGTGAGTATTTAGACCTTGTTAGAATAAGAGGATAATTATGATAATAACACAAAAATGAATATATCAATAATAGTCTTACATAGGTTAAATAGAAATTGTGCCGTTACTTTCATTTTGTTAATTTCGTCAGCAGTTGTGAAGTTCGCTAGAAAATGGCTTTAAGAATGGAAGTGTTTATAAGGGAATTAAATATTTAGACTAACATTGATCACTTTTAAGAATGGAAGTGTTTGTAAGGGAATTAAATATTTAGACTAACATTGATCACTTTTAAGAATGGAAGTGTTTGTAAGGGAATTAAATATATACATGAAGTAAAAAGAAGATTCATAATCATAATTATATTGCTCGTAGGATCGAATTTTAATTACCAGTGAATTAAATTTTGCCTGGTTCTGTATTTTATAATTTTAAATAAGTTTTCACACATACTTGTGATAAAATTATCTTAATGAATATATATAACTTGTAAATTTTAATACTTGATAGTTTCGGTTAATCTTTCATGTATTCATTAACATAATTTACTTTTTAGAGGACATTCTGTTGAATCTGCAACAGTTAGAAATAACTGGAAATTAAAAACTGAATATTTGAGATTAAAATGTCAAATGTGATATTATTTAGGGAGAATTGGGAAAAAAAAACGAAAAGATAAAAATATTTAGGAAATGAGACTAAAATTCACTTTGTTTTGTGATCAGAATATAATTTTTTTAAGTCAAGATAAAAAATTTCCAAGATAGGATAGAAATTTTTTTGTATAAAGTGAGAATAGAATATTTTCAAATGAAGATAGAAAATTTTCAAGTTAAAGTAGAAAATTTTCCAAATTTGGTACCAAAAGCTAAACATTTTATTTTTTGGTACTAAAATCCAGTTTTCCCTATTATTTAATCTGTTGGGCTTGCTCTGGATTAAGCTAAACTGATGCTTGCTTAATCTATACAATAGTCTCAGTTTTAAATTTTGGATTGTGACAATTAATTAGGATCGAAGGCCTCGTTCATCGAAGGCCTCGTTTAAGGCTAATAGAATGATAGCAAAAGCATCATTCTTTTACAGAAAACTCTATCTCTTTGACAAGATATAGAACGCTTTATAAATCCTCGTAATTACTCCCTACTTCCCTTATTATAAAAGGTTTTATAAAAATCACGTAGATTAAAAAAGATAATAAAAGCTAACTGGGAGTCTTTATTTTTTTAAAAAAAAATAAATTATTGTGATTCAAAAAATGATCTTCATTCACATTAATAAAAACATTTAAAAAGAGAGGATATTTGTAAAATGAATTTATGAAGAGTATTTTTTTTTTTTGGAAAAAGTTCATAAATACTTTACCAAAACTTATAAAAAGTTTTATATTATGGGACAAGAGAAATTTTATAAAAAATCTTATAGTATGAGACAGAGGAAGTAGTCTATTTCTCTTTGTGTCTTTAATTCATAATCCTCTAATTTCAAAACTGTATATAAGGATAGGTGAATATTTACATCTACGTGGGGAAAAAAATTGAGCGTGTTTTCTCTTTTCTGTAAAAGAAGGGGTCAAAAGACCCTTCGTGCCCTTTATATTTAATGAAATGCAGCTACATATCATGTTACATTTTAAATATTCTAAACTATAAAATTCCCTTAATTAAATGAGATAGATTTTAAAAAGAAAACGAAGTGAGTGAAAAGGAAAAAAAATAAATTTTATGTGTAATTTTATTTCTTACATTACTCTCTCACCGTAAAAACACAGTTCATAGATTTCAATTTAAACAACTCAAGCTAAAATATTTCTATTTGGCAATCTATCATACATTGATTTGCTGTGTAAATATCACGTAAAAATTGAACTGTATAAGATATATAATATTATACTATATGTATGTATATATGTATACAATCATATACATACATACCTACTGTAGCAACCCTCATGACGCTTGTCTTCGGCATCATGTGTAAAATCGAAGAAAACAGAATGGAGGAAGGTTTAAGTGGAGAAGAAATGAGCTCTACGCCGTGGCGAGAAGTGAGAACGTCACGGCGAGAGCCTATTCCAGTGCCATTTTTCCAGCTGAAACTGGTGGCGCCGCGGCGGACTTATCTGGAGCCGCGGCGAGAGTCGAGAAACTGGTTTAAATCAGAATCATTTTGGAAGAAAAGAAAAAAAAGAAACGGAGGGAGCGATGGAGAAACAGCGAGAAGCTCTGCTAGGGCACGCAAAATCCAACCTGAGGGGATGTTTTCTGGACCATAGAAGCATGTTTCTCAGTTGGTAAGTGGATCTACTCTCTTCCTCTTTGTTTTTCTCTTCAATTTTGAGTTGATTTTCGAGGGTTTGTGTGGGAGTCCATTTTTGGTTGATTTCCACCGATTGAATGGTGCATAAAGGGACTATTGGAGTGTGATTTAGTGTTAGGAAGCTTTGGGTGTGAGTTTTGATTGGATTATGATGGGTTTGAGTTGAACCCTAGGTTGGAATTTGGGAAAAGAAGTGGAAATCTGAAATGATAGGTGTCGGTGTGTGTTTGAATGGTTGTTTAAGATTTATTGGTATGCGTGTATGTTGTTAGACTCTGGGTTAAGCTTGGACGGCTAGATTGTGGATTGTAGTATTATGGGAGTTATGTTAATTAAAGATATTATATTGTTGTAATGGTAGATTGGCTAATCTGAGGTATATAGTTCGTGATTGGGGTGCTCTGGAGGCTTGCCTAAGCCCCTGTGTGCATGGTGCTGACAACCTGAGGTAACCGGATGTTTATTTATATTGTGTGATAGTACATATATTTGTATATATATGCATGTTTCTTTCATACCACGATATAGATGTGTTTGTGTGTACTGTTTTCTATATATTGTGGTATGTATACAGCTAGATGTTAATTATGATGATGATTACATATGTGATGATGATCTTGATATGATATAACATGATGCATAGCATGACATTGACATCACGATGATGATGATGATTACTATATGATGATACATGAGCATCACCACATGACATTATGCGATTGTGATATATGGTGGATTGGGTGGTGCTGATGTGATGACGATATGATATAAATATATATATATATATGTTAGGGAGGATAAGGATGAGATCCCTGTGGCTAAATCGCCTCCTATGGCCAGGAGGGGAAAGGCGTGCAGTGGACTGCACCTTCCCTAAATCGTTACCAATTCGTGGTGGGAAAGGGGAAGGAGAGCCACAGTCCGAACATTAATGTTACCTTTGGCCGGGTGCACTAATAGGAGGTGAGCTTAGTGATGTCCTGGAATTAGTTTTCACTGACTGTTGGAAGGGAATTATCTATACGAAATGTCTTGTTATGACGATAGCCCGTGGTTCTAGCTATATGCAAGAGAGACATGCATTGCATTCATTTCATATTGCATTCATAGATTGTATGAGATATATATGTGTGTGTGGTTGACCCCAGTTACTGAGATATTATCTCGCATCCCTCCCCTCCATGACTAACCTTTCAGGTGAAGACTCTGGTGCTAGTTCGGAAAGAATCAAGGAGTTAGCGGTCTTTTCTTCCTCAGGAATTCCAAGTATATTTAGTGGTTATAACTTAGTTTATGTAATTCTGTGCCAAGTAGGTTGATATAGTTTGGTTGCCTGGATGAGTGTCTTGGGAGTAAAGAGATGTATGTGATGTAATGATGTGTGATGATGATAGTGGACCTGACATGGGTCTTTAATGTAGGAGCAGGTGTCTGTGTGCTAGAATGACCATATGTGGGAGCCCAAAGGTGGTTTTGGGTCATGTATGTGAGTTTTGGGCACATAGCCCGTTATGTGGTTTTGGAGTTTAAGGGGGTCAATTCTCGAAAGAAAGATTTCTTCGGGGTAAAACCTCCTTGGACATGTTGGTTTAGCCAAATATGACTTGTTTAAAGGATTTTTGGGTGTCCATTTGCCTTTGGTGGCAATTGGAGGTGATAGGTTGTGAGTTTTGGTAAAAAAATGGCCAAAACGCTATTGGGCCTCCAGAATCTCCAAATGGAGTTGGATTTGAGTGAAATTGGTGTCCATGATTAGATAATGGTGATAGTGACTTGTAGGAGTCGGAAGTTGGCCCGGCAAATCAGCAATTTGCTGATACAAGTTTTGAAGTTAGGACCGCGACGCTAGCAAGTTAGTGGGCGTCAATGAATCTATGAAGAGTCGTAGCCGCGGTGCCACTGTAGCATGCCGTGGCCTTATCCTGTTCAGGTGCCTTTCAGGTATTTTTTTGCTGCTTTGAAGTTTGGGAAAGTTTTTTTGAGATGTCTCGATTGTATTTAGTTGGTTTTTGAAGTTCTTTGGTCAAGTCGGGATGTCTAGAAGTAGGGTGTTACACATACATACATACATACATATATATATATACACAATTGTGTGTGTAAATACACATACACGTGCATGCACACATACCCATATTCTTGACCTAAAAGAGGTGTTTTTGGGAGTTGCTTGGAGAGACCATAGGGCTTCGAGGAATACTACTTGAAGATTTGGAAGAGATTTTGCCTCTTGTACTTGATTTTCCCTTGTCCCTTCTTCTCATGTGTTGCTATAATTTTGTGTCATTATGCTGTTAAGGATTTTATATTAATTAATTATGTAATGCTAGCTCCTTTTGTTCTAGGATTATTATAGTTTTATTTATGGATTAATGAATGTTTTTCTTGCTCTAATGCTATATTATGTATATGTTTATCTAGATAATTTGGAATTTGGATTTCCTAGTTGAATTGGAGATAGGGAGATTGATAGACCTTTGGAGAGGATATATATGTGAGAACTTGAAACTCACAACGTTTTGTAGATGGTTTTGCTATATATAATATGATAGAGATATACGATTTGACCTCACATAGTTAAATTTGATTTGCTCTTAATTATACTAATTAATTAATTCCACAAGAAATTATGGATAAATTAATTGAGAAGTCTCTTTAACAATGAGAGATACTTAATTGATGGTATAATTGAATATAGACTAATACTAAATACCATTATAAGCAATGAAGAGGGTAATTCATATGCTATAAAATAAGTGAAACAACATTGAGGTTATCCTGTGTGCTAACTCATCCTAAATTTAAATTATAAAGATTAATTGTGTTCTCTATTTTTATCCTGAATTTAGATTATAAATTAATCTTGCAAATCGGGCCTAAATATGGTCCTATTACTTGCATTTTAAAGTGGTACATTGTTGACAAATTCATATATGTACAGATTCCGATCCAATTTGCTCCATATGCTTGAAAACAAATATAGTATATAGAGTTTTTTTTTCAATAATTCTATTCTGAAAATTAACAAGAAAACGCCGCCTAATCTGGGTCATTGTTAATTTGTTAACTTTTTCTATTGTACTAAGCTTTTTAATTATCTCTCTTATCAACCAGAAAGAAACGACACAGAAGAACAAGACATGACCTGAAATCTTTTTGCTGTGTGGATTTGGAGGAACTCGGAAACAATTTAACAAGTTGCATCATTTTTGTTAAGCACTCTATAATAGAACCAAAGTCGATCTCTTGATTTTATTTTATTTTATTGCTAAGATCAAAGGGAGAGTTAAACCAAACCCAAATAGGTTTTTATTGGGGGGGGGGGGGGTAAGCCCTATTTGGTCAAGGGGAGTGGAAAAGAAGGAAGAGGGACAGGAAAAGATGGAGTGGTTTGGTATGAAAGAGATCGATCTTTCTATGATTACAATGGAAAGGTTTGACCCAAAAATCATTCCCTAGTTTCAATTAGAAAATGTTATTAAATCCAATGTAAAAAGAGTAAAATACATTAACCTTCTCTATGTGTTGTTGAAATTAAAGAGCTCTCATCTATTTTCAAAACATATATTTTAGTCCAATTTTTAACATTGTTAAGAATATTTTATTAAAAATTCTATAATATCTTTTCTTAACAATTTAAATTTATACTAAAATAACTTAAAATTACTAACTTACCCATATAATCTAAAATCCCTGATTTCTATTCAATAAAATCCAGATAAATTTAAAATATTTATATAAAAATTCATGATAATACTTCTAATTGATTTGAAATTAAAAATATAAAAATTTATTAAATAATTTTGAATAATTAATTATAGTAATATTTAGATAAATACATTTGAAAATATTACATTAAAAATTAATAATATAAAAATATGTTTTTGATATTTGCCCCTTTGGTAAAGGGGAGTGGAAAAGAAGGAAGAAGGATAGGAAAAGATGGAGTGGTTTGGTATGAAGGAGATCGATCTTTCTATGATTACAATGGAAATGTTTGAGCCAAAAATCATTCCCTAGTTTCCATTAGAAAATGTTATTAAATCCAATGTAAAAAGAGTAAAATACATTAACCTTCTCTATGTATTGTTGAAATTAAAGAGCTCTCATCTATTTTCAAAACATATATTTTAGTCCAATTTTTAACATTGTTAAGAATATTTTTTTAAAAATTCTATAATATCTTTTCTTAACAATTTAAATTTATACTAAAATAACTTAAAATTACTAACTTACCCATATAATCTAAAATCCCTGATTTCTATTCAATAAAATCCAGATAAATTTAAAATATTTATATAAAAATTCATGATAATACTTCTAATTGATTTGAAATTAAAAATATAAAAATTTATTAAATAATTTTGAATAATTAATTATAGTAATATTTAGATAAATACATTTGAAAATATTACACTAAAAATTAATAAAATAAAAATATGTTTTTGACATTAGCCCCTTTGGTAAAGGGGAGTGGAAAAGAAGGAAGAAGGATAGGAAAAGATGGAGTGGTTTGGTATGAAGGAGATCGATCTTTCTATGATTACAATGGAAAGGTTTGAGCCAAAAATCATTCCCTAGTTTCAATTAGAAAATGTTATTAAATCCAATGTAAAAGAGTAAAATACATTAACCTTCTCTATGTATTATTGAAATTAAAAGAGCTCTTATCTATTTTCAAAACATATTTTAGTCCAATTTTTAACATTATTAAGAATATTTCATTAAAGATTCTATAATATCTTTTCTTACTAATTTAAATTTATACTAAAATAACTTAAAATTACTAATTTACCCATATAATCTAAAATCCCTAATTTCTATTCAATAAAATCCAGATAAATTTAAAATATTTATATAAAAAATTCATGATAACACTTCTAATTGATTTGTCATTAAAAATATAAAATATTTATTAAATAATTTTGAATAATTAATTATAGTAATATTTAGATAAATGCATTTGAAAATATTAAATTAGAAATTAATAAAATTAAAATATGTCAAATCAATCAATATAAATAAAGTACAAAATAAATATAAGACATATTGTTTATAATTTGTGAATAATACAGCTTATCTTAGGCTTTATGCAAATATATATAATTCATTTTGGTTGCAAATTAAAGGGTTAAAAATGTGTTGGAATCTCCTGAATAAATATTTATGTTAAAGAGAATATTTTGATAAAAAAAGGGTTAAATGTGGTAAGTTAACAGCTGATTAGCTGTTGGGTGAATGGAAATATAATTTTGAAAATAGAGAGGAGAGCTGTGTAATATAACTTCTACTTCAGAGGAGATTTGTATAGGTTTCCAAAATAAATTAGAGATATAAGTAATTTAGACAAAATACAAGGGATGACATAGTATTTTACTTATGTAAAAAATAAAAATTAGCCCTAAGTCATTTTTGTTTCTTCTAGCATTTGCGATGTCTTTTCTTCTTTATTTATCTCTATTCATTTCTTATTTCAATTATGCCTAACATTACTATGTAAAATATTTTATTTATTTTCACATGCATACCAGGTATCATCTTTCTATACCTATCTCCATTGCATTTTGTAACATCATACCAAAACAAACTCCTACACATCACTTAAAAACCCCAAAAAGTGGCCAAACAAAACGAAAGAGGAAAAATCAGGTTGCAACACCATGATTGCTGCAATACCACCACGGTGCAGGAGCTCTCAAGTTCGAAGAATTTAGAAATAGAGGGGACTGTTGCCGTGGCACTCATATTAGGAACTGTATTAGTAAATTGTAATTTTTTGGATGAACTTCCGACACGCACTACTTCATGCTCTGACCTCCAATTTATCTGACTCTAATTCTTAGGGGTCAATCTTGTGCCAATCTATCTATAGATACCAATTTTACTCAAATCCATTTTCGTATAGAGATTTTAGACACTTATGATCAATTTGGTCACTTTTTGGCCATAAAAAAGAACTCAACACCACTAGTAGCCACCCATGAGCAATTGACATCTGAAGACCATTCCAACAGGTCATGAGAGACACAAGAAACATGTCCAAGAAGGTTTTAACTGAAAGAAACTACTCCTCTAAGTTTTGACCAACTTGAGCCCTAACTCGAGCTAATATGCTATATGCCCTTTTTACACACCAAAGACCCAAAACCATACTAGGCTCACACTCTAGGCATACCAACCCATAGGGGCCTAGAGACATCAAATTCAGGTCTAACATAACCAAACAAACGTGAAAGACACATCGCATAACATATAGGACATAATGAACATTCAACAATAGGCATATAACAGTCATGCCCCAAACTACATTGATTCATAAATTTCTACATAAAATAGTGGCACTTTACTAAAATTAAAGGAATAACAAAAACATGGGGAAACACAGTCCCCCACACCTATAAGTACACCCTTAATCCTCTTTGTCCAAGCCTTCCTTATCCTTGCTAAAGCTAGATCTTTCATCTAGAATTGTTAGCTATGGGGTGAGACATATATCCTAGTAACCAGGGATAAATACATACATGAACAAAATCATGCTTTCATGCTAATAACAGATATAATTCATCACCAATACGGTATGCATGATATGCAGACTCCAATCCCATCAATACATGGCTAGAATCATGAGCTAGTTATCATGAGAAAGTAACCTTAATAGTGGCCCCCTTCTAACAACTCATAATGGCCGATTCCAAGGTTACCACCCAGTTCTCCTCCTAATGGTCATGACCCAACCAAAGGCCATTGCACCAAAGGTTGGACCATGGCTCTCTTTCCCTGAACCACCCAAATTGGTGGCTATTTAGATAAGATATACTCTAATTCATAGCCACCTGAGTCTCTCGGCCATAGGAAGGCTACTTAATGACTAGAATAATATAAGCTTTACCACTTAAGCACAAGGCCTCATGTGCTATTTAGTGGATTAGCATACCACATGGTATATAGAGCATTATCACCCAAACCATATATCCCAACAATGTACACAATGTGACAATGCCCAATGCATATTGACATGTCAACATATATCACTTTTTAATATGCTAGCATGTTATATGAATGTATATAACATGTCGTAGGGTATATAATCATCATGTCATATCAATAGTCATTACGATTGACATATATCATAATCATTAATATCATATTGCCATTTTCTTCATACAACAAGATAGGGATGAATATCTTGTTAGTTGTGTGGCTGCACATTTCATGATATAAATATGATAAACCATAACCAAGATATAAGACATATCATGGTATGAAAAAGTAAAACATATATATAAAGCGTGCACATCATGATATGAAAATGACTGAACATATAGTATAAACATAGAAAGAAAACCTAGGTTACCTTAATTGTCTAACCTACTTGATACCTCGGTAAGCCAATGGAGCAATCACTAACAATATGATACTTTATGATTACAACCCGAAGCCAAGAGACCACAATAAAGCAATAGAACAACCTATATAACATCAATTTCCCATTACTATCACAATTCCTCAACCTTGACATACACATTTACCAACTCAAATACAGGCCAAATGGAAAACAAAGCTTCCTCAAGCAAACCCAAGCATCAAAATACTCTAAACAACTCTTAGAATCATAATCATACTTCCCTAAGTTTGGATTCCAAACATGTCAACATTTGAGGGTTAGGGTTTGGAAGATATACCACTTAAACATCATAAAACTAACACCTAATCCATAGAAATATCTAACAACAGCTCTAGACCACATTTAAGTAAAAATTAATCAGTGGAAATTAACCTAAACTAGAACCCTAGCCCAAATTATGAAAATCATTGAATAATCTTGAAGAAAAATGAAGTTGAGAGTTAAGGATCAACCTACCAACAAGAATCAAGCTTCCCAAGTCTCAAAATCACATTCTCTCACTCCCAAATACCGAACCTTAGTAGAGCAGTTCATCCTCCCTCCATTTTCTTTTTTGTTCACGTTTAGTTTCGATTTTTTATTTAACCAGGTTCCACAACTAGTGCCGTGGTGCCACTTAAACTTAATGTGGCATCATTGCTATCTATCTCAGGACAAGCATGATTAATACACTATTGCTAGCCAAGGCTGTTGAATCAAGTGTTTTGATGATTCCAAACCAACCTTCAAGAGCTTGGAATAAAGATATCAAAGGTGCACAAAAAGCTCAAGTGAAGAAATCCTGGAGAAATCAGTGCAAAGATTCATGTAGGATGTTTAAAAATGTTTTGATTTGAGTAAAAGACTTTAATTTGGTGAAAAGATGTTTTAAAACCTTGATTCTATGTTAAATCATGGAATATTTGAAAAACACCCACTGACAAATGAAGTTTGAAAGGTTAATACTAATCTGTCATATTGAAAATTCGAACTTTGGCTTTGGAAATTCGAATTTCTTATTGAAGCTGAACAAGTCTAAAGAGAAGCCTCCCTGATAGACGAATTTTGACTTAATAAAATTCGAATTTTGATAAGTGTCTGAAAGAAGCTTTCAATAACAGACGAACTTTGGGTTTTGGAAATTCGAATTTCAGATAAAATGTAACTTATGAAAACTAAAGAAATTCGTCTGAAATTATGTCAAAGTTCATCTGAAACTAAGTTTGAATTGAATTTCAAAATTGCTCACTGACAGACGAACTTGGAATATGAAAATTTGAATTTCAGAAACTAAGCTTGTGAGTCTGTTACAATGCTATGTTAACATACGAATGACAATATTTATAAATTCGGATTTTGAAGTAAGTCTGAAAAGAGGTCTCTCTGACAGACGAACTTTTCCCGTTCAAAATTCGAATTTTGAATCATATGACCTACTGTGCCTTATGAACCAACTACGGACAGACGAATTTTGGGGTTCCAAAATTTGAATTTCGAAGGCACTGTTGCAAATTGAAAATACTGTTCACACTTAACAGAAAAACTTTCAACTTGAAAATTCGTATGTCACAAAGAAGAAACATTTTCCAAATATCAAAATTCGAATTTCACTTTATGACAGACGAACTTCGGGCTTTCAACGTTGAAGCTGTTAACCTTCATTGTCTACAAAATTCATCTGTTGACCAACCGAAATTCTAATTTCAGTATGTCAGAAGCATTAAATGCGGTTGGTTAACAGATAGTTTTTCAGAGTAACCGTTGGATAACTTCTCCAACGGATAGATTTTGTCTCTAACGTATACTTGAGACCTAAATCTATAAATACAACATCATTTGAAGTTGTGGGTAACGATTTTAACATTATATATACTGAAACTCTGCCAAATCATCTACTCAAAGTTTCTTACTCTCTCACTTCAATATTTTGTACTCCAACTTTCATATTTACTCTGTTTAAGAGAGTTTAATCTTTGTAAACAATCTTATCTTCATTTGGAAGATAGATTTTCTTGTGAGGGGATATCACAAGGGATTGGGAAGCAATTTGTAAGAGTGCATAGAGTGATTGAGTGAAGCTCTAGAAACAGAGCATCATCCTTGTACTGAGGCATTTGCAAGAAGCCCACTGAATTCTTGCAGAATAGTGAAAAATCTCAAGTTGTGACTTGAGGACTGGACGTAGGTCAAGTGGAGAGACCGAACCAGGATAAATATCTAAGTTTACTTCTCTTTATTGCAACTTTTCAGTTAATTTACTCATACTCTGTTTTACCCTCTACACTTTGCTTTCTTCACTTTCTTGACGTTCTGCAGAAAGTTTTCAAGCTTCCCAATTCACCTCCCCTCTTGGGAAGCCAACCTAACTAACAAAGGCTTCATTATTCACTACCACGACACTGATATTTTCTGTTTTCATTCTTTAATTTACTTTGTTTTGATCCTTCCTTGGGTCCTGATCTTTCTGGTCCTATATCAATAGGCAAAGTCCTTATTAAAATGATGTCTAGGGTCATTACATTCTCTCCACCTTATAAAAATTTCATCCTCAAAATTTTGATCATATACCTCAAGGGAAAAGGTGACAATAGTTTTTGCACATAGAATCCACCATCTCCCAAGTAGATTCACTCGATGTCAAATTGGCCCATAAGACCTTCATCAACTTAATTGTCTTGTTTCTCAATTACTTCACCTTTGAATCCATAATTCTCTTTAGCCTGACCTCAAAAGATAAATATTCCTGCAATTAGACCTCTTCTTGTTCAATGAAATGAGACGAATCAGGCTGATACTTTTTGAGCTGAGATACATGGAATACGTCATGCAACCTAGTTAGAATAGGTGGTAGTGAAACTTGGTACGCCATCATCCTATCAAGGATTTGAAATAGCCCCATTTGCTTCGGGGTGAGTTTCTTGGCATAACTAAATCTTCCTACACTAGTGGTCGGGTGAGCTTAAGAAACACGTGGTCCCTAGCCCTGAATTCTTATAGTCTTCTCCTTCTAACAGCATAACTCTTCTACCTACTTTGAGCAACCAAAAGCTTTTGATGAATACTGTCAATCTGTCAGGTAGTCTAATCCACTATATTTGGCCACAACAAACTCCTTTCACTGAGCTCCACACAACACAAAGGTGATCGACTCTTCCTTCCATGCAAAGCCTCAAACGGTACCATCTGCAAACTTGAGAGATAGCTGTTGTTGTAAGAAAATTCCACCAAAGGGAGGTACCTATCTGAATTGCCTTTCTGCCCCAAAACACATGCCCTCTACATATCTTCTAAGGTCTGGATCATCCTCTCAGTCTTCCCATCTGACTGAGGATGGTAAACAGTACTAAAATTTAGCCTCATCCCCATAGCTTGCTGAAGAAACCTCTAAAACTTCGAGGTAAACTGCAGATCTCAATAAGAAACAATGTTCTTTGGGATTCCATGCAACTTGATAATTTCACCCACATAAGTATGTCAATTTCTCCATGGTAATGGTTTCCCTGATGGGTAAGAAATGAGCCAACTTAGTTAACCTATTAACAATTACCAAATTGCATCATGCCCCAAAGAGGTTTTGAGTAAGCCCATCAAGAAGTCCACAGAGATACTGTCCTATTTCCACTCTAGAGCCACTTTCACACACTGACAAACTAGACACTTTGATACTTACTCAATAACATCCCTCTTCATCCCTGACAACCAATATCCACGCTTTAAATCATGATATATCTTGGTGCCCCTGGGTGAATAGTGTACCAACTTTTATGAGCTTCCTCTAGGATAGTTGTACTCAGGTTGTCAACATTAGGTACACAAATTCTCCCATGATGTTGGATAATCCTATCTTCATGCACATCAAAATCTTGTGTCTCACCTATCTTTACTTTTTCCCTTACACCCAAAAGGTACTCATCTTCCATTTGTGCAAAACAGATCTCTTTTTGCAAATTGTTTAGAACATTAATCGACCCCAAAATCAAGGCACCAGGCTTCATAGAAATAAACAAACTCATATCCTTCAAGCTCTCAATCAATTGATGTTCCCGCATCATCATAGTCGCTATATGAACAGATTTTCCTCTCAAGGCATCTACCACCATATTTGCCTTGCCAGGGTGATACTTCAGGGCATAATCATAATCCTTTAGGAACTCTATCCAATGACGCTACCTCATATTCAACTCTTTTTAATCAAAGAGATACTTGAAACTCTTGTAATCACTGAACAATCAAATTGTGCGCCATAAAGGTGATGTCTTCATATTTTCAATGCAAAAACTACTGCTACCAACTCCAAATCATGAGTGGGATAATTCTCTTTATGAGACTTCAATTGTCTTGAGGCATAATCTACCACTTTCCTTCGTTGCCTCAAGACACATCCCTAACCCTTCTTAGAAGCATCCGTATAAACTGTGAATGTCTCATGAGGGTTGCAGTGATTAACACGAGAGTTGATGTCAAATGAACCTTTATCTCTTGAAAAGCTCTTTTACACTTATTATCCCAAATGAAAGGTCAATCCTTCCGTGTTAATCTTGTCAAAGGCATAACCAATTGAGGAAACCCCTTAATGAACCTCTGTTAATAACCTAAGCCCAAGAAGCTTCAAATTCCCATCACAGATTGCAGCCTTTCCCATTTCAACACCGCATCCACTTTACTAGTATCTACTACCACACCAGCCAAAATTACATGCCCCAGAAACTTTATTTTCTTCAACCAGAATTTGCACTTACTCAACTTGGCATACAACTGCTTGTATGAAGATGCTGCTCATGTTCCTCTTCACTCCTGGAGTAGATGAGGATATCATAAATGGATATAACCACAAACTTATCTAGGTAGGGCTGAAATACCCGATTCATATAGTCTATAAAAATGGAAGGGTCATTGGTTAGCCTGAAGGGTATTACAAGAAACTCATAGTGCCTATACGAAGTCCGGAAAGTAGTTTTAAGCACGTCTTCCACGCTCATGCTGAGTTGATGATATTTGAATCTCAAGTCAATCTTAGAAAACAGAGATGCACTAGTTAATTGAGCAATCAAGTCATCAATGCTAAGCAAAGTCCTTCTTCAAATGATGTCTAGGGTCATTACACATTCCCATCTCCATTTCATTAAAAAATTTTCCTTCAAACCAAACAGGTCAGGTTACTTTATGTGTTTGGATTCCATGCCGTCCAAGCAATTTTAAAGCTTGAAAACAATATCACTCCATTTGATTTCTCTATCTAATTGAATTTTTTAATATTAAAGTGTTTCAAATACTTGATATTTTAATGTACGTAATATTGTCTCAACTAGCTATGAAGGGTAGGGAATAGTTGTTTGGACAATTAAAATGAATATTTTTCCCAAAAAAATGTGACGATCCGAATAAAAAGTTACGATTGTTAATTGCGTCTCACATTTTAACTACGCATCGATCATCAAACTTGTTTGTTTGGAAAGATACTGAAAATAATTTTATATAATGAGTGCAATTAATTTGTCAAAATTAAAAGGGAAAGTTGGTGAAAAGACAACGAGAGTAACTTGTGGGAAAATGTCCCAAGACTTACCTTTAAGTTAAAAGTTAAAACATATGATAATTCCCAAACTGTAACACATGTGACACTTTATCAACAAATATCTGTCTTCCAATTAATCCTCATCCTCTTCAAAAACCACCATCTATATATTCTGTAGTTCGGGAGAGAGAGAGAGAGAGAGAGAGGTTTCAAAATGGTCACAGCAGCCTTGCGTATAAAAATCTATGACTGCTTCATTCAATTACTAACCTTCCTTTGGGTTCGAGGGATTTGAAGGGAAGAGAAAGAAAAATTTCCAATCATATTTTTTTTTTCTAACCAAACAAGGGAAGAAAGTACTTTTCTTCTCATCTTTAGACAAGAAAGAGAAGAGGAGATGGGAGAGAAAATGCTCCTCTGTCTTTGTTTGGTTTGGAAAAAATATAGGTTGAAAAATTTTTTTCGCCTCCCGTCATATCCAAATCTCTCAAATCAAATAATGAGTAAATCCCTAGTTTGTGTTAATTAAATCTGTAATCTATTTCGTCAATTTCCATTTTGTTCTATAATATTTTCCTAATCGGTTCAATTGTTGTTGGCCTAAAAATAAAAGATGATCGAGCTGAATTATTTTCCACATTGGATTCTCTATCTCCAGCAAGATTCTCTCAATCCTCTCTCCAGCAATATCTTGTTTGTAAATAAAATCAAATGATAAAAAAATTGAACATACAAAACATTATAAATACGTTAAAAGAATAAATTATGGCCCGTGGAACATCTAGTGCTTGGAAGATTTACCTCGTTTGGTATAAGGCAACGGAAAAGAAAGATAGGAAAACAGGGTGACTTCCATAATTGGTGTAATGGAATGGAATCGTTTAGGGACTCTAACAATGGAATCCAAGGCGCAAAACTGTTCACGAGTTGTGAAGATAAAATGGCACTATTTACTTGGGAATCATAAATAAAATGTCCCAAATGCCCCTAAGTGATTATCTTTTTTTTTTTTTAATTATACCCTGATTGGTTATTTTTAATGAGGGATATATCTTAGTGATCATTTAATGATTCTTGGCTTTCCCTTGATACTCAAAAGGCCCATACAAAAGATTGCTATATTAGCATTCCATCAAATTATTTTGCCATACCAAAGACCTATACGTTTTTCATTCTCATTCCTGTTCGTTTTCTCATTGTCAATATTCCTATTCTCGTTCCATCAAAATTCTTCTAGCATACCAAATATGGCCTTAAAGTCAAAAAGTAAGGAAAAAAGTTTCGATTTGGCGCTAGGTACTCTCACAAAAGCAACCTTGGACGGGAAGAAAAAAGCATGAAGATGCGGTTCTCATGTAGAACAGTAAAAGCACCAGTAGTGGCCTTCCTCAAAAATTAAAGGCAAAACAACTTTGAAACAATTAAGAAAAAACAACAATTCTGATAGGAATAAGGGGCAATGATTTCTGGCATATGTCGATTAATTTCAAAAAGCGATTAGGGAGCAGCCATTGAACGTACTATATATTTTATGGCACAAAGGTAAATCTAATGTTATTGTCGGTGTAGGTGTTAAAAGCAACATCTTTTTTTTTTTAAAAAAAAAAACTAGAGGAAACTCTAGAAGGTTACAAAAGAGGAGGTGAAGAAATTACATTCTTTCCCCCCTATCAAGATCTAAAATGCTTTTGCAGCCTAAGTTAAATCTAATGTTATATAGGTGTAGGTGTTAAACACTGCATCTCATTTTTTAGTGTTGTGTTTAACTCATCATTTGTGTTTTAATAATATGTCTATTTTATACTTATAAAATACCCATGTTTTATGTTGTTTTTCATTGAAAATATTGAGTTTTGATATATTTTTAGCATAATTCTATATAATTTGAGTATATTTACATTTCAGAAAATTTATGAGAAATTTTAAGCATTTTAGAGTCCAAAACAGCAAGAAAGACATGCAATTATGAATCCATCCAGTGCCAATTAATTTCCTCACTCTCATGCAGGTGAGGAGGTGTAAAGGATTCTAATCTTCGTATTGACCTGGGCTAGGTCAAGTAAAGAGAAGAGCGATGCCTTGTTAAGAAGCAGAAAAGGAAAAAAATAAATCATACACCCGGTCCCAGTTCAACTTAATTTATTCCATACGGCACTGGGTGACATTGTTTAAGACATCTTCTCAACATGATCAGCAAGCATCACACAAAGTCTATAAATAGGGCTTTTTGGACGCATAACAATAGATAATCACTTATTCTAAAGCCCTAGAAAAGTTATTCTGAAGTCTCTATAGCTTAGAAGGAGTATTTTGACAACAAATTTAGAAGAATTGAAGGCGTAGTGAGGTTGAATAATTCTCTTCATCGACTACTTCTCTTTCTTTAGTTTTTGTTCTAATGTTTTGGGGAATTATTATGGTTTTGCTATTGAAAATGATGTTTTTATGTAACTAATTCTCCTTGTTAGGGGAAGGGATGTAACCTAATTGGGATTGATTAGAGTTTACTTTGAGATTATGACTCATTCTGTGATTTAGTTCTTTCAATATATTTATGTTCAATTATATCTATCTCTTTTATTTTTCTTTACGAATTTTGTGATTGACCACTATAAGATTCATTCTGTGGGTAAGATTAATAGATTGAAAGGTGAAGAATAAACTTAAATTTAGAGATATAGACATACACAATAATTTTAGAGATAGAATTAAGTGTTTATGGTGACTTTAATTATAACTTCAAGGTTTAATTAGGGATTTTGGCTTTACAAAAGTAAATTAGAATCTAATTAAATACGGATTAATTGACTGAGAGGTAATTAGGATAAATTAGAAATAACTGTCATTATAATTATAAAAAGAGTCAATTTAAGAGTATGTTTTAGTTATCCCATGAAGGTGAAACCCAATCCCCTAGTGCTTTTCGTGACTGAATTAAACTTAAGATATTTTCATTTCTATATTGATTTTACTGTTATTTTAATCTTATCTTGACGTTTCACAAACTATTCTTCTTGACTAAATGTGATTAATGAGTGAATTATAATCTCTATTAGGTTCGACCTTTGGAATATTTCGAAAAACTTTTTACTAATATGATCGACTTTGTATACTTGCAAAAAACGTATTATATCTCCATTATGTTCTATGGAATTTCAAATCTAGAGACGAAGATGAGGAATTTTTGAAAATATTAATAGGAGTTTTCTAACCTAACGATTCATCTAAGGTATTTTCACGAACTAACCCCTCAAATTTGCAGTCAATTTTGTAATTTTGATATGAAATATTCAAGTCACTTTATCCCTCACCACTCCAATTTGGAGAAAAAAAAAACTTGGCTTGGGAGATCATCCCTTACCATTTCACTTCCTTCTAAAAAATTCTTTCACACAATGCATGATCCTTGTAGCCATCTCACTCAATTCCATTCAAAAAACAACTTCCAAACATACACTTAAATTTTTATTTTTTAAAAATTTAGAATAATAATTCAATTATCAACTTAAAGGAATAATGATTAATTTATTACTAATATCATACCCATAGCAAGCTTATATTATAAGAATGGAGATGGGGTATGGATAGAGATTTGGGATTCAAACTCTCATAATTAACAAGAATTAAATAATCTTTAAATGAATAAAAAGGTAAATAAATTTATTAATCTAATATATATATATAACATTTAAAACTTAAATATGGATATTTTATAATTATAAAATAGATAAGTGACTTTTATAGATGTTGGGTGGTAGTGGCTCTCCCTAAGGTTTAGGGAGAATATTTGGTTGGAAAATACCCCTGGGAGAATTTACTTGCTTTTTTTACTCACATGACACACCTACCCATCCCTATTTCGACCTTTTTCGATCAGATTCTGTCTCGGAAAGCCTGCCCAATCAAAGCAAACATATATATATATATATAAGCCCAAAGGAGCCCAACTTAAAATGGGCAAGTTTAAAACATTTTAAAAGCGACCCAGTTAGGCTATTATCAAACAAAAACCTAAGTAAAGCCCATTTGAATGTGTTAAGAATATAAATATATTAGAGAAGATCCGATTCAATAAAAGAAAAGAGAAGTCATAGATGTAAAATTTACAGTTAAGTATGCACTGTTTAATTATTATTTTTTATTATTTTCAGTAAAAATAGAATGAATTTGAAGAAATTAGAAGTGGGCTTCATGCATTGTAATGTAAATCATATTGTTTATGACTAATAAATAGCATATTTTCTTATAAATTTTAATATAAATTGATAGCACACAACAAAATACATTCTAAGGTGCAAGTCGACATCAAGATAACACTGCAAAATCTACCATCCATCAAACATGAGTTTTTAAATTTTACTCAATATCATATGCTTATATTTTTCCATAAGCACCTTATAAAAAAAGTTACACTCAAAAGAACAATGCAAAACTAACGAGCACAAGGTACCACTCAGGATGCATTTAGTTCGTGGTATGGATTTTACGGAAATGGAAATATGAATGGGAATAAGGATTGAATAAATGAGAAAAATATGGTATATCAAAGAATGGACATTTGTGTTTAGGTAGACAATAATACCCCTAATATATATTTTATATATTTATAAAATAATAAAATTTTCAATATCAATTTCTTTAATAATTTTATATAAAAATGAAATATAATTTATTTTGAAAATGTCTCATTCAAAAAATCATATGAATATTATATATTTTGTAACAAAAAAAATGTTTGAAAAAAATGAAACACTCCATTGACTGTCATCAACTCAAATTTATGTTATATATATATATATATATTAATATTGCATATTCCTGGTCCAAAAAAAAAATGGATATAATGATAAGGTGTTCATTGTGGTTCACTGACTGTGGCTCTCATGTCTCATCTACAAAATCACAGGCTTTAGAAGGTATACCAAGTCCAGGTTCGACTTTTGTTTGAAAGAAAAAACAGTTTGGGGACTTTTTCTATTGCACCCAAATATACATGAAAAAAAGAAAAGAGTCTAGACTTCCATGCAAATTCTTATGAGCCTAATCGTGATAAAGTCTATTTTAGATGATTATGTCCCTAAAATGTTAAGGACAATCCTTTTTTTTTAATACAAAAAGTTTAGATAAGTTGGGTCCTGGGGAGTTCATCAAGGTCAAGGTCAAGGCAGACCTCAGGATTTAAAGAATACTTATAGAGATACATACTAATTATCCACCAATTAGATCCTCATATCTACAATAAATTCCAAACCCACATTCTTGTGGGATATAAGCTGTAATTTTACCAACTAGACTAACCTTCGTTGGCATAATGATGACAATCCTAATTATAAGATGGAGTGATGCCGAACCAGTAGAAAAATAAAGAAATGTGGATAATTAGATTTGGATTTATTATAGTGCCTAAGTTTATGCAGTGCTCATTATAGTAAGGAGAAATAAATGTGTTATAATTAAAATAAAATATAAAAGCCGCATAAAAATTTCAACCTTATAACTAAAGCATTGCACAAATTTAGGTATAATGGGGAATTCAGATCTTGAATCTCATCCTCCCCTATATTGCATCGATATTTAAAAAATGAAAAACAAATAAATGCTCATATCAAATAAGTATTTGATATCTATAATATCTGTAAAAATTAGCTTTTTATTCTTCAAAATGTTCTCAAAACAACTTAAGAACTTGTGGTAAGCTCACTTTTTTATTTTTTTATGAAAATATTTATATTATTTTTTAAATACACATTTAAAACTCAATTTCTTATAATATTCATTTTTTATGTGTTAATTTTTTGAATATATATATCTCTTATATACTCTTATATTAACATTTTGAAATTTATCATACCCAATATATGATATTGTATTGTACTCGATGTACACGCGTTTATATCTATGCATAATGAATTCTATTCAACGTCCGCATCCGAAGAGTCCCATGATCTTATCCAACACTTTTCCCTTGTCCAGACCATATTTATAAGATATGACATGTTGGTAAAAAAGTAAAAAATAAAAAATACAAAGATGGCACAAAAATATATTTCATTCAATTCTATTTATGAGATATTTTTAATTAAATTACATAAATTAAGAAAAGGATTGAAATTTATTGGTGTCTTATTTTATTTAAAAAAATTAACACAACATTTCCAAATTACTCTTAATTAAAGTCATTAAACTATATAGCCATCTTAATTATATGATACCTTTTTCCCCTCTATCTATTTTGATTAATGAAGGGTAAATCTAAAAAAATAAAAATATAAATGGTTCAGACATTTTGTAAAAGTCTTTATATTAAGGATTGTGGAAAAATTCTAGCAAAAAAAAAAAAGAACAATGAAAGATTTCTAGGAAGTGTTTTATAAGTAAATAGGACCAAAAGAGTATGTGTTTGTGCAATAAATAATATCTCTTGCATCCAATTTTCTATTGCACCAAAAGAGGTCTCCGTGTAATGCATGTGAATATTAAAATAAATACATGCAATGAAAAAAATAAAATGACTAATAATTCCACAATAATTTAATAGCAGTAACTCATTTTATTTTATTATAATATATTGATTGATAACCAAATTTTATACTACTTAAGCAATATGACACAATAAAAAAAGATGCTCTATTGCTCTTTCATCTCTTCTTCAAAGTTCACACTTGATATCAGACAATCTTTAGTACATATATTGTGTAATTTCAATTTTCTTAATATACTCAAGTTCTTTTTGTAAGATGCCTAGAGTATTATATTTATCATTTCACCCAGTCGTCTATCATTAAATGTAAATGGTTGAGATTTTCTTTAAAAAAATTCTGATATTTATTTTATTTTAAAAATACAAAATTAAAATAAACTTTGCCCTTTCAACTTAATAACAATTTGATTTAAAAAGCTAGACATTTAAACTGGCAAGATCCTGATAGAGTTAGCAGATAGTTAGATAGGTTCCTTAAATATGTTGCCTAAGATTCAATTTTTCATCATGTGTATGAAAAATGTCTGGTTGGAAAAAGTGAAGCTTGTCAGCTAAGAGATACCTTGCTTAAAAAAATGTAAATAACTTTTTTTCTAGTCACTAAAAAAATATAAATAACTAAAACTAAATATGGTACTATCTCATTTTTTTTTTGATGAAAAACAAGGAGAGCAAAGCCCTTAGAGAAAAACACAAAGAATTACAAAGATGGGATAATAATCCCAGTCATATCAGCATAGACAAACTGTTCAAGATTTGAAGGAGTATTTCTTAACTCGTAGAGATAAGTGCTAGTAGAAGCTGAACCCATTTTTGCCAGGCCATCAGCAACAGAATTTGCATTTCTCCTAACAGTTTGGAATTTCACTTCGTGGCAGCAATGTAAAAGATTTGCTATATGACAAACTACAGTGCTCACTGTGTTTAAGCTCCATTTCCTTATGCTCAGACGTTGGATGAGGTTTATATCATCAGATGGGTGAGATGCGTGGCTTCCACCAAGATCAACTTAAAAGCCCATGGGAGGTCAATGTATTGTAACTTGTAAGTATCAAAATCAGAATTAAAAGCATTTTTGTATATATAAAAAAAGAAATGAAAAGCTTTCATTCCATATATCTAACACCTGTCAAATTAAATACAGCTCAAATATATTCATAAATCACTTTTTTATTTTGGGAAAAGATCATTTCAAATATATCTAACACCTGCAAAATTAAGCCCTTTGGATGTTGACTTTTTAACAAACTCATTACTAGCCTGAAAATTCAGCTCCCAAATTTAATGCACCTTTCTCTTTTTCTCTTTCCTTAATACGTGAAATATAATTTTGATCTTTGTTATAAACATGATTATACCAGCAATTTTGTCCCTAAAAACTTGTTATCAAGTTAGACTAATAATCTTAAAAAAAAAAATACATGGATTCAGTTTTAGTTTCTGTGAGATCTGTATGCTTAACGTTGGAAAAAATAAAAAAGAGAGATCTATTTGTTTAATGTTAATAAAGCTTTTATGTGTATAAATTTTTTTTTCTTTTTAAACTTAAAAAGGTATTAATTGACCTGCATGTGAACTGCAACAACCCTTATTATACTATTTTAGGCTTAGTCTTGAGCTAATGGAAAGTATACTCAGTGATGTGTGCAGGATTGGAAGATCAGGACGAAGGAAGAACAAAAAGGAGATAGAAGCATTCCACGCCGCGGTGAGAAGCTAGATCGTCACAATGAATGAGTTGAAATTTATATAATTTTTTTGGACAGAAGGGCTCCACGCCGTAGCAAACTTATCACCCGCCATGGCACTAGACGTTGAATGTCTTCAAATGAGACTAGTTTCAGTCTACAAAAATAGAAAGAATTAGAGGGAGAAACAAAGGTGCTTTGCTAGGGTTCCGTAAATTAGACCTGGGGAGATAATTTTCGGACTCAAGAGGCTTTAATCTTGGTTGGTAAGTGGTTTTTGCTTTCCCTCCTCTCTTTTCTCTTCAGTTTTTTGGGTGGATTTTCAGGTATACACATGGGAACCCCAATTAGGTTGAGATTCCACTGGTTAAAATGGATGTAATGGGATCAATGAGGTGTTATTTAGTATTATTGATGCTTGGGTATAAGTCTTAGAGGGAGTATGTATGAATTATGCCAAATCCTAGGTTGATTATGGTTGAGGATGTATAGAGTCCGAATTGTATATGAATGATTATGATTGGGATGGCCATTTGGAGCTCATTAGTATGTGTTTAGGTGGTTGGAACCTTGAGTAAAGCTTAAATGGTTGAATCATGTATTTTGGTTAAGTATGGAATGTGTTAATTGAAGGTATTATGACATTGTAGTAGTTGTTTAACCAATCAGAGGAGTTCAATTCGTTGTTTGTGGTCTGAAGGCTTGTGAGAACCCATGTGTGTGGTGTCGATAATTTAAGATAACCAGGTATTTGTAATATATGTGTGTTATGTTGATACATATGTATATATGCATATTCCTGTTCATACCACGATATTGTTTGTGCATGTGTATGGTTTCTTCTACATATTGTGATATGCACATGGCAATTTGAGGTATGAGTCTTAATCTTGTTACTTGTATATGACGATGATGAGTATGATATTGTATATCTGTATATGTGATTTTGCAGCATCCCACATGATTGCATGCTAGCATGACCATGATGATAACTATAATGATGATTGTATAGTATTAGAGGCATATTAGCATGGCATTTACATCATCACCATTTGATGCATAATGTGAGTGTGGATGTTGAGGTGATAATGAGATGTGATATGATGATGATATGAGATATGAGGATGATGTGATATGATGATATGATAAAATATCATTACCACTAAATCCTCTCATATGTCCAGGAAAGCTAGGTGGCAGTGGATTTTGGGATCCACCTTCCCTAAATCATCACCAACTTGGGTGTTCCAAGGGAAGAAAAACCACAGTCCAATTACTAGTATGACCTTTAGCTAGGTTGTATTAGTGTGAAGTGAGCTTAGTGATGTCCTGGAATCGGTCTTCACTGATTGTTAGAAGGGAATCACCTATTGGGTATTATTACGTTGTTATTAGCCCGTGGTTCTAGTCGTGTAAGAGGAGACATGTATACCATGACATTTTGCATTGCATTGCACCATATGCATAATTGTGTGGACTGATCATATTGTTGTTTGTGTTTGTCCCAGTTACTGAGACTTTGTCTCATACCTTATATGGCTAACATTTTAGGTGAAGATTCTAGTACTAATTCGGATAAGACTAAGGAGTTGTAGTCTTCCTCACTGTTGGGAATATCAAATATATTGGTAGTTTTACTGCTTTGGTTTGTGTAATGACCTATGCCAAGTAGAGTTGCATGTCTGTATGTATGGTCGTGTTATCTTGGGAGTATTATCTATATGTTATATGATGATAGGATGATTGTGACGATAATATTTGGATGATATAGATGATCATGTGATGATATTGTGATGATAAATGATATGTGATAGGTGTGAATATATGCTATGGATGGTTTATATAGAATGATGATGATAGTGTATGGTAGTATGCGATACGGTGGCCAAGACCCCGTTAAGGGTTAATGTGGACTAGCGTATGTATGTCTGTGTATGTTATGCCTGGTTGGTTATATGGTGAGCCCAATATGGTTCTTGGGCCTCGTATGTATGATTTGAGGTATATAGCCTAATAGGTGAATTTGGGGATTAAGGGGTCAAAACTCGAAAAAGTGGTGTCTCTGGGGTGAAACCTCTTTGGATAGATTAATTGTGCCACTAGGACCTGTGTGAATGGTCCCTGAGTGCCAAATTGCCTTTGGTGGCTATTGCGGCTTATAGATTGTGTATTTTGGCAAAAAAGAAACCAAATCGATCATGGGCATCTAAAATCTCCATACGGAGATAGATTGAGGTGAAACCAGTGTCTATAGCTAGATTGGAATAAGATTGAGCTGTAGGAGTTGGAATCAAGTCAATCAGATGTTAAAGCACAAAGTTGTGCGCATTGGATGTTCACCTGAAATATTAGCAATTTGATGATACATGATCTGATACGGGTGCCGCGGCGCCAAGGGCTACTACCTCTCCCCAGCTGCAGCTGCAGTATAACTTATCACAACTCAGCCTTGTTATGGTTATGATTGGAGTTTTTCTATGTTTTTGTGGTTTTATGAGTTGTTTTTGAGTGTTTAGGAGTAGGTCATTATATTTTGGTATCAGAGTAATGGTTTATGCCATTGTTTTTGTTTGTAGTAATGCTTGGCATAGTTTCATTTGCATAGACTTGTATATTCCCATTGTAACACTAGTCTAGAGTCATATAACTAAATATGTTACTACTAGTATATAGGGGAAAGATGTCTTGCAAGGTTATAAGCAAAGTAATTGTGATCTCTTAAGAGAGATGCACGAGAGGTTGGCTGTGTCGAATGACCGAGTTATCAATTAGGGGAGGAACATTAAATAGAATGTAAGAGTAGTTAAGTTAGCAAGGATAAGGTAATATTAATGAGGAAGTTAGAGTATATGTAGATCTGAATGATAGTGAAGATGAGGATGTGATGGAGCCAGAGAGGGCCCCAAGGGTTGGAAGAAGAGGTTGTAAGGATTCTAAATTTGATGGAAGAGTTTTCATGACTCTCTCTCTATGACTTAAAGTGAGGTCTATGAGGGAAATACGTCGTTGGTTTATTATGGAGAAGTTGCCCCTAGTTGGTGACATTGATCAATGGCAATGGTTTAAGCATTGAAATGTCATGGATATGGGTTGAAGGAAGTCTTTTCTTGGAACATCCCCTGATCATGAGAACTTGAATTACGAAGCACTATACTGCAATTGTCATGTGTCGACTACCCTCGAAGATGCATGAAGGTAGAATTTGTTGAGCTAACCCCTTCCCATATGATGTTGCCTCTAGGTTTTCCCAGTAACAGCTTTAGAGAATACGGGGGAAGTCATTGCTATTAGGAAGTTTGAGAGAACCCTGTGTGGTATTATATTATGAGTTTAGAACTAATGATTAACTAGTTGAGGCTTAATGCTAGCTAGCTACATGTTTGATGCACTAGTCACTCGGGTTTAAGGCATTAGTGGATTGAGAGTGACACACTTGGTGATGATATCGAATGGGACAGTTCTGCTTAAATTCATGGTCAATTGGATGCCATCTTCTGAAAGATTGATTGGGTACATCTGATCAATCAATCCGTACATTGTAGCAATTCACTGATCATGAGATGGGCGGTTCTTCATTTAATGGAAATAATTCCAAATCTTTCAATGACTTTGAGAAGGGGAAAGGGATTGAAGATTTGAAAGTAGAACTCATGTAGAATTCATAAAGATCGAGGCAGGTAGTTGTATTGTAATGGTTGAATTGGATAGGAAGGAGAAGTTTGACTAGTAAGAAGGAACCCCAAACATTGTTGGTAAAAGATTAGTAAGTTGCAAACATGGTGTAATAATGAGCGGTATGTGGTGGCTTGTCACACCCGAAAATGCGATGCGAATGGCGCAGGAAATGAAAATAAAAAGAAAAAGGAGAAATCACCACCAAAATTTTGAGGGAAATTTTGGAAAACCAATATAAAACAAAAAAAAATAAGGATAGTCTGCGAATCAGAGTTGGGTTCGAGAGTACAATTGTGAGTGGGGAAGGTGTTAGGCACCCCCACAACACCCGTTCCTAAGAACGGTTACCTTAGGTTGATCATGCAATTTTTATGACTTTTAAAAATTATTTTGGTTGTCCTTTTACCATTCACATGCAAAAATAAATGCAAAAAATGAAGAAATAAAAAAAAATAATGAATGAAATGAAACTATGAAAAGTTGGGAAAAATAAATTAAGTGGAAAATGTTATTTATTTACGAAGGCAGACTTGAAAAAATCAGATGGTAAATATTTATTAAATTAAGAGAAAAAAATACCAAGTAAAATCAGAAAATATTTATTTATTTACGAAGGCAGATTTGGAAAAATCAATTGGTAAATATTTATTAAATTAAGGAAAAAACACCAAGTAAAATCAGAAAATATTTATTTATCTATTAATTAAGAAAAAATACCAAATAAATCAGAAAATATTTACTTATTTACAAAGGCAGACTTGACCCAGAATTAGAATCTGGGGCCTACGTACCCTGCGATAGGGATCAAAGTCGACGTAGTTCGGACTAAAAATGCGTGTCACTAGATTGGTATCTTTTTATTTTATATTTTTTGAAAAAAGAGGTTTATAGAAAATAATTTGTCCTTCCACAGAGAAAACAATTTTTAGAATTGGTTGGTGTGTTTTAATTTGTAAAAGACATATTAATCTCCATTATTTGCTCTTTTTATTTATTTATATATTTTTTTGGTTTAATCAATTTCTAAAAGAAAATATGCGTTTTTCCTCAATTTAGAAAATATGATTAAAATTATATTTGATTTGAACATTTTATTTTGGTTCGAAAAAGAAATATTTGAAAATAATTTTATTTTTATAAAATAAAACCAATTGGCTCATGTAATGACTTTATCACTCACATTTACCCATTGATACTAAGTGTCCACGGTAGTGTTACTCGAGACAAAAGGTATAAAAAGTTCACAAGAAAACAAATAATTTTATTATTATTATTATTTTTTTGGTACAAAATATATTTTCCTTTTTCATTATAAAATAAATAAGATCCTTCAGAGAATTCGAAAATGGGATTCTTGCATATATTTTTAAAGAAAAATAATCAGCATATGTGGTGACTTTATCACTCACAAATTACTGATTTACGCTTACATGCTCACGGTGTTACCACTCGAAGCAGATAAGTGAAAAGGATAAAAGCCTGGAGAAAAATGAATAATTTTTGTTTAATTTAATTTTTTTTCTTATTTTAAATTATGAGATAAAAAATGCAATTAGATAATCCCCCTTTTTTTTAACAATTAAATTCTTTTTTTTTTTTATGTTTGAGGTGAATTTTTAAACAAAAATCAACCATTCCCTGCGGTGACTTTATCACTCGCAGCTCGCTGATTGGTACCTAAATGCCCACGGTGAGGCCACTCGAAGCAAAAGGTATAAAAGGAGACTTAAGGGATAAAATTGGAAAAAATAGATTTTTTTGCATAAATCATTTTTATTTTCTTGTTTTGTCATAAAAATAAATATGACCATGATAATACATTCTTATTTTAAAAAAGAAAAGCAATAAATGGAATTTAAAATATGACTATTATATATATATATATTTTATTTTTTTATTATTATTTTTTTTAAGGCAAAAGAATAAATCGGGATCTATGGTAACTTTATTACTCACAATCCATTGATTATAATGCCCACGGTATTACCATTCGGAGCAACAAGCAAAGAGAAAGTTGAGTGCTTTCATTCTTATAGTTTATTTTTTTTTATATAAAAAAGGACTAATGAGTAATTAATAGTACATTAATTATAAATCACAAGTGTGTTTTGTGTATTACCCAACATCTAGATAATTAGACTAATAGGAGTGAAATTCCAAGGCTCCTTCAATCTATATCCATGCACCCACCACTCACGTAATTTACCTTATCCAAGGAATCCAATCACGCTTAAAACAAAAATGGAGGAGTAAGACATGCACGTGAATCACGTCCATTGTACCAACAGAGGACAATATCAAAAGGGAAACTTAGCCATTTGGTGTAATCTCTAATATGGCGGGACTTTAAAATCGAGGAAAATAAAGTGGGACCCACTAACATGTCAACAGCAGGGAGGCGAGAATCAAAGTAACATGAGGGGCAATATTTTTCATTTCAAGTATCAAACGTAACGAAATATCCACAGGGCACCAACATGAAGGAAGGTTGACATAACAAATAACTCAGTAGCTTCATACAGCAATCACAACTCACATTGACAGCATTTGACAAGCCATTTACCAAAAATTAAGTCCTCATATCAGAGCATTAATATCCGTAACAGAGATAAGGAAAATGAGAGTGAAAGGATGTTACCTTCAAACGATGCTCCTTTCTGCAACTGAGTCTCCTTCCTTTGTTCTCTCAAACTCGGTTTCTAAGTCTCTTGTGCCTTCAGTCCCTTCTCAATCGGTCATCCCTCGGCCTCTGCTTCTCAGCCGTGTCCCTCGGTGGTTTAGGCTCCCTCCATAGTTTCCTTCGGTTCCTCCCTCCTCTGCCTGAGCTCGCGGGCCCCTCTGATCTGAGCTCCCCACGGTTAGCTCTCTCCCCCGCGGCCCCACTCGTGGCTCCCTCTCGCTGCAGCTTCTCGGTCTCTCGGACAGATCTCCCTCACCCGCGGCTCCTCCTCGTGGTTGGTCTCTCCTCCTCGGCCTTGCCTCTTCCCGCAGCTTCTCCGTCTCTCTTCTCTACTCCCTCTCTCTCTCCCTCTGTTTCTGATCTCGGCCTAAATCTCGTCCGCAGTTTCTCCTTCCTCGAGGGTCAGACCCTAGCTCCCACCGGCGGCCAGCTCAGATCTCCCTCACCCAAGCTCCCCCCCGTCTTCCTCGCGCTCATCGGTCTCAGCTTCCTCTCTCGCTCGCGGACCGGCCTCCTCGGCCTCCGGGACACCCTCCTCTCTGCCTTTCCTTCGGTTCCCCCTCCATCTCGGACAGCCCCCCACTTCCTTTTATCTCAATCAGGCTCAGCTTTTTTCTTTCTCACGCGTGCACGTCTCCCCTGTTTTCTTCTGCTCCCTCCATCCTTTTCTCAGGCTTTCTCTTCTGTCTTTTTCCTTTGGTGTGCTCTTCTTTTCTCCATCCTGTCTGCCGTGGCCCCTCCCTTGTCTTGTCCTCCCTGAGCCCTAAAGGGCTCAGAGTAGTTTTGGGGCCTGAGCCCTAAAAGGCTCAGAGTAGTTTTGGGGCCTGAGCCCTCCAAATGGGCTTAGCATTACCTTGGGCTGAAAGGGCTTAGGATTACCTTGGGCTGATTTCAGCCCAAGGTTGAACAAAATTTTTTTCTTTTTTCTTTTCTTTTTTTATTATTATTTTTCTTTATTATTATTTTTTATTTTTTTTATTTTTATTATTATATTTATATATATTTCTTCAAAATTACCTGGACAAAATCTAGTGTTCACAGTTGCCCCTCTTTACTGGTTTCTTACGTGAGAACGAGGAAAATGCAGTTTTGGAGTTCTCTCGTAAGGAACGAGTAAATATTAGAACACGAATTTTGTTTGTGCAAAATATACAAAGACTCACTTGCCCCTGACACAAAGAGATGCAATATGACATGAATCTAGAGCATACAAAACTCTATTTTGGGTATGAATGATTTAATGGTGAATAAATATTTTGACGCAAGACATACAAGGCAAATGTGAACTGGGACTTGACTAAACAAATTGAACTGGACTTAAATAGATGCACAAATGAACAACTGATGCAAGATGCAATGATGTGACACAAATGAGTAACTATGTCAACTGACTGGGACTGATGCAGTAGGCGGATGAAGTGACTAAAATGGATGCTTACTAAAACAAAATGTGATAGCAAGATCCAAACAAAATACTATGTTGACAAGTTTTGATTTGCCCCTTTTCATTTGTTTTCTAAGGAAGAAGATCATGAAATGATATTCGTACTTAAAAACAAATGAAGAAGGAAACATGTATTTTGTTTGGGAGGCAAGATGCATGAACAATAAAGACAGAAATTTAAAGGGTACCTAACGCAAATCAGGGCTTTGACAGAAATTTAAAGGGGGCCTGACGCCAGCCAGGGCTTTGACAGAAATTTAAATGACGAAAATTTAAAGGGGGCCTGACGCCAGTCAGGGCTTTGACAGAAATTTAAAGGGGGTCTGATGCCAGCCAGGGCTTTGACAGAAATTTAAATGACGGAAATTTAAAGGGGGCCTAACGCCAGCCAGGGCTTTGACAGAAATCTAAAAGGGGCCTGACCCCAGCCAGGGCTTTGACTGAAATTTAAAGGGGGCCTGACGCCAGCCAGGGCTTTGACAGAAATCTAAAAGGGGCCTGACGCCAGCCAGGGCTTTGACAGAAATTTAAAAGACGGAAATTTAAAGGGGGCCTGACGCCAGCTAGGGCTTTGATAGAAATTTAAATGATGGAAATGTAAAGGGGGCCTGACGCCAGCCAGGGCTTCGACAGAAATTTAAATGACGAAAATTTAAAGGAGCTTGACGCCAGCCAGGACTTTGACAGAAATTTAAATGACAAAATTTAAAGGGGCCTGACGCCAGCCAGGGCATTGATAGAAATTTAAAAGACAGAAATTTAAAGGGGGCCTGACGCCAGCCAGGGCTTTGACAGAAATTTAAATGACGGAAATGTAAATGGGGCCTGACGCAGCCAGGACTTTGACAGAAATTTAAATGATGGAAATTTAAAGGATACCGCCTGGGCCTCGATGAAGATTTAAAGAACAGAAGGGGATCTGACGCTATCTATAACAATGTAATTTTTTCCTTTCTTTTTTCTTCTCTTCTTTTTTTTTTTATAAGGATCTCCTTTTGGCAATGTATGTGAAATGGAGATTTTCCTTTTCTTTTCTTTTTTTTTTTGGGAATTTATTGTGATGCTATGCATGCAATGGTAAATGTCGATGGAATGTAATTTCCTTTCTTCTTCTTCTTTCATTCTTTTTTTTTTAATTTGGTTTGCCCCGATTTGAAAGGAAGCTTACCATAATGCAATGTATGCAACGGAAGATGCACGTAGAATGCCAAAAAAATTTTTGCCCCAATCTCAATGGGAATTTTATTTTGATGTTATGAGCAAAGCAAATGCATATGAAATGTGAGATTTCTCATATTTGCCCTGGCGTGTATGAGAATTTATTTATGTGATGCCTGTAATGAAAGTGCATGTGAGACATAAAATTTTTTTCTTAATCCTAGAGTGAATTTTTTTGCTACGATTTCTTTTTTCCCTTTTTTTTTTCTTTTCTTTTCTTCTTTTTTTTTTTTTTCAAATGGAACATGCAAGATTTTTCTTGTTTTTTTTTTCAATTTGTTTTGCCCAATCTAGAAGGAAGTTTATTGTAATGTAATGCACGCAATGGAAGATGCATGTCAAGATGCAAGTTTTTTCTTTTTGAGTGGGAGCTTATTTTGATGCAACATATGTAAAAAGGATGCATGTAAAATGCATGATTTGTCATGTATGCCCCAATTTGAGTGGGAGTTTACATATGTGATGCATGTAAGGAAAATGCATGAGATATGAAAATGTTTCCTCTCCATTTGAATGAGAATTTATTTGTAATGTACGCAAAGAAAATGTATGTGAGATGTGATTTTTTTTTTATGCCCCAAACCGAGAGTGAAAATTTTTTTCATGCTACAATTTATGCAAAATTTTCTTCTTTTTTTTTTTTTCAAATGGATCATGCAAGATTTTTTCATTTGCTTTTTTCTCTGGTTGTTGCCCAATCTGAGTGGAAGCTAATCTTGATGCAGTGTATGCAACAGATGATGAATGAATGGAACAAGCTTTTGATTTAAAAGCTTGATTATGCATTGGCTGAGAGAGAGAAGAATGTTATGGTGGTCTCAATCCGTGCAAAAGTTTATATGATGCAATGCATGAGATATGAGTATCACAAGTGTGATTTCATGTTGACACCAATCTGAGTGAAACCAAATCTTGACGCAATGGGTGCAAGATTTTTGTTTTCATTTCACTTTGCTTGAACAATTGATTTTTCCTTTGCCCCAATCCTATTGGGAATTTATTTGCATGCAATGAATGATGCAAAAAGAGGCTTTTTTTTTTGGCTTCTTTTTTTTTTTAATGATCTTTTTCTCTCACTCATTTTTTATTTTTCTATTCTTTTTTTGCACTTTGCACTTTTTTTATAGGCTTATATTGATGTGATGGATGCAAAATTTGCTCTTAATTTCCCAATGTTCTTGAAAGAAAGATGCATTTATAATGTTTGATGCAAAAAAATCAGCATGTAAAATACCTAGATTTACAAAATATAGGGTTGGTTTGGTCTTTGCAATTCAGAAGACTTTATTTGCCCCAGGAGAAACTTCACTCAACGCTTACATGAATTTGTTCTATTAGGAGCTAGACACAAGACATCCTAGGCTCTTTTCCTTTTTCCTTTCATCAATATTTGGAAATTTCTCTCTCCTTTTTTTTTTAGGAATTTAATTGCCCTAATTTCAAATGCCTGTCTAAAATGGTTGTCTTCCCCTTTCATCTCAATCTATCTTCACTTTTAATGTTTGGCTAGCTGATGAGTAAAATTTGCAATTACTTTATTTAAAAATGCCAATGCAGTCAGACATAACAGACACAAAGTTAGGTATAGGAAAGGAATGAAGCTCCAATGTCGATGGAATGTTGGGAATATGAAAGCAAGAGACCATTTGGCAAGAAATGCTTGAAGAATGGACGTAGAGTGGTGCAATGCTAGGATTTATTGAGAAAGTGAAGTTGGAAGTGATAAAGGAGTAAAATTTGAGAATGCACAAATCTACCCTGGAAACGCTGTCAGGTAATGTGAAGAACGGAATGATAGGAGATGAAAGTAAGGAAAAAGTCCCCTTCTTGGCTTTGCATGTCCAAAAATAACAAAATTGATGTGAGTTTGGAATTTCATTCACTGATATGGTTTTCTTTTTCATTTTCTTCTTTCTTTTTCTTTTTCTTTTTTTTGTTTTTTTTGTTTTTGTTTTTGCTCCCCCCCCTTTTTTTTTTTGGATTTTTTTTTAGGTATCTCAATCTTGATGACTTTCCCTGCAAGATCATTGCCCCAATTATATTCAAACAAGTCAGGCCTCTATGAGGACTTTAGGGGTTTGTAATGTGGCCCGGTTGAATCGGTTCGTGAAATGAAAGGATATAAGGCTCAAAATACCATGCCCCCATTATTTCTTCCACCTACCTTCTTTATCGACTATTTAACATGATTTTATATTGAAACTCGCATACCAAAAGAGGATCTTTGAGGTTGTAATGTGGTCATGACAGGGATTTTGTGGTTCAAGCAAAAGGGGACAATGATGGGTTAAAAAGGAATGGACAGTAATGTCCACACATTCAAGTGAGGAGTACGACCTTAAAGATTATTGTGTGGACAAAAGGATGACAATGGGGGTTAGGTGGAAAGTGAGAATGCGATGAGAATTTTGCCTTAATAGCCGTGTTAACTCAGATAATCGTGTAGTCTCTCAGAGCTTTTGCTTGGAGAACTCAAACCTTTCCAACATAATTTTCCTCTTTTTTTTTTCTCATAATGAGTGCCTTTTTTTCGTGCTCTAATTATTATTATTTTTATTTTTTTATTTTTTTCTCTAATTTTTGCCTAGGTTGCCTTTTCAGCTTTTCAACCTAGCGAGCTTTTTCCTTTTGAGAATTCTATGCTGATGACTTTCCTTTTTTTTTTTCTTCATGTTTACCCATTTTGGTTTTTTTTTTTTGAGTCCACTCCCTTGTGTCAATTCTCATGTGTCAATTCTCATTGCTTCTTGTTGAAGGGAGGAAGTTTTTCTATAAGTTGAGAAATGGTAGGTACTCAAACCAAATTTATGTATGATCCTCTCTTGATATTTGAATTTTCAGTATAAAAACATGTCAAAACTACCCGTCCCTAGTATTAATTGATTTTGGGCTAATGAAATGAACAGTACTACTTCAGGCTTAATTAGGGTGACTAGGGTAACTCCTTTAGAACGGGGAGAGAAAAAATGCCTCATTTCATCGACTTAACTTATATGTGAGACAAATGATCATATCTCCCTTTCACTTTTTCATTTTTTCTCTCTCTTCTTTTTCTATTTTTTTTCCTCTTCTCTCTACTTATTATATTTGCCTTAGCAACATAATTTGCTCAGGACTCAATCCATTACTCACATCAATTGAGGTATTTTCAGTGGGGAAATGCACATTATGATTTTGATTTTTTTTTTCTTAGGGACACTATATGAGGTGAGAGGTATGTTCAAATGATTGATAGGAAGAATGAGGAAAGCATGATAAGATATGAATGCATGGCTTACAACATTGACACAGTTAAATAGAGTCGATTTTACCTTTAAACTAGACAAGCATTGACAAATGGAGAAAAGATCGTATGACGAATGTGATACCTGGAATTGGGCTTTTATTCTTCCTCTTCTGTTTCTTTCTTTCTTTCCTTTTTTCTCCCTTTTTTTTTGTTTTCCTTTTTTTTTGTTTTTTTGTTTTTTATTTTTTTTACTATGCCCTTAAGACAAGTCTTATAACCCTTATCTAACCTATGCAAATGTCCTCTTATGGTCAAGGTAAGGGCATGGAATTATGCTTCATAAATGCTTATGAGTTTTCCGTGGATGGGAAAATAGCAATGGGCAAGCAACAAGGCGAAAGAGGCAACGGCGTGAAAGGTTGAAGGATAGAACCCTTCACATATTTATGGAACATGGGCATGATTTCACTCTTTATCATTTGACTCCTAAAAACTTTAGCCTTAGCAATGCTTAAGTTGACTTCTTTATTGCAAAGGACCAATAATCCTATATTCTATAAATTTTGGGATTTTTTTTTTATTTAGAAATGCAACATGGATGCAATTTATTGTGATGCTTCACTTATGGTGTATTGACTTCGGGACAAAGGTCCATCATCATAAAAGAATGGAGAGTCACAAGTCTTTGCTCGAGGGCATATAAGGGAATAAACAAACTCTTGACCAACTGTCAGGTAGGGATATAGGGTAAACGAATAAGTCACAAAGAATATAAAACAAAATTGATAATGCAAACATGCAACTCATGCCTCCTGGTTGATCAATATTGAGGACCCATAGAGAGGAGTGAACTTCCAATGCAAACCATCATTATGGCAAATATATTACCATCAATTGATGTAATGATATAAAATAGCCATTCCGATACAAAGTAACCTACTACTCTTTTCTAAAGGTTTAATGGAAGATGTGAAGGATGCATGAATGAATGATGTGCTCCCTTTGTGTCCTATGTTAGGTACATCCTAGGTTTAGATATCTACCTTGTAGAAATTAAGCTCCACCTAATCAGGTTGGCTCCTAAGCTTTATCTAATAGTGTGCATCAGTTTTTGGGTGGTTCTAATTTTCCTAAAGGTCCTCGAGCTACTCCCACCATCGATATGGAAACCCCATTTTAATAAATTTAATCTTTTGAGGGCTTATAAGGCCTTCCCATACTAAACTTAGCAAATAGGTAACAGCTCGGGTGAAGTCTTCACAGTAATCTTTGAGAGCTTAATAGCCCCTCAAAGGAACCATTACAAACTTCAACTATCCTAGGATGCTCTCAGACCCGGGTATAGAGCCCATTGTGTGTGCGAGGTTAGATGTGTAAGTGCTCAATGTGCGAGGGGAGCATACAGACCACATGACCCAAACATTACCCAAATTCCCAACCTTCAAACGATGCTCCTTTCTGCAACTGAGTCTCCTTCCTTTGTTCTCTCAAACTCGATTTCTAAGTCTCTCGTGCCTTCAGTCCCTTCTCAATCGGTCATCCCTCGGCCTCTGCTTCTCAGCCGTGTCCCTCGGTGGTTCAGGCTCCCTCCGTAGTTTCCTTCGGTTCCTCCCTCCTCTGCCTGAGCTCGCGGCCCCCTCTGATCTGAGCTCCCCACAGTTAGCTCTCTCCCCCGCGGCCCCACTCCTGTCTCCCTCTCGCTGCAGCTTCTCGGTCTCTCAGATAGATCTCCCTCACCCGCGGCTCCTCCTCGTGGTTGGTCTCTCCTCCTCGGCCTTGCCTCTTCCCGCAGCTTCTCCGTCTCTCTTCTCCACTCCCTCTCTCTCTCCCTTTGTTTCTGATCTCGGCCTAAATCTCGTCCGCAGCTTCTCCTCCCTCGAGGCCCAGACCCTAGCTCCCACCGGCGGCCAGCTCAGATCTCCCTCACCCGAGCTCCCCCCGTCTTCCTCGCGCTCATCGGTCTCAACTTCCTCTCTCGCTCGCGGACCGGCCTCCTCAGCCTCCAGGACACCCTCCTCTATGTCTTTCCTTCGGTTCCCCCTCCATCTCGGACAGCCCCCCACTTCCTTTTATCTCAATCGGGCTCAGCTTTTTTCTTTCTCACGCGTGCACGTCTCCCCTGTTTTCTTCTGCTCCCTCCATCCTTTTCTCAGCTTTTTCTCACGCTTTCTCTTCTGTCTTTTTCCTTTGGTGTGCTCTTCTTTTCTCCATCCGGTCTGCCGCGGCCCCTCCCTTGTCTTGTCCTCCCTGAGCCCTAAAGGGCTCAGAGTAGTTTTAGGGCCTGAGCCCTCCAAATGGGCTTAGGATTACCTTGGGCTGAAAGGGCTTAGGATTACCTTGGGCTGATTTCAGCCCAAGGTTGAACAAAATTTTTTTCTTTTTTTATTATTATTTTTATTTATTTTTCTTTATTATTATTTATTATTTTTTTATTTTTATTATTATATTTATATATATTTCTTCAAAATTACCCGGACAAAATCCAGTGTTCACAGTTGCCCCTCTTTACTGGTTTCTTACGTGAGAACAAGGAAAATGCAGAGTCGCCAAACTGTCACACCCGAAAATGCGACGCGGATGGCTCGAGAAACGAAAAAAAAAAAGGAGAAATTGCCACCAAAATTTTGAGGGAAATTTTGGAAAACCAATATAAAACAAAAAAAGATAAGGATGGTCTGCAAATCAGAGTTAGGTTCGGGAGTACAATTGTGAGTGGGGAAGGTGTTAGGCACCCCCACAACACCCGTTCCTAAGAACGGTTACCTTAGGTTGATCATGCAATTTTTATGGCTTTTAAAAATTATTTTGGTTGCCCTTTTACCATTCACATGCAAAAATAAATGCAAAAAATGAAGAAATAAAAAAAAATAATGAATGAAATGAAACTATGAAAAGTTGGGAAAAATAAATTAAGTGGAAAATGTTATTTATTTACGAAGGCAGACTTGAAAAAATCAGATGGTAAATATTTATTAAATTAAGAGAAAAAAACACCAAGTAAAATTAGAAAATATTTATTTATTTACGAAGGCAGATTTGGAAAAATTAATTGGTAAATATTTATTAAATTAAGGAAAAAACACCAAGTAAAATCAGAAAATATTTATTTATCTATTAATTAAGAAAAAATACCAAATAAATCAGAAAATATTTACTTATTTACAAAGGCAGACTTGACCCAGAATTAGAATCTGGGGCCTACGTACCCTGCGATAGGGATCAAAGTCGACGTAGTTCGGACTAAAAATGCGTGTCACTAGATTGGTATCTTTTTATTTTATATTTTTTGAAAAAAGAGGTTTATAGAAAATAATTTGTCCTTCCACAGAGAAAACAATTTTTAGAATTGGTTGGTGTGTTTTAATTTGTAAAAGACATATTAATCTCCATTATTTGCTCTTTTTATTTATTTATATATTTTTTTGGTTTAATCAATTTCTAAAAGAAAATATGCGTTTTTCCTCAATTTAGAAAATATGATTAAAATTATATTTGATTTGAACATTTTATTTTGGTTCGAAAAAGAAATATTTGAAAATAATTTTATTTTTATAAAATAAAACCAATTGGCTCATGTAATGACTTTATCACTCACATTTACCCATTGATACCTAAGTGTCCACGGTAGTGTTACTCGAGACAAAAGGTATAAAAAGCTCACAAGAAAACAAATAATTTTATTATTATTATTATTTTTTTGGTACAAAATATATTTTCCTTTTTCATTATAAAATAAATAAGATCCTTCAGAGAATTCGAAAATGGGATTCTTGCATATATTTTTAAAGAAAAATAATCAGCATATGTGGTGACTTTATCACTCACAAATTACTGATTTACGCTTACATGCTCACGGTGTTACCACTCGAAGCAGATAAGTGAAAAGGATAAAAGCCTGGAGAAAAATGAATAATTTTTATTTAATTTAAGTTTTTTTCTTATTTTAAATTATGAGATAAAAAATGCAATTAGATAATCCCCCCTTTTTTTAACAATTAAATTCTTTTTTTTTTATGTTTGAGGTGAATTTTTAAACAAAAATCAACCATTCCCTGCGGTGACTTTATCACTCGCAGCTCGCTGATTGGTACCTAAATGCCCACAGTGAGGCCACTCGAAGCAAAAGGTATAAAAGGAGACTTAAGGGATAAAATTGGAAAAAATAGATTTTTTTGCATAAATCATTTTTATTTTCTTGTTTTGTCATAAAAATAAATATGACCATGATAATACATTCTTATTTTAAAAAAGAAAAGCAATAAATGGAATTTAAAATATGACTATTATATATATATATTTTATTTTTTTATTATTATTTTTTTTAAGGCAAAAGAATAAATCGGGATCTATGGTAACTTTATTACTCACAATCCATTGATTATAATGCCCACGGTATTACCATTCGGAGCAACAAGCAAAGAGAAAGTTGAGTGCTTTCATTCTTATAGTTTATTTTTTTTTATATAAAAAAGGACTAATGAGTAATTAATAGTACATTAATTATAAATCACAAGTGTGTTTTGTGTATTACCCAACATCTAGATAATTAGACTAATAGGAGTGAAATTCCAAGGCTCCTTCAATCTATATCCATGCACCCACCACTCACGTAATTTACCTTATCCAAGGAATCCAATCACGCTTAAAACAAAAATGGAGGAGTAAGACATGCACGTGAATCACGTCCATTGTACCAACAGAGGACAATATCAAAAGGGAAACTTAGCCATTTGGTGTAATCTCTAATATGGCGGGACTTTAAAATCGAGGAAAATAAAGTAGGACCCACTAACATGTCAACAGCAGGGAGGCGAGAATCAAAGTAACATGAGGGGCAATATTTTTCATTTCAAGTATCAAACGTAACGAAATATCCACAGGGCACCAACATGAAGGAAGGTTGACATAACAAATAACTCAGTAGCTTCATACAGCAATCACAACTCACATTGACAGCATTTGACAAGCCATTTACCAAAAATTAAGTCCTCATATCAGAGCATTAATATCCGTAACAGAGATAAGGAAAATGAGAGTGAAAGGATGTTACCTTCAAACGATGCTCCTTTCTGCAACTGAGTCTCCTTCCTTTGTTCTCTCAAACTCGGTTTCTAAGTCTCTTGTGCCTTCAGTCCCTTCTCAATCGGTCATCCCTCGGCCTCTGCTTCTCAGCCGTGTCCCTCGGTGGTTTAGGCTCCCTCCATAGTTTCCTTCGGTTCCTCCCTCCTCTGCCTGAGCTCGCGGGCCCCTCTGATCTGAGCTCCCCACGGTTAGCTCTCTCCCCCGCGGCCCCACTCGTGGCTCCCTCTCGCTGCAGCTTCTCGGTCTCTCGGACAGATCTCCCTCACCCGCGGCTCCTCCTCGTGGTTGGTCTCTCCTCCTCGGCCTTGCCTCTTCCCGCAGCTTCTCCGTCTCTCTTCTCCACTCCCTCTCTCTCTCCCTCTGTTTCTGATCTCGGCCTAAATCTCGTCCGCAGTTTCTCCTTCCTCGAGGGCCGGACCCTAGCTCCCACCGGCGGCCAGCTCAGATCTCCCTCACCCGAGCTCCCCCCGTCTTCCTAGTGCTCATCGGTCTCAGCTTCCTCTCTCGCTCGCGGACCGGCCTCCTCAGCCTCCAGGACACCCTCCTCTATGTCTTTCCTTCGGTTCCCCCTCCATCTCGGACAGCCCCCCACTTCCTTTTATCTCAATCGGGCTCAGCTTTTTTCTTTCTCACGCGTGCACGTCTCCCCTGTTTTCTTTTGCTCCCTCCATCCTTTTCTCAGGCTTTCTCTTCTGTCTTTTTCCTTTGGTGTGCTCTTCTTTTCTCCATCCTGTCTGCCGCGGCCCCTCCCTTGTCTTGTCCTCCCTGAGCCCTAAAGGGCTCAGAGTAGTTTTGGGGCCTGAGCCCTCCAAATGGGCTTAGGATTACCTTGGGCTGATTTCAGCCCAAGGTTGAACAAAATTTTTTTCTTTTTTCTTTTCTTTTTTTATTATTATTTTTATTTATTTTTATTTATTATTATTTTTTATTTTTATTATTATATTTATATATATTTCTTCAAAATTACCCGGACAAAATCCAGTGTTCACATGGCTTTATAGCTTTTTGCTATAGAGCATGATGACTACAAGATTTGTAGTGAAAATGAAGTTAGAATGATAAGATGAATGCAAGATTGATGTTCATTGTAACACCCTACCTCCAGATACCTCCAGAACTTAACCAAAACCTTCAAAATTCTACCGAACACAACCCAAATCTTTCAAATAGCGGAAACGAACCAAAAGACACCAAAAACTAGGCTGGGGCTGCGGCGACTACAATACCGCCATGGCTCCGGCCTCCCCAGTTTTCACTCGCTTCTGCCTCCACTGGAGTTGCGGCTTAGACACTGGAGCTGCGGTGCCCTATGCTGATTTCCATAGCAGCAAAAACTCAACACTAGCGCGAACTTCTGACGTTTATAACTTTATACTCTAACCTCTGATTGACTTGATTCAAACTTCTAAAAGTCATTCTAGTTCCAAACTATCTATAGACACCAACTTCACCTCAAACTAACTCCGTATGGAGATTTTGGACTCTTGACACTGTTTTGGCCACTTATTGATCAAAACTCATTACTAATCACCTCCAGTTGCCACCAAAGGAAAATGGTCACTCAAAGACTATTCATATAGGTCCAAAATTCCTAAATTAACTTGTCCAAATAGGTTTCACCTCAAAGGAACCACTCCTCTAAGATTTGACCCCCTTGAACCCCAACTTGACAGAATGGGCTACAAGCCCTAAAACACGTCAACAAGTCCCAAATCCACTCTGGGCTCACAAACATCAACATGCTGACTTTTAAACATCCAAAACCATGTAACCATACATACAACATCCATAGAATCCATATCGTTACAATGACATCCATTCATTACAAACCTTCTATCCTACTTGGTATAAGATACATATCCAAAATACATATAAACTACATAAACCTAATATTCCTACGTCCGCTGCTACTCCCTCTGCTTCTCAGGACTAGTGCTAGAACCTTCACCTGAAAGGTTAGTTATGGGAGAGGAGTGTGAGACAATGTCTCAGTAACCGGGAACAACCACATACAATATATATATACTAACCCATACAGTCATGAAATGCAATGCTAATGAATGGTATTCATGTTCTCCCTCATACATGACTAGAACCATGAGTTGTTGCCATTACAAGACATTTCAATAGATGATTCCCTTCCAACAATTGGTAAAGACTTATTCCGGGACATCACCAAACTCACCTTACCCTAATGCAACCCAGCCAATGGTTATACTAGAGTTTGGACCATGGCTCTCCTTCCCTTGGACCATCATGAATTAATGGTGATTTAGGGAAGGTGCATCCCCAAATCCACTACCACCTAGCTCTTCCAAGAGAGGATTTAGTGACAGGGATATTTCATCATATCATACTATCCTCTGCCGCCTGGCTCTCTCGTGGAGAAGATTTAGTGACAGGGATCTTTATCATATCATCATCTCATATCACATCATATTATCATCATCTCATCATTAATCTCTCACTATGCAATCATATGGTGATGATGTCAATGTCATGCCAACATGCCTCTACACACATATATATAACATTGTCATCACAAACATCATATGGACATGCTAGCATGTAATGGTATGGGAATGCTACACATCATACATATACTACATATACTATCATCACATATCAACTAGCCGTGCATACCACGATATGTAGGAAAATCATACACATACACAATCAATATCGTGGTATGAAAAGGAATATGCATATATACATAAATATACGTTCTATCATACCACACCACCAATACAATACAAATAAACACTTGGTGATCTTAGATTGTCAATATCACACACGTGAATTCCACGAATTTCTCGAATTATCCAACATGCTTGAACCCCTCTCAGTTAACCAAACAACTTTCAAAATAATACAATTCTTCAATTAACACAGTATACCATTAAACCAAACATAATAATTCAACCACTTTAGCCTAACCCAAGGTTCCAATACCCCTTTCATGTATTATTAAGCTCCTAGAAACCATACCAACACCAAACAATCTCATATACTTCGGATTCCCAAGAGCCCTAACCGAAAGCAACCTAGGGTTAAGCTTAAATCATGCATAAACCCTTCAAAACCAACATTCGAGTAACAAGAATACCAAAACACACTTCCTTAACCCCATTTCATCCATTTCAATCAGTGGATTTCAGCCTTAACAGAAGATCCCAAATTAAAACCAAAAAACCCCAAATTTTAACAAAAGAAAATGGAGAGGGAGGAGTAGAAATCACTTACCAGCTTGAATCGAAGCTTCAAAGGTTTGAAAATCACTTATAGATGCCGGAAAACATGAACCCTAGCAGAGCTCCTCCGTTCTTCTTTGTCACTCCTTTCGTTTCTTTCTTTCCTGTTCGTCTAAAATGAGCCAAATTTAAACAAAAATCCCGACTCTCACCGCGACCTCAGCATACCTCACTGCGGCTCAACCAATTATCAGCCGGAAAGAGCTACTGGACATGCTCTTGCTGTGGCGGCCCTGCTTCTTGCCATGGCGTGGAGCTCTTTCAGACTCCACTTGAACCTTCCTCCGTCTTGTTTTCCTTTGGTCCTACACACAATGCTAAAACAATATCATGAGAGGTGTTACATTCATGGGTGATACGATTGTACTGCATGACCCTATATGTAGGAATGGAGGAATCAGAGTGTGTAGTGGAAGCAAACCTAAGAAGTACATGGATAGGATACAGGAAAAGCTATAAGCCATCAAGAATGAAGGGGTCTATCCATAAGCAATATCGTTGGAGAAATGAAGTGTAAATATAAAGAATGTGGAAAAGAATGACATAAGATCAAAACGATGTGTTTGAATGGAAATAAAAATATTATGCTAAAGATGAAAAGAGAATTGGAAGGACTCTTCTAAGTATGTAAATAACTAACGGCTAGCTCATCAGTACAGAGGTCTTGTGAGATCATGGGATTACTTGGAAGAGTGACTTTGCAGCAAGGGAACATTGTTGAGACATTGGTGAATTTGTTTTGATGATGATAAAGCTATGAGAATTTTATAGACGTTAATGATGCAATAGTTTTCCCTATGCTTTTGGCAGTGCCATTTGGTTATGAAAGGGATGATCTTTCGTCTAAAATGATCTTTTATATAGTGTGGACACCTACGCAGTTTAGTGGGATTAACCCTCGAAATGCCTGGTGATGATTTTAATTTGGATAATGTCAAAGGTGTAGTAAAGAAATTCTCTTAGGCACAAAAAACGTGGTTAATCCAACACAAACTAGTAAGTTATGGAAGGAATCAATATTGACATACAAATTGATGCCAAAGAGAGATGGTGATATGGAGAACAAGAGGTGATGATATAAAATTTTGAATAGTAATTCATGTAGTGAGAGAAATATTGACAAGGAGTCAGATTGATTGAATTATCAATTGAGGTGATCATTTGTTTGACAAATCTCAGTTTCAGTGGTATGGAGAGAGAGAGAGCTATCGGTTGAAGAGGAATTTGTGAATGAAGTAGTAAGGAGGTTTGGTAGTTGATGATTGCCAAAAAGGATTGATGCGTATGGATTTTGCATTCAAAGGGATTATATCTTGTAGTGGGACATGGACAAGTGGTTGTTATTTTGAAAAAGTTGTGAGAAAATGAAGTTTTCCTCTAAATATAGTCATAAGAAGTGAATTTTGGATGTTATAAAGTAATTAAGACAAGCTATGGAAATTGATGATGTTTGACTAATGGAGCCTTGTCAGTATAAATATGGTGGTTGCTGTGATCTAAATCTTAAGAGAAATGATTGGAGGCAATTAGTCATTTGTGTAGACAAGTGAGAATGTGAGTAAGTAAGGGAGAAATTCAAAAGTTGAGGCAAAGGGGTCGTATGCCTTAGAAGTTTTGTTTGAACAATTGGGTGAAAAGTTTGTTTTGGGGTGAAGGAGCTCACGTTGAGGTATTTATCCAACCTAACTTATATTTAGGGATATGACAAAGACTTGACATTATAGTTGATTACTCGATGTAAGTGGCATGGATTTATGGATGTTAAAGTGAAGTAGGAGAAAGCAGTTTATCCTATTAAGGTGTCATGGAAAGTTGATGTCAAGAGAAGCTACTCAAAAGTGGAAGAATTAATGTGAAAATAGTATATTTGTTCATAGTTGAGGTTAATGTTTCTAAATTTCAAAGACGAAATTTCTTTTAGGGAGGGGAGAATGTAACAAACCTCATTACATTATCTTAGACTTAGTCTCAAGCTAACGGGAAGTATACTTAGTGAATGTGCAGGACTGAAAGATCAGGATGGAGGAAGAATCAAAAAGAGACAGAAGCACTCCACACTGCGGTGAGAAGCAGGGTTGCCATGGTGAACGAGCTGAAATTTGTATAAGTTTTTTTGGATAGAAAGGCTCCACGCTACAGCAAACTTATCACCCACCATGGTATTAGATGTCGGATGTCTTTATATGAGAACAGTTTCAGTCAACAAAAATAGAAAGAATCGGAGGGAGAAACAGAGGAGCTATGCCAGACATGTCAGACCTGGGGAGATAATTTTCAGACTCAAGAGGCTTTAATCTTGGTTGGTAAGTGGTTCTTACTTTCCCTCCTCTCTTTTCTCTTCAGTTTTTTGGGTGGATTTTCGGGTATATGCATGGGAATCCCAATTAGGTCAAGATTCCACCAATTAAAATGGATGTAATGGGATCAATGAGGTGTTATTTAGTGTTATTGATACTCTTGGTACGAGTTTTAGAGGGAGTATGTATGAATTATACCAAATTCTAGGTTGATTATGGTTGAGGATGTATAGAGTTTGAATTGTATATGAATGATTATGATTGGAATGGTCATTTGAAGCTCATTGGTATGTGTTTAGGTGGTTGGATTCTTGGGTAAAACTTAAATTGTAAAATTATGGATATTGGTTAAGTATGCAATGTATTAATTGAAGGTATTATGATATTGTAGTGGTTGTTTGACCGATCAGAGGAGTTCAATTTGTTGTTTGTGCTTCGAAGTCTTGTGAGAACCCATGTATGTGGTGTTGGCAATTTAAGGTAACCAAGTGTTTGTAATATATGTGTTTTATGTTGATATATATATATGTATATATGCATGTTCCTATTGATACCACAATATTGTTTGTGTATGTATATGGTTTCTTCTACATATTGTGGTATCCACACGGCTATTTGAAGTATGAGTCTTAATCTTGTTACTTGTATATGATGATGATAAGTATGGTGTTGTATATATGTATATGTGATTTTGTAGCATCCCCACATGATTGCATGCTAGTATGATCATGTTGATGACTATGATGATGATTGTATAGTATTAGAGGCACGTTAGCATGGCATTGACATCGTCACCATTTGATGCATAATGTGAGGTGGATGTTGAGGTGATGATGATATGAGATATGAGGATGAAATGATATCATGTGATGATATGATGAAATATCCCTACCACTGAATCCTCTTCTAACATCAGGAGAGTTAAGTGGCAGTGAATTTGGGGATTCATCTTCCCTAAATTACTATAAATTTGGGTGGTCTAAGGGAAGGAGAACCATAGTCTAATTACTAGTGTGACCTTTGGCCAGGTTACACTAATTTGATATGAGCTTGGTAATGTCCCAGAATTGGTCTTCACCGACTGTTGGAAAGGAATCATCTATCGAGTATTATTATGTTGTTACTAGCTTTTGGTTTGAGCCGTGTAAGAGGAAGACATACATACCATGATATTTTGCATTGCATTACACTATATGCATAATTGTGTGGACTGAAGATATTGTTGTATGTGTGTGTTTTTTCCTATTATTGAGACTTTATCTCACACCCTTTGTGGCTAATATTTCAAGTGATGACTTTGGTACTAGTCTAGAAAAGGCCAAGGAGAAGTAGTCTCTCCAAGGTGTAACCTTCCTGGACAAGTTAGTTGTGCTATTTAAGACCTGTGTAAATTGTCCTTGGGTGCCAAATTGCCTTTGGTGGCAGTTGGGGTCTGTAGGTTGTGTGTTTTTGGCCAAAAAGAGAGCAAATCAATCATGGGCATCCAAAATTTCCATACGGAGATGGATTAAGGTGAAACCAGTGTCTATAGTTAGATTTGAATAATATTGACCGGTAGGAATTGGATTTAGGTCAATCAAAAGTTGGAGCACAAAATTGTGTGTCAGAAGTTCTCCTGAAAAATCAGGAATTTGCTGATATATAATTTGATACAGGCGCCATGGTGCCAAAAGTTTGGGCACGGTGCCAAGGGCTACTGCCTCTCTCAGGCTCACTACTACAAAAATGGGCTTTCTAGGCGGTTATTTTTTACTTTTCTTGACGGTCCTCCTTTTGTAGGCGGTTATAGAGATAACCGCCTAGCTTTTGTAGGCAGTTATAACTATAACCACCTACAAAAAGTAAGCTTTTATAGGCGGTTATACAAATAACCGCCTACAAAAGATATCAATTTTTTTAAAAAAAATATTTTGATATTGGATTAATCCAATATCAAAATATTGACCTATTAAATTCATTGATAAAAAAATATTATATTAAAAAATATCTACAAATTAATATCAATTTTATTAATAAACCAAGGAAATTATAAACACTAATCCACAAAAGCAAAAACTAGAAAAAAAAAAAGCTAGGAGACAACTTAAACAATGAAAAAAAACATCTAACATACAATCTATCAGATACAATGACAAAAACAAATCAAAAGTAGCAAATAGCAAGGATTAACCAAACTGAATTTAAAATCTTTGATCTTCTTCATATGTAGAAATGTCAGGCTTGCCAAGATTGTTCCATATATACACCTAACATAAACAGAAAAATCAAAAGAACTCTAGGATATTCAAAGCATTAACAACCATACTTTATGCAAATATAAATGGCACATATCAGTTTGATTGCTTTGCTTAATAACTGCATTAGCTGAAAAGTAAATCACATTCCTCAAGAAAGAAATTACAAGGAAATTAACAATAAACAGATATAATATATATAGAAGCAGAAATTTGAGACTATTTTCTTTTGTAGAAAAGGAAATCATCAATGTATATATTAAAACCAAATTCTTGAACTCCTGTTACTTTACTATAGAAAATATTTTTTGATTATAGAATTACATGCAATTAATTTGAGTTCTTTTTTAGTTATCTTGACACTTGTGCATTTAATGCACATGATATCTTCTAGTTAATAAAAAAGCAAAACAACAGTAAATGCAACAAATAATAATATTAAGAAATTAAGTAACCACTATATAAAGAGGAAGCATCTACTAGTGAGTAATGTAAAAAAGGAAAAATTCACTATACCTTTATACACCTTGTTTTTACCATAAACTCACGGGCAAGATGCTGGATTGGTGCTGGTTCAAGTGAATGTAAAACAATGCTCCTGTCCAGAGGGTCTCCAGGAACAATGGCCCAATGATAAAAAACTAAGAGGAAAAATGCCTGACTTTGTGTATGGTATCTCAAATCCAAAAGACTCTATCATGGGCAAAAATGCCTGAGGTAAGAGATGAGGAAAAAGTCAGTAACCTATTTTTCAGATGCACAAAACAAAATTCAGCATATCCTCTATGTCATTGTAATTATAAAGAAGCAATTTCTACACAAACAGATTGCATATATAAACTAGCCACCAACCTTGACAATATAAGCTAGGGTGCCTGGTTGAGGAACATCAGCTATGACATGTCCTCATCATCGAGATAGCACAGTGTGGATTGCAGAAACACAGTCCATTGGTGTTTGAATCTAAATAAACAAAGATAATAATAAATTTAACACGCCATCAAAGCAAGTTTCAACTTTCTATATTAGGTAGGAGTCATAGCTCATCACATTACTTGTTCTCCATTACTATTATCAATCAGTGACAAGCACAAAAATTGTATTGCCTTTTATATGATAATATTGTTCCTGCCGTATTTTATTTAATGGGTCTTATAAAATTACCACCATACATTAGTAGAAAACAAAGTTAAATTTGATCACCACATGTAAACCAAAGAGATGAGCATGGGAATGAGACTACCGGAATGTTATAGACAAATGCATGAAATAGTGTAAAAATCAAGCACTCTTACCAACCTATTACTATTATTCCTTTCTGAGAGCCACACATTCCAAAAGTCCATCAACTTTTGACTGAAAAAATAGTCCAAGAAAAAATTGAGTAATTTTTTTAAGAAAGAATCGGTCTAGCAAGTTGAATAAATGAATCAACATGTATCCTATGTCATGTCATCCTGGGTTAGATCTAAGTTGCTAGCACCACAACATTTAGATAGCCTCAGAGCCATAAACAATGTCGCAGCAGCCATTTGTGCTAGTATAATACAATATTTATAATCAAGAAAAATAATGATATTAAATCTTCTTTAACTTTGGAACTAATATTACTGAAGTCATGTAAAATTTGAAAGGACCAAGGCCGTTTGGTACCAATGATTCATTGCATAAAAATACGTTATATAATATTTTGATTATCTTGATTATCATATTTTTAGAAATATAAATATCACTTTGTGATTATAAATTATTTTTTAAAAAAATTCTGTGAAGTCTGAATTTAAGATGAGAGCTTAAAATTGAAAAGGAAGGAGGTCACGTGATTGTTGCAGAAGGAGGAGGAGGGATGAGCAATAATAATTAATGAGAGGAGTCATTCTCACATGTATTACCTGCTCTCCTTTCTCTTGTCCGTATCCAACAAAAACTAATATGCCTCTATTTTATGCCCTTCTCACTTTGTGTTATGTCCCATTCATGTTCCACCTTCCATAACTCCATATCCCTCCCTTTCTCTAGATATTTATTTTCCCCCCTCCTTCTTTAGAGCATCATACTCTATTCCATACAAATAGGCTTCTACAATATCTATCACTCTTGGTCTCAGTACACTTACATGTAGGTCCTAACACTCATTTTGGAAAGGTAACCATTCACCAATTTAAGAATATAATCTTTATTCAATTTTAATGACTTGTAATGTCCACAATAGAAAGAAATTGCAGTATTATCCTGATCTTCCAACCTTTTGGTATGGTGAATCAAAAGCCAGAAAAAAGCATAACAAGCTAAACTAAATATCCTTTCAAAAGATCATGCCTTAGCTCTTATAGTCTTAGTACAGCTCCAAAGCAGCTAGTTAATGACCATCATTCTATACTATTTCCTACAAAGAAATGGCAGATAGAAAACCATGTGAGAAAAGAAACAGATAACAGAGATGCATCAATGGCACGAAGTAATGGAATATTTGAACCTACAAAATGCCTCGTGAGAGGATGGGCATGATGACAATGACTTCAACTGTGTCAGAAACCCAAACCCACAAATCCACATGTCTTGTTATGAATTTCTATGAATTGAAACTGAACTTCTTGTGATGACAAAATCACAGCATTTGTATTATTTGAAAAAAAAAGATTAATTCTACATGCCAGTATAAAAAAAGGTAAAAAGTGCTTGATGGTCCAAATACTAGATTGCATCACCTTTCAGTAAAGCAGCAAGAGGTTTCTTATTTTCAGTGCTTGATGGTCCAATTGCGTCATCTAACAATGACGCAGAGTAATGGTCTACTTTAAATTTTCCAAAAACCTTCTTTAAATATAGTTTGCAATTTTATTTCCAATGGTAGTACTAAAACTAAAAGCCAAGTTGGAAACTAAAACTAAAACAGAGCATTTTTTAGTCAACATACTAATATTTATTATATAAATATAAATCATTACAGGCAACAACACTAAGGAAAAATCATTACATGCTCATGTCAAAAACCAACTTTCTAATGCACAATCAAGAAATTCTAGACTACTTGATTCTTAGATAAATAATAATTTCACCAAGAATATAACACCAATGAGATCAAGTTGAACTTTCAATCCAAACACAAAATAATATCAGTCTTACACAACCAGAAATTTGATCACCAAAGTTGATGGAATTTACCCTGTAATTTGCTACAACTATCTCTCAATTTGTTGCACCCAATTAACCACAATTTCAGATCTAATTTGCTGCCATCAAGCATAACCAAATTGTTATAAGTATACTTCTTAAAATACATGGACAGAATTAAAATAGAATTAGCTTTCTCTTTTTGCTTTCAAAGTTCTACATATGTAGGGAAAGGATGGGTAATAATAAATGTTATCGGCCGTTTTAGCAAACATTCATATGTATTAGTATTACTACTACTACTACTGTTATCACTAAATCAAAACTAATAACACTATCATTTGCTTCTACAAAGCATCTAGATGTGCCACTACTTGCTGACATACAAGTAAGTCCAAAAAAATAGAAGGAAAATAAGCCCAAAGAAAATACAAACAAAATCTGAAACTCAAAGGTTCTTTTGATCTCTAAAAGTGGTCATATGTGTATGATTTCCTTACCAAAAATTGAGCATTGGTTGCTTTACACGTACTTAATGTTTTGAGCTTAAAGGTTGTGATATGAATATGATTTTCCATAAGAAAGGCCCTGGTTTAGTTGCTGTACATATTAATTATTTGTTTAAAACTTCCAAAGATGGCCGTGGGCTCTTCACTTTTCCTTCTAGTAATCTTTGGTTTAATTGCTTAATGAAAATTTTCTTTGCTGTAAAATATGTTTAGCATGATCTAGGCTTAATTTCTGGCTTGGCTTTTGGCCTAAATGATTAGTTAAGCTTTGTATCATGTATTAACACGATATAGCATGAATTGAGTCAGTTTCCTAGTTTGGGTTTGGATTTAAATCAGCCTCATAATGCAGCCATTCTATTCTTTTAAATTAGTGTCATAATGCTGTTGTTCTGTTCTTTTAGTTTGGGTTTGGTTGAAATTGGGTTTATACCACAATTCCTAGCATGGATGTATTTTACAGGACAATGAAAATATTGCCACCTCCATTTTACTGGACATTTTGAAGCAGCAATTATCACATGGTTAAGTTCAAGCATACCTTGTGTCAGAAAAAAGACAGTATCAGCATACCTCAAAATTAGGCCATGAAGTTAATTCCTCAGCTAGCATCTTGAGAGCAACTCTATTCTTTGGGATTTTTCCTTCATTCACCTACCAAACAAAGGGTCACACTTTTTACCTTTAAGGAGAAGTCAAGCAAATGAAATTATGATCATACTAGTATCGATGTATCTATTAAAGGTGTCAAGGTGGCATAATGCAATAACTAGTGATAGAAATAAGATCTATTAGTCCAGTTTCTTAGTTACGCATGGCACAGTTATAAAAGGCCAAACTTACTTCCTCCAAAATAGCAACAAGATCATCCCTTGTTGGGGCATCAAGATCTTCAATGCAAAGCAATCTTCTTCTTTCAAATTCTCTGGGATCCTCAATCATTATTGTTAATTTAACCTATATATAGAAAAAAGAAAGAATCAACGGATCATTACAGGCAAGGTCGCAAGGATTATATAATTTGGGAGTGCAACTGCGCAGTAAACAAGAATGAAGTTAAAAAAAAATTCAAGTTCAAAAAATTTCAGTGATTTTCAAACTCTGACAGAAGGGATGAACTTGTACAATTTTTAGAAAACCCTAGCAATTGAAGGAGATGAGCACTGTTAAGCTCAGTGGGTGTGCTTCTTAAAGAGTGAGGAATAAGAAGGAAAGAGCATGGTGGGAGCAAGTGGAACTTGCTAGGAGGACTTCGTATGCACTCGGTGGAGCATGGCATGCGAGCAAGCGAGGATAAAAGGAAGGAAAAAGACGGCAAGGACGAGAGGAACTCGATGAATGGTAGAGAGCAAATGTGAAAGTGTGAACTTAGATCTGGCGACGGTGAAAAGCATCCACGGAGGTGAGCACGCTAAACCAAGAACGAGAATGGGGAGAGCAAGAAGGAAATGCCAATGGAGAGGACGAGTTTCGGAACAAAGCTGAGGAAAAGAATGAGTTTAAGGGATTTTTTTTTAAAACAAAAACAACAAAGAAAAAGTAGGCGGTTATAACTAAAGATCGTCTACTATTCTTTTAAATTATTTAAAGAAGCATCGCCGGTAATATCTAAAACCACCTACTTCTCTTTTAATTTTTTTTGTTAATTTTTTGTTATATCTTTGTAGGCGATTAGTTAAATAACCGCTTATAAAAATTTATTTTTGTACTTGATTGTTTTATAACCGTCTACAAAAGTTTTACACCCTACTTTTATAAGCGTTTTCTAAAATAACAGCCTACTTTAATGCGTCAAAAAATGTTATTTTTGGCATAGTGGCTGTAGCTCAGACTTATAGTGGTTCTGACAAGAGTTTTTCTATGTTTTTGCGGTTTTAGGAGTTGTTTCGAGGTGTTTAGGAGTAGGTCGTTACATGAACCATAAAGTGCATGGTTTAACTGATAAGATGTTATATCAGTTTAGTCAAAGGTTTCAAATTCTAATCCTAGAAATGTTGCTACATTAAATACTCGGTGGTAAAGTTTGCCATCCAAAAGGATTTGACTTAGTTCGATCCGGACTAGTCTATGCTCCAATAAATTTTCTAGTTAAGGTGAAATAGGCCAAGATACCAGGTGCACATGCAAAAAAAAATTGACCCACATGTGAAAATAATTTGTTATCCTAAGGAATATTTTGGTTTGAGTCATAAGAACGTAAAATTGACGTTCTAAGAGTTCTCTTTCATTTTGGAGCCTATGTAGCTCATTTGGTTTTACAAATGAAATGGAATGGAAGGGAGAATAAAATGAAAAAAAAATGCTTTTTTGTGGATACAAAAAATTTATAAGATACCATTACTATTGAGTAATGAAAACATGTGTATAATATATATCTTGATCCGTGTAATATGGAAAAAACATTTTTATGAAGTTCCACCAAATGGGCTCTTAAATTTGGATTAATTAATTGATTGCGTTGAATATCAAATAGCCGATCAATATAGAATATAAAATTTATAAGAAACTGCATTATAAATAAAAGATATTACATATTCTAAAAATAATAATATAAATGCCAAAACAAATCATATGGATGTATAAAATGTAATTCAATAACTTACCAAAAGAAATTTTGTTTTTCTTCTTACCACAAAAATATTACTGAACCAACGAAATGTAAAGACATCCCATTATTATAAGACCCTTTTTCTTTATCACCTTAAAAAAAAAAAAGGAAAAGTGTCCTATCGTATTTTCAGAATTTGAAATAATACTAACCCATATAGATACAAAGTAGTACGAATGAGTGTGCATGTACAATTATGGAACGTATATCATGTCATATGTTGTATTTGATACATGCATGTCTACTTTTTAAAAAATGTCATTGCTTTATAGATTCAAAGTGATGATGATAAAAAATATAATTCTGTAAATGGGATTCATATGTTTTTTTTCTAATATACATCATCCTTTTTTTCCTATTTATATTCCAACCTTAATATGATCAAGTAAAATCCAATATGAAGTCGAGAATAATTGTAGTTTAACAACTCTTTATAAGTCGAAATCAATATCATCACTTATGAGTTTAAAACAAAATATTTTGGTTAAATTATTTAAAATCAAAATCATAAATATAGATAGATATAGCTGGTCATGTATATTAATGCAGTTATGTGGAACTATCATTACATTAATTAAGTTATGTCTCAAGACTAAAATTAAGGGCCAAGACTAATTAATCATCTTGTGTTTGACCGTACTACAAGGCATTTCTTCATCGATGAGGAAACTCCCAATGAATATTATGATTTGGATAGTTTATGATTTTTTGTCGACGCGCCAAAAGAAAGATTTTTTATATAGACCACATCATTAAGGAATTAATTAATTAATTATTATACTCCCTCCGGTCCTATATATATATAGGACCTTTTGTCTTGGTCCTAAATATAAGATCCTTTACAATATACGAGGTGGTATTTATTATGTATTTCTAAAAAAATGCCCCTATTTAATGTATTGAAAGAAAAAAGAGAAAGATTAAATAAGGGTAGTTTTGGAAAAAGGTTGAAATTTTTGGAGAAATTGAGGTAGTTAATTAGTTTTAACTCCTTTTTTTAATTCGCATGATTCGATTAAAATGATCTTATATATAGGACCAGAGGAAGTACATAAATTCATAAATGTCTTGTTTACTGAAACTGTGACAATGCTTAAATTTGTAAGCCTAGTGGATCTGCTTGAAAAAATATGTATGACATTAAATTAAATTAATGTTTAGTTAGAGAAATATTTTCCTTTTTCCTCATACCAAAGGTCAGAATATGAAATCTTATGGTGAAGCCTTCAAAGGCTTACCACGAGGATCGAAGTTGCTGGTTAGTTGGAGAAATGTTTTGTTTTGTAAGAATTTATGATTTTTGCAAATATCAATAGATGATCTAGATTTCTAAAATAAAAAATTAATAAAATCAATATCATTCATATCTTATTTAGACTGTGCAAATTATATATACACATAATTTTTAACGGCGGATTCATCAGTGAAAGTTTTATCCACATTTAGTGACGGTGCACAATAGTTTTGTTTTTTGGTTTTTTTTTTTGTAGTATGTCGCCTATTTTTGGATGATATGGAAGGAATCCTATTATTTAATGGTGAAAAAAAGCTTGTTTCATTAATCAATTACGAATTAAGTGGAAGAATAAAGTAAATTTGAGTCTCAAGTCTTTGAAGACGCTAAATTTTATTACTTCCAAATTATTATTATTATTTTTATCTTTTTTTTTCAGTATGCACCAAATAACCTGTGCCTAATTTCACTTGATTAGAACTCTTAAAAATAGACATGTATTATATGCTTTTTTTTTTTAAAGGTTAGTAGTATTCTAATTTTGTGTATCATATTCTTTTAGCATTTTTTTGACCAGTTATTCTTTTAGCATCAATCACACAGGACTGACAATGTTGCAAAGAATCGCCTTGTTTTGTTTTGTAATTTGTTTCTATTGATTTAGTAAACGTAATACTTGTCCATACAAGTATTTTAGCTGTGCATGATGAAAGAGACCACTGCTGATAAGAGAGCACTGACTTTTATTGAACCATACAATTTTGTTTAAAAAGAAAACATCTCAGGGAAAATTAAAATCAAGGATTAATTGATTTTAAAAAATTTATGGTCCTTCTTACGACCAAGTCTTCCTAAAATTAGAAATGGGCTTTTTTTGTTACAAGAACCGGACATTTTGAAAGTTATAACCAATTTCAAAATTTAAATTATCAAATATAAGGGTGGATGGGAGTTAGGATTATTACAGTAAATTAATTTATTTTAAAACAATATGGTTAGACTGTGCAAATTATATATAAACATAATTTTTAATGACGGATTCATTAATGAAAGTTGTAACCACATTTAGCGACGTTCCATCACTTTTATAGTATGTCGCCTGTTTTTGGAAGAGATGCAAGGAATCCTATTATTTAATGGTGAAAAAAGCTTGTTTCATTAATCAATTACGAATTAAGTTGAAGAATAAAGTAAATTTGAGTCTCAAGTCTTTGAAGACGCTAAATTTTGTTACTTCCAAATTATTATGATTATTTTTATTTATTTTTAGTATGCATCAGATAACCTGTGCCTAATTTCACTTCATTAGAACTCTTAAATAAAGACATGTATTATATGCTATTTTTTTTAAAGGTTAGTAGTATTCTAATTTTGTGTATCATATTCTTTTAGCATTTTTTTGATCAGTTATTCTTTTAGCATCAATCACACAGGATTGACAATGTTGCCAAGAATGGCCTTGTTTTCTATTTAATTTGTTTCTATTGAATTAGTAAACGTAATATTTGTCCATACAAGTATTTAATTTGTGCAAGAAAGCAGGGGCGGACCTACGTACAAGCTGGGAGGGCCCTTGCCCCCCTCCCCCTCCCCCTCCCCCTCCCCCTAACCTCCTATCCTTTCCCTTTTAAATAGATAATATACACTCACATACACATAATAATATCATATATTTACAGTTGGCCCCTCCCCATCCCTACACACACATGCACATTCAAGTTATATATATAATAAACACTATATACATAATAAATAAATATATAATATATACATTATATATATTATTGATATGTTTAAAAAGAAATAAAATACAAATTTTATTAGTTTATTAAAATATTTTTACCATTGACTAATATTAACTTTTCATAAAAAAAATTATACTTAGTATTTATATTACACATATTTAAGATTTTTTAAAAATTTGGACCCCCTACAATGTATAGTCTGCGTCCGCCCCTGCAAGAAAGAGACCACTGCTGATAAGAGAGCACTGAATTTTATTGAACCATACAATTTTGTTTAAAAAGAAAACATCTCAGGGAAAATTAAAATCAAGGATTAATTGATTTTAAAAAAAATTATAGACTTTCTTACGACCAAGTCTTCCTAAAATTAGAAATAGACTTTTTTTGTTACAACAACCAGACTTTTTGAAAGTTATAACCAAGTCCTAACCAAAAGATTTTTTTTTTCCAAACTTAAAATTATTTAATATATGGGGGGATTGGAGTTAGGGACAATTACAGTAAATTAATTTATTTTAAAACAATATGGTATGGGTGGATTATATGATATCTATATCCATAAAATTTAGAACTTGTTTGTTTCAGCTGTTTTTTAAGGAAAAATCACTATTTTATATGAAAAATCATTGTTAAAATTTTGTATGTTATTTGTTTAAACTTTTGAAAATAATCAAATTCTTAAAAAAAAGGAATTTTTGTGATTATTTTGAAAAGCTACTCTGAGTAGCTTTTTTTAGCTTTTGAAAAAAGCTGCTACGAAAAATGAAAGAGAAAATGAGAAAGAGGCAGAGATGCAAAAATATAGCTTTAAAAAACTTCAAAATGAAAAAAAATTCTCTCAAGAGAATATTAGAACACAAACTCTCTTGCTTGTTCAATTTAAAATGTGCTTCTTTTATTTTAACTAAGAACAAAATAATTTCAATTTTTCATAATATATTTAAACAATTAATCATTTTTTTAAACAATATGAAAATTATTTTTTTAAAAAGTTTAAACAAATGGGCTCCTAATCATAACTATAAAAATTGGACTCATTACATTCCCTCTCCTTACAATAACAAAACAAAAATAACTAATTATTGAAAGTTTTTAGGATAAAAGATTGACCTCATGATTCGGTCTAACCCGGTTTATCTTGGTTGGCTCGACTAAATATAGTGTTAGATTGGGTTGTGTCATGTCATAGGCCAAAACCATAAACTCTATTTTTTCCATCTAGGTTTTTGTCCAGCTCTAACCTAGTCCAACCCATACACAACCATAATGGAAACCCTGACAAATCCAAATGAATTAAAATGATGAAAGATGTGGTGACACCAAAGACAAATAAATTAACATCACTTCATTAATAAAAGTTTTTTTATATAACAGTTTGGGCGCAATGCCAAGGGCTACTGCCTTTCCCAGGCCGTGTATGACATCCGGGAGCTGATAATGGCGGGACAAGAAAGGGGGTGTGAGATAAAAAGTGATGAGGCACAGACAAGGAGCGACTCCTGGTAGGTTTCTTAGCGGGAGGGGCATATGAATGAATTGAATGCATACTAGAACGAGAGGAATCTAGAGGCTGTATAGGTATAGGACTATACTGTTAAGTATAACTTAAAGGAATTGATAGATACTACATATACCAACAAGGTACACCTACCTTTTCAGTAGCCTATCCCTTAAGAACTCCTCATTTAAGCGTGCTTGACTTGGAGCAATTATGGGATGGGTGACCTCCTGAAGGAGATGCGTGAGTGAGGATAAAGCACACCAAAATGGCTTGTGTTGGTTTATGGGGACAATCGTCAATCCCAAAGAAGCGGTTGGACGTTACAGTTGGTATCAGAGACCGGCCTTTCTTAGTATGGTATGGTCCGAGGACGAACCACACAAAAGTTGGTGGACATGTGACATTCAAGCGCTGATGAGGGCGGGGAGTGATCGTCGGTGCAAGAAAGGGGGTGTGAGATAAGGCACGAACAAGGAGCAGCTCCTGGCAAGCTTTTAAGCGGGAGGGGCATATGAATGAATCAAATGCATATCAAAATGAGAGGGATTCAGAGACTATATAGGTATGAGACTATACGGTTAAAGATAACTTAAAGGAAATAATAGGTACTACCTACACCAACAAGATGCACCTACCTTTTCGATAGCCTATCCCTTAATAACTTCTCAGTTAAGTATGCTTGATTTGGAGCAATTCTGGGATGGGTGATCTCCTAGGAAGGAAGTGTGTGATTGAGGATAAAGCAAGCCAAAATGGCTGGTGTTGGTTTGTGGGGACAGTCGTCAATCTCAAAGAAGCGGCTGAAACACCCTACCAACTCTCAATCTTGAAACCTTGACCAAATACTTTAAATACCTCCAGTGTACAAATAAACCACTCCAAAGCTTATCTCCAAAAGCACTAAAACCTTGAAAAACTCTCAAAAAGCAACAGACTGAATTAGGGCCGTTGCCAGCTACAGTGGTGCTGCGGCTCCGTGTAATACCCCTCCTAACTTTGTTTTGGCATTGTGTGTAGAACCAGAGGAAAACAAGATGGAGGAAGGTTCAAGTGGAGTCTGAAAGAGCTCTACGCCGCGGTGAGAAGTAAGGCCACGATGGCAAGAGTGTATCCAGTGGCTCTTTCTAGCTAAAAATTGGTGGAGTCGCGGCGAGGTGTGTTAAGGCCGCGATGAGAATTGAGAATCTTGTTTAAAGAAGAATTATTTCAGATGAATAGGAAAGAAAGAAACGAAGGGAGCGGCGGAGGAGAAACGAGGAGCTTTACTAGGGTTTGGAGTTTTCGGCCATTAGGAGTAGTTTTTGGCCTCTGGAAGCTTGGATTCAAGTTGGTAAGTGATTTCTACTCCTCCCTCTCCATTTTCTTCGATTGAAATTTGGGGTTTTTCGGTTATAAGTTGGGATCTTCGGTTTCGACCAAAATCCACAGATTAAAATGGATGAAATAGGGTTAAGGAAGTGTGTTTTAGTATTATTGCTTGGATGTGAGTTTTGAAGGATTGATGCATTTTAAGGTTGTTTTCAATTAGGGCTCTTGGGAATTCGAAGTGTATATGATTGTTTAGTGTTTGAATGGTCCCTAAGAGCTTAATGATACATGAAAGGGGTGTTGGAACCTTGGGTTAGGTTAAAGTGGTTGAATTGTGAAATTTGGATATTTTGTATGTTATGATAATTAAGGTATTATGGTATTGTTAAAGTTGTTTGGCTACTCAGAGAAGGCTAGTCATGGGATTGGTGTTCAAGAAAGCTTGCGGAACTTGTGTGAGCGTGGTATTGACAACTTGAGGTAATCGGGTATTTTTTTATATTGTATTGATTATATTATATGATAGTATGTATATTTGTGTATATATGCATGTTTCTTTCATACCACGATATTGATGTGTTTGTGTGTACTATTTTCTATATATATCATGGTATGCACACAACTAGATGATGATTATGATGATGATATTGACGTGATATGGCATGATGCATACATGACATTATGATATGATGATGATGATTATATGATGATACATGAGCATCACCACATGACATTGTGAGATTGGGATATATGGTGGATTGGGTGGTGATGATGTGATGATGATATGATGTATGAAAATATACATATATGTTAGAGAGGATAAGAATGGATTATATATGTTAGGGAGGATAAGGATGACTTATATATGTTAGGGAGGATAAGGATGAAATATATATATATATATTAGGGAGGATAAGGATGGGATCCCTGCGAGGGAAACATGCTTTCCATTCATTTCACATTGCATTCATGAGTTCCATAAGATATATGTATATATATGTGTGTGTGGTTGTTCCCAGTTACTGAGACATTGTCTCACACCCCTTTCTCATAAACTAACCTTTTAGGTGACGGTTCTGACCTAGTCCTGAGAAGCCGAAGGAGTAGCAGCAGATTTGTGAATACTAGGTCTATGTAGTTTGTGTGTCATTTGGATATGTATCTCGTGCCAAGTAGGATAAAAGGTTCTGTAATGAATGTATGACATTGTAAGGATTGTTGTGGCTGAATGTTGTATGTATGGTTATGTATATGATGCGTATGTTATATTGTGATGTTTACATGGTTTTGGATGTTGAGATGTTAGTATGGTATTGTTTGTGAGCCCAGAGTAGATTTGGGCCTAGTTGGTGTGTTTTAGGGCCAGTAGCCCGTTTTGTCAAATGTGGTTTAAGGGGGTCAAATCTCAGAGAAAGGGTTCCTTTGAGGTAAAACCTCTTTGGACAACTTGATTTGGGGGTTTTGGACACGTATGAATGGTATTTGAGTAACCATTTGCCTTTGGTGGCAACTAGAGATGGTTAGTGGTGAGTTTTGGTCAATAAGTGGTCAAAATAGTGTCAGGGGTCTAGAATCTCCATACGGAGTTGGATTGAGGTTAAAGTGGTGTGTATGGATAGATTAAGACTAAATTGACTTGTATGAGTTGGAACCAAGTCAATCGGAGGTCGGAATATAAGCTTTTCCGCATCGGAAGTTTGCCCCAGTGGATGAAGTTTGCTAGCATAAGAAACTAGCAGGGGGCGCTGCGGCCCCAGGGTTAGGCTGTGGTGCCAGTGAGGCCAGTAGTGAGTGAAGAACAAGGGAGCCCGGTGCTGTAGAGGTACTGTTGGCCACAGTCTAGTTTTTGGTATTGTTTCGTTCGTTTCCACTGTTTTGGAGTTTTGAGAAGTTGTGTTAAGTTGTTTGGGTTGCGTTTGGTTGGTTTTTGAAGTTTTGGGTTGAGTCAGGAGGTAGGGTGTTACACTCTGACCCTTCAAAGATTCTCTGACGCCTACTAACTTGCTAGCGCCGCGGCCCCAGCATTTGAACTTGTATAAGCAAATTACTAATTTTCTGGGCTAACTTCCAACGCATATAACTTCATGCTCCAATCTCTGATTGACCTGATTCCAACTCCTATAGGTCACTCTCGTCATTATCTAATCATAGACACCAATTTCATTCGAATCCAACTCCATTTGGAGATTCTGGATATCCAACATCATTTTGTCCACTTTTGGACTAAAACTCATAACCTATCACCTCCAATTGTCACCAAAGACAAATAGACACCCAGAGACCCTTCACACAGGTCATATTTAGCTAAACTAACATGTCTAAGGAGGTTTTACCCCGAAGAAACCTTTCCTTTGAGAGTTGACCCCCTTGAACCCTAAAACCACATAATGGGCTATGTGCCTAAAACTCACATACATGGCCCAAAATCATCTTTGGGTTCCCACATATAACCATTCTAGTGCATAGACACCTGCTCCTACATTAATGACTCATACTAAGGTCCATTATCAACATCACACATCTAAACCATTCATGACACCGATACATATCTTGCATAACATCCATCAATATCACTATCATCCCATAACATACAGATAGTACTCCCAGGACTCTCATCCAGGCAACCAGACTATAACTACCTACTTGGCATAGAATTACATAAACTAAATTATAACCACTAATATACTTGGAATTCCGGAGGACGAAAAGACCGATAACTCCTTGATCCTTTCCGAACTAACACTAGAGTCTTCACCTGAAAGGTTATTCATGGAGGTGGGTATGAGATAGTGTCTCAGTAACTGGGGACAACCACACACATACACACACACATATATCTATATATATATACATATATATCTCATACAATCCATGAATGCAATATGAAATGAATGCAATGCATGTCTCTCTCGCACACTGCTAGAACCACGGGCTGTCATCATAATAAGACATTTTATATAGGTAATTCCTTTCCAACAGTCAGTGAAGACTGATTCCAGGACATCACCAAGCTTGTCTCCCATTAGTGCACCCAGCCAAAGGTAACACTAATGTTCGGACCGTAGCTCTCCTTCCCCTGGAAAATCACAAATTGATGGTAATTTAGGGAAGGTGCAGTCTACTGCCGTCTGGTTCACCTGGCCATAGGGGAGGATTTAGCAACAGGGATCCCATTCTTATCCTTCCTAACATATATCATATCATCATCACCACCTATTCCACCATATATCTCAATCTCATAGTGCCATGTGGTGATGCTCATGTCTCATCATCATATAATCATCATCATCATCATCATGTATCACAATGTCATGTATGCATCCTGTAATGTCACATCATCATCATCATTTCTATTTAACATTATAATCATCATCTAGCTGTGTGCATGCTACAATATATGGAAAATAGTACACACAAACACATCTATATCATGGTAGAAAGAAACATGCATATATATACATAGAATATACATACTATCATACAAAATGTACAATATAATACAAATACCCGGTTACCTCAAGTTGTCAACACCACGCACACAGGAGCTTAGGCAAGCCTCCAGAGCACCCATCATGAACTATGTGCTTTCAATTAGCCAATCAATCCATTACAACAATATAATACCTCAATTAACACAACATACCACTTTATCAAAAACCACAATTCAACCATTTAGGCCTAACCCAAATTTCCACCATATTCATACATCATTAAGCTCCTAGAAATTATTCAAATATCAATTAATCCCATACAATTCGGATTCCCAAGAGCCCTAACCAAAAATAAGCTAGGGTTAAGCTCAAATCAAGCATAATCCCTTCAAAACTCACCCCCAAGAAACATACATACCAAATCACACTCCATCAACCCCATTTCATATATTTCAATCGGTGGGATTCGATGAAAATCAAAGATCCCAACCTATACCCAAAAACTCCCAAGTTTAAACTGAAGAAAATGGAGAGAGAGGAGTAGGGATAACTTACTAACCAAGATACAAGCTCTTGAACACTGGAAAACACTCCTATTGGCCAGAAAACTCGAACCCTAGCAGAGCTCCTCATGTCTTCTCTATCGCTCCCTCCGTTTCTTTCTTTTCTTTTCGTCTGAAATGATTCTGATTTAAACCAATCTCTCGACTCTCGCCGCGGCTCTAGATCCACCGTGGCACCACCAGTTTCAGCCGGAAAATGCCACTGGAATTAGCTCTAGCCATGGCGGCCCTGCTTCTCACCGCGGCGTGGAGCTTATTTCTCCTCCACTTAAACCTTCCTCAATCCTGTTTCCTTCAGTTCTGCACACAATGCCAAAGACAAGAATTATGAGGGTTGTTACACAATGGCTCAGCCCTGTTGTGGTTCTAATAAGAATTTTTCTATGTTTTTGAGGTTTTAGGAGTTGTTTTGGGGTGTTTGGGAGTAGGTCGGTACATGAACCACAAAGTGTTTAGTTCAACTGATAAGAGGTTATACCAGTTTAATTAGAAGTTTCAAATTCGAACCCCAGAAATGTGGCCCCATTAAATACTCGGCGGTAGAGTTTGCCACTCAAAAGGATTTGACTCAATTCGATCCGGACTAGTCTGCGCCCTAATAAATTTTCTAGTTAAAGTGGAATGGGCCAAAATTCCAAAAATAATCTGTTATCCTAAGGAATATTTTGGATTCGAATCATGAGAATGTAAGTTTGACGTTCTAAGCGTTCTCTCTCATTTTGGAGCCTACGTAGCTCATTTGGTTTTACAAATGAAATGGAGTGGAAGGGAGAATAAAATGAACAAAATGTTCTTTATGTGGATACCGAAAATTTATATGAGACCGTTGCTAATGAGTAATGAAAACATGTGTATAATATATATCTTGATTCGTGTAATATGGAAAAAAACAGTTTTATGAAGTTCCACCAAATAGGCTCTTAAATTTGGATTAATTAATTGATTGCGTTGAATATCAAATAGCCGATCAATATAGAATATAAAATTTATAAGAAACTGCATTATAAATAAAAGATATTACATATTCTAAAAATAATAATATAAATGCCAAAACAAATCACATGGATGTATAAAATGTAATTCAATAACTTACCAAAAGAAATTTTGTTTTTCTTCTTACCACAAAAATATTACTGAACCAACGAAATGTAAAGACATCCCATTATTATAAGACCCTTTTTCTTTATCACCTTAAAAAAAAAAGGAAAAGTGTCCTATCGTATTTTCAGAATTTGAAATAATACTAACCCATATAGATACAAAGTAGTACGAATGAGTGTGCATGTACAATTATGGAACGTATATCATGTCATATGTTGTATTTGATACATGCATGTCTACTTTTTAAAAAATGTCATTGCTTTATAGATTCAAAGTGATGATGATAAAAAATATAATTCTGTAAATGGGATTCATATGTTTTTTTTTATATACATCATCCTTTTTTTCCTATTTATATTCCAACCTTAATATGATCAAGTAAAATCCAATATGAAGTCGAGAATAATTGTAGTTTAACAACTCTTTATACGTCCAAATCAATATCATCACTTATGAGTTTAAAACAAAATATTTTGGTTAAATTATTTAAAATCAAAATCATAAATATAGATAGATATAGCTGGTCATGTATATTAATGCAGTTATGTGGAACTATCATTACATTAATTATGTCTCAAAACTAAAATTAAGGGCCAAGACTAATTAATCATCTTGTGTTTGACCGTACTACAAGGCATTTCTTCATCGATGAGGAAACTCCCAATGAATATTATGATTTGGATAGTTTACGATTTTTTGTCGACGCGCCAAAAGAAAGATTTTTGATATAGACCACATCATTAAGGAATTAATTAATTAATTATTATACATAAATTCATAAATGTCTTGTTTACTGAAACTGTGACAATGCTTAAATTTGTAAGGCTAGTGGATCTGCTTGAAAAAATATGTATGACATTAAATTAAATTAATGTTTAGTTAGAGAAATATTTTCCTTTTTCCTCATACCAAAGGCCAGAATATGAAACCTTATCGTTAAGCCTTCAAAGGCTTACCACGAGGATCGAAGTTGCTGGTTAGTTGAAGAAATATTTCATTTTGTAAGAATTTATGATTTTTGCAAATATCAATAGATGATCTAGATTTCTAAAATAAAAAAATTAATAAAATCAATATCATTCATATCTTATTTGGACTGTGCAAATTATATATGCCTATAATTTTTAACGGCGGATTCATCAGTGAAAGTTTTGTCCACATTTAGTGACGGTGCATCAATAGTTTTGTTTTTTCGTTTTTTTTTTTTTGTAGTATGTCGCCTATTTTTGGATGATATGCAAGGAATCCTATTATTTAATGGTGAAAAAAAGCTTGTTTCATTAATCAATTACGAATTAAGTGGAAGAATAAAGTAAATTTGAGTCTCAAGTCTTTGAAGACGCTAAATTTTTTTACTTCCAAATTATTATTATTATTTTTATCTTTTTTTCAGTATGCACCAAATAACCTGTGCCTAATTTCACTTGATTAGAACTCTTAAAAGTAGACATGTATTATATGCTATTTTTTTAAAGGTTATTAGTATTCTAATTTTGTGTATCATATTCTTTTCGCATTTTTTTGACCAGTTATTCTTTTTGCATCAATCACACAGGATTGACAATGTTGCCAAGAGTCGCGTTGTTTTGTTTTTTAATTTGTCTCTATTGACTTAGTAAACGTAATATTTGTCCATACAAGTATTTTATCTGTGCATGAAAGAGAGCACTGAATTTTATTGAACCATACAATTTTGTTTAAAAAGAAAACATCTCAGGAAAAATTAAAATCAAGGATTAATTGATTTTAAAAAATTTATAGACCTTCTTACGACCAAGTCTTCCTAAAATTAGATACAGACTTTTTTTGTTACAAGAACCAGACTTTTTGAAAGTTATAACCAAGTCCTCACCAAAAGATTTTTTTTTTCAAAATTAAAATTAATAAATGTAAGGGGGGATTGGAGTTGGGAACTATTACGGTAAATTAATTGATTTTAAAACAATATGGTAATGGTTCATTATATGATATCTATATCCATAAAATTTAGAATCCGTTTGTTTCATCTTTTTTTTAATGAAAAAATCACTATTTTATATGAAAAATTATTTTTAAAATTTTTTAGGTTGTTTGTTTGAACTTTTGAAAATAATCATAATCTAAGAAAAAAAGAAGTATTCTGATTATTTTGAAAAGCTACTCAGAGTAGCTTTTTTTTAGCTTTTGAAAAAAACTGTTGCGATAAATGAAAGAAAAAATAGAAAAGAGGTGGAGATGTCAAAATTTAGCTTTAAAAAATTTCACACGGAAAAAAATTTCTCCCAAAAGAATATTACAATACAAATTTTCATGCTTTTTCAATTTAAAATGTGCTTCTTTTATTTTAATCAAACACAAAATATTTTCAATTTTTTATAAAATTTTTAAATAATTAGTCACTTTTTTAAACAATATGAAAATTACTTTTTTAAAAAGTTTAAATAAATGGGCTCCTAATCAGAACTGTAAAAATTGGACTCATTACATTCCCTCTCCTTACAATAACGAAACCAAGATAAGTAATTATTGAAAGTTTTTACAATAAAAGATTAACCTAATGGCTTGATCTAACCCCGGTTTCTTTCGTGGCTCGGCTAAATATAGTGTTAGAATGGGTTGTGCCATGTCATAGGCCAAAACAATAAACTCTATTTTTTCCAGCTAGGTTTTTGTCTAGCTCTTACCTAGTCCAACCCAACCCATACGCAACCCTAATGGAAACCCTAACAAATCCAAATGAATTAAAAGGATGAAAGACATGGTGATACCAAAGACAAATAAACTAACATCACTTCATGAATTAGTAAAAGGGATGCCAAGTGAATAACTAGGTAGGGCTCAAGGAAACGAAAGAGACATCATTATGTAAGATATAAAGAGCTAACTGCATGCTGAGGATTTAAATGTTTTAATGGATACATATCTCAATTAAACAACGCAAGTGTTGGTCCTCATAGGCTGTTTTATTGTTGATCTCATTCAATATTGAATCAGTCTTCTCAGTTTGTTTTTCTCATAATTAATAATTGTATTGGACGTGCATGAAATGCAAATGTTGGATAATAAGAATTTTCATAAATAAAATTTAGGTGAGTTAAGTCCTAAAAGCTCACCTGGTCATAGTTTATGGCTCAAATAGTGTTTTAAAAGAAATTTATATATTACCTACGAACCATCTAGCTCCATATTAGGAGTGGGATTTGAACCTCTTCCTGAGTGGGCTAAGTTTTGTTCGCGATAATAATAAGATTAATTTGTTGATAATTCTTTGTTGCAAAATGTTATTATAATACACATCCCTTTTTGAATATATATATATATATAGGTTCTGAAAATAAAGATATTTTGAAGGATATTATTGATTTCTTTCATCATAAATGATTTTTATTATAAAAACAAATTTTATTTAAATTTATATTTTTTTTATTTAAACTATATATTTAATTAAATGTACAACAATTAATGCTTTTTTATTATAATATAAATTTTAATAGAAGTATTATAATTGAAATTGAATTACCATGTGAAGTGGGTGCATCACAGGTCTGAGTTTATGGGAGTGTGTGTGTGTGTGTGTGTGTGTGAATATATTGTCAAAGGGTTACTTATATATGGCAATATATTTTGTATTCGTCTCAATACTATATGTTTTGGGAAAGACCAATAAGCAATTATTATATCATGAATATTTTTTAACACAAACTTAATAAAAATTTAATACATTAATTCTTTAAAATTACTTTAAATTTTCCATAAAAATAATTCAATGTCGACCTTACAAATTTGTAAAGTGCATGAACAATAACTATTATGACTAAAGGCAAAGATCTTTTAAATTATATATATATATTAAAATTTTAGAAATATATATGTGTAAGAACTTAATTTATTCTCTCTTTCCTCTATTACTCTCTCTGCTTTTTTTTTTTACAAAAGAAGTTAATAGATCCAGCTAAGCCAGTAGGTTAAACAGTACTGTGAGTAATAAACAGCAATAGATATTGATTTAAATTTTTGGTCCCACTTGTATGTACTAATAAAGATTAAAACTTTTTATCAAAGTAAAGATTAAAACTTTGACTATCACCTAAGTTAAATCCAGATTATCCAGATGTAAAACTGTTATAATGCCATGCACAGTCCCTTATATATACATTGCCATGTTGCCATCTTCACCTGCAAAAATATACTTTGTGTGAACGATATTTTGAAGCTCCGAAGCTCCACACAGCAAAAATGGCTCTTCCTTCTTCTTCTTCTTCAACTTATGCCATTGTTGCCTTATCTTTATTCCTGGTTCTTACAGGGACCTTTTCTGCACATAAACTCCGTGAGAAGTTTTACCGTAATACTTGTCCAAATCTATTTCCCATTGTGAAATCTGTTGTTAAATCAGCTGTGTCCAAACAGCCTGTTCTGGGAGCTGGTTTGCTTCGCCTCTTCTTTCATGACTGCTTCGTCAATGTAAATTATTCCTGTTCCTAAATCTATATATCTCTCTTCCTAGCTGTCGATATTTTTGTCATTTGGGAAACAAATTCAGTATACATTTCAGTCAGTCCTTTTGAAAAAAATCTTCATTGTTTATTTTGATCTGTCAGTCTGTCATCACATCATGTCATCCATATACTGCATCAAGTAAAACAACTCCATTTTAATGCTTGAGTTGGATGATATAACACGTTAATAATCGGCAGATCAAACAGATAGTAAAATTCTTTTTCATCAGTATTAGACAGAAAATGCATGCACTGCTTTTTTTTTTTTCTCCTTTCTTTCTTTCTTTCTTTTTTTTTTGGTGGGGGAATCGTATTCACTAATTAGTTCAGTACTTCAGATTCCGAGACTTGATCAAAAAGTCAAAAGAAATGGAATATTCGATAGGATAATAATGTTCATAGCTATGCAACTTGACCATGCTGATGATGTTTCTGTGTTACATATTTCCTTTCCTTTTCTCTCTTCTTCAAGTTTCAATCAAGACGGTGACACTATGATAAATCACTTTAAAAACTAAAATACAAAGAACACAGTCCAATGAATTTGGTCTTAGGAAGTTATGGGGATGTACATATCTCCTAGCGCGTGAAAGCTACCCCCTGTGACTTGTCTGTGTGCCTGGCATGAATTAATTTTAAATAATTCTTCACCACTTGTATATGCTCCATTTCTTTTTAATTGTCATATTTGAAGAAAAATTTTGTTTTTATTTATCTCTTACTTTCAAATTTCAATACTTAATTAATTACTCTCTCTGGTCCTATATATAGGATATTTTATCTTGATTCTAAATATAAGACCCTTTATAATATGTGATATAGTATTTATTATACATTTCCAAAAAATACATCTATTTAATATATCCAAAGAAAAGGAGAGAGAGATTAAATAAGGATAGTTTTGAAAAAATGTTAGGATTTCAGGAGAAATCAATGTAATTAATTAATTTTAATTTTAATTTTTAATTCACGTAATTTGGTTAAAATGACCTTATATTAAGGACCAGAGGGAGTACTATTTTTCCATTTATACTCTTGTCTATTTTTTCGAAAGTCAAAAATAATATTAATAGTTCTTTCTTATCTATCAATTTATTGAGGGATATATTAATAAATTTAAGAGAAATTTTAACATATTAATTACATTTTTTAATCTGTGTGAAAAACATTAAATGTCACTTGTAAAGAATCGAGGAGTAATAAACATGAAGATAAATGAAGAGAAACCAACATTGTTATTGTGTTATTTATTTTACTCACTCATTTGATTTAGCAGAATAATTAGCAGGTTGCAATCCAGTGTTTCATAGACATATAGTTGTAGCTCAAGTTAGACATGATTACCAAAAACATTGAAAAATAGAATCGATAAGTAAGCTGAGTATTAATTAAGACAAAACTTGTCGTACTTTAATCAACTCAGGCATATTCGGAGTAAGTCTCCTATCTAGATTCTGTCAAGCACTTTGCACCTTCCATGCAAAACTGATAGAAATATGATGCTTGAAAATTACAGGGTTGCGATGCGTCGATATTACTGGATGACACTTCCACGTTCACCGGAGAGAAGACTGCAGGTCCCAACAACGGGTCGCTAAGAGGTTTCAAAGTGATCGATGAAATCAAGTCTAAGGTGGAAGCAGCTTGCCCTGGCGTCGTCTCTTGTGCTGATATTGTATACATCGCTGCTCGCGACTCTGTTGTTCTTGTGAGTTCTGTTTATAAACTGCACATCAATTTACTAACAATTAATGGCCATCAAGTCATCTAAATTAGTCCTTGTTGCACCGAAAATAGATTGTTAGGCCTGGAACAGCATCGCTCTTGCTGGGGCGATCCAATGGGCCTACCAACATCATTAGACTTTGGAAGGAAGTATGTACGTGGAAAGACCCATGAACTAAATGTCCTATGGTTTTAGGTCAAGATGTGGTGTCAATCCGAAAAATGTACTTCCTTTTGAAGTCTAGTAAAATAGAAGACCTGTAGATCTCCTCAATGTGTAATGCTCTCCTGGGTCCTAACATAGATTTTCCTGATCCGTTGATTTGATCTAATGACTAGGGGAGAGACATCCAATAGCTACATATATTGCGTTACTTTGTTAGCTTGTTTGATCAAGTCAAACAAATCATGTTATGGGAAAGAGATTAGGATAGCAAGATTTTCAACTGAAGAGGATCCAAATCTTTGTTATTATGCCTATTTGTTACACATCTTTTCGTACTGACCTCTTCAAATGAACAAAAAGTAAGCATACTTGGTGTTCACCTGGAGAGGCTAGCACCTTGAGATCTAAAGATAAGTTGGAAACTATGTTGTATTCTCCAAGTAATTTGAAGTTTGTCTGATGGATTTATTCAACAATTGGGAGAATAGATCAAATGACTTGATCAGACAGTGCGTTACATATGTTAGCTGTTGGATCAATCGTCATATCATGCCAACTATATATACTTCAAATGAAAGAAGATAGCATGATTTCGAACAAAAGAGGCTCTAAATCTTTGTTTGTTATCTTCAGTACTCCTCCAAAACTAGCAAGTGGAGTTAATCTTTAAAATGAACAAACAATGTTACACGTTATTAGTTGACATGATTAAGGCCCTTAATTAGATTTATTGTTTATTGGTTCAATTGATTCTGATAAATATTGAGGCAGCTTGGAGGGCCAAATTGGAAGGTTAAACTTGGAAGAAGGGATTCGTTGACAGCAAACAAAACTCTCGCGGAAAGTTTGCTTCCAGCTCCATCTTCTAACCTGAGCACCCTTATCTCTAACTTTAAAGCTCAAGGCCTTTCTACCAGGCACATGGTTGCCTTATCTGGTATATAACTTTCTTTTTTCAATTCCCTCATTTTCCTTTCCAATATTATATTAAACCATTGATTAGATTTATTTTTTGTGTTTAATGACACTCCTGGCTCTAAATTTGAGAAAAAAAATAACTACGTACTTTTTTCATGGATATATATAATTTAAATAGACGTGCTTGTGAATTTTATTACATAGACATGCTACCCATATTTTAGTTAGAGGTGATATTTTAGATCCGATGTGCTGATTCCTGATTTGTCTAGCTTGCTTTGTTTGAATGGAAAAAGTCAACATTTGACTTAAAATTTGGGACGATTTCAAGAAAAAATCGATCTTCTTAACTCGTGAATTAAGGAAGCGAGGTGAGGACATAAATCTGCAAAATTTTTAATGAGAAGATTTAAACCTAAGATTAAAAATGTTTGTTTACAAACTAAAAGATTGAATTATGTATGAATCTTTTATCTAATTCTTTGGGATATTTTTGCGGGTTGGGCATTGCGGGTGTGCCAAATGATATAATCCTTAATTGATATGGAGTATTTGACTTTTTAATCAAACTAATGTGAGCCCTCAGGTTTTTTGTCACAATTTCCCCAAATGCAACATATAAAAATATGATTGTAAATAATGAATGGGAAATTTATATCTAAGGAGAGATCGCAAATATAATGGGGTATCAAACTTTAAACATGACTGGAAATTGAAAGATACATAACAAAAGTACTAAGAGAAACATGAGCAAATCTGGGTATGGCTCCATGGAGATCTTGTCAGAAATAGTTTTAATGTAGAACACTTGATGCTTCAGCAATTGGATGATTGCTTGATGCCAAGATTGAGTGTTTAATTCGGCGTACGTATAGTGGCCTTATGAAAGTGATTGAGATTGGTGTTATGCCCTGGGACAAGTTTGTAGAGGGATTGGTTTATCTTAGAGTAAAGGTTATGCCTTGTTTGGTTGGAGAGGCTTGACCTGTCTAATTCTATGTGAGAGTGTCTTTTATATAGTTAAGGGAAACTTTAAATTAGGAGAGGAAAAGAATAGTAGTGGGAAACTTAGGGTGGAGAGACTTTAAAATGGTGGATGAGAGAAACAAAGTAATATCAAATCGACTCTGAGTTGATGGGCCTGGCCCACTATAAATTTTAGGCCAACATTAATATTGATAATATATGTGCATATATAATTTATTAGAAGATACATATTATCATTTTTATTTCATATATGTTGATAGTTGAGAGTGATTAAGGTGAGTATAGAGAAATATAATACAAAAAGATTTGGATAAAACAAAGAAAAAAATTCATAAGATTATTTAAAAAATATGAGAAAATATAAAAGAATAATGATACAAAAATAAATGCCGAAAAATCCATCAGCATAGTTATATTGCCATCCCTAAATAAATACAAGCGATGCACTTGAATGTGACATTTGAACCACCTCATAGTTATGTCACTTCCATTTAAGAGGGTTGATGGAAAAGCATGTTTATCTATCTCATCTGATCATCTCAGTACATGTCATTCTCAACCGTGTATAGTATCAAAGGATAAAAAAATTGCCATATATATATATATTTAAAAGTTAAAGCTTTTCATTTTATCCTTTGATATTTAAAATGGTTTCTCTATAAACATATCTGATATCTAAAATTGAAGCTTTTCATTTTACAACGTTTAATCAATGAAGTTAGAATCTCAAAATGGATCAAATAGTGAAAAGGAGTGGATGTAAAATCAAAGTAAATCACCCAATCTGCCTATGCGGATTTCAGTATACACTTCTAGACACATTGATATGTCATCAGGGTGATAATTAATTTCATTAGTTTTTAATATTAAGTTCATTGAACATATGAAACTAGATAAAATTACTTTTTACCTGCACTGTGTTGTTCATGACTTATGAAAATAGGTTTTATTAAAAACTTCATATAATGATATATTGATAAATTATATAAATTATTTACAAATCATAAATAGTGTGACTTGCCTTACCTCAAATTTCTTATAATACAATAGAAAACATGTCTAGTTATATATATATATAATCAATTATTAGTGTTTCTTATTCATAACACTATTGACCTTTCATATATATTAAATGGCTGTGCACTTTAATTTGTAATGTTTTCAGGAGGTCACACAATTGGGCAAGCAAGATGCTCTAGTTTCACAGATCGCATATATAACGAAACCAACATCGACCCTTCTTTTGCCAAGGCCAAGCAAATGATCTGTCCGAGGACTGGGGGTCCAACTAATTTTGTAGCAAACCTAGACGTTAAAACTCCTAATTATTTTGACAATAGCTACTTCAAGAACCTCCTCAACAAGAAGGGCCTCCTTCACTCTGATCAAGTGCTCTTCAATGGCGGCTCTACCGATTCACTCGTTCGAACTTACGCCCATAAAAAGAAGGTCTTCAATTCTGACTTCATTGCTGGTATGATCAGGATGGGAAACATCAAACCCTTGGTTTATCCAAATGGGGAAATTAGGAAGAAATGTAGGAGAGTGAACTAGAATAGCTATGCCTCTTAATTTTAAGACAAAATAAAGTGGAAATTAATAATGGTGGCAGTATTTGCTGTCTTGTGTTGATGTTATTGAAATAATTATTCGTATTTAAGCAAGAATATCTTGTAAGTCTCTATTACTCTGAAAAAAAAGAATGGCAAGAGTACTTATTATTAATTACAATATGTACTAATTTGTTGAACATATTATGAACGTATGCTTCTCTATACTTCTATTCTTGTCTGCTGTAAAGGTCTTTAAGTACAATATAACCCTTGTATAAATCAAGAAGCTTCTTTACAAATAATTTGTTTTTGTTGAGATAGGGCTTTGCTTATACTCTTCATGCTCCCATGATTTTATTTTAACATTGGCAAGGCAACTATTTCTAAGTTCTGCAAATCTCTATTATATATACGTACATACATAGTTACATATGTGTAGTTAGTTTCTAGAAACAAGATAAACTTGCATATATAATTTATCTTCACATCAAAGGGTTTTAAATGGAGGCAAAATCAAGAAACAGTCGAAAATAACTTCCCACGCATTATTTGCACCATGGAATGTATAGATTGGAGATCAATGTTCTATCAGAGTTATACCAAAGGCTGTGGAGGATACTGAAAATAGGCAATCAAATCCGGCCCTTACAAAATTAGCCTGTTCTAAAGTGGTTAAGAGTAGCTAGCTTAGCCTAAACATAAAAGAAAAAAGAAAGATTCATCAATATATGTTATTCTAATGTGAAAGGCTACAGAAATATGTAATCATGCATAAAGAAAGAGACATTATCTAGTCCACATATTCTGTAACACCCTAAAAAAATGAACCCTCGAACATCATCTAAACTTTGAAAACACACTGAACGAACCAAAATAGGATGAACCATTGTTGGAGCTGTGGCCTCAATGGTGCCGCCGTGGCCTTAAAGAGGCAGGATGGGTTCAAGCTGTGACCGCTACAGGACTACTACGATGTGAGTTGGACAATAGCACTTGGCGCTGTAGTGCCCTTTTTCTAATACCACATCAACAATCTCAACATCTCTGAGGCGAACTTCCGACATTCATGACTTTATACTCCAATCTCTTATTAACCTGATTTTAACTCTTACATGTCACTTTCATCCTAACCTAACCATTGTGACATCCAGGCACTGATGAGGACGGGGAGTGATCACCGGTGCAAGAAAGGGGGTGTGAGATAAAAAGTGAGAAGGCACAGATAAGGAGCGGCTCCTAGCAGGCTTCTAATCTGGAGAGGCATATGAATGAATCGAATGCATACCAAAATAAGAGGGATCTAGACAATGTATAGATATGGAACTATACAGTTAAGAATAGCTTAAAGGAATTGATAGGTACTACCTATACCAATAAGGTGCACTTATCTTTTTGGTAGCCTATCCCTTAAGAACTCTTCAGTTAAGCGTGCTTGACTTAGAACAATTCTAAGATGGTTGACCTCCTGGGAAGAAGGTATGTGAGTGAGGACAAATCACACCGAAATGGTTTGTGTTAGTTTGTGGAGATAGTCGTCAATCCTAAAGAAACAGCTAGACATTACAGCTGGTATCAAAGCTAGGCCTCTCTCAGTACGGTATGGTTCGAGGACGAACCACACGGAAGCTTGTGGGCATGTGGTGCAAGAAAGGGGGTGTGAGATAAAAAGTGATGAGGCACGGACAAGAAGCGGCTCTTGGCAGGCTTCTAAGCGGGAGGGGCATATGAATGAATCGAATGCATACCGGAACGAGAGAGATCCAGAGACTGTATAGGTATGAGACTGTACAGTTAAGGATAGCTTAAAGAAATTGATAGGTACTATATATATCAACAAGGTACACCTACTTTTTCTGTAGTCTATCCCTTAAGAAAGTGTGCTTGACTTAGAATAATTATGGGATGGGTGACCTCCTGGGAAGGATGTGTGTGAGTGAAGACAAAACACATCGAAATGACTTGTTTCGTCAATCCGAAAAAGGCAGCCAAACGTTACAGAAAACAATGATCAGTTGCAATGGATTTAGCAATAAAAGTTTTGTGCAAAATATGTTGCTAATCCTTTGCAAATTTTAGTGAAGGAATTTTCCATCACAAAAATCCATCATTAATTTCTGGATTACAGAATTTAAGATTTGTGACAGAATTTTTTATTGCTAAATTTATTCATTAATAAGTTTTCATGGGGTGTTTAGGCCCCGACCTCAACTAGCCAGTTCTTCATGAGTTCATAATGAACTGTTCATCTTTGGCAAATTGAATAACTAATATTAACAACTAATGAGTACAAGGCAAATCTCTCAATTATATGTATAACTATCCATCTCCAACAAATTAATTAATTATGTCCTATTATTTGTGAGACCCAATGGTAGACTTTTATTTGAATGAGAAATCAAGACTCATTTAAATGATGAGTTTATTCTATGTCTATTTTTTCAGAATCGAAAAAAAAGTAAAAACAAAGAAATAAAGAAGATTCAAATTTAGTAAGCTAAATATGACTGTAAACTTGTCAGTAATAATTTTTTTGGTCAACATATATACACATATAAGTAATAATAAAAATTAACTTAATTATTTGGAGTCTAGAATCAATACTAATCAAAGTCATCCAAGTTTGGCTCAGAATCGACAGATCCTCATTTTTTTATCTCAATTGACTAAACACAGGATATCTCTTGGTGGAGAATTGGTCTCTCTTTGAATAGCCCTGGTGGATGAAACCAATTTCGGTATCACATAAATTGTTTAAAGTTACCAATGAAAGCTACTGCCAAAATATAAATTGTTTAAATTATATTTATATATATATATATCAGGGTACACGCTGAGGCATTAGTGCTCTCAAATTTTGAAACATTAAAACCTTCAAACCAGTTTCAGGCCGCAAGATGAAGGTTGAGTTTCTCTCCAAACAAACCATAAAACCATCTTCTCCAACATCCCAAAACCTTAAAACTTTGAAGCTCTCATTCATGGACCAGATTGCTTCTGTGTCATGCGCACTCGAATTCTGTTCTTCTATTCCAATACTGAAAACGAGGGACATTCTTGTCATCACGAGGTTGCCGACGATAGATGTCAGAGGCTAAAGACGTCCTTGTCTGAGACCCTAACCCACTCCTACCCTCTGGCAGGCAGAGTCAAAGACCATGCAGTGATCGAATGTAATGATGAAGGTGTCGAGCTCTGCGAAGCTCGTGTTCATGGCTTCCTCTCCGACATCCCTAAACAACCCGAAGTTGACTCCGTGCACCAGTTTGTGCCCGTCGATGATGTCGTGTTGGGGAGTGGATTTTTACTGAAAGTGCAAGTGAATTTGTTCAATTGTGGGGGTTTGGCCATTGGTGTGTCCATTTCTCACAAGATCGCTGACGCTTCAACAATTGGTTCATTCATAAACGCATGGTCTTCTATAGCTGTTGGATGCATGAGTGAATCGATGCTTCCAAAGTATATTTTGGGAACTCTTTACCCTTCCATGGATTTTCCGACTGTTCTGCCACCTATTGAGCTTAAACACGTCAATTGCATTGCGAGAAGGTAATATTCTACACGCTACTTTTGCCTCCAGTCTGCTCAACAAGGGAATACAAAATCATTTTTTATTTTACTTCTTGAGATTTTGATGAGGAAGTTCAAATCTTGAGTCTGGAAATTTCAACGCCTACTCAAAATTTGCACAAATGTCTCTGTCAAGTATAGCTTGTGTATTTCCCCCTTCATTTATGGTCAGTTTTAAAGAAAAGTAAACATAATTATATGATAATCATTTACATGATGCTATTTGAATAATGAGATCACTTAAGAAATGAGTCTTCCAATCAAAGTAATAAGAGAAAGAGAGATAGATGAATCTTATCTCTATGAAACTCATCTCTCTTTCTTGCTCTCATCATTTAAGATAAAGTGATATTTTAAACGAACGATATGTCTCCATAGTGCTTATTTCGTTTTATAATAAACTAATGTATTCTCTCTATTTTAAAATGTAAAGTAGATTTAGTGGGATTAAAGTTTCAAAATATAAGTCATTTTATAAAAATTAGTAATCATTTAATATTTTATTTCCAATTTTATTCTTATTTATAATGGTATTTAATTATGAGAAAGAATAGTAAAAAAAAATTATTGAGAGAGAAAATAATTCAGTTTTATCCTATTTAATGGGGGTAATTTTGAAAAGTTATAAATTTTTAAAAAAATTAATATTTCCATGATAGATATAACTTATATTTTAAAATAGATAAACTAGTAAAGATAAAAAATAGAGAAGAACCAAATCTTGAACCATATATAAATAATTAAAATTTGATTGACTAGTTCTCATTTATTCTATTAAACTTTGAATGACATGAACCATATTCTTATCAAATATATTGTTTCGGGAGAAAGCATATATAATTGAATTGTGTGTATGCAGGTACGTATTTGACTCCTCAAAGATCACAAAATTGAAGGCTAAAGCTGCAAGCAAGATGGTGGAGAATCCAACACGGGTGGAAGCAGCATTGGCACTGATTTGGAAGTGTGCTACAACTTCGTCAAGAGCAAACCAAGGAATAATCACTAGACCCTCCTTGGTATCCCAAATAGTGAACATTCGTAAAAGGACAACCCCACCATTACCTGAGACTTGTGTAGGCAACTTCTTGGGTCACTTCATTGCAGAAGCAAAATAAACTAATGATAGTGAGATGGACTTACAAGGGCTGGTGGTTCAGCTAAGGAGAGGTCTAGAACAGTTTTCGAAGGTACATGTACAGAAACTTCAAGAAGGGAATGCCTTCTCGACAGTGTGTGAGGGATTGAAGGACATGGAATTGGTGTACAAAGAGGGTATAGATCTCTATTTGTGCACGAGCTGGTGCCGTTTTGCGTTTTATGAAGCAGATTTTGGGTGGGGAAAGCCCAAGTGGGTGAGTATTCCTTCTGTGAAGGTAAAGAATTATATTTTTCTGATGGATACAAGTGATGGGAAGGGAATAGAAGCTTGGGTGACTTTGAGCGAACAAGACATGGCCTTGGTTGAGAGCAACCATGAACTATTTGAATTTGCATCACCAAACCCAACCATCACATAAAAAAGAAGCCAAACTATCGGAGTAATGCACACTTGGAGATAGTAAATTTATATGTTGTGACTCTTAAGGTCTGTTTGGTTGGGAATATTTTAAAGGGAGGGGAGGGGATTGGGAGGGATTGAATTCCCTCCCCTTGTTTGGGGCAAAATTTTGGAGGGGAAGTGAGGTGATTCATGGCTTCCCCTTCCCCTTCGCCTTCGATGGACCAGATTTATTTCCCCCCAAATTGGGGTTTTTTGGAGAGGAGAGAGTATAATATAAAATATCCTGACTAATTTACCCTTCCTTTTGTTTTAATATTACAAAAAGATCTCCGCAAAAAATAAAAAAGCCCTCCACCAGAACTCTTATTTAGAGCATATCTCTGGGTCTCTCTCCTCCGTTCGCACGTTTCTCTAGGTTTCTTGCATTGTGTTGTCCTTGCCTAAGCTGTCACCTGCTTGTTGGCCGGCGTCATTGCCATCGCCTAAATTTCTGCTCATCGTGGTTATTGTCTTCCCATCTCAGGTGACTTATTCTTGAATCTTGTTTTATTTCTGTCTCCATTCGTGCCTGTTTTATCTTGATCTTCAGATGTGTTCCCTCTCCCATTTCCTTGCCTGAGCCAATCTATGTTTTCTTTTCACTACTCCTGTTCATAGCTCACGCAGCGAGTTTTTTTTTTCCTGTTATTTGCTTCTCCTATTCGTAGGTCACAAAGCAAGGCCTTTTTTTGTTTTGGTTATTTGCTTCTTCCTTTGTACAGTGCGATTAGCAAAGCCCCTCCGAATGCCACCGCCATCCCTGTCATCTTTGCTTGGCACCATACCTCCTTTATCTTCATCCCTTCCAGTCTGCTCCCATTTCATATATTTCACTTGTATCATTCCCCATTTTTCATATAATCAAATTAAATTAAATTCATCAGATATTTTGGCCGATATATATATAATTCATTGTGTATAATGCATTATTGTTTATATATGTGTGGTTTTATTTGTTTACTTTTGGATCATCACACATATACGTAAGGAAAAAGATGAATACTGCAAATCATCTTTTTATTTTATTATAGAAAGAACTTGATTCATTAATAAAACACATTATTTTATTATGTGAAAGAACCATTACATTCACACACTGCCCCTTATCCTTTCAGGTCATATTCTAGCTAGACTGATACTGATAAATGTCCTTCACTTTGAAGAAGTTCTTTTTTTTTTCTTTTCTTGCCAACGAAGAAGAATCATTTATTATAGATCATTGTGTAATAGGAAGGATATGAACACAGACCTATCCTATTTGTAGGTCCTAGGTCCTGGATGACTATACCATTGCAGCATAATGCTTTCTTGAGGTCCCTGAGTATCTTGTTATAGCTGAATTCTTTCTTCAGTCCTTGTATAGTTGCACATACTCCTTTGTCCCAGCCCCTGAGTCCTCAATCTTCCTTCAATTCTTTGCTACTTCTGAGAGTAATTGCCATAACTTCTTCTTTTGGATTAACTTTAGTGTTGCTAGGGAATTGGCCTTGTATCTTTTCAGTCACCATGTTTGCTAAGCGACCCACTTGTGTCTTTAAGTTTCGAATAGCCGCTTGTGTAGCATTATTTGTAGTGATCTGGCTAGCCATAAATTAATCAAAATTTTTATTGATGGTTACCTGACCGACCATAAATTGTTCTAAATTTTTGTTGGTAGATGCTTGACTAGCCATGATTTGAGCAAGCATCTCCTCCATCTGAGGAAACTTTCCTATAGATAGTGCTGGTGGCTGAGGGGATGCCTGTTGCTGGGATCTTGGTGGTGCTGGTGGATTTTTCCAAGAGAAGTTTAGATGATTTCGCCACCCAGGATTATATGTGTTTGAAAAGGGATCATTCTTTCTCTGTAGAAATTATGGACGTTCAGCATTTGATCCCATATAATTAACTTCTGCATTCCCTTCAATCATATGAACACATGTGTCTGCAGTATGACCCGAACCACCGCATGCAGAGCATAATTCTTTATGAGGATTAGAATTATTGCTTTGTTGTTGAAAAAGAAGATCTATGCGTTGATTTAACTTTTCTAACTGTGCAGACATATCAGAGTGAGAGTTAACTTTATTGATAGGTACTCTCCTACTTCGAACTCCTTTTTGTCTGGTCTGAGTTGCCACTTGATCATATATATTCATCATCTCTTCGGCAGTCAGATTACCATCCCTTGCAGCCATGTCCACTAAAGACTGGGAGGTAGAGCACAGAGCATTATAGAACAGTTTGGCAAGCATCATATCTTGAAATCCATGGTGTCAACACTCATATAAGTAATCCTTGAATCGATCCCAAGCTTCATAGAACAGCTCGCCCTCCAGTTGCGCAAAGAGATATATTTTATCCCTCAAGTCTACAGTTCTCTGAGGAGAGTAAAACTTGGCAATGAATGCATCGTAGATCTCTCTCCATGATGTCAAGGAGTTTTCAGGAAGATTTAAAATCCATCGCCGAGCATTATCCTTCATGCAGAAATTGAAACATCTCATCTTAAGCTCCTCCTGAGTCAAACCATTCGGGGGAAGTTGGTCAATCCTGTCATAGAAATCCTTCAGAAAGCCCAATGTGTCTTCGCCTATTCGCCCATGAAATTGTGGCAATGAGTTTAAGTGTATGTTCTTAAACTCGTAATCCTTGGCATTGTCAGATAACCGGATACATGATGGGCTATCATAGATGGTAGTCTTATCTGCATCTCTCCAAAGTAGATTAGCTTGAGCCCTTGCAGGCACTTCTTCATTAGCCATCTCGTGCCTTCTTTTTAGCTCTGTTTTCCCTGCAAGCACGTTCAATTTCAAGATTAATAGCAATCAATTCAGAAGTACTATTAAAACTTTTAGATCTTAACAGCATGCAGCAAGGAAAAAAAATTCAAAGACTTTTTTTTTTAAAAGGACTAAAAACAATGAACTAATAAATCTGTTAACGTCCCCGGCAATGGCGCCAAAAACTTGATCGGGAAATCCTGCAAGTATACAGGGTCGATCGCAGTAATAAAAATATCTCTGGAGTATTCCAGAGGTCGAACCCAAGGGAGGTAGTAAATTTATAGTCCAAAATTTTAATCCTAAAAATTAATTGATAATCAAATTGATAATTCAAATTTAAAAGGAAAGAAATAGAAAACAAAATGAAGTTTGAGGTTTGATTCAGTTCTAGAAGCGTCAAGGGATCAGGATTCACCTTATGAGATAATTAAATTTTATTTCTTAGTTAGACTCTATATAATTATAGTGACTGTTGTTTCTAAAGCGTCCTAATTACCTCTCAGTCAATTAGTCCTAATTTAATTAGGATTCAATTTGCTCTCACGCAACTAAATTTTCTAAATAAACCTTGAAAACTACAACATATATCACCATGAATTCCTAATTCTATCGCTAGATTAGTTATTCATGTTTATCTCTCTAAATCTAGGTTCACTCTTCACCTCTCAGTCCATCAAGTTTACCCATTAATTAGATTTTATGGTGATCAAGCATAAAATCCACATGAATGAATAAAAGAGATAAATATAATAAAAAGATAAATTAAATATAACTTGAAGAACAAATCAAAGAGTCTTAACTAGAGAAACAAATCCAATCCATCCCAATCAGGCTACATCCCTATCCCTGATTGGGAAATTTAGCTACTCATAGAAATACAAATCAAATCAAAAACTAAAATCCCAAATCATGATAAGAATAACAAAAAGGAAGAGTTTATAAAGAAAAATATAATCTTGCTTCAATACTCCCCAAATCTCCTTGCTTTCTCTCTATATGATGCTCCTAGTTGCTTCTAGATGTGTTTGGAATAGTATTCTCTGACTTCTGAGTACGTTTCTGAGTCTCCTGTTGTGTTTCTATCATGTATCTTTATATAGAAAAATTTTAGAAGCCCATAAAAGCCCAAAATATCATGAAAACACGTAAAAAAACGTGTTTTTACGGATCCCTGTTGCATGACCCGGTGCAGGGTAACCATAAAATTAACTAATACGGCGCTGGGTGCTTTAAATTGCTGAAAAACGTGAAAAATCGAGTTGACCCGGCGCTGTACGGACTTGACCCGGCACCGGGTAGTCACTGTTGTACGGACATGCAACTTTCAGCTTCATAACGTCATCAGCTCATATTGATACTTTGAGTTCGATTTTCACCATGATAAAGTTGGAATTTGGAAAAACTCAAAGCATGAAAGTTGTAGCTCTATGTCTTAACTTTCCAACGCATTTTAAATCATCTTAATCGGTGTTTATATGTGAGAGTTATGATCAAAATACCAAAATGTATTGAAACTTTTCAGCATGAACGATTTGTAATGTTTTTTGCTCCGAATGCTTCCAAATGAGCCTATAAAATCATGAAACACAAAAATATGTCAAATCATGCTAAAATATACCAATGTAAACATATTTAAATATAATTTAGAGCTTAAATGTGGGTATTTTATATGTATAAAATGGACACAACACTCAGCAAATGAATCTACAAATTATTGGCACAGATCCAATTTAATATGTATGTATATTATAAGATTTAATTCAATGGGTCTGATTTCCACAATAAATGATATATTTTTTTTCTTACTGATGGAAATCGCAACTATCTTTGTTATTCATTGGCAACGGAAGCCAAGTTTATTATGAGTTTTTTAGACTCTGTCTTAGTAATGATATATTTATTTAATTCAATGCATCATATTTTGGTTTGATTGTGCACACAAATTAAATGATAGTTGTGACAACCAAATGAATAATATGCTTAGTTTGGTTTTTGATCATGTAGAGACTAAAGGTAGTTTACTTGCTTACTTGTTAGAGTAAGGTATGAAATAACTGAATTTTCTATTCAATCGCTTGCTCATGGAGATGGAATAGAGTTGCAAGCATACAAATAAGAGCTTTTACCTTTAGGTGATTCTAATGTGTTAAACTTTCAGCTTTTTATCTACTGTTATTTTGCGGGTCATATTTCGAGTTGTAGTGTGCTATGAATTTCTCTCTAATACAGCTCTTCTTGTTTGATGCTTTTACTCATTCACTCAGTTCTTATAGTAGCTAGCATATGATATTTATAAGCATTTCATTAAAGTAAAATTATAGCTCATCCTATTATATATTACCTCTTTTACATTAAGTAGTGAGTTTGCCCATTATAAGTATTGATTATTTTGATTGTGGTATTTGTATCCATACATTTGGCATCATATTTCAGCTTGGATTGTTTGTAGTACTCATATTAGGTTACGCTATGCTAGCAAACACGAAATATTACTAATATATTTGGCTTCATTTTTTGGGAATCCTAACTATCTATTTTGAGTGTAATGCTAGAGTTATTGAGAGAAGGAAGTCTTTAGGATCAAAGCTTAACTACTGATTATTCCTGTTTATTTCCTTTGTTAGATGGACTTGGAAACTGAATTGTTGTTAGTGGTGCGCCAGTGGGTTGAACTGCATCGAAGAGCAATAGCTCTACTTATTTGTGTCATTGCACACTACTATTGCACTCGGAGGTCTACTAGAAGAACAATAGGTTACAATATGAGTTCGAAGAGAGAAAGGATTCGTGAAGAAGTTATGAGTGAAAGAACCAGTACCACAATTGGTCATGATATCATTAGAATGGGTCTTGAAACTTTTTTTGCATTATGTGGTATGTTAGAAAGAGATGGTGGCTTACAACCTACACGATAATCAAGTGTAGAAGAACAAGTTGCAAAAACACTTTACATATTAACTCATAAAGTGAAAAGTCGTGAAATAAGCTTTTGGTTTCGGCGTTCTGGCCAGACAACTAGTCGTCACTTCCATAAAGTGTTGAGGGCTATCATAGAGTTAGAAGACAAATTTCTTATACAACCTGATGGATCAACTATCCCTCCTCAAATCAAAAATAGTAGTAGGTTCTTCCCTTTTTTTAAGGATTGTGTTGGTGCCATAGATGGAATACACATACGAGTCAAAGTTTCTCCTATAGATGCTCCCCAATATCGTGGTAGGAAAGAATTCCCAACACAAAATGTGTTAGCAGCTTGTACATTTGATTTAAAGTTCACTTATGTGCTCCTTGGATGGGAAGGCACTGCATCGGACTCAAGAATCATAAAAAATGCATTAGCACGAGAGGATAGACTGAAAATCCCCGAAGGTAAAAATTTTAGCAATTTTCAAAATTATTCAATTGAAATTAATAAGGCATTGTAGTAATCATCTTCCTTTATGATAGGTAAATATTACCTTGTGGATGTTGGCTTCATGTTAACAAGTAGACTTATTACACCTTATCGTGGAGTTCGCTATCACTTGAAAGAATATTCAAGAAGAAATCCACCCCAAAATTATAAGGAGTTATTCAATCTCTGACATGCATCATTACGCAATGCAATTTAAAGAGCTTTTGGTGTCTTGAAAAAAAGATTTGAAATTATATCTAGCTTTGGTGAACCTACCTATGGACTCAAAGCTCAAAAGAAGATCATATATGTATGTTGCATTCTTCATAACTTTTTAATGAGTGTTGACCCTGATGAAGACCTTATAGTTGTAGTTGATGCTAAGCTTGCTAGAGAGAGTGAATCTAACGGCAATAATCATGCTCCAAGTAGTGCCACTGATGAGGCTACTCGTGGTGAACTTATTAGAGATAGTATAGCCATTCAGATGTGGACAGATTACCAAAACACTCTTGTTGATTGAAGTTTGATATGTTCAATGTTGAATCAAGAGTTTTGATGATTCTAACCAACACTCAAGAGCTTGGATTGAAGATATCAAAGGAGATCAAAGCTGTTTCAAGTGAAGATTTTATGAGTTTTTGTTATTAGATCTTTTGTAGAGTCTTAGTTGTTGGTATGATTGGGTAAAATATTTTGATTTATAGAAAAGATGTTTTCAAACTTTGATTTTATGTTAAAACTTGAAACATTTGAAAAATACTTACAAACAGACGAAGTTTGAAAGTTTTAACTGAACTGTCAAGTTGGAAATTCGAACTTTGCCTTTGGAAATTCGAATTTCGAGCTAAAACTGAATAAGTCTGAAGAGATGACTCTCTGTCAGACGAATTTTGGTTGATCAAAATTCGAATTTTCATCTAGTCTGAAAGAAGCCTCTTTATGACAGACAAACTTTACAATTTCAAAATTCGAATTTCAGACAAAATGCAATTTGTGAAAACCAAAGAAATTCGTCTGAAATTATGTTAAAGTTCATCTGAAATCAAGAAGAAATTAAGTTTGAAAAATGCTCTCTGACAGACGAACTTTGAACTTGCAACATTCGAATTTTCATATAAGTCAAAGGAGTTTCTCTGTGACATTCGAATTTCACTATTTCAAAATTCGAATTTCAGACAAAACACAACTTGAGAAAACAAAAGAAATTCGTCTGAAACTATGTTAAAATTCATCTGAAATCAAGAAGAAATTAAGTTTCAAAATTGGTCTCTGACAGACGAATTTCACTCTGTCAAAATTCCAATTTCGAAGAAAGTGAACTACTGTACCTCTTTGAACGTTCAATGGACAGACGAATTTTGGGCATCCAAAATTCGAATTTCGAGGGTACTATAGCAAATTGAAAACACTGTTCACAACTTACAGAAAAACTTTCTTCTTGAAAATTCGTATGTCACAATGTGAAAATGTTTTATGAATTTCAAAATTCGAATTTCACACTATGGACAGACGAACTTCGTATTTTTAACATTGGAAGCTCTAACCTTCAGTTCCTTCGAAATTCATCTGTTGACCAACCAAAATTCGAATTTCAGTGTGTCAGAAACATTAAATACGGTTGGTAAACAGATAGTTTTTCAGAGTAACCGTTGGATAACTTCCCCAACGGATAGATTTAGTCTCTAACGGATATTTGAGAACTAAAACTATAAATATAACATCATTTGAAGTAATGGGTAACGAATCAAACTTGTATATACCGAATTTCTGCTGAATCTTTTTTCTCAAAAGCTTTTACCCTCTCAACTTCATTATCTGTACTTTAATCTTCATATCTACTCTATTCAAGAGAGTTGTATCTTTGTAAACAATCTACTCTTCATCTGGAAGATAGGTTTACTTGTGAGGGGAATTCACAAGGGGATTGGGAAGCACATAGAGAAAGTGCTAGGAGAGTTTGAGAGAGCTCAGAAACAGAGCATACTCGTGTACTGTGGCATTAGCAAGAAGCCCATTGAAATTCTTGCTGTATAGTGGATAAATCTCAAGAGGTGTCTTGGGGACTGGACGTAGGTCAAGAGAATAGACCGAACCAGGATAAATCACTGAGTGTTTCTCTCCTTATCCTCATTTATCAACTTGCTCTGTTTTACTCATTGCTTTCATTATACTGTGATATCTTCACCCATTTCACTTTGTGCAGAAAAATTTCAATCTTCCCAATTCACCCCCCCTCTTGGGAAGTCAGCCTTGCTAACATTCAAGAAACTATGAACTTTGTATTGTGTTCATTGAATTTAGACTTTGACTTTGTTATTTGATGTTTTAACTTTAAAGTTTGGACTTTGTTGTATTATCATTTGGTGTGCTTAATATAATTTGAAGTTTGATGTTTTATTATGTGATGTGCTGTTTGTTTAAATTATATGATGCTTTCATGTTATAGGATGGCTCCAAAAAGTTCATCTTTGGGAAACAATGGTAAGGAATACCTTAATTGGACAAGAAGCATGGATGACGCACTTATTGATTCGTTCATGCATGAGCATAATGAGGGCCGAAGAGTGAATGGCACATTTACTTCCACTGCATATGAAAATATTTGGAAAGTGCTAAGTGAGTTGTTTGCAAGGAAAGTTGACAAGGAAAAAGTGAAAAACCGGTGGAAGACACTGAAGAAGTCTTTTTCAGAGGTGTGTGATATATTTAAAAGTTTGAGTGGGAACTCGAATACTCAACTATGGGACGCTGAACCTGAAGTCTGAGATGCATTAATTAAGGTAAGACCATTATTGTTCTAACTTTGGCCGACTTTGTATTATGTAATTTTTTTAGATACAAGAAGCTTCTGTTCATGGTCAACCTTACATAATCAAAGGCACTTTACTTTGTTTAATTATTCTAGATTATATTAGATTGTTCATGTAATGTTTAATTAGTCTTCACATGACAGTGTTCTTACTATTGAAAGTTCAAACTGATCATCATTATACTAGGAAAGTTGAAATGAATTAAGCTAAAATGTCACTGTTATGGTTTGGAAATTTTAGTTCACATGTGATAGAAAGGAGTCATTGATATCAGAAAAAGGATAACAAGGGAAGCAAAAGCAATGCAGAAGGCCGAGAGGATTACAGTAAAAGAAAGGACTTTTTTTTTCCTCCAACACAAACTGAATTAGGATTGCTTTATGTTAAAACTGGATCTCAGATTCTGGAAATTTTAATTCACTGGTTGATCTCAGATTCTGGAAATTTTAAGATGATGTTGCTTCTGACAGTATCATGTTTAACTTCATTGCTATATTTGTTTTAACTTCATTGCTATACTTGTGGACTTATTAACCTTGTTAAGATCAACCTTATTTACCATTGCTTTACTCTCAATTGAAGTATTCATGGTGAACTTGAATTTTTCGGTCCAAACCTAAGGCGGCTTTTTGGAGAACCACCCCATTTCCAAACTATGAAAAGATGATGATATTATATGGTAATGATAGAGCTAATGGAGAAGAGGCTGAGACGGCAGCTGAGTGGAGAAAGAGATGTCATTCAACCACTGATGAAGAGATAAATGAAACCATCAATGACATTGATAATCTTGTCTCACGAAATGAAGCCACACTAGAGAATTATGATAATTTTATCAAGCTTGACGGACAAGATGAGCAAGATAACTCACCTAGAGTAAATAGTGCTAGCACCAAGAAGAAAAGGAAGATGGTAATGAGAAGATCAATGATATTGACAAACTTCCAAGGGTAATGGAAAAGGTGGTTGCTGTACTTGCAGCTAAAAATGAAGCTTTACACCAAACAAATATGATCTTAAAAGAAACAAAGTTGCAGTGCTGCAACTATCGGGCAAGGAAATTTGGAGCATGCTTATAGAGTGTGGATGTGAGGTTAAAAAAGTGCCTAAAATCTATTGCTTCCTTATGGGTGATGTGGACAAGCTCAGAACTGTGGTTCAATGTCCATCTGCAACAAGGAAAGCAGTTATAATGCAGCTAATGTGTGGTTCTAGCTAGATGGTGTTGGATGTATTTTGTTATATTTTGTTGGCCACAATTACTATATTTTTGTGAATGATGAAAATGTGGCTCTTAGATGTTGATATTCCTTTTAGATGTTAGGAGTAGGAAAAGGCAAGAAGGAGTTAAGATATATATATATATATATTTTTTTTTTTTTTGCCACACCTAACTTTATTTTGGTAAATACTGAAAGTGTGGCTTTTAGATATGATGCTCCTTTTAGATGTTAGGAGTAGGAAGAATTAGAAAGGAGTTAAGTGAATATTTTGTTTGCCACAGCAATTATTTTTTGTTATATAATATGTGCATTTGATTAGCTTTGAAATTTAGATTTAGTGCTATTATCCTCTAGTAATTTTTAGTGGTTATAATTCCTTCTAGTAATTTATAGTAGGGGCAAATCAGATAAAAAAGAATCTCTGCTATTGTGTGCTTGAACCTCCTTCCACTAATGATTTGCAGTCATCTGATTTTAGAGCATTTTTTTATTTTTCACTATTCACCAATATATTCAAGTTATATATCATGCAATGTAATAATAATGATAATACTTTTTAACTTGTGGAGGAGATGGGCAGAAAGAAGGCTGAGGATCTTGTACTGACTTCAGTCCCAATGTTTATTGAAACATTTTTAGGAGAAAGCTTTTGTGCTATTCTTCTAATATACATTATTGATGAGTTTGCTATCTGGATTACAAATGATCTAACTTGTTTATGACTGTTATTTTATTTTCTGGTTCAGATAAATAATGGCACCAACAAGGAAATCAAGAAGTGTGAATAAACGTTTCTCAGGTTTAAATGAGGCCTCTCCTGATAAAGATGGAATTAACTCAAATAAAAATAAGCATCGAGTATGTGATGGTTAGATAGCATTCCTGTTTTGATGCTAGAGAAGGAAAAGACAGTAGCACATTGTCAAAACTGTCATAACTTAAAAAATTGCTATTCTTGGTTTTTACTTAAAAGAATAAAATACGTTTCATTTGATGAGGTCATATCCATTTAACTTACTGATTCCTTGCCATAATGCTGCATGCTCTAAATGTATACTTTGTACATAAGAAAAAGCTGTCTGAAAAATTGGGATCTCAATGGAGGAAGGAGGAACTAGAGCGTTTTTATGAAGCATACAAGAAATATGGGAAGGATTGGAAGAAGGTGTGCTTTTATTATTTTTTTTGTCTTCCATTGTCATTACAATTATTTTTACTCTCTGCTCTTATTGGTTTGTTTGATTTTTCAGGTATCAGCCATTATGTGGAACAGATCCATTGAAATGGTGGAGGCTCTTTACAATATGAATAGGGTACATGAATACTAGCCCAGTCTACTGTATCTACATTATGTGAGCCTTATTGGAAGTTTCATATTACATTATAAATATGCAAATTTCATTTATATAAGAAGAGATGAAAAAAAATAAACAACATAAGATATAAGGGTATAATGGTAAATTGATTATTAAATTTCCTCCCTTCCCCTTCTGAACCAAACAAGATTTTATTAAAATCCCTTCAATCCCCTCCCCTCCAATCCCACCAAACAAAAAAATTTTAAAATCCCTTCAATCCCTTCCCATTCAATTCCCTCCATTAAAATTCCCTCTAATACCCTCCCCTCCAGTCCCTCCGTTGAACCAAACAAAGCCTTAGATTTGTGTGTCTCTTAGTTTTATGTGTGAATTTATATGCATTTAGTTTATGTGTTTCGAATTCCGAGCTGAATTCAGATCCTCTACCGCAGAATACTCTCCATCCTCTCTCAATCAATAATAATGTGCGTTGGATTCATCCAACGGCTGAGAAAAAAAATTATTTCACATGCTTTGCAAATATTGTTGAATGACGCGGGTTCCACCATGAGATTCTCACTGTATACAATAATGCCAATATATAAATTTATCTCTCGGCCAAATATTCTTCTAAAACTTAATTTTCTTAATTTATTAATCTACATGAAAAAATTAGTTTATATATGAATGCATTTTTTCTTAAATATAAAAAATATTATTTTCTCACTTTTAAAAGTTTTTCCAATGGTTTTTCTCATGCTTTATGGATATTATACAAGTTTTTTAATTAGTGTATAACTATGATCAATTTTTATAATTAAATTAAAAATTGGTTAAAATTATTTATTTCTCTGTAGTAAAAATCAATGCACAGCTTCATAATTCAGTCTAGATCAAAAAGGAAAAAAAAAATTCAATCAGCCCTTTTTCAAAACCTTTGCTAAACATTTCATACTTTTGAAATGAAAAATGTAAAAAAAAAATGTTATAAAAAAGTAAAAAAAATTACATGTAAAAATCCAAATAATAAAATATATAAATTAAAAATAAAACAAGTATTTTCAATGATCAATTTATTATTAACTTGTGGGTTCTTTTAATTTTAAGAAAAATTATGATAATATTTTTAGGGAATATAATTTTATATAAGAAAATTCAATGGAGCCAAATCTAGCAATTTGAGAATGATATTTTACTTTGCCTACCATTTAGATGCATGTAAAGGCTACCATTTATTCTGTCCGCAATAAATAAAAAAGAAGAAGACTTCCATTTATTCTAGGCCCGTTGGATGAATCCTACGCACATTATTGTTAGATGAATCCTAAGCATATTATTATTGATTGAGAGAGGATGGAGACAATTCCGTGGGAGAGGATCTGAATCCAACGGTTGATTATTATTACAAATAGTATTAAAAAGTCAAATTAGACTGGTTGGCTGGACTGAGAACCAGTGTCAGATCTAATCTGGTTATAAATAACGACTAGTCATTTCAAAACTAATGGAAAACCAGTCAAACCAGTACAAAAATGGTTGAACTGGTCTATTTTTTTATTTTTTTAATTTTTAAAATAAAATAATATTATTTTTAGTACTAAATAATATTATTTTTTATATAATTTTTTCTCTATTATAATATTGTATAAGCATTATTATAATACATAATTATTAATAATGATAAGATTTACTTAACAAATAATATGAAAATAAAATATTAATTAACTATTTTGAATTTAAAATATGATAATAACTGAATATTAATTTTTTTAGATTTTAATATCAGGTTGTAAAACTTATTAATAATTTTTTAATTTTATATATAAAATTAAAAAAATTATTAAATTTATTACCACTGGTTTAATTTTGGCTAAACCAAGGTTGAATCATTGAATTTTGAACCACTATCTTAATCGGTTCGATGTCCAATCCGATTTTTTAAACATTAATTGTAAACAAATGTTGTTGTGTATTGTGAAGAGTAGATTTACATGTGTCTCCTTTTCTTATAACGAAATGGTATCAAAGCTTGAGAGAGAGAAAGAGAGAAAATTGAAGGCTTATTCCAAGGAGAAGAAGAATTAATTTTAAATTTATTTTATCTTCTAGTATTTTACTATTTTAAATTTAGTTTATTGAAATTTATATTTTATCGTATGTTTAGGATATTTAGTTTATTTTATTTTAAGATTATATTTTATTATGATTTAAAATATTTTTTAAAAGAGTGACTTTATAATTAAGCCGTAGGACTGCTTAGTTTATTAAACTTCTGCCTATTAAATTTAATAACATTTGAGATTTATTTAGTGATTTTCCTCTCCCCCTCAACCTTTCTAATTCTGCCCTACCCCTCAGTCATTCTCTCGAATACATCCACTATCCTTATCTTGTATCAATTTGATATCAAAGCAAGGTTTCTACACTCCTTGCATGCTCTTGCCACCAGAAAACACCCTAAAATCTTGCCAAAACCCTAACCGGTATGTTGTAAGAACCAAAAGCTCTAGCTGCAAACATCCTTTTACCAGCCTATCCACTGAAACTCATGATAGCAGTCTCTACAAGCATCATCACATGCTAGTGGAAGTTCCTACAAGTGGGCTTCACATGACCCCTGTTTCTGTATGTACCAACATCTCCAATTCATTCCAAACAACATTTTCTTGCATTATTGACGTGTTTTCATGCAATTTCTACCATCCCAACCCTGTCCCAAGCCAATTGAGAGTACATTTGGGGTAAAGTTCTTAACTTTGACTTTTAAAGTTGTGTTGGTAAGGCCTTATGACCTCCCATTATATTAACTATGACTTAAAGCTCGACAGAGGTTACACATACAAATATTTTGGGCCTAGGTTTTTAACCTCGTACATTATATACTCACCTGTGATTGCTCATGCTACCTTTTGGAATTTAGGTGTTTTCTATATTTTCTTTGATTTAACTCTCTAACTAAAAGAAGCCAAAAAAAAAGGAAACAGAAAAAGGAGAAGATTTAGAATTTTAAAAGCTTGGTGAGTATAGCTTGTACTTATTTATTGATTATTGCTTGCATATATAACATATTACCTACTTAGCATAATTTACATCTTTCTTTTTATTTAATCCCTACATCATTTGCATGACCGTTAGAGACCTAAACAATAAACGAGACTAGTTAGATAATGAACTCACTAACCCTAAATTCACCATGACAAAAAATTCCCAAAATACCCAACTAAACCTTGATGATCAACGTGATAGGACCCTCAAAGAGTATGTGGACTGTGCAATTAAAAATGCAAGAAGAATTAAACCGTAAGCATGATGAAATAAGCTGTGGGCTAGATGAAACAAACTATAGAATTGATGAAGTGATAGAGTTACCTAGGGGGTTATGTAGACAAAATACGGGAAAGAACATAGAAGATATAGTTGAGAATGTGAATGAAAAAAAGAGTCCAACTTAGGAGGTGCACATAGCCTTATCTCTAGTCAAGCCTAGGCCACCACTCAATGGGAATCACCAATCACCAAGAGGTATTAATAGTAGCAATGTAAGGGATCATTCTTGTAGGACCGTTAGTCTCTCACATGATTACACAGATGACCAATGGGATGAGCATGACCCCATAAACCATCATAATAGGTGTTACGAGTCACTCATAGAAATAATTGTGAATGTTATATACAAGAACTATCCCAAGGACATAACCAAGAAGGTCAAGGTGGAGCCTCCTGACTTTGGTGGATAAGCAGACCCAAGTGCTTTCCTTCATTGGATAGCAAATATGGAAGTACTTTATGTGGTATAACATAAGTTATGTCCAATGAGTCTAATGAAGTTTATGGGGTCATCAAGAAAATATTGGTATACTATTCAAAGAGGCCTAGATCAATTAGGACAATCTCTTATTGAAATATGGGCTGAGATGAAGTTAACGGAGAAATATGTACCTCCCTATTATAAGAGCAAGCTTACCCGTCAACATCTAAATTTTAAACAAACATCCACTATGTCTGAGTATGTAGCTTCCTTTGATGAACTAATGATTAGATGTGACATTCAGGAAGATCCAATTGTGATGCTCAATAAGTTCATTAATGGTCTTAAGGGAGAAATACAAAGACAACTTATGATAATTCCTCCTTATTCCCTTGCGGAAGCTCACAAAGCCCTTGCCTAGGAACCTAGGTGAACAAATCTCCAAGGTATATAATCTAGGAGACACCTAACTTTACTCCTACTAATTGTTCCACAAAGCAACTATACCCAAAACCAATTCTTCTAACCAAACATCTAGTCCTAGAGGTAATTCTACAAAGAATAATGCGTAGGTTCCAATTCCCTCCTTAGTAGCCCTACCATTAATGTTTTGGAAGCCATTTTACAGGTCACATCATGCCAAGGTCCCTAAAACATGCCTTAATGCGTGAAGTTAAACCTAATGATGACCATGATATAATAAATGCTAATGTCATAGTAGATCCCACTAAGTGTCCTTCTGAAGTTAATGAAGAGTTCTTTGTAGAATACGATGATACAGAGATTAGACACAAAGGTAAGATGAGATGCATCCTATATGTCCCTCCATCTAATGACTAATGGAAGAGGACTAGCATTTTCCACACTTTCATCAAATGTGAAGATTAGTCCTAAAAGTTAGTGATTGATAAAGGTAGCACATAGAATGTGATCTCCACCCAAGGACTATCCAGGCTTACTCTAAAGATGGAACCCCATCCTAAACCTTTTCAAATAGCATGGGCTGACCAAATTTCCTTAAAAGGGTAAACTAATTGCAAATTGAGAGAGATTAACAATATATCATAAGGTGCAGAGTTTGATATAGAAGGTTACCTAACAACCCTATATTTGAAGGCCAAGTATCAAAACAAAAGATTTTGCACTTCTAATGAAATCTAGAAAATTAACTAAATCACTCTAAAGCATGTCATATATGAAGTTTTATGTATTGATGAATATTTCACATTGAAAGTTACATAAGGTACTTACACAAGGTTTCTATAGATCTAGAAATTGGAAGTCTATAACAACCCCAGTTTAACTATTCCAAACATGTAAGTGGTTTAATGAAAGGGGTATTGTTGGAATTATATAGGACTGAAGGAGTCAAGACTGGAGAGAAGGAGAAAAATTGAACAAACAAAAACATGGGAACAGAATGCCCTAACACCACAACACTAGTATACCTTACCGCAATGTTGAATTGTAAATTTTCTTTAAATGAGCTCAAACCTCCACATCAGAAGAATGAAACTAATGGGATTTTTGGTGGCTCTACTTGGGTTTATGCTTCTGGACTGGACATCAATGTTCCTAGGCTTTGGGAGGCTAGATTTCTCAAGGTAAGATGACTTCTCCACTTTTCTCTTCCCCTTTCTCCGATTTTCATGGGTGTGTGCATGGGAATTGGCTGTGATTCCAAGTTGGCTAGGTTTCCACTTATTATTTTGTGCTTAAGTGCTTCAATGAAGTGTTGTTATGTGTTCACAAGCTTTAGATTATGATTTTGGCTGTTCAAGTAGTGATTTCTCCAAACCCAAACCTTTAAGTTGGGATTTTTTTTATCTATTAATTTTCCAAGCTTATGCCTAGTTTAGGTATTAATTTAGGTTTAATGATAAGTAGGTATAGTGTTGGTAACTTATTTTATTGTTAAGCTTGGGGCATTGAGTTAGGTTTTACCAGAGGCTATGTCATTACTTAACTCTTGTGTAAATTGATTGTATAGGGTGCAAGCATACTTAATTGAAGTTTCTACACTCCCAGTAGTCATTGAGAAGCGCCAAATTGGTTGGTAAGTGACTACCCTATTGTGTGAGGAAATTAGGCCTTGTAGGCACTAGGTGACCTTGAATGATCAATTGGTCTTAATGGAGTTTGACACTTGTTTTGGTCTAAAATTTATGCTTGAAAGGTCGCATGTTAACTTGGTTGCATCCCTCTTGTGTGTGTAATTGGTACTGTGATAGCCTACTGTAGTTGTGTGTGTATATAAGGTCTCGAGGTAACCAGGGTGTAATTCTCATTATTTATATGTGTGTGTGTGTGTGTGTGTGTGTGTGCTTGAAACTTTTCATATCATGATATGTATTCCAATAAGGCTAGTAAGTTCTCTAACTCTTTACTTTTGAACTTATGACAATGAATGAAAATAGCTAAGACATACGTATGCTTACACATATAATGAACTTTTACACATATACGTAACCATTGTGTATCCCCATGATTTGACCTTGAATGTTGATATTATGCTAGCATTATGGTATATAGCATGAGATAACATGTTGGCATGGCTAATGGCATTATCACTAATGATTATGCATGGTTGATCATATGTTGGTTAGGTGATGATGTCGTTAAAATACCACATGGTGTGCTAATTCACTAAATGGTATATGAGGTCTTATGTCTAGGTAGTGAGGTGTGATATATCCCTTTCACTAAATCATCATCCTTTGGCAAAAGGACCCAAGTAGCTATATGTACTTTCTCTAAATTACCACCAATTTGGGTGGTTCAAGAGAAGGAAAGTCATGGTTTAACCACTAGTATAATAGTCTTTGGTCGAGTCATGACTAGTAGGTGGAGAGCTTAGTTGATGCCCCGGATTCAACCTTCACTAGTTGTTAGAATAAGGCCACTTATGGGAGTTACCTTGTGGCGATAACTAACCCATGGTTCTAGTCATAATCTTTATAGGTCCCATTATATATTATGTAAATTGCATTGTGTTGCATTATATCTATACATGTATTAAGGTGTCTTAAATTGTATGTTTTCCTGAATTACCCTTGGTTGCTGGGACCTTGTCTCAAACTATTTTATGGCTAATAATTTCAGGTGAAGTTTCTAGTTCTAGTAAGGAAAAGACTAAGGAGTCTTAGCTCTCTTGTTGGTTCAAGGGATATCAAAGTTGCATCGTTGTTGTTTTAGTATTAGGCTTTTGAGAACACATGTTGTAGTTGTATTGCATTATGCCATGTGTAGGGATATCTTGATGCCAATGAACATGCTAGTTAACTTATCTTGTCTTAAAGACCTCTTCTTTGTGCATGCATGTGATATGTAATTGTTGTTACTTGTTGTAGTCATCATTATAGATGGTTATTTTTTTACTTGTCTTTAGTAGTTAACATAGTATGTACAGAGTATGTATGTTTTGACAAAGGATGGATTGAGGCCCTTGATGTCCTTTGGATGCCATTTATTTGATTGGCAAGGGTGTATGGCTTATTTGTTGGCATGCCTTATTTAAGGCTTGGCACTTGTTGGTCACACATGTATTTTGATTTGTTGGATTAGAATATGAGTTTGGTTTGGGTCATTGGACGATTCTGTGGAAAATAAGTATATAACTCATTAGCCAAACTTGGGGTTTAATGGGGTTCAAGGGAGTCAAATCCTAAAGGAATAATTTCTTTGAGGTGTAACCTCCTTGAATAGTATCTTTAAGTCATTTGTGATATGTTGGAACATGTTTGGTAGTCAAAGGATTGGCAGTTTGGGAATTGGAATGGTTACTATTAAGTTTTGGTTAAAAAATGAAAATTTCGGTCTCAAGAGTCTAAAATATCCATATGAAGGAATTTTGAAGTGCAGTGTGCACCAGTAATTAGAGGGCATCTTATGTGACTTGTGGCTTTTGGAATCACATCAATTAGAGGTCCAAGTAGGGAGATATGTATAATATCCTAAAATTTCTTTTAAATGTTTAAGGTCCAATATTTTAAAATTTATAAGGAATTTGTAAAAATGGATATACTACATTTTGCATAATATAAGATAAAGAGGGTAATTATCTCGGTCACAAGGAAAAATGAGAAAATGATCATTTTGCCCCTGGAAGAAAAAAAAATAAAAAATAAAGGAAAAGAAAAAAAAAAGAAGGAAAACAAAAAAAAAAGAAAAGAAAGAAAGAAAGGAAGGCAGTGGACGCATGGAGGGATTGAAGTAAATTTTATGAATTTTGGTGAAAATTACACCTAATGACCCAAAAGTTTTAAAAATTATAAAAATGTCCCGGGTCCAGGGCATTTTTGTAAATATGAAAAATTATAGTCAAAATGAAGCTATCTATGAGCTAAGACCATTGGAATATGGTATGGAATTTATTAAGATCAAAATAATATTTATTGGGTAATTATCATTTAATATTAATGTCTTACCCGATAAATGTCAGTCTGGACTGCAGGAAGAAGCAGTATTAATTCAAGAAAAATATGTGGGTCTTATATTTGGACCAATTGGGATAATTATATTATGGTAATTTTATGATTATAATTAGTATCCCAATAATAGTAAAATATACTGCTAAAGTAGCTTTAATTGTCCAGACCGGTCCATGATATATCTGGATAAGTAAATATTTAAAATTTTTGGACCAAAATACCCTCCATTTCGTGCTGACCAAGCTGCATATGATAGAATTACATTATTCAATTAATTAAGTCACTTTCTAAGGAAAATTCAAGAAACTTGGTGGCAAATTCCTATTGGTTGATGAGTTTTATATAATTCCCACTTGAGCTCATGACTTGGCCGAACAAACACTTGAGAGAAAGAGGGAGGAGTGGTCTGAAAAGTTGAGAAAGGATGGAGCACGTGAAGGAGGAAAGGAAAAGAGAAGAAAAATAAGGAAGAAAAGCAAGGAAAATTGGCAAGCAAGTTCCTTTCAATTTGTAAGTGTTCTAGCCTAGTTTCTAAGTAATTTGAGTTAGTTTTCTTGGATTTTCTCCTTCTCCCTTTGCTGTTCTAATCTTGGCCTAAGCATGATAAGAAGAGGGAAGGAGTTTTTAAGCCATAAATTTACAAGAAAACATAAGATTTTTCAAGAAAAGTAAACTAGGTGTGTTTTAAAGTAAGTTTTTGTGGAAAACCAATTTCTTCCCCTTAAGAACAGATTTTGGTCAGACTAATAAGGTGGGAAGAAGCTGGAATTTCATGTATTTGATGGCAAAAATGAGTTCCCCATGATGAAAAACCTTAAAGACAAGTATTGGCTCAATGATTAGACTTTAGATAAAGAAATTGAGTCTTTAGGGTTTTAATGAGACTTTATGAAGTAGCTGCTTGTTCTAGTTGATTGAGCAAGTGTTTAATGATGTTAAGGGACTTGAGGAAGCCTAAGGAGGCTAGTGGAAGCATTAGATTCAAGAGGAAGAGCCAAAGGAATGCTTCAAGGTAGCTAAGTTTCATATTCTTGCTTTATGTTCTTTCATTGTCTTTCTATGATTAAATTGTGGTGCCATATTGCAATTGTGATTTTTTTGATTGGTCTTGGCTGTAAAATGAGGGGTTTTATTCCCCGGGATGTCCATTTTCTAAGCCGTTATGCTGCCGAATTTTTTATAACCAATGTGGCAATTTATTGTTTAAATATGATTGATGTGATTAGATGTGATCAAATGTGAGTTATTTGACATGATTAACATAATTGCATGAAATGTAACTTGCTACTGAGATTGTCCCCAATCTCATCCCTTCAAGTATCCCAAATGACTAGGCACAATCTATGGCAAAGGAGTCCAAAGAAAAGGAAAGGAGAATGAAGAAGAGAATGATGCTTGATGGTGTTTTCAAGCTATAAGTGTATATTTGAAATTATGTATAAAACAATGTATATGCTTTTAGATCTGGGCCATTGTGCTATTATTTCCTTATGAGCATTATGAAATGTTGAGCATGGATTTGAAACATGGAATGATCATGAGAGCTTGTTATGAAGTCTTATTTGCCATGTTATATTGCTAGAAGTTCATTTTGTGGCCATGAAAGTAAAGTCAACACCGTTTGACTGAAAAATGAAAATTAAGTCAAGTGTTATATATGCTCTGAAAGTAGAGAGAATAATCTTTCCAATGAGACAAAGAACACTTAATTTGGATATGTGTACAATTTATAGTATATTTTTGAAGTTAAGGGTCAAAACTGGACAGTAAAGTAAAAGCTGCGAATTTCACTGTAAGTATCACTTACTTTGAAAAGTGATATAAAATCGTACAGAGCTCCAAAAATTCAGTGGCTTATATTTATGAAAATATTTATCTTTTGAGGTTAATATATCACTGGTTTGAGTTCAATTGGAGCTATATAATGAGAGATATACAAGTTTTACCAAGACTGTTCCAGTAAAAGTGATGTTTTGATCCCTAGTGATTCAAATTGATGTTTTGCCCTTTCTAGACTAAATAAATATATAATAAAAATATGAAGGTAATTAGACATATATATCTTTCCAAGGGCATATAGAATACATGATTTGGCTCAGTATAGAGTTAGATATGAATTTTTAAAGTTATGGCCAAAATCCTGAAAAGAGAGAAATGACCATTTGTACAGTATAAGCTTAAGTAATAAACTGTACTAATTGGTCAGGTTAAAAGAAGTTTTCATATTTTTATCTTGTATATCATGTTTCTAGCTTCATTTAGAGACTTGAATCACATTGATACAATTTTTCTGGATTAAGTTATGAGTTTTCAAAGTTCGTCCAGAAAACTTGAGAACCAAATAAATAGTACCACGTTTTTTTTAATTAAATATTTTGGTTCTATTAATGGTTCAAGCTCTTAATATGGGCAATTTGGACACGGTACATACTATGATATATGGAAAAATATAGATAAAAGTAAGGTGTTACAATATGCACACCCCGAAGTTCATCGAATTTATTAGCAAAAAGCTTATACTTCTGTAGTCTACATTGTTGTGACGCCAACCCCATCTAACCTTTCATCACCTTGAGTCAATATTTCCCCTCATCACAGTGCCCCTAACCTTCGCCTCAGTGAGGTTTGTTTTCCCAACCACCTTGTTTCCTATGTTGCTTTGTGGTGATGTTTTCAAGTGCTAGGAGTCTTATCTAGACAAAACCATTAAAATGTTACAAAGTCAATTGTGATTCATCAATATACACAAAATTTGTTTAACATACATTGCTACTTTAGAGCATGACCTTGCAAGGGTTTCATTGATGTTGAGCTACAAACAATGAAGGAATGGGCTTTGCTAATGGTGAGGGAGTAAGGACACTGATAGGGAGTGAGCTTTAGGCAACCCATGAGCTACAAAAATGATAGTATAGTTTTAAAAGACGATGAGTTCTGACTTCTATTATAAAGATGACAAAAGTTGTGACAATGATGGTGCTAAGTTCGAACAACTACAAAGGAGAATCAATACTATACTAGATATAGCTTTTGTTGGTGCCAAATAGTTGGCAATTATTTGAAAAATTGCCAACAAAGGTGAGGGCATGAAAAATAATAGGGTTTTGTTGGTGGTTATTTAAACAACCACTAACAAAAGACAGGCATTTGTTGGAGGTTATTTAAAAGACCACCAAAAAGGTCTTTGTTGGTTGTTAAATAAATAACCACTGACAAAAGATAGACTTTTGTTAGTGTTTATTTAAATAACCTCCAACAAAAGCTTAAGTAACTTTATTAAAAAAAAAGGCCACGGATCAATCTTCTATACTGTTGATAAGAAAAAAGATCAACAGACCTTATCACTCCTTATCACTTCATCTTTCTCTTGTTATTGCTTTTTCTTTTTCCATGTACGCCACATGCTCACTTCGCTTCATATCCGTTTGCTTTGTTCTCTCTCCCTCATGAACCTACTCTTGCTTTCCCTTTGCTTTCTCTCCTTTCCTTCATTATTCAATCATATTGCTTCATCTCTTGCAAGGTTTCAATCTATTTCCATAGCTTGTAGACTTATTCTCTAGCCTCCAATGGTCTTCCCAGCAATCTCGACCTCGAAGATGATAGCAACTCCAATGGCAATGATGGAAGCTAATTGTATTCTTCGTCTTTGTCAATGGAGTGTGAAGAAGACGAAGATGAAAAGAAAGGAAACAAAACAAAGAGAGAGGATGTGAGCCTCAAGCTACTTATATATCTCATACTTCATGTGTTTAAAAAGAAAGGAAACAAAATGAAGGGGGAAGATCTAGTACAAAAAATTTTTTTATATATTTTGATTTTTGGATCTGGATATGATATAAAATTTTCCTTCTATTTTTTTTTTCAATTTCTTTTTTTATATATGCTTTTTGAGATGAAGTAGAGGGAGGAATTTTCTAATTTCACTTTTTCACTGTTGTAAAATTTTCCGTCCTCAGATTAGTGGTGATTATTGCTAGTAAATTCAAAGAGTCTCACTACCATTGAAGCAAAAGTCCCTTGAGGCCAGTTGAGGAGTCCTACTATCCTTTGCCCTATTTGATTGCAATAATCTTAATGGTAATTTCAAATGTTTGATTTTAAATTATCATATGCCATTGTTTGATTGCAACCTTCCCTTTGTACTTTTTATTTTGTCCATTACAATGAATCCAAGAGAAGAGTAGGTTTAGAAAATAGACACTTAAAAAAATCCCTTTATTGGTGGCTGTTACATAGAACCACCAACAAAGATTACCTTTTGTTGGTGGCTTATAATTGCCAGTGAAAGCCACCACTTGCCTTGGCACCCATTTTGTTGTGGTTTAGAACAATCAAGGAAGGCCAAAAATGCCGCTAAGAAAGGCCTTTTTAGGTGTTGTGCAAAACGGAGAAGCAGTGATGATGATGGTTGTGGGTTTGAACACATGTGGAAGGAGGAAGAAGATAAGTTGCAATGGGCCTACAAAAAGAGAGGAAGATAAAAAAGGTTTCGCAAGTTCAGCCTCCTCTTGATCTCAATAATGAATCAAAAATAATCCCTTTTTTTCTTGTTCCATCTAGATTGGTTCATTAACAAATCAATCTAGAAACTTGATCTTTCTAGACTAGTTCCTTAAACATTTTTATAAACCGATCTAGAAAGTATAAAACATAAGATTTTATTTATAAAATTGCCACTAATTACAAATTCAAGATTGGTTCCTTTTTGAGTGACCTAGATTACAGATGTTGTAACAACCCTTATTACATTATCCTGAATCTAGTCTTAAGTTAATGAAAAGTATACTTGATGATGTGTACAAGACCAAAGGAACTAGGACCATAGAAAGGATCTAAATGGGGCAAATTCCGTATTTGAAACAGAGAAGGGTCACACCATTGCGAGGTACAGGACCACCACAATAAGACATTTGGGATATTTCAAAATTTTTCCAGACTAAGAGCACTTGCGCTGTGGCGAACTTACTGGTGCCGCAGCTCACAAAATATGTTTATATCAGACGAGAACCAGTCAGACAAAAGAAAGAAAAATGGAGGGAGAATGAAGGAAGCTCTGCTAGGGCTTCGGTTATCCAGCCTTTAGGGTTGATTTCTAGACCAAAGAAGCTTGATTAATTGTTGGTAAGTGAATCTTGTTTCCTCTCCTCTCTTTTCTCTTTGGTTTTGTGTTTAAATCCATGGGAGTATGTTGGATTTTGGTTGGATTGTATTTTCCACCAATTAAAATACTTGCTTTGGTGTTGTAGAAGTGTTATGTAGTGTTAGGAAGGTTTGGATATAAGTTTTAGTTAGATTATGATGGGTTTGAGTAGAACCCTAGGTTGGAAATTGTAAAGGGAGTATGAAATCTGAAGTGTATGTGGATAATTATGGTTAGGATATGTAATTGAGACTTGTTGGGAGGTGTTAATGCTATTGGAACAATGGGTTAAACTTGAATGGTTGGATTGTAAATTATAGTTAATGTGTGTATTACGTTAATTAAAGGTATTATGATGTTGTAGCGGTTGATTGGCTAATTGGAGGCATATAGTTCATGATGGGTGCTTTGTAGGCTTGCTTAAGCCCCTATGTGAATGGTATGGTATTGACAACCTGGGATAACTGAGTGTTTGTATATGTGTTATATGTTGATATATATATGCATGTCTCCATTGATACCACGATATCATTGTGTAAGTGTATGGTTTTTCTATATATCGTGGCATGCACATGACTAGACATAGCATGGATTTCGATTTCCTGGCATTGATATGTGATATTGATAAACATGATATTGCACATGTGCATAGCATGCTAGCATGATCATGATGATGAATATGATGATGATTTTATAGTGATATACACCAGATAAAATGGCATGAACATCATCACCACATATACATTGTGAGAAATCGTGGATTAGGTGGTGGTAATGAGATACGATATATAATATGATATGATGAAATAAGAAAGGGATCCATGTTGTTAAGTCCTCTCCTATGGCCCGAAGAGTAAGACAGCAATAAATTGCACCCTCCCTAAATCACTACCAATTCGCAGTGATTTAGGGTAAGGAGAACTGCAATCCAAGCATTGATGTTACTTTTGGCCGGGTGTACTAGTGTGAGGTGAGCTTGGTGATATCCCAAAATCAGTCTTCAACAACTGTTGGAAGAAAATCACCTATATGAAATGTCATGTTATGACGTTAACTCGTGGTTCTATCTGTGTTGAGGGAGACATGCATACCATGATATTTTGCATCGCATGACATCATTTATATATGTGTGTGGTATTTATGATATTATATATGTGTGTGTTTGTCCCACTTATTGAGACATTGTCTCACACCACCTCCCATGACTAACATTTTAAGTGAAGACTCTAGTGCTAGTTTGGAGAAGACTGAGGGGTCGTAAGCCTCTTTGTATTCAAGAATTTCAAGTATAATTGGTAGTTTGTAACTTAGTTTATGTGATATTGTGCTAAGTATATTGTTATGGTTGGTTGCATGTATGTGTATCATGGGAGTATAAAGATGTATGTGGTTATGTATGTGTATGTAAAGTAATGATATTGCATAAATGATGTTGAGGGATGATGAATGGTGTTAGTTGTGGATATATGCCAAGTTGGTGATTGATGGGCATGCAATGTAATAGTATTGTGGCTGTATGAAAGAGCTCAAAGGAGAGTTTGGGCCATGTATGTGAGTTTGGGTATATAGCCCATTATGTGAAATTGGTATTCAGGGGGGTCAAATCTCTGAAGAGTAATTTCTCTGAGATGAAACCTTCCTGAACAAGTTGGTTGAGTCAAATGGAACTTGTGTGGATAGTTCATAGTGGCCACATTACCTTCAATAGCAAATGGAGTGCTTAAGGTTTGAGTTTTGGACAAAAAGTAGGCAAAAGGGTATGAAGTGTCCTAAATCTCTATATAGAATTGGAATTGAGTGAAATTGGTATTTACGGTTAGATTGGGATGAGAGTGATCTATAGGAGTTGAAATCAGGTTAATTGGAGATCGGAACACGAAGTTGTACACATCAGAAGTTCACCCTGGAGAGCTGCAAACTCCTAATATTGTATCAGCAGGGGCGCCACAGCGCCAGAAGCTTAGCCGTGGCACCACCGTAGTTGTCCACGACCCCAGCCCAGTTCTGGTGCTTTTTGGTGTTTTTCGAGGCTTTGATGTTTCTGGATTTGAAGTTAGGGTGTTCTAATTTGGTTTGGTTAGTTTTTGAAATTTTTAGTGAAGAGTGGCTATGTGTAGGTGTAGGGTGTTACGGATGTAACATAGTTTTTGTACTAGTAACAGAAAAGTAAATGTAAGAAGATGTGGTTACCATTAAAATTCAATTGAAATAACACTACTAGAAAAATCAAATTTAGTGAATAATTACTCATCACTTGCTAAATGATCTAAATAGCGAGGGAATTAACGAAGAATTGTAAGTTCGTAGTCATTATTAAATTTAGCGAGAGAATTAGCAAAATATTTTTTATTTCTTACTAAATTAATACAAATAGCGAGGAATTAGTGAGGTATTTTTTATTCCTCACTAAATTATTATGAATAGATCCCTCGCTAATTTTTTTTAAATTAATTTTAATAGATTAAAATTATTTTATTGAAAAATTAATTTTAATGAATTAAAATTATTTTAATAATTAAGTTATAAAATTATTTTTATTAGATGATTATTTTAATTAATAAAAGTAGTTAAATTAATTTTCATAACTTTTTGGTAAAAAATGAAACTGAAACTTCATTTATTACAAAATTCAAAATATAAAGTATTTTATGATATTAATAATTGAAAATATAATATATTTGTATTTTTAACAATATATTAATTTATAAATATATGTGTGTATTAGTGTGTAGATAAATAATATATATTTCATATTTCATACAAGGACTGCAAATACATTCTTGTTCAACTGGCAAAAGTGTGAATACAAAAGCACTAACAGTAAGAGGTCATGAATTCGAATCTAAGCAGGGGCATATTTGAAATTATTATATGACATGGCAATGACGTGCTATGGTTATGGTGATGTGGCATTGGTGGTGGGTGACGTGGCACGGTCCCGATGGTGACATGGCAATGACGGTGGTGGGTGATGTGGCATGGTCTCGACAGTGACATGGCAATGACATGGTGGTGTTGTGGCATGGGTGGTGGGTGATGTGGCGTGGTCATGACAGTGACATGACAATAATGTGATAGTGTTGAATTTTTTATAGCTTAGTGAGGAAATAATGAGAAATGGATTTAGAAAGGGAATATATCTCTTGCTAATTCCCTCGCTAATTTAGTAAGGGAATCAACTTATCCCTCACTAAATTTAGCAACACGATTTATAGCGGCTAAATTAGCGAGAGATTTTATTTCTCATTATTTTATCCCTCACTAAATTTGATTTTTCTTGTAGTGAAAACCGCACTACTTACCACCAAAATAATGATTTTCTCATGGACAAAATTCATAAGAAAAAACTCCAAAACGCATGAGAAATACCTCTCACGAATAAGTACTGGAGAGAAGATGCTCCATTACAGAAAAAAATCTCATGGATAATTTTTTACAGAAAGCATTTCTCTCAAAAATTTTTTTATAAACATTTTTTCGAGGAATTAATTTTATGAGATACTGTCCAAATATAAAAAACTTATTTTTAGTATTTTTTCTCATGTAATTATTTCTGTGAGAAAATGTTTCTATAAAAAGGAAAAGAAGTTAAATTATTGGAATATGTTAGTGGATCCCCCAAAATTAATTCAAAGAAAATAATAAAAGAGAAGGGGGAAAAATAACATCCATTCCAACAGGATCCCCATAGTAGAAGCAAGTCTTACACCTCTTAATGTCATTCACTTTTTTTGTAAATTAAGGTTATCTTCAATTTAAAAGATTTTGATGAATTGAAGTACTCTGTCCTTAATCCTATTTAATTCGTATGTTTTGTGCCATATCAATTTTAATCATATTCCAATTTTAATTCACATGTATTTAATTATATCATCATTTCAATTTTAATCATATTTTAATCATAAGCGTCGGCATGTCAACTTGCTTAATTTTTCGGAAAAATAAAGCCTTTGGTCCTTATATTTACTTGATTTTGAAATTGATCCCTATGCTTCAAAATTTTGAGTGTCCAATTTCACACCATTATTAAAATTAGGATTCTGGACTTTTGTTCTTTATTTTTCCTTAAACAGACCCAACAAATACCGTAACATACTTTAATCTTCATTATAAATGTATCATTTCCTTGGCTGCATGCTGCTATATACGTACTCAATCGCTTCCCTGCATTCCACAAATCTAAGCTTCATCTTCATAACATGATCGACCATCATGTATCTTAAATAACTGTGTTCTATAATTTGTGATGTTTTAGGAGTCCACACAGTTGGGAAAGCAAGATGCCCCAGTTTCACAGATTGCATGTATAACCCTTCTTGCCAAGGCCAAGCAGATGATCTGTCCTAGGACTGGTGGTCCAACTCATTTTGTAGCAAAATTACAACCCCTAATTATACGGACAATAGCTACTACAAGAACCTCCTCAACAAGAAGGGTCTTCTTCACTCTGATCAAGTGCTCTTCAATGGCGGCTCTATTGATTCACCGGTTTGAACTTATGCCCAGAACAAGAAAGCCCTTCAATTCTGACTTTGTTGCTGGCATGATCAGGATGGGAGACATCAAACCGCTAGCTAGTTTATCCAAATGGGGAGATGAGGAAGAACTGTAGGAGAGTGAACTGGAAGAGCTCAGCCTCTTTTAGGACAAAAGTGGAAATTAATGGTGACAGTATTTGCTGTCTTGTGCTGATGTTATAATAATAACTAGGTATGGACCTTGTGCTTTACATGGAGTCCAAAATGATTGTAAGAGAAGTTGTACTGTTCATACCCGGTAAAAAATGCGACTTCTAGGATTTTAATATATATATATATATATGTATATATTGACGATTCTTCATATTTAAGGAAGAATATCTTGTAAGTTTCTACAACTCTAAGAAAATGAATGGCAAGAATACTTATTACAAATTTACAATATGTATTTTTGCTGAGCATATGATGAACGTATGCTTCTATTCTCGTCTGTTAAAAAGTCTTTAACTAAGTATAATATAACCCTTACATAAATCAATAACTTCTGCAAATATGTTATGTTCACACACACACAATTTGTTTCTAGCTAGAAACAAGATATATAAACTTAAATGCATAATTTTTCTCCACATCAGAGGTTTTTAAATATAGGGTAAAATCAACCCTGAAATTATTATTTTCCTCCACAAACAACTAAGAAAAAGTATAGAATACCTTCACACGCATTATTTGCACCATGTAATGTATAGATTGGAGATGTTCTATCAGAGTTAACCCAAAAGTTGTGGATGATACTGAAGGTAGGGAAATCAAATCAGGTCCTTACAGTATTAGCATGTCTATGACTTCTAATGTGGCTAAGCAGAGCCTGAGCCTAAACATAGAAAAAAAGACTCATCAATACTTTATTCAAATATAAAAGTCTACTTTAAATATGAAACCGTAAAGAAAGAGACATACTTTTTCTTTGGCCCTTGAGGTGCCTGATGATGACAATGCTACTAATGGTGGGGTAGCACCTTCACGGATCACAGTGCTTAACATCCTAGAACTGTTTGAGCAAAGATGTAGTAGAGCAGCAGCAGCATTTTCCTTTCCCCTTGCAGAACCCAATTCAATAACCTCAACCAGAATAGGAATTCCACCTTCGCGACCAATCGCGGCTCTTCCTTCTGGAATTGCTGCAATATTCGCTAAAACAGCCACTGCCTTGTCAATCATTCCGATTGCTGGATCCATTAACTCGACAAGGTGCTTCACAGCACCCGCTTGCACGATACGAACCTTGTTTTCATGAAGTTTTGACAAGTTAAACAAAGCAGTGCAGGCATCTTTTTTCCCTCTGGGAGTTCCATTTGCTAGTAAATCAACCAATGGCTTGATCGCACTAGATCTCCCCATCCTGATCCTGTTTTCTTCCTTCACTGATAAGCTGTAAAATGTGGCAGCTGAGTTCTCTTTAGCTTCAGGATTTCCTGTCTCAAGGACATGAATTAGAGAATCAATTGCATTAGCATTTGCAATTGCCATTTTGTTATGATCATCTATTGATAAGTTATAAAGCGTTGTGACAGAATCTTCCTGGATCTTTGTATCATTTGATCGAAGTTGGTCGACTAATAAACAAATGGCTCCACAGTTTGCAATCATAATTCGATTATCCATATTGCGCTTAGTAAGAAGACGAAGTTCTGCTGTTGCTTTTCTCAGAGTATCAAGTGAAGAACTCCTCAGGTCTTCAACCAAATTCTGAACATGTGTTTCAGTGCTAGAAAGATCAGATCCATTTTCAACATCAGTAGAAGATGCCAACCTTAACCTCACTAATGGCTGCTGCCATATGCTTATGACTCGAGGCCTCGTCTCTACCAATGGAGGCGAGAACTCAGGTTCTCTCTGTTGAGCATTCAAGGTAGCAGCACTAGTAGAATCTGACTTTAGATGTACCTCCCTTGAAACATCTCTATTGTCACCTGAATTGCCCAATGGTTGAGAAGCAGCATTGCCATCACCTTGTGTTCCTTGAGGAAAATTTTCACCAGAAATTGCAATGGAATCAGAAGCAGTTCTAACCTGAGTTTGGGATTGTTCTGAGATGAAGACGCTGGAAGATTCCCTTTTTGATGATGACACTGAGTCTTGGCTAACTAAATCCACACTTCTTTCATCTAAGCTGGCAGACATGTTATCAGAATCTGTTTGTGATATTCTTGCAGTATCCAAACTCTGCCCATAAGTCATGCCACTTAAAGAACCTTCTGAAGTTGAAAGGGGATGCAACGGTGATAGTTCCTCTTGCTGAGTTCCACTAGAAGTTATGTTCTTATCCATTGAGTCGAAATGACTAGCATGAACTGGATCGGTTGAGAGTGGCAAGTTGCCCATGGAATGAAGGGAAGATGCTTGATTTAAGGACATTATAGGATCAACCAGCTTGACATTGTTCAATTCGCACCAATTTGCAATCAGTGCCTTTACAGTGTAGTTTGGTACAAGGTTGGTGTGAGTCAGAGTCTGACGCGTCTTCGGACAAACAGTAAGCCCCAGATCAATCCAGTTCTTAATGAAAGCTCGCTCATAAGTTTGCCCTGACGCAACAATCACCGGATCTGTCATCAACTCCAGAGAGAGAGGACAACAAAAATCAAGTGGTATTGGAACTGGCCAGCAACTCTGGGCTTCCTTAAGCATAACAAGATGCTCTTGCAAATGATTCACAAGAGCAATTATCTGGTCAACATATTCAACTTCTGCAGCATTTTCAATTCGCTCTGCATTCTCCTTCAACTCTTCAAGTGCCACAGCCTCAATTAGAACCTCTTGATTAGACCTCAGGCCTAAGTTCTCAGCAATTTTTACAAGAACCTCTGAACTAGGTCCTGCTCCTTCCACTTGTTCCCTGATAGCTTCCTTAATGATAGTTGAAGTTTCTTCATGTCCCAGATTCTTTCTTTTCTCAACACAGTGCTGCAATAGATCATGTTGGTTTTAGCTTAAGTTTCTTCTCTTATAAACGTGTGAACCAAAATAAGAACAAGAATCTATAAACTAAATGATTAATTGCAGATATTACCTCTATACGTGAAGAACTTAATTCATCAGGTAGACATTGATGGGAAGCCTTGAGCTGCTTGAAAATATTGAGTGCCAGAATCTGAATGTAAGATATCAAGGATTCAACTTGCAAAACCTAGACATCAAGAAAAAAAGTGAGAATCCACCAGGTACTTCAAATGAAAACAACACCTTATTATCATTTGTATCATAATATAGGTGGTAAATCTATAATAGAGTGATTCGAAGATTATATAGTATATTGATGATTATCAATTAAGATAAACATGAGATCAATAAGCCATAAAAGAAAAAAAGGACTTGAGAACTTATGAAACTTACAATGTAAATTTTGCTAGACAAAAGTTGCCAACTCTCACTAAGCTCCCTCAGTTCTTGAACAGCTTGCCGCAGATCTCCAAATATCTTCAGAAGCACTTCATCAGAAGCTAAATCAGTATTAGTAATGGCTTCAATTATTGGCTTCAACGTATTAAGTATCTCCTCTGCCTTTTGGTAATACTTCAAGATTGGTTCTGATTTCAAGTTTCCAGAAAATGATGACACGTCGTTAACGAGCACGTTTAACAGCGATATCTCCATAACACCTGTAAACCAACAAAATTCTATCTCCATAACACGAAGTATATATATGAATTAAGAATTAATCAGACACTAGAGAGGGTCCTCTTCCTCAGAGATTAACAGAACATAAAGAATATCATCATTCCAAAATTCAATTCGTTAAAAAATGGCTTTCCCACAAAGTTATGTTCCCGTAGAAATAAATTTACCGTGTTTGGTCTAACGAAGGTGGGGATTTTAATATTATCTCCTTTGACTTGATTAGAGAGCGGGGAATGTATTTTAATATTAGAGAAGAGGAAGGAAAAATAGTAATAGATAGATAAATATACCTTATCATAGTTAAGCTGTTCCCCCTCTTTTGTAATTTTTTCTTTTTTAATAAAACAATTATATTACAATTTATCATTTTCTTGTTTTAGAAATGTCTTAAGAGTTTTGCCTTACTTAGTACACAAATATCATACGTCATTTATCCTATATTTTTTTAAAAAAAATATTACTTCATTTATTTTTTGTATGATTTCATTATAAAGCTAAACATCAACTTAAATATTTAATCATAATATTAAAAATAATAAAAATAAATGAAAATAATTTGGTCATAAAAATGTTTTTATAATATTAAACATAATAAAAATAATACAATAACAATAACAACATTAATCTTATCCTACTAAGTGAGACCGACTATATGGATCATACGACATCAATGAACTCTATCAAATACCATCTTTTCAGATAAATCATTTATCAAAAGGAGCCATTGAGAAGAGTTAATTAAATGGTTTGAAATCTTATCAAAAAACTTAGAGGAAGATCAATAAAGACACTAAAGGAAATTTATTTTTAATTATAATATTAAAAATAATAAAAATAAGGCTAGAAACTTTTTTTTTGGCATACAATAAGGCTAGAGACTTGATGCTTAAGAATATGTAGCAATGACTATAATGATCTGAAAAATAAGAACACATCATATTTTGAATATCACAAAATTAATCTTGAAAATAAAAAAATAAATAAGAGTATAACCCCTCTCCAAATCCGGATGGGAGGGACCATATTTTTTGAACCAGATGAGGTAAAGGGAGTAAAATTCCAACACCCACACTACCCCCCGGGGCGCCGCGGCCCCAAAAAAAATTCCAAGGTTTCTGTTCCCCTCCAAACAAAATGAAATGAAAATAAAAAAATTAGATGAAAAAGTATTTTTACCTGTGAAATGTATCTTTAGATAAAAATTAATAATAAAAAGAAAAAAATGTTATTAAGTAGTAATTATAGGAATATAGTAGATATTGTACATATTTATTTTTGTATAATGGAAAAGGAATAACTTTTCTTAGTGGCTAACCGATGTGACCTAGGATGAACAGAAGTGACCGTGGGTATATATACTATAGTATCTATATACATGGAAAATTTCTTGCAAAAATTTTCACCAAAATTTGTCTTTTTACTTCATAGCATTTTTTTTGGGCAAAAAATATCCTTGAAAAATATTGTGACAAAACTATACCATTATAGTGAAAAGAAGGAACCAAGAATTCTCATAAAGGCATTTTTTAACATTACCATGATATATTTGGCAAGGAATGAGAAAAATAAAAAGTTGGGAAAAAATGTGTGCAAGTTAAATTCTCACAAATTTTATAAAAAAAATTAAAATTTTTCATCTTTGACAATTTTTTGTGTGCATAAAAGAACTCAAAATTATATTTTCTACCTGTATTTGATCAATATAAAGCCCATTATTCACGAGTTAACAGCCCGAAGTCGCAAACCATAGAGTGCATTTCACCTACATGTTGATGAATGAAAAGATGTCTATTTATGAAAAATGGAATAACAGCCCGAAGTCCCAAACCATAGACTCAGGAGGCAATCCAATCTGAAGCCCAGAACTGTAGTCTGCAGTTTCTTGAGAATAGCAACAAATATAACTAACCAAAGATAAAACACATTTTAGTGATATCTACAATTCAGAGATTAATTTTTATTTATCCATTTGGGATACCCTTAATGCTCACAAATATATATATTAATAGTATAATAATATATAGAAAGCATAGGTAAAAAATTGAAACAGAGGATCTGAATCCACGAAATCAATTAGAGTAAGCGTTACAAGATTATAACCTCGAGAATGAGGAGAGAGGTGATTTTTGTAATCCTCTGTTCTCTCTCTCTCTCCTAGCTGCCTTGTTTATTTTTTGTTCATTCCAATTGGTCAAATATTCAAATTATACTATGCAGATCAATCTCTTCAGTCTTCGATTTCATCCCTGCAATTAGTTGATTAACGTTTTATATTTGTCTTAGGCAAGACGTGTTTATTCTTTACGAGTCTTCAGTTAAAGTTCTCTTTTCTGCACCAAGAAGCTCGGCTGGCAGAGGACAACACTAATTTAATTAGTGATTTTAAATTTGAGTTAAATACGCAAATGCATTAAGTTTGAAAATTGAGTTGTTATTTATGAATTATAAATAGTAGGATTTATGAGAATTATAAATGTTTTACATTATATACTCATAGCTCCATTTATTTATCTGTCTTTTTGTTGGCCAAAATAAAATCTTTTACTCTCTCCGGTCCTCTAAATATGGGGCATTTGAACCTGATCTTAAATATAGAACTATTTATACACAATATACGAGATAGTATTTATTTATTCCTATTTAATGTATTTCAGAGATAGAGAGAGAAATATTAAATAAGGATAATTTTTTTAAGAAAAATTTAATTTTCTTAAACAAGAAATTTCTTTCAAACAAATTGAAGAACAATTGAATATAAAGAATATACAAAGTCAAATTCTCAATTGTTTAAAAGAAATCCTCAAAACCATATGCTCGGATTTACCAAATGCTTTTTGGAATAGAAAAAAGCATATAGTAGATTGAAATCTAACACTCCCCTCTATCTGGTATCAGAGCCTGAAGGTGAAGTAGAGATGTATTAATTAGATCTGGATCTGCTTCTATGACTTTAGAATTCTTGTTAAAATTCTAGAATGAATTTGAAGAACTAAGCTCGATAGTGATGGGACTTTGTCCTAATGAATATGATTCTTGTGTATCATGCATGAGTTCTTCTAGGGATGGTAAGGCTGTAAGTCCCAAGAGAAGAGAGGCAAGCGATTTGTCCCTACAGTAGTGTATGATATATGAGAAATTATGTTCAGATCTGGCTAGAGTAAGTTCTTACATAATTCTACTAGTGTTTTAATAAATTATTCTGAACCTTAGAGTCAGGTAAAGTTTTAATTCTTATACCTTTATGGATCCAGATGGTAATGATACTTAGATATGGGAGAATTCACATATCTTCTCTTTTCGTATTTAATTTTGTCTTCTAAATCCTTCAGCTTATATTCTGCCTGTTAAAATTCTACACTTTCATTACTTTCTTCATTATGTCTTTGTTGCGTTCTTTATCCTTTTCTTCTAGAAAATCATCTTCTTCTGCTTCTTCATCAAACCCTCCTTCGAATGAGGAATCAAAATCACCAAACAAAAAGATTTTTCAGCAAGAAATTTCTTTCTCAAACTTAAATCAAACTTTTGATAATTGGACTTTACCAACTATCACGCCAAACTATCTTTATGAAATTACAGAAAAGGATAAGAAATGGTTCTCCAAAACTAATTATATAATCAGAACAGTTGAAGAATCAGTTCCTATCAAACCAGAAAATGAAGATTTTTTCCTTCTATCTAAAAAATCAATCGAAAAACATAAAAAGGAGTTTAATTACCTACACATAGGATGTGTCCAAGTAGCAATTAAACCTTTAATAAGAAAAGGGTTAAATGTATTATGTTTAGTATGTCTTCAAGATACTAGACATTATACATACGTCGATTCACTGTTAGCAGCTGCAGAAATGGGTCTTAATAATGGGCCTGTTTATTTCAACTGTTACCCAGATCGAACCCTAGATCTAACAGATGAGCATGTCCTAAATACCCTTAAACTTAGGATACAGCTTCATGGTTTAAACATGAAACCAGGATCAATACCAGCAACTCTAATTTATAGAATAAGCTATAAAGTTTTAAACTCAAACGCTACAAATGCCCAAATCCTTCCAGATAATGGTCAAACAACAATTTTCTTAACAGATTACAACAATGTCAATGTTTCAATCCCAAAAACCATCATGTGGGAAGAAGTAAAATTACCTGAGGAATGGATCATGGAAAGGGCTACCCAGCCAGTTCCTAAAATGATGCCACAAATCAGTAGAGTTACTCAAGCCCAAGATGAGACTGTTAGATTATCATTTGATAGACCCAGAAAATCAATGTCTCAAACATATAAACCTTCTATATATGAAGATTGCAGGTCCACGGTAAGTGAATCAGCAAGATTCTCTTGCTCTTCATTACCACAACCCCCTTCTGTTATATATATGCCTGCCCCAAACAATCCTGAGCCAAAAACTCAAAATACTTCTGTTTCTGGAATAAACAACTCCACAAACATTCCTCATGTAAACTATGAAATGCAAGATGATTTAAGGTCAATTGAGTCTCTGGATTATTCTGCATTAGGAGAACCAAGGGACATAAATGTCTTGCAAAAAGATTTCAAAATTGACAAACCTTCTTTACAAAAGGAATTTTATTCTTCAGAAAATGCTTTAAAAAAGGAATGGTTTTTTAAGCATTTTCAAGGAACTAAAAGAAAACAAATTCAAGAACAATTTTATTTGTTTCTCGAAACTATTCAAGAAAACCTTCTATTCTTTGACTGGTTTGAGGCTTATGCCGAAAGTGAAAATTTGGATTATCCATATTTCACTGAAATTGATGTTATAAAACAAGAATGGAAAACTTTTGATCAAACAGTTTCTACTGAATTTCCTCCAGGAACGGTCCAAATTCCAGGAAAAGTTGATAGCAAAAATCAACCTATTTGGGCCTCGCCTTTCAAATACAAACATACTTCTGAAGAAGTCAACCCTTCTGATATAAAAAATATTGTTGAACAAAACAATTATACTAACCTTTATTTACAAAGGATAAGTGATTGTTTAATTCAACAAACAGAGATTCAAACAACATCAATTCAACCCAAAACTAAAATTGAGATTCCTCTGATCCAAAAATCTTTATTCAAACCTTTTGAGTATACACCTCAATAAAAACTTGATTTACAAGCAAAGGCTAAAGGAAAAATAGTTGACAAAATCAAAGAAAAAATGTCTCAACTCCAACTTCGTCAAACTGTAGTTCCTGAAACTCTCTCCTCAGTAGTATCAAAAAACACCAAAACTATCCAAGTTCTCAAGAAAGATTCTTCAGTAGATTCTGAAGAAGAATCTAGTCAAACGTCCTCTTTACAAATTAATCAGCAAAACTGGAGAAAACCATCCAAACTATATTACAATAGGGCAACCCCTCCAGATGTCCTTTTAGAAGAAAAGCCACATCAAAACTTTAAAGCCTTCAATTCAGACAATCTCTATGAATGGAACATAGACGGATTAAGTGAAACAGCCATCCTTCAAACCCTTCAACACATGACCATGGTAAGTAACGCCTACCAAACCCAAAATGATTATTCAGAGGAACAAATAACTGATCTTTTAGTTTCTGGGTTTACTGGACAATTAAAAGGTTGGTGGGATTTTCATCTCTCCTCTGAAGACAAAAATACAATTTACTCTTCAATTAAAACTCAAGCAGATGGAACGCCCATTCTGTTTAATGACCAAATTATTCCTGATTCCACAAATCATCTCATTTTCACAATAATTAAACATTTTATTGGTGACCCATCCTTGTGGCTAGATAGGTCAGCCAAACTTCTTTCAAATCTTAAATGCAAAACTTTATCAGACTTTCGTTGGTATAAAGATACCTTTATCAGTCGAGTCTTCACAAGGGATGATTCAAACCAACCATTTTGGAAAGAAAAATTTCTAGCTGGATTACCAACATCTCTTGGTAATAAAGTTAGGGATAAATTAAGAAATGAAAAAGATGGTAAAATCCCTTATGAAAACTTAACATATGGACAATTAATATCTTACGTCCAAAAAACTGCCCTAAAAATCTGCCAAGATAATAAACTACAAACCCAGCTTGAAAAGGAAAAGGCCTACGATAGACGAGAATTAGGTACTTTCTGTGAGCAATTTGGGTTCCCTCCTTGCAAACAAACCAGGTCTCATAAAAGGCACAAAAAACCTTTTTTCAAAAATAAAAAGGCCCAATTCTATTCAAAACCAAAATCAAGGCCCAAAATTGAATCCAAACCCAAATTTGAATCCAAACCAAAGAAAAATATTGTTTGTTTTAAATGTGGAAAGCCAGGTCATATTTCAAAATATTGCAGAGTCACCCGAAAAATAAGAAACATTGATCTAGAAGAAAATGTTTTAGAAAAAATAAACAATATTCTTCTAGAAGAATCAGCATCAGAATCAGAAAAGGAATCTTCTGAAGATCTTAAATCCTTTCAAAATGATGATCTTCAAGAAAACTCATCTTCTGAGATTAATGTTATCAATAAGGAACATGATCTCCTCATTGATATCATCAGCAAACTACCAGATTCTGAAAAAGGAGAATATCTTCTAAAATTTAGAGATATCCTTTCAAATACACCAAGTCCTTCAAACAATAAACCCTTAGTTAGATCAAGTAGATATGATCTTACCCAGATTTTAAGCAAATTTAAGCAAGAACCTAAATTAGCCACCCTCTCTGACCTTCGGTTTGAAATTCAAAATCTAAAAACTGAAGTCCACCTAATAAAAGAACAACAGCAAATCCATGGAGAAGCCATATCCCAAATTCAGGATATACAGCTAATCCAAAATTATCAACTACCTCAAACAGACGAAGATAGTGTTTCTAACGAGCCAAATCTTCCTGAACCATTTCTAAATTTAGTTACTAAGGTTTTAACACAAAAATTTCACATCAGAGCCAAAATAATTGTAAACAATGAATTTATTTTGGAAGAAGATGTCTTGTTTGATACAGGAGCTGAGGTTAACTGTTTCAGAGAAGGAATTATCCCAACAAAATATTTTGAAAAAACAACTGAACGGTTCAGAGGAGTAGAAAGAACTCTTCTCCAAGTTCAGTACAAAATTTCAAATGTAATTATTGAAAATCAAGGGTTTCAAGTAAAAACTACGTTTATTATGGTTAAAGGAATGGGGTCTAAGATTATTCTTGGAGCACCTTTTGCCCATTTACTTAAACCATATTTAATGGATGAAAACGGAATTTCAAAACAATATTTGGGAAAAACAATTTTATTCCCTTTTACTTATAGCCCCAGAATAAAAGAGTTAAATCTTATTTCTGCCAAACAAAAGCAAATTAATTTTCTTAAACAAGAAATTTCTTTCAAACAAATTGAAGAACAATTGAATATAAAGAATATACAAAGTCAAATTCTCAATTGTTTAAAAGAAATCCTCAAAACCATATGCTCGGATTTACCAAATGCTTTTTGGAATAGAAAAAAGCATATAGTAGATCTACCCTATGAAAAGGATTTTTCTGAAAAACAAATACCAACAAAAGCTCGACCAATTCAAATGAGTTCAGAGCATCTTCAAATTTGTCGAAAAGAAATTAATGACTTGTTAAACAAAAATTTAATCAGGAGATCTAGGAGTCCTTGGTCTTGTGCTGCATTTTATGTTTATAATAGCGCAGAACAAGAAAGAGGAGTACCTAGGTTAGTCATAAACTATAAACCTTTAAATAAGATATTACAATGGATCAGATATCCTATTCCAAATAAATCTGATTTATTGAAAAGACTTCATTCTGCAAAAATATTTTCAAAATTTGATATGAAATCAGGGTTTTGGCAAATCCAAATTGCAGAAGAGGACAGGTATAAAACCTCTTTTACTGTCCCATTTGGTCAGTATGAGTGGAATGTTATGCCATTTGGTTTAAAAAATGCCCCCTCTGAGTTTCAAAGAATAATGAATGAAATATTTAGTGATAATGATCAATTCATTATTGTCTACATCGATGATGTATTGATATATTCTCACTCAATAGATCAGCATTTTAAACATATTTATAAATTTATTAGAATTGCTAAATCAAATGGTCTAGCAGTCTCTAAAACAAAAATAAGTCTTTTTCAAACAAAAATAAGATTTTTAGGACACTGGATATCTCAAGGATCTATTGTTCCCATTGAAAGATCTATAGAATTTGCTAGCAAACTTCCCGATCAAATTATTGACAAAACCTAACTTCAAAGGTTCCTTGGTTGTTTAAACTATATTTCTGATTTCATTCCTCATCTAAGCAACTTCATTAAGCCTTTGCATGAGCGTCTTAAATCTAGTCCTCCTCCTTGGACTGATATTCATACAAATATTGTTAAACAGATCAAATCTCAGGTTAAGCAACTTCCTTGCCTTAACCTTCCAGATCCCTCTGCTTTCAAAATAGTAGAAACTGATGCCTCTGACATTGGTTATGGTGGCATTCTTAAACAAAGAATTGATGAAAAAGAAAAAATTGTTTCTTTTACATCAAAACATTGGAATAATACTCAGCAGAATTATTCCACCATTAAAAAGGAAATTCTTGCAATAGTTTTATGCATCTCAAAATTTCAATCTGATTTACTAAATCAAAAATTCTTACTTCGGATTGATTGCAAATCAGCAAAAGATGTTTTGCAAAAGGATGTTAAAAATATTGCATCAAAACAAATTTTTGCCAGATGGCAAGCAATATTAAGTATTTTTTACTTTGAAATTGAGTTTATAAAAGGTTCTTCAAACTCCCTTCCAGACTTTCTTACCCGAGAGTTTTTACAGGGAAAAACAAGCTGAGCGAACCAAATGCCACCCAAAAAGAAAAAAGAACCAAGAGAAGAAAAACAAAAGGAACTAAGTATCTTTCAAGATGCTCAACCCCCAATCTCGAGTGCTAAACTTGAAATTGTAGTAAAAAATCTACTTCAGCAAATTGGATCCCAAACTCAAGGATCCAACTCAGAAATTAAACATGAGTCATCCACTCCATCTGGATCATCAATCCAGCTTACCCAAACTGGGCCTTCAACCCAACAAACACAAACTGGGCCTTCGGCTCAAACCAAACCCTCTTCCAAAAAGACCCTTGCCTTTTATGCGCAATCATATGCCAACAAACAGTTACCTAATAACACCTGGCAACAGATTGTTAGCAATCAAGCTATCATCTCAAAACAAGAATATGATAGTTTGTCTCAAAACCCCCTTATAACCAGAAACAATCCTCAAAAACAAATAATTGCTTCCTCTTCTTCAAAAGCAATTATACTTCCCACTCAGCCAAATTTAACCACTCCTTACTACCATAAAGAAAATCAAGTAAGGAATTTGGTACAAACAGAACCTGAGTTTTATCACCAAAACCCAAACCAAGTTGCTCTTAATGTTTTCCTTTCAGGATTTCATTATAGACCAACTAATTTGAAGAAAACTCGAGAGTACTATGAGCTAATATTGGTTCATTCTGAGTCGATTAACATCGAACAGAAAAATGATAAAAGAAGTGGACCAATGATAACACATAGCACCCTTCAGATTTTAAAGGTCCTCACCCCTTCCCAATGGGGACAACCTCTTGAAAAATTCAAAACTTTTGGGATACCATATGATCCTGAAGGATATAATTACTGGGATTATATGGACGCTTGGTATCATGTATTCTATTTCCAAAATGAATCATGGTCCCATACTTGGTTCATATATTTTAAAACAAAAACCCAGTATGATTTTCCTCAATGGTTTATTCAATAGTGGAATTTCTTTGGACCCGTTCCTCAGATTATGCCCCCCAAAGTTGAACAAGCTTATGAGCTATTCAAACAAAAGTTCAACCACAATGGAGATCCTTTTCCAATTGATCTTTATTACTTTTCAAAGCTATCTGTATCCTGGATTTTCTCTTGGAAATATAGGTTTTCTTCAACAATTCCAGGATTAAACACCTTGCCCATACTCCAAAGGGTACCCTTAGTAAGATGGTAGGCTAAATTTGACATTAGAAGAGTTGATGATAAGGCCGTTGAAAAATGGTTCAAAGAGAATCCCAAATACCTTTGTATAACTGAACAAAGTAAATTCTTAAATCAAAGAACACGGATTCAATCAATGTTGGCTTCTACCACAGACAAAGTCAGCCTGATTAATCAACTCAACTCCGTCTTACTACTGCTTCAAACTCAAGACCAGGCATCTTCCTCTAATCAACAAATTTCTTCATCAACCTCTGAAAGCCAAGATGAAAATGATGAAGATTTTATAGATTTAGGAGAAGATTAAAAACATTGCTAGTCATCAATAAATAATGTGATGTCAGCAATTCTTTTATTAAACGACGTCGTATTTGCAAGTCACTAATAAACACTGTAGTGTCGGCAAATACTATTCAAAAAGGACTAACCTGAACTGTTCAAATAGTGCAAGTCATTAACAGTTTCCAGGTTCATAGAAGGCTTAGCTTGCCTATATAAGCAGGAGTTGCCTCATTTCTAAGGCATCACTTGTTTTAGATCCCTCACTCTAAACTAGAGAGAGAAGCAAAGCCTTTGAGTTCTTTCATCCTCTTTTCATCCTTTCCCCTTGTAAGTGTTTTACTTTAAATAAAAACTTTCTTTCAGTCTTAATTTCTGCATTCATATCCTTACCTTGTTCTTATGAACTGAATTGGCTGGTTCTACCGCCTTTGTTCATATTGAACCATCCCCTATTCATATTTTATTTACATGCAATGCATAATTTAATTATGTGCTAAAGTAGTCCGTCTACTCCTCTTCTTCACATCTTCTTAATCTTCTCCCTTTCTTTCTTTTCCTTCGGGGCCACTCCCCTCTATAAATTTTTCTTAAAAAAATTAAAATAATTAATTAATTTTAACTCATATTCTTAATCCACATAATTCGATTAAAAGGATCTATTATTAAGGAATGAAATGAGTAATACTTTTGTACAAAAACTAAGAAATACAATTAATGTATCAGAATTTATTTTTTAAATAAGTTGTGTCAAATATTTGTTAAGAAAAATTTGTTGTTCTTATAATCTTACAGGACTTGAATTAATAGGAGTTCACCATAACCACCAGTAGCCAAGTAGTTTAGTTAAAAAAAAAATCTTGTCTTTTTTGCAATTGAACTCGAAGGTTCAATTTAATGTTATTTATGTGATGAGTGTTGGAAAATACATGTGTGTGTGAGTCAAAAGGAAAAGAGAGAAAAAGAGGTCCCACATTGCTCAAACAAATGAAGACCAAAGAGTATAAATATTAACATGTGATTATGGAGGAGCAAAATGGGCCTAGGAAGAGAATGGGCTCGCGCGCACCAAAACTGGACAAAACTGGGCCAACTCAGTTGAAATCCGTCGATTCCCCCCCCCTACACGCGAAATATACCCGAGATTAGACACTTTTTTGCCGTTGCCAGAAATTATTTTTTATAAAATAGCTTTCCAGAAGATTTATGGTTTTAAGGCTTCGGTTATGAGGTTCATACTATTAATGTTTCTGAACGTTGATCATCCGTTTCCTTGACATTACTGATCCGTTTTCTATAGTTTAATTTTTGTTAATTCTTATGTCGGAAACCGCCCAACGTTCAGAAACATCCTCATTAACGTCATTAAGTGTCGTTCAACGTCCTGTCGCTCTGGTACCTATAAATACCAAGGCCGATCACCGGGTTCAGCACACCACAGCTGCGGACATCATTCGAGCTGTTCTCTCTTCCTCCTTTCTTCATCTGTGTTTTTTCTGCTGTTCTGTTTGCCTGCGACTCCGCAGAAGAATTCGTTCAATCCTGGGGAGTGCCGTCTTGTGGCGGAATAACTCTCAAGGACAGTGTCCTTGTGCACGGCTCGGATTATTTTACTCTGACGAAGTTTTAATTTGCAGCCTACAATCTTGAGAGTTATGGATTCACAACAGACCAACATTGCTGTTTCCAATCGTCCTCCCAGTGCTGGTGTGGGTGCTACATCCTTTGTCCCACTAGCACTGCCTCCGATGCCGCTATCTAGGCCACCACCAGATATTTCGAAAATTGAAGTCTTTGATGGGAAAAGTTTTAGAAGGTGGCAAGAACGTGTCTACTCTATTCTTGACATGCATGGAGTCATTGCTGCACTCACTCAGTCTGAACCTTCATCAGATGCTGACCAAAGTCAAAGAACTGCTTGGGATTATGCCAACAAGGTATGCCGAAATACCATTATTAACACCTTATCTAATGATCTGTTTGATATGTACTATGTGTACAAAGAAGCAAGCAAAATTTGGGAATCATTAATTGCAAAGTATACCGCTGAGGACGTTGGGAAGCAAAAGTTTGTCGTCGGAAATTACTACAAATGGGAGATGACCGAGGACATAGATATCAAGCTGCAAATTAATGAGTATCACAAGCTACTAGAGGAGTTGCGTGCTGAAAAAATCAACCTACCTGATGAGTTCGTTGCTGGAGTTCTAATCGAGAAACTACCAGAATCATGGAAAGACTACAAGCAACAGCTGAAGCACAAACAAAAACAATTGTCACTATCAGATCTGATTACTCACATTATAATCGAGGACACTAACCGGAAAGAGATGCAAGCTACAAAAGGCAAGGAGATTGTATCAAAAGCAAATATGGTAGAGACAAAGCAGCACGGCAAGAGGTATGACTCTAAAACAAAACCTGACTACAAGCCCAAAAGTTCTAACCCCAAGTTCAAAAAGAAAGGTAGTTGCTTTGTTTGTGGAAAACCAGGCCACCATGCTGCTCAGTGCAGGAAGAGGGCTAGAAATGACAATCCTCCTAAGGCCAATCTGGTTCAAGAGATGAAGAAGATGAAATCATTGCAGCGGTCATTTCTCAAGCTCTCTTGATATCCGATGTGAAGAAATTGGTGGTAGACTCTGGGGCTACCAGGCACATTTGTGCAAATCATGAGTTGTTTTCCTCCTATAGTCCTATCAAGGAAGGAGAAGATCGTATTTACCTTGCTGATTCCCGAACTGCAAAAGTTTTGGGAAAAGGAAAGGTTGAACTGAAGCTCACATCTAGAAAGACTTTATCACTCAATGATGTTCTTCATGTGCCTGATGTTAGAGCTAATTTAATTTCTGTAGCTCTATTGAGCAAAGCTGGGGTTAAGGCGTCATTCGAATCTGATAAGATCGTAATGACAAAGAATAATGTGTTTGTTGGAAAGGGTTATTGTACTCAGGGACTGTTTGTACTCAACATTTCTAACATGAATGAAAATGCATCATCTTCTGCTTACTTGTCTGTGTTCATGATTAATTCTTTTGATATATGGCATGCTCGAGTAGGACATGTTAGTGAGTCATATTTAAAGAAAATGCAAAAACTTGGTTTAATTTCTGAAATTAACAAAAATTTTCTAAATAAATGTGAAATTTGTGCAGAAGCTAAGTTAACTAAAAAATCTCATTTTTCTGTACAAAGAGAAACTGAATTACTTAGTTTAATATATACTGACTTGGGCGATTTGAAACAAACTATGACAAGAGGTGGCAAAAAGTATTATGTAACTTTTATTGATGATTTTTCAAGATATACTAAAGTATATTTATTGAGAAATAAAGATGAAGCTTTTGATAAATTTCTTTTATGCAAAGCTGAGGTAGAAAATCAATTAAATAAAAAGATTAAAAGAGTTAGATCAGATAGAGGAGGAGAATTTGTTTTATTTAATGATTTTTGTGAAAAGGAAGGAATAATTCATGAAGTAACCCCTCCATATTCACCTGAGTCAAATGAAGTAGCAGAAAGGAAAAATAGAACTTTAAAAGAAATGATGAATGCTATGCTTATAAGTTCTTCTGCACCAGATAATTTATGGGGTGAAGCTTTGTTATCTGCATGTTTCTTACAAAATAGAATACCTTATAAGAAAATAAATAAGACGCCTTATCAATTATGGAAGGGACATACACCAAATTTAAAATATTTAAAAGTGTGGGGGAGTCTTGCAAAAGTTTTATTACCTGATCCTAAGAAAAGAAAAATTGGTTCTAAAACTTCTGATTGCATGTTTATTGGATATGCTGAACATAATGCATCTTATAGATTTCTAGTTTTAAAAAGTGATGTTCTTAATCAGAACACTATTATTGAAACTAAAGATGCAGAATTTTTTGAGCATATTTTTCCATTGAAAGTTCAACATATTTCTCAAACTGCAGAAAATTTACTTCCTTCATCAAATCAAAATGAAAATTCTGTCGAAAATTTGAGGAGAAGTAAAAGACAAAGGAAAGAAACTTCTTTTGGAAATGACTTTTATACTTATTTGGTACTAAATGAGCCATCAAAATTTTCTGAAGCTATTTCATCTTCTGATGCTCATTTTTGGATAGAAGCTATTAAAACTGAAATTGATTCTCTTAATCAAAATAAAACTTGGATTTTAGTAGACTTGCCTCCAGGAGCAAAGCCTATTGGTTGTAAATGGGTCTTTAGAAAGAAATATAATCCTGATGGATCCATTGACAAATATAAAGCGAGGCTAGTAGCTAAGGGATTTACTCAAAAACAAAATGTTGATTATTTTGATACTTTTTCTCCAGTGACAAGAATTTCTTCTATTAGAATTTTAATTGCTCTAGCCTCAGTTTATAAATTATTTATTCATCAAATGGATGTTAAAACAGCTTTCTTAAATGGTGATTTAGAAGAGGAAATTTATATGGTACAACCTGAAGGGTGTGTTGCTCCTGGACAAGAAAATAAAGTTTGTAAACTTGTTAAATCATTGTATGGATTAAAACAAGCACCCAAACAATGGCATGAAAAACTTGACCAAGTCTTAACGAGTGATGGTTTTTCTACTGTTGAAGTAGAAAGATGTGTTTACACAAAAGTTGTGAATGATGGTTGTGTGATTATCTGTTTATATGTTGATGACATGCTCATTTTTGGTACAAGCATGAATGTTGTGATTGAAACTAAAAGATTTCTTTCTTCAAAGTTTGATATGAAAGATATAGGTGAAGCAAAGGTGATATTAGGTGTTAAAATCATAAGGAGTGAATATGGCATTTTACTATCTCAAGAACATTATGTTGAAAAAATCCTTAAAAATTTTGAATTCTTTGAAAAAATACCTGTAAGCACTCCTTATAATGCTAGCACCAAATTAGTTAAAAATAAAGGTGATCCAGTAGCTCAAACTATATATGCACAGATTATTGGAAGTCTATTGCATTTAATGAATTACACCCGACCTGATATAGCATATGCTGTGTGTAGATTGAGTAGGTATACTCACTGTCCAAGTACTGAACATTGGTTAGCTTTGGACAGATTAATGAGTTATTTGAAAGGTACCATAAACTATGGTATATTTTATGGTGGATTTTCCGCTGTACTAGAAGGATACAGTGATACTAACTGGATCTCAGATTCAGAAGAGACCAAATCTACTAGTGGCTATGTATTCACTCTTGGTGGTGGTGCAGTAACCTGGAAATCAGCTCAACAAAATATTATAGCAAGATCCACTATGGATTCAGAGTTCATTGCTCTGGAGCTGGCTAGTAATGAGGCTGAGTGGTTGAAAAACTTCTTAGCAAATATCCCATTAGGTGAAAAACCAACACCATCAGTGTCATTACATTGTGATAGTCAATCGGCAATAGCAGTTGCTAAAAATAAGACCTACAATGGCAAAAGTAGGCACATTCGTTTGAGACATAATATTATAAGATAGCTGTTGAAAAATGGAGTTATATCGATCGATTTTGTAAGGTCAGAATTAAATCTGGCAGACCCCCTAACCAAACCTTTGGGGAAGAAACAAATTTTGGAAACATCGAGGGGAATGGGATTTAAACCAATTTGAAAATTAACAATGATGGTAACCTAACTTCTGTGATTGGGGATCCCATGAAGGAGGTTCATATGGGTAATAACAAGTCATTTGTTAGTTTTACTAACACTTTATTTTTGATCCCTTCCTATGATATGAGAAAAGTGTTAGGATGCATTATTGGTGAGGTTGAGTAAAAACTCTTAATGATTTCATATTCCTTAAGGATGGTGTGTTCATTGCAAACACACTTGATGAAATCACCTATATGAATGTGGAGTGAGGCCGCTCCTATGAGATCATGGCAAAAATCTCTAGAGCATTCATTAAAACCAGGCACGCGCACGGCCAAAGTTTAAAGCGCAAAACTGCGATAACAGTGGAAATTGTGGGGGTATAAGTTGGTTCTTAAAGCCGCTAGTATACAACAAAGAATTGTTAGTTCATAGAAGCTATAAGCTTCACTGACAACTCTATGTACTAAGCTTTATTGGTCTAGATATGGTTCATAGTCCGTAAGACACCATATTCGAAATGCTTATACTCATTCAAATAATAGTAATCTTTTGACACACATGTGGGGGATTGTTGGAAAATACATGTGTGTGTGTGTCAAAAGGAAAAGAGAGAAAAAGAGGTCCCACATTGCTCAAACAAATGAAGACCAAAGAGTATAAATATTAACATGTGATTATGGAGGAGCAAAATGGGCCTAGGAAGAGAATGGGCTCGCGCGCACAAAAACTGGACAAAACTGGGCCAACTCAGTTGAAATCCGTCGATTCCCCCCCCTACACGCGAAAATATACCCTGGATTAGACACTTTTTTGCCGTTGCCAGAAATTATTTTTTATAAAATAGCTTTCCAGAAGATTCATGGTTTTAAGGCTTCGGTTATGAGGTTCATACTATTAATGTTTCTGAACGTTGATCATCCGTTTCCTTGACATTACTGATCCGTTTTCTATAGTTTAATTTTTGTTAATTCTTATGTCGGAAACCGCCCAACGTTCAGAAACATCCTCATTAACGTCATTAAGTGTCGTTCAACGTCCTGTCGCTCTGGTACCTATAAATACCAAGGCCGATCACCGGGTTCAGCACACCACAGCTGCGGACATCATTCGAGCTGTTCTCTCTTCCTCCTTTCTTCATCTGTGTTTTTTCTGCTGTTCTATTTGCCTGAGACTCCGCAGAAGAATCCGTTCAATCCTGGGAGTGCCGTCTTGTGGCGGAATAACTCTCAAGGACAGTGTCCTTGTGCACGGCTCGGATTATTTTACTCTGACGAAGTTTTAATTTGCAGCCTACAATGAGCTCCCTTTGTAAAGAATTTGAAAATTGAATCATATTATTCATTATTTGTATATAATGCAATTTGTTAAAAATTTATGTATTTATATAATCAAAATATTATTGATTTATATATAATGTGACCTGATATATATATATATTATATAGAAACTAGTGAAAGATAAAATTATATAGCACGACAATTTTATTAAGAGTGGATCCGTTACCAAAGACGAATCAAAATAGAATCCAACCTTTGCTTCATGGAGCTATATATTGTTAAAACCGAAGTTTTCATGTATATATATATATAGGCACACATATTGATTAAGCTTTTATATTTTATTAGGGTGGATCTGTTACCAAAGATAGTCTGTCTAGAGTTCGAAAAATAAGCTGCTTTATTAATTTTTTGTCCCAAAGAAATGAATTTCATTCAACAAAAGTAACAGAATACAGACAAACGTCCAACAGCAGAATTTCAAAACCTTTATTCGGTAGAAGACGACACATATACTCCATATGAAGTTAAAGGTGCGTTCCCTCTTTTAAATGTCTCCTCTATTGCCCTACTTAATAGAGATGTTCCTCTGGATGAGGTTAGGTCTACATTATTTGATATGAAGCCAATTAAGTCACCTGGAGTGGATGGATTGCCCGCCATTTTCTATCAAAGCCAATGGGAAACGGTGGGGGAAAAATGGTTCAATGTCATAAAAAATGTGTGGCAGGGAGGTACTATTGAGCCTTGTTTTAATAGAGCCCTTTTAACTCTAACTCCTAAAACTGATAGACCCCAGTACCTTGAAGAGTTTCATCCAATAAGTCTTTGCACCGTTGCGTATAAAGTTCTCACTAAGGTCAACAGACTTAAAATTATAATGCCTACTGTCACTCTTGCTTTCCAAGCAAGTTTTATTGAAGGTAGGACTATTGTGGATAGTATCATAGTCACATAGGAAGTTGATCTGATCAAAGAGGTTCTTCTTAAATTTTGTCTTTCTTCAGAAGGGCGGATCTGGTGCAATAGTGGAGTCTTTCCACTGTGGCCTGGAGGTCCCAAGTTCGAATCAGCCTCTTTGCAAAGCAAGGGTAAGGCTGCCTAGGTATGCCCTTCTCCAGACCCCATTGGTGTGCACTGGGTACGCCCTTTTTGTCAGAACACAGTTAGTCAACCAAAGATGATCTATTTTCCTAGGAATGTGAGTGGCCAAATTGCTTCTTCCATATGTCAACATATTGGTTACCATTGAACTGAGCAGCTAGATAAATATCTTGGTGTTCCATTACTTCATGGTAGAATTACCAAGAATACTTATAATTATATTATTGAGAAGATTCAGCAGAAGTTGGCTGGCTGGAAAGCAAGAACTTTATCACTTGCAGGTCGAATTACTCTAGCCAAAACTGTCCTTTGCTCCATCTCTTACTATACGATGCAATCATCATTGCTTCCTGTCAATTTTTGCACGAGGATTGAAACATTAATTCGGCAATTCATTTGGGGATACTTAATTTGAAGGTCAAAAAGGCATTAATCTTCTCTTTTTGGGTTAGAGTTATGCTTGGTAAATATGGATGGAATGGTTCTTTAAAGGATTTCTTTCGTAAAAATGTAGGATCTTATTTATGGAAGAGCATGTCCAAGGTTTGGGAACATACTGACCTGCAGATTTGCTAGGAACCTGGGAATGGCATGAAAAACTTAGCTTATGCAGATATTTTAGAGGCTGATCTTCATAAACCTATCTCAAAGTTTGTTGATGATCAAGGCAATTGGAAATGGAGTCAATTTCAACATTTGCTTACTCATCGATGCATGCTGACAAATGGAACATGGAGGATAGCAAATGGGATTACATGTGGAAGTGGCCTAGTTTACAAAGGGTAAGGACTTTCTTATGCTTGCTAGCTAGAGGTAGATTACTTACCAATGTGGAAAGGAGTAGAAGACACATGACCCAAAACACAGCAAGTCAATTTTGCCATAATGTTGTAGAGGATTTTGACTATGTTTTTCGTAGATGTCCCATTGGTTTCTCAACTTTTGGAAAATGAATATCCCTGAACATGCTGTTGCAGACTTCTTTTCAACACACTTTCATGACTGGTTATTCCAAAATGTTAATCCTAAGACTTCTAACAAGGAATGGAGACTGACTTCTGGATATTTATGCTGGAAATTTTGGGAAGTTCAAAATAGAAGGATTTTTATTCAAGAAACCTCTCAAGAATACATCTTTCTATCAGTTCGGACTTTGGCTGACCACACAATCAAGAGAGAAAGTGTGCTTTCTTTTTTCAACAATTAATTCTTTCTCTTTTGTTTGTTATTGGCTTCTGATTGAGAGTCCTTGTGACCTATTTTGTTGCTAGCTAGTTTTGTTTGTTTGTGTCTGAGGACTTGTGCATATCTTGTAAATTCTTCTTTCTCCAATGAATTTCTTCCTTCATTCAAAAAAAAATTAATGTTCAACAGAACAAACTAAAAAACAGCAAGAAAACCAATTAACCAACACCTCTGACCCTTCCTAGCCTTGGCAAGTTTAGTTACTAAAATAACCTTCAAAGGGATATTGTGGGTCTCTCAACCCAACCAGAAGGCCTCAATCCCTTATATAAGCTTCCATAGCTAGCCCATCAATGGTTAAGTTCAAACTTCGGGGAACCCAAAATAATTCAGCAGCAGTAAAGCAACTCTTCAACAACTTAATATTCTCCAAGAGAGTAAAACACCACAAATCGCAGTAAGGTTTGCTCCTGGATTAACAATTGACAATCTGATTCGAAGTATGCTTCAGTTATTGTTTCACAGCCCAGTAAGGAGATCATTTTTTCTCTTCAATATATAGATATAATTAAATCACATAAAATAGAATATTTTGAATAGAGAGTGAGAGATTGATCAAGTATAAATATGAATATAAAAAAACAAAGCATAAAGTTGGAATGTAAAGAGAGTAGGGATAGAGAGTTGCAAACTCTAATTATTTATAATTCAACTCAACCATTTAGCTTACATCAAGTACCCAAGAATTACATGGGCTCACTATATCCACAAGATTTAGTGAGCTCTTACTATCTCAATAAATCCTAAAACTTTCCTCAGTCTTGAATCCACACTCCCACACCTTTCCCGATGTATCACATCAATCCCTCCAAGGATACTAATCACGGGATACCTCAGGCTATATTTCCTCTTCAACAATGAAGAAACTCTAAAACAAACTCTCTCACAGAGTTAAGTTGATAGCACATTGAAACTCTAATAACTTAATGATAAAGATATTACTACCTCAATTTTGATTTATAAGATATTTTTAATTACTTCACACAAATAATGGATAATAATTAATAATTGAAAAAAATTCTATCATTTCCTAAGCTATCATTTCCTAAGCTACCATCATTTAATACTTTCATAAGGGTAGTAATTAATAGCTAATAGAACAAGTCATTTGATATTTTTTTCATGGGCATTTTGGGTAAAAATTAAATATACTATATAATTCGTAAACTATCTTATATTGTAAAATATAAATTTCTCATAAATGTATTTTATAAACCGAAATGTAGAGAGTAACATTTTGGCTCAAGGAGGAGAATTTCTGAAACAAAGATTTATAAAAACATTTTTGCATGGTTGCAAGTTTCTCTCCACACTTCAAACTCAAATCTGACGCCTATTTATAATTTTAACCAGATTCTAGATGTTAGAAACAATTCCCGACCGTTACATTTTGAAACTAGCCGTTGGGCATAGTGTTTCATGCAACTGATAAAGAGTTAATCGATTGACTAGAGTAGTTAATCGAATAATACAATTTAACCTTGTTTGCTTTCTAACATATGAGCCTCGTTAATTGATTTCTTTAAAAAAAACTAACCCAACTAATTCGGAAATGTTGAAGCCCATAAAACTTATGAATGTATTGAGTGATAAAAATTAATCAAATAGCAAGTTCATACAAGGAATAGTCAAATGAGTTAATTGATTAATTGAAAACTACTACTACTTGATTGATGTTCAAAATGATGAATTTCCTTGATAGAATTCCAATGCATTGGAAAGAGAGTGATAAATTGATTGAAGCAAAATCTAAGACATATTCAAGACAAACTTCTAATATTATATTAATCGATTGAGGTAATAGTTTAGTAAGTGTTTTTTTTTCTTTTTTGATAATGAAAGTGGTATATTTTCAATATGATGCACAATCGATTAATGAGCCTTAGATAATCGAATACAAGTTCAACCTAGAGGCTAGACCATTTCAAAGTTATATTTCAATTGATTAATTAATTAACTTTAAGCAATCGATTAATAAACTCTCCGTTAAGTGACAAATTAATTTAAAGATCAGGGAAGTTAATCCGTTATTTCTTGCTGACAGTTAATCGATTAATGTTCACAAACATTTCTGATCAAAATAGAATTAATCAATCAACCTGTGCAACCAATCGATAGATCATAACTAAGATTGGTTTTTCAATTCGCAAAACATTTCGAAAGCATTTTAAAAACATTTTGGGAACATCTATAGTGATTAAGGCTATTTTACAGCATCCAAGCTCCGAATTTTCAATGTTTTCAAGTTTTTCAACTTTTGGAGCATCCTTATCTATATGTTTCCTTGAGTGAAACATGATATAATATTTTATTTTCTTTTTCCTCAATGCTCACTACTCTTCCCTTGGACAAAATCTACAATAAAGATATAATTTGCCAACCAAGAAATTAGTCCATGTTTCACCATACACCACATAATAACATTTGATACAAAATAAATTTCATATCATGCATGAGATATCGTGATGGAGAATAGTAAGGATACCGGTACGAAGGATATTAAATATAATTCTATCAAATATCCACGCACTTTCAAGTCAAGATGAAATTTCATTTGGGTTGCATCGATCTACTCCATGTACTACTCATTTTTCCTACTCTTGCAAGTCATCTAAATTTGACATTGTCTTCTAGTACATCTTCACGACATCATTGTGCGAGTCAAATGAAGAAGCAATAATGTTGGAAGTGGAGCCAAATGATGAAATGAGTAGAAGATGACCCCAAGAAAGGAGTGAAAGAAAAGAAATGCAATCATAAACAGGATGTAATCATTTAATGCTCTTCTCTAAAGAAGTCGCAGACTATATGATGGAACATTCACCCAAACTTCTGATTCTCTATCCCCGTCGCTTGGTTTCACTGTTGAGCCCATTCTTATGGAATGAGTTTGATGAAGGAGTGTCTTGATTCCATTTCATGGCATTGATTCTGTGATTCTAGCAACTAGCAAGGAACTACTTCTACTATCTACTCCTTCCTTCACTTGAGACATCCACCCAGTACAATCACTACCTTCTGAATCAGTTGTCATATGCAATATTTTCTCTCAATACCTCTCTATATGCAATCTTCATCATTAGTTGTGATTAAATGATTGAGAAAATGATCTATAAATGGAAAATATATTTGATTTAATAGTTTACATTTATTGTTATAAGTATAATTTTCTTAAAAATAATTCATAATACTTATTTATAATTATTATTAAAATAAATAATATGTTTAGTTTAAAGTAATAATTAGTGATTTTATACCAGCATTCAGATCAAATTAATGGATAAAATTATGTATGAAGAGATATATTAAAAGTATGGAAAGTGTCTCATCATTTTATCCTTGCATAAGAACCTTCCTAAATGGAAGATGGATTAAGCAGATTGAGCAGGTGAATTATTTCAAGCCACAATCATGGCTCAAGATATGATTCATCTTTTGGGTCTCCATGCACATCCATATATTAGGCTCTTGTAGGTCTACATTTGTCAACATTAAAACCAAGGTATTAAAAATCGGATCGATCATTGAACCGGATGAAGCAACGGTTCAAAGTTCAGTGGTCGGACCGGAGTTGGACCAGTTGTGAATAAATTAATATATTTTTAATAATATAACCAATTAATATTCTATTTTCATATTATTTGTTAAGTAAATTTATCATTATTAATCATTATATATCATAATAATACTTATAACATATTATAATATAGAAATAAATAAATTTATACTAAAAATAATACTACTTAGTACTAAAAATAATATTATTTTATTTAAAAAATATTTTAAAAAAATTTAGAAAAAAAGAAATTAGGACCGGTTCAACCCGGTTTCTTACCTGTTTTTTTACCGATTTTTGACTGGTTTGACCGATTCACACCGGCTCGCACCAGTTCCGAACCCAGCCGATTCCCATCTGAGACCGAACCGGACCAGGGGGCAGTTCCTGGTTGGACCAGTCAAACCGGTCAATCCGGTCTTGTTTTTATTACAATGATTAAAACCTATTTCTACAAGCATGTGATTTAACAAAGTTTAAGTTATTTGATTTTATTACAAATGACAAAAACTCACATTTTAGTGAAAAATTAGTTTGTTATTTGCATATGATATCAATTGTAAATTGTATAATTAATTTGAGAGTTAATTTTTGTATTAAATGTGGGATTTGGAATAAATATCGTGAAAAATTTAACCAATTTAAAACTATGGTTTAAGTCAAATGTTAAACAAATTTTAAGTTTAAAATTGTGGTAAATTAATTTAAATTAAGATTTGGGTCAACTTTTAAAAATTAATCATTTGAACTAAAATTATGCATTAGTCATAAATAATCCAATTAATTCAATAATTAAGCATTTGTGTCAAACCTTAATTGTTAATTTTTAATTCAATGATTACATATATAAAATTGCCTAATTGACTAAAAAATTATGCTTCAAGTTATCTTTTAATAAAACATGTTTGAATTTAATTTCGATGCAATTTCTTAAAAAAATTATTTGAAGTTGATTGGCTACAATATTTATTAACTATTTGAAATTTTAAGTTTTGGATAAGGCCAAATCATAATCAACTTAATTTTTATTAAATAAATAATAATATATGATTGGTAATTAAAAAGATATTCACAAATCATGTGACTCTACATTGAATTTTAGTTAAAAATTAGTCAAGGGGAGGAAAAACAGACAAAACCAGTTAAGCCGTAGAAAAGAAAAAAATATACTATATTGAAGACAAAAGAGAAAATTGTAAATTTTGAAATTTTTCATTTTTTAACTATGTGAAATTATCTCAATATTTCTAAGTTCAATAATTGAGATTTTTTACTGACAAAAAATTATCATGAGAGTTTATATTAATTTTTTAAACAAAACATAAATAGGATAATAATAAATTTTAAGATCAACTTATTTAATTTTATTTACCTTGAGCAAATTTATTAATATTATGCACTTTTAATAATAAAATTCAACCAATTATTTTTAAACTGTCAAATCAAAGCAAGCAAACACTAAATGAAATTTGAATTTCAAGGGATGGTTTCAAATTAATTTGAAATTCTTAAAAAAATTGGTCTTTTAATGCAATTAATGATGTCATAGTGTCCCAATTCGAAATTGTAACTACTTACCCTCCATTAATCGCGACTTGCATGATTCTTTTTTCTTTTTTATTCGGGACTTGCATAATTCAATTGTACTTCATATTTTAAAAATAAATCAGTATTTTAAACGAATTTATTTTTTCAAGTAATGTTTCAACAATTTATTTGTATGATGTCTAAACTAAATTTTATTAAAATAAATTAAAATTTTATCTCTATCCAAAAAAACTGAAAATAATTATAAAATTTGATATAATAATTCATATAAGATTAAATTTTTATATATTGTAAATAATTTGTTTTGGCCATGATATAAATAACAAACTTTTATCCACCTTTTAAATTGGCGATAAAAAAATTCAATTTTTAACGAATTTTTTAATTCCAAAAATTATGTAAATTTAATTTAAAAAATAAAAATTCAAATTTTCATTAATAATCTTTTTTTCTTCGGCCTGAAGCAAAGAAACATTCATAATCAAAGCAGAAAAGCGAAAGCACCAGTCCAACAAAATGAAACCAGAAAAAAAAACACGAAAAGCCAAGGAAACAAAGACGAAACAAACGACAAAAATTCGAAAGGGCCTGCAAAATAACACAAAAACACTTAACCCACCCCAACACTAGGGGTACTTCCTGCCAACCGATAAAACAAAATAATTTAATAGTTTAAATTCTAGGAATCGTAATTAGGGATTGATAATCATATTAATTTAATTGTATTAGATGTCAACCGATAAACTAAAAATTTTTTAATGAATATAAGCAAGCCTAAATGAAATTTAAATTTTAAATGATAATTTGATAAGTCACATATATTAAAAAATACAAAACAATATAAGGGGAAAAATAAATCACATATACACAACAATTCAATTCGATTCAATGATATCACATTCACAGATCCCACCCTTGGCTTTAACAACAATCATGATTTCATCAGTTACCTCCCCGTATAGATCTTCTCTGGCTGAACCCACCCACTTGATCATTTGTATAAGAAATTCACTGTTCAACCCACCCCATCCTAATCAACATAAGAGACCATTATCCTTAGTCTTGGATATGGAAAATACAAGAAATAGTTTATAAGAAAAAGAATATATTTATTCTAAAATTTCATTGCAAAGAAGAAGAAATTTGCATAGGCAACGGACAAAAGCATAGAGGTAAAAAAAAAAAAATGGAGGCCAAATAGGATGATTTTCATATTTCGAATGATGCGCTTTACATTGAGAGGAAGGGGTGACCAATGCATACAAATGAATAATAATAGAAAGACTCTACCAATTCGCTGGTTCAAATTTATGCCCAAAACAAGAAGGTTTTCAATTCTTACTTTGTTACTGAGAAGTTACATTATTCATGACTTATAAAAAATGTAATTTTTAAGAATTTTTTAGATATACATATACATATATATATATATATATGATATTCTTAATTTGTACATGTACCTGTATATGGATATATATATATATATACATATATATATATATATGGATATTCTTCGTATTTAAGCTAGGCTATCTTGTAAACCTATATTCTTCGTATTACAACTTGCATTTTTTCTGAACATATGATGAACGCATGCTTCTCTGTACTCCAACTCTTGTCTGCTGAAAAGTCTTTAAGTATAATATATCCCTCATAAAACCAAAAAAGTTCCTGTATAAAATTTGTTTCTAGCAAGAAACAAGATAAACTTTTGCATGTATAATTTTTCTTCACATCAGAGGTTTTTAAATGGAGGGCAAAAAAACTAAAAAAATTAATTTTTTCCCCTACGAACAACTAAGAAACAGTACAAAATACCTTCACACGCATTATTTGCACCATGTAGTGTAAGATTGGAGATATTCTATCAGAGTTGACCCAAAAGCTGCGGATGATACTAAAGGTAGGGAAATCAAATCATGTCCTTATAACATTAGCATGTCTATGACTTCTAAAGTGATTAAGCAGAGCCTGAGCCTGAAGACAGAAAAAATATTCATCAATATACTTTATTCCAATGTAAAAAGCTACTAAAATATGAAACCATAAAGAAAGACACATACTTTTTCTTTGGCCCTTGGGGTGCCTGATAGTGATAATGCTACTAGTGGTGGGATAGCTCCTTCATGGATCACAATGCTTAAAATCCTGGGACTGTTTGTGCAAAGATGCAGAAGAGCAGCAGCAGCATTTTCCTTTCCTCTTGCAGAACCCAATTCAATAACGTCAACCAGAATAGGAATTCCACCTTCATGACTGATCGCAGTTCTTCCTTCTGGAATTGTCGCAAGATTCGCCAAAACAGCCACTGCCTTGTCGACCATTCCGGCTGCTGGATACATTAACTCCACAAGGTGCTTCACAGCACCGTCTTGCACGATACGACCCTTGTTTTCGTGAAATATTGACAGGTTGAACAAAGCAGTGGAAGCATCTTTTTTCCCTCTGGAAGTTCCATTTGCTAGTAAATCAACCAATGGCTTGATTGCGCCAGATCTCCCTATCCTGATTCTGTTTTCTTCCATCATAGATAAGCTGTAAAGTGCAGCAGCTGCGTTCTCTTTGCCTTCAGGACTTCCTGTCTCAAGGACATGAATTAGAGAATCAATTGCACCGGCATTTGCAATTGCCATTTTATTATTATCATTGATTGATAAGTTCAGAAGCGTTGTGACAGCATTTTCTTGGATCTTCGTATCAGTTGATCCGAGTAGGTCGACTAATAAACTAATGGCTCCACAGTTTGCAATCACAATTCGATTATCCATATTGTGCTTAGCTAGAAGGCGAAGTTCTGATGTTGCTTCTCTCTGAGTATCAAGTGAAGAACTTTTCAAGTCTTCAACCAAATTCTGAACTTGGGTTTCAATACTAGAAAGATCAGATCTACTTTCCACAACAGTAGAAGATGCCACCCTTAACCTCTCTAATGGCTGTTGCCGTATACTTAAGATTCGAGGCCTTGCCTCTATAGATGAAGGTAAGAACTCAGGTTCACTCTGTTGAGCATTCAAGGTAGCGGCACCAGTAGTATCTGACCTTGGATTTAGCTCCCCAGAAGCATCTCTATTGTCATCTGAATTGCTTAATTGCTGAGAAACACCGTTGCCATCACCTTGAGTTCCTTGACGAAAATTTTTACTAGAAAGTGAAGTGAAGTCAGAATCAGTTCCAACATGACTTTGAGATTGTTCTGAGCTAAAGGCATCAGAAGATTCCATTCTAGATCGTGACATTGACCCTTGGCTGTCTGAATCCACACTCCTTTCATCTGAGCTAGCAGACATATTATCAAAACTTGTTGCCGTTCTAGTCATGCCACTTAAAGAACCTTCTGAAGTTGAAAGGGGATGCAATGGTGATGATTCCTCTTGCTGAGTTCCACTGGAAGTTAAATTCTTATCCATTGAATCGGTTGAGGGTGGCAAGTTGCCCATGGAATGGAGGGAAGATGCTTGATTTAAGTTTGAAGACGTTATAGGATCAACCCGCTTGAAATTGTTCAATTCACACCAGTTTGCAATAAGTGCCTTTACAGTGTAGTTTGGAATTAGGTTGGTGTGAGTCAGAGTCTGACGCGTCTTCGGACAAACGGTAAGCCCCAGATTAATCCAGTTCTTAATGAAAGCTCGCTCATAAGTTTGCCCCGACGCAACAATCACTGGATCTGTCATCAGCTCTAAAGAGAGAGGACAACAAAAATCAAGCGGCACTGGAACGGAGCTACACCTCTGGGCTTCCTTAAGAACAACTAGATGCTCATGCAAATGATTCACAAGAGAAATTATCTGGTCCACATATTCAGCTTCTGCAGTATTTTCATTTTGTTCTGCATTCTCCTTCAACCTTTCAAGTGCCACAGCCTCGATCAGAACCTCTTGATTAGACCTTAGGCCTAACTTCTCAGCAATCTTTTCTAGGACATCTGAACCAGGTCCTGCACCTTCCATTTGTTCCCTGATAGCCTCCTTAATGACAGATGATGTTTCTTCATGTCCCAGATTCTTAATTTTCTCAACACAGTGCTGCAGTAAATCATGTCGGTTTTAACCATCCTACTTAAGTTTCTTCTCTTATAAACGTGTGAACCAAAATAAGAACAAGAATCTATGAACTAAATGATTAATTGCAGATATTACCTCTATGTCTGTAGATCTTAACTCATCAGGTAGACATTCATGGGAAGCCTTGAGCTGCTTGAAAATATTGAGTGCCAGCATCTGAATGTAAGATATCAAGGATTCAATTTGCAAAACCTAGACATCAAGCAAAAAAGTGAGAATCCACCAGGTACTTCAAATGAAAACAACACCTTATTATCATTTGTATCATAATATAGGTGGTAAATCTGTGATATATTGATTCTAAGATTATATAATATATTGATGATTAACAATTAAGATAAACATGAGATCAATAAGCCATAAAAAAACAAGGACTTGAGAAATTATGAAACTTACAATGTAAATTTTGCTAGACAAAAGTTGCCAACTCTCAATAAGCTCCCTCAATTCTTGAACAGCTTGCCGCAGATCTTCAAGTATCTTCAGAAGCACTTCATCAGAAGCTAAATCAGTATTAGTAATGGCTTCAATTATTGGCTTCAAAATATTACGTATCTCTTCTGCCTTTTGATAATACTTCAAGATTGGTTCTGATTTCAAGTTTCCAGAAGAAAATGATGACATGTCGTTAACAAGCACGATCAACAATGATGTCTCCATAGCACCTGCATCAGAAATGAAATTTTCAGGTGGGTCTTCTGATATATACACACACACACACACATATATATATATAGGGAATAAAATAGGTCCCACCATGTAATTGAACATTTCCATTTTCAGGTGGTATTTTGAAAACAAATTAGAAGAATGAAAACTTGTGCTTGAAAATTATAAATTTTACCAATGAAAGGAAAAGGCCAAAAGTTTGAGCTTCCAATACAATACAATACAAATAAGACAGTTAAAAAACAGAATGGCATTTAACAAATACTGAACATTTAACATAAGGACCAAATTGATACGTAGAAAAAGAAAATGAAAATGAAAAATAATTTTGTGAAAAAAAAAAATCATTCTTATATCCCTACTTTAAAAAAAATTAAAAAAAAAGGATAAAAACTCTAGGATGATGATGATGATGAAGAATATTATAATATTACATTCACTTCTACATTTTACTTTCACTCCTACATAATTTGTACATTAAATATTTTATGGATCTTCTAAAGTGACTGCTTCTATTTTTCTTAAAAATATTACTACTAATGTCTCAAAGGAATTAGTCTTTAATTATGAATACTCTTGTCGCTTAAAAAAAAAAAAAAAGACACCACTAGACTGGACCCAAAAGTTAGAAAGAACTGTGGGCTCAACGTATTGTGAAAAGGCTCTAACTCTTTTAAGTGTTAGATGAAATTGAACTGTGAACTGGGCTTGCTGGATCCAACTGGACTACAGTTTAGCTCACCAACGAGATCCACTTGAGTTCAAAGTATTTTAATGGGGGGTCAATTCAGCCCACAACCTCATGTTAATTTTACTTCCTTAAAAATATATCATAGATGGACATCAAAATTCTCATTCTCAATGAAAAATAAAACACCATAAATGAAATAAACAAGTTTAACCAAGAACTGTATGAGTTTGGATTTAAAACGAAATAAATTCTCTCTGATTCTCCATATATATTACTTGTTGAATTTGTTTATATTCTAAAGCAATTGGAAATTGCAATTAAAGCTGGGCTTAATTTGGAATCCATTTGTATAAATTTGCAGTTCTTGTTTGTGATACACAGACAAATAGAGAAACTTGAAAGGAACCCTTTAATTTTTTCACTACAAAAAATCGAAGCAACAAGAATTTTTTGCGAAAATTTTAACGAAAATTTCTCGCATTCTTCTTATGGGAAACAAAAAAATCCATGAAAAATACCATGACAAAAGTATCCTATTGTGGTGTAGAGAAGATGCCAAGAATTCTCATAGACAACTTTTTAACATTCTCATGGTAATATTTTGGAGAAATAAGAAAAAAAATTTAAAAATAGGAAAAACGAGTAAGTTGAATTCTCACAAAAATTACCAAAAAATTTAAAAAACTATAATAAAATTCCATTTCTCACAATTTTTTTTGGGTGAATATTTTTCTTATTCTTGCAAAATTATATTTTCTGGTAGTATTTGTTTTTATAAAAAAAAATGCACTGACAACCAGAACTGCAGACTCAGGCCAGCAAACCAATCTAAAACCCAGGATCGTATTTCCAGCGTCTTGAAAATATCAACGAATATAATTAACACACACACACACACAGTATCAAAATTTGAAAGAATCAAATAGGATTAGAAAACATGGGCTTAATTACCAGTATTATGGAGAAGAAGGAAGCGATTGAATGGGTGCTACTTGCTCTGAACTGAAACCGCCGGCGGTGACCTCCGGTGAAAGAGGAAAGTGACGTGGCTTGGTGTGCCGGCAAGCAACGGCGGCGATGGCATCCACGAATTATGAACCTGGAGAATGAGAGGCACAGAAGTGATTTGCGAGTCCTCTGTTGTCTCTCTCTCTCTCTCTCTCTCTCTCCTGGCTGCTTCGTTTACTTTTTTATTAATTTCAATTTGGTCAAATATTCAAATATAGAATGGAAAGTCAAAAGGCCAATGGCAAGTTGAAATAGCGCATTCACGTCGGCATCTGTCTTCATCTCTGCATTAATTAATGCTTTATGTTTGTGTTAGGCAATACGCGTTTAGTTTTGTTCCAGGTCTTAAAGTACAACAGCTAAAGTACCCTTTATTGGTTTACCAAAAAAAAAAAAAAGAGAATTTCTCTTTGTTGCAATTTAGCTTGAGCGGTCAAAATAACTACTAGTGTATTACACAGGGTTAAATATGAGAGCTTTACTCTTTATAACTTTGTTAGATTTTTTTTTTTTTTTCATCAAGATTATCCATGCCTAGGAACTCAAGGTATTCACTAGGGAAACATCCCCCCCAAAAAAAAATTATATTTTATATGATAAGTTTTTTATCCAAAATATAGGGTATTAAATATATTTTTTATTTTATTCCTATATTTATTTATTCCTTACTCCTCATTAATAAAGATAAAATGAGAAATGTCAATTAATTTTTATATTGATTTCAAGTAAAAAAATAATTTTTTAATATATATATAATTAATATAAAATATCATATAATATGAGTCGCAGGAGTATATGTATATATATATATATATATATATAACCTAAGCTTAGCTCCCATATATTCAAGAGTTTGATAATAATATATATATATATACACACTATTAAAGCGATTATGATTTTTTTTAACTAGAGTGAATCTATATCAAAGATGAATCAAAATAGAGTCCAACGTTTGGTTTCATTGAGCTATGGTTGATACTGAAGTTTTCATATATGTAGTTTTCATATTTTATTAGGGCGGATCTAGCTATTACCAAAGCTGAACGAAAAAATAGTTTATCTAGCTAATTTTTTGCATTTTGCAAAGTTTGAAGATTAAGTTGCTCGTTAAAAGTTATATAAATATGGTATGCTTTAAAATAATTTTTTGTGTGAGAATTCTCCTTAAATGGACTTAATCGATCGTAACTCAATCCGATTAGTGAAAACCCAAAATAGAAATAAGATGGTGGATGGTTTATAACCAAAAAAATAATAATAATAAAATTTCACTTAATATACACATATATATAGCCTCTCCTGAATTTTGAGGCAATTGCATATGACTTCCCAGACCTTTGAAATGTTTGAAATTAACTTCCTTCACCTTTTAGATTTTGACTACCAACCATTTTACTGTCTAAATCTAACAATATATATATATATATCACTACTAGAAAAATTGAAATTAATGACGGATAAATAGCAAATCCTACTAATTTTAGTCACAATTTTTTTTAATTATTAAAACCCATGATTTAATAATTTTTATGAAATTTATGGAATTTATGACTTCCTGACTCGAACATGTTCTCTATATCTCAAAGTTGTCAGCACCTAAATTTTGCTAATTTGAAAGTACCTCATATTTTTTATACTCAAATTTTAATATATAGATATTATTCAATTGAGAAAATGAATTTTTTATATTATTAATTTTGAGAAGAAAAGAAAAAATTATATATGTATATTATTTTTAAAAAAGTTATTTGGGTATATTTTTATGAATTTTTATAATAAAAAAAGCCATACTAATCCGTCACTAATTAGTGACTGCTTTTCCATTATCATTAATCTATCACTGATTTAAATTTTTAATGACAGAAATTTGTGACAAAATCCTATGCATCACTAAATTTGTAAATGATGAAATAAAAATGATTATTTTCGATATTCATCACTAATCTATCACTAATATCTACTAATCCATCACTATGCCCATATTTAGCCATGAATTTCCATTACTAATTCTAATTTTTTTACTCGTGTGTATATATATAATTCAAAACATTTGGAATTTGACATGGAATTTTAGATATTTCAATAATTTTATCAGACTTAAAAATATATATCCTACCAATCCCCATCTCAAATCTAAACACGTACCAACGAGCTCAAACTCGTGGCTCACAATCCCAATTAAAGTCGCAAAGGTATATCCAACTAGAAATCTCAGTTAAATTGGCTTGCCGTTTTTTTTTTTTTGGATGAAAAAATTGGCTTGCCTTTAATATAGGCCTTTTGATGATATATGCACCACTTTTAATCTTTGAGGCACGAAGACGAATTCTAATTTGAAGACGCACAGAAAACTATAGCTGGTAAAGCTAAGTTTAATGGTATTTAATATGACTTATTTGCCCTTAAGTAAAATGCTGAATTTTGGAAAAGAATAAAATTACTAGAAGACTCAATATTATGTCAAATGCCAAGTGTTCTTAATTACTATGACATGGCATATTCTGTTAAATTTAACTGTTATTTTAATGGTAAGAGGATTGAATGCCAAAATTTATAAGGTTAGGGTCTTAATTTTAAAGTTTTGAATATTAGGGAGGTTATAAAGTAAGTTCAAGGAGGTTATGAATATTTTAGCCTAAATTTTATACTTTATAATCATTTTTTATTTTTTCAGAATTTTTTTAAAAGCTTTTTATTATGTTCTTAAAGAAATAAATAAATCAATCAATCAATTAATGTTTCTTGACTTTTTAAAATGACAAATAAGGATATAATTGAAAAATAGTAATTAATATTATCTAACTTTTAAAATAAAATAGAAGAAAATTTTCTTCAAAATAAATACTTAAAATGAACGATGGGGAGTATTGAGGTTCATGTTTGTTTCATGGAGCTATTATTGAAGTTTTCATTTTTGGTCCAATTTGTTCCTTTACAGGAAAAAAGTCAAACTCAAATGTCTGATTCCGTTTACAAACCAATCCTATAACATGTCTTCATCAGAAAATGAAGTTTAAAATGATCTAATTAAGGGCTTGATTGGTTCCACATTGGTTAAAGTCAAATCTAGAAAAATAAGTTTGTCAAAAAAATCGAGTTTGAATAGAAATAGAGGCAAATAGCATTTATATTAATTAGGTTTTGGATTTGTAACCTAATTTATATTTAAACATATTGGATAAAACTGAAATTTAGGCTTGAGAAAGTTTCAAACACAGAATCAAACAAGCCCTATTACTGATGCAAACATTAGCGTCCAAAACGTGGTTGTTGTTGGCCAAAAAAAAAGGTGGTTGTTTGTTCCTCCGAGTAATTATTTTAATCTAAATAAAAAGTGGAAGCATACTTATGATAGCTATGTCAAGCAAATTTGACTTATTTTATTTTGGAAAGAGAGAAACAATGATGTGTACTGAATGCTTACAAAAGACAATTAAAATTATCAAAGTGAGGTGACTGAATAATGCTTACGAGAGTCATAAATTGACACGGGTATTTATTAATAACTGTGGCATGCAAGGAACATTTTAATGTTGTTTTATCATAATTAGTATATTTAGTGTTCATAAAATTAATCTAAAAAACTGAAATTAATTAAATATTAAAATTGAAAAGTTGAAAAAGAAAAAATTTATGTCCAAAGTCAAAATTTGCTACCCGGTTCTTGTCTATTAAAACTCCGCTGCAAGTATAGAAACCTGCGTTCTTGTGTTCTCATTGCCGTGTCAACTGGCTCTTTTTTCCCCCCTTATCTACCCAAAATAAATAGTTTTATTTCTCTACTTTTTTTTTCCTCTCGATATATTATGAATATTATTTGTATGATGGTATATAAATGACAGATTGAGTATGTTTCACTAAGTGTTGGTCAAAAAACGCATGTTTCACTAAGTAATTAAATTTATTTTATAATATTAAAAAAAATCCTGAACTTATAACAATTAATCACAAATTTGATAAATATTATACATACATACATACATACATATATATATATATATTCAATTTTTTCATAATTTTGAAGGATCTCATAATAAAAAAACCTCAAAAATTGGTTGGTTCTATTTTTTTTCTCTAACTTGTAATCATTGAATTTTTTTTTATTTTTTTAATACACAAGAAGGGACAAACCCAATATTTACAACAAAGGGGTTAAAACCCTAAATTATCTTCTGAGACTAGCATTCGAATGAAATCAGGAATATCTTCAAAAAGGTAGGACTCTTGCTGATTAGTGGAAGCTTCCTTAGCTAACCTGTCTACAACCTTATTAGCATCTCTTGGAACATGTTTTGACAACAACAACTCAAAAATGGCACAGTAAATAGAATCGATGATGGCTCTATTCCTCTGATCAGAAAGTGATCAACCACAAATTTAGCATCTGATTCAACAATGACTTTCCTGAAACCCTTATTCCAAGCAATTTTAAGGCCTACAAAAATGCCCCAAGCTCAGCTATATTTCGTGAACAACATCCAAGATAATCATTGAATTTTCTATTGTTGACTTTCTGAATATATCAAAGTTCCATAGAACTGTTGAGTAAGTCTTCAGGTTTTATTATCATTTCATTCGTAGTTTCTGTGATGAAAATTTACACAAACACTCTTATACCTTATTTTATTTGTAAATAATTATTATGTACTTTGAAATATTTCTTTGTACTTTATGTAATGAAACTTGTAAGCTTATTTTATCACTTTTTCCACAAAATTTAATTCCCTATCTCAAAATTCAAACCCAAAGTTTTGACCTAGATAGCCTTCGTTCAAACTATTTTCTCTATTTTTGAACAATTGACGTTTTGGTGTTATGTATGTTGATTAAAATAAGCTAATAAATAGCTTAAAACCTAATAAGATGTTGTTGTATTTTACTATAATACCCTTCTTAATTATATTTATAAGTATTTTACTATCTAATGTTTAAAGGGTAAAACTGTCAGAAAAGTCATTAATGCTATCTTAAAATTCTAAATGAACAATTGTTAAGAAACAATGTAAAATGTCCAAATCCCAACTTGGACGCACCATTTATGGTATTGCAACTTGTGATAAATTTTATCTTATATACTTTTTCGGTCCATATATAATATGAGGTGTTTTCAATAGTTTTACGTATTTTAAGAAAATTTTATTACATTCTTAAATTTATCAAAACAAGCTAAAAATCTCAGAAATTTTTAGCTATATTTATTCCACTCCTTTTTATTATTCCAATACAAATTACAAGACTAATTATTTAATAGATGGTAGAATAAAAAAGATAAATTAATACATGGCACCTTGTATTATAGACAAAGAAAAAATATTTCAAGACACCTTACCAAAGAGAGTAGTTATACATTGATTTCTTTCTAAATCCCAACTTTTCCATTACAATTTCAAACTGACATAACATTTATCCTCGAATTTAAGAGGGAATTATATTTTGAGATCAAAATAACAAATTTATTACAAAATAGAAGTTGTTATTACTCATTTTCCTAATTTTACTACTTAATATATTTTAAATTTTAACACTTTTTATCAATTAAAGTTCTTTTTTATAATTAATTTATTTTACCGGATCCCAACTATAGTTCCCCAATTTTTATTTGGGATTTCAAAAAGTAAACAGTAACAACGCTGTTTGGATTTTGATTTCAATGTAAAATATTATATTTGAGATTTTTTTTTGTTTGGCTGAGAATTGAAATTGAATTTCAGACCTCCAAAAACCCGCCATGTTTGAAAATCAGACTGAATTTCTTCATCATTAAACACCCTACACAACACAACCATGAATCTGCTTTCATTGCAGATCTTAGCTCAAAATACATCAACTCCTACGGATTTTCTTTTTTATTGAGAAATTCTTGTCGTGTTTTTTTTTTTTTTCACTCAATCTTTTCTCTCTTCTTTCTTAAAATTTTACTAGATTTCACAGTTAATAATAACTCTGGAAAATCCAAACTCGTACCTCAGTACATTATATATATATATATATATATGTTCACATCTCAGCCTGATGATCATCAAACTGAGATATTAGAAAGCGAGTACGTATCATTGTATGCTCTTTCATGATTTGGGCTTCAAGGGCCTAAGTAAATTACGATTTTTAAACCCAAGAATAAGAAAGGAAGCATTGACTTTTTGAGGGCCCAAAGCCCATAAGAAAAAAAAAACCCTAACAGCTCTTCTTTATCGTGTTTTCTCTTTACTGCACTTTATCTCCACTATATCCACACAGTAATTTTGAACTGTTCAGATCAAATTTTAATGGTTTAGTTTATTTATACTTTTATAAACTGTTAAATTTGAACCATCTAATGGTTATCCACTTTATAGTGGACTATCCGTTAAATGGAGAGAAACTTGAGGATTCAACATTAAAAGAAGGTTATGCTTTCATGTTTGAGATAGCACAAGAGTCTATAACTAAAATTTCAAAGTATATTGTATGTATTTGCTAATGAATAAAAAAAATTCCTCTTTCTTTTGTAATAAATAATACGGTGAAACAAAAAATAAATATAGAAATAAATAATCAAAGGTGCTATATACGATCAAATGCGTAAGCTCTTACACCTGCTCGTGTTTTGGCTCAATATCACACGCAAGAAGACAACACAAGAAGATAATCCTCTAATATTTTATGATTTCAACTCTCTCTATGCCTTTCACGTTATGTTATGTTATGATATATATATATATATATATATATTTTGGTATGCCCTCGATATATAAACATATATACTTCATTTCATCTGAATAATTTATTAGGGTTCAGACTAATTTGGATTAAGTCAGATAAAACTCATTTGGATGATAAGCTCTATCACTAGATATTTAACATTATTATATTCCTAGAGCTCGAACTCAAAACCTCTAATTAAATTGATATAACTCTCTTATCAATTGAACTAACCACTTGATGCTATATATATATATATATATATATATAGCAAAATGATTACGTAGGGGTGTGTTGTGTTTTCACAAAACAGAGCCGACACATAAGATTGAGGATAGAGTACGGAGTCAATTAAGAACCATATTAACGATGAGGATCAGTTGGTTATAAACATGTGAAGTATGGGGCTTATTTTGAAAATAACAGTAAACTATAAGGACAAAAAAGTTAATTTTTTCTTTTTCTTTTTTTCAATTCTCAATTTATATTTGATATAGGTGTACTTATGACACCTTTTTCTTTATAAATATTTTCTAGTTGTTTAGTAAAATATAAGTAAATTAAAATATCAATCTACTATTTTTAGTTGGATCTACAAAATAAATTGTTTTTGAAAGTCCTACAAAAATTTAAATGTATTATGAACAAAATAGTATTTGTAACTAAGTTTTTGCAAATTAGCCGTTGTATATTCTTATGTAGCATTAAATAAACTTATTTTACTTCAAAATGCTATTCTTATCATTTCATAAAAATATTATAACATTATTAAGTGATGATTAATTCATGTCATATTTTTTATTCCAAGTATCCTTGTTACGTATTAAATGAGTTGTTATAACTTGCTGCAAAACTGTCCCTCAAATTTGAGTAGTGAAACTATTGATATTAATTGTAATTAACTAATTATATTCTACTCGATTTAAATTTAAGAAGGAAAAATCATAATAGTATCATAGGGTTGATCTCATGGACTTAATTCAAATGTCAAATGAAAATATTTCATTTTGATTGTCAATTTAAAATTACAACTTGTTTTTAATTGAAAATTTTCTTAAAAAAATATTTTGCCTCCGTTGACATGAGTCCTGACTCCGTAATTGGTTTAAAGTATTTGAATATCGACTTATTTTTAGGTTGCAATACTTTTTCCACTAATAATATTGGCAATTAGATGGGTAAATTTTTTCCTATATAGGATATTCAAATTATTTTATCTTTTCATTTTCTTGTGAAGATGCACTGTCTTTTCTTTTTAATATATATATATATATTTAAATATATTTAAAAAAAAGAGTTAGAATTGCAGTTACTTTTTAGTCAACATATACATGTATCATAAAAAGTGAATATATGGATTTATGAGAACATTAAATCGTCCCTGTTTTATTTTGGATTCTCTTAATTTTTATTTTTCTCAATGTGTCTTACTTTTAATTTTCAACTTTTTGATTGATATTTAATGGATCAGATCAATAAAAAAAAATGCAATTTAAAACATACAGTTCCATTTATTGAATATGTGATAATGATTAGACCATTAGATGTGAATCTAACACCTAAAATCAAAATTGAGATAGATTGAAAGAAATAAAAATTGGAATGATCCAAAAATTACCTGTCATGTATTTGTTAAGCTTGACAAAGACCAAAATGCTGGCATATTTCGTGCAAGAGGTAAGGCCTTGAGGTTTCAATCTTAGGGTTTTGAGTTGGACTGCTAGTTAAGCTTGACGAAGACCAAAACGAAATAGCAAAGTGAGGAGCGAGAGACAAATAATTGAACAATGATCAACGAAGTATGAAACGATGCATCAGTTATTCATTCCTATATGTATAATTCCCTTGCAAATATACAATGTGCCTTCAGCAATTAAATCTCATTCACAAACTAATGCCACCAACATACAGCAGCTCATATACATACATACATATATATATATATATAACATATATCTCACAGAAAATCTCTGAGCAAAGTCTTCATGATCATGGAAGAGCACCCTCCACCTCCAAGCCTAGCACTGCTGCAAACAGCCACATCATACAGATCTTCTTCTTCTTCTTCTTCATCATTTCGTGAAGATATCACAGGAGAAGATGGCACCGACGAATGCGCCGGGGACAAATATGATGATAACGATGAAGAAGAAGAAGAAGGAGGAGGAGGAGGAGAAATGGACGAAGAAGGAGAAGCAGGTGAAGGAAGAGCCCGCTGTTTTCTTGTCGTACGCTTAATGAATATACTTCGCAAAAGATTAGGTTTAGGGTTTTTCTTAGACTTACTTATGGATTTGGAAGTACTGTAATAGTAAGAAGGAGGAGGAGAGAGAGGGGGAAGAGAAACATCTCTGGATTTGAACTTCGGAGTACCTGGTTCAGATTCCCACACGAAAGGAACAGAAGCAGCCTCACCTCCATGGTAAGCTTCAATGGACATATTAGACAAATCCCTAGTCACTAATTTCTCAGAGCACATCGCCATGGAAGAGACAGATCTTGAGGTACTTGTCATATTTCACAATGTAATGTTGGAGATATATAAGTAAGAGGAAGAAACGTTCAAAGGGTTTCGGTGAACTGAAAATGAGCTGTTCTTAAGACTTTTATGGGAATATTAGGTAGTAGGTGTACGATTAAAAATGAAATATATATTTTAAAATCGGGTTTCACATTCTATTGGATCTTTTGGATCGTTGAAATAACAGAAAGTGAAGTCAACCATATACTAGTGTCAATGCACTATTTTCTTAATTAGTCGTAATTTAATGTCTAGTTAGTAGCTAGATGCATTAATATAATTAATTTCTGGAGTCGACTTCGGCATTTTCTGTTTATAATATTGCAATTGATGACGAAATAAGATCAATTGGACATACGATTAGTGGCATGCAAGTATCAAATAATTAAGAGGACTAGGAAGGAGTCATATTACATAACTTCTCAATATCAATGTAATTCACTTTCTCCTTATATGCGTTTTCATTCCTTATTTTATTTTATTTTATTATATTGGTATGCAAGTTGTGACCAAGTTTGTCTTTAATTGATTATAGCTAATATCTTTTTACAATGTTGCAATGTAATGTAAATTTCAACCAAAATAATTAATTAATTTTTCTCTATTTATGTACTATAGTAACTACTGTATAAAATGTACCCCAACATCAATATATAATACCATTATATCAAAATATACATAATAAAATTTATCACAAGTGACATTATTTATAAATTAAAAACAATGTGGCACGTTTTTTTAGAATTCGTGTAATTTATGAAATTACATGTCTGGTTAGATATAATATAATAAAACTTTTCTTTTCTCCGACTAATGTAAGTCTTTGACAAATCAGGAATTATCGTACATCCTAATTGATTTCAAACGAGGGGCTTGCGGTGCCATCTGGAAGCACCGACCGATGTTGTCTGGTTCTGTTCATTATTGACATGCTTTTTCACACACACATCATATGAAAAAAGCAATCACCTGCTCTATCACATGGAATTAGTATCATATTTTATAATTAATTGCGCATATAATTAATTTGTGATCATACCATAAAGCTTTATATATGCATAATTATATACATTTGAGAATCTGTATATAATTTAAATTGAATTCTCAAAGGCTCAAACTCAAAATATTTTATTTTTGTTCATTTCGAAATTATTTTAACTAATTCATTGGGTTACAAGCAGATAAATATATCAAAACAAATTTCATTAGTGTGTTTGGTTAAGTCAATACAAAAGGTGCTACTTTTTTTTTTTGTCGAGACCAGGGTATCCACCATCGAATATTGTGACTAATTCTCTCGCTAGTTTGCATACACCTCAAAGGGTGGGACAACTGGCCCGGAGATTTAAAACTGCTTCGTATCCAAAACAAGGATCAAACCCCTGACGTTTGGTTAAGGATGGATGAGTCCCTACCACTCAACCACACCCCCTGGGTTCAAAAGGTGATACTTTCCATTGCATTATCAATCACATATATAATATTTATTATGTGTGTTATCATCAATTAGCAAAAATTATATTTTTAATTATTATTTTTATTTTGGAGCATAAAAGACTAAAAAATTATACTTTTTTTTATTTCATTCAATTTTGCATATCAAAACATCTCTTTTGCCTGTTAATTTGCTTTGGTGGAAAAATTACTACACCAGAAAATCTCATAATTGACTATTATATTTTTTGCCTTTATTGGTAATTTTGAACTGCAAACTATTTAAGTGTTAATATAGGAAGTCACTTTAGATACACCTTTATTGGCGGTTTATACTTTTTGCTGGCAATTATTTATATAACCGCTAACACAGGGTAGTCATTGTTATCTAGTGGTTGTATATAAAACTACTAATTTATAGTTAAAGAAAATGAAAAAAAATGAAGATAAGAAGAATTTTAATTTATACAAATCAACTATGGAATGTGATTTTACGATTTGGATTCTTCCCATGCATTTTCTCCACACCTCTCTCCCTCCATAATCTCATCTCCGTTGCTTTGATTTGAATGGCAGAAAATCACTCATTGTTACATTAAACCAAATATACTATTTATTTTAATAATGAGTATAAATAAGCATTATAAATTGTTTTTAAGAAAATTCTACTTATAATAATAAATGTAAATCATTAAATCAAATATATTATCTTTTTATAGATTATTTTTTCAATTATTGATAGGACCAAGTTATGGCAAGGATTTAAAGAAGGCACAAGGAAAGGAAGAAGAAGTTAGCTGTGATATATTATTTTAAATTATTATGTAAAATCATGTATGTATTGTTAAATTTGTACCTCAGTACTATTACATCCCTTTGAGCCTTATGAGATGTTAGGTATGGATTAAGGACAAGTTATGATATTGTAAACATGTTATGGAATTTATTTTGACAAGTTATGTCCAAATCTATCTAGTTTGGATGATGTGGGATTAGATAGATTCTGTTTGGTTAAAATAGGGTACAATGTATGAGTGATATATATATGCCTTGAAAGTACATAAAATAAGTTTTCCAAAATGCTAAAAGATATTTGAATTGGATAAGTATAGGATTTTTGGTGAATTTTGTAACAACCCTCATTACATTATCCTGAACTTAGTCTCTAGCTAATCAAGTATAATTGATGATATGTGCAGAATTGGAGGAACCAGGATGGAAGAAAAGTCAAAAATGAAACAAAGGAGCTCCACGCCTCGGCGAACGATCTAAAACTTTGCAAAAATTTTTGGACAAAAAGGTCTCATGCCGAGGCAAACTTACTCACCGCTACGACACTAGACCTCAGAATTGTTTAAATCAAAAAGATTTCAGTTCAGCGGAGAGAGAAAGCGAGAGGGAAGCAGAGGGAGAACGGAGGAGCAACATTAGGGCTTCAGATTTTCAACCCTTGGAAGTGATTTCTGACCTCTAAGAGCTTGGTAAATTATTGATGAGTGGTTCTTAATCTTCCCTCTCTATTTTTCTTCGGTTTTGAGTTGGATTTTTGGGATATATAGTTGGGTTTTCGATTTTGGCCAAAATCCATCAATTAAAATGGATAAAATGGAATTAATGAAGTGTGCTTTAGTGTTTATGATACTTGAGTGTGAGCTTTAGAGGGAGTATATATAATTTAAAATTAACCCTAGGTTATGTGTGATTGAGGATGTATGGAATCCGAGATGTATGAGATTGATTAGAATTTGAATGATCATTAGGAGCTTAATGATGTATGAAAATGATATTGGAACCTTGGGTTAAACCTAAATGGTTGAATTGTGAAATTTGGATAATTGTACTATATTTTAATTGAAGGTATTATGATATTATAGAGGTTGTTTGGTTGACCAGAGGAGTACAAATTGTGGTTGGCAATCTACGAAGCTCGTGGAATCATGTGTGTATGGTATTGATAACTTGAGGTAACCGAGTGTTTGTATTGTCTGTATTATATGTTAGTATGTGTGTGTGTGTATGCATGTTTCCGTTTATATCACGATATAGTTATGTGTGTGTATGATTTTTTTTATATATCGTGGTATGCACATGGTTAAACATTATATTAGATGATGATGATTATGATGATAATTATATATATGATGATGATGTGACATTTCATGAGTTCATAGTATGACATTGAGAAACATGATGATGATGATAATGATCACATGATGATATAACATGAACATCACCACATGACATTGTGAGAAAAGATGGATCGGGTGGTGATGATAATATATGATATGATATGATACGATGTGGATGAAATAAGGAAGGGATCCCTATTATTAAATCTTCTCCTATGGCCAGGAGAGAAAGGAGGCAATGGACTGCACCTTCGTTAAAATTACCGCCAATTTGCGGTGGTCAAGGGAAAGGAGAGTCACGATCCAAGCATTTACTTTTGGGCAGGTGCACTAGTATGAGATGAGTTTAGTGATATCCCGGAATCATTTTTCACCAACTATTGGTAGGGAGTCACCTATATAAAATGTCCTATTATGATGACAACTCGTGGTTCTAGTTGTGTTTAAGGGAGACATGCATTTCATTCCATGTTGCATACATGGCATTATTGTATGAGTTATTATATATGTTGCTTATGGTTGTCCCTAGTTACTGAGATTTTGTCTTACACCCCTTTCCCATGAACTAACATTTCAGGTGAAGGTTTTGGCACTAGTTCGAAGAAGACAAAGGAGTCGTAGTGTCTCGAACGTGGAAATATTCAAGTCATGGTAGTATATGTAATGTCTATGCATACATTGTGCCAAGTAGGATAGTACAAATGTAATTGATTTGAGAATCATGATGATTGTAATGATGATGGTGGTATGATATGCATATGTATGATGATGGTGATTGATATGGGACGATGTGATGTGATGAATATATATTTTGGCGTGTTTAGGAGTCACAATGGTTGTGTGTGCGTCCAAAAGTGGTTTTTGGGCCTGGATGGTGTGTTATGGGCATATAGCCTATTATGTGAATTTAGGGTTTAAGGGGATCAAATCTTAGACGAATGGTTCTTTTGAAGTGAAATCTCTTTGAACAAGTTAGTTGAGTCGATTAGGACTTGTGTGAATGGTCCCTAAGTGTTAAATTGCCCGTAGTGGCAATTGGAGGTTGTAAGTAGTGAGTTTTAGTCAAAAAGCGGCCAAAACAGTGTTGGATGTCCAAAATCTCCAAACAGAAATAGATTTGAGTGAAAATGGTGTCTATGGATAGATTGTGACAAAATTGACTTGTAAGAGTTGGAATCAGGTATCAGGTCAATTAGATGTTGGAGCATAAATTATGTGCATCGAAAGTTGGCCCAAAAAATCAACAATTTGCTGATATGGTCACTAATACTGGCACTACGGTGCCAGCAGCTTAGCTATGGCATCAAGCATTGCTACTCAGTTGAGGCCGTAGCGGTACTATAACAGGTCATGGCCTCAGCCTATTCTGGTGCCCTTTTGATGATTTTCCACTGCTCTGATATTTTCAAAGTTAAAGTCAAGGTGTTTTGGTATAGTTTGATTAGTTTTTGAAGTAATTAGTCAAGTTTGAAGGTGTGTTGGAGTAGGTGTTACAAATTTTCAAAGTTAAGATCAGAAAACTGGAAAATAACCAAATGAACAGTATTTTTGTGGAAATTACTGTACTAATTAGCACAACCAAAGTTCAATTTCTTATTTTTTTCCATGTAGAGAATGTTTCAAAATAATTTTAGAGACTTGAATCACTCAAAGCAAATTTTTCTAAAATTAATTATGAATTTTTAAAGTTCAGGCAGTAAAATGGTATTACCAAATGAACAATACTACCAAAATGAAATTTTTCTATTTTAGTCTTTTAAATGATTCAAGTTTTAAAACATGATCAAATGGACTCTAAGATCACAATCAATGGATAATATTGCATTTGAAAAGAGGTATAAAAAAAAGGTATGGAGATGATATAAATCCGTGATCATACTATCAATCAGTAGTTCATACAAATAAAAAAATTTAAGGATATGAACTAGTCATTCATACACTAGGTGATAGAAACCAAGTGGCAGCACTTTTGTATATACAACTCCAATTAAAGAGCTCCTTTCTTTGGCATAGAACTAGGCTCTATTTAAAGTATGTGACATATTTAAAGGCTTGATTGTGGACTTGCAGGAGAAGCAAGTTGTAACAACCCTTAGTATACTATTGTAAACCTAGACTCGAGCTAACGGGAATTATACTTGATTATAAGTGTAGGATCAGAGGAAATAGAATAGAGGAAGAACAAAGAGGAGACAGAAGAGCACCACGCCATGACGAGAAGCAGGGTCACCGCGGCAAGTAAGCTAGAACTTGGAAAAGTATTTTAGACAGAAGGGCTCTATGCCATAGCAAACTTATCGCTTGCCACAGCACGAGACCCCAAATTCTTATAAGTTAGAAATCATTCAATCAGCTGAGAAGTGAAAAATGGAGGGAGAAATGGAGAAGCTCCATAAGGCTCTGGTTTTCCAGCTTGGGGAGATGATTTTTAGACTCTATGAGCATCAATCTTGGTTGGTAAGTGATCCCTAACCTTTCTTCTCTCTTTTCTCTTTGGTTTTGGGTTGAAATCCATGGGAGTATGTTGAATTTCAGTTAGATTGTATTTTTCACCAATTAAAATGCTTGATTTGGTGTTGTAGAAGTGTTATGTAGTGTTAGAAAGGTTTAGGTATGAGTCTTGGTTGGATTGTGAAGAGTTTGAGTGGAACCCTAGGTTGAAAATTGTAGGAGTATGAAATCTGAAATATATGTGGATAATTATGGTTAGAATATGTAATTAAGGCTTATTGAGATGTGTTAACGCTATTGGAACAATGGGTTAAGTTTGAATGATTGGATTGTGAATTATGGTTAATGTGTGCATTATGCTAATTGAAGATATTATGATGTTGTAGTGGTTGATTGACTAATTGGAGGTGTATAATTCGTGATGGGTGCTCCAGAGGCTTGCCTAAGCCTCTGTATGCGTGGTGTCAGTAATCTAAGGTAACCGGGTGTTTGCAATATATGTGTTATATATTAATATATATGTATATATGCATGTCTCTGTTCGTACCATGATTTCGTTACATGTATGTGTATGGTTTTCTATATATTGTAGTATGCACATGGCTAGACAAGGGTTTTGTATATGATGATGATGAGTGTGATATTGTATATGTGCATATATGATTCTGGCATCCACATTTGATTGCATGCTAGCATTGTAACATCCCCATTTTTCATGTATGAATATTATGACCAGATAATTGTTCTGGATTAATTTATGATGATTGGGGAAGCCTGGATATTTAATTAGTTTAAGACCCAGAATATCCTAAAATATAAGAGATGGGCTTAAAAAAGGGCAAAATTATTATTTATAATAAAATAAAGAAAATAATATTTTAAATACTCTGGTGCAAGTTAAAAATACAAGTGATACTGGTTATGTGGGCTCTGAGAGGAAAAAAAAGTATAAATCCAGTAAAAGATGGGATCCCACATAAATAGTAAATACCGGAGGAGATAAATAGTAAAAAAGTTAGTAAGATAGGTGGACCTTATATGAAAAAGTAAAAGAGAAAGATAATGGGTCCCCTAGATAAAGTAAATAGGAAGAACACAGAGTATACTAGAAAATCCGGTTCAAAAAGTATTTAAAGCAGAGCCAAATTTATCTGCAAAAGTAAAAAGTACAGTATCTGTTTTTTCTGATTTGACATAAAGTAAGGAGGAAAAAGTTGGACATTTTTGCCCTTCCCCACTCTCTCACAAGTCCAAAAATATCTACGGGTATAATGGGAAATTAGTATATTAAATGTGAGAATAATTATAAGCCATCGGATTAAATCTCGATCTGACGGTCCATAACCTCCAGCCCTCCCTATAAATACCCCACTCCCATTTCCCATTTCTCACACACACACACACGCAAGTGAGAGGAGGGGGAGCGTGGAAGAAGAAAAAGAAGGAGGGAGTGGGCCATGGGAGAGGAAAGGAGAAAGAAGAAAAAGGAAGAAAAAGAAGGAAAAAGAAAGAGGAAGAAAAAGAAGAAAGAAGGAAGGATGAATGAAAGGAAGAAAAGTAGGGGTCTTCTGAGGTAAGCTCCTACTCTAGATATCTTCTAGATTTCTTTTTTATTTATTTAGTTTAAAGATTAGTTAAAATTTAAGTTATTTTCTTCCTCCCTCTTGCTCCTCTATTTGGATCAAGATATGATTTTGAGAGAAGAGTTTATAGTTTATGGTTGAGTTAGATTTATATGATAATATTAAATTTTTAAGTAAGGTTTAATGATGCTTTAGGCTTCAATCAAGTTAAGGAAGTGATCTAAAACTAAGTGAAAGTAAGGTTCAAAGAAAAGTTAGTAAAGCTCCAAGGTAATATCTTGCTCTTGCTTAATGTTATTACTTATAAATGTTGTATATGTTATAATGATTTGTAAATGATGCCATGTTATTGTTATGAATGCTTTTCTATAATTGGTGGTTATTTTATGTTAAGGGCTAAGCCCCGGGATGTCCATTTATTAAGCCGTTATGCTGCCGAAAATTTTGTTAGACAACATGGAAGCTTTGATGATTTAATGAAAGTATATTATGTTTTCAAATGTTTTTGTGATGACATGATGGCATGTGCAAGTTGACTACTGAAATTTCCCAATCTCACCCCATAGTTAACTAATGTTAGGATCAAGTCATGGCAAAGGAAAGCATGTGGAACATGAAGAATAAAAGTGATGGAACCTTACTGAAAGCTGTTAATATTCTATTTATATACTGTCTATTTTTGGCTATTGTATAAATTTGTACATATCTCCAAAAATTCAGTGGTCTATATTTATAGATAGATCTATGTCTTAGGAACAAAATGACACTAGTTTGGATGTATTTGGAGCTATATAATGGTAGTTATTCTTATTTTACTAAAACTGCTCCAGCAGACATTATTTCTGACCTCAGACGACATATATTGCTTCTCTGACCAGTATGAGTAGAATAAATGTACAAAAAAAAATATGGTTAGAAAGTAGACAAGTAAATCTTTCCAATGGTGCTAAGTATGCACCAAATGACTTTTTATATTAAGAGAAATGAATTTTCAAAATTAAAGTTTAGATTTCAGACAGAAACAGAGACGCGGAAATGAACAGTAATATTTTTATATTAAATTGTACTAATTGGTACGTTCATTTCTCATTTTCTTATTTTTTCCTGAAAATTCAAGATGGGAAAGATTTTTAGACACTTGAACCACTATGAAATTATTTTTCTACATTTAGTTATGATTTTTTAAAAATCACTGCACAATGAGCTGTAAAGTAGCGAAAAATAGTTTTGTACAATTTTAAAGTTTTAATTGGTTTGAGTTTGTCCAAAAATATTTTCACACATCAAATAAGCGATTTTCATGGGAAAATGTTTCTAAATGTAAGATGTAGCAAGCATGACCATGATGATAACTGTGATGATGAATATATATATATATATTGTTAGAGGCATGTTATTATGGCATGCACATCACCACCCATGAGCATAGTGAGATATGGTTGATTGAGAGGTGGTAATGAGATGAGATATTATGATATACAATATGATGATGTGATAAAAGATCACTGCCACTAAATCCTCTCCTGATCAAGAGAGCTAGGTGGCAGTAGACTGTGATATGATTTGGCGATATGATGGAATATCCTTACCATTAAATCCTCTCCTATGGTTAAAAGAGCCAGGTAGCAGTGGAATGCCCCTTCTTTAAATCACCGCCAATTTGCGATGGTCCAGCGGAAGGAGAGCCACGGTCCAATCATTAGTGTAACCTTTATCTGGGTGCACTAGTGTGAGGTGAGCTTGGTGATGTTCCAAAATTAGTCTTTACCAGTTGTTGGAAGGAAATCACCAATTAAAATGTCTTGTGATGACGTCAACTCGTGGTTCTAGCTGTGTTTGAGGGAGACATGCATTGTATGACACTTGGCATTACATGAGATCATTGCATTTATGTGTTATATTGATGGTATATATATGTGTGTGTTTGTCTCAGTTACTGAGATATTGTCTCACACCCCCTCCATGACTAACATTATAGGTGAAGACTCTGGTACTATCTTGGAGAAGACCATGGGATTATAGGGCTCTCCGCGTTTCGGGAACTCAAGTATGATTGGTAGTTGCAATGTAGTTTATGTAATATTGTGCTAAGTAGGTTATTGTGCCTTGATGTCTGTATGAGTATCTTAGGAATATTGTGTGTATATTATGTGATGATATGATGATTGTGACGATGATGTTTGAATGATATTGATGATTATGTGATGATATTGATGATGATGGATGATATATGAGATGTGGATACATATCATGGATGGTTTATAGGTGTGTGATGATGAGTTGGACCCCAGTATGGGTCATTATTGTTAGAGCAGGCGTCTGTGTGTCAAAATGATTGTATAAACGAGCCTAAAGGTGGTTTTGGGCCTAGTATTTGTGCTTTGGATATGTAGCCCATTGTGTGGAATTGAGGTTCAAAAGGGTCAAATCTTGGAAGAGAGGTTTCTTGAGGGTGAAAACTTCTTGGACAAGTTTATTGAGGCAAATAGGATCTATGTGAATGGTCCTTGAGTGCCAAATTGCCTTTGATGGCAAATAGAAGTGATAAGTTATGTGTTTTGGCCAAAAAGTGACCAAAACGGTACTGGTCATTCAGAATCTCCATATGGAGTTGGATTTGAGTAAAATTTATGTCCATGGTTAGATTAAGATGAGAGTAACCTGTAGGAGTTGAAATTAAGTCAATCGGAGATCGGAACATAAAGTTGTGCATGGTACAAGTTGCTTGCATATTGAAAAAGAAGGTTTGATGGTGTAGGGTGTTACACAAGTTGCTTGCATGGCATTACAACTTGTTTGCATAGATGACATGACATTCCAAAATGCTTACATGCAAAATAACATGGCATCCTCAAGGTTGACCACGTTTTCAAGCATCCTAGTAAATGGACATCGTGTGCCAAGTAGTGTGATAGATACATGGATCTACTAGAAAGCCACATACTATAAAAGAAGTTCTTAGAAGAAGCAATGGCGTTTTCCATGGCCCAAGAAAGGTTGATCATATTTCCCTGACGAAGATAAAACAGAGAAACTCGAACTTGATTGAAATTTTAAATAATTCAAAACTAAATTAATTTCCATGTTGAAGCAAAGAAGAGGAAAGACGTGGAAGAAGACATACATAAACAAACATGAGAAAGTAGGGTGGCTTCGATCTGTTGGGTGCCCAAAGGGATCAATTTCATTCACAACTGCCATGACATGAATCAGTGAATGGACTCAAAAACAAAGGATTGGTACCTTACGATGGATGATTAGGAGGCAACATTCGTGGTCTTTAAGGACAACTTGGCCTTTGTGAAGCCACTACTAGTGAACGGAAGAGAGGTTTTAAAACAAGGAGGGAATTAGATCAACGTTCAAAGTGGTGAGAGCAACATTGATGTGCAAAGCGGATCGAGAAGATGTGGGGGTGCGAGTCATAGGGTAATAAGAAGGGGTACACATTAAAATGGAAATGTTTAGATGAGGAAAAGGATAAATCCTGATCTTCCAATTTGCAAAATCTTTTGCTACTTCATCAAACGGTGTGTTGTGTTTTTTATGTGTGTTTCTTTTATTAGGAATTAAAATAAAAATTAGAATACGATGATCAAGTGGGAAGAGAGGAGAGTGGGAGGTGAGAGAGGGGCTAGAGAGGAGAGAGAGGAATTTGAAAGTAGGGGCAAAATAGTGATGAATCATAAATTTTAAGAAAAAACATTGATTTGTCATGAATGGATGGTGCATGTCTTCATTTATAACTACATAAAGATGTGTACTATGTGATTCTTCAAATTAGTGCCAACAAAGCCCATACTTGTCAAGATCATTCAAATGAGATTTGAATGGTCATGATGTTTTTATTTTTTCAATTAATTTTAATAACTTGTATTTTTAATTATTCAAAATGTAAAATAATATCAATCCCATATCTATTAAGTTGTAAAAAAATATTTTTCTTTAAAAATATAAAAGTAAAAAAAGTAAAATTTGGACTATCCAAATTTCATGTGGATGGTCCAAAAGGGACATGCATAGAATGCACATGCTAAAATGTGCACCAAATCTAGATTTTATTCTCATGGGGTGGAAAGGAAGGGACTTCCATAAATTTTGATGGAATCATGCTTCTACTAAAATATTCTCATGCACCAAACATGATAGGGTCTATACAGGAAGGACTGGGTTTAACTCTAACTCGGTGCTCAACCCAATGAACACCTGGATAGGATTGGGCAACCTGAGAACCAAATAAGGTTTTGGATCCAATTTGAATTATTATGAAAACTTATTTTATTAAAAAAGTATTAAAAAGTTAAAAATATAAGTTCATTTATTAATAAAAACATAATTACCTACATCCATCATATATTTTCTTGAAAAACAATGTTAGGATTAAAAGTAATATTTTTAAAAATTAAGAATACTTAATAATTATACATTATTTTTATATAATATTAATTAAAAATCAATTTAAAATTTTAGATAGTACTAAAATATTAAAATCTTAAATTTTTCATAATAATCAAAAATTTAATTTATTATATAAGATATATTAAGAAAAACAATTACATAAAATAAATCAATTTTCAATAAACAGAGAAAAATATAAATAAAATAATATATGTAAATAGGGCCAGTTGGTTTTGACCCAAACTAGGTGGTCGGCCTGGTATATGGCTTGGCCAGCCGGACCAATGGGGCGCTTGCACAACTTTGCATGGTATATATTTCACGGCTTCCTTTCTTCTGTTTTTTTTTTGGCCAGCTCCTATCCATCTTCAGTGTTACAATTCTTTGGTACCAAACAGGATCTAGTATTATTTTGTTAGCCCAAATCAACCTACTTTTATGGCCTATTTCACAAAAGAAATTCCAGTGCAGATCAATATAACTTACGGCCCACTCAGTTTATAGTGGACCAATCATATTTAACCCAATATGTTCGATTTTGTTTTGGGACCAATTTGTGTACGATTTTGTTAATGATATTTTGCTGGACTGGCAATTTGGTGTCTGTTGCTATCATTCCTGTCCGATAAAATGTTTCTGCTTTGTTCTTGTTAATTTGTAAATAGCTATAATTTCGTCAACTTATAAAATATAATTCATAAATTTGATTTGAAATTAATTTTCAACAAATATGCTGTAGGAATCGAATGCTTGATAAGCTATAGTTTACATGGACGTGTACTACATCTTATAATTTTAGAGAAACGTCTTAACCAATTTCTATCACAATTTCACAAAATGATGCCAAAACATATTAATTTGGAAGATGTCCTAAATTGGGTGAACCACTAAAAATGTGTACATATGGAAGGAAATACTTTAATTTTGTTTTAATTAAAATAAGAGTTCACTATACCTAAAATGGGTTTTTTTTATGATTATTTTTAGTCTTTTTTGAATATTTTAAACACTAAGTATTTAGGCATCAAGAAAAGGGGTAACTTTTGTTGGTAGTTATCAACAACAAAAAAAAGTAGACCTTTATTAAGGGTTTTATAAAATAACGGCCAATAAAGGGTTTTTTTAAGAAAAAATACCCTTTGCTAGTGGTTGTTGTGTAGAACCACCAACAAATTAATGATCATTTTTTATTGAAAAAAAAATTTACAGTTGCAATCCTAGCTTGATCATTATTTCCAATCAATAAAAAAGTGAAATATACAGATATATTCTTAGAAGGGGAGACATATGTTTCAAGACCTAAATATGAAATTAGAGTTTTAGAAAGAAACAAATTCGTCAGCATTCATAGAATTTCTAAACAAAAAAGAAAAGTAACCAACAGATCAACGAAGCAAAGGGAATTGAAGGGTTGGAGGAGGTAGAAAAGGAATCATACTTGTGAAATTTGTTGAGGCCGACTTTGAGGTAGGGCGGGCCAACATTTTATCCCAAACCTTGTGAAGAAAACCCATGATCGAATTAGGTTTCTTTCTTTTGAACAATATTGAAAAACCCAAGAATGAAATGGAGAAATAGAACCAATATTTTTTTTGTGAGGGAAGAGGGAGAATACCTGAGGCAAGGAAGAGCTCTGATGGTAGTGGCATGAGATGTTGGCCTTGGTTGTTGATGTCAAGATCTATCAGATCCACCAGTCCTCTATTAGTTTGTCCATTTGGTTAGATCCACTATTTCAATCAACTCACCTAATCCATCGCCATCTTCATTGTCATACCATTGCTATCAAGAGAAACCACCAAATCTAGATGGAGCCATTGAGGCCGATGATGGCAACAGTGCAAGATGCTGCCCTTGGCCATCGATGTTGAGATCCACCAATCCTCTACTTGTTCATCCATTCAATTAGCTCTTCCTCGTCATTATAGAATATGACAAGAGAATAGAGAATGAGAGGGAAGAAAGAGAAGAGATAGAGTTTGAGAATGAGAGGATCAAGTGAGAAAACAATGCAAAATGAAATGAAAAATCTTTTTGTCATTGTTAGATTTTTTTTAATTAATAGTTGTGTATTTGCTACCTTATCAATCTATGTCTTGTGTTTTTTATAAAATAAAATTGTTAAAACTTTTAGTGATAGTTCCAGAAATAACCTGCAAGAAAGGTTAAACCTTTTTTGGAGGTTATTTTTGAAACCGTCAACAAAAGTCTTTGATCAGGCTTTTGTTGGCAGTTCTAAACAATTGGGATCTCTTTATCCTTCCATGGATTTTCCAATTGTTCAGAACCAGAAGAGAGTAATGTTGGTGTGATGGACTTACAAGGCTTGGTGGTTCAGCTAAGGAAAGGTCTTGAACAGTTCTTGAAGGTACACGTCCAGAAACTTCAAGAAGGGAACAAGGGCTTCTTGACAGTGTGTGAGGGATTGAAGAACATGGAACCAGAGAGGGTATGGATTTCTATGCGTGCACCAGCTGGTGTCGTTTTTCGATTTACGAAGCAGATTTCTGGTGGGGAAAGCCCAAGGGGGTGAGTATTCCTTCCCAGAAGATGAAGAATTTTATTCTTCTGATGGATACGAGTGGGTGACTTTGAGTGAACTAGACATGGCCTTGGTTGAGAGTAACCATGAACTTCTTGAATTTGCATCTTTGAATCCAACTACCATATACAAAACACAAGCCAAAGTTCCGTGTGTGTCTTTTTTTTTTAAAAAAAAAATTATTCTGATAAAGTTGAATTCAAATTTCTTTTTTTTTTTTATGTTTTGATCAAGTAGTTGGTTCTGATTCTTATCTCTATACTTTTGTTTTATGCTGTTTGTATCATCACTTCAGCTTTAATTATAATCTTGTTATGTCAAATTAATTATTTTTTTGTAAGCAAATTATTTATTTGAATGGTTTCATATTGTATTTTAAATGTGGTGAATTTATTGACAACTAACAATAAATAAATACAAAATAATAAAGGGAAAAAAAAACAAATGCTTTGGTGAGACTTGTAAGACTGTAAGAGAGCTCAAGTGAATAGATAAATTAATTTTTCAATTAGTTAGTTGCATTACTATTTAGCAATAAGAAAATTATATCAATACTGTCAAGGTCCATGAAAAAATAACAATTGTATGACTTTTCAATTAAAAATGACACCTTAGGATTTTATTCACATTTTTAGAGATTCATGCAGAAGATATAAACACAAAAATAACAAGTATAAAGTTGTATTTTTCTTAAATTTACAAGTATGATGGAAAATTTTGAAAGAATTCTTTCTTTCTTTAAATTGTTGAGAGTTCTAGTGGGTTGAACAACTTTTTTGGGCTAAAAGACTTATAGCCCACTAAATTTATGGTTGGGCACCCCAGACCAATGAAACTTCTTGTGGATCGATCATATTAATTTAGCCCAATATGTTCCACTTTGTTAATTATATGCTGCTGGACTAGCAAGTTTGGTGTCTATAATGCTATTATTCTTGTCCCATAAAATGTTTTTGCTGTTTTCATATTTTGTAATTTATATATAAGCCATAATTTTGTGAATTTATAAAATATAAATGATAAATTTGCTTTTTCCAACAAGATGGAAGATGCTATACAAGTTGAATGCTTGGTAAGCTATAGTTTGCTGGACGTACACTATATATCTAACACTTTCAGAGAAACGTCTTATCCAATTTCTATCACATGCAATTTCATGTGGCTTTTATACATTTCATATATATTGAATATTGATGCTGCCAAAACTTGCTAATATAAATGATGCTCTAAATTGGAAAAACCACTAAAAAATTAGATATGTTTTTCGTGTGTTGCACAAAATCTAAGATTTTAACTCACCTAAAATTTTTTTGAAAAACAGAATCAACTCACCTATTTTTTTTTTAAAAAAAGAATTCAATTATTTTGATGGAAGCGACTAGCGAGTAATGGAAAGAGAATAGAAGTGTTGGTTGTTTTTTTTTTTTTTTTTACATGTGTATCAATATCCTAAACTTACCCTAAATCAATTGAAGGATTTATCAGAGTCCAAATTAATTTGAATCGAGCTCGTTGGACCCTTTTGACAGTAAACTCTGTCATCAAGTATTTAACGTGACTATGTTTCTAAGGCTCAAACTCGAAACTTATGGTTAAACTGATATAACCTTTTATCACTTGAACTAAACACTCGATAGTAGAAGGGTGGGTGACTTTGAGCAAATAAGATGAGTAACCATGAACTGCTTGAATTTGCATCCTTGAATCCAACTATCGCATAAGAACACAAGCCAAAATATTGAAGCAGTTGATTCCCTCAAGTTGATTCAGCTATCTCATATTAATTTAGCCCAATAGGCTCGAACTATCATTTTTGCATTCAATATATAATTTTATGTTTAGGTGATTAATTACAGGCGGTGCCATAATTTATGAAGAGATTTTTGTGAAGTTTAAATCTTTTCCTTATTATGGGTCTAAATTCACTTTAATGTAGTTGAATGGATGATGATTCTTGAGTGTTTGTTGCTTCTGTAATTTTCTGCTTTTAAATTGACCAGTATTTTCAACTTTTTTTTTTCTTTTTTGAGAATGCATGCGATCGACACAATTGTGGAAAAGGGGTTTATTTAGCAATGATCAGTTGATTAAATTTTGGCAAAAGTATACTTTTAGTCTGATAATTTTGATGTATGTTTCAGTTCAGTTATTTAATTTTATTAAGTATAATATTATTCCTTTAATTTTTAAGTTGCAGTTAAAAACTTCCTAATTATTAATACCATTAAATAAGTTAACCAAAAAAATAATAATAATAACTTGCATATTTCAATATTGGTGACAGTTCTAGTGAATCATGTGTTGACCATGCCTTCGTTAATTAAGGGAAATTGATATTGAAGGAACTTCTAAGAAAGTTAAATACATTATAATGAAAGACCTAGGTGATTGCTTTAAAAAATTATAATGAAAGACTTAGCTCCTTATTTTGATTTTAAAAAAAAGTTGTGATGACAAAAATGCCCTTTATTATAAACCAAGAGATTAGTTGTAAATGATTAATAGTAGAATTGTAAATTGCTAAAAACCAATTGTAGATAAACGAAACCCTATGTCTAGATTGTGACAGGATTAGTTGTAAATGGGACATCATGATAGGTTTCAAAACCTTCACAATGCTCGACAGTTGATTGTTCATCTCATTAGTTGACTGCTGTTGTTCCATTTACTACTAATCTCTCTTAATTTACAACTCTATTATTTATTATTTATAATTATTTTTTAGCAATTTACAACTCAATCCCATCAAAATCTGAACATGGTATCTCTTGTTATTTATAACTAATTTTTAGCAATTTAGAGCTTCATCGTTGATCATTTACAACTAATGTTTTGCAATTTACTAAAGGGCATTTTTGTCGTCACAATTTTATATTTTTGGCTAAGGACGCTGGTACTTCATCATAATTTTCTAGATACAGAATCCTTCACTGTGTTTTTGTTTCTTACAGGGTCCTTCAATGTCATTTCTTTTGGTTAATTATATGTTGTAGGACTTGTAAGTTTGGTGTCAATATTGCGATAATTCTTGTCCAAAAATATGTCAAAATACATTCATAATTTGACAATTTATTTATCAATTTATAAAATATGATTTTTACAGGTGCTTTGAAATTAACTTTTAACAATAGGCTATAGAAGTTTTAAGTTTGGTACACTTTGTTTGGTTGGATGGAATAAATATTATGTAGAATGGATTGAAATGACCTTTCCAATAGGTGGCTTATTTGGTTGGCTCGAATGCTTCTTATTCCATTCCTATGGCAATCTTGATTCAAAAGGAGATTTGGGAATAGCGATTCCTACGACAAATGGAAGGAATGGTTCGGATTTCCTGGAGTAAGCTGCGAAATACCAACTATGCCCTTACAACTTATATAAAATGGCCACATCATACGTCTTGTGAGGTGCATAATTAAAAGATGTGAGCCATTTAGCCAGCAACGCATAATCATCTACCAATGCAATGTTTAATATATAATAAGTTTTCATTCCTTCTCATTTTTCTCTTCATTTTCTTTCTTTTTTGGGACAAATATATATAATATTTTTTAAAACAAGAAATACTAAAAATATTTTTTAAAATTAGTGAAATCAAAATTAAATATTTTACTATATTTTTATTAAGTAGATTAAAATACTTTTAATAATTAAAAATTTTAAAATAAATATCTTAATATGTTTTTATATTAAAGGTATTATTGTCTAACCAAACATAAATATTCATTCCTTTCCAAAACATACCAAACATATTTATTCATTTCACTAATCTTTATTCTTATTTCCATTCCTATTTCCATTTCCATTCCTATTTTCATTCCTATACTCATAAAATAATTTTACAAACCAAACGAAGCATACACCATCTTATATTTTAATTTAAAGAAAGCATCTTAACCATTAATTTTTATGACAATTTCACATAATGCTGCCACAACCTGTTAATGTATATAATGTCCTAAATTGGGAAAAACCACGAAAAGTGTTGTGTGTATTTTTTTTTTTGGGATTACTTTTGTTTTAAAATAGTAGATAGTATTTTTTGCCAAAATCTTATTATTATAAAGTGACAAAGAAGGAAACTTCTTAAAAGGAAAATATCATAGCTCTCACTCAGAGGGCAGGCAACATAAAACCCCTAACATTTTTGTCCACACCTTCACTCTTCAATTTCTATAAAGCTAGATATAAAGCTCGGTACATATATTGAGTTTAAAATATGAGTCCTACTTTTCATAATTTGTTAATATATAAATTCCCCTAATGCAAGGTTAAAAGCAGATAGAAAAATAGAGAAGGAAAAAAAGAAAATTATATAATTTTGGAAATTTACTCTTCTCTCTTTCTCAACCTAAATACTGATCGTCTTGTGAATATCTTGATATTATCATACAACATTCTTTTCTTTTTTTCTTTTTTTTTGCCAGACCTCTTTATAATAATATTCTTGACATTTATTCTATCTGTACTATATTTCTTGCCTACTTGATTGTTTGATTGTCTTTCATGTGTCAAGTAGGGAAAAAAAAGTCCATCTTGACAAATATATAACTTCGATCAAAATGGTCCATGATTAAAGTATCTCATACGTATAGAGAAGCAAATAGTGTTTATGATTATATAGCCAAGCTCTGTTTCTCTACTAGTTGTAATTTGTCCTATTTTGATTTTGCTCCATTACAAGCGGAGACTTTTATTTGTAAAGAATAAAGATGCTAATGGGGCTTTGGTCCCCAGGTTGGTTGAATAATTTCTTGTTGGGCTTTAGCCCTCTTTCATTACCAAAAAAAGGGCCATGATTAGCCGACCCATTCATATAATTGATCTGTATTTTATACTTGTTCTTATTTCATAATCTTTTATTGGAGATTTTTGACTTAAATCTATCATTAAGTTTTTTTTTTCAAATACCATTGTCATTTTATAAAAAACAAGTGCTTGATCAGTTGGTGGCTATTTTAGTAAATTTAATTTCTTCTTCGATTAAGAAATGGAAAGAACAATATCAAACATTTGTAAAGGTATGCAAACCAAGTGCCTGATTAAATCTTTCACTTCCCACTAATCTTCTCATCGAAACAGGGTACAATACATCACTGAATCACACTAACATATTTAACATTAAAATAAAAGCATTGGCCCCACCCCATCCCCCCCCCCTCCCGGGGGCACAAAAAAAAACCCCACATAAAAAAAGGATATTAAATTAAATACAGGGGTGCATGCTTCCTCAGATTGGCCATTACCAACCACGCGAGTCGCATGCATTAGCTGTAGTCCTCGTCAACGATTTTCAAAACATCATGTCTCTAAAAGTATCTACGTGCTGGAACATGATATTAATTCTTATCATCAAATTCCTAGCTGTCATATTCTTTCACAGGTATATATACATTTGACTTATCATTCTTAAAACAATTTATTCCTTCTGCTTGTACTCTTGTGACTTACCAAACCAACAATTTCAATATATATATACATCAGGATACATGCTGAGGCATTAGAGACCCGAGATTTGAGATATTGCAAAGCAGTTCAAACCAGTTTCAGTACACAAGATGAAGGTTGAGCTTGTGTCCAAACAAACCATAAAGCCATCTACACCAACACCACAAAACCTGCGAACTTTGAAGCTGTCATTCAATGACCAGATTGCTCCTTTTATGCACACTCGAATTCTGTTTTTCTATCCCAATATAGAAAACGAGGTTGCCGTCGTTGGGTGTGAGAGGCTAAAGACGTCATTGTCTGAGACTCTGACCCACTTCTACCCTCTGGCAGGCAGAGTCAAAGACAACGCAGTGATCGAATGTAACGATGAAGGAGTCGAGTTCTGCGAGGCTCGTGTCCATGGCTTCCTCTCCGACATCCTTAAACATCCCGATGCTGACTCTGTACACCAGTTTGTGCCCGTCGATGATGTCGCTTTAGGAAATGGGCTTTTACTGAAAGTGCAGGTGAATTTGTTCGATTGTGGGGGTTTGACCATTGGTGTGTCCATTTCTCACAAGATCGCTGATGCTGCAACAATTAGTTCGTTCATCAAGGCATGGTCTTCTACAGCTGTTGGGTGCATGGATGAATCGATGCTTCCCCAGTTTATTCTGGGATCTCTTTATCCTTCCATGGATTCTCCGATTGTTCTTCCACCTGTTGAGTTCAGACACTTCAATTGTATTACTAGAAGGTATACATTCTACCCGTAACTTTCAAATACAATTTGCTCAAGAAACGAATATGTACAAATCGTCTCTGTTTTAATTACTTCTTGAACATTTGATGAGAAAGTTCATATCTTGGTTGGGAAATATAATGTTTCCTTTTTGGAATCCTGAATTGAATAGCACGTGCATGCAGGTACGTGTTTGATTCCTCAAAGATCACGAAACTGAAGGCCAAAGCTGCAAGCAAAATGGTGGAGAATCCAACGCGAGTGGAAGCAGTTTTGTCACTAATCTGGAAATGTGCCACAACTGCGTCAAGAACAAACCTAGGAATAACCACAAGACCCTCCATGGTATCCCAAATGGTAAACATTCGTAAAAGGACGACCCCACCCTTACTAGAGACCAGTGTGGGCAACTTCTCGGGTCACTTCATAACAGAAGCTGAAGATTCTAGAGACAGTGACATGGACTTACAAGGATCAGTGGTTCAGCTAAGGAAAGGTCTAGAACAGTTCTCGAAGGTGCATGTCCAGAAACTTCAAGAAGGGAATGCTTTCTTAACGGTGTGTGAAGGATTGAAGGACATGGAACTGGTGTACAAAGAGGGTATAGATTTCTATGCTTGTACAAGCTGGTGCCGTTTTTCGTTCTACGAAGCAGATTTTGGGTGGGGAAAGCCCAAATGGGTGAGTATTCCTTCGTTGAAGTTAAAGAATTCAGTTATTCTGATGGATACGAGTAATGGAAAGGGAATAGAAGCGTGGGTGACTTTGAGTGAACCAGACATAGCCTTGTTTGAGAGTAACCATGAGCTACTTGAATTTGCGTCCTTAAATCCAACTATCATTTGAGAAAAGAAACAAAAAATCTGAAAGTATTGAAATTACTTTTGGGAAATCTACAAAGTATATTGTGAGTTACACCTTCATTTATATTTCTTTCACTCTTTTTTTTTTAATTCAAGTGAAGTTCAATGCAAGAGATTGAGATCTATTAAAATAGTTCGTCCTTATTTGTGTTATTATATTAATATTTGTATTGTCATTTCAATCTTAATAATAAGTTGTGTTGGAATGTCAAATTACCAGGCCTTTTTTTGACAGGAACAATTGATTTTTGGTAGCAAAAAATCCAATAGTACCACGTCATTACCAGCATATAATAATTTCAAATATACCTCTACTTAGATTCAAACTCATGACTTCTTATCATTTTGTATTCAAACTTTTACCAGTTGAATTAAAATGTATTTGCATTAAATGAAATATTAAATATATATTATTTATCTACACACTAATACACACACATATATATATATTTATAAATTAGTATATTGTTAACAAAATACAAATATATTATATTTTCAATTATTAAAATCCTAAAATACTTTATATTTTGAATTTTGTAATAAATGCGGTTTCAGTTTTATTTTTTGCCAACAAGTTAAAAAAATTAATTTAACTATTTTTATTAATTTAAAATAATTATTTGATAAAAATAAATTTATAACTTAATTATTAAAAAATTTTAATTCATTAAAATTAAATTTTTAATAAAATAATTTTAATCTATTAAAATTAATTTTAAAAAATTTAGCACGCTAGATTCCTCGCTATTCAAAATAATTTAGTGAGCAATAAAAAATGCCTCGCTAATTTCTTATTAATATTGTGAGGTAAAGGATATTTTTCATTAATTCCCTCGCTAAATTTAATAATGGCTACGAACTTATAATTTCTCGCTAATTTCCTTGTTAAATTATCTCGCTAAATTTAATTTTTTTAGTAGTGAATATATTTGGTTTTTGGTACATAGTTCATTTTTTTGGGGTCAGACACTAATTTTTACAAATGGGATTAGAAAATTTTCAATTGAAACTTGAATTTTTCGAATTGAAAATCAATTTTTTCCCACTAAAATCAATTTTTTCCCAAAAAAAAGGACTATGCAAAATCCAATTATCTGATTTTTTGGTACTAAAATCCAGTTGTCCCTTTTTAATATGCAAAGTAATGATTTAGATATGCGTTAGTATCAATATCAATCAATATCGAATGTAACAGTGTTTGGTCAGGGAGTCTTGAAAGTGAGGAGAGCTCCTTTCCCCTTATACTTTGTCTAAAAACCAAATAAGGGGTGTAAGCATAAAATAAAAAGAGGAGCAACTTCACTCCCTTCCCCTTTTCTCACTCTCTTCCAAAACTCCATAAAATCCCTCCTCTTTTCCTTCATTAAAATGTCTCTCCTCCTTGTTATTGAACTAAATATAAGGGTGTGGTCATATCGGTACTAATTCACTGGATTTCTTTAGAATCAATATTAAATAAAATGTATATAAAGTGGCATTGTTTACAAGTGATAAATAGTTAAGTTTATCTTAAGTTTCAAGCCAATACATGAAACACCTATTTTTAAAATATTTAATTTTTTTATAATAAATATAATAATAATGATAAAATTGAATATCTAAGGTGTCTCCTAAGGCCGCCTTGTTAAATTTTAGCTCTATTTTATAATTTTCACATGAGAGTTGTAAATCGAGCAACTTGAAATTTTTAACTCTCTTTTGTAAACTTTCATATCCATCGTGTTGTAAATTTTCAAGTGAAGGTTGTAAATTACTAAACACAAAATTTTCAATTGCCCCTTGGAATTTTTCAACTGTAGTTTGTATATTTCTCGGCATTGAAAATTTCAAGTCCCTATCATAAATTTTCAGGTACTTGTTGTAAATTTTCACATTATGGTTGTAAATTACTAAATACAAAATTTTCAATTGTCCCTTGGAATTTTTCAACTGCAAGTTATACATATTTTGGCATGGAAAATTTCAAGTCTTATATTGTAAATTTTCATGTTCTTGTCGTAAATTATCATCTTATGGTTGCAAATTACTAAACCCAAAATTTTCAAGTGCTCCTTGAAAATTTTCAATTGCAGATTTTAAATTTTTCAGCATTGAAAATTTGAAGTCCTTATTGCAAATTTTCAGGTCATTATTGTAAATTTTCACGTTGGGTTGTAAATTACTAAACATAAAATTTTCAATTGCCCATTGGAATTTTCAACGGTAGGTTGTAAATTTTTTGTCATTGAAAATTTTTAGTCCCTATTGTAAATTTTCAGGTTCTTGTTGTAAATTTTTGCTTTAGGGTTATAAATTACTAAGCACAAAATTTTCAATTGTTCATTAGAATTTTTCAACTGTACGTTGTACATTTTTTGACATTGAAAATTACAAGTCTCTATTGTAAATTTTCAGGTCCTTATCGTAAAACTTCAAGTTAAGGTTGTAAATTACTAAACCCAAAATTTTTAGATGCCCCTTGATATTTTTCAGCTGCAGATTTTAAATTTTTCGGTATTGAAAATTTTAAGACCCTACTGTAAATTTTCAAGTCCTTGTTATCAATTTTCACATTGTGGTTGTAAATTACTAAACACAAAATTTTCAATTGTCTCTTGGAATTTTTTAACTGCAAATTGTATATTTTTTGGCATTGAAAATTTCAAGTTTCTATTGTAAATTTTTAGGTCCTTGGTGTAAATTTTCACATAAGGGTTGTAAATTACTAAACTCAAAATTTTTAGGTGCCCCTTCAAAATTTTCAATTGTAGATCAAAAACTTTTCAGTATTGAAAATTTCAAGTCCTTATTGTAAATTTTCAAATTCTTGTTATAAATTTTCACATTAAGGTTATAAATTACTAAACTCAAAATTTTCAATTTCCCTTTGGAATTTTTCAACTGCAGGTTGTAAGTTTTTGGCACTGAAAATTTCAAGTCCTTATTGCAAATTTTCCAGTCCTTATTATAAATTTTCACATTAAGATTGCATATTACTAAACACCAAATTCCCAATTGTCCCTTGGAATTTTTTAACTGCAGGTTGTAAATTTTTCAACATTGAAAATTTCAAGTTCCTGTTATAAATTTTCCGGTCATTGTTGTAAATATTTGCATTTGGGTTGTAAATTACTAAAAAAAAATTTTCAATTTCCCCTTGGAAATTTTTAACTGTAGGTTGTAAATTTTTTTTGCATTGAAAATTTCAAGTCTCTATTGTAAATTTTTAGGTCTTTGTTGTAAATTTTCATGTTAGGGTTGTAAATTACTAAGCACAAAATTTTCAATTGTCTCCTCGAAATTTTTAACTGCAAGTTGTAAAGTTTTTGGCATGGAAAATTTCAAGTCCTTATTGTAAATTTTCAGATATTGTTGTAAATTTTCACATGAGGGTGGTAAATTATTAAACTCAAAATTTTTAGGTGTCCCTTGGAATTTTTCAACTGTAGATTGTAAATTTTTTGACATTTAAAAATTTCAAGTCCCTATTGTAAATTTTCATACCCATATTGTAATAAATTACTAAACACAAACTTTTTAAGTACCCTTGGAATTTTTCAACTTCGGGTTGTAAATTTTTCAGCCTAAAAAATTTTAAGTCATTGTTGTAAATTTTTAGGTTCTTGTTGTAAATTTTCAACTTAGTACTGGTGCATGAAGGCTTCCTGGGGTTCCAAGGTAACTGAAGGAAAAATTGTTTGACTAGGTACGGATTTCAACTAGCATTCCTTGAATCTACCAATCGACTAATTCTCTCACTTGGTATTGGTGCACAAAGCTTGCCTAGGAGTTTAAGGTAGTTGAAGGAAAAATTGGTTGACCAAGTGTGGATTTCAACTAACATTCCTCAAATCTACTAGTTGATTGATTTTCCCTGCTCGGTACTAGTGCACAAAGCCTACTCTAGGTTCAAGGTAAATGAAGGAAAAACTAGTTGACCAATTTAGATATTGAACTATGATGACCCAAGTTGATAGTCAACCATTTTTTAACTACATTAAATGAAAAAATCTTAGCTTCTTCCCTTCACACTTGTGTGGTATGCAACTAGTAAGTCCCAATTAAGCTATTCAATCAAACTCATATCCTTTAGAGCAATAGCTGCAAGCAAGTCCCAATTGCTATAAAATTACCATTCAGGAAAGTGCAAAGTACACAATAATTTAATAGATCTATGTGTGTATTTGGATTAGATTACATATAAGTGATTATGAGGATAAGTTATGAGAATAAGATCAAAAGTGAATTGTGTTTAGATATTTTTAACCCATAAGTGATTTTGAGAAAAGAAATGTGTTTGGATATTGGGGTTTAAGTGATTATTGGGTGGATAATGAGAAGAAAAAGTGAAATAAGTGATTATGAGAGAAAAATGATTATCATAAGCTAGAAAAAATAGCTTATGGAAATAATTACTTAAATGGCCATAAGTGATTATTTTGATATGGATTGTGTTTGTTTACTGACTGCATAATCACTTTTCTCGACTCCATAATCACTTATAATTTAAAACAAATAGGCTCTATATAACATTGCAGGCAGCTTCTGACCATGTTCTTACCCAAATATTGAGCCACCTCCAATACCAATCAAATTGAATTGTCTAAAACCTCAAGCACAGTCAATATTAGAGGCAGCCCCTCCTTAAATCTAACATCAATGACGGCATCAATGACTTGGCACACTTGCCCGATCACACCCTTGCCAGTTAACTCATCAATGATTTTCCTACCACTACTTCTAATGTCCTTGGCTGGTGAAGGTGAAGTAGCAATGGACACAGCTGATGTAGCATACTTAGTGACATGGTTAAGGAGGTAGCCATATGGAGAGGACAACCCGACATAGATGACAAAGAAAGTATAGGTCTTAGGTTGGTAGTGGAAGGTTTAGTAGACGATTAACGATAAGAAGATCAAATGAGAGAAGATAGCGTCAAGCCACCGGAAAGCATCAGAGAGAACTAAAAGAGGGCTAGGGTTTGAGAGAACTAATCAGGAGTATCATAGGTATTTCACATGCATGTTTAGTTAGGAAAAGGAATGGTCTTTTTCTGTCAATTTTTTTCCCTATCTAGCAATTTGTAAATATCTTCATTGGCCTGCATGAAATTGTAATTTTCCCTAGATCCTTTTATCTAAGATCAACTTGCATGAAATTGTAATTTCCCTAGACCCTTTTATCCAAGATCATCGAGAGATCTTGCTAAAAAAAAAGATGTAGAATTATTAATTGGGACCAAAATAGGAACATAACCAACTATGAAATGTTTACTATGAAAAAATTCAATTTTAACTACTAAATGTTTTCAACTGTCTTGTGGTTTGTAACTTCTTTTCTAAAATTTGCAACTTACTTATTCTAAATTTGTAATTATTAAATTAGATTTTCTAGTAGTAAATTTGAAAATCAAGTTGCAAATTTAAAGTAAGTTATAAATTTTAGAAATGAAGTGGCAAATCACTAAAATAATTAATAATAAAAAATTAAAAATTGAGTTATAAATTCAAAGCAAGTAGGTTATAAATTTTAGAAAAGAAATTGTATGTTGATCAGCAGTCAGCAACTATTGACCACTGTTGTTTGATCGCATGTGCCAACAATGGTAGGGGAGGGGGAGGGATGCTTTGAGGGCATTTTGGTAAAATTATATTTTTTAATTTGCAAAAATATTTTATCTCTTAACATAATTATTGATACAATTGGTCATAATTTATAATTACTCCCTCCAATTTATGTTATAAGATATTTTGTATTAAATGCACGTATATTAAGAAATTACCTTTTCATCTCCAATTCATAAAAAAATATCAAAACTTCCCATTTTACCCTTAATAATTACTCCTTTCAATCCACAATATAAGGTGTGAGACCTTTTTTCTTTGGTTCACAATATAAGATGTAGGGATCCAAATGGACAATTTTATCTTTACTATATTTAATTGTGTGAATTGATTACTTTTCTCTCTTCTACATTTGTAAAACTCATAGGAAATTACTTACTTTAATCATTTTAAAATTCTCTTAATAAATATGGAAAAATTTGAAACTTTTAGTATATTTAATGATATTTTTCAATTTTTTTAATAGGCGTGAAAATGAGTCTTACACCTTGTAATATGAACAAGAGGGAGTAAGTGCTCCATTATTATTATTATTATTATTGTAGGGACTAGGGAGGAGTAGTGAAAAATTAATGAGATATGAAATTAGAAAAAATATATCTAACAGCCCATATTGTGAATCAAAAATTTATTATACAAAATATCTTATAATATAAATTAAAATGAAAATATTTTTATTTTGGCCTCAATTTATAATTCTGAAAAAAAAAGGAACAGAGAAAGAGAGACAGAATACAACCCACACAAAAAGGGGTCATTGAATCCTTCTACCGTTTTCTTATTTATTTATTTAATCTACGCGAGTCACATGCATTCCTTTTCTACTATTTTTAAAACATCATAGAAAGGGAAAGGCAGAACCCACATAGATAAGAGTACAAGACTCACTGATTCCCGCATGTTTGTTTGTTTGTTTTTTTAATATTTATTGAACCCATGCGAGTCGCATGCATTGCTTTTTTACTATTTTTAAGACATCGTAGAAAGAGAAAGGTACAACCCACATAGATAACAGTACAAGACACATCGATTCCCTCTTCTGTTTGTTTGTATTTTTTTTAATATTTATTGAACCCACGCTAGTTGCATGCAGTCCTTTTCGACTATTTTTTCATCAAAATCCTAGCACAGCCAAATTTACTTCTGCCCGATACTTTACCAAACCGACAATTTCAAGCTAGATAGATAGATATATCCTTTTTAATCACTAGCTAACAAGTATATATAAATGTATCAGGGATTAATGTCCAGGGACCAGTTTTTATTCCTCTAGCTAATTAGTTGTTTCTATGCACAAATCAAACACGGTGGTATAATTAATGGTGAGGCATTAGTGTCCAGGGATTCTGAGCCACTGCGAAATTGAAACCAGTTTCAGGCCAGAAGATGAAGGTTGACTTTGTGTCCATAGAAAACATAAAGCCATCTTCAAAGACACCCCAACATCTTGTAACTTCGAATCTGTCTTTCATTTTTTACCAGATCGCTCCCTTTACGCACACTCGAATTCTGTTTTTATATCCCATTATTGAAAACGAGGTTGCTGTCGATCGGTGTGAGAGGCTAAAAGACGTTTTTGTTTGAGACTGACGCATTTCTACCATTGGCACAAGTTTTGTGTGGAATGAGAGAAAAATAATTCAGGAGACACTGGTTAGGAGAAAAAATAAAAATAAATCTAAACAAAAAAATATGTAAATTCTCTCTTGTTTTCTCTCCAATTTTTCCCCCCCTCATCCTAACCAACAGAGGGGAAGAGTCAAAGAAATTGCAGTCATTAATGCAACAATGAAGGTGTCAAGTTCTGCGAGGTTCATAATCAAAGGTGCTTTGGAATTAATTTTCAACAATAGTCTATAGAAATTGCTTGTTTTGCATGTACATACACTGTCTTATATCTTAATTTAGATCAGAAAATATGTTAACAATCAATTTCTATCACAACTTTACATAATGCTGCCACAACTGGTTAACGTATAAAAGATGTCCTGAATTGGGAAAACCACAAAAAATGTGTGTGTGTGTGGAGGAATTGCTTTAGTTTGGTTTTAAAATAAGAGTAGAGTATTTTTGCCAAAACCTTCATTGATATGAAATGACAGAGGGAAACTTCTAAAAAGGAACAATATTATAACTCTCACATGGAGAGTACGAAACATATAACCTCTAAACATTTTCGACCACACCATAATTAACTCTTAAAATATCATGAAAAGTATGATTTATTATATTACATTATATATATATATATCAAATAAAAGAATTGCACGTTGCATCTTCGCACTTTGAAAACAATGAATAAAATGTATGTAGGGAAATACTATATATATTTGCTATACTTTTTCTGTATAATAAATATTATGCATTATACTCAAAGTCTTGCCCCCACCCTAAAAAAGTGAAATGCCTATATATTCTCCTGGCCTATTCATTTAGAAGCCGAATAGCCATTTTTTTTCCTGTTACTTTACTAGTATACCATATGATTTAGTAATCTACATCCACTTGTGAACGAGTGACGGAACCAAAAATCTAGGTTTGTAGTGGCAACATATATAAATACACTTCTTTTTTGCCAGTATATACACTATAAAAAGTATAAATATACACATCTTAATTGTTTTCTACAAGTTTTCATGTTTTTGAAACATTGTATAATTTTCCCATTTTCAATTAATACGATAAAAAAATTTATGTCACTCTCTATAAGTAACCAAGAAACCAGTCAACTATTCATCTCCCACATAGTGGCAAAGCTAGGTATACTTGAGGGGGTGCATGGAGAAAATTACACGTAGAAATGCTAAATTTTGATCACAGAATTTGAACTAAATCCTTCAACAGTTTTGGGCTCAAATTTTTTTTTTTAGGAACTTTGATATTTTAATTTAAGCCTAATAAATCCAAACTTCTTTTTTAACCATTCAACTAAGAGGCAATGCTAATAGGTACTGTGCATAGAGAATTGAAAACAAATGTTTGCTTTTTGTAATTGAAAGGAAGCCATACTTTACGGCGGTCGTCCTTTCTAAAAGTGGTTGTTATTTTATTTGTTTAATTAGAGTTGTCAATTATGTTAATAAGACAATAGTGTTTTCTGTTTTTCTGTCCATTAATGTTATTCCATCCACGTTTAGGTGTTACTCCAATGACCATTAATTTGATTGTTTTTAGTTTTCTAGCTTATGCTTATTTGTTTAGCTAGCTAGTGAACATATATCCTTTTAATTTAGAAAAAAGTGAAAAACAAAAAAGATGTCATTTTTATATTTTTTTGTAGTTATATCCACTCAATTTAGTTTATAGATTTTTGTGATGTTCATAAAATTTTTGAGAAATATTCTTCATTATTTATGTGTTCTTTTTTCTTTGTCATTCTCTGAAATATTTAGAATTTATAATAATTGCAAATTCTCTAGATTTTGAATTAAAAATGAAAATATTTTTAGAGAGAAAATTATCCTTAGATGAACAATAATCTTAATCAAAATCTTATGAATCAAATTAATAACAAAAAATATATTATTTGTAAATAAAATTAAATTATAATTGACAATTATAATTTGTAATTATTTATAAGACATATATGATAATTGTCAATAATCTTAATTTTCCCTTTCTCCCCTCCCCTCTCCTTCAAATTCCCCAAGCCGAACAAACCATTAGGAACCCACATGCTGGAACATAATAATAATAATAATTTACCATCAAAATCCTAGCTGTCATTTTAAAACATTCTTATATATATCATTTTTAAATCAGTTTCATTTTAAAACATTCTTAAATCAGTTTATTAATTACTTCTGGCCATACACCTGCGACTTACCAAACCAACAATTTCAAGATATGTATATTAATATATATATATATATATCTCTTTTTAATTCACTAGCTAGCTGGTATATATAAATGTAAGATACCAGAGAATACACACTGAGGCATCGGAGTCCTGAAAACTATTAGATATTGTAAAGTAGTTCACACCAGTTTCAGGCCGCAAGATGAAGGTTGAGCTTGTGTCCAAACAAACCATAAAGCCATCTTCACCGACACCCCAAAACCTAAGAACTTTGAAGCTATCATTCATTGACCAGGTTGCTCCCTGTACGCACACTCGAATCCTGCTTTTCTATCCCAATATTGAAAACAAGGATAATGTCGATAGGTGTGAGAGGCTAAAGAAGTCATTGTCTGAGACGCTATCTCACTTCTACCCTCTATCAGGAAGAGTCAGAGACAATGCACTCATTGACTGCAATGATGAAGGTGTCAAGTTCTGTGAGGTTCACGCCCATGGCTTCCTCTCCGACATCCTTAAACAACCCGATGCTGACTCTCTGCACCAGTTTGTGCCCGGTGATGATGTCGCTTCAGGAAGTGGGTTTTTACTGATAGTGCAAGTGAATTTATTCGACTGTGGGGGTTTGGCCATTGGTGTGTCCATTTCTCATAAAATCGCTGATGCCGCAACAATTGGTTCGTTCATCAAGGCTTGGTCTTCTACAGCTGTTGGGTGCATGAATGAGTCGATGCTTCCCAAGTTTATTCTGGGATCTCTTTACCCTTCCTCGGATTCTCCGATTGTTCTTCCACCTGTCGAGTTCAAACACTTCAATTGCAGTACTAGAAGGTATATATTCAGATATTCTACCGTAACATTCAAATATATACACTTTGCTTAAGAATGGAACATACACAAATCGATTCTATTTTTACTTATTCTTGAGCTTTTGATGAGTAAGTTCAAATCTTTGTTGGGAAATATAATGTTTCCTATCTGGAATCCTGAATTGAATTGTTTGTGCATGGGCATGCAGGTACGTGTTTGATTCCTCAAAGATCACGAAACTGAAGGCCAAAGCTGCAAGCAAAATGGTGGATAATCCAACGCGAGTCGAGGCAGTACTGGCACTAATCTGGAAATGTGCCACAACAGCGTCAAGAACAAACCTAGGAATAACCACAAGACCCTCCAAGGTGTCCCAAGTAATAAACATTCGTAAAAGAACAACCCCACCGTTGCCTGAGACCTGTGTAGGCAACTTCTTGGGTCACTTCGTAGCAGAACCAGCAGAAGGCACTATTGACAGTGACATGGACTTGCAAGGCTTGGTGGTTCAGCTCAGGAAAGGTCTAGAACAGTTCTCGAAGGTACACGTCCAGAAACTTCTAGGGAATGATTCCTTTACGGAGGGTGAGAAGGGATCGAACGAGAACGACGACTTGGAACCAGCGTACACAGAGGGTGTAGATTTTTATCGTTGTTCGAGTTGGTGTCGTTTTCCGTTTTACGACGCAGATTTTGGGTGGGGAAAGCCCAAGTGGGTGAGTATTCCTTCTTTGAAGTTAAAGAATATTATTGTTCTGATGGATGCAAGTGATGGAAAGGGAATAGAAGCGTGGGTGACTTTGAGTGAACCAGAAGTAGCCTTGTTTGAGGGTAACCATGAACTGCTTGAATTTGCATCCCTGAATCCAACTATCATTTGAACAAAAATCTCAAGTATTGAAGCTGTGCGGTTGGAAATCAAGTTAATTCATGTTAAGCACCGATATGGAGAGAGAAAAGGTAATAAAACAGCAGTCACAGGGATAGAAGCATTCATAGAAAAGGTAATAAAACCTGCGTGCTTCTGTGAAATATGTACGGATCCCTCTTCTTTTTAATTCGCGTGAAGTTCAATGCAGGAGATTGTGATCTATTGAAATAGTTCGTCCTTATTTGTGTTTTTAAATTAATGCTTTGTGCTATTTGTATTATCATTTCAATTTTAATTATAAGCTGTGTTGGAACATGAAATCATCAGCGTTCTTTACTCCCAAGGGACTTTAGGGGGACAGTACAAAATATATGGCATAGATATTGGATTATTTGGTCCATTTAATTTTTTTTATACTCTCTCTAGTTTATAGATTTTTAAAATTTTCCACAATATTTATTATTTTAGAATTTTAGTTAAAAACTACTTATTTATTTTACTATTTTACCATTTATTAATATTAAATAGATCATGCATTTGAATCAAGGTTATTTTGATAAAATAATATTAAATTTTTCAATATTTTTTGTTATAATAATTTTTTTAACCTGCATGAAAAACTCTAAAACAATAGTTTTTATAAACTGAAGGAAGGACTATCCATACCATTATTAATTACAAATATAATAATAGTGAATCATTAATTATATTATATGAATTGTAGTCATTAAAATGGGGTATTTTGTAGAAAAAAATCATTTATAACAAATTTAATGATCCAAATTACTTTTAATTAAATATTTTCCTTGATTTGTGTAAAATAGGTATTTATTCCTTATACTTGAGAGTGAAGGGAATATATAATATGCAAATTGTTGATTTGGATGCTTTGGTATCAATATCAAATACAGGACTCGTTACATAGAATGATGCAAAAAAAATTGAATAAAAAATAACTTTTGAAATGTGAAATATATATTCTATGTGTTCCTATGTAGAAATAAAAAATAAAAAATAATTGTTATTATGTATTAATTATGGGGATATAATAAATATTACACATCTAGATCTATTCTCTTGCAATTAAAAAGGAAACCTTAATTTTCCTTCATGCTAACCAAATGAGGCCTAAAATATAAAAAAGGAGTGGAAAAACACGTTATTCGCAAATTATAAATTGCAGTAAACTTTATTCCTTGTATAAAATGCAATATAATTTTGAATATGTTTAATTTCTTGACCATTTGCAATAAATAAATGCAATATAATAATGATAAAATTGAATACGAGGAAAATTAAATGGAAAATACTTATATAATTTTTTTTCGTGTTTTTCATGTTATTTTCCAATTAAAAGTTAACATGTGGATTATTTTTTAATACATTGTAAATTTAATCATTAATTATATATTAAAAGTATTAATTTCTTAAACTTAAAAAAATTTAAAAGGTCTACATGTTAAATTTTAATTAAAAAATAATATAAAAATTATATAAGAAAAAGTATATAAGTTTAGTCTCAAATTAAATTCAAAATATACCTACTTGATTTTTTTTTTCTTGGCCAACGAAATTCGAAAGATGCCTTGAGTAAATTGATAGGAAAGGTGGTGCTTTTGAAAACTCCAACCTTCTATATTCGACTATGCACAAATTAATTAATTTAATTGTATACTTGTGTCAGCTCTCTTTTACGAACTCCAATTTTGCTAAATGACAAAACACTAATCAATTTGTCACAAAAAAAAAAAACAATTGACCAATGCTTAAAAATAACGAGAAGCAGTATTCTATCAGCCAACCAAATATTATGGATCCCATCAATTTATTGCAAATAATTAGTCGACGAATCATAAAAATTAACTGAGAATGTAGCATTTTGTCAGCCGACCAAATATTATGCACCACACTAATCAATTTGTTCCACAAAATCAGTCAACCAGTGATATAAAATAACTAACAATTAGAATTCTGCGGATGATCAAATATTGTCCACCCTAATACTCAACTTGTTCCAAGATAGACTATATGATTTTCAGTTAAACTCTAGGAATTCCAAGTTAGACCCCATAAATTCCAAATTGAACTTCATAATGTACAACTTAGATTCCACAATTTTCATATTGGACTCTAAAATTTTGAAGTTGGACTCCATAATTTCCAATTGATCCTAGATTTTTTTTAAACCCAACTAAGGAAGGTAACTTGGGATTTTTCCAACCAAGTTTGATCATTTCCATCCAAGATTTAAAAATTTCCAACCTAGAATAGAAAATTACCAATGTTAGGATTGCTGGCTTCCCAAGAGGTAGGAGCTCGTTCAATTCTTACTAATAGTGAAAATTTGTTACCCACAACTTCAAATAAAGTTTTATTTATAGATTTGTAACTTAACTAGTCATTAGACACAAGATATAGCCATTAGAAACTTTAACCAACAGTTACTTTGCAGAAATAGCCGTCAAATGAAGTTAATGCATCTAACATGCTAAAATTCAAATTTTAGTGTTCAACAGATGAATTTTGTAGAGACAGAAAGTTAAGGACTTCAACGTTAAACTTCAACATTCGTCTATTCAAATATGACATTTGAATTTTGAATTTGTCAAAGATATCTCATGTTAGATTATACGCATTTTCTTATTGAAAGTGCATCTATTGAGGTTAAACAGTTTGTCTCACATTTTCACAATGCACTCAAAATTTAAATTTTAGAAGATGTATGTTTAACATGACACAAAAGTTTTCCTCTATGAAATTCAAATGGTGAACTACAAAGTTCATTTGTCAGAAATATGCTTTAACGAAACTCATAAGTTTTCATTTCGAAATTCACACTTAGAAATCCAAAATTCGTCTGTCAGAAGAGGAGACTCTGATCTCTTTTTAAACTTCACCAACATTCAAATTTTGACTAAACTTTATACGAATTTTACATACTTTCACTAACAATGCTTAGCGCAAAATTTGAATTTCAGAGCTAAAATTCGTCTATCAGATATAAAACCGACAAAATACACATGAGTCAAATACAAAATTCTTCCATTAATCAATATTTTTCAATTTTAACATATGCTAACATAGGAAAACTATAAAATAACTCGTTTAAGTATTATAGTAACATAACAAAGTAAAAATCAAAGATTTTTACCTGGTGTATATAGTAAGAAATCCTAATAACTAAATCTTCACTTGTTCTTTATTGAATTTCTCCACTTTATTTTTTCATACTCCTTTGATATTCTCCTTTTCAAGCTCTAATTGTTTGAAATCAATAGAACTTTTGATTCAACAACCAACGTATATTAGAATTTTTAGTAGAGACTAGAATTTTCATTCGAGATTAGAATTTTACTAGCCCAATACTATAATTTTTTTAACTATGAATAGAATTTCTAATAGAGATTAAAAAATTTCCAACCCAGAGTAAAATATTTCCAATTGAGACTAGAATTTTTCAACCTAAACTAGAATTTCTAATCGAGATTAGAATTTTTCCAACCCAAACTAGAATATTTTCAATTGAGATGAGATTTTTTCCACGCCCCTAAGGAAGGTAACTTGGAATTTTTTAACTAAGTTTGATCATTTCCAACCGAGATTAGAAAATTTCCAACCCAGAATAGAAAATTTCCATCTAAGAATAGAATTTTTCAACTCAAACTAGTATTTTTAACTCAGATTAGAATTTTTCAACCCAAAGTAGAAATTTTCCAACTGAGAATAGAAAATTATCCATTGAGACTAGAATTTCTCAACCCAAACTAGAATTTCCAATCGAGATTAGAATTTTTCTAACACATAATAGAATATTTCCAATTGAAACTAGATTTTTTTTGTAACATCCGTAAGAGTTAAAGTATCTAAATATTTGTACAGAATTTCTGAAAACAGACATATACCATTTTGTGTGCAATAGGTCATATTTCTCGGTTAGATGAAAAAATGAGAAATTATATTTTTACCCCTAGAAGTTAAGATAATTGCAATTTAAACCCTCGAGAATGAAAGTCACGAGAGGAATGTATGTGAATATATATTTCAGAAAAAATTATAGTTAATGATGCAAAGGAATTAAAAATTATAATTTTGCCCCGAGTTAGGGGTAATTTTGTAAATATGTAAAATTATTGCCAAAATGTAGCTCGCGACAAGCTGAGTCCAATGATATATAGCATGGAGATTAACTGATTAAAAGTAAAGAAATAATCAGTACCAAGTGTCTAAAAGTAACTTAATACCGATAAAGTAAATTATGGGCCCCACAGATGGTTAAAAGGTGGTTGAGACAGGATATGACCTCATACAGATACTGTTTGGGATATGATAATTAAGAAAATATAGATATAAATTTATAATAGTCTTGTATCCCTAAAATGCTAATTTACTATAAAAAGTAACTTTATCAGTATAATTAAAAATTTACCGTTACTTGATATATCTGGACTGAGAAAAATATGCAGCATTTTGTCAAGATGTCCTCTCAGTCATGCAAGTCAACAGCCATGTGGGGGTAAAATCCAATTATTTTAATATTTTATGCAAATACTTCTTGAAGAAGTATGTAAAAAATAACCAAGGTTTGACTAAGTTTAAGTAATCATTGTTAGATATGCTGGCTTCCCAAGAGGGGGGTGAATTGGGAAGATTAAAATTTTCTGCAAAAGTCAAGAAAGTAATGAAAGCAAAAGTGACAGTAAAAACAGAGTATAAAGGAATAACAAGGTAAGAGCAGTAAAAGAGAAGGGAAAACACAGATATTTATCCTGGTTCAGTCTTTCTATCTTGACCTACGTCTAGTCCCTAAGTCACTACTTGAGATTTTTCACTATCTTACAAGAATTCAGTGGGCCTCTTACAATTGTCTTAGTACAACTTGATGCTCTGTTCTTAGAGCTTATAACATCACTCTTTGCACTTTAGCTAAGTACTTCCCAAATCCTTTGTGATATCCCCTCACAAGAAAATCTTTCTTCCAGATGAAGATAAGATTAATTACAATGATTGAACTCTCTAATTAAGAGTGTTTATAAAAGTTGAAGTATAAAATAATGAAGTATGTGAGAGTAAAGACTTTGACTTAAGAATTTGACAGAGTTTCAGTATATACAATGTAAAATCGTTACCCATAACTTCAAATAAAGTTCTATTTATAGATTTACGTTTTAACTATACTTTAAAGACAAGATCTAGCCGTTAGAAACGTTACCCAACGGTTACTCTGAAAAACTATCTGTTCACCAACCGCATTTAATGCGTCTAACACTCAAAGTTTGAATTTTAGTTAGTCAACAGATGAATTTTGTAGAGACCGAAAGCTAAAGACTTCAACGTTGAACTTCAAAGTTCGTCTGTTATGAAGCAAAATTTGAATTTTCATCTTTGAAAAATGTTTCTATGTTAAAACATATGAATTTTCAAGTTAAAGTTCTTCTAGTAAGTGTAAACAGTTGTCCCATATTGCTACAGTGCCTTCAAAGTTTGAATTTTGGTGCCCAAAATTTGTCTGTCAATGGGTAGTTCAATAAGGAACAATAGTTTATCTTTTTAAAATTTGAATTTTCAAAATCCAAAGTTCATCTGTTAGAGAGAGCTATTATCAGACTTAGTTCAATGTCTAAATTTCTGAATACCAACATTCGTATGTCAACAGATTATCATAACATACTTGCACGCTTTGTTTCTAAAATTCGAATTTTCAAAATCAAAGTTCGTCTATCAGTGAGCTAACTTTGGACTCTTTTTAAACTTTACTTTCAGATGAACTTTGACATATCCTTAGATGAATTTTTCATTTTTCATAAATTACGTTTTATCAAAAATTCTAGTTTTCAAAACTCAAAGTTTGTCTGTCAGAGAAGGCTCTTATTAGATTTAATCCAAAGTTCAAATTTCTGCACTCAAAGTTCATCTATCAGAGGAATCTTTTTTCTGACTAACTTATTTTTAATTCAAAATTCAAATTTTTGAAGCCAAAATTTGAATTTTCAAAGCAATAGATTAGTTTTAACACTTTAAAGTTCGTCTGTTAGTAGGTGTTTATCAAATATTCCATAAATTATCATAGAATCATATTTCTAAAACATTCTTTTGCCAGTTCAAAGTTTTTTACTCAAATTAAACATAGTAAGAAATTCTATATCTAATCTTGTACTGATTTTACTTGGATTTCTCCATTTGAGATCTTTTATGCACCTTTAATATATACTTTCCAAGCTCTAGAAGGTTGGTTTAAAATCATCAAAATACTTGATTCAACAACCATGATTAAGCTAACCTCAAGTGGATTAATTCTCTTCCTTCCTCATTTTGCATGATACTATAAGGTTTAGTATAATATAAGTTTTGTTGATGACAAATATAAAGTAATAAGGAATAAATGTATCATATGTATCTGACATATATAATATTTCTTAAAGAAGTAAAATGTGCATTAGCATATATTTAATTATGATGATAATGTATATATCATGCTATGTGCAAATATATCCACTATACTTTTACAATGAATAATATAAGTTGGATATATAAACTGAACTAACTACTTAGTTTGTAAGTGTAATATATTAAATGTAGGTTGATCCAAATAAGAAGAAGAAGAGAAAGGATGCTCCAAAAATAGAAGATTACTAAGAAGGAAATGACCAAGTGGAAGTGGAACTCAACATTTGAAGACCTAGTTACTAGGTATATTTTGTTTTCACTTAGGTCTTGAGGTGGGATTAATCTTTGAAAATAACTTAATCTTATTACCATATGTTTTAAATGAGTTAGATAAAATAAATTTGATGTTAGCATACATGAAAGTTGAAAAACACTGACTAATAGACGAATTTTGAAGTTAATACTCGAGTATTTTGTTGAAAATTCAAACTTTGGTAACTAAAATTTAAAGTTACAGAGATGTTACATCTAACAGACGAATTTCAGGTGGTTGAAATTCGAATTTCGAGTCAAACATAATTTTTGAAAAATAAAAAATTCGTCTGAAGTCATATCAAAGTTCGTCTGATATTAAAGTGCAAAAAGAGTTCAAAATTAGTCCCTTTAACAGACAAATTTTGATTTCAAAATTTGAACTTTAGAATGAAACTCAATGATTTACAATTGCATTTGACTAGCTCAAGAAGTTTTAGTTATCAAAGTAATACATCCTTGCTTTTAAACATAGTGAAATTTGATTTTTAAGAATTTAGAGTTTGACCTTTGATTAATTTTTTTAAGATATCTCTCAAAATAAATATGGCTTTGATGTAAAACTTATTTCATATGAAACTAGACTTAATAAGCTTTTCAAAGAAGCACTAAAAAAAAAGGTCATATGAAAAAGTTATGGTCATTTAAAGATATATATTTTTAGTTTTGACCTCTTATCATTGTTTTGATCATATCTCATAGAATACGTTTGTTATTGAAGTAAAACTTGTTGCCTTTGAAAGTAGCATTGAGAGCTTTCCAACCATAGGTCATTTGCTTAATTTGGAGTTAAAATGAGAGAGTTATAGCTTCTGGAAAATTATCCACAATGTAAAGTTTGAAGTTACAGAGGTTCCGCCTCTGATAGACGAATTTTGAACATTCCAAATTCGAATTTCGAATGTCCAGAATTTTGAAAATGCTTCTGAATAGTCAATAGACGAATTTTGAGCCTCCAAAATTCAAATTTTGAAGAGAACTTTTGTGCTTACCACTAACAGACAAATTTTTGGACTGCAAAATTCGAATTTCAAAGAGAACTTTTGTGCCATATTGTGCTTGCCACTAATAGACGAATTTTAGGCTTCCAAAATTTGAATTTTGAGTGCACTATAGTAATATGGAATAACTATTCAAACTTAATAGAAGCACTTTAAATTTAAAAATTTGTATGTTCTAACATGAGAAATATTTGTCAAGATAAAAATTCGAATTTCATCTTTGAACAGACGAACTTCGAAATTCAACGTTAAAGTCTTTAACTTATGGTCTTTGTGAAATTCGTCTGTTGACACCCCAAAATTCGAATTTTGAATGTTAGACGCATTAAATGTGGTTGGTGAACTGCTAGTTTTGCAGAGTAACCATTGGGTAATGTCTCTAACGGCTAGATATTATGTCTAATGTCTAGTTACACCACGAATTTATAAATAGAACATTATTTGTAATTATGAGTAAAAATCTTAAGAGAGTTTATGTGAAAATGCTGCAACAATTTGTAAAATCTTTCTATCTCAACATTGTCTTAAAAAATCACCTCAATAGAGTAAACTTTCAATGTATCAATTACTCTAAGAGAGAGTTTTTATTCTATATTCATTCTTTTCTACAATTTCTGGATAGATTCTTAGTGTGGGGTATTACTAAGGGAGATTACACATCTTGTAAGGGTGTGGGGAGAGTGACTTTACAAGTACCTACTGAAACTTATGGGATGTACTAAGGCTTCACAAGTGCCCGGATCAAACCTGTGGGATATAGAGGAAAATCTCAAGTGATGACTTAGGAACCGGATGTAAGCCTAGTGGTTGGGCTGAGCCAGGATAAATACTTGTGCCTTACTCTTCATCTTCTCTATTCAATTGCTGCACTTTACTCTCTCTGTTTCTCCCTGTTTTGCTGCACTTTTGGTGAATTTGGATTGTGATCCCAAAAAGGGAGAAAATCTTGCATCACCCAATTCACCCCCTTCTTGGATGACCAGCCAACCTAACAGACACAACCAGCAGCTGCAAAAAGAGAGATAGACCTCCAAAAACTTAAGAGAAAAGAGAGAAAAGAGAAGAGAAAAAGGAAGAGCAACCTTAAGAGATCAAAGGTTCATGTTGTTGGTAAGTGATTCCTCCTCCCCTAACTTGTGATTTCAAGTAGTTGGTGATAGCTGCATGGAGTATTTTCTTTCCTCTTCCTCGCTATGGAATTCAACCAAACCCTAAGTCAAGCAAGGGATGAGTTTTTATGCACCAACTTAAGGGAAGCATAAACTTGTAGCTTAAAGGATGATTTTGGTAGTTGTTGGTTGTATTTCAAAGTAAAACACTTCTTTCCTTTTCTTGCTAATTTCAACCAAAATAGAGCATCAATTTAGAGTTGGAATTTCATGTTTTTGACCCCAAAAATGGATTCTTTGAGTTCAAATTAGTCAAGAACAAGTGTTAGTTTCAAGAAAAATCAAAAGGAAAACAATATGAAAATTTTAGGTTTTATGAGTACTTTGTGAAGTTGAAGCATGAACCAGTGGCATAGGACCTTATTTTATGATGTGATAGGGTTCCAAGAAGTGTCTAAAGGCCAAAGGAAGTGTCCACCAAATTTGGAGAAGTTGGAAAAGCTTAAAGGTAGTTACAATCTCATTTATGCCTATTATTATCAACTTGAGTTTTTATATTTTTTTGATTATGCCATGCTTTGAATTGAATGATTTGTATTGGATATGTGTTATTGGATGATTGTATGAAGGGCTTTATGACCTTTGGATGTCTAATTTTCAAAATGTTACCACACCAAAAATTTTATAAAATGGTATGACATATTATGATTTCATGATTTCCAATGATTGTTTATGAAATGTTATTATGATATATGTGCATGAATGGATGTAACTATTGAGATTCTTTAAATCTCACTCTCCCTGAATGACTAATCATGCTAGGAAAAAATAATGGAAAAGGGCTAAGGAAGGAGCTAGATTCATGAAGAAGATAATGATGAGTGGTTGATGATACAAATTATTATGTTATGATGTGAACATTCGAGTCCATATATATATATATATAGATAAGTGATGCTGTCATTATTTGTTATTAGTATTTCTAAGTTTCTCATTATGTTATGTATGAATGTAGTACTATGAATGATGATGTAATTATGATATGAAGCTCATTTTGCCAAGATATGAATGGAAATGCTCAATTTAAACATCTTGATAGAAATGTAGGTTCTGTTCATGTGAAGCAGAGAAATTAGTTTAAGTAATTTATATGCTTTGAAAGTACATGGAATAAGCTTTCTATAGAGCTAAAGAATATCTAAATTGGATAAGTGTACAATTTATAGTGAATTTTCAAAGTAAAAGTTTAGAACAAGGCAAGATTGAGAAAACTGGAAGTTAGGCATTGAAAAATTTAAAATTTAATATAAAATCATTCAAAGCTCCAAAAATTTAGTGGCTCGTACAACAAGGTCTATGTTTTAGGTTTCGTATGCCACTGATTTGAGGTAATTGTGGCTAAATAATAGAAGATATGAAGGTTTTCTCAAAGCTATTCTAATAATAGTTGAATTCTAATCCTTCATAACTTAAGTTAACGCCATGTCCTATGCAAATGAAATAAATGTACAGGAAAAATTATAGAAATTAGACATATAGAGATTTCAAATGATATAAAGTATGCATGATTTGGTCTAGAATAGAAGGAAATATGATTTTTCAAAATTATTGTCAAAATCAAGAATTTTCAAAAATGACCAATCTATAGTACTTTTTGAAGGAATAGACTGTATTGATTGGCCTAGTATTTGCTCTATTACTTATTTTTTCCATGTACAGAATATTTTTATCTATTTTTAGAGACTTGAATCACTTCGATACAATTTTTGTAGAATTAGTTATAAATTTTCAAAATTTATCGGGAAAACTAGAATTTGCCAAGAGAACAGTATATGAGAAAATTGAAAATTTTGTTTTTAATATATTTTGATTCCATTTTGTAAACTATGATGAATGACATCTATAATGATCTAATACATGGGGAAAATGTCTAAAATCAAGGTGTTACATTTTTCAACTCCACTAAAGAAGGTAACTTGAGAGTTTTCCAACAAAGTTTGATCATTTCAAATATCAAGATTAGAAAATTTCCAACCTAGAACAAAAAATTACGAACCCAACTAGAATTTTCTGTGCAAACTAGAATTTCTATCCTAGATTAGAATTTTACCAAACTAGAATTTTTCAACTTTGAATAGAATTTTCAATGAAGAATAGAAAAATTTTCAACCCAGATTAGAATATTTCCAATCAACATGAGATTTTTTCAAGCCCACTAAGGAAAGTAGTTTGGGATTTTTCTAACCACGTTTGATCATTTCCAATGGAGATTAGAAAATTCCAATTTAGAATAGAAAATTATCAACCCAGACTAGAATTTTTCAATGCAGACTAGAACTTCCATCCAAGATTATAATTTTACCAACCAAGACTAGAATTTTTCAACTTTGAATAAAATTTCTAATGGAGATTAGAATATTTCCAACTGAGACCAAACTTTTTCAGCCCAACCTGAAATTTCCAACCAAAATTAGAATTTTTCCAGTCCAAACTAGAGAGTATCTCCAATTGAGACGTAATTTTTTTCAAGCCCACTAAGTAAGATAACTTGGGATTTTCCAACCAAGTGTGACTTTTTCTAACAAAGATTAGAAATTTTCCTATTGAGAATAAAATATTACCTAGTTAGACTCAATAATTTCCAACTCAAACTGTGGAATTTCCATGCACGATTCAATTCTAATGGGAAGCTAGTTGGCCAATTTTTTAATCTTTCACAAAAATTAGTCGGCCAAATTTTTACACACAAACTGTCAGAAATTAAACTTGGTCCTTTGTTGGTATTTTCTGTTATGAGCTTGGTCCTATAATGATATTTTTTCTTTGCTGTCTTGAATTTTTTTTGTTATTTAAGGTCATTTTCATCATTTCCCCATCTCTTTTTTTCAAAAGTTCATCAAATATGTTTTTTCCCCTAAACCCAATTCTCCCTAACATTGTTATATTTCATGCATTAAAATATTTGCAGAAGTGATATAAAACAATAGGATTGTGCATGGATTTCATGAATGTGGAACAACATAAAATATAACATGTATAATAAATCTCTAGCCTAGGAGCCCACCTTTGTAAAGTTGACATTTGATATAGGAAAATTCCACTTAAATATAAAAAGAAAAATATAATAATATACCTAAAACACATGAAATTTCCAGTAGAAACCAAGGCATCAAACTGAAATTAAAATACATTAAAAAATATTGATTTTGCCCTAAGTCAAAGTTGGAATTATGTGAGGAATGAGAATGAGTTAGAAATAGCACTACACCAAAAACAGCTTTTATTAACGTTTAATAGTTGACAGTTATAAGAAAAAATGCCAACAAAAGTGAGGTGAAGCTTTTTTTGGGTAATTCCAAAAAAAATCATCAATAAAGGTAACCTTTGTTGGCCGTTATTTTTTTAACCGCCAACAAAAATCTTATTTTTCAAAAAGCACAAGCCACGAATCGTGATTAAAGTTGATTAAAAAAAAATCAATAGTTAAGACACTACAAAAATTTCATATGATAGTGGTAATATGATTGCAACACTTCCAAATGACCACAAAATTTTTGACACTTCTACAAAAAGGTCAGAAATTTCGGCATTCCTGATGAAATGCCAGAATTTTTGGCATTTAAAGAAATGCCAAAAAAAAGGTAGAATTTCTAGTGCTTAGTATATCAAACTCTAAAAATTTCGCTGTTTTTCTAAAGAAGAGCTAGAAAATGTTCCAGATATTCCAGCGCTTCTTCGAAAGTGACAAAATCGGCACCTAAGATTCTGACACTTTCTTTGGAAGCGTCGGAATAAATGCTGATAATTCTAGCGCTTCTTGTAAAGTGTGGGAAATGGAACCGCAGATTCCGGTGCTTACAAGAGGCATTGGAATTTCTAGCGCTATTATGAAGCATGCTGAAAATTGTGGCAAAATTGTTTTACCCATATCTAGGCATTCAGACCTCCCATTTCTCTCCGGTTACCTCTGATGTGGAAGCTCTGCTAAAATTTCTACTATCTAGAAGATTTTTATCAGGTAAATAAAAGCTTTATCAATGTGTTAATTTTTATTTAAATCTTTAATATTGTAACTTTAAATAATGGTTTCATATGTATTATTAGGGTTGCTACCTTTGGGGGTTCAGTTATTTTAAGTAGTTTGAATTATAGTTTTTTGAATTATAAAATTTATGTTGTATACTATATTGAGAATTATTTTATTTAATTTTAGTTACTAGTAAAATTTTGTAATTAATTGTTATTTCATTAGGGTGTAATTTAAAATAATTATTTCATTAAATATTAGAGTATATGTGTAATTTTATATAATTAAAACATTAAATATTATACTAGATAAATTTTTTAATTAATTATATTTGTGGTATACAAAAATTTTAATTAATTATTTTACAATATTCGGTTGAATTTAAAATTTAATCATTTAACTATAAATTAGTATTTTAATTAAATATTTTTATAATTGTATATAATTAAAAGCTTATTTTCATTAAAAAAAAAGCTTATTATGAAAAAGCTTACGTTAGAATTTAATGAAAAATTTCAATTATGGATAGATATGGATAAAAATGCCTCAAAATGCCCCCGAATATCTAGAGAGGTTAGAATCCTTTTTAGAATTTACATTGTCATATAGAAATGGAGTAGAACAAATATTATGTTCCTGTCCTATTTGTCGTTTCAAGAAGTGGCATGCATGAAATATTATGTGAGAACATCTGGTGTTAAAACCACTTCCTCAAGGGAACACATTTTGGTCATTACATGGAGAGACAAGAGATATGGCAGACCATGCCCTAATTACTCCAGAAGAGAGAATTAATGTTTTCCCCTCAATGCATGTAGAAAATCCCTTTCATGATTTGGTTCGTGATGCATTCGATGTGCATAATGAAATTGAAATGTCACATGAAGTGCAAGATTTTGACATAGTTTTGAATAATCAGATGAATGAGGAATGCAAAGAATTTTATGAATTAATAAGGGATGGGCAATGAAAGATATGAAGAGTATACTAAGTTGTCCTTTTTGGTAAAATTGTATCAAATAAAGTGTTTGTGTGGAATTAGAAAAAAGTGTATGGATATGATTATTGAGTTATTAACAGATGCATTCAAATATGCAAAAATTCCAAAGTCATTTTATGAAGCTAGAAAGATAACTAACAAATTAGGATTAAATTATACACAGATTGATGCATGTTTGAATGATTGTATGCTATATTGGGATCTGGATAAGAACTAGGAAGTTTGTAAGAGATGCAACACTTCTAGATGGAAACCGAAAAGGAAGGGCAAGAAAGGACAGAAACAAGCTATAAAAGCTTTGAGATACTTTTTGCTAAGGCCACGTTTACAAAGATTGTACATGTCATCAATGATAGTGAAACATATGAGAAGAGTAGTGATGACATGATAAAGCATCCAAGGGACTCAGAAGCGTGGAAGAAATTTGATGCAGTTTATCTTGAATTTGTTGTTAATCCAAGAAATGTTCATTTGGCACTAGCTTCAAATGGATTCAATCCATTCAACGCATTAAGTACAAGTTACAATATTTGGCTAGTGGTTCTTATACCTTATAATCTTCCTCCGTGGATGTGTATGAAACAAAGTTCATTCATTTTGTTAATGATTATCCCAGGAAGGAGAGCACTGAGTGATGATATTGATATTTATCTACAACCATTGATGCAAGAGTTGTGGAACGATTGGGTTGAAACTTATGATTCCTACTCTAAACAAGTATTAATATGTGTACAATTTAATGTGGACCATTAGTATTTTCCAGGTCTTGAAACATTATCTAGGTGGAATGTTCATATTGGAGGAGCTTGTCTATCTTGCAATTTTGACTCAAATCCTTGTCAGCTTCCTTATAGTCGGAAATGGTGCTTTATGTGACATAGAGGGTTTTTGGATCATAGACACAGATTCAAGTTATCTTGAGCTAAATTTGATGGTACACAAGAGACAAAGGATCCTCCAATTTATTTCTCTGGTATTGACATCTTAAGATAAGTGGACAATATCAATGTTGTGTTTGGCAAAGATGAAGGTGATGGTACTGGTAGAAAGCCTTGGAGCACAATTGCTAGAGAGACTCAACAATAGCGTAAGAAAAGTATTTTGTTTAACCTCCCATATTGGGCAAATAACCTATTATGTCATAGTCTTGATGTCATGCATATTGAAAAAATTGTTTGTGATAATATAATATTCACATTACTCAATGAAATTGAGAAATCAAAAGATAATGGAAAAATACGAGAGGATTTGAAGCAAATGGGTATTCGTTCAAAGTTGTGGACAAATGAGAGGGGTAAATATCCTCCAGCTATAACAACCCTTAGTATACTATCCTAAACTTAGTCTAGAGCTAATAGGAAGTATACTTGATGATTAGTCTTGAGCTAACGAGAAGTATACTTAATGATGTGTGTAGTACCAAAGGAATTAGGACGGAGGAAGAGTAAGTAGGAGGCAAAAGCACTCTACACTGTGGCAAGAAGTAAGGCCATGGTGGCAAATGAGCTAAATCTTGGATAATTCTTTTAGACAAAAGGGCTCCACCCCACAACACCAAACACTGAATCTTTATAAATTGTAAGTCATTTCAGTCGAACAAGGAGGAGGAAAATAGAGGGATCTGAGAAGAGAGCGTAGATCTCTATTAAGGCTTCATTTCTCCGACCTTCGGGAGTGAATTTCAAACCTTAAGAGCTTGATTACAAGTTGGTAAGTGATCTTTCCTCTCTTCTCCTCCTTTTCTCTCCGATTTTTGGGTTGAGATTCAAGTTTATGCTTCAAGGGTTGGTCAAGTCGAGATTCCACCAATTAAAATGGATGTAATGGGATCAATGAGGTGTTATTTAGTGTTACTGATGCTTGGGTATGAGTTTTAATTGAAGTATGTATGAATGGTTGTATGAGGCTCATTGATGCATGAAAATGTTGTTGGAACCTTGGTCAAGCTCAAGCAATGGAATTATGAGTTTTGAATGGTTGTGCATTGGATTAACTAAAAGTATTGTGTAATTGTAGTGTTTTAATTGGATAATCGGAGGTGATACGACTCGTGTTCGGTGTTGAGATAGTGGGTTTAGCCCATGTGTGTGTTGTCAGGGATTTCATGTAACCGAGTGTTGTGTTTGTTTGATAATTGTTGATTTATATTTATATACTTATACATATATATATATATGTGTGTGTGTGTGTGTGTGTATACATGTTCTTGTTTATACTATGATATCGTTATATGTGTATGTATGGCTTCTTCTACATATTGTGATATGCACATGGCTAAATGAGGTATCTAGATCCCTGGCATCGATACAAGATGATGATGAACATGATGTTATATGTGATTCTATAGTATGCTAGCATGACATTGATGAGTATGATAAAAGTGACATATACATGTTGACATGGCATGAACATCATCACCACATGAGCATAGTGAGATGTGGTGGATTGGGAGGTGATGATGAGATAAGATATGATATGATACGAATATGATATGATGTGGTGATATGATGGAACATGTAACACCCTACACCAACACACCTCCAATCTTGACAAAAAATTTCAAAAACTAATCAAACCGAACTAGAACACCCCAACTTAACTCTCAAAATGTACAAACCTCAAAAGAACACCAAAATACCCAAAAAAGGGCCAGGGCCACAGACTCCAAGAGGTAGCATAGGTTGGTCCCACGGTGAGCTATAGTAACACTGTGGCTTTGGAGAGGCAGTAGCGAGTAGCATCGCGGCCAAACTTTTGGTGCCATGGCGCCCTTTACTGATACCATATCAGCAATTTCAACTTCTCCAGGGTGAATTTTCGACACATAACTTTATGCTCTGACCTCCAATTGACCTGATTCTAACTCTTCCAAGTCAATCTTGTTAGAATCTAATTATAGACAATAATTTCACTTGAATCCATCTCTCTCTAGAGATTTTGGACACCCAACACTGTTTTGCCCATTTTTTGACTAAAACTTATCATAAACCTCTTCTAATTGCCATCCAAAGCAAATTGGTACCTGAGGACTATTCATACAGGTCCTTCTCGACTAAACAACTTGTCCAAAGAGGTTTCACCTCAATGGAACCACTTCTTCAAGATTGGGCCCCTTGAACCCCAAATTCACATGATGAGCTATATGCCCAAAACTCACACACATGGCCCAAATTTACCTTTGGACTCACATACGACTAATTTGACTCTTAACCACATGTACCAACACCAATGGCCTATACCTAGGTCCATCTCATCACCACACATATACAACCATTCATGTATATAACCATACCACAATATCGTCATTACCATCACATGTCATTCATCATCATCATCAACATTCTACATCCATCATCATCACAATATTATTGATATCATATAGATTACAAACATACTATCCTACTTGGCACAACATATAGCATAGACAATACACACATCACTAATAACTTGAAGGTTCCTAATGCAGAATTTCTTTGTTTTCTCTGGACTAGTACCAGAGTCTTCACCTAAAATGTTAGTTCATGAAAAAGGGGTGTGAGACAAGGTCTTAGTAACGGAGGATAATCACAGGCAACATATGTAATAATTCATACAAAAATGCACATGGTGCCATGAATGCAAAATGTAATGGAATGCATGTCTCCATCATACATGGCTAGAACCACGAGCTGTCATCATAACCGGACATTTTCTATGGGTGACTCCCATCCAACAGTCAGTGAAGATTAATTTTGGGATATCACTAAGCTCACCACACACTAGTGCACTTGGCCAAATGTAACGCTAATGCTTGGATCTTGGCTCTCATTCCGTTGAACCACTGCAAATTGGTGGTGATTTAGGGAAGGTATTGTTTATTACCGTCTTGCTCTCTGGGTCATAGGAGAGGATTTAACAATAGCGATCCCTTCTTAATTTCACCATATTATATATCATCATATCATATTGTATCATATCAATCACATCATCACCACCTGATCCATCTTTTCTCACATTGTACATGTAGTGACAATGTTCATGCCTTGTGATTATATAATCATCATATATAATCATCAGCATCTGCTATATCATCTAGCCGTGTGCATACCACGATATGTAGAAAAACCATACACACACATAACAATATCATGGATTGAACGTAAACATGCATATATACACATATATATATACGAACATATAATATACATAATACAAATACCTAGTTACCTTAGGTTGTCAATACCACACTCACAATTCCACAAGCTTCTCGAATTGCCCAACCATGACTCGCACTCCTCTGATCAACCAAATAATATCTACAATGTCATAATATCTTCAATTAACTTTGAGCATAATTATCCAAAATTCACAATTCCACCAATTATGCTTAACCCAAGGTTCCAGCCACATTTTCAGGCACCAATTAATCTTATATAACCATTCAAATCTTGTATCAACACTTCTAACCCAAATTTCATACTCCCTCAAGTAATTCTAACCTAGGTTTAGGCATAAATCATATATACTCCCTTTAAAACTCATATCCAAGCATCATGAACACTAAATAACACCTCTTTAATCCCATTACATCCATTTTAATCTATAGATTCATCCAAAACTGAAAACCCAATGTATATACCTGAAAATCAAACTAAAAAATTGAAGAAAAATGGAAACGGAGGAGTAATGATCTCTTACTAACTAAGATCAAAGTCTCTAGAGTCCAGAAATCACCTCATCAAGCCGGATCTTCAAAGCCCTAGCTCTGCTCTTCGCTTCTCCCTCCATTTTCCTCTCACTTAGTCGACTGAATTGATTCTATCTTAAACTAATTCTCGGTCTAGCACTACGATGGTGGGTAAGTTCATCGTAGTGTGAAGCCCTACTGCCTAAAAATATTTAATGAAATTCTAGCTCATTTGCTACTACGGCCCTGTTTCTTGCCGTGACTTGGAGCTCCTCTGTCTCCACTTAATCTTCTTCCACCGTGGTTCCTCTAGTCCTGCATAAATCATCAATTATACTCTATTAGCTAGAGACTAAGTAAGGATAATGTAATAAAGGTTGTTACATTCTTCCCTCCTTATAAAAATTTTATCCTCAAAATTTCAAATTATTACCTTAGGCAAAAATCTCTAGATACCTTCTTCGCATGGATTCTTCTGTCTCCCACGTGACATCATTGAATATCAAGCTAGTCCAAAACACTTTCACTGATTTAATAGTTTTATTCCTCACCTATTTCTCCCTTAGATCAATAATTTGTAGTAGCATGACCTCAAAAGTCTCGTACTTGAACTTCTTCATCATCAATTATGTGAGATGGATTCGGATAATACTTCTTGAGTTAAGACACATGGAAAACATCATGTAATCCTACGAGATTAGGCGGTAGCACCACTCAGTACGCTACTAGACCAATTTGCTCTAAAATTTGATATGGACCTATATACCGCGGAGTGAGCCTCTTCGCTCGAATTGATCTCCCAACACCTATAGTAGGAGTGACCTTAAAAAATACATGGTCTCCAACATTAAACTCTAATAGTCTCCTCCTTCTATTTGCATAACTCTTCTACTGACTTTACACAATCAGAAGCTTCTATCGAATACTCTCTATTTGTTGAGAGGTTTAATCAACAATATCTAGGCCTAATAGACTCTGCTTACCAAGTTCCACGCAACATAATGGTGATCTGCATTTTCAGCCATACAATGCTTTGTACAGAGCCATTTACAAACCCGAACGGTAACTGTTATTGTAAGCAAATTTGACCAAAGGCAGGTATTGATCCGAATTGCCTTTTGTTCTCTAGAACACAAGCCCACAGCATGTCTTCCAGAGTTTGAATTGTTCTTTCAGTCTGCTCATCTGATTGAGGATGATAAGCGGTACTGAAATTCAGCTTCGTTCCAATGACCTTCTAAAGGGACTTCCAGAACCTGGATGTAAATTAAGCATCTCTATCTAACACAATATTCATTGAAATCCTATGTAATCTCACGATTTCATTTATGTACAACTGGGCCAATATTTCCATTAAAATGGTCTCCCAAATAAAAAAAAATGGGCTGACTTTGTCAATCTATCTACAATTATCCATATTGCATTATGCCCTAGAGAGGTCCTTGGTAATCCCATCACAAAATCCATGAAAATGCTATCTCATTTCCATTTAGGAATTTCCAGAGGTTGCAACAAACTTGCTAATAATTGGTGTTCAGTTTTTACTCTTTGACAAATTAGATATCTTGCCACATACTCTACGATGCCCTTTTTCATGCCTGACCACTATTACCCTTACTTCAATTCTTGGTATATCTTAGTGGTACCTAGGTAAATAGTATACCTGCTCTTATGAGTTTCCTCCAGAATAATTTCTTGCAATCCCGCAACATTTGGTACATAAATCTAACATCAGTATCGGATGATGTCATTCTCCAATATATCAATGTCTTGAGTTTTAGCCATTTCAACTCATTCTCAAATGCCTAAAAGATAGTTATCCTCTAGCTGAGCATAGCAAAGTTTCCTCAACAAATCACTCGATACATTGATAGATCCCATTACTAGAATTCCACGGTATACATTCATGGATAACTTTATATCTCTTAGGCTTTCCAACAAATGTTGTTCCATCATTATCATTGTGGCTATATGGATCGACTTTCTGCTCAGCGCATCCGCCACTTCATTGGCCTTCCTAGGATGATACTTTAAAGCAAATTCATAATCTTTCAAGAATTCTACCCATCTCCTTTATTTCATGTTCAACTCTTTTTGGTCAAAAAGATACTTCAGACTTTTGTGATCACTGAATACCTCAAACTGAGGGCCATATAGATAATGCCTCCATAACTTTAAAGCAAATACTATAGCTGCTAGCTCAAGGTTATGATTAGGAAATTTTTCTTCATGAGATTTCAACTGCCTTAAAGCATATGCTACAACTCTTCCCTGTTGCATTAATGCACACCCTAAACCCTTCTTAGAGGCGTCCATATATAGACTATGAATGACTTAAATGGGTTAGGGATAATTAGCACTAGAGTGGATGTCAGATAAATCTTCAGTCCTTGGAATACTCTCTCTCACTTGTCATCCCAAATGAAAGATCTATCCTTATGGGTGAGTCTAGTCAAAGGTATAACAAGCTGAGAGAATCCCTTGATGAATCTTCGGTAATAAACAACAAATCCTAGAAAGCTACAAATTTTCGTCACCAATTGCGGTCTCTCCAAATTCAATGTTGCTTCTATTTTACTGGGATCCACTGTTATACCTTCCTTAAAAATCATGTGGCCTAAGAATCTTACCTCCCATAGTCAAAACTCGTATTTACTAAGCTTGGCATACAATTAGTGATCCCACAACAGTTGAAGCACAATTTAGAGATAGAGTGCATGCTCTTCCTCACTCTTGGAGTATATCAAAATATCATCGATAAATACCACCATAAACTTCTCTAGATATGACCAAAATATCCTATTCATATGATCCATGAAAATTGCTGAGACATTGGTTAACCCAAAAGGCATGACAAGGAATTCATAATGCCCATACTGAGTTTGAAAAGCTATTTTAGGCACATCCTCAGCTCGTACCTGAAGTTGATGGTATCCCGAACTCAAATCACTTTTAGAGAAAACCAAGTCACTGGCTAATTGATCAATCAAATCATCGATCCGAGGCAAAGGATATTTATTCTTGATTGTTACCCTGTTTAACAGCCTGTAATCGATGCACAACCTGAGACTGCCATCCTTCTTTCCAATGAATAACATTGGAGCTCCCCAAGGTGAGACACTTGGTCTGATAAAACCCCTTTTCAACCAATCTTTAGTCTGCTTCTTAAGTTTTTTCAATTCAAATGGTGCCATTCAATACGGAGCCTTAGAAATAGGACTTGTCCTAGGCACCAAATCGAAGGAAAACTCTAGCTCTTGTGGTGGTGACAAGCTAGTGATCTCCTTTGGAAACATATTAGGATATTCATATACAACTAGATACCTTTTTATACCTCCTTCTTTATTTACATTAATAGAGAAGAAAACCAAAAACTCTTGACACCCTTTATGCAAGCATCTATTAGTTTGGGCAAAAGACAGATAAACATTTTCATCCCCTTGGACACTAGGGATATTCATCGACAATGACACAATCTTCCAAGCATAGTTAAGAATAGCATTATTTGTCTCTAACCAATACATTCAAATAATAACATCAATCTCTTCCAATGGTAGACAGATTAGATCCAAGGTAGTACTTCGGTGTTCAAAACAAGCCACACAATTCAGACAAGCTTGAGTAGTTCATAATGAAACTCCCATGGGTGTGGAAACCGACAATTAAAAAGGTAACTCTATTACCACAATACCCAATCTCTGAGCACAATCAAAAGATATAAAGGAATACAATACACTAGAATCAAACAATGCATGAATAAAGACATCATTGAGTTTAAGTTTATCTCTAATCAAGTTATGTGTTGCATCTGCTTCCTATCAGGTTATTGCAAAAACTCATCTGAGCATTGTTGGCCTTTTCATTGTATCATCACGCCTTAGCTCACGAAAATTCTGTGAGATATATCTTAGTCTCCCACAATTATAGTATATCAAACATGGTTGATCAACATGGCTTATCCCACACTTTGTGCACGGATTTGAGGCATTACTTGAACTGGATTAGGATGGGGCTGAGTCTCTTCCTGTAAATTCACTCCGACTAGAGCTCCCTTGGTCAAAGCCTCCTCTATAGAATTACCCTCTGCCATACTGGCCTTTATTGTACTGATCTCTTCCAAAACGGCCTCTATTATGACAGCCTTTTCCTCCATTAGAACCACAACTACTGCTACTACTACTAAATCTACTTCTTTTACTTCACCTTTGGTAGGTCCTAGATGAGAAAAGGCTCAGATCACTAAATTCCTCTTTTCCTCCTCTGTTTCCTACATTCACCGGGATAGGACATGTATCTTTGCACATAAGTCCTCAGAGGACATAAATTCCACCACTGATAGCCGCTCCTTAATTTCTGGACTTAATCAAACAAATGTTGCTCCTTCCACCTGTCATCAGGATAATTTTTCAAGTTGGTGGAGTATTTTGCCAAATCGAGGAATTGATCAATATAATCATCTGCCAACAAATTCCCCTATTGGAAAGCTAGAAACTAAGCCTCCTTTTGCATCACTAGGGTAGGAGGGATGTAGTATACAAATAATCTTTCTTTAAACTGTTCCTAATTCATCAGGCGATTCATGGATCCAACACTTGGCAGAATGCTCCTCCACCAATGCTTAGCCTTCTTCTAAAGCTTAAACAATACTAGTTACACCTTTTGTTCAGAGGAGCAATGCATCACGCCAAATATAGTTTCCAGATGATCTACCCATTCTTCAACCAATGCAGGGTCCATTTTACCTTTAAAAGCTAGAGAATTGAACTTCCGAAAGTCATTCAGTTGACAGGAGATACCCCTTCTTTCAGTTCTTGGGGTTCTTTTAGGTTCCACCTCATTCTCATCTGCATCATTATTGTCCTATCCTACATTTAAATCAACATACATGACAACCTCTTTATTAACATCACCATGTTCTTGTTGATTCATTAGCTCTTGCAATCCATTCAATGTCTTCCCCTGTGTATTCACTCGGTCACTTAAGCCTGTACGCAACTCATCCGTTTATCTCATCAACTCACTGTTACTCTGTCTTCCTCTATGAGACATTTTCTCCTACACGCAAGTAATAACATATTTAGTTATTTGGCTCTGGACTACTATTAAAATGGGAATATATAAGTCTATGCAATCGAAGTTGTGCCAAGTATTACCACAAAAAGGAACAATAGCATGAACCATGGCTCATATACCAAAATGTAACACCTTATATCAACACGCCTCAAATCTTGACCAAAAATTTTGAAAACTAACCAAACCGAATTAGAACACCTAAACTTTATCTCCCTGAACATCTAAACCTCAAAAGAACACCAAAATACCCCAAATGGGGCTAGGGTCACGACCAGCTATAATGGCACCACGGCCTCTAAGAGGCAATATGGGTTGATGTCACGATGAGTTACAGTAATACCGCAGTCTAAGAAAGGCAGTAGCGAGTGGCGCCATGGCCAAGCTTCTAGTGCCACGACACCCCTTGCTAATATCATATCAGTAATTTCAACTTCTTCAGGGTAAATTTTTTACGCGTATAACTTTATACTTCAACCTTCGATTAACCTGATTCTAACTCCTACAAGTCAATTTCATCTTAATCTAACCATAAACACTAATTTCACTTGAATCCATCTCTGTATGGAGATTTTGGACACTTGACACCGTGTTGGCTACTTTTTAACCAAAATTTAACATAAACCTCTTGTAATTTCCTTTCAAAGTAAATTGGAACCTAAGGACCATTCATACAGGTCCTACTTGACTCAACAAACTTGTCTAAAGAGGTTTCATCTCAAAGAAATCACTCCTCTAAGATTTGACTCCCTTGAATCCTAAATTCACATGATGGACTATATGCCCAAAACTCATACACGTGTCCCAAATTCCCCTTTTGGTTTACACCTATGTCCAATTCGACTCTCAACCACATGTACTAATACTAATGGCCTATACTTGGGTCCATCTCATCACCACTCACATACAACTATTAGGTTTGGCTAGTCAGAAAGTGAATTGGGTGATGCAAGATTTTCGCCCTTTTGAATCACAGCCTAATTTAACCAAATGTGCAGTAAAATAGGGATGAACAGAGTGTGAAGAAATTGATAGATTAAATGTGTAGATGAAGAGCAAGACACAGAAATTTATATTGGTTCAGCCTAAACCACTTGGTATACGTCTAATCTCTAAGCCACCACTTGAGATTTTCACTATATCCCATAAGTTTGATCCAGGTACTTATGAAGCCTCAGTACATCCCACAAGTTTCAGTAGACACATGTGAATCCACTCTCCCCACAACATGACCAGATGTTTATTTCCCTTAGTCTTATTCCCACACTAAGATTCTACCTAGAAAATAGAAGAAAAGAATGAATACAGAATTGAAACTCTCTTTTAAAGTAGATGATACATTGAAAGCTCACTCCATTGAGGTGGGTTTAACTAAGCATGTTGACACAAAAAGATTTTATGAATTGAAGCAGCATTTTAGCATAAACTCTCTTAATTCCTTTACCCATAAATTCAAATAAGGTTATATTTATAGATTTAGGACTTAACTAGACATTAAACACAAGATCTATCCGTTAAACACAAATTCTAGCTGTTACTCATCAAAAAGAGCCATTTAACAACCGCATGAAATGTATCTGACATACCAAAATTTGAATTTTGAGGCTTAATAGACGAATTTCATAGAGTTAGCATCATTATGTGTTTAATTTTGAACTTCATAAATTTGTCTTTCACAGAGTAAAATTCTAATTTCGAGTTTGCCAAAGTTAACCCATGTTAGTTCATGCGAATTTTCATATTGGAAGTGCGTCTGTCGAGTTTGAACAGTTGTCTCAAATTTTCACAATGCACTTTGAAATTTAAATTTCAAAAGATGAAATTCATCTGTCAGAGGCACATTCAATATGACACAAAAGTTCTTTCTTTGAAATTTGACTATTGAACTGTAAAGTTTGTCTGTCAAAAGCATGCTCTAATTAGACTCATAAGTTTTTATTTTGAAATTCGCACTTTGAAATGCAAAATTCATCTATCAGAGGTAGTGACAATGAACTCATTTTGAATTTCACTAACAGTGCTTAGTCCTAAATTTGAATTTTAGAATTGAAATTCGTCTGTCATAGATAAAAACTTTATAACTTTGAATTTCACTTAGTAAAGTTCAAATTTTTCACAAAATAAACATGAGTCAAACACAAAATTTGTCTATTAGCCAATATTTCTCAATTCTAACATAAACTAACATCATATTTACTTAATCTAACTCGTTTAAAATATATGGTAATAGGATTAAGTAAATCTCAAAGATTAAAACCACCATAAGACCTAAGTGAAAACAAAATATACCTAATAACTAGGTTTTCAAAAGTTGAACTCTACTTTTACTTGGTCATTACCTTCTTAGCATGCTTCCTTTTGATCTTCCACTCTTTGAGCATCATTTCTCTTTTTCTTCTTTGAGTGAGACATGATGTTGATTTCCCTTTTTTTATTCTAATGCTCACTCTTCCTACTTGGATAATCCTACATTCAATATATATACTTACAAACTAAGTAGTTAGTCCAATTTATATATCAAATTTGTATTATACAATATAAGAGTACAGTGGATATATTGGTACACATCATGATATAAACATTATAAACTCAATCAAGTACTTACTAATGCACATTTTACTTCTTTAAGGAATATTATATATACTCTACAAATTTGACGCCTTTATTCCTTATTACCCTACATTGGTCATCATCAAAACTTGTATTGTATTAAACCTAACAACAACCATTCATGTACATTAACCATACAACAATATCATCATTACCATCACATGTCATTCATTATCATCAACATTCTATATCCATCATCATTACAATGTCATTGTTATCATATAGATTACAAACATACTATCCTACTTGGCACAACATATAGCATAGATAATATATGTTAGCAAGGCTGACTTCCCAAGAGGGGGGTGAATTGGGAAGATTGAAATTTTTCTGTACAAAGTGAAATGAATGAAGAAAGTATCTTGTAATAAAGCAATGTATAAACAGAGTAAACTGAAAAGTAATAATAGAGATAAGAACACTCAGTAATTTATCCTGGTTCAGTCTATCCACTTGACCTACGTCCAGTCCCCAAGACACCTCTTGAGATTTTTCCACTATACAGTAAGAATTCAACGGGCTTCTTGCTAATGCCACAGTACAACGAGTATGCTCTGTTTTCTGGAGCTTTCTCAATCTCTCTAAGCACTTCTACAATGTGCTTCCCAATCCCCTTGTGATTTCTCCTCACAAGTAAATCTATCTTCCAGATGAAGAGTAGATTGATTACAAAGATATAACTCTCTTGAATATAGTAGATATGAAGGTTAAAGTACAGATATTGAAGTTAGAGGGTAAAAACTTTTGAGAAGAGAATTTAGCAGAAATTCAGTATATATAAGTTTGATTCATTACCCACAACTTCAAATGATGTTGTATTTATAAATTTAGGTCCCAACTATTCGTTAGAGACAAAATCTGTCCGTTGGGGAAGTTATCCAACAGTTACTCTAAAAAACTATCCGTTAACCAACTGTATTTAATGCTTCTGACATACTGAAATTCGAATTTTGGTTGGTCAACAGATGAATTTCGAAGGAACCGAAGGTTAAAGCTTCCAACGTAAAAATACGAAGTTCGTCTGTTCATGAAGTGAAATTCGAATTTTAAAACTTGTAAAATGTTTTCACGTTGTGACATACGAATTTTCAAGAAGAAAGTTTTTCTATTAAATATGAACAGTATTTTCAATTTTCTACAGTGCCCTCGAAATTCGAATTTTGGAAGCCCAAAATTCGTTTGTTCCTAATACGTTAAAGGAGGCACAGTAGTTCACTTTCTTCAAAATTCGAACTGTGAAAGATTGAAGTTCGTCTGTCAGAGAGATTCTTTTCAGACTAACTTCAACATTCGAAGTTACAAAACTCTGTCATTCGTATATCAATATTTCATTCCAACAGACTCACAACCTTAGCTTTTGAAATTCGAATTTTAATGTTCAAAGTTCGTCTGTCAGAAAGCAGTTTTGAAACTTAAATTATTCTTGATCTCAGATGAACTTTAACATTGTTTCAGACGAATTTCTCCATTTTCATAAGTTGTATTTTGTCTAAAATTCAAATTTTGAAGACTCAAAGTTCGTCTGTTTCAAAGAAGCTTCTTTCAGGCTTATATGAAAATTCGAATGTTGGAAAGACAAAGTTCGTCTGTCAAATAGTATTTTTGAAACTTAATTTCTTCTTGATTTCATATGAACTTTAACATTGTTTCAGACGAATTTCTTTGGTTTTCACAAATTGCATTCTGTTTGAAATTCGAATTTTGAAGACTTGAAGTTTATCTGTCACTAAAGGCTTCTTTCAGACTCATATGAAAGTTCAAACTTTGGAGAATCAAAATTCATCTGACAGAGAGACATCTCTTCAGACTTATTCAGTTTTAGCTCGAAATTCGAATTTCCAAAGGCAAAGTTCGAATTTCCCATATGACAGTTCAGTTTAAACTTCTCAAAGTTCGTCTGTTTGTGGGTGTTTTTCAAATGAGTCAAGATTTAACATAAAATCAAGGTTTAAAAACATCTTTTCCTCAAATCAAAATCTTTTACCCATTCATAACTAAAGCTAAAGATCCTACAGTAGATCTAGCAGCAATTACTTAGAAATTCTTCACTTGAAACACTTTGAGCTCCTTTGATATCTTCAATCCAAGCTCTTGATTGTTGGTTTAGAATCATCAAAACTCTTAATTCAACAATATACACATCACTAATAACTAGAAGATTCCCAACACCGGAGTGACTAGTACAATTCCCTTATCTTCTCCGGACTAGTACCAGAGATTTCACCTAAAATGTTAGTTCATAGGAAAGAGGTGTGAGATAAGATCTCAGTAAGAGGGGATAATCACAGGCAACATATGTAATAATTCATACAATAATGCACATGGTTCCATGAATGCAAAATGTAATAGAATTCATGTCTTCCTCATACACGGCTAGAACCACAAGCTGTCATTATAACAAAATATTTCGTATAGTGACTCCCTCCTAACAGTTGGTGAAGACTGATTTTGGGACATTACTAAGCTCACCTCACACTAGTGCATCCAACCAAAGGTAACAATAATGCCTGGATCATGGCTCTCTTTCCTCTAGACCACCACGAATTTGTGGTAATTTAGAGAAGGTGCCGTCCACTGCTATCTTACTCTCCGGGCCATAGGAGAGGATTTAACAACATGGATCCCTTCATTATTTCCCCATATCATATATCATCATATCATATCATATCAATCGCATCATCACCACCCGATCTACCTTTTCTCACAATGTACATTTAGTAGTGATGTTCGTGCCATGTCATTATATAATCATCATCATCTGCTATATCGTTTAGCTGTGTGCATACCATGATATATAGAAAAACCATACACACACATAACAATATCATGGTATGAATGGAAATATACATATATACACATAAATATACAAACATATAATACACACAATACAAACACCTGGTTACCTTATGTTATCAATACCAAACACACGATTCCATAAGCTTAACCACAACTCTCACTCCTATGATCAACCAAATAATCTCTATAATGTCATAATGTCTTCAATTAACATATAACATAATTATCCAAAATGCACAATTCCACCAATTATGCTTAACCCAAGGTTCCAACCACATTTTCAAGCACCAATTAACCTTATATAACTATTCAGATCTTGTATCAACACTTCTAACTCGAATTTCACACTCCCTCAAGCAATTCCAACCTAGGTTAGGCATAAATCACACATACTCCCTGTAAAACTCATACCCAAGCATCATGAATACTAAATAACACATCTTTAATCTCATTACATCCATTTTAATCAGTAGGATTCAGTCAAAACTGAAAACCCAACATATATACCCAAAAATCAAACTTAAAAATTTAAGAAAAATGGAGAGAAAGGAGCAAGGATCACTTACCAATTGAGATCAAAGCCTCTAGAGTCCAAAAATCACCTCCTCAGGTCGAATCTTCAAAACCCTAGCTCTATTCTTCGTTTATTCCTTTATTTTCCTCTAATTCATTCGACTAAATTAATTCCATTTTAAACTTATTCTCAGTCCGGCACCATAACGGCAGGTAAGTTCACCACGGCATGAAGCCCTATTATCTAAAAATATTTAACAAATTTTTAGCTCATTCGCATGGCGGTCCTATGTGTCACCGCGCCGTAGAGCTCCTCTGCCTCCATTTATTCTTCCTTCACCCTGGTTCCTCTAGTCCTGCACGCATCATCAATTGTACTCCGTTAGCTAGAGACTAAGTTTGGGATAATGTAATGAGGGTTATTACAGAATATCCCTATCACTAAATCTTTTCCTATGGCCAAGAGAGCCAGGTGGCAATAGATTGTACATTCCCTAAATTACCACCAATTCGGGTGGCCTAGGGGAAGAAGAGCCACGGTCCAATCACTAGTGTGACTTTTAGCCAAGTTGTATTTGTGCTAAGTAGAGTTGGGTGTTTATGTATTGTCTAGTTATGCTAGAAGTGATGTTGTGTATGTTATATGATGATATGGATGATTGTGATGAAGATGTTGGTGAATGGTATGTTTGATTATGGCATATGCTAAGGTTAAAGTTCATTTGGATGTGTTATAACTTAGACCCTGGTATAGGTCATTGTTATTGGAGCATGTGTCTATGAGCCGGATTGGCTTTATGTGTGAGTTCAGTGGTTTTGGGCCTAAACTTTGTGATTTGGTGCATATAGCCCATTATGTAAATTTTGGGATTAAGGGAATCAAATCTTAGAGGACTCATTTCTTCAGGGTGAAACCTCATTAGAAAGGTTAGTTATGCCATTTAGAACCTGTGTGAATGGTTCGTGAGTACCAATTTGCCTTTGGTAGCAGTGGATATGGTTGGTTGTGAGTTTTGGCCAAAAAGGGACTAAATCGGTCATAGGTGTTCAAAATCTCCATATAGAGATGGATTTAGATGAAACCAATGTCTATAGTTAGATTGGGATAAGATTGACCTGTAAGAGTTGGAATCATGTTAATTAGAGATCGGGGCACAAAGTTATGTGCGTCGGAAGTTCGTCCGAAAAATCAGTAACATGTTGATACAAATTCTGATACAAGTACCAAGGCGCCAAAAGCTTGGCTCTAGCGCCAACCTATTCTATCAGCCGCACACCACAACAGTACTGTAACTCACTGCTGCTCAATCTTGTTCTGGTCCTGTTCAAAGTTTTTCCGTGTTTTTAAGGTTTTAGGAAAATTTTTTTGGGTCTTTGGAAGTAGGTTGTTACACTAGTAGTATTCACATTTACTAGAGCAAATAAGGATGTATTTCTTAGAATTCTGAGGAAGATAACCATTCTAGTAGGATATTCTAGTAATATTTCCAAATGCATTGATATGAGACAACATAGGATATGAGGGTTGAAAAGCCATGATTCCCATGTGTTCATGCAACAATTGTTACCATAAGCGTTGAGAAGTACATTGTAGAAGGAAGTGTTAATTGTTTTGATTGGCTAATGTTCATTCTTCAAGAAAATTTGTAGTAACGTATTTAATGTAGATGAGCTTGACCAACTTCATGACAAAGTTGTGCTCACACTTTGTCATATGGAAATGATTTTTCTGCCTTCATGTTCATGGTAATGGTGCATTTGATTATCCATCTAGCAGGAGAAGCAAAACTCGGAAGTCTTATCCAATATCAGTGGATGTATCCTATAGAGAGGTCAGATTGTAAAACTCATTATAAAATTATCATCTGAATTTTTTCAATTTCTGATTCATTATAAATGTGTCACAGTTTTTTAGGCAAATTAAAGTTATATGTAAGAAATAAAATGGGGTCAAAAGGATCAATTGCTGAAGGTTACTTGAGTTATGAAATTTTAAGTTTTTGTTCAAGATATTTGGATGATATGGAGAGTGTTCAATCATTCCCAACGAGTAGATGACTATCTTGAGCTTGACTCTTCTAAGAGCTCTATGTTGTTTCCTTTAGCGGGGAAGGTAATGGGTGAATTTAAGCATTTTACACTTATCACAAAAGAGAAATTACAAGCTCATCAACATGTTCTCACTAATTGTAAAGAAATAGATATAAGGTTTGGCTGATCATCCAAGAGGAGGTGAATTAGGTGATGCAAGATTTTCACCCTTTTTGAAGCACAGCCTAATTTCACAAAAAAGATGCGATAGAATAGGGATGAACAGAGAGAATTATGTAAAGCAATTGAAGAGAGAAGAAGAACAAATACAGAGATTTATACAGGTTTAGTCCAACTACTTGGCCTACATCCAATCCTCAAGCCACCATTTAAGATTTTCACTATATCTTGCAAGTTTGATCTAACACTTGTGAAACCTCAGTACATCCCACAAGTTTCAGTAAGCACTTGTGAAACCACTCTCTCAACACCTTTACAAGATGTATAATTTCCCTTACTGTTTCCTCACACTAAGATTCTACCCAAAAATTATTGAAAAGAATGATTACAGAATGAAAAATCTCTTTTAGAATAGATAATACATTGAAAGCTCACTCTAATGAGGTGGGTTTAACTATGAATGCTAACACAGAAAGATTTTATGTATTGGAGCAGCATTTTGGCACAAAACTTACTTAATTCAATACCCATAAGTTCAAATGAGATTCTATTTATATATTTGTGGCTTAACTATTCGTTAAATATAAGATCTATCCATTAGATACAAGTTATAACCATTACCCTTCGAAAGAAGCCGTTAACTAACTGTATTAAAGGTGTCTGACAAACAAAAATTTAAATTTTGCGGCTCAAAAGACAAATTTTGCAAAGTATGCATAGTTATGTATTTAACGTTGGATCTTGAAATTCATTTGTTAAAAAGTGACATTCAAATTTTGAGTTTGCAAAAAATATCTCATGTTGGTTCATGCGAATTTTCATATTAAAAATGCGTCTATTAGGTTTGAACGGTTGCTTTAAGTTTTCACAATGCACTTTAAAATTAAAATTTCAAAAACTTTTAATTTCAATAGGATTTCAGAGGCCGAAATTCGTCTATCAGAGGCATATTCAAACCTTTGCGACTTTTGCACACTTTCACTAACTGCGCTTAACCCGAAATTCAGATTTCATATTCAAAATTTGTCTATTAGAGATAAAACCTCTGCAACTTCAAATTTTAACAAGCAAAGTGCAAATTTTGCACAAAATGAACATGAATCATAAGCAAAATTTGTCTGTTAGCTAGTATTTCTTAATTCTAATATATACTAACATCATATTTACTTAATATAACTCGTTTAAAACATATGGTAACATGATTAAGTTAATTTCAAAAATTAAACCACCTTATGACTTAAGTAAAAACAAAATATACCTAATAGTTAGGTCTTCAAAAGTTGAGCTCCATTTTCACTTGATCATTTCCATTCTTAGTATGCTTTATTCTGATCTTTAATTCTTAGAGCATCCTTTCTCTTCTTCTTCTTTGAGTGAAACATGATATCAATTTTCATTTCTTTATTTCAATGCTTATTCTTCCTCTTACACAATCATACATTTAATGTATATACACTTACAAATCAAGTAGTTAGTCTAATTTATATATTTAACTTATATTATACAATATAAAAGCATAATGGATATTTCAGTATATAACATAATATATGTATTATAAACGCAATTAAACACATGCTCATACACATTTTACTTCATTCAGGAACAATATATATGTTAGACAAATACGATGTATTTGTTCCTTATTACTCTATATTTGTCATCATCAAAACTTATATTATATTAAACCTAAAAGTAAAACCTTTCCTGGAGTAAGTAATATTGCATGTATCAAACTTCTCATTGTGGAACCTTTTTTGGAGTAAGTTTTCTTATTGCCAATAATATGTTTTCACAGGGAATTTAGAAGTGTTGTTAAACGACAAATATGAGGTCATTCTTGCTCATCTGCAGATGTTGATAAAAAAGCTCATAGAAAATTTGTTGATTGGTTTTAAAGTAAAGTGAGTACAAGCAATGTATCATTTCAATTGATATTGTGTACAAAGAAATTGTATCTAAATATGAACTTTTTTGGCTAGATGAATAATGATTACAGCGGTGACCACTCAGACTATCTTAGATTCCTTTCACTTGGTCTCATTAACACTACATTGAAGATATTCTTCATACAATGTTAATGGGTTCAAATTTCAAACTATAAGAGATGAAGGTCTGAAAACACAAAATTGTGCCATGTTTGGGACATTTGGAACAAGAATTTATGCTAATAGCAGTTATAGGAATATGCAATTTGGAGGCATACCATCTTATGGAAAATTAGTTGATATCATTGAACTTAATTATCATGGCAGATTTATGGTAACACTTTTCAAATGTCTATGAGAAAATATTGCTACTTCTCAAGGGATCACTATAGATGATTTGGGTATTACATCTGTTAATTTTTCCCGCTTGATTCACACTGGTGAACATGAAGATGATGAGCCATATATCCTTTCTTTGAAGGCACAACAATTTTATTATGTGGAAGATGAGTCTAACATGAATTGGAATATGGTTGTGCACTTAAAGCCTTGAGACTTATATGACATGGATGATGAAAAAGATGTTTCTAGCTATTCAGCCTTTTCAACCAATATCCTTAGAAAAATTATATCCTGACAATTTGAACTTATCAAGGTTTTTCCCCTATCTATGAATTTTGATTTTCAAATATATTTATTAATATTAATGTAGTATTATTTATTCAGGATCCCAAAAGATGAGGAGATTCAATGAATAACAGTGTTACAGCAAAGGTCCTTCTCATCTTTCCCAAAAGCTCAAGGCCATCAGGCAGCATTCAAATCCTTTTTTTGTTGATTTGACTAACTTGAATGATGACAATATCCAGAATGTGGGGAGTATTGGGAATATGCAATTTCCAAGGAATGAAAGAAAGGGGTGGTAATGAAAGAGATGGGCATGACAGGAATGTCCAATCCTTTGTAGAGATGATGAATAATGTAGAAATTGATTTGAATGAAGAGAATATGAACATGGAGAATATGCCGAATCTTGACACATTTTGGAGAGGTATTCAAAGTCTAGAGGATCATTCACAGGACAATAAAGGAAATAATGGACAAGAGGATGCTGCTGCAGAGGACACTAAGGAGTTTGACCACTCAAGGGATAAGGTGTCTCCCCAAACACTTTTTATGGATTTTCTTCAGGTGATAATTTATGTAAATTTAGTATCTTTTATATGATTTAAAAATTGTGATAAGAATTTTAATAGGTAAAATATAAACTTAATTTGTAGGCAAAATTTGCGATTGATTGATGAGGAGCACAAGAAATGGTGCATGAGGAAAATGGGAAATGTTTGGAGGCAAACAAGATTGGATTTGTTTAATAGTTTGACTGATGGAACAAAAACAAAGGAAAAGATTCTAGAGGAACCGCCTACGCATATTCCCTTTGAAGATTGGAAACTTTATGTGGAATATCGTTTTGAGAAAAAGATCATGGTAATAAAATTTACTATAGCATATTATTTTTACAAAAATGTAATCATTATTTAATACAAATGTTTGTATGTTTAACTTACTACCAAGAAAATCCTTGGCTAAATAAGTTTAATAGGTCAAGATAGATCATTTACTACATTGGTAGATCAAAGCCTAATGCCAGGAAATGGAAAGAGATGGTTAATAATTTATTTCTATTAGTTATTACAAAACAAAATGTGTATTGGTTGATTAATTTAACATATGTTTGCCCTCTTGCAAGAGACCCAAGAAAAGAAAGAAATTGATTGTTTAGCCCTATGGGTTGCCACATATACACGCAAAGATGAGACTGCCTGTGAACACCGCATTTTGTCCGGGTAATTTTAAAAAAATATATATATATATATAATAATAAAAATAAAAAATAAATAAAACTACACAAAAAAAAAAGAAGAAAGAAGAAGTTTTGGGCTCAAATTCGACCCGAAAATAGAAAAAAATAATAAACAAAAAAATAAAAAGAGGAATGTAAATATAATGATAATAATAAAAAGTAATAGTGAAAATATAATAATAATAAAAAAAAAAGAGAAAAGAAGGCTAGAAAAGAAATAAAAAATTTATTTAAAACTTAAATCTAAAAAAAAAACAAAAAAAAACAAACAACAAAAAACAAAAAAAAATTATAAAAAAAAAGGGAAAACCACATTGGGCTGAAATGTTTCAGCCCAATGTATCACGAGCCCTTAACTTGGGCTCGTGAACTGGACCCAAGGGCATTGCCCCAAGGTCCACAGGGAAGGAGCCCTTAGGGCTCAGTAGAGGAGGCCTCAGAGAGAGCTACGGCAGAAAGAAAAAGGAGCTGGGGGCCGCATCAGAGGGAGCTAGGGCTGGGGGTGAGAGGCGAGCCAGTGAGAAGCTGGCCGCGAGCGTGAGGGAAAAACCGAAGGAGCTGGCCGCGAGCGTGAGGGAAAAACCGAAGGAGCTGGCCGCGAGCGTGGGGGACACCGAGAGAAGGGAGGCTGGCCGCAGGAGATACAGTGACAGAGGAAGGCCCTTAGTGCTCGGCCGAAGGAGACCAGGAAGAAGAGAGAGAGCCGTGGGTGTCCGTGAAGGAGGAGAGGGCTGCAGAGGGAAGAGGAGAGAGAACGAGGTTGCGAGAGCGAGACAGCCCGAAGGTGCAGAAACGACAAATCGCTCCCTCCACTCATCCGTACTCTGTCACAGCAGAATAGTGGGAGGGGGGAGCATTCAGGACGAATGCGAGCGAGGTTAAAATTGGCAGAGGGCGCGCGGATTGAAAAAAAATGAGGAATGGAGGGACGTAGAGAAAGGAGGACCACGCGTTTCGTTTTGGAGGGGGCTCTGCTCGCTACAATTCTATAAAAGGAGGAAGTAAAGAAATGGGAAGGGGGGGATTTTTTCGGTGATTTCTGAGTCCGAAAGCCGAGTCTGGGAAACAGAGAGAGAGTGAGAGACAGGGAGGAATTTGGGTAAGACTCAGGGAAGCCAAGGAGAACACGCCGAGGAGCGGAGGAAAGGAAGACTTAGGAAGAGGCTCTGAACGAAAGTGAAAGGGAGAGCTCAGGGGAGAGGAGAGATAGAGAGAGTGGAGAGTCTGAAGAACAGAAGAGAGGACGCCGGCAGCCCTGAACGAAGGAGGTGATTGCACGAGGAAATTGCAAGCCGAGTTCGAACCGTCGAGCCCAGGAAGGACTGAAATCCGAGTTTTGGGGACATTGGTTTGGTATACATTTTTTTTTTTTTAATGAAATTCTTACAGTGAATTGCTGAGTCTGGAATTGTTTTAGTTGTTGTTAAATGATAGATTCTCGTCCCCCTCCCAAGAACAATTGCTTGTTCTTTTATCTTTCTGGCTGTTGAGAGTTTTGACATGCTCTGTTTTTTGGAAACTAAGGCTAGCAGCATGGCCGCTCATTTGATTTGCATTTGCAATCTTGGGATTACGATAGCTATTTAATATGGTTGCTGCGCATTTCTATTGGGTTACCTGAAGGCTTGTATGTAGACAAGTTTGCTTTTGATAGAGAAACTGTGTTTTCGTTGGTCTTAATGTTAATGATCATTAGAGTTATACATGAGCATGTTTAGTTTTGATGCTAAGAGAGACCAACCTGAGCAGTAAGTTTGGTTTAAATAATGGGTTAGTTCATAGAAAACACTGTTGCTATCATGAAAGATATGATTAAGTGCCTTCATGAGTTGGAGACATATTAGTTTGATTGTTGAGATTGCTTGGTACAGTATCTTTATAAATATGATTTACGAAAAATTCCATTTGGCATGAAAAAGTTGGTCTTAGGGACTGATGGTATGAAAGGTGTATACGGTGATGGGATGCTACTATGACTGTGCACATGAGTATTAACACATAGGTAAAGAGTGAATATACGAATAATAAAATGAGTAGTGACAGGTTGAATGCTAAATTCTGAACAGATATGTTTTCATGGGGGTAGTCCAGTAGATGTAAACGTCTTGGTTTAACCTTTTCCCTTGGGTTAGAGACTTTCATTTTATCAAATGACAATATAAAGTGACCTGCCCATATGTATTGTTTTGTCTCTTAGTGGGCTTCGTTCTTGTTTTATACCCACGGTTAGTAGATAATATACATACATATATATATAATAATAATAAAATAGAAATCTTTTAGGTGCTGTTATGCAAATTATGGGGCAAACCATTATGGTTTTAATTGCTAAAAGAAAAAAGGGGAGAATTCCCTAACTACTTTTTTCCATCTCATAATTTAAAATAAGGAAATAAAAATAATTCAAATAAAAATTATTTATTTCATTCAAGTTTTTTATCCATTTTACGTATTTACTCCGAGTGGTAACACTGTGAGTAATGTAAACGTAAACCAGTAACTTGTGAGTGATAAAGTCACCACATATGCTGATTATTATCTTTCAACACATAATGATCACATTTTTTTTAATTTCTTTTTTTTAAATAAATAGGTGTTAAAATGATTTTTATAATAGAAGAAAAAAATAATTTGTACAAAAAATTGAAATTAACAGATTGTCTTCTTTCGATTTTTTTATGCCTTTTTGTCTCGAGTGACACCACCGTGGACACTTAGGCATCAATGGGTAAACGTGAGTGATAAAGTCACCACATGAGCCAATTGATTTTATTATGTAAAAATAAAATTGTTTTCAAATATTTTATTTTCAAATAAAAATATTCAAAATTGCATATAATTTTAATCTTTTTTTTAAATTGAGGAAAAATATATTTTCTCTTTTGGAAATTGATTAAACAAAAAAATAATAAATAGATAAAAAGAGCAAATAATGGGAATTAACTTGTCTTTTACAAAATTAAAACATACCAACCAATTCTGAAAATTATTTTCTTTGTGGAAAGATAAATTATTTTCTACAAATCTCTCTTTTCAAAGAGTGTATAAATAAAAAAAATATCAACCCAGACACGCATTTTTAGTCCGAACTACGTCGACTTTGATCCCTATCGCAGGGTACGTAGGCCCCAGACTCTCATTCTGGGTCAAGTCCGCTTTTGTAAATAAATAATATTTTTCCTTTTATTATTTTCCCAATTTCCCATTTTATTCTTTATTTTTCATTTGCATAAGTCTACTTTTGTAAATAAATAACATTTTCCTCTTAACTTATTTGTCCCACATTTTCATATTTTCATTTTATTCTTTATTTTCATTTTCACACTTTTCTTATTTTTATATTTATTTCTGCATGTGAGTGGTAAAAGGGCAATCAAAAAAAAATTTTTAAAAGCCATAAAAATTGCATAATCAACCTAAGGTAACCGTTCTCAGGAACGGGTGTTGTGGGGGTGCCTAACACCTTCCCCACTCACAATCGTACTCCCGAACCCAACTTTGATTCGCAGACCAATCCTTATCCACCTTTTTTGTTTTTGTCCCGGTTTCCCAAAATTTACCTCAAAATTTTGGTGGCGACTCCCTCCGAGGCCGGCCTCCCGCAGCGCGAGCCGGTTTCACTCCTTTTTCTTTCTCTCCGCGCCGTCCGTGTCGCATTTTCAGGTGTGACACTGCCAATGAAGCAGTCAAGTAAATACTTGTAAGTATTGTAATTTTGTTGAGCATAAAATATTCATAAATATACTATTTGTATTAATATTATACAATCAGATAAAAAAATATTATATAATGAAACTCTTTATTTTATCATTAAAAATGTAGGATTCAATTGAACAAAATAATACCAAGCGATGGAGTCCTATGATGAAACGGAAGTAGATCAACCAAATAATATTTTGACACAAGTTTTGGGACCTAAGCACCCTGGACATGTGTGTGAATGGGGTTGCATCCTACACTAACTCAAGTGCTTAATGGCGGTTCTGCATCACGCTTTTCCAAATCAGCTCTGAGTTGTCCTGGGGTTGGATCTGCAAGAGTGTCGTAATTAGAAAAGGAGGTGCACCAATCAAGATCGGAGGTTGATGAGCTTCGAGCAAAGGTTTAGAAATTAGAAGCTATTCAAGAAGAGTGGATATATTTTAAAGATGCCATGCAAGCAAGGAAGAACAATCAAGGAAGCTCCAATACTCCTACTAATCAATTAGGAGGAGCTAGTTTCAGCCACTCAATTCCATAGTTTTCGTAATTTGTGTTGTTACTTTTTTGTTATGGCATTTCTATGGTTTTAGTTGGTTAACCTTACTTAACTTTTAATCATCAATCTTGTTCTAAGACTTGTTGCTTTATCATGATGACATTTCTATGGTATTGAATTTGCTTATTATGATATGTTTAGTATTTAACATGTGATAATTTTCTATTTTAAATTGTTTCATTTGTTTTGAAATTAATTGCTCATATATATTAATATATTTTCCTAATTTAAGTGTTTATTTAATTAAAAAAATATGGACTATAACATATAAATTTATACATATGCTCATACACACATATATATTTATGACATTTCAATCACATATTTTATTTGTTTTAAATAGGTGCAATTTTTAATAAAAAAATAAAAAATATACGCTTTTCATGAAAAAAAAAGTGCAATTTTGGTACATAAAATGCCACTATTATGGGTGTTTATCGTTGAAAACGCCACTACTATCAGTGTCTTCAATTTTTATCATTGCAATTTCTAATTAAAAAATAAAAAAATCTACAATTTTCATGAAAAAAGTCCAATTTTGGTAAATAAAATATTGTTATTATTGGTATTTTCTATGACAAAATGCTGTTATTATCGGCGTTTATGTTTCCAAACATAGCTAATAATAACATTTAAAAACACCAAATAGCCCAAAAAGGCTAAAAAATTACTTGTGTCCACTATAAATACCGGCTCTACAATATAATTTCTCACATATCTATATTTCTTCTATCCATTTCTCCGTTTTCTCTTGTCTTCTCTTTGCAAAATGCAACACTTAGAGTAGAGGGGGACATGCCAAGATGAGTATTCTCACCTCTTTCTTCTGAATTATTCTTTCTATTCTTCTTCTTATAATTTGTTCTTTCTATTTTTCATATTCTAATTTTATTCTCACATTTAACATTAATTTTCTTTTTATTTTTTAAACTTTAATATTTTTATTTATTTCATATTTTCATAATTTTGTTAAGGACAATATTCGGAATATATTAATATTAAAATGTTAAAAGAAACAAAATATAAAATAACTTAAGTAGACATAAAAAATACTATTACCAAAAAAAATAAAAAAATAATGTTAAATAAATCATATAAAAAATTTTATAAAAATAAATTTGTTAATATTAATATATAGTATATGTAAAAAAATATTTTTTAGGGAACAAATAAATTTTTTTAAAAAATTAAAAAATGCTACTATATTGCAGCACTTTATGAATGCCAGAGATTGCGGTGTTCACATAAACGCCACTTTTTGTAACCACCACTATTTCCACACCAAAAAAGTCACTATTTTTGGTGTTTCTAAGAATCGCCACTAATGCATTACTGTCACTTGTTTTAGGGGCGTTTACGGAAATGCCAAAGAAAACGCCACTAATGTTCATTTTTTTAGTGAGATTTTCACTCTATACTCTCCTTTTTCTCTTTCTTTTTTCTCCAATTCATATTTTTCGTGACTGTGACTGATACCTCTCTCTCATCTGTCACAACAGTCTTCTTTTTTCTCTCATCACTCTTTGTCCTACCCTTCACAAACTCTTCTTTCATTTCTCTCATCTCTCTCGTCCCATCTCTTTTTTTTTTTGTCTTTTCTATCATCATCCACCACATGCTTCCATTCTTTGAATAGAAATGATGCATCAAACCGGCTTTAGGAGATGGCAACAGGTTGCTTTCAATTATGACAAAATGCTCTCACCATTATCTTCAGTGATGGCTAGGGTGGGATCTACATCATTTATGCAATTTTTGTTTAGAAGGGAAATGATGATGGTGAGATTTGCAATTCTTGTTTAGAAGTGAAGCAAATAGTGAGATTTTCTATGTTGGATGGGTTTTTTTTCCATCATCTCCAACTATTTCGTCTAGATCTGTGTTGATTATGTAGATTTCATTTCATTTGTAGATTTGTGACTCCATTTACTATAGATCTGAATTAGTTTTTGTATATTCAAATTTTGCTAATATATTGAAAATAATAAATATAATGCTTCCTGGATTGCTCCTTCTTGTTTCAAATGATTGTGCTATTATGTTTTTTTTTTTTGGAAATCATGAGCTCTTGATGTTGGTGGTGGCAATAGAATGATCAATGTAAAGGTGTGGATGGGAATGAGCTTTTGAGGATATGTTATCTTTTCTTTCATTTGTTGGTGGTTCTACATTAAAACTACCAACAAAGGATACCCTTTCTTGGCTGTTATTACAAAGAACCACCAACAAAGGTAACTTTTGTTGCAATTAAAAATTACCAATAAAAGCCACCATTTTTCCTATGTTGGGATTGTTGGTGGTTTCTAACTTCCAAAAAAAGTCAAAACAACTGTCATGAAAGGCCTATTTTTGCTTAGTGTATGAGAGTAAAGGCAAAATTGAATATTTCCCATCACAAATTAGTTACAATTTAATACCTTAGTATCCATTAAAATTTTATTGCAACTATATTTTTCAAATTTTCTTTCTTCTATCATATTTAAATGTCATATTCCCTCTAATAAATCATACTATTCATAAATCAATAAGGGAAAATGACAGTTAAATATCTCTGAAAATAAAAAATTTCAAAAATGTATCATAAACTTGTATAATTACAAAAAATACCAATGTACCAAATTATAAATATTTTTATTGCGCCAAAAGACCAAACTACCCATCATCCCTCCATTTTCTCCCTTTCTCTTCTCCTTCATCTTTTGTTTGACTATCCTCACTCTCTCTCTCTTTCTCCTCCTTCCTCCAACCCGCCACCCCATCGTCCCCTTCCCCAAGCCTACTATCATCTGCCCCATCACACTCCTTATTGAGAACTAGATCCACCACCAACCACGTACCCAGGGATCGAACGAAATCGAATTTGCCTGAGAAGAACACGGATTTGGAGATTGGGAGCTTGGTTCCAACGAGGAGTAGTGGTGTTTCTCCTCCCCTTGCCCACTTGCCGGTGCTCCTCCCTCCCTCGTTTTCCTTCTCATCCACCATCTTCGGCCCACACGCATCTTCATCTTCTCTCTCTCTTTGTTTTTCCTTTTTTTTTTTTTTTTGCTATTGCTAGATTTTCTTTATTCCAGTTTGCTGGTTTGAGTGGTGGTTTGCAACTTTTTCAAAATGAAAATGTATTAAGATCAATTGCAAATATAGGTATATCAGTTATAAATTTACAGGGATAAATTGTGAATTAATGCATTTGGGTTCATTTTGTTAGCATACTTGAAAATGCACATGGATCAATTGCAAATATTGATGGATTAGGTGTAAATATATGTGTATCAATTATAAATGTATCCATGTTTATTTTGTTAACTTGACTTATAATATATATGTAGATCAGTTACAAATTGTTGATTATTAATTACAAATAGGTAATGGTCAACCATTAGCGGGGTCTCTCCTATGGTCGACCAAATTAGAAGCTCAATAACTTCTGATATGGTTGACCATTACAGGAATCCCCTTTGATGATTGATCATCGTCTTAATTACAACTACCAAATCAACTATTATCTATTGCAAATTTACGTATATCCATTGTAAATCACCAAATATTAATTGTAAATAAATATATTCAATTAATTAGTAATTTTGGTAAAAATGAATGAAGGGCAAAATAGTCATTTTGCAATCTAAAAATAATTCTAAATTAATATTTTAATACCTCATAATAATTTCACAAGTTTATAACATGTTTTTTAAATTTTTTATCGGTATTTAACTTTTATTTTTCCAATCAATAAATAGTGATACTACTTATACTCGGTGAATATGTGGCCCACCTTTCCAAGGTTGACATTTGATAGCATTCTTGGGAAAAAATTAGAAGAGCATAGAGGCTAAATGTCCAAACTAAACCATCTTCTCCGAAGTTGACATTTGAAAAATTAGAAGAGAAACGACGCTTCATGTCCTAAAGTCCTTAGCTTTCCCTAATTCCCTTCTTATTCCGTATCTTTTTTCCTTCTTACGCGACATCCTGATCATAAAATTTACTTCATTGAGAAGCAATATCAGTCCCATGCTTCGGTTATATCGTCACTCTCCCAAAATATTATTATTCTGTTTCTGTTCCCTGTTTCCCTTCACTATCAACTCATTCTTTCGTCTGGCTCGGTGATCTTCAACAATTTGCTTCTGCTTCGTCTGAAGGTTGGATTCATTGTAATTCTTTCGATCTGTTTCGATTACTCAGTTTTATCTGAGCGCATGCATAATTTTTCTTCTTCTTCTTCTTCTTTTCCCGATGACAGGATATTTATAATTGTTGATTAACAGATTTAGGTTTGAGAAAACAGAATTCTGGTTTTGAAACAATTTCTGATACAATTCTGCGATTCTGTGATCTCTCTTTATCGAAATTTAAGTCCGATTTGTTTCACGTCTCTTTCATGGAAGCAAAACGAAATATGCGGTTTGTTTTAACGATCTCAGTTTTGGGGGATGAATTGTGTTGCTTCAAGGGGTTATGGCAATGGGAGATGGTTAGCCTGTTGAGGAAGGGTTTTCAGTCACGAAACTATAGCTATGGTTTATGATTACTTTCATTTTCATTCTGTTTACTCTCTATACTAACTACCTGAATTCTTTTCTTTTTTTTTTTTGTCAGTACCTGAATTCTTATCTCATCTTCGGAGGAGTGATTAATTTCTCGTGAAAAACTTTCTGATTCAAAATCATATCTAAAGCTTCAATGGAAGTATATCATCCATAGTTCCCTATGGCTACATATATCTGGTTAATTGTGTTGATTGATGTGGATTATAAAATGTCAGGCTTTAGAAAAATGCTAGATTTTTTACTTCTTTACCCAGAAACCCTAATATAACAATGGCCATCTTTATTTTTCCCGTCTGCTTCTGTGATTGGCATTCAGCTGCTGATATATTTACATTATTTTATTTCTTCTGAATGATTATTGAAGTCAAAGATTATTTTATCTGTTTTTCAGAATCTAGAAGAAAATAAATTTCTGCTGAAATTGAAGTGTACTGCTGAATGTCTTCTACTTACAAATGTAGCACGTCCTCTCAGTTTTCATTGAGATAGGCACCACCCGTAATGCCGGATGATGTGCCTCCATGATCAAAGCTCTGTCTTCGAGATCCAGAAGGTTATATCTCTGCCACTACTTCCCTACTTCATGCTCTTCAACAGTGTGTCAAAATTGTTTAGCTCATTTCTTCTCTTCTCCCTGATGCGTAGTTGGCACACAAGGTTTTTTAGAGTGCCATTTGTGTTAATACATGAACTATGCAAAGACAGTTGAATGAATTTTTCCATATCTAGAATCATAGATATAGTTATAGTTATATAGTTATACACTTTCCATTTGTAAATGATAAGCATTTATGTGACTGAAGAACTAGTGTATTATTTCATCTTACTGTGAGGTTTGATATGGAGAATAAACCAAATATCTTAATGCAAAGATATGAATTAGGAAGGTTACTAGGCCAAGGTACCTTTGCAAAGGTATACTATGCACGAAGTACAATAACTAACCAGAGTGTGGCTATTAAAGTGATAAACAAGGATAAAGTAATGAAATCTGGACAAGTTGATCAGATCATGCGGGAAATATCTATAATGAGACTTGTTAAACATCCCAATATTATACAGCTTTATGAGGTTATGGCCACCAAGAGAAAGATTTACTTTGTTATTGAATATGCTAAAGGCGGTGAGCTCTTTGACAAGGTGGCCAAGGGAAGGCTCAAAGAAGATGTTGCTCATAAATATTTTCAGCAGCTAGTGAATGCTATAGATTTTTGTCATAGTAGAGGTGTTTATCACCGTGACATAAAGCCAGAGAATATTTTGTTGGATGACAATGGGAACCTAAAGGTCTCTGATTTTGGATTGAGCGCTCTAGCTGAATCCAAGAGGCAGGATGGCTTACTGCATACACCTTGTGGCACACCTGCTTATGTTGCTCCTGAACTCATAAAAAGGAAGGGTTATGATGGTGCCAAAGTAGATACTTGGTCTTGTGGCATAGTTCTGTTTGTCTTATTGGCAGGTTATCATCCTTTTCATGATTCAAATTTGATAATGATGTATAGGAAGATTACCAAAGCAGACTATAAATTCCCTAGTTGGTTCTCCCCAGAAGTACGTAGACTATTAATCAAGGTATTGGATCCTGATCCTGATACTAGAATCTCCATAGCTAAGATTAAGGAGTCTTCTTGGTTTATGAAAGGGCCATTTTCCAGAAATAAGAAATCTGAATGGTTAAACAATAGTGTCTCCACATCAGGTACAAAGCCTTGTGATCAAACCGATGAAAGTGATAGTATAGCAGGCGAAGCAACGCAAGAGTCTGTTGTGCCCACAAGTATAAATGCTTTTGACATCATAACCCGTTCTGTGGGTTTTGATCTATCTGGATTCTTTGAAGACAGTTTCAAGAAGAGAGAAGCAAGATTTTCTTCTAGGCAAGCTGCATCAGTCATCGTCTCCAAGGTGGAAGAAATCGCTCAGCGTCTGAGGCTGAAAATAAAGAAAAGAGCTGCTGGTTTGTTGAAATTAGAGGCCCTCAAGGAAGGCAGGAAAGGGATTTTATCCATTGAGGCAGAGATCCTTGAGGTCACTCCATTTTTCCATTTGGTTGAGATGAAAAAGTCAAATGGAGATACATTGGAATATCAGAGCATATTGAAAGAGGAAATTAGGCCTGCTCTTAAGGATATTGTTTGGGTTTGGCAAGGAGATCAGCAACAACAATCACAGCCATCAGAGGACCAGGTACAGATGCATGACCAACCGCAACAACATCCACATTTATGACACATTCTCAATTTTGAATATCTGAAGTTTATTGACTGTTGGTGTATTACATGGTACGCCCCTCTTGCAATTATGTAATCTGTGCATATTTCATGTTGCTATGACCTTATAGTGAAATGCAAGGAAATTATAGTTGTCTCATATTTGGCAGGTAATGTACAGCAGCCATCTAGTTTATGATTCAATTTTTGTTTCCTGATTTGCAATTTTTTTAGAATTTCCCCAATTACTTGAATACCATATTCGTCTTTTAACTTTCTATGGGGGTTTTTGGATAGTACTTATAGATATATGCTATGAAGTTTTTAAATAAAATTATGACACATAGAGGAAGTATTTGTTTAAGTAGTTAAGAATATGATACTGAGTTATAAGAAATGGCTGCATGTTACATTTTTGTTGAGTTTTTACTCAAGTCTTGTCGTTACATTTGATTAGTTTTTCGAGGAGTAGCATGTGAAGTGCAAGTTCAAAGGTTATCAGCACATGTATATGTAGCTAAATTAATGATCTATGACACAAGAAATTGTAATCGTCCACAATGATACAAGTTGCAGGATATCAGGTGTGGTTTTTTCTTTTCTTTTCTTTTTTTTTTCCCTTTTTTTTAGTACTAAAGGTACACTCTAACTAACTACCAAAAACTAATCCATCCAAAACCTAGAGACGACGGAAATTAATATAAGGTTTACTTGATAAGAATGACATTGGGATGGCATAAAGCAGAGGAGTGAAAATTGGCATGTATATGTTAACATACAATTTCCCATTTCCCCATTTTCACTTACAGGTGGGCCTTTATGGAAGTTACAAATTCTGTTGTCCTTTTTATATAGTTGGAGTGGTTATTCAAATGAAATTGAAAATGCTGGTCAGTGCGAACCTCGCTAAATTGTTATGAATCTTGAATTTGATAAAATTGAGACAATAAACGATAGATCTGAATAGCTCATATCCAATTTGTCTTGAATTAATCATAAAAAAGATGAATGTGTAGCCCGAAAAGATGCATGCATGTGTCAGAAGACATTGTTGTTGATTTCTTAAGCTTTGATTACAACTTTCAGAGTTCACATTTGGCAATCATGGGTTACTAATCAATAGTCCTCGTAGTCGAAAATGCAGAACTAAGAACTCTTTCAAGGTAATCATATTCTTCTAGAAATCAGCATGTGAGATTGAAAAGCCTAAAATTTATTCTTATTTTACATGTGAAATTCAACTCCCATACGTTGCAAACAAAATCACAACATGATTGGAATGCCAGGGCAAAATATTAACGAACAATGGTGATTACAACTAACGTAGAGGATTGATGTTTATTTGAAATAGTCGTAAGATTTGATATTCTGTTGTTAATATTTGGATCAAATATCGATTCACATGATCGGATTAAGGAGATTCCCGATAGGTTTGGGTCTTCTGAAATTGTTGCTTAGTATGCTAAATCTGAAATCCTTATAGCTCTGATGATACTTTCCAAATTTCAGATATAAATTAAGTCCATGACGGTTACATTGATTGTATGAAAAGGGACTGTCAAAGCGTACTATGAATTTAACAAAACAATTGACCATCGTTCCTTTGGGACATCCGATCAACTTGGAATAATACAAAGATTAGACAGAAAAAAAAATAAAACAATGATTACAAATTGCTTAACCATTAAGACAAAGATGAAGGTTTAATAATATCAAAGGGCACTCGTGAATCTCATAATCCTTTTGTTTCTTTTTGTACGAATTGATTGGTTTGCTTCAAATTACTCCTTAACAACACAGCACTTGCATCCACAATCAAATAAACATTGTTCACGCGCTCATATGATCTCATCGTGATTCGCTAGATCCTTACGGCTGGAGAATTATTAGAGTGATTATAGTTATAATTATATTTTTTACCCGTGATCGCACAGGAAAATATAAAATCAGCAAAATACGAAGCCCAAAATAAGTAATATAAGTAAATTCAACATAATATTCATAAGCATTTTTTTCCAAATTGACTTCCTACCGAATTCATATTATAATAGTCATTTCCATCTAAAATATAAATCATATTTAACTAATTGCACAAAAATCAAGAAAAATAGTTTTACTCATTAAATTTATTAAAAAATATATTATTTTCCAATGTTACCTCTATTTAAGGCATTACATTTAAAGTTTGTTATTTCTATTATATTTAATTGTAGATATGGGTAAAACAGGAAAAAAAATTAATACTCTAGAAATTATCAAATGGGGTATATATTTTAAACTAAAAAAACTTTTGAAAAAAAAAAACCTACATTTTGATCCGGTAGGGGTAGATTTGAATGATAACTCATAACATTATTTTTTTTGTCCCTATATATGAACACATGCAACTTTTTAACCATGAGCACGTCTATGAACATCATATTTTATCCGACCTATTTAACAAAAATAATAAATATGTAAAAATAAAAATAAAAACCTCTTTTAGGGTTCATACAAAAAATAATAAAATAAGTTCATAATAATCTAAAAAAATTATTCCTTAAGAGATGAAAAAAAGTTAAATATAAAATATTTTTGGGTTATCTTAAAAGATTTTAAAATATATTTTAAAAATTATCCCTTAATATAAAGAAACAAAAATCAAAAATAGAAATCTAAGAATTATCTTTTCAAATCTTAAAAACCTCCTTATCAACAAGATTCAAAAAAAAAAGATAAAGTAAAAAAAAAAGAGAATTAAATCATTTAAAATTAGGTTAATAGAAAATAATAATAATAAATCTTTAAAAACCTAAAAACATAGGATTTTAATAATTTTTTAACATAAATAGGAAATCAAGATGTTATCCATCTATAATTATTATCTTTAAAATTTAAAATATTTCAAATTAAAAAAATATATGACTAGCTTCTCTATGAATAGAGGATCTAAAAGCAAGAGAGGAGAATAGGAGAGAGTCCTAAGACAATAAAAAAAACTTAAAAGTGTTTTGGTAGAGATAAGGGGAAAAAAAGCAAGGAAACTCCTAGACACAAGTAATCTCTCATCTTATATTATCTCCTTATAAGTACTTTATGTATTTCTTCTTTCTTTTAATTTATTCACATCTACAATTAACATGGAGAATCCACCCTGAGCCTAAAACCTTTGACTTCTTTTTGCGCTGCATTCATGAAGTATGTAAGTTTGTGTATGGGATATCACAATAGTGAGATTAATATCCAACGCCATTTGTCTTCTAGTGGTTGGAGCATGACGATACTTTTGATAACATGAAATACTAGTGACGCAGCATTAGCTTCGTGATATCATGATTCTGTCTATGAATTTCCCCTTTATTGTTAATAGTGTTTTTCACAGCTTCATTTTATCTTCAAATATAAAAAGAAAGGTACTCCTCTCCTTCTTTTATAGTACTTTCAATTCACATTCTAAGATATTTTATATTAATTATACACATATTAAAAAAATTACTTTTTCACCTAAAATTAATGACAAAAGTAATAATATTTATTATTTTATCCTTATTAAATATCTCATTCTATTATTATTATAGAGTTATAAATAAGAGTTAGGGAAAAACTAAAAATATGGGTAAAATGGGAAGAAAAATATCTAATACACTATATTTTAGACTAAAATTTTGTCAAACAAAATATTCTATAATATCAATCGGAGAGAGTATGTACTCTTTTAATGAAATTTGCCATGAAAGATGCTAATCCCTCCACGAACATATAGGGAGTTAAAAGGGATTGAGAATGATGCCACCACGTAACCTAAATGATTTTTTTTATTTTAAAATAACCGCGAATGATGCTTATGCAGCCACAAATTTAAATAATTTTTTTTATTTTAAAAAGATTGTGAGTGATAAATTTAAATTTACTTTTTATAACAAAATATTTTTCACTCTAGACATTTTCTTAAAGATATATAAAATACATCTTTCGTAACAACTATTTTTTTCTAAAAGGAAAAATGATAATAAAGAATATTTTTTTTTACATAACTTAAAATACTCAAATTAACATTCGAACTCGTGGACTTTGATCCCTCCTAAGGTTATGTAGGCCCTAGGATTTCATTTTAGGTCAAGTCCGCTCTATAAAAAAATATTATATTTTCTTTTTCATCTAATTTTTCTTTGGGTTTAGTAATAAAATATTAATAATAAAAATAATTTATTTTTAAAGCCTATTTAATAAAGCACAATAAATTTAAGGCAACTGCTCTTTTAAACGAGTGGCGTAGAGTGCCTAACACCTTCCCTGCACACAACCGACTCCCGAACATAACTCTTTTGTTTGTTTGTAGACTATTATTTCCTACATCTTTGGGTTTTTCAAAATTTTTATTTTGGTGGCAACTCTATTTTTATCTTTTCCATTTTTTTTGGGGATAAAAATCGGGTGTGACAGCTTGGCAACTCCACTTGGGACATTAATGAGTCAAGCCCAATTAAATTTAGTATTCTTAGTTAATAATTAGGCCTTACCTTTTTTCTCATTGATTTTTTTAGTAAACGAGTCCTTGTTAATTTATGCACTTTACCTTTTATTTATTTATTTGGTCATATATTTGTTTATTTATTTATTGCTTTAATATGGGAAATTTGGGTAGTTAGTAGAATGCTCCCCTCATACACTATGCACCAACACATAACCTCACACACTTATTGAGCTCTATACCCGGGTCTATGAATACCTTAAAGTAGTGAATTTTATAATGGTGTCCTTGAGATGGCTAATGTTCCCAAGAATTCACTATGAAGACTTCACTTAGATTGTTACCTATTTTTTCAAAATTTAATCTTACGAAGAGGTAAGCTCTCATAATATTAGATTTGATAAAATAAGATTTTCATCCTCAAGATGAAAGCAATCTGGGACCTGTTAGAAAATTAAAACTATCTTAAAACTATGCACGCTTAGAAACACCTTGACCCAACCTAGTAAGATAGATCTCAACCCTTTTTATTTATTTATTTTTTTCAAAACTTTATTCAACATAGGACACGGGGACGTATCCATAAGAATATTTTTTTAAAAAAAAAAGTAGATTAAAATAAATACATTAAGAATGTTCATTAGAATACTTATATTTTAAATAAAAAGAACTTTACCCACATCATTTACTAATCATTTTCATCAGCTTTAGGAGAACAAGTGATTTGCCAGTAAAGTTAGCGTAAAATTAAGGCACAAGAAGAGTCATGAGTTCCAATCCGATATTGTACAAGGGAAAAATGATTAGAATAGAGATGAGTATGGAATCAGTCGATTCTTTAAAAGAACTATCTCGATATATAAGAGGGGATATATGTCTAGACTTCAGGAAAAGATATGGGGATATTTTGGACCTATTGAAATTACCAACTCAAGGATCTACACTTACAATATTGGGATGACACTTTGAGGTGTTTTACATTTCAAGATTTCCAGATTACCACAACATTAGAAGAATATGGAGAATTCCTAGGACTACCCTTAAAGGAGAAAGTTCAGGTATATAGATATCCAGGGAATCTACTATCAAAAAATGCAATAGCAACACTTTATGGGGATTAACATGAATGAAATGCAACTGGAGTGGACAAAAATCATGAAAGGGGTTTCCAGAACATTCGTTGAGAGTCATCTAAAGACATTGGCAGAACAAAGACAGTGGACGATTTTTAGCAAAATTTTTGCATGGAAATTTATGGTATTGTCTTATTCCCTTTCTCAAAAGGGATCATTGACTTACACGCCATCAATGTCTTTCACATGATCTATTATCACCTTATTAATCCGGTTCCAACAATCCTAGTAGAAACCTACATGACCTTAGGCTATTGTCATACTATGGGAGGGGGACAATTGAAGTGTTGTCTACAATTATTGAATGTTTGGATCATGAATCATTTGTATGGGAAAGAATTCTAAAAAGAAATGAGGTATGACTCTTCCAGTCCACATGCCACCTTCAATGAAAGGGAAGGTAAAGTGAAGATGGGTCAAAAGCGTTGGATGGAAGTTTTTAACCAACTTCAAGCAAACAAGGTCTTTTGGAGGCTAGCATGGTGGTGCGGAGAGAAAAAAATACTTCAATGTGGGAACTTCTTAACCATGTGCTATTGTTAAGACAATTTGCTTTTGAGCAAATAGTACCTCCAGAAAAATTAATCAAAAAAATCCATTTCTTGCACAATGATTTAACAACGAATTATGGCCAAGAAGAAAGTAGTGCATGGGACAAGATCACATACAAAGGAAGTCTTGAACTAGGAATACGAGTGACACATGATACAAACAACTATCGAGCCTAGTTAATGGAAAGAATTAAAGGGCTAATCCAGTCTTTACACCTCTCAACATTTTACTAAGTAGTAATACAACAGAGGTAGATAAGGAATTAGCTAGAAGTTTGGAAAAAAAAAAAGAAGAAATAAAGAAGTTGAAAGAAGCTGGTTGTACAAATAGAAAAATGGTGATCTCTTTGCAAACAAAATGCGTAGACTTGATGAATCAAGTAGAAGAGATAAGTAAGTAGAACAATCATAAAAGATACCTTGAAGTGAAGAGACTAAAGGAGGAAAACTCGAGACTTCAAGCGCAAAATCAAGGAGATTAATAATCAAATGGAAGAAAATGACCAGAGGATGCAGAATAATCGAATTAGGTTGATGTATGTCATAAAGGAAAGGGACAAATTTGAAAGAGAATTGCAGACTCTCCATCCATTGGAAGGCCTATAACAAGGAATGGAGGTACTCACTAAGAAACTAGAGGAGAAAACAAAGGAGTTAACGACCCATAGAAAAAGCTTGACAGTCACAGTTTAGAGGGTGTTAGAACAATTAAATTAGCAAACTAGAACGATATAGGAAGAAATGAGGAGAACTAACTATTGGAAGGGTCGTGTCGAAAGTTTGATTTTGTTAGCAAATGAAATGGTCCCAAAATTTTCAGAAGCTTATGTGCAAGTAGAAAGCATGATCCACCCCTTCAATACCTCTGATGAAATTACGAATTTTCTTTCATTATGTAAAGAGCTTGCGGTAGGATTGAGGAATGTAACTCAATTTCTGTAGAATAAATGAACATTCATTTCTTCAATGAATTATGTATCTTTTATTGAATAAAAGTTGCTTGAAGATTTATGCACAATATCATACTAGACACTTTCAAAAGGACATCAAGTGGTAAGGGGTCCAATGCATCTATTGCTTGATGATCAACCTTAGTCAACTAGAGAAACGATAAGCTTCCTGAAAGATTAGGGGTCCTTGTGTCTCAAGATTTATATGCTAATTTTACGTACTAGGCAATTCACTATAAGACAAAGATAACAAATAAGTAAAAAATTAATAGGAAGAGGTCTAATATCTATATCACTTAACAAATAAAAATATATAGGTGTCCTACGCACTTGAAAATTCACTAAACAAAAAAAAACTATCTATTCTTAACAAAAAAAAATAGGACATCAAGTGCACTAAAAAATATCTTTTCTCCAAGGACATCAAGTGGTAAGAGGTCTAATGTCTCTATTGCTTGGTGGCCAACTTTGATTGCTTAGAGAAACGATAGGTTGCCTAGGAAGATTAGAGATTCTTCCAAATATTCATAAATTAATTTGATAAGTTAAAATGTTACAGACAATATTGAGCCCAAGGAAAAGCAACCTAACCAGAAGCCGACAGATGACCAACGATAGTACAAATGGAAATCAAAGAAACGAGGCTGAGACTACTGCTTTGAGTGAGCAAGTATCCTCTATGGAAACTCAACTAGGTGAAATAATGAAACTTCTGAATACCATTTTAAATAATGGTAAGGCGGCCAATGCACTTAACCCTCAACCATTCAATAGTCAAACAGAAAAAGACCCCCAAAAGGATACTGAGAAAGGGGAACAGTCTCCTCAGATAAGGGAAAACTCTAACAATGAGACCACAAAAGCCCATGAAAAGCCAGGAGAGGACCACACTTATATCTTCCAAATCTCACCAACGCTTGCACAAGACCGAGAATTAAAAGTGGAGCTTGGTGAAGTAATGGATCAGCTGAAGGCCCTCCAAGGATGGAATATGTGAGGATCTGTGGATTTACAAGAACTATGCTAGACTCCAACAATAATTGTTCCCAAATATTTTAAGTTACCTGACTTTAACAAATATGATGGGACTAGTAATCCAATGCACCATCTAAAATCTTACTGCACGAAGTGTCAGTATAGTCCGAAGAGGAAAAGTTTTTAATGAATTTCTTTTCTAAAAGTTTGACTGGACATGTGCTGACTCTTTACATACAACTGGATCATTCTAAGATCCATGAGTGGAATGATCTCACTAATACATTTATGAAGCAGTATAAGTTTAATCTTGATATTGCCCCGACAAGGGAATAGCTGAAATCCATGAGTAAGAAAACGAATGAGACATTCAAGGGCTATGCTCAGAGATGGAGAGTGTTAGCCTCTCAAGTCCAGTCCACTATGTCATCTAATGAATTCTGCTCATACTTTATCCACACATTATCAAATCCTTACTATCAATATATGGTGGGGGCTAATGTCAAGGACTTTTCTGAGTTAGTGACAATAGGGGAAAGGATTGATACAGATATCCGTCAAGGAAAATCCCCTACTTGTCAGTGCAAGTAACATGTGAAAAGGTCACGATACAAAGAAGAAGGAAGGAAATGTGAATTATGTGCAGCCAGTGAGGACACCTCCTAATGGATAAGCTGTCTCTTACCAGTTAAATGGGAGGAACCCCAGACAAATGCCAGCAACACCAATACCCAATAGATGAGGGCAGGTTAAAGGACGGAAAAACACACAAACCAAAGATAATCGCCCATGGCCTGATTTTGGCATGACTAATGCAAAGCTGTACCATAAACTTTAGGAAGCTCAATTATTGGGACCACGACCCTATAAGCCAGTTTTACCATCATTTCCAGCTTGGAATAATCTTAATATGACATGTGAATATCATATGGGTGCTCCTGGACACTCCATAAAAGATTATGTGACATTTAAGAAAAATGTATTAAACTTGGTCAATGCTAATCACGTCCAACTCAAAGCTAACGAGAATTCAACCATCACCAATAACCCTCTCCCCAATCATCAAGGACAAATAAATGTTGTTGAAGAAGAGTCATGCCCTTCATTCCTTATCACTTCAGGGCAAGCTGCTTAGATCATGATGTTTGATTGATTTTTCTTTGTTCTTCCTCTTATATTTTCTTCTTGCTTTGAAGTTGTTAGTTTAAAATATCTTTTTCCTTCTCAATTTTGAATTCACTTTCATAAAAACATCATATGAATAAAATCTGGTTTCTTTTTCTCTCTCTCTCTCTCTCTCTTCAATCCTTCCTTATTGTATTGACTTTCTCAAAGTTCTTTCAATCTTTTCTCACTATTATATTATATTTGTGTAATGAAATAGCACCTTCATGTAAGGAATATAAAACGTCATTAACGACATTGGTTAACACTCCACATGACATCTGGTCAAGCATGAAAGACAATGGAGTCTTTGTTAGCTGTTTTCCTCACAGGGCGCAATGTCACCCTAATTAATGTGTTTTATGATATATATATATATATATTTCCTTCTTCTTTTTTTTTTACGTGAAACACACATATAAAAGTGAGGAAATGAAGAATGAGTTTAGGAATCAAAATGACACATTTGACACAGTACATAAATTAGGGCAAAATGCAACCATACTTTTTGTGCTTCTTAAACGAGTATCAAATACAAATGATAAAATAATAAAAAAAATCAAGGCAATAAGAAAGTCTTATACTTCCACTTGAATTGGGGCAAATAGGGAATTGTGACTTATAGTAAGCACAATGCCATGCAAAGAATTTTTGCCTCTCCGATCATCCTTTCATATTAGGGCAGGAATGAAATAGCTTCAGATGATCAATGAACATACATTTTACACGCATTGTATATTAACAATTAAAACCATGTAATGGCAAGCACCCTCAAAAACCAATAACAGCTGGCACCCTTTATTAAAGCCCTATAATGGCAGGTACCCACAAAACCCACTAACGACTGGCATACTCTATAAAAGCCTTGTAACAATAGGCACCCACAAATCCCAGCAATGGCTGGCACACTTTATTAAAGCCTTGTAACAGCAAGAGCCCTTAAAGCCAAGTAACGGCTGGCTCCTTCTATAATAAGCCCTGTAACAGTAGATACACTCAAAGCCTAGTAACGGCTGGCACACTCTAGAAAGCCCTGTAATGGCAGGAATCCACAAAAGTCCTACGAAGATAGGCATATCACTACCATCAAAGCCCAGTAATGGCTGGCACACTCTAGAAAGCTCTGTAATGACAGGCACCCATTAAAGTCATATAAAGATAGACACATTACTACCATCACAGCCAATAACAGCTGGCACATAAAGCCATGTAACGGTTGGCATCCACCAAAATCCTACGAAGATGGGTATATCACTACCATCAAAGCCTAGTAACAGTTAGCACATAAAGCCCTATAACAGCAGACATCCACCAAAGTACTACACAGATAGGCCTATCACTACCACCAACTCCTAACTCCGGTTGGCACCTATAACCCTATAACGGCAGGCATCCACTAAAGTCCTACAACAATAGACACTTCATTACCGCTAAAGCCTAACTTTGGATGGCACTATATATCTTTTTTTATTATTATTTTATTTCTTTGATGTCCAAACAAAATACATGTTCTTATCTTCACCAGTTCCTAAGCTTTGAATATCACATAACACTATCTTCTCACTTAGCAATCAAGTGAAGAGCGGCAAATCATCAACATGATATTTTGTTTGGCCATCCATACTTGTTTGTTTGAGTTAGGGGTTTGGTACAAAATTGGAAAGTCAAGTCATTCACTACATCACATGAAAAAAAAAATAGTCATCTTGGTTCTTAGCCTATTTAGTCATAAGTTCAATTGAGACATTTTCGTCACGAGAGCATCACCTTGGATATACACCTAGATTCAAAAGATATGGCAGCCAAGTCATAAGTCATATGAGAAAATAAATTTTGAACTTCACTATTTGATTTGCGGAAGATAGAAATATTTTAGCAAAGTGAACAAAAATACTTCTAGAAAAAAACTCTATTGGTCATCGCATGGATACAATAAGACATGATTCAAGAGGAGTTGAGATTAAATAGTAAGAAAACACATATCCCATAAAGGGCCTAGAAAGATACACCATCACTACTAGTCAAATTAAGTGGAGATCCTCTATATAGTTGAAAATTCTAGTTGATTTTAGTGTACTAAGATAAGTCAGGAACTCCTAAATATATTCAAGCATGATCAGATCTATAGAAGAACCAACAAGTTTCAACACAATTGACAAATAGTTGAGTCCTTTAAACATGTCGTCCAGGGCTCAATTCTTGGCCGTATGAATAGAAAAGACCTTGTTGGAAGAAGTAAAGCCCACTTTGGTGATCTCTATGCCTCGAAAATTTATAAAAGTTAGCAAAAGAGAATGGGATTTTATATACCCATATTAGAGTTATAATAGAAATTCTTGTCTGGACTTATAAAAATGTATCTTGAGGAAAATGAGTCAGGCTGGAAAAACTCTAAAGGGAAATAAGAGGAACATAAATAAATAGATACAATCCACTCCGCTGGCTTGAGCTATGCTTAGTAACCGAGGGATTTCACCAAAAAGTATTGTCCTTCATATCAAACGGTGTGGTATAAACTATAAGTGTACGAAAAACATATTGGTGCAGCAGATTATGTAAGCTTGAGTAACCAAGGTTCTGCATCACCAATATTTTATCTTCGTATCAAAAGAGCACATAACGGCCCAAGAAAAGTAAAAATGTCCCCCATAAAAGTGAAGCACAAAATGTGCGGAGAAACTAAGAGCATCCCTAATGATTTCATTGCACCAAAGTATAGATCTAGACAAGTTTAGAATTACATGTTACTCTAGATGGGTATGCATTATTCTATTCTTACTACCTAACTCTACAATTATCTAAGACTAGCAAATAAGATATTGAGTTCCTGATTATTTATACACACTGGAGATACTAGATATTGCTCAATAATGTAGAGGACTCAAGAATTAGGTAAAGTGATAGGAAATCCTATAGTCAGGTCTGATCAAATAAATTAATTTCAAATAACAAATAAACTGACTCTTGAAGATCTCAAGAGTAGTGACTAAAGCATAGTTCATATGTGGCATATAGAAGTACATTTTTCAAAACTTTCATTTTCCTTGGTTAGGTGTTTCTGTCAACCACATATCAAATATTCATAGAATCCTTGTTGAAAAACATACATGACTAATGACTTGGTGCTTAATATCAAATGATTCCATACAAGGTCAATCACCGTAACCTAATCAGATCAAGGGTAGTCTAGTCACTTCATTCATAATTCTCCCAAGGTAGGTCAAATGCATAGTCTAGTGTTGTTAGGAGAGATTAAGTCGCCCATTTGCATTGTATGATTAGTCTTACAAAATACGTGTTCTTATCTTTACTTGTTTCTTAGGAAAAATCTTAAAATTACATTTTTTTCACCTTCACCTAAGAAAACAAGTAAAGAGAGACAACTATGAATACCGTATTTTATCCGACCCATTTAACAAAAATAATAATACGTAAAAGTAAAAAAGAATACCTCTTTTAGGGTTCATACAAAAAATAATAAAATAAGTTTATAATATTTTAGAAGATTATTCCTTAAGAGATGAAAGAAGTTAAATATAAAATATTCTTGAGTTATCTTAAAAGATTTTAGAATAGATTTTGGAGATTATCCCTTGATATAAAGAAACAAAAATAAAAGAATATAAATCTAGGAATTATCTTTTAAAATCTTGCCAACATCCTTATCAACAAGAATAAAAGAAAAGATAAAGTAAAAACAAAAAAAAGAGAGAATTAAATCATTTAAAATTAGGTGAATAGAAAATAATAATAATAAATCTTTAAAGACCTAGAAAATAGGATTTTAATAATTTTTTAAAAAAATAGGAGATCAAGATATTATCCATCTATGATTATTATCTTCAAAATTCAAAATATTTCAAATTAAAAAAATACATGGCTAGCTCCTCTATAAATAAAGGGTCTGAGAGCCAGCGAGGGAAATTTGAGAAAGCTTTGGGACAATAAAAAAAAACCTAAAAGTGTTTCCTTGGAGATAAGGGGAAGAAAATTAAGAGAACTCCTGTAAAGACACAGATAATCTCCCATCTTATATTATCTCCTTATAAGTGCTTTATCTATAATTAACATGGAGAATCCACCCTAAGCCTAAAACCTTTAACTTCTTGTTTGCGATTCATGAAGTATGTATTTTTTTTTTTGTGAAACTTCATGAAGTATGTTTATTTGTGTATGGGATATCACAATATTGAGATTAATATCCAAAGCCTTTTGTCTTCTAGCGGTTGAAGCATGATGATACTTTTGATCAATGTTAAAAAAATCAGACCAAACACTAAACCAAACAAGGTAATAGTTCAAGATTCAATGGTTGGACTGGAATCGGACCGGTTTTAATTAATACGTATCATAAAGATTAAAATGATATATAAATAAAAGAAAAAGAAAAGATTGAAGAAAACAAAGAAAAACAAAAACCATTTGACACTTGAAAGCTCCACATTATTCAAGTTTTAATAAAGTAGGTGTGTTGAGGCCTATATAAAAATAGTTTTATTGGTCATGTTAAAAGAAATATATTAGGTATCTTTGAGATATCTTAATGGGTTTGGAAGTCTTTTTTTTTAGGCCCAGAGTTATAATTTTTTTAAGTAAAAAACAAAAAGAGCCAAACTGGTTCTGATCGGTTCTTACCGGTTTTTGACCTGTTTTACTGGTCATTGACCGGTTCTCTGAGAGATCGATTCTGCGTGAGTTCCAAATCGGACCCTAGTCTAACCGGTTGAATTAGCTGGTTCGATCCGACCGATTGAACCAGCCGATCCGGTCCGGTCCGGTTTTCAAAATAGTGCTTTTGATAACATGAAATACTAGTGACACACCACAACTTCGTACTACCATGATTCTGTTTATGAATTTTCTCTTTATTGTTAATAGTGTTTTTCACAACTTCGTTTTATCTTTGAATATAAAAAGAAAGCTACTTCTCTGGTTCTTTTATATGTACTCTTTTATTGAAATTTGTCATGAAAGATGCTAATGCCACCATGAATGTATAATGAGCTAAAAAGGGACTGCGAGTAATGCTTATGGGCCACATATTTAAATAATTTTTTTATTTTAAAAAGATTGCGATGCCACTAGGATCAATTTAAATTTACTTTTTATAACAAAAAATTTTTCACTCTAAACGTTTTCTTAAAGATCTATAAAATACATCTTTTCTAACAACTATTCTTTTCTAAAAGGAAAAATGATAACAAAGAATGTCATTTTTTACAAAACTTAAAATACTCAAATTAACATTCGAATTACGTGGACTTTGATCCCTCCTAAGAGTACATAGGCCCTAAAATTTCATTCTAAGTCAAGTCCGCTCTATAAAAAAATATTATATTTTCTTTTTCATCTAATTTTTCTTTGAATTTAGCAATAAATTATAAATAACAAGGATAATTTATTTTTAAGGCCTATTTAATAAAGTACAATAAATTTAGGATAACTACTCTTTCGAACGGGTGGCATAGAGTGTCTAACATCTTCTCTATACACAACTTTTTTATTTATAGATCATCAATTCCTACATCTTTAGATTTTTCAATAATTTTTTCTTAAAATTTTGACAATGACTTCATTTTTATTTTTTCCATTTTATTATTTTTTTTTGGGATAAAAATTGGGTGCGACAACGTCTTATCCAAATAGTTATCCCGGAAATACAAGCAACTATATAAATATTTCTGAAATCATTTAAAGTGATTTAATTTTCCTTTTTTTTGGGTGCCAGTATTTAATTTTCCCACTTAAAAAAGGGAAAAGTAAATGATCTTTTAGATGGATAAATGGAGGCACGTGATGATGAATATAACTATAAACATTGACCTCCAAGCTTAATCAGTTCGGTTTTCTCTAGTCCTTTTTTAAAGGCAGTACGATACTGCTTTCAGTCTTGGTTTGTTTCACCAGTTCTTACAACCCTATATAAACCATAATACAGTTACATATTACTCGTTTTAACACAGGCAGTACTAGAGGGGTAACATAAATTATTAGGATTAGCAAAAACACTTAAAAAATAAAAATAAATAAAAAGACATGTCATTACAAACGTCTTGTAAGTCTAGCACCCTGCCATCACCCAGACACTCAACTTGTGGCAAATAAAAAAAATCATATCCTGTGACATCCTCATGCGACTGTGAACTAAAGATACCAAAAACAAGATGAGTCAGAAAGATAATGTCATCAGCAATTCCCCACTTATTGACAGAATATCTGAAACTTGTCTTGACACATACTGAATTACCAATATTTCAGAGTATGTCTATAGCTGTCAGCAGTTTCCACTTGCCACTATCCTTTTTCACAAGTTATTTTAGTAAAAACGTTGCTTTTTGGTTTATTTTCAGTTTTACTTTGTTTTTATTTTAAGGAGTATTCTCATGATTCCAGGTCAAGGTCTGGAATTAACAGTATACTGCGATGCTTTGATCTCAAGATCATTTCTCAAGACACCCATAACCAGTTCCTCTTCTTAGTTTTGTTTTGCTACATCTAAAAAGACGTTCTGACTTCTGACTAACTGATGCAGAAAAACTGGATATGGAATACGATTAGACATAGATAAAGTTGTTTCAATGTATATTGTTAAATGCTCCTAAGCACAAGACATGATATATTGTGTGTATGTATGTGTAGAAGATCCAATCAGTGGATTTTTTAAAAAAAAAAAACACACATACTCATTATATTTTTTCATGAAAAATCTTCTAAGAAACCATGAAAATTAAATTCCCTATTCGTTGTTGGATTTCAGAAAGTGGCTTTCACTAGCAATATTTTGACATGATTCCCAAAATGGATTCTTCCAAAATCAATTCTCAAACAAGTAATCTCTCCACCCACAAATTAAATCATAAAGCACCAAACACGTACTTACAAGTTCAGCATTGGTAGAAATTCTAGATTCTCACAGGATTATTCTTAAAGAACAAATCTATAGGAGGAGTCTAGATTTTCTAAACTGTATAAAGAAGCTATGAATGAAGCTCTTAACGTGGAAGCAACTTGCATCCTTCCTAAGCATAATTTCAGGGTTATCTTCCTCTTCTTTTCTAGTTAGATTCTGGATAGCTTAACATCGCCAATAATTCTTTCTTTGATAATTAACATGCCATACAAATTCACAGCAAATAACCATACAGCCATCCTAACAAACCATATTAAGTATATTGCACGACTATTAACTTGTGCTAGCCCAGATAAGTTTGATATAGTCACAATTGCAAAAGCCATCTGCCTCACTCCAATCTGATAACTTGTGCTAGTTACACAACAAGGCCTTACTCTTATTGAGCTTCAATTGAAAAAGAGTGTCAGACCTCCAGTGACAGCAAATGAAGGAGGTAAAATTATTCGAAAGTGTCAATACCAATCAAGTTCCTCTGCTTCACCTGATTTCTCCCGCAACTCATGGGCCTCACGAATTGAAAAGAAACAAATATCTCATGGAAAAACAGCAATGACCTTTATTTGACAATTGGGACAAGCATAAGCAACTCAATATGCTAATTTCTGAAGACCATGACTATTTCAGTAATGATTTTCACCATTCAATCCAACTACAACGATAACAGTACCAAGTATGATACAGAGAGTTTCCAATTGACCTTGAGCTCACAATTACACACGCTATCTACATGGGACTATTAAGATGACGAAAAGAAACCAAACCCAAACCTGAAAGCTTAGTCGTTATGACGAAATTAACAATTACAGACGAACAAGGTAATCAGGTGGACCGCTTTGACGAAGAGGAGGAGGTGAGATGGTTCCAGAGATACCGACCGGTTGCCATATCGACGAAGGTCCAGAACCCAGATTCGATTGCTACCCGAACCTGCATCACCAAATTGGGAATGAAAAGACAGAATGGTTAGAAGAATGTTGCAAGCAAGTATGCAATAAAAGTAGAAATTAAAAAGGGAAAATGGCGAAACCTTGGAAAATGCAGGAATGGAAGAATCTGAGGATTGGGAGGATGAAGAAGAAGGATCGTCATCATCGAGGGAAGTGGGGTGAGGTTGAGATCTGAGGTTTCGGAGGACCAAGAATCCGGCGAGGGAAGCGGACAAGAAGATGAGAAGAAAACGGAGAGGACACATTTGGTGGAGAAGATGATGCGATTCAGAAGCGTGTGGTTGGGTCAGACCCTGAAATCAGGATTTGTAATGAAATTGAAATGTAACTCTGGAAGTAGAAAGTACTGCATGCTGTAAATCCAAACTGGTGGGTGGGCAGTTGCGTCATGTCAAATTCTTTTATTTATTTATTTATGATCAAATTCTTTTTTTTATTCTAAAAAGTTTTGTTTCGGATTTTCTACACTTCACATATTGGATATGGATAGTGTAAATGTGCTATTGAATTTTAAAAAAAATATATATTACTCCAGCATTTGTAAAAATTGACGTTTTATGATTTTTCATATAAATTAAGAAAGTTATTGAATAATTTGAAATATTATAAAATTTAATAATATTTTACTAAAATAACCTTAATTTAAATACCCTCTAAAATGAATCATTTGGTATTAATGAAAAATAAAATAGTAAAATAAGTAATTAATATTTTATTAAAATTTTAAAGTGATAAATAATGTGCAAAATCTCAAAACACCTTAAAATGACAATTTTTAAGGATAAGACGAAGTATTAAACACTCTCAAAAAAATCAGATGGCAATAGCAATCCATTGAATGATATAGAATTCAACAAACATTTGTTATGAAAGGTTTTAAAATTAAGTATTGTGGTTAAAAAAATCATATTAAAAGAATTATCTCATTTAGATTTAATAATACTTGAATCTCACCTTAAATTTTTTGTTATGAACAAATTCTTTTATTTTTATTCTAAGAAGATTTGCTTTTCTATGCTTCACAAGTTATTATTGGATATAGACGATGTAAATGTGGTGGCCCAAAAAAAAAAGGCGGCGTAAATGTGTAATTGAGATGGAAAAATAATTATTAAATACTCTTCAAAGAACTAATTGTGCCCACGGTTAGATTGAGTAGAAAAAAATTCAGTTAACTGAGATTTTAAATTTAAGTATTATAGTTGAAAAAACTTATTAAAAGAGCCACCCCTCTAAACTCGATAGTACGTAAATCTAATCCAATCATTTTTAATGTTATTGCATCCAATTTTTAACTGAAAATAAAAATGGAGTTACCACCACAATTTTGAAGATAAATTTCGAAAAACCTAAAGATATAAAAAATGATTGTCTACGAATAAGAAAGTTAAGTTTGGGGAGTCAGTTGTGTATAGAAAAAGTGTTAGGCACCCTACGCAACTCATTCAAAAGAACAATTATCCTAAATTTATTGTGTTATAATAAAAAGGCCTTCAAAATAAATTATCCTTGTTAATTGTAGTTAATTACTAAACCCAAAGAAAAATTATATGAAAACTAAAATTAATATACTTTTTATAGAGTGGATTTGACCTAGAATTGGGATTATATTTTAAAAGGTATGTATTGCCATAGTAAAAATTGATATTGCTCATATTAGTTTATACTGTAAGTGACCAGGGAAATAATTAGTATCCCTCATGATTTGAAAAAATAAAGGCTGGAAAGGAACTTTTTTTTTTATTGTTTATGGCATTATCAAATTCTAATAATGTTTATTCTAAATCATAATGATTAATGACAGTATGTAAACTATCACAAGCTTCAGGTAACCAAACGGCATAGATGTTATCGTGAGGTCCCACTACGAATGCTAACCCCTTTGTTAAAATATCACATTCCCATTTGAATTATGTGCCTCAATATGACCAACGGATTGAAAGTTTATGGACACAATAGCATGTAGGAAATTAAGCAATACATATATGGGCAGTAAAATTCATGTGATCTGCGAGTTTCCGCCAAACCTTTCTTCCTCTCATGTCTTTGCTCAGTGTAGATCTATCAAATCGAGTCATGCCGAAAAGTCTGATTTGATAAACGAGTTTAAATTTTTAAATCTGAGCCCGTGAGATTGGACCTACGGGCCGACCCGTGAATTTTTTTTAATATTTTTTTATTAAATTTTTTTATATAATTATTTAAATTAATACAACTAATTATCATCATAATTCATAAAAAATTAACATAATATTTAAATTTTATAATTTATATATCACTAATTAATAAAATAATATATATTTTTTAATATTTTAAACAATAAAAAAAAGAAGAAAAAAGAAATGGGCCGAGCTAAAAAATCCGGAATATGTATTTACTCCCAAAGTTGAGACCCGAGTCCGCTTATTTTTTTGGGTTTTTTGAGTCAGGCCGTCAGGCTTGACCTGTTTTGATGGCTCTAGCTCATCTTGCCATTTTCTTCTACCACCCTATTCTTACCATCTCTAAAAAAAATTTCTCTTTGATCATGTTTTTAGTTTTCTGGTCCTCTATTTGTACTATTTATAAAGAAGTTTGCCATTCACTTTTCTAATTTGAAATATTTTAAATTTTAAATATAATAATCATATAGGGATAATATCTTCATTTACTAATCTTTTAAAAATTAGTAAAACACATTTAAGAGATATTTATTATTATTATTATTATTATTATTGATTTAATTACTCTTCTTTCTTACTTTATATTATTTCTATATTTTTTTCAAATTATTTGAATAGGAATGTTAGCCAGATTTTAAAAGATAATCCCTCAATTTTTGTTTTTATATAAGATAATTTTTAAATTTTGATCTAAAATCTTTAAAGATAACTCATAAATATTTTATATTTTAATCTCTTTCATATTTTTGCATTATTTTCTATTGGATAATCTTCTAGGATATTATGAATTTATTTTATTATTTTTCTATGAACTTCAAAAGAGATAATTTTTTTAATTTTTATGTATTTATTATTTTTGCTAATGGGCCAGAGAAAAAACGATATTTAAAAAATTTTATAATTTAAACAAAGTTAAGGTTGGAATTTTGTAGATAAAAAATCATATTAAAAAAATTTCCTTCTAATTAGGGTCTGATTTGCCTCAAATTTGAATTCATCGGTAATTTTGGACACACGAATAGTTTGTTAAAAAAATTATATATGTAATATTTCAAGTATATAATTACGCAAAAAATAATCTTTTTCATCAGAAACATTTCTAATTTAATAATTAGGTGATTATTTATGGAGATGGTGAAGCAGTGATGGTGGACCAAGTCTGACCGATCCCAATCGAACACCAGTACGCCACTCTCATAACTCCAAATTCATGGACCATCGTTTCATGATAATTATTGAAGAGGACCGTCCCAATCAAATCCCGCTATAGAATATTCTCTTGAATCTGTGAATCCCTTCCCATTCCACCTTCCAAAAATAATTTCAAATATACCGGGGGACGTGTGTTTTTTATTCCTCGTATGAAAAATTGAACCATATCAGCCAATTTAGCTCGGTTAGACTGGAATCAATACTAGATTTGGTTTGGATGAAAAAGAAAGAGAATTCTAAAACCAGTGAGAATCAATTAAAAACCAATCAAACCAGTTGAACTAGTACAAATCGATAATGAATCAACAAAGAATTAGTTGAAATAGTTACAATTTTTTTTAATTTGTTGTTTGTATTTTTTAATAATTAAAATAAAATAATATTATTTTTTATATAAATTTTTTCTTTATATAAACATTATTATGATACATAATTATTAATAATAACACATTTATGTAACAAATAATATAAAAATAGAATATTCGTTAATTATTTTGAATTTAAAATATGATTATAGATAAATATAAACTTATTTAAATTTTAATATTAGGTTGTAAAATTTATTAATAATATTTTTTCAATAATATATAACATATAAAATTGAAAAATTATTAATTTTATTACTATCAATTTAATTACAGTCCAACCAATCATTGTTAGACCATTAAATCTTAAATCATTACTTTGACTGGTTCAATAGTCATCCAGTTTTTAATGTCTTGATTTTATTTTTCTAAAATAATTAGTATTTTAAAGAAAAAGTAGATTGTGAAACAGAAAGGAAATGCAGAGATTTAAAAAGAAAACATACCAAAGGGGTTTTCCTCTTAGGTTGAGTTGTTGGTTGATAACAGATGAACTTGTAATTCAATTATCTGAGTCCTAAGAAGGAAGCATCAAAGTAGTATAGATGAATCCTTCACTCTTTTTCTTTTTCTGCGACCAAACTGAAATAGTATTAACGCAGAAGCAAGAAGGTTAATTGGCAAAAGTAATAATGTCCGCCACTACCAACGAAAATATATAAGGTCCGATGGCCCAAGTAAGGTTTGACTAAAAGCAGAAAATGGCTAAACCAAATCAATTTTGGCCCAACCCAAACTAGGTCATTTTGGATCAGGCCATGAGTTGAATTTTTCAATTTGGAGTGTTTCAATTGAGGTACTGACCAATGATGATACATGGCTCATAAAACGCATGCTTTCTAATTTGTGTAATTGAAGAGAGATATACATAATGATATTGAACGGTTGTTGTTTCTATCTCTTTTTTACTTGAATGAATTGTGTGGATCAAAAGGATCCGAATTCAAGAATGTAATTGTGGAATCGTTATTATAATTTAATGAATTTAATCAATTTACCAACAATATAATTAATGTATCATTGAGAAAATGCATAATTTAGATCCACTTTTGTCTTTCTCCTCTCTTTTTCTCTTTTCCCGTTGTACATTTCTGCAATAATTTCTCAACAAACTCCTTTTTATCTTTCAAGGATGAAGTCACACACACACACACACACACACACACAGTAGTTGATTCTGAGGTAAGAGACCATTCATTAAGTTAAAGTGATGGGCCTAATTTGTGAAATGTCCGTGGGAGTGTCTTGTATCAATATCCATTGAACTCTACTCCACAAACTCTTTTTACCCAAGCAGATGGTTTCTTTTTCTGAAAGTAATTTTTTAAATTTTGGAAAAACATATATTTAATCCTATAAATATGTACATACATAGAAAGTATTCCTCTAGTTAAATTTGATGATTACTGCCCATGCAAATTGATCCAATTAATAAGAATGTAACTCATAATTCAAAAAAGCATGGGTTCAAATTCTATTATTGATGTAAAACTCTTATTGATAGATAATCTATGAATGTATTTGTCAACACCTTTTAAGTCGTAAGATTTGACTTGACCTTAGTTAGCCCTCGTCAATGAACTCGTATAAACTTTTTGTTTATTACAAACAACATTGATAATTAGTAATTCTTCCTCAATATGCATCTCATTGTATTTCACAATTTTTTTCCTCAGAAATTTTGTTTGTTCAATTAAATATGAGTTTCTGAGTCAAAAAAACTAAACAAGAGTTTTGGGCTCAAAAAAAATTTTCAAAAAAGTTCAAATCCAACATTTTGAATCTGTTGGCCGAAAACTTTTTCGGGACCCAACTCTACCAGCGCGGCTCTATTTTATTGATATTCATATCCTTAAGGGCCCTTATTATTACTTCTGTTATTTATATTATAAGGTATTTTATATTAATTATATATATATTTAAAAAATTATTTTTTACTTAAAATTAATGTAATAAGTACTCATATTTTCTATTTTACCCTTATTAAATTTCTCATTCTATTATTATTGTAGGGTTATAAATGAGAAATATGGAAGTATTAAAGATAGGGGTAAAATTGAAAAAAAATATCCAATGTCTTATATTTTAAATAAAAAACTTGGCATATAAAATATCTTATAATATGAACCAAACATAGTATTATTTTTGTTTTCTTTGGGCTTCTTGATATTTTGCTTCTTATGGTTATTACCTGTTGAACATTATTGTTCTTGATATTCATCTTCCATCAATTCAGGCAATTTCTATCAATTAAAGGTTCGGGTTAAAATTTTCTCACTTTTTAATTCTTATTCAAATTATCAATGTATATGATAAATATAAATATATTCAAAACTTTCCCTATCACTATGTCCTTAAATTATTAAAAATTAAAAATTTAATTTGTTATTTTATTTTTATTAATATTTTTAATTGTGTGTTTTTATAGTTTATCATTATGCATGATTTGCTATTTTTTCGTTACCTTTATACGAAATTATAAGATTGTTTAAAAAATTAGTAATAATAAATATCAAAAATAAAAATTATATCTATTAATTTGTTTTGAAAAAATTCCCCCACCCCTTCTTATATTTTGGCTCCGCCCTCGCTTCATATTCTTACCCCTTCTTTTATTCCTTTTTTTTTTTTTACTATTACTCAGTCGCATATATTTCTCCTCTTTTACAATCTTCATCATCATTTCGTTTTCATTCTTCTACCTTTCTCCCATGTGTCTCGTCATTTTCTTCTTGCCCTCTCTCCACTTTGGCCTTAAGCTTTTTCTAGCACTGAGCTCTTGTGTGTGTAGTTGTTACAACTGACTCTATATTAAAATTGAAATGATAGAATAGATTATGTGTTTTAATGAGTGCATGTGTGGTGACCAAAGGCTTAGAACTCACGCACTTAAAAATTGATGTATTCAACTGGTAAGAGAGTTATACCAACTTTATCAAAATTCTCGAATCCAAGTCCTGAATATAACTAATCCACTCAATCTATAACATAGATGATCTCTAATAGGATTTAATGAATTTTAATTTTGAAAAACTTCTCCCAACAGTATCAACCATTAAGTATTGTAAATAATGCATATATTTAAAAAAAAAGTATAATATTTTGATATAATTTAACATTTCAATTAGAGTATTAATTTTTTCTCTTGTAACATTTCTCTCAATATCTTCAATTCTAAGCATGTTAATTAATTTTCAACAAGCAAAATTCATAAGGGGTATAAATAGATCTTGTGTGAGGTTTAAGGCAATTTGCCTTAATTGCCTAAGGCCTAACACAGCCTTAAGTTCTACAAAACTCGATCCAAATTAATCTGAACTCTAATAATTTTTCAAATTAAAATTAAATAGGTTCAAGATATCAAATATACATGCATTTAAAAATTAGTACAATGCACTAATATTGCTTTGTGTTGTGCTCAATGCTTTCCCCTTATGTTAAAGTCAATTTCTATTGTTTTCAATCCACTTTAAAATGTTATGTGCCGATGCAATATTAGTGTTATACTCACAAATGTTTATACTTGTTTTTCTATATAAGTCATTTATTAATTAATTTACTATCTTTAATTATATAGATATTAATGAAGGAACAACTAATATTAACTTTAATTACTAAATGAATGTCTAATATTAACTTTAAAAAGAAAGTACTAAATACTTTTCCTCATGACAATTGCAGTCCTTTGCAGGGTAATAAGTTTCTTTTTCTTCATATATCTCCACAAACTACAAAATATGAAATTACATGTCGTAAAAATCCTCCATGAAACAACCAAAAAATGGCTAAGCTGATGTTGGATTCAGCATAGTGAATGGATCCCCGATGTCACAATATATATATATATATATGTATGTATGTAAATGTATATATATATATATATGTATATGTACTAACTACATCAATTAAATATAAAAAAATATTTATATATTTTTCCTTATATGCTTTTTGTGTTGCTTTTTAATTAAAAATTAATATGTAGATTATTTTTAATACATTATAAATTTAATTATTAATTATATATTAAAAATATTAACTTCTTGAATTTAAAATAATTTAAAATATTTACAAATCAAATTTTAATTGGATAATAACATAAAAAATATATAAATTTAATCCATTTTATTTAGCTACAAACAAAAATTGGGTGAGAACTTAACCTCAACAAGCTATGGGCCAGACCGCGGATGCGACGTCGTGCTAGCAGTACAGGTGGAATCACAGAGTAAAGGCCTTAACCTGTTGTTCCAAAGGCGCTCGAACAAAACGACACCGTTTATACCTCTTCTCTTTGCCTCCACCACCACCAGCTCATCCGTTAAGCGGTAAACTTCCACCAAAATTCCCAAATTATCCTTCCCTCCTTGGACGACTACTCTACACTCCTGCCTCCCTCTTACAGCCACGCCCTCCGCCCTCGCCACCTCCTCCACCTTCCCCAATATCTTCTCCGGCGACTCTGCCAACACGAACAATTCGCTACTCTCTGCCGCTTTATAGAACATCCCGGACAGGTCTAACCCCGACGAGAAGTTTATGATATCGAACGCATTCAATTGGATTATCTCCGTCTCCGTAGTCTTCAACCCGAACCCGAGATCATCCTCCTGAAGCTTTACCTCCTTGTACCCTTTTTTGAACCAGGGGTCCTCGAGGATCTCATCTACGGTGATCCGGGTAGCGGGATTGGCGTCTAGCAGCCGTGACAGGAACCGCTTCAACTCCGGCGACATCCACCTCGGACACCGGAATTCTCCTTTGTAAATCTTCCTGTACATCACCATGAGATTCGGGTCGTTGAAGGGTAAATACCCGGCGTTCAACGTGAAGAGGATGACGCCGCAGGACCACACATCCACCTTCGCCCCGTCGTATCCTTTCTTGGACAGAATCTCCGGCGCCACATAGGCCGGGGTGCCGCAGAGAGTATGGAGCAACCCATCGGGTCGGATCTGTTCGGTGACGGCGCTCAGCCCGAAATCTGAAACCTTGAGGCTGCCATTGTCGTCGACGAGCAGATTCTCTGGTTTCAAGTCGCGGTGGAACACACCCCGGGAGTGGCAGTACCCGACGGCGGAGATCAACTGCTGGAAATATTTCCGGCTGAGATCCTCGGAGAAGCGTCCCTTGGCGATTCTGGTGAATAACTCGCCACCTTTGACCATCTCAATGACGAAGAAGATTTTGGTCTTGGTGGCGAGGACCTCGTGGAACTTGACGATGTGGGCATGGCGGAGCTGGCTCATGATGGTGATCTCGCGCTTGATGTTGGAGGTGAGGCCGGAGGTGGTGATCTTCTTCTTGTTGAAGATTTTAATGGCGACGCTTTGGGAGGTTTGGAGGTTGCGGGCATTGTAGACCTTGGCGAAGGCCCCACAACCCAGAAGCTTCCCGACTTCATATTTACCGAACAAAGCATTGTTGTCGTCCATATCTATCTCTGGTTCGATCTCTCCCTCCATTCAGAAGCATTAGAGATCGAACTCGATTGCAGAACAATGGGAAAATAGATGAAATTAGGGTTTGGAATGGTTGGTTTGTTTGGTTACGTTAAGGTTAAGGTAGAGATGAAGAAGAAGAAGAAGGGACGTCGCTTGGAGGGAACGCAAGTTTCGGAATAAGGATTGATGTTTAAGGCAACAAAGCAACGCTAAAAGGAATGAATAATTAATCTGACTTTTAGATACGAGTCTGATACGGTACCGCACTATTCTAGGCGTATCCGTGCTTTTGAATTGATGATATAATTATAAACTGTTTTTAATGTTGTTGTTATTATTGTTATTATTATTATTATTATTATTTAATTAGAGCTTTTTTATGTTATTTTTCTTTTTACCTACAAAATATGGACACTAATGCAATGGAATATTCTGTTACTTTTACTTTGCCGTACTACAAGGGGTATTTGTATTGTAAGTATTTAAAAATATTAAACACGTGCTTGAGAATATTAGATGCGAGTGAATGTTTCCTTTGGATTATTAACCATATATATATATATATATATGTATGTATACCTTTTTTTGCCGCTATATATACCATGTAATACTGGTCAAAAAATATATATACCATTTAATATAACAAAGTATTCTTTTTAAAAAGAAAAACAAAGTATTAACATATGATAATCTTAAAATAAAAAAAAATAAAACAACTAGGCCGGAGAGACTTTTTTATTTAGAGCTTATTTTTATAATACCAAATACCAGGTAACTAAAATGAAAAATATAATTTTCTTATTTTGTCTACATAACATTTGTTATATTATTATAACTATTACTTGAATAATATTTTATTATTTATTTTTGTAAAAATTTAAATATGAAAATTAACTTTTATTTTATTTTTGCTTTCATTTTATATTTTCAAAGTTTTAACCCGTCAATTTTTTAATATAATTATTTAGTGCGTGAAACTATTATTTGGACAACAATAGAATTGGGCCCGATCCAAAACGTATACCATGTAAGGGCTGGCTGTCTTTAATAATTCAAATGTTAAAAAGAGTTTCCTTCGGCTTCAAGCAAAATGTTGCGTTTTATGTGGGAAAAATGGGATGTGGAACAGCTTCTGACAATCACCTTGTTATCAATCACTTTGACGCTCCAATTCTCAACCTAAATTTGTTTTCATGCCAACGACAACAATTATTGGTGCTCTTGTTTTGGCATATTTATCATTGCACAATAGAAATATAATCCAACAGTCGAACACTATCGTCCTATACACTGTCAAACATTAATTTAGGAAAAGATAAGTTTTTAATTATAAAATGAGAGTTTGAATAATACTTTGAACTATGTAACTCTATAGTTGGCCAAAAAAAAAAAGAAAAGAAAAAAACTATGTAACACTACTATACACACCTCACTTTATCCTAATTACGTAAGGTAGTCTAGGTGCAAAAGACACAAGTTCAAAATAAAATTTATAAGAGAGAAGTCATACTATTCATTACTTGTAAATAATGTGATTTTTTAGAATTTTTAATATGTATAATTATATTAATTAATTTCTCTTTTAGTATTATAATTATTAAGCTCAATTTTATTAATGTGCGTGAGTGTGAGTTAGTTTCTAAGTATAACAATTTAGAATTAGTTTTATTTTATTTCTAAAAAAATTCTGTTGAACTCACATTATAGATAAAAGCTCATTTTTATCAATTTCAAAGTTTCTTTTTATTAAATACTTTGCAAATAATCCTTTCATCTATCAATTTCAATGAAAAATAAAATAGACAGTGGGTCAATTAACGATTAATCTATCGCGTGAATTAATTTTTGGCCAAACTGTCGTGAATTAATTTACAACAATCTAATGCATAAAATTCTAATTAATGATCACATTTTGCTAGTAATACAAACAAACTTTTTATTTTGGTAATTTATCTAAAAGCTTTGTAAATTGTACTATCTATTATATTATATATAAGTTATCTTTAACTAAATTATACATATAAAAAAGAATATAAGTCACTTTGAACTAATTTATATATATCAAGAAAGTTTGTTGCTTTATAATATATTTTACTACCTATGGTCCTTTAATCCCCTTAAATTTTTAAAAAATTATCATAACTTTTTTAAAATTACCCTTATTTAAACTCACTAAATTCTAACTCATCTTAAGTATTTTTTCTCTGTTAATTATTCTCTATCTAACTATTTTGATTATTTTCTCTTATAATTATAAAAGGTAAATTTGGAAATAAATATTTAATTCTTTACCGATTCTCCAAAATGATTCATATTAAGGCCAACAATTGCTTCAGAATGTGACTTCGGGCGTGTTTCTAGAATGTGACTTCGACCGGAGGTTGTATAAGATAACTTGATAGTATAAAATTACATAGCAAAGAATAACATCTCATAGGATTTGGTCAAAGAAAAAAAAAACTGATAGGATAAGATTAAATAAAAATTTATTAATATTCAATATTTAGTATAACAATATAATATGTTGGATAAAATAATGTGCAACATCGGATAAAATAAAATTAATTTGTGTAACAAAAACGTCAACTACTAAAAGTATAATATATTTATTTAAAATTATTATCATGTATTAATTATATTAATTGTTAAACCATTACATAAATAAAATTCCTTCTATCACACAAATAAAAATGAAAAGAGAAACAAAAATTCTAATATGACCACAAAATTTTTTTTATTTAAAAAATAAAAATGTCATATAAATCGCCATAAAAATATTTATAGGGATTTCCAATTCGACTTGATCGAAAAAATTTTGGGGTAAGTTGGATTGGTTGGGTCCAGAAAGCTGGGCAGATCGAGGTTAAGTCACAACTCACATGGGACGATATTGGCCGATCCGGTCCAACTTTATTAGCTTAAAAAAAAAAAGGACTTTGTTTGAACATTTTATTTTTCAGGAAATGATAAAGCGATTATCTTGTTTTATTTTTTTACTATTATTTTTTATGATATTTTGTAATATTTTATTATTATATATATATATTATTATATTATTTTTAACAAAAAAAAAACTCAGAAACTAATGCATACTTGTGATGTAACCAAAAAATAATTGATATATAAATTTATATAATACAAGTATTTAACTACAAATACATTCCTGGCATTGCACGAGAAGATATTTTTTTGGATAAAATCATCTAGTGGCTCGATTAATTTTAAAATTCTAAACAAAAGATTTTTTTTACCTGAATATTTCATATATTATATATAAAGTAGAGAATAAGGAGAATCTGAAAGAGGAAAAAATAATTGAGAGGAAAGAGAATACATAGAACTAAAAGTAAGTGTCTTTTATTATCTACTAGAGGATATCTATTATATATATATAAAAGTAGAATAAAATACTCGAACCTCATACTTCCATATCATCTTTTTAGAAATAATAGTAAAGTTTGAGTCATTATTTGTGAGATTTTATGTTAGTTATTTATTATTATATCTTAAGAGTAGTTAAGATATGTGGATTTAGACTTTTAGATATTATTATAAATCAATAGTTTATATTTATCCATAAATCAATGCATGATATATTTTATACCACGTGTTTAAAAATTGTTATGATATGATGACAATCTTTTTTTTTATTGATATATGTTTATTTATGAACATGTTATATTTTTTTTATGTTTTATCCTATTATTTGTTTTATTTATCATGTATGATGGTTAAATTATTTGTTTCTAAATTGTTTCTATTGAGTGATATTTAGGAAATGTTATGATATATATGATTGCAATCAGAATTAATTTTTTTTATTGTGATGTGGTTTTTTTCTTTATAAAATCAGTATTTCTATTTGGCCTCCATATCACAATTTTTATTATATCTCAATTAGTTGTTGCCATAATTTTTTTTTATTTTTTTCATTGTCTCTTCATGTAGATGAACGTTCGTAAGGTGTCTTATGATGCTATGAGGGCTATCAATCCTCTGAGATATAATTGGTGAATCAAAGTTAGAATTATATGGTTATGAAAGATGCGCTCACATCATTTGCCAAATGATTATAACTTAATTGAGCTAGTTTCACAAAAAGTTTTACAAGATACTGATATAAGTTTTTAATGTATCATGTATATTTTGTCCTATTGTGGTCATGTTATTGTCTCTAACTTTTTTATCTTTTATGTTAAATTACGAAGATCATATTCATGGAGTGATAAAAAAGTGTTCTTCTTCAGGTTTAAGGATATATTGAAGGAGAACAAAGTATATATTATAAAGACCTTTAGTGTTAGAAATAATAGTGGTTTATATCACACCATTAATCATATATTCAAATTACATTTTCAATATTCAACCCATGTGAAATTATATGTTGATAATGGAGATATACATCCTTATGGTTTTTTTGTTTACCTCTTTTAATGAAATCCTATCAAAGAATTCAAATGATCATTTTTTAGTTGGTATGAATAGTTTTAATTATATTCAATTTCACGTTTTAGTTTGTGATATATATATATATATATATAAATTCATTTATCACTCACCAATTTATTATAGATGTCATTGGCAAGTTAAGTGGCATTGAAGGGATTGGGCAGTAAATGAAGGATGATAAGTAGTAAAAGATGGTGGAGATAATGATTGAATATAATGAGTATGTGTGTTTAAAGTTGTTGTATTAAAATCTATCTTTTTATATTATTAATAATACATATATATATATATATCTTTTTTTATATATTCATTTGTTTTGCAAGCTAATCATGTGAACTAGATTTTTTTTAATCTTTATATTTAGGAGTAATCAATTGAGCTGTACTCTATGGGGTTCATTTGCTCATGATGTGGTGAAATATATGTCATATGCTTATGTCCCACCTATTGTGGTTATCTTGCAGTGGTTTAAAATTAAAGAATTTAATGGTATATATATGTATATGTATATATATGATTTTTATTACAGAGTCTATACTTATTAGTAATTTCATGTATTCTGTTAGATTTAACAGCTATTTTAACAGTAAAGGGTGGGTAGTCAAAATTTGAAAGACAAGAGTGTTAGTTTTAAACTTTCAAAGATGATGGTGGTTATATGCATTCGATTCAAAGTTGAAGGGATGTATGTGTATTTAAGCCTCTATATATGTATACTAGATCAAATATTTGTTACGAACTTTGGCAACTATATTTTAAATTTATAATTTCATATCAAATATTAGTTACGAATTTGGCAATTATATTTTAAATTTATAACAAACTGCATAATTAATTCCAAAATTTAGTTTGAAAATTTGACTCTCCATGTATTGATGGCTAGAGTCCCTTAATCATTATCTCTAATCTAAAATTTCATTTTTTTATTGGGCAAAAAAAGATTTCATTTTATATTTTGATTCCAGTTTATTTGAACTTATTTTGATGATGTTTTAACTACAAATTTATCATACATTTGAGTTATTATATAGTTAAATTTAATATTTACTTTAAATTTCAAATTATGATAAATATTGTAATCATTTTAAGATAATTAAATTAATAATCAAATTTCAACAAATGAAATCAAATTTAGGATTATAATTAACTAAATAAATTATTAATAAAGATAACAGTTCATTCTTGCATTGAGATATATGGCAATAAAACATAAAACTGGAGTATAAATATCTGAATATTATTTTTTTAAAAAATCCGTATTTATAAAAAGAACAAAGAACAAGTAAAAATAAACACACACACTCACACATTATCAGATTTAATATATATTAATTAATTATTTTTAATCATTGAATAGATTTAAAAAATTAAATATTTTTGTAGTAATAAAACATATTTAATAAAGTGTCAGACGAATTTTGCATATATTCATTTACAATACTTAATCCAAAATTTAAATTTCGTAATTGAAATTCGCCTGTTAAAAATGAAATCTCTGTATATTCAAATTTCTCAAAGTAAAGTTCGAATTTTGTATAAAATACTTATGAGTTAATAAACAAAATTGATCTATTAGTCAGTATTTTTTAAAACTAATATATGTTAACATAAGATAATTTTAAAAAAATCATATCTTGATGTTGTGATAAATTAAAAGAAGTAAGATCAAAACTTTTTATCCATATTATAAAAGTAGAAATCCTAAAAACTAAGGGCCTATTTGTCAATTGTTTTCAAAATAATTTTTTTTATGTTCGAAAACAGAAAAACAAAAAAACCTGTTTGGTAAACCTATTTTTTATAAAATGTTCTCGAAAATAGAAAAATAAAAGAATAGAAAATTCAGAATATCTTTAAGATGTTTTGTAGTTTTTGTTCTGGAAAATACAAAAAAAGATAAAAAATACCCATCTCATTAATGGTAAAATTATAAATTTTAAATAACTCATCTAACACTTATTAGTTATAATTTTGAAAACAATTATTCAAATAGATTTTTTTATTTTCTTGTTTCCAAAACTAATTCTCGAAAACAGTTTTATAAAGCTGTTTTGAGAACAATAAAACAGAAAATACTGTCAAACAAGTCTAAGTCTTCTCATTTTCTTCTTTAAATTTCTTCACTTGATCCTTTTACATTCCTTTGATATTCTCATTTCTAGCTCTAATTGTTTGGAGTTATCAAAACTTCTGATTCAATAAAATATACATCATGTGGAAATGGAGATTTCATTCCTACTCTTTCCAAAGCTCCTGAAATGAACCAAATGGCCTAAGAGGTTTGGTGATGGGAAGATAAGGCTATGTTGTGCTCCATCAAAGTTACTATAATTGGTGACCTCTGCTCTATATGAGGACGGTGGAACTAAATGATGATAAGAGTGGAACAAGATGTCATTGGTGGAGCTGAAGGAGGATGGAATGATCAATGCTAAATTTTGGCATATGGGAATCCTAAAGGATGAGATCCAATGTAGGTGTCATAATTCATTGAAAATAAGTAATGGTATTCTCCCAAAAATGAGCTTTCTGAGTGAAAATAGGCAACTAAACTTATACCATGTGATGTGGAGATCCCATTGCTACTATTTTCAAGGCTCATGAAACAAACCAAACGGGCCCAAGAGATTTGGCAATAGGAAGATGAGTCTATGTCATGCTCCATTACCATCCTACTATCGGTTACCTCTTCTCAGTGGTGGACCTAGGACTCGGGACTAGTGGAGGTCAATTCTCTCCCTCATTAATTTGGATTTTAGAAAATAAAATAATATTCGTTATAAAAATTATTTGAGGATTTAAGTTAGTTAGTCTTTTCTCTTACATATCTGTATTTATTAAACTTAATAAAATTCTTACAAAAATTTTGAACTATATATCTAAAAAAATTGAATAAAAATGTATTCAAAAATTGAGTTTAGAGGTTAAAAAAATAAAACTTGAATTTAGTGGGGTCAAAATATCAAAATTAATGGTGTCAAAATGCTAAAACTTAACACTAGAGCATACAATTTTTTCGAGTTAAGGAGGGTCAACTGACCCCCTCTCATTTATATGTAGGTCTGCCTCTGCCTCTTCTCTATGTAGGGATGATGGAGCTTAAGGATGATATGAATTGAGGAAGAAGACATTATTGGTAGAGCTGAAAGAGAATAGAATGGTCATTGCTGAATTTTGACATATGGGTATCCTAAAGAATAAGATTTAAGGTGGGTGTTTTGATTCTATAAAATGAATCACAAGAGCCCTTAGGCTTCAACTTAAAGCTTCGAAGCAGGACTTATTGGCTATACGTGCTCCATCTGGTATAATTAATGACGTATGAACCAACAACTTTGCATGATGACTTCCCTGTATTATATTGCATACCTTATTTTCATTGACAGAATGTGGTATGCAAAATTATGAATGCGCAGTTCTTCTGCTAGGAAGCAATAATGAAGTTGTATCACTTGATGTTGAAAAAACATGTACTTCAATAATTTATAGATTATATCTCACATTTGAGAAAAAAAGTATATACTTTAAGTTAAGATGATTTGTGGATCAGATAAAGGATTGAAAGTTTGTATAACGAGTTTTTATGACTTCATTTGATTGTAGACAATCATTCAATATAGGGAGATAATAATTCCCTATTACATTAATTTTTATTATGACCATAAATAAGAGTTAGGGGTAAAATTTATGCAATGTTGGAGTGTACTTACATGACATGTTTTTGCATATGGTCAACTTTATATTTCTATATTCTGTGTATAAATTAGACATGGATTGAATAAATTAATTATATGTCATGGTAGCAATTTAAGTGACACTATATCAAATGTCATGTATAGAAAAGTATTCAATAATATAAGTTGATGATGTCTATATTATCCCTTACAACTAATGATATTTTTCTATTTTTACCAATGATTACTTTTCTTAAGATATATAATTACATAGTGCTATGTTTTTTAAAATTTCTTTATACTTAATCCCGTGCATCAACGGGTTCAAAGTGACAAGTCAAATTTTTATATTGCTATATTTTGTAAAGAACATTCTCGTACAACGCACGGGTCATATACTAGTTTATACAAGAGATGGGTAAAACTCTAAACTCTAGAAATAATAATAATCATTTAATTAATTAAATTAAATAAATAAAAAATATGACTCAACCCTAAGATAGTCTACAATCATTCATAACAATATATCACTTTTCAAAACATAAGTGCAGACAAAACAAAGAAAAGGGAACAAAAGATTAAAAAAAACAGATTTAAACATTATCCTACAAAGCAATAAATACACAACCCAATAAAAAACAGAGAAAAGAGACCAAAAGATAAAAAAGAAAAAATTAAACATGATCCTACATAGCAATAAATACACAACCCAATACAAACCAAATAAATCACATAGTAAAGCAATTCATAAACCATTTTCCAAAAGTGGCTTCCTATAGAAATAAACTATTACGCCCTCCATCTTGTTAAAAAAAGTTACTATCATATTAAAAATGACCTTAATTCATTCCATTGAATTTTCCTCTTAAGAAATAGATTAGTTGTAAATTGAACTTACAAAGAATATTTTTTACAAAAAATTCATAAATGCTTTATTATATTCTATAAAGGATCTTATATTAAGAGATAAGAAAAATTTTAGAAAAGGTTCTTATAGAAGAGGACGCAGGTAGTAATAAAACATGGCTTTTATATAGTAGAACAAAAGAGCTCTAAATAATAAGTACAAAATGCAGATAGTTTTTTTGTTGTTTAAAATTTTCTAATAAAACCATGATAAATACATAATTTCTATAAATAGATGTATGATTTTCATAGATCAATATTACATGGTCAATTTTTTTTCCATGTGCTGTATTTCATTAAAAAAATGCAATAATGTAAATATAAATATTGGTTAAAAAAGTAGTTGTAAAGAAAAAGCTTGGCAAGCAAAACGTGATTTGGGCCCAATGGCCACTTCTGGGCTCGCTGACTGCACTATGTGCTGCTGCGAATACGGGGCTCACAACATGCCCATTTTATTTATAAGGAAAATAACATTTGGGAACATAGTAAGGGTAGTTTCACTTTATAAGTTTACAAACTTAAACTAAAATAAAATAAAGTTTGAATAAAAACAAATTTCTTGTAACATGATTTATATTTAGATATTTTTTATTATAAAAATAAATTTAACAAATTGATTATAAAATAAAAATAAGTTTGTGGTATATTTCCAGCTGAAGTTTTTGAACTTTAATATCGTAAGCAAGTTAATCCTTGAACTTTCATGGACACATGGCATGACAAGATCCAAATGTAACCACGTTCCTCCCCTACTCATGCCATGTGTCCTCGACAATACTATAAATATATTTAATTAATTAATTTTCTCTTAAGATTTTTATTTACCAACCAGCGCTTAATCAAAATATTTAATTACTATAAATATATTTTATCTATGCAAGCTCAATATAATTTTTTTTGTCAAATTGAAAAATCTCATAGAAATCTAATTTGGGTCCTCTACAATACTAATAATAATGCAATGTCAGATTGAATGACATGAAAAAAATAAAAGTATATGAAATCCATTTCATTTATTTACACAAATTCTAATTTTTTTTCTCTCCATATCTTTTTTATTATATTGTATCCAATAAAAAATGGGAAAATCAGAGAGAAGGACCAAAGAGTAAAGTTAAATTAATATGAGTAGAAATTTATGAAAATTAGTTGAATGACTTGGGTCCCTCAGCATATCAGAAACATTTTTTGATGGACCAAAATGCCCTTGTGAATATTGCATCATCTCTATTTACAAGTTCTCCTACAGAATTTACAAAATTTCTTACACGGTTTAATTATAAGTATCCTCATAAATTTTCAAGTAAAAAGAAATGAGTATGATCATGACACCATCTCCATTTACAAGTACTCTAAAAAAATTTTGGACTCCTCTTAAATATGTTATAGTGATCTTCATAAATTTACAAGTGATAATAAAAAGAGGCAGGCCATGACAAACAATTCCAAGGTCTAAGGCAAGATTATTGGGAGGGATTGAAGGTATTATAACTTATCAGTCTCTTCATAACATTTTTTTAATTATTCAAATTTTATAATCAAATAATTTTAATCCTAGACTTTCAATAAATAATATAGCTGATATATTTAGTCTCTCTTGCAATATAATTGATTTCAAATAGGGTTTAAGTAAATTTAATTTTGAAAAACTTCTTTCAGCAAACATTACAAATATTATTAATAATACTCTATAAGTAATACATGCATTTAAAAAAGAATCTAATTTTTTTATATGGTTTAATATTTTAACCAGAGCATTAATTTTTTATTAACATTTTTTTCAAGATCTTCAATTCTAAAAATACATAAAAAATTTTACAGCTTCTCTTACATAATTTACAAGTGGAACTTGAAAATTACACCCATTTATTTTAACTTGTAAATTTTCAAGAGTCACTCGTGTTGGATTTTATGGGTCATTCATTGGTAGATTGGTATTTGATAAAGGTTGAGATAGTAATTAATTAATTATTTGATATTTTTTATTCAATTAAAAGAAGGGGAAGTTATCCCCTTCCTTTATAAGTTTGTAAATATTCTTTTTATTATATATATTATTATTTTTTTTATCCAAAAAAGGGGAGTTTATAATTTGAATTTTAAATTAAAAAATATAAAATGGTTCAGAGAAGTTTTCAATCGAAAATTTATCTTTTAACAGAAGTGTTACAAAAGAAAAGATACACATCTCTCAAGCAACTAGTTCTCCCATGGAAAAGAAAACACAGAAAATGAAAAACATATTAAGTCTTGGATTTTGGTGTCTTTGTTATGAAATAGTGGCTAACTTCCTCAGTGATCCCAGTCCTTACTCTGAGTGTGAGAGAGAGAGAATTAGAAGATCCAATGAATTGGGAAGGAGTTCGAAGATTATTGATCAAAACCGGTATGTATATACTCTTATTATATTACAACTTGTAGATTGTGTAAGAGAAGTTTTGAATTACTTAGAGAGACTTATAAATGAAGATAATGTTATGTTTATAGGAGTATTTTGGCGTGTTTAAAGCATTGGTCCTCCCATGAAGGATTAGGTAACTAAAGCTCAAGGCCTAACTCATTAAATCAGTTAAATTATTTTATTTGAGTTGGTAATTCCATTTGAATTTTAAGTTCAAAATTAGAGAAAGTTAAGAAGGAAGTTTATTTTTTAAAAACAATCCACTATCACAATAACCCATAATCACTATTTTTTACGTCTTGGTTTTTTGGAATAAGAGAACTCCTCTCTTTCTCTCTCTCTCTCACTCATTGTCCATGTATTCTATTCTGAATAGAGATATCAAATTAGGCTGGACCTAAAAGCTTGATTTGACATATAGGTTTCAAAATGCAAGCCGAGCCCATGGGATTTGATCTACGGGGCAGGCCTGTGGGTTTTTTTTTATTTTTAATATTCTTTATTTTTTAAAATTTTTTTATATAATTATTTAAATTAATACAACTAATTATCATCATAATTAATCAAAAACTAACATAATAGTTAAATTTTACAATTTATATATCACCAATTAATAAAATATTATGTATTTTTTATGGAAAATTACATATAGGAACCAGGATAATAAATTAATTACAAATAGGACTTGTTACTATTCATTCCTCTAATTTTATTACTCAATATTTCATATTTTAACATTTTTTTAACTAAAATTCTTCTTTGTAATTAATTCATTATATTGGTCCCTATATGTAATTTTCCCTATTTTTTAATATTTTAAACAAAAAAAAAGAGAACAGGCTTTCGGGCTAGACCTAAACAGGCCGGGCTCCAAAAGCACGAATTGTATTTTTACACTAAAAATTGATGCCTAGCTCACTCATTTCTTCGGTCTTTTCGGGTTGACCCATCGGGTTTAACCAATTTTGACAGCTTTAATTATGAAAAAACATATTTAATTTAAAGGTCTAGAGTTCAAGTCCTAAATGCAACTATTTTCCTAGGGCATTATTAGGTTCAAACTCAATATCCTTGGTTAATCTAGGATAATTCCTACTAATAAATCAAGCTCTTGGTGGTAGAGCTTTATTGTCCTTTGTGGTCGTACTCGACTTAATTCATATTAATTTGTACCCCAGTAAATTTTCATGTTGAGATGGGGTAAATTTAGAATATTAAACACTTTAAGTGAAAAAGAAAAAAAAGTCTCTTCCTGTGTGATTCGGCTTTTACTATGTGAGAACATCAATTCACCAAGAAACATTCCAGGTACAAGTTATGCTCTCTCCATAGTGTAAGTTATGTTCTTTCTCCACATTATATGGTCTATCAAAAATTATTTTTGACACACTAAAGGACTTGGGCTTTCCCGTGTATTTTAAAAAATTTCATGTCTTTTTGGGCAATGTTTGGTTTAAAAGAAGGGAGGGGAGGAGAGGAGTTTTATTGGAGGGGAGAGAATGAAATTGATTTCAATTTTCTCTTGTTTAGATTTATTGGAAGGAATGAGAGAAGAGGAATTTACTTATTTTCTCTTTATTTTTTTGAGAAATAAGGTAGAAAGGGAGATTTTTCCCCACTTATTGAATTAAATGAGGAAAAATATCAATTTTTTCTTTTCTCTCCTTCAAATCTCTCCAACTAAACAGAGGTTAGTGTATTTAATTTTCTTCACTGGTCCTTCTATGTGATTTTCCCATATATAACTGACATGAAAAGCCAATGAATGGAATTGATTTGGTCTGAACACTAGGTTGTTTCTCTTTTCGGGCTTGTTTCATTTGTTTTAAAAATATGTTAGCTGAGGAAAATGTTGAATTTAAGTTTAGAATCGAAGTTGATCACAATATTCTTTGGTTCCATATTGAACAATAGTTGTTGATCACAATATTACGCAGGATTTACACTTTGGGTGAGTCATTTGTAGTCAGACATCTATGCGATTGGGGAGAGAGTAGAGTTGTAATATTTTATGGTAAAGGACATAGTAGGCACTGTAGAACGTGAAGCTGTCAAAATCTTAGAGTTTGAATTTGAATTCAAATGTCAGCAGCATCAGTTTCCCAAGATTGATCACGAGGTCCTACTTTCCCTTACATCTTTGACCATTCCTTCCCTCTTTCTCATCGTATTCTTCATCTCAATCTCTTCAATTATTCACACTCTGCCTTTCTTGTTTTTGACTCCTTGTTTCTTCGGATTTAAATCCTTTCATGTCCAAAAACTATTCAATCAATACATGACACGCAATATTCGACATAAAATAAAAGGGGGTGCTTTGGAAGGACGTTTGTCGACAAATTCCTCCTTAGACTTTCAGTCCTTTATAGTTAGAACAGCCCAGTGGATCCTATCACAAACGGGATTGAATTCCATGTTCATTTTAAATTGCACGTCTCATCTGATCGTGCCAATGAGATTTGGACTATCCAAATTTTTTTTAATAATTTTTTCATGAAATTTTTATTTTAAATGATGCAAAATATAAAATAAAATTAATATTATAACTATCAAGTTATAAAAAATAATATTTTACTTTATAAAATATAAAATAGTAAAATATACAAATTATTCAGATGAGAAGTGCACCTAATGTGTACCAGATCTATTCTCGAGTATGTAATAAACCCATTGTAATTGATTCAAGTGGTTCAATGTTTAATTTCTTTAAACATAGTTTCAAGTTTAGTTTAAGTTGTGTATGAAGAAAATTGTGGTTGGGATAGCTTTATACCCATATGATCCAAATTAATCAAAACGTAATGTAACAATTTAAAAATACAAAATAAAGATTATTTTTCAACAATCAATTTAACTACAAAAAATAAGGTTTCTAATAAAAAAAGGTTTCAATATAAAAAAATAAAAATCATTTAAATTTAAACCATCCAAATTATATTTGGTAGGTCAAAATCTCATATTAAGAATGAGTGCACAACACTCAACAACACTTATGATACAAAATACAAAATAATATCAATATTGTAACTATTAAGCTATAAAAATTAATATTTACTTTATAAAATACAAAATAGTAAGATTTGAACAGCATGGCCAATCCAGATGAGATGTGCACCTAACGCACATCCTTGATGTGCACAAGATCCATTCCCGCGTATGTACTACATAATAGATCCACTGTAATTGATTCAAGTGGTTCGGTGTTTAATTTCTTTAAACAAAGTTTTAAAGTTTGAGTTGTGTACGAGTCGTGTATGAAGAAAATTGCAGTTGGGATAGCTTTATAACCATATGGTTCAAATTAATCAAAACCTAATGTAACAATTTAAAAATATAAAATAAAGATAATTTTTCAACAATTAATTTTTAGAAAAATAAGGTTTCTTGTAAAAAAGAAAAAGGTTTCATTATACAAAATTAAAAATCATTTAAATTTAAATCATCCAAACTAAATTTGGTAAGTCAAAATCTGATATTTAGAATGAGTGCACAACACTCATCTTTTAATGAGCACAGAATTTATATTCATTATAAGCCAAAAGGAGACTAGTTTTTTCTACAAAAGAAATTTTGAATGCTATTTCTTAGTATAATCCGTTCATTTATCTTATTATCCAATATTTCTACTCATATTAAAACTTATCAACAGGATTAAGAACAATCCAAATTGTACATAAAATAGCCAACATGTAAATATTAACGACATTAATGATTGTTAAAATTAAGTGAAGCAGTATTTTTATCATAATAAGATATCTACCTTAGGCAGGCTAAACGACTGAAGAGTCTGTTTACATGGTCACTAAGGTAACGAGGTGCAACAATATAGATATAGAAAATAAATATATATGCAGTATGTACTCATGGCATGTACAACTTATTGCCACATTTGCACCTCCATGCTTCTGGGTAGTATTCAGCAGTCACCGGAGTTCCAGGCGGCACCGGCACATGAACTGCTCTGCATGGTGTACATTTGCCACACTTGGAGCTGCAGCGTGGCGGAGTCGACCCTGGTCCACCCAGAAACCTCCGTGAAAGTGAAATCGCTGCAATTTTCTCCTCAGATTTCTGCTGCTCAGAAAAATAAATATCAGATAGAAAGTGGCATGCATATATAGTTTACAAAGTTAATGTTCTCATTAACTCCATTCGATCTGAAAAAGGGCAAACAAACCAACAAAATTTAAGTAGAAGCTCCATATAATCATGGAAACTCAAATTTCATGAAGCCAAAATGGCATTAATTATTGCTGCATCGATCACCAAGCTCTACTGATGGGAACAATATAGAGAATTGACTATGTACCTCATTCTAATGATACTGTAGAGTCTATATTATTTTAAAACACTTTACAAACACGGACTTTTATATTTTATTATTCCCTAAGAAAACAAAATTTAACCGTAACAGAATTTGAAGAATACATGTGGAACCACACGTGGGACCACCTCCCACGTGTGCTATCTTATCATGGCGGACTTCATGCATCAGAAGGATTTTACATCTTTATCATAAGAATCCGTTTGGCATATAGATGTGACTCTAAACAAATTAAAAAAATTTCAAAATAAATGTTACTCGATTTTTTTCTACAAAAAAAAGACATCAAAATTATTGAATAATAATTACACAAATTACCAAAAAAAAAAATTCTTTTCTCTCTTATGCCAAATACACCCCAAATTTTCCGATAAACCAGAAGGACCTTACATTTGCATGGTAACTCTTGGCTATTACATGCACTCACTTCTCGAAATTTTCATTTCTCACCAATTAGCTAATATTCTCAATTACACCATTTTTCCTTCCTCTCCCCCAGATTGACATACACCCTGATGATCAAAACCTGTTTGATATTACATTACATTGTGTAACTTTGCATGTAATTACAGTGAGTTACTAGTTTTACCCCCACAAAAATGTTTTCTTAACCAGTTAATATAGTTTGATTAAAATTTCCCTTTATACCTCCATCTATTTAATAACTAGGACTGGACTCAGATGGGTCAAGAAAAGGAAAAGAATGATGATTGGAATAATCCTAGAAAGCTTAAAAATTACTGAGCTTTTCTATTATTCAGTACTGATAATGAAAACATTTGATTGGTAAAACAAACATCGACACATGCTATACAAATACTAATACCAACTAACCTGGAAATCTATTTCAGCCTTAGCAAACATAGGACAACTCTTAGTACCTGCATGAGAGAAGGAATATGCGAGTCAGATATGAAAATATGTCATAGTGTTGAAGTGTTAAGCAGAACTACATGTGGGGAATTGTGAAAGTGGAATTGCATACCTTGACCTGTTATAGCAGAGCTGAAGATTGCGAAATTTGAGAAGATGAAGAAGAAAAAAACACCGAAACAAAGATAGGTCTTGTTCCCCTTCCTCTCCATGAACAAAGAAGAAAGTTCCTTCTGTAACCCTACAGCAGAAAGAAGTGGGATGGTTTCAGATATATATGCCTGACACACACACTCACTCTCTCTCTTTCTCCCTCCCTCTCTCTCTCTCCCCCTCCCTCCCTCTCTCTCTCTCTGAGGGTCTGACCCTTTGGAGAAGATTGTGTGAAGCTATGAAACAATAATAGGGTTTACAATATCCAGGGGGATTGTACCTTGAATGTAAACATTAAGTTAAACAAATACCTAACACTTTATCTCATTTTGTCTCAGATAAAATCACTGTATCATACCCTTTCATTTATTTATTTATTTATTTTTTCCTTACTTGTAATGTAGTGTTAAAGAGGGAGGTAGCAAGAGAAGAGATAGTAGGCATATGGTGGAAAAAGTGAATGGAATGGTACGGTAAATTAAAGATGGTGCTTTGAACAGTGAAGGAAAGATTAAAATGAATTTGAAGAAAGAGTGAATCTATGAGAGTCATGGCTTCCTAAGCTTTTCCACGTTTGGGTCTCGAATTCTCTTGCAGGCTTTCTTCTGTCTTTCAAACAATCCCAAGCCCATATTAACTAAAACTACCCCAACCCACTTTTCTCACCCTTGCTCTGTTTTACTCTGCTTTTTCCCTTTCTCCATTTAGCTTAGCTTCTCTATGAGATAAAGAGCATTTAACCAACTCGCCCACCTATCAACTGCATTTTCCTTGTTCTTTTCTACTGTCTTTTCATTAATGACCCGTAATTTTTCAGAAACTGTTAAGCTTTTACACATTATTGCTGCACTGCTATTCTTGTATAAGCTCTCTGTCTTTAAGCGTTTGGAGGTATCATATCCACTAATCTCACTACAAAACAACACTAAAGTAAGATTTTCAAATAGGCCAATATGTTAAAACCATTTTACAGACTAAAAAAAAAACTTAACTGCGGATTTTCCTCTCAACCAAACTTTGAATTGGTACTGTTATTGAAGGATTAAAATATTAAGTTCAAAGGTTGAATCTTTAAAGCACAACACTGAAGTTTTAACCCGCAGTGAGAGATAGGGTGGTTGGAATTTTTTGGTACTTGCATTAGAGAATCATAATACACTTAATAATTCACATAAATACATATCTTCGGTTCAATCTGTATACACTAGAAATCTTTGGGAAAGGAAATAGAGTAAATAACGCTGTAAGTGAATGGTGCATGCTTTTGCACTCAACCTGAATTTACAAAAATAGCCTCCGCTGATGTGTTTATTATGTTTTTATGATAACAAATGTTTTAAGAAACATTACTTAAACTATACCTTTCATTGTCTTTGTTTTTGTCAAACCAGAGATAAGTTTAGAAGGAGAGAGAAGCAAATTTGTGACAGAAGAAGAAGGGAAGGCATGAGTACTGCTTCAAATGGGTGCTTAAAAAGAGAATCAAAGAAGTCAGATTCCCAAGGCAAGGGAATGTGGACAAACTACGTTGTCCAAACAAATAAAGGAATTTGTGTGTGTTTTTGACAGAGGATATTTATTCTCTGGCTTTGCCCTCATTTTCCTACTTATGCATTCACTGCACTAGACCTTCTAGTTCTTCACAGTTCAACAGCATAACACCAATAATTGATATCAAAGTTCCCAATTTTTCTTTACGGGATGACCTTATTAGCTGGCTCCACTTCTGACTTCCCTAAACTGTTTTAAGTTACTATGACTTGCACGTTGAAGAAATAACACAATGAGCCAAATCTCTTTCCTATATATCAAAAAATGAGCAGTGGCAACACCTGAATTCATGCTATAGCAGTTGCAGGTTGAAATCCCTTTGTTGTCATTTGAAAAATATTATTTGGCAGCCTTACCATTTTGCTCACAACTATGCAGAGATCACATGCTGATGCAGTGCTGTTCTCTTCCTTGAAATTCAAAGGCTGCTTTAGAAATTGAGGGCCCTATGTTGTTCTTCTCATTTGTCAACAAACAAATGACCCATATCAGTCACTTATTCACATTTAATCTACACTTTCATGTGTCCATTCTCCTACCAAAACAGGAAATTCAGTAATAATGTAAACTTATATTGTAGTCACTTCAATGGATTTAACAATATTCTCAAACATAATGACTAAACTGCATTTTTTTTTTCCATTTCAAGCCATTCTGTAAATAATGAGCAGGAAGGGCACTGTGAACGTTAGTTTAAGATGTTCTTGTTGCAATTTTTGACAATATTTGATGTGGAAAGGGTCTATGCAACTCCTCTCAGTGAAAACAAAAATTCCAATTACAAATATAAAAGTTCCTTTTCACACCAGAAAAAAAAAATCACAGAAGTTCCTTTTGGTTTCAAGTTTCAGTTTTTACATGTAGAATTAATTTATGTGGGCATCCCAAAAACAGTGGATGATGGTAATTACTGTCGTTATATTGTACATATTTTTTATCAAACTACTTCATATATAGCTACATGTATACACTTGGATAATGACACACTAACAAAAGGTATGCTGTTACTGAAAACAAGTATTGTGTGGATCAGGTTAATGATAAATGACCAATTCCAGTGATATTGCGACAAATCATAGTTAGTGACCTTAATTTAGAACCATACGTATGCCACATCAAAGGATAACATTCAATAATTAGTGATAAATAAAAGATTTGAAAATAAGCCTGTAATTTCTACTAGATAACTAACCACGTGAAATCCCATCATGAGTACACCAAATTAAATCATAGCCCTTCGTTTTTTTCTTGATAATTGTATGCACTATTAGCGTGAACAAATAAAAAAGAAGAAAGTGACAAATAATCATAATGTAATCTTTTTTAAGATTCAGAAGGTCAACAACCACATTTATTTGATATAGAAAAAATTATACACATTCAGTACTTTGAAGTAGAGAGCCACGTAAATGACTCTATAAATAGAGAGAGTAGATGAGGATGTTCATATGGGGAGAAAAGGAAAAGCCTCCATACCTACCTCAATCAGACTTGTTCTCATGCTGTTGATCTCATGCAATGGAAGGTGATTAATTCAATGGCTCTGTCTCTGTCTCTGTCTCTGTCTCTGTCTCTGTCTCTGTCTCTGTCTCTCTCTCTCTCTCTCTCTCTCTCTCTCAACAGCAACAATATCTCAGTGTGTCCACCACTGTCCTTTGAATCACATATTAGATATGAAGCTTCAAATTCATCCTCTCGACCCCACCACACTTTATATTTATATAGTTTTGATAGAGATGTAGGAAATTTTTAGTGTGACATTTTGCAGGCTCTACTGTCCTCACCCTTCCTCATTCTCTCTATCATGCATTTTCAACTTGTAATAAAGCTGACACTTTCTTTTTCTATTATTTTTTTAAAACATCTCAAAGTTTTGTTTAAAATTAAAACCATACATTTTCATAATCAAACAACTGATAAAAAAAAAAAGACATGTGATTTCTCCTTATCAAAATTGAACCAGCCCCTTAATTTGTTATCTTTACTTAAATGCAAAAACACTTTTTTTGGCTAATTAGCCAAAGATTATGTAAGAAATTCCAAGTTCTTCGACAATGTTCTTTCCGCAAAATAAGAGTACGGAACTTCAAGTTTTTTTTTTTGGTTTCCTGGTCCTTGTCATTAATTAGAATTTCTAAAATCCTTTCATGACCTCTCTCTTCTCTTGTCCAACCTCAATGGATTTTAGTTCCAATGAAAAGAATATTTTATTTTCTCATAGAATAGGTAATCAGTACCCCTTAGGCATTGGTTGGTAAGCAGAAAACACTAATCGTGAAATGGGAGAGGAGGTGGGAGGAATACCGATTAGTCTTGTTTGGTACGCCTCCTTCAATCCTCCATAGATTTCGACTCTCCTTTCATCAGTGGGAGAGGTGAATTCATCGTATAAATGGATCGAAAGCTCATCATTCTCTCTCTTGAAGAGACAGTTTTTGTGCCGGCATCGCCCCTCCCTGACTTGTCACTCGTATGGGGCCATAGCATTAGGCGAATCACCTCAGCCGTAGTCTCCGGTCGCCTGAGCCGAGGTCCAAGGGAAACCTACTACCAGATCCGGTGCGATTGCGGTGAAGAACGACACTGAAGGTTGGTGTTGCAAGGATCGATAGAGGATCTCTAGAGGTTTCTTTCGGATGGAAACAGAGGCAAACCTGAGATTCTGACCACTAGAATTTCCGTCATCGTCAATGAGGACCATATCCTCCTCACCTTTCTTCCCGCGATCTCTATAGCACACTTGTCGGGTTTTGTGATCGCGCGCATTTCTGGTTGTAACTTGTGATATCTTTCAACTTCCATGGAAGAATACGAAGATGATGGAGGTTAAATCCAGATCTAGATGATGCGTGATAATTTGGTTCCCTCCTGGTGATTTAAATTTTATATTTATGTTTTCTCATTGTTTTTCTCCCTGATATCAAGGATGAAAAACAGAAACTAGTTACAAAATATAATGAATTAAGTAATTTTTTCTGAGATATTTTAATAAAATTATGTCATGCTAATATTCTTTTTATACATATATATATATATATATATATCATATGGTTTTAGACCATTATTTAACATTTATGTAGCTGTTTCATGATTACTTAATTTAATTATTTTGACGCTCAAATTTGTATAAATAAATTTTGAAAAAGAATTAGTTATTTCTTTATGTATTACAATACTATTCCACGAGCTATATATAGCTCAATATCCTTATGGAGTTCGATGAGAGAAAATGGTATCTATGTGCGTTTTTTTTTTTTTTTTACTTTTTTTAATTACAAGTGGAAGCAAAACGAAAATGCTAGTGTCTGCACAATCTGGTTGTTTTTTTTTTAATAAAAAAACTATGACAAACTACACGAGAGAAAAGAAAGGCAAAATCTCGGTACACATCCTATAGGAGGAACAGTAAAAGATACAAATTGGACATTACTGTCCTCGGCAAAAGTAGCTAAATAATTAGCACATTTGGTAGTTTTGCTATAAACATGGTCATACGTGATTAGTTAAAGTTGCTATCTATAGCCTCTGGAAGAGCTCCCTGAACTCAATTTGAATTAATCAAATATAAAGAAATGACTAAATATTGAACAGTTATTAAAAAAAAAAGTTTTATCTTCCATATCTGATGTGACTTGCTAAAGTTGCGATCTTGCATCCCATAGCATTATGTCTGTTGATCATGTTGACTGCCTCAGCCGAATAAACGTTGCAGGAATGACTTCCTGAACCCTTCACTAACAAGATATGTATGTGTATGGATTAGTGTAATTAACTCTTAAATTTTCGGTCTACTTTTATCGAAAAGATTAATCTTAATATAAAGTTCGTTTTGATCTATCTTCTACGGATTCATGTCACATCATTCTTTACACTAAGGACATGTTTTTAGTAAAGCAAATTATAATGTTTAATTATCATTTTTTTATTTTTATTTAAATAAATATATAGTAAATTTTTCTATTTTTATCTAAATTTTACTTTTATAAATTATAATTATTCTAACACATTTTTTACAAAAAGTATTTCAAATGGGTACTAAATGAAACCATAAGTTGGATGATTGACACGAAATTGATACTAGATAAATAAAAAATAAACTGTGAATATATATATATATATATGTATGTATATCTCTCTCTGCTAGCTGAATCTAAATATCTCATTGTCGTCAGCGGGGTATTTGTCGGGCTTCTTCATTGATAGCTTGTGAAGAAAACAAGTCCTTGCAGAGTTCTCCATAGAATCTGGAAACTAAATCAATGAACACCGGACACTTGAGCTTCTTCCAGCAACACAGAAGCTCCTCCACATCCAGCAAGTCCTTCGTCTTCCCTTCTTCCACTATCATCTCCACCAAATACCTCTCAAAGCTCCTGCACGCCTCTTCAACCTCTTCATCACAACTTTCCCTCTTCTGACCACCTCTTCCATTTATATAACCTGATGGAGTAACTGGCGATAGAAGTGCCACAGATTCAGCCTCTGCAACATCCATGGAGGGACTTGCTGTACAATATTCAAACTTGTTCATGTGTCTCGATTTCTTCAGGGAACGAAACACTGAGAAGAATGAAGAAGAAGAAGAAGACATGGGTTCTATTGAGTTGAAGAAGAAGGTCCTGTGACCACGAGGTCGACGACGACGTCCGAGGGCTCTTATAAAGACAGGTTTTCTGAGGCTGAGTTTGAAGAGAAGTTTCGTGCATGGCTTGAAAAACTTGGATTTAAAGATACCCAAGGCTTTCAGTTTCATCGATGTTGTAATCATAAGGAGTGAGGGTGAAGAAAAATGAGTAGTCTGGTAGGAAGAAAATGCGAATGTTTGCTGAAACTGGATTGAACGAGGAGGAGAGAAGAAGAGGAAGAAAGTGACGTTAGTTAGAGAGACTTGTGGAGTTGGAGGAGATCGATGTATTTAATATTGAAAGGATGGAAGGATATTGGTTATGGTTTGAGCAAACAGAAGTGGGTTTCACGTCTCAACCAGAGTGCCAAAAGTGGGATGCCACGAATTATGAGATTGGAATCCTTCCTAAATGTTGAAGTGATAAAACATAACTACACATGCTTAGACATGCAATTTTTGTAAGTTTTACATAAATAATAAGCCATTGTTTATGGTTTGTAAATAATATAATTTATTATATACTTTTTACCAGAAAAAATAATTTATTATAAATTTTATTATAACCAGATATGGGGAGTTCAATGTAATATATAAATTCTACAAATCATATATATACATAGGATATATATATATATATAATTGTATATGTTTGAATATGAAGAATAGAGTAGAAGTATCTTTAAACATTTTGAGGGAAGTAAGCATAATTATATTTTCTTGCTCTAGAGAGCATAAATAGAAAGAAGATCTCACATTCTTTAAATAATAATTTTATCGGCCACCCACTATGAATTCCAATAAAATATGATCGTTAACACTTTTTTATTGTCAATCAAACTTATAAATCAAAATCATGTATATTTAGCTCATTAACTTGATTACTATAATAATATCGGGCTTCAACATTTTAATGGATCATTATTAATCCATTTTTAGAAAACATAAAAATAATTAATGTAAACCCACAAATAAAGTTTTTCATAAAATCTCTAACATTTAAAGCAAAGCATTTATAAAAAGAGTTATACTGTTTATAACTTGTAAGTTGGGAATAATATAACTTCCTAAAGTTATCTATGTGAAAAATACATTGGCATAGATGTATTTCATCATACATTATACAAAATTGAAAAATGAGTTATACTATTTATAATTGTGACTTGCTATAATCTTTTTAGGAGAAAATTTTGGTGAATTGGGTTTTGAAAGATTACCAAAGTCAGAGTAAGTCTTAAGACTTAATGAATTAGTACAAAGATATTTATGAATTACCTACCAAACGTTGACCAACTTTTGTTGGCTGGTTTGCTATAATATTATATATATACATATGATTATATTGATATTGATTTATTCATAAATAAATAGATAAAAAAAGAAATAAACTCATACATAATTCTATTCTTTTTATATATTATAAAAATACCAATTTATTCATTAATATTTGGATCATGTGCAGTGCAATTTAAATAGATATATACTCCATTCGTCTCATATTATAAGACAATATAAAGGGTTTTATGTATATTAGAAACATTTATTACATTCTTAATCTCTTAAAAATATCTACAATTTTCAATTTTACCTCTATTAATTCCACTTATTTTATTAAATATAGAATAAATTATAATACTAATAATACAATAAATAAGGAGCAAAAATAACAAATCACTACATATTACCTCATATTATGAGATAAGAAAAATTTCCTAAACCCGTTTGGTTCCGAAATGACCAAGAATGAAATAGTTGGGAATGGAATGATGATCATTATAAGTTTGTCTGGTATGATATTATGGAGGTAGAAAAATTATTAAAAAATAAAATTAATTAAATAAAAATAAATATAAATAGACTAAAAAGATATGTTTGATTCGATTCCTAAGGGGTTTAAGAATGATATTTCGAATCTTACTTTAAAAGTTAGACTATTTAGTTGTATAATGAAGTAGGAATCTAGACTTCATATAGAATGAAGACACTCAAAAAATAGGAAATGATAGATTAAAGTTTTGACTCTTATTTTTCTTCATTCCCACTTTCAGAAATCCTCATTTTCTTCACTTTCATTCATCTCCTTCACCCCCCAACTTTTTCTCCTTCAGTAACCTCTTCTCCTCCTTAATCTATACCATGGTCGAAATTAATCTCGATAACCTCCAATTTTATTTTTTTATTTTAACAATTGATTTATTCTATTCTATTTCATTCCTCATCATTTTAGGAACCAAATGTGTTTTTATTATTTTATAATATAGGAGAGAAATATCATTCTAGTCACTAGAGTAGACCAAATTTATTTGGTAGTATACTTTTTTTTTTTTGGGTAAAAATTTGGTAGTATAAATTGAAAAGCCTGGCTGATGGTGCGCGCTTCCACTAGTAGTGCAGCGCATGTACCGAGACAAACCGTACGCGTCCCTGGACTGGACGTCCGGTATTTCATCAATTCTGTTTCGATCTTGCTCCACTCTCTTTAGCGTCTCTAAAGCTCCATCAAAACGACGCGGTTTTATAAAGTTTTGTGCCATCTGAGCCATTCTTTCCAAAAATTAATCCTGACTGTCCGTTTTCCTTTCCTTCTTCTTCATCGTGTTTGAAGCTTGAGCCCTTTATTTAACGTAGTTTCCCTCACTGGGCAGTCATGCCAAAAGAAAAAAACAAAAAAGACGGAGTTGATCTAAGTGAAGATGCAGCTCAACTTATTCATTTTACTATTCTTTGAACTGCGCAAAATTTGAAGAATGAGCTCATTATTCATAAACAGTACATGTTATTATATATTAATATTGATTACCAAAAAAATAGAAAATATTGACCAGTAAACAACGTCTTCCTTCCTTTCTTTTAATATTACCAATTTAAACAAGTATTAATTTAAAATAAAATAGAATTAAAATTGTTTAAATCTAATTTAAATAATGCATGGAAGAATATTTTCTCCTCGTCGTCATCATGATCAAAGGAGGATCCAATACATAGTTACATACATATATATACATATACACATATATATCATAGAATTATTTATTTATGAATAAAATATTGTAACCACCCTTATACTTTACCCAAATTATAGAGACTTCCCATTTATTTTGAAAACTTATATAAATTCCCTCGAATCAAAAGTTATGTTATATAGATTTTTCTTCTATTTTTAATATTTAATTTCTATCCATTTAATATTTAATAGATTGTTAACTCACCAAATTTAATATTTTTTTACTAAAATAACCATCTTTGACATAAATATTTATTTAGTAATGTTTTCAACAAAAATTTTTAGCTTTTTAATTTTTAATTAAAATAAATTCTATGCATTTACATTGAGTTTGACATGTACCGCATTATTCACAATTTGTAAATACTACGTCTTATATTTAGTTTATATTTTATTTATATTGATTGATAATTGATTCAACATATTTCTATTTCATTAATTTTTAATTTAATAATTTCAAATGCATTTAATCAGATAATACTATAATTAATTAAAATTGTTTAATATTTTAGATTTTTAATTTCAGATCAATAGGAAACATTATCATGTATTATTATGAATTTATATATATGTACTGAATTTATTTATTCTTTTATTGGATAGAAATTAGAGATTTTAGATTATAAAGTTAAATTAATAATTTTAAGTTATTTTAATATAAATTTTAATTGATAAAAAATGTTATAAAATCTTTAATGGAATATCTTTAACGGTGTTAAAATTAGATTAAAGTGTATGTTTTGAAAATAGATGAGAGTTTTTATAATTTTAACAATATTGAAAAGATATCAATATATTTTACTCTTTATTTATTTATTTATATACAGAAGTTTTTTTTTTCTGGTAAACTTTATATACACAAGTTTGACCTTACGAATGAGGTCGTTGGATTTGGAGTTTGGACCCAAAGAAACGAACAGATTGGATTGGGCTTTCCAAATTACAAACAAGGAAAGCAAACAATACTGTAAAACCATGGGCTTAAAAATGAGGCGTACTTCATCTAAAGGCCCATTACCCTGTGCAGGTTGACATGGATCTTTTCTTTTCGGCCAAAAGATAATGATATGGAAATGAGCTTCCAACCAGCTCACCAAAAAAACAAAATGAACTTCCTACCAAAGAAAGAGAAAAGAAAGAAAAGAAACGATACTGACTGACATTGTGAACATATATGCATATATATAAATTGAAATTAGTATTGTTTTTTTTTTTGCCAGAGAGATTAGTATTGGTTAGATTGAGTAATAAGTGACTTAAATATTTTTTTTTCTCAAGTTTAAGTTTTATATAGAAAAAAAAAAGAGTCATATTAGAAGAGCATATCCCATTGGAAGACCAATCTAGCTTGAATTTAGATTAATAAGTTGTAACATATATATTGGATGGTTAATTAAAAAAATATAAATGGCTATAAAAGGAATAGAATGTCTTCATTTGTAAAGCCAGGGAATCGGGAAAACATGGGCGTGGCCTGTGTGCTGAGTTCATGATTACTTTGTATAAGGTTGAAGAGATGGACCAAACCAAGCATGGAGAAAGCGATCATGACTTTCAATCCTTGACTATTCCAGTATAAACGGATCTGGATTATTTCATTCTTTTTTTTTTTTTTAAGATAGAAAACTTATTCTCTTATAAAAAAAGTGGTATTTTGAACGAATTTAAATCATTCAGATTAATTGAGCAATCGTATTCCATTTCAAATAACAGTTGTTTTAAAACATTAAATCATTCTCTCTCTTTTTCAACTCGCTTGGTTCACCAAAAAAAAAAAAAACAGACTTCACTACATCATAGAGCCAAAAATATTTTTGTGGAGGGTCCATTTCGATTGACAAAAAAATGTCTTAAGAAAATAAATTTGTTAGTTTCATCACTTGAAGACCAAATTCAAAAGAAAATAATACTTCAGAAATTAAATCCAGACGTTTTATATATTATTTAAAAAAAGGAGTATCATTTCAAAGATAGATTGATTATTTTCCACTTACTATTGAGTCTTGAAAGTGATTATTTTACACTTGATTAAAATTCATAACTCTATAAAATCTTCAAGTTCAAGGCAACTTACGAATTTTAGAGTGATTATCTTTTTTGCATACTGGGTGATGCTGACGCATTTAGATTCTGTGCAATTCTCCATATCTTGTTTAATTTAGTTGGATAATTCTCACCCATTAATTTTAATTTGACCATTGTCATTGCACCATATCATCTTCTACCTGTTTTGAAGTAGCATCATTTCACTTAATGCACATCTGTCTAATCAAAATATATGAATAAGATTTCTTCTTTACCATATTGAACTAAAATGTCACGGACTACATTTCCAATTTTGAGATTTTCTTAATACAAAGCTTCTTACCAATTCATAACAAAATATACATTACTACCGGATACCAGGTAGTAGTTGAGATAAGAGCATGGGTTTGATTTTTACCTATAATGCCACATTAAAGAGCTCTATGTTAGGCCGTCAACGAGTAAGAGTTTGACTCTGCAAATACTTCCCGGACTGAACCTGGATTAGTTGGGGCCTAATGTGACTACAGGTACATAAGTAAAGAAAAGCATACATAAGGGGGGGAGGGGGCATATTGATGCATTCAAATTATGTGCATTTCATGATATCTTCTCTAATTCACTTCGAGAAATCTCATCTGTCCATTTTAATTTTATCTTCTCTAATTCACTTCGAGAAATCTCATCTGTCCATTTTAATTTGACAGTTATTGTTATTTCACCATCTATTACAAATTTTTTTTTGTGAGAAAAATAAGAAGGAGAGAAGACGCTCCCAGTTCCAGGTAGGCCTCAAACTTATAATAGTTAGGGAGTTTATTCTATACTTTTGGTTGCCACGAAGAGCCCAGATACCATGGGCCTTACGATTTGACCAGCTGTTAAACCAATAGTAGGTATCACAATACCATTTTAATTTGACAATTCTTGTTATTCCACCACCTATTACAATTTTTCGATGTGTGAAAAACCATATTGGACCTATCAGTTTGATTAGGAACCATTGTCAGGTGCAGTTAAGAGGAAGAGAAAAACTGACAGATCGTAGAACCGGTGAGAATCGGTCAAGAACAGTTGAACCGAGCTTAAATCAGTGAAAATTGATTGTGAACCTGTTAGAAATTTTTTTTATCTTTTTTCAATTTTTTTATTTTTAAAATAAAATAATATTATTTTTTGATAAAAAATTTTTCTCTTAATATTATAATATTGTACATGCATTATTATGATACATAATAATTATTATAATGATAAATTTACTAAACAAATAATATGAAAATAGAATATTAATTGACTATTTTATATTTAAGATATGATTATAGATGAATATTAATTTATTTATATTTTATTATTATATTATTAAACTTATTAATGATATTTTTTAATAATTTATAACATATAAAATTAAAAAATTATTAATTTTATTACTATCACTTTAACTACGTTTCAATTAAGATGATATACTATTGAATTTTGAACTGCTATTTTGACTCGTCCAATGACCTGCTTAATTTTTAATTTCTTGTAATTTTTGAAGCATAATTGTTCCGCTTAACACGATGAGTGCCGTGACGTCAGGCCCACTGTCAAATTAAAATAGATGAACAAGACCTATTCTTCACTGTATTGAACCGAAAACTCACAAACTACATCAGATCCGTCCTAAAATTTTGACATTTTCAGTGTTGACCAAGGTTCAAGACATATATGTTGGCACCTTCTTTTGCAGAATGATGAGATGTGTAATGCAGTGTTGTGTGTCTTACGAAAAGTTCAATGGCTCAACGACATCCGGAAAAAGTTGTGAGCAAAGAAATGATAAATGAGATGAGCCTGAATAAAGAAAACTCATCATGTTACTGTAATGCACAAAGCAAGACCTTTCTTTAATTTGTGCATGTTCGCTGTTAGTAATTATGAGAAAAAGTCATTTGGTGGACATATTTGGTCCCCTTGCTTTGATGCTCCAACTTTTTCACTGGACCACCATCTTTAGTTTATTTTTATTCTCTTGTTATATACAAACTTCCTTTCTTCTTCCTCTTTACTTCATCTTCTTCTTCCATTGAGGTCTCTGATAGAATTTCCAGAGAACACACAGATTGATTGAGATTATTAATGGGTAATCACAGGTTCAAGTTGTCTGATATGATCCCAAATGCTTGGTTTTACAAGCTCAAAGACATGGGCAGATCGAGGAAGAAGAACAAGGCGAGCTCAGTAACAACATCATCTCAGAGATCTCAGGCAAGGTGTTCGAATTATTTTCCCAGGGAACCAAGCAGAGCTGGTAAGTTATACAATTCACCCATTTTCACCAGAGCTTCTGAGATTTCGTTCATTGATTCACCAAGAAGGTCTTCCAAGAGAAGAGCTAGGAGAAAAGCAGTTTATTACAAACCTTCTTCTCCCACACTTGTTTCTTCCTCTGTGTCTGCAACTTCTAGCTGCCATTCCACTAATAATAATTGGAACAACCAGAATCAAATTCAATCTCCTGATTACTATATCTCCTCCGTTGAGAGTTCTTCTGAATCAGACCTTCATGGTGATCATGTTTCATCTGAGTCTGAGTCTGATGCTGCTCCTGAGTTGTTCAATGGCCTACCCTCAAATTGCAGCTGTAGAGTTAGTTCTTCTACCAATGATATCATCATTGATATGAACAATGAAGTGCCCTTCAAAGGGAATTCTGGAAAGCTAGATGGATTTGAAACACTTTCAGAGTTGGATCTTCCCCCAATATTAACAAAGCCATTGAAGTTTGATGATGATGAGAAGGTCAACAAATCCACTGAGTTGAGAAGTTCTTCTAAGTTGGACAAGCTAAAGGGTCACCAGTCTTTCCCCATCAACAATAGCAAGAAGGAAAACAGTAGAACACAGAGAGATCGGAAATCAAGTCAAGCTGCTCGAAAGTCATCTGTTAATTCTTCCACAGGTATCAGACTCAGAGTCAATTCTCCAAAACTAGCAAGCAGAAAAGCTCAAGCTTCTGCAAGAAGGGGTGTGTCATCAAGGAATACAGGATTTCCAGAGGGTTTTGCAGTTGTGAAATCCTCATTTGATCCACAGAGAGACTTCAGGGATTCAATGGTGGAGATGATAATGGAGAACAATATCAGGGCATCAAAGGATTTAGAAGATTTACTTGCTTGCTATCTTTCACTGAACTCAAGTGAATACCATGAGCTCATTGTCAAAGCATTTGAGCAAATCTGGTTTGACATGGCTCAACTCAGATTGTAAAGATCATCATCTTAGATTATTATCTTTCAGATTTCAATGTATAGTCTTGTAAGTACTGCTTCTCTGTGGATCAACTCAATTAGATTTATGTATGACTCATTCTTTAGATGAATGGCCTGATAAACAAAGATCAATAACAAAAGTCATTGTTGAAGGTCCTGCCTCTTTATTTTTTAAGATTGTCACTTTCATATCGTTTGGCTTCTTTTCCTGTGTCGAATTTGAATTAAATTTCCCTTTATGGATCTTTAGGGAAAGAATAAACAGTGTCATGCTAAAAGAGAAGGTACTATTCTGACTAATTGAAGATGAATTGTCTGAGTTGTTAGTTGGAACCAAGCATGCCTAATACTGCAGAAGAAGACTATTACCACACTTATTGTAATAATCTTGTGCAGTATAAACTGTAGAAGTTACAGTAGAAATGGGGACCTGATTACTGTTCCTTACCATGTTCTGGGTTTTCCCCCATTAACTTAGCATTGGTGACTTGAAATGCTCCCAATTCATGTTGCTGTGAAATCCAACCATCTAGCTGTGATTCCACAGGAATAAAATCGCTGTTATACTATTAAATTTGATCGAAAGGATGCAGAGAAGTAAAAAGATTGATCTGGAACCACCGAAAACTAGGGGACATTGAGATCTCATAAACAAGGATTTGGATTTGAACATTGTTGATGAAAAACGCAGAACTACCCCCTTTTTGAGATCCAATAATGCACCAATTCGAATTACTCCTTCTATTTCAAAACAATTCTCATTTTAATACTATATACACGAATTTTGAAAAATAATAAATAATATAAAAATTAACAAAGTTTGATTATATTTTATTATGATACCCTTATTAATTAAGTAGCATTCCTTAATGTTTTTATCTTTTTTCATTATTATTAAAGGATAAATTTATCTAAATATAAATAATGTTCTCTTGAAAATTGTAAAATGACAATTATTTTAAAATAGAAAAAAACCTAAAGTAACAATTATTTTGTGATAGAGAGAGTAGTTAATAGTACTAAATACCAAATAATTATTAAAAAATATATTATACCATTATAAATCTTATATAGTAGATATGATCTAATAAGAGTGGTGAGTTTCAGCTAATGAAAATTTGTCTAATTAATAAGAATACAACATATATCTCAAAATGACATGAATTCAAAATCTCCTTTTAATATGAAGATTTTATTAATATGTAATTTATAAACAGCTCTATATTTTTTTGGCCGGAATGTATAGGCACTTTTAAAAGTGCTTTTTGAGCTAAAAGTTCTATCATAGTTTTAGCAAATTGGAAGCACAACTAATAAACTTTTGTACACATTAAAAAAAGTAGCGAGACTCATTTGACCCGTAAGTCTCACTCCTCTCTTTTCTATCTTTGGTTAAATCATAAAATTAAAGGACTGTTTAGTTGTTGGATACAGTTGTAAATTTAAGACATCTAGATTGAAGTAAATCACAGTTGTAAACTCATGTTTAAATATGACCAAGGAAGTTGTAATAAATTGTTTAATTAAAGAAGCAAGTAATTCATTATGGAGTTTTATGGCTACTCTTAGGACAATTATAAAAAAAGGCATTAGCCAAAGAAAACGTAAGGAAAATTATGAATGATATGTATGAGGGGACACATTGAAGGGACTCGACAACGATGCAATGATGGATGTTTGGGTTACAGAATGAGAATAAATGGGTCTATTGTATAGGGAACTTTTTTTTTCGGTAAAATATTTTGTAGGGAACTGTTTTTTTTGCCCAAATTTTATAGGGAATTTTACTTGCTTATTATCCTCAAAGGTGTGTGTGTGTGTGTGTGTGTGTGTGTGTGTGTGTGTGTGTGTGTGACTGAATAGTAGTCTTTCTCAAAACTTATGTCAATTATTGGGATTGCCAGTGGCCATAGGCCTTCTCTAATCAAATTTTCAGGTTGTAAAAGTGCACTCATATTTGTCCCGTGACAATAATTTATCAAAAATATTTCACATTGTAGAATATTTTTTTTAACACTCCTAGTTAAATTTGAAGTAAATTTCTTGAAATTAATTCATGTAAACTAATAGAAAAACGAAATAAAATTCACTCAAATGAAGCCCATAATATAGGATTTTTTTCTTTTAGGACTACAGAGTAGGATTGAGTCTCACATTTTTAGATTTGAATTTAATAAGAGGTGATAATAATTTAATTATCCGTTTGCAACTTACAAAATCATTCTACATCACTTAGAATGTTATTTCAAGTTTTAATGATATATTAAGTTTGCAAATAAAAATTTCAAGAATCCATATCCGGCGTCTTTGTGTCCAATTTGTTTTTTATTTTTTAATTTAAGTAAAGTTCAATTTAAAAGATGTTAAAACTATAGTTTAGTGAATATCTTTTTACTAGAAAGTTTATAGAGTAGAGGAAAAGTGAGATGACATTTTACTAGTGCCATGAATTTTTGGTCATTTAGGGCCAAACACTTTGCTTTGCTCTCATATATTTTCTTTTGAGTGAATCACAATTCATTCCATTTCTAACACTTTTTTTTTTTTTACTTTTGACCCCGTCACTAATAATTGCTGGTTTGTACAATATATTATGATAAAAAGTTTCAATAAACTTTCGCTTAATAGTTTAACTTTTATATTTAAAGTGTTGTTATTATTTGTTTATTAATTAGTATCTCTAATTCAAGTGGTAAAAGTATGCCAGGAAGAGAGATAAGGGTGTGGATAGTGTCTTTCGTTTTTTTAATATAAAAATACAATGTTGTATAAAAAATCGTGATTAAGTGATAATTATCTGAACTCATTTCATTAAAATTTTATCTTAACATCAGCAAAATATTGAAACTAATTTTATTGGTGATGATTGGGTTGAATAGCAAGTGACTCAACACTTTTAAGTAAAATTTTGAATTTAAGCCTTATGAATGAAAAAAATCATATTTGGAAAGCTAATATCAGAATATGACTTTATGACTTAGTTAGATAATTATGTAAAAACAATATTGAAACTAATTTTATTTTAATCAAAAGAGAACATCAATAGTAACAATCAAATAAACCTTTTAAAAAATAATGACAAATAAATAAACTTTAGTTTGTAAAACAAACAAAACAAAAACAACTTAACTAAAATAAACACCTATAATGCAATCTTCAACGCTTCCTTTTTTGATTTTGGTTTATAAATGTCTTTTTCATTACTCCTTGTTATGGATCGATATATATATATATATATATGTATGTATGTATATATTATCTTCTTCACCTTATTTTGTTGTGAGTTGCAGTTTAATTTGTCTAGTCTTCATATTGAGTGATGTACAAGTCTTCTTCACCACACTTTGTAGGTACAACTAAGTGGGATTCATGCATCTACACAAAATTTTATATTAATGAATAATTGATATATATATATATATAGATGATATCTGTTTTTTTTCTTCCCCTTTCTCATACCTCACTTGTAAGAAAGTCTTGGCCGTGTTTGGTACATGGAAATGGAAAAAAAATATAAGGAAAGCATTGATTGTGTATTTATGGTTTGGTATAAACATTGGAATAGAATGAGCTTTGGAGTCAACCATATACATTAATCTACTGTAGATTCCATAGATAAAATGGCAGAGAAGTACTCTCAAATGAAAGGAAATGGTTTATTGCTCCAAATGCTTCTCCATCACAATACAAGAGCCCTATTTATATCAAGTTAGAGAGCTATGGCATTAACTTGAGAAATTAAAGACAAATGAGAGGTTACGGAAGTTATAGGAATTCATTACTCTTAAGGGTTACAGAGGCTAAAAGGGTTATGGAGAGTTATGGAAAATAATGTTTCATTATGGGGTGTTATGAGATTTTTTCTGTTTCATAAAAAGCTCGAAAGACACTGTTCATCATGGAATCAAAGATAAAATGTAAAAAATGCACCTATTTTGATATATTTATAAGGGTGTTATATATGATCATTTGAATTTTATCCATCTCCATTCCTTTCCCATTTCAATCTTATAAAATATTATTTGGATTCATATTTTATTTTCTTTCCACCACATACTAAACATCATTTTTTCCATTCTTATATCCATTGGGACCATTCCATTCTTATCTCTGTTCCCATATCTATTCCATTAAAAATCCGTCCATTAAACCAAACAGGGCCTTAGCCAGAGTGATGGGAATGAGAGAGATTTATTTTCGGCCAATTCATAGTTGGTTGGGTGGACAATTTGGTTGTCTCCTCCTTTTTGTGTTCAAAGTCATTAATTGGTGTCTATTTTTTTTCTTTTGGTGAACCCCAAAACAAAAAGTAATTGGTGTAGATTTTGACATCATGTAAAAGTTGGTGGTTAATGATCACTTGAACTTATTTTTATTACTAGATGGAAGAAACGTGATATTGTATCTTCAAATATGTATATGTATTTATATATTTAGAGAAAGTGAGAGTAAAAAAAATAATTGAATATATATATATATATATGAGGCAAATATTTCATTTTCACATTCAACTTCTCTTTTCATTCTATTTCTTTTTGAAGGTACCATTTTTTTTCTTTCATTTGGTCGAATATACCACATTTTTTGTAAATGTAAAAGACCAGGACTGGAAGTAACGCTACATTTATAGACTACAACTCCTACTAAAATGGGTAACTTTGAAAAACAATAATTATATATCATAATATAAACAAAACACTAAAAGTAATTTTATCATAATCAAAACAGAATACTTAAAGCTAATCCAGCAATGCAATAAATGTTTTTCTAAAAAATAATTTGAAATAAATATTCATTATTTAAAATAAAATAAAAATGTCATAATTAAAGTAAATGCATAGTAATGTCATGCCAAAACTTGCAGGAATTTTAATAATAGAATAATTGAATTAAGAAATTATTTATAGTACACCATATTTATAATAATTCACTTATCTATCACGAACCAAAATAATTTTTCTCTCCATATATTGTCAATCTACACTTCGCCCACCCTTCGCTCTTCCATATCTGCATTTGTATGTGAATCTGTATAGCCATCAAATCAAGCCCATGTGGGGCTAATTGCAGATTCTTATGGATCACAAAATAGAAAAATGGGTAACTTAAGCTCTTAGAATTTCCATCCAATAATACTACTCCATGTCCTGAAGAAGCATTTGATAAGTAGAGGCACTCACAGGCATTGTCATCAAGTAAGTGCTAATGTTATTGCTTGAGATTTAGAAATTGTACACAAGTGAAGTGACAAGCAAGTGTTCACTGAAAAAGGAATGGACAGCGATTGGTTCGAGTGGAAGAGATTCGATATTATTTAAACAAGGTCTAGATATTCTAATATTAATTATTATAAATGCGAAAAAAAAGATCACGTTGAAAGAGCTTTTCCTTATTTTGGACCAGTTGCAGCTCAAATATGAATTAACTGACAGGAACTGGATATCAAACGGTTTTATTAAAAGGAAAAAAAGAGAAGGCCAGTGCGTTTGAGGACCACAAGATCATCACGAACAGGCTGGTAGAAAATAATCAAAGGGAAGGGAGGACCACGCCAGACTTTGGGAAAGTCCACTTAGCCACTTAGCTATCAGTAATGTTCCTGGGGAAACCTTCCCATAATTGCTCAGTTGATCAGTCTCTTTACACACAGAACCACATTTCAGGTCATGTTTCTTTCAATAATATATAGTAGACACAGAAAGCCAAGATTACAGCTAGCCTCAACTCAGATCCAACTCACTTTGATGATTCTTCTGGGAATAAAGCTTTGATTTCATAATCTAAAGCTGCACTGAAAATTTTGCTTCAACCCCAGCTTTTCCTATATTGAATTTGTTTATTATATTATTATTAAGCTTCAGGATTAAGGAATAAGCATGACAGTACTTTACAGATTTCTGCTAATATAAAATAACTCCATGCTTCATTCATGGATTCTGTCATTATAATGCTTCACTTTCAAGGGATCTTACAAACTTTTAACGCTGTCGTTCTGATTTCCAACCAGAAGCTGTATTAAACAGATGAGACCATGGTGATTCTACTTCACGCCTTTCATAATAATGATTCAATAGACCTAAATGATATCTATATGTATCTATAATATTAAAAAAAGCATCACATTTTACTCTAATGGTCAAACTTTAGGATGCTATGTAGTTTTAGTTTGAATATTGATGATAGGCTTTCTTTTCGTCTGATAGCAAAGCAGTGCTGCTTAAATTGATTCCAACTAAAAGGAAAAACCAAAAAGTGCAGCCACTTGTATTTTTTGTCATATGCTTAGCAAAATAAGCAATTATTAATTCTATATAATCCACCAGATACTTCAAGAGAAAATAAATAAATAAATAAATAAAGGTACGCATGTCAGATACATGATATATGAGAGGATATGTTTTTATTAGAAGGGTCGCATCTTTGAACTGGTTGAAGTCAAAACAAGTATCCTATGGTAAAGGGGTGAAAGAAATTATTCTCAAGATTTGTTCAATATAGGCGTGCTGAGATGGTTAACCGAATACTTCATACACTCCATATCACCCACCTCTCTCCTAAACCCAAACCAGTAACTCACATCATGGATGCTATTCTCACAATTTTCTCCACCATTATTGCCCCTCTTCATTGATACCAACACTTCTTACAGTGCACGAGTTGGAGGCTCAGTGTTGGTGTTACCTGGAGAAACCATTCTTGGAGATGAAATTGGGGATAATGCTAGTGTGCAACTATCCAAGACTTTGCAGAGATCAGTGAGAAACGAGATCATGTTTTTTGGCATAAATGACAAAATTTGGTATAATAATAAAATTTGATAATAGGGTGAAATGTTAGGTGGCTTTAGATGCTGATGTTGATAGATTTTTTCGCACTTCAATGTTCAAAACACACGTCAAACTATTCTGCAATACAGGAAAGCATTTCTTAACAGCATGTTGAACGTTTAGTAAGGGGCTTGGCATGGAATTCTGATATTGAGGATTCAGGGCAGTATTTTCATCCAATTGCTTTTGCCACATATATCTTGGAAGTGAAGAATTCGCTGGATTTAGTGGACAAGGAGAGTTAAAACTGACATTTCAGAATTAGGTGCATAAAAAACCTGAGGTGGAAACTATGGAATGGAACATCATATTGAGACCAAAGTGTTTTTTTAGTGTCCTTTGGGAGCACTTGAAGAGCCTCAGCATGGAGATAAGGTGGTGAAGAAGTTGTCGAAGCCCGACATGTTTCTATTATGGTTAAAGGTTCCATATTAAAAATTTTTTCTGTTCAGGTCAGAGAATTCCCAGCCACATTCCAATTCGGAGAGCATCTCATGTTTACAAGGTTGCTGAATACCCTGTGTATAGCATGGCAACTTCATTCCTCTTTGGGCCAGGGAAATTGACAGGAACCAAGTAATTTGCACTCAAATTTACTGGCATTCACAGACAAAAGTCACTGAGAAAACAGAAATCAATGGCTATGGAAAAGTAAGTAAAATCACGACAACCACATACAGAAAAGAAGAAAATAAAGCTAAAATAATGGAGGTGAGAAGCTGCCGCCACTGCCCACCTAGGTTCGAGAGCTAGGTACTCTCCCTCTCAGCACTCACTATCTGCTGTTGGATAAAAAGAATTTTTGATGACACTAAAACACCTAGAGCTGGAAAAGATTTTATCAAGGGAGAAATCACGAAAAAAAAGCAATTGACCAAGTGAATGGAGGAGCTAAACTATTTAAGATCAACTTTTTAGGTTTATTTTGTCTTTCTCTTAAGAAAAGAGTTGGTAAAGCTTTTATTTTACTTACTTTTCTTACCACCAATCTTAATCTAGCATGTTCCAAAAGTTTTGGTTGCTAGTTCATTATTTTTCAACTTGTTTTCAGGCCAAAACTTTCTTATACGTACAAGTCTAAGGAGTTATACGTATAATGACTTAGCGTTGAAGTATTTTTTCCTCTGCAATTCATCTTATACGTATAAGGCTAGGTGGTTATTTGTATGTGGCAGGTTACACAATGGTATGCTCTCTATCTAGATGGTTATACCTACATTGTGCCCCTCTTCTACGTACAAGAACTTGAAACAGATTGGTCACCCTCTCTGTTTTGCTTTGATATATGTACAACAATTGGTGGATATATGTGAAACGAATAACTTAGGATTCTAACCAATTTCTGTTAAAGACCTCTTATACATACAAGGCCTACAGCTTATACTTACAAGATTGTTTTTCAAAAACTTAATTCTGGATGTTTTGAGGTGTTATACGTTCAAGGAGTAACATCCCAGGTGGTTATACATATTTTCTCGCATATGGACTTCTGGGTTTCCAAGAACAAATGCCTTTTATGAACAACTGAGTTGTCTTACTTGTATATCGTGCTTGAGATGACTTCTAAAACTTTGATAATATGCTTGATATTTGCACAAGGCCTATATCTTAGAAGTATAACATGGTCCAACAATAGAGATGTGTCTAAAGGTCATCTACGTGATCATTACCACCTACCTTTTTTATACATTTAAGATTTGATAACTGCATTTAATGCGGTAGGTAAATGTTATTATTTATAGAGTATCGGCAAGTAATCATCTCTAATAGATAGATTTGGCCTAAATATCTAAATAGGACCTCGTTTAGGCTAAATAGGACCTCGTTTAGGCTGGTAGATAAGAGTATTAAGTATTCTTAGTGCTAAATTGCTCTTATTCCGATTCTTACATTTTCTTTGAGCATTAAAAGCTTTAATTACCTACCTCTCTTAGATAATCTTTCTTGAACTTCATTGTTTTATGCCCTTTTTGTGAGATATTTCTTCTAAATTAATTACTTTCTACATTGGGTAAAAGTTTCTTTATGTGGGGAAACACTAAAGGGAAAGTAAACATACTTTGTAAGGGTGTGAATGAGAGAAATTCGACTTAAGAGTGAGTTTGGTGTCGTACTACAGTTTTTTGTAAAAACTCATATCAATATTGCAAGCATAGTGGAAAAATATCAAGTGATGAATTCTACGGAGGTCAAGTGGAGAGACCAAATCAAGATAAATTTTTGTGTCTTATCTTTTCTATCCTTGCTCTTTTATTTTGCCAAGTTTTGCTTTGTGGCTTTATACTATTCCGTTGTTTTACTTTATTTCGGGAAAAATATTGAGAAACCTAATTCACTCCCACAAGTGTTACATCTTATATTTAGAAACATTTCCCATAAAAACTGTTTGGTTTTGAAGCATGAAAACAGTCCTTGAAAAACTCGAATCAATTAAAACTTTAAAGTTGAATAAAATTATTTTTGCTAGTTTACAGCTCATTGCACAATAATTTTTCAAAAATCATAACTAAATATAAAAAAAATCATTTTCTAGTGATTTAAGTCTCTAAAAATTGTGCACATCTTGAATTTTCAGGAAAAAAAAATAAGAAACTAGGAAATGAACACACGTATTCACATAGTTTATTGCATAAACATTATTGTTTATTTTAGCATCCCTATTTCTGTAAAGAAATGAATCTTAAATTTGAAAATTCATTTTTCTTAAGATACAAAGTCATTTGGTATATATTTAGTATCATTGGAAAGCTTTCTAAATATATTTTTCCGATACATTTATTCTACTCTTACTAGTCAAAGTATCAACATATATCATCGGAGGTCAAATATGACTATTATTGGAGTAGTCCTAGTAAGTCATGTATAACTACTGTTGTATAAATCCAAATACAACCAAACTAGTGTCATTATGTTCTTAAGACATATATCTATCTATACATATAGAAACACAATTTTTGGATACATATTCGAATTTATATAATGTATCAAAACAGACAGCAAAAAATAAAGTAATTCAAATTCAATACTTCAATCTTCTTCATTTATCCTCCTTGCGAAATTCTTTCCTTTAGTATTACTTGGCCTTATCATTGGGAAACATGGGGTGAGATGAGGAACATCTCAGTAGCAACATAACTCAAGCTTATCACATTATTATATTAGCTTAAACATTGCAAAAACTTTTTATAATCTCAATACTTTCATAACATGCTTTTGGAAAACAATCAAAATAATAAGTTGCAATAGAAATTTCAGCAGTATAATGGCTTAGTCCTTAACTTAAAATAGTCAAACCAATCATAAGAAGCAGCCCAATATCATAGCAACATTTTAAAATATAAGCATAATGTATAAATGTAAAAGTTTAGAGTAAGAGTTACTGCTTCAAAGCTTTAATCCCTTAGCTTGGATTCTAACTTTCTTGACTTGATTAGAGCCTATTAGTATCATTAAACCTTATTTAATAATTTAATATCATTATATAAATTCAACTCAATCATGAACCACAAATTCTTCTCTCAAAATTATGTTTTGACCCAAAAAGAGGAGAAGAAGAAGGTAGAAAATGACTTAAACTTTAGCTAATCTTAAACTAAATAAATGTAGAAAAAATTTTAAAGAGATTTGGAATAAAAACTTAGTTTGGAAGATCTTCTTTTGCCTTCCCTTTTCTTCCTCCTTCCACTACTAGAAAAATAAAATTTAGTGAGGGATTTATACCCTTTTTCCCTCGCTAAAATGAAAATAGTAAGGGATAAAATCCCGCACTAATTCGGTATCTATAAACTGCGTCACTAAATTTAGCGAGTGATCTAATCCCTCTCTAAATTTAGAGAGGGATGCATTCCTTACTAAATTACCAAAAAACTCAACACTGCCACGTTATTTGAAATCATGACCTCTTACTCTTAGTGCTTTTGTATTCACACTTTTGTCATTTGAACTAAAATATATTTGCAGTATTTGTATAAAATATTAAATATATATTATTTATCTACACACTAATACACATATATATTTATAAATTAATATATTATTAAAAAAATACAAATATATTATATTTTCAATTATTAATATCATAAAATTCTTTATATTTTGAATTTTGTAATAAATAAAGTTTCAGTTTCATTTTTTGCCAACAAGTTATAAAAATTAATTTAACTATTTTTATTAATTTAAAATAATCATTTGATAAAAATAATTTTATAACTTAATTATTAAAAAAATTTTAATTCATTAAAAAATTTTTAATTCCTTAAAATTAAATTTTTAATAAAATAATTTTAATCTATTAAAATTAATTTAAAAAAATTTAGCGAGGGACAAATCGCTCGCTAGATTCCTCGCTATTGATACTAATTTAGTAAGGAATAAAAAATGACTCGCTAATTCCTCGCTAATATTACGAGGTAAAGGATATTCCTTGCTAATTCCCTCGCTAAATTTAATAATGGCTACGAACTTATGATCCCTCATTAATTCCCTCGCTATTTAGATCATTTAGCGAGGGATGAGTGATCAATCACTAAATTTTCTTGCTAAATTTGATTTTTCTAGTAGTGTTCCTTTCTTCTTCTTTCTTCTTTCTCTTCTCTTTCTTTGAGCTCCCTCTTTTTTCACTTCCACTTATGCCTCCTCTCCCTCTCTCATAATTAGTGTGCCTGTGTGTGTGAATGGGTAAGGTAGAAAGAAAACTAAGGGGTCTTTATAGGGGAAAGGGGGTACTTGTGGCAATTAGATGAATTTTGGATCTAATGGCATATAATTATTCATGATTAGTTTATGTCAATTTCCCATTATGCCCCAAGATATTTAAATTTATGTGAGAGAGTGGGGAAGGGTATTTTTGTCCCATTTTTCCCTATAAAATTTCAGTCACATCAAGGAGAGGGGGAAGTGCACTTTTAACTTTTGCCGACAAATTTTACTTTGAGTTGAGTACTTTTTTATCTGAGTTTTCTATTACACTCTATATCTTTTTTATTTTTTTTATCTCTAGTACTCATTACCTTTTTCTTTGTCCTTTTTCATATGGAGTCCACCTATTTTGCTTACTTTTTACTATTCATCTCACTTAGTCAGTATTTACTATTCACATGTGACTCGCTTTTTATCGGATTTGTACTTTTTCCTCTTCACGTCCACATAACTAGTATTACTTATACTTTTAGCCTGCACCGGAATATTAAAATATTTTTATTGTAAAATGACTATTTTGCCCGTATCTTTCTGTAAAATGACTGTTTTACCCTTTTAAGTCCCTTTTTATATTTTTAGGATATTTTGAGCCTTAAACTAATTTAATTAAATATCCAGACTTCCCCAATTATCATGAATTAATCCAAAATACTTTAATATCATTTATAACATTATCTAGTCATAAAATACATACATGAAATAAATGAGGATGTTATATCATGAGCTACCAACAACATCAAAATCTTCCTACCTTACTACCACACTCCTACACTACTTTTACGCACACCTGTGTACCTGACATTATCAGACTCCTACCATTATTCTCTCATTTTTCCCTCCATTTAACTGTACCCTCTGGCCATGTTGAGCTAGTTGTTTCTTTATATTTCTTGTGTAATACATTTGACCCTATAACTTATCCTTCTCATCTCTCACAGGCTAATCATTTCCCCTTTTTGCAAGAAGCACCTTGTATTCAAGTTGGAAATTAGGAAATTGAGTATGTATCACCTGAGGGTCTTCCTATGTATTCTCATATTCAACTAGGTCTCTCCATTTGATCAAAATCTACAATTGTCCATTTTCAGTTCTTCTCACTTTTCTAACACCTTCAGGATGAACTTGCAAATCCAAGTTGTTAGTCAATCCTAGAGGTAGTAACTGGACTTGATTATGAGGTTTTATAGCCTTCTTGAGCTGAGAAACATGAAAGACATTATGAATCATAATTGTAGGTGTTTAGCTCTAGCTTGTATGTTACCTTTCTAACCATTTCGAGAATCGAATACGGTCCATAATATCACGACACCAGCTTCTCATTAGGCTTACTTAGATAGAGATTTGAAGCGGTAAGGTTTCAGTTTGAATATTTAGACTCTCCAACTAATAACTCCAACTCCCTCTTCTTTTTGTCTGCTTGATTTCTGATTCTCACTTGAGCTTGCTTTAGGTGCACTTCAAGCTCTTGCAACACCAAATTTCTTTCTTGAATTTGTTCTTCCACTCTTGCACACAAGAGGGTTCATTCTTCCACTTAGGTAGAGTTGGTGGGTCTCTTTCATATAGAGCCTTGAATGGTGTCATCCCTAAATCACTGCTATAAGTGGTATTGTACCATTATTCGACCCATGGTAGTGCCTTAGACCACTTCTTGGGAGTTGTACTAGCAAAGCAACAAAGGTAAGTTTCCAGGCATCTATTTACTACTTCAGTTTGGCCATCGAATTCAGGGTGGTTAGAGGAGCTATATTTTAGGGTAGTGCTTGCCATGTTGAATAGTTCTCTCCAAAAATGACTTCTCAATATTCAATCCTTGTCTAATACAATTGAGATTGGGAACCCATGAAGTTTGATAATCCCTCTCATAAAGAGCTTAGCCACATCCTTTGCATTATAAGGATGAGAAAGTGGCGCAAAATAAGCACATTTGGCGTACCTGTCTACTACCTTAAGTACAGTGTCAAATCTAGGAAGCCCATATGTGAAGTCCATGCTTATGTCCTCCTAAAGAGTGTAGGAAATAGGGAGAGGCTGTAGTAGGCCTATAGGATTAAGTGTCTTATACTTATTTCATTGATAAATATCGCACCTTGAATGTCTTTTCTCATACCCTACATTGTAGTCAATCTTTTGTAAGTGCTTAGGTATAACGAGTAGCCCCCACTGGAGAGTCATGGTATAACCCTTAGGTACTTCGCTGCCTTGAATCAACTTCTATACTATAGCTTAGAGGGTTGTGTCTTTCTCAATTTTAGCTTCTAGCTCACCTACTCCCTCGTATTGCCATAGTAAAATTACTTACAACTCCATATTAGAATCCTTGTGTTATAATATGTCAATAACCATGTTCTCTCTTCTAGGCTTGTATTGATTCTCACATTTGTAGCCCATTAATTTGGATACCTAGTTTTTTTTATTAGGCTCAATTATTCCTTCCTTCAGCAGATACTTCAAAGCTTTTTGATCAATTTTAATGATGAATAGTTTATACTATTGCTACTTTTTAATAGCAAGGACAATGACCATTAGCTCCCTCATAAATTGAACTTTGCTAATGCTTTTCAGATAATTTGTGGTTGAAATAAGCTATATGATTCCCTTCTTACATTAATAAAGCCACCACCCCTTTTCTTGAAGCATCTGTTTCAATTTCAAATGGCAAGTTGAAGTTAGGCATTGCTAGGAGGGACAGAATAGTCATGGCTATCTTTAGTTGATCAAATGCCTTCTAAGTTCAATTATCCCATTTAAAAGCATCTTTTTTAAAGTAATTGAGTAAGATGTGCTGCAAATTTTCCATAACCTTGATAAATTTTTTGTAGTATCCTGCCAAACCAAAAAACCCCAGTAGGCTCTCAAAGTCTTAGATGTTAGCCACTGCAACATTGCTGACACTTCTGTCAGGTCAACTTGCACTCCTTCTACCAAAATTATATGACATAACTACTCCACTCTTGGCTGCCCCAACACACACTTCTTTGGGTTGTGATAGGCTTGGAATTGTAAGTCCAGCCTATATTTATCATAGAAAAAGAGTAAGGACAAATAAAAGGGCTGAGCTAGTAGAAAATAGGGGCTTGTAATGATTCTAACAAATATAGTGGAGGGAGGGGGATGAGGCATGTATCAAAGAAGATTAGTGGGAGAGTGCTAGCCTCTTGAACACTAGCTAGTTAGGTGTCTTCACATTTTCTTTATTTTACTTCTATTACTATTTTTGGTTGCTACCGTAGATGTGATTAATCTAGCACCATCTTGCTATATTCTCACCTTGAATTAGAGGAAGACCCATATAATTTTGACTTATAATATAAACTTTATAGCATTATTTTGGTACTTAGCTTGGTTCCCTACAAGTTCATCACCAGTTTATGTTGCTTATGTACTCCCAAAGCTATATGTAAATGCTTTAAATGGGCTTACTTGTCTTTACTATACACCAATATGTCATTGAAGAAAACTAGGATGAATTTTCACAAATACTCTCTAAAGATGTCATTCATGTGTGAATGAAAGGTACGAGTGTTTGCAAGTCCAAAGGGCATAACCTTGAGTTCACAATAGTTGTCATGAGTTTTGAATACAACCTTTGGTTTATTGCCTTGTTTAATGCGAATTTGGTGATATCCAGATTTAAGATCCAGCTTAGACAATAGTATTACTCCTCCCAACTCATCTAAATAACTCATCAATTACCAGAATGGGGTATTTGTCTGGAACGGTAATCTTGTTTAATGCCTTATAGTCAACAAAAACCTCCAACTCCCATCTTTTTTCTTAACCACATGAAACTAGAGTATTGACAGGTGCTTTGTAGTATAATTCCTACCATAAGCATCTCTTGCAGTAGCTTCTTAATCTAAGTCTTCTGAGTATACCTGTATGATAGGGACATATGTTAGAAGGCTGGACTCCTTCCTTAATCACTATGGTGTGATCATGTGCCCTCTGTGTTAGTAAGCCTTTAACAGGCTCACAAACCTTGTGGAACTTGAGAACTTGATAAAAGTCTGCACCATCAATTTGTTGTTCTTCCTTCTCATTTGATTTATGCATAGCCATCAATTCAACAAAGTACCTGACCCCTTTTGCAACAATTGTCTTAGTAATTACCTTTAGGGAAGCTAGAGCTTGAGTAAGTGTAGGGTCTCCTCTTAAGCATATCTATCATTTCTCTACTTTCACCTTCATATTTTGTTGCTTTCCAATTCACTCTAGTTTCTCCAAGGGATTCCAACCACTCAACTTTGAGCACTAGATCCACATTTCCCAAGTTATAGGGATAAAATGTTTGAATATTCTCCTATCCTTGTAACTCCAATTTCATATCAGGGCACTGTAAGTCAGATATATACTTTCTTCCTTCTCCCAAAGTCAGTTAGGATATTTAATTTTTTCCACCAATGACATCACTATAAAGTTATGAGTGACTCCACTATCAATGAAGACTATGTACTTCCTCTCCAAACACCCTTCCTATAATTTTCAACGTCTTGTGCCCAGTAATTCCAACTAGTGTGGTTAGAGAGCTTCATGGAAGCCATTTCCTTTTCTTAACCTCTTTTACCACCCTCATATCTCTCTCTATGGCATCCCTCCTTTAATGTAATGGTGTAATCTTTAGTCAAAATGATCATGTGAAGCTGTTTGTTTTTGCACTTATGGTTGGGATCAAACTTCTCCACGCATTTAAAGCACAGGCCAAGTTTCCTCCTCTTAATTTCCACCTCTGACAGTTGTTTTCTAGTGGAACTACTAGCATTACTGCTTATTGGCATAGTCACAAAGAATGGTGACTTTTAAGGGGCCACTTTTCATCTCTTTAGTGGCCTTGCTTGCTATTGTCTTAAGACTAGTAGAACTCATCAAGCTTCATATGAGTTCCATGGAGTTGAACTTAGGGGTTATCATCTTAAATTTATCCCAACATCCTATGCCCTCTGATTTTGTAGATTTGATCTTACTACCCTCTGCCTTTCTTGAGGACCAAATTTCTTTCTTTACATGTAAGGCAAAACCATAAGCTCCTTCAGAGAATGAGGATGCATCAAGCACACCTTGACTCTCATCTCTTCAATCAACCTATTCTTGAATGCCCCTATGAGCACTTCCTCTCATATATCCTCAAGTGGAGTAGACAAGAGTTCAAACTTTTATCTAAAATAGGCTACCCTTGTCTTCTGTTTTAGATCCATTAGTTGCTCGTACTCATCCCTATGCTAAAGGCAGTGAAAGATGTCTACCTCCTCACTCTTAAACTGTTTCCACGTTTTTGCTAGTGTTCTTGTCTCCAACAATTGGATCCACATTATAGCTTTTCCCATTAAACTCACTGCCATTGCATACATCTTTTCTTTTTCAATAATCCCATTCATGGTGAAATATCTTTTGACCTCAAATATCCAAACCAGTGGATCTTCACTGGTGAACAAAGGAAGTTTGAGTCTCCTGTACTTAGTTGCATCACTTTGTCCCACATCCTCATTAGTAGTCATCATAGCTCCTTCATTAGTTTCTACTCTCATTAAGTGAAGATTCACTTACTCGGTTTCCTCTTCTAGTTGTGTTCTACCATTCCTTCTTAAGTTGGTTCCCTTTGTCCCATTGTTGCCCTCCATTGATCACCTACTCTATTACATGATGCTTTGCAAGCTGAAAGTACCAGCAAAATAGGTCAAAATTGATTAGTGCTGGCTGACAAATAAAATCATTGCTTACAATTTTATTTGTATGACCAAATATCATGCAAACTGCATGCATAAGATTGTGCATAGCTCAATTTTCTCTAGTACTATAGGTATTAGAGCTAAGGTCTTTATTGGATTCTATTTAGACATGGAATCAATTACTATTCCTATCTTTGTAGTCAATATATCATTCCATTGTACACCCGTCCCATTCAAGTCTATCGTGGTTGGTCCACTCCCTTAACCATGTTATCATGTGCATACCATAATCAAAACTAATGCACACAATTATTTTAGTTTTGTCACAATGTCACAATAATTACAATTCTTGGCTCTACCAGGTGAAACTTACATATTAGGTTGCTCATTGATCAATGGGAAATCCATGTCAAGATGAAGCTTTTTACCCAAATAAAATTATGGATTAGCTTTCACTAAGGCATATGCAATGTTGTCCATATGCACAAATGACACAAATTATACACACATTAGCACATGGATAGCAAATGCAAATCAAATAAATTTATAATTGAAGGATCAAAGCTTGAATCATATACATTCAATCACTATATTTTTCTTTTTGTTCATTACATTTTCTTTTGCGTACACTAACAATGTGTTCAGAACATGGAACTTAAATTTCTTAGGATCCACAACATAGTAAAACCAATGACCTTGGTAGATCACATGTGCAAAAACAAATTCACAATCTACTATATTATAACTTAGCTGATCAAGCTATATAAGCTCTCCCACTTAGTAGCCTTCCGCAATCTTGGAGAATCAATTATTAGCATATGAGGATAGCAAAATTACAATGTACATCAACAAGCATAAATAAACCATGCATATTCACCTAAAGTATAGTCACATAAGACTCACCATGAACACATAAGGGAATATATGCCACCTTTCCTTGCCATCTTGATCCAATTGATCCAACACGGGAGCCTGAGTAATGACAAACATCACCGAGTCATTAAGCCACTATGTTGGAAGCATCGCATTTCCAACCAGGTTATATGTCAGATATCTCACATAATAGCATACCCAAAAGTTGGAAAATAACAATTGTTAATCATACAATAGCTTTGAAACAGATAATGTCTTCAATATAAGAAGAGGTAATAAATAAACTAACATTCCTTACTATTTTTTAGGGCAATGTAGCTTGCAACAATAATCCTATATCAATTATATCCCTCTCACTCTGCTTAAGCCTCTTCATTGGCTCTTGCAAATATGGTGACCAATTATAAGGTCTTTTTCCTTGTTGGGATCTTCACAACTATGTTACCCCAATAATTGGTTCTGCACCTTCATCTCCTCCAACCTCTCCTACTTGCCCTTCATCTTCCCCTTGAGCATCCAAACAAAATACCTTGATGTTGTCAAAGCACAAGTCCAATAATTACATAAGAATTGAACCCAAGAAAGAATAAATTGAAATTTCCCTTGTCGTGGGGACAAATTGAAAGTCACATACGAATTAAGTATCAAATAAGATTATTTACCAGTATCTTTCGATTGGAATCCAAAGTCTGTTTGTGATATCTGTCTCACACAGTTCCCAATAGAAGAAAGAGATGAAACGAGTTTTCTACACTTAGATACGCAAAGCGTAGAATGTAAACCAACACGAAGCACGCGTTTTTACATAACCATGGAATCCTCCAAAAATCTGTGGGAGAAATCCAAAGAAAATGGCGGGAACAACACGTTGGTGTTGATAAAAGTCTAACATTCCACCACGATGGCCCCATCTACCACTATGCCACTTTGCAATCTGCCAATTTTGTAATAAGTTCTTAGCTTGCGGCTCAAGCCACATGTATGAACGTTAGTTAATTGCATCCTTTTCATAGGATTTGGTTTTGAACTTGGCACCATTTTCGTAGAATTATGAAGATGCTAGTCATGGGTCATGTTTTTATTTTTTTGGTAGCCTGGATCAAGTTTTAAATATTGCACTACACGATTAGTTTTCCTGAAGCCCATTTTAGAAGGGGGAAGTATTCTAAAGGACCAAAAGCAGTTGATGTTTTGTGGGAAAGACCATAAAAATTATAATTAGTGCAAAGGGCCAAAATAATAGTTAATTTAGTGTTATACCCTAAGGCTATTCAATAGATCCGGTTGGCCTGGTGCGGCCAGGTTATTTCGGCCTGGGCCGGACCAGGCCAAAAAGAAAAAGTTTTGAAATGGAAAAGGACCCGCCCAAAAAGAGGGTTGGGCCGGTCCTCGGGCAAGTCACAAGCCTGTGCTGGCCGAGCCCGGTATATATTATTTTTTTTTAAAATTTTTTCATTTTCCTTTATTTGTTAAAAATATTGAATAATTTTATATAATTATTTTTCCTTAATATTCCTTATGTAATAAATTAATTTTATAATTATAATAGATACATTTTATTATTCCAATTTTTAATTTTATTTCAAATTTTAAATTTATTTCTTAACTTAATATTATATAAAATAAATAATATATAATTGTTGAGTATTTATAATTTTGATAAATGTTATTTTTTAACCTAATATTATTTCATATAAGAATATATTTTAAATGAAACTAGTTATATTTTTATTAAAAAATTAAATTAACTTATTATTTATTTATTTTTTAATGTTTATTTTTATACCGGGCCAAACTCGGCCTTGTATTGACATGGTTTCGAACCGGTCCTTGACCAACCCATATCAAGTCAGGCTGGGCTGCGGGCCAATTTTCTTGGCTCGAGGGGTGTTTCGGGCCGGACACCGGGTCAAGGTGATGTCCGGCCCGTCTCGGCCCATAAATATCCCTGTTATACCCTTACTAAAAAATAATCTGATGTCTTGTCAAAATAATCCATTATTACACCCTTATTACTAGTAAAGAGGGTTACTGCACAAATCATAAAAGCCATATGTTTTTCAATAGAGGGAACTAATCTTCCTTGAAGTATGAAGAGTAATAGATAGTCTTTTTCTAATTAAGTTTGCTTTACACGAAAAGCTAATAATTTAACCATAAACTAATTGCTTAAAGACCCTATTTTAAAACACTTGATTTTGCATTTGTGTGTGACACCTATAGACCTACTTTTAAAGCATTTCTAAAGTTTTGATTTTTCTTTGATTAAAAAAATTCCTTTGTCTAACTTGTGTCTTGGAATTTATTTAAACATTATTGTGTTTGAAACTATTTTATTTGGAAATTACTTGAGCAAGTAATAGAGGCACTAAGAAAAAATGAATTGTCAGCACTCGTTCGAGATTTTTTTTTTCTTTTCATATAAGTGGATAAATTGGTACTTGATCAAAGTGGAATAATAATTTATGGAACTAATGACCAACAGATCAAGGGAGGACGAACATCAGGCAAAATGATTTATTGACTACCATTTATGGAACTAAGGGCCACGGTTTCTAACAAAATTAGGAATCAACTTAGCCCAACTATAATTTATCGTCTCTTAGGCTCCTGTTAACCTGTAAAAATAAATTGTCCTCAAAATCGTCTCCTAACCAGCATAAACGTCGATACTTAAATGCATTCTTCATAAACACATTAAGCTTTTAAATAATTCCATAACCCACATAAAAATATCATGGTACGAAGTCTAGCATATACTCTTGTTTGTAACCAAAACAAAATTCCTATGTTTGGTGTCTTTTATTTTTAAAGCAGCATGATAATTAGTAGCAGATTTGGCAGTCTTAATTAATTGCAGTTCTTCAATCTCCATCCATGGGCAAAGATAGCAATTAGTTTGACGAAAGCACACAGATCGTACATAGAGGGAATCATTAACAGCAGCATGATTTGCTATTTATTGTTGGCTCGCTAATAAAATTTCTTATTTGTAAGTGGTTGGGTATGATTTTATATTTTTGAAAAAAAAAAGAATTGAATTGAACGTAGACATAAAAAAATAAAGATGGGGAAATTGGCACTCAAAAGTTAGAATTAAAGTGGCATCTATTATCTATATATATATATATAACGGTCAATGACAAAAGGTATCAGCGTATAATGCTTCCACATAATTCTGGTGATGTAGAAGCAAGTGGGGGTAAAAACAGATATCTGATAAAAATTACCTAAATATCTGGAGTGTCTTCATACTAATATTTTTTGTAATCTGTTACATACACAAATATAAAAAGAGGATATTTATTAGTATTTTGTAGTGTCATCGACTTATTTTTAAATTTTAAATACATAATCTATATGATATCCACAATCCAGCATCCACCGTAATTTGAAGGAGTCATTTTTTATTCCATGCTCTCAGCTGCTACTTCTTGGTCAACGATTGGATGGTGACGAATCCATAGAGGTTATTATTATTTTCTTTTTTGAAGAAAGGTCATAGAGGTTATTATTATCTCTAATTCCATTTCAATTTTTTCCTCAATATTCAGTAACTTTTATTTTAAATAAATAGTTTTTCCTTTTCGCTTTTTTTTTCCGGGCATCACCCTTATACGATCCTCATATTGTTTTTCAATAGTGGGAGTTTGGAACCACACAAAGAAGCCAAATGCGGATGCTACCATAAACTCTTCCTCATGGATCAGTCTCTCAATTAAATTGATGAATAAAAATCAGTTTCTTGATTAATTTTTTTCATGATGGACTCTGTTAGCCAATGACTGATTTCTTCATCCCTCAGCACGCAACCATCCTCGGATCACCAGTGTCAGATGTCAACGGATGGAGAAAGAATCAGAGAAGACTGAAGCCTCGAACGGTTGCACTGAAATCTACATTTAGGATTCCTCAAGTCAAATCAATTCCAGTAAAAAATATAATGATCACAGCCATCACCATAGCAAATATAGAAGCACTTAAGCCCACAGCAGCAGAGGTTGACCTGCCCATAAAGAATTGATAGCTTCATGAGTAAAATAGAAATACAAGCCAAATAACATGAATAATTAGAGTTTTTTTTTAAAGTTTACCTTGTCATGAGGTCCTTAACAGGTTTAGTTGTGAGGCCAAACCCAAAGGGAAAAAGTGGATCATAGTGAGGCTCCCCTACATTCATTGGGAGCTGATCTACGGATTTGAACCATGTTCTTGGAAGCTTACCACTGAATCCATAGGCTCCAAAAAGGACATCTGTCACACCCTGGCCCTCAGTGCCTGGTAACCATGCTGCGACTAATGCGTCTATCAAGGACACATAGGGTTCAATAACAAGAGGTCTCCCGGAAATGATTATAACCAGACATTGGACATTTTCACAAACATTCTTGATGATATCTGGGCCAGGATCTATCATTGTAAGTGTTGTGCTGTCCCCAGCAGTCTCAGCATAAGGAGGCTCACCAACAACAACAATGGCATATTCAAAGTTGCCAGACCTGACAAAATCACTATCAGGTGACTCGCGAAAGATAACTTCTGTGCTTGGATCAACTTCCATTTTAATGGCACCAAGAATAGTTGTTCCTTCCATGGCAAGGAAATTTGTCAGTTTGTTTCCGTAATAGCTTACTCCAGGGGAAATGATTTTGGCTATTTTATCGACAACTTATACAATAATAACAACAGCTGAAAATGATGAGAAGATGAACTAGAAATTAGTTAGTACAAAAAAAAAATAAAAAAACAGAAACCTAATTTTGGTTAGAGTGAACATGCTTATGATGTAGTTTATTAAGACAATACAATCTAGATTAAAGGTGCAGTAAACTAAAGATCAAGTAACTCATAATATTTTAGTAACTACAGAATTAAGCACAACTACTTCTGTTTTACTTGAAGGAAATGCATACACCTACCATTATTCATCTCAAACCGTGCAACCACAAGAGCATATAATCTAATGAATAATTAATAAGAATCATTGCATTGCTGCATTATAATGTATAATTAAAAATTTTCAAATCAAGAATGCTCATTTATAATTTCTACAACATGCACTATCTATTAGTAAATGCAGGGCCAAGAACCACACAAGCTGTTAGCACCAAGACACTATGCATGAGGTTTCTCTGAGAGTAACTTACCCCTTGTGTCCTCATTACCATTGAACCCTAGCCATCTGATTGTCCACCCACCACATTGAAAACCCAAATTATCAGCATGAGTACCAGCAACTAAGACTTTTGAGGCTTTCTTTGGGAGGGGAATGAGTGGAGCACTTCCATTTTTCCCATTCTTAAGCAGCACGAGTGATTTTCTCACAGCTTCTCTTGCTAGGTCCCGGTGTTCCTAATTATAAACAACAAGATCTTGTATCTCATGACTCTCATCGTATTAATTGTGCAGGAATAAATTGTAAATTACAATAAACAAGCAATGCCACTAAAGTTCAATATCAATTTCATCTTTAAAACACTTGGGGGCATCATTAAAGGCCAATGCAGGAAAGTACATTGACAGAAATTATGACATTACTTTCTGTTTGCTTGAACAATAACTACTAAAATCTATGTTATAAGAAAGTGTTTTGTGAAGTAATTATCATTTGAAAATATCTGGTTATAGTTCTTATCTGAAACAGATTGAAGGAAATTGGATCTTCAGTTCACACCCCATCTAGAAGGGGTAGGTAGATTTTGTAGCAAGGATTATGCAGTTACTCATGATACGTAATCCAGGGGCTAGCAGATCCCCAAACCCCAGCCACATTTCTATTATTATAATATAAGCATAACTCCACAAAGACTAAAACCTATACTTGTTATTATTACAGATCATATGCAAAATAAAATTCACTCAGGTATCTTCTCCAAGAAATTGTCTATTGCAAAGTTTAAAACTATTGTACAAATGAACCAAATTGCAAAGCAAGTTCGGTTCTCAAAAAGTCCACATTCAGATTGAGATGGTTAAAAAGTCTTACTTGGCTGCCAAGCTCATTGACTAAGCTGAGATCAGCCAGAGGATCCTCAAACAGACCCATGGTGAACTTCACAAGCAAAATCCTCTTGACAGCATCATTGATACGCTCCATTGAAATGATATTGTTCTTGACTGCAAGTGTAAGATCCTGGATGAACTCCTAGTATTTGTATGGGACCATCACCTATGATGAAAACCAAAGACAAGAACCTATACTTTAGCAGACGTTACATCATTCATAAGCTACATCCATGCAGAAAACCCACTCTCTCCTCAATCTTTCATGCAATTTGGGCAGAAAGTACAAACTAACCATATCAATGCCGGCTCCAATGGAGGCCTGGACAGAATAGGAGTAGTTTGAATCAGGTGGTGTTGTGATCTTATCAATACCTTGCCAATCGGAGATGACAAATCCCTGACAAATAAGAGAACAAATTTTCCCTGTTAGCATACAACACAAACTATGTTTCTTTCAAATTGGCAACTGTCATTGGAATAAAAATAAGCTGTACAATAATAATTTAATTAAACAGACTGAATTCCTGTGTTAGTGCAAGAGTAAATTAAATGCAATTCATGTAACAATAGCATAGATTCATCATACCTAAAAATAATAATGATAGTAACATAGATCCTTCAAAATATTTTGATACCACTGAAATTATAATATATTTGTTGAAATTTGATGCTAACCACAATAATGACTTCAAATTCAAATATGATCCCATTTATAGCCTAATTAAGCAAATGTTATACGTGAAGCATGTGGATTTTATTACAATAAATCAAGCATGTAATTTCCTTTTTTAGCTAGCATTTATTTCTGAATCTATGTAGCATTTATTTTTGCCACTTATGCTTGCTTAATCCATGGGATCCAGTGGCAGAAGACTTGCTGCCTGGGTCTCCTGCATACATATACCTTCTTTAATTATAATGAATTAAGTAATCAAAACATCATTCCTCTAACTTTCATCAATACTCAATAGCAAACTTCAAATAATGGCGGTCATCAAATAAATGCCCGAGGATACCAAAAAATCATTTCCTTTAAAAAATAATTAATTTTAAAAAGCTCAATAGATTCTATACACTATCATTAGGTGACAATGCGGTCATCAAATATATGACAAATGCTTGATAGTTGTTTTCTCGGAAAATGACACAGCATAAACATATCAATATTGTAAGTTTAAAGCTAAAACCCCTTGGATGAAACTGATTTTTAAAAGAGAAAAATTACAATCAATTACAAAGGCCTTAATAAGCTAAGCTGCAGATATATATTCAGGACTCATGGTAAAATGTTGCACATCTTAATTCAAATTTAAATTTGGACCAACCAGCTGAATATAGTATGCATGCATAAAAATGCATGGGTTATGCTAACAGCTAACCTCCACACACACACACACTGACACTGTCAATACCTTGTCACTTCACTATCTAGGATTTTTCTTGTGTCAGGAAATTCACATTAAGTTCATGAAAATTGAACAAGTAGGAAACAGTGTTGTGAATGAAAGAATTTGGTAGCAGATTCAATTATATGCTATAAATGTATTCTGTAAAGGTGATTATAAACAGAAAAATAAATGAAAAATATCCATCACCTTAAACTTCAAGGTATCCTTCAAGAAGCCAGTAACTAGTTCATGGTTTGCATGCATTTTCACCCCATTCCAACTGGAGTATGAAACCATGATTGTAGCAACCCCCTTAAGGATGGAATCAGAATAGGCAGGCATGTGAATGCTGAGCAACCCATGCCAGTCAATTTCCGTGTTGTTTTCATTTTTTCCCTTGGTTGTTCCCCCATCTCCGACAAAGTGCTTAGCACAAGCTGCTACCTTTCCCCTAAAATGAGAGTCAAAGAAGGTTGTACATTGAACAGTAGAATATGAAGAATCAGCAGTGTTCTTCTACAAAATTAACCAAGAAGTTCTTGACCCAGAAAAAGGTATGAGACAACTCTAGGTCTATATCTGGAGAACATAGTGGTATAAAACTCCTCTTAAATACTGAAATGCATACTTATCAAAAGGGATTTAATATCAATAAGATCATACTTGCCAATATATGGAGATCCTTTCCGATAATTGGCAGGGACATCTCCTTGTAGACCAAGTATGATTGTTGTCATTTCTTGCACAATGTTGGGATCCTCACTGTAGCTCTCATAACATCGACCCCATCTTGGATCTCTACAAACCTATAAGTAGTGTTTCGAGAAAAATAACTAAAATTAGAAAGAATGCATATTGTGAGAAACTCATGCATAACAAATATTTTTGTGCACAAGTTCAACATTTTTCAGCATCAACTTACAGCAATGCATGGAGCAAAAACATAAGGAATCCCTGTAGCTCGGACTTCAAGAGCAGTTGCAGCACCGATACTATGTACCAGTTTAGGGTCCCTGTTCAGAAAAAAAAACATGTATATGTGTATATATATATATATATATATAAATTAGGGCAGGCAGAATCTGGCAGATACGTCAAAGCATTCCCATAAAGCAGCATTTAATCATTAGAAATTATACCTGATAATTTGACAGCTAGGTTAGTTATGGATAATTTCTATTACGTATTTTCTTTTTGGGGTAAGCCATTTCTATTAAGTATTGAGGCTATATAAAATCGATACTAAACGCAAATTCAGTTAACTTTAACTTATGTATAAATCATACTTCTTATTTTGCACCTCTGCCCAGGAAAGAGAATGTTCTATTCATCATAGAAGAATTTGAAAAGATTATCGTGATGAGAGACTAGAGTCATACAAATTATCAAATGTCCACTCACTGAAACATAAATGATCAGAACTTTTAACTTGCCTGGTGGCTCCAAGCCCAATATTATGGGGAAATATGGTGGCATTGTAGACATTATTGTGTCCATGAATAGCATCAATGCCATACATCATTGGGATTCCCAGTCGACTAGCCAAAGCCCCTTTTTGAAACTCATTGATCATATTAACCCAATCTTCAGCAGTAGCTTTTGGAAGTGGTTCACTACCACCCCCACTCAATACACTTCCTGCACATAACTAGGAGCTTCTAAAGTTGACAATCGTTTTAATAAATATATAAAGAAGCATCTGAGTAGGGAGTCACAATGAAGTCCAAGCACAATTTACTAAATACAAATGAATTATTTGGCAAAAAGAAAAACTATTAAGGGAATAGAAGCACGACAATGAGAGTTACCAAAGAATTGATAATCAGAGACTGTAAGATATGAGACACGGTACCACTTATTTACTTTAATAATAATAAAACTAATAAAAGATCAATCATCCATACAAACGTAATCAAATGTGGGTCGCTCAGAAACATTAACAGGGTACCCAAAAGATGGATTAAATTGAATACTACCCACACACACAAATGCACATTTAATTCATAGTAGTGGTTCTCACCTATGAAGTTTGTTCTCATAACCTCCACATTGGCAACAGTTCTATCAATTTGTACCATCTGGCCGATCTTCTCCTCGAGAGTCATTCGACGAAGCAAGTCTTTAACCCTAGAGGCCACTGGTTGCTTTGGATCTTTGTATTTCATATACTCAGCTCGGGCTTCAACAGTTGATGCCCACCAACATAACCACAAAATCGCCAACAAAGAGACAAATTCACGAAACATCTTGAATTTCCCAACTATTGATCCACCTGCAAAATTAGGGGGAAATGAGGAAGAAAGCATAAGAATATTTAATTAATAGGATTTATAACCCAATTGATTACTAAGGAAGAGAAAAAAATAAAAGAAATGCATCATATCCCATGAAATGGACTTCAAGAGAAGTTAACCCCACGACTAAATCTTTCACTTTTTTACAAGAAAAACACAAATGTGAAGAAGTATGCAAAGAATATAACCCACAAAGATGAACTCTATACAACAACACAGGCAATGTCAATGAGAAAAAAAGAGAGCTTACAAGCTGTGAAGAAGGAGAGATTCTTTTGAAGAGATGCATTACGAAGCAACGTCCTTGAAGCTTCGAAAGAGTGACAGAAATTGTTGAGAAGGCTTTTGTGGAGTAGGCAAGGGGACGAGGGAACTCGTACTGTGACTGAATGGTGGTGAAACACGGTGCTTTCGAAAACAGGGTCAAGGGAGCTTCTGGATAATTTGAATAAGATTTATTTTATTTATTTTTACAAAATTATTTATTTTATTTTATTTTTTTTACCAAGATGAAGAGTCATTCGATTTAATAACTAAAATAAAATTAAATGGAAAAATATTAAATATTAAATAAAAAATAATTTTATGATTGAAAATAATTATGTTTGAAAAGAGGAAAAATAAAAATACATAAGAACAATCAATAATTATATCATATAACATAAAATAAAATTAATTACTTTGTTAATTTTACTATATTTTGTAGTTATTTTAGTATATTTTCTTAAATCACATGCTAGAATTAAAAAATTAAAATATTCTCATACGATGAAAGATGTTATTTTAGTAATAAATAGGAGTGTATACAGACAGGTTGGACAAGGTTGAGTATCAACCCGAAGCCCGGTCCTGGTATGAGGATTGTGTTGGACTTGGATCCATGATCTGGCCAAGGCCAAGCATAAGTCAGGACCAAATCAGGTCAAACTAGTCCATCCCGAGTTAGAAGACTGCGGTGCCTTTTTTCCCTATTCAACATAGGTTGCCCAAAATGATAAACCTGGTGATTTTTTAGGGCCCAAACTGTATCAAAGATGAAGCAGGCTCTTAAGCTAGCAACAATTTTCGAAAAGAAAGCCAAAACACTCGTTGACACACACGTGCTGCTGTGTATGTACGTATACACAAAGACATGACTATTTAGAAATTATTATGCAACAAATAAACTTTTCCACTAAACGTTTGGAAAAACAAACTTCTAGCCTAAAAAAGAAAAACAAACAAATCAGATGTGCAACGATTTACAAAACATCACAAAATATTTTATCAACTTGCAAAAGGAACAATCCAGGTGGTGCAAAACAGGAACACAATAACATTATAGAAACTCATATCTATATTGTCAATAATTAAGCAAAACATCACAAGTTGAGACGGGAATACAAATAGCCAGCTGCAAAAGTACTTCTAAAGAAATAAGATATAAACAAGAAAATAGTCAAGTACAGTGTATTCTTATGCAAAAAAGGATAAAATCTCGGAATTAAAAACACTAATTAACATTGCTAATAAAAAATCAGCTTCATTCTGCATCAATATGGTTTTATTTCATGCAAAAAAATCATATATGATGCAAAAAAATCTATTTGAATAGTTGTTTTCAAAATCATAACTAGTGGGTAATATATGAGTTATTCAAAATTTATAATTTTACCATTAATGAAGTAGGTGTTTTTCATCTTTTCTTTTTTTTTTTCCAAAACAAAAACTACAAAACATCTAAAAGATGTTCTCAGTTTTCTGTTTTTTTATTTTTCTGTTTTTCAGAACAGTTTATAAAAAACAGATTTACTAAACAAGTTTTTTTGTTTTTTTATTTTCAAAAACAGAAAAATTATTTTTAAAAATTGCACCAAACAAGCCCTTAATAACTACAAAGAAAGGAGAACAACATTTCTATTTCCATCATGCAGCATTGATAACAGTAAAACATTGAAATGGAGCAAGAAGCAAAAATAACATTTCTATTGTAACATATAACAGCAAGTTCTCATTCAATTTCACTCTCCACCAACATCATATAACCATGAGAACATATTCTAGCATAAATACACTATTAACAAAAGCCTCATATAGCTAGGTATCATCGAAAAGATGTTCATTTACAATAAACCCAAGTAACCCAAGGTTTTCAATCCCCAAATAGCTTAAAATCAAAAAAACTTAGAAGCCAAGGCAAGAATATCGCCAAAGCCCAACTAGCTTGGCCCTGAAACACAAAGTAACTTTTGATTTTTGAAGTTCAAGCTAATGAAAAATAAAGTAACCAACCATTCAACATTGAAAACAAAATATTCATCATAAAGGATAGCCACTACTAACAGACCTTTTTCTTTTTTGCCAAACATAATACTAACAAACCTATTTCCAATTAAACTTGAGCAGCAAGAATAAGATTAAGAATCTACATCAATAAAACGTAATACCAACATATTAGGAGCAAGAATGAAGAATCTACATCAGTAAACAGAAAAAACTATAAACTCAAGCTGTCAAGTTGTGCATTTACATTAAGTATCCCTTCATGCGGAGATAAAAGACTAACTTTTCAGAATAAATTATGAGCTCAAGAATAAGATTAAATTTAAACATAACATGTTGGGTTGACAAGCTTTCTCTTACAATTATTGGTATCCTAAACTGAAACCCAAAAAAGGTAATAAATTCTTTTCTACACGACATAATCTCGCTAACCCATTTTCCTTTTGTAACACCTTGATTTAGGACCCTTTTTCCATGTATTAGACTTCATTAGAGTCCAAGTATACTTAATTATAAGCTTGAATCAAATAAAATGTTGTACTAAAATTTTCCAAATTTTGGATATTATTCATTTTAACCAAAACCCTTTTACTGAACAAACTTCAAAAAATTATAACTAATTCAATAAAAATCGTATGTAAGTGATTCAAGTCTCTACAGATATTTTATAATATTGTTTACATGGAAAAAATATAAAATAGAGCAATTATTTGGCTAATTAGTACAATAAATTTCATGAAATTTCACTATTCATATGGTCAATTTTAGAAAATCCAGTTTTCTGAGCCAACTTTGAAAATTCACTATAATTCGTACACATCCAAATTGAGTGTTCTTTGAACCATTTAAAATCTATTTCTGTCTACTTTTCAACCATATATAACATTCATACTTTACATTACAAACTGTCCAAACAGTGGCGGGTTTACTCTATAGTGGTCAGAATGACCCTTTTCATCCTAATACTTTACCACACAAAAGTTTTAAAATATTTACATGGCTATAATTCATCCTCATATCATGCCTTACATTCATTAAGATCTAAATGAACATAAAAACTTGGAGAAACAGATTTAACATCATATTTACAAATTTACATAAAAGATCAAAGTTCATGACCATTGCAAGCCATATCAACTCAAACACCAAGTTCTTTCTCCTTTCCTTTCTCTTCTTTGGTGGTTTTGCCGTAATTGCTCCCTAATCATGGTTAATATGTGGAAGGGTGAGATTTAAAGAATCTCAGTAGCTAATACCCAACATGCCATTATATTATCACATTGAGCATGAAAACATCAAGAAAACACATTTCATCACATTAGCATATTAAAGTCATACAATTTCACAAAATTTTCAGCAGAGTTTCGGTTAAAAAAATGGACATTTTGGGGTCTCAATACCCCTCAGTCAACTCAACCAATAACATTAAACCATCATAAATTAATCAACATTATACTCATGTGATAAAGCATCAATCACATTGAAAATAAATATGATAATACATTGCAAGTAAGGGAAATTAACTACCTTTGAGTTTTCTAAAGGTTCCCACACTTGGTTCACCACTTCTTTGGCCTTCCAACACTTCCTTAAACCTAGCCATATTATTATTTAATCACGTTAGCCACTGGTTTCAAGAGAACATCATACATTGCACATTAAACCCTAAATTTTCACTTAGCTTTCCTTTGAGTTTTTCTTAAAATCAAAACTTGTACTTAACTAATTTGGACTCAAAAAATTCATTTTTGGGGTAAAAAACATGGAAATCCAACTCTAAGTATCAACAGTATCTAGCCAAAATTAAGGGAAAATAAGGAAAATTGCTATGCATCTTTATACTTCAAACTACCTACATAATCATGCTTTAAGTGAACATTCTAACTTTTCCCCTAAGTTTGATGGTTGAAAAACTCATTTTCTTTCTTAATCTTAGTTTGGCCGAAACCTTAAGAGAAGGAAGAAGAAAAATACACCATGAACCATGCTTCTAATACTACCATCTACAAATTTAAAATGGTAGAAGACAACTTACCAACTTGAGCTTTTGATTTCCTTGATCTTTCTCTTCTTCCTTCTCTCTTTTTTCTCTTCTCTCCTTGCGTGTTTTCCTCCCCTATTTGCTGCTGATTGCTCGTGCAGAAAGGTGAGGAAAAGTGAGTGATTAAGTGGCTTAATGACATGCTAATCATGGTTAACAATTTAATCTAACCATAGTTACTTGTTTACCAAAAATTCAACAACTTCTTGAGGAAGTTTTTCCAAAAATCTTTGCTGCCCAAACTGCCATATTTTCACACCTAGGGAGAGAGTTTCAAGTGTCCAAAATTGCTCAATTTTCTTGGTCCAGATATATCCTGAACCGGGCAATTTTTAACTATATCGATAAAACTGTTTTTTATAGTAATTTAGTATTTTTGGGCTACAGGACTATTCCAAATTTATTTTTATATTTTCTTTATTATTTTGTTCCAAATAATATCTATGTGAGGCTCATATCCTGTCCCGGTTACCTTTTTACTGTCCGTGAGGCTCACAATCTACTTTATCATTTTAAAGTTATTTTTGGACACTCGACACTGAATATTTCTTTATCCTTAATCATTAACCCTTAGTGCCATATACCATTAGACTTCTCTCATCGAGGACTTTGTTCTAATAGTAATTTTGCATATTTACAAAATTGCTTTCGACTCGAGATTAAATTATAATTTCTGAAACTTTCAGATTATTAGGTGTAATTTTTTCCAAGAATTTTTTAACTTCTTGTGGACATATTTTTATTGCCTTGGACATGGATTTTATTTTTATAATTTTTTAGGGGTAAAAATATAATTTCTCATTTTTTCATTTAATCGGGAAAAATGACCTCTTTACCCTATTTCACATAAAACGGTATCTGTTTATTTTCGTGAATTTCTTGTACATTTCATTTTATCGTTTATTTCTTACCCTTTCATTAATTAGTATCCATTGAAATTTTGGGATATTACACCTTTTACTGCTCCTAAATAAGAGGTCTTGAAGAACATTTTGCAACATTTAAGACATGTTTTTGCTACTCTTGTAATTCCTATTGTGTCAGCTGACCACTGTAATCAAATTATATCGGCATTTCTTCTTTTGTTTTTTCTGTTCATTTCAGTTTTCTAGTTTAGTTCTTCAACTTCCCCTTGTCCCTTTAAATTTGAATATTGGTGTGTTTGGATTGGATTATATATAAGTGATTATGAGGATAAGTGATTATTCATAATAGATTATGAAAATAAGTGATTATGTCAAAAGTGAATTGTATTTGGATATTTTTAATCCATAAGTGATTTTGAGAAAAAAAATGTGTTTGGATATTGAGATTTAAGTGATTATTGGGTGGATAATGAGAAGAAAAAATGAAATAAGTGATTATGAATGAATAAGTAATTATCATAAGCTGGAAAAAGTAACTTATGGAAATAATCACTTAAATGGCCATAAGTGATTATTTTGATCCGAAAAGCGTTTGGGTACAGATGAGATAATCACTTTTTTAGCTCCATAAGTGCTTATTAATTCAATCCAAACATGCACATATTGGAGTAAGTTATTCATTTGGATTTTATGGCCTAAGAAAATAAATCTTATTACTGTGAGAGACAATAAGCCCACATGTGCTTTAGGTGATCTAGTAAACCATCCAACGATACTCAATAAAACTTGGGAGCAAATTCCACCATTATATTTCCATGAATGGATGCAGAACTTGGACAAATAGCTTGCACATATATACAGCAGCTTTCTATTTCCCCTCAATATATATAGGTTTCAGATATCTTAGACTCAGATGGCTAAAACAAACCCCAAAAAACCAGAAACGAGAGAACTGACGGTGAGGAATAAGACAAAACAGAGGAAGAGGGAAGCTAATGAGCAAGTGAAAGGGAAGAGGAAAGATAAGAGTGAGAGATTGAGACGAAGAACGCAAAGGGTAGAACTCGAAAAAGCAATGAGATCAACATAGCAGAGAAGAAAAAGAAAACTGAGAGCTCAACATACCTAGCAGGCGAGCTTCGAGCAAATCAACGGCTGCTGAAGGCAAGACGACACCGAAGGAACAAGGACGTGCTGCCAAACAAAGCTTTGAGTGACAGAAGTGAAGACGGAGCTCGAGGTCATCGAATGGAGAGTGAAACAGTGTGAGATGCTAGAGATGTATGTGCCAAATTCGAATACCGACTGGGAATAGACGTTAGGGTTCGTGAATATTTGGCCAGGTTCGGATTTTTTTGCGTGCCACGCTGGTAATAAACATAAATAAAAAAATTATATATATATATATTTGTACTTTTTAGTTTTTTTGGCTTGTGGTAAGTGACCAACAAGAGTCAGTGTCAATTTGTTGTTTATAAATTATTGTATCATTGTCGTACAAGTCTCATACAATAATATAATAGTGACGTGTCAATATCAATGTGTTATTTTATTCTGAATGTAATTTTTATTAAGATATTTTAAAGAATATGAAAAGTTGAGAGTAGTAATAAACTTATAATTGGAAGAACTGAACAGTATGGATCGATGGAGGACAAGCATCTAATCCAACTTGAACAAAGGAGGTAATTAGCATTTTTCAGAATTGATGGGAAATCGGTGAAATCGATCTGAAACCAATGAGAACTTGTAAAACTGGGTTGTCCACGGGTGGGCACGTAGAGCCGTCAAAATGAGTCAAGCCCGACGGGTTGGACCGAAAAGCCTGAAAAAATGAGCAGGCTCGGGTCTCAATTTCGGGAGTAAATACATAATCCGGGATTTTTGAGCCTGGCCTGTTTAGGCCCGGCCCATGGCAGGCCGGCCCGAGCGAGCCACGGGCCAGCCCGAAAGCCCAAGACTTTTTTCTTTTTTTTCTTTTTAGTTTAAAATATTAAAAAATACATATTATTTTATTAATTAGTAATATATAAATTATAAAATTTAAATATTATGTTAGTTTTTGATAAATTATGATGATAATTAGTTGTATTAACTTAAATAATTGTATAAAAAATTTTATTAAAAAACATAAAAAAATATTAAAAAATTAAAAAAAGCCCATGGGCCGGCCCATAGGCCCGATCCCATGGGCTCGGGCTTGGAAAACTAAGCCCGTTTGTCAAATCGGGGTCGGGTCAGCCCGAATTGACAGTTTTGTGGGCATGGTTCAAGATTTTTTTTTTCCCTATTTTTATTAGGGAGGAAGTAGGGCATCGAAAGGTAAAGAAGAAGAAAAGCATAAAGAAAAAGATAGGAAGATCTAGTCAGAACACAAGAAGGAAAACAGAAGGCAAAGCAGAAAAAAATGAAAATCTAACCAAAAAAATTGCTGAAGAAGATGCATGATTTGAAGAGAGCTTCACTTCAAAAACGAAGAATAAAATGCAAGAGAAATGAAGGAGAACGAAGAAGCCTGTTTGTTTCTTTTCATGCAAATGGAAGCCTTCCCAGATGATTTTCTTTTTTGAAATAAAAAATTGTTGAGAACACTTCTCAAATGCATTTTAATTTTCAAATAAATAGTCAAAAGCAGAGTATTCTGAGACGTGAATTTTTCTATTGGAAAGAGGCAAGTCACACATCTAAAAAACCAAAAGTCGCATGAAAGCAAAAGCTGATAGGAAGCAAATGTGGGCATCAATTTAAAAAGGTACTCTCATATTTTTTTTCAAAAAAATAAGTGTTATAAAATTTTATAGTATTGTTGTGTAAATGTCCATAACTTCACAAAAATTATCTTTAGAAATTCAACACTTAAAACTCCATAACTTCACAATTTTTGGTATTCCATGCTTTTAAATCCTACACTCTACAACGTCTCCCAATGAATGAATTTCAAGGAGTTTTTTTAATGATTAATGCCTTATAACCTGTGAATGTATGATGTTGTATCATTATATAGATTAATTAATGTTCATATTTATATTATTGTAACCTTTCAAGTTAGAATTTACTTGTTGCAGACCTATAAATAAAGGTAATGTATAGGGCACACACACAAAAATGAATATGAAAAACCCATTATTTTCACCTCCCTTGTTGTCTCTTATTTATATTTTTCCCATTTATACTCTCTCTAATTGTTTTTAGAGTTGTTTATAATTCCTTAGTTTTTTTAAATGAAAAAGCCCAAAAAAGGCAAGGGTCAATTAGTTACATATCCCACTTTGGATATCCTGCATTAACAAAGAATGACAAGCAAAGGAGGATAATAAAAAACAGAGCTTCTCGTGTGCCAATTTCGCCATGCCAATTTCTCTATGAATGTGATAAGGAGAAATATCACATTCTTTCAAAAAATAACGGAGCTTAGAGGCAAAACCAGTCACCCACTGACCATTAGAGTCTCAAATCACCCCTCCACAAGAAGCTTGGGAGTTGGCCATCATTGATCTATCAACATCATGGCTTAACTGTACCTCTGACAAATATTTCCCTTAGTTTTATAGTAAAAAGTACTCTCACAATCAAGGTAAAGAATTAAAAATGGGATCGATAATTGAACCGAGTAAGACACCGGTTCAAAATTCAATGATCGGATCGAGATCAGACCAAATATGAATAAATTGATATATTTTAAATAATATAAATGAAAAATATAAAAGATATTTATCCATGATCATAAAATTGACATTCAATCTATGATGAAAAGTAAATTTCATAATATATAGAAAATTAAAAATATTATTAATAAGTTTTACAACCTAATATTATAATCTAAATAAGTTAATATTTATTAATAATTATATTTTGAATTCAAAATTGTCTATTGATATTCTATTTTCATATTATTTATTAAATAAATTCATGATTATTAATAATATTATGTATCATAATAATACTTATACCATATTATAATATAGAAAGAAAAAATTTATACAAAAAATAATAATATTTAGTAATAAAAATAATTTTATTTTATCTTAAAAATAAAAAAATAAAAAAAGCTAGACAAATTCAATCCGGTATTTTACCGATTCTGTACCAATTCATCTCAGTTCTAAAGTGAGCCGATCTTTATTTGTAACTAGACTGGACTAAGGATCAATTCCCGGTCCTACCAGTCCAACTGTCCGATCCGATCCGATTTTTCATACGATCCTTGCAATAGTAATTTTCTTATCAACACAAATCAATGTAAATGCATTTTCTTATTTTATACAAATTCCAACTCAAATAATTAATGCATTCTTTTGACTTCAATATAATAAATGCATTTGAACCAATATTTATTATATTAATAATGCTAATTTTAATGAATAAAATATTTATTTCTAATTACTCATAACTGTTACTCTCTTCAGTTCATATTATAAAGGGTTTTCTAAAATCTTTAATAGATCCAAAATATAAGGTGTTGTATTAATTTTCAATAATAGTTTACCTTTTTTTACCCTTATTAATTTGTTACTTGTCCCGTAACTTAGAAAAAAGAGAGTGGTGGAATTTAGTAATTAATTAATAAAGGAAAAAGTGAAATGTTGTGGTTACTTTTAGAAGTTTGAGAATTGCAACTAATTTTTCTTAAGAAATGTGAATTAGTTGAAAACTTCTTGTAATATGGATCAGATGGAGTAATTTAAATTTTATTTATCCTTTTTCTAGAATTTACAAATTTTTATATAAAATAATCAAAATTATTACATAGTTTTAAAATATGTATTATTAAATATGTTTTAAATTTTTCTTTATTTATATTTGATCTTCTTTTTTATTATTAAAGTTTTTTATTTTTATGTAATATTTATAAATATAGTTTGTCCGTGTCAAATATAAAGCACCATTACATACTTCATACAAACTAATTAAAGTAGTTAAAAAAAACTATATAATATATAAGGCACCATATAATCATATCATGAAATTATATTAGTAAAGGGTTTTATATAGTTCTATAAGTTCACTTGGCAAAAAAAAAAAAAAAACTATACTAGCTAGAGCATCCGAGTGTGAAACCACAATATCACTTATACCTCGGATCTTCTTACCTAATGGAATTCCCTAAAGTTTCACCCGGATCTTCTTTCACAGCAGAGTTCCCTTGGGATCTTTGCCTGAATCTTCTTCCACAAAGGAATTCCCTTGGAGATTTTCTCATGATATTCTTCCACAAATAAGTGGGGATCAATTGGAAATAGGTAAGAATCAGTTGGAAATAAAAGGGTATGGGTAAAATTGACATTTTCCATTGCATTTTAATTCTAGTTTGATAACTTGGTAGTTATTGGGAATTTTACAAATTTGTAGTATGTTTTTTGCAGTATCTTGCCTCCATGATATTTAAGTGGAATTTGTGTTGTTGTTGTTCACCACAAGAAAACATGGGATTTGTGACAGAAATTTGCAATGGAATATAATCGCAAATTCATCACAAATTCCTTTTTTTTTTATTGGATAATCTGGAAGATAAAAAAAACTTAAGACACCAAAAACCTAAAGCTTATACATACCCCTACTAGAAGAATCAGACAAAAACTCAAGCACAGAGCTAAAGAAAGACACTCCCTCATTTGCAGCAAGATGTCACAGTCTTGGAAGTTCTTCTCCTTGAATTGTGTCGATCTTAACTTAATCAACCCTCTCGATCTCACGCTATGTCAGTCAAACTTTCAAGTAGGTAAAGAAAATGCAATAAGAGAATAACACTCAAGAGAACACACCACAAAGAGAGAGAGTTTGAGAGAATTCTCAAATGAACTAAAATCCTTGGATAGTTACAAATGAGGAGGGATGGGGTATTTATAGACCTCCTGATAATTTCCAGAACTTTTCCACCTCCTTAATGAATAGTGGAGATCAATTCAATCCAACGGCATATATTGATTCTCTAGATTCTTTTCCTAGATATTTATAAGGAATTATCTAAAATATATAAGAGAAAGACAACTCTATAATGTTTTATAATTATTTACATTCTCTAAGAGAGATCAAGCCTCTCCAAGATGTCTCTGAAACGTTTTGGAGACTTCTGATCAAACCTCAAGCAAAATTTGTGATAAAGAGCCTTCCTAGCAAGCAAATCAGCCACAACTTTCTCATCACTATCACAAATAATAATAAAAGGGTTTGCTTTCGATGCTTATCGCATAGCACCTTGTGCTCATCAGATCTGGACGGTCCAGATTTGATTATATTTTTTTATTATATTTTATTTTATTAGATACAGATCTAAAATAGATATAATTTTACAACTGTCACCTTTTAAAAAATTACTGTTATTATGTAAAAAAAATTAAAATAAAAAAAATGTAAATCTGGACCGTTTAGATTAAAACTGGATGGTTGAGATCCGCCCAGAAATGATGAACATGGAGTGCTTATCACTGTGATGAACACCCAGTACGGATTCATAATAAAAGCAGAACAGTCCCTCTAAAGCATTCCTTCAATCTCAGAAAGTAAGTTTTCAGGGTGAAAATCATCAACACTTTTATCGATCCAAGGCTTGAACAACTTGTCACTTTCTACACACACCATACGAGCACCCAAATCCCACGCCATCTTGAGACCACAAAGAATTGCCCAAAAGGTACCTCCAACGCCAATGTTAAAAAGAAATCCTTGAATCAACGTACCATCATGCCTCAGGTGACGCCACCACCGCATGTAGCTCAATCCGAAACACTCCTATAAAGCTCCATTAACATAAACTTTGAGAACACCTGGTTCCTGAGATTTCCAAGCATGGTTGGCCAATCCTTGCACCTTGTCAATCCTTCCCATCCAAACATTCCCATACGAGACAAAAGCACGTGAAGACCCGATTGTTACGAGCAATCCAAATCTCCTGACAAACATTGGGAAACCAAACATTCCACAGAAAACCAGAAACTTGCCCTTGTTGATTCACATTCCACTGTAACCAACTTTTGAAATCTCAGGTCGAGAAAAGAAATAGCTCCCAAAATACGAAGGAACCAAAGCTCTTAACACCTCCGAAGCCAAGACACAATCACGCACTGCATGAAGCGTCGTTTCAGAACTTCTTGTGTAGATATCATATAGGGAAGAGTTGGACATAGCCCTTGATGTTGATACACGAGACGCATTAGTGAGCAACCTCTCATGCATACATAACCACATAAAAGTTTTGCACCATTATGGAATCCATAACTTCAAATCTTCCTCCAGCTGCTCTAAATTGCTTGCATGGTTAGATAGCTGCAAATAAGAAGACTTAACAAAAAATAACCCATTAGTCGTCCACCTCCAACATGGAATGTCACCATTAAGGAACTGCATATTCGGAACCATTTTCCCATTTTCCTGTACAATATTACATGGAAGAAAGCGCTTGAACTTCCTATAGTTCCAACTTCCCGAAACTAAGAGATAGTCCTGAACAAGGGTATGCTCCGACTCACGTGGATCAAATTCCATTGCAAAATTTTGCCACGAAATTACCCATCACAACAATATCCGCGCAATTTCTATCCCAAATTTCATAAAAAATTTATGATGGAATATTCCATAACAAATTTCCGTCACAAATTTTGAGCAGATATTTTGAGACAGAATATTCTACTGCAAATGCTGTTTCAAAATTTTGGGATAACGTATTCCACTTTTATGACAAAAATTGCAAATTTCAGTTTTATGACAAAAATTGCAACGGATTTCTCTGTCCCAAAATATCTATCGCAAATTTTGTCACAAAATAAGAAAATTAATTTGTAATTAAATTTGCTGTCTATAAATTTGTTTCTTATATTAAGTTTTTAAAATATTTTTATGACATCAATTTTTGTTTTTAATAATTGTGATGTTGCTAACAATTCTGGCATGTACCTTAAGGTTTGTATATGGTGTAAGGTTGTTTGCTAAGACAGTTGCTTGAGTTTAGGAGTATATGTGTATGTGTATGACTTTGTGTCCTTGGCGGCTATGTGAATGTTCCTTTTATAGGCCCAGGATCTTGGCGGTAGTTCTACTGAATTAGTACATCTGAAGTGCATGGGTTCCCATCTACCTTAAATTAAGCTCCACAATCTCTAATTTATAGTAATTAATCAGCACAGGCGAGTGAGGGAAGTAGGGAATTGAAATTGAAGGGAGTGGAGAAGTTTGATTAAGCTTTGAGATTGAAAAAGAACCTTTGATAAATTCTGGACCTAAGTTCGAAGGCACAGAGACGAACATTCTTGTAGTAAATTAATTTTTCACCACTATCTTCATCTTCTTCAGAGTTTGAGATTTATATGATATTCACCGTAGTGGTAGCGTTTTTTTCATTCAAAGGCATGTATTAAGTACCTTAAATTATCATGATTTAATTAAAGTAATAAATTGACCTGATATATTTTAAGGGCTCGATCCAAAGGAACTATATATAAATATATATATATATGAATATTAAAATACATAAAAATATATTGATATGTATGAATATAGTTATATATACATTATATATTTTTAAATTTACAATTTTTATTTATAAATAGATAAACATTATATGAGTAGTTGTTTCTTGTTATAAGGGTATCATTGTTTTTTTAAATATAAATACATATACTCCCATTAACGTATCAAACACTTTTTTAAAATTTTTGTATTCCACTTTCTTTTCTTTTCTACTTTTATAAAATGCACAATTTTATTTACGCATTATTAACATGTATATTACAATTTGAAAGCTTATTATTGTAGTGAGTGTTAGTTTGATTGGGAACCATTTCATTACTTAACAAGTACGTCTACAGTTCGAATTTCTACTCAATTTTAGCTTTTTAACTTTTTCACTATCAAAGATCCCTTTGCAAAATTACAAAACGTCATCTGTTTACTTTCTCTTCTTTCCCTCTTAATTCCTTTCACCAAATCCCCTCTAAAACTTCGATTTTCCCAAATCAATCTAACATTTTGGGGTTTTGTTCTGTGATGGATTAAAAAAAAAACATGTTTCATGTATTTGACAGTGGGTGAAAGGGTAGTGGGGGTCTTAACTGATGGTTTCTTGGGCATCATCGAAGAAGACAAGAGTGAGTGCCTATCTTATTCCTAGATTGTGTTTTGATTAGCAGCTAATCTGCTTTTGATATAATTTCCCTTTCTCACAAAAAGGTCGTGGGTCTCACCAAAGTAGGAATGGGAAGCGGGAAAGTAGTGGGGAGAGAGTAGGAATATAAGACAAATGAGACTAAAATAATCATGAGGCCCCACTTATAATAAATACAAATGATTAAAAGATGAAGAAGAATAAGCTGTAGAATGAAAGGAAGAAATAGTTTACTTCTACAATTCAGGGGCCACGCGGTAAATACTCTTTATCGGCATGGTTGACCTTTATAAGTTAAATTCCACGGCTAGTCATAATAATATCAATATTATATGAATTTTGTGCAATATAATATGTAAACATATATATAGAATCTTGAAGGTCGTTCATCTATGAAGATATGATCAAATGCCTCTGATAAGCAATTATTGGGGAGTGTTTGGTTCATAGGTTGTAATGTTTGAAAAAGAGGATGGGTTGACCCATGTTCTATATTGGAAGTATTAATCACACATTATGTTCTGTCCACAGAGGAGAATAAATGCTAAAACTTTGGCAATTTATCGCATAATATTTTCTTCAGATAGTGCAACATATCCCCTGTGACAATATATGACATCCTCACTTTAGACTTGAGAGCAGAAAAATTGTACGAATAGCATATATGTCATTTTTATTCCCTTTTATTCCAGTTTAAAGATTAGTTAAGATATGTTGATACTTAATAATATTATTTGTAACTTCACAAGACAAGAATTTTAGAGCATTGGTAATTGTTGGTTGCTTGTTTTTATTTGTAATTATTTGGACAGGGGCAAGAATATTCCTCTTTTTCTGTTAAATGATGGCTACTTGTTTTTATTGTTTTCATTTTGAATTATTTTTTATTATTTTTCATTCTTTGTTAAGGAAAGCATTTCAAACTAAAAACATAGTATCACATCTTACTTTAGGAATCAATATTCATTCATTTTATACAACTTAGGTTCAATTGGAATGTATTTGGAAGCAAAAATGAGCCAATTTAAAAAATTTGGTTATAAATCCAATAGGATTATTATTCACTTGGTAGCCCTTAATTTTTTACTTAACTTTAAAAATTATAAATAATTCTAGAAAAATCATATTGAGGTGATTCAAGTTGCTACTTGAAGCTCTTGAAGCCTTTTATAAGGAATACCAATTGATACAGTTTAATTTGCAAAATTTACTATTCATTTGGTCAACCAAATTTTCTTATTTGGACCCTTTTTCTTTAAAATTCCATAACTTGAATTATACTTAACTAAATCAGGTCAAATTGGTCTTAATTTAAAACTTAGGACTTCCTCTTCATAATACTATTAATTATTCATCATGTCTTAATAAATTTCCAAAGGTATTTCCTTACTAATAACTTATTCTTCAACAGCTCTCTCGCTTTTATTAGGGATCATGCTTTATGATTCAAACTATGCTTAGTGATTTAACGTACTTCCACTAGATTATTGAAAGTCCGAATCTGCATTGGGCAAATCTTTCCCATATATATATATATATTTCTTCATCATGTTATTGCAGGTAGGTATAATACCTAAACAATTGAATATATTTTACTATGTACTTGTCTACAAACTCATCCTCAGCTTGCTTCAACATAATGAATTCAGCATCTTTCTCATCCCTTACTAGCCTCGAGAAATATTTTTCATAAACTACTCTAAGAATACTTCCAAGGTAATAAGAATATTTCAAGCTTAAAGGATGAGTTCTGTATTTGTCCACCAGTGCTTTGCTTCTTTTTCTAATATATATGTGGCCATCAGGGCTTCAAATTTAGAGTTACAACCCATAATTTGAAAGGTCTCCAATCTCATGATCTAATCCTATGCTCTTTGTACATCAAACTTTCCATCAAAGAATAGAGGATGGTGTTTATGGAATTGTGTAATAAGCTGTTGCTAAGTAGTTTGCTCCACTGCTTGTCCTACGGGAGCCACTTGTTGTCCTTGCTATTGTTCTTAGAAGTGTGGTAGTACCTAGAGTTGATTTTCTTCTCTAACTTTTCTTTGATTTTCATCTTGCCTTTAGCTTAACTTGATTGAAGTTGATCAATAGTGCATTGCTATTGTTCCAAATTAATGATCTAGGATAGCTTGTGGAGGATCTATCTAAGATCCTCCCTGTTCTTTCACGGTCTTAGCTAGCCTTCCTCTTCTAGTTGTAACCATCTTTAATTTAAAATGGTCACAATAATTTAGCAACTTAACTATTTATTGAACTACTTGTTTGACAACTAATCATAATAGCATTAAGCTCTACTAGTAGTACCACAACAATTACAACAGCAAGAAAACCATTTCATTCCTTTATATAGTACTATTTTACAACAGCATCATACAATACTCCTAGTATCTTAGCATCTTATTATCCTATAATGCTAAAGACTGGACAGCTTCTTCATACAAAAAGTTCATAACCTCATTTACTTCCATAGACTTTTAACTTCAGATTCGTTTATTACTTGTACTCCTAAACTCATAACAGCAAACATATAGCGTTCATCTTCTGTATTAGAATCTGATTTTGATTTAACATTAGTGCCAAATTTATCCACCGCAAGTTCTATTATATAATAAGGATCAAATCCTAATTTCTTGTGGTGTAACACCTTAACTTTAGACCACATTTCCCATACATTAGACGTTATTTATTGTCCATTTAAGTCACTTTAGAGCCTTGAGTCACATAAGGACCAAATCAGAAATTTTAAAATTTTAAGTTACTATTCATTTGGTCACCTCATTTTCTAGACTGAACTTTGAAAAATTATAATTAATTCTAAAAAAATCGAATGGAGGTAATTCAAATATCAAAAAATAGTTTAAAACATTCTCTACATGGAAAAATATATCAAATAGTATCTTTAATGTGCCAATATGTACAGCATTTAGCATGAAAATCACTATTCATATGACCATTTTTCACTCTCCAAGATTTTGGTCTTAACTTTAAAATTTTTTTCCTCATTCTATTCTAAGTCAATTCATGCATATTTTATATCATTGGAAAGCTTTACATGTCTATTTTTTAGTTATATTTTTCTTGTATATTTATTCAACTTGAATAGAGCATAGAATCATCTTAAATTATTAAAGGTCATAACATAACTTTTACTAGAATAGTTTTAGGAAAACATGCATAACTCTCAATATATAGCTCCAATTGATTCAAACTAATGGCATATTAAACTCACAACATAGATCTTTCCATACATATAAACCACTGAATTTTTTGAGTTCTATATGATTTTATACTACCTTTCCAACTAAGTAGTACTTATAATAAAAAAAGTTACAGTTTTCCAACTCTGTCTAGTTCTGAATATTATCTTTAAAAATTTACTATAAATAGAATACTTATCCAATTTAAGTGTTTTATGGCTCTTTGGAAAACTTATTCTGTCTACTCTCAAAGCATATAAAACATTTATATGGAATACTCTATTTCAAATATAGTATCTCTGTTCTAATTACTACTGGTCATCTTGGACAAATTTACATTTTAAACTTTAAACTTATCGTACAATATGTACATGATTCAAACTTGTCCAAAACATGTTTGTAACACCTTACTCCCAAACACCTCCAAACTTGACCAAAAATCTCAATATCCAACCAAACACAACCCAAACATCTCACAAATACTTCTCAAAACCTCAAAGTAGTGGCAAAATGCCAAACAACACCAGAAACTAGGCTAAGACCGCGGTCGCTACAGTACCGCAGTGGCTCTGGCTCCTCCCAGAACCTCTCACGCTACTGGAACACTTGGTGTCGAGGCTTGCTTCCTGGCACCGTGGCGCCCCCTTCGGGTTTTCATACCAGCAAATTTCAACCTTCGGGACAAACTTCCAATGTGCATAACTTTATGCTTCGACCTCACATTAACCTGCTTCCAACTCCTACAAGTCAATGTAGTCCCAATCTATCCACAGACACCAATCTTACTTCAATCCAACTCCGTATGAAGATTCTGGATACCTGATACCGTTATGGCCACTTTTTGACCGAAACTCACAACTCACAACTCATATTTGCCATCAAAGGCAATTTGACCATTCTGGACCACTCACACAGGTCCTAAACCACTTAACCAACTTATCCAAAGAGGTTTTACCTAAAAGGAACCACTCCTATGAAATTTGACCCCCTTGAACCCCAATTGACAAAATGGGCTATAGGCCCTAAAACACACCATTAAGGCTCAATTTCACCTTTGGGCTCACAATTACTACCATAATGATACCTCAACATCCAAAACCATACATGCACTACAACACAACACAAAACCACATCCATATATACCAGCAACAACAGTAGCATTTCAACCATCCAAAATCCTCAATCCATTACAGTACACTATCACACTTAACACAACATACATAAACAACACAAATACTATATGACTTGCTATTCCAACGTCATGTATGCTACTCCCTTGCCTTCTCCGGACTAGTGTCAGAACCTTCACCTGAAATGTTAGTTCATAGGAAAGGGGTGTGAGACAATATCTTAGTAACCGGGAATAGCCACACGCACACTACCACAGATTTAATATTTAGGTACGCATATATGGGTATGTTTTCTTAAAAAACGTATCAAAAAGCACCTTTGGGTATGCTTATAACAAAAAACATACCTAAATGCCTATCATTTGGTATACTCCTTAAAAAAGCATACCAAAATATGATAACCCAAATATATTTAGGTGCACTTTGTTTAAAAGCATACCAAATAGCTGGGTCTTTAGACACACAATATATATAAGCATACCTAAATCTTAATTAAAAAGCTAAAGTCCTTCGAACTTAACCGCGGCTCCTTTACCACTTTACTTTCTTCAAACGAAAAACCTCTCCCGCTCTCAAATTTTGATCTGTTCGCGCAAAACTCCGCCATCATTGTCGCACCCGGAAAAATGCGACGAAAGGAAAAATGAGAACAAATCTGGTTTTCTAGCGAAAACCGACTTGTGAGGAGTCGCCACCAAAATTTTGAGGAAAATCTTGGGAAACCGGATTGAGGAGGAAAGGATGGTCTGCGTAATCGGAGTTGGATTCGGGAGTCGATTGTGCGTGGGGAAGGTGTTAGGCACCCCACGACACCCGTTCCTAGGAACGGTTACCTTACATTGATTGAGTAAATTAATATGGCTTAAAAATATGTTTTGGTTTTCCTTTTATAAATCACATGCGAGAAAATGGGTAGAGGAAAAAAAGAAATTAAGAAAGTTTGAAAAACAAAATAAAGAAAATAAATTAAATTAAAATTAAGGATATTTAAGCAAAATGAGGAAAAGAAATTGAGAAAATAAATTGAAAAATATTTATTAAATTAAGGGAAAAAACACCAAATAAACCAGAAAATATTTATTTATTTACAAAGGTGGACTTGACCCAGGATCAGGGCCTGGGGCCTACGTACCCTGCGATGGGGATCAAAGTCCACGTAGTTCGGGACTAGAAATGCATGTCTGTTGGTTGATATTTTTTAAGTTTTGTAATAAGAGAAAGTTAATGGAAAATAATTTAACTTTTTGCAAACAAAACTATTTCTGAGATTGAGTTGGTATGTTTTAATTTGCAAAAGATAATTTAATTCCGCTTACTCTTATTTTATTTTATTCGAAAATATTTTATTTTATTGTTCATTATTTTTTTTAAAAATACTTTTATTTGATTTTTGACTTTTGAAATAACATATTTTTGTACTTTAAAAAATTTTCTTTTAAAAGGAAAACCAATTCATCTACTACCGACTCGCAGTCATGCCCGATAGATCGATTTCTTAATTACCTGTAGAGGTTCTAAACCTCACGGCATTTAAGACTTTATTATACTTCAAAGCGCCATATAATAATTTATTAGATATTTTAAACTAGAATTTGTTACATTATTTTATTTTTTGAAATGCGGTTATTTTTCTTAATAGAAAGTTATTTAACCGATATATCTACGTGGATTTGCAATCTCACGTGACAACTCAGCAACCAAAATACCTGCGCGGGCTCCAAAACCTCACGTGGTGTGATTATATAGACAATTATTTATTTATTCATTTTATTACCCTTTATTTATTCTGTTATGAGCAAACAAGTTTTGAGTGCCAAAAAATGCTTGATCTTTTCATTGACGGACCCAAGAGGAAACAAACTTTGAGAGCCCAAAAAAAACAATACTTGATCTTTTCACTGACGCAAACATTCCTAAGGCCCAGTCCATAAGAGGAACCGAATACTCCCAATAAACTTTCCACCGACGGGCCCAAGAAAAAACAGATCGTGGCTCATGGTTCCTAAGAAGACAGAATTGAAAATGCAGAACTGATAATGCACAGGATCTCTTTAAGCTTGACATTTTCAACTAACACATGGCTCTAACAGTCTACCCCAATCCCATAATCACTGCCCTGTTCCTCACAAAAGGTATAATTTATCCCTAAATTTCGCATGCATACAAGCTGACACCAGGAACAGCCACTGGGTTTCCCCATAATTCAAACTACACACTCCTAAGCCAATAGAACATGATGCCTGAAAGCTCGAGCAACGGGCAATTAATAGATAAACAACAATGCTTGACAGAAAAGGTCTCCTATAGACAAAATTGAGCGTCCCAATTTCCAGTTAAGGCGTTCAAGGATAACAAGATTTGCATATGTCATTCAGAAGGCAGTATGAACAATCTAAACCTATGATCCTAAAAATCATAAACAGAATAGAGAAACCCAGAAAAATAGGCATTAATCAAAGTAGAGGCAACAATCGAGACGATGATTACCATGTCGTGGATCCCTGCCACTCGAATCCCAATTCCTAGCGTACCTTATCTCAAATCTGGCCTACTGACGTTGCCTCCTTGATCTCCTCGGGCTCTTCGTGTGTCTCCGAAGTCTCTGTCCTTCGGCCTCCTCTGGTTTCGGTCTAGGTTCAAGTTCCCTCACGCCCTCTCACTCTCGCGATACCCCACCGGTTGCTCTCCTCGTGGACCTCGCTCCTCAGTGTCTCTCGCCACCCACGGCTCTCGTTTGCTTCTCCACAGCCCCCTCCATTTTCGGTTCAGACCCCCTCGGATTCTCCTCCTTTTGTTTCTCGCACTGCTCCCTCTGTTTTCACTCTCGGTTCCTCCATTTCTTCTCTCCCCGTGCCTCTGTTTTTCAGTTCCAGCTCCCTCGGACTCCCTCTGTTTTTCGGGCTCGTATTCCCTTGGCTTCACGGATCTTCGGCCTCTCTGTCTCCTTCCAGATCGTGCTTTTTCTCAGTCTCCGAGTGCGTGGCTCCCCCCGACTCTCCCCCCCGTTCTCCTTTTTTATGGCCTCCATCGTCCTTGATCCTCACGCTTGTTCCCTCTGTTTTATTCTTTCTTGCACGGCTCCCCTTGCTCTGCTTTTTCTCTTGTCTTTCTCTGCTCCTCGTCTCTTTTCCAGTCCCCGCGTCTCCCTCTGCTTCCCTTTTCCTCTCCGTGTCCAGCTTTTCAGTCCTGCGGCCTCTGGTCCTCCTCCTTCTTTTCTTTCTTTTTTCCTTTTCAGTCTTCGGTCCCCTCTCCCTGCTGCACGTGTGCTCTGCCCTAGGGAGCTGGTCTGAGCCTCAATTGAGGCTTAGGTTGTTTGGGCCGAAAATGCTGGGCTTCAGCTTTTCGGTCCAAATCCATACTTGGCATTTTCTTTGGATGTGTCATTCAGAATTGTGTAGCATCATTGGGCCTTATGTTTTAGCCCAGTCCTCCATTCCTTTTTCCTTATTTATCCTAATATCATTTTTGGGTCCTTCTTCTTCTTCTTTTTTTTTATTAATATTTTTTTTTTCAGACATTTTATTTTATTTTATTTTATATATATATATATTCTTGTTTTATGTTTTTATTGTTTATTTTTCTCCTTCAAGATCCCATTGGAGGATTTGTACTCAATTTAAAATAACTTCAATTAAATTAAAGAATTTTTTTTTTAGTTTTTTATTATTTATTTTTTTATTTATACTATTTTTTGTTTTGTTTTGTTTTTTTTTTGTAAAATACCCGGACAAAATGTGGTGTTCACAGTTGCCCCTCTTTACTAGTTTCTTATGTGAGAATGAGGAAAATGTAGTTTCTGGGTTTCTCGCATAAGGAATAAGTAAAGATTAGAACACGCATTTTGTCCGTGCAACATATATGATGACTTACTTGCCCCTGACACGAAGGAAATGCAATATGACATGAACTTAAATTGGACGAGACCCCCCTTTTTTTTGGGTATGAATGATTTAATTTGAAAGGGAAATGGTGAATGAATGCAAGCAACAACAAGGGTGGACTAAGGTGTGACTAAATAAAGGTTAGAACACAGCTTCGACAGATGCACAAACGAATGGCCAACTCTGTTTAGGACCGAACTGATGTGACATGCAATGATATGACACCACTAGGTCAACTAGACTAGTATGAATGCAATGACGCAGTATGCGGTGATGTGACTAAAACAAATGTGAAGGCAAGATCCCGACAAAATACCATGTTGATGATCTAAGCCCCTCTTCATTTATTTTCAAAGGGAAAAGACCATGAAATGATATTCGCGCTTTAGCAATAAATGAGGAAGACAACATGTATTTGGTTTTGGGGACAAGATGCATGAATAACAACAACAACATGAAAAACCTAAAACATTAGAGTTAAGGCTACGTGGGAGTGAGGTGCCTATATTATAGGGCTTTGATGAGTGCCTGATGTTACAGGGCTTTGAATAATGCCAGCCGGGACTGGGCTTTGATGGTAGTCGAAGTGCCTATATCATAGGGCTTTGGTGTGTGCCTGCCGTTACAGGGCTTTAAATGGTGCCAGCCAGAACTGGGCTTTGATGGTAGTTGAAGTGCCTATATCATAGGGCTTTGGTGGGTGCCTGCCGTTACAGGTCTTTGAATAATGCCAGCCGGGACTGGGCTTTGATGGTATGTGAAGTGCCTATATCATAGGGTTTTGGTGTGTGCCTGCCGTTACAGGGCTTTAAATGGTGCTAGTCGGAATTGGGCTTTGATGGTAGTTGAAGTGCCTATGTCATAGGGCTTTGGTGAGTGCCTGCCGTTACAGGGCTTTGAATGCTCGTCATGATACGAGACTTGAGAAATACCTACCTCTGACGCAGGATTTGAAAAGTACCTACACTGACGTAGGATTTGAAAAGTACCTTCTTCTGACGTAGGATTTGAAAAGTACCTGCACTGACGCAGGATTTGAAGGGTACCTACTTCTGACGTAGGATTTGGAGGGTACCTACTTCTAACGTAGGATTTGAAAAGTACCTGCACTAATGTAGGCTTTGAAAAGTACCTACACTGACGTAGGATTTGAAAAATACCTGCACTAACGCAGGATTTGAAAAGTACCTATACTGACGCAGGATTTAAAGTACCTGTACTGACACAAGATTTCAAAAGTACCTACTCTGACGTAGGATTTGGAGAATACCTACTCTGACGCAGGATTTGAAAAGTGCCTGTACTGACGCAGGATTTAAAAAGTACCTGCACTGACGCAGGATTTGAAAAAGTACCTACTCTGACGTAGGATTTGGAGAATACCTACTCTGACGCAGGATTTGAAAAGTGCCTGTACTGATGTAGGATTTAAAAAGTACCTGCACTGACGCAGGATTTGAAAAAGTACCTGCCCTAACGCAGGATTCGAAGGGTACCTACTTCTGATGTAGGATTTGAAAAATACCTGCACTGACACAGGATTTGAAAAGTACCTGCACTGACGCAGGCTTTGAAACGTACCTACACTGATGTAGGATTTGAAAAGTACCTGCACTGACGCAGGATTTGAAAAGTACCTACCTCCGACGTAGGATTTGGAGGGTACCTACTTCTAACGTAGGATTTGAAAAGTACCTGCACTGATGCAGGCTTTGAAAAGTACCTACACTGACGTAGGATTTGAAAAATACCTGCACTAACGCAGGATTTGAAAAGTACCTACACTGACGCAGGATTTAAAGTACCTGTACTGACGCAAGATTTCAAAAGTACCTACTCTGACGTAGGATTTGGAGAATACCTACTCTGACGCAGGATTTGAAAAGTGCCTGTACTGACACAGGATTTAAAAAGTACCAGTACTGACGCAGGATTTGAAAAAGTACCTACTCTGACGTAGGATTTGGAGAATACCTACTCTGACGCAGGATTTGAAAAGTGCCTGTACTGACGCAGGATTTAAAAAGTACCTGCACTGACTCAGGATTTGAAAAAGTACCTGCCCTAACGTAGGATTTGAAGGGTACCTACTTCTGACGTAGGATTTGAAAAGTACCTGCATTGATGCAGGCTTTGAAAAGTACCTACACTGACGTAGGATTTGAAAAATACCTGCACTAATGCAGGATTTGAAAAGTACCTATACTGACGCAGGATTTAAAGTACCTGTACTGACGCAAGATTTCAAAAGTACCTACTCTGACGTAGGATTTGGAGAATACCTACTCTGACGCAGGATTTGAAAAGTGCCTGTACTGATGTAGGATTTAAAAAGTACCTGCACTGACGCAGGATTTGAAAAAGTACCTGCCCTAACGCAGGATTCGAAGGGTACCTACTTCTGATGTAGGATTTGAAAAATACCTGCACTGACACAGGATTTGAAAAGTACCTGCACTGACGCAGGCTTTGAAACGTACCTACACTGATGTAGGATTTGAAAAGTACCTGCACTGACGCAGGATTTGAAAAGTACCTACCTCCGACGTAGGATTTGGAGGGTACCTACTTCTAACGTAGGATTTGAAAAGTACCTGCACTGATGCAGGCTTTGAAAAGTACCTACACTGACGTAGGATTTGAAAAATACCTGCACTAATGCAGGATTTGAAAAGTACCTATACTGACGCAGGATTTAAAGTACCTGTACTGACGCAAGATTTCAAAAGTACCTACTCTGACGTAGGATTTGGAGAATACCTACTCTGACGCAGGATTTGAAAAGTGCCTGTACTGACGCAGGATTTAAAAAGTACCTGCACTGACGCAGGATTTGAAAAAGTACCTACTCTGACGTAGGATTTGGAGAATACCTACTCTGACGCAGGATTTGAAAAGTGCCTGTACTGATGCAGGATTTAAAAAGTACCTGCACTGACGCAGGATTTGAAAAAGTACCTGCCCTAACGCAGGATTCGAAGGGTACCTACTTCTGACGTAGGATTTGAAAAATACCTGCACTGACACAGGATTTGAAAAGTACCTGCACTGACGCAGGCTTTGAAAGGTACCTACACTGATGTAGGATTTGAAAAGTACCTGCACTGACGCAGGATTTGAAAAGTACCTACCTCTGACGTAGGATTTGGAGGGTACCTACTTCTAACGTAGGATTTGAAAAGTACCTGCACTGATGCAGGCTTTGAAAAGTACATACACTGACGTAGGATTTGAAAAATACCTGCACTAACGCAGGATTTGAAAAGTACCTACACTGACGCAGGATTTAAAGTACCTGTACTGACGCAAGATTTCAAAAGTACCTACTCTGACGTAGGATTTGGAGAATACCTACTCTGACGCAGGATTTGAAAAGTGCCTGTACTGACGCAGGATTTAAAAAGTACCTGCACTGACGCAGGATTTGAAAAAGTACCTACTCTGACGTAGGATTTGGAGAATACCTACTCTGATGCAGGATTTGAAAAGTGCCTGTACTGACGCAGGATTTAAAAAGTACCTGCACTGACGCAGGATTTGAAAAAGTACCTGCCCTAACGCAAGATTGGAAGGGTACCTACTTCTGACGTAGGATTTGAAAAATACCTGCACTGACACAGGATTTGAAAAGTACCTGCACTGACGCAGGCTTTGAAAGGTACCTACGCTGACATAGATTTGAAAAGTACCTGCACTGACGCAGGATTTGAAAAGTACCTACCTCCGACGTAGGATTTGGAGGGTACCTACTTCTAACGTAGGATTTGAAAAGTACCTGCACTGATGCAGGCTTTGAAAAGTACCTACACTAATGTAGGATTTGAAAAATACCTGCACTGACGCAGGATTTGAAAAGTACCTGCATTGACGCAGGATTTAAAAAGTACCTACTTCTGACGTAGGATTTGAAAAGTACCTGTACTGACGCAGGATTTTAAAAATACCTGCACTGACGCAGGATTTGAAGGGTACCTACTTCTGACGTAGGATTTGAAAAGTACCTGCACTGACGCAGGATTTGAAAAGTAGCTGCACTGACGCAGGATTTGAAGGGTACCTACTTCTGACGTAGGATTTGAAAAGTACCTGCACTGACGCAGGATTTGAAAAGTACCTACTTCTGACGTAGGATTTGAAAAGTACCTGCACTGACGCAGGATTTGAAAAGTACCTACACTGACGTAGGATTTGAAAAGTACCTGCACTGACGCAGGATTTGAAAAGTACCTACACTGACGTAGGATTTGAAAAATACCTGCACTGACGCAGGATTTGAAAAGTACCTACTTCTGACGTAGGATTTGAAAAGTACCTGCACTGACGCCGGGTTTGAAAGGTACCTACTTCTGATGTAGGATTTGAAAAGTACCTGCACTGACGCAGGATTTGAAAAGTACCCACACTGACACAGGATTTGAAGGGTACCCACACTGACGTAGGATTTGAAAAGTACCTACTCTGACGTAGGATTTGAAAAGTACCTGCACTGACGCAGGATTTGAAATGTACCTACACTGACGTAGGATTTGAAAGGTACCTACTCTGACGTAGGATTTGAAAAGTACCTGCACTGACGCAGGATTTGAAAAGTACCTACTCTGACGTAGGATTTGAAAAGTACCTGCACTGACGCAGGATTTTAAATGTACCTACTTCTGATGTAGGATTTGAAAAGTACCTGCACTGACGCAGGATTTGAAAAGTACCCACACTGACGCAGGATTTGAAGGGTACCCACACTGATGTAGGATTTGAAAGGTACCTACTCTGACGTAGGATTTGAAAAGTACTTGCACTGACGCAGGATTTGAAAAGTACCTACTCTGACGTAGGATTTGAAAAGTACCTGCACTGACGCAGGATTTTAAATGTACCTACTTCTGATGTAGGATTTGAAAAGTACCTGCACTGACGCAGGATTTGAAAAGTACCCACACTGACGCAGGATTTGAAGGGTACCCACACTGACGTAGGATTTGAAAGGTACCTACTCTGACGTAGGATTTGAAAAGTACCTGCACTGACGCAGGATTTGAAAAGTACCTACTCTGACGTAGGATTTGAAAAGTACCAGCACTGACGCAGGATTTGAAATGTACCTACACTGACGTAGGATTTGAAAAGTACCTACACTGACGCAGGATTTGAAAAGTACCCGCACTGACGCAGGATTTGAAAAGTATCTGCACTGACGCAGGATTTAAAAAGTACCTACACTGACGTAGGATTTGACGAATACCTGCACTGACGCAGGATTTAAAGGGTACCTACTCTGACGTAGGATTTTGGTTTTGTGCCTGTCATGATGCCAGACTTATTGTGCCCCTGATAGTGGAGGACGTTGCAATGTGTGTGAAGTGTAAGAGTAAGGCAATCTTTCTTTTTTCCTTTTTTCACTCTTAATGAGAATTTATTCTGTTATGCTTGTAAAGAAAATGCATGTGGAATGTGAAATTCTTTATGTTTTGTCCCGATTGGAGTGGGGATTTTTCCTGGTGTTGTGTATACAAATTAGATGCATGAAAGGTGAAAAGTTATTCATGTGTGCCCCAACCTGAGTGGGAATGATGCAACTCGTGCAGAGATAATGCATGTGAAATGCAAGATTTTCCATGTATGCCCCAATTTGAATGGGAATTTATTTATGTTATGCCTGCAAAGAAAATGCATGTGAGATGAGATTTTTTTCTATGTTTTCTGTTTTTCATTTTTTGTTGTCCCATTTGAGTGGGCCTGTTTTAATGCAAAGAAAATGCGTGTTAAATGCATGATTTGTCATGTATGCCTCAATCTGACTAGAAGCTTATTCTGATGCAATGCAGAATGCATTTCCATGTTTGCCCTAATCTGAGTGGGAGCAAATTTTGATGCAATGTATGCAAAGTGGATGCATGTGAAATAATTTTATTTTTTTTTATTTTTGTCCTAAGTTGAGGGGAAATTTATTGTGATGCAGTACATGCAAGTGAAATGCAATATTTTCGTCTTTTTTTTTTTTTACTCTGATTTGGTTAGGAGCCCATTTTAATGCAAGGTATGCAAAGAGGATGCATGTGAAAGGTGAAAAAATCTCCCCTTTTTTTTTTTTGCCCCAATTTGAGGGAAAACTTTTTTGTTATGCCTGCATGTGAAACATAAAGTTTCTGATATTTATCCCAATTTCAATGGAAATTTATTTATGTAATGCATGCGATAAAGATGTATGTGAAATGGAAAATTTTTTTTACCCAATTTGAATGGAAATTTATTAATGAAAATGTATGGGCAATGTGATTTGTTTGAATTTTTTTTTCTCTTTTTATTTTCTTATGCATGCAAGGAAAATGAATACGAAATGTGATGATTTTCAATTTAAATGGGAACTTACTTATGTGATGCATGCAAGGGAAATGCATATGTGATTTTTTTTCTTTTTTTGCATGTGCAAAGGAAACTTTGTTTTATTATGCATCTGATGTTTGATGCACAATGCTCGAAATTTACAAAATGTAGGATTTTTGGTCCTCAATAGCTAAAAAAGTCTTCCCTTGTCCTAATGACCTTATAGCCTTTTTACTGCATGAATGAGTTCTAAGGGAGTACTTTTGAACTTCCAAGACTCTCTCTGGCCTATATAGGATATTTCAGGGGAATTTATTAGCCCTAATTTTGAAAGTTGGCTTGATATGATTGCCTCTTTTATCTATCTTCATTTGCAATGCTTGAAAAGCCAATGAGTAAAACTTGTGCTTCCTTTATTTACCCTTGTCAATGCAGTCAGACATTATGGACATAGGGCTATATTTGGTAAAAAGAAAGGAGCATTGGGGCAAATGGAAAACATGGCACCGGTTAGGTGAAAGAGAAGGTCTAGAGCCTGAATAAGGAGTGATACAAGGCGCAATTCTTTATGGGTACAGTGAAGTAGGAAGTGATGAAGCAAAAAGATGCCTAAATTTGAACTTGGAGCCTTCTCAAGTGAGGCGGAAATGAAATGCGGTGAAATGGAAATGGGGATAGGTGACCGACACCTTCTAATTTTGGTATGACCCTTTTGAAAATAACGTCCTTGATATGAGTAAAAGATTTTATTTTGCCATGTGAACACTGCCCCTGTGTGAGTTATCTTGGTCTCGGAGCTTTCTTCTACCAAACCACTGCCCCCAATTTGTCAAACAAGTCAAATCTCAATGAGGGCTTTTAGGGTTCGTAATGTGGCTTAGGTCAATGGGCTCATGAAATGAAAGGATATTAGGCTCAAAATGCCCCACCCCGCGTAAGCTCTTCCATCTATCTTCCTTAGCCTTTTAAACATGTTTTTATGCTGAAATTCACCTACCAAGAGAGAACTTTTTTTTTTTGGGTTACAATATGGTCATGAAGGGCAAGGATATGGATTGAGATGGAGGACACAATAACGGGTTTAAAAAAAAAAAAGAATGGATATAAAGTCTGGAGATTCAAGGGAGTTCACAATGAGAATTTTGCTTTAATAGCTGTGCAAGCTTGGAGAGCCTCATTACCTCCTTTTTCTTTTTTCTTTTCTTTTTTCTTCTTTTTTTTTCTTTTTTCTTTTTTTGCTTTGTGTTTTTTTTGTTTTTGGAGAGTTTGGATTTGGATCCCTCCTAGCCAAAAGACTTTACTCCCTTGATCTTCCTTTCCTTAACAGTTTGCTTTTTCTTTTCTCCTCCTTTTGGCTTACATGTCTAAGCGATTATACAGAATTGATTCTCATTGCTTCTCAGGCTTAAACTATGTCAGGGGATGTAAAGAATTTTCACAGGGTGAAAACGGGCTTGGAATAAGATCATATGGAGGTAGGCAAAAGAACATTTTGATCCTTTCTTGATATTTGAATTTTCAGCATAAAAACATGTTAAAATTACCCCATCCCAAATGTTTATTAGTTTTGGGGGAATGAAACGAATGCTACTACTTCTGATTCAAATAAGGTGACTAAGATGACACCTTCAAAATGGGAAGAAAATGAATGTCTCATATTCTTGACTTGACTCGTTGGTAGGACATGCACATGCGCCTCTCTTTTATCTCCCTTTTTCTCTTTTTTTCTTCTTTTTTGTTTTTTTTTTGCCTTTTTTTTTTTGCCTTTTTTCTTTTCCCTTTTTTTTTCTAATTTTCTCTTACTTGTCTTTTCTTTCTGTGTTCTTCTTTTTATTTTAACAAGCTGGATGACATAAGTTGTCTCAAGCTTTACCCTTTACTCATATCAATTAAAGTATTTTCCTAAGGGGTAATGCACAAAATTTTTATTTCCTAAAGTACTGGGAGAGATATGTGGGGGATGTTCAAAAGAGGGATGAAATGAATGAACAAGTGAGGATAAGAGAGAAATGCATGTCCTTGACATTGACATAGTTAAGGAAAGCAACTTTAAGTGATAAGTCTTGGCTTTGGAAGCATTATCAAATGAAGAGATGACATATTAGAGGTCTCATGCTGTCCTTAATGATGAATGTGTCCCTTTTGGCCTGGTCATTATTCTCTCATTTTCTTTTCTTTTTTTTTTTTTGGTCCAAGAATACCAAGCACTTAAGCCAGGTATTATGAGCCATCTGCTAACTATGCGTATTTCTTCCCGAGGGCAAGACAAAGGCATATGAATCATGTTTGATGATTGCTGATGGGCTTTGGGCAAGAAGTCTGGCAACAAGTAATGAATACGAAAGGTATGGTGACCTTTATATCCAGGCATTGGCTTGCCATGACTTATTCATCGCGAAAAACCAATAGTCCTACGTTTTATCAATTTCAGATTTATTAAATGCTTGAATGCATTATGAGCATGCATGTATGCAATCTTATTGCCCACTTATTGAAGAGCCTTTTGGTCAAGTATGGAAAAATCGAAAACTCATGTGGTGGGTTGGGATGGGATAACTGCCTTTATTTAGGTGACACCATTTTATTTCACCTCTTGTGACACGAGGATCAATTTATGATGCATGCTATGGATCAAGATTTGTCAGCATCAAGGGCTCATAGATGAGGTAATTCTGGAATTGAAAATACCAGATATATTACCCGTCCATAAAAATGGACAATCCATAAGGTCACTTGTTTTATTGGGTGTTAATTTTCCTCAAGTAACTCGCAGTCTCTGGGAAATTTAACAAATATTGGCCTACATGAAATCCGCAATTCTATGCGACCAATGTTGACGAAGCTGTGTGTTTTTTGTTTTTTTGTTTTTTGTTTTTGTTTTTGTTTTTTTGTTTTGTTTTTTTTTTTTTGCCAAGGTTGTTAGTTCCTATTATTAGACTGTTTATTAACTCCTGGCTTATGGTAAAGTTCATGCTATAATGCAGGATGATGCATGGACTCAATACTAAGCTAGGGTCGAAGACCCCCACAGCTCGAGGTTAGATTTTTAATGCAATCACCTTCATCGCCTTGTATCAACTCATAATGATATATGATACTTGCTCTGGTGAAGGTAACAATTTGTCACCATTCTCAAGATAGGTTATATTGATGACATGTCGTGATGCATGAGGAGAAAGGAATGCGCTCTCCTGTGTTTTATTCGGGGTCCGTCCTAGGCTGGGTCCTTTTACCCTAAGTGGCCAGGCCTTAACTAATCAGGTTAGCTACCATATTTACTTGCTATCGTGCATAGTTCCAGGGTGGTTCTATTATTCTGTAAAGGTCCCCAAGTTGCCCCCACTATATGGTGGAGATCTTATTTAACAAATTCAATCCTCCAAAGGCCCAAAGGCTCCTTGGGAACTAATCTTGTTGCATAAGACACAACCTGAGTGAAGTCTTCATAGTAACCGTCATGAGTTCCAGAAACCTATGAGGAAACCATTACAAACTTCCACTAGCCTAGGGTACTCACAGACCCGGGTGTAGGGCCCAAAATGTGTGTGAGGTGAGATGTGAAAGTGTATAGTGTGTGAGGAGAGCATACAAACCTGTACTTATGCATTACCTAACCCCACCTGTCCAACAAATCACAATTGCAAGAAAGAAACACGGCAGATAAAGTCTTCTACCCTAATGTTCAATCCGCATGTTATCTACCCTAAGACATGTTATTCAAACATCAAATAAATAGGGAGGCATGTGAGAACAATGTAAATCACGTCACCTACCCTATAACATGTTATTCAAACAAGAGAAAAATAAAAGAAGCATGTGAATAATAAAAAATTAGAATGTGTTCTCACGCACGGCGAACAACAATTAAGAAGAAAAACCAAAATAAATATAAAGCCATATTATAAACACAATCAACGTATATAGGCTTGACTCTCAAACTGTCCCCAGTGGAGTTGCCAAACTGTCGCACCCGGAAAAATGTGACGAAAGGAAAAATGAGAACAAATCTGGTTTTCTAGCAAAAACCGACTTGTGAGGAGTCGCCACCAAAATTTTGAGGAAAATCTTGGGAAACCGGATTGAGGAGGAAAGGATGGTCTGCGTAATAGGAGTTGGATTCGGGAGTTGATTGTGCGTGGGGAAGGTGTTAGGCACCCCACGACACCCGTTCCTAGGAACGGTTACCTTACATTGATTGAGTAAATTAATATGGCTTAAAAATATGTTTTGGTTTTCCTTTTATAAATCACATGCGAGAAAATGGGTAGAGAAAAAAAAGAAATTAAGAAAGTTTGAAAAACAAAATAAAGAAAATAAATTAAATTAAAATTAAGGATATTTAAGCAAAATGAGGAAAAGGAATTGAGAAAATAAATTGAAAAATATTTATTAAATTAAGGGAAAAAACACCAAATAAACCAGAAAATATTTATTTATTTACAAAGGCGGACTTGACCCAGGATCAGGGCCTGGGGCATACGTACCCTGCGATGGGGATCAAAGTCCACGTAGTTCGGGACTAAAAATGCGTGTCTGTTGGTTGATATTTTTTAAGTTTTGTAATAAGAGAAAGTTAATGGAAAATAATTTAACTTTTTGCAAACAAAACTATTTCTGAGATTGAGTTGGTATGTTTTAATTTGCAAAAGATAATTTAATTCCGCTTACTCTTATTTTATTTTATTCGAAAATATTTTATTTTATTGTTCATTATTTTTTTTAAAATACTTTTATTTGATTTTTGACTTTTGAAATAACATATTTTTGTACTTTAAAAAATTTTCTTTTAAAAGGAAAACCAATTCATCTACTACCGACTCGCAGTCATGCCCGATAGATCGATTTCTTAATTACCTGTAGAGGTTCTAAACCTCACGGCATTTAAGACTTTATTATACTTCAAAGCGCCATATAATAATTTATTAGATATTTTAAACTAGAATTTGTTACATTATTTTATTTTTTGAAATGCGGTTATTTTTCTTAATAGAAAGTTATTTAACCGATATATCTACGTGGATTCGCAATCTCACGTGACAACTCAGCAACCAAAATACCTGCGCGGGCTCCAAAACCTCACGTGGTGTGATTATATAGAAAATTATTTATTTATTCATTTTATTACCCTTTATTTATTCTGTTATGAGCAAACAAGTTTTGAGTGCCAAAAAATGCTTGATCTTTTCATTGACGGACCCAAGAGGAAACAAACTTTGAGAGCCCAAAAAAAACAATACTTGATCTTTTCACTGACGCAAACATTCCTAAGGCCCAGTCCATAAGAGGAACCGAATACTCCCAATAAACTTTCCACCGACGGGCCCAAGAAAAAACAGATCGTGGCTCATGGTTCCTAAGAAGACAGAATTGAAAATGCAGAACTGATAATGCACAGGATCTCTTTAAGCTTGACATTTTCAACTAACACATGGCTCTAACAGTCTACCCCAATCCCATAATCACTGCCCTGTTCCTCACAAAAGGTATAATTTATCCCTAAATTTCGCATGCATACAAGCTGACACCAGGAACAGCCACTGGGTTTCCCCATAATTCAAACTACACACTCCTAAGCCAATAGAACATGATGCCTGAAAGCTCGAGCAACGAGCAATTAACAGATAAACAACAATGCTTGACAGAAAAGGTCTCCTATAGACAAAATTGAGCGTCCCAATTTCCAGTTAAGGCGTTCAAGGATAACAAGATTTGCATATGTCATTCAGAAGGCAGTATGAACAATCTAAACCTATGATCCTAAAAATCATAAACAGAATAGAGAAACCCAGAAAAATAGGCATTAATCAAAGTAGAGGCAACAATCGAGACGATGATTACCCTGTCGTGGATCCCTGCCACTCGAATCCCAATTCCTAGCGTACCTTATCTCAAATCTGGCCTACTGACGTTGCCTCCTTGATCTACTCGGGCTCTTCGTGTGTCTCCGAAGTCTCTGTCCTTCGGCCTCCTCTGGTTTCGGTCTAGGTTCAAGTTCCCTCACGCCCTCTCACTCTCGCGATACCCCACCGGTTGCTCTCCTCGTGGACCTCGCTCCTCAGTGTCTCTCGCCACCCACGGCTCTCGTTTGCTTCTCCACAGCCCCCTCCATTTTCGGTTCAGACCCCCTCGGATTCTCCTCCTTTTGTTTCTCGCACTGCTCCCTCTATTTTCACTCTCGGTTCCTCCATTTCTTCTCTCCCCGTGCCTCTGTTTTTCAGTTCCAGCTCCCTCAGACTCCCTCTGTTTTTCGGGCTCGCATTCCCTTGGCTTCACGGATCTTCGGCCTCTCTGTCTCCTTCCAGATCGTGCTTTTTCTCAGTCTCCGAGTCCGTGGCTCCCCCCGACTCTCCCCCTCGTTCTCCTTTTTTATGGCCTCCATCGTCCTTGATCCTCACGCTTGTTCCCTCTGTTTTATTCTTTCTTGCACGGCTCCCCTTGCTCTGCTTTTTCTCTTGTCTTTCTCTGCTCCTCGTCTCTTTTCCAGTCCCCGCGTCTCCCTCTGCTTCCCTTTTCCTCTCCGTGTCCAGCTTTTCAGTCTCGCGGCCTCTGGTCCTCCTCCTTCTTTTCTTTCTTTTTTCCTTTTCAGTCTTCGGTTCCCTCTCCCTGCTGCACGTGTGCTCTGCCCTAGGGAGCTGGTCTGAGCCTCAATTGAGGCTTAGGTTGTTTGGGCCGAAAATGCTGGGCTTCAGCTTTTCGGTCCAAATCCATACTTGGCATTTTCTTTGGATGTGTCATTCAGAATTGTGTAGCATCATTGGGCCTTATGTTTTAGCCCAGTCCTCCATTCCTTTTTCCTTATTTATCCTAATATCATTTTTGGGTCCTTCTTCTTCTTCTTTTTTTTTATTAATATTTTTTTTTCAGACATTTTATTTTATTTTATTTTATATATATATATATATTCTTGTTTTATGTTTTTATTGTTTATTTTTCTCCTTCAAGATCCCATTGGAGGATTTGTACTCAATTTAAAATAACTTCAATTAAATTAAAGAATTTTTTTTTTAGTTTTTTATTATTTATTTTTTTATTTATACTATTTTTTGTTTTGTTTTGTTTTTTTTTTTTGTAAAATACCCGGACAAAATGGGGTGTTCACAATCATCACTGAAGCCCCGTTGCGCCCTTCATTTAGCCGCACTACTCACTTTCTCTTACTTCATATTTCAGCACTCCCTTACTCTTCTTCTTCGAAGGTCGTGCGTGGGTCACCGGGTCTTGGGTCATGCGTGGGTGTGTATCTTTGCTCTCGTGCTACGTACTTTATCAGTCTTCATTTCACGGGTCGTGGTGGCTAGTTCGGAAAAACTAGGCCATTGCTTAAAGAGCAATGTGAAAAGGAGACAGGACTAGATTGGCCAAAAATCAAAGTCGTGCGTGGGTGTGTATCCCTATTCTCGTGGTTGGTTACGACTATTGTTGCATCTGAGACCTTAATAATCTGCTTGAGACTTTGACTGTATGCAATTGCTATGTATGTGCTATTCTTGAATTTCATTTGGGTGTTCCTTGAAACTTTGGTTAGCATTGAAAGAAACTTTTGATTGAGGGCAAAGTGAGGTTGCAAAGATTGAAGAAACTCCTAATTCGTGTAATGGTCCAACAGAACCTAAAGGTAAGAATCTTTCCCAAATCTTGTTCCTCTCATATTACACATACATATGTGGCTCACTAAACTTGTAATTTCTTGCTTCTACAAATTTTTGGGATCTAAAAGGGATAAAGATGAGGAAACACGCTTTTCATCAATGTCGGTTAGTTCCAAGAGATAGTTCATTATCTAAATTTGTTCATTTCCTATTTTATTTTATGCGTGTATCGATTCTTTTCCTTTCTGGATATTTGTAGCTTTGGAGAGACAACCCTCTCAGCTTTCAGAATGCTTATACCTAATAACCTTTATGACATTGAAGTAGCGAAAGATCTTGTGATGGTATGGGATTTGTTGTGGTAGTTGCGTCAGTTGTTGAGGCCTTTTCTATCTTTGCAGCAGAGAGAACGTTCCTAAGGTTGAAACATTTTGCCTTGTAATTTGCTTTATAATTGACTAGCATTATTTTCTTTTTATGTTTATTGAGTTTTCTTTTGTTATATTTAGTTTCAGGATAATTCATGAATCAACATAGTTTCTTATGCCTGTATATTCTATCAAGCTAGTTAGACTTCAAAAATCGTGTCATGTCCTCCAGGTGGCATGATAGTCTAGATTATTTAGTCCTTAATTCTCACATCTATCTTTCTTGTTCAGTTTCTGAACGTTTGGAATAATTCATCTAACGAGCTTGTTTTGATTATCAAATATTTGGCTATGTTCTATAGCATTTTTTCTTTCAATTGGTATTATATTAAGTTCAATGAATGTCAAAATTTGGTCATATTCGATGATGAATTTTCTTGTGCGTCTCTCACTTCTTTAGAGCTTAAAGTTGTTGCATATAACTCTGTTTCTGTGCAAAACTCTGCGTTAAAATTGTTTTGCATGTCAGGATTCTGTTTTAGGCTTGAAACTACTACTTGTAGCTATGTTATCAAGTTTTTTGTGCAAAATTTGGGATTAAAATTACTGCTCACTCTAGGATTTTGTTTTGGGACTCAAAATTGCTGCATAACAACTATGCTTCTATCCATAATTCTACAGTAATATTGCTGCTCAAGTTAGGATTTTGTTTTTTGATTGAAACAACTGCATATAACTATGTTATTGTGCAAAATTCTACAATAAAATTAATGTGCATGTCAGGATTCTGTTTTGGGCTTGAAACTGTTACATACAACTATGTTTTTGTTCAAAATTCTTCACTAAAATTGTTAAACATGTGGGCTAAAATTCTAAATGTAATCATATTCTTTGGTGCTAGAATTATGCATATGAAATCACCTTGTCATAACTTCAGCATAACTTCTTCTTCTAAGTTTTATGCTCTGTGCTAAAAACTTGACAAAAATCTTAGTGAATATCATTTTAAGGTTCATCGATGTTTAAAGGATGCGAGAAGGGATTTGGGGTGTGGAGTTGAGTACATAGTGCTCTACTTTGTTTATGACTTTCTGAGTTAGAAACTTCTTCTCATTATACTGAAGTTTGATTTATTCTTTTAGGTCATCTAGGAGTTATCATGTTTTGAGTTCTGTCTATTTCAATTTCTTTCTTTTGGTGGTGGTCACCTAAGTGTTGAGCTAGAAAAAATATGATGAAATAGTTTTTTTGACATCCTAGTTTGCAAAAGATTGAGGTTTGGGTCACTAGAATCCATTGTAGGTTTAGATTTTTGTATCTAAGTTGGTCTTAGTTAGCTACATGATCTCATCTTACTAAAATTAATAGGATAATTATAACAAAATTAGGGACTTTTGTTGCTTGTTAAGGTTGAAAAGTATGATTGAGATTCTGCTCATATGGATCCTAATTTGAAACTCTCAAATTGAGCCATATGTTATGTTCTTCATGTCATAGTATTAGACATCAAAGTTAAAATGCAAATTGGTGGGTTGTGAGTGTGCTACTTGAATTTGGAAAGTATAATTACTGATCGAGATGGGCCCTTCTGTATTATTGGACTATCATTGGCCTAAAGATAACAAGTATATTTCAGGCATGTGATACTTAAGGGTATGCAAAAGATTTTAGGAATCAAAACATTGTGAATAACTTAACATGATCACCTACTTGTTGATTGTTAATTGGTGAAGGTTGTGAATAACTCAAGTGGACTAAAGCTTTTGTTTTGATTATCAATGAACTCCACGATTCAAATCCAAAGGCTTAGGGGTATGGTTTGAATTATTAGCTGTTATCATAACCTGTTTTCATTTCTGAATTATTTCAATAATTGTGCCATATTTGTTGGGGCTTGCCTACTAGTTCTAAGATGAATATATGACATTTTTTTAAATTGGATTAATTGTGTGAATTTTGGATACAGTGCAGGATTAATTTCATTTATGTAAGAACCATGGAGAAATAGTTGTTAATTGTGAGGCTGAGCATCACAAGTATGAAGATCAAATGGTGTTAGTTGATTGGTTTTACTGTGTTCTTTTTTTTTTTTGTAGGTTGTATGCTTGTTAATTTGTCTATTTTATTTAATTCTTTTGTAAGTTGTATGATAGGGATTTTTTGCTTTCCTGATCAAATATGTGTAATCCTTTTTTTATATTAATAAAGTTTCTTTTGGCCCAAAAATCCTATAGTGGGGGAGCAGGAAAAAAAATGAAAAATATATTTTTTTTTTTAAAATATAGACCTATGGGTATGCTTCTTATAAAGTGTACCTAAATAACATATTTTGGGTATGCTTTTGAAAAGCATACCCAAAGGAATTTGGAGCGGTCATATAGGGGTACGCTTTTGAAGCGTACCTGAAATCAAAAAATAAGCATACCCAAAGGTCATTTCTGTTGTAGTGGCAATATATATATACTGATCCACACAATCGTGCACATGGTGCAATGTAATACTAATAAATGGTATGCATGTTCTCCCTCATACACAGCTAGAACCACGAGCTATCGTTATCACAAGACATTTCAATAGACGATTCCCTTCCAACAGTCGGTGAAGACTGATTTCGGAATATCACCAAGCTTACCTTATCCTAATGTAACCCGGTCAATAATTACACTAGAGCTCAGACCGTGGCTCTCCTTCCCCTAAGCCACCTCAAATTGGTGGTGATTTAAGGAAGATGCATCCCCAAACCTACTGCCACCTAGCTCTCCAAAGGAGAGGGCTTAGTGACAGGAATATTTCATCATATCATATTGTCCTCTACCGCCTGGCTCTCCCAAGGAGAGGATTTAGCAACAGGAATCTTTATCATATCATCATCTCATATCATAACATTATCGCCTCATCATCAATCTCTCACTATACAATCATATAATGATGATGCCAATGTCATGCCAACGTGTCTCTAGCACATATACATATCATCATAATAAACATCATACGGACATGCTAGCATGTAATGGTATGGGGATGCTACATATCATACATGCACTACATATACAATCATCATATATCAACTAGCCGCATGCATACCACGATATATAGAAAACTAGACACATACACAACCAATATTGTGGTATGAAAAGAAATATGCATATATATATATTATATACACTATCATATCTCACCATACAATACAAACCATACAGATAATACAAACATCCGGTTACCTCAATTGTCGCTATCACGAGCACACAAGTTCCACAAGCTTTCTTGAACGCCAATCCCACAACTCGACTTCTCCGAGCAACCAAACAACCTTTACAATACCATAAAATCCTTAATTAACATACAATATAACTTGATCAAAAACTACAATTCAACCACTTTGGCCTAACCCAAGGTTCCAACACCATTTCCATGCATCATTAAGCTCATAGAAACCATTCAAACATTACTCAATCCCATAAATTTTGGATTCCTCATCCTCTCAACCAAGAATAACATAGGGTTAAGCTTAAATCATATATAAACCCTTCAAAACTCTCACCAAAGCAATAAGAACACCAAATCACACTCCATTAACCATATTTCATCCATTTTAATCGGTGGGATTCGGCCAAAACCAAAGATCCCAACATATAACTAAAAAATCCCAACTTAAAACCGAAGAGAATGGAGAGGGAGGAGTAGAAATCACTTACCAGCCAAGATCCAAGCTCTTGAGATCCAAAAATCACTCCCAATGGCCGAAAAACTCAAACCCTAGTAGAGCTCCCTCGGTTCTCTTCCATTTCTTTTCCATCTATTCATCTGAAATGATTCTTATTTAAGCAAAAATCCTAGCTCTCGCCGCAGCTCTAGATAAGCTTGCCGCGGCACCACCAGTTTCAGCCGGAAAATGCCACTGGAACTCGCTCTCACTGTAATATCCCTATTTTTATGAGATGTTCTAAAATGAATAAAAAATGATAAACGAAGCGAGAAGAAAATGTTATATATAATCGGGCTTTAGAATGAATTAATTTCTCATCTAATTTTTTGAAGAAATTATGTTTGGTCCTTAATTGGAATTAAGTTTTCATAAGGTACTTAGTAGAAATTAATTCCAGAACTTACCCCAGAAAATATGCGATATACCACTTGAATGAAAGCCCGCTCCAAGTTGAGCACAATTGTATAAGTATTGCATTCCGTGGAGGTCCAAGTTAAGAGATAGACCAATTTGAAGTTAATGTGAATAGTGAAAAAGAAATAATAAAAATTTAGTCTTTGGGTAAAATGACAAAAAAGTGCCCAAAAGAATGGATAATTACATTTTTGCCCTGACTTAAGGGCAAAATGGTCATTTCCCAAATTAGAAGTAAAATGTGAATAATGAATTGAAGGCCCAAAAATGAAAAGTTAACATTGTAAAATGCAAAAGGAATTGGGAAAAACAGATAGATATAGTTAAGTGTGAAGATGGGCAAATAGGTCATTTTTCCTAGTTAAATGGAAAAATAATAAAATTATATTTTGGCCCCAAGAATCAGGAATCTTTGCAATTTAGTCCCTGGAGAAAGAAAGTTTTTCAGGAAGAAAATAAAAATAAGTTTGGAAGAATTACAGTTAATGGCCCGAAAGTTTCAAAAATAATAAATTTGTCCTAGGTCAAGGGTATTTTTGTAAATATAAAAACTTATAGTCAAAATGAAGATCTTGATGATCCAAGCCCACTGGAAGAATGTTTGGAAGTTAATAAAGTCAGTATGAATTTATTATGGGTATTTAAAATAAAAAGTCAGTATTATAACTATAAAAGGTTATTTGGACTGCCGAAAAAGTAGTACCGGGTCAAGGACAGTAAATGGACCTTACCCAAATATAGTTAAGGAGAAAAAAAATAATTTTAGTCCAAAAGTGAGTTTTGGATAATTCTATACCAATTTAATAATAATTATGGTAAAAGTATTTAATCGGTACAGGTAAATTTAATCGGTAAAGGGTATTCTAGTCAATTAAAATTTGGGAAGCAATTTTTGGCCCAAAAATCTAGCAAATGACGTGCTGCACAGCTTGGGGACATGGATAGAATTTGTTTAATTGATTTTTTATCAAGATAACTTCTCAAAGAAGGCTTGCTTTTTGTCCCAAAGAGTAATTGTGATTAAGTGAGTGATTAGCAAATTAATTAAGCCATTTAATCACTCTTTTCACTCCCATTTTAGACGTGTTCAGCTGCTGCCCATGTGAGGAAAATGCCATTAGTTAATTGATTTTATGAATACTTCTTTAAGAAGTATTTGGGAAAAAAAATAAAAAAAGAAAGGATGGCATAAGATGATTGGATCATACTTTTATCATTGTCTCTTCCTTGCCTTCTCTCTTGACCGATACTTACACTTGAGAAAGAGGGAAAGAGTGGCCTGAGAATGAGAAAGAAAGGCAGCCAAGAACGTGCAAGAAGACAGGAGAAAAGAAGAGAGAAAAGAGATAGCAAAGGAGCAAGCATGAAGACTAGAATTCAAGGGTAAGATTCTACTATCCTTATCTTGCCTTCTTAAGCTTTTAGTGAGTGTTTCATGGAGTCTTTTTCTTTCCTCTCTCACCTTAAGTTTCAGCCATGGATGAGTTTTGTGAGAGAAAGTTAAGCTATGGTAAAATAAACCTAGGAAAAGGCATAAATAAGAGATAAGAAGCATGATTATGCAAGTGGTTTGAAGTATAGCAAGCTAAATGTTGTCCTCCATTTTATGCTTGATTTCAGTCAGATTAGGGCTAGAAATAGAGAAGGAATTTCATGATTTTGAGGTCAAAAATGAATTCCTCATGGCCCAAAACCTTAAGAATAACCATTAGTTCAAAGAAAAACCAAGAAGAAAGCAAAGAGAAAATTTAAGAATTTAGTGAGCATTGTGTAAAGTTGGACTAAGAACCGGTGGCTTATATGCTTCATTGGTGTTATGTTTAGGTCCAAGGAAGCTTAAGGAAGTTTTTGGAAGAAGTACAACTCAAAGGAAAAGAGAGTGGGAGCATTGGAATCAAGTTGGAAGGCAAAGGAAAGCAATAAAGGTAACGTAGTCTATTTCTTGCTTTATGTTATTGTATATTGTTTCTATGTTATAATCCCATTGTCATATTGTTGTTATGATGTTGTGAGATTGGTTTAGTTGTTTTTATGAAAGGGTCCTAACCCTTGGATGTCCATTTTATAAAGGGAGACCATGCCAAAATTTTTATGAATGATTATGACTTATTATATGCTTGAATGGGTGAATTGTTATTATTTTAGTTTTTATGCATATATAATAATGTAATTTCATGAAATATGACTTTCTATTGAGATTTCATAATCTCACCATTCCAAACACTAACCATGCTAGGGAAAGGACATGGAAGTAACCAAGGAAGAAGGCAAGAAGAATGAAGAAGCATGATAATTATGTGAATTATGGGTATTTTAATGTATTGTCATGGCATCATGTATAAAATTACATGAGAATTCATGAGGCTTGTATTTCTGTAACTACATCCATTTGAGCATTATTTAGTGATATGTATAGATTTGGTACAAGGAACGATGATGTAATCATGTTATGAAGCTCATTTTGCTAAGATAAGAATGGAAATGCTCAATTAGAAACACTCTAAGAATAATGAAGATATTGTTCATATGAAACAGGGTATAATGTATTAGTGTTATATATTCCCATACATTAGATAGAATGAGAGTTTTATAAAGCTAAGGAACACCTAAATTGGATAAGTGTACAATTTATGGTGAATTTTAGAAGTTAAGGGTCAAAACTGGTTAGAGTAAGGAAAATTGGATCATTTATTATGAATACTGGAAAATTCAAAACACAAGATAAAATCGTACAAAGCTCCAAAAATTCAGTGGTTTGAATTTCTGGAAACCTCTAAGTCTTAGGAAATTAATGTCACTGGTTTGATAGTATTTAGAGCTATAAAGAAAGAGTTATGTAATTTTTCCTAAAACTGTTCCAGTAGAAGTAATGTTCTGACCCTTAATGATTTAAGTCAATTTCAAGCCCTGTACAAGATGAATAAATGTACAAGAAAAACATATCTAGAAAGAGGACATATAGGGATTTCCAATGACATAGAAAATGCATGATTTGGCTCAAGATATAATGAGATATGAATTTTTAAAATTAAGCCAAAAATCCTGTAAAGATATAAAATGACTAAATATATAGTAAATTTTAAGGAATAAACTGTATAAATTGGCCTAGTGAATGTACTATTCCATATTTTCCCATGTAGATAAGGTTTTGATCTATTTTTAGAGACTTGAATCACTTCCATATGAATTTTCTTGAATTAGTTATGAATTTTCAAATTTCAATTGACAAATTGGAAACTACCATATGAATAGTAATTGAAAATTTTGAAAATTCTGATTTTTATTCTTATGTGATTCAAGCTTAGGATCAAGTATAATCAGACTTAAAAGGAGTCTAATACATGGGAAATGAGTCTAAAAGTAAGGTGTTACACTCACCGCCGCGGCCCGGCTTCTCATCGCGGCGTGGAGCTCTTTTCTTCTCCATGTTGCACCTTTCTCCGTCCTGTTTCCTCCAGTTCTGTACACAATACCAAAAATGTATCATGAGGGTTGTTACAATGTTCATAACATTACATATGATGTATGAAGACATATCCAAGGCATCATACAGAACTTAGCCTTTGTATATAAATTTGTACATATTTTCAAAACATAACTCCAAAACTTGCATGACCGAATTGATCATCATTTTCTTTCTCTTTTCCTTTAGCTCTCCTTGGTTCTTCTACATTGCTGGGCTCTATCATGATTAGCATTTGGAATGGTGAGATTCAAATAATCCCAATAGCAACACCAATTTATGCATACATATTATCACGTATATCATGAAATCATCAAACAAACACTTTGAAACATAACATGCCATATTAGTTCATAAAAATTTCAGTAGAGTATCCCCCTAGAAAATGGACATCCCAAAGTCAAAACCCTTATATATTCTCATCCAAAACAATCACAAAATATCACAATAGCAATATGGCAAGTTATAGAGTTCATAAAAACATTATAAAATAACATAATACAATAAATGGTAAATTGCTACCTTTATGATTCCTCTTGCTTTTCCTCTTGGTTTCACTTCTTCCTAGGGCTTCCACAAGCTTTCTTGAACCTAAATACAACATTAAATGTCTACTTAAGCCATTGGTTCTAAGGGATACTGTAATAACCCTCATTGGCATTGTATGCAGAACTGGAGGAAATATGATGGAGGAAGGTTCAAGTGGAGTCTGAAAGAACTTCACGCTGCGGTGAAAAGCAGGGCTACCGCAGCGAGAGTGAATTCCAGTGGCACTGTTTCAGATGAACATGGTGGTACCGCGAAGAGTTGTTCTGGAGCCGCGGCGAGATTCAGGATTTTTGTTTAAATCCGAATCATTTTGAACGATCAGAAAGAAAAAAAATGGAGGAGAAATCGAGGAAGCTCTGCTAGGGTTCAAGATTTTCGGCATTTGGGAGTGATTTTTTGACCTTGGAAGCTTGGATTCATGTTAGTAAGTGATCTCTACTCCTCCCTCTCCATTTTCTTTAGTTTAAACTTGACATTTTTCGGTTATAAGTTGGGATCTTTGGTTTTGGCCGAATCCCACCAATTGAAATGGATGAAATGGGGTTAAGGAAATGTGATTTGGTGTTCTTGGTGCTTGGGTGTGAGTTTTGAAGGGTTTATGTATGATTTGAGCTTAACCCTAGGTTGTTTTCAGTTGGGACTCTTGGGAATCCGAAGTGTATGGGATTGATTGATGTTTGAATGGTTCCTAGGAGCTTGATGATCCATGAATGTGGGGTTGGAACCTTGGGCTAGGCATAAATGGTTGAATTGTGGAATTTTGGACATTTGGATTGAATGTTAATTGAGGTATTATGGTAATGTGAAGGTGTTTGGCTGATTGGATAGGTTAAGTCATGGGATTGACATTCAAGAAAGCTTGTGGAATCACGTGTGTCTGGTATTGACAACTTGAGGTAATCGGGTGTTTGTATTGTTTGTGTTGTATATGTATATTATGATGGTATATATGTGTATATATGCATGTTTCCATTCATACCATGATATGGATATGTGTGTGTATGGTTTGTCTTTATATTATGGTATACACATGGTTAGACACATAAAGTATGATGATTATGATGATGATTAGAGATGATGATGACGATGTAACATTACATGATGCATGCATGACATTGTGATACATGATGATTACATGATGATATGATATGAGCATCATCACATGACATTGTGAGATTGTGATATATGGAGGTTTGAGTGGTGATGAAGATATAATATATGATGATATGATATATGATAAGGGAGGATAAGGATGGGATCCTTATGGCTAAATTGCCTCCTATGGCCAGGAGGGAAAGGCGCGCAGTGGATTGCACCTTCCCTAAACCGCTGCCAATTAGCGGTGGGAAAGGGGAAGGAGAACCACGGTCCAAGCTCTATTATAACCTTTGGCTAGGTTGCATTAGTGTAAGGTAAGTTTGGTGATGTCCTAAAATCAGTCTTCACCTACTGTAGGAAGGGAATCACCTATACGAAATGTCTTGTTATGACGACAGCTCGTGGTTCTAGTTATGTGCAAGGGAGACATGCATTCATTTCACATTGCATTCATGAGATTGTATGAGTTATGTATATATATGTGTGTGGTTATCCCCAGTTACTGAGACATTGTCTCACACCCCTCTCCTATGGCTAACCTTTCATATGACAGTTTTGGCACTAGTCCGGAGAAGATAAGGGAATAGCTTTGGACGTGGGAATACTAGGTCTATGTAGTTTATGTTTATTTGGATTTGTATTTTGTATTAAGTAGGATAGATGGTTTGTAACTAAGTGGTGACATTGGTATTGTTGTTGTTATGGATGCTGTTGTATGTATGTTTATGTATGGTGAATGAATGTGATGAGTATGATAATTGTGATGTATGTATGGATTGGGATCTTGTCTTGTCAGTATGTTAGTCTTTATGTGCCCATTTGCCTTTGGTGGCATTTGGAGAAAGTTTGTGGTGTGTTTCAGTCAAAAGTGATTAAAATGGTGTCAGGTGTCCAAAAACTCCATACAGAGTTAGATTGAAGTGAAATGGGTGTCTTTAGATAGTTTGGGACTAGATTGACTTGTAGGAGTTGGAATTAGGTCAATCGGAGGTTGGAGCATAAAGTTATGCGCGTTAGAAGTTTGAAACTTGATGGTATAGAAAACCAACAAGGGACGCCGCGGCTCCAAGAAGCAGGTCGCAATGCTAGAGAGCCCAGTAGCTAGTGAAAACAGGGGAGGTCTGGAACCACAGCAGTACTGTAGCGGCCATGGCCCCAGCCTAGTATGTGGTGTTGTTTAGTGTGTTTCTGCTGCTCTGAAGCTTTGGGAAGTTGTTTTGAGATGTTTTGGTCTGAGATTGGTTATTTTTGAAGTTTTTGGTCAAGTTTGGAGGTGTTTGAGAGTAGGATATTGCATATACTTCATAAAACCTCAAACTAACCCTAAAAATATATATAGTTATGCTTTGCCTTTTTCATGAAACCAATACTTGTTCTTAAAGTTTTCCACCTTGAGGAATCCATTTTTGCTATCAAATCCATGAAATTCCAACCCTAACACACTCCCCTGTACTGGACGAAATCTGTCTCTAAGGAGGAAGAAATGATTTTCATGCAATTTATCTCAAACCTTTGCAAAACCTTGTTTTCTCAACTAGACCATGATTTCTACTAGGTTTCTTGCATGAAAACTCATTTCTCTACACTCCTAGGTCTAGCTAGGTCTAGCCGAAACTCAACTTGAGAATGGGAGGAAGAGAACTTCATGAAATTACCTTGAACAACTTGAAACAACTAGCTTAAGGTAATGGAGAAACTTACCTAGCACTTGAATCTTGATTCCTCAAGGTTGGTTTCTCTTTTCTCACTTCTTTCCTCGCATCTCCAAGTTTCTCTCTTCTGAAAATTTTAAGCTCTCAAACTTATGCAACACCAATTTGGCCAAGATGAGAGATATCTAATAGAAGCACTTAATTATGGTTATGTGACTTTAACTTTGGTTGAAAGCCTTCTCCATTAAGTTTTCTAACACATAATTGAATGATCTAATTCTTCACATGGGCTTCAAGGTGGTGCCAACTAAATAGGAAAATATCTCCAAAATACTGCATATTTTTTCTAGTTCAGATATATCCTGTGTTGGTTACTTTTTACCTGAACTAATAAAGTTGCTTTTGTAATATTTTATTATTTTATGGATGCAAAATTAAACTAGGTTTGGATCTATGTTTACTTTAATATCATATCCCAAAAAATATCTATGTGGGACCACATACTTTTCTTCTTTTTCAACTTTTGTGGGGGTTTACAATGCCTTTTCCTTTGTATTATTACTTTTACAATATTCACTCATTGATTTTTTTCTTCAAATTGATTCCGTTAAACCCAATGCACTATTCCATCGGGTATGTCATAGGCTTTTATTTCACATAAGTTTTCAATAATTACAAAATTACCCCTGGATTGGGACAAAAATGTAAACTTTTATTCTTTTGGGTCCTTTTTCATAATTTTCTCAGTGACCAAATTGTAATTTCTTACTTTACATACCATTAGTCTGTAAAATGACTTCTTACTTTTTTCCTCATCTAGATCATGTTTTTTAGGCTATTTATCATATTTTCATATTATAACATCACAATTTCATACAGTTAGCAATGTTTAGTAATCTGGAGATGTTACATGCGGCATTTCTTGATTTCCTTAGATGCTTCACTTGATAAACTGTATATCGAGATGTCACTCTAGTACATTTTTGTACTTGGGCTCAATTGAGTATATCTACTTGAGATTGAGTTATCACTGGAAGACATTTTACTTATCTCCAATGTGCAATGACTCTTAATACTTTTATGGGCTAAACATCAGCATTTTTGCATAGAATTCTCATTTATATGCCCTAAATGAATCACATTCCGGATAATAATTCATTATGTACAGATAGGAAATTTTGGGATATTATATTTTTCTCACCCTAAATAAAAATTTTGTCTTTGAAATTTGAGAACTTAACCTCTTCTTATTCCTTCTTTGTGCTATAGACTTCCTAATTTGATTATGAATTAGGGAAAGCCCTTATCCATTCTCTTTGCAATCCTTTACTTACTTTCTCTAGTATGGGAGCATTATTATACTTAACTTCCTTGTAGGTTACTCATCATAATACTTTTTTCGCCTCAGCATGCTTAATTAAGGAGTTATGAGGGAATTTAGTATGTTATTCCTAGTTCTATATTTAGAAATTATTGGTACCAGACTTCTTTTCCAAGTCATAGTTCATCTTAATTTGTGATCTTTGGATTCTTAGTTCAAGACATCTAATTTCATTCTTTACCTTACTTTTGATCTTAGAATATGATTATGCAATTTATTTTTCATAAATCATTTCTTAGCCCAATTCCTTTTTCCTTTGGATTTTTCGGTCTGATCAAGGCCCAATGGCATCAACTAGGGTCCGATAAAAATATTCTAGGGTCCAATTTGATAAGTTCTTGCTACTTTATAAATTAAAAATATTTACTGTTAAGGATCCAAAATTTTCTATTACTACCAATTAGGACCCAACTCGTACAATCGTACTGTTCTTTTTTACTCATTCATTCATTCTTCTTAACAATTTCCTCTTCCTATTGTTTCTATCTCAAATATTTCTTCTCATTTTAGGGCATTTTGGCTTCCTTTAGAATACTCTCTAGGCTCAAATCCTGATAAGTAATATAATCTGTGTAGTACATATCCTCTTTCACCTACAAGTGTCAGGTCTAAATTTTGGGATATTGTACATAGCTCATTAGATTTTGTTAACAAACATCGCCTATTGCTATGCTAACCTACTTGTAATAAAATATTAATTAATTATAATATAAGGTATAATTATAAAAGTTAAAATTATCTTTTTTGGAGAAATCGGTCATCCTATTATTTTCATGTTTAAAATCAAACTTGTGACATAAGAGATGAATTTGTATCCATGACTACCTATCATGACAATATGCATAGCATAAAGTAGAGACCTAAATATTAGAAATCATAAATGTTGGTGAGTTACTAGACTAGGACATTATACTTTTTTGTTTATTTATAATATGGTAAACTACAAAAAGAGGAGGAATTAAAAGTTGGAGGCCAAATCCATTGAAGCTAGTGAAAAAGAAAATGTAATATATACTTTTCTGTTTATTTATAATTTGGTATGCTACTATAATTGTTATTGATTTTGGGTTGATTCTTGGATGTTAATTCTTTTAATTTCATTTGTTTTATTTGGTCTAAAATCTAAATTACATATATTGTTGCTTCCTTTGCTTTTGTTGACCTTTTTTATTTAAACCTAAATGGTTTAATCAACTGTTATTGATTCTAATACTTGAATTGAGTGGATGTTGCTACAATATGTGATTTGCTGTTTTATTTCACTATATTACTCATTTTCACTTCAACTCAAATATGTACAAAGTTGGCAAATATCTAGTATGAAGAGTTGAAAAGTTAATTAAAGTTTAAGTTAATTGAACCCTTTGGGGCAACTTTTAAATAACTAAAATAATTTGTTAGGACTCTAATATCATAGATGTATTGGGGAAGAGGATGGATGCTTAAAAAAATTGAAGATGGATGTATGATAAAATAGATTCGGGTTGTCGATACTTGAAGGTGGACTTTCTTGCTAAGGTTGAAGAGTCTCTTAGTCATCACTACTAGAAAAAGTGAGATTAGTGATGGGCAAATCTATCACTATAGTCTCTATGCCGTCACTAATTGCTGATTTAGTGACGGAAAATTCTGTCACTACGTCTGTCAAAAATATTGTGTCACTAATTTCATGTGACGGATTGCAATCTCTCACTAATTTAGTGATGGTTTTATCTGTCACTAATATAAGAACTTTTGTCATAAATTTTGCTTCGTTAATGACTCTGCTTCTACCACTAATTAGTGATGATTGTTCCGTCACAAAGATTGCATCACTATTTAGTGATGGAGCTTTTAATAGAGGTTTGTCATTGCCTAGTGATGGAATAATTGTCACAAATTTTCATCACAATTTAGTGACAAAATGTCCATCACTAATTGAAATAGATAATGCATAATATTAGTTTCTTTAGTGATAGATGATCTGTTACTAATCCATCACTAGTTTTTCAATATTTGAATTTTCATGTATATATATTATTGTTTCATTTATTGCTAAAATAAAAATTTTTACACAATAAATTATAAGAAGCAACACAATTAAAATATACTACAAATAAGCCATTAATATTAAATGCATAACATTCCAAGCCATATACCTTAGTCATAGAATCATCCTTGAAACAAGGCCTGAATTAATAATAATCCTAATATGCTAAAATATTATTGAATTTTGTTGTATCAGATATCATACTACTGTATCAAATATTTGCAATATAGGAATATACTAATATATTATTGATATCACACTACTGTTGTACAATCAATAATATTATTGTATGCAAAGCTCAAAACAAAATATCAATTTACAAGGTAAAAATAACCCAGAGGGAGGAAGTCAAATTGATCTCATGATCTTCACCGTCTTTATCCAAGTACATGACATTAGAATCCTTTGTCTAAGATACTGCCTTGTTCATCCATTTTAGCCTCACCTAGCATTAATAGGCATTGATCCCACTCCTTGAGCTCCTCCGTTTAAGAAAGCCTGTCAAAACAATAACATAGCTACTGTCGTAGCAAGATATTAGTAATACATACATACATACATACATACATACATACATACATACACACCAAAAACATAGATTGTAATCAGTTTCCTAAATGGAAAAGTTACTCAACTATATACCAAAAAACTTCCAAATGCCTATTGTTGTATTACAAATTGGTAGTTCACTAACATTGATAGAATTAATATACTAAATGATAGAATTGATAATTCACGCATTCTCAAAAGTCAAAATTGAACACAAGAGTGGTCTAAAATTGATAGTTCACTGAAATTGATAGAATTAATATTTTAAATTACTTTTTTTATATTTTATTAGAATTACACAATTATTTTGTTAGGAATTGTTTTGATTAGTTATACTTATGATGTTCACAATTTCATGTAAAAGAACATTACCATGGCAGCAAGACTAATGTGACATCTATTTCTTATGGCAGTCACACATCTTATTTGCTTTGCGGCTATATGGTATATAACCCAGAAAACGTAGAAGAAATCAAATTCCTAAAATCATAAGGGAAGAGAAAGAATGAGGATGGGATGAGTTAATAAAATATCTTGTGAATAGTTCAAAATGTCAGATATAATATGGATGGGTCCTAAAGCATTTTTAAACTTGTGTGCTATACTACAAAGGAAAGGTGGTCTTTGACCAACACAGGGGGGCAAAAATTGAAGAATAAAGTTGCTAAGTTTCTATATTTGATTGGGCATGGGGTGAGAAATCGTGTGATTAACTTCTTTTTTCAAAGATTTGGTGAAACTATAAGTTGCCATTTTTGTAATATCTTGGGAGCTTTAATTGAATTAGAAAGTGACTATTTGAGACAATCCACTAAGGAAGAAATTGCTCAAAAGTACTCAATAGCAATAGGTTCTTCCAATATTTTAAGGTGAATTTTTTTCCAATTTTGACACAAATTAGCAACTTAATTGTAAATGTAAGAGATTATTTTATCATAGGATTATATTGGAGCAATCGATGGAACCCATGTGGATGTAAAAGTCCCTATACAAGAAGCCCTTAGATTTCGTGGTAGGAAAGATTATCTCACCCAAAACATTTTGGCAGCTTGCTCTTTTGATATGAGATTCACTTATGTTTTAGATGGGTGGGAGGGAACCGCATCTGATTCTAGGATTCTAAAAAACGCATTAAGAAGCCAATATCCCTTAAAAATTCCAAAAGGTACCATTTAATAAAAATTTATATGCTTAAACTCCAAAGTTAATTATAACTAATAATACTAAAGTGTATTTATTTCATGTGCATGTATATTTTACTTTGGTGATGCACCTTATAAAGGAGAATGATATCACTTGAAAGAGTATTCAAGAAATCCACCACGAAATCTCTATGAACTCTTCAACCATCAACAATCTTCTTTGCAAAATGTAATTAAAAAAGCATTTGGTGTTTTGAAGAAGCAGTTCACCATTTTCACAAGTGCACCAACTTTTGGTATTCATACCCAAAAGAAAATTGTTTAAGCTAGTTGCATATTCCATTCCATTATTCCATTCCATTCAAACTACTCATTAGACTATATTTGGTAGTTTAGGACGGAATAAATAGTTGTATGCAAATCATGCAGAGTATGGGTTGTGGATGTATTCTTCATAGTTATGATGATTTTGTTAAGGAGGCATTTATACTATAGCTCGAAAGTAGGGATAGCCTAATTGGAGAACTTTGGGGTTGTTTAATGGGTCTGAAGCATGCTTGGGATAGAGGTTTTAGCAAGGTTGATTTGAAATGTGACTCCCTCAAAGTAGTGACTTTCTTGAAGTCGGAAGTTTCTAATCTTCATGTAGAATTTAGTCTATTGACTGAACTTCGAACTATGCCGCAAAGAGCAGGAGTGGGCCTATGTAGTTGGTGGGAGGACACCCCCCGGCTCTTTCATGAATATGATATACACTATACACACACACAATAATGTAATATATATATATATATACACCTTGGCTGTAATACCCTAAAGACAAACCCAAATCACTACCAAGAATGCAAGGCATGAGACAAAATAGGGGGCTTCGTCATGCCGTGACCTAAGGTGCCATAGCGGGAGAGTGTTTTGGACAAACAAGGGATAGAAACATAATGGCGTAGCGCCGCGATGCCAAATATTGATACAATATTAGCAATTTGTTGATTTCCCCAACAAACTTCTAACGTACATAACTTCTTACTCTGATCTCCGATTGACTTGATTCCAACTCCTACAAGTCACTCTACTTCCACTCTAAGTATAGATGACAGCCACGTTACAAAACACCTCCGCACAAAGATTTGGACTTCTACAACCAAAATGGTCAGTTTTAGACCAAAATTTAGCACTCCCAATGCCAAACCATATCACTAGCACCATAACCAATACTTGACTCAGGTCCTAAATACTCCGAGACTTAGTTTAGGGTAATCTCATCCTAAGGAAACCATTCCTGTAGAATTTGACCCCCTTAACACCACAATACCACAAATGGGTTATATACCCAGTTTACCACAACAACACCAAAATGGACATCCATATGAGACCTTAGATTAACAAGGCAACATACAATATAAACAAACATATCTTGACCTAAATAGGGATCTCTAATCATAACACACATAAATCACTCATATTCATCAAAACACACACAGGCCACTCATTGTCTAGGAGCCAAACTTACTATGACAACAAAGGGCCACAATCCCAATATACCAGGACAACTAGTCTCAAACCTCACAAAGCAACAAGGTAAATCATTCTACCATAACATTCTTGCACACGTCAACACACTAACTCATCCTTCACCTCTATACCTCGAATAGCCTCAATCAAACTTGAGGTCACATATGACATCAACCACACACGAGACACACGAATACACATATAGTCCCAAAAATACGTGCATAATAATTACATATGACATTATTCCTATACTTGTCACAATACTAAACATAGCATGCATTCTCAAATAAACACATACCAACATAGGTACCCCTGCAAGTCCCTGAAGGGACTTATTCGGCTCCTCTACTCCTTGCTAGAACTAGGTCCTATTCGTGTAAATGTTTTCCCACAAGGGGTGAGACAGATGTCCTAGTAACCAGGGGCAACTTGTAAAATGAAGAAATACAATGATAAGAAGGAATACAACCACTCAGTGTAAGGATAAACACAAACCTTGCATATATATACTCATGCACTATGTGTTATGCAGAATGCAATGCATGTAATATGCAAGAACCCATATCCATCATAGCAAGAACCATGAGCTAGTCACCTCCACAGGGTGACTTCAATAAGTAGCCCCTTTCCAACAACCAATGAAGGCCGATTCTGAGCAACTACTAAGGTCGCTATCACTAGTCATAACCCAACCAAAGGTCATTCCACTAGTGTATAGACCATGGTTCCCCTTCCCCTGTACCACCCAAATTGGCGATAATTTAGGAAAGGTGTATCCTTAATCTACTACCACTTGGCTCTCCTGGCTAAAGGAAAAGAATTTAGTGGCAAGGATATCTATATCAAACCTCACCACTTGGACACAAAGCCTCCCATGTCCCACCAATGGTTCAGTATAACACATGGTATCATATCACGACATCATCACCAACTAATCCAATGCCCAATATGTGTAATGCAATGACTATACCATATGTTATGCTAGCATGCCATCATATAATGTATCTAGAACAATACCATCATTATCATCAATATCGTCATGCTAGCATAATATCATTAAATGGGATATTCCATGGGGATGCACAACAATGATATACATCATTAATCACCAATCTCATACACACACACACACGCATATATATATATATTAGTCATTCTCAAACATCTACATCATTACTATCATTTTTCTCATTATTGTCATGCTATCATGGTCTCATGTTCAATCCATTATCACACATTTCATTATTATCATCACTATCAGAATCATATTGACACTTCATCATTAGCCATGATACAATTGGATAAACACATACATACATATATATACATATATACGCAAAGGACTACATGATTACCATTCTCATTTCCTATTGAAATCTTAAAAAGGTTAAGAGTTTAATAAAACTTACAAGCTGAAATATAAGACACATATCATAATATGAAAGTTTAAAACTTATTTAACATTTAAAGTTACCCTAATTACCTCGAATTGTCTATACATAAACACATGGACGGAGGGGAAGATAGGTAGTCGGAGTACCAGTGATGAACTGCACTCTTCTGAATCACTTCTTAGAGCACTGCAACTTCCAAACGCAACCTTGAACACAAACAATATCATAATATCTTCAATTAACACAAAATTCATTTATCCCAGTAACTCACAATCCAACCAACCAAACTTAATGATAATAAACACATAGTTCTACTAACACAAACATACCTTAACGAGCCCTAAACACCCAATCAAACCATTACTTAACCTTAACAATTCGAATTCCAAACTTCCTTTACAATTTCTGGACTAGGGTTTGATATAAACCAATCACAATCCTTCCAAACTCATACCGAAGCCATAGAAACACCACACAACACTCCAATAATCCAGTTACAAGAAGCATACGCACAGATTTCAACCAAAAACCATGAAGAAAAGAGAGGAGGGAAGGTGTAACATCACTTACCAACAAGAATCAAGCTTCTAGAGTCCAAAAATTGGTCCCCAAGGTCGAAAATGGCAAACCCTAGCAAAGCTTCTCTTTTTCTCCTTCTATTTCTTTCTATTTCGTCGACTGAATCGCGCCTTGATTTATTCATGTTTTGCAATTGGTGTCACGGCACACGATAAGTTCGCCATGGTGTGCACCTTTACTACCCATAAAAATTTGAAATTCCTTGCTATCTCGCCACAGTGCCCTTGTCCTTTGCCATGGCGTGATATACTTCTACCTCTATTCTAAAGCTTTGCTCTACTTTGGTTCCTCCTCCAATCTTGGTCTTTTCCATGAATCATATACATGTCCAGAATGATTAAGTGTGGGTTGTTACATTGGTCCCTCCCCCCTCCCTACACATATGTACACTCATGTTATATATACATTACACACACAATAAATGAATAAATATATAATACATACATTATATATATTATTGATATATTTAAAAAGATAAAATATATATTTTATTAGTTTATGAAAATATTTTTGTTATTGGCTAATATTAACATTTCACAAAAAAAAGATACTCAATATTTTCCTTTTTTTAATGAAAATCTCTAGATTTAGTTATCATAGAAATACATTTGCATATATATAGTTTTAATTTTTGTTATTTAATTTACATACAGTATTAATTAAGATTTGTTTAATTATGTTAAACATATAATTTTAAATTATGTACATATATTGATCTATTTTAAGAAAATTCAAGGATCTATCCTAATTTTTTGCTCAAATCATCAATGTATAGTGTCATATATAAATATATTGAAAATACAAACTTTAAATATATTTTATATAATTTTCTCCTAAAATTAATATATTACATATATGGTTTCACTTTATGTATAGTCTTTAAAATATTATATGATTATACATAATTTATCATTTCATATTTTTTAAGTTACAACATTATTTTGAATTATTAATTATGATAAATATTAAAAAAATTAATTAATAATAAAAATATATATTATTTTTAAAAAATTTGGCTCCCCATAATTTTTAGGCTGTGTCCGCCCTTGGCAGAGAGATTGGCTTGTAACACTGGAAGTAGTCCATCGTGGCATGAATATGGAAGCTGATTTCTTAGCGAAGAGATCTCTTTCTCCGGCTTCAAGGGTTCATCTCAAATCTAGATGGGATCTTGATGAAAAGATGCAGAGGAAGCATCACCTGAGAGTTTGCTCTTTCTCCTTCTTTGCTTTGTTTTTTTTCTCCTTTCTTGTTTTCTGTTATTTTGTTTATGCTTTCCGACTTAGCAATAAAATAAAATAACATAACACATCCACTTACGAGATTAACAAACATGGACCATCCAAAAGCTTCAAATGCAACTACGGGACGTTTTTTTCTCCTATTATTTTTTGGGCCTAAAATACAGTGACGAGTGCGTGTCTTGTACCAAAATCCCTCGACCATATAACTCCATAAAATTGCATTCATCATTTTTTGCTTAATCAAATTACCCAATTATATTTTAGGCCCAAGAAAAAACACTACTTGATATCTAGTAGCCACACTATTAATTCGGGCTCAAACTTAAAATAACTAGTTAAACTAACACAACTTTTTATTAGTTGAGCCACACACTTGGTGCATTCACCATAATATTATTTTCAGTGTACAAATGTTCATTGTCATTGATAAGGTCATATGGCTCGCACGAGTGTCAATTGCTGGTGTATTTTTATTTGAAATGGATAGGCAATTATTTCAAATAAATAGTAGTTCAAGTACTATATGAATTATTAGACTTGTTTCGAACTTTTAAGAGTTCTTGTTTTTCAATTTTATTGTTACATTTCTGGTCAGATTTGTTGTAATTTTAATGTATGGTTAATTGGCCATTTCATATTTGGATTGGTCTGCAGTGAGGCATATCGTCTTGTTTCTTTTCAGACGCTTTGTCGCTTTTTGTCCGGGGTTCGAGCTGGAAATCCATGCTTTAATTTGATGGTCCTATTATATTCTATCAATCTGGATCTGGTAGTTGGCCCAAAAAAATCTGGCTATGGTGCCTCTTTGTGCAGCGAGTCTTTATCTGACCCAAAAAGAAGTATATGAATGGCGACAACTACTAGTTGCAAATAACCCATTGAAAAGGCTTTTCTGGCCAAGAATGCTTTGAAAGGCTTAGGAAGAAGAAAATGGATTTCCGTGATCCCAGTGTAGCCTTTTAATTTCTGTTTTTGTTTTTTCAACCCAATGAAAATGACAAAGTAATATTTGAGATGTGGGTTTGAAATTTCGGTGGCATTGCCTCATCCCTGATCCAACAAAATGTGCAAAATGACTTCCATATAGTAATGCATTTCCTATAAAGAATTGGTTTTACAATTGACACCTCTTGCATTGCTGTGCGAAATTACATGGAAGACCTGTGCCAGCAACATCTTCATCGCCGGAACAGATTGTATCTACTAATTTTGATATTTTTTGAATTAAAATAGATTCAATACTTAAGCTTCAAAATCTTTGTTTGAATTCCACACAGGGGCTTTCACAGCATCACCCAAAAGGCCAGCTCCATTTTCTGCTTTAATCAGTGGTTCAGATTCACCTTCCTTGACCTAACACCATCTCTTAGTTAATAATGAAAGTATATAAAAGAATCTTTTTTTTTTTTTTGTGAATATAAAAGAATCATATTCTGAGCTACCTAGAAATTGTGGAGGAAATAAAAGCATGCCAATTACAGACAGCATGTAAAGCAATAGTTTAAGCTATACCTGAGACAATTGGGCGGATGCCTCACTCGCCTTCTGCTGACTCTCAAGAGTGCAATAATAAGAATAAAGAACCATTCCAATCACAGCAATCAGAATCCCCAAAATGTTGTGCCAGCTGAATGGGTCATGAAGCAGAACATAGCCAAAGGTTAAAACCAGGCAAGTCTTTAAATGTCCCAGGACCTGGTATGTGACAGCTGATGTTTTTCCGATAACCAAAAATGTACTGAAGTTTACAGAGACTGAGATCAGGCAGGACAGCACAATGAAGAACTGCAAGAAAGACATAATGATGATTACATAATGATAGTTATGTAGGAAAGAAGGGCAGATGAAAGAAAAGAAAACGGAGGTTTCCAACTCACCAGTACTTGTGGGGTATAATTGAAAGAAAAAACATTTTGGTCGGTCAAGAGCCAGTCTAGAAAAGGGCCAGTAATGAACAAAGTCATTGCCTGATATGGACATGATTGATACAAAAGTTGGGTTGAAGAAACCTTGAACTTTTTCTGAATGGTGTTGGTCATCTAACAATAACTGGTTAAGTTTCACCAAGAAGAAACTAGTAGAAATTACAAAATCAGACACATGCAAAGCAAGTCAAAGGCATGGATTAGCATATTTTAATTTGTACATTTTCTATCCTAAATGTAATTGTATGGAACATAAATAATCAAGGGCATGTAATAATTTTGCAAAGACAATGGAGCTTAGGATACAATCTGAGCAATGCAAGTTGTAACAATTGCAAGCAGAGATAATATAGAACCCAAGAGATTGAGCTGGAGATCTGTCACAGTAGCAATCCCAACACCCACAAGAAGGATGACAAGTGAAAATTGGATGCTCCTACTGCAATATCAAAAAATATGTTGCTGTAAAGTTATAACTGGATTCTGAATTAAAAAACATGATTAAAGCAACAAAATTAGTAAAAAGACTGATAGCAACAATAATAGAAAATCTACATAAATACAAGCATGAAGAAAAAGAATTTCCTAAGCTGTAGTGAAAAGCATAAGTATTGACAACCCAGAATGGACATGATATCTGTGAAGCACATAATCTATTCAAAGAAGCCAAATGAAGGACAGAGAAATGCAAAATCGCCAAATTATATAAGTATAGAATGTAAAAGTGTATTATACACAAATCATCAACCTTAGGAACCATTATCTTAATCAACAATCAAACTACATGTCTATGAGCAGTGAAGCGAAAAATTGAAAGAACAGGAGGCAAAAAATATCATAATCTCATATGTAAGGTTTAAGGTTGATGTGCAGAATCTAGATATACAGAATTGATTCGTCAGGACAGCTACTATGTGCCCAAACCTACATAAAATTTGTTTAGGATTTGTCTTGAATTAAGTTAAACAATCAAAGACCACTACAAGGGCAAGGCTGCCAAGCTTAATGGAGGATTATTTTACTTAGGATCCTTTGTCATCTAAAAAAGGCTAACGGTATTCACTAATCAATGAAAAACTAACTATTCTCCAAGATGACAACACTATATTGTGATCATCAGAATCAAATAAGCTTAACATTTCATGACTCCATGTAGGGACCAACAACTGCAAGAAAAGACATGAGAAGGTGCAGACACTATGCCTAATAGATTAAGGAAGTACGTCAAATGAATATGTGTGTAACGTTTAAAGTTCACCATAAAATCTTAAACTATATTCGTATAATTTGAAAATACTAAACAAGGAAATTCATAATATTATACCTCATAAAGTTGTAGATTTATAATATCCTGACTCATTATTTCAAACTTTCCGTTCAATAAGCCACTTTCAAATAAACACAATGGACCTCATCCTACACTCTAGGCACCATGCACCATGGTTTTTTTTTTAAAGAAAGTTTGCAATATAGAAAATATATTAAATTATACCAATCAAACTATTGATGTACAGCCAAGAAATCAGGAAGGTCCCCTTACAATCTCATCAAGATGGGTTTTATAGTCGCTCATTTGTTTTGTTTTAGCTTTCTCTTCCTTTCCTGTCAAGTGTCCAATGAGTGTCTGAGTGCAAGAAGGTTCCATATTTTGATACCGGCACATGTCATCCATGTATCATGGCAATTTTTATGTCTGACACACCAGAATTAGGATTGTCTGTTTTTCATAGTGGGTAATCAAAGGCTTGCATTTCTCTCAAAGATAATTTAATAAAATTTAAAAAAGAAATTATTAAATGAACAAAAAATTCAAATATTCACCATAAGTCTAAGCATTTCCATTTACTTTCTTTTACTTTTGTGGGGGTTGGCTATTTTTGTATTTTTATCATTTGCTAGTTTGTTTGGCAGTTGACTATGCAATGTGGATCAGTAGACAAGGATCCCACCATGTGGGATTTACTTAATTTGATCAGTGAGGATCTTCTATTTTGACTTCAGTACTGATGCAATGTTAACAAACCAACCTTGTATTATGACATTTTGCTCAATCTAGATAATCCACCAGGAGTCTTCCTAGTGAAGAATGTCTTAGTAGTTAGAATATGACGCTTCTTTTGGAAGACTGCCAAATAGTAAATACAAAGTTTATGGATTAAGCAGCAGTTGAAGGCAACATCATATACATAAAGGAATACCAATTATTTAAATACCACCAAATCAATTGTTTATTGCTTTATCCAGATGACCTGGAACAATGCCAATTATCTACTTAGAATACTAATTTGTCAAAGGAATCTTCCAAGTGTTCCTCTCTCCTCTCTCTCTAGAAGCATTAACTGTTCCAACATTAACAAATCCAAACTACTGATGATATGCATGCTTTACTTGAACATGCGCAAGAGCTATTCATAACTTAAAAGAAAATATATAAAAATAGGAATTTGATTAATTAGGGTAAAATAACATAATCAAAACTTACCTGAACTCTTTCCTGAAGAAAAGAGTCTCCAAAAGAACAGTGCAGGGGATGATTGCCAATTTTGTCATCTAATTAATAAAAGGAGAGAGAGAGAGCGAGATAAAGAAATATTCAGAAACCTTCTGTTGTAAAAAATCTAAATATAAATATATTTAAAACCAACAAATCAAATTGTTATGACGGCAAACTCATTCAATTAAAAGGAATTACATAAGGCAATAACAAGAAAATTCTAGATTGCTTCAATAAGACGTAACATTTCCACTCTGAAACTGTTAGACAAGGCTTACAATGTCAGCATTCTAGATTCAAATGTAACTGGGGTCATGTTTCATCTACAATCTTATAGGTAATTACATTAACTGTAAAGCTTTTATTTTTTATTTTTCTATTCATTTGGCACCTGAAAAAGACACCAATGTCAAAATAAAGTAATAAACTTGCAAAGATGTCATGTCATGAAGTAGCAGAATATTTTTTTTTTTTGGTCTTGAAAGCAACCAGAGCAAGTAGAGATCTTAAAAGGAAAAAGTACACAAAAATAAACATTCTCAGAAGCCCTGATTAGTAAAAGTAATATTAGTTATGCCCTACATTTGCAGGCTTCTTCTTGAAAATCAGATCACTGCAGAAAGAAATAAAAACATACATCTGAACCCTGAATAATATATGTTGCCAGTGATTAAATAATCATACCTGATAGAACCCAACGGAATTGAAACCCAAACTAAGATTCAAAAGGCCAATGGAAACCCCATTTAGAATCCCAAATCCCATCACAGCTCTTGCATCAAAAGGCTTGTGTTCAAACAACTTTATCCATAATGCCATATGAAGAGAACAGAATGTCACCAGAAGATGCCAGCTTGTCAAAGTTGTAGCTAATAACATAAACAAAATTAAGCATATCAGTTGCAAACAAAACCCAAGCAAAAAAATTTAAGAAAATAAAAGCGATAAATTCAAAACAAAAATGATGACATAAACCAATATCACTAGTGAAGATGTCTCGTTGCTATCACTGCCCATAATTATTGAATGATACAATATTTGAAATGATAAAGCCAGGGAACCACCCTCATAAAACATCGCATGGTTACCAGTTTAATGAGCAAAGTTACAATTGAATTCCAATTCACATTAACGGAGCAATGAGGGCGTTGCTTATCTCACATCATCAAGTAACAAGCATATAAATACTTTGAATAACATATGACATGGACATCACAAGTCTTGGTATGACAGATATCAGCATCCCATTATCCTGTAAATATCAGGAAGGTAAAATTCACTCACCAAAAGTAAAACCCAGTGTGCTGATAAGCGCTTTGTTGCAGATTACAATGGAAACAGAGGATACCACTGACAAACTCAAGGCTCCAATTGTTCCAAATTGGAACCTCTGACTTTCACTCATCTTCACTATTCTTTGAGTACAGTCCTAGCTGGATCTGATCCATTCGTATCAACAACACATTCTCGTAAACTCAAAACACATACCCGAAAAAAAAAATTCGTGTAATAGACTTAAATGCTTTACCATTTAACACAAAGGTGAAGCAGGATATACTAACCTCATTCAGGCATAACTATCGGAAGTTTCAGACAATGAACGCAACGAAGCAGCTCAATCTTACAATGCCAATCCTAGAAGAACGAGGAAAATAAAAAATTCAAAATTAGTCGAAGATGGAAATGGAAGATTTGCAAAAGCAAGCGCGTTTAGAACCCTAGATCTAGTTGATGTTAGGAGAGAATGACAGACACCAACAAAGCTGAGCGAGGGCGAGAGAGAGGGAGGTAGAAAGAGAGAAATGAGTTACCAGATTTGAGAAATCTTCAGAATATGCTGCAACTGGGAAGGAATTGAGCGCTGGTTTCTTGATTCTTCACGGAGAGAGAGAAGCTTTCCCTTCTCCGATCTTAGGTGAGCAACAGGCGCTGAATTTCAATTTTTTAAATATGGCGAAAGGCTAAAAAAAAAAATTAAAAATGAAAATCATCCTCACATATAATATGTTTTTTATGTGTAAAAATATTGGGTTGGTGAATAACCCGACAAAACAAATTGGTAGGCCGAATTATTCAACCAAAAAGGTAAGCAAACGGGAAGGCCAATATTTAAATGAAGTGAGCAATGAAGTCTTATAAACTAAACAATTACATCTTCTGTTAACAAAAAATACGTCATAAGAATTTATTTTCTATTGAGGCCGATTGGAATATGAATTAATCACTAATATAAATTAGTCGATAATAATATAAATAAAATAAAAAAATTCAAATTATTTTTTGGCCAACTAAGTGACATCAATACTTATGAATAATATTACTTATTACTCAGGCTCCTCTCAATGTACGGAAAATTGTCTTGTCTAATTAATTAATAGGTTAATCAATAGCACAAATATTTTTTAAAATAAAACAATACACATCATCAATCAATTAAGTAACATTATGCAGAACTGCAGTTGTACTAATTTTTTTTTTTCTAACTTCTAATGTGAAAGAGCAACGTGCTTTCCACCGACAGTTTGGAGAGTAATATTTATATGGCACTGCCTTAATGCGATAGGCATTTCATGAAGATGTGTTACATACAAATATAGAAGCATCGTGCAAGCTACAATAAGGAAATTATTATATAATATATTCATTCACCATTTAAATAGTCCACCAATTTTGATTAAGGTAGGTGGTAGAAGACATAGTCTTTTGAGTATGAATGCATAAAAATTGGATAAGATTAGTTGATAGTCAACTCGATATCCGATTTTTATGAGATTAAGTGAGACCAAACCAACTCGATATATAATGCCAGGGTTAGTCTAATTTTAAAAGTATTTAAAAATAAAAAATAAATTAATTTTATTTATTAACAAAAATAGAATTATATTTATTCAAAATATATTTTCTTAAAAAATAATATTATAATCAAAAATAATATTTATTAAAATTATAAATACTTAATAATCATGTATTATTTTTACATAATATTAAGAAATTAATTTAAATTTTCAAATAAAATCAAAAGATTATACTTTTAAAAATATTCATAATAATAATATAGTTCATATATAAAAAATACTATATAAAATTAATATTTATAAATTTTTTTTGAAATATATATATAAGTATATATATGTATCGGGACCATGCGATACCGGGTTTGACCTTAACTCGATGTCCAACCCAACTCGGTCTCCAAACCAACCAGATATGCTAAGTAGGACCGGGTCTATCGAGCAACTGAGTTAGTTGAACACCCCTACCTTTGACTAAATGATTATTGATTTAAATCTATGAAACAAACATAACCCATATCTCCTCTTATTATATATATTTTAATTTATATTATTTTTTAAAATTATACTTATTTTTTTAATCTCTTAATTTTATACTAGATTTCATTATGGTTTCTTAACTTTATTAAATTTCATTCTAATTTTTTAATTTTTAAAATACAATCAAAAGCTTCTTTTTCTCTAGTACCATTAACATAGATAATGGAAATTGCTGAATAAGCATTCCCTGGTGATGCTGACTATGCATTATTCATTATTTATATATTTATCTAATTTGCTTAATTTGTATCAAAAAATATATATATATATTTATCTGATTCATTTTTTATTTCCTTTCCAAAACAACAATTGAAACAATCTGATTAATTCTATATAGGTTTTCCTATTTACAGAGAGCATGATATTATCTTATTATAAAGAAATTAAAAAAAAAAAAGATTTCGCATCCACATAATGCTCATTTATACCGATAAATTCTCCTCTCTCTATCAGGGTAATACACAAGATAGGAGAAGATAAATTATCAAACATATTTAAAAATTTGTGTTGGCAAAAACATAAATATGTGAATGAGTCACCAGATTTGAGAAATCTTCACAATATGCTGCAATTGGAAAAGAATTGACTTCTTCGTTGTTAGGAGATCAGCAAGCGCTGGATTTCAATTTTTAATTATGCTGAAAGGGTGAAAATAATTAAAAATAATGAAAATGTGTGTATTTGATGTATGTAAATATTGAGTTGGTGAATAACCCGAAAGAAAAATGGCATGCCGAATTATTATTTAATAAAAAATGAATGAAGGGGAGCCCAACATAAAAATAAAATGAATAGAAAATTAGTCCCGATTGGATTGACTATAAAGAATTGATATTTTCAAAGAATGGCTTAAAATCAAATAAAAAATAAAAAATAGCTGATACTATCACATAATGGATGATTTTTTAAATAAAAAAATACGCACCAATTAAGTGTAAGGTATTAAAAATTAGACCGACCATTGAACCGGATAAGGCAACGGTTCAAGGTTCAGTGGTCGGACCGGGGTCGAACCGATTGTGAATAAATTAATATATTTTTCATAATATAGATAAAAAATATAAAATATATTTATCCATGATAATAAAATTAACATTTATTCTAGGATAAAAAATAAATTTAATAATATATAGAAAATTAAAAATATTATTAATAAGTTTTATAATCTAATATTAAAATCTAAACAAGTTAATATTCATCTATAATTATATTTTGAATTCAAAATAGTCAATTGGTATTCTATTTTTATCTTATTTGTTAAGTAAATTTATCATTATTAATAATTATGTATTATAATAATACTTATAACATATTATAATATAGAAAGAAAAAATTTATACTAAAAATAATGTTACTTTATTTTTAAAAAAAATTTAAAAAAAATTAAAAAAATAAAAAAATGGCCAAACCGGTTCAAACCGATTTTTGTATTGGTTTTATACCGATTTTTGATTGGTTTAACCGGTTCTTGACTGGTTCCCCCGGTTCTGAAATCCCATGGTTTTCATCTTCTACCAGACCGGACCAGGGCCCGGTTCCCGATCGGACCGGGCCAGGGGTTGGTTTCCGATCGAACCAGCTGGTCCGATCCAATTTTTCATATAGTGATGGTATAGTGATTAAGTGACATGTGCGCAGAATTGTAGTGGTCCTAATTTTCTTTCCTACTACTAATGCCAGAAGAGCAATGAGCTCTCCACCGACAGTTTGGAGAGCATTATTAGATGACGTTGGTTTAATGCAATTGGCATCAATTTCATCAAATGTTGGAATAGTGAGTTTAGCTCAATTTGAGCCTCCCAGTCTATAGTTAATGTTTTGAAAACCCCACTGATCATCAAACTAGCCAAGACATTACCCTAGTCAAATTGAATCAATAATAATAAAATCAATATATTTTAATATGTTATGTAGTAAAAAAAAGTTATTATAAACAAGTTTCATAACTAAACATTTTAGGGTGTTTTGAATGCCAACCGAAACTTGGTTTCCTGCCCAAAATGTAAAGGTGCCTAGAGGTAGCTTCTGCATTTTGCCACCAAGTGACATGGTTTTGGGTGGCATCCAAACACATACTTAAAATCTAAATAAGTTAATTTTTATTCATAATAACACAGTAAATTCAAAATGGCAATACATCATCATATTATTTGCTAAAGTTATAATTATTAATAATTATGTATAAGAATAATGCTTATATTTTTTTATAGGCAGAATTCTTGTATAATATTAACTATAGAAAGAACAAAATTTATCACAAAAACAATGCTATTTTATTCTTAAAATTAGTACTATTTTATCCTTAAAACTAATTAAAAATAAAAAGAAAAAAAGTTAAAATGTCGGTCGAACTAGTAATTAGCCAGTTTTTTAATTTTTACCAATTTTTTTACTTGTTTTGATCTATTCTTCAGTACTTGTTTACTTTTGAGCCAATTCTTTGTGATTACAAATTGATTTTAGCACTGGTTCACAGTTTTGATGAGTTAGATCTTATTTTCATAATAATGTGTGCATACAAAAGGTTCTGGTAGCATTACTCAAGCTACAATTAATAAGGAAATTATACAACATATTCATCCAAAAAAGAATCCCCTTTCAATTATGCTTTCTCTTGCATTATCACAAATGGAAAATAGATTGCACTTATTGTTTGCTTGAGTTTGTTGGAGTTAGCATTCATGTCCATGAGTTATTTTGTAATGTCTATTCCATCATTATCATTACTATATATATCCACGCCTATAAAATATTTCACTTATTCAATTAACATTTTATATAAATTATGTTACCTTTTTTCAAAGGGTGAATTTTCTTCAAAGGGTGAAAAATGGATTGGACTGGCCAATCAGACTGAGATTCCAATATGAATTAGTCACTAGTTCAATCCAAATAAGGGGATGAATTGTCCTATAAAAATGGTAAAAATAAAAATCAATAGAATTTGTCAAAACCAGTAAAATCGATGGTTTAATTAGTTCAAATTGACCAATTTTTCATTTAAACTATGTTTTTATGCTATAATTTATGCATACTTATATCTAATACGTGTTTGGAAAGGAATACTAATGAGCAAATAGACAATGCATATATATTAAAAATTTTGAATTATAAAACAAGTACATACATTATAAATGTCTTATATCTTATAATTATTTTATTTTTAAAATATAAGATATTTATAAACTCTTTAAAATTATATTTTTATTTATTATTTTTGCTCACTTTATTGTTTAATTTTTATTGTTATTTTTTATTTGAAATCAATTTTCTAAAACAAGTATTATATTTTTATAATTTTTTAAGACCGGATAGTCTTTAGCCTACCTATGACCAAGAAATACAATGGCGTTGTATTTCTAAAACAAGTGTTATATTTGTAAGACAATGAATGTTATGAGGCAAAATTTTTTAATAAATGATTTATTTGAATAGATGATTTTTTATAAAATCCAATAATATTGTATGACCCATATAGTTGATATTAGTGAGATTGAGGCTAATGTTGTTATTATATTTTTTATTTAAAATAGTTTATATATAATTAAAAATATATTAATTTAATCATGACAAGTTCAATCACCATTTGACTATGGTCTACCTATTGAATTGTAAACTAGTATCTCAATTGGTTTAATAGCTATTTCGATTTTTCATATCTCACTTTTTTTAAAAAAAAATTCTTTGGCCAACCTTATAAAATAACTAAAAACACTTGTTTTATTTCAAAATTACACAAAACTTCTTTATGTATGATGATATTTACTACGTATATATATGAGTACAAGTATTGGATACAAGATTAAACGATACCTTAGATATGACAAATTTTAAAATTTTAGAATACGGGACATGAGATATGCATATAAAATTTGTGTATATACTTAATAAAGTAATATATCAAAAAATAAAAAATATAAAAAATGGAGTTTTAAATAAGTATTTTAAAAATAATATAAATATATCTAAAATAAGAAATTAAAAATTGAGTTTTACTATAAGATTTAAATAATTTTTTTAACTTTTTAAAGGAGAAAAACTAAGGATATATATATAATGTATATCGTAGAGTATGGTAAAACTATTGAATCTAATACATATCATGTATGGATATGTCTTTCTTTTTTTAAGTATCGGTACAATAGAGAATAGAGAATGATATATGACCTTCCTTTGCTTCAAAGGAAATAATATAGTGGAGAATGGAATGTGAATATGATATAATGTGTTATTCTTCAAAGGAAATATAGGGCATGTTTGATAGTGTTTTCTGTTTTCTGTTCTCAAAAACAGTTTTGTAAAACTGTTTTCAAGAAACTATTTTGAAATCAAGAAAACAAAAAAATCTATTTGAATAATTGTTCTCAAAATCATAACTAGTGAGTAATAGATGAGTTATTCAAAATTTATAACTTTACCATTAATGAGGTGGATGTTTCTCATCTTTCCTTGTGTTTTCCAGAACAAAAACTACAAAACACCTAAAAGATGTTCTGAGTTTTCTGTACAAAACTGTTTTCTGTTTTCCAAAACAGTTTTTAAAAAACAGGTTTACCAAACAAGTTTTCTGAGTTTTCTGTTTCTGAAAACAAGAAAACTGTTTTGCAGAACTCCACCAAACAGGCCCATAATCTCCCGTTTGCATATATTTCATTCCCAAAAGAAACAAAGGTTCATCCACAAAATAATCACAAAGTCATTCAAAACATAATGGAATGACAGGCCAATTTAGTAAAAGTCACAGGTATATTTTTGCCCAAATTTGTGATGTCCTTGTGAATTGTAATTTGACATTTATAATTTTTGAATTAAAATAATTATAAATAAATAATTTTATTTTCAATTTTAAATAAAAAACTTTTGAATTACAAAATTAATAATTATTTTTTGTAATGAAAATTATTATTTTAATTGTTGAACAAAATTATAATTTCTTTTATTGATAATAAATTTCAATTTAAAACATATTTTATAAATAAAAAATAACATTTAATTTTTTTATCAAAATACATGCAGAATCTGTTTTTTTACAATTAAGAAATAAATAAAAAATTTTAACATAGTTTATGTTAAGGCTATTATAATCATTATTTGATCATATTTTCTACCTACTGGTATATTATTTTCATTTAACAATGCACACAAACATTTTTTAATTTTTTTCATAAAATATCAAACAATTATTCTGTTGGGCTACACCCTTGATGGGTATAGAACCCAAACAAAAAGGGCACAGGCCCAAAATAAATTTAATTATTTTTAATAGTTTATTATTTGAAGAAGAGAGGGAGGGAACGGTTAAGAGGAACCGCTCCCTCACACCGCACGGATGAGAAGTTTAAGGTATCGTGTGTGTGCGTGAAAAGAAACTGAGCCATCATTTTGAAAAGACTCTCTCTGCCAGAAAGAGTAACGGGGTATTGGTTCTGAGAAATTCTATCTCTCTTCTCTCTCTCTGACTGAAAAAACGTTTTCACTCTCTTCATCTCAATTCTTCCCGGTGTGTATCAACGGTGAATCTGTAAACAAAATCCGAGTGATTTTGTTTCTACCGCCTGGAACTCTTCATTATCTCCAAGTGGAAGTATACTCTGTGATCGGTATGTATGTCTTCCCTTCCTATTTATTTTCTTTCATTGGCATCAGAGCCTGAGTTTAGATTCATGAAAAATAGTTTTCCGCTGCAAATTTTTTCTGAGTTTCATAATTTGCATACTGTGTATATTTATCTTATGATTTTTTTTGTATAATTAGTATACTGTTTATACTCATGAGATAAGTAAATAGGATTTGGTAAAGGTGATCTAAAAAAATTTAAAATTTTTTACACGGTACAATTTTAGGATGCTGTAAGATCATCTCTTTCAAGAAAATAAATATATCATTATGTAGAGAATAAAGAGATGAGATTAAGCCTACTAAAACCGCATTAAAATGAAAACTGGATTAGAGAGAAAATACCAGGAAAAGTCACGGTATGCGTAGGAAAAGAAAAAATTGGGTTTAAAGAAATCACAATTTTTTGGATAAAAGGAGACCATCATCATGTAGAGGATGTCGAGACGAGAAAAACGACACCAAGAACGCCTCAAACGGACGCCGGACGGAGGAGAAAACGGCGAAAAACGGTGGCGGGTTCGCGGGTCCGCCACCGGGTCCGTACCGGGTCGGGTTGACCCAGCGGGAGGTCAGGGATGACCTCGGCGACGCGTCGTTTTGGCAAAACTGCAAAACGACAAGTCGTTTTGACTCATAAAAAAAAAAAAAAAAAAAAAAATTCTGGGCCGGCAGTAGCTGGCCCTATAAAAAAAAAATTAATTAAAAAAAATTAGTTGGGCCGAGACTTTGGGCCCTTAAAAAAATTTAATTAATTAAAAAAAAAATTTTTTTTTGGGCCGAGACTTTGGGTCTTTCAAAAAAAAAAAAATTTTTTTTGGGCCGAATTTGGGCCCTTCCAAAAAAAGAAAAAAGGGAATTGCTTACAGGGCGCGTGGGGGCACGTGAAGGGGTATTTTTGGCCACGGTTTACTTCTAAAAATTCCTAAATTCGAAATCTTCAATTTGATATACTATTTGGCTAGTTTTGAGATAAGTTTGGATCTGTTTAGAGCTATTTCATTATATTTTTTTAATAAAATTTTTTTTATCATTTTAATAATTTCTACTATTTTATTGAAGGAAAAAAAATTATATAATGAAGCAAGAGAATTCTGAAAGCACTGAAATAGTTGGATATGGTTCTCCAAGTTATGAGTATTTGGAAGAACTTATTCCAGAAGATGAATTTTTGGATGAAGATCCTGATGAGGAGTTTCTAGAAGGAGAAGAAAATCCTGGGGAATTTCAAGAAGTGTATACAGATCCAAATGGGCCAAAGGAAGATGAAATTATTTTTGAAAAGCCTAAAATTGAAGATCAAGAAGTAGATCAACCCCTTACCCACTCTGTAGCACAAGACATAGCAAATAGAGATGCGAAAAAAATAAAACATTTAAAAGACTTGTATCCAATTCTTGCAAAGTATTCACACTTTGTGATGAATATGGAAGATGCTGAGTTCTTCGCGAACGTCATCATTAAGTTAAGAGAAAATCTGAATGCACAAAACAAGAAATATTCAGATTACACCTGGGTCGATGCTATTAAGAGAGCGATGAAAATATCGAATAGCATTCTTAAGAAAAAAATTGTTAATTTCTGTTTTTCTATTTGATTTATGTATTTGTTATTTATTTATTTTTTTGTACAACGACTATGTTCTTGTATGTATTCAATATTTTTAATATATATGCTTTATTTGAGTGGGAGCTCTTAAAATAAGTTTTTTTTGAGTTAATTATTCTAGTACTTGTATTAAAATCTTAATAGAAAATAATAATAACATTAGCATCCGTGTGATGGGAGATACACTTGTGGTCTCCTGATCATGGAACTAATGAAATTATTATTATTCTACTAAGAAATAATACAAGTATATGACATTGTATATTGTACTGTGCTACATGTATATTTAATTAATACATTCTTTAGTTCAGCTCAATAATAGAAATCCTTTATGTGGGATAGTTTCGTAACTGATTTGAAGATGGCAACCAAGAGTATAATGGCTGAGCTAAACAAAGAAGATAAACTAAATGGGGACAATTGGGACATCTGGCACCGAAAGGTTTCCTATATATTGGAAGAACAAGATGCTGTAGAGCCACTGACTATAGTCATGGCACAACCAGAAGCCGGCAATACAGCTCAACATAGGAGAGACCAAGAGGTCTACATGGCCTGGAAAAGGAAGAACAGCATAGCACGTATAACTATGCTGGGCACTATGGCCAATGACCTAATGTGTGAGTATGAAAAATATTCAACTGCACAAGCCATGTGGACGGCATTAAAGGATAAGTTTGGAGGTACCTCTACCACCAAACTCAGAAGGCTGACAATTAAGTTTGATACTTATAAGTTAAGGTCGAATACTCCTATGAAACAGCATCTACGAGAGATGGCCAGCATGATTAGAGAACTGAAGGAAGCTGGGCATGAATTGTCTGATGAACAGCAGATCCAAGCTGTTATAAGGTCACTCCCTTCAAGTTGGGAACACATGAAAGTCAACTTGACCCATAATGAGAATATAAACACTTTTAGTGATGTGGCGAAACACCTGGAGCTTGAAGATGAACGTCTAGAGGCTTACAGAGCATCTGAACAAGCCTATCTGACTGAAGAAGCAGGAACTTCAAACCCTAAGCCCAATTTCAAAAAGGGCAAGAAATATCAAAGAAAGGGTAAGAAGAATGGCCCGAAATTTAAAAAGGGGAATAAACCTTTCAAGAAAAGAGGGAAGAAAGGCGGAAAGAAGAAGAATACTGACCTGAGTAAGGTTAAATGTTATTCCTGCCTGAAAATGGGTCATTTTGCAAGGGATTGCCCTGAGCAAAATGAGCGTGAAAAGGTACTAGTGAATTATGTTAATTCACATATATCTTATGTTTCAAGTACTATTTTTTTAACAGAAACTATTTATTCTTCTTGGATAATTGACTCAGGCTCCACAGACCACGTGAGCAGGGATCGAGGATCCTTTACAGAGTACCGTCGGTTGCCGAATCAAAGCAAGTGGCTTTATGTTGGTAACAATGCGAGAATTGAGGTGAAAGGCATAGGAACCTGCAAATTAACTTTGCGAGGTGGAAAAACCTTAATCCTCTATGATGTACTTCATGCACCTGACATCCGACGGAACTTAGTTTCTATTTCCTGCTTATTAATTTATGGGTTTAATGTAAATTTTCATGATAAGGTAGCAGACATTTCATTAAGGACAACCTTTTATGGTTCAGCTTTTCTTTCAAAGAAGTTCTTTGTTATGGACATTGTTGATGTATTTTATATGCATGATTGCTTTGCAGCTTCTTCCAATTCAAATGTTGATATGAATGCTTGGCATGCTAGACTAGGACATATTAATCAAAATAGAATGATTAAACTAGCTAAAGAAGGACTGCTAGGTGAAATTGATAAAATGGAAATGTCCTTGTGTGAGCATTGCCTAGCTGGTAAAGCAACTAGAAAACCATTTGGAACTGGAACTAGGGCAGAAACTCCATTGCAATTAATCCATTCAGATGTTTGTGGTCCTATGAGTGTGAGGACAAAACATGGAGCTGTTTATTTCATCACTTTCATTGATGATTACTCGCGATTTGGTTATGTCTATTTGATGTCACATAAATCTGAAGCACTAGAATGTTTTAGACGATACATGAATTTAGTTGAAAATCAAATGGACAAGAAAATCAAAGCATTAAGAACCGATCGCGGAAGTGAATATTTATCGGAACAATTCAAAAAGCTCTGTGAAGAAAAGGGAATAGTGAGGCAACTTACAATTCCTGGCACCCCACAACAAAATGGTGTAGCCGAAAGAAGAAATAGAACATTACTAGACATGGTTAGGTCCATGATGGCACAAGCCAATCTACCCATTTCGTATTGGGGAGATGCAATTTTAACAGCAACCTTCATACTTAACCGTGTGCCTTCAAAATCGGTCACATCAACACCCTATGAGCTATGGACAAATCGGAAGCCGGATTTAAATATTTTAAAACCCTGGGGGTCGGCAACTTATGTCCATGATACTTCCCACAAATATGGAAAAATAGGTCCAAGAGGAAAAAAATGTATCTTTATTGGATACTCTGAACAATCTAAGGGTTACGTTTTCATTGGAGAAAATCAGGATGGGAGTGTCACTGAAATAGAATCTAGAGATGCAACATTTCTAGAAAACGAATTTCCTAGCAGAGGTGAGGTAGATCGTACTATATTTCTTTATGAGATACATGAAGAAACTGAGGAACAAATTAATATACCTCAACATCTTAATTCGAGTGGGAGCTCACAAGGACAAGTACAAGATTCTGTTCAAGAACAAAATAACTTACAAGAGATCCCACTGCGAAGAAGTAACAGAGAAAGTGTACCAAAGAGACGTTTCCCAATAGAAGGGACTGCACTTATAGTTACTCCACAAGATTATGATGAGCCTAGTTCAATACATGAGGCTTTATCATGTCCTGCTAGTAATGAATGGAAGAAAGCAATGGAAGAGGAAATGAATTCAATGAGGATAAACCAAGTCTGGGATTTGGTCAATCTTCCATCTGGACGTAAAGCAATTGGGAATAAATGGATTCTCAAAATTAAGAGAAATGCAGATGGATCGATTGAACGATACAAGGCTCGATTAGTAGCAAAAGGGTATACTCAACAGGAAGGTATAGATTATGAAGATACCTTTTCACCTGTTGTGCGTTTTAACTCCATAAGACTAATTCTGGCAATAGTAGCAAGTTTAAATTTAGAATTACATCAGATGGATGTAAAAACCGCATTTTTAAATGGTGAACTGGATGAAGAAATCTATATGCAACAGCCATTAGGTTTCATTGAGAAAGGGAAAGAGAATAAAGTCTGCAAGTTAAAAAGATCCATTTATGGACTTAAACAATCATCCAGACAGTGGTATTTGAAGTTTCACCAAGCAATAACCTCATACGATTTCCAGATGATCGACGAGGACCACTGTGTATACATCAAGAATTTTGAAAAGAATCTTGTGATATTATCCCTTTATGTGGATGATATACTATTAGCCGGAAATAGTCTAAAATCGATTATAGCTATCAAAGAATGGCTATCTTCGAATTTTGAAATGAAAGACATGGGTGAAGCTGATTATATACTAGGAGTTAAGATTCATAGGGATCGCCCAAGAAAATTAATATCCCTTTCTCAGAAAAATTATATTGAGAAAATTCTTGAGCGATTTAACATGAAAAACTGTAAACCTATGGATACCCCTATTTCAAGAGGAGAAAATCTGAGCCGAGATATGTGTCCTCAGACTGAGTCTGATAAGAAAATGATGGAAAGAGTCCCTTATTCCAGTGCAGTTGGTAGTTTAATGTATGCCATGATGTGTACGAGACCAGACATTTGTTATGCAGTTGGTTTGGTCAGTAGGTACCAGTCAAACCCTGGACTGAAACATTGGAAAGCTGTGAAGAGAATCCTGAGATATTTACAAGGCACAGCAGATTATGCCCTATGTTATCAAGGAAGCGATTTACGTTTGGTAGGATACTCCGATGCAGATTGGGGAGGAGATCTAGATGAGCGCAAATCGACTTCTGGATATGTTTTTCTACTAAACAATGGAGCTATATCTTGGTGTAGCAAGAAACAGACTTGTATTGCTTTGTCTACCATGGAAGCAGAGTTTGTTGCATGTTCTGCAGCAGTACAAGAAGCAGTATGGTTGAAAAGATTCATTAAACATTTAGGGATCATTGGTGATAAATTGGATCCAATTTTGATAAACTGTGATAGTGAGGCTGCCATTGCCTACACTAAAGATCCCAAGTATCATAGTAAGACAAAGCACATAGACACCAAGTATAATTTTGTAAGAGATGCCATAGCACAGAAAAGTGTTACAATTCGCCATGTTCCTACACGTCAAATGATTGCTGATCCCTTCACCAAGCCAATACCGAGAGATATATATGTTGATCATGTAAAATCACTTGATATTCGTAGGATATGATGTAACACAAATCTATGTAATGATCAATTATATGAATAAGATTAAGTGCATTTTTTTATAATTGAGTCATTCGAGTACATATACTTATGAAAAATATACAATGTCTAGTATGTCGTACATGTTGATAAGGTTGGCTTCCTCACACGAGCAACTGCCTTTGACACTCATGAAGAGTGTGCAAAGATGAGACATCTTTTGTATTTACTGGAAAATCTGTAAGAGAGCAGATATGACAGTTAAACAATATAAAATAAGTCGCCCTGACAAAAGAAGAGAAGAGGTCAGGATGAGATCCAATAAATATAAATTTTGGATTGAATTATGGATACCCACAATCCATAATACATGTAACCAGATGAGAATTCTCCAACAAAGACGTTATGATAAGTGGAAGGATTGGTGGAATTCGGGTTAGACACTGTGTGTGTCTGAACTTAAATCTGTACGATGTTAACAACATAAACAAAATCGACATATGCTCTTATGTAATAAGAGTAACATCGTAGCATGCAATTCATACTGCATGTGTTTTTTTTAATAAAACCGCAATTGGGAAGTAAGTGAAAAGATCCCTGCTTCATTACTGTGTGAGTCTCAGAGAGAAATAAAATCTCTCATTAATGTCCTTATGACTTTGACATTTTTCATGGAAAATGATTCAATGTTAGCTACTTTAGCATATATCCAATGGTCATGATAAATTCGATCTAAAGGTCTTATGCTAGGAAAGCAATTGTTTCATATTGAAATGAAATATGGGCGAAAGGAAGATTATCTGAGTGTATACACACTTATACTGGCGTCTAAGACATGTCCGTTAAGAAGTTATGGTATTAACATCTTAAGCGTAGACACTAAGTATACAAGAGTAAGGCGATCTAAGTTTATATATAAAAACTTATGAGGGATTAGATTTGCCATGGATAAAGTGTATATGGATAAATCTAGGACATTCAAGGCATAATTCATAAACAAAATAAATGTGAAATACATAAGGTAATTCTATACTGGTTCTTGAAAAAGGATTTCTAGTATAAGAATACCCAATTATAGACGTCATGCCCATGCGGTCACGGTAGAACACCTAGTATGAAATGGAAAGGAAGAATTGTAAGAGGTTAACCCATCAAGTGTGAGTGGGAGATGTTGGGCTACACCCTTGATGGGTATAGAACCCAAACAAAAAGGGCACAGGCCCAAAATAAATTTAATTATTTTTAATAGTTTATTATTTGAAGAAGGGAGGGAGGGAACGGTTAAGAGGAACCGCTCCCTCACACCGCACGGATGAGAAGTTTAAGGTATCGTGTGTGTGCGTGAAAAGAAACTGAGCCATCATTTTGAAAAGACTCTCTCTGCCAGAAAGAGTAACGGGGTATTGGTTCTGAGAAATTCTATCTCTCTTCTCTCTCTCTGACTGAAAAAACGTTTTCACTCTCTTCATCTCAATTCTTCCCGGTGTGTATCAATGGTGAATCTGTAAACAAAATCCGAGTGATTTTGTTTCTACCGCCTGGAATTCTTCATCATCTCCAAGTGGAAGTATACTCTGTGATCGGTATGTATGTCTTCCCTTCCTATTTATTTTCTTTCATATTCAATTATTAAAACTCATTTTTTTATTCTCATTCTCAATCATTTTTTAGGAAAATTATCATTCAAATTTTCATAACCAAACAAATTATTCCGAAAACCAAACTGTAACATATGTCTCAAAAACTTCTCATTCAACATTCTATAATGTATCACTAAAATTTTTAACTAACGTATATATCATACAAAAATTTAAATTTATCAATATATAAAAATTAAAGAAAAGTTTTGTTATGTATTTTGAATATCAGGAGAGTTGGGTATAGTTTTTTATATTAAAAAAGATATCAAATGAAGTTTAATTACATTTTAGGAAAGTTTTATGTATATATTTTCCATTTTCTTATTTAGTAATATCTAAAAACTAGATATATGTTGTGCAATTTTTGGTTCTATGGATGACGACCATGGAAAATGTAGAATATAAATAAAAAAATAATTTTATGAGTATGAAATGTCTTTTCTGCTTTGTACTCTTAAAAATTTATCTAAAAAATATATAACTATTTAGAAACAAAATTACTTTTGTGTTTATGAAAGCGGAACCCCACACAAAAAAAAAAAAAAAAACAAAGACCAGGAATGACTATGTCACGATGTCCAAGGACCCTGCAACAACCATGGTTGGTGAGCCCTGAAGCACAATTCTAATCTCCACATGGAAAGAAATTAGTTTTTGATTACTAATTAAATATTATTAATGTTAAAAAGAAGAAAAGAAAAAGACCTGAAAGCTAAATTTCTTATCTTGCATGTGGGAAGGGCTCTTCAATTATTTTATTAATTTTTACTTCTTTCTATCTTAAATATAAGTTACTCATAGAAAAATTTTGATAATTCAAAACATAAGTTATATTTGAATTATTAAATCAATTTTTTTTCTTAAAACTCTTTATTAAGTATGTTGAACAAAACAATATACAATTTATGGTTGGAAAAAATATATATATACTCATTCTGATCTTTAATATAAGACCATTTTACCTGAATTAAGCGAAATTAAGAATGAAAGTTAAACTTAAAGTTAATTAACTACCTCAATTTTTCCAAAAATTCAACATTTTTTCAAAACTACATTTACTTAATCTCTTTCTCTATCTCTGAAGTATATTAAATATAAATATTTTTTAGAATGCATAATAAATACTACCTCATATATTGTAAAGAGTTATATATTTAGAATCAGGGCAAAATGTTATATATTTAGGACAAAATGGAGTAATATTTAATTATAGTTAAATCTGAAAAATAAATTAAATTTGAAACATATTTAATAAATTTAATAATTTTTCTTAATATGTATGAGATAGTTAAAAGTGACTTATATTTGAAATGAGAGAGAGTAATTCCTCCTTTATCAGGAAAAAAAAAAAAGAAAGAGTAATTTCTCTAGTTCTTTTTATTAGTCATATAAACTTTTTTTATCTTCAATATATGTCACATCACATAAATTTTTGGAGTATTAATTATATTATTTTTAAAATGCTCTTGTTTATTAAGGAGAGAGAGGGTGAATTGTTTGAGTTTATGATATTTATTAAAAGTAAAGATGGAAATCAAATTAATTTTAACTTTTAAGACAATTTTAATTAATGATGTAGTAATAAATTAACTTTTTTGGTTTTGATGAAATAGTTAAAAATGACTCATAAAAAGGATAGTAACACCTTACTTCTTTCATCTTATACTATAAGGTAATGTGATCATTTTCACATTATTAAGAAACCTTTATTATATCTTTAAACTTGAAAAAAAAACTAAAATTTTTAATTTCACACCTATTAATTACATTTCTTTTATTAAATATAATATAAGTTATAATACTAATAATATAATAAATAAAGGGTAAAAATAATAAAAATAATTTGATCTCGGTCCAACCATTAAATCTTGAATTGGAGCCTTAGCCGACTTAATAGCCAGGTTTTTAATATCCTGATTAAAAATGACTTATATTTGATACTAGAGAAAATAATTCCTCCTTTATCAAAAAGAGAGAGAGAGAGAAATTCCGTCATTTATTTTTATTAATCATGTTTTATAAGTTTTTTTTTTGTCCTAAATGTATGTTACATTCCATAAGTTTTTAGAGTATTAGTTACACTATTTTTAAAATGCCCTTATTTATTAAGGAGAGAAGGTGAATTGTTTGAATTTATGATATTTATTAGAGATAAAGATGAAAATTATATCAATTTTAATTTTTAAGACAATTATAATGACAAAATAGCTTTTTTTTTGTTTCGATGAAATAATTAAAAATGACTTATAAAAAGCATAGTAACATTTTACTTTTTGTGCCCCATATTATAAGGTAATGAGACCATTTTCACACTATTAAAAAACTTTTATTACATTTTTAAACTTGTAAAAAAATCAAAATTTTCAGTTTTACATTTAATAATTACATTTCTTTTATTAAATATAAGATAAGTTATAATACTAATAATACAATAAATGAGGGGTAAAAATAATAAATCACTATATATTGTCTTATATTATGGGATAAGAAAAACCTTTCATATTATTTTATAATATGGGATGGAGAGACTAATTAATTAAATTAAATAATTAATTATAATATGGTATGGAGTGAGTAATTAATTAAATTAATTAAGTAATTCATAATTAATACAAATTCCCTTGGGATTTTAGCTGATTGCACATAATTTAAGTCAGCTGACTACAATGCATTCATATGACATCTTTTGCGTATCCGTTCAAATCATCAATATAAATGATATAATGTCGTCTTCTGCGTCCATTTCTGTTTCCAATCATCTGTTGGTAAGATGGTGTGTGGGGTTTCTCTATAGATCATCTGACTATATTTGAGTCTTTTTCTCTATATATATTCGGTGAGAGAATATAATATTTTGATATTATATATAAATATTGTAAATATAGAATTTTTAATTTGATCTGTAAACAATTCATAAAGATTAATATGTAGAGAAGCTGAATTTGTAGAAGTCATGGTGAAAATGTTCTTCATATTGTTTTTACTCTATATCTACAAGTTTTATTTCATGGTCCAATTTACTATTAGATTTTAGACCTTTTAAAATTAATCCATGAATTTTTTGGCCAGCAAAATTAATTATGATTAACGTTAATTATAAGAAAATGCTTAATATGCTAGGGCGATTTTAGGTATTTAACTACTTAATTTAATACGTGACTATAACATGAGTATATACACATAGCAAGAGCCTAGAGGTTGAATTCATTTATAGAACAAAACAACTAAATCAACAGAATAAAAACCTCTTCAAATTATTGTAAAGGTATAAAATTGAATTCCATTTATCGATCTCCTCCTTTGAATAAGCAAGTTCGGTTATTGTTGTGAAGATGATTTGACTATATATAGAATACAGAGAATAAAAATACAAAATGTTTTATTACATTAATTAAGAAAGTTAAAGTTTATAATTAGAGTATTTTATTTTAATCCTTAATATAAGATTATTTTTAAAATATGAACTAATATTTGTTATATATTTCAAAATATGCCCCTATTTCATACATCTCAAAGAGAGAAAAATACCCCCTCTAGTTTATATAAAATGTCATTTTAGGGTTCTTCATTCAGATCAAGAAAGTCATTGAATGATCCAAATTGTTATAAAATTTAATATTATTTTACTAAAAGACTGTTGATTTAAATTTATTTCACACATATCAAGAGATAATTAAAAGTATTGATAAGGGTAAAATAGTAAAAAATGTAATTTAATTTGTACTTCATAGATATTCTAAAATGGCAAATATTGTAAAAAATCTTTAAAACTTAGAAAGATAGTTTTTACAAGCTAAAGAAAGTATTAAATAAGAGTAGTTAGAGAAAAATATAATTTAAAAAAAATTAAAATAAATAATTAATTAATTTTTTTTTGTGAATATCAAGAATATCACGTAACTAATAACTTAAGGCTAATCTATTGAAATGTAGAAATAAGTGAAAAAAATTTTATTTCTCTCAACAAAACTGTTTAGATATACAAGATTACCCCCATTACATACACAGTAATCTCATCTCATTGTTAGTAGGTGTCATCGGTTGGTTGAGGGGCTCCCATATTAATTATATTAAGTACCGAAGGAGCAGTATTCAACAGGTGGTATATAGTTCTCCGATCATTTTCGAGATTGAATGGGTGTAAAGCTAATTAAAACTGATGCCCCTGGAAGGTCTGACCGAACTGCCAATTAGATGGTGCCACGTCGAGGCCGGTGAGAATCGCACCATCACCAGTAGTGACCTGGAAAGAGAGGGATTGGCCATTGAGGTACGAGTTGCTTTGCCAATTTTGCCCCCAATTCCTCGACATCGCCTGCCATCCACTTCTTGACCCCTTGATAGACACTCCATGCACATCCCCAGCTCCTCCTACATTACTTACCAGAACCAAATTGAAGTACGAGTGCCCATTAATGGTGAATCTTATCCCTCCCTTCTTCACACACGCCACCCTATCATCAATCATCACACATACCCGTCAACAATTTATTTTTCAGACTCCGCACAATCCAGATGATACTACTTACCTGCCCAGCTAGTTAATTTTTTATTACCTTCTGAAGGAGACGGGGACGATTCCAGCTCGGTACTGAGCGATTTGGAGGAAGGCTGGTTCGGCCATGTCGAAGTGTTGCAGAGGAGGGTTGCACCAGCCGCCGTTGTTGTTGGGAAGAGCAGAGTTTGGAGGGCAGAAGTTTGTGGCGGTGATAATGATGGAGCCGGGCTTGCACCACCGTGGATCAGCGGCGCATTGGATTTCATAACAAGCCCCACAGGTTAAGCCATTGTTGAACAGAGCCGTGCTTAGAGCTGCTGTGTTAGTTCCATAGCCTTGACCGTACAAATTTCCATACCCACATGCTCCTCCTTCAAATATAACTCCCAATTAAGTTTCATCTTTATCATATAATTCATAACCTAACAAGAATACTCAAGAAACATCCATTTTGACACAATGTGTGTCTTTCATACTAATATATATATATATATGTGGATCCTTGATAGTGGAGCTGAAGTGCTAAACTTACCCATGGTGCCAGAGGCGTCACTGCCGCCATAGAAAGTAGCATGACCACCCTGCCAACCGCCGTAATCAGAAGCAGCAGGGTGGAGGAGGAAGGTGATGGAGAGAAACAGGAAAGGAATGGAAGATGGGAGGGACGCCATTAAATGTAATGAAGTTGTAAGAAAGAGCAGAAGGATGAGTAGTAGTAGTATTTAGGGTTGGTTTGTTGGTGGTGGATTAATGGAAGAGAGGGGGAATGTATTTATAAGCAAAATAATAATGGAGTTTAGAGAAAAGGAAAGCCAGAGAACAAGGGAGAAATCAAATGCACATGTGTGCTGGTTCTGGTTGGAGGTTCCCAAACCGTTAATCCATGGCTCACACACCACCATATGCTTTTATGAGAAGTTCTCTCTCTCTGTTTTTTATATTACTATGAAAAATTTCTACTAGAAAAAGAATGATTGTTTTTTTTATAATATCCTGTGTACTTTGTAAAAGTGTGAGTTGACCCGCATTGTAGTTTCAAATAAATTGTATTTTATATACAAAATATATAGAATAGATTAAATTTCATGATTAAATATTTGAATCTTTTACAGTGATATATATGATTTATTTGGATAGAGATAGAAAAAATAATGGTGCAATAATGATAAATAAATCCCCAATGACATTTTTTACATCATTTTTTCTATAAATGCGTAAATATAAATATCTAATAATTTGTTTAAGATTTCACATTGAGATCCACAATGATAATTGTGCCCTCCTTGTCCTAATTTTTCGCCTGTCGCATGTTGCATCAAGTTTATGTTCATTAATTATTTCGGATGTGGGATCTAACTTCTTGACTAATTACATCTACACATCAGTGTAATTAAAAATTCAATATTTATAAATAATTACTTGTCTCATGCTTTTTTCTCTCTCCACACATATGCCAAAAAAAAAAAAAGATGATCTTCATATATGTAAAATTAACCTACAGAGAAACCAAGAAACATCTAGATGTGAAGCTTGAGTTCTGATTAAAATATGAAAAGAGTTAAGGTCTCAACTAATACTTGTTAAGTACAAGTTTTGTTTTGTTAAACATCCAATTAATCTAATCAAGATTGGCTATATATATATATATTTCACAATAATAGCGTGTACAATTTTTGTTTTAAACGTAACTACATAAAGGGTTATGAAGATCTGCATGTGAGAAAGTAATTATATATAAGGATCATTTTCTTACTGGATAGTGAGTGGTTAGTACGTGGGAACTGGCGTGTGTGTGTGTGTGTGTGTGAGTGAGTGAGTGAGTGTAGAAAATTGACATGATAGAATTTGTCAATGGATGAAAGGGATTCAGGCACATGGAGGAGTATGCGGGGATGATCAAAAGGAGGAGGTCCTAAAGGCAGATATTTTGCACGAGACATGCTCCACTTTTTAGTTAAACACAAAAAAGTAATGTTCTCATAATGATTGACAAACCCACAAACTGAACTTTGATATGGTTTGAAATATTTTCAAATTAGTCCCGTTAAAAATTGGTTAAGGATTGATAAAACAAATTAAAAATCAGCCAAAACTAGTGAAAATTCGGTCAGAATGATAAAAGTCGATTTTTGTTTTTATATAATATTTTAACTATAAAATTACAACTTGATAAATTTAATTATAATAATCCGTTTTGATCATAGTTCGATTATGCTTTTAGGCCTTCATTTACTTTCTTTAGCTTTCATTAATTTTCAAACTTTTGATCTCTTTAGCATCATTGATTTTGCAAATCATGTTCAACATTGTTTCTTCGAAATGTTAGCGATGTTTCCCAATTCTATCGCTTAGCAGTCTTAGAATTTTTTCTAAACTCATCGTCAATATTTTATTGTTTGCATCTTGGAAAGTTGTGGTAAAGGACCTCAAGAATTAACGATCATTCTAATTATAAATTAGGATTTTCAAGTATTTTGAAATTAAAACCTCTGGCACGCCTGAAACACTAATTAAATTTCCAACGATTTGCAACACATACTATCTTCTCTATTGTGTGTCATAGGAAAAACCATGGTGGGAGAGCCTCCTCTCACTTGGGACATAACAAACTGAAATGTAAATTAGTCGGTAGTATTAAATATCAAATAGTTTGTTACGAAAAAATATTAATGCTTCTATGCATTTGGCCATGATACATTTTCTTCTATATATCTTCATTTTTATTTGTTGTCTTCATACACAAGAAAGGCAGCAATCTTTGTATTAATCCTAGGTTGGTGAGATTAATTGGCTCACAATTAATTGAGCACAAGAGTAAACTTCTATTGTTCGAATGATTAATTTGGTATAGAGCAACTTAAAAAACCTGTATTATATATACCATATATAGTAAATTAGGAGTAAGCTTTTATTGTTCTTCCATAAACAAATTTATTGTTCTATTGATCTACTGAAAATATTGTGTTTTGCTATCCTAGAGCAAAAGATCTGTAGCACATGGATAGGATCACAAGGCATATGAGATTTCTATGTATGGGGCTTAATTATTATTGATTAAATTACTATCTAACATGAATTCTAAGAAATGATTTCGATCATACTATAATATCATTTTATATCTCATATATCATTAAGTATTTTAGATGTCAATTTTCTAAACACCGACAATTTAAATTTCATTTGACCTTCCACAACATCAGGATATATAAAGATCACAAAAACAACACTATAAAGCATTGATGGACACAGTACAATGACATTGACCATTGGAAGCAACCCACCACATGAGGAACTAAGAGCTCTACTGTTTAAGACTTATAAATAATATAGTTTGTTATACATTTTATATTTTAATTGTTGTTAATTTATTTTATGTAACTACTGGGGTCTTTAAGAAAATGTATGCAAATAATTTTTTATCAAACAATTTTGATAACAAAGATATAATCATATAAGATTGTATACATAATCAATATATAATATAAAGTTAATAACAAGGTACATTATTGTATAACTCATTTTTCAAATTTCATGCAGCAAATCCACCTATCTAATTAATAATAGTTCAATATAAAAAGAGTATTGGCCGACATCTGTGAGACGTAAACTCAAATCCTTAGAGATTCAATTTCATGATAACGACACAGAAGCATAACTTAATTAATGTCACATGCATGGTCACATTCATGAACGAGCAATAAATGTCCCTTAACCAATTCTTCATGTTCTTACTTTATAGAATCAGAGATCTTACACATCTCAGGAAAAAGATAGTGTGAAACCCATGCATGTGCATTTGCTTCATGAAAATCGGGAAAATTTATTATAATGGATAATCTTATTAATATTAGTTTTCTTTGTTTCCATGGTACTTTATGCTATTGCAATAAGGTTTTAATTTTCCTTTTTAGTACATGTTTTAATTAACTAAAAAGCTTTTTATAACTTTTTACTCCACCCTAACAACCTCTATTAAACCTTGTTTGTTGTTAATAAAAAAAAATTTATTCATTCGGAAGGCTAATAATTATAACACGAGTTTTATATCTAGGAATCTCTATTTGTCTTAAATACCAAATCAAATCACAAACTTTTCTTTCGCTCCATCATTAATTACTAATTTGAAATAAAACTTATGAGATGGAGTAGTTGATAGGCAAAATTTGCTAACTACAAATGCACATGCTGTATTAAATAATAAAGTAGTGAGTAAAATATTATTTCTACATAGATTTGGTACTAACAACCTGGTGGACCATTAACGTCATATTTTCACTTAATCTAAGCAAGCCACAAAATGGAATGGAACTAAAATGAGAATTAAAATCTAAGCTACTGCTAGTGTTAGTGGTGATCCTAGATACAAGAAGGGGCTATACCTAAGATAATTATTCATTCTACACATATATTAATTAAATAATTACTCTCTCTCTTTGGTACTAATTGTTGAATCAAGTGTTTTGATGATCTCAAACCAACCTTCAAGAGCTTGGAATAAATATATCAAATGTACACAAAAGATTTCAAATGAAGGAAGTCTGGAGAAATCAGTGCAAGAATAGATGTAGAATGTTTAGTAATGTTTTAATTTGAGTAAAAGACTTTGATTTGGTGAAAAGATGCTTTAAAACCTTGATTCTATGTTAATTCATGGAATATTTGAAAAACACCTACCAACAGATGAGGTTTGAAAGGTTTATACTGATATGCTGTTTTGAAAAATTTAAACTTTATCTTTGAAAATTCGAATTTCGTATTGAAAATGAACATGTCTGAAAAGAGGCTTCTCTGACAGATGAATTTTAACTTGAGAAATTTGAATTTTGATACGTCTCTGAAAAGAGCTTTATCTGACAGACGAACTTTGGTTTTTGAAAATTTGAATTTCAAATAAAATGCAACTTATGAAAATTAAAAAATTCGTCTGAAAATATGTCAAAGTTAATCTGAAACCAAGTTTAGATAGGGCTTCAAAATTGCTCACTAACAGACAAACTTTGAACATGAAAATTCAAATTTCAGAAACAAAGCTTGTAAGTCTGTTATAATGATATATTGACATACGAATGATAGTATTCATAAATTTAAACTTTGAAGTAAGTCTGAAAAGAGGTATTTCTGACAGACAAATTTTGCCCTTTGAAAATTTGAATTTCGAATAAAATGAACTACTATGCCTTATTAAACTAGTTACTGACAGACGAATTTTGGGTTCGAAAATTTGAATTTCGAAGGCACTGTAGCAAAATGAAATTACTGTTCACACTTAATAGAAAGACTTTTTACATGAAAATTCGTATGTTCCAACATAGAAATATTTTCTAAAGATCAAAATTTGAACTTTGCTTCATGACAGACGAACTTCAAATATTCAATGTTGAAGTCTTTAGCCTTTGGTCTCTGCGAAATTCGTCTGTTGGCCAACCAACGTTCGAACTTTGAGTGTCAGAAGCATTAAATGCGGTTGGTGAACGGATAGTTTTTCAGAGTAACCATTAGGTAACTTCTCCAATGGATAGATTTTATCTCTAACGTATAGTTGAGACCAAAATCTATAAATATAACATCATTTAAAGTTATGAAAAATGATTTTAACTTTGTATATACTGAAACTCTGCCAAATCATCTACTCAAAGTCTCTTACTCTCACAAATCATTGTAAACAATCTTATCTTCATCTGGAAGAAAGATTTTCTTGTGAGGAGATATCACAAAGGATTGGGGAAGCACTTAGTGAGAGTGCAAAGAGAGAAAGAGTGAGCTCTAGAAACAGAGCATCAATGTTGCACTGTGACATTTGCAAGAAACCCACTGAATTTTTGCAGGATAGTGGAAAATCTCAAATGGTGACTTGGAGACTGGACGTAGGTCAAGTTGAGAGACCGAACCAGGATAAATATCTGAGTCTTCTCTTCCCTACTACTACTTTTACTATTTATTTATTTATACTCTGTTTTACTATTACTCTTTGCTTTCTTCACTTTCTTGACATTTTGCAGAAAAAATTTTAATCTTTCCAATTCACCCCCCCTCTTGGGAAGCCAGCTTATCTAACAAGTGGTATCAGAGCTCGAATTCCCTATCAAAGGATTTAACAGTCCGGGAAATACAATGGCTGGCTTTGGAGAAAGCATACTACCAGAGGGAAACAACACAAATAGACCACCTGGCTTCAGTGGAGAACACTATGGATACTGGAAGATGAAGATGCAAATCTATCTTTAGTCATTTGATCTAGACATCTGGTTCATCATCAAAAAGGGAGATTTTGTCCCAATGACATTGCAGGCTGACGGGAAGTACAGAGAGAAGCCAGAAGCTGAATGGAACGAGGAAGTTAGAAGAAGAGTCTTGCTGAACTTCAAGGCAAAACACTGCTTGGTCAGTGCATTGAATCAAGATGAATTCTACAGGGTCTCACAGTGCTCCACTGCCAAGGAAATGTGGGACACCTTGCAAATTGCTCATGAAGGAACAACTGGAGTTAGAGAAAACAAATTGAACACCTGCATAGGTGAATACGAAAGCTTCAGAATGGCGGAAGGAGAAAGTGTAGAGCTACAGAAGAGATTCACCCTCATTGTGAATCAACTGAAGAGTCTGGGAAAGGAGTACACTCAGACTAAAAAAGGTCAGAAAGATCCTTAGAGCTCTCCCTCTGGAATGGCAACCCAAAGTAACAGCAATAGAGGAAACCAGAGGAGAATTAATGGCCTCTGTCATAGCTCTTTTTGGTAGACTCGAGGAGTATGAAGGAAAAATGAAGGCTCTCAAGGAAACAGGACAAGACCAAAAGAAGAAAGGTCTTGTTCTGAAAGCTGCTGAGGAGAAAAGAAGAAGAATCTGACAATGGAGATGAGCTAGATGAAGAAACTCTGGCTATGATGGTCAGAAAATTTGGAAGATTCTATAGCAAGAAGAGAAACAAGAAAATCTTCAAGAAAGAAGCAGCTGTAAATAGCAAGATAGCAAGAGAGAAGTAAAAGAACCTGTCATTTGCTACGAGTGCAAAAAGCAGGGACATATCAAATGGGATTGTCCACAATTCTTCAAGAAGCAAGAGAAAGAAAAGAAAGCTATAGACAAAGGCAAAAAGAAAAGAGCTTACATCTCATCAATATGGGACAACAACTCAGATGAGGAAGAAAATGATGAAGATGAAATTGCTAACATCTGTCTGATGGCACTTACCTCTGAAGAAGCTAAAATTCCATGCAACAGTGATCAAGAAGATGAGGTATATGAATCTGAACCTTCCTATTCTGAATTACTGGAGGCATTTCATGAGTTGCATGATGAGTTTGTTAAGGTTGTCAAAGAATTGAAGCAAGCTAAGAAAAAGATTAACAAACTAGAATCTCAATGCAACATCTCTGAAATTGCTTCTCTGCCTATTGCTGAATCTGCTTGTTGTAAATCATGCGTTAAATTAAAGTAAACCAATGACTACCTAGTGAAAAGCATGTCTAGGTTTACTAAAGGTAAAGATATGTTGTTTGCTTTAATGGGAAGCCAAAGAATATCACAGGGAAAGGCTGAACTTGGCTATGATCCTTATGCATGTTAGCAAGGCTGACTTCCCAAGAGGGGGGGTGAATTGGGAAGATTGAAATTTTTCTGCACAAAGTGAAGTGGGTGAAGGGATCACAGTGTAATGAAAACAACAAGTAAAACAGAGCAAGTTGATAAGTAAGGATAAGGAGAGAAAGACTCAGTGATTTATCCTGGTTCGGTCTATCCTCTTGACCTACGTCCAGTCCCCAAGACACCTCTTGAGATTTATCCACTATACAGCAAGAATTTCAACGGGCTTCTTGCTAATGCCACAGTACACGAGTATGCTCTGTTTCTGAGCTCTCTCAAACTCTCCAAGCACTTTCTCTATGTGCTTCCCAATCCCCTTGTGAATTCCCCTCACAAGTAAATCTATCTTCCAGATGAAGAGTAGATTGTTTACAAAGATATAACTCTCTTGAATAGAGTAGATATGAAGGTTAAAGTACAGATAATGAAGTTGAGAGGGTAAAAGCTTTTGAGAAGAAGATTCAGCAGAAATTCGGTATTAACAAGTTTTATTCGTTATCCACAACTTCAAATGATGTTACTTTTATAGTTTTAGGTCTCAAGTATCCGTTAGAGACTTAATCTATCCGTTGGGGAAGTTATCCAACGGTTACTCTGAAAAACTATCCGTTTACCAACCATATTTAATGCTTCTGACATACTGAAGTTCGAATTTTGGTTGGTCAACAAACGAATTTCAAAGGAATCGAAGGTTAAAGCTTCCAACGTTAAAATACGAAGTTCGTCTGTCCATAGAGTGAAATTCGAATTTTGAAATTTATAAAATATTTTCACAATGTGACATACGAATTTTCAAGAAGAAAGTTTTTCTGTAAATCGTGAACAGTGTTTTCAATTTGCTACAGTACCCTCGAAATTCGAATTTTGGATGCCCAAAATTCGTCTGTCCATTGAACGTTCAAAGAGGCACAGTAGTTCACTTTCTTCGAAATTTGAATTTTGACAGAGTGAAATTCGTCTGTCAGAGATCAATTTTGAAACTTAATTTCTTCTTGATTTCAGATGAACTTTAACATAGTTTCAGACGAATTTCTTTGGTTTTCACAAGTTGTGTTTTGTCTGAAATTCAAACTTTAAAAGAGTGAAATTCGAATATCACAAAGAAGCTCCTTTCAGACTTATGTGAAAATTCGAATGTTCCAAAGTCAAAGTTCGTCTGTCAGAGAGCATTTTTCAAACTTAATTTCTTCTTGATTTCAGATGAACTTTAACATAGTTTCAGACGAATTTCTTTGATTTTCACAAGTTGTGTTTTGTCTGAAATTCGAACTTTGAAACTGTAAAGTTCGTCTGTCACAAAGAGGCTTCTTTCAGACTTGATGAAAATTTGAATTTTGAAAGACCAAAATTCGTCTGACAGAGAGACATCTCTTCAGACTTGTTCAGTTTTAGCTCAAAATTCGAATTTCCAAAGGCAAAGTTTGAATTTCCAACTTGACAGTTCAGTTTAAACTTTCAAACTTCGTCTGTTTGTGAGTATTTTTCAAATAAGTAAAGATTTAATTTCAAATCAAGGTTTGAAAATATCTTTTTCTTAAATCAAAATCTTTTACCCAATCACAACTAAAACTAAAGATGTTACAAGAGATCTAACAGCAAATACTCAGAAAATCTTCGCTTGAAACAACTTTGATTTCTTTTGATATCTTCAATCCAAGCTCTTGAGTGTTAGCTGGGAATCATCAAAACTCTTGATTCAACATTCTCCCCCTTTTTTATGATGACAAAACAACTCACAAACTAGATTAGTACTTGGGTTTGCTTACACAAGCTCCCCCTCAACATATGCATTACAGTTCATAAGATATCATTTCCAACAGATTAAGTGAAGAGATTCAAAGCCCAAAACATTGCAACCAAGAACATAATTCATTGAATCAAATTGTTTCAATACATATTTCAATTTATGATCAGTTCTCAAAATATAAGGAATAATCATCAAACAAGATATAATCAAACAACTAAAACAAGATACAACAGGAAGATTCAGCCTAAGATCTAAAACAATCACTTCTTCTTTGGCTTAGACTTCTTGCTGTATGTCTTTCCTTTCCCAGAAGACTCAGCAGATTTTCCAGCTTGCTTGGTCCCAGTTTGCTTTATCTTCTCCCCCTTTTTGGCATCATCAGAAAGCCCAACAAAGTCCATTGGAGGAGGAATCTGAGAAATAGGAACAGCATGAAGAGGGACAGGAGCAAAAGGAATCTTTGGCTGAACTGGTTCAGGAGGCTCAGGGCTAGGTTCTTCATCATCATCAGAGACCTCAAGCAGCTCTTGCATTTCCTGCCTGGAAAGAGCTAGTCGAGCTCTCTGTTCCTCTGAAAGCCCATAAGCAGCAAGAGGAGGAGAGGCTGGTTGAGCAGGAGGAAACATTTCTTCAAGTCTTCGCCTTTGAGCTTGCAAGAGAGCATTGTGAGCAATAGCTTCAAAATCAATAACAGGCACAATGCTCATTTCCTCATTGAGTGCAGCTTGCAGAAATGGTGAAGCAGATATGGATGCCACTAGCTGCTCAACTTGCTCAGACTCTTGGGTGAAAAGGATAGAGTCCTGAGCAACTGCTTCACTATGCTCAATTGGGCTTGTTTCCTGCAGACCCTCTTCCTCCATGCCATAGTCCAGGGGTGGACCAGGACTTTCCTCATTGTTGGAGGCCTTTGGCGTGCCAGTTGGTTCAGTCTCTTGCATACCGACACCAGGGATAGGAGAATTCAACTCAACCGGACTTGGAGGCACAGGAGATGGAGACAGAGTAGGCTCAGGAACACCAGGCTGAGGTGGAGCTGAAGTGGTAGGAATTGCATTTCTGATATCTTTATAAGCATCAGCTACCACCTTCATATTTATAGCCAACTGATGGATCTGATCTTGTAGATGAGCAAATTTGGCATTTTGCTCATCCCTAATGCTGAGAATGAGTGTTGACAGACTGTCAAACAACTCAGTGATCTTTGTTGGCTTGACCCGTGAGGAGGGAGTGGAAGGAGGGAGTGGAAGGAGGGTGTGTAGGCCTGGATGGAGATGGAATAGGCTGAGAAGGCTGAGGTACAGATCTGACAGGAGCCTCAGAAGTGCCTTCTTGTTGGAGGGAAGCATCAGCAACAAAGAACAAGTCTTCAGATTTCCCTGCTCCCTTTCCAACCCAAAGTCCTTCATCTCTTTCAATGCCCATCCTTTGCAATTCCTCTTCTTTGAAGGCCTCAGTGAGTTTCTCTTTCCCCTTTTCAATGTGTTGAATCCTAGCATGCTGTAGGATTCTTGAAATAATTGTTATATAGGGGAGTGTAGAATCCTTCCTCTGATCCCTTGCCTTTATCATTCACTGGAGGATGATATGACCCATGTTAATTAGCTTCCCACGAATGATAGCAGTCATCACATGAGTCTTTCCCCTTGTTATCAAATTGAAGCTTCCACCTTTATTGAAAATGATCCTGGACACAATGTAGTGCAGGATCCTTACTTGTACACTTAGGTCTGTGGGCTTCAACAGATTTATTGTGGGCCTATTCTCCCTTCTTCTGAATAAGGTGTCCAAGATGGTGCTTTCTTTGTAATACAGGAAGGGTTCACCTTCTTCATCAGCTGTGCTAGCCTCATCCATATATCCAGAGGCTGTGATGTCAACTTTCAGCCCATCTTGACCTGGGATTTCCAACACCTCATTAAAGGTTTCATCAGCAAGCCAAATGGTCCTTGATCTCAAGGTGACCTCCCATTTCCTTTTCTTGCTGTTATATTGAAGAGAGGCATACCAAGTTTTCACTACCTCATCGTCATATTTTTCAGCAATTTCTAACAGATTCTTATATCTTAACAACCATATTCCAGCATCAAAGTTGTTAGATATTAAGAATTGTTCCATATTCACACAGTGAGGCTTTATTACCTTCTTGTTGGAAAACTTGGTAGAATACTCTTCTTGAATCTCCGCAGTGCTCCAAAGTGGCAGTGTAGTAAGCTCATATTCTCCAGATTGAGTAGAAGAAGAGGAAGCCACAGCAGTAGTATCAGCCGAAGGAACTACAGATTTTGATGATGAGGGCCCAGCTTTCTGAGATTCTGACTTGGATGATGATTTTTGGCGTTTGGAAGGGGTAGCTTTACTGGGTTCGGCCTTTCTCTTGGATTTCTCTCCTTCCTTTGTAGCATATTGAGATTTGACCGTTCTTTTTGGCCGTGTTCCAGCTTGTCTTGCTCCAGGATTCTTCACTCTCGCCATTTTTCGGTTGAATGATGCAGAATGTGGCTGAGAATAGATTTAAGGGATGCGAAAGGAAGTTTAAACGGTGAAGAATGACGGTTTTTGGTCAGGAGTTAAGAGGATTGAAGAGAGAATCAGAACAGACTTGGAGAAGTTACAAATAGGGTTGCGTCTGTTCTCTGGAAAACCATCGATTTTAATGTATGTAACCATCTGACAGACGAATTTTGAGGGGTCAAAATTCGAACCTCGGGCAGTTACAAGTTAAACCGTTCAGCAAAGCTTACTGACAGACGAATTTTCATCTGAAAGTTCATCTGACAGAGGCTTGGAACAAGTAATACACGCACAACAGACGAATTTTGTTTCAACAAAGTTCGAATGTTGAAGAGAAAACAGCATCAACAATCAAAACTTCAACCAATAGACGAATTAAGCATGCAGAGCATCATCTTTCAAGCATTCAGCATGAAGAACATGATTCAACAGACGAATTTTGAACTGTAAATTCGAATTTTTCATCTTTTGTAAAGGTTGTCCAACAGTCGTATGTCAAGAAGTGAAAATTCGTATAACGGTGATGGACAAACATATCTTTGAAAATTTTGTTCTTGAAAATTCGAACTTCCATATTCAACAGACGAATTTCGAGGCATCAGTGAGAACTGTTCCAAAGTATAACAGGTCAAAGTTCGTCTGTTAGTCATTTAAAATTCGAATGTTGACCACGTTGACCAGTATAAAAACACAGTTTATGAAGCAACATACGTCTAACACCATTTCAAATATAAGCATCATCTTTAAAAACTTATAGAATGGATCCAGAACTTCGGATTTTTGTTGTTTACTTCACTTTCTGGTTGTTCCATTCTGATATGCTCCAATCTTCAAGAGTATAGCCATTTAGTCTTGTGAGGAGCACCTGCAACTTAAATTAAACACTCTCCGATGCTGAAGTTAGAATTGATTTTAAGATTTAAAACTCTAAAAGGAGAATTTTATAAGAATAACTTACAATTCATTGGGATTTACCATTCCCAATTCTCTTCTTATTTTGCAATGCCTGTCTTCTGGTAGAGGTTTGGTGAGTATATCAGCTACTTGATCCTCTGTTGGGATGTATTCCAGCTTAACTTCTTCTTTCAGAACGTGATCCCTTATGAAGTGGTGCCTAACCTCAATATGTTTCGTCCTTGAGTGCATGACAGGATTCTTAGTGATATTTATGGCACTTTGATTATCACACATGATGGGTATCTCCTTCATTTTAACCTCAAGATCCTCTAGCTGTTGCTTCATCCAGATGACTTGGGCACAACAGCTTCCAGCTGCAACATACTCAGCTTCTGCAGTGGATAGAGCCACACTGTTTTGCTTTTTGCTGAACCATGACACCAGGGATCCTCCAAGAAACTGACAAGTTCCACTTGTGCTTTTTCTGTCAGTTTTGGATCCTGCAAAATCAGCATCAGTGTATCCTTTGAGATCTTCTCCATTGCCTTTTGGATACCAAAGACCCATATGTGATGTTCCAATGAGATATCTGAAAATTCTTTTCACAGCTGTTGCATGGGTCTCTTTGGGGCATGATTGGAACCTTGCACACATACAGACACTGAACATAATGTCAGGTCTGCTGGCAGTTAAGTACAGCAGGGATCCAATCATTCTTCTGTACTGAGTAATGTCAAAGATCTTCCCATTCTCATCCATGTCCAGTTTGGTTGCAGTAGCCATAGGTGTTCCCATTGGCTTGGCATTCTCCATTCCAAACTTCTTTAGCAGCTCTTTCAGATACTTGGATTGGCTGAGGAAGATGCCATCATCTCGCTGTCTGATTTGCAGTCCAAGGAAGAAATTGAGTTCACCCATCATAGACATCTCGAATTCTCCCTGCATTAACTCAGAAAATTTCTTGTAAAGAGCCTCATTAGTAGCACCGAAAATAATATCATCAACATAAATTTGAACAATTAGTAAATCTTTATTTTCTTTCTTAGTAAATAAGGTTGTGTCAACTTTGCTTCTATTGAATCCTTTTTCACTTAGAAAATTACTCAGTCTCTCATACCATGCTCTAGGGGCTTGTTTTAAACCATAAAGAGCTTTCTTCAGTTTATAGACATGGTTTGGTTTTGTAGAATCCTCAAAACTTGGAGGTTGATCTACATAGACCTCTTCCATGATATATCCATTCAGAAAGGCACTCTTTACATCCATTTGATATAGTAAAATGTTTTTCATGCATGCATATGCCAGCAGTATTCTTATAGCCTCTAATCTAGCTACTGGTGCAAAGGTTTCTTCAAAATCAATGCCTTCTTCCTGATTATACCCTTTAGCAACCAGTCTAGCTTTATTTCTAATTATTGTTCCAGATTCATCAAGTTTATTTCTAAAAACCCATTTGGTACCAATAACAGGATGATTTCTGGGCCTTGGTACTAAATCCCAAACTTGATTTCTTTCAAACTGATTTAGTTCATCTTGCATAGCCAAAATCCAGTAATCATCAGTTAAGGCTTCTTCAGCACATTTGGGTTCAATTTGAGAAATGAAAGCACAGTTTAGCATTTGATCCCTTAACTGTTTTCTGGTTTTGACTCTCTCTTGAACATCCCCTATCACTTGATCAACAGGGTGATTCCTTTGATATCTCCAAGCTCTAGGGAGTTCTTGAGATGTTTCTTCATTTTCATCAAACTCTTGCTCCTGGATATCTTCTTCTGTGTTAACAGATTCAGGTATCTTTGGAGATTTTGTTTTATTTTTATCAGAAATGCCCAGTTTTTCAAAGTTGAAAGCAAGATCATCCTCATTGGCAATATGTTTTGAAACAGTTTCATTTTCAATGAAAACCACATGCACATATTCTTCTATCACATTTGATCTTTTGTTATAAACTCTATATGCCTTACTCCTACTAGAATAGCCCAGAAATATACCTTCATCAGATTTGGCATCAAACTTACCCAGATTTTCTTTACCGTTGTTATGGACGAAGCATTTGCATCCGAATACATGGAGATGGGACAAATTTGGCTTTCTCCCCTTGTACAGCTCGTATGGAGTCTTTCCAAGGATGGGTCTGATGTATGGTCTGTTGATGATGTAACTTGCTGTGTTCACTGCATCAGCCCAAAACACTTGAGAAAGTTCCTTCTCATTCAGCATAGCTCTGGCCATCTCCCCAATAGTTCTGTTCTTCCTTTCTACTACTCCATTCTGTTGAGGAGTCCTAGGAGCTGAGAAGTTGTGGTCAATTCCATGCTCACTGCAGTACTCCAGGAAGTATGCATTTTCAAATTCTCCTCCATGATCTGACCTGATAGACACAATAGAAATACCTTTCTTATTTTGCACTTTCTTAGCTAAGGTTACAAATGCATCAAAGGTATCACTTTTAGAGGAAAGAAATAATGTCCAAGTGAATCTAGAATAATCATCTACAATTACAAGCACATACAGATTACCACCAAGACTCTTTACCCTAGAAGTTCCAATTAAGTCCATATGCAGCAACTCAAGTGGTCTAGTTGTGGTAACTATGTTCTTAGATTTGAAGGATGATTAATTTGTTTTCCTTTTAAGCATGCATCACATTCTTTATCCTTTTCAAAAGATATTTTTGGCAAACCAGTAACTAACTCATTTTTAACCAGTTTAGACAATTGATTCATACTAACATGAGCTAATCTCCTATGCCATAACCAACTGTCGTTATTTTGACTAATTAAGCACACAGAATCTAAGGGAGGAAGTTCATCAAGATCAATAGTGTAACAGTTACCATCCCTTTGAGCTTTTAGGATTACTTTGTGATCACTTTTTCTGATGACCAGGCAAAACTTTGAATCAAATAGCACCCAGTTTCCTTTATCACAGGTCTGACTCACGCTCAGCAAATTGTGGTTGACGCCGATTACAAGTAGCACCTCTTCAATGGATGTTTCTGGATTTTTCCCCACAATGCCAATGCCAACGATTTTGCCATATTGATCACCTCCAAAGGTCACCTTTCCTCCTTTCTTGTCTCTAAGGGTGATGAACTTCTCCTTATCACCAGTCATGTGGCTTGAGCAGGCACTGTCCAAATACCATTTGTTGCTTTTCTTAGCTTTAAGACAGACCTGCAAGTCAATATTCATGTTTTCCTTTTAGGTACCCAAATTTGCTTGGGTCCTTTTTGGTTAGTAGATCTTTCCCTAGATGCAGATGCAATTCTGGGAACCCATTCAACTTTCCTGCTATGTCCATTTTTCTTTAAAATATAGGAACTGGAAATGTGTCCCTTTTTATTGCAGAAATGACAGGTAGTGAAGGGACTACTAGATTGAGAGGCAGGAAGAAAACAATGCAGATAATACTTCTGTTTAGCATGCCTTGGTTGATTATATGTCTCAATGTGAGGTGATGCATTATTTTTCTTCTTATTGTTCTCAGCATGCATAAAATGTCTCCTATATGCATTTTGGTTTTTCTTTCTAATCTTTTCCTTGACAGCACATGGATCATAGCGAAGACCAGCTTTTCCTTGTGAAATTCTTTGGCTCCCCATCAAGGCAAACAACATATCTTTACCTCTAGTGAGCCTAGACATGCTTTTAACTAAGTAATCATTAGTTTGTTTAAGTTCAGTGCATGAAGTACAGCAAACAGATTCAGCAGTAGGTAAAGAAGTACTTTTAGAGATTGTGCTTTGAGATTCCAGCTTATTTATCTTCTTCTTTGCCAGTTTTAGTTCTTTAGCAACTTTAATGAAATCATCATGAAGTTCATGAAATGCATCCAGCAATTCAGAATAGGAAGGTTCAGATTCATATACCTCTTCATCCTGATCACTGCTGTATGAGGGTGTAGCTTCTTCAGAAGCAAGTGCCATCAGACAAATGTTGGCAATCTTATCTTCATCTTCTTCTTCCTCATCTAAGCTGTTGCCCCATATGGATGAGATGTAGGCTTTCTTCTTTTTCCCTTTGTCAGCAACTTTCTTTTCTTTTTCTTGCTTCTTGAGGAATTGGGGGCAGTCCCACTTTATGTGTCCCTGCTTCTTACACTCATAGCAAGTCACAGATTCTTTTGCCTCTTTCTTGCTTTCCCCAGCAGCTATCTTCTTGAGGAATCTCTTGTTCTTCTTCTTGCTTTAGAATCTTCCGAATTTTCTGACCATCATAGCCAGAGTTTCCTCATCCAGCCCATCCTCTTCGTCAGATTCTTCTTCCTTTTCATCAACAGCTTTGAGGGCAAGGCCTTTCTTCTTTCTGTCCAGCCCAGCTTCCTTGAGAGCTTTGATTTTTCCTTCATACTCCTCAAGGCTACCGAAGAGAGCTGTGACAGAGGCCATTGATTCTCCTCTGGCTTCTTCTATTGCTGTCACCTTGGGCTGCCATTCTAGAGGGAGTGCTCTGAGAATTTTTCTCACTTTCTCTGATTGAGTGTATTTCTTTCCTAGGTTCTTTAGTTGATTCACAATGAGAGTGAATCTCTTTTGGAGCTCCTTTACAGTTTCTCCTTCAGACATTCTGAAGCTCTCATACTCTCCAATGCACGTATTGAGTCTGTTCTCCCTGACCCCAGATGTCCCTTCATGTGCAATCTGCAGAGTGTCCCACATCCCTTTTGCAGTGGTGCATTGTGAGACTCTGTAGAATTCATCCTGGTTCAGGGCACTGACTAAACAATGCTTTGCTTTAAAATTCAGTAGGACTCTCCTTCTGTCTTCATCATTCCACTCTGCTTCTAGCTTCTCTTTGTATCTTCCATCTTCAGTTAGAGCCATTGGGATGAAATCTCCTTTATCAATGACTGACCAGATGTCAAGATCAATTGATTGGAGGTAGATCTGCATCCTCATCTTCCAGTACCCATAATGTTCTCCACTGAAGCCTGGTGGTCTGTTAGTGTTGTTCCCTTCAGGAAGTATACTCTCTCCAAAGCCAACCATCTTTGTTCCCGGACTGTAAAATCCTTTGAATGGGAATCCGGGCTCTGATACCACTTGTTAGCAAGGCTGACTTCCCAAGAGGGGGGGTGAATTGGGAAGATTAAAATTTTTCTGCACAAAGTGAAGTAGGTGAAGGGATCACAGTGTAATGAAAACAACAAGTAAAACAGAGCAAGTTGATAAGTAAGGATAAGGAGAGAAATACTCAGTGATTTATCCTGGTTCGGTCTATCCTCTTAACCTACGTCCAGTCCCCAAGACACCTCTTGAGATTTATCCACTATACAGCAAGAATTTCAACGGGCTTCTTGCTAATGCCACAGTACACGAGTATGCTCTATTTCTGAGCTCTCTCAAACTCTCCAAGCACTTTCTCTATGTGCTTCCCAATCCCCTTGTGAATTCCCCTCACAAGTAAATCTATCTTCCAGATGAAGAGTAGATTGTTTATAAAGATATAACTCTCTTGAATAGAGTAGATATGAAGGTTAAAGTACAGATAATGAAGTTGAGAGGGTAAAAGCTTTTGAGAAGAAGATTCAGCAGAAATTCGGTATTAACAAGTTTTATTCGTTACCCACAACTTCAAATGATGTTACTTTTATAGTTTTAGGTCTCAAGTATCTGTTAGAGACTTGATCTATCCGTTAGGGAAGTTATCCAACGGTTACTCTGAAAAACTATCTGTTTACCAACCGTATTTAATGCTTCTGACATACTGAAGTTCAAATTTTGGTTGGTCAACAGACAAATTTCGAAGGAACCAAAGGTTAAAGCTTCCAACGTTAAAATACGAAGTTCGTCTGTCCATAGAGTGAAATTCGAATTTTGAAATTTATAAAATATTTTCACAATGTGACATACGAATTTTCAAGAAGAAAGTTTTTCTGTAAATCGTGAACAGTGTTTTCAATTTGGTACAGTACCCTCGAAATTCGAATTTTGGATGCCCAAAATTCGTCTGTCCATTGAACGTTCAAAGAGGCACAGTAGTTCACTTTCTTCGAAATTTGAATTTTGATAGAGTGAAATTCGTCTGTCAGAGATCAATTTTGAAACTTAATTTCTTCTTGATTTCAGATGAACTTTAACATAGTTTCAGACGAATTTCTTTGGTTTTCACAAGTTGTGTTTTGTCTGAAATTCGAACTTTAAAAGAGTGAAATTCGAATGTCACAAAGAAGCTCCTTTCAGTCTTATATGAAAATTCGAATGTTCCAAAGTCAAAGTTCGTCTGTCATAGAGCATTTTTCAAACTTAATTTCTTCTTGATTTCAGATGAACTTTAACATAGTTTTAGACGAATTTCTTTGGTTTTCACAAGTTGTGTTTTGTCTGAAATTCGAACTTTGAAACTGTAAAGTTCGTCTGTCACAAAGAGGCTTCTTTCAGACTTGATGAAAATTTGAATTTTGAAAGACCAAAATTCATCTGACAGAGAGACATCTCTTCAGACTTGTTCAGTTTTAGCTCGAAATTCGAATTTCCAAAGGCAAAGTTCGAATTTCCAACTTGACAGTTCAGTTTAAACTTTCAAACTTCGTCTGTTTGTGAGTATTTTTCAAATAAGTAAAGATTTAATTTCAAATCAAGGTTTGAAAACATCTTTTTCTTAAATCAAAATCTTTTACCCAATCACAACTAAAACTAAAGATGTTACAAGAGATCTAATAGCAAATACTCAGAAAATCTTCACTTGAAACAACTTTGATCTCCTTTGATATCTTCAATCCAAGCTCTTGAGTGTTAGCTGAGAATCATCAAAACTCTTGATTCAACAATGCAGTCAAAGAAAAGATTAAGAAAAAGAATTAGAATGTATATATGAGACATTTTGTGTATGCTAGTGGCAATAGAAAGAAAGAACATATTTCACGGCACATTGAATCTTATGATCAAACCAAGACATGCAAAATAAAAATATTATCTGTATTGCTTTCTTCCTGCATCTCAATCCAGCAGTCCCTTTACCACTTGTCACTTCTGTAACAAGAAGGGATATATTTCCAGTTCATGTGCTTTAAAGAAAAATGGACTTGACAGGAAGGCTAAATGGGTTCCCAAAGGTACATCTGTATCCAGGGAAAATACTACTGACAGAAAAGGATCCAAGCAAATTTGGGTACCTAAAAGGAAAATACGAACTTTGTCTTGCAGGTTTGTCTTAAAGCTAAAAAGAGCAATAAATGGTATATGGACAGTACCTGCTCAAGTCATATGACTGGTGATAAGGAGAAGTTTATCACCCTTAGAGACAAGAAAGGAGGAAAGGTGACATTTGGAGGTGATCAATATGATAAAATTCCTGAAACATCCATTGAAGAGTTGCTGTTTGTAATTGGCCTCAACCATAATCTGTTAAGTGTGAGCCAGACATGTGACAAAGAAAACTGGGTATTATTTGACTCAAAGTTCTGCCTGGTCATCCGAAAAAGTGATCACAAAGTAATCCTCAAGGCTCAAAGGGATGGTAACTGTTATACTATTGATCTTGATGAACTTCCTCCCTTAAATTCTGTATGTCTAATTAGTCAGGATAATAATAGTTGGTTGTGGCATAGAAAATTAGCACATGTTAACATAAACCAACTATCAAAACTAGTTAAAAATAAGTTAGTCACTGGCCTACCAAAAATTTCTTTTGAAAAAGATAAAGAATGTGATGCATGCTTGAGAGGAAAACAAACTAAATCATCATTTAAATCTAAAAACGTAGTCACCACATCTAGACCTCTGCAACTGTTACATATGGATCTGATAGGACCATCTAGAGTTAAGAGCATTGGTGGAAATCTATATGTTCTTATAATTGTCGATGATTACTCTAGCTTTACCTGGACATTGTTTCTTTCTTCTAAAAGTGATACGTTTGATGCATTTGTAATCTTAGCTAAGAAAGTGCAAAATGAGAAAGGTATTTCTATTGTGTCTATCAGGTCAGATCATGGAGGAGAGTTTGAGAATTCATACTTCCTGGAGTATTGTGATGAGCATGGAATTGATCACAACTTCTCATCCCCAAGAACTCCTCAACAAAATGGAGTGGTGAAAAGGAAGAACAGAACAATTGGAGAGATGGTAAGAGCGATGCTAAATGAAAAGGAACTCTCTTAAGTATTCTGGGTTGATGCAGTAAACACAGCAAGTTATATCATAAATAGAGCCTACATCAGACCAATTCTTGGGAAGACTCCTTATGAGGTATACAAAGGAAGGAAGCCAAATCTCTCACATTTATATGTATTTGGCTATAAGTGCTTCATTCACAACAATCTGGGTAAGTTTGATGCAAGATCAGATGAAGGTATATTTCTGGGCTATTCTAGCAGAAGTAAGGCATATAGAGTTTTTAATAAGAAGTCTAAATTGGTAGAAGAATCTGTGCATGTAGTATTTATTGAAAATGAAACTGTTTCCAAACATGTTACTGATGAGGATGATCTTATTTCAAACTTTAAAAATTTAGATTTTTTTGATGAAGGTAAAATTGAACCTCCAAAAATATCTGAATCTATTAAGATAGAGGAAGATATTCAGGAAAAAGACTTTGAGGATGAATATAATGAAGAAATGTCTCAAGAACTCCCTAGAGTTTAGAGATATCAAAGGAATCATCCTGTTGATCAAGTGATAAGGGATGTTCAAGAGAAAGTTAAAACTAGAAAACAGTTAATGGATCAAATGATAAACTGTACTTTTGTTTCTCAAATTGAACCTAAATGTACTGAAGAAATCTTAACTGATGAATACTGGATTGTAGCTATGTAAGATTAGTTGAATCAGTTTGAAAGAAATCAAGTTTGGGATTTAGTGCCTAGACCCAAAAATCATCCTATCATTAGCACTAAATGGGTTTTTAGAAATAAACTTGATGAATCTGGATTAATAATCAGAAATAAAGCTAGACTGGGTTCCAAAGGATATAATCAAGAAGAAGGAATTGATTTTGAAGAAACCTTTGCTCCAGTGGCTAGATTAGAAGCAATTAGAATTCTGTTAGCATATGCATGCATGAAAAATATTATGTTATATCAAATGGATGTGAAGAGTGCTTTTCTTAATGGATATATCATGGAAGAAGTTTATGTAGACCAACCTCCAGGCTTTGAGGACTCTACAAAACCAAACCATATTTATAAACTGAAGAAAGCCCTTTACGGTTTAAAGCAAGCCCCTAGAGCATGATATGAAAGGTTAAGTAATTTTCTAACTTAAAACGGGTTCAACAGAGGAAAAGTAGATACAACTTTATTTACTAAGAAAGAAAATAAAGATTTACTTATTGTTCAAATCTATGTTGATGATATTATGTTCGGTGCTACTAATGACTCTCCTTGCAAGAATTTTTCGAAGCTAATGCAGGGAGAATTAGAAATGTCCATGATGGGTGAGCTCAACTTCTTTCTTGGATTGCAAATTAAGCAATGTGATGATGGTATCTTTCTTAATCAATCCAAGTATCTGAAAGAATTGCTGAAAAAGTTTGGGATGGAGAATGCCAAGCCAATGGGAACACCTATGGCTACTGTAACCAAACTGGATATGGATGACGGGGAAAAATTTTTTGACATAACCCAGTGTAGAAGAATGATTGGATCTCTGTTATACCTAATTGCCAGCAGACCTGACATCATGTTTTGTGTCTGTATGTGTGCAAGATTCCAATCATGTCCCAAAGAAACCTATGTAACTGCTGTAAAGCATATCTTCATATATCTTATTGAAACATCACAGATGGGTCTTTGAAATCCAAAGGGCAATGGAGAATATCTAAAAGGATACACTGATGCTGACTTTGCAGGATCCAAAATTGACAGAAAAAGCATAAGTGGAACGTGTCAGTTCTTGGAGAATCCTTGGTTTCATGGTTTAGCAAGAAACAAAACAGTGTGGCCTTATCCACGGCAGAAGCTGAATATGTTGCAGCTAGAAGCTGTTGTGCCCAAGTCATCTGGATGAAACAACAGCTTGAAGATCTTGAGATTAAGATGAAAGAAATACCTATAATATGTGACAACCAAAGTGCCATTAACATCACAAAGAATCTTGTTATGCATTCAAGGATAAAACATATTAAAGTTAGGTACCACTTCATAAGGGATCATGTTCTAAAAGGAGAAATTATATTAGAATATATCCCAACAGAAGATCAAGTTACTGAGATCTTGACAAAGCCTCTTTCAGAAGATAGACATTGTAAAATCAGGAGAGAATTGAGTATGGTAAATCCCAATGAGCTGTGAGTAAATCCTTGTACAAATATGTTTTTAGAATTTCTAACATTAATTTAATTCTAACTTTAGCATGTGAGTGAGTTTAATTTAAGTTGCAGGTGCTCCTCATAAGGTTCAATGGCAATAAATCTGAAAAATGGAGCACTCCAGAATGGAACAAGTCAAAAAGTGAAAAAGAAAGCTAGAAATCAGAGTTTTTGAATCCATTCTGTAAGTTTATAAAGTTAAAATTTGCATTTTAAATATGTAATAGACGAATTTCATTGATAAATTGTGTTTTAGAACAAGTCAGCATGTTTGACATTAGAATTTTGATGCCCATCAGACAAATTTCAGCTTAGTTTACATTGTAACTGTTCTTAGTGGTCCCTCGAAATTCATCTGTTGGCCTATGAAAATTCAAATGTTGAAAAATAAAAGTTTCAATGTTATCTTTATCCAACATGATGATTATACAAATTTCTATTTCTTAACATACGCATGTTGAAAAACCTTTACAAAATGTAGAAATTCAAATTTCTGATTCAAAATTTGTCTGTTGAAACATGTTCACAATGTTGAATCTCTGAAAGACGAATTTCCATAAGCATAATTTGTCTGTTGTTTGTTGTATTGATTATTGCTTAATGCTTGTTCTTCGAAATTTGAACTTTGTTGAAACAAAGTTCGTTTGTTCATCTTGTGCTGCTTGGACCAAGCCTCTGTCAATAAGCTTTGCTGAATGGTTTAACTTTTAACTGCTTGAAGTTTGAATTTTGACCCCTCAAAATTCTTCTGTCAGGTGGTTACTTACGTTAAAATCGACGGTTTTCCACTGAACAGACGTAACCCTATTCACCTTTTCTCTGAGTCTGTTCAAATTATCTCTTTAATACTCTTCAATTTTGACCATAAATCTTCATTTCCCATCATTTAAACTCCTTTTCGCATCCTATAAACATATTCTTAGCTTCATTCTGAATCATTCATTCACGAAAATGGCTCGAGTGAAAAATCTAGAAGTTGGAAAGGAAGAATCTCAGCTAAAGAGAACTGTGAAATCCCAATATGCTTCAAAGGAAAGTGAGAAAGTGAAAAGAAAAGGTGAATCAAGCAAAGCCACTCCCTCCAAATGGCAGAAAACAACTCCAAAGGCTGAATCAAAAAAGGTTGGGCCTTCTTCACTGAAGAAAACAGAGCCTTCGGTTCCTGTTCCTACTGCTGCTGCTGCTTTCACCTCCTCCAATACTGAGTCAGGAGAATATGAGCTAACCACATTGTCATTGTGGAGCAATGCTCACATTTAGGAGGAATACACTACCAAGTTTGTGAGCAAGAAGGTAATCAAGCCTCACTGTGTCAATATGGATGAATTTTTAATCTCTAACAACTTTGATGTCGGGCTTTGGATGATAAGATACAAGAATTTGTTAGAGATATTGGAGAGGTACGATGATGAGGTAGTCAAGACTTGGTATACCTCTTTGAAATATAACAACAAGAAAAAGAAATGGGAGGTCAATTTGAGATCAAGGACCATCTGGCTAACAGATGAAACCCTTAACGAGGTGTTAGAGATTCCAGGGCAAGATGGCCTTAAGATTGACATAACTGCCTCTAGGTATATGGATGGGCAGAGACTGCTGATGAAGAAAGTGACCCCTTTTTGAACTACGAGGAGAGCACGATCCTGAATACTTTGTTCAGAAGAAAGGAGAATAGGCCACCCATAAGGTTGCTGAAGCCCACTAACCTTAGTGTTCAAGTGAGAATCCTACACTACATAGTGTCTATGATTATCTTCAAAAAAGGAGGTAGCTTCAACCTGATCACAAGGGCAAATGCACATGTAATGGCTGCAATTATGTGGAAAGCTTATCAATATGGGACATATCATTCTCCAACGCATGATCAAGGCTAGGGATTAGAGGAAATACTCTACACTTCCTTATGCAGCAATCATCTCTAGGATCCTTCAATATGCTAGAATTCAGCATCTTAAGAAAGGGAAAGGAAAGCTTACTGAGATCTTCAAAGAAGAAGAGCTGCAAAGGATGACGATAGAGAAGAAAGATGGAAGATGGATTGGAAAGGGAGCTGGAAAATCTGAAGATCTCTTCTTTGATGAAGATGCCTCCCTGCAGCAAGAAGGTACCTCTGAGGCTCCTATAAGACATACACTTCAGCCTTCTCAGCCTGTCCCATCTCCATCTCTGCCTACTCATATTCCATCTACTCCCTCCTCTCGTGCCAAGCCAACTAAGATCACTGAGTTGTATGATAGTTTGTCTACACTCATACTAAGCATCAGGGATGAGCAAAATGTCAAGTTTGCTCATTTGTAAGATCAGATCCACCAATTGGCTAAGAACATGAAAGTGGTTGCTAATGCATATGAAGACATTCGGAATGTCATTCCTGCTACATCAACTCCACCTCAGCTAGGATTCTCTGAGCCTGTTATGTCTCCAACTCCTGAGCCTCCAAGCTCATTTGAGCTGACCTCTCCTGTTCCTAATGTTGCTGTACGTGACACTGAGACTGTTGGCACAGTAAGCACACCACAGGCCTCCAGCAATGAGGCAAGTCCTGGTCCTCACTTGGACTATGACATGGAGGAAGAAGGTCCTCATGAAACAAGCTTTCATGATCCTGTTCCAGTAGATGCTCAGGATTCAAATCTTTCCACTCAAGAATCTGAGCAAGTTGAGAGACTAGTGGCAGCCATCTCTACTTCACCATTCATGCAGGCTGCCCTAAATGAAGAAAGGAGCATTGTGCCTTTTGTTGATTTGGAAGCCATTGCATACAATGCTCTCTTGCAAGCTCAGAGAAGAAGGCTTGAAGAAATGTTTCCTCCTCCTACTCCCTCACCTATTACATAATATGGTTTCTCGGAGGAAAGAAGGGCACAATTGGCAGTTACAAGGCAAGAAATTTCTGAACTTCTTGAGATTTCTGATGATGAAGATGAGGACACAAGTTCTGAATTTTCTGGGTCCTTGCTAAAGCTCAATCTAGAAATGCCATTTGTCCCTGTGCCTCTTCAACTATTCTAGTGTCTCAGATCCCTCCTCCTGCTGATTTTGTCCACCTTCCCGATGATGCCAAAAAGGGGGAGAAGAGTGAGCAAACTGGAAAGTCTGCTGCAGAGCCTCCTGGAAAAACTTACATTAAGAAGACCAAGTCAAAGAAAAAGTGATTAGAACTTATGCTTGGGTCTTCTTGTAGTGCTATATGTTTCTATTGTTTGTGTTTCTGTATTCTATAATGTTTTGCATTGTTGTTTCTTGTAAAGTGACATTTGATGAAATGAAAAAAATTTCTCGATTGCAATGAACTATTCTTGTTGGACTTTGAATGAGTTAATAAATCTCTTTACTTGATCTACTATACATGATATTTTTTGGATTATAATGCACATGTTGAGAGGGAGCTTGTTAAAGCAAACCCAAGTACTAATCTAGTTTGTAAGTTGTTTTGTCATTATAAAAAAGGGGGAGAATGTTGAATCAAGTGTTTTGATGATTCCAAACCAACCTTCAAGGGCTTGGAATAAAGATATCAAATGTGCACAAAAGGTTTCAAGTGAAGGAATTCTAGAGAAATCAGTGCAAGAATAGATATAGAATGTTTAGTAATGTTTTAATTTGAGTAAAAGACTTTGATTTGGTGAAAAGATATTTTAAATCCTTGATTCTATGTTAATTCATGGAATATTTGAAAAACACCCACCAACAGACGAAGTTTGAAAGGTTTATACTGATCTGCTATTTTGAAAAATTCAAACTTTGGCTTTGAAAATTCGAATTTCGTATTGAAAATGAACAAATCTGAAAGAGGCTTCTCTGATAGACAAATTTTGATGTGAGAAATTCAAATTTTGATACGTGTCTGAAAAGAGCTTTCTCTGACAGACGAACTTTGACTTTTGAAAAATCGAATTTCAGATAAAATGCAACTTATGAAAATTGAAAAATTCGACTGACAATATGTCAAAGTTAATCTGAAACCAAGTTTAGATAGGGCTTCAAAATTGCTCACTAACAGACGAACTTTGAACATGAAAATTCAAATTTCAGAAACAAAGCTTGTAAGTCTGTTATAATGATATGTTGACATACGAATGACAGTATTCATAAATTTAAACTTTGAAGTAAGTCTGAAAAGAGGTCTTTCTGACAGACAAACTTTGCCCTTTGAAAATTTGAATTTCGAATAAGATGAACTACTATGCCTTATTAAACCAGTTACTGACAGATGAATTTTGGGTTCCAAAATTTGAATTTCAAAGGCACTGTAGCAAAATGAAATTACTGTTCACACTTAACAGAAAGACTTTTTACATGAAAATTCGTATGTTCCAACATAGAAATATTTTCTAAAGATCAAAATTTGAACTTTGCTTCATGACAGACGAACTTCGAATATTCAACGTTGAAGTCTTTAGCCTTCGGTCTCTGTGAAATTCGTCTGTTGGCCAACCAAAGTTCGAACTTTGAGTGTCAGAACCATTAAATGCGGTTGGTGAACGGATAGTTTTTCAGAGTAACCATTGGGTAACTTCTCCAATGGATAGATTTTATCTCTAACGTATAATTGAAACCAAAATCTATAAATATAACATTATTTGAAGTTATAAAAAATGATTTTAACTTTGTATATACTGAAACTCTGCCAAATCATCTACTCAAAGTCTCTTACTCTCACATACTTCATTCTTTGTACTTTAACTTTCATATACACTTTGATTAAGAGAGTTTATTCATTATAAACAATCTTATCTTCATCTGGAAGAAAGATTTTCTTGTAAGGGGATATCACAAGGGATTGGGGAAGTACTTAGTGAGAGTGCAAAGAGAGAAAGAGTGAGCTCTAGAAACAGAGCATCAACGATATACTATGGCATTTGCAAGAAACCCACTGAATTTTTGCAGGATAGTGGAAAATCTCAAGTAGTGACTAGGGAACTGGACGTAGGTCAAGTTGAGAGACCGAACCATGATAAATCTCTGAGTCTTCTCTTCCCTACTACTACTTTTACTGTTTATTCATTTATACTCTGTTTTACTATCACTCTTTATTTTCTTCACTTTCTTGACGTTTTGCAGAAAAAATTTTTAATCTTCCCAATTCACCCCCCTCTTGAAAAGCCATCTTATCTAACACTAATTACATGTATTAATTGCTAGCCTAAAGCACTAATTCATCTATTATAATCTTCCAAGTGTTTAACAAACTTATCAATTAATTAATCCTTAATCCCTAATGCAATTAACAATTACTTCATTAAATTGTTTAAGCTCCAATTATGGCTAAGTAAGGCTAATTAAGTATATTCCTATCCCAATTAGCAAATTACCCAATTCTATGTCTAGAATTAAGCAAATTCACTTAATTTAATCACTTGATTTATTTCAGTTTTTCTTTCCTAAGTTGCAATTGGAAATACGAGAAGAAAAATCAAAATTAATGACAAAACTTTTGTCATAAAAAATCATTATTTTTAATTCATCATTTACAAATTGAATGACGAAAAGAACTTTTGTCACTACAACTTTAAATTAGTATCAAATTAGTGACAACCTTAGAATGTTGTCAATTTTTTTTTTCAAATTCACACAATTAGTGACGGATAATGAAAGTTGCAACTAAATTTTTACATTAGTGATGAATTAGTGACATCTAGAAATCTATCACTATTTTTATTAATTAGTGACAGACATTTTTTATTATTAAAATTGTTAAAAGTATGCCCAATTAATTAAACAACCCCAAAAATATAATACACATATATTATATATTTCTTTTCTTTTAAAAATAACAATACAAATAAAAATTTCACTTTCCCAATTGAATAATGTTTGTATATTAAATTTTAAGTATAATGAATGCAAGATACTTGTAGCTCAACGGTCAAAACTTGGGTGTTGGAGGCTTTGACCTATCGAGGTCACAAGTTCAAACTAGAAACATGGTTGTTAGAGGGTAGGAAAATGCGGGTTTGAACTAGGATTTGAGCTAGAGAAGTTGTTAAAGCATGGGTGGAAGGTTCAAGCTTGGGGCCGGAAAGATGAGGAATTAACCATACTTCCAAATAGTTAAGAAAAATATTTGTGATGGACATGTCTTATTTAAGTGATGTCTATTTTTATCACTAAATTAGTGACTGATGTGCATCCAATATCACGATAATTAGTGATGCTAAGTTTTTGAAAATTCTCAATAGAATAAGTTTTGGGTTGGAGAAGGGGGGGGGGAGATGTCATTGAAAATTCTCAAAATTCACTCAATAAGCAAAAGATCTACATAGAGAGTAATAATAAATTTATTTAGGAAAAAAGGCAATTTATGATTTGTAATAAAAAATATTTCTAAATGAAGATTTTCAATTGCAAACTTAATTTGCCTCAATTGGAAATTCAATTTATATATTTTAAAAATTTTCAAATTAGGTCCTGATAGGGAAATATTTTTACTTTTGGGTCATGAACTATATTTTTCCCATCTATTTGTAAGACATAACTTGAAGGACAAGAATTGAAACCTTGGAGAGAAATTAAAGCTAACCTAAACTTGGAACGAAAGAAAATATAAAATAAGAAACACTCTCAAATCCTAATATAATATAGGAAATAAATAAAAGATAATAAAAATCTTAATAATTTTAAGAAATATGATAAAATCTATAGCAGATAAAATGAGTTGAGCCCGATAAGTTGGCCCATTTAATCTACTAATTTAGTGAGTTGAGTTGAAGCTTCCTTTGTAAATATTTTTTAGTATGATCAAACAAATCCGGCTTATTTAACCCATGAGCTAAATAAGCTAGCCCACGAGCTAAGTGGGTTAGCTCGTTTAACTCATTATAATATTAAATGTAAAAAAAGTTCAAATTTAAAGTTATTTCTTAAAATCCAAATTAATATATCATAATATTTAAAAACTAATTTTATATGGAGATATTGATGTTGATGATGATATTGCATTTACAAGACAAAAAATAGATATTGTTGAAGTTTAGGATATTAGAATGATGATATATTTTGAATTTCTTTTTTTTTTATTTTTTTTTTGTACTAGACATTAGAAAGTTAAATGCTCAAATTGAAATATTGTTAAATTTTAAAATAATAGAATGATCCAAAATGTTTGAATTTCTTTTTTTTTTTGGGGCAACTATAAAAAATTTAAATGTTGAAATTGAATTGTGTGAATATATATTTTTTTTTGTGGGCTAAGCGGGTTGTCTTGTTTAACTCATCTAGTGAGTCGGGTTTTAATTTTTGACCTGTCAAACTAAAGTGGGTTAAATGAGTCAGCTCATTTGGCTCGTAACCCATGGTGAGTTAGCTTGTTTAACTCATTTAACCCATTTTGACGTCTCTAATAATCTAATTAAATATAAAACATAACATATCAGTTTAACATATCAAAATATACATACCAAGCTATGCATATCATATATATACATATTTGGCTATTGGGTGAAGTTCCCTCCCGTATGCAATGCTTCTTCTTCAATTGCCCTTCGATTTTGAGTTACTTGTTGTGCCCTAACAACCTGATATTTGGATATCAGGTTGGAAATGGGTGTCCAAACACTTGGCTTGCATATTCCCGCCTTTAGCCACATGGGTTGAATAGCTTGGAGGTCATGTCACAATCTACCTAAACAATTTTAATCTATGTGACATGACATGTGTTTGAATTGATGGACGTTTGTAGCTTCTATTAAAGTATGGGTAACATTGCTATGATTTTGATACTTTAAGGGTAACATTGCTTGAAAAAAACATTTAGGATACCAACATCAATTTTGAAGATACTTTAGGGACAGATTTAAACTTTAACCATTTCTTTTATTGGATTTTTCTAGACATCAATTAAGTTATATCAAATTTATATGTCAATTTTGGTAATTATCGTCACTTAAGGTTAATTTTTTTTAAATTTCACTTGAATTTCTATTTAAATCTAAGGTGTGACAACCACAAAGTTTTGTCTCCACTATCAACCTTCAACCCTCACTTGTTTGTTGCTAGCTCAATCCAGTAAGGAGATGGAGATGAGCCTAACCTCATGCTGCTATCAAGTTCGTCCTTGCAGTGCCATACCTTCATTGACTTCATCCCACTTGGCCATCACATGAATTCTTTGTCCTCATTGTCTTCATTCTAGAATGCTAGATCTGTCATCATGCCGGTGTTCGAATCCTTGCCGGCATTTGCAATCCTTGCTTGTGTAGCTGATGCAGACATATATTGATTTTTTTATTTTTGGTTGTTGGTGATTCTTGATGAGAAAAATGAAGATTTTCTAATGCCCAAAATATTTTGACGGTTGGTTAATGCAATTTTTTTATTGTTCAACATTTGATGCCGTCGATTCTCAATTTTCATTTTTTTGGTTAAATTGAGCTAATTTCCTAGCTTGGCCTTGGGTTATTGGTGTTGAGGAAGGCAATGAGAAAAATAGAATAGGGGGAGGTTTTCTTTTTCGGTGAGGGTACTTTAGTTTTTTTAAATTTATTTTTGTTTAATTAAATATAAAAATTATTTTTTTTCTCTTAATTCCTAGTATCATAACAAATAAATTGATGATGATCAACACCTAATTCCATTCCATTATCATTCTTTTCATGAACCAAATGGGGCCTTGTTCTTTGTCACAATGCAATGACTGAAAAGTTATATTGTACGCTCATCTTCAAAACATAGACATGGTTACGCCTACCATGCTTGCTATTGTAGTGTTTTGATGTAGATATGGACAAATATTTGACATGGGAAGCAAAGGATTTTCTTTTGAAAATGATACTTTTTTTATAATCAATATAAAATATACAAAAAATATAGAGAGTCATACTGTTTATAAATAATAAATAATACGACTCATTTCAAGCTTCATACCGGCATATGTCCCAATTTTTAATCATCAATAAAAAAATATTTAATTTATAATAATAAGTTACATTATTAATAAGCTATAGAGTGTGACACATTTTAAACTTTGCAAAAAAATATATCTTGCTTTTTTGTCTTTTTAATGATATCCAAACAATAAACTATTAAGCTATAATATCATTAGTAGTAATGTAACAAAAAATAAAAAAGTGATCACTTAGCCTTCGCCCCCATTGTCTCTCCATGAAGTCTGCAAGACTGCTATGTTCACGTCCAGCTCCAGGATTCCTGTTTCCATCCTCAATGGTCGCTGCTTGCTTTTGTCACTAGAAAAAAAATATATATATATATATACACACACACACACCTAAAGTTGAAAGTAAAGAAAAATGAAGAGATAAAATACGGTCAGCCTTATATTTAATAGAAGTTCAGTGGATGTGAACTGGTTCCGGTCATGTTAAAGGTTATGCCATTGGTGTAGGGCTTAGTGAAATGAAAGTCTCATTCACAAGGGAGTGTGTCTCATGGCTATGGAAAAGGACCTTACACAGAGTTGTCATGTGCGTTAGGTCGTGTCCAGATATTTTGGGGCTTTAAGCAAAATTGTTGAAGGGCCTAATATAATTTATCAATTCTTATATATCATTCTTCAAACTTTTTTGGGTTATGAAATTATTTATTGGAGTTTTATAATCAAGAAAGGGAAAGTTGCTAACAAAAAAAAAAAAGAAAGCACATGTTTTCAACCAAAAAAACAAAGGTTGGCAAAAAAAAAAAAACAGATAAGAGTTCGGTTTCTTTTCACAGAATAACGATAGGGAAAAAATTAAAAAATTGACCGTTGAATTAAAAACTTATAACAGTTTCAAAAATCAATATTAAATTGGTTAGTTAGTTACTTAATTAATTAAATAAATTTGGGCCTTTTGATTGGATCAGCCCATCAAGAGTGGTCCAATAAGAAAAGTCCATCACAAATTAGGAGCTTGTGGGCCAATTTGGATGGGTTCGTAAGGGTCTAACAAACATTGAAACCTAAATAATACCTACGCAACGCATCAAAGTTAAATATTTTTCTATTATTCTCCCTATTTTTAAAAAACTTTTCATGCATACAAAACATAACCTAATAGTAAAAGTAAAAAAAAAAAAAAAAACTCAATAAGTGAGGCCTACAACGGTGAAATCTATTTCACTCCCTTCTCTCTCTCAAAAAGGATCCAAATGGTGGGTTGGACTCTCCGTTATGGATTTAGTGTGTTGGTTCCCGTTGCGGGTTCACTCAGCTAATAAATTATCACCCTAATTCAAAGCAGCAATCTATATTATCAATATAAAACATAAAATTTATGGCAAACTTTAATATTCACAAACCAATAATAACTAATAATAGCGCAACTCGTTCAATAAATTTCATGTAATGCTCGACTAGAGGTCTAGCTAATGAAAATCCAAAAATGATTTGGTATGTAGTATTGTTTTTTTTTTTGATGCAGTAGTATTATTATTTTTACATAATAGGGGGCTTATTTCAACAAAGCAACAAATACAGGGCTAAGATTTTTTAGCCTGAAATAATGGGCTAAGAATTGAAAGATTTTTCCAACAAAATGGACCCAGAAATGAGAGTGGCAGAGAATTGGCCTATCCATTTAATTAATATAATCATAATGTAGTTGCTAGATAATTAGATTTTTTAAATATATTTTTTTAAATTCAATCTTTGATAATGCAATTCGTGCCTGGAAAAAAGCATACATTCAAATAAATAAGTAGTTCTATAAGCAACTCATAAATTTTCTTTGAAAAAAAGAAATTAAAGCATAAAGAACTAAATAAATGATTTATAATGAAGTCAATTTCTGCGGAGTTTCCGGAAGCATCTGTCCTTTCATTATTTCATTTCGTCTAAACCCCTCTCGCCTACACTTGTCATCTCTTGTAAAACTAGTCAGAAACGGCATATCGGTACTTCCCAAATCAACTCACGCAATCTAGCTAATCAGCCACATCAGTCATCACTAGTTTTGAATATTCTCATGATCAATATAGATGACAGGAACAAAACACTTCTCTTGTTCTCCTAATTTCTCGCAGTCCTAAGCCCGGAGAGTGATAGTGTACTTCAACTCCATCATCACAGTTTATCTGATTCTGAATCATATTATAAAATATTTTAAATTAATTATATTTTTTATTTTATTCTCATTAAATACTCATTCTATTATTATTATAATATTATAAATAAAAAAAATATTAAAAATATAAATAAAATAAAAAAAAATATTCAATATCCTATATTTTAAACCAAAAATTTATCATATAAAATGTCTTATAATATATACTAGAGTAAGTATAATTATTATTATATAATTCTTTTATTTATATATAAAAATAGTATACAAATTTTAAAATATGACATTTATTATATTTAAATATTTTTATTGTAAAATTATAATTTAAATATATTAATTTAATTAGAGCCAGTCTGAGCTCGATTAAATTTTAGTCAGACCATCAAACCTTAAATTAATGTCTTATTCAATTTAATATTTAGTCCAATTTTGACAACATTAGAAGTAAGTGCTACTATTGTTGAAGGGAACAATTTATGATATGTTTGGATTGGATTATGTATAAGTGATGATGAAAATAAGCGTTTATTTATAATAAATTATAAGAATAAGGGATTATATTAAATGTAATTTGTATTTGAATATTTATACTTTATAAATAATTTAAAAAAATATTTTTAAATATTAAAAATTTAAATAATTATTAAATAAATAAAAAAAATAAAATAAGTGATTTTAAACTAATAGGAAACTTACTTTTTCTTTTTTGAGTGCTTAAAATGATGAATGCAAACAGGAACTTAACGTGCCATCAGGTGACCATATGGCTGACGCCATGCATAAGCCATGCGGTGCTCGAAGGAGAGGTCTCGCCGCTGTGCTGCTGAGGGGTTCGCTCTTTAAACACGGCGAAGAAGGCGGCTAAGGATCGAAAAGCATCATGCCAGTGCATCAAAGATAAGGCTGCCAATATCCCGGGGATTAACTTCGATCGTGTCAATCAAATCCCTTCTAAAAAAATGTGGTACTACTTGTCCCGACAAAATCTACCCCACCACTGATTGCTGGAACTAGTTATGAGGATTTCAATTTATCGTAGTTTGTGAGTTTTTAGCTCAATCTTATAATAAAGATCTTCACGGTCTCTTTTTGATCCATTGAGTGTTTGTCAAGGCGCACTACGTCATCTGACACAAACTTCAAAATATGTCATTTCAAATATAACTTAGCGTGATGTCAGACAATAAATTATATCAAACATAAAAATCTTCTAATAAGATTAGGCTAATAGTTGATGAATTTTACACTAAATTTATTTTCCTTATACCAAGCAAATTAATTTTACATTCACTTTGCTTTAGTTTTCATCCCTTGTGTTTAATTATGTGATTTGGATTGACTGTAGGGTGAACAAAGGGTACGTAAACTACCATGTCTCATAAATATCAATAGGAAGCAGGCAGGCAGGCTGGCTGGATTAAGGATGTTTGTGGCTTGATGGCTGATAGAGAGATAAAAATACAAAAAATATTGCATATTTATGGACCGTGTCTCGGTCCAATCAACTTTAATAATTTGTAATGGTAATAAAGTTTACATTTTTCAGTATTGATATGTTGTTCTTTCTTTATAATTTTATCTCCTATCATATTCCACCAAAACTTAATGGCTAGTTTTGCCATCATGTGTGTGTATATATGCCCCCTAAGTATTTTCCTTCTCATTAAGTAATTGAATAAATTGTGGGAGATGGGTAATAATTAACCATAATATACATTGGACATTAAAGTGATGTGATAAAATAACAAGAAAAACACAATTTAAAACCGTAAAAAAAATGGTGAAACCATCAATTTGGCGGCTCTGGCTTTTTATAATACTCCATCCATTTTAAATTATAACTCATATTTATATATTTTATGCATATTAAACAAATTGGTTAACGTTAGATAAAAATTTTTATTTTTTTTTAAAAATTATAATAAATTTTTAAAGTTACTCTAATTAAATTGTAACCCTTTATACTCTTTTGATTATTCTTAAAAAGGGTAAAAATAAAAAATTAATATTAAATTTTGTATAAATTTTACAAAGTGATACTTATATTTTGAAACAATTTTTTTTTTAAAAAAAAACTTTATATCTTGAAATGGAAGGAGTATCAATCTTGAAAAAAGAGAGAGAGACTTTTGAATCGCCAAGATGGAGCATCAATTTCTCCCAAATAGGGTGAAGTTGAATGGTCAAAGCGTAGAGTACTGTATCTTGGATACATTAGTAAGATTTAGAAACTGATATGTTTTTTAGAAAAGTGAAATAATTTGTGAATGACTTAGATAACTAAATTAAGACTAAGGAACCACAGAAATTAATCAAGTATAATGCAATCGTTTGTCATTTTCTATTTTTTTAATAAAAATTTAGGTGAGTTAGTTCTCGAATATTAGTTACATCCTCAATAACTGGACTAACTTAACTATTATTTTTTATTCTTATTTTCATTTAAGAAGGGTTGCTAAATAATTTTCCAAATCTTATAAGTGACTTTTAAATTTAAAAAGAGATTTGAAGTGAGTGAGGAGATATACAAAAAAAAAAAATTTAAGAGGATACTTTTATATTTTTTTATATTTTCTTATTCCGAGGATAGCCTATGATTTTCAAATCTTATCAGTGATATGAATTCTAAAATGCTATTTTTGGCCGCAAATTTTTAGAGCATGTGTGGGGGAAGTAGTGGAGGTGATTGTGATCTCAAAAGTATATGGTTGATCATAGTAATAAAAAGTCTGGAGTATTTCGGAGTCAAACCTAAGGGTAGTTGTGAAATCTATCAGTCCACAATTTTTAATTCAAAAGCAATTAACAATTCAAATGAGAAAATTGGAATTAAAAAGAAGCAAACAATTCAATTTATACGTTAATTCAATCACTAGAAGTGTCAAAGGATTGTGGTTCGCCTATTGGAATAACTCAAATTATTTTATTGATTAGACTCTATGTAATTATAGTAACAATTGTTTCTATTATGTCATAATCACTTCTCAGCGTATTAGTCCATATTTAATTAAAGTTGAATTCACTCTCGGGCAACCCACTCATCTAACCAAACCATAAAACTACAATTAAGTCACCGCAAATTCTTAGATCTATTTCTAGTCTAACTATCTACGTCTGTCTTCCTAAGTATAGGTTTACTCTTTCGATTCTTGAAGTTCATCCACATATTAGATTTTATGGTGGCCAGTCACAAAATTGATATTAAAATAAGGAAGACAAATATAATTGTAAAAATCAAATATATATCTATAATTAAAGTTCAAACTCCAGAGTCAATCATAAAATTGAGTTAATCTTAATCAGGTTACATCCCTACCCCTGACTAGGAATTTAGCAATCAATAAATTTAATCATCTTAACAAGGTTCAAATCCCAAATCATAAAATAAACAATACAAAAGATGAAGGTAGAAAAGAAAAAACTCGAAAGTTGCTTCAGAACTCCCTAAATTTCTTGTTTTCCTTACCTTATGATCTCTTCTAGTTGCTCCAAAAGCTTCAAAATCATGTTCTTTTGCCTCTAGATGCTTGACTAAACTCCCCCCTTATGTTTCTGCCATGTTTCCTTTTATAAAGAAAGTTTGAAAGCGCATAATACGAAAATGCGTAAAAATAAAGTTTGCATCTCGAAACGAGCTGGTGTCAGGTCCATTTAATTTTCTTCACTCAGGGCTGGCTTCAATTAGTCTTCCTTCCTAGTCCATGAAACCACCCGGCACCAACTGGGTTTCTTCAAGGTTGACCTGGTGTCGGGTCTTCTCACAAAGTTGTTTCTCTTCGCCTCCTCCCTCGTCCGTGGGTGAGGAAATTGGTGGGGATCGGGTGGAGTAGTAATTCAACGTTTTCTCTTTCTTTCTGGCTCTATATAGCTCAAAATCCTCATAAATATTCTTGTGATGCAAATATATTTCAAGTTATGTAGAATTATGCCAAAAAGCATCAAATTACAATATTTAGAATTGAAAATAGATATAAAATGTGGGTATTTTATAGGCATAAAATAAACACATCAGGAGGGAAGTTAAACTTCTTAGGAAGTGAACTAATTGATATTGCTTGATTTAAAAAAAATTTAGAAATTCCCGGGAAGTTGAGCTTAACTCAGGAAGTAGAATTTGTTGAGTAAAACCCAAGGAAGTTCTACTTCCTGAGCATTTTATGATATTTTCCTAAAAGGACCCTTAATTTCTTAATTTTTTAATAGATAGGGTATTTGTGTCTTTAAAACTAAAATATCATATATTTATTTAAAAAATTACTCAAAATTCCCAAGAAATAGAAAATAAAACAAGCAGATTATATATAAACTTCTTGGGAAGTTAGCTGTAATGACCCTGAGCATCATTTTAATAAAGAACTTGTCAAATGATACAGGACCAGAAGGATCAGAACCCGAGGAAGGATCAAAATGGAGTAAGTTGGAGAGAGGAGACAGAGAGTATTAGTGCCACGGTGAGCAATAGTAACACTGCAGCCATAGAGAAATAGAGAGCATTGGCACTGCGGCCAACTTAAGTGACACCGCGGCAAGCATGTTTGAACCATTTTAAATCAGAAGACTAATCCAGACGCAGATGGAAAGAAAAATGGAGGGAGAATAGATTGCTCTTCTAGGGTTTGATCTTCTTGGCCTTAGGGGTTTGATTTCTGACATTTTAGAGCTCAAATCTTGCTGGTAAGTCATCCCTTAACCCCCCCTTGCGTTTTTTTTCAAGTTTGTGTTGTTGGATGTTTCTATGGATTGAGTGTTGGTTTTATGATGTTTAAGTGGTATATCTCTGAAATCCTAACCCTTAAATGTTGACATATTTGGGAATTCGAACTTGGGAAAGTATGACTATGATTCTAAGAGTTGTTTAAAGTGTTTTGATACTTGGGTTTGCTTAATGAAGCATTATTTTCCATTTGGGATATGCTCGAATTAATAAATATGTATATAAGGTTGAGGAATTGTGATAGTAATGAGGACTTAATGTTATATAGGTTGTCCTATAACTTGGTTGTGGTCTCTTGGCTCTGGATTGTAATTGAAAAGAATTAAATTGGTGATGGTTACTCCATTTGGCTTACGGAGGTGTCGAGTGGGTTTGATGGTTGAGGTAACCGGGGTTTCCTATTTGTGTGTGATATATGTTTAGTTATTTTCATATCATGATATGTATGCTTTATACATATATGTTTTACCTTTTCATATCATGATATGTCTTATAGCTCGGTTAAGGCTGATCATATTCATATCATAATATGTTTAGGTACATGGCTAGTAAGTATCTATCTCTACTTCATTGTATGATAAAATGATAATATGATGTTAATGATTATTATACGTCTAAATGGTAATAACTGTTGATATGAGATGATGATTATGCACTTCATGATGTATTGTATACCTTCATATGGTGTGCTAACACATTTGAAAGTAATATATGTTGACATGTTAGCATGCATTGGGCATTGTCACATTGTGTACATTGTTAGGACATATGGTCAGGGTGACGATGCTCTATATATCACGTGGCATGCCAATCCGCTAAATAGCACACGAGGCCTTGTGTTCAGGTAGTGTGGCTTGTTTATGTATATTCCAGTTACTAAATAGTCATCATATGGCCAAGATACTTAGGTGGTTGTGAATTAGGGTGCACCTTCTCTAAATAGCCACCAATTCCAGTGGTTTAGGGGAAGGAAAGCCACGGTTCAACCTTTAGTGCAATGCCCTTTGCCCGGGTTGTGACTATTGGAAGGAGAGCTGGGTGGTGACCCTGGAATCGGCTGTCACGGGTTATTAGAAGGGGACCACTGGTTGATGTTGCCTTGTCATGGTAACTAACTTATGGTTCCAGCCGTGTATTAATGGGATTAGAGTTTGCATATCATGCATATTGCATTGGTGATGATTTATAATTGTTATTAATATGAAAGTATGAATATGTGTATGTATATGTTTACCCCTAGTTACTAGGACATATGTCTCACCCCGTGGCTAACATTTCTAGGTGAAGGATCTAGCACTAGCAATGACAAGGAGGGCTTGGGCAAGGAGGACTGAGAGTACACTTGTGGGTGTTGCGGATTGTGTCCCCCCATGTTGTTAATTTCCCTTATTTCCAGTAAAGTGTCACTATTATATGTGGGGATTATGGATTGATGTAATTTGGGGACTAAATGTAGTATGTTCTTTGTTGAACCCTTCTTGGGTGCATTGGTTGGCCTAACTAGTATTGATGGGCTTGAACCCTATTCGTGTCATATTAAATGTTGACAGGATCTTATACATGTTATGTGACCTTGAATATTGCTTGTAGTGAACCTATGGTTGATGTCCCTAGCTTACTTAGAATTTGTATGTCTAGTTGTGAGTCTAATGTGGATCTTAGACCATTGGTTTTGCAAAATGACACATAACCCATTAGTTGAGTTGGGGTTCAAAACCTGGAGTGCTGGTCTCTTCAGGTCAGAACCTTCTTGGATATGTTCCTTGTATCCCTTTTGACTTATAGAAAGGGTCTCGACATGCTAATTGCCCATGGGTGGTTATTGGAAGTGTTGAATTTTTTTTTTTTTGGAAAAGTGACCACTTGGATGTCGGATATCCAAAGTCTCTATACCGAGGTGTTTTGACACATGGTTAGTGTAACATCTCTAAGAGTTAGAATATCTAAATATTTGTAAGGAATTTGTGAAAACGAATAGATACCGTTTTACGTGAAAAGAGCAAAGAGATCATTTTTTCCAATCGAATGAAAAAAATAAGAAATTATATTTTTTTACTAAAAGTTAAGATAATTGCATTTTAGCTTCTCACGCTTAAAAACACGTGGGATGCAAGTGAATATATATTTTGAAAAAAAATTACAGCTAATGACCCAAAAGAATTAAAAATTACAATTTGGCCCGGATCAGGGGTAATTTTATAAATATAAAAAATTACTGTCAAAACAAAGCTCTTGATGAGATGAGTCTGATGGTATATGGCACTGATGCTTAATAATTAAGAATAAAGAAAAATTTAGTGCATGTGTGGGATTGCATATTTTTTTATTATTTTTGGTGAAAACTTCTTGAGGAAGTATTGAAAAGTAAACTAAATTGGTTAATTAAAGTAACCATAATTAGCTAAGATAATTAAGCCATTTAATCACTCTCTTTGCTCCCATTTTCAGATATGATATGCAATATATGGGGATAGAGAATTATTTTAATATTTTTTTTTGGAAAAAACTTAAGAAGTATTTGTTGTTGGCCAAAAATATCAAGATAATTGAAGTCCATGTATATGCTTTTACTTCTCCCATTTTGGACAACTTCAAGAGGCAAGGAAAGAGAGAGAGAAGTCTGCAAATTTTTAAGAAAGAGGGAGAGTGAAACGTGAGAGAAGAGGAAGAAAAAGAAAGAAGAAAGCTTGAAGATTTTAAAGACAAGAATCAAGGTAAGTTTCTTTATGTCTTCAAGCTAGTTTTCATGTGTTTAGCTTGATTTCTTTAAGTGTTTTTCTCCTCTTTTCTAAGTCTAGTTTTTCTACCAAAGTAAAGGAAAAAGAAGGGGAAAGGTTTTAATGTAATAAACTTGGGAAGAGGCATGAACTATATGAGAAAGACATGATTTCATGAGTACAAACAAAGTTGCAAAGAAAATAATTTCTTGCCCTTTATCTATGCATTTCGGCCAAATTAGTAGGGAGAGCTAGAGATGGAATTTGATAATTCTAAGGTCATATTTGGATTCTTCATGAAAAATCACATGGAATAGAGGTATTATTTATCATTTTTGAGCTATGAATGAATTTTTGGTGAATTTTTGAAGAATTAGGGTTTAATTATGTCCAAATTGAGAATTATGAGGAATTTAAATTGTGGGAGTGATCTAATGGCTCCATTTGGATAGGTTATTGATATTAACATGTTATACATGTTGTATAGGTGAAATTATGCCCAACATTGGATTGGGGAACCACTTGAATTCAAGCCAATTACAAGCTAAAGTAAAGGTAGTGATTATGTATATTTATATTAAATCATGTATTTAATGTCTTTGCATTGTTTGCCATGCTTGCTTGGTGATTCGAGACTAGAATGAATGTTATATAATGCTTGGAATGGTTATGGCCATATTGAATTCCTTACTTGAATTACCAAGTTTTATGATGTATGTTGTACATGGCTATGTTAATGTAAGGTGAAGACTTGATAAGGGATTTGATGTATGCTATACATAATTGCCACTAAGGTTTGTCCAAAACCTTACCCCTTTTCCCATGACTCACCATGAATAGGTACAAGAGCTCTAATGGACAAAGGAAAGGAGAAAGAATGAATGTGAATTGTTATTTGTGCCTTACTTTTGTATGAAGTTGTAAAATACCGAATATTATGTTAATATTGTAGAAAATGCATGAGAATTTTCAGTTTTGGATTTTGTGATATGAAGTTATGTTCTACAAGTTTCATGCCAAAATGAGTTCATTTGCATGGGTTTTGGAAAGCAAATTGCAATATATATTGAAATAGAGCATTTTCCAGACATATCTGTTTAGTTCATCTCTATTCTGTACTTAATGTGATGTTAGGTTTCTAGAATTTTTACACCAAATAGATGACATTTCAAGCTTTAAAATGAAACCTTATTCACTCCATTTGGAATCATGTAGAAAAATTTATGATTTTTCAAAATTAAGGCAGAGATGCTGGAATTCACAGAAAGACCAAATAACAGGGGAAATTGGGCGAATTAAACTGTATTAATGGGCCCAATGAATGCGTCTGGAATTATTTTTCTCATGTAAAGGATTTAAATATATTTAAGTGAACACTTGAATCACCTCAAAATAATTTTTTTAGAATTAGTTATGAATTGTCAAATTTGGTAAAAAATCTGAAAAATGCCAAATGAACAGTAACCCGAGAAAAAGAAAAATTATTTTGTAATTTTTGATCTTCTAATGATTCAAGTGCACGAGAAATGATTCTAAATTGCATGTTTTCAAGTATGATTAAGTATAAAAGTAAGTTGTGACAATTGGTGTAAGTAGAGTGACCTGTAGGAGTTGAAATTAGGTCAATTGGAGGTTGAAGCATGAAATTGTGAGCATCGGAAGTCTAGTCGAAAAATCAACAAGGTGCTGAGTTTCTGTCAATAGATGGTGCCGCGGTGCCATAACCGTGGTCATGGCGCTATGTTTCTCAGGTCATTCCAGAAAACTCTCAAGCCGCAGCGCTACAGTGTTGGTCATGGCATCACCCCTCTCTTTTGTCTTCTCGTTCTTGTTTCAGTGCATAAAATGACTTAGAGTGTGACATTAACTTCCTAGGAAGTGTACTTACTGGGAAGCCACTTCCCAAGAATTATACCAAGCGAGCTCTAGAAAGAGATTTGAAAATCAAGATGATAACTCTTTAATATTTTTTATATTTTCTTGGGAAAAATATATTAAAGGACTTGTTGTAACAACCCTCAAATTTTTGTCTTGAACATAGTTCTAAACTGATGAAGAGTATAACTATTGAATTGTACAGTAATGGAAGAGCGGGGATTGGAGGAAAGCCAAAAGGATCAAGAATTTGATGAAAATAAACAGAAGCATCTCGCGTCGTGGTGGGCTATAGTGGCGCCGCGGTGAGAGACTAAAAATTTTGAATTATAAGAAGCAGACTAGGCTTGCGTAGTGTGTAACACCTTAGCCTAAGATCAAATTCCCCATTATGAGACATTATTATAGTCCAATTGTATTATTTTATGTGCTTGAATTGCTTGGGGGACTAAAACAAAAAATTTAATTATCTGTGTTACTATTCATTTGGAAAACTTACATTTCTCTGATTATATAGCTCTAACTACTTCTAAATTAGTGATATATTAAATTAAGATATAGACTTTTCCATACATGCAAACCGCTAAATTTGTAGAACACTACATGATTTCGTACTACTTTTTGAAGCTACCAATACTTATAGTGGAAGTTTCAATTTTTTAAATATTGTCCAGTTATGACACTCAACTTTCGAAATTCACTATAAATCACTCACTTATCCAATTTAAGTATTCTTTAGTTCAATGAAAAGATTATTTCATATACTTTTAAAGCATATAGCTCTATGGAAAACTAACTACCCTGTTTCATGTGAACAATACCTACATTTATTTAGAGTATTTAGAATGAGCATTTCCATTCATAACTTAGCAAGATAAATTTCATGACCTTTTCACATCATTATTCATTGATCTAACTTCATACAAAACATTATGTGAGACTCGTAGAAGCATAACCATGCTAAAATATAGGTTCATAACATATTATATGATTTTATACAAATTGTCAAATTTATACATCATAATTGCTACCACTTGCTCAATAAATATACTCCGCCTCAATCCCCTTAGCCTTGCTTGGATCTTTGACATGTCTTGGCCATATCAAGCTTAGTCATTTGGAAGAGTGAGATTCAAAGAATCTCAATAGTAACTACCTTTCATGAAAGTATATTCTCATATAACACAAGAGATTGTAATAGAAACATCATATATTCAATCAAAATCATTTATGCATAAATATTTTGTAGAAAATTTGGGTAGCATTTCCCCTTGCATTTTGAATATTCTAGGGGTCAAAACCCCCTCAAACAATACAGCTAATAATACCATTTGATCACAAATCATTATTTCAATCAATAGGCAAGTCATTAAAACAATGCAATTATCATGACAATACATAAGTAATAATGGGTAAGTTAACTATCTTTAGGCTTTCCAAACCTTTCCAAACTTCTTGCACACTTCCTTTGGTCTTCTACCACTTCTTAGAATTCTATAGCATCATAAAACAAGGTCATAAACCATTGTTTACATGATCTCAATCACAAAGCGTTCACTTGTTCTAATCTATTTTGGATATAAGGAATTCATTTTTAGGGTCAAAATTATGAAATTCCCACTTCATGCAAACCCTAGGTAGGCTGAAAATTTAGGAAAACTTGAAGAAAATAATTTTCTTCACAATATTTGCAGCTGCTTACATATTTTTACTTACTCATCTATTTTAAGCCTTTACCAAAGTTTATTTGACTTGTGCTTACTTTCTCTCTCTAAACCTTTCATGGATGAAACTTTAAGTGAGAGAGGAGAGAAAATAACTTCATGAAACTAGCTTAAACCACAAAAGATCACAAGTTTAAGACCTTAGATCATTACCTTGCAACTGGAGCTTGCTTCTTTGCCTCCTTGCCCTTCCTTTTTCCTTCAAAATTTTGCTCCCTCTCATACACCTTGGCTTCTGTTTCAGACATGAAATGATGGAAGAAGAGGGCTGAAATTACGTAACTCATCACTTGGAGGAGAGATATGTAATGAAGGAATAGTAACCTTGGCTTAATTAACTATACTTGGTTACTTTTTAAAACCTCTTTTAAAAATTCCTTCCTTATCCCATGCTACAGCCTTGGTCACGCCATTCTCCAAATTTTTTGGCCAAAAATTACTTCTCACATTTTATTGGACCAAAATAATTTTTACCGATTAAATTTACTTATATCGATTAAATATTTTTGTCATATTTTTCATCAAATTGGTAGAGGATTAATCTAAATTCACTTTTGGACTAAAATTATTTTCTTGTCCCAAAATGTATTTGGGTAGTGTCTATTCACTGTCCTTGACACTGCACTATTTTTTCTGCAGTCTAAAATAACCTTTAGTTGGTATACATTGATCTAATAACTTTAATACTTAATATCAAATCATATTGATCTAATTAACTTTCAAACAATATACCATTGGGCCTGACACATTAAGAGCTTCATTTTGATTATAAGTTTTCATATTTATAAAAATATCTTTAACTCATGGTAAATTTATAATTTTTTAAATTTTTGAGTCATCAGTTGTAATTTTCCCCCAAGCCTAATTACACTTTAATTCCATCGCGTCTTTATTCGCCGAGAGACTAAATTGCAAAATATCTTATTCTTTGGAGTTAAAATAAAATTTTCACATTTTATTTTCTAGCATAGAAAATAACCATTTTGCTTAAGTTGGGTCAAAATGCAAATACTAATTATTCTAGGTGCTTTCTCATAATTTTTCCTTGAACACCAATTTTTTAATAATTCTTTTTCATTAGACTTTAAATTAGTCTATCTTTCAACCTAAACTTCCTGGCTGAGGTAGTATTTATAACGTTGCTCTCAGTTCAAAATGGGCTTTCATTCAACTGATATATTGTATATTTTTAAGCTCAAATTTGAAATTATTTTTTGCTAAGGACCTTATGAAGACTTCATTCCAATTTGAGATCAAACATAATTCCTTTTAAGAACCGTATGAGAAATTAATTTCTTTTAAGGACTGAACATGTAACATCACTGTCTCAATTAATTTCCCATCTTTTCATGCGTTTGCATTTTTTCATGTATTAGTTGAATGGAAGCCTGTCTTGAACTACTTCCTAGTTACTACCCATGCAAAATACATACCTGCAAACCAATTCCTAGTTACCCTATCTGGAAATAAAATAAGGTAAATAGATAATAGTGTCTATCCTAAGGTTTATTCTGCATGTTATCTATCCTAACACATGTTATTCAATCAACACATAAATTAAAAAGCATGTGAATAGACAAGAATATAAAGCATGTTATCTACCTTAATCGTGTGATCCAAACAACATTTTGGGAAGGGCCACCAAAATAAATAAAAGGTCATAAAAATATGCACAATCAACCCATATAGGCTTGACTCTCAAAGCTCCCTAGTAGAGTGGCCAAAGCTATCACACACAAAATGTGATGCGGATGACGTTAAAACAAAGAAAAAGAGAAAAAATCGGCTTCCACATGGAGGCTGATTTAAGAGGAGTCACCACCAAAATTTTAAGAAAACATTTGGAAAACCAATAAAATAGAAATGATGGTCTGCATAAAAAGAGTTGAGTTCGGGAGTCGATTGTGCGTGGGGAAGGTATTGGGCACCTCACGACACTTATTCCTAAGAACAATTACCTTAAGTTGATTGCACAAATTAATATGCTTAGAAACAAAGGTCGAAAGGAAAGAAATTTAGGAAACTAAGAAGATTTGGAAAACAAAATAAAGAAAAGAAATTAAGAAAATTTAGAAAATGAGAAGACAAAATTGGAAAATATTTATTTGTTTACATGGATGGATTTGACACAAAATTAGAGTTTAGAGTCTACGTACCCTCCGATAGGGATCAAAGTCCATATAGTTCAGGATAAAAAAGCGTGTCAATGAGTTTGTATTTGTTTAATTATAATTTTGTAATAAAAGAAAGCTAATTGAAAATAATTTATCATTTTATAAACAAAACGATTTTTTGAAATTTGGGTTGGTGTGTTTTAATTTATAAAAGCACTACTACAAATAAACCCTTTTAATGACTGTTATTTTAGGCTTTTTACGTCTGTTTTACATAGGACGTTGAAACTAGAGACATTAAAAGTTCAGCTATTTACGTTTGTTTTGGAACAGTCATCAAAAGGTTCCTTGTGACGTCTGTTTTCTAAAAAAAAATAGACATCAAAAGGAACCCATTTAATGTCTCTTTCCTAGAAAACAGACATCGTAAGCATCAAATATGAGGTCTGTTTTCTGCAAAATAGACGTCAAAGAGAGAGTCTTTAATGTCTATTTTCAAGAAAACAGACGTCAAATATGATTTTTTTTTTATATAATGGCATACATTCTATATTTCTAGACCAATATTTACAGCCAAAATAAAACAGCCAATGCAATTTTTATAACCAAAATAGTAGTAAGAAGGTCACAGCATATTAGTTTTATACAAAATGAAATGTTCCGAGCTACCAATTCAACTTAAACACTACATGTTGTTCCAAACTACCAACCCAACCTAAATATTACCATGTAACAAGAAGAAATTCAAATGCTTTCAAAAAGAAATTCTGACCATATATCCCAAATGTGGTCAATTTCTTCTTGTTGATAGGGATCATTTCTCTTAAAGTGCTGCAAGTTAGAAATTAAGTTAGAAAATCATAACCAATGAGCTAGAAGATCACATATGAAATAAGAAATCATAAGGAAAAACAAAACTAAGTTAGAAGTTATATAATTACCTCATCCAATGAGTCAACAACATCACTAGGAATTATCTCATACATTTCTTTCATTACATAATAGCCACACACTGTGTTCCCTGGTTGGATACGATGCTATGAATCAACCAAAAATAAAAAGATCAAAATCAAAACAGTTAGACTAACATCCTTTAAACTTAGGTTAAATCTATTTACCTTTGGGTATTTCCATTCCGTTTTTTTATGTTGTGTTGTGTGTTTCCCACCCCTATAATGGTATGTCTTCAAGGATCTATCATCAAATACATGGAAGAAATCAAATTACAGAATAATAACATTACATGTTATCACAAACCAATTTTTTACACAAATATATACTCACAATTCAATTACATCACTGAAATCTTTGGGTGCCCTCTTTTTTACTTTCTTCTTTTTACATGGATCATCCTCATCATCCTCCTTTTTCCTAAAGGAGTCAAACCAGTAGGCAGTGGATTGCTCAGGGCATACCACACACAAAGTCCAATGGCGACTGAAATATATTAATGATAATATCATATCAATTCCACAAAGTCTAATCACAACTACTAATTTTTCTATGATTTTGAAAGTTGTTACCCATAATGAACCGGTGCCAACCAACATGGCTTATGGGTTTCTGCAATAGTATTTCCAATGTATTTCGATCTATCATCTTCTTCATTCATCTTACTTTGAATATAATATGGACATAGAAATCCAAATCGATCATTTCTTCTTGTCTGGGCACAAAATCGGTTGAGACACCTATAAGAGAAATAAAACAAACATAAATGCATATAAATGTAAATACCTAGAAATGCACATAAATGAAGAGATGCATGGAAAAGAAAATAAACTTACAAGACACCAAGTTGTATAATGGATATATCCAACTCTTGCATGTTTATGAAGTCTTCAACATCATTTTTGAAAATATTTAACTTATACTTTACAGATCCCACAATCCCAAGAGGAACTTTAATGGAAATAGGATAATTAAATTGTGAAAATTCTCTTTTGAACCGTGACAATGATACCATTTCTTTTACAGCATGTGAATCTTCTTGGGATTGAGATTGGGGCATTGAATGAATCAAACCCTTCCCTTTGCCACTTCCCTGATTAAGTAAATGACAATAAATTATAATCACAAACTATATCAATATTAGAAAACAAGAGACTTATAAGGTTTTTCATATCTGAGGCTTAGCTAAATTGACAAGTCTTTTCAACCACAAAATATAATTCCCAGGGGCTTGGGCTACTGTTGCAACCTCATCACTTGGGAATGGCACAATTGCATGAGGTTCAATCACATTTTCAATTGACACTTTTACTTGATCATCTTGTATTTGTAGATGGTGCAGGGTTGATCCATTTGCATAAACTCGGCCTTGAGCCACAATGCGTGTCTTGTGGGGACATCTAATAATAGATCACATGCCTCTCCCTTATTTAGCACATTGTCTAAGAATTCAAAATCTGAAATTCACATCTTATCATTGCACTCATCATCTATTCTCTCTACATTTCTTTTACAAAGTACCGCATATATTAATTTTTACTAACGTAGGAGATCAAATTAGTTGTCTTTCCATTTTTTTTAGATTAATTCAATTTTCACCGTGTGTGTATATAGATATTTGAATGAAACATCATCTTTATCTGTATATTTTAATAACAAATAGAATTTAATTGTCTATTAAAATATCTCCGCCTAGTGTCGAGCAGCTAAGAGCATCCTAATTTGTGGCAACAATTTTTGGTTGCTCTAATATTTACTACTTGTGATTCTATTTAATAGAAATTGAAATTAATATGCCTCGTGTGTGTGTGTGTGTGTGGACAGACACACATACCGTTGAAGTTTTTCTTCAAATAAATTATGCCAAGTGAGTCATGGACTACTCATGGAGCACTTAGTAATGATTATAAATTACATTAATTATATTCAAAGGACAATTATATATATTTTTCTTCATTAACAAACAAATACTACAATCACAATATGCTTTTTTCTCTTACCTCTCGCTTTTCTGGTATATAAAAAAGAATTCCTAAAGCAGCTTTCCATTAGAGTACGTCATCCTAAAAGACATATGAATCCTTGGTCTAATAAATTAGTAAATGCTTTTCAAATCTTCAATATCAAATACAAAATCTGCAAGCTGCACTACTAACAAGCCATGACCAGACTCACTCCTTAATTTCATAAATTGCATGGAAGAGCATCTAATTACAATCAATTTCTCCAATAGTGCCTAATTTATCATCTAAGAAATTAGAACTCCATGTATGAATTTCCAAGTTAAGTTTCTATAAGACGCATCCTCCATTCTTCTGACAAAGTTCATGTATAAAAAATGCTCCCCGTAATTAGTACTAACAAAGCATATATAAACTGGAGATAAAAGGGGAAAGAAAGAGGGAGAAAGTGGAAAACAAAATTAAGCAAGGACAATTAGTTTTTAAATTTTATTGTGCTGAGTATTGACTGATGTGGAATAGTAAAAGAACAAAAATGCTGTTACTATGTATTGTTTGCTTTTGGTGTTTATCTGAAATGCATGCAAATTAAACTACCAAGGGAACAACCAGGGTAGTGATTTTGACGTTTCTCTGGTTTTCCTTTTCATGCTTTCTGCAATGTGCTATGCAAAAATAGATGGAAGCAAACCAAGAACATGAGGGAGTGGAACAAATATAAACCAAGATAAGCCACCTTTACATAATCTGAACTCCTGCTGTTGATGTTTTCACAAACCCCCTGATTACCCCAATGACTTGCCATTCCTCTCCATACTCAGCAACCTCTGTTTGGAACAAATATAAATCAACCCACAGGCACAGCCAAACAATAATTCATATAATTGAATATCAAAGCATTGGAACGTTTGTTTCAATTCAAAAGTATGAAACTACAAAAATATGGTCACCTTGAATTAGAAGTTTCTAAGAGTGCAATTTTCAGCTTGTGATTTTATCTGTAACTGAAGCAATAATATGCAAATTCATTGTAACATTGTTATCTATGATTGGATTTGTCACTTTGTCTTATCTATGTAAGTTCGCGTAATGTCTTCATAATATCTAAAATTTGCCAAAAGTGGAGGAATAATTCGTGGATGGAAACCGTATAGGTTCAAAAGTTGTCTCGTGGCCCCACTCACTCATTTTATAAGGTTTTGGTTAACCTCATCTCATTAACTGCATAAATTGTTCTATTTTTGAGAGTATCGAAGGCTATTTACTATGACTTTTGAAGCTACTTATTCCAGAACCATTTGCCTTATTTCGTTAATAGTTTTGTCAGCAGTTAAGAATGATTCTGGTTTTTTATTGCTGTCTAAGAATCCAAGGAGTGCCGTGAAGCAAAGCACAGGATAAAGCAAAGCACAATTTATTTTAGGAACCAAATCTTCAAATGGAAATATACTACAAACCAAATCCCAATCTCATGAAATAATTTGTACCTTTACTATTTTTCTTCTGAGAGGCGAAGCGGCACCGAGAAGGGTTGAAGAATGATGTTACAATCGGTGGCAAGAGGGATTGGCGAGCACAATGGAGTGGAGGAGTAAGAGTTAAACAAGAGAAGCTAAACAAAAGGGAGAAGAGCAATCAGCAAGTCTGAGAACGATGAATATGGTGAGATGGAGAAGAGCGATGACTGAAGCCTGAGAAAGGTTGAGCAAAGACTGATTGGCAAGTGAGACCGATTTCAGCTGAGATGGGGATTGTTGACGAGGGCTGAGTGGCAACTCAAATGGGAGGGGGTTGCCAGAGTTCAGTATCGCGCGAAACAAAAGGAAATTTTGCGCCAAAAATTGAAATTTTTTAAAAAATAAATTAAAAATGATATTTAACGTCTATTTTTTTCTTTTGAGAAAAACTGACGTTACATATTTTATACATTGATAGCATAATATAAATTGAAAGCATAATATTAATATTAAAATTAAAATTAAATAAATTGAAACATATTTTAAAAATCAATAAATTGAAAGCGTAATAAATTGAAAGCATAATATTAATATTAAAATAAAAATTAAATGATTGAAGCCTATTTTAAAAATCAATTTAATTATTTTTTATTAAAATAAAATAATTTATCTAATAAAAATAATTTTATAACTTAAATATTTTTAAAAAAATATTTTTAATTAATGAAATTAATTAAAATTAATTTAAAAAATAAATTTTTAACAAGGAATATAGATCTCACTAAATTTTTCACTATTTATATTAATATGAAGAGGAATAAAAAATGTCTCTCTATTCTAATTTTTCATTATGAGGGAGTGTTTAACGTCTGTTTTTAGACATTTTGGGAAAAACAGACATTACAGATTTTACAAATTAAAACCATAATAATAAAAATAATTATTTGCAATGTCTGTTTTTAAAAACAGTCATGATAGATAATTTTAGACGTCTGTTTTTTATAAAACAGATGTCTATAATGCGTAACATGCTTCCTCTTATTACAAAAATGCCACCGGTCATCTAGTAATGTCTGTTATTTTTTTAACAGATGTAAATAATAGATATAAAAAGGTTATTTTGTAGTAGTGAAGATAATTTAATTTCACTTACTTACTCTTATTTTTATATAATTTTTAAAATATTTTTTATTTTCGTCTTTTGAAAAAATATTTTTTGTATTTTTTTGGAAATTATTTTTCTTAATTTTCATTTATTTTATAAAAATAAAACCCATCTACCTACTGCAGAGCCGTTGTCATACCCAATAGGACGATTCCTTAGTACCAATCGAAGTTCTAAAAACCTTCATAGTATAAAGATTTTATTATATATTTTAAATCAACAATTTAGAAAGCATTATTATTTTCATTTATTTAAAACATTTTGAATTCTTTTCCTTTTTAAAACAAACACTTTAAAAATAGTTGTTATTTATTTTTATAAACTTATGTCACACAGTTTGACCAAAGTGTTTACGTGGACTCGCCATCTCACGCGGCAATGTGGTTAACCAAAATACTTGCAGATGTTTAAAAAACTTATGTGAATGGCTATTTACTAAGTGGTTTACAAACATTTTTTTGAAAAATTATATGGAAATTTAAACAAATAAATGTTGGAACTTACAAATATGAGAGTAAATTGATCAACATACTCATGGGGTCCCGTTAACTCACATGGCATGTGGTCACTCTTAGTTTCTGTAGAGGTTCAAAAACCTTTGTGGCAACTCCAATAAATAAATATAAATGTATAAAAGAAATTTAAAGTCATACACAAATTTGTTCATGTGTGTGCCGGTGTGTATGCTTAAGTAATAATTTATTCCGCATAAAAATTTCAAGGAATAGAGAGAGAAAAAGAATCCAACTACTTTTCACTTTCAACTGCTCTTCACTTTGCTGTCTCCTTCTTACTCTGATAGAGATGATTTAATCTTTCTAAAACTTGACTTGACGCTCCAATGATACTCAAAAGAAATATTAAGAGGAAGAATTAGAATTTATCTTAAAAGCATTTGAACCAAGATAAAAATGATGTTTCTTTACAAGTAAAACAAAGCCAACGTTATTTAAGGAGTCTAAGCTAATATTCTAGCACAAGATAATGAGCACACATTATACTTTCATTCCCCAAAATAGGAATCAACTTGTGCAGCAAATGAAGTTAAGTTTCCAAATGACAAATTTTGAATATGTGGAGCTATTCCTTAAAGCCAATAGCATTACTCAAACCAAACCTTGAAGTCAACTTTGCCCAATCATAACTCCATGTAAGTATTAGTTAAAATAGCCCATCCAAAATCTAAATCACTCACCCTTCAAGTGACAGTTACAACTATTTACTATTAGTATAGCTGTTTAATCAATTTCTTCATTGATTTTTATTCTTTGGCCAAAAATAAAGATAAAAATAATAATACACAAAGCCTTCCTTCCAAAATAACATAAATTCATTTAATCATACATCAACTCAACCTAAAAAGGAAAAAAATTATAACTGCTTTGAAACAGCAATTATACGTGCCACCTAACCAAGCTTTAGAAAGGGGAAAAAATCATGAGCATATAGTTCAATTAAGAGCTATAAATAGAGACATGATAGATGCAGTGCCGAAAGCAACTTTCTTATGCCGAACTAAAGTCAAAATGGGTACTTCCTACTTAAATCAATCTTCATGCTGCAGCAGCATAAAAAATAAACATTTCATATAAAACCAAAGCATAAGGGATCATGTCTCAAGTTAAATTACTAACCATGTATTTTCTAACAACAAAGATGACTTTATAATGCATATTCAAGGCCAATGAATGTATGTTTTTAGCTTGGTCAAGTTGTAAGGTGCTGTGAGTAAAGATTAGTCTCGATAATGGCAAGTTAGCTTGGTGGTTCAAATGTTATTGCATTAAGAATCTAAAACAGACTAAAAGGTAAAGGGATCTTATTCAGAAACTTGTGCCCAGAAAATTCCTCTTCCTAAACAAACAAACCCCTCATAAACATTTTCTCATACATTTGGCATGCAAACTTTAAAGTAAAACTGAGCAGCTAGACTTCTCATGAAGACTAGATGTAAAATTAAGGTAGGCATCACACTTGATAGAAGAAACTTGCAACAAGCATACATAGACATAATCTTAGCCCAAGCTAAAGAAAAGCCTTCATGCTCAGCCACGTCAGACATGAATTTCCAAAACATCTCAAAATAGATGTAAATGAGAAGGGAAGATATGTGTGAAATTTTTACCTATCTGCATGAAGATGAACTGAGAGATTCCAACATGTTCACATCAGTGGCTCCTCCTTTTATCCCTCTTGGCCCTTCTCACTTTCCCTTAAAACGTTTCTTTTTTTAAGCTCGCTCCTTTTTTCCTCCACCCCTCTCCTTCTCTTGCCTCCTGTGTTTTTCATTTCATCTCCTCTCCTTACAATCTGAAGTCTCATACCTTGGGTGAAGCGGTCAATTGAGAAATCAAATCAAACCTTCCTCTTTTGCACTACCAATCATTGATAGAATATGTGAGATTTTCAGATGATATTCCTTTCTCGCGTCTTTGCCCCTCTGCATCATTGTCTTTGTGTAACGCTTCCTCCTTATAGTTTGATGTTAACAATAGAATCAATGTCGATAATAGGAGGGAAGGAGAGAGGTCGATGCTGACAATAGAAGGGAAGGAGATACGAGGCCATTGTTGCTTATTTCCCTTTTCTCTCTTCAATCACTATGGTTTTCTCGTTCCTTCCTTTATTGCTATACTTCAATGACATCAAAGAGGAAATATGGCATTGATATTAGGGGAGGGTCAACCGCTGAAAATTTCAGTGTTTTACATCTTCTTATTTTTGAATTAGATTTTTTTAACTTAAGTTATTTTATTTGATAAAAGAGATAAAAAAAAAAAGAAAGTTAGGCAAACAACTTTAGTTGAAATTTAAACGTAGAAAATCATATACTAAATTGAAAATCTAAAGAGGATTTTTTTTCTATTTAAAAGCAATTTAATTTAATTTTTTTGAAAGAGCAAGCTTGAGATATTTTGAAAATGAGATTTTCCTCACAAAAGTGAAATTTGCTAGATAAAAGGAAATCCAAAGAGAATTCTCTTTTTTCTTTTTCTTTTTTTTTGTTTCTACTTTATTTTGAAAATCTTAAAAGAAAGGGATTGGATTCTGAAAGTGATTTTTTTTTTAATTTCAGAAAATTTGCATTAAAACTTAAATTAAAAAAATTTATGTACCTTTTCAATTTTTTTCAATTTTTGTAATTTTATATAAAAAGTTCGAACAAAACACAGTGTTCACAAGGATTAGGGAAAATGATTAATGAATCTATTTAACTTGACCACGAAAACTATTTAAGATGCAATTGATCACACATACATTAAATCTAGCTTGATTGATCTACACAAAATTAATGCATGATTACTTGTTTAAACTAATTAAACTCATTAATTAATATGCAAATTGTATTAATTAACTTATTTAAAATTAGGGTTATTAATCACCTAAAGATTAATTAAGTAATTAACTAAATTACCTAACTAATACACATACTAAGCTAAATCATGCATAATTAACCACATAACATAATCTAACCTACTATGATTAGGAAATTAATAACAAAATTTCTAGCCACTGAAACAGCATAAAATTGAGCTAATAAACATATCAAATCATGCTTAGAAACCATCCAAACCATATTACAATCCATAACAAAGGTCTATGATAACAATAGTCACAATCTCATATAAAAAATCTACCTAACCATATATAGAATAAACTCTTAATGCAAGATCATAACCAATGTTAACAATATCCAATCCAAACTCTAATCTAACATCAATCTAACCATAGAACCAACACTAGATTCAAGAAAGGAAAAAACACTAAGTAAGATGTAAGAAACACTTCCCAAATCAAACTTGAAGCCCTTGAACTCTAGTTCCTTCACTATAACAAAAAAAAAAGGAATAGTTGGTGTTTATTTTTTGCTTTTATTGGCGTTTCAAAAATGTCAACTATTCTAGCATTGATAAAAAGGGTAAGCTTTAATTGGCGTTTTACAAACGCCAACTAAAGTAGTACTTTAGCTGGCATTTATACAATAAGCACCAACATTTCTTTGTTTTTTAAAAAAAAAAAGGTTTTGATTGGTATTTATTTAAAATAAACACCAATAAAAGCCATCATTTTTCAAAATAAAAAAAATTGTATATATATATATAATTCTATTGAATCTATAGACAAAATATATTACATTAAAAAATATACATTCTAACAATTCAATTACAATTCAAAAATAAATATACAATTCAACTTATAGTACACCAATATCAATTTCTAATAAAAAATCTCCTCCTTACATATTTGTTTTTCTTCTCAAAAAACTGAAGGATTGTATCAAATCAAAATGTTTATTACATACATATCCCAGCACTAGATTTTAATTTGCTTTCTTGGCGTAGTCTAGAATTTTTCCTGCTTCTTGTATATCTCCACCAATTTTAGCCCTACATTCCCACACATGACTTTTAGAACCCAAAACAAAAATATACTTAGTCAATTGAAATATTTGGACTGATTGTTAATTAACTCACTTAATGAAATGAGTCACACACTAGCAAATAAGTTATCAAATAACTTTTAAAGTTAGATAGCAAAATATCCAAAATAGCATTTTCTCTACCTCACTTCTTTATATCCTTCCATTTAGAATTTTTTTAGATCATAGTAGAACTACCTATGGCTCTTCACTTAACTATTTAAGTTGTTAAGATTGAGCAATCTTTGACAAGTATAGAGGATACTTGATAGTGATAAAGTGAAAAGTTCAAAACAATATGAGTGAAAGCATGAGCTTAAAAGATGCATATACATGTAGGTACTTACCTGTCACATTAGCCATAGATTCCAAGCTTCTTGCCTCAATTCTCCGGTACTTTGAAGAGCTACAAGGTAATTTGACATAAACTTCTTTCAAAATATGTCTTTCTATTCTACTTAACTCTATCTTCAAGTCTGCATATTTCAGTTGATGGAAGAAGAAATTAAACAAATTTCAACTAAAAGACTACCATTGAACAAGAAGAATAGGAGTTAAACTTGAGAAATGTGATTCTTTTACTTTTCCCTTTTTCCTTGTTGTAAGGACATCATACTACTAGATAGCCAACGAAAAAAAGAAACAACATAGCATTAGAAAGTATAAAAAACCATTAGTAATGTGATCCAACCTTAAGGGAAGATAAGAGTGTGCAATAGAAGAATTTGATGCTACATTAAACTTCTTATTCATCAAAAGATCTACTAGCCAACTCAATCTTTGGTAAAAGAAAGGAAGAAAGGTAACCTTAGTGTGTAGAACAATTGAATAACTAATACTAATAGTGAGCTAAAGAATGCAATCACCAAAAGACATAGCAAAAAGTACATATATATACACTCCTTTTCATTAGCACAACCCAAACATTGCTTCAGACATCACTAAGTGTATCACTCATATTTAGTGCAAATAAAAGAATGAATTAGAAGGAAGACATTAACCTTTCCATCCAATGCTTCAACAACACCATGAGCTTTTTCCCCCCAAATGCTCTTGATAAGCTCTTGGATTGTAAGAGTGAAAAAATTGTAGTATGAATCTCTTACAAGCAAACTTCAAATCAGTTTAAAAAAAAATACTCTCAAAGAAAGAAAGTTTACTAGTTGCAGCATACAAAGCCCATCATTTATGAAAGTCAAGAAAATGATCCTGTAGACAGAACAAATGCATCAGGTTATCTAGCATAGTTGTTAATGAGTTTAAGATCAAAAGTAAATAAAAGATTTACTTATTCGCTAAAAGATCAAAAGTTTGGAAAATTAGCATGCTTATTGCTAAATGTTTGGCAAACTGACGTGACTTACCATCTTAAGATGATAAATGTTGAAACTGTGGGTAGAATTAGTTGAGAGATGACTGAGAAGGATGGCCTAATCAACAATATGTCTCAAAAGTGTTCAAAACACTGAGACAAGCGACTGATTTTGCCATTGTGCATCCAAAATGTAGAGACGGCTAGACTCATGAACTTCACCAATGATTTGCTTTGTTTAATCATACCAAATGAGACAATAATTCAGGATTAGTGTAAGTTTATTAACATAGATGAGATTAAAAGAAAAATCAGGCAAGAAGAAAGAAGTTGAACTCACAACCAATGACAAGTTGAGCTCCAAGCATCAACCATTTTCTTCTCACATCCCTAATCACTAAGAAGAAACAAAATTAGTACCATACATTTTCTTTTATAATAGAAGACAATAATAGCATTTCTCTCATGTCTCGGAAACAAAACTAAATGCTAGATAGGTTATATTATTAACTAGAAATTTGTTTCATCTTTGAAAGTGCAGTAAATATGTTGGTGAACCAAGCAAACCAAGCATGAGGCTTCTCAACCACAATTGTTTAGAGTGGGTGAGAAGCTTGATGCATGGGTACTAAATTCTAATATTGTTGAAATGATTAATGGCCAAATAGATTGTATATCTCTAAGCTAATTAACTTAATTATACTGTAGATAATCACCAAAGAACAACACTAAGGCACATTCCAAAATGGAAAAAAATGATTTAGGAACTAGAGGTACATTAGAGCATAGTTTAGGATGTTAGCAAGGCTGACTTCCCAAGAGGGGGGGTGAATTGAGAAGATTGAAATTTTTCTGCACAAAGTGAAGAAGGTGAAGATATCACAGTGTAATGAAAATAACGAGTAAAACAGAGCAAGCTGATAAGTAAGGATAAGGAGAGGAAGACTCAGTGATTTATCCTGATTCGGTCTGTTCACTTGACCTACGTCCAGTCCCCAAGACAACTCTTGAGATTTATCTACTATACAGCAAGAATTTCAACGGGCTTCTTGCTAATGCCACAGTACACGAGTATGCTTTGTTTCTGAGCTCTCTCAAACTCTCTAAGCACTTTCTCTATGTGCTTCCCAATTCCCTTGTGAATTCCCCTCACAAGTAAATCTATATTCCAGATGAAGAGTAGATTGTTTACAAAGTTGTAACTCTCTTGAATAGAGTAGATATGAAGGTTAAAGTACATATAATGAAGTTTGAGAGGGTAAAAGCTTTTTGAGAAGAAGATTCAGCAGAAATTCTGTATATACAAGTTTGATTCGTTACCCATAACTTCAAATGATGTTATATTTATAGTTTTAGGTCTCAAATATCCGTTAGAGACTACATTTATCCGTTGGGAAAGTTATCCAACGGTTACTCTGAAAAACTATCCGTTTACCAACCGTATTTAATGTTTCTGACACACTGAAATTCGAATTTTGGTTGCTCAACAGACGAATTTTGAAGGAACTGAAGGTTAAAGCTTCCAACGTTAAAATATGAAGTTCGTCTGTCCATAGAATGAAATTCGAATTTTGAAACTTATAAAATATTTTCACAATGTGACATACGAATTTTCAAGAAGTTTTTCTGTAAATTGTGAACAGTGTTTTCAATTTTCTACAGTACCCTTGAAATTCGAATTTTGGATGCTCAAAATTCATCTGTCCATTGAACGTTCAAAGAGGCACAGTAGATCACTTTCTTCGAAATTCAAATTTTGACAGAGTGAAATTTGTCTGTCAGAGACCAGTTTTGAAACTTAATTTATTCTTGATCTCAGATGAACTTTAACATTGTTTCAGATGAATTTCTTCTATTTTCTCAAGTTGTGTTTTGTCTGAAATTCGAATTTTGAAAGAGTGAAATTCGTTTGTCTCAAAGAAGCTCCTTTCAGACTTATATGAAAATTCGAATGTTGCAAAGTCAAAGTTCGTCTGTCAGAGACCGGTTTTGAAACTTAATTTATTCTTGATCTCAGATGAACTTTAACATTGTTTCAGATGAATTTCTTCTGTTTTCACAAATTGCATTTCGTCTGAAATTCGAATTTTGACTTTGAGAAGTTCGTCTGTCACTGAAAAGGCTTCTCAGACTTGATGAAAATTCAAATTTTGGATGATCAAAATTCATCTGACAGAGAGACATCTCTTCAGACTTATTCAGTTTTAGCTTGAAATTCGAATTTCTAAAGGCAAAGTTTGAATTTCCAACATGACAGTTCAGTTTAAACTTTCAAACTTCGTCTGTTTGTGGGTATTTTTCAAGTAAGTCAAGATTTAACGTAAAATCAAGGTTTGAAAATATCTTTTCTTCAAATCAAAATCTTTTACCCAATCATGACAAAAACTAAAGATCCTATAAAAGATCTAGCAGCAAATACTCTTCAAATTCTTCACTTGAAGCACTTTGATCTCCTTTGATATCTTCAATCCAAGCTCTTGGATGTTGATTTGGAATCATCAAAACTTCTTGATTCAACATAGGATTGTTATCAACTCTATTAAATAGCATATCATATGCATATAATTTTCATAATAGCAACTTATATGGCTGTTGCCAGCACTATGATATTCCTTTGCGTTTAGAAATATTTTGGGTATTGCCATTCAACCTTCTCTTGTAAACATGTAGCTTATGTTGTTCCATTCAACTGCCTTTTTTTCTATTCATATAGAATTGTTATCAAATTAGAAAGCCATCATTGATTATCAGTAATATTTATTATGCAGAATTTATCAGCAATATATATTAATTTGTTTGGTATGTTCAACATGGCCATAACTAGCCCATTTGTATATACTTTCGTGATTGTACTCATTATTTTCCTAGAAATCACAGCACCGGTAATCTCCCCTATCCCTTGCTCCAGGTAAACTTTTCGTTTCTCTACTGTCTCTCCAACCTTCATGCTTCACATTTACTCTTTTTTATTTCCCTTCAACATTTTTAAACGGTATTATCTTTAGAGATTACATAACTGGCATAGAGAGAATTTTTTTCCCTTCAGAACCAAAAAAATAAAGGTAGTTAATTAATACAAAGTTAATAACAATCCTTAACTATGTTAATCTTATTGTGAGGCATGTTTGAATTCCAATTACTTAATCAATCCATCTTCACATTGAAAAGGAGAAAAAAAAACTCACACACACAAATTCAAGAACTTACCATAATAGCAACTAGTGACGATGGCAAAATTAGCTGCATAGCTAGCAGACACGTTCACAAGACTAACAATTTTCCTATGCTTTGAGACTAACCTAGTTCTAGCACCAGTAACCCCTGCTCCTAGAAAATCCTAATGATAATTAACCCACAACAATGAGTATCAATAGTCTCATTGCTTCGTGAAAGTTTTTAAACAGACAATTTTTATAGGCAAAATTCTGGCCCTGAACTTGAACCAGTTAAAAAAAAAACTACATCTCTAGTAAAAAATTAAGTAAATAAAATTCATGTATGTAAGAGGCATAAGAATCCAATAAAATCTAGATCTTAGATGAGAAAATGAGTAGAGATACCTGCTATGAGTGCTGGGATAAATATGTGCTTCTTCCAATCATAAGATGATGATATTGGAGAAGGCGAAGAAGATGCATCTTGTCCATATGGGGCTTGTCGATCACCCATATCTAAGCGTGTCTTCAAGAGCACCAAACTCTCTTGCCAAGGCCACCAATTGTCATTGAAGTTCTGGTTATCGATTGCCGTTACGGCCATCACAACCCAACACAAAATGAGGACGAGGTAGAAGATGGAGCTCGAGGTTGTTGAATGGGAAGGGAGATGCGAGAGATGGATTTCACACATAGGTGTCTAGGGTTTGCATAGATTTGAGAGAGAGATGTAAGAGATAAACTAGTTGATGAGGCTAGACCAGGTTAGATGCGAATGAGGCAACGAGATTGATGATGGAAATAGAGAGACTAACCCGAGAGGAACAAGTTGAGAGGTGTTGGGGCAGACGAGGGAGAAGGCTAAGAATGAAATGATTAGGAACCCTACTATGAATATGAGGGAACAAATGGGTTTGGAAAAAAAAAACAAAAGTCGGTGTTTATGGTATAAACGCCAACTAAGTAAATGATTCCTTTGTGTTTGTCACTATAAATGCCAACTTTATGTAAGAGCAAAGTTTGCGCTTATCTGCAAATGCCAACTTTAATAATTTAAAGTTGGCATTTATAAAATAAATGCCATCTTTACTTCCTGCGTCTGATTTTAGTTGTCGTTTTCAAAACAAACGCTAACTATTAGGCGGCAATAAAAGCTAAATCTGGTGTAGTGCTTGCTTCTGGCCTAATTCCATAATCATTACCACGCCATGCACTCCTCCATAAAGTTGTGGAATCCACCAATATCTTGAAAGCAACCCATAGCCATGATGAGAAGAAGGTAGAAAATAGAGGTTTTATAAAAAAATAGTGATAGAGAATAGAGGAATTGAAGTGTATATGGTATGGGTATGTGTAAGGGTAAAAGAGAATGAAGGAAAATATGGGGAAAAAATGAGAAAATAGAAGAGAAAGGAGAAGGAGAAGGAGAAGAATGAAAATGGAGAGGTGAGCATGAAAGAGCGAGAGGGAGGTGGTGTCTTTGGCAAGCTTTACTACCTAGGTTTTAGGAAGATAAATGGTGTGAACTTGTGCTTGGTAAGCAAGACAAGAAATGGAGGGCTAGGATTGAATGGGTTAGATGATTGGGGTTAAGGTTTAACTAGGGTAGAATGACACTAGGGTAAAGTCAAATGACCATAGTAAAGAATGGAGGATCAAGATTAGATTGGAAGAATGGATATGGTTTAGATGAAAGGAAGGGCAAAATAATTAAGAATTAAAAGTGCAAAGAAAGAAATGAGAACCAATATGAAAATAGAAAAATAAGAAAATGCCAAAATAGTTTGATTTTTCTTGACTTGATGTTCTTCAAATGCCCTCTAGTTTGTTCACATGCTTCCTATTGGTTATAATGGGAACACAAGGATTAACACCTTAACGTTTTAGTCAAACCCTTAACAAAAAAGGAATGGTGTAAATTAGCATGATTTTTGTATTAGAGATGTGAAAAAGAGATATAGAATGGACCATGAACATTGTGAAAAGGTTTGAAGTTGCGAAAAAAAAAATCAATGGTAGGGGATTGGGAGATCCCAAGCTTGGTAATAGTTGTATATCGTGTCATCTAGCAGTATTTGGAATGGCACAATGAAAGCATGGAGGCCATAAATTCCTTAATGGAATTGAAATGGTGAAGGTGAAGCTAGATATTAGTAAGTCACCTTGGGAAAAAGAAGGAGAGAAGGAGAAGGAAACTCCTACAAGAAGGTATGAGATTCACAAGACGAAATTGTATTCAAGAGTATGAGGGATCAAAGGGTGTAGTATGAATTGAATTGAGGTGTATGTTGAGAAAAGGCATTGGAAATTAAGATACTCATTCAATCAAACTATTAAAGCATCTTATTTTGAATGTGGTGGCTATAACATAATAAACATTATTGATCATATCTTAGGGTGAGGACTTACCTATAACAGATTACTTAGCCTCAAGGGAAGATGGGTATCTGACGAAATATTATTACAATGATAACTCAATGTAGATGTATGATTTGAGATGTAAATGTAGATTGATACAATAAGGGATAAAAAGTTTTAACCATTTTGGTGAACATAATACTAACAGAGTATGCTATTATAATAACAAATGGGGTGAGCTTGCGGAAGACATGAAGTATTAAGGGGCTTAAGAGGAATGGAGCAAAATGAGAGTTTTCGTAATCAGTGAGGACTGCAAGATTGAAGGTGATCCCTTCCCCAAGAGGAATTCATGGGTAATGATTGTGAAAGAATCTTATGTTTGTGATATTGCAAAACAAAGGGGTATTAATGACTCATGGAACTTAGGTATCACAGAAAGGCGAGCACTTTGACTAACAAGGAATTTTAAACATGCTATGAATTTAAGGTGTTGAAATGGAGTAGATAATGCTCATTGACAAAAACCAGTAATTGGTTCTTACTTTGGAGTTAAGATCTTCACAAAATGGATAGGTCCCATAAGGAGGGATAATGAGCTATGCTAAGAGGGCAAGTTAGAAGGAAATTCCCTTGACTACTAAGTGGGCATGTGTATGATGGTAGGTAAAGTCCATTAAAGGACAAGTGTGGTAATAGGACAAAACATGTGTTACATCTTACATTTAAGGCATTTCCCATGAAAACTACTTACTTTTAATTTCTAAAAATGGTCTTTGAAAGTTTGAACCAACTAAAAACTTAAAATTGTATAAAACTGTTTTCGATGGTTTATAGAATATTGCACAACAATTTTTCAAAAATCATAACTAAATGTAGAAAACTCATTTCTTAGTGTTCCAAGTTTTTTGAAATCAAGCACATCTTGAATTTTAAGGGAAAAATAAGAAACTGGAAACTGAATGCACATATTCATACATTTTATTGAGTAAATAGTACTATTCATTTTGGCATCTTTTTTTCTGTCTAAAAACTGAATCTTAAATTTGAAAATTTATTTCTCTTAACATACAAAGTCATTTGGTGCATACTTAGCATTATTAGAAATCTTTATATGTCTAATTTTTAATCATATTTTTCTTATACATTTATTTTAATTGTACTGGTCAGAGCATCAAAATAAACTATCAAAGGTCAGATATGACTAGCACTAGAGCAGTCCTAGAAAATCATGCATAACTACCATTGTACAAATTCAAATACAACCAAATCAGTGCCTATTTTTGAGACATAGATCTATCATGCATATAAACGACAAAATTTATGGATGTATATTCAAATTTATACAGTGCATCAAAACAAATAGCCAAAAATAGAGCAATTCAGTTTCAATACTTCAATCTTCTTCTTCCATCCTCTTTGCTAAATTCTTTCCTTTAGTATTACTTGGCCCTATTATTGGGAAACATGGGGTGAGATAGGGGATATCTCAGTGGCAACATAACTCAAACTTATCACATTAGCTTGAACTTTACAAAAATATTGCATAATCACAATACTTTCATAACATACTTTTGGAAAATAATCAAAATAATAAGTTGTAGTAGAATTTTCAGTAGCATAATGGCTTAGTAAATGGATATCCTGAGGCTTAACCCTTAACTTAAAATGGTCAAACCAATCATAAAAAGTAGCCAAACATCACAGCAACATTTTTTAAAACATAAGATCAATGTATAAATGTAAAAACTTAAAGTAAGAATTACTACCTTAGAGCTTTAATCCCTTAACTTGGATTCTCTTTTTCTTGAATCACTCCTTTGACTTGATTAGAGTATATCAGTATCATTAAACTTTACTTAATAATTTAATATCATAATATAAATTCAACTCAATTATGAACCACAAATTCTTCCCTCAAAATTGTGTCTTAACCCAAAATGAGGAAGAAGAGGGAGGAAGAAAATGGCTTAAACTCTAACTTATTTTAAACTAAATAAATAAAAAAAAAATCTAGAAGAGATTTAAAGTAGAAACTTATCTTAGAAGACCTCCTCTTGCCTTCCCTTTTCTTCCTCCTTCCCTTCCTTCTTCTTTCTTCGTTTTCTTATCCCACTCTTGGCTCACACTTTCTTCCTTTCACTCTCACACTCTCTCTCTCTTCCATTCATCTATTGGTGTGTATGTGTGTGAATGAGCAAAGGCAAAGGGAATTTTTGGGGGGGGGGTATTTATAGAAAAAGTTGGAAATTGTAGACTATTAGATTAGGATTTAATCCAAGAGTTCATAATTATTCTTACATTATTTATATCAATTTCCCATTATGCTCCTAGATATTTATAAGCATGTGAAATAGAGTGGAAATGTATCTTTGTCCTATTTTTCCCTCCAAATTTTTAGTCATATCAGAGGGAGGGAAAAGTGTACTTTTAGCTTTTTCAGATAAATTTGACTCTAATTTAAATACATTTTTATCAAGGTTTTCTATTATACTCAATATCTTTTCTATTTACTTTATTTATGAGACCTATTACCTTTCCCTTTTATCTTACCTACTTTTTATTATTCATCTCCTCCGATATTTACTACTTATGTGGGACCTGCATTTTACTAGATTTGTACTTTTTCCTCTCCAGACTCACATAACCAGTATCACTTGTACTTTTAGCTTGCATCAGAATATTAAAATACTATTTTCTTTTTCTTATTGTAAAATGATCATTTTACCTTTTTCAGTTTCTCTTTATATTTTTAGGATATTTTGGGCCTTAAACTAATTTAATTAAATATCTAGGCTTCCACAATCATAAATTAATATAGAATAATTTAACATCATTCATAATATTATCTTGTCTCAAAATACATATATGAAAAATAGGGATATTACAACATGCAAGAACAAGAATGGAAAGATTTCTTTTTCGATCAAAATGGTGATAATGGTCAAAACTTGTCTACTAATGAAGCCTATGAAGTCATAGAGATATAGAGAATTATGCTTTAAGTGGTTAAATGGATTGGATTCTGGGGAATCATAACAGTACACCAAAGAAATACCTAAGTTGAAATGATAAATGACAGTGACCTTGGTGGTATGAAAGATGTTGGAAGCTATTGAACATGAATGTAGATAGGAAGTAAGCAAGTTCTAATCAAGAGATATAAGAACTAGTGTTGGAAAAGTCAAGACCAATGACTATGCAACTCAAATTTGAAGTAAATTATTGTTATTTGATTGGAATGCATGAGAAAGTAAAGAAATGACAAGGAAGAGAACTATAAGTGGGACATGAGGAGAAGACATACGGTGGTGTTATAAAAACAGACATAATAGCTAAACTTTCAACATCTCTAGCTTCAACATCCCCTCTAAAACAAACGTAACATACATAAAAGGGTGTTATCTATAGTAGTGTTATGTAAAGAATGATGCAATAAATTCTAACAATGAATTTAATCTTGTGGATGAATAGGAGGTTTCAACCTCTATTGGGAAGATGAGCTCGCATGAAGATGTTTACGAAAGTCAATCATCATGGAGAATGGATGTGTTTTGGAAAACAAGTCAAGCAACATGAATAAACCAATTTAAGGGTGTATGTGAAAGATCTGACACTATAAGGACTATGAGTGGATCGGAAATATTAATGTGGAATGTTAAGTAGAGAGGATGGATGTTACATTCAACTTGAGAATTAGGTCTTTCCTAGATCAATTAGGATTTATTAGGATTGGGATTAAGGACTAATTATTGTGTCTAAAGAACCCCAGTATTAGGATTGGGATTTAGGGTTTAAGAAATGCAATTAACTTAAGTAGAGACCTCTAACCCTAAATTAATTCGCATGAACTTGTTAAAGGCAATTAGACTCATTAATTAAAGGTTGATTAGACTTAATTAACCTCTGTAATTAGAGCCAATTTACTCAATTAACCAATTAAGCAATTAATTTCCAAATTTAACCTTCATGCACAACATACAAAGCTAAATCAAGCATGAACCAATCACGTAAATAAACTTAGCCTGGAGGGACTAACAAGGGATGAAAATTGCAGCATTAATACCATCCAAAATTCAGATCCAATCAACTTAAAATCATACTCAATTCCAATACAAATTATATGGCAATACATCCCAACAATCTCAATCAAGATTCAATACAATCTCATATACGAAAAATTCAACCTAGATAGACCTAGCTGGAACATAAATACAAGATTGTAATATGGAAATGAGTAATGAAAGAAAAGAAACTCCGTGATCCTTGCATGCAAAACACTTGAGATCTAGCCCCTGCTCTCTAGCCTTCATCCATTGTAGCCGCTTGAGACCTTTAGCCTTCCATCACACGAAAGCAACTCCAAGCAACCCAAGGAAAGCTTCAGCGCCCATGGAACAAAAGAGGCAAGGATGATGTTTAAATAATGGAATGATGATGGAAATGGTGAAGGAAGGTGGTGGCTGTGGAGGAAAATGAAGTAAGTCCTAGAACACTTGGGAAGGAGATAAATAGAATAGAAAAGAAGATGAGAGAAATGGAAGCTAGGGTTGAGAAATTGTGTGAGTTTGTGTGAGGGAATGCTGGGCTAACTAGGGTTACGAGGGTAAGAGAGAATTGAAGGGTAAAATGGTTTTGGGCTAGTAGGAAAGGAGATAAGACGGGGGCAACCAATGAGATATTAGATGAATAGGAAAATTACAAAAAGGTGGGACTTTTCCGTATGTTCCTTAACAACATTACCCTCTAACTTGGCCTCCAAGTCTTCAATGTGCACCATGGCCAAAAATGAAAATGAACCCATTAAAGTATGTGTCACATAATATATGTATGTATGGAAAAATAAAAGCTGACGCCCACGAAACAAAATGCAAGCCTAGTAGCTTATAGGAGGAATTTTATAAAGCTAAAAGCCACGGAGGGCTAGGGATACGGCACACGCGAGAGCGGAACCATGCTTTTCTCATGAAAGTAGGATGGAATATGGTGAAGAAGAAGGATGATTTTTGGGTGAAAGTGATTAGAGATAAGTATAAATATGGCCACGATATTCTTCTGAAAGTGAACAAAAGACGTCCTGGGACTAATCTTTGGGCGGGTATTAAAACCACTTGGGATAAAGTTAAGGAGGGTATCCAATAGGTTGATGGACATGAAAGGGCAAGGTGAAAGTGGAGTAGAAGCGGAGAGTTCTCTGTCAAGTCTGCCTACGACGATTTAACTCGAAGTGGAAACTAGAACAACTTTATATGGGGTAAGTTGAGCACAGGAAACTTCTTACTAATGAAGCACAAATGAGATGTGGAATGTGCTCTAATGGCTCATGTTCATGCTACGAGATTGCCCAACCACCAAACATCTTTGGAGCAATATCATTGATTTGAGCTACGAGAGTAGCTTTTTTGAGCCAAACTTGACAGAGTGGATTGGTTGGAACTTAAGAAATAAAGCAAATGGTAGGTACGATGACTGGAAAGCATGGTTTTGTGTTGTATGCTGGTTCCTGTGGCAGAGGAAAAATGAACGTATTATTTGCCCCCTCATTACCTATCCTACGCAGCATGAAAGAAACTCACAAAAAGATCTCTGGGAGCAATTGGGTTGGTAATGTTGTAACAAGCAAGGCAATATCTTGGGACCCACCAGATGAGGGCTGAATAAAGGTGAATGTAGATGGTGCTTACTCACGAATTTCAGGGAAGGTAGGCTATGGAGGAGTCATTCAAAACTCAATGGGTGGGTTCTTTGCTTGATTCATGCATAATATGTCAGAAGGGGACCACTTGTCTGCTGAGATATGGGCATGTCTACTTGGGCTTAAAACAGTTTGGGACTTGGGAGCTCGGAAGGTAGTGCTTGAATCTGATTTAAGTGAAGCTGTTGAAGTGATCCGTGATGGGAATGTTGACCTTCATCCTGATTGTGATGTAATCATGGAAGTGAGGGAAGCATGGAACCGAAGTTGGGAGGTGTAGATCAATTGCATCCCACATGTGGCAAATAATGCTGCAGATTACTTGGCCAAACATTCTTTATCGGCTATGCTTGGTTACCACATTATTGGTTTTCCTTCTGATGATTTTATGTTCATTTTAAATAAGGATATTCATATGCCTTCCTAGCTGAGTGTTATGTAAGCAGGGCCTCGTTTGTGTTATCAGAAAAAAAAAAAAAAGCAATTCGAGAGTCCATATAAAGGGTGAGGTGGTGCAATTTGTGAGAAAAAATAATAAGGGAAAAAAAGAAAAGAAAAATGGAGTGGATAAGATATGGAAGAGAGAGAATGAGTGGACAGAAATTAAATGAAATTATAAATAAATAAAAAATCCTTTCTATTTTGGACACTTGGCACTTTCTAATTTAATCAAAATATTTTCAACAATTAATTAAATACAATTGTGACATCAAAATTCATGGGAAATAAAAATAAGATTGGAAATATGAATCCACGAGAAAATGGAAAAAATAAGATATTAAAAATTAAAGCCTAATTTCCATTATTCAACAAAAAATTCAACAATTTCTTAAAATGGCTAATTAATTTCAAATAATTCTCAATAATTTCAAATTAGCCAAAAATCATAATTAAAAGTACGAAGAAGTGAGGGATTTAATGTATAAAAATTGAGAATTACCAGTCTTCTTGACCATGTATACTGAATTTGGGCCAGGAAATGAGACTTTTTGGAAGGCTCTTTGTCAACTTCATTCTCATTCTAGTTTCTATATTTTGCACCAAACTTACCATTAAATGCATCATTTTTCCTATTGCTTCAGAGGGATACACTGCATGGCATATGGCAAGAGAAAATTTTAGAAGAAGCTGGTCAGGTTTCAACCTGACCAGATTCGAAGTAGCTACAAGCATGTAGATGTTTGCATTTTAAAACATAAAGAGAAGTGAAGTCGGCCTCTTAATATATATATATATATAATGTCAAGAATAAGTAAATTCTCTCTGTTTTTTTCTTTTTCAATAATGCTTGTAAAGGTCTGGATATTGCGTGGACTATCACCGAATAATGACCACAAGTGATGATATATCATATATAGCTTCATTTCATTGGACATTTTTTTGGGTGCGCCAATCTTCACTTCATTGGACGAACAAAGATATTTGCAGCAAACGAAATGTCCACATAACGCCAAAGCGACTCCCTCTTCTCATCGAATGACCGCTTACCAAGTCGATCAGAGACACAATTTGCCATGTCACGAGGGCGAGATGGCGAGATTCTTTGAAAAAACTATAGTCACAATCACAGAACAAATAACCATAGAAAGCCTCACTAATTGCGATTTTTTTGAAAACTAGTTGTAAAAACTTGAGTTATTTTATTCTTAAAAGAAGGGTTCTGTACGGGCCGAGATGAGAAGGCCGAGCTTACAAGTCCGGGGAAGATAAACGTCCATTTGATGTACCACTCTCCGGGCTCATATATACCGAGTTTAAGCGCAACAATCCGAGTATTACATCAGTTATCAAGTGGTAAGCCCGAGTAATTGTACGGCCAAATGATCGTATGATTAAATAACATCTTGGCCATAGGACCAACTACGGGTTCCTCTACAAAAATTGTGTTGCTCCGAAAATACTCGACTAGGAGTAACGGTTATGAGAACAATAACCATTACGGAATCATAACTGAAGGACGAAAAATCAGGGATCAAGCAAAAAGAGTGCGATACTCCATAATGATTATTTATGAAATATCCCGATAAACAAGGGGTGAGAGAGAGAAGACGGTTACACCATAACGGTCAGGGGAAGGTCAATAAAAAGGGGCAAGAAGAAGAGTAAAAAGAGAGAGAGCACTGCACACTGTAAAAGAGGAATAGTCTATCTCGGCTTTTGGACGGAACATTTTGGCGCCCACCGTGGGGCCGAGAAAAACTATCCCACCACCAAGAATCATGGTGCGAACCAGGAGCAGTGCGGGTGCAGGAGAACAACACCACGAAGACAGGACTTCTTTGGAGGACCATCCTGTCATTCGGGCAATACGTGAGGAGATAGAAGCATTAAGAAAGGAGAATGAGGAGATGCGTGAGAGGAATAGGCAATTGGAGCGAGAACGCTATCATGAAGATACTTCTCTTCCTCGAGGAGGGGAACGGGGAAATACCAACAGGGATACTCAGCGGTCGCATCAGGAGGCAAGTCGACGTGAGGAAACATACCATTCAGAGACGAACATTGAAAATTGGCGAGGGGATAAGCAGGCCATCCGGAGGCATCCGTTCATTGATGGCATCATGGAGACGCCATTGCCAAAAGGATGGAAGGGCTTAAACCTGGAAAGGTATGATGGTACTATCGATCCTGATGAGCATGTGGATGCGTATGTCACGCAGGTAAATCTGTTCACGAATGAGGATGCAGTTTTGTGTAGGGTCTTCCCTACGTCTTTGAAAGGAGCAGCTTTGAGTTGGTACACTCGGCTCCCATTGCGATCTATCGATTGCTTTGAAACTTTGATAAAAAAATTTAGCGCGCAGTATGCTACCAGCCGACCCCACCAGCTCACCTCGGCTGCATTAGTGAACTTACGCCAAGAGAAGGATGAGTCCCTAAGAAGTTTCATGGAGCGTTTCTCATCAGTCTCAGTAAAAATACAAGATCTAAACCCTGAAGTGGCAATGCACACAATGCTGATGGCCCTCAAGCCGGGACCATTCGCTGATCATTTATGTCGGAAGCCACCTGTTAACATGGATGAACTTAGAAATCGTGCAGCCGGATACATACAAATGGAGGAAGTTTCCAAGTTCAGAAATAAAGTCAGGACCGATCTGGATAGGCGGACGGAGTCAAATAATCGAGGAAGTATAAGGCCGATGTTAGAAAAGGGAAAGTTTAAAAGAGAAGGAACTAATCGAGGGCCGAAGTATGACCTTTACACTCCGCTAAACGCTCACCGAGCTCGAATTTTGGAAGAAGCGTGTAATACTAAATTGATACGGCTCCCACCTCCCGGACATACCCCGGAAACAGCAGATCAATCAAAGCATTGCAGGTATCATCGTAACTATGGGCACACCACGGAGGAGTGCTGGACGCTACGGGATAAGATTGAGGAATTAATTCAGGCCGGGCATCTCGGCAACTTTGTACAAAGAAATCGCAGTAATCATCAACCTTATAATGGACGAGGACGCGGTAGAGGTCAGCCCCGAGATCCAGAAAGGCCTCGACGGCCAAATGAGGAAAGAAAACAACTCGACGACACTCAGAACAGGGAGGAAAATAGAATAAAAGGGGTAATCAATACTATAGCAGGTGGGTTTGCTGGGGGAGGAGCGACCAGTTCAGCCTGGAGAAGGCACCTGAGGGCCATTCGGACAGTAAATGCGACAATGCACCGAGCGCCCCGAAGTTCTCGTCCCATCACCTTCTCGGATGAGGACTTCGAAGGAGTCGATCCTAATCAGGATGACCCTGTGGTGGTTTCGGTAGAAGTGGCGAATTACGTTGTAAGAAAGACGTTGATAGATCAAGGGAGCTCGGCGGATATCTTGTATTATACCACTTTCCAGAAGCTCGGGATACCTGACGAGATGATCAAGCCTTATCACGATCAGCTGGTTGGCTTTGCAGGAGAACAGGTTCATACCCGAGGATATGTGGAGTTGTTGACCACTTTCAGGGGAGACCTTGGGTCAAGGACCATCATGATCAGGTACCTTATTATTGATGCAATAACTTCTTATAATATCTTGATAGGTCGACCGGCGTTAAACGAGCTCGGCGCCGTGGTCTCCATTCCACACCTCATGATGAAGTTTCCCTCGGTTACTGGGGATATAATTGCAATGAAGGCTGATCAGAAGGTGGCAAGACAATGCTATGTAGATAGTCTAAAAGTCACCAGGAGAGGGGTAGTCGGTAGTGGTACACAGATCAAGAAAGATACCACATCAGTAAATTTGGTGGAGCTTGATCCCCGACTTGATGTACAGGACCAAAGGCCAAGACCCATTGAAGAATTACAGAAATTTCAACTCGCCGGTGAAGATCAGTGTACTAATCTTGGAAGTCAACTCCGAGGAGAAACAAAGGAGCAGATAACAAAGATGTTGAAGGACAATGCTGATCTGTTCGCATGGACTTCTTCAGACATGCCGGGAATTGATCCAAATTTTCTATGCCACAAACTGGCGGTATACCCTGAAGCTAAGCCGATAGCACAAAGGAAGAGGCGGGTAGGCGAGGAAAGGCGGAAGGCAATGAGGGAAGAAACGGTAAAGCTGATTGATGCTGGGTTTATCCGAGAAATTGAATATACAACATGGTTGGCCAATGTGGTGCTCGTTAAGAAGGCTAATGGAAGATGGAGAATGTGCACAGACTATACCGACCTAAATAAGTCATGCCCGAAAGATACATATCCCCTCCCCAGCATAGATCGACTTGTAGATGGAGCGTCAGGCTGTGGCTTACTGAGCTTTCTGGATGCTTACTCCGGGTATAATCAGATAAGGATGTACCCCCCTGACGAGGAAAAAACCGCGTTCATGACTGAGAACGCTAACTATTGCTATCAGGTGATGCCGTTCGGACTGAAGAATGCTGTGGCTACATACCAGCGGTTGATGGATAAAATATTTCAGGAACAGATCGGGAGGAACCTGGAAGTATATGTTGATGATATGGTAGTGAAGTCCGAAGATCCCTCCAAGCATGCTGCCGACCTTGGCGAGGTGTTCGGAAGAATACGGAGGTATAACATGAGGTTAAATCCTGAGAAGTGCGTATTCGGAGTCAACGGAGGGAAATTCTTAGGATTCATGCTAACACATCGAGGTATTGAAGCCAATCCAGATAAATGCTGAGCTATTATTGACATGAAAAGCCCCCAAAATATAAAAGAAGTGCAGAAACTGACAGGGCGATTAGCATCACTATCTCGCTTCATACCGAGGTTAGCGGAGAAAGCTAGGCCGTTCTTTAAGTTACTCAAGAAGGCTAAGCGGTATGAGTGGAGTGAATAATGTGAGCAAGCATTTCAGAATTTCAAAGGCTTCTTTTCGGCCCCTCCGATCCTTAATCAGCCGGTTCCTAACAAAGAGTTGCTGCTGTATATGTCGGTGACCGAACATGCAATTAGCTCGGTGATGGTGCAAGAAATAGGCAAGCAGCAAATACCAGTATATTTTATCAGCCGAGTATTGCACAACGCGGAATCAAGGTATCAGACTATTGAAAAGTTAGCTCTGGCTTTGGTCATCTCGGCGAGAAGATTGCGACCTTATTTCCAAAGTCATGAGGTTGTTGTAAAAACTGATCATCCCGTAAAGCAGGTCTTGAGGAAACCTGAGTTGGCAGGCCGAATGATCTCGTGGTCAGTCGAGTTGTCAGAGTTCGGTATCAGATATGAGTCCAGAGGGCCAATTAAGGCGCAATGTCTATCTGATTTTGTTGCCGAACTTACCCCACCCGAAAATTACAAAGACGGGGATCAGTGGATACTTTATGTGGATGGCTCATCCAATACCAAGGGGAGTGGAGTGGGAATCATTTTGGAAGGCCCCAGAGGGATAACTTTGGAGCAGTCTCTTAAGATCGACTTCCCGGTCACTAATAACCAGGTCGAGTATGAAGCTCTAATTGCGGGATTAAATCTAGCTAGAGAGGTGGGAGCGAGCCAGGTAAGATGTCGGAGTGATTCACAGCTGGTTTCTGAACAAGTCTCGGGAGCTTACCAAGCCAAAGACCCACAATTGGTAAAATACTTGAACAAGGTGAAACATTTGGTTGAATGTTTTGATGAATTCGCGATTGAGCACATTCCAAGAGAAGAAAATTCTCGAGCTGATTTGTTGTCCAGACTGGCTAATGTTAAAAGGCTCGGGCAGCATGAGACGATCATCAGGGAGACCATATATTAGCCTAGTATTGATCTTGAGGAGGTTATGGTCGGAAGTAGCCCGGACCAGAACTGGATGACCCCTATTTGGAACTATATGGCCGAAGGGACTTTGCCCAATGACCAGAACGAAGCAAGGAGATTGAAGCTGAAGTCCTCCCATTACATAATAATGGGAAAGGACTTGTACAGGCGAGGATTCTCAACCCCCTTATTAAAGTGCCTCACTCCTGAACAGGCGAAATATGTTATGAGCGAAATCCATGAAGGAGTGTGTGGGATGCATACCGGTGGAAGATCTATGGTAGTGAGAGTAATTCGGGCTGGCTATTATTGGCCCACTATGCGAGCTGATTGCACCGAGTATAGTAAGAAATGTACTGAGTGCCAAAAGTTTGGTAGTCTACGCCATGCACCGCAGGAAGAATTGCACACACTAACGTCTCCATGGCCATTCATGGTCTGGGGAATGGATATTCTCGGACTTTTTCCGATGGGAAAAGGGCAGGTCAAGTTCTTAATAGTTGGCATAGACTATTTCACTAAATGGATTGAGGTGGAATCATTAGCTAAGATCACGGCACAACAAGTACAGAAATTTGTATGGAGGAATATTGTCTGTCGGTATGGGATTCCTCACTCGGTGGTTACTGATAATGGGAGGCAGTTTGTTGATGGAAACCTGAAGCAATTCTATGAACAACTTGGTATTAAGCATCGAGTGTCTTCGGTCGAGCATCCTTAAACAAATGGACAGGCAGAAGCAGCGAACAAGGTTATCCTTGGGGAACTCAAGAAGAGATTGGGAAGAGCAAAGGGGGCCTGGGCCGAAGAATTACCGAGCATCCTCTGGGCTTATCATTGCACGCCTCAGTCAAGCACCAAGGAAACTCCTTTTAGGTTGACCTTTGGAGCTGATGCAATGATCCCGGTGGAAGTGGGAGAGCCGTCCTTTAGGCGAACACTTCTTGATCAACATACGAACCAGGAAAATATGGAAGTCGAACTAGATCTATCCGAGGAGGTCAGGGAAAATGCACGTATACAAGAATAGGCTTGTAAGCAAAGAGCGGCTCGGCGTTATAATTCTCGACTTAAACCAAGGAGTTTTGATCGTGGAGATCTTGTTTGGAGAAAGCAGAGTAAAGCAAGGAAGAACATTAGCGAGGGAAAGCTAGCTGCGAACTGGGAAGGGCCTTACCGAGTTACTGAAGCGTTGGGTAATGGAGCATATAGATTAGAAAAGTTGTCAGGGGAAGCAATCCCTAGGACATGGAATGCTTCTCACCTCAAAATTTATTTCAGTTAGTTGTTATACAAAGAAGGCGGTGTACTCTTTTTCCTAACTTGGTCTTTTGTCCCAAAGGATATGCAAAAAAGGGTTTTGGCTGAGAAGGTTTTAACGAGGCACGCCTACCTACTTTAGTAAAGGAAATTCTTTGTCATGATTTCATTCATTTTAAGCATTGGTCAAGTATGAACCGATAGAAACAGAATTATATCTCGGTCAAATATGAATCGAGGGATTGAAACCCGGTCAAGTGTGAACCGAGGTCTCCAATTAAAATTCGGTCAAGTATGAACCGGGCATTCGAATTAAACTTGGTCAAGTTTGAACCAAAAATTTGTTAAAATCTCGGTCAAGTATGAATCGAGGGATTGAAATCCGGTCAAGTGTGAACCGAGGTCTCCAATTAAAATTTGGTCAAGTATGAACCGGGCATTCGAATTAAACTTGGTCAAGTTTGAACCAAAAATTTGTTAAAATCTCGGTCAAGTATGAATCGAGGGATTGAAATCCGGTCAAGTGTGAACCGAGGTCTCCAATTAAAATTCGGTCAAGTATGAACCGGGCATTCGAATTAAACTTGGTCAAGTTTGAACCAAAAATTTGTTAAAAACTCAGTCAATTATGAATCGAGGAATTGAAACTTGGTCAAGTATGAACCGAGGTCTCCAATTAAAAATTCGGTAAAGTATATGGTCAAGAGGCTGAATTAAATGTTAGTCGAGATCAAACTGAGAGATGATGTTAAATGTAGACAAAAAAATTGAACGCGGTCAGAAAAGAAAGACTGTTATCATTAATTAGAAACAATTATGAGTAAAAGTAAATAGACACTCAAGGAGGTGGGCAGTTTGCTTCTTAGTTCTACAATTCCTCCTCATCAACAAGCACACCATCTTTGACGTCTTTATTTACATCAAATGCCGAGAGCTCAATTTTCGGCAGGAAGAGATGCACCTGACGAAGTGCTTTATGGAAGCCTTCTACATGCTCTTTCATTATTTGTTGCACGGCTTCCTTAACATCAGCCTCGAGCTCGGACTGTTTCTTCCTCGCTTGTTCCAAATCCTGTTGCAAATTAGCAGCGAGGGTCGAGGACTCGGCTTCAGCGCTCCTTGCCCAAGCAACCTCAGCCGGCAAGGCATCCCGCTCCTTCTCGACTGCTTGCACTTTCATCTCGGCATTAGCAAGGGATCCTTTCAGCTCCTCCACTTGCAGAAGAAGAGCTGCTTGAGACTTTGAAGCCTCGGCGAGTTCTGAAGAAGTCTTGTCTTTTGCATTGGTTGCTTCCAGAAGCTCGGCCTTCGCAGCTTTCAGGCAACGGTCATTCTCCTCAAACTTCTCCCCACAGAGTGAGGCCATGGTCGCGCACGAAGGCACATAGCCGACATGGAGTCCAAAACAGCCTTGGGACCCAATCGTTGCAAAGCTTCCTTGTCCCCGACTTCCTGGATGCCGCTTCCAAAAAACCTGGCAATGTTCGGGTCAGTGCTCGAAGGTGAGCGTCTAACGAGAGACGGCAGGAGAGGTGAGCGAATTGAAGAAACAGGCTCCTCGTCGGTGGTCGGAAGTCGGGCGCGTTTGCTTGGGGGGCTGTGTGGAGAGGAGGTGATCTCAACAACTTCCGTTGTCGTCATTATCTCGGCACGTCCTCTCTCCTCTCTATCAGTGCGAGTCTGCAGGTTCTCGATAGAAGGTCCTGCTGATAGGGCCATGTTCTTTATTGATCGCCAGTTGAATTTCCCTATCACCACTGCAGAGTAGAAAGTATATATTAAAAACTCAGACAAGTATGGCAGCGAAAGAAAAAAAGAAACTTGGCACTCACATGAAAGATCTTTATTAGGAGTTGAAGAATAAGGGATCCTAAGTAAGATTTTGCAGTTCAAGGGGCGAGGTAATTTATTTAACTTGTCGACATCCGCTCTTTCGGATGCCGACATATCCTTATAGCACCAAGACTGGAATTTGATCGGAGTCCGAGTCCAATATAGAGGAAACCTGGGTCGTCCCTCCTCATTGAAAAACATTTCCGAGTAACCCTCGGCTGGGCGCACCTTAAAGAAACTTCCTTTGAAGTCTTTGTAGGATGAGGTATATGGACCGATTATTCCCTTTTTATTCATACCACTGAGAGAAATCCAGCCGATCTTATTTCCAAATCGGATCTGGTAGAAGTAGAGAAATTTTGGAGCGGTCGGCGTCATGTTCAATTTTCTGCACAAGACTTCGAAAGCCTTTAAAAACGCCTAGCTGTTGGGATGAAGCTGAGTCGGAGCGACGTTCAACGCCCTTAAAACAGCGCACTCAAACTCCGAGAAAGGAAGGCCAACTCCCAGTGACTCAAATAATGTTTTATACATATAGGTAAAATGTATTTGCCCTCGTTGTGCCGACATAAAAACGTGCTCATCTTCTGTACACGGCTCGGCAATCACGGCCTCCTCTGTTTGTATGCTAGACAGAGAGATGGATTTCCTCATTTCCATGATCGACTCAGCAGTCCGAAATCTAGAGTGATAAGATCCAACTTCTCCTTTAACCCAATAATATCCCGGAAGTTGAATGTCGGGAACTGGATCTTTTCGAACCCTTGAAATGATTTTTCGCGGGTTGGGTACGGTTACTTGCACAGCAGTAGCCGAAGATGAAGCTTCCCTTTCAGTCGGGAGGTCGGCCAGACGAAAATTCAGCTCCGCGCTTGGAAAGGAAGAGTTTGATGGCGAAGGATCTTCTCCGATGCCCATAACCTCCCTCTCAACTAAGATTCGATGAGGGAAAGACCCAGCTGACGTCTCAGATCCTCGGCTTGAACTCATAATGATTGGGAAAAATATGGAATAGAGTGTAGAAACTGAGAAAAAGGGGAAGGATAGAAGAGGGCGTACCTGGAAAAATGACGAAAAGGGCGAGAAAAAGGAGGTTAGAGACGACGGAAAGGTTAGAGACGACGAAAGGATTCAGAAGGAACGAGAAGCAAATGAAGTTTAAAGTGAAAGGATGAACATTCGAGTCCTACTCGTATATCGTGAAACCCCTCCTCGAAAATAGCAATTTAATCATGACTTTGGGCAACAAATCGTCACCATTGGGGGAACGTGCTCCAACTGACAAAAAGACGCAGCATTAAATAACGCCGCGTGTAACCGTACGTATAAGTGCATTACCGTCTTAGAAACCGAAGCGTCAAGGAGCCTTAGGGAAGGTTCTCGAATCCCCAGGATACTGAAACGGTTCAAAATTCAAAAACTAGTCTTTAGTTGGTCACGTGATCCAGAGCCTTTTCGTCCAAATCGGACTCGAGGCTCGGGGGGCTAGTGTACTGACCGGGATGAGAAGGCCGAGCTTACAAGTCCGGGGAAGATAAACGTCCATTTGATGTACCACTCTCCGGGCTCATATATACCGAGCTTAAGCGCAACAATCCGAGTATTATATCAGTTATCAAGTGGTAAGCCCGAGTAATTGTACGGCCAAATGATCGTACGATTAAATAACATCTCGGCCATAGGACCAACTACGGGTTCCTCTACAAAAATTGTGTTGCTCCGAAAATACTCGACTAGGAGTAACGGTTATGAGAACAATAACCATTACGGAATCATAACTGAAGGACGAAAAATCAGGGATCAAGCAAAAAGAGTGCGATACTCCATAATGATTATTTATGAAATATCCCGATAAACAAGGGGTGAGAGAGAGAAGACGGTTACACCATAACGGTCAGGGGAAGGTCAATAAAAAGGGGCAAGAAGAAGAGTAAAAAGAGAGAGAGCACTGCACACTGTAAAAGAGGAATAGTCTATCTCGGCTTTTGGACGGAACAGGTTCCTTTTCTATGGTAGTTATCTAAAAAATAATTATAGAAAGCTTGATAAATTACGGTTGTTATTTGAAAAACAATCGTAAAAAATAAATAAATTATACATTTATTTACAAAATGCCTTCATTCAACTTTGTATGTCTGTTTTTGTTTTAAGAGCCATAAATAAGAGACATAAAAATGTTATTTTATAGTATTGAGATATGTCAATCAAATATATTGTATTATTAACAAGCGCTGCAATTTATTCATCAAAATTCACCTAATTTGTTGGAATGTATAATCCACCATTCCAACTAGTTAGTAACTGCCTTTCCCTTGGTATATTGAGGGTAAAGGGTAAATCTCTTTCATTTAGATTTGCTTCATACACAAATCTAATCTGAGTCGATATATCATCCTGCCGTATGTATTATTTTAACATGAAAATATCAGCATAACCTGTTTTTATGGTGACTTTGGCATAATGTTACATACAAATTTTAAATTATTATTTGTTAATCTTTTATTAGTTAGAGACAAGATAAAAGTAAGACAATATTGATGTCCTATCATTGATTTTCAGAAAACTTTGATTGCAGTGGCGACTTTTACTGATATGCATTTTTCAGTTTGGTCCAAGTTGTTATTTTCTCACTCCCAATTTTTTAAATATCTATGGATCCTTTCTTTCTAAATAAAAAAAATGGTGACATTATACAGCAGGGTTAATTGAGTTTTAGAACTTTATAATTTGGATCGGATTCGGTACACGGTTATTCAAAATTTAAAATCTGAGTCTATTCAAGCAAGGAAATTCCAATCTTTCATGTCAAAAATCAGAAATAGAGTAGCACATTTTGAATGAACAAATCTCAAATAGGGAAATTCAAGTTGTGAATTTCTAGAACTTTTACCAATTTAAATTTCAATCTTCTACATTAAAAATTGGAGATTAAGTTATAAATTTTAAATAAACAAGTTGCGAATTAGGAAATGTAAGTTGTAAAATCGTGAAACTTATACCAATTTAAATCTAAACTTTCCAAATTAAAAATGGGAGTGTGAATTCTAAATTTTGAATAAATAAGTTACAAATTCGGGAATACTAGTAAAAAATTTCTAGTGCTTATGTCAATTTAAATTCTATCCTTTAATACTCCCTCTGGTCCTTAATATAAGATCATTTTAACCGAATCACGTGAATTAAGAAGGGGAATTAAAACCAATTAACTACCTCGATTTCTCCAAAAATTTCAACATTTTTCTCAAAGTACCCTTATTTAATCTCTCTCTTTTTTCCTTTGGATACATTAAATAGGGGTATTTTTTGGAAATGTATAATAAATACCACCTCGTATATTGTAAAGGACCTTATATTTAGGATTAAGCTAAAAAATTCTATATATAGAAGCGGAGGGAGTATTAAAAATAAGGAGAGTAAAGTGTAGATTTTCAAAAAACATATTGTGAATTGAGGAATTCAAAATGCAAAGTCTTGGAACTTCTGCACCATTAATCCGGTTTCAACGCGGGCAATAATGAGAGTGAGGGAAAGTAAAGATATATATGAGGGCATTTTTGTAATCTTATCTTTTCTTTCTATTTCACAAACATTGGTCTCTTATTGTAATTTTTTAAACAGTTAAGCCTAATTTATAATGAACTTGTTCTTTAATTCCCAAATTGTGGTTCCCCAAAAATAAAAGAACAAATAATTAAAGTAACGATATTCTTATTCCATTAAATGACCAAACAGTTATTTTCACTACACAAGGCAACTACATTTTTTGCCAACCAGAAAATAAATACATTAACAAACCAACAAGGACAGTTTGCACAACGAGGACAATAAGACAACTAAACCAAACTGGCTAACAATAACAAAACAAACAGGCATAATCCAAGAGACAACAAAGGAGATTTTTTTGGGCGCCGGCCGTGGGGAAGGGGGGGGGGGGTGGTTGTACAACACCCAACCCGTTACACATGGCAATCGTACATTTTTTTAAATTAAAGGAGCAGTGGCTAGAAATTGCAAATGAAGTGACTGGCAATAATTAATTAATTAGCTAGGAACAATAGTGGGTACGTGCAATGGCTGTCATTTATGGAATTCAAAGAGGGTAAAGTAGAAGTCAAATGGGAAGGTACGGAAACCATGGAAGCCAACAGAACGACCGAGCTGCTTGTATTCTTCTTCGGTCCTAATCTTCCCTTTGGATCTGTACATGCCCATCACGAAAATGTCAGACTGTAGCAATATCCGAGTTCTATGGCTTTCATCTGATTCCTCAGGCATTACTGGTTCAACAACAATTACTTTTCCTCCGTTTGGCGTTGCTTTGTAACAGTTCTCCAGTATCTTTTTGCACTCCTCGTCCGTCCACACCACTAACATCCACTGTAAATAACACCCCAAAAACAAAAAAAGAACTGCATGACTCTCTTTCCGATATGTAATTATCAACGCATTATGAGGGTGAAGTTTGTTAATCACGCACCTTCATGAAGAGGGCATCGCCTTCAGGAATAAACTTGAACATGTTGCCACCGACGTGGGTTACACCTACACAGAAAGAACCAAATTTATCAGAGACAAAGGAAAACAGCGAATAGAGATGAATCATTACTACTTGGACCTCACATCCATTGATTCCCAGATTTGTATCTTCACTTCAATCATTCTGTGCAATTATGGCGTCACCATTTACCTGGAATGATGGGCGCTTTCGCGATCACCTCAGGTAGATCGAAGTTAATCGCTTCTCTCACGCTCGGATTTTTTTGTAAGATCATCTTTAGGGAATCCCCACAACTCCCACCCACGTCCACCAATCTATCCACCCCTTTGAACCCATCGTAGCTCTCCAACATTGCCTTCATGAACGGTATTGACACCCCGGCCATTGCCTTTATCATCACTCCGTTCATCTCCGGGTTTTTCATATAGTAATCGTACGGTGGCTCTCCGTTCACCCTCACAAACGGTTCCACAGTCGAGTCCTTCACTGCCTCGTGCAACAATGGCCATGCTCGAACTAGTGCATCCTGTTTATCAATAATTCAATATCCTTTTATGAAAAAAATGATATATATATACACACACATATATATATACGGATGAAATTCAATCAACGATTAGTGTTATCGGATTTGAAGATTGACTAGCCTGGTGGTGTTGGATTACGTATGGCCCGTAGGATATGCCTCTGTCATCGGAGACGAGGGTTTTGCCGATGTCGGTTAGGGAGTATTTTCTCTCGTCGCCGGGGTCAATGTGCTCGGCGAAGACGCCGTAACTGCTGAGCAAGCGAAGGATGCGTTGGAGGTTTTCGGCGTCGCCACCGGTGGGGAGGATACGTGAAAGGATCTCAGAGGCGGAGAGGGGAGTATTAGAGCCAGATTGCCAGATGGCATCAGCAACGTTGAGGCGAGCGACGGCATTGAGGGACATGGGAACACTAGTCATGTTGGCCAGCTCAAAGATGGCCTGCCTTGCTTTATTTCGTGACTCTGATGACTCAGTCACCTCCATAGCTCCCTTATCTCTTCAACTTGAAGTAGAGATAGACATAAATAAATCCTCATATATATAGTGAAGAATTGAACTGTAGCATTGTGCGGAGATGGTAATTCCTTTCACAATTTTTCTCGTAATAATTATAAATGATTTTCTTTTATTCAAATTAATCCTAAGAATTTACATTTTTTTTATAAGGACCACATCCACACCTGCAATTTGTTGTTTCCTACAATTTGGAAACATTTTGTTTGTGGGGGAATCCATGGCTCCAATTTTCGTTTCCTTTCTCTTGTGGAAGCCAGTCCAACGGGACACTTTAAAAACCCTTTTTTAATTCTCATTTTAGAATGAATCCGTGATTATGATTGTAGTTTAATTACTCAAAATCATCCAACAAACACAAATAGAACCAGGGGGAAGTTAGTAGGAGTTTTGCCAATTTTGGGAGTAGAAAAAGTTCTAAAACACACAATCTCATCGTGTTTTGGCTAAATCCACTCATTATCATCCCTACCACAGGGCTTCTTTTATTTTATTGGAAGGATAAAAAACGATTTTTCAGCTAAATGTAGTAAACAAATGAAAACAAATAAAAAATTTATGATAATGTAACATGTTAAAAAGTATTTACTAATGTATAATATTCAAAATTCAATATAGCTGCTTCAACTTGAATTATAAAAGGAAAATTGGGTTGCAGATAATCGATTATATTTTACACTCAACTTCCTTTTCAAAATTTTAAGGGGCACCTATAGTCCTAACGCCATATGTATGCCCAACTCTATTGATGGAGATTAATGAGGCACATAAAAAATTCTCAAATATTACCCACATGATCAATCTCAAAGAATTTTTAGGTCTTTTTGTCATTAGAAAATGTTGTTTATTTATTTATTTTTTGCTTCCAATTTGTATTTCCTTAAACTAAAGTCATTAATTAGTTAGATGTAAATCATAATAAATAAAATCTATTAGATTTTAAGGAGATTTCCTATTAGTATTAGGATTAGAATATTAATTTCATTTTTTTAATTTTCATTTTTATTATTAAAATTTTTTATAATTAGATATATCCCTTGGATTTACTAGATTTAATAGGATTATTTCAACTCTAAATATTCATAGTTGCTTTAAGATTAGATTTTTCTTATTTTGCTTGTATAAAAACCTTTATGTAATACTCCCTCTGATCCTTAATATAAGATCCTTTTAACCGAATCACGTGAATTAAGAATTGGAATTAAAACTAATTAACTACCTCGATTTCTCCAAAAATCCTAACATTTTTCCAAAATTACCCTTATTTAATTTCTTTCTCTTTCTCTTTGGATACATTAAATAGGGGCATTTTTTAGAAATGTATAATAAATACTATCTCGTATATTGTAAATGATCTTATATTTAGGACTGGAACAAAGGATCCTATATATAGGACCGGAGGGAGTATATTGTATACTCAGTAAGGATTTACTGGTTTATTTTTTTTATCTTATTTTCTATCTCTCAAGATGAGTTTTTTCTAGGATTCTAATCAGGATTGAATTGGTAATAATTAAAAGTGTAAGTTTGAGTTGGCGGCTTTAAAATTTTAAGTTTATATTTATTGAGCTTAAAATAAAGGACAAAACTAAGATACTTACTCTTATATGCTTATCATCCAATTTTCCATTGATATCAAGGTATATGTATTTCGTTTTACAATTTACTAATCTAATCACTACATAATTAACACCATTAGAAAATTTTTTAAATTTAAAAACTTAAAATATTAAAAATCTAATATTTCACTCTTACTCTAAATCTGAATTTGCCGCAAAGCACTTTCACCAATAAAAAGTCTAATGAACTGATCGCTAAATAAACCTCTTCTCCACAACTGTGTCAATCGTGTTTCAAGAAAGGAAAAAAGAGTAACAATTCACTCGAAATTTCCCAACATACCGGTCAATTTCTGAAAAAGGAAATTACAAAATGCAAGTGCAGCTTCGAAAAGTAACAAATACCCAAGAACAATTATCCATACAATTAGATTCATAATTGGAAAAAAACTTTACAAAATATAAATTATGGAACCCGAGAAAATCCATTTATAAATGGTTAGTGTTATGATGATCTTTAGACGGAATACTCTGATGACCAAGACATTTTAGTCATGGGCGACAAAGGCCACGAGAGAAACAGTAATTAATACCTCAGTTTTGTCCTAAATACCAAAGATTCTTCAAAGATTTCTTGAACTAAAATATATATTTTTAAATTTGAGTGAATTCAATATATTAGAATTAGTGGGATTAAAGCATCAACTTTTTCATACCTAATATGTAATTTTGTCAAAAGTGAGTGGGGCATATGCCTTTAATTTAATCTGACAATGGCTAAACCCTTTCTAAGTGATGAGTCCAATACCTATATTGGCAAACATGTGCGCAATTTTTTAAAGATTTGAAAAGTGGCTTACATATATATTAGTAAACAACGATATGGGTTCCACATTAATTAACTTGGTATGCGAGTCTAGATTAGCTCCAAGTTGAACCACAATATGGGTTCGGTATTTCCATTTACGTCATGGTCTCTTTTGAGAGGAATAATTTTTATCATGTCTTCATCTCCAATCTTGCACCCACTATTGGAGAAGTTTCCATTTCCGGAACTCTCCAACAAATGTGTTATCTCAAAATAAAAAAAATAAAAAAGCCTAAGCAAGCCTTTATGATAATCTTCATACACAGTAAGTTCCCTTCCCACATATACCAAGCATTGTGTAACGGCCCAAAGTTAAAAAAAAAAATTTAAATGTCTGAAAATTATGAAATTTATAAAATATTAAATTGCTCATAGTTAGCGATAAAGATTATCTTTTTCCTTCATTAGTTAGTTATATTAATGTATTTAACATGTTAGTTATATTTATACAATTTATGCTACTAACCCCTTTATAATGAAAGCCCCAGGCTCTCCTAACTCTAATGAAGCCACGGTGGCATTACTGGGACGAAGAAAAGGATAAAATCTCACTGAAAATAGTAAGTTTTTTATGCAACAAGCTTTAAATTCTCTCCACTAATTCTCCAAAATCTAATCACTCCTACATTAAAAATCCATGTATCAAGACAATCTCTTGGGATTGAGAATTGTGATTGGGAGAAAGAGAAGCGAGTAAACAAAAGAGGTGATCAGTCCACTATCCACTACCATATACTCTGTAACACCCTTCTACAACAAACCTTCACCGATCACTTAAAACTCTAGAATATTGGCTAAACAAAACCAAAATAGGTAAATTAGGTCACAACGCCATGACCGCTACAATATCGCCTTGGTCTGAGTGCTCTTGGGTTTAAAAAATTCTTGGAACAGAGAAAACTAGCGCTGTGGGAACAGAATCTTGGCTGCAACTCCCATTTCTGAATGCATATAAGCAAAATGCTTATTTTCCCGGCAAACTTTCAATGCACACAACTTCGTGCTCCAACTTCTGATTAACCTGATTTCAATTCCTCCTAATTAATCTTGTCCCAATCTAAATATAAACATTAATTTCACTTGAATCCATCTCCATATGGAGATTTTGGACACTCCATACTATTTTTGCCACTTTTGGCCAAAACTCAAACCTTAAGCACTTTCATTGCCACTCAAGGCAATTTGGCCACTATGGACCATTCGCACAGGTCCCATTAAGTTCAACCAACTTATCCAAGAATGTTTTATCTTAGTGGAACCACTCCGATATTTAACTCCATTGAACCCTAAGTTCTCATAATGGACTATATATACCTCCAAAATACACATGCTAGGCCCAAAACCCTTTTTGGGTTCATACATACAGCCATTCAAGCTCGACACACACTCCAACAATAACGACCTATACTGGGGTCCAAAACATCATCACTCACATATAAACCATCGATGACACATATCCACATCTCACATATCATCCATCAACATCAATATCATCCAAACATCATTGTCATAATCATACTATCATCACATAGCATATGGATAGTACTCCCAGAACACTCATACAGGCACTAAACGACAACAACCTACTTGGCACAATATTACATAAACTAAATTATAAACTACTAGTTATAATTAAAATTCTCAAATGCGAAGAGGCCTACAACTCCTTGGTCTTCCCTAAACTAGTATCAAAGTCTTCACTTGAAATGTTAGTCATGGGAGGAGGTGTGAGACAAAGTCTCACTAACCGGGACAATCACACACATATGATAATATCATCAATAGCACACATATATGTAAATGATATCGTGCGATTTAAAATACTATGGTATGTATGTTTCCCTCATACATGGCTAGAATCATAAGCTGGTGTCATCACATGACATTTTAATAGGTGATTCCCTTCTAACAGCTGGTGAAGACTGATTCTGGGGCATCACCAAGCTCACCTTACACTAGCGCACTAGGCCAAAGGTTATATTAATACTTTGACCGTGGCTCTCCTTTCCCTGAACCACCTAAATTGGTGGTAATTTAGGGAAGGTGCAATCCACTACCACCTGGCTCTCTTGGCTATAGGAGATAATTTAGTGGCTGAGATGTTCCATCCTATCACCATATCATATCATCATCACATCATATCATAGTCCATTGCCACTTGGCTCTCCAGATCATAGGAGAGGATTTAGTAGAAGGGATCCTTCATCTTATCATCATATCATATATCATCATATCTCATCTCATCACCATCTCCCAATCCACCATATCTCACTACACTCATGGGGTGGTGATGTACATGCCATGCTAATATGCTTCTAGCAATATATATATAATCTGTTAGTTTAGTTGGATTCCCAAGAGGGGGGTGAATTGGGAAAATTAAAATTTTTCTACAAAGATGAAATACAATAGTGATACTAAAAGATTACAGAAAATAGAGTATAAGAAATAAAGAGTAAAGGGAAGAGGACTCAGTAGTTTATCCTAGTTCGGTCTATTCCACTTGACCTACGTTCAGTCCCCAAGCCATCACTTGGGATTTCTCCACTATCTCTTGCAAGATTTGAATGGGTTCTTGCAATGACCGCAGTACAATATAAGCCTGAACTTTGGACTGAAACAAATTTTCTCACTCTTCTTACTCAAGAGTAAGAATATCTCCCTTAGTGTAATCTCAGACTAAGCACACTCTACAAGTGTGTTGATGTATACATAATGAAAACTCTCTCAAAAGAGTGGATATGAAAGTTAAGATGCAATGAATGAATAAAACAGAGGGTAGATAAGCTTTGAATGAATCAGAAATTAAATTAGTAGAGTTTTGACGTATTTATTGTTTTTCTCATTATCCAACAACTTAAATGGGATCCTATTTATAGTTTTGGGGCAGAACTATCCGTTGGAAACTAACACTAGTCGTTACTCTCAGTAAAATAGCAGTTCACCTACCACAATAAATGCATCTAACTGAGGTTATGCGGATAACCTCCTCAGGTTATGCGAATAATAGGTAACTATTTGCTTTTGTTTTTAACGTAGAGCTTTCGTTATGTGGATAGCCTAGCTAGGTTATGTGGATAACGTGCTACCCAGAATGACTAAGTTTTAGCTCAAAATTATTTTCATGAAAACCCACTCAGATATTAGGATAACGTTAAGTTTTTCTCAAACTGAGTTTTTGTGAAACTTTAGTTATCAGGATAACCTCCCAAGTTTATGCAGATAATATGTTTTGCTGAAGAAGAGCTATGAGTTCTGTAACATAGGTTATGCGGATAACCTCCCTAGGTTATGCGAATAACCTATTTACTTGAGAAAAGTTTAAGTATTCTGAAATATAGATTATGCGGATAACCTTTCTAGGTTATGCGGATAACCTGTTTAATAGAAAAGAGTCCAAGTGCTCTGTGACACAAGTTATGCAGATAACTTCTCTAAGTTATACGAATAATGAGATGTACAGTGCCACTTGCCTTCATTGTTCACTTCCACATGCGAATAAGGTGCTTACCTTATCAGGATAATCACCTGGACAGACTTAAGAACTTGATCCCTAAGTTGTGTTATGCGGATAACCTCAATCCCTTTTCATGAAATTGAAGAATGGACTTTGGAAAATCTTTGAGATTGAGTCTTTATCTCCATAACCTTCAATGGTTATGTATATAAAGTAAAATATTTTCTTGAAAATAGGGTAAACATTTAGAAACATCTTTGAAATTGAGACCTTATCCCCATAAGCTAAAACATGTTTATGAAAACCAATTGAACATTTATAATCATTTTGAAATTGAAGCTTTATCCTCATAAGATAGCTCTTTTCATGAAAACCATATTGAAATCATGAGCTAATAATTAATCATTCAATTAGTCATCTCATTTAATATTGGATTAATTAAAATTCAAAGCTCAACTACTTTCTTTTACAAATAATTTCCTAAAGCATGTGAAACAGCTTTTCAATCAACAGGAAACTCCAACTTTATTCTTCAGTTCACTTATATTCCTTTGATATTGGATCTCCAAGCTCATTTATTTTAGAATCATCAAAACATTTGAATTAACATTCTCCCCTTTTTTGATGATAATGAAACAACTTAGATTTATTGTTAGTACTTGGGTTTGCATAAAGCTCCCCCTCAATATGTGCATAGTTTAAATAAAGCCAAATAATGTGGTGTATATTTTCAGAACAAGGAACACCAAGAATAAGCGAAGTTCACAGAAAGAGAACACCAAGAATAAACAAGGTTCACAGAAAGAAATTCATTGTATTATAAATATTCATTACAAGTACAAAAGCAAAATCATGGCAAACTAACCAAAACAAGACATTAAAATAAAGTAGCAAATCAGGTTAAGTCTCGTTCTCCTTAGATTTCTTCTTTGAAGGAGTGGACTTCTTCTTCTTCTTAGGTTTCCTCTTTTTCTTCCTTTTCTTCTTTCTCTTCTTTCTCCTTATCCTTTTCTTTCTCCTCTTTCTCCCCATTTTTGTCATCAGCAACAGGGGGATTTGAGCAACACCAGCATCCATCCTGACAATGTCCTGATCAAACCATGCCTTCTATGCCTGAATTCTTCGAATTCTTTCATCTAGTGGAAAGAAGAAGTGTGGAGGGTTGAGCTGGAATAGTGGACACTGGAACTGGCCGAAGTGGCTCAGTAGCAGTAGCATGAGGAATAGAAGGGAACACATGAATGTACTGTATATCAAGTATCATAGGTGGAGGTAAGATAGTGGGAAGGGATGCAGGAGAGGGTTCAGAATCAGAGGCAATAGTGATGATTTTCTGCACAGCAGCCTCAGCAAGATAACTAATGCCTTTAAAGGAGATAAGGTCAGGAAGAGGAGGAAAGAGAGAATTAATCTCTTGTCTTCAATGATGAAGATAATTTTGGTGAATGAAATCACCTTCAGGCAAGAGAGCTAAAGCTTTGCTTGGATCATTGACAGCTTCTTCCTTAAGACCATAGTCCAAGTTAGGACCTAGGTCCTTTGATAGAGCAGGTGATTGTGCAAAAGTAGTTGGTTCAGTGTCTGTGGGAGGTAGTGGTTGGATTGGTGAAGAGGAAGCCTAAGGAACACTAGAAGCAATTTGCTCACACAGGAGTTTCACTTCTTAGGTGAGACTTTCAAATTTAGTCTCAAATTTCTCCTGCATCTCAGCAATGAGATACATAAGATTGATCATGTCTTCTCTATGTTCTTTCCTGGTGGCCATTGCAATCTGGAACAGGTTTTTGTATAGTGTAGGAATGCCTGAGGGAGTAGGTAGGTCAGTGGGTGGGATTTCATCAGGTTTGCTTTAAGTGGGAGGTGTATGAGGCTCATGTTACAAAGATTGAGGTGGTTCAAAGGGTGTGGATGGAGAAGAACTGAAATCATCAATTGTAAGTATAACACCTTATATTAGTGCACATTTCCCATGTATTAGATTATATTAGATGTCTTTTATCATGATTTAGAAACTATAATCATAATATAATAAAAACAGAATTTTTCAAAATTTGGGGTGCTATTCATTTGGCAAATTCCATTTTACCTGATGAAATTTAAAATTCTTAACTAAATCTAGAAAATTTATCTTGAGGTGATTCAAGTCTCTAAAATTATCTTAAATTCAGATATACATGGGAAAAATATGAAACAGTAACTTCATTGGGCCAATTTGTACAGTAATTTTGAGAACTTTTACTATTCATTTGGTCATTTTTCAATCTTCCAGTTTTCTAACCTCAACATTGAAAAAATCATATTTCATTATATTATATTCCAAATTATGCATAATCTATTTCATTTGGAAGCTCTACATGTCTACTTATAGATATATTTTTTTTATACATTTATTTTACTTTCACAGGCCATAACTTTAACTTAAATCATGAAGGGTCAGAATTCAAGTTTTACTAGAATAGTTTTTGGAAAAACTCCATATCTTCTATTATATAGCTCCATTTACCTCCAAATTAGTGGAATATGAAACTTAAAACATATTTCTTTCTATACATTTAAACCACTGAATTTTTTGAGCTATGTACAATTTTATATTATCTTTTGAATTTTCCAGTACCTACTTTCAGTTTTCAGTTTTCTCATTCTTGCCCTGTTCTGAACCTTAACTTTGAAAAATAGCCATTAATTGTATACAACTCTAAGTGGTGTGAATTAGGTGTCATTTTAAAGCTTGACATGTCCTCTATCGGGTTTAAAAATTCCAAAAATCTAACCTCACATTAAATATAGAACAAGGATGAGATAAACAGACCCATCTAGAAAATGCCTTGTTTCAATCTATATTGCAAATTACTTACAAAACCCATGTAAATGAACTCATTTTGGCATGTAACTTGGTAGAATATAACTTCATATTCCAACATCCAGAACTGGAAATTATCATACATTTTCTACAACATTAACATGATATCCACTATTTTACAACTTCATATAAAACAAGGCACAAATAACAATTCATATTATAACATGATAACTTGCACATCAACAACTCATCATTTTCTTCTTCATGCCTTTTGCTTCTTCCCTAGCTCTTTTATCACACCTCGTACTTAGACTCATTTTTCATGTATTAAACTATATTTAAGTCCACTAATGCTTAATTAGAGACTTGATTAAATAAAACAACTTAAACCAATTTGTTTCATTTTCGGTACTATTCCCTTGGTTAACTTCTTTTCACTCGGTGAACTTTGAAAATTCATAAATAAATCAAGAAAAATCATATTGACATAATTTTAGTCTCTAAATATAGCTTAAAAGATTATATACTTGGGAAAAACATTTAACAGGGAAATTACTTGGCCAATTAATACAGTAAATTTGTATTATCTTCACTGTAGCAATGGTCATTTTTGAAAATTTCTGATTCTGACCATAACTTTGAAAAATCACCATAAATCATACACAACTCCAAATTGAGTGATCTTTATGTCTATGGAAAGCTACACATGTCTAGTTTTTATACATATAAAACACTCATACATGAAACCGCAAAAATTATGAATATTACATGAGATTCTGAGTAGTATCAGAATGACCATTTTCTTCCTACAACTTGTCAACATAGACCTTAATATGTACATACATGGTCATTTCTTGTCTTCACTTAAAACATTACATCATAGTAGATCTAGATGAACATAATTACATTCATGTAAAGTCCTAAAACCATACACATCATTTTCGCAAGGTATTCCAAGCAAAGCACTAATGCAAGCAAATTCATTTTAATTAAGAGCTTGCTTTTGCTTCCCCTTTTCTTCTTGGGCAATCTTGCCATAACTTGAACCTATGAAGTGAAACATTTCGAAAGAGAATGAGATTCAAAGAATCTAAGTAGTTACAACCAAATATGTGCATATTTCATCATACAATTCATAGAATTATCATTTGAAAGCAATCAACCAATTTATACCATACATTTTCATAAAAATTTCGGCATGGTAACATTTTAAAATTTAGACATCCAAGAGTCATAAAGGCTCTCATTTAAACAGCCAACACATCAAATACAACATAAAACATCAATGTCATATCATGGTATATTCAAAACATCATTGAAAATAGTTTTAACAACTTTGACATAATTGATAAAATAACTACCTTTGGACTTTCCAAGTTCCACCAAACTTTGTACACCTTTTCCTTGATCTTCTAACACTCTTTTGGATCCTATAGCATCATAAAATAATGCCATTAACCACTGATTACATAATTTCCTTTACAAAGTGCTCATTTGAACTAAAATTTGCACTTTGTTATCCATAAAGCATTCATTGTACAACATACTTGGTCTAACCTATTTTGGACCCAAGGAATCCATTTTTGAAGTCAAAAATTTGAAATTTCATCCCTATCCTAACCCTAAGTCTGACCGAAAATGAGAAGAAAAGTGGTAGAAAATATTTACTCAATAAATCTTGCTACAACTTGTGTTTTCATGCCTCTTGAAGTTGTTTCACTCTATTCCATGGTTTATTTGTTGAAAGCTCCATTTTCTCTCACTAAAATCCTCCATGGCCGAAATCTTAGGGAGGAAAAGGAGAGGAAAAACCTCATGGAACAATCTCTAAGTAGAAAGAAACATAAGATGGAGACCATAGAAGCTTACTTCACAATTTGAGCTTTGTAACTTTTACTTCAAACTCTCCCTTTTCTCTCTAGGTATTTTGCTTTTCCTCCCTCTTTTCTCATCTGGTTCATATGCAAGAGTGAGTGAGAATAAGTGTCTTAAGTGTTTAACCAAGCTTCTTAAGGAGAGAGATGAGAGGAGTCAATAGTAAAGTAGGTTAATTAACTAACCTAGTTACTTTAACATAAAAATATCCTTAAAATGAAATCAATTAATTCCTTCCATGTCCAGCAGCAGCAGATGCCCTTTACCAATTTTTTGGCCAAAAATTTCTTCAGAAAGTTTAATTGACTAAAATACCCTTGACCGATTAAATTTACCTCTACCGACTAGGTATTTTTGTCAAAATTGTCATTAAATTGGTACAATATTATCCAACAAATACTTTTGCTCCAAAATCACTATTTGATCCCAAAATATATTTTACCAAGGCCCATTAATTTTTCTTGAATTAATACTTCCTCTTCCTACAGTCCAAACTAACTTGTATTGTGTAAAATACCAATATGAAATCCTAATTACCAATAAATTTGATTTTGACCTTAATAAATTTCATACTATATTTCATTGGACTTAACTCATTGAGAGATTCATTTTGACTATAATTTTTCATATTTACAAAAAAGCTCTTAACTCCGGGCCAATTTATAATTTTAAGTTTTCATATTATTAGGTGTAATTTACTCCAAAATTCATAAACTTTTCTACAATCCTCCCTATGCGTCCACCCTCTTTTTTTTTTTATTTTCTTTTCCTTTTTCCTTTTCCTTTTCTTTTTTTTTTTCAGGGGTAAAATAATCATTTTTTCCTTTTTCCTTCCAACTGAGATAATTGACCTCTTTGTCCTATTTCATGCCAAATGCTATATACCTGTTTTTGCAAATTCTTTATAAATTTTAAAATATTGAGCCTTGAATATCCAGAAAAAAATTTCAGGATATTACATCTTTTACATTGGTTCTCCCTAGCATGGTTAGTCATTGAAGGGGAGGTGAGATTCAAAGAATCTCAGTAGCAATCACCATTTATACAATCATATTATCACATTAAGCACATAATCATCATAAAATATCAAGTGAATACTTTTAAATATTTATACCATAATATTTTAAAAAAATTTCGATAGAGTTTCATTTTGTATTTTGGATATCCCGGGCTCTTAAAACCCTTTAATTAACTCAACCAACATTCTCAAAGCATCACAAATGATCATATCAAACAATAGACAAGTCATCAAATTCATTGAAAATCATATGACAATATAAGGCAAGAATAGGTAAATTGCTACCTTCATGCTTTCTCTTACTCCTCCACTTGATACCAATTCTCTCACTAGCTTCCTTGGGCTTCTTCAAGTCCTAATGTATCATCAAACAACTACTCAAGCTAATGGTTCCATGACTTTCTTCAAAAAGTGTTCATGAAACCCTAATTCTTCAAAAATTCACCAAAAATTCATTCCTAGCTCAAAAATGATGAATTATACCTCTATTCCATGTAATTTTTCATGAGGAATCCAAATATGGCCTTAGAATTACCAAATTCAATCTCTAGTTATGGTTACTGTTCATTCCGAATTAAACGCTAACTTTTCATTTTCTAAATCTTAAGCTTTTATTTGAAATCAATACTTGTTGCTAAGGTTTTGGACCATGAGGAACTCATTTTTGGCATAAAAAATATGAAATTCCATCTCCAAGACACTCCCCTGTTTTGGCCGAAATGAACCCTAAAAGAGGAAGAGGTGATTTTCATGCAACTTGCTTCCAAATCTTGGGAAGCCTTACTTTCTCTCATAGATCAAGACTTCTAGCAAGATTCTTGCATGAAAACCCATTTTTTTCTCTTCCTTGCTCATGGCTGAACTCAAGACTAAAGAGGGAGGAGGAAAGAATTTCATGAAACTACTTCAAATCACTAAAGAAATTAACTTGAAGTCATAGAGACTCACCTTTAATCTTGAATCTTCAAGCTTCCAACTTTGCCTTCTCTTTTCTCTTTTCTCTTTCTTTCTTGTGTTTTTCTCTCATGTTTGGAAGCTCTCTCTCTCTCTCTCCTTGCTACAACAAAATTTCGTCCAAAATGTGAGAGGAAAGAGGAGATTAATTTAATTAACTTTGGCTTAATCATGGTTGACTTAATTACTTTATGGAATACTTCTTCAAGAAGTATTCTTAAAATAAGTAAATACTTATTTGCAGCACATGGGCTACTGAATGTCATGCCCAAGAGAGAGAAATGTGTCTAAATACTACTCAAGTTTTACTGCTCCAGATATATCTTGAATCGAATAATTTTTAACTGTATCGATAAAACTACTTTTTATAGTAAATTAGCATTTTTGGGCTATAGGATTATTCCAATTTTATTTTTGTATTTCCTTAACTTTCCTATCCCAAATGGTATCTATGTATGGCCCATATCTTGTCCCAGATACCTTTTAATCATCGGTTGGGCCCACAGTTTACTTTATCAGTTTACTATTACTTTTGGACACTCGGCACTGATTATTTTTTTATTCTTGAACATTAACCCTCAGTGCCATATATCATTGGACTTCTTTCATCGAAGGCTTCATTTTGACAGTAATTTTTCATATTTACAAAATTACCCCTAACCCGGGGTTAAATTATAATTTACGAAATGAAACTTTTTGGGTCATTTGTTGTACTTTTCCCCAACGACTTTCGCAATTTGACTCGATTGACTTTAGGGACATGGATGTCATTTTGATAATTTTTTAGGGGTAAAAATATAATTTTCTCATTTTTCTGTCTAATCGGAAAAAATGATCTCTTTGCTATTTTTCACGTAAAACGGTGTCTGATCATTTTTGTAAATTTCCTATACATTTCTAGATATTTTAGTTTTCTTGGAATGTTACAGTAAGACTTTTGGAGGCAGCTGTATACTCAGAGCCAATTTCAATATCCCTCTTCTTGTCAAATCATCTACCATTCTCCCGGCTCATTCCCATCTTCTGTAGAACTTTCTCACTGAATTCTTCTGGAAGTAGTGCAGGGCCTCTCTCAGTATGCAGAATATTGTGAAATTTCAGAATCTTGGTGATAATATGCCCATATGACAGTTGAGAGTCCTGTTTGTAGGTTCTTGCTTTCCACATCCTCTGCAAGATGATATCTACCACATTCACTGGTTTTCCCTTTATCAGAAATAGTATGACTTGAAATTCCCCTCTGGATAGGTAATTGAAGCCTCCACTCTTGTTGAAGAACATGGGTGAGGCAATGTAGTGGAGAACCATGTTCTCAACACTCAACAGAGTTAGGGCTATTTTCCCTTCAAGATGCACATTTTGCCTTTGCCTGAGCAGCCTTGATACTATTGTGCTCCATTTGTAGTTGGCTTCTCCCTCAGTGTCCTCATTAACATCTTCATTTTCAGCAGGATACTTTGAGGTCTCAATGTTCACCCTTATTCCTTCAGTAGGAAAACTTAGAATTTCACACAACAAGTCAGGATGTAGGGCAATCCATCTCTTCCTTAATCTCACTTCAAACACCTTTGTGTCATGGTTAATTCTCAGAGAATTATACCAAGCACGCACAACTTCCTTATCATAATCCTTCATCAGTTCAATCAGTCCTCTATATTTTTCTACCAGCCCAGCAGAATCAAACTTATTCCTCACTAGAAATTCTTCTATTCTAATAAAGTGAGGCTTGACTACCTTACGCTTTTTGAAATTAGTCTCATATGACTCTTTTTAAACCCTTATACCAATAAGCTCATCTGTAATTAATGCTTCCTCAGACTCAGTCGCAGAAGAACTTACGCATGTGTCAGCCTGAGGTTTTGATTATAGAATTTCCTTTGGCTTTGGTGTTCTAGGCTTCTTCGTTAGAATACTTGGCCCAGCTTCAGCTTTTCTCTTCCCTTGACTCGGTGATTTTGAAGCATATTTTGACTTTACATTATGCTGTGGTCGTTCCCCTTGATTGCCACCCTTAGTCTTTGCCATATTAGTAATTCCAAATGATTTGGGAAGGTAGAAGAGATTTAGAATTAGCCAAAAAGATTTTTGAGAGTAGGAAATTGGATGGGTTTTTGGAGATTTTGGAAAGCTTGAGGAGTACAAATGGAGGTTTTTAAGATAGGATTAGGTTTTCCGCACAAGGTTCTGCTGAAAATCAGAGGATCCTATATATAATCTTGAGGTTATGCGCATAACCTATAGAGGTTATGCGAATAACGACCTTTAGAAACTATATGCAAAGCCATGGTTTGCTAGGTTATGCGGATAAGATCCCTAGGTTGTTCGTATAACCAAGTTGAGATAGAGGGGAGAAGAGAAGAGTTATCCAGATAAGCATACCACGTTATCATGAAAAGAGGTTTCACAAAAGGCATACAAAAAGTTGATAATCAATAGGTTATCCGAATAACCTTGTCCCCTTATGTGGATAGCGTTCTCATTTTGGGAACTTCTTCTTTGGAAGTAATGTTATGCAAATAAGGTAGGCAGGTTATCCTAAAATCGAATGACACAGTACACATACAAAGTAGCAAACAAAGTAGGTTATGCGCATAAGGTAGAGACCTTATCCGAATATCAAGTTCCACAGAGGCCCGAGGTTCACATAAGGTCTCATTTTCATGAAAATCTTTATACCTTATGTGAATAACCTCAAATATAGAGACTATGCACACCAGAAATTCAACTTATTTTCAGCATAAGGTTATGGGATTATGTGAATAACCAAATTTGAAAAGCTCATAAACACTTACTGATAGCCTTGTTATCCCCATAAGCCTCTTCTTTTCACCATAACTTAATTCTAACATGTAAGTTACTTTTCATCAGATTTTGATTGTTTCAAATCAAAAAGTTCTTGCAAAACAAACTTCTGGATACTTTGATGCTTAAGTTAGTATTATTGATTGAATTATAGCTTTAAGAAGGATTTCAGAGAAAACTTACAACTCATTAGGATTCACCATTCCAAATTCTCTCTTGAATTTTCCATGTCTATGTTCTGCAAGTGGCCTTGTTAGAATGTCAGCATGCTGATCTTCAGTAGGAACAAACTCCAACTTGACATCACCTTTCAAAACATGATCTCTTATGAAGTGATGTCTTACATCAATGTGTTTTGTCCTTGAATACATAACAGGATTCTTTAAGATGTTGATGACACTTTGATTATCACACCTTATTGGGGTTTCCTTTATCTCAATCTCAAGGTCTTCATGTTGTTGCTTCATCCAAAGGACTTGTGCACAGTAACTCCCTCCTGCTACATACTCAACTTCTGCTGTGGAGAGTGCTACACTATTTTGCTTTTTACTGAACCATAACACTAGAGAGCCTCCCAGAAATTGGCAAGTTCTACCTGTGCTCTCTCTATCAGTCTTGGATTCAGAAAAATTTGTATCTGTATAACTTATGAGCTCTTCTCCATTTCCCTATTGGATACCAAAGTCCCATTTAAGATGTTCCCATCAAGTAGTTGAAAATCCTCTTCACAGCTGTTGCATGGGAACTCTTTGGGACATGATTGGAACCTAGCACACATGCAGATACTAAATATGATGTTAGGCCTACTAGCAGTTAAATACAGCAAGGAACCAATCACCCTCCTATATTGAGTTATATCAAAGAGTTTTCCTTCTTCATCCATGTCAAGTTTAGTTGCAGAGGCTATAAGGGTTCCCATAGGTTTAGCATGTTCCCATAAGTAAATCGTTATTTTCTCTTTTAGTAAACACGGTTGTATCAACTTTTCCTCTTTTAGAACCTTTTTCAATCAGAAAATTACTTAGTTTCTCATACCATGTTCTAGGAGCATGTTTTAACCCATATAGAGCTTTCTTTAGTTTATATACATGATTTAGTTTAGTTGAGTCCTCAAAACCTAGAGGTTGATCAACATAAACCTCTTCCATGATATACCCATTCAGAAAAAATACTTTTTACATCCATTTGATATAACACAATATCTTTTATGCAAGCATAAGCTAAGAGAATCCTTATTGCTTCCAATCTTGTAAATGGAGCAAAAGTTTCCTCATAATCAATGCCTTCTTCTTGATTATATCCTTTAGCCACTAATCTAATTTTATTCCTTATTATTGTTCATGATTCATCAAGTTTTTCTTAAACACCCATTTACTTCCAATAATAGGATGGTTTTTAGGCTTATGCACTAAATACTAAACTTGACTTCTTTCAAACTGATTAAGTTCTTCTTACATAGATAAAACCCAGTATTTATCAGTTAAAGCCTCTTCAGTATGCTTAGGTTTAATTTGGGAAATAAATGCACAATTATTCACTTGATCCCTAAGTTGTCTTCTGGTTTTAACTTTCTCTTGAACATCCCCAATAAGTTGATCAACTGGATGATTCCTTTGATATCTTCAAGCTCTAGGGAGTTCTTGAGATACTTCCTCATTTATTTCACATTCATTATCTTTCTCCTGGATATCTTCTTCTACATTAGCTGATTTAAATATTTTAGCAGGTTCAATTTTATTTTCTTCGGACACATTCAAATTCTTGAAACTGGAAATTAAATCATCCTCATCTTTAGCATGCTTAGATAGAGTTTCATTTTCAAGAAAGACCACATGCATAGATTCTTCAATAGTTCCAGACTTCTTGTTGAACATCCTATATGCTTTACTTATATTTAGGTAGCTAAGAAATATACCTTCCTTTGATTTGACATCAAACTTACCCAGATTGTCTTTGTTGTTGTTGTGGACATAGCAGGTGCATCCAAAGACATGAAGATGAGAGTGATTGGGCTTTTTTCCTTTGTACAACTCATATGGAGTCTTACCTAGTAAGGGTCTGAAGTATGCTCTATTTATCAAGTAGCATGATGTGCTTACTGCATCAACCCAGAATTGTTTAGGCAATCCTTTTTAATTCAGCATTGCACGAGTCATCTCTTTTAACACTCTATTTTGTTCTCTCCAAAACTCCATTCTATTGAGGTGTTCTTGGGGCTGAGAAGTTGTGCTCTACTCCATTTTCATCATAGTAGTAAGCAAATTTGGCATTCTCAAATTCTCCACTATGATCTGTTCTAATACATACAATAGAGCAATCTTCCTCATTTTGGATTTTCTTGGCTAAGACCAGAAAAGCATCATATGTTTCATCTTTAGAGGGAAGAAATAAAGTCCAGGTGAACCTAGAATAATCATCTATCACAACAAGTACATACAAGTTTCCATGTGAAACAATGTGAAACAAGTACTTTTAGTATGAATAGGACCTATCAAATCCATGTGAAGTAATTACAGAGGTCTTGTTGCAGAAACAATGTTTTTGGTAGACAAACATCACGTTCTCTATCCTTTTCAAACTTAATGTTGGGTAGACCAAGAACAAGTTCATTTTTAATGAGTTTATTCAATTGATGCATGCTAACATGTGCTAGTCTCCTATGCCACAACCAATTATCATCATTTTCACTTATTAAGCATATAGAGTCTAGAGACGGTAATTCATCTAAATCAATAGTATAATGGTTACTATCTCTTTCTGTCTTGAGAATCACTTTGTGGTCACTTTTTTCGATGACTAGGCAGTAGTTGGAATTGAACAGAATCTAGTTGCCTCTATCACAGGTTTGCTCATACTCAACAGGTTATCATTGATTCTTATCAAGAACATGACTTCTTCAATTGATGTTTTTGGCTTTTTTCCAACAATTCGAATCCCAAATATCTTGCCGAACTGATCACCATCGAAAGTGAGCTTTCCTCCTTTCTTATCTGACAGCATAATGAATTTTTCTTTGTCTCCAGTCATGTGTATCGAACAAGCACCGTCCATGTACCATTTGTTGCTTTTCTTGACCTTGAGACACACCTGCAAAACAAGTTTTGGTTCTTTCTTTTAGGTACCCATGTTTGATTGGGTTCTTTCTTGTTAGTGGAAGAATCCTTAGGAACCCATTTTATCCCATTGTCATTTCCTTCCTTCCTGAATATATAGGTGGAGGACATATGACCCTTCTTGTTATAAAAGTGGCAAGTGGAAAAAGGGCCAGAGGAAAGAGATGCATGTCTGAAATAATGGCTATAATATTTATCCTTTTGATTTCTAGGAGTTGCGAATGACTCTATGTTCTGAGTTGTTTTAAGGTTATTAGCATACACAAAGTTTCTCAGGTAAATATTCTATTTCTTGGTTTTCAATTTCTCTTTGACTGCACATGGGTCATATCCCAAACCAGTTTTGTTCTGGCTCACAATTTGGTTTCCCAGTAACACTTTCAGCATGCCTTAACCTCTAGTGAGTTTAGCTAGAGTCTTGTGGAGATAATTATTCTTATCTCTCAACTCAATGTACGAGACAAAAATAGAGGTAATTGAAGAAGAAGAAAACTGTGAAACAGTGCAAGATGTATGAGACTCACTTTCAAGCTTGTGCATTTTCCTTTTAGCTTGACTCAGTTGTTCAGATACTTTGACAAATTTGGTCATTAGTTCATTAAATTCATCATGTAGTTCATTGTAAGAAGGTTTAGAGTCATTTACCTCTGAATCATTGTCACTGTCTCAGTTGCAATTCTTCTCCTCCTCAACAATCTCGAGTCATCAGGCATAAGTTAGCAATTTTATCATCTCCTGCTGCTTCCTCTTCATCCAAACTATCTCCCCAGATGGAAGATATGAAGGCTTTCTTCTTTTTCCCTTTGTTAGCCTTTTTGTCCTTCCCTTGTTTCTTGCTCAACAGAAGACATTCCCATTTGATATGTCCAGGTTTCTTGCATTCGTAGCATATGATGGAATCTTTGTTTTCTTTCTTGCTGCTGGTGGCTCCATCTTTCTTTACAAACCTTCTGAATTTCTTCTTTCCATACATTTTGCCAAATTTCCTTACCAGCATGGCCATCGTCTCTTCTTCTAGCTTAGCATTCTCCTCTGAATCATCATTATCTTCTGATTCTACTTTGAAAGTCAAACTATTCTTCTTCTTGGTAGATGACGTAGATTTCTTGAGAGCCTTCAGCTTCCCTTCATATTCTTCAAGACTCCCAAAGAGGGCTACGACAGATGTCATTGATTCCCTCATAGCTTCCTCTATTGTAGTCGCCTTCGGTTGCCAGTCAATGGGCAAGACTCTGAGAATTTTTCTGACTTTCTCAGACCAGGTGTACTCTTTTCCAAGGCTCTTCAGCTGATTCACAATGAGGGTGAATCTCCTCTGCAAATCCTTGATATTCTCACCCTCTTTCATCTTGAAGCTTTCATATTCTCCAATGCACATACTTAGTTTGTTTTCTCTCACGCTAGTGGTCCCTTCATGAGCAATTTCCAAAGTGTCCCACATACCTTTGGCTGTTGTATATTGGGAACCCTGTAGAACTCATCTTGATTGAGAGCATTGACCAGATATTGTATAGCTTTAAAGTTGAGAAGGACCCTTCTCCTATCTTCCTTGTTCCATTCCTTTTCAGGTTTCTCTTTGTGTTTCCCATTATCTTTTAGTTTCATCGGAATGAAATCTCACTTCTAGATGACCGACCAAATATCCAAATCAATGGATTGAAGGTAGATTTGTATCCTCATCTTCTAATACCCATAATGTTCTCCACTGAAGCCAGGAGGACTATTGGTGTTGTTTCCTTCCGGAAGAACGCCTTCACTAAATCCAGCCATGTTTTCTCTCGAATTGTTAAATCCTTTAACTGGGAGTCCAGACTCTGATACCACTTGATAGTTTAGCTAGCTTCCCAAGAGGGGATGAATTGGAAGATCGAAATTTTTCTACAAAGATGAAATGTAATAGTGATACTAAAAGATTACAGAAAATAGAGTATAAGAAATAAAGAGTAAAGGGAAGAGGACTCAGTAATTTATCTTAGTTCGGTCTATTCCACTTGACCTACGTTCAGTCCCCAAGCCACCACTTGGGATTTCTCCATTATCTCTTGCAAGATTTGAATGGGTTCTTGCAATGACCGCAGTACAATACCAGCTCGAACTTTAGATTGAAACAAGTTCTCTCACTCTTCTCACTTAAGAGTAATAATATCCCCCTTAGTGTAATCTCACACTAAGCACACTCTACAAGTCTGTTGATGTATACAGAATGAAAACTCTTTCAAAAGAGTGGATGTGAAAGTTAAGATGCAATGAATGAACAAAACAGAGGGTAGATAAGCTTTGAATGAATCAGAAATTAAATTAGTAGAGTTTTTACGTATTTATTGTTTTTCTCATTACCCAACAACTTAAATGAGATCCTATTTATAGTTTTTGGGCAGAACTATCCATTGGAAACTAACACTAGCCGTTACTCTCAGTAAGATAGTCATTCACTTACAGTATTAAATGTATCTAACAAAGGTTATGCGGATAACCTCCTAAGGTTATGCAAATAACGGGTAAATGTTTGCCTTTGTTTCAACGTAGAGCTTTCTTTATGTGAATAACCTAACTAGGTTATATGGATAATGTGCTAACTAGAATGACTAAGTTTTAGCTCAAAATTATTTTCATGAAAACCCACTTAGATATTAGGATAATGTTAAGTTTTTCTTAAACTGAGTTTTTGTGAAACTTTGGTTATCAGGATAACCTCTCAAGGTTATGCGGATAACTTGTTTTGCTGAAGAGGAGCTATGAGTTCTGTAACATAGGTTATGTAGATAACCTCCATAGGTTATGTGGATAACCTGTTTACTAGAGGAAAGTTCAAGTACTCTGAAATAGAGGTTATGCGGATAACCTCCCTAGGTTATGGGGATAACTTGTTTAATAGAAAAGAGTCTAAGTGCTCTGTGACACACGTTATAGGAACAACCTTCCTAGGTTATGCGAATAACGGGCTGTACAATACCACTTGCCTTCACTATTCACTTCCTTATGCAAATAAGGTACCTACCTTATCAGGATAACCGCCTGGACAGACTTGAAAACTTGATCCCTAAGCTATGTTAAGCGGATAACCTCAATCACTTTTCATGAAATTGAAAAATGAACTTTGGAAAAGCTTTGAGATTGAGTCTTTATCCCCATAATCTTCAATGATTATGTGTATAAGGTAAAATATTTTCTTGAAAATAGGGTAAACAGTTAGAAACATCTTTGAAATTGAGACGTTATCCGCATAAGATAAAACATATATTCATGAAAATCAATTGAACACTTAGAATCATTTTGAAATTGAAGCTTTATCCTTATAAGATAGCTCTTTTCATGAAAACCATATTGAAATCTTGAGCTAATAATTAATCATTCAATTAGTCAACTCATTGAATATTGGATTAATTAAAATTTAAAGCTCAACTACCTTCTTTTACAAATAATTTCCTAAAGCATGTGAAACAGCTCTTCAATCGACAGGAAACTCTAACTTTGTTCTTTATTTCACATATTCCTTTGATATTGGATCTCCAAGCTCATTTGGTTTAGAATAATCAAAACATCTGAATTAACATAATCATCATCATAGTCATTATCATGGTCATACTAGCATGCAATCATATGTGGATGCTACAATCATGCATGCACATATGCAATATCACACTCATCATCATCATATACAAATACCTCGTCTAACTGAATGCATACCATGATATGTAAAAAAACTATAAACATATGCATATTGATATCGTGATATGAATGGAAGCATGCTTATATACATATCAATATATAACACATATATTACAAATACTCGATTACTTCGAGTTACTGACAGCATTCACATAGGGAATTTGGCAAATCTCTGTTGCACCTATCACGAACCATATGCTTCTAATTAGTTAATCAACCACTACAATATCATAATACCTTTAATTAACATAATGCCCATAACAACTAAATTCCACAATCTAGCCTTTCAAGTTTAATCTGGAGTTCTAACAACATAAATACGCATTAACAAGCTTCAATCAACCATCCCTATTATAATCATTCACATACAATTGGGATTTCACATTCCCTTCACAATTTCCAACCTAAGGTTCCACTCAAACTCATAACAATCCAACCAAAACTCATACCCAAACTTCGATAAAACCAAATCACACTCCAATAATCTCTTTATACACATTTCAATCGGTGGGAATCAACCAGAAATGGACTCCCATGCATACCCACAAAAATCAACTCAAAATTGAAGAGAAAAAGGAAAAGGAAGGGTATAGAAATACTAACCAAGATTGAAGCTTCTAGAGTTTATAATCACCCCCACCGTTCGAATCCAGAAAGCCCTAGCTGAGGAAAAACCTCTTCCTCCTCAATTTCTTTCCATCTCATCTAATTGATCGTGTTCTAATTTAAGCACGATTGGTGATTGGCATGGCAGTGGACGATAAGTTAGTTGCAGTGCGAATGCTCCTGGCCAAGAAAATTTTCCAGTTGCCACAAGTGTCTCACCGTGGCAACCCTGCACCTCGCTATGGCGTAACCCTTCTCTATTTCCATTTTCAGGTTTTGATCCTTTCTCCTACCCTTGCTCCTCTAGTGCTGCAAAAATATAAGACAACTTCTTGTTGACCTGTGACTAAGTCTAGGGCGTTATGTTGAAGGTTGTTACATACTCCGTCCGACACATTTTATCTGTCGTTTTAGAAACACTACTACAAAAGTTGTATTATATATCGGTTATTTACATCGGTTAAAAAAAAACCAGTATAAAATCATGACCGATGGCAATTTTGTAAATAAAATTATCTTTTTACATCATTTTTTTTAAAAAACCGATGTAATTGGTTAACTCAAACTGAAAAAAAAATATAAATTAATCAATTACAATAAATCTTGTATGAGGATAGAAATTTACCATCATAATTTGTCTCACAAGACAAACTTGCATGTGGATAGAAATATAGCATTATAAAACTATATAATTATAATTAGATTTTTATATTATATTATAATTTTTGTAAATATGTATAATTTAATATATTTTTTATGCATTTATATTGGTTTCTATAAAAAAACCGATCTAAACTTGACAACAATTACTTTGTTATATTACAATATATTAATTCTTTAATTAGTATAATTAAATAAAAATATGTAAGTAATATAAAAATATATTATTAATATAACTAAATTCTATAATTAATACAACTAAATAAAAATATGTAAATAAAATTATATAATTATAATATAAAAATATGATATTTATTTTATTGAATTATGTAAAATTCTATATTTATTTTTATATCGGTTTTTTAATGAAAACCGATGTAAGTTGATTAAAAAATCACTTTCCCTCCCTTAGCAAATAACCTGAAAGTGTGGGCCTTTCTCTTCTCGTCTCTCACACGTACTCTCTTGCTCACTGAAGAAGCTAGCCTCTCTCTTCCTGTCTCTCACGCGTGCTCCATCATCGATCGTTGTCTAAAAATCCATCATCCCTCTCTCTCTCTCTGTGAAAGTTGCTTCTTTTCTTTCTCCCTCCACTCCAAATCCACAGCAATAGTCATTGATCATTAGCTTCTCTGTCGACCCTTTGTCTTTGTTGTGTTACACTATTATGCCATACGTGCTCTGCAATGACACCTCTGTTTTCATCTCCCTCTCTCTCTCAGTGAAAATAGCATCCTATCGTCCCTCTATCTTTGTCTTTAAGCCTAGAGACTAAAAGATAGCCCTCCATTCCCTTCACTGAAGCACCGGCATCTTCATTACAGGTGCGTGGGTTTTTTTTTTCTTTTTTTTCCTATAAATTCTGGTTTGAGATTTACCCAGATTCTGAGTAATTTTTTAAAGCTTTAAATAAATTAAAAGGGGTGATCTTGCATATGAAGCTTACTGGCATGGACGCCTAAGGAAACACTCTTCGAAGTAAAAAAATTCTTCTTTGTTGATGTTCTGTCGAAGCAAGCAAATGGAGCTCCTATTTATACTAGTTCATGGAGTCCGTAGAGCATTTAAGAGTATTAACTAGTGTGAGGTGTTAGCAAGGCTGACTTCCCAAGAGGGGGGGTGAATTGGGAAGATTGAAATTTTTCTGCACAAAGCAAAGCAAGTGAAGATATCACAGTATAATGAAAACAACGTGTAAAACAGAGCAAGCTGAAAAGTAGAGATAAGGAGGAGAAAACTCAGTGATTTATCCTGGTTCGGTCTATCCACTTGACCTACATCTAGTCCCCAAGACACCTCTTGAGATTTATCCACTATCCAGCAAGAATTTCAACGGGCTTCTTGCTAAAGCCACAGTACACGAGTATGCTTTGTTCTGAGCTCTCTCAAACTCTCTAAGCACTTTCTCTATGTGCTTCCCAATCCCCTTGTGAATACCCCTCACAAGTAAATCTATCTTTCAGATGAAGAGTACATTGTTTACAAATGAATAACTCTCTTGAATAGAGTAGATATGAAGGTTTAAGTACAAATAATGAAGTTGGAAGGGTAAAAGCTTTTGAGATGAAAATTCAGCAGAAATTCGGTATATACAAGTTTGATTCGTTACCCACAACTTCAAATGATGTTGTATTTATAGATTTAGGTCTCAAATATCCGTTAGAGACTAAATCTATCCGTTGGGGAAGTTATCCAACGGTTACTCTGAAAAACTATCCATTTACCAACCGCATTTAATGTTTCTGACATACTGAAATTCGAATTTTGGTTGGCCAACAGATGAGTTTCGAGAGAACCGAAGGTTAAAGCTTCCAACGTTAAAATACGAAGTTCGTCTGTCCATAGAGTGAAATTCGAATTTTGAAACTTATAAAATATTTTCACAATGTGACATACGAATTTTCAAGAAGAAAGTTTTTCTGTAAATCGTGAACAGTGTTTTCAATTTTCTACAGTACCCTCGAAATTCAAATTTTGGATGCCCAAAATTCGTCTGTCCATTGAACGTTCAAATAGGCACCGTAGTTCACTTTATTTGAAATTCGAATTTTGGCAGAGTGAAATTCGTCTGTCAGAGACCAGTTTTGAGACTTAAATCTTTCTTGATCTCAGATGAACTTTATCAAACTTTCAGACGAATTTCTTCTATTTTCTCAAGTTTTGTTTTGTCTGAAATTCGAATTTTGAAAGAGTGAAATTCGAATGTCACAAAGTAGCTCCCTTGATTCAGATGAAAATTCGAACGTTGCTAAGTCAAAGTTCGTCTGTCAGAGAGCATTTTTCAAACTTAGTTTCTTCTTGATTTCAGATGAATTTTAGCAAAGTTTCAGACGAATTTCTTTGGTTTTCACAAATTGTATTTTGTTTGAAATTTGAATTTTGAAACTGTGAAGTTCGTCTGTCACAAAAAGGCTTCTTTCAGACTTGATGAAAATTCGAATTTTGAATGACCAAAATTCGTCTGACAGAGGGACACCTCTCTAGACTTATTCAGTTTTAGCTCGAAATTCAAATTTCCAAAAGCAAAGTTCGAATTTCCAACTTGACAGTTCAGTTATACTTTCAAACTTCGTCTGTTTGTGAGTATTTTTCAAATAAGTAAAGATTTAACTTTAAATCAAGGTTTGAAAACGTCTTTTTCTCAAATCAAAATCTTTTACCCAATCTAAGCAAAAACTAAAGATCCTACAAAAGATTTAATAGCAAATACTCAGAAAATCTTCACTTGAAACAGCTTTGATCTCCTTTGATATCTTCAATCCAAGCTCTTGAGTGTTGGTTTGGAATCATCAAAACTCTTGATCCAACATTCTCCCCCTTTTTGATGATGACAAAACAACTCACAAACTGGATTAGTACTTGGGTTTGCTTACACAAGCTCCCCCTCAACATATGCATTACAGTTCATAAGATATCATTTTCAACAGATTAAGTGAAGAGATTCAAAGCCCAAATCATTGCAATCAAGAACATAATTTACTTAACCAAATTGTTGCAATACATATTTCAATCAGTTCTCAAAACATCAAACAAGCAAAAAACAATAATTAAAACTAGATACAACACGAAGATTCAGCCTAAGATCTAAAAACATCACTTCTTCTTTGGCTTAGACTTCTTGCTGTAAGTCTTTCCTTTTCCAGATGACTCAGCAGATCTTCCAGCTTGCTTAGTCCCAGCTTGCTTTATCTTCTCCCCCTTTTTGGCATCATCAGAAAGCCCAGCAAAGTCCATTGGAGGAGGTATCTGAGTGAGAGGAACAGCACGAAGAGGGACAGGAGCAAAAGGAATCTCTGGTTGAGCCGGTGCAGGGGGCTCAGCAGGCTCTTCATCAGAATCATCAGAGACCTCAAGTAGCTCTTGCATTTCCTGCCTGGAAAGAGCTAGCCGAGCTCTCTGTTCCTCTGACAGCCCATAATCAGCAAGAGAAGGAGAGGCTGGTGCAGGAGGAGGAAACATTTCTTCAAGCCTTCTCCTTTGAGCTAGCAGAAGGGCATTGTGAGCAATAGCAGCAAAGTTAATAACAGGCACAATGCTCCTTTCCTCATTGAGTGTAGATTGCAGAAATGGTGAAGCAGAAATGGATGCTACCAGCTGCTCAACTTGCTCAGACTCTTGGGTGGAAATGATAGAGTCCTGAGCAACTGCTTCACTCTGCTTAATTAGGCTTGTTTCCTGCAGACCCTCTTCCTCCATGCCATAGTCCAAGGGTGGACCAGGACTTACCTCATTACTGGAGGCCTTTGGTGTGCCAGTTGGTTCAGTCACTTGCATACCAACACCAGGGATAGGAGAATCCAGCTCAAAAGGACTTGGAGGCATAGGAGATGGAGATAGAGTAGGCTCAGGGATACCAGGCTGAGGTGGAGCTGAAGTGGTAGGAATTGCATTTCTAATTTCTTCATAGGCATCAGCCACCACCTTCATATTCACAGCCAACTGATGGATCTGATCTTGTAGATGAGCAAATTTGGCATTTTGCTCATCCCTAATGCTGAGAATGAGTGTTGACAGATTGTCAAACAGCTTAGTGATCTTAGTTGGCTTGGCTCGAGAGGAGAGAGTGGAAGGAGGATGAGTAGGCCTGGATGGAGATGGAATAGGCTGAGAAGGCTGAGGTACAGATCTGCTAGGAGCCTCAGAGGTGCCTTCTTGTTGGAGGGATGCATCAGCAACAAAGAACAAATCTTTAGATTTTCCTGCTCCCTTTCCAACCCAATGTCCTTCATCTCTTTCAATGCCCTTCCTTTGCAATTCTTCTTCTTTGAAGGCCTCAGTGAGCTTCCCTTTCCCTTTTTCAATGTGCTGAATCCTAGCATGCTGCAGGATTCTTGAAATAATTGCTGCATAGGGGAGTGTGGAATCTTTCCTCTGATCCCTTGCCTTTATCATACGCTGGAGAATGATATGACCCATATTGATCAGTTTCCCACGTATGATGGCAGTCATCACATGAGCCTCTGCCCTTGTTATCAAATTGAAGCTGCCACCCTTGTTGAATATGATCTTGGATACTATGTAGTGCAAGATCCTTACTTGTACACTGAGGTCTGTGGGCTTCAACATATTTATTGTGGGCCTATTCTCCCTTCTTCTGAATAAGGTGTCCAAGATAGTGCTCTCCTTGTAATATAGGAAGGGCTCACCTTCTTCGTCAGCTGTGCTACCCTCATCCATATACCCAGAGGCTGTAATGTCAACTTTCAGCCCATCTTGACCTGGGATTTCCAACACCTCATTGAAGGTTTCATCAGCAAGCCAAATGGTCCTTGATCTCAAGGTGACCTCCCATTTCCTTTTCTTGCTGTTATATTTAAGAGAGGCATACCAAGTCTTCACTACCTCATCATCATATTTTTCAGCAATTTCCAACAGATTTCTATATTTTATCAACCATATTGCAGCATCAAAGTTGTTGGATATCAGAAATTGTTCCATATTTACACAGTGAGGCTTGATTACCTTTTTGTTTGAAAACTTGGTAGTGTACTCTTCTTGAATCTCTGGGGTGCTCCACAGTGGTAGTGTAGTCAAATCAAACTCTCCAGATTTAGTAGAAGAAGAGGAAGCCATAGCAGTAGTATCAGCCGAAGGAACTGCAGATTTTGAAGATGAGGGCCCAGCTTTCTGAGGTTCTGACTTAGATGATGATTTTTGGCGTTTGGAAGGAGTAGCTTTACCGGGTTCGGCCTTTCTCTTGGATTTCTCTCCTTCCTTTGTAGCATATTGAGATTTGACCGTCCTTTTTGGCCGAGTTCCAGCTTGTCCTGTTCCAGGAATCTTCACTCTCGCCATTTCTTGGTTGAATGATGCAGAATGTGGCTGAGAATAGATTTAAGGGATGCGAAAGGAAGTTTAATCGGTGAGAAAAGACGGTTTTTGGACAGGAGTTAAGAGGATTGAAGAGAGAATCAGAACAGACTTGGAGGAGTTACAAATAGGGTTGCGTCTGTTCTGTGGGAAACCGTCGGTTTTAACGCATGTAACCGTCTGACAGACGAATTTTGAGGGGTCAAAATTCGAACTTCGGGCAGTTACAAGTTACACCGTTCAGCTCGTCTTACTGACAGACGAATTTTCATCTTGAAAGTTCGTCTGACAGAGGCTTGAAACAATCAATACATACACAATCAGACGAATTTTGCTCCGATAAAATTCGAATGTTGAAAAGAAAAAACAGCTTCAACAAACAAAACTTCAACCAATAGACGAATTAAGCATGCAGAGCATCATCTTTCAAGCATTCAATCATCAAGAGCATAAGTCAACAGACGAATTTTGAACTGAAACTTTGAATTTTTTAACTTTTATAAATATTGTCCAACATTAGTATGTTAAGAAGTAATAATTCGTATAACAGTGATGGACAATCATAACTTTGAAATTTCTGTTTTTGAAAATTCGAACTTTCAAGCTTCAACAGACGAATTTTGAGGCATTACCGAGAACTGTTCAAGGCATAACAGGCCAAAGTTCGTCTGTTGATAAACCAAAATTCGAATGTTGACCTTGTTGACCAGTTCAAAAGCATAGATTATCAATGAAATTCATCTAGCAATCAAACATCATACAAATTTCAACTTTAAAAACTTACAGAATGGATCCAGACCTTAGAATAATTATCATTCACTTCATTTTCTGGTTGTTCCAATCTGGAGTGCTCCAATCTTTCAAACTTTTAGCCATTGATTTTCACAAGGAGCACCTGCAACTATATTAAAACATACTCCGATGCTCAAGTTAGAATAAATTCTAGTATTAAAAAATCTAAAGACAGAATTGCACAGAAATGACTTACAATTCATTGGGATTTACCATTCCCAATTCTCTTCTTATTTTGCAATGCCTGTCTTCTGGTAGAGGTTTGGTTAGTATGTCAGCTAGTTGATCCTCTGTTGGGATGTATTCCAGCTTAACTTCTTCTTTCAGAACATGATCCCTTATGAAGTGGTGTCTAACCTCAATATGTTTCATCCTTGTGTGCATGACAGGATTTTTAGTGATGTTTATGGCACTTTGATTATCACACATGATGGGTATCTCTTTCATTTTAACCTCAAGATCCTCAAGCTGCTGCTTCATCCAGATGACTTGGGCACAAAACTTCCAGCTGCAACATACTCAGCTTCTGCAGTGGATAGAGCCACACTGTTTTGCTTTTTGCTTAACCATTAAACCAGGGATCCTCCAAGAAACTGACAAGTTCCACTTGTGCTTTTTCTATCAGTTTTGGATCCTGCAAAGTCAGCATCAGTGTATCATTTGAGATCTTCTCCATTGCCTTTTGGATACCAAAGACCCATCTGTGATGTTCCAATTAGATATCTGAAGATTCTTTTCACAGCTGTTGCATGGGTTTCTTTGGGGCATGATTGGAACCTTGCACACATGCAGACACTGAACATAATGTCAGGTCTATTGGCAGTTAGGTACAGTAGGGATCCAATCATTCTTTTGTATTGAGTAATGTCAAACATTTTCCCATTTTCATCCATGTCCAGTTTGGTTGCAGTAGCCATAGGTGTTCCCATTGGCTTGGTATTCTCCATTCCAAACTTCTTTAACAGCTCCTTTAGATACTTGGATTGACTGAGAAAGATACCATCATTAAGCTGTCTGATTTGCAATCCAAGGAAGAAATTGAGTTCACCCATCATGGACATTTCGAATTCTCCCTGCATTAACTTAGAAAATTCCTTGCAAAGAGTTTCATTAGTAGCACCGAAAATAATATCATCAACATAGATTTGGACAATTAGTAAATCTTTATTCTCTTTCTTAGTAAATAAAGTTGTGTCAACTTTGCCTCTGTTAAATCCTTTTTCAGTCAGAAAATTGCTCAATCTTTCAAACCATGCTCTAGGGGCTTGTTTTAATCCATAAAGAGCTTTCTTCAGTTTATAGACATGGTTTGGTTTTGTAGAATCCTCAAAGCCTGGAGGTTGATCTACATAAACTTCTTCCATGATATATCCATTCAGAAAAGCACTTTTTACATCCATTTGATATAGCAAAATATTTTTCATGCATGCATAAGCTAGTAGAATTCTTATAGCTTCTAATCTGGCTACTGGTGCAAAGGTTTCTTCAAAATCAATACCTTCTTCTTGATTATACCCTTTAGCAACTAATCTAGCTTTATTTCTGATTATAGTTCCAGATTCATCAAGTTTGTTTCTGAAAACCCATTTGGTACCAATAACAGGATGATGTTTGGGTCTAGGTACTAAATCCCAAACTTGATTTCTTTCAAACTGATTAAGTTCATCTTGCATTGCCAAAATCCAGTAATCATCAGTTAAGGCTTCTTCAGCACATTTGGGTTCAATTTGAGAAATGAAAGCACAATTTAGCATTTGATCCCTTAACTGTTTTCTGGTTTTGACTCTCTCTTGAACATCTCCTATCACTTGATCAACAGGATGATTCCTTTGATATCTCCAAGCTCTAGGGAGTTCTTGAGATGTTTCTTCATTATTTTCTTCATCAAACTCTTGCTCCTGGATATCTTCCTCTATGTTAACAGATTCAGATATCTTTGGAGGTTCAGTTCTACTTTTATCAGTAATGCCCAGTTTTTCAAAATTGAAAGCAAGATCATCCTCATTGGTAAGACGTTTTGAAACAGTTTCATTTTCAATGAAAACCACATGCACAGATTCTTCTACCACATTTGATCTTTTATTATAAATTCTATATGCCTTACTCCTACTAGAGTAGCCTAGAAATATACCTTCATCTGATTTGGCATCAAATTTACCTAGGTTTTCTTTGCCATTGTTGTGAATGAAGCATTTGCATCCGAACACATGGAGATGGGACAGATTTGGCTTTCTCCCCTTGTACAGCTCGTATGGAGTCTTTCCCAGGATGGGTCTGATGTAGGCTCTGTTGATGATGTAACTTGCTGTGTTCACTGCATCAGCCCAGAACACTTGAGAAAGTTCCTTCTCATTCAGCATAGCTCTGGCCATCTCCCCAATAGTTCTGTTCTTCCTTTCTACTACTCCATTCTGTTGAGGAGTCCTAGGAGCTGAGAAGTTATGGTCAATTCCATGCTCACTGCAGTACTCCAGGAAGTATGCATTTTCAAATTCTCCTCCATGATCTGATCTGATAGACACAATAGAGATACCTTTCTCATTTTGCACTTTCTTAACTAAGGTAACAAATGCATCAAAGGTATCACTCTTAGAAGAAAGGAATAATGTCCAAGTAAATCTAGAATAATCATCAACAATTACAAGCACATACAGATTACCACCAAGACTTTTCACCCTAGATGGTCCAATTAAGTCCATATGCAGCAATTCAAGTGGTCTTGTTGTGGTAACTATGTTTTTAGATTTGAAGGATGATTTAATTTGTTTTCCTTTTAAGCATGCATCACATTCTTTATCCTTTTCAAAAGATATTTTTGGCAAACCAGTAACTAGCTCATTTTTAACCAGTTTAGACAATTGATTCATATTGACATGAGCTAATCTCCTATGCCATAACCAACTATCGTTATTTTGACTAATTAAGCACACAGAATCTAAAGGAGGAAGTTCATCAAGGTCAATAGTATAGCAGTTACCATCCCTTTGAGCCTTGAGGATTACTCTGTGATCACTTTTTCTGATGACCAGGCAAAACTTTGAGTCAAACAGCACCCAGTTTCCTTTGTCACAAGTCTGACTCACGCTTAGTAAGTTGTGGTTGAGGCCAATCACAAACAGCACATCCTCAATGGATGTTTCAGGATTTTTGCCCATAATGCCAATACCAATAATTTTACCATATTGATCACCTCCAAAGGTCACCTTTCCTCCTTTCTTGTCTCTAAGGGTGATGAACTTCTCCTTGTCACCAGTCATGTGACTTGAGCAGGCACTGTCCATATTCCATTTGTTGCTTTTCTTAGCTTTGAGACAGACCTACAAAACAATGTTTATGATTTCCTTTTAGGTACCCAAATTTGCTTGGGTCCTTTTTGGTCAGTATATTTTTCCCTAGATGCATATGCAACTTTGGGAACCCATCCAACTTTCCTGCCAAGTCCATTTTTCCTCAAATCACAAGAACTGGAAATATGTCCCTTTTTGTTACAGAAATGACATGTAGTGAAAGGACTGCTAGATTGAGATGCAGGAAGAAAACAGTGCAGATAATACTTTTGTCTAGCATGCCTTGGTTGATCATATGTTTCAATATGATGTGATGCATTAGTTTTCTTTTCATTGTTCTTAGCATGCACAAAATGTCTTTTATATGCATTTTGGTTTTTCTTCCTAATCTTTTCCTTAACAGCACATGGATCATAGCCAAGACCAGCTTTTCCTTGTGAAATTCTTTGGCTCCCCATCAATGCAAACAACATATCTTTTCCTCTAGTGAGCCTAGACATGCTTTTGACTAAGTAATCATTAGTTTGTTTAAGTTCAGTGCATGAAGTACAACAGATAGATTCAGCAGTAGGTAAAGAAGTAATTTCAGAGATTGTGTTTTGAGATTCCAGCTTATTTATTTTCTTCTTTGCCAGTTTTAGTTCTTTAGCAACTTTAATGAAATCATCATGAAGCTCATGAAAAGCATCCAGCAATTCAGAATAGGAAGGTTCAGATTCATATACCTCTTCATCCTGATCACTGCTGTATGAGGGTGTAGCTTCTTCAGAAGCAAGTGCCATTAGACAAATGTTGGCAATCTCGTCTTCATCTTCTTCTTCCTCGTCTGAGCTGTTGCCCCATATGGATGAGATGTACGCCTTCTTCTTTTTCCCTTTGTCAGCACCTTTCTTTTCTTTTTCTTGCTTCTTGAGGAATTGGGGGCAGTCCCATTTTATGTGTCCTTGCTTCTTGCACTCATAGCAAGTCACAGATTCTTTTGCCTCTTTCTTGCTTTCCCCAGCAGCTACTTTCTTGAAGAATCTCTTGTTCTTCTTCTTGCTATAGAATCTTCCGAATTTTTTGACAATCATAGCCAAGGTTTCCTCATCAAGTTCATCCTCTTCATCAAATTCTTCTTCCTTTTCATCAGCAGCTTTGAGAGCAAGGCCTTTCTTCTTTCTGTCCAGCCCGGCTTCCTTGAGAGCTTTGATTTTTCCTTCATACTCCTCAAGGCTCCCGAAGAGAGCTGTGACAGAGGCCATTAATTCTCCTCTGGTTTCTTCTATTGCTATCACCATGGGCTGCCATTCCAGAGGGAGAGCTCTGAGAATTTTTCTCACTTTCTCTGGTTGAGTGTATTCCTTTCCTAGGCTCTTTAGTTGATTCACGATGAGAGTGAATCTCTTTTGGAGCTCCTTTACAGTTTCTCCTTCAGACATCCTGAAGCTCTCATATACTCCAATGCACGTATTGAGTCTGTTCTCCCTGACCCCAGATGTCCCTTCATGTGCAATCTGCAGAGTGTCCCACATCCCTTTTGCAGTGGTGCATTGTGAGACCCTATAGAATTCGTCCTGGTTTAGGGTATTGACTAAGCAATGCTTTGCTTTAAAATTCAGTAGGACTCTCCTTCTGTCTTCATCATTCCACTCTGCTTCCAGCTTCTCTTTGTATCTTCCATCTTCAGTTAGAGCCATTGGGACGAAATCTCCTTTATCAATGACTGACCAGATGTCAAGATCAATTGATTGGAGGTAGATCTGCATCCTCATCTTCCAGTACCCATAATGCTCTCCACTGAAGACTGGTGGTCTGTTAGTGTTGTTCCCTTCAGGAAGTATACTCTCTCCAAAGCCAGCCATCTTTGTTCCCGGATTGTAAAATCCTTTGAATGGGAATCCGGGCTCTGATACCACTTGTTAGCAAGGCTGACTTCCCAAGAGGGGGGTGAATTGGGAAGATTGAAATTTTTCTGCACAAAGCAAAGCAAGTGAATATATCACAGTATAAAACAGAGCAAGCTGAAAAGTAGAGATAAGGAGGAAAAAACTCAGTGATTTATCCTGGTTCGGTCTATCCACTTGACCAACATCCAGTCCCCAAGACACCTCTTGAGATTTATCCACTATCCAGCAAGAATTTCAACGGGCTTCTTGCTAAAGCCACAGTACACGAGTATGCTCTGTTCTGAGCTCTCTCAAACTCTCTAAGCACTTTCTCTATGTGCTTCCCAATCCCCTTGTGAATACCCCTCACAAGTAAATCTATCTTTCAGATGAAGAGTACATTGTTTACAAATGAATAACTCTCTTGAATAGAGTAGATATGAAGGTTTAAGTACAAATAATGAAGTTGGAAGGGTAAAAGCTTTTGAGATGAAAATTCAGCAGAAATTCGGTATATACAAGTTTGATTCGTTACCCACAACTTCAAATGATGTTGTATTTATAGATTTAGGTCTCAAATATCCGTTAGAGACTAAATCTATCCGTTGGGGAAGTTATCCAACGGTTACTCTGAAAAACTATCCGTTTACCAACCGCATTTAATGTTTCTGACATACTGAAATTCGAATTTTGGTTGGCCAACAGATGAGTTTCGAGAGAACCGAAGGTTAAAGCTTCCAACGTTAAAATACGAAGTTCGTCTGTCCATAGAGTGAAATTCGAATTTTGAAACTTATAAAATATTTTCACAATGTGACATACGAATTTTCAAGAAGAAAGTTTTTCTGTAAATCGTGAACAGTGTTTTCAATTTTCTACAGTACCCTCGAAATTCGAATTTCGGATGCCCAAAATTTGTTTGTCCATTGAACGTTCAAATAGGCACCGTAGTTCACTTTCTTTGAAATTCGAATTTTGGCAGAGTGAAATTCGTCTGTCAGAGACCAGTTTTGAGACTTAAATCTTTCTTGATCTCAGATGAACTTTATCAAACTTTCAGACGAATTTCTTCTATTTTCTCAAGTTTTGTTTTGTCTGAAATTCGAATTTTGAAAGAGTGAAATTCGAATGTCACAAAGTAGCTCCCTTGATTCAGATGAAAATTCGAACGTTGCTAAGTCAAAGTTCGTATGTCAGAGAGCATTTTTCAAACTTAGTTTCTTCTTCATTTCAGATGAATTTTAGCAAAGTTTCAGACGAATTTCTTTGGTTTTCACAAATTGTATTTTGTTTGAAATTTGAATTTTGAAACTGTGAAGTTCGTCTGTCACAAAAAGGCTTCTTTCAGACTTGATGAAAATTCAAATTTTGAATGACCAAAATTCGTCTGACAGAGGGACACCTCTCCAGACTTATTCAGTTTTAGCTCGAAATTCGAATTTCCAAAAGCAAAGTTCGAATTTCCAACTTGACAGTTCAGTTATACTTTCAAACTTTGTCTGTTTGTGAGTATTTTTCAACTAAGTAAAGATTTAACTTTAAATCAAGGTTTGAAAACGTCTTTTTCTCAAATCAAAATCTTTTACCCAATCTAAACAAAAACTAAAGATCCTACAAAAGATTTAATAGCAAATACTCAGAAAATCTTCACTTGAAACAGCTTTGATCTCCTTTGATATCTTCAATCCAAGCTCTTGAGTGTTGGTTTGGAATTATCAAAACTCTTGATCCAACATGAGGGAGTTACAAAAAAAAAACTGGAAGGTTACAACATTAAAAGGGAAGTTACACTGCTAATTATGGAGGATAGGGAGGTTATGAGTTTTAATGGCCATTAGGTGCTTCAGGTGTTTCAAGTTCTATTGTTTCATCCTCCCTGGGTTAGTCGGGACTCGTCCTTGAATCAAACTCTGCTTCATCATCGAAATACGGAGATAGATCAGCAATATTGAAGGTAGCTGAAATGCCATAGGCACCAGGCAATTCCACTTTGTAAGCGTTGTTGTTGATCTTTTGCACAATCTTGAATGGATCGTCAGCTCTAGGGGACAGCTTGGCATTTGGTTACTTGGGAAACCATTCCTTCCTCAAATGTATCCACACCAAGTCTCCTACTTGAAAAGTTTGTTGTTTCTGATGTTATCACGTTGAGCTTTATACCTAAAGTTTTGTTTCTGTATCTGCTCATGAACTTGTTCATGTAGCTTCTTGATTTCCTGTGCCCTTTGGTCCGCATCAGCACTATAAGGTTGCTAGTCATATGAAGGAGTCAGATCCAATGGGCTAAGTGGACGGTTACCATAAACCACTTCAAATGGACACCTCCCAGTGGCTTGATTAATTGAGTTATTGTAAGCAAACTTAACCTGTGCAAGAACAAGATCCCACTGTTTTAAATTCTTCTCAACATAGCTCCGAAGAAGATTTCCAAGAATCCTGTTAATTGCTTCAGTCTGTCCGTCTGTTTGAGGATGGCTAGCACTACTAAATTATAGTTTAGTTCCCATTTTCTTCCACAATGTTCTCCAAAAGTGACTGAGAAACTTGACATCACGATCAGAGGTGATGGTTTTGGAAATACCATGGATACGGACAATCTCTTTGAAGTACAAATCTGCAACTTGAACTGCGTCATTAGTCTTCTGGCATGGAATAAAATGGGCCATCTTTGAAAATTGATCTACAACAACCATGATGGAATCTTTTTGCCTCTGTGTTTGGGGTAAACCAAGAACAAAATCCATGCTCACATCTTCCCATGGTGCTTCTGGAACCGGCAGTGGCATGTATAATCTTGTATTTTGCCCTTTTGTCTAAGCCAAATGACATATTCGACAGCGCTGTATATGCCAATTGACATCTCATTCAAGCCTTGGTCAATAGAAATTCTCTTTGACCAAATCAACTGTCTTGTCTCTGCCAAAATGACCAGCTAATCCCCCATCGTGAGCTTCCCAAATTATCGCATCCCTCAAAGAACCCTGATGAATGCATAGGGTTTTACCTCGGAATAAAAACCTATCATGTCGGTAATACTGGTGAAACGATTGATCGATAGTAGCTTCCTATACTCCACGGAAATCAGGGTCTTCCTGGTATAGCTCCATGACAAGTTCATAATCAATAACTTTGGCCTGCATTGTTGTTAGTAAAACATGTCTATGGCTTAGAGCATCAGCTACAGAATTTAAAATTCCAGCCTTATACTTGATGAGGAAGGGATAGGGCTGCAAGATTTTGCTCCAACGGGCATGTTTGTAGCTAATCTTTTGTTGAGAGTTCAAATACTTTAAGGCTTCATGATCTGAAAAAAGTATGAACTCTTTGTTCAGGAGATAATGACTCCAATATTGCAGAGCTCAAACAATGGCATAGAATTCTTTATCATAAGTAGAATACCTGAGTTTGGCATTATTGAATTTCTCACTGAAAAAGGCAATGGGATGGCCTTCCTGGCTTAAGATTGCCCTAATTCCAGTGTTGGAAACATCATAGCTAACCTTGAAGACCTGGTCAAAATTTGGAAGAGCTAGGACTGGAGCTTCAGTCAATCGCTTCTTTAGCTCCTCAAAACTCCTTTGTGCTTGCTCTATCCTCTGATATTTGTCTCCCTTAGTACAATCTGTGAGGGGTACAGTGATAGAGCTAAAATTGAGGATGAACCTCCTGTAGAAAGAAGCTAATCCATGGAAGCTTCAAACTTCCTGAAGAGATCTTAGAACTGGCCAGCTATTAATGGCTTTAATTTTACTTGGATCAACTCGAACACCTTCTGCGGTGATGATGTACCCTAAGAAAATAACTTCATTGGTGAGAAAGGTACACTTATTTAGATTGGCAAAAAGCTTTGGGTCTCGCGGGGCTTGCAAGACTTGCTGTAAGTGATCAAAGTGTTCTTCCCGACTCTTGCTGTAAATAAGAATGTCATCAAAGTAAACAACAACAAATTTTCCAGTAAAGGGTCTCAATACTTGATTCATCAGGCGCATAAATGTGCTAGGGGCATTGGTTAGTCCAAAAGACATCACATTCCACTCATACAAGCCATCTCTTGTCTTAAATGCTGTCTTCCATTCATCTCTTGGTCGAATCCAAATTTGGTGATACCCACTACGAAGGTCAATCTTGGAAAAGGTAGTAGCACCATGCAGCTGGTCTAACATGTCATCGAGCCGGGATATCGGAAATCTATACTTGATAGTAATTTTGTTAACAGCTCGTCAATCGATGCATATTCTTCAACTCCTATCTTTCTTGGGTACTAATAGAATAGGTACAGCACAAGGACTAACACTTTCCCGAACCAACCCTTTCTTCAGTAGCTCTTCAACTTGTAACTGGACTTTGGCATGTTTCTGAGGACTCATCCTATAAGCAGGCTTGTTAGGAATGACTGCTCTTGGAACAAAATCAATGACGTGCTGTATGTCTCGCACGGATGGCAACCCGGGTGGTATCTCTTCAGCTATCATTTCTGGAAACTCGAATAATAAGGGCATAACTCCTGGCCAGATGGTGGACCCATTGTTTGCCTCGAGTACCAGTATGAAATTCATTATCTGGGCTTTAGATTTTTTCACCTTGAACTTTTCCTTAGTCATCAAAGTCACCAATGGTTTAGCTTCTATCGAGGCTTTGCTAAACTCATTAGGCGGTATAGGCGCTAGCTTGATCTTGACACCGTCTTTAGTGAAAGAGTAGGTGTTTGTACGTCCATCATGCAAAGCATATTGCCATGGTCTCCCCAAAAGAAGGTGGCATGCATCCATGGGAACAACATCACATAAAACATCATCACAATATCTATTCCTAATAGAGAAAGTAACAAGGTATTGCTTAGAAACTTTTACCTCACTTCCAGTATTGAGCCAGTGAAGCTTGTAAGGATGCGGATGGTCATGCATTGGTAGCTTCAATTTCTGCACCATGTAGTCAGGCACTACATTTTCATAGCTCCCATTATCAATGATGACACACACTACAAACTTTACCCTAGGCAGTGCAACGGGTGTGAAAAATGTTGCGTCGTAGCCAGGGTTCTTCCTTAACTACAGTTGTATGTAGACTTCGTCTAATAACCAAAGCCTCTACCTGATCTGCAGGCGTAATCTCCTCATCATATACCGGTTCGATTTCATAAAATGTAGTCTCCTATTCATCTTCCTTAGGTGCTTCATAAACGTGCCCTTCCCTAATGGTGACAATCCTCCGAGTAGGACAGTCTAAGGCGAAGTGGCCGAATCCTTGGCATTTAAAGCATCGAGTTGCTTTAGAGCCAGACTCCTTAGCAGTATTCGGTGGAGGCTTGCGTGTAGTGCTAGGCTGCGGCTTGCCTGAGGAATTAGGTTGTTGAAATTCTGCCTTACGGCCATCAAAATAACCCCTAGAAGATGAAGGTTGAAAACAAGACCTCTTGGGCATTTGCTTCTCAATACGGATGGCTAAGCGAATCACATCATCTAAAGTCTAATACTGCTGAAGCTGGACTGGACAACTAATATCAGCGTTTAACCCTGCAAGATAATGAGCTATCGTTTGCTCCTCCTTCTCTTGTATATCACACTTTATCATAAGTTTTTCAAACTCTCTGGTGTATTCTTCTATAGACAAGGACCTCTGTCGAAGATTCTGCAATTGAATAAAATTATCCTGGTAGTAATGTTCTGGTAGGAACTTCTTGGTGAGCTGTCGTCTTATTTTCTCCCAGGTCTCAATCTTATGCTTTCCCTCGCATACTCGCTTCCATTTGAGGTTTTCCCACCATATGGAAGCATGCTTCTTGAGTTTAAGGGTGACGATCTTGACTTTCAATCCATCTGGAATCTCCTTGTATTCAAATACTTGCTCAACAGTTTGAAGCCAATCTACAAACTCGTCTGACTGGAGTCTTCCCTCAAATTCAGGAATGTCTACTTTGATATCACTAGAGCGTAATGGTTGTTGTTGATGACGGCAGTAGTTGTCAGTGGATGACGAGCTGCTGCTACCTGAATCACCTTCTAGGTTTTCCCTACTAGTTTCTAGCAAAGCTTGTTGCATTTCTACAGTAGCTTCCAATTCTCATATTCGACGTCTCATCTCGTCCATCGCAACGTCTTGTACATTCCTGCGTCTTGGAGGCATTTTTTTTTTCTAGCCTTTCTGCAAGGTTAGGACTTAGGCAAAAAAACAATTAAAAAGTATAGGGTGAAAAGGTAATTTTATGGGGTATCGGGGTGGAAAAGGAATTTTAAGAAAGTTTGAGGCTGAACTGTAATTTTAGAAAATATGGGGTGAAATTGCAATTTCAAAAGAAGTTGAGGGACAAAATTGTAATTTTAGGAAGTTAAGGGGAAAAAATGTAATTTTGGATAGTTTATGGGTTAAAATGTAAATATGGAAAGTATAGGGACAACAATGTAAATATGGAAGAGTTTAGGGGTCAAACTGTAAATATTAGAAGTTTGGCTGACTAGGCAGGGTGACGTGGCAGAAGCGACACATGGCAGACACTGGGTGGCTGATCTGTCGTTGACTGGACAGGTCAGGATGACATGGCAGAAGACGTCATCATCTTCAACCTCCAGCAGGCGTGTGGAGATTGTCGCCGGCGCATGGAATTCCGGTAGAGGGGTGTGACAGCGCGTGGAGTGTCAGACAGCGTTAAGACTCTCCAGTCCGAGGTTTTTCGGCCTCCCGAGCTCGATGGTGATGTCCGTTTACCTGAAAAGTGACCGGAAATAGACTCCGATGGCGGTGGCGGCAACTACTCACTTTCAGGTTACTTTCTCTCACTCTACTCGGCTCCTGGACACTCTCTAACCTCGCTCTGATACCAAAATGGCATGGAAGCCTAAGGAAACACTCTTCGAAGTAAGAAAATTCTTCTTTGTTGATGTTCTGTCGAAGCAAGCAAATGGAGCTCATATTTATACTAGTTCATGGAGTCTATAGAGAATTTAAGAGTATTAACTGGTGTGGAGGGAGTTACAAAAAAAAACTGGAAGGTTACAACATTAAAAGGGAAGTTACACGACTAATTATAGAGGATAGGGAGGTTATGAGTTTTAATGGCCATTAGGTGCTTCAGTTGCTTCAGGTTCTACCGTTTCACTTATGTTTTGTAGAGAACTAATGATTGCTAGTTCCCTTCTAAACCCACATATTTTTCCCTCTTGCGGGGTTTTGTGCTGATAAGAGGAGGGTTTGTTTTCGGTGTATTGATTTGTCTCAGGAGGCTTCTTAGAGAACCACTTGCATGGTACTTACTTATCTTCAACTCTTATTTCAAGGGGGTTTGAATTTCATTTGAAATTGACGAGTTTCCACTGACTTATGGATATATTTCACAGGGAGGAAGAAGGGTGTAAAGGGTAGTTCACCACTGCCTTGGTTTGTGAGGTATAACGTTGCAATTGGGATCATTGAAGCCATTGATTATCTGCATAATAGAAGCAAAAGATGTGTTGTTCGCAGAGACATTAAGCCCTCAAACATTCTTCTTTCCTCTAGAATGATTCCCAAGGTCAGATGCTTTCTTGTATATCAAATTTAGTTTAATATTTAGGATTTTAGATTACAGAGTTTCATCTTTCTCAGTAATTTTGGAACTCGTCTCTTAAGTTGTGGTTAGATTAGACAAGGAATTATCTGATGACTTGTTTTGTCATATTACAGTTATGTGATTTTGGATTAGCTACATGGACTTCAGCATCATCAATACATTTTGGACAAGACTAATAACTCATTGAATAAGAGTATTGAACCATATTAGCCTCTGCACCACTACAAGGTCTGAATAGAGCTCCATCCACCAACGTGGATTTGATGAAGCTAAAAGCAAGTAATTTAAATCTAGCAAAAATTCTAATATAATGTTCTTTCAGGAACTACGTAAATCAGCTGGATTTCTCGATTCAACAATTCTGAAGAAAAAAGAGGGAGCAAAATTGCAAAATGGTAAAATCTATTCCTAGTACTGGATTTATAAAATTCTTTTTCATTGTACTTTACTATCTTCATAGGTTGAAAAAATCTAGCTTAACATATTAGTTTTTCTATTATCAATATGAGTCATCTGTTCTAATCAACTTTGTTTGGGATGAAACTTAACAATGTTAATCTACAAAATAAAATTTCAGTATCACATGAAGAGAAGTTCAATGCAAATAAGGTCCAAAACTTACATACATAATGTAAGTTTTGGCCAACAACTATTTGCATAGTAGTTTCAAGGAACTGAACACATGACAATTCACAAAGTTTTGGCTAGCAACTATTTCTTAATTACACATATAAAAATTCATCGTCCAATATTATTATTTCTAGAAGATACGTGTTGCAGCTATAAAACTTGGTTTTGCCAAGTCTCTGTGGTTCACCTTATAAGTTATCATCTGTCTTAGGCAAGTTTTTTTTTATTTGGTGTTGATAAAAAATTTTGATAATACAATTTATCAAAACTTTTTTTTGTTTATTTAGAAAAAAACTTGTTTTCCAAGCAATACATCTGTTATATTAATTTGTCTTTCTCTAAATTTTACTTATGTGATTTGTTTTATGAAGTATAAAAATATAGATATATTTTCATCAATTATAAATTATAAATAGTATAGTTTATTATAAATTTTATTATATATTAATACATTAATTGATATTAATATACACAGTTTGTTTAGCAACATAATATACACAATTTTAATAGCACTTGATTGGATGGACCGAATTAATGGCAAAAGAAAATGATGAGAGTGGTCAAAAATATCAATAGATTATTTGATTTTTGATATACATATCAATTTCAAGAGTAGGAAATCCTAATTATTAATTTGTTAGGATTCCTAGTGCAAATCTTTCTAAACTTATAAATTTCAATCAAAATATTATAATGTTCAGTCAATATCCATGTATCAATTTAAATCAATATCTATAGATTTTTAAATTGATAAAAAAAACCAAAATCAATCCCTTTCTTTTAGAATATTCAAAATCATATAAAATTTTAAAAAATATCTTTATATTTTTAAATTTAGAGAATCCCCTTTTGTGAGAAGATTATTTATTATTTAAGTATTAAAAAACTTATAATATAACTTCCTCTTAAAAAAATATCTTTTTCAAATAAAACAAATAATAATTAAATGAAGAGAGTGTGGTTATTATAACAAGAGTTAACAAATAATATTTTAGTTTTGGTTATTCTTGTTTGTTTTATAGTATCGCCAATAACTTGGGAACACAGAGTGTGGTTCTTATGTCATGAGAGAAATGTTTGAGATAATTACTCTTAATGTTATTGACTCATTAGAACAGGTACATGTGGTGTTGATATTGGTTTAAACGATTATCATTTATTTTTTATCACGACTTCTTACTATATATGGGTGTTGATATTAGTTTTAAACTTGCAGCACTTAGATATAAATGATCGCCCCTATACCGAGCCAGAAATTGACAAAATTCGGAACATGTGATCACAGTTCTTTTTACAATTTATTTGACTACATTTCCTAATATGTAGTTTAGTTCAACTTGGATTGATTACTTAACTTTTGGAGTACATATTAGCTGATGTATAAAACTAATGTGCTGTAAAATTGTTGTTTCTATTGTGGTTGCCAAATTTGTTTAGCTCTTTTAGAATTTTAGTTGTAGATATGGATTTGGGTATAGATTGTATTTAGTTTGGCATTAAAAAAAATTCTAAGTTACATCGTTTTTTTTTGAAAAACCGATGTAATATGTGAATTTTTTACATCGATTTTTGCTAAAGAACCGATATAAATTCAATTTTTTTACATCGGTTTTTTACAAAAAAATGATGTAAATGCTACTTTTCTACATCAGTTTTTTTACAAAAAACGATGTAAATAGTTAATTTTCTATATCGCCAGCTTCTATAACACTTTCAAAACCGATTTAGAAAGGGTAAAATAACCGATGTGAATTGGGATTTTGTGTACTAGAGAAAATTTCAAATGTCCCAAATTATCTGTCATTTTACATTATCAATGAAGCATTAATTATTATTTTTACTATTTTACCCTTCATTATAAGTTGAGTATAAATCTTCCTTAACATTTAAGTCTAGGACATTTTGGTAAAATACTATTAAATTATCCTCCATTGAAAATAATGATTCCTTATCATCCAATTTTCCAATGACATCAAGACATATGTATTTCGTTTTACAATTTACTAATCTAATCACTAACTTCATAATTAACACCATTAGCAAATTTTTTAAATTTAAAAACTCAAAATATTAAAAATCTGTTATTTCACTCTTACTCTAAATCTGAATTTGCCCCAAAGCACTTTCACCAATAAAAAGTCTAATGAACTGATCCCTAAATAAACCTCATCGCCACAACTGTGTCAATCATGTTTCAAGAAAGGAAAAAAAGAGTAACAATTCACTCGAAATTTCCCAACATACCGGTCAATTTCTGAAAAAGGAAATTACAAAATGCAAGTGCAGCTTCGAAAAGTAACAAATACTCAAGAACAATTATCCACACAATTAGATTCATAATTGGAAAAAAACTTTACAAAATATAAATTATGGAACCCGAGAAAATCCATTTATAAATGGTTAGTGTTATGATAATCTTTAGACGGAATACTCTGATGACCAAGACATTGTAGTCATGGGCGACAAAGGCCACGAGAGAAACAGTAATACCTCAGTTTTGTCCTAAATACCAAAGATTCTTCAAAGATTTCTTGAACTAAAATATATATTTTTAAATTTGAGTGAATTCAATGTATTAGAATTAGTGGAATTAAAGCATCAACTTTTACATACCTAATATGTAATTTTGTCAAGAGTGTGTGGGGCACATGCCTTTAATTTAATCTGACAATGGCCCAACCCTCTCTGAGTGATGAGTCCAATACCTATATTGGCAAACATGCGCGCAATTTTTTAAAGATTTGAAAAGTGGCTTACATATATATTACTCCCTCCGTTTCGCTATATAGTGCACTTTATGGATTATGTAGTATAATTTTTTTCTCTTTCCAAGATTGCTCCTAATTAATAAACCCAAATATTTATTTATTATTAAAATATTTCATTCCCAAAGCATTTAATGAGGGTAATTTGAGAAAAGATGGAAAATTTTGTTAGTTATTAATTATTGTCTTGGTCTGTGTGCGGTAGTTAAAAGTGCACTATAAACTGGAATGGAGGGAGTAGTAAACAACGATATGGGTTCCACATTAATTAACTTGGTATCGCTGATTTAGGTGATTGTCGCCTTTGAGAGGAATAATTTTTAGGGGGAATCACATTTTGGGACCAACATCCCAAATTAATTACAATGCAGAATTTTTTACTACTTTTTTTTTCCAATTTTACAACTTAGTCTTCCAATTTTTACCACTATTTTTATTCAAAAAATTTTTTTTGTGATTAATTCTACATATTGGTCCCAAAATGTAATTCCCCCTAATTTTTATCATGTCTTCATCTCCAAACTTGCACCAAATATTGGAGAAGTTTCCATTTCCTGAACTCTCCAACAAATGTGTTATCTCCAACAAAAAAAAAGCCTAAGCAAGTCTTCATCATAATCTTCATACACAGTAATTTCCCTTCCCACGTATACCAAGCATGGTGTAACGGCCCAAAGTTAAAACAAAAATTTAAATGTCTGAAAATTATGAAATTTATAAAATACTAAATTGCTCATAGTTAGCGATAAAGATTATCTTTTTCCCACATTAGTTAGTTATATTAATGTATTTAACGTGTTAGTTATATTAATACAATTTAAGCTATTAACCCTCTTATAATGAAAGCCCTAGGCTCTCCTAACTCTAAAGATTGTTTTGCTACATGAAAGAGAGAATACAAGAGGCCACAGTAGCATTACTAGGACGAAGAAAAGGATAAAATCTCACGGAAGATAGTAAGTTTTTTATGCAACAACATTTAAATTCTCTCCACTAATTTTGCAAAATCTAATCACTCCTATATTAAAAATCCATATATCAAGACAATCTTTTGGGTTTGAGAATTGTGATTTGGAGAAAGAGAAACGAGTAAATAAAAGAGCTTACCAGTCCACTATTTACTACCATATAAAAATATACTTTTTGGGCGCTTCCTGAGCCCCATCTCCCAAAACATTCATTTATTCTAAGAAAAAGAATAGTTTAGGATTTAGAAGTAAAAATATTTCATAATTAATATTTAATTTAAAAATTTTTAAGTTATATAAACTGAATTTTCAAAACAAACTAAGGGCCATTTAGTTCTCAATTTTATAAAATTAAATTAAGATAAATAAAGTTTGTAAAAATGAATTTTTGATAAAATAAGTTTATTATAAGTTGTTATGTTTGAATATGTTTTTCTGTAAAAGTAAATTTGATAAAAAATATATTCAGATGATAAGGGTTAAATGTACTTTTAGATGTATAATATAGAGTAAATTTGCTTCTTCTTTTCTAAAACTCATGTTTCGTTAAATGAAAAGTAATTTTTCCCTTCCTTTTCCAAAACAACAGTTTAACCCACTTTTCATTTTTTTTAAAAAAAATTGTGTTTGGCGAAACATATCTTCTTAGAAAATCATAATTAAAAATAATAATTTTTTTTTAAAAAAGTTAAACTAAAGGGGCACTAAATTTTTAACTGATATTATTTGTTTAAAAATATTTTTTATTATAGGTACTTAATAGTACACGCCCCACTCTCCAATTCTTGCACAATTCACTCATACTCTCACTCGTGTAGGTTTGGTGGGATCTGCAGAATCGTAGATGATCAAGATGGCGGAGGCACATGGGGCCCTTTGTCCTGAACGCTACACCTGATTCTATAAACTGCCCTGATAGCGATTCCCCACCAAGGCCATTCTCGATTTTCTATTTTTTTTTCTTAAAATTATCAGTTAAATTTATTAACTTGCTTTAGCCTCTCTTGATAGACTCTATGAGCAACAGAAGTTTATCAAAAATGTTCTTAAAAATAAAACTCATTTGTACAATGTTTGTAAAAGATCTGATTTACAGATTAAGTGCAAAGACAAGATTGGTTACTCATGTTCTTCAAAGAAGAAATCTCATTTCTTCAAGTTTCCTCATAGAAAGAAAGGTTTTTCCAGAAGAAAACAAAAGCCCTTTCAGTTTTTTGAAAGGAGAGCTTCAACTTCAAAAAAATCTGACAAATGTTACATTTGTGGTCAAAAGGGGCACTATGCAAAGAAATGTCCTCACAAGTCAAAAGGGGATATCAAAATGCTTTATACGATTCAAAAGGCATTATCCTTGTCTGATGATGTTGATATCGAATCACTCCTTGAAGAAATGGACTCTCAGAATGAAGATACTAGATTTGTGATTAAACAAGAGACAGATTCAGATCTCTCCAAAGATGGAAAATTTCTTAGTATCCTTCCAATGGAACACGTCCTTGTTCAAATCATTAAAGCTACAACATCAATCTAACTGCCAGACAACAATCCATAGTGCCACTTCTCAATTTAAAGATTAAAGTTCTTGCAAACAAATATGACAAGCTTACATAAGCTATTGGTTTTATAGACACAGGTTCTTACTGTAGTGTCATGAAACCCTATGTTCTGTCAAAAGAATGATGGATTCCGCATGAAGAATACTTTACCACTGTTGATGGCAACCCTTTCTTAATCAATATGATTTCCAAAAGAAAGGTTGGAATTCAGTTCTTTCCAAATTGTACGGTTTGGACTAGGATACTTGGAAGCAAACTACCTAATAAAGATTTACTAATTGGCATGGATATCTATCATCTGACAAAAGGATTACGGATCTTTCCTAAAGAAATATAGTATAAGTCTTCCTTTTCTCCATGAGAGATAATCCGTAATCTTTTTGAGATACGGAAGGTACCACTTGGTTATGAAATTATCAGAGACAAATTGCTGCCTTTTTGTCCAGAAAATCATGAACAGTTTGTTCATCCTTCTCCTCTCTAGAAAAATGAAGAGTTTTTCATTTGACTTCCCTTCAAAAAGAATGAAGACATAAATCCTACCAAAGCTTCTCATCCAGCAATGTCTCCTGAAGATTTATCCCTTGCCTGAGAAGAATGCTCAAATCTTTTAAAATAAGGATTAATTGAACCAACCAATTCAGCATGGGCATGCCAAGCCTTTTATGTTGAAAAAGATGCTAAGAAAAGATGAGGAAAAAAGAGGCTTGTTGTTGATTATAAGCTACTTAATCAATTTTTACAAGATGATAAATTTTCTCTTCCTAAGATCAATACTCAAGCTGTTATTTAAAGCATGCAAAGGTCTTCTCCAAATTTGATCTTAAAGTAGGATTCTGGTAATTAGGAATTTATCCTAATGACATGTACAAGATTGCTTTTTGCATTCCGAATGCTTAGTATCAATGGAGAGTTCTGCCCTTTGGGCTTGAACCTACTCCATCTTTGTTTCAAAAAGCCATGATAAAAATTTTTGAGCCTATTCTTCATTTTGCCCTTATCTACATAGATGACATCCTCCTGTATTCAGAAATTGAAGAAGCCCATAAAGTCATATTAACCCAATTTGAGCAAATGACTAAAAAATATGGTATTATGCTCTCAACCACCAAAAGCTAGATAGGACTAGCCCAAATTCAATTCTTGGGCATGACCTTCTTTTAGGGCCATTTCCAACCCGACCCATATATTACACAACAATTATTGGATTTCCCAGATTAGAAATTGACCACCAAGCAAATCCAACAATTCTTGGGTATTGTGAATTATATCTGGGATTTCATTCCACATGTCACTAAATATACCAGCCAACTATCCCAACTTTTGAAAAAGAATTCCCTACCATGGTCTGACAAGTAGACACAAGTAGTAAAAAAGCTGAAACTGATTACTCAACATCCACCACCTTTAAAGATTCCTGACAAAGGAAATCTTATCCTTCAAACATATGCTAGTGAAGACTTTTGGGGAGCTGTTCCTATTGAAGAAGACAAGGGAAAAATGTACTATTGTGCACATGACAGCGGTCAATTCAAGGAAGCTTAAAAACACTATCATGCTATCTACAAAGAAATTTAGCTTTTATCTCAGCTTTAACCAGTTCACTGTAGAAATGGATATCACTTCCTTCCTAACTATTTTGGATTAGAAGAAAAAATTACTTCCAGAAAAACAATTACTTGGTTGGAAGAATTGATTCACCCAATATATATTCACAGTGAAAAACATTAAAGGAAAGCACAATATTTTAGCACACTTGCTCTCAAGACCATTTCCAAAGAATACCTAGTTAAACACTATCTGCCAATCCTCACCCTTATACATCCTCACCATCTCAAAGATGTCAAAATCTCATCTTAGTTGCCAACTTGTTTTCCCTCCAAAACAGAATCCATCCTCTGTCTTAGAGATAAACTATGTTGCCAAAAAAAATCTTTTTTATTACTTGCACTTATTCCTACAAGCCACGGAAATCTCGCCCAAACTAGAATTCTTTGACTCTTCTTCCATACCTGGTTATACCCTTTATCAAAGGACTCAGTACTACTGAGTTCATGTGGTACATGTGGTCTTTGTCCACCTTGAACGCCTGTGCTTTTACCTTGCCACCAATACAAACTTATTAGTATTTGATTGATAAGCAAAACACTGACTCCAACCTATCTACTTTCCTCAGTTGGTACACACCATTATTAGAATGGAGACGATGACTCTGCAAAGTCATAGAGGAGAATAATCTATGGAATATCCCATTGCAGAAATAGAAAACATATTCCTTCTTTTTTGTCCATCACCCTTACAGTATAGATCATGAAGGCAACCTTTTCACACCAGACCAAACTCATCTGTGGAACATCTTTCTTCACTGGCCATTTCAAGAGAAATAAGTTATTTCTAAATGAAAAGATTTTCTTTTAAGTCTTAATAACTTTACAGGGAGTGTTACGGATCAAACATGCATATCCCTTAGACCTCTGCTAGAAGAATTCTTCATCCCTGAAGAAATGTTCACCACCGAACAAGCTATCCCTTTTGATTGGCCCGATCTTACTTTAGGACCATCACTCACTTAAGCTTCATCTTGCCAGAACTTACCAATCACAGACCTCTTAGAAGATTAAGACCATATTCAATATCCTTTTGAGCCACAAGACCCGTATGTGATTGACCCTCAGTTCCCACAGAATTTTCTCTCTCAAACAACTACTCAGTCTACTCCTCCTAGTGACAGAGACATCGATGCAGAGTTGGAAAGGATACAAATGAAAGCAACCAAGAAAAAGAGAAAAAAAGCTCTTAAAGTCGTCATGAAGCTTAGATGATCACGAGCCCATATGTAAAAATTTCTAAAAAGTCTTTTGTCATTTTGTGCCGATGGTCTAAAAGTCATTTGTCCTCGTGTAAAAGGTCTAAAAGTCGTTTGTCCTTGTGTAAAAAGTCTAAAAGTCGTTTGTCCTCATGTAAAAAGCCTAAAATTCGTTTGTCCTCATGTAAAAAGTCTAAAAGTTGCTTGTCTCTATCTTTGTAAGTGGATTGACAAAGCTGATTAAGATATAAAGTTTGTCTGCCACCTGTCTACCACTACCTATTGTTTGTTTTAAACAATGTAATGGGTGTGGCTCTGAGTCGATATAAGGAGCTAAGATTGTAAGAAGAAGGCAGAAGGAGAAATCCATTAAGCCTTCCTTTTGTGAAATATAATGACTAATTTCTAAAACCCTCTCTCTTCTTTCCCGAAATTCTGAAATAGTTATATCTTAGTTCTATTTGCTTAGATTCTAGTATGCTCTACACTTGCCTCACATGAGAAACCTATATATCAGAAAGAATCTAACCTTGATCCACCTCAGTAACTTCGCAGTAATCACTATTCCTAGTTGATTAGTTCATTAACTTTCATATGTGGTAATCCTAAGGTGTTCCTTGAGTCCTTGATACCTAGGAGGGGTTGTTTATCCTCAGGAGAAAAGTGGATTAACACATATGAGGTCTTGAACAAATACCTAGCTATTGTATTACTGAGAAGGGACGACGAGTTGGATATAGTATTTGATATATACTAATAAAATGAAATTTCTTTTGATGTAGAAAAATTGTTCTGACCTTCTTATCTGGCACTATTTATTTAGTTTAGATAAGTGCAATGTATTAATACTTCTTTTACTTACAAAAATAATATATATTAAGAACCAATAAGTGCAAAGAAAGAAATAGGGAATCAATAGGAAAATAAAAAAAAATAAGAAAATGACAAAATAGTTTTGATTTTTCTTGACTTGATCTTTTTTGAATGCCTTCTAGCTTGTTCATATGCTTCTTATTGGTTATAGTGGGAATATAAGGATTTATACTATAACGTTTTAGTCGAACCCTTAACGGCGAGGGAATGGTGTAAATTAGCATGATTTTTGTATTGAAGATGTGAAAAAGTGATAGAACATGAACATTGAGAAAAGGTTTGAAGTTGCCAAAAAAAAAATCAATGGCAGGGGATTGGAAGATCCCAAGCATGGCGATAGTTGTATAGCATGCCCTCTAGCAGAATTTGGAATGGCTTATTGAAAGCATGGAGGCCGTAAATTCCTTAATGGAATTGAAATGGTGAAGGTGAAGCTAGATATTAGTAAGTCACCTTGGGAAAAAAAGGAGAGAAGGAGAAGGTAACTCCTACGAGAAGGCATGGGATTCATAATACAAAATCGTATTCAAGAGTATGAGGGATCAAAGTGCGGAGTATGAATTGAATTGAGGTGTATTTTGAGAAAAGGTATTGGGAGTTAAGATAGTCATTCAATCAAACTATTAAAGCATCTTATTTTGAATATGGTGGCTAAAACATAATAAACAATATGAATCAAATCTTACGGTTAGAACTTACTTGTAACAGATTACTCAGTCTTAAGGGAAGATGTGTATCTGATGGAATCTTATTATGGCAATGACTAGATGTAGATGTATGAATGGAGATATAAATGTAGATTGATATAGTAAGGGATAAAAAGTTTTAACCATTTTGGTGAACATAATACTAACAAAGTATGTTATTATAATAACAGATGGGGTGAGCTTGTAAAAGACAAGAAGTGTTAAGGGGTTTAAGCAGAATGGAGCAAAATGAGAGTTTCCATAATGAGTGAGGATGGAAAAATTGAAGGTGATCCCTTCCCTCAAAGAAATTCATGGGATATGATTGTGGAAGAATCTTATGTTTGTGATATTGCAAAACAAAGGGGTATTAATGACTTATGGAACTTAGATTTGTCAAAATGAAATCCATACACCATGAAAAGGTGAGCATTTTGACTAACAAGGAATTTTAAACATGCTATGAATTTGAGGTGTTGAAATGGAGTAGATAACACACATTCACAAATACCAATAATTGGTTCTTACTTTGGAGCTAAGATCCTAGAATACTTACTGGGCATGTGTATGATGGTAGGTGAAGTCCATTAAAGGACAAGAGTGGTAATAGGACAAGACATGCGAGAACAAGATATTCAAAGTAGAATATGGAAGAATTTTTGTTTCAATCAAAATGGTGCTAATGGTCAAAGCTTGTCTAGTAATGAAGCTCATGAAGTCATATGAGATATAGAGAATTATGCTTTAAGTGGTAAAATAGATTGGATTCTGGGTAATGATAACGGTACACCAAAGAAATATCTAAGTTGAAATGATAAATGATAGTGACCTTGGTGGTATGTGTAACAACTCTCATTACAGTATCTCGAACCTAGTCTTTGGCTAATAAAGTGCAATTGATGATGTGTGTAGGACCAGAGGAACCAGGGTGGAGAAAAAATTATAGTGGAGGAAGAAGAGCTCTACGCCGTGGTGAGACATAGGGATGCCACAGTGAATGAGCTTGAATTTTGTGAAATTATTTGACAAAAAGGGACTCACACCATAGTAAACTTACCAACCGTTGTGCGTGCTAGACTTTAGATTCCTATAAACTAGAAACATTTCAGATGAACAAAGTAGAAAGAAACAGAGGGAGAGACACGGAGTAGAGCTAGGGTTCGAGAAATCTGGACTTTGGAAATGATTTTCAGACTCTGGGAGCTTCGATCTTGGTTAGTAAGTTATCCTTGCTCCTCCTTCTCCATTTTCTTCAGTTTTTGGGTTGGATTTTTCAGATTTATTGTTGGGTTTTTTTATTTTGGCCAAATCTTACTGATTAAAATGGATGAAATAGGATTAGTGAAGTGTTATTTAGTGTTGGAAAGCCTTGGATTGTGATGAGTTTGAGTTGAACCCTTGGTTGATTTTGGTAAAGGAGGTATGGAATTAGAAATTGATAGGATGAGTGATGATTTGAATGGTTAGTTAGTGCTCAATGATGCATGAAAATGGTATTGGAACCTTGGTTTTAGCATAATTGGTTGAATTGTGGATTTTGGAAAATTATACTGTATGTTAATTGAAGATATTATAGTATTGTAGTGATTGTTTGGTTGATCAAAGTATCACAAGTCGTGGGTTGGCAATCAAGAAAGCTTGTAGAATTCGTGTGCGTGTGGCATTGACAATTGAGTTAACTAGGTGTTTGTGATTTATGTGATTATGTGTTGATATATATGCATATATGCATGTTCCTTTTCATACCACAGTATTGGTTGTGTATGTGTATAGTTTTCTATATATCGTGGTATGTACACGACTAGTTGAGATAGGATGATTTTATATGATGTTCTAGCTTCCCCATACCATTGCATGCTGGCATGTCTATACGATGATTATGATGATGATATACATATACATATGTGTTTAAAGGCATGTTGGCATGACATTGACATCATCACTATGAGATTGCATAGTAGGAGATTGATGTTGAGGTGATAATGAGATGGGATATGATGATGATATGATATATGATGATGATAGGATAAAGATTCCTACCACTAAATCCTCTCCCTAGGAGAACTAGGTGGTAGTGGATAAGATGATATGATAAAATACCTCTGTCACTAAATCCTCTCATATGGCCAAGAAAGCCAGGTGGTAGTGGATTTAGGGATGCATATTCCTTAAATTACTACCAATTCACGGTGATCTAGGGGAAGGAAAGCCACGATCCAAGCACTAGTACAATCTTTGGCCGGGTTACATTAGTGTAAGATGAACTTGGTGAAGTCTCGGAATTAATCTTCATCGATTATTGGAAGGAAATCATCTATTTGAAATGTCTTGTGATGACGACATCTCGTGGTTTTAGCTATGTATGAGGGAAAACATGTGTCAAACCTTAACCTTAGAAACTATTTACTATTCATTTTTAGTGGTTTGGGTTCCAATTAGATGCATTTAGAAGCAAATTTGGGCCAAATTCCAAAAATTACCAAAAGTCACTATTCATTTGGTAACTATAATAATTTGACTGAATTTTGACAAATTATAACTAATTCTGGAAAAATCATTTAGGGTGGTTCAAATTGCTAAATTTATCTCTTAAAATACTCTATAAGGAAAAAATAATAATCTGGAATTGCACTGGGTAAATCACTACAGTAAATTTTGTGAATTTACTTGTAATTTTTACCCTAATTTTTCCAAATTTCATAATGCCACTCTTTCAATAGTAGTCATATAACACATGTAAAATTGATCCAAAACAGACTTTTATTCATTGTCTACGAGTCACACGTAATTTACATAATTGTAACATAAAATGTCATCAAACTTTGATATTACATAAGCATCCAAAATATCCTTCCTATTTCTAAATATTTTTTCATGAATCCTCCTTTATCTCCTTGCATTTCACATGATTTAGACCCAATCATGATTATATATTTGGTGGGATGAGATTTAGGAAAATCCCAATAACATCATAATCTCATTCTTATCATAATATTTAAAAATAATTGCAAGAAACATGATTTCCTTTTGACATGGTATTATTTAAGATCAAAAGACATCTTTTAGCATGTTCATCATGTTCTTCACATATTCATGCTTGTTCATGCAAAATTTATAGCATGTTCATCATTCTTTCACCATTTTGATCCAACCTCATCATCATATTCATAACATAAACATGTTTTCTACCTACCAATAATAGAAATACAAGATTTAAACAACTATTTAGAAATAAAATGCAAGAAAAGGGAAAAGATGTTACTTTAAACTTGCAAACTTTCCTCTCCTCTTCTCCTCCTCCTCTCTATAACTCACTCTCTCACTAATATATGATGAAATTTTTTAATTTGGTGTGAAAAATGGAGGGGAGGAAGAGTTTATTTACAAGAAGCAACTCCATCTATTGGATGTAATTTTGATCCTAGGGCTAAAAATTGCACTACATTACCTCTTTTCTCCTCCATCCACCTAATTTCTTCACCTAATTAGTATCTAATTAATTTCTCCTCTCTTGTCATCAATTTGGATGCCACTTTTATCTCCAAATAAGGAAAATATTGCATTATTATGCTTACGTAAGCTTACTTCATCCAAACTTCCAATTTTGACACATAATTTTTTACATAGTACCATGCATGGTGGTTTATTCTCCTCCACTCCTTTTTCTTCTTATTTGCGTGCCACTTTGAGGCCAAAATCAGCCCAAGATGATGCCTTTAATTATTTAGGTTTAAATCATTTAATTCTTAGCCCAATTTCAACATATACCGGGTTTTTGGGCTCCGATTATGTGAATTTTGTCTGGTAAAAATTTTCATGCATAAATATATTTAAAATATGAATTTCAAACTAAGTATAAACTTAACTAATCATTTCTAAGCCCATATAATTTATTTAGAAAAATATTTTACCTTATTAGGCTCTAACTGAAAACACAGATAAAATTAGTCCTGATTAATTTTTCTTATAACCTCTCTGTATAGATAATAATTATAAATCTTCTAAAATTATTTTGCACTTATTCTTGACTATTTTATAGTCTACTGAGTCACCTATAATTTAATCAGTTTGGAAGTCGGGTGAATTGGACTTATTGGGCCCTTTATCCTTTTTTTGCCTGGTTTAAACTATTTTTGTCAATAATACTTTTAGGCCTCCAAAAATCATCCCTGGTCTATTAGGTTTTCCTACACCTTTACTGGCCTCCATGAATAGTACTCTTAGCCCATTACAAAACCGATGTAGTCATATTAGGCCCGGACTTCGATTTTGGCCTAATATCCATTAAACCAATTTTTATGGGTATTTAAACCTTATAGAAAAATCTAGTATGTCTTTTTATGCCATAATATATTTTAGTTTCCTAATCCAGACTTATTTTCTAATTCTTATTAATTTACATATTATGGAACTCCGGATCAATTTTCTGCCCCAATATATTTATTTTTTTTTATTTTGCTTATTAGAGTATAATTTCTTACGATAATTTTCTTGAGTTATATCCTATAATCTGTCTTAGCAAATACTGGATAAATAATTTGTTTCAAGAAATGACATCTATGTCCCCCTTTTTGTCTTTTTGCTAATAATTGATATTAACAATTTTGCCATCCAACTTTCTTTGCAACTTGGTCCCTGATCTTCCTTTGCAAATTAGTCTTTGGTTTGATTTACATAAGATATTTAAACTCTTTTAATTCCAATTATGCAGTTAATCTCTAAACAAGAATTCAAACAAATCATAAAAAATTTAGATGTTACAACATGCATACCATTTCATTTACAGTTCATTGCACCATTGTGTGGATTAGGATATATGTTGCCTATGATTGTTCCTAGTTACTGAGACTTTGTCTCATACCCCTTCTAATAACTAACATTTCAGGTGAAAGCTCTAGCTACTCTAGTGTTGGGAATCTTCTAGTCATCGGTGGTATGTGTATTATCTATGTTATATGTTGTGCCATGTAGGATAGGATGATTGTATTGGATATGAGATCAATGATGTACTGATGATTATGGATGTATGATATTGATGAGGATTGATATGGAATGATGTGGTATGTATGATTATATATTGGTGTGTATGTGTAATGAGGATGTAGACCCTAGCATGGGCCCTTGTTGTTGGAACAAGTGTTTGTGTGTTGGAATGGTAGTGTGTGAGCCACAAGGGGATTTTGGGCCAAGTATATGTGTTTTTAACATATAACCCATTTTGTGAATTTTGGGTTCAAGGGGATCAAATCTTATAAGAATGGTTTCTCTTAGGTAAAACCTTTTTGGATAGGTTGGTTGAATCATTTTGGACCCGTGTAAATAGTCCCTTAGTGTCAAATTGCCCTTAGTGGCAAATGGAGGAGGTTTGTGGTAAGTTTTAATCAAAAAGTGACCAAAACTGTGTTAAGTATCCAAAATCTCCATACAGAGATGGATTGAAGTAAAATTGATATCCATGATTAGAGTGAGACAAGATTGATTTGTAGGAGTTGGAATCAAGTCAATTGGAGGTTGGAGCATAAAATTATGCGTGTTGGAAGTTCACTAAAAAATCAGCAATTTGTTGATATGAAAACTGATGCCTGTACCAGAAGCTTGGCTGTGGTGCCAAGTGCTACTACCTAATTATGGCCACAGTGATACTATAGCAGGCTGTGGCCCTAGCATGTTCTAGTGCCTCTTTGATGCTTTTTGTGAGGTGTGATATTTGAGGAGTTAAATTTTGGGGCGTTATAGCTTGGTTTGGCTAGTTTTTGAAATGTTTAGTGAAGAATGAAGGTGTGTTAGAGTAGGGTGTTATAATATGAAAGATGTTGGAAGATGCTGAACATGAATTTAGATAGGATGTAAGCAAGTTCCAATCAAGAGAGATAAGAACTAATGTTGGAAAAGTTAAGACCAATGACTAAGCAACTCAAATTTAAAGTAAACTATTGTGATTTGATTGGAACGCATGAGCATGTAAAGAAATGACAAGGAAGAGAACTAGAAGTGGGACATGAGGAGAAGACATATGGTAGTGTTATAAAAACATACATAATAGCTAAACTTTCAACATCTCTAGATTAAAGTCCCTTTTAGAACAAACAAAAAATGCCCAAAATTACATACATAGAAGGGGGATATTTGTAGTAGTATTATGTAAAGAATGATGTAATAAATTCTGACAGTGAATTTAATCTTGTGGATGGATAGGAGGTTTCAACCTCAATTGGGAAGATGAGTTTGTGTGGAGATGTTTATGAAAATCAAACACCATAGAGAATGGATGTGTTTTGGAGAAAAAGTCAAGCAACATGAATAAGCCAATTTAAGGGTGTATGTGAAAGATCTCACACTATAAGGACTATGAGTGGATCAGAAATATTATGGTAAGTGTTAAGGGCATGTTTGGTTTTCAGTTATACAAAAACAAGTTAGAATAAATAAAATTTGTAAAAATGAAGTTCAGTAAAAGTAAGTTTGTTGTAAGTTGTTATGTTTGAATATTTCTTTTGCAAAACCATAGTTTGACAAAAAACATATTTGAATGATAAGAGTTAAAAGTGCTTTTAGATGTATAATATAAAGTCAGTATCCCATCATTTTCCAAAACCATGATTTTACTAATAAAAAAGTAACTATCTCTTTCATTTTCTAAAACCATAGTTCAACCCATTTTTTATTTTCCAAAAAGGCACTTTATGTTTGAGCAAATACATCTTCTTGGAAAACCATGATTAAAATCATGGTTTGGTTTTGAAGAAGGAAAACCAAACAGGCTCTAGGTCAAGCGAATAGATGTTACATTCAGCTAAAGAATTAGGTCTTTCTTAGCTCAAATAGGATTTATTAGGATTAGGATTAAGGGTAAATTAATGTGTCCAATTGTAATTAACTAAATTCTCTCCCTGTTTTTGTCTTTTTCAATGATGCTTGTAAAGGTCTGGATATTGCGTGGGCAACCAAAGAATAATGACCACAAGTTATGATATATCATATATAGCTTCATTTCACTGGACTTTTTTTTTTGTGTGACAATCTTCATTTCATTGGACGAACAAAGATATTGCAGCAAACGAAATGGCCACATAACACCAAAGCGACTCCCTCTTCTCATCGAATGACCACTTACGAATTCGATCCAAGACCCAATTTGCCATGTCACGAGGGCGAGATGGCGAGATTCTTTGGAAAAACTGAAGTCACAAAACTTTACAATGCCCAATAGGACAATCTTTATTTTAATGTAATTGTAGATATTAAATCTACCCAATTATTTTAAGGCCAAATGACAGTTATGGACTAAAATCTTGAATTAATCCCACTAACAGGCCTATTGACCCCAAAAAAAAAAACATACTAATAAACCAACACTTTGCAAAATGTCAATAATAAATCCAAGGTTCTTAACTCATTAGAAAATAAAACTAAAATTATTAAGATACCCTTAATTAATGTGAAATAGAGAAGAAAAATGTCAAAAACTGAAATGACAATATAAAACCCCTAAAAAGAGTATGAAAAGCTAGGTGTGAAAGTTGAAACTTTTAAGTGAATTTTTCCTTATCAGTATGAAACAGAGAACAATGAGTGTCAAAAATTCAAATGACAATATAAAATCTCTAATGATGAGTGTCAAAATATAAGCATGATGGTTGACTTTGTAAGTGACTTTCCTGAGGATTTTTACACTAACAAATTTCAATTCTCATGCTTAATTTTTGATACTCATCTTCAAAAAGTTTACATTATTTTACTTTTTGACACTCATCTTAGGGAATTTATGTAACACCCTACTCCAATACATTTTCCTACTTCATAGAAAAATTCAAAAGTTCACCAAGCCAAGCTATAACACCCTCGAATTTGACTCCCGAATCAACACAACTCTCAGAACATAACAAAAGACTCCATGAGAGTTGCATCAGAGTATGATGCTGAGGCGACTACAATGGTGTCGTAGGGTTGGTGCTCTCGGGTACCCATTTTTGGAAAATAAGGGACTGCCACCACGGCGCCCCTATTGTTAATACCATATCAGCAAACTCCAACTTTAGGGACGAACTTCCGATACACATAATTTTATACTCCGACCTCCGATTGACCCGATTCCAACTTCTACAAGTCAATTTTATCCCAAAATATCCATACACACTAAATACACTCCAATCCAACTCCGTATAGAGATTTTTGACACCCAACTCCATTTTGGCCACTTTTTGACCAAAACTTGCAATCTTCCACCACCAATTGTAACACCTTATATTAGGGCCAATTTGCCATGTATTAGATCATTTTAGATTCTTTCATCATGATTTAGAAACTAGAATAAAAATGTATTAAAAACAGAATTTTCAATTTTGTCAAGTATTGTTCACTTGGCAATTTCCAATTTTCTCGATGAATTTTGAAAATTCATAACTAATTTTTGAAAAATCATCATGGGGTGATTCAAGTCTATAAAAATAGATAAAAATATTATATACATGGGAAAAATAGGCAACAGAGAAAATACTGGGCCATTTAGTACAGTTTATTCCTTCAATTGTATTGTAGATTTGGACATTTCTGAAAATTCCTGAAATTGACAATAAGTTTGAAAAATCATATTTTATTTTATTCTAAACCAAATCATGCATAGTATATGTCATTTGAAAGCTATATATGTGTAATTTCTAGAAATATTTTTTTTGTATATTTATTTTATTTGCACAGGAAATTATAAAAGGTCATAATTCAACCTTTACTGAAACAGTTTTGCGAAAGCCTCCATATGTTATATTATATAGCTCAAATTACCTCTAAATTAGTGGAATATAAAACTTAAAACATAGATATTTATATACATATAAACCACTGAATTTTTGGAGCTTTGTATGATTTTATATTGTCCTTTGAATTTTCCAGTACCCAACTTTTAGTTTCTAGTTTTCCCAATCTTTTTCTATTGTGAACCTTAACTTTGAAAATTCATCATAAATTGTACACTTATCTAATTTAGGTATTCTTTAGCTCTATAAAAAGCTTGTTCCATTTACTTTTAGAGCATATAAATTACTTAAACCAATTTCACTGTTTTACTTAAACGGTACCTACATTTCTGTCAGGGTGTCCTGATTGGCCTTTTCTATCACTTAACTTTGCAAAATCAATTCTTTAACGTATATACATCCATAGTTCTTGTTCCAAATTTTGCTAAACATGTCAACATACATATAGGCACATGATAGCATGTAAGAACAGCCTCATATGTTCATACACAATTTTATATAAAATAGCTAATTGACATAAAACAATTGGAACCAATAATCTAAAAATCAAAATTCTTCCTCTAGCTTCCTTGCCTCCCTTGAATCCTTGCATACTTGAACCTATCATGTTGGTCATTTGGGAGAGTGAGATTCAAAGAATCTTAGTATAACAACCCATTCATACAATCATGTTATCACATAATTCATGGAAGCATCAAGAAAACATTAATTTATCACTTGAAACTTTTAATACCATAACATTTCATAAAAATTTCAGTAGAGTTTCATTTTGAAATTTGGACATCCAGAGGTCATAAACCTCATCAAACAACTTGAACAATCATCAAAAATCATCACAAAGCATCATTATATACATATGGCATAGCAACAAGTTCATGAAATTCAAGTTTGACAACAATGAGTATAAATAGATAGATTACTACCTTCAAGTTTTCCCAACTTTTCCAAACTTAGTGGACACTTCCTTTGGCCTTTGGACACTTCTTGAAACCCTATCACATAATAAAATGAGGTCATATACCACTGCTTCATGCTTCAACTTCACAAGGTGCTCATAAAACCTAAAATTTCTATATTACTTTCCTTTCGGTTTTTCTTAAAATCAATACTTGTTCTTGACTAATTTATATCCAAGGAATCCATTTTTGGGGTCCAAATTATGAAATTTCAACTCTAAAAACAAACCCTAAGTGACCAAAATTTAGGGAAATTTGAAGAAAATAATTTCCTTCACAATACTTGCAACCACTTGTATATTCTTACTTTATTAATCTATTCTATGCCTTTACCTAAGCTTATTTGACTTGTGCTTACTTTCTCTCTCTAAACCTTTCATGGCTAACACTTTAAGTGAGAGAGGATAGGAAAATACTTCTTCAAACTACCACAAACTCTTGAGAACACAAGCTAGAAATGGTAAAATCTCTTACCAAGTGATTGATCTTTGAGTCTTGCCTTCTTGCTCCTTCTTTTTCCACTTCTTTCCCTTGTGTTTTCTCAGCTCTCTCTCTCACTCTTTGCTGCTGCAACTTTCAAACAAGAATGACGAGGAAAGCGGAAAGAGGGTGATTAACTCACTAAACTTGGCTTAATCATGGTTGACTCACTTGATTACCTTTTTTTTCAATATTTCTTCAAGAAGTATTATAAAAAATAATAAAATATTTATTTGTAGCACATGGGCTTTTGAAAATAGTCCTAACTCATGCTAAAATATCTCCAAAATACTACATATTTTCTTAGTCCCAATATACCTGGTGTCAGATACTTTTTACCCGTACTAATAAAATCACTTTTATAATAATTTAGTATTTCAGAGATACAGGACTATTTCAAATTTATTTCTATGTTTCCTTAGTTATCTTGTCCAAACCATATCTGTGTAAGGCCCAAATCTTGTCCTGGTCACCTTTTAATCATCTATGGGACCCATAGTCTACTTTATCGATATTAAATTACTTTTGAACATTCAGTACTAATTATTTCTTTATCCTAAAATATTAACCCTTAGTGCCATATACTATTATGCTGGTCTCATCGAGAGCTTTGTTCTAACAGTAATTTTACATATTTACAAAATTACCCTTGACCCTGGAGTTAAATTATAATTTTTAAAACTTTCGGATCATTAGTTGTAATTTTCTCTAAAGTTATATTTACTTGCATATGCCATGTTACTTTTATTTTTGTGATTAAAATGCAATTATGATAACTTTTTGGAGCAAAAATATAATTTCTCATTTTTCATATGACTGGAAAAAATGAACACTTTACCCTTTTCACGTAAAATAGTATCAGTCCGTTTTTGCGAATTTCTTACAGATATTTAGATTTCTGTCTTTTAGGGATATTACAATTTCTTCCCCTTTAAAATAAATTTTGTCATCGAAATTTAGATACATACTTGTATCTCTTACTTTCTTTCTTTTATTTCTCAATTTTCAGACCATTATCACTAGAGGAGTATTTTCATATCTTAATTGTCTGACTTAAAAGTCAATTTTTCACTTTGATCTTATTCCTCCATTCATACCATTTGAAAGATCTAGCTATTATCTTTCATGTTGGGAAATGTTGATGACATCATAATCTTATTTTACCTTAGGAGAATTGGGAATTTTTCACGTAACATATTTATCTTTAATCCCCATCCATACTTTTATAACTCTCTTTTCTTATTCATACTATAATCTCTTCATTCATTCCTTTTCTTTATTTTTCATAACTTTATGCCATTTACATGAATAATTTTCATACTAAGCATAAACTAACAATATTAGCTTTGCTTGAATGACACTTACAAGGCCATCTCTTCTTTCTTTTCATTTTCTTTTCTTTACCTCAAGTCCACTTATTTTTTATTTCATTGTCACTTGAGGTTCTTGGTCTCATAATACTTCTATGGTAAAATCATAGAGATTATAACTCATTTTAACTTATCACAACTCCGTATCTCGAGAGCATTTATCACCGCTGCTATATGTGGAAACATATTTTTCGTAAAAATTTATCATATAGAACATAGACTACTATCCTCAACTCAACCCTACTTTATTACTCATACCCTGATCCATACTTTTTTTTTCATTATTATAAACCCCTTGGGTTATCATTGGATTAGGACTAATCATCTCAGGGGAGGAGGTTTAGCCTCTTTCAATTCATAAAAACTCATTTCTTGCCTCTTTTTCCACAAAATTTTTCTTACAATTTTTTTTATCAAGCGGTAAGACAATTTGAAAGAAATTTTTCACAACAAATTTTTTTTAACTCTTACAAGACTTCATAAATTTCTCATCTTATTCTGGTTTTTGGTCTCTCATACTTATAACTTTACTTGCTTTACTAGGATTTAGTGCGACCCTATGAGAGATTCTGTAACCTACTGACTGTACTTTCATGAGCTATATTCACTAAGTTTAGTAAGTCAATAATTTTATTTAAAATATTTCAAAAAATCTCAGTTGTCTTTCATGCTCTTTTGCGAATTTAGAGTATTTTAGCATATCATTCTTGAGAACTACCATTATACTAATACTTTTATTCATGTAGTCTTAATAGGTGCATTGGTAAGACTATTTGGCTTCATCATTACTTCATAGTGCCCTTATTTAACAATCGGCATATCTTTTCTTTCTTACTTTTTACATTTTTCTCATCTTTCAATACTTCTTAGTAGGTCACCATCCTAGTACTTTTCTCACTTGAGCTCATTTAACTAGTAAATGCTTAGGGGTTTTGCTTGTATTCATGCCAAAACTAGTCTTATAGAATACTAACAATGGGCTTCATTTCAAGTCATAACTTATCTGTGTAACCTCTGAATACTTTACTACTTTAACTTTTAGGGCGTTCAATCCGTACTTTCATCTTTCTTCTAACAATTGGTTTGCTATCTTATAATAGCATCTTATCATCATTTTCATTTTCATTCATTGCTTACACTTATACTGCTTCTTTGTTCTTTACTCGAGTTTTTTGTCAACTTAGAATCTCAACTTATCACTCTGCCTTCATGTATAAACATATTCCCAAACCCAATAGTTTTGCTTATCTTGACATAGCCTTTAGGATCTCTTAGCTTTTATGGGTTAGAGTCTTAATGATATTAAGGTAGTGGTCATTAACTCCTTACTCTTAAACACTTCTCATATTTCTACTTTGTCATTTTCATACATAACTTCCATAGCTACCTAGTCAAGGTTAATTAGTGGTTTGACAACTTAAGGAAGATTTCTTAACCCTTCAAAAGCTTCTTGCTAACTCAGTTAGAATCTAGCCTTTGGCCTCTCATCATTTTTTGGCTCATTTGGGATCACTCCAGGAGCTACCTTTCATCTGCCTTGCCTTGGTGGCCTTTATTATGTAGAGAATTTTATCTTTCTTGGCTCAATTGAGCTTCTCCCTAAGAGCTATTATCTTCACTTAATTGGACTTTTCCCCAAGAGCTACCTCCATTTTCCCACCTTGGCAGCTGACAAAAGATTTCGTTCTTTGTTTAATCTTCCAACCATAAACATTTCTTTCTATTGCAAGGTTTCATACTAAAACTAGCAATCTACTATCTCAAGGCTTCATAATTCCTGAAATTGCCTGCTACTATTTTCTCCTTTTTTGCTTCATAATTTATATCTTGCACAACATACATATAGATTTTTCCTTTAATTTACATCTGTACTTACTTAAATTTATACTTGTAGCATCCCTTGTTATACTGAACTTACGGGCTTTCAGTACTAATGATAAACTTATTATTATCATCTATTATCTCCATTGGATCTCCTTTTGGATCATTCTCTTTTTCTGAGACTTTCAATATTTCAACTTCTTCTTTCTACAATAACATACTGCCTGGAACACATAGGTAATAAGACAATTTCCCAAAATATGGTATACTTAATTATGAACAATTCTTGATGCAATTTTAGAGCTTATAATCCGGTTATGTCATCAAGTATTTGCTCAACCTATTAACTCTCAAGGAGACAATGATCATGATGCCCTTCTAAAAATTTCGTCACTTCTAATCCAATACTTAGGGGATGCAAAGCTGAAACATATCCTTCAAATCCCACACGACATTTATCATAGATACTTCTAACATCTATTTGGATTTGGAGTCCTTGGTTTAGTTGGAAGAAGCTATTATCCTTATTAAAGAATTCATCTAACACAGACTCATTAGAATTATCATAGTTCATGGGCTGATTAACCTCTTTCCTTGATCATACATCAGTCTTCTTATTTCCCTTCTTATGACTATTTTTTTAAACTTAACTTCCTTTATACATTAATTTCTCCCCACTGATTCTTTTCATAACTAGTTTTCTTCATTTTTATCGTTCATTCCTTACTGGCCTCTTTTATTTTGTAGGTGATGTACTTACTTCTCATATTCAGTGTCATCACCCACCACAATGTTTCTTTGCTACTTTCTATTTAGTGGCTTGATACTATAGAAAAGTCTTACACAAAAAATTTATTCTAGCAATCGATAAATAAGGTTTCGTATCCTTTTAAATCAATCATCCTTGGTCATTCTCTTTCAGAGAACTATCAAAACATTAGGGCTCCACTAGTACAAAAAAGGCTTTTTAGGACTGTTGAAAAAGTCTTTCTAGAACGGTTTTTGTAAAGTGGTAGAAATAGGAGTCATAGAAAGTCACATTTTCTAGGACCGGTAATGAACAGTCCTAGAAAGTCATATATTTAGGACGGTGGCTCAAAAACAGTCCTGGAAAACATAAATATTTTCTAGGACAGTTATATGTACAACAGTCCTAGAAAGTTCATTTTCTAGGACTATTACATATACCACCGTCCTAGATTTCCCTTTTTTTTTTCCAAATCTGAAGCTATTACGTTGCCTTCCTGGGAAACCAAAATCTCGTCATTAGATTCTACAATCACACCAAATTTTACAACTAACTTTTCCATGAACAAAAAAGGTACAAATAAAGCTGCATCACCCACTTTGAAGAGACCAGACAAAAGTGCATTGATATCCCTATTTACAGTCTTCTCATAGTTGTAGATTTCCAAAATAGTCACATACTTGTCATATATTCATCATCTAGCTTATCATATATATACACATCTAGTGGTTAACCTTGAGGAGGATGAAACAAAAATACTGTTTGAGCATATTGAAGAGACCAACTTCACAACTTATGTCATAAATGCATCATCCTGCAAAAAATGATTTTAGTCAAACTTAGTGACATAGCTCATTGGTATCTAATAAAACAAAATCTATCAAATGCTAATAGTGTCTTATAATGTGGAAATTATAAAAACACTGGATTTAACTGCACAAAATCAAGTAGGCCTTAAAAATTGATTAGCATTGGATGCATAATAGTGTTAGATATTTAAATTTAAAGGTAAAGGCATCGTAAAAAGATTATTAATTTTAGATTAGGAAAGTATCTCATAAAAAAATATAGTCTGAGACATTAAAACATTGACCAATGCACTTATATTGCTGTATAATAAATGGATTTAACCACAAAAAATAAAGAATGGCACATAATATGCAAATAAAAAGATATTAATTGGTAAACATAGGATCAAAATGACAATAAGATCCTAAAGCCTCAAAATCACAATGTAACAAATTCTACCATAAAAGATTAGAAAATGTTCTATGTAGTTATAGTAAGCCTAAAATTTTGTCATTTGGGAGTTGAGCTTAGCAAATAGAAAGTTGATGTAGAACTAGTAACAAAAACAAGAGAAAATGGAAGGGAGAAAGAGGATGAGGGAGTACTAGAGAAGAAAGGACGAGAAAAGATAAAAGGCGGGGGAATATATGAAATTTTATTTATTTAATCAAAACGACCCTAACATAATCACTAAGGACTTTATATAATATCCAAGAGGTATCAAAGTAACTTAAAAAAATAAATTGAACAAAAGGATGGTAAATAATTAGCTTTTACAAGAACAGTGAGTAGCAGCCAAGATTTCATGCAACATCAAAATTTTCACAGTAAATTATTCTCAGGCAGAAAACAAATGATACTAAATGAAAGAAAACCATTTTTGAAAAAGCAGTATAACTTAACAGAAAGTCAAAAGTAGGCAAATCACCATGACAAGATACCTGAGGGGGACAAAACAGATTACAAACAGCCAATATTAACAACACAAGATAATATAGTCAACCAATATCAACAAAACATGATAGTATAGACAGCCTAATACAACCAGGATAATACAAGATAATACACAAAGTAACTAATAATGTGTTATTAAGCACATATATATAACCTTACCTTTAATGCAAAGTGACCTCTAGAAAATAGTTTGCCTAGCGGCTTCGAACATCTTTAATTTGCTCTTCAGAAAAAGGTTCCGTATCATCAAATCTCTACAAGTTCAATACCCATTAAAACATGAACAAGTTACAAAGGAACAAAACTACATAATGAAAAATATAATTACCTCTTTGAATGAATCAACAACCCCTGAAGTGATGATATCAAGCATATGTTTCATGACATAGTATCCACACTCAATGCTCCCCTTTTGTTTACGACACTATAATAACAAATAATTGCCAACATAAAAAAAAAAGGAATGATTGTTCCATAAAGAGGTCAAGTTCAAACTGCTTACCTTTAAAGACATCCATGTGACTTTCTTTACTTGATGTCGGTGCTTACCTTTCATGACATGGTAAGTTTCCACACCACTAAAATTAAAAAAACATGCAATGAATTATAATGTAGATTAATCAATATCATAGATTAGTTTACCAAAAATCAATATCACAAATCAAAATTTTACTCATGTGCACTTACGTCTCAATCATCTCCTTGATTTCCTCTTCTGGCTCTTTCCATATGGAGCAGAACCAAGCGACGACATTTTGCGAAGGGCAAATAACTGCCAACTGCCAATGGACCCTACAAAATAGGGAATAGATTACACAAAGTCACAATATCATTACAATTAAAAACTTTTTCTTACCCATGACGATATGGTGCCAAGAAACATTGCTTATTGCCTTCTTGGAGCCTAGATGTAATGTAGGATTTTCTTTCACTTTTCTTGTTCCCTATAGATTGGATGTGCTGAGGGCAAATAAATCCAAACTTTTCACTTTTTCCCGATAAGTTGCAAAGGCAATACAAGTACCTGCGTATTACAAATGTGAGCTTTAAGTATTGAATGATTGGATATCATGTAAAAATTAAAATATACTTACATCACAAAAAATTGCAGAATTGATATGTTTAGCTTTTCATTCATAAGGAACTCCATCACATCCCTTTGGAAAATGTAAAAGTTATAGTCCTTCAAATCAGACACAATCCCTCGATCCATATGAATTTCTACAAGCCACCTGATGTCCATTACCCCTAGACATAGACGTTTTAGGGGATCTAGTTGGGGTTAGGACTGGGACATTGATGAGGTAATAACCTAAAAAATTAAGTAATGATTGAAAAAAAAAATCACATACTAAATCAAATATGGTGTATAAGGAAATTACAAGATAATAATAAAATTTTTCATACCTTAAAAACCACCTGGACGAGTTTCATTGGCCACAAAATAAAATTATTAGGGGCTTGCCCTACTGCTATAACCTTATCAACAGGAAATGGGAGGGGTGCATCTGCAACTACAACCCGTTCAACTACCACCCTCAGTTGATCTTCTCTCATTTGTTGGTGGTGGATTAAGTTCCCTAAGCAGTAGATTTTCCCATATGCTACTAAGCGCCTATGAGGATCCTCCAGATATAGCTCACATGCTTCTCCAGTATCTTTTGTGTGAGAATCCTCCAATGCTGGCTTCGGTGTACAACTCCCTTTTGTGCTATGAGGTACGGGAGAGTTGGTTGTCTCAACAGGTGCGTTAATTCGTGAACACATCCCCATTGTACCAAACATGGACATCACTTGCTCCTTCCAAGCTTCCATCTTTGCTTCCATCCGGGCTTCTAGCCTTGCTTCCACTTGCGCTTCTGTCTGCTCTTTGATAGTTGCAAGCTTTATCTCCATCTCCTCCCTTGTCACTAGTCCTAATTGATGGCGTGAAGGTGCTCCAAAATACTCCCTGATGCCAACTCCTCCTCCAACTCCCCTAACACGACCTCCATGCTCCTCTTTCCCTAAAGCTGTGGTCAAGATGTCCTTCCTTCCAATGGGAGTAAAGCTCCCTTGGGAGTACTTTTCTTCAAGCTCATCCTGTAACGTACAAATAATAAACATAATTAGCATATGCATTAATTACTAAAGATAATTGATTGATCCTAAATTACTTACAATCTTCTCAGCAACTACACAAGCCTCCTCAGTGATATATTCTCCTTTCTTGTTCCTATGTGCTCTCTTCCATTTCTCATGGCGAGTGGGTGGTGATGGCGGATTAATAACAATTGATGGGTCAGATTGAGCAGCTTCTTGTAGATCACGTAACTTCTCCTGCATTATTTGTTCTTCAAGCTTGTCATAACCCCCATGAGACAATGTATGGGGGTACACATTTTGCGCTCTCATTTCTTGACCTTTTTCTCTTTTATTCTGTTGACATTAAATGAAAAGTTTACATTAATATTAATGAAGGATAAAACAATAAAACAAGTAATTAATACTACATTGAAATTCTAAAGTGACATATATTGTTAAACATATGAGAAACCTAATTGATTATAAAAGACAAAACAATGATACATATATATGTAAGTAATGTTGTTAGATATTAAAATCTATTAATACAATATATATATATAATATTTTAGTGGGAGCACTTGCCCCCATACTGTTTATTCTGGATCCATCCTTGGTTAGGTCCATGATCTAGTGGAGATATTTGCAGATTTTTTTTAATAAAATTGAGGAAAAACCTTGGATTTAACAAGATGAAGCTTAATTTACAAGAGAGAATAATCGGTAAGCTTTGAGTGTTGTGTTGTTTAGAGAAAAAGGGAGAATAATTTAAACTTTCCAAGTGAAGAATATAACAAGGTGAAGCTTAATTTACATTGGTTGCATATAAATATATATTGTTAAACAAAGATGCATAAAGGATAGTAATGAAAATAACAACATAAAACAATTTTTTTTAAAAAAAATAAAGACTTAATAAAAAGAATTAGAAATCAATTCATTTCCTCATTTGTTGTTTACTTACTAGAAATGTAGGATCTTCTTGACTTTTGACAAAAGCTTGCCAGGTCTCTTCATCAAGAAATTGATAATCATCACAAGGATTGCAGCCCTTCAGGTCAGCAAAAATGTATCTAGTAGTGAGATTGCTCTTGTAAGCCTTCCAACGCTCACCTGCATATTTTATCATCCTTTTCCTCAACACATGATCATTGGGATTGACGTCATAAGTTAGCTACAATATACACAAAAGCAAGAAAGTTAGTGATACAAATAAATATAATAGTTTAAAAATTAGATAAGTATATATTGAGGTATACCACGATACTGTCCCAAATATTATCCTTTACTTGCTTGGGTACATGAGGCCATTTATCCACCAAGATGCTTGCCTTACTACGTCCAAGTAGGGCGACAAAACTATTAAATCGGATCCTATTTGGCCCAATAGGTTTCCCTTTCCGACCAATGTCGATATGTATCCTTTGTTCACTACCATGGCCAAGGGTCAAATCCTTCAACCTTGTGCCACGCCTATCCCTTTTATGGGTAGGTTGGCTGGCTTGTCCACTTTTAGTATTGCTAGAGTGATTCTCCATGTGCCTGTTTAAACTATGATAGTTAAAGTATCGAATAATTTAAACAAAAACTATGATAGTTAAAGAATCAAACATAACTAAGTAAATCGAAAATATCTCAAATATCAAATAGGTAACACACATAATTTAAACTATGATAGTTAAAGTATCAAATAATTTCAACAAAAACTATAGTATTTGAACTATCAAAATTACCTCTTGTATTTCAATTTTTTCATGTTGGGATATTCTCCCATATCCCTTCATTATGATCATCTCTTGTGGCATGAACATCATCTACTTCAAATTCTTCATTTAGTTCAGGTAGCCTTGAAGAGAAAGGAGGAGTCTCACAAATATCGAAACTTGACCCATCATTCTCATCACCATCAATTAGTCTTTTCCCTTGGAGAACCACATACCACTTTTTATCAGCTGGATCAACAATATAAAACACCTGTTTTGCTTGGATTGCCATTATAAAGGGCTCTTCCTTATAACCTACCCGATTAAGATCCACCAATGTAAATCCCATCTCATCTATTCAAACACCGTTATTACTATCAAGCCACTTACATTTGAAAACAGGCACTTTAAATTTAATATAGTCAACCTCCCAAATCTCTTCAATAACCCCAAAATATGATATGGATGCTAATACAGGATTTTTATCTTTTGAACTAGAAAAATGCATTGATTCAGCTACTACCATAACCCCACTATTTTGCATAGTGCTCTTGTCATCTTGGGTCTTTGTATAGAAGGAATACCCATTATTGTCATATCCACTCCAACATACAACCTCAAATTGAGGCCCATTGGCCAACCATCTTATTGTATCAGAAACTTTATCATCCTTCATGACCTCTTCATTAAACCATGATATAAAAGTCCTATTATGCTCATTCATCAACCACTTATCAATTTTCCGAGGGTTTTTTTCTCTTATAATGCTTTTATGTGTGGCTAAATAAGGCTGAACTTCATCAGTGTTATTCAAGATGTATAGATGTGCTTGTAACACTTCTTCACGGCCCTTGCCTTTCACATTTAACCCTCGTGTACCCTTGCCTACTCCTCTCCCCTTGTGGCGATACTTAGGAAGTCCAATAGCTTCCATTTCCGACATGTATTCAGTACAAAACTCTACAGCTTCTTCAGCAACATATCTTTGAACAATAGATGCTTCAGGCCGGTGTGGGTTCTTGACATACCCTTTTAAAATTTTCATATATCGCTCAAATGGGTACATCCACCGCAAATAAACAGGGCCACACAACCTTATCTCCCTCACTATATGGACAATTAAATGCACCATGATGTCCAAAAAAGAAGGTGGAAAGTACATTTCAAGTTGACACAAGATAATGGAAGCATCATTTTCTAACTCATCCAATTTCTGGGGGTTAATGACTTTGTTACATATAGCATTGAAAAAGAAGCATAATCTGGTTATAGTGTCTCTTAATTTTTTTTGGCAATATGTCTCGAATAGCTACAGGTAGTAGGTGTTGCATCAAGACATGGCAATCGTGAGACTTTAAGCCTATTAATTTCAGATCTTTCATTGACACAAGCCTTTTAACATTTGAAGAATACCCTTGGGGCACTTTGACGCCATGTAAACACTGACAAAAACTTCTTCTCTCATTTTTGGATAATGTATAACAAGCGGGGGGCAAATAATTCCTCCTATTTCCTTCTTGCGGAGCCAACTTTACTCGTATTCCCATTTCAACCATATCCCATCTTGCATTTGTACTATCCTTGGTCTTGCCTTGTATATTGAGAAGTGTTCCAACAAGACTATCGCACACATTTTTCTCCACATGCATCACATCAATACTATGCTTGACCTCAAGATTTTGCCAATAGGGAAGATCAAAGAAGATAGACTTCTTTTTCCATAAATTCTTTCCAGTTGCAAGCTTTTGAGTCTTACCAAAGATAACATTGATATTTTTTACTCGTTGATAAACTTGCTCAGCAGTTAATGGATCTGTAGCATTTTGATCTTCTTGAAAGCCATTGAAAGCTTTTTTCAATCTACGATATGGATGATTTTGTCGAAGAAATCTCCGGTGACCAAGGTAGACTGTCTTCCTTCCAAATGAAAGTTGTTTGAAGCATGTACCTTCTTCACAAATAGGGCATGCTTTATGCCCCTTAACACTATATCCGGACAAGTTTCCATATGCTGGAAAGTCATTTATCATGCAGAAGATCATGGCACGCATCTTAAAAGACTCTTTGTGATAGGCATCAAACACATCTATACCTATCTCCCACAACAATTTCAAGTCTTCAATCAAAGGTTTCAAGTAAACATCTATGTCATTTCCTGGCTGTTTTGGGCCTGAAATCATCATAGACAACATGATGTACTTGCGTTTCATGCATAACCAAGGAGCTAGGTTGTAAATCACCAATAGAACAGGCCATGAACTATGTTGACTACTAAGGCTACCATAAGGGTTCATTCCATCTGTACAAAGTCCAAGTCTAAGGTTTCTTGGCTCATTACCAAACTCTGGAAACAATTGATCAATTGTCTTCCATTGAGGAGAATCAGCTGGATGTCGGAGCTTTCCATCACATATCCTTTCATCCACATGCCATCTCAAGTTCTTTGCATCCTTTTTATTAGCAAACAAACGCTTGAACCTTGGTATTATTGGAAGATACCATAATACCTTTGCAGGAGGCCCTTTAGTAACCACATCACAATTGGCATCATTATCTCGTTTTACTTTGTATCGTGACAACCCACACTTTGGACATACGTGCAGCCCTTCATACTCATTTCTATACAATATGCAGTCATTAGGACAAGCATGTATCATTTTATACTCCATACCCATTGGGCACAAGATTTTCTTCACTTCATAGTTACGATCTGGTAGTTCATTACCTTCTGGAAGCATATCCTTCAATAACTCAAGTAATTCTGTAAAACACTTATCACTCCATCCATTTCTTGCTTTCAAGTTGACCAATCTCAACAATGCAGACAATCGTGTAAATTGAGTGCACCCTGGATATAAAGGCTTTTTTGCATCACAGCACAAATTATCATATATATATGCTTGCTCAAAGGCCTCTACTCCAGCATCACGGATCATGTCCTCTACTCGATCAATCATATCTACATCAACTTCTCCTTGTTGGGACACACTAGGCATTTCTAGTTTTTCACCATGCCATATCCATCGTGTATACCGCTTGTTGAACCCATCACAAAGTACATGCTCTCTAATTTCTGCAATACTCAGTCGTCTCTCATTCAAACATTTTACACAAGGACAATAAAACTTTCCATTACTATCATGAACATTTCTTTCAGCAAATTTTAAAAACTCCTCAACCCCATTCTCATATTCATCACTTGTCCGTCTAGCGTTCATCCAACTACGATCCATGACTACCTAAAGACAATTTGTATCCAACTCTTCATGCCATATTTGTACCTTAAAGACAATTTGGAAAATTCACAAGTTGAAAACAATAGTCTACATGATTAAAAAAACTAATTATTCTTCTTCATATGTTGACAAATTTTGGTTATAAAAGATACATAAATAAGTAGAAAAAATATAGTGCTTAAGAGATCTATTTAATTTTCCTATGTAAGTTTAATGCATAACATGTCAAAAACAATATAGCTAGTTATAAAAGAGAACAAAACTAGCTAGTTGTTGCTCAATATGTCATGCTGTACTTTATATAAACTTTCTACCTTCACATTCTACATTTTATCCTATTTCATGTGGTTCTTACATGGGATTTCATTCAAATAAATTTGAAAAAAAAAAATAAGTTTAGCTAGTTATAAAAGAGAGCAAAACTAGCTAGTTGTTGCTCAATATGTCATGCTGTACTTTATACAAACTTTCTACCTTCACATTCTACATTTTATTCTATTTCATGTGGTTCTTACATGTGATTTCATTCAAATAAATTTGAAAAAAAAAACAGAGGTTTCCATTTCAGTACATCTAACTTTGGAGCAAGAGCACTTACCTTATATACTAATCTTCTCACATGCCAAAATGTTTGTCTCAACTCTCAAACTTTTCCCATCCTACAGCCATGTGACCATAGAGAGTAACATCACTAATAAGCTTGGATCTGAACTGATTAAAACAAAATAAAAAAAATTGGTCATTTCTTTAAGTCATACACATACAAAAATTTGATCATAAATAACAAATTGTAGTATATATCAAACATCAAAGAAATTAGATAATAATATATTTTTAGAATAAAGACATATATCATGTCTAAATTAACCAAATAAAATTTTTTTATATATTTTAAAAAAAAATTAGAAACTCTGTACTAGCATTTGAGATCTTCATAACCAGGGGACAGAACCAAGTTAAAAGAATTAGGGGTGACTCCCCCCTACCTCGAAAACACCCTTTCTCTAAATTTCCCTAAATTTGTGGTGCTTTATATTATATGAAAAAAATGTTGATATACCCTCTATCAAAATTTCTAATTCACCCCCTAAGCAAACTTGACAACTCCTACAGAGGAAAGGAACAATAGGTTGTTTTTAAATATTGGGTTCTTTTGGAGTCCTAACTTTTTATATATGAAGGATTATAGTATTTGTTTGGGGCTTATATTACTTTCATCATTGAAATATTCAATTAAAAAAGTACATGTTTTTTAAAAATATATTTATTTCTTATATTAGTAATACAACTAAATTTTATCTAACAAATAAAGTAAATTTAAATTTCCAAAAAATTTTGTTATCAGTTTTGTCTAATAATTAATAATTAAAAATATTCTACCTATTCTTACTTCATTTTCAGGATAATTTTTAAAATTTTCTTAACCTTACTCTCTACTCAATAAAAAAACAAAGATCCACAATAATAATATGAAAGATAAATTTCTTTCAAATAATGTAGCTACATTTCAAAAAAAATTTAATTATAGAATATATTATAAATAATTTCCATTCAATTAAAAGAAAAATACCATTACATATTTATCAATATAATATATATTTTTATATTATTAAAATAATATCTATTTTAATATTATTATATTCTTTTATTATTGCATGCTCTACTTTTTAATTCCAGTAAAATTTATTATTATATTAATTTAATAAATTTAATAAATATTTAAATTATATTTTTAATAATTACTAATATACATATAGATTTTCCCCCCTTATTAATATTTCCCTAATAATAACAAAATTGCACTCATTATTCAAGTACTACATTGTACCCAAATAATGGTCATTAGATGTCTAACGTTCATAGGCAACAAAGATTAAGGCAAACAACTCTAATCAATGGGTCAAATTAATGGTTCATAGGGATTGGATATTCTAAGATTAATCCATCTGAAAACTGATAGTAAACTTTGCTTGCAGTTTAGACTCTTGCACATAGGTATAGCCATATTAATTATTGAGATTGCATGGTCTAAACCAATTTGGACAGCAAACAATACATTGGGTCAAAAATTTTGCATGAGACCACAATATGATTAAGGTTTAGAGATAGGAGACACTCCCATTTTCAAGTGCAAGGTCAGTAATTTACAGCCAACAGAACCACGTTGTGATTTCTTTCAACAGTCAAAGGGATTATTATCATTCTACCTTACACATAGGTTCTTTCAAATAATGATTAGATCCAAGACAGATCACAACCACTCAAAGGGAACAACAAAATGTATAAAAAAAAAGGGATCGGAGCAGCAAAATTGCCAATGAGCTAATGATATCCAAGAGAGAATTTAAATCAGTAATATCTCAAACAAGTATAGATAACATAACAACCCATCTCAACACTCAACTTCTGAACTTTCCCATTATATTGATGCAAGCAATACAACCCATTGACTCACAACAAATTACAATGTTATAACAACAGGCAAATATGCAAGGTAAATCCACAAGTTTTAAGAGCTTCAAATGGAGCCATTTTTTTAAAACAAAAATTAAAAGAAAAGAAGAGCATAGTTGCATTCTCATTATACATGATTAACGTGATATAAAAGACATGCAGCAATCAACTCCTAATTCAGAGAAATGGACGTTTGGGACGTTATAGACTACCTTAGAGGTGTAGAACAAAAACAAAATACCAAAACAACATGCTGAAACTTTAAATGAAGGAGAGCATAAGCACATGGTTTATTTTAGTTAAACATCTTAATAACTTATAACAGTAAAGACAAAACTAGTAAGGACAAGGGATTATTACCTATATAAGTACCCCAAATCCTTGTGTTGCTTGCACGCAGTTCTTCACCTTGGTCCAAATAGTTCACTGTATCTTTCTTTTTTCTGCCTTCAAATTTGCTCTTACTCTTCTCACTTTGTCTGCAAAACATGAGTATATGACCACTTATTTTAAGCTCAAACCCACGTCCATGTGTGGCAAGCAAGCAAAATTTCAATGGAGCATGGTCATAAAGCATCTGAAACCAAGATTATTATCTAATTAATGGTTCTTAGGGATTGGATATTCTAAGATTTCTATGGTCAGTTCAGAAACTAACTCAGATAACTTGGTATTGTATAAATAGGAAGAGTTTTCACATAACAGATGATTTCCTCTTTTTTGAGAAAATCAGGAAAAGCAACTACAATATATTTTGATGGGTCCATAAAAGTTCTGTTGGCAAACAAATATCCAGAACAGAACATAAGCCACGTAAATCTAAGACCTAGGATCAAGCAATTTTCAAGAAAACAAAAAATATGTGTCTCAACTCTCAAGAATCTTTATAGCACTAATTAAATATATTATTTTAAAAAATATTTTCTTTTGGTTAAAACTATAGTGGGAATACTCAAAAGACAATTAAAGATAACCTCAATATTCCCCATTGAAAACGACACAAAAAATTAGTTAGTGCCATAAGCAATAGTCACCAATTAATTGCTTAATGCTCTTGAAGCTCAAAAGCACTTATTGCTTAGAAGTCATCAGCCAATTGATTATTAGAAGCAAAACTTAAGGCAATAAGTTGTAACAGCTAGCTAGAGTCCTCTAAGTAGCCCATGACTGTTTTATGTATGATCTTACATTTTTTATTGTTTCCTATCAATGTGGGAATAGATAGTATATGAGATATGTTGGAAAGTGACTAAAGGAAACATTGAGCAAAGTTGGCTAGTCTTTATTGCGTTTATTCTGTGTGGTTAGGTTTTTTTTCCCCAAAACCAGAAAAAAAAAAAACAAAAACAGGGTGCTATTTGTTGTTGCAGAACATTCGATCTCCATAGCTTTGTCCAATGAACAAACACTGATTCTGTTTAAGCAAGTTCAACACAGGGCAGTGTTTGTTTGTTTATAAAGATTTGAGCAAAATGGGTCTTCACGTATGAATATGAAGTTGAAAGCATTTCAAAATGGATCTCGTGTGTTTTCTTTTGCCATATTCTAACAAGATCTTGTGGATATAACTGAATGGCTTTGAGATATAAACGCAAAACTAGAAGCTTTTCAAGTGGGTTTTCAGATAAACGACTAGCGTAATACCATGCGATGATAATCCGAGAGGCAAAACCCAAAAAAGAAATTGATTTTCCCAATTTAGACTATAGAAATTCATCCCAAGGAGCAAAAACACAGCACACAAGAAGAAACTTTTAGCTTCAAATATGAGAAACAGAGAGAGGGAAAGAATGAAGTGATAAAACCCAAACTTATACTACGGTACACTAGACAATCTTCTCAAAGTGCAAAAGATATAGCTTTTCTAAAGAAGAATCCTAACCTTGGCTTGAATAAACTTGATTGACCAGAATTGTTTGATGCATTGTTGGCCGAGGTTGCTCGCTGGTTAGGGATTGAAGGAAATTCTAGGCCATTATCTTAGACTCCACATCACCAGTTCTTGCGTCCTGATTTTCTGTTTCACCAGTGGCCAAATTTAAAGTGAGCGAGCGATTAGAGTTTGACAAGCAACATAATGATTTGGTTCGGCCAGCACAGAACAATGAACACTAATAGAGTTAATGGGCTATGCTACGATAATGGGCAAGGCGTTGATGGCTATGAGAGGAGAGAGAGCCATTAGAGTTCGATGGTGTGTTTGGGGCGAATGGGTTAGGGCTTGATAGTGACAGTGAGACTTGAGAGGAGAGAGCAATGACAAGCAGATGAGAGAGGGTTTGCTATGAGAGGAGATAGTGCCATTAGAAAGTTTTGCCGCGAGTAGTTGCCGCGTAACATTACAAGACGGTGGGCTTATTCCATGGTCCTAAAAATTAAAAAATTTACAGGACCGTGGATTATTTCACCGTCCTGAAAAAAAAAATAACCATGCTCCCACACCCCACTGTCCTTGAAAGTGAATTAGAGTTCCCTTTATTTACAAAATTACCACCGCAAACAAATTTAAGGACTGTTGTTTTGCTGACCGTCCTGAAACAGAGTCTTAGAACACCTTTTTTGTACTAGTGCTCATCAATCTTTCTCACCATTTAATTCTTTTTAAAGGTCTACTGCAACCTCATAGTTGGTCTACAGCTACCATGAGATCTGCTATGATCTTAGAGCCCTACCAGGATCCTCTATGACCCTACATCATTACTCAAGAGATAGGATTCATCAAGATCTAACCTGGAAAGTTTCCTGATTTGTGAAACATTCTCATCTAAGCCCAATAACTACTATCCTCAAGACTTATTCTCTTTCTTACTAGAACATTCATAGGCCATATTCTCATAATACTTTATATTTGAAGGGGAAACTCTAATAAAAAATGGTATCTTTCTTTCATGCTACTATTACTTCATAACTTCATTCTCTTTCTACTTTTCTCACTTTTGTCAACAGTGACTTCTCTAACATATACTAGGTAGCAGACATAAAACTTTGATAATTAAAATTACTTCCCATCATTCTACTAGCCTCTACTAGCATACTAAATCACGTTCTTCGTCTTAGGGCTTTCCTTTCCCTATTGACAGGCTTTAAACCTCTTTCTAGCTTCTCTGTCTTGCATCTCTCATCATCATAATATTGTAACTAGGTGGAGTTCCACACTAGTTGTATGAATGTGGCTTCATACTTATCTACTAACTAATCCTCTGCTTATTGGAACATAATAATCCCATGTTCTTTCTCATCCTTAACTGATTGCAAGAAATATTTATCATGAAATATTACAAAATAGTTTCCGCATCTAGGGTATGTTACAAGCTTGCAGGATCAACTCAATATTAAGTCACCACCTATCTGCTTTTTTCTCAAGTATGTACTAATCCTCTGCTTATTGGAGCAAGCGAAGGATGCGTTGAAGGTTTTCGACGTCACCACCGATGGGGAGGATACGTGAAAGGATCTTAAAGGCGGATAGGGAAATATTAGAGCTAGATTGCCAGATGGCATCAACAACATTGAGGCGAGCGATGATATTGACGGGCATGGGAACACTAGTCATGTTGGCCAGCTCAATGATGGCCAGCCTCGCTTGATTTCGAGACTCCAATGCCTTATTCATCTCCGTAGCTCTCCTGTCTCTTCACAATCTCTTCAACTTGAAGTAGAGATAGTCATAAATAAATCCTCATATATATAGCGAAGAGTTGAACCGTAGCATTGTACATAGCTGGTAATTCTTTTTAAAAATTTTTCTCTAAACAATTATAAATTAGTTCAAGTGGTGAGAAAGTTGAAATTATTAAAGCTGAAGTTGTATAGCTTGAACAAGAACTACTTTTCCAATATTCATGAGCAAGTAAAAGTAGCTAGAATCAACCTAACACTAGCCCAGGATGCACTCCAAAGGAACCTTTCAAATATTGAGCTACAAGAAGAGGAAAGGAAAGCCCATTTGGAGTTCATAAGAGCTTCCACTATGGCTGAAAGCTTCTTTAAGTAGAAAATTAAGGCTAATTGGTTGAAAATGAGGGATTTGAATATAGGATAATGAAGGCTAGGGTTAGAAGAAATAGAATTTATGCTTTGCAAAATAGTGGTGGTCAATGGATACACAATCCTGGGGAGGTAGAGTAGCACCTTATTAGCTATTTTTAGAATATATTAGGAGTGTCGAATGATAGAAAGCCCATCTTGCTTGAAGCAATTAAGAAAGGTCCTAGTTTGAATGTTGAACAACAATGTAAACTATTTGAGCCATATACAAAAGAGGATGTAAAAGAAGCAATGTACTCAATCATTTCTGACAAAAGCCCAGGGCCTGATGGTTATACTAGTGAATTTTTTAAAAAAACTTGGGACATCATAGGTGATGATATCTTGGAAGCTATCCTAGAGACCCTCAATCAAGGTACATCCCTTAAATTTATCAGTAGCACTATTCTAACCTTAGTTCCTAAAGATGATATGCCTAATTCTGCTAATGATTTAAGACCTATTGCATGCTGCAATACATTGTATAAATGTGTTTCTAATATGTTATGTAAGAGATTGAAAATGATGCTGTCATATCTTGTAAATGAAAACCAAGGGGCTTTTATTCAAGGGAGATCTATTATCCATAATATACTTATTAGCCAAGATTTGCTCAGAATGTATAAGAGAAAGAATGTCTTTTCTAGGTGTTTGATGAAGATTGATCTTATAAAGGCTTATGACTCTATTGAATGAAGTTTTATTATAGACTTACTCAATGAATTGAAGTTTTCTACATAATTTGTTAAGTGGATAATGATGTGTATTGAGACCCCTGCATACTCCATAGCTGTTAATGGTAGAATGCATGGCTATTTCAAAGGCAAAAGAGGATTGAGGCAAGGTGATCCTATTTCTCCTTTGTTATTTATTTTGGTGATGAAATATTTGACTAGATTACTGTGCATGTATGCAAAAACTAGAACCTTCAAGTTTCATCCACAATGCAAAGACTTGCAATTGATCAACCTATGCTTTGTTGATGATCTTTTGATGTTCAATAAAGGTAATGTTGCCCTGTTAATGTTTTAATGAAGGAAAAGAGGATTGAGGCAAGGTGATCCTATTTCTCCTTTGTTATTTGTTTTGGTGATAGAATATTTGACTAGATTACTGCACGTGTATGCAAAAACTATAACTTCCAAGTTTCATCCACAATGCAAAGACTTGCAATTGATCAAACCATGCTTTATTGATGATCTTTTGATGTTCGATAAAGGTAATGTTGCCTCTCTTAATGTTTTAATGAAAGCTTTCTCTAAGTTCTCAAAAGGTGCTGGTTTGGTTGCAAATCCTAGTAAATCCCAACTGTTCATGGGGGGTGTTAATGGGAATACTAAGCTTAAAATTTGTGGTTTAACTGGTTTTAGCTTAGGGTCCTTCCCTATGAAGTATTTAGGAGTTCCGTTGTCTCTAACAAGATGGAGTAAAAATGATTGTCAATGCCTCATACAGAAAATATCTATTCAGGTGAAAATGTGGTCATCCATATATTTATCATATGCACGACGTTGCCAGCTAGTTAACTTTGTCATATTATCTATGCACATTTATTGGTCTCAAATCTTCTTATTATAGCGCAAGGTTGTTAATGCAGTAGAGAAAATTTGTTGTAAATTCCTATGGAGCTAGAAAGAAAAAGGTAAAGCAAATGTGCTTGTTCCTGGAAACAATGCTGATATCCAAAAAGTTATGGCGGTCTAAACTTTAGAGATTTTAAATTATGGAATCAAGCTGCCATTGCTAAACTGTTATGGGCTCTTGAGAAGAAAGAGGATATTTTATGGGTGAAATGGGTGAATGGAGTGTACCTGAACAGGAGGAATTTATGGTCCTATGATGGTCCTTCTGATGTAAGTTGGTATTAGAGGAAACTGATGAATTTGAGAAGCAAAGTTGGGTGAGGCGTCCATAATGGTAATTGGAGTGCATCACCATATAGTTTATGTACAATAGCCACAGGATATAAGCGGCTACAAGGTGAGGGCTCTAGATTTGTTCAAGCGTCTTTTGTTTGGGGTAAGTATAACATACAACATTCTTTCATTATGTGGTTGATTATAAAGAACAGGTTGATTACAAAGGATAGACTGGTGTCCTTTGGCTGTCAGATTGAATCCACTATATGTATGCTTTGTAACACTGAAATTGAAACTGTAAACCATTTATTTTTTAACTGTGAATGGTAAAGAGGCTATGGATTGGATTAATACAAGATTCTTCTATAGAAGAGTTAGGAATTGGGAACATGTGATGATACATTCCTTTAAACATAATAAGTGTAACATCTCAAGAAGATTAAAATATCTAGAAATGTACAGGGATTTTGCAAAAACAAGCAGATACCGTTTTGCGTGAAATAGGGCAAAAAGGTCATTTTTCCCAATTGGAAGGAAAAATGAGAAAATTATATTTTTACCTCCAAAAAATTATGAAAAGGACATCCATGTTCTCATAAAATTACGTGGAATAAGTATTAGAAATATCTTGGGAAAAATTACACTGAGACTCGAAAGTTACAAAAATTATAATTTAACCCCGGGTCAGGGGTAATTTTGTAAATATGTAAAATTACTGTCAAAATGAAGCCCTCGATGAGAGAAGTCCAATGGTATATGGCACTGAGGGTTAATGTTCAAGAATAAAGAAATAATTCGTGTCGAGTGTCCAAAAATAATAGTAAACCGATAAAGACAAGTGATATCATTTGAGATAGGATAATTATGAAAATATAAAAATAAAATTGGAATAGTCCTGTAGCCCAAAAATAATAAATTACTGTAAAAAGCGGTTTTATCGGTACGGTTAAAAATTACCCGGTTCAAGATATATCTAGACGAGGAAAAAGTGAGAAATTTTGGGCACTTAAAACACTCTCCCTAGGCGTGTGAGCAGCTGGAATTTTTGGCCAAAAACTTCTTAAGGAAGTCATAAATTTTTGGCCAAAAACTTATAAAGGAAGTTTTGACTTTTGGACCAAAAATGATTAAGGCTTAAGCAAGGTAATTAGTGAATGATTAGGCCATTTAATCCCTCTCTTTCCTACCTATTCTAAACGACACATTCAGTAGCAAAACAAAGAAAGAAAACCGAAGAAAGAAGAGAGAAAGAGGAAGAGAAAAGAGAAAGCAAAGTTGCAAGGCTTGGAGGCTAAAGCATCAAGGTAAAATTCTACCATCTTCATCTTGTGTTTGCAAGCATATAGGAAGAGTTTTATGGAGTTTTCTTTCATCTCTAGCCTCTAAAAATTTCGTCCATAAGAGAGGGTGGAGAGATAAAGTAAAGCTTTCATGAAATAATCAAAGGAAAAGGCAAGACTAGATACCAAGTAACATGAAACCATAGATTGAAGCAAGTTTTGGGAAGCAAATATTTTTCTAAATTTTTCCATGGATTTCAGTTAGAATGGAGCATCAATTTAGAGTTGAAATTTCTTGTTTTTGATGCCAAAAATGGATTCCCCATGGTGGAATTCCTTAAAGACAAGTGATAGATTCAAGAGAAAGCTTAAGATGAACCAAGTAGAAATTTTTAGGGTTTTGAAGTTCTTTATGAAGTAACCCTTGGTTCAAGTTAATTTATTTGATATTTGGTGATGCATTAGGGTTTCAGAAAGCTTAAGGAAGTCCTTGGAAAGGTTGAATCAAAGAGGAAAGGCATAACGTTTCATGAGGTAGCATAGTTACATTTTCTTGCATTATATTGTCTTGCTATATTCTATTGTGTATGATGACTTGCCATATTGTTTTTATGATGCTTGAGTCTAGTTTTGGCTGATTTTATGAAAGGGATAGTGCCCGGGATGTCCATTTTGTATGACATTATAATGCTGAAATTTTTATAAACAATATGGTGATTTATACCTTGAAATGATTGTTATGATGTTTTGGAGGTTTTATAGCATGCATGATAATGTAAATGTTTGAGATGTGACTAGCTACTGGGATTTCAAAAATCTCATCACCCAAATAATAATATGATAGGTCCAAGTTATGGAACAAATCCAAGGGAGGAAAAGAGCAAGGAGAAGCTAGTGATGAGTGGATGATGTTGCAAGCCATTATGTTATAATGTGAATGGTTATTGGTGTCTTGCTTTTGTTTGAAATTGTAAAATAGTGAATATTATGTTAATGTTGTAGAAAATGTATGAGAATTTCCAGTTCTGTATATTGTGATATTAAGTTATGTTCTACCAAGTTTCATGCCAAAATGAGTTCATTTACAAGGGTTTTGGCAAGAAAATTGCAATATAGACTGAAATAGGGCATTTTCCAGATGTGTCTGTTTAGTTTGCCTTTTTTCTGTACTTAATGTGAGGTGAGGTTTATGGAATTTTTATACCAGATAGAGGGCATCTCAATCTTTAATATGAAACCTAATTCACTCCATTTGGAGTTGTGTACGTTCAGAATAGGACAATATTGGGAAAACTGGAAACTGAAAGTTAAGTACTGAAAATTTCAAAGGATAATATAAAATCGAATAGAGCTCCAAAAATTCAGTGGTTTATATGTATAAAATATATATGTCTTAAGATCCATATGCCACTCATTTGGAAGTGATTGGAGTTATAGAACAAGAGATATGTAAGTTTTCCCAAAACTATCCCAGTACCAGTAGAATTCTGACCCTTCACACTTTAAGTTAATGATATGTTTTGTGTAAGTGCAATAAATGTATAAGAAAAATATGTCTATAAGTAGACATGTAGAGATTTCTAATGAAATAGAGTATGCATAATTTGGAATAGAATAGAATGAAATATGATTTTTCAAAGTTGACATCAGAAAACTGGAAGATAGAAAAATGACCAAATGAATAGTAAATATCCATGAAAATACTGTACAAATTGGCCTAATGAAGTTATTGTTTCATATTTTTTCCATGTATATCTGAATTTAATATAATTTTAGAGACTTGAATCACTTCAATATGATTTTTCTAGATTTAATTATGAATTTTTAAAATTCATCTGGTAAAATAGAAATTGCTAAATGAACAGTACCCCAAATTTTTAAAAATTCTGTTTTTTATTATATTATGATTTTAGTCTCTAAACCATGATTAAAGGTATTTAATATAATCCAATATATGGAAAATGGGCTCTAATATAAGATGTTACAATAAGGTTAGAAAGAGCATTCTATGGGCGATTGTAGTTGCAGCGACATATCATATTTGGAGAGAGAGAAGTTCTAGAGTGTTTCAAAACGTTCAATCTTCTCTAATGCAGATCATGCTCATTATTAAAGGTGAAATATGTGTGAGAGTGAAGTCTTGCCTTCCAAAGAAGATCAGACCAACTGAAATAGAGTATTTAAGAACTTGCAATATTGTGTAGAATCCCCACTTTTGTTTTTTTGTTGACATTGTAATTGGCCTTATCACTCACATTAGAGGATTGGGGTGGATGGTTATGAACCCTTCCTAGAAGGTGAAGCTATGAACCCTTCCTAGAAGGTGGCTTCACTATAAATTCCTCTCTAATTGTGTGATGTATAGATTTGATTTTGGAATAAATATGACAGATTCACCAAAAAAATTATAAATGGTTTTCTTTTATTCAAATTAATCCTCAGAATTTACTTGTTTTTTTAAGAACCACATCCACACCTACAATTTGTTGTCCCCGACAATTTGGAAATGTTTTTTTGTGGGGGAATCCATGGTTTCAATTGTCATTTCCTTTCTCTTGTGAACCCAGTCTAGCGGGAAACTTTGAAAACCCTTTTTAATTTTCTATATTTAGAATGAGTCCATGATTATAGTTGTCGTTTAATTACTCAAAATCATCCAACAAAGACAAACAGAGCTAGGGGGCAGTTAGTAGCAGTTTTGCCACACAATCTCATCTTTTTTTAGTTAAATCCACTCTTTATGATAAAGGGCTTCTTTTATTTTATTGGACAGAATAATAAACAAATGAAAACAAATAAAAAATTTATTAAAATGTAACATGTCAAAAATATTTACCAATGTCTTATAGAAAAAATATTTACCAATATATAATATTCAAAATCGAATATAGCTGCTTCGACTTGAATTATAAAAAGAAAATTGAGTTGCAGACAATAGATTATATTTTACATTCAACTTTCTTTTCAAAAATTTTAAGGGTCCCGTGTAGAACTAACTTCCCTATCTATGCCTGACCTCCTCCCCCTCCCCTTATTTTTTCCCCCATTTTTTTCAATATTACCCTAGTCCTATCCCATTCCCTTGGCCCTTCTCTCTGTGGCTTCAATATCAAAATTTTCATCCTCTTTTATTATTTTTATTTTTAATATTTCAAGTATATGCTATAAAATATATTTAGATATTATTATAGATAATTAATAAATATATAGTTATATATGTATATTTTATGAATATATAATTATAAATTTATGTTATACAAATATATAGTATATATTATTATTATTAACCTTTAACAATATACTTATTTTTTTTAATTATTTTTATATGAATTACTCGGTATCCAGTGGTCTTATAGGATTCCAACTAATCTGAGTCATGCCAAGTAAGTCCATAAGGGCAACAAAGCTCTCTCAATGAGTATTTAACGCAACTGTACACCCATCGCTCGAATATGAGACCATTGGTTAAATTAGCACATATAGCCAATAATATAAGACTAATTCTTTTGAAACATAAAGAGTACTGAAGTAGGTTTTGTCTCTCCCCACACAATTTTTTACATATAGATGGCCAATGATTGAATTCAAGACAACATGTTTAAGGGAGTTAGCTATCTACTAATTATGTTAGGAATTTGTTGCAATTTAAAACATTATTTTATTATATTAAAAATAAAAATAATAAAGGAGGATGAAGATTTTCATGTTGGAGTTGTGGAGGAAGGTGGGAGGAATGAGATAAGGGTGGGGTAGAGTTGGACAAAAAGAGGAAGCAGTGGAGGAGGGCTTAAGGAATGGGATAAGGGTAGGGTAGAGTTGGAAAAAAAGGGGAAGGGATGGAGGAGGGCTGAGGGAATGAGATAGGGGTGGGGTAGAGTTGGACAAAAAGGGGAAGGGGTGGAGGAGGGCTTCCGTAGAATAGGATAAAGATGGGGTAGAGTTGAAAAAAATGGGAAGGGGAAGGGGATCAGATGCAAAGTTATAAAATCTAGAGCAGATATGAAATTGGCTAAGGTATTGATTTAATATTTAATTATTCAACAAGAGTCTAATGGAGATTGAACTGGAAATTATTAAAATAATAAAATTTAGGTAGTTTATATGAAAAAAAAAATAAACTTTCAAAGAGAATATCAAGGTTAAAGTAGCTGGTGTTAGGAATTAATACACCTAATCCCAAAAATGCCCCCCACTCTAGTTTACCATGTTTCCTATTGGTGAGTATTGTAACATTTTAAAAAAGTTAAAATATCTAGAAATCTATAGAAAATTTACAAAAATGAACAGACACCGTTTGGTGTGAAAAAGAGTAAAGAAGTCATTTTTCTTAATCGGATAAAAAATGAAAAATTATATTTTTACCCCAAAAAAATTATAAAAATGACATCTATGTCCCTAAGCTTAAAAAAATTTGCATGGAATGAAAGTGCAAAAGTCCTTGGATGAAATTACACCTGACCCGAAAGTTTTAAAAATTATAAATTTGTTCCAGGTTATGGGTAATTTTATAAATAGGCAAAATTACCATCAGAACGAAGCTCTCGATGAGACGATCCTAATGGTATATGGCATTGAGGGTTAATATGTGATGATAAAGAAATAATTAGCATCGAATGTTCAAAAGTAACTTAATATCGATAAAATAGATTGTGAACCCCCAGACGGTTAAAAGTTGACTGGGACATGATTTGAGCCTTACACAGATATTGTTTGGGGCATGGTAATTAAAGAAACATAGATATAAATTTGAAATATTCCTGTAACCCTAAAATACTAAGTTACTGTAAAAAGTGACTTTATCGATACAGTTAAAAATTAACCGGTTTAGGATATATCTGGACCAAAAAAAATTGAACAGTATTAGGACAATTTCTTCTCTCTCTTAGGCACGTGTGCAACTCAAATTTTTGGCACAAAACTTCTTGAGGAAGTTATGAATTTTTGACCAAAAACTTGTAAAAGAAGGCTTGACTTTTGGACTAAAATTGATTAAGATTAAGTAAGGTAATTAGTGAGTTAATTAGGACAATTAAACAATCTTTCCTCCTCATTCAAACATGAGTTTCTGCAGAAAATAGAGAGAGAGAGAGAGAGAGAGAGAGAGCTTCCAAAACCCAAGAGAGAAGAGAGGAAAAGAGGAGAAGAAAGTGAAGACAAGTTCAAGGCTTGAAGGATAAAGCATCAAGGTAAAATCCTACCATCACTATCTTGTGTTTTCAAGCATATATGAAGAGTTTTATGGAGTTTTCTTTCCTCTTTAGAATTTCGTCCATAAGAGAGGGTGGAGAGATAAAGTGAAGCTTTCATGAAATAATCAAAGGAAAAGGCAAGACTAGATACCAAGTAGTATGAAACCATAGATTGGAGCAAGTTTTTGGAAGCAAATATTTTTTCTAAATTTTTATGTGATTTTTGGCTAGATAAGGTTTCTTCCTAGAGTTCGAATTTCATATTTTTAACCCCAAGAATGAATTCCTTGGGTCCAAATTAGTCGGGAATAAGTGTTGATTTCAAGAAAAATCAAAAGGAAAGCAATTTGGAAATTTTAGGTTTTATGAGTACTTTGTGAAGTTGAAGCATGAACAGTGGTGTATGACCCCATTTTATGATGTGATAAGGTTTCAAGAAGTGTCTAAAGGACAAAGAAAGTGTCCACCAAGTTTGGAAAAGTTGGAAAAGCTTTAAGTTAGTAATTTACCTATTTATGCTTATTGTTATCAAACTTGAATTTCATGAACTTGTTGGTACGCCATATGTATATAATGATGCTTTGTGATGATTTATGATGATTGATTGAGTTGTTTGATGAGGTTTATGACCTCTGGATTTCCAAATTTTACAATGAAACTCTGTCAAAATTTTTATGAAATGTCATGGCATTAAAAGTTTCAAGTGATAAATTGATGTTTTCTTGATGTTTCCATGAATTATGTGATAACATAATTATATGAATGGGTTGTTACTACTGAGATTCTTTGAATCTCAATCTCCCACAATGACCAACATGATAGGTTCAAGTACGCTAGGATTCAAGGGAGGCAAGGAAGCTAGAAGAAGAATTTTGATGTTTGGATTATTGTTTCCAATTGTTTTATGTCAACTGGCTATTTTATATAAAATTGTGTATAAACATATGAGGCTGTACTTTCATGCCATCATGTGTCTCTATGTATGTTGACATGTTTAGCACAATTTTGGAACAAGAACTATGGATGTATATACGTTAAAGAATTGATTTTACAAAGTTAAGTGATACAAAAAGGCCAATCTAACCCGTGTTTAGTAAACGAGCTACTGTTTAGAAGAAATTATAATGAATGTAGGAATACTATATGTACTCTAAAAGTAGACAGATAGAGCTTTAAAATGGTCCAAAGAACACTCCATTTGAAGTTGTATACGAATTATAGTGATTTTTCAAATTTAGGGTTCAGAACAAGGCAAGGTTGGAAAAACTGGAAATTGAAAGTTTGGCACTGGAAATTTAAAAAAATAATATAAAATCATATAAAGCTCTAAAAATTTAGTGGCTTATATGTGTAGAAATTCCTATGTTTTAAGTTCCATATGTCATTGATTTGGAGGTAATTGGATCTATATAATAGAAGATATGGAGGTTTTCCCAAAATATTTCTAGTAAAAATTGAATTCTGACCCTTTATGATTTAAGTTAACACCTCACCCTATTTAAGTAAAAAAATGTATAAAGAAATATATCTAGAAAGTAGACATATAGAGATTTCAAGTGACATATAGTATGCATGATTTGGTCTAGAATAAAAGAAAATATGATTTTTCAAATTTATTGTCAATTTCAAGAATTTTCATAAATGGCCAAATCTATAGTACTTTTTTAAGGATTAAACTGTACTAAATGGCCCTGTATTTTCTCTATTGCCTATTTTTCTCATGTATAGAATATTTTTATATATTTTTAGAGACTTGAATCACTATGATACAATTTTTGTAAAATTAGTTATGAATTTTCAAAGTTCGTCGAGAAAAATGGAAATGGCAATATGAACAGTACCCAGGAAAATTGAAAATTCTGTTTTGAAATTAAATAGATTCAAGCTTCTCTTCAAGCATCTTAGAGTTTATTGAATAGTTCAAATTTGTCCTTCAAAGTTACCCTAAGATTTTCCTGATATTTGCATTCAATTTACTCTGGTGCAAATTTTGAACCCTAACTTGTTCATAAGTAGTTTTTGCTAAAATTTCTACATTCATTGCAAAACAGTAGGGCTTTATTTTCCTTTTTGTGTTCTTAATTTCTTAATGGGTAAATTGGGGCATGGGCAATGATGTCCTTTGGAGACATGAGAATGGAAAAGGATCTATTGAATTTGGTATTTATTATGGAGAAGGTTGATTAATGCTAATCCAGATCACAAGAGAAATGGAAAAACTTCCCCTGCCCCAAAACAATAAAAGACAAAAAAAGAGAGAATTTTTAATATGTTTATATTGTGCCTCTACCATGGTTCCGATATGTATGAATTTTGTTTTGTTTTCTTATTAATGGTCTGCTATTATTTTCATTTCATATAAAAATTGGAGTTATCAAACTATTTGTGAATGTTATTTTTGTTTCTATATAAGATTTGTAGAAAAGGGACTTTTTTCATATTTTATTGGGATTTTACCTTATAGAACCTCTTGGTAGGTTTTACTGTCAAATTGTATGTATAAAATGGTGACATGGAAATATTTTTGCATCTGAGCATATATATTTCCATGTCAAGTCAATAGCTCTTATAATTCATCTATGAATTGGATGGAAATATTTTTGCATCTAAGTAAAAAACCCTATTTTTGTAAATATGTCATACTTCGGGGTAGTTGAGCACATATGGGAGTTGGATTATATCTTATTTTGGGCACTGATTTTCAGTTCTAAGTGGGTTGACAACAAAAATGGGCTTCGAGTTAATGAGTCAAGGTTCATTCTAGTTGATCTCAATAAATTAGGGTATAAAGATGAGACATTTACTTTAGTATCTCAAGTTCAACAGGTGTTTTATATCTTCGATCCTGCTAATAAGAGGTGGTTAATTGTCATGTTAATCAACAAAATAATTTATCATCACAATGATGGTGGAGACCAATAGAATAAAGATATTAAGGATGATCCATTTGCTAGGACATCATTTGATATTGATTCCACCGGAAATGATGCCCTCTATATGAGAGATGATCATGAGGAAGGGATTTGAATCATTAAAAGGAGGGGACAAATCATTCAGGTTACAAAAAGAAAGAGGAAAAGGTTTTATTTAAACATATATATTGCCTTTAATTTCTTTTCATTATTTAATATATAATAATATTCTTATTTTGTAATATAATTTCTTTTCATTATTTGATTAATTATTTGAATATTTTTACAGGTACATATGGCTAAGGATGTCACATTACAAGGAAAGATAGTAAAGCATTGATGTGGTTTGACAGTAATGAAAGAGGTTTGCCATGTAACAAATACTGGAAACCAGATCCATGTGGAGTGGAATTACAAAAATATCCAGTGAATGAAGGTGTGAAGAAGTTAAGTAGTTATACCGGGGTGGCTACAAAGTTGAAAGTGCCTATCAGCCACCCAAAATGGGATGGTTGGAGAAAAATCCCCTTTGCTGTGAAAGACTTAGTTTTCCAAGACATAATGGTAATTATAATTAATTTTAATATTTAGATACATTATTTTTTTTATAGATGCATCAAACCTGTTATAATTAATTTGAGTATTTTGTTTTATGGTTTGCTTTTGACGTCGATGAATGCCATAGATTGTATATATATCAAAATGTAGGAATTTCAATGCGTAATTTCTAATATATCTTGACAAAGTACTTTATGAAAGATGAAGCTAGTGACATCATTCCTACAAAATTTAAAATCTACATAGAACAAGAACACTAGGATGGTTTTATCAATTAGCAGCATCAGGAAAAGTTTAAGGTAAACCATTTTTTTCTATTAATAATTAAATCTATTCTAATAATCTTTGTTTATAATTATTTGATTTAAATACTGATTTTTTTCAGAAATTAAGTGAAGGAAATAGTCAAAGGGCAAAGAGTCAATAATACCCTTATAGATCCAATCGTCTGGGATACACTGGAGTAAAGAGGAAGCTGGTAAGTACATGTATATCTTATGTTAATACTTAAATTTATTTGAATGCTTATTTGTTATTTGTGTGAATGCACAGCTATTGAAGGAGGGATGCACGCGAAAAAAAGTACTTTGTCATGAGTTGTGATCACAATTTAGGAAAAACAGATAAGGGATTCTTGAGAATGAGAATGTTCAGAGAGTTGTTGAAAAAATAGTAAGTGTTACTTTACAAAAATAATTTGAAATCTCATTTGTTGGAAAAAAAATTATTACTTGTTTTATTTTCACAAAACAAGATTTCAAATGAGACCTTTGAAGGTGAGGAAGGCTAAAGGTTGGAAGTACTTTGCTAAGCACTGGAGCTCCCTAAGTGCCCTAGACATGTCAGAGGTGCTGGATTTGGTGTGTCACCAACAAGGCCTACTTCAGGACCAAACGCTGCTGCTAAGAAGCTACAGCTAGAGTTGTTGAATTAGAGGCAATCATCCAGCAATAGCGTGAAATACAATATGATATGAACACATGATTAGCTCAGCTTGAGTTGTTAGTCCAACAAGCTACGTTATAAGGGACCCAAGAGGTTGCAGTCAGTCCTAGTGCGAAAGATAGTTTCACTCCTCCATCTGAGCATCTCCCTCAGGTAATTGCTTTTCTTATTAACTAAATTCATAGTTAATTGTTTATTTATATTAATAATTTATGATGTTATGATTGGCATAAGGTATAGGACGTTGTCTATTATGGCTGGATAACCCTCAGCATGTGGTTGCAAAAGGACAAGTGCATAACATCTCAGGGGACATACTTTCACAATGCACCCTTGCCTGTAAACCATGTCAGAGTATCGATTGCACTACCCAAAGAGGAGAATGCAAGGTTGCCTGTGCCAACCCAAGAGGCAAAAACGGTTGCACCGACCATGGGTGGATTTGTAATATGGCTCATGAACCTTATTATTATAGCTTTACCTAAAAAGGTATGTTAGTTGACATTTCATTAATTACAATTTGTTCTTATGTTAATAAATTGACCACTTGTGTTGCACAGTCTACAATAAAGACTAAAGGGAAGAAAGTTGTTGTGTTGGGATAATCGAAGGAGTCAATCATTACACCATCGAAGTGACTGCCTCAACCATCAATTTCAAATTCATAAAATCGCGAATTGCTTAATGGTATATTAACCATGGGGTTGTGGTAATTGTTACACATTCCTTATGACATAGGGGCTTACTATAACACCTTAATTCTTAGCTTATTTCCATGTATTAGACTCCATTTAAGTCTATTATTACATATCTAGAGACTTGATTATATAAAAATACCAAATAAAAATTTTTATTATTTCGGGTACTATTTACTTGGTTAATTCCATTTTACTTGATGAATTTTGAAAATTCCTAACTAAATCTAAAAAAAATATCTTGAGGTGATTCAAGTCGCTAAAAATAACTTAAAATATTTTTTGCTTGAAAAAATATTGTACAGGGCAAATACTTAGCCAATTTGTGCAGTAAATTCGTATAAGTAGCACTGTAGCAAAGGTCAATTTGTAATTTCACTATTACTAACCATAAATTTGAAAATTCACCAAAAATCACACCTAACTCCAAATAGAGTGATCTTGTTGTCTATGAAAAGCTCTTTGCGTCTACTTTACACCATATAAGATAATCATATATTAAACCATATCAGATTTGTACAATACATGCATACATATCCAATGGTCACAATGGCCATTTACTTCTCTTAACCCTACAAAATACACATGACTATATACAAACATGACCAATTCTTATTTCCACTTTGAATACTACATCATATATCATCTAGAGTGATATAATTACATTCAAAAACAATCCTAGTATCATACACCTCATTTTTACAAGATACTCCAAACAAAATACTAGTGCAAGCAAATTCATTTTAATCAATGGCTTGCTTTTCCTTCCCTTTTTCTTCTTAGGGAGTCTTACCATAATTGGGACCTATAAATTGAGATATTTGAAAAGAGAATGAGATTTAATGAATCTTAGTAGTTACAACCAAATATTTTCACATGTTATCATACAAATCCTTGAAATATCATTTGAAAACAACTAATCAATTTATACCATACATTTTCATAGAGATTTTGGCATGATAACATTCTAAAAATTGAACAGACAAGGGTTAAAAAAACCCTCATTCAAACAGCCAAATCAACAAATACATCATAAAACATCATCATCATAGCATGGCATATTCAGCAACATTGTAAAACAACTTTACAAACTTTGACATAATTAGTAAAATAACTACCTTGTAGCTTTTCAAAGTCCACTAAGCTTTCCACACCTTTTCCCTATTCTTCAATTGTCCCTTGGAACCCTATAACATCATCAAAACAAGTCTCAATCCAAGGATTGCACAACTTGCTTCAAAAAGTGTCACTTTAACCTTAAAAATCTATATAATTATTCTTTGGGAATTTCTTATACAACACACTTGATCTAACCTATTTTGGATCCAAAGAATCCATTTTTGGGGTCAAAATCATGAAATTCTCTTTCCTTTCACAAAATCTAAATAACAAAAAAATAGAGAAAATTGTAGAAAAATAATAACTCATAAATCTTTGAAACCAATGCCATAGTCTTGCATCTTGTTACATATACTTAACTTTTCATGGATTGGTTTCTTCATGGCACAACTTTCTCTCTCTACCATTTATCTCTAGATCAGAAATTTCAGTGGGAATATTTGAGAAAATACTCCATAAATCCTTACAAAACTCAAGTATGTACAAGGTATTAGCTAAAGATAGTTACCTTGGATGTTTGGAAGCAAACCCTTACCTTTTTCTTCTCCTTTTCTCCTCCTATTTTTCACGCCTCTAAGCCCTTATTTCTCATTGTTGCAGCATGCTTGAAGACAAAGAAGATGATGTATGTGAAAGCCACTTGCAATAAAAAGTAATACATATAATGTAATTAACTTATTTACTTTATTTTTAACCTTTACTTTTAAAAAGATTTTGTAAAAATTCCTTTTGTGTCCCTTGAACATTCTATGCACCATTCACTTTCTTTTTTTTGCCAAAAATTGCTTCAATAATTTTTATGGACCAAAATGCCCTTTACCAATTAAATTTACCCGTACCAATTAAATATTTTTGCCGAAATTGGCATTATATTGCCACAGGATTATCCAAAAATAACTTTTAGTCCAACATCATCATGTTGGTCCAAAATATATTTTATCATGGTCTTCTTAGTGTCCTTGAATTAATACTGTCTTTTTCTGTAGTTAAAATTGACTTTTATCAGATAAAACATTTACATTAAACCTTAACTATGCAATAATTATTCCACTGACCCCAATAAATTCCATATTGTATATCATTGGGTTTGCCTCATTGAGAGCTTCATTTTGACTATAACTTTTCATATTTTCAAAAATACCATTGAATTGAGATAAATTTATAATTTTTGAAATTGTTGGGTCATTAATTGTAATTGTTTCCAAATTTTTCTCTTTTCCTACTTCACATTAACTTTTAAGAGACTAAAATGTAAATATTCTTAATTCTTGAGATCAAAATATAATTTTTTCTTTTTTCTTTTAACCTAAAAAAATGACTTTTATGCCCTTTACTCTCCACATTGCGCTAAGTCAAATTTTTCTTATTCTTTCTACATTTTGAGATATTACTTCTTAATAAATTTTTGGAATTAATTCATTCTAACTTAATTCCAACTAAGAGCTAGATTTATTACATTACCATTTTGCCCTTGTATCGGGTCAAAACGTAAATATTATTTCTTTCAAATACATTCTTGTAATTTCTCCCAAAATCTAATCTTTAAATAATTCTTTTTGGAACTATTCATACCATCTTTAAATTGGTCTGTTTCTCTATCTAGATCTCCTGACTACACAATAATTATATCGTTGCGCTCAACTCAAGATGGACTTTTATTCAACTAGTATATTGCATACTTTCCGGGGTAAATTGTGGAATTTAATTCAATCTAGGGATCTTATGGAGAATTAATTCTAGTTAAGGACTAAACATATTTTCTTCGGTAAACCATATAGGAATTAATTCCATTTAGGGTCTGAGCATATACCCTTTTTGTTTCACTCTGTTTGACATCTCTTTCATGCACTTTATGGTATCTCATAAAAATAAGGATATTACAATTATAGTATGGAAGTCTCTGAAGTGATCAATGAAGATGTGATCTCCTTCATCATTGATCATGGATGGCTTGGGGTATAGAATATTAACATATATATCAGGTATTGAAATTAGAATAAATGAATTTCTTTCCAATTGATCTTTTATTTGAGTATGTGATATTAATCTATTAATTTTTTTTTCATTTTAGATTTTTGTACGAAAAAATTCTAGTCCCTTCTAAGCTGACAAACAGATTTGCCTGCATCCACCCGTAAGATATATCAACTTATACAACAGGTTTGATGCCACAAAGAAAGATCATAGAGTAGTCGTAAGATGTTGCGGATGTAATGACTGCAAGGGGGGTGATCGAGTGTTATTCTTGGCACCATTTCTGCAAGGGTGAGTTACTTATCACTTATCACTATACTTTTGAATGATGATTTATTTCATGTCAGACTAGTTAATTATAATTTTCTTTGGTAAAACTAGTAAATTTTTATCTTGGGAATCATTGGATGTTGATTAGCATTGAACCAATGAAACCAATAATATATTTTCTTGATCCCAAAGGAAATCTGCTAGACTACCACCCATAGATACTAAAGATGATCAATCAGTAAGAATATGCAATTATCTTATGTGTCTTTGTATTTTTCTATTTATTAACCTCAATTTTTCCTATATTAATTTTCTTTTGTAATGCTTAATAGAGGTATAAGTATGTTTCATGCAGCAAGCGAGCTAAGCAACAATAGTAAGCCCAACAACAAGAAGGCTCCACCAGATTTGGTCTTATTGTATAAATGGACACATATTCAAGTATTTATAATTTAATATTCAATCAATTAGTGAGATTAGCATTTCTTGTAATGTAATATTCATATAATTTTGTTCAGTGTCCAATAAAACCTAATGAAAATGATTGTGGTTATTATATGATGAAATACATGAAAAATATCATCTTTCATCGATAGATCTCGATCCCCATGAAGGTGCGTAATTCATTTTTATGATATTTACATAAAATTTTAATAATATAACCTATTTTTGTAATATTTAATATTTGTAGTAGTCTAGTTATACTTTGTAGCTATTTGGTTAGGTTCTATCACGTAGTTACACTAAATTGGTGGTTTTAATCTGTTTTGGATAGCTTATGGATTTACAATTAGTCATGTTCCAAGCAGTACAAAGGAAGAAGCTTAGAATGATCACTTCTAGTGGCTAAAAGATGCATGTTCTTTTTCTTGGTCATCATGGTAGCTAGTTTGGTATGTAACTTTTGGCCATAATCTAGGACTAATGCATCATATTTTGCTCTTATCAATTGGATATAACTAGTTTTTTAACTTTTGATTGAGTACTTGGATATTGACGGGATATAATACAACTTTTGATTCTAGATAACTTTGGCTTTAGATACATTTTAGCTATTTGGTTTTGGATATTTGATTCAGCATATTAGTACTAAAATAGGTGGTGAGATTGTAGAAACAATAGAAAAATGAAAAAAAAAATGAACACTTTTGTTGGCGGTTATTTTAAATAAGTGCAAATGTAAGTATATTCATTGGGTGTTATTTTTAATAACCGCCAATGAAGATTAAAATTGAAAATTAAATCTAAAAAAATATAGATATACTTTAGTTGGCGGTTTTTTAAAATAACCACAAATGTAACTATATTCTTTGATGGTAATTTATTATAACCGCCAGTGAAGATTAATAACCACCAATGAAGATTAAAATTGCAAATTAAATTTAAAAAAATATCGATATACTTTAGTTGGCAATTATTTAAAATAATTGCCAATGTAAGTGAACAAAATAAAAAATTATTTTAAATGGAAAATAATTTTTCTTTGCACTTTTGTATATAATCGCCAACGAAAGCCTCGACTTTTCTCAGAGCTGGAATTCTTAGCGGTTCATAACCACCAATAAAAGCCAAAATAACCATTAAAAAAGGCCTTTTTTGGCCTAGTGATACCATCAATTCCTTATTACTATTACAATTCTTTAACCTTAGCATACACATTTGCCAACTCAAACATAGACCGAATGGAAAATAAAGCTTCCTTAAGCAAACCTAAGCATCAAAACACCCAAAACAACACTCAGAATCATTATCATACTCATACATCTTCGGATTTCCAATTATATCAAGGTTTGAGGGTTAAGGTGTAGGAGATATACCACTTAAGCATCATAAAATTAACACTCACTCCATAGAAACGTCCAACAACACCTCAAAAAGACATTCATACACAATTTAATCAATGGAAACTTAACAAAAATGGAACCCTAATCAAACCCATGAAAAATCTTTGGTGAAACATGAAGAGAAATGCAAATGATAGTTAAGGGATGACTTACCAATAAAATTTTAGCTTCCAAATGCCAAAAATAGAACCCCAAAGGCCGGAAATGTTGAACCCTAGCAGACCATGTCATTTATCCTTTGTTTTCTTCTTCTTCTAATGACTAGTTTGACTTCTAATTTAAACTAATTCAACATTGCTCACTGTGACACCACTTAAGTTCATCGTGGTGCCAATGCCTTCTGTCTCTCAATTGCCATGGCACCATTACTCCTAACCACAGTGCTAAGGTATTCTATCATATTTCTCCCTTTGTCTCAATTTCGATCCTTCCTCCCGTCCTGCCCCTCCGATCCTATACCAATTATTAATAATCATCTTGAGATTGATAATTATGGTCGTTACATCCTTATAGCCTTATAAAAATTTCATCCTCAAAATTTTAAAACGCATACCTCAATGAAAGAGGTAAGGATAGCTTATATGTATCCACTCCATGTCTTAAGTGGCTTCACTTGATGTCAAACCAGTCCACAAAACCTTCACCAACTTAATTGTTTTCTTTCTCAATTGCTTCACCTTTGAATCCACAATTCTGTCTAGATTGACCTTAAAAGACAAATCTTCCTGCAAATGGACCTCTTCATGTTCAATGATATAAGACAGATTAGGCTAGAACTTTTTGAGCTGAAATACATGGAATACATTATTCAACCCAGCTGGATTAGGCGGTAATGCCACTTGGTACGCCACCGGCCCAATCCGGTCGAGGATTTGAAATGGGCCCATATACCTTGGGGTAAGCTTCTTGGTACGAATAGGCCTTACTACATCAGTGGTTAGGGTGAGAAACACATGGTCCCTAACCCTAAACTCCAATGATCTCCTCCCTCTATCCACATAACTCTTTTGTCTACTCTGAGCAGCCAAGAGCTTTTGACAAATACTCTCAATCTATCGGTTAGGCTGATCCACAATATCCAGCCCTAACATACTTCTTTCACTAAGCTCTACCCAACACAAAGGTGACCGACACTTCCTTCCATACAAGGCCTTAAATGGTGCCATATGCATACTAGAGTAATAGCTGTTATTGTAAGCAAATTCCACTAAAGGGAGGCACTTGTCCTAATTTCCTTTTTGCTCCAAAACACTTGCCTTCAGCATATGTTCTAAGGTCTGGATCATCCTCTTAGTCAGCTAATCTGATTGAGGATGGTAAGTGGTACTGAAATTTAGCCTCATCCCCATAGCTTCCTGAAGGGACCTCTAAAACTTCAAGGTAAGCCGTGGATCTCAATCAGAAATAATGCTCTTTAGGACTCCATACATCCTGACAATTTCATCCACATATAATTATGCCTATTTCTCCATGGTAATAGTCTCCCTAAAGGGTAAGAAATGAGTCGACTAAGTCAACATGTCAACAATTACCCAAATTACATGATGCCCTGAAGAGGTTCTGGGTAAGCCCATCACAACATCCATGGAGATGTTGCCCTATTTCCACTCTAAAATTTCCAATGACTGCAATAATCCTACAGGATGTTGATGCTCTACTTTCACATGCTGACAAACCAGATACTTCGACACACATTCAATAACATCCATCTTCATCCATAGCCATCAATTTCCATACTTCAAATCATGATACATCTTAGTGGCACCTAGATGAATAGTATACCGACTTTTATGAGCTTCCTCCAAGATAGTCGTGCACAAGCTCTCGACATTGGGTACACAAATTCTTCCATAATACCAGATAATCCCATCTTCATGCACATCAAAATCTTGCATCTTACCCATCTTTACTTGTTCACTTATACCCAAAAGGTACTCATCTTCCATTTGCACAAAACAGATCTCTTTCTGCAATTCACTCAAAACATTGATTAATCCCAACATCAAGGCACCTGGTTTTACAGAAATGGACAAACTCAAGTCTTGTAAGATTTTAATCAACTGCTATTCCTGTATCTTCATAGTCAGCACATGAATGGACTTCTTGTTCAAGGCATCTGCCAACACATTCACTTTGTCAAGATGGTACTTCAAGGCATAGTCATAATCCTTTAGGAACTCTATCCAATGAATTTTCCTTATATTCAACTCTTTCTGGTCAAAGAGATGTTTCAAACTCTTGTGATCGCTACACATTTTAAACCGTGCACCATAAAGGTAATGCCTCCATATTTTTAGAGCATGGACCACCACCACCGACTCCAAATCATGAGTGAGGTAATTCTCCTCATGAGGCTTCAACTGTCTTAAGGCATAAGCTACTACTCTACCTTATTGCATCAAGACACATGCCAAATCCTCCTTATATCAAAGAAGGCTCTTAGGACAGGGATCGTGCAACTCAAGGAAAGATGAATTGAACACAAGAACAACGAAGAACAACGAAGAACAAAAAATGGAAAAGTAGAGATGATGAAAATAAGAAAACTGAGACAAAATGTTGGTCGAAGGAAATAGACTCCAAGAGAACCCGTCTCTTGAATCCTAACTCCGGGACGCCACAAGGATCACCACTCCTTGATAAGTCCTCATTCTTTCTAGCACTCAAGGATAAGCAAGAAAGAACCCACTGAACAACAACAAAGTTGCTGAAAAGAAATTCATTCATTCATATTGTGGTTTGCAACAGTACAAGAGGTGCCTATTTATAGGCAAGTATTAACCCACAAACTAACTCTAGTTCACCCCACAAACCTAACCTTATTAATGCTAATTAATACAAAAAGGAAATCCTAAGCAAAAAGGAGCATTTAATTCTAATTTTGACTTTGAAAAGTTGGCTCCTCTTTAATGCAAAAAAGGAAGAGAATATGCTGAAATCCTATTCCTAAATAAAGAGAGATCAAATCAGATCATTATATGCCTTTTATTCAAAAGGAAACAAATTGACTAAATAATCCTAATAAAACTTATTAAAAACGTCACTTTTAGTGACCACATGAGAAGCACATGTATTTTAAGTGAATCCTCCATGTTGGGCCTTCTCCAAGTTGGGCTTGTTGACTATAATTTGGCTCCATATTTTCAGCTTGCCTCTTTCTTTGTTTTGGGCCTCAAAATCATTCAAATACAATGGTTCTATATTAATCATGTCTTGGATCACCCCATTCATGGCTTTTGTTCTAACTCTAGTCATTGGTCCTCCAATGCCTTGAAGTGGGCCTTGAATTTGTCCATGGTCCATTGTCTCTCTTAGCTTGTTGCCCTCATCATCAAATGCTTCATGCCTCGATCGTACTCTATCAAAAGATGATTTAGTTTGTTTTCCTTTGAGGCATGCATCAAATTCTTTGTCTTTTTCAAAAGAGATTTTTGGTAAGCCAGTGACTAACTCATTCTTAATCAGTTTTGCTAGCTGGTTCATGTTAACGTGGGCCAATCTTCTATGCCACAACCAACTATCATTATCTTGACTAATTAAACAGACAGAATCTAAGGAAGGAAGTTCATCAAGATCAATAGTATAGCAATTACCATCCCTTTAAGCTTTGATGATTACTTTGTGATCACTTTTTCGGATGACTAGGCAAAACTTTGAGTCAAACAATACTCAATTCCCTTTGTCACATGTATGACTTACACTTAGCAGATTGTGGTTGAGGCCAATTACAAACAACACCTCTTCTATTGATATTTCAGGATTCTTGCCCACAATGTCAATACCAACTGTTTTGCCATATTGGTCACCTCTAAAAGTCACCTTTGACTGTAGGAAGAGACAGTATTAATTCAAGAAAAGTTAGTGGGCCTTACTGAAATATATTTTGGATCAAAATAATGATTTTGGATCAAAAGTAATTGTTGGATAATCCTATACCAATTTAATGACAATTTTGGTGAAAATACCCAATAAGTATGGGTAAATTAAATCGATAAAGGGTATATTGATCCATAAAAATTATTCAAGCAATTTTTAGCCCAAATGAAGATGAACCACTTCTAAAACTAGACCAGGACCTATTTGGAATTAGTTGAAAAGCTTTTGAACAAAAAGTAACCAAGTTTGGTCAAAGTTTTTACCATGTTTAATTTGCCATTAGATCTCTTTCTTCTTAAGCATGGGTTAAGTCATTTGGTCATCATTTTCTGCCTAAAACATGTATGAAATAAAGGGTGGAGTGTGAGAAACATGAAGGAAAAAATTAGAGGAGGAAGAAGACACAAGAAGCAAGGAAGGTCTCAAAGGTTCAAGGACTCAAGGAAGTTATGGAAGATCAAAGGAAATGTTTACCAAGTTTGCGAAGCAAAGGAAAAGCTTAAGGTAGTTACTTTCCCAATCAATGCTTTATGTTACCATTATTGTTTTCTTGATTTAATGAATATGGCATATATTTGTATGAATATTTTGTGATGATATTGATTGGTTGGCTGGTTGATTAGAGGGTCTTGTGACCCTAGGATGTCCATTTTATAAGGTGTTACCATGCCAAAATTTTTATGAAAATACTATGGCATAATATATTCTTGTGACTTTTATGGATGGATTTATGAAATGTTAATGATAATATGAATGCATGATTAGGTGTAACTACTGAGATTCTTTGAATTTCACTCTCCCTAAATGACTAACCATGCTAGGGAGAAGACATGGAAGTGGCCAAGGAGAAAGCAAGAGAAATGATGAAGATAGTGAAGAGTCATTGCTTTTTCAAGTTATAATGCCATGACATGAGATTATATATTAATTAATGTATGAGGTGTAGATTCTGCAATTATGCATGTTTATGTTTCCTTAAGCTCACCTATCATGTAATGTGTGAAATTGGAGAAATGAATGTCAATGAATTATATTTATGAAGTTTATTATATGAGATATGGCATGATTATACTCAAGATTGATTGGTAGCAGTTTGAACTGAGGTGCTCTATTCAAAACAGGTCTATTAGTATATGTAATATATATTTTGTGAAATTAGATAGAATAAGCTTTACAAAGAGCTAAAGAACACTTAAATTTGATAAGTGTACAATTTATGGTGAATTTTCAAAGTTAGGGTTCAGGACAGGACAGTGTAAAGAAAAACTGGAACTTTGCCATGAACACTGGAAACTTCAAAATGAAAAGGAAAATCGTAAAAAGCTCCAAAAATTCATTTATTTGCATTTATAGAAACCTTTAAGACTTAGGAAATGAATGCCATAGGTTTGATAATATTTGGAGCTATAACGAAAGAGTTATGTAATTTCTCCTAAAACTGTTCCAGTAGAAGTAGTGTTCAGACCCTCAATGATTTAAGTCAATTCCATACCTTGTACAAGATGAATAAATATACAAGAAAAATATATCTAGAAATCATACATACATGGATTTCCAATGACATAGATAATTCATAATTTGACTTAGGATATCATGAGATATAAATTTTTAAAGATAAGGCCAAAACTTGGGAAGTTTCTAAATAACCAAATGTATAATAAATATTTGAGGAGTAAGCTGTACAAATTCGTCTAGGAAATGCTCTATTTCATTTTTTTTCCATGTATAAAATCTTTTTAGCTATTTTTAGAGATTTGAATCACTTTGATATGATTTTTCTATGATTAGTTATGAATTTTCAAAATTCATCGGGTAAAAAGGATAATGCACAATGAACAATATCCGAAATAAAGAAAAATATATTTTGATATTTTTGTGCAATCAAGTCTCTAATCATGCAATAATGGACATAATTGAAGTCTAATGTATGAAAAATGGACTTAAGTATAAGATGTTACAACTAGCCATAATGCCACTTAAATTCGCCGCAACGCCAGTGCCTTCTATCTCCCGATCGCCGCAGTGCCAAGGCATTCTATCCCATTTCTCCCTTTGTCTCAATTTTGATCCTTCCTCTGGTCCTATTCCAATTATCAATAGTCATCTTGAGATAGATAATTATGGTCTTTACACTTACCACCAGACCATCCTTGCAAGCTCGCCATCTTCCAACTTTTATATCTGGTCCTCAGTCTCCTAGCATCTGTCGCATGCGAACACCGATGTACCTAAATTTGTTATGATGTCCTTACATTGTCTGTCATCGGAGCTTCCGTCTCCTTACCAAAATCAAACAACCCATTAATCAATAGTGTTCTTCCTTGCTATAAATCACCACATTCCGAACAGCTTCAACAGCTACTCTAATCTTTGTCCAAGTGCTTCTTCCATCATTGATGTTTAAGCTACCATCGCCAACAAGTTGCTTCTCCATATTGTCGACTTTTGCAATGCAATTTTTTAAACTTCTTACTCATTGAACTTGTCATTCAAACCCATCAGGACTAGCTTCTAAGATGTGATTTTTTGACTTTATTCTTTATCTGGGTCTTATTAATGGGATTTTGTAATATGATTTTTTTTATATGATATGGATCTGTATTCAAGGTTTTTTATATCTGATTTGAGATTTTGTATTTGATTGCAAAGTTTTTTATTGATTCTTTATTCTGAATTTGTAATATGATTTTTTTTGCCATAATCTAAACTTTGATTAGATTTGTATTCTTGGGAGGGAGAAGAAAGATTTGGGAAATTTTTGTTTTGATAGAGGGTATAATTGTCATTCTACTTTCACGGTTATTTATTTAAATATAAAAATAAATTTGTTTTTCAAAATTTCCAATATCATACCAAACAGACTCATGATGATCTTCATTCTATTCCAATCTATTTCATTCCATTAACATCCTTTCTTGTAACCAAATAGGGCCTAAATTATGGGACTTGATTTATATAAAGTAGGGGCTATGTACATATACTTTACATTTTTGGCTGCCTAATCGTATAAGGTTAAGGATATCCTAAAGGATGTACGAATGGGCTTCTAGATAAATTAACATTCTAGCCCGTAGTTGAGTTTATTTTCTAATTAGAATTCGCATTCGTGCAACGCATGGGGACCTTTTAATATCACTTATAAAATTAATCAAATCATATAAATGTGAAAATATACAAGAAATATCAATATTAAATACATTTTACAAATTATAATTGTAAGACTACCATAATTAATTTAATTAGCAATTACATCATTTAATTGTAAAAATTCATTTTATAAATATCAAATACAATTTTGAATGAATATATTGAAATTTTAAGTATTGATAAACTTTTGAGAAATTTTTTAAATTTTAAAACCATAATTAATTGGTGGTAAAAAATAATTAATTTAATTAGCAATTACATCAATTTAATAATATCAAAGTTAAGCTTGCCTTACATCTTGCCATATCAATACATCATTAAATCAACCTCCTTTTAAGAAGCATAGGTGTTGACATGCATAAGTGTAAGGATTTATAGAATTCTTAATTATAAAATTTTTTAAGAATTTGGAGAAATAGTAATACAAAGATAAAGAATAAAAAGTGATTACCCTATGTTTCAACCTATTAGGTATGATGACCAACATGATTAGTTTTGATGATGTCAAATAGTAGAGTAAAAAGTTTACATTATATATGTATTTGATATTCATTATATCATGCTTATCATTAAAATGAAATTTGACTAGCTACTTTGCTTAAAGAGAGTCATATTCAATGGAGGTTGTCCAAAGAAAAGGAAGAATAAGCATTGAAGCAAAGAAATTGATTATCAATATCATGCTTAAGTCAATGATAAAGACAAAGAAATGTTGCTCAAAGAACTAAAAGAATGTGATGATATTAAGGGAGTAAGATTATTTGAAGTAGGCAAGTGAATCCAAGAGAAAATGAAAGCTTCAGTGTTGTAATTTATTTCTTTCTCTTATGATATATGGTGGTTTAGCTTTGAAAATTATTTAATCTTCTTACCACTATTCTTATATGAGCTTTAGATTGAATTTTAGTAGGTAGCTTAGTATTTTTTAAAATTGTTTTTATGTTAAAGTTAGCTTAACTAGTGTACTAAGCATTAAGGTTTGTGGACTAACATCCTATGTTCATTGATGTTTTTGCCTTTGGGAAAGACGTTAGTGAACTAAGGATGTTAGGTAAGAAGGAAAAACTAAATTTCAAAAAAGGTTATCTCTTTGTCAAGGCATGATAGTTGACTAACCTATGAGGTTTTGTCTTCTAACCTAGCCAACCCAAGAGCAACATATTTTTTAGGTTGATAGCTTAATTTGTCAACTATGCCTTCATGTTTGTCTATTAACCCTGTTTTCAAGAAAACCAAGTATAGTTTGTTAGATATGCAAGCTTCCCAAGAGATGGGTGAATTAGGAAAATTAAAATTTTATGCAAAAATTAAGAGTGTGATGAAAGCAAAAGTGACAGTAAAAACAGAGTATAAAGAACAACAATGTAGAAACACTGCAAGGGAAGAGAAGACATGGATGTTTATCCTGGTTCGGTCTCTTTATCTTGACCTACGTCCAGTTCTCAAGCCACCACTTGAGATTTTCCACTATCTTGCAAGAATTCAGTGGGCTTCTTGCAATTGTCTTAGTACAACTTGATGCTCTGTTCCAAGAGCTTATAATATCACCCTTTACATTCTAGCTAAGTGCTTTCCAAATCTTTGTGATATCCCCTCATAAGAAATTCTTTCTTCCAGATGAAGATAAGATTGTTTACAAAGATTGAACTTTCTAATTTAGAGTGTATATAAAAGTTGAAGTACTGGAAATGAAGTATGAGAGAATAGAAGACTTTGACTCAAGAATTTAGCAGAGTTTCTGTAAATACATTGTAAAATCGTTACCCACATCTTCAAATGAAGTTCTATTTATAGATTTATGTCTTAACTATACGTTAGAGACAAAATCTAGCCGTTAGAGACGTTACCCAATGGTTACTCTGAAAAACTATCCGTTCACTAACTATATTTAATGTGTCTGACACTCAGAGTTCAAATTTTGATGTGTCAACAGACGAATTTCGTAGAGACCGAAAGCTAAAGACTTTAACGTTGAACCTCGAAGTTCGTCTGTTATGAAGCAAAGTTTGAATTTTCATCTTTAGAAAATGTTTCTATGTTGGAACATACAAATTTTTAAGTTTAAAATTCTTCTGGTAAATGTGAACAGTTGTTTCAAATTGCTACAGTGCCTTTGAAGTTCAAATTTTGGTGCCTAAAATTCGTCTGTCAGTAGGCAGCTCCATAAAGCACAATAGTTCATCTTTCCAAAATTTGAATTTCCAAAAATCAAAGTTCGTCTGTCAGAGAGAGCACTCATCAGACTTAATTCAAAGTTTGAATTTCTGAATACTAAAATTCGTATGTCAAAAGATTATCATAACAGACTTGCAAGTTTTGTTTCCAAAGTTCAAATTTCCAAAACCAAAATTCGTCTGTCAGTGAATTAACTTTGAACTCTTTTTAAACTTTACTTTCAGATGAACTTTGACATATCCTCAGACGAATTTTTCATTTTTCATGATTTGTGTTTTTCCATAAATTTGAATTTCAAAGCCCAAAGTTCATCTGTCAGAGAAGGCTCTTATTGGACTTAATTCAAAGTTTGAATTTCTGCAATCAAAGTTCATCTATCAGAGGAATCTCTTTTCTGACTAACTTATTTTCAATTTGAAATTCGAATTTCAGAAGCCAAAGTTCGAATTTTCAAAGCAACAAATCAGTTTTAAAACTTCAAAGTTCGTTTGTTAGTGGGTATTTTTCAAATATTCCATGAATTATCATAGAATAATATTTTTAAAACATTCTTTTGCAAGTTTAAAGTTTTCTACTCAATTTAAACACAGTAAGAAATCTCATATCTAATCTTGTGCTTGTTTTTCTTGGATTTCTCCACATAAGATCTTTTGTACACCTTTAATATCTTCTTTCCAAGCTCTAGATAGTTGGTTTGGAATCATCAAAACACTTGATTCAACATAGTGGACTTGAAGCTTTATCGACTAAGGTGACAACTTTGTCTTCTAATAACTTGCAAGCTTTGTCTACTAACCTTAGAAGTTTTCATGATCATGTTTTGAGCTAAGCTACTGGAATGAATAGAGTAAAGCTTGATAGTCGACCCCTTAGGTTTGTTGACTAACCTGGTCTAAAGTTATATGATGTGTATAACGACTTGTTGAGGTTTTTGGCACTAACATGCCAGCTTTGTGGACTAACATGTCAGGTTTGTGGATAAACATGTCAGGCTTGTGGACAAACCTCTGATAATGCATTTAATGCTACATGTTAACATTACACCTTACTTAGTAATGGCTAGTTCTCATCTCTAACGGCTAGATTAAGCTGAAGTCTACATATAGGGTCAAACTTAAGGTGGTAGGTAACAAGATTAAGTATTGTAGATCCAAAATGATGTTACATTGATTCAAATCCCTACCTACCATACTTAGATGACTCTTTGAGCTACAATGTTTCTATCTTACTCTCTGTGAGAGAGTTTAACTTCTATAAATACTTTTTTTCTACTTAGATAGATTGCTTAGAGTCGAGGAAACTCTAAGGGAGTATTGTAATCACATGTTGTAAGGGTGTGAAGAGAGATTCAAGAGTGTAGTATCCCTTAGGATATAATGTCACTCCACAAGTGTCTGGATTAAACTTGTGGGATTTAGTGAAAAATCTCAAGTGAGTTACTTAGGGATTGGGTGTACGCCAAGTGGTTGGGTCAAATCAGGATAAATCTTGTTGTCATGATCTTCTACTTTATCTCAAGCTTTATTTTCTAACTATACTCAGTTTTATTCTTGTTTTACTATTTCTTATTATATCATTAGGTTGTTCTTCACAAAGGTAAAATTTTGTAACACCCAATTCACCTTCCTCTTAGATGACCAGCCAATCTAACACAACCATCCTTAAATTTTTGTTACCATTTCAATGATTGTGTAATAGTTTATATGAAGAAGATAAAATATCTCAGAAAAATATGAAAATTGTCACCAAGAAATTACAAAGAACAATGCATGCAAAGAAATTTTACCTTTGAGCATGCCTCCAAAACTAAAAGCAATCTCATTGTGATGCAAAAAGGCTCACATAATATGGATTTATATATATCTCACTGTAGATCTAGATAATCAAATTGTGATTTTTTTCACAAATATATATAATATATATCTAATTTTTAAATCAAATCTTGATTTTTTCACAAATATGTATGTATAAACATATATCTAATTTTTTTATCAAATTGTGATTTTTTTCATAAATATATATATATATGATTTTCATTTCCATATTTATTATTATATCAAATCACCCCATAACTTATTGTATACATCTTTATGGCATGCTAGCACGATAGAAATGATATATGTGCTGATATGTTAGCATGTATTAGACACTGTCACATGTGATACATCAATGATATATGGTTTGGGGTGATGATACTCGATATACCACGTGATATGCCAATTCGTTAAACAACACACAAGGCCTTGTGCTCAAGTGGTGCAGCTTGTGATATTTCAATCACTAAATAATCATCCTATGGCTGGGAGACTCAGGTGGCTATGAATTTGGCGTGCACCTTCTCTAAATAATCATCAATTCGGGTGGTTCAGGGGAAGGACAGTCATAGTCCAACCTTTGATACATTGACCTTTGGCTAGGTCATGACCATTGGAAGGAAAGCTGAGTGGTGACCCTGAAATTAGCTATCACGGGTCACTGGAAGAGGGTCATTGATTGAGGTTACCATGTTATGGTAGCTAGCTCATAGTTCTAACTATGTATTGATGGGGAATTGTGTCTACATATCATGCATTTTGCATTGACATTAAACTATATATGATCATTGGCATGAAAGTATGATTATGTGTGTGTTTGTTTGTACCCCTGGTTACTAGAATATATGTCTCACCCCATGGCTAACAATTCCCAAGTGAAGGATCTAGCTCTAGCAAGGAAATATCCAAGGAAGGATTAGGAAAGGAAGATTGAGAGTACCCGTGGGTTTGTTATCTTTGCCTTATGTGTAACGAAGTGCCACTGTTGTGAATGTATGATACTATGTCTCTTGGTGTATGTGTATCCTAGGGCATCTCTGGTGTATGACCCGTTTTATACTATATTGATCATGTGTATGTCTTTTGTATGTTGACAGGCCTATGGTAATGTTGATGGATTGATGAGTATTAGTTATGGGTTATGAATGATGTGTGATATTCAAATCCTGGTGTTTAGATTGTATTGGACTTAAGGTTGGTGGCTCTAAGTCCATTTGGTCATGTATGTCCTACTTGTAACTTTGGCATGGTTTTGAGTCCTTGCAGTGTAAAATGGGCATATAGCCTATTAGCCTAGTTGGGGTTCAAGTGGGGTCAAAACTCAGAAGAGCGGATTCTTCGAGATAAAACCTCCTTGGATAGGTTGTATGTGTCTTGTGTGATTTGTTGGAATGATCCTCAAGTGTCAAATAGACCTTGGTGATCATTGTGTTGCTTGGTTAGTTGGTTTTGGCCAAAGTTGGCCATTTTGGTGTCAAGTGCCCAAAATTTCCATACGGAGGTGTATTGAGGTATGGTTGGTGTTTATGGGTAGATTGGAATTAAAGTTACTTGTAGGCTTTGGTTTTGGGTCAATCAAAGCATAAAGCTATTCGTGTTGGAAATTTGTAAGAAAAACCAGAATTGTGCTGTCATGATTTTGCTGATGGTGTCACGGCACCATAACCAAGGCCACAGCGCCACACTCTACTACCTCTCCACCGTAGTGGCAACACTGTGCTTGGCTACGGCGACTTTGTTCATTCCATGTCTTCTCCCCTATTTTGTGGTATTTTAAGGAGTTTTTAGGGTTCGTTAGTTTAAGGTGTTACATCTTAGCTTAGGGAAAGTGGGTTCCCAAAAGACAATTAAGGAAAAGGGCTTTTTTCTTGGAAAAGCAAATTTTTTTGACAATAATATCCTTAATTCATGCAGTACCAACTGGTCTAAAACTACTCTATCCTTATGAGCTATGTAAAGCCTGCTTAGTTTATCATTTAGTTGGGTAAACTTACATTTGCAAATATACTTTAGCTAACTTTGTATTTGGCTCATTTTAAAAAGTTATTCAATAAACTTATTTTTAGCTAATGGATTTTAAAGAAATTATTTTTCAATTCATAAAAATACTTTTATCTCACAATCATTTTGTCAAAATTACTTTTGTAATAAAAAACATCCAAATATAAATCACATCACAACAAATTTGCCATCTAAATGTTATTTTGGTAAACTTCATTTTATTCTAACTTTAGTTTGTAAACTGAAAATCAAAGAGGAGTAGTAGTTTTATTAATGTGGGCTATTATTGCTTCAAACAATGAGAAACCATGCACACATTACACTTAGGATACGTTTGGTACATGGGAAAGTACTTTCTAGAAAGGAAATAAGAAAAGAGGTCCTTAACTTGACACATTTGGTATGCTGAAAGGTGGATTATTAGAAAAGTTGCTTTCTTAGAATTATGAGAAAGTGGCTTCCTCAAAAAAAGTTGAGGAAAGGCCCTACTTTCCTAGGAAAGCAAATTTTTTTAAACAAAATTATCCTTGGTAAAATAATTTAAATTATAATCCTAATATTACAAAAATATCATGATCCTAATTTTACAAAACCCGCATCTAATCAATCTTTTCCTCCTTGCCCTAATCAACATATCTTTCCCTCTATTCTATCTCATGTTCTTCCATAGAACTCTAGTACTTGCCTATAAAGAATAGTGGAATTTGCTAGTAGTTGCTTCACATTCATCTCCCTATTCTCTTCACCAGTAGTATCTTCTTTTCTTTCTCCTCTCCTCTTCTCTCCTCTTCATTTTTTTTTTCTATTTCTAGTGTGTTCTGCATTCAATTTCATGTTTCACTGCTAGTAGTTGCTTCATCTTCTCTACTCCTCTCATCTATGTTCATCTTTCTATTATTTTTGTTTTGGCTGCATCACTTTCATCTTCTTTGAACAATGATTTGTTCACTACTTGGGTGTTCTTTTGGTATGTTTGTTGGCTATTTTCTATTGATGCTCCAATGCTAAAGCCCCTTTATTTTTTTCCCCATTAAGAATGAGCAAGTTAAACCTGATCTATCCTACTCACTGATGCTTTATACTATTTAGTTTTTATTTATTTATTTTTGTTGATGGTATGTTATTTCCATGATCGATTGCAAACAAAGAGTAAAAACACTCTCCATGTAAGAATCTAAATCCTCTCCCCGGAGAGTTCAAATCCTCAGCATTGAGGGAGTTTGTTGTGTCTATTCTTTGGGTTTCGTGGGGCCTCTCTCCCTAGCTTCCACTGGGTGAGAGAGAGCCCATGGTGTGCATGTGTCATGCTTCTTTGTGTTTCAGGATTGGTGTTTGTGTGTTATTGTTAGGTTGTGCTGACTGTTGGAGAGCTTCAACCTCTGCTGAGGTTCGTTAGGAAGAGAAGCTTTGGTGACTACTGAAGCCTAGTTCTTCTGAGGATTTTTCATATCTGAGGTTTGGATAGGACACAACTCGAGGCACGTTTGCCCACTTATGTTGATGGCTTCTTTTGGGGTTGTCCTGTTCACGTGCTTGATGCATGGAATTTATTGAAATCTACTCTGGCTTGGGTAGATTTGTTACTGGAGGGGATGGTTCCATTTAGGCAATTGGTTGATCCACCATCCCCATTGCTAATTTTCCAATTCTGCTTCCTAGTGAATTTGCGTTTCTCATCCTCCAAGGTGTTCTTCGCTGTGTGGGTGGATTTTTTGGGTTTTTGATCTGCTCGTCTTTTGATATGCCTTTCTATTGTTTTGTTGCTCCTCCATTTGGTGGATCTGTCTTGGATGGTGTTTTGGGTGTTGCTTGCTTGTCCCTAGGTAGCGGGTTTCTTTGGATGGCTAGGGGTAGGACGAGCAAGGGTTGCGTTCCTGTTAGGTTTGGGTCAAGTAGGGTTAGGATGCTTTCTATGATGGGCCTTGCTCTTACTCTTGTATTGCAATTGTTTTCCTTAATATATGTGTTTATGTTTCTAGCAATATATATATATATATATATATGATATGCATAGCAAAAGAACCCAAACTTAATAATGACCTGTGGATAATACTATTCAGTTTTTTCTTTGTTTTTTTTATATGATATTTGTTATCCTCATGATTCATTGCAATCAAATATATATATGATGGACAATGGTGGACCTACATATAGATGAGGGGGTCAGTTGACCCCCCTCAACTTGGAAAAATTGTATGCTATAGTGTTAAGTTTTAGCATTTTGACACCATTAATTTTGATGTTTTGACCCCACGAGATTCAAGTTTTATTTTTTTAACTTCTAAACTCAAGTTTTAAATACATTTTGATTCAAATTTTTTAGAATACATAATTCAAAATTTTTGGAGGATTTTATTAAGTTTAATAAATACAGATGTATAAGAGAAAAGACCAACTAACTTAAATCTTCAAATAATTTTTATAACGAATATCATTTTATTTTCTAAAACCCAAATTAATGAGGGAAATAATTGAGAGATTATTAAATTAAATTTTCTTCATATTAGGTTACCCCCACTGGTCTCGGGTCCTAGGTCCGCCACTAATGATGGACATAGCAAAACACAAACTTTAGAATGACCTTTATGATGTACTATTCACAATTTGTTTTTAATTTGCTTTGTGAAATTCACGATAATGCTGATGGAGAATGAATGATGGTAGAGATAGATGAAGATCAATGGAAAAAAATAGAAAAAGTTGGGGGAAAAGAGTTTCTCAAAACACTGGGTTTGAAATTTTTAGCGGTAATAATGTCATTTTAATATTTTTTTCCCAGCTTTTCTTGTCTACCAAATATTTTTATGCAAAAAGAATAGGATTTCCTAATTAGATATATTAAACATGACTTGGGTTAGGAAAAAAAGTTTCAAAAACAATTATTTCACATTCCTATTTTCATTCTCGTTCCCATTCCCATTTCCATTCTCATTCCCATTTTATACCAAATGTGTCATGACCCAAAATCTAGGCCATGATCGGCGTATAGGCTAAGTTGGCACAAACCTACTTAGCTTAGCAAGCCTAACAGAGAAACTTTCACAACAAATCAATTTAAATGAAAATTAAAATGAAATACCAAAATACTTCCAACAATCAATCATAGTTCACGACTTATCTCAATCCTCATATCCAAAAACAAATAAAAGTAAACAATCAACAAATAGATAAAGTTATCAAAGTCAGTAGAACTCGAACATAAACTCCACTATAGTAGCCACATCACCATGGGATCTGCATTATCATAAGACTAGGAACATCTTACCTAATGTCCAAGAAATCCAATTTTCCTAGAGTGCTTTATTTAAGTACTTGCTGATATGAAAATATAGAAAATATAAGGGGTGAGTCTACCATGGACTTAGTGAGACTATAAACAACAAAGTGCACAGGAGGGAAGTAAAGGTCAAGCAAGAGTTTTTCAAAATAGCCTTACAAGTATATCTACCTATATTTAAACTAATCATCCATGTACAAAACACTTTTATTTCAACAATAAGGAATCAACACAAAATACTATTTCACTCGTTCAACAGAAAAGAAGATTCACTTTGAACACTAAATGCTATGCGCATCACCAAAAATCCATTTTCCACATCCTATAACTAATGGTGGAGAATAACCGTCTCACATAATATAATAATATAATATAACTTATATACTGCAAGAAGAAATAGCTATACTGCAAGAAGAAATAGCTGTCTCACCCGATAATTTATATAATGATATATCTCCTATAAGTAAAGGTGAGGAATAACTGTCCCACCTACTAAATACCCATATTACAAATCAATTAAACTAGTAAACAAAATGAAGAAAATAGTAAAAAAAAGAAAAAGAGAAAACAAAAGAGGAAAAAAATGAAATTGCATTTAAAATATTTAAAGTTAAAATGTCAAAAATTAAGATTTTGTTTTAACAAGAAAATATTATAATTTGGAACTCATATGCCCAAAAAAATGGTCGGAGGAAAGAAAAAGAGATATAGTAAAATTATGATAACAAAGACATAATAATAATAATAATAATAATAATAATAATAATAATAATAAGTACAGTAACCATAAACAAGATTATATATATAACAAGAACAGTAGCATGTCCACAATGCTAATTTTAGTGCTAATAACAATGATTGTCATCACCAATGCTCATCTCATCAAAATCATCATAAGATCATTAAGATTGAGGAACTATAGGTAAATTATAAAGAGAGGAAAAATTTATTGGAACTGGAAATTAAACTCAGCTAACCTTAAGATCTAGAGGTGTAAAAAGAAAAGGAAGGAAACCATGTTTTGGATTTGCTTCCCAAACAAGACAGAGTACACAACAAGGGAAATAGGTAAAAACTATTTGAGGCTAAGGAAATAAAGAAGGTACAAAATGAATGGTTACACATCCTCATTTATACACTCACCAGTTGGGACCGATAGTATAAATCCCTTTTTCCTTCCACTAAGATTCAATCATAGCCATACAAATTTCACTAATACCACCCAAAATTATTATCACATAAAGATTTTATTATATAATTACTCAAATTTATCCTCTATCACTACTCAAATGCATCCCAAGATATTAAAATTCTAATTCTCTTTATTCTAAATATTATGGATCCCATCAATATAAAACCTTAAAATTCTTAATTGTTTAACAAGAATAGAAATTATTTTATAAAGTCCTTGAGTAAAACAAAAAGAAATTTCAAGATTTAATTACCAAACTTTTCTTGAAGGGATAAAAATCTAATTTTGAAGACACTAATCTAGAACAAAATTCAAGATAAGAAGCATATCATGATTTGGAATAAGGACAAAACATATTATTTGAAATTGTGTAATAGTAAAGAGATCATTTGTCAATATGATAATATAAGACTAGGATTTTGATTAAAGAAATACCATAGCACAATGTTGAAAGCTGAAAATCCATACAAAGACTAATTAAGAGAAAAGCCAAACACCACCGTTTAAGCAAGGAAAAGATTATTATTGTGAGGGTAAAGATCAATAAGGAAGGAACAATTGCCTTAATTGCTATATGAATGGTGATGTGAGTGAAAAAGGCTTCAACAAGGTGGAGAGATGATGATGCAAGAGGAAAGAAGCGCTGTGTGAGATGGATGATTTTCTTAGCATTAATACGAAAAAGAAGAATGAAGAAGAGAATATGGTTGTGAAGAAAAATTGAGGGGTTTACTTGATGAAGATGTGCAACAAGTTTTTGGCTTAGAGAAGGGAATGAAATAGTGATGTTAGGGTTCTCCTTACTAGATTTAAAATAAAATTCTAGATCACTATTTTTTAATTTAAAAAAATAATTAAAAAAATTATCCAAATTTTAAACTCAGTTACTTTTAAAAGTATTTATCATTTTTTTTACTGCTAGATATCAAAATATCAAGTTTTTTTAAAAGAAATTCTAAATATAGTTCAAAATGACTCCATAAAAAAATTTTCTATAATTTTTTGTTTAACGTAACTATATTTTCTATTAAATCATATACTCTCTCTTTCTCTCCTTATCTATTTCAAGGTAATCACCTGTAGTCTTAATATTCAAAGCATTGAGTAAGACACTCTTATCTTGAAGGCTTGGCTTTTCCAGATCTTGGCGTGGATTTTGCTGGACGTTGTGGTTTCGTGATGTTTATTTATTTATTTTAGAATAATGCTGAGAAAATCTTGTGATGCCTTCTTCATACTCTGAAACGAATCAAACACTATATCTCAAAAAGGGATTGCGCGGGCTGTTACCTTTGGTTACTTAATATTTTATTGGGAAAATAAAAGAACCAAAAGTTTGAATTAAACACAGTAAAAGATTTTATAATTATTTTATTACTTAATATTAGAAATTTACTATTATTTTATTCTGTATTTATAATTAAAAAAATTGTAAAATTTTTTACTGTATTTAATTTAAACTTTTAGTTCTTAATTGTCATTTTTCCTATTTTATTTTATACCTGTCCCTCGCCCATAATTTTGTAAATTTTTTAATTCATGCCAAAATTTGTTAATATTTCAATTTTTATTGCTCTTATCCGTCTCCCCTTCCCGTCGACCTGCCCAAAACATTTGTAATGTAATTCATGTATTTATATATTATAAGTCTCAAATTAAGAATTTATATATATAATAAAAAATTTTAATTTCAAAATAAACTTTTTTAAGAGTATTATGTTTCTTTCCATTGATAACTAGATTATGGAACCCATGTTTTATAGTTCATACCAAATCTAATATGAGTAATATTGTTTATAACTTTATAAATAGTGTGATTTTAAAAGATTTTTTTTACCAAGCAATTTTAAAAGATTATATATATATATATATATTTGTGTGTGTACAGATTTTGTGTGTGTGTGTGTGTATATATATATAAGGATATGGTATAAGGTTTGGGACGAGACACAGAAGGAAACTACTTTGCGTCTTTGCCTCAACTACATCCCAAACCCAAACTTGCGTACGTAATAGAGGCTTATTTTGTACAATGCAATATATAATGGGCTTATGATGACAAGCTCTTGCCCTGCATGTATATGGGCCAAAACATTAGAGTAGCCCATCAACTTGAGTTGGAAATTAAAATGTCACTGATATGATTGCAATGTTAGAAGCATAAGCAGATAAATCATTTCCAATCAAGTCGAATTCTGCGCAATTTCCGGAAGCATATATATACTTTTCATAATTTCATTTCGTCTGAACCACTCTCTCTTCTGTTTGTCATCTCTTGTAAACTAGTCAGAAATGGCATATCGTTACCTCATAAATCAACTCACACCATGTTTGAATATTCTCATTATCAATGTAACAAAACACATAATTGTCTTGTTCGCCTAATTTCTCGTAGCAATTGTCACTGTTCGCTTAATTTCTCGCAGCCCTTAGACCTAACCACTCTATCACACACATAAATATAAACCCCACCAAGGAAACATTATGAATTAGGTCCCCAAAACTACTTACCTCTCTCTCTCTCTCTCTCTCTCTCTGTTAAACTGAGACACCATGGCTGAGACGTGCAAGAGCAAGATGGTACTGGCGATGGTGATGGCTTGCATCATAATAGGAGGCAGTGTTGTTGGAGCAGGAAACTTGACATGTGATCAGGTGACCATATGGCTGACGCCATGCATAAGCTACGCAGTGTTTGGAGGTCAGGTCTCCCCAGTGTGCTGTCAAGGAATTTACTCTCTAAACGCAGCGTATAAGAGTGCTGAGGATCGAAGAGGAGCATGCCAGTGCATTAAAGATAAGGCTGCCAATATCCCTGGGATTAACTACGATCGTGTCAATCAAATCCCTACTAAATGTGGTACCAAGTGTCCCTACAAAGTCTATCCCACCACTAACTGCACCAAGTAAGTCCTTGTCTCTATTGAATTTGGACTTTAAAACATCATTTCACTTAACGGAATGAATTTTTTTTATTTGTTTTGATTTGTTGCTCATCATTAAGATTTTGTTATTTCACTTGATACAGTGAATTATGATGTAATTATTTGTGTTACATCATTCACTACACTAAGTGAAATGACATTTTAAAGTTTAGGTTATATGATATAATATAGCAAGAAGTAATAGATTAAAACAAATAGGAAAAGTATTTTTACTAGATTGAATTGAAAACTTTCAAACTGTTCAATAAAAACGTTTTCAATAAAATTGATTGAAAATTCGCAAACTGAATTCAGTAGTTTAACTGTTTTTCATTGCCAAATTAACTTTGAATTCAGTTTGACTTCTAGCCCTTTGCTAATTATGTGAATTTGATTGATTGCAGGGTGAACTAAGCAAAGGGGATAAACTAAAATGTCTCCTCAGTATCAGTGGAAAAGCAGGAGAGATTAGATTAAGGATATGTTTGTATGGTTGGTTGAGTAATTTGTAATATATATATATATATAATAAAAAGGTGTATGGATCGTATCTCTCGGTCCAATCAGCTGTTTAATTAATCTACGAGCTTAATAAAAGTTTACATATGTTTGAGTATTGCTCTGTTGTTCTCTCTTTATACAGTTTGATGCACTCTCATCCTACCAAAGCTTATTACTTTTTCACTCATGTTCTCGCTCCCCAGTATTTTTCTAACCGAATAATTAAGTTGTGGGAATGTTAACCATAATCCATGAATATTGAAAAAGTTTCAATCTTAAAATTTAAATTCAATACTTGGTGATGAGTTAATGGTTCATTTGCAAAATGACATCAAATTGGATTAGAGGAATGCAATGGAATGAATTAACGGAAACTGGAAAGAGATGAAAACACAATTAGAATACATAAGAAAATAGTGTAATTATATCAATTTGGCGACTCTGGCTTTCTAGGGGCCCGTTTGGTTTCATGATGTTTGACAATTTTTTCATTTCTGGTTGGATAATCATTTTCCAGCCAAAACGTGGTTTAAGTATAAGCAGTAGTGGACTTGCTTTTCCGTTCTCCTTCTCCATTCTTGTCTGTATTTATTTTAAAGTCAGATAAAAATAAACCTATAAAAATGAGAAAAAATGGAAAATTTAGGAAAATAAAATTTCCATAAAATTCCTCCTATCTATTGACTAAAATGTTTCTTCAAAATTTTATTTTTCATAGATCATGTAAAAAAATGTTATATCAGATATATTATGTTTTCAATTAAATAAATACAAATTAAATTTTAATCCAAGTAAATTAAATTAATCATGAGATGAAGTTTAAGCTAAATTTAGAGAAAAATTATAAGTTTGGTCAAAACCAATTTTCAAATAAATCATCCAAATATAAACACGTTGGTCTAAAACTAATTTTTATCATAACTAAGTTACAAAACCAATTCTATCAAAACTCATTTTTAACCTACTGAAAACCAAACGGGTCTAGAACAATAATTCAAATGAAGGACTTCTCAATATCCATTCAAGTGCTATAGCATATGTCAGGGTGATAGTGTTTCAAGTAGACGGTTCTAAGGCAAATAATATGCTCGCTTGTTGAAGTGTGGGATTATAGATTTATTAAATTTAATGTCAAATTATTCTAATCCATGGAAGTTTTCATTACGTGTTTATATATGTATATATAGCTTTTCGAAATTCCAGACTTTTTCCCCGCAACCCAAATGATCACGATTAGACATCAATCTTGCTATCACCAATATTTTTTTTTTTAATTTGTAAGTTGAAAATTTAATCTTTATGAAAATGATATGTTTTCTAGGAAGTGAAATGATTTATTATTTTTCATAAAGAAACATGAGTCTAAATAGTAAAAGGGAAAGCAAATTCTTTAGAGACGTCTGATTTTCTTTTTTTAACCCAATATGGAGAGTTGGGATGACAATCAATATTAATATTAAATATAAACCAATATATCAATATATATATATATATATATTAAAAACTCTAGAAAATCATACTTCCTATCTATATTATAAGGGATTTTTTAGAATTTTTTAGTGAGTTCAGAATATAAAGTATTGTATTAATTTTTAGTAGTAGTGTATTTTTTTATCCCTATTGATTTATTACTTATCTCATAACTTAAAATAGAGATATAAGTGAAACTTGATAATTAATAAAGATAAAAATAAAATGTTAGAGTTTTTTAAAAGTTTAAGATATATAACTAATTTTTCTTTAAAAACATAAATCAGTTAAAAAAATTTTTATAATATAAATAAAAAAATACTATTTAAAATCTTCTCACAAACACTATATTGGGCCCCATTTTTTTTTTTTCAAGGAATTCATGTCTAGTTTTATCAAACCATACACAATGTTTGAAAGGCGAATAATGTAACTTATTGTTCCGGAAAATCATATCAGTCAACTGTAACTTATTTTGCAGTAGTCGTTGTTGTCTCATTATTCGATATTTTATTTTGTATCTGCCCTACGAACACAATTCTTTAGATTTTTTGTTTTGAACTTTCAATCTCATCAAAACTCAGATATTTTATTGGTTCTTTATTCGCCTCCCCTCCCTGCCGCCTGCCCTAAAAATAATAATTTTTTCTTGTCACAAAATGTTTTTCAGATCAATTTATTTATTTATCTGTATATTATACATCTTGAATTAAAAAAGTAATATATAACTAAAAATTTTTGTTTAAAAAACAACCCTCTTTTTTTCTGATAAATAAAAAAAATCTTTTTAATAATATGTTTGGAGCATGTTTGGTTTACATTTTGGTAAACCAAATCATAGTTTCTAACAATCATTTTTCTCTTTTTTATCCAAACAGGTTTGTGATAAAGTTCTTTACTTTTATTCAAACTTCATTTTTATAAACTGTGATTATTCTAACATGTCCTTTATAAAAAGATAATCTAAACAGGCACTTAATTATTTTCATTACTACCACTTTAAATGGTTTTGTTTAGTCCTATGAAGCCACTTGGCAAAAAAAATTTAATTCTTTTCATTGATAATTTGATAGATTTATAGTATCTAGGGATATAGAACAGATTTGGAACAAGACAAAGATCCAAACTACTCTACCTTGACCTCATTTCAAACTCCAACTATTTATATAAGATTTTTTACGAGCCCATAATTGGTTCTTAATCAGTTCATAATCGGTCTTCACCAATTCAAATCCGATTCGGTCAATTTTTGACCGATTCTCACCGATTCTATGATTTTAACTCTTCTTGTGGATTAGACCTGACACTCATTTTTAATCCAACTGATCCGATCCCTTTTTTTATACATTAATCTACTCTCATCCTTCCAAAGCTTAATTATTATTTTTTTCACTCGAAATAAGTTGGGGGACAATGTTAACCATAATCCATGAACATTAAAATAGTTTCAATCTTAAAAATTAAAATCAATGCTTGGTGATCAGTTATTTGTTCATTTCCAAAAGAACATCAAATTGGACATTAGAGGAATGCGATGGAATGAAATGCAAAGAGATCGAAAACCCAATTGAAAACTGTAGCGATTCTAGCTTTCTATAACAATAACAATTCAAAAGATTCTTTTCAAATTTCAATCTCCATCCATGTCGTCCTAGCATCAATTTCTTCGAACAGGTTGATATTGAATTGTCAAAGTATGATAGTCTCTTTGTAAGTATACATTAAGTCAAGTTCTGGACTTGATGAGGTGCAGAATTACACAGTTAAATGACATTACTTTTACGTCATAGTAGTCAAATTCTAGCACGGCACGGAAGAAAGCTTCATTCCGATATTTCTTCCAAAGATCTGGGCCACTCCCTGTTTATTTCTTCTTCAAATTCCAGACTTTTCCCTACTACTCAACTTGAATCACGATTAGACATCAATCTATCACCAATTGTTTTTTGATTTTTCTTAATTTATAAATTAAAAATTTAATCTTCATGAAAATGATATGTTTTCTAGGAAGTGAAATAATTTATTAGTTTTTATAAAAGAAACAACAGGCTAGAATTCTATAGATATTAAAAGAGTTTTGTTGCCTATGTCATTCTACCAAATTTGATCCAAATTAATTAAGTTAATGTAGCTTCTAGATATCGTGTGGTTTAATAGCAAAAAAAAATGAGGTCTCCTAAATAGTACTTCCACACATCCTTTATATAAGTCACCTTTTATAAAGATTCTAGGACTCTAAATATAAGTCACTTTGTAAAAGTTTATGAAGTATTAATTATTTTATTTTAAAAATATCCTTCTTGAAAATTATTTTATGAATCATTAATTATTTTAAAAAATTTAAATATATGATATTAATTGAGGTAGGAATGGAAATCAAAGCAAATGTTAGAACATTTTATTAATACAACTAATATTTCTTGGTTCCTATGGGGTAATTGAAAGTAACTTACATTAAGGATCGGAGGGAATAAGTGAAAAATTAAAGTCGCTGTCTTTTTTTTTCTCACGAACCCAATACTTAGGAATGGCAATCAATATTAATTATAGACTTTATAAAAAAAATGCAATATTTCTCAACTACTATGTATAATGCGTCTCATTGTTTTTGAAACTCTATGCAATATACCATACTTACATTAAAGTTGAGTGTAACTAAATTAGTCAAAATCGCAACCAAACTACAACATATTCAATTAAAAAAAAGAAAAAACATAATAGTGCCACTTTTGTAGTATTCATTTTTGTCTCATTATTTGATATTTTATTTTATGTCCATCTAAAACCCCAATTCTACATATTTTTCATTTTAAACTTTTAATTTTAATCTCATATCAAAACCTTGCAGATATTCTACCTTTTTTATCCAGAGAAGACTGATTCACATTGAATTGATAGAAATATAGAAAACATAACATGGCCTTTTATTAATAGTACCTATCGTGAAACTAACGACTCTATACTTTTTTTTGTATCCCCGTGAATCAGAAAACATTCTATACTTATATTAATACAATTCACTTTGTCCCGTGGAAAGCAATATGAAAATAGATGCCTCTCGGCCAAAGAAAGATGATACAGGTGGTCGAAATGGGCACTACATACAAAAGGGCAAAAAATGCAGATTAGGGTATAATAATTTATTGCTTCTATTTGTCTCACCACCCCCTTCCCGCCGCCCGCCCTAAAATATATATGAAAATAACAATTATCTTTTCATAAAATAATAGTTTTCAAATAATTTTTTTCTTAAAAATTCATATATTATAACATACACTTAATGACCAATATAATATTCCTGTCTTTAGTCAATATTTTTATTGTTTCATATAGTTTTATTAGTATGAATTAATATTGTGTAAATTTAATTTTTCAGCTAATACTACAAGTAAACAGTGATTTTATTGTTGAGAAAAGCACTGTTTTCTTGTAGTATAATAATCAATCGCTTGTATTGTATATACTTCTCAAAATATTTTTTTTCAACATCTCCACATATTCAGTATGCAGTTTTTCATCAATGACTCGCCTGATTCATTTAACTAAAAAAAATTTCATCACTATGTAAATCAGATGTAAAAATAAGCATTTAAGTTATAAGTTTATGGGACATTTTGAATCAAAATCAATTATACATTATTTGACATGTAAATTTTATTGTAAGCAATGTATTGTTCGAACATTGGCACAGGTACAACGGTTTGCATTCTATTTCTGTCATCCAGCAACACCTAACGCCATGAAGAAACATGAATTCATGGACTGTGACAAAACCCCAAGAGCAGCATATCCCGATGTATAAAGAATTAAGCATCAATATGGATTGGAGTTAAATAAATTACCTTAATCAAGGTTGCCAATGGAAAATTGGCAATTTCTTTCTATCAGATTCTGAATGTTGTGCTACTCTCAGTTGCAGAGATTGAGGAAGCTTCAGACTTGTCTTTGCTTCTAATGTCAAGCCCCTGCAAGTGGCCAGTTTGATTATTTTGTGCTATTTTTTAATTTGTTTGTTGCAGTTGATGAGTGGGCATGCTAGAGTGCGAAGGAAGTGGAAAGAAATTTGACGCTGCAGCAAATTGCATCCGGTGCATTCCCATATTAGAAGACTCAGAGGAGCTCGTTATCTCTCCAGTGGCAATCTTAAGCCTCTCAACTTCCTTCTTCAATTCTTCACTAACAACTACATCACATAAAGAATAGACTAAAATCTAATTAACGAACTTTACCACAGTAGCTTTTCATACTGCATATTTCCTGTATCATCTGAATAAATAAAATGGTTACCATCTCGAATCTGTGCCTGTTGCTCTATGGCTTGCAGACAAAGCTTCAGCTCTGTATTTTCAGCACTCAGACTTCTAGTGTCCCTCTTTGAGAAATCAATAACGAAATGGGCTGCATTGTTATTTCAGTCACAAGTTTATTTTTATCATAAGTAGAAATTTATACTCGTAAAGGTTTACTAACAAGAAACCATCAAGTGGACAGAGAACAGGATGTAAAAGTGATACTAGCACTAAGCTTCTGTTTAATCAGGAACATTCTAGCTTTATTGCTGAAATAAGATATATCTTGAATATTATAACGTAAGCACAATTTTTTAACTAATGAGCAAAGATGAAGATCATACTGTGGCTGAAGAAAACCTTCATGCGGGAGAGAAGCAAAGACAACAGCAATAAATGACTAATCTTCTTAGGCAGCAAACAGAGTGACAGTCAATATCTTTTGAACGTAATTCTACCACATTCTGAGAGACGTCTGGTGTAATTGTAATGATGCAGATGTGAATCTCAAGTTTTATTTGCATAACAGATTATCTCAAAAATACTTTCACATATTAACACAAACCTCGCAAAGTGTAAGTTGGGCAGAAATTATTGTGGCTTGAGCCTGAAGGGTCTGAACTTTACGCTCAAGCTCTTGCATATAAATGGCCTTTCTCTCTTTCGAACGAGCAGCAGATTGCCGATTTGCCAGTATCCTACACAGAAAACATAATGTCAGGGAAGAGTTATATATCTATGCTAATTACTTCAATTTACCTCATATTTGTTGCAGATTGCTTTCCACTAAGGTTAGAAGTACCCAGACAGGTAGAATCAGTAATGATCTCTATCTATTATCAACAAATATTTTGAAGCTTTATAGCCATTATAATACAATGTCACTTCCCTTCTCAATCAGAGATAATGTCACACGATTATCAAAACACTATTATCGCATAAAGCATGATTTATCCACAGATATAATGTCACATGATTAATTATGTTTAATTAACGTAAGACACATAGCTGCTAGATAGCTTTGGTGAGGCCAGAACAGGAATGAATATTCATCAACATATCACCTTTTTTCTGGTTACTAACGTATCACGTTTTTTTGTTTTTTGGTTACATAGGGGAGGGTTTGAACCACCCCACCATCAACCTATCACGTTACTGAAAATTATTAAGCATCATTGTCATAAATTAAGGTTCCCACGTCTGGATTTTGTGAAGCTAAGCATTTTGGCTGCCTCCGTAAACAAATATCAAATTAAATCAACTAAAACAGTTGTACATTCAACTGTTATTGCAGTATGCTAAAAAGATCAATTCAATAGGAGGAAGGACACTTTATTTGTTTCAGATAATTACATTCCCATTAAATCGGTAGAACTACTCAATTTGGAGCTTGTAGAATAATTTACAGATATGAACTCAATTCATTCAGTTCTGAATCAGAAGTGGGGCAACCAATTTGAGTGGCAAAGTTTGTGAGAAGAAGACACACCTCTTGGCGTGCTTGGGATCAATTGCCCACAATTCTGCTAACTTATCAGGAGGCATAGCTTTCTTTGCCTCCATAAACATACTTGTAGACGTCAATCCATCCACGGAGCTACAATGCCTATGCCTTGGCCTCACACTCGCACTCTTTTTTCTTTCATTTTGGTCATGACTGCTTCCACCAACACCATTCTGATCAAAATTCCCATCGCGATCCCACTCATCGGCTCTCGAGAGCTTGTCCACGTCAATGTTGGTGGAAAAGAGGTCGTCCTCGGATTCGATCTCTTCAAGGCTGGCCGTGGATGACCCGTCCGTGATCGGATCGGACTGAGAGGGATCCATCATGTCGTCGGGCAACCGTAAACTAACAGAGTGGTGGCGGTGTGAGTGGGACCCACCGGCGGGCACTCAGCACTACCATTCCCAACGCCCAGAGAAAGGCGGTGGCCGGAGAAGATGAAGCGACGGGTGGAGGTCGCGGGAATTGGGAAGCGGCATTGATGTTGTGATGAAGTTATGGTGGATCCAAGAAGAGCAACTTTCGGAAAAGAAAATAGGAGGCTGATTACCTAGTGGCAGGACTCGAGCCATAAAAGAAGTCTTCCACGGGTTGATTAGAAATTTATGAGATAATTGAATCCAAAATATTTAAAAAAGAAGTATCTATAAGGTTTAAAAAAGAATTATAATTTTTATTTAAATTTATGATCCAAGAAAAACTCAAATAGAAGAAGTGGCTCAAGCCACCTAGAATCAATTTTAGGATAATATTATATTTCATTTTAATTTTTAGAATTAATTTGAATTATTTTATTTATCTTATTCTTTTTGAATTTATTTGATTTAGATTAGGATAAATAATTTATGAATTCCTATTTGTATTTAAAATGATCAATCATAGGCTTAGATTTAATTTAATTTAGTTAGATTAAACTTATCTTTATCTAATTGTGTAATATACTTATTTTTATGAGATGTTATAAAATGAATAAAAGATGAGAAACGAAATGAAATGAGAAAATTACATATAATCGGACTTTATAAAGAATTAATTTCTCATCTAAAAAATTAGAAGAAGTTACGTTTGATTCTTAATTGGAATTAATTTTCCATAAGGTCTTTGGTAGAAAATTAATTTCAGAATTTACCCTAAAAAATATGCAATATACCACTTGAATGAAGACACGTCTCGCTGAGCACAACGGTATAAGTATTGCGTAGTTGAGAGGTTTAGATTGAGAGATAAACCAATTTGAAAGTTAATGTGAATAGTGAAAAAAAATAATAAAAAATTAATTTTTGGGTAAAATTACAAAAAAGTGCCAAAAAAATGAATAATTATATTTTTAACCCAATTCAGGGGCAAAATAGTCATTTCCAGATTAGAAGTAAAATATGAATATTACATTTAAATCCCAAGGGAAGAAATGTTAATATCATAAAATGCATAAGTAACAAGAAAAAATGGGGAGACACCATTAAGCGTGATAAGGGGCAAAAAGGTCATTTTTCCAGGTCAAACGGAAAAATAAAAAAATTATATTTTGGCTCCAAGAATTAAAAATACTTGAAATTTAGTCCCTGAAAGAAGAAATCCACGCAAATAGGAAATGAACAGAAGTTTGGGGTAAATTACAACTAAGACCTTAAAGTTTCAAAAATTATAAATTTGCCCTGGGTCAAGAGTATTTTTGTAAATATAAAAAATTATAGTAAAAATGAAACTCTTGATGGGCAAAGCCCAGTGGAATACTAATTGGAATTTAATAAAATCAGTATTAGTTTATTATGGGCATTTGAAATAAAAGTTAATATTTTACCCGATAAAGGTTATTCCTACAGCAGAAAAAGGCAGTACCAAGTCAAGGATAGTGAATGGACCTTACCCAAATATATTTTGGATCAAGATAATTATTTTAATCCAAAAGTAATTTTTGGATAATCCTGTACCAATTTAATGATAATTTTAGCCAAAATATTTAATCGGTATGGGTAAATTTAATCGGTAAAAGGCATATTGGCCCATAAAATTATTAAAGTAATTTTTTTCCCAAAAATAAGGATGAATTACGTATGATCAGCAGCTTGGGACATAGGAGAAATTTTCTTAAAAGCTTTATAAAAAGTTAACCAAGTTTAGTTAAAATTGACCATGATTTATTTTGGTATTTGATATCTTTCCTCTTAAGGCTTAGTTAAGCCTCCTTCTTCACATAATCTAAGTCTGAAACAGAGGGTTAGAGGGAGAGAGAGCACGAAACAGAAATTCAGAAGAGGAAGAGTAAGAAGCAAGGGCCAAGATCTCAAGTGTTCAACGTAAAGTTCTATGACTACTAACTTGTGCACTTTGGTGTTTAAGAGTATTTCCATGGAGTATTTTCCTCTTTTCTCTCACTTTAAGGTTCAGCCATGGTGACCCAAGAGAGAGAAAGTTGAGCTATGATGAAATCAATCCATAGAAAAGCTTAGAAATGACCTAGAAAGCATGAATATGTGATTGGTTTGCAAATTCATAGAGTAAATATTTTCCTACTATTTTCCTACTATTTTCTGCCTATTTAGGGTTCAATATAGGAAGGAAATTTTATGATTTTGACCCCAAAAATGGATTCCTTGGATCCAAATTATGTAAGAACAATGATATTGTACAAAGGAAAATCAAGGGAAAACAAAATGGAATTTTTAGTTCAAGTATGCCACTTTGTGAATGAGCTTAATGAATTAGTGGCTCATGGTATTATTTTATGATGCTATAGGGTTCCAAGAAGTGTTTTAATATCAATGGAAGTGTCCACAAAGTTTGGAGATCATTGGAAAATAATAAGGTAATTATTTTCCTATTTATACCTAATGTTATCATGCTTGATTTTCATGATTCTATAACTATGTCACATATTTGTTTGCATACTTTGTGAAGAATTTGCACTGTTGGCTGGTTGTTTGAAGGGTTTTATGACCCTAGGATGTCCATTTTACAAAGTGTTACAATGCCAAAATTTTTATGAAATTGTATGACATAATATAAATTTATGATTTTATGATTACTATTGATGATTTTATGAGATGCTATGATAATATGCTCTCATAATTGGGTGTAACTACTGAGATTCTTTGAATCTCATCCCTTTCCAAATATTAACTATGTTAGAGTAAGGACATGAAAGTATTCAAACAAATACAAGGGAAATGAAGAAGATGATGGAGAATTACTTGATTTTGCAAGTTATAATGTTAAGTTGAGAAAATATGTATCATGTATGTATGAGATGAAATTCTGTAATTATACATGATTATGTTCCTTAAAGTCCTCTTATGATGTTATGTGTGGATTTGGAACAATAAATGTTGATGCATGAGGTTTATGAAGTTTATTATATGAGTTATGGCATAATTGTGAACAAGATGACCAGTAGAAGTTGGGATAAGGGAACTCTATCCAAAACAGAGCATTCCTTTTAAGGGTTATACATTTTCTGAAAGTAGACTCAATAAGCTTTCCAAAGAGATAAAGATCACTTAAATTGGTCAAGTGTATGATTTATAATGAAATTTTGAATTTAGGATTCAAAACTGGATAGTATTGGAAAAATTGGAACTTACACTGTGAACACTGGATATTTCAAAAGGCACTATAAAATCTTGTATAGCTCCAAAATTTAGTGATTTGCATTATGAAAAGCTCCAAGTCTTAGGAAATGAATGCCACTGGTTTAAAACCATTTGGAGCTATAAAGAAGGAGCAATGTAATTTCTCCTAAAATTGTTCCAGTAGAGGTACTGTTTTGACTCATAATAGTTAAGTTAATGTCATGCCCTGTATAAGTTGAATAAATGTACAAAAAAAATATTTCTAGAAAGTAAACTCATAGGGCTTTCCAATGACATAAAGAATTAATAATTTGTCTTAGGATATCATGAGATATGAATTTTTAAATTTAAGGCCTAAACCTGGGAAGTTTCAAAATGATCAAATGTACAGTAAATGTTTGAGAAATAAAATGTATGAATTGGTCTAGAAAATGCTCTATTTAATATTTTTTCCATGTATAAAATCTTTTAAGATATGTTTAGAGACTTGAATCACTCTGATATGATTTTTCTACAATTAGTTATAAATTTTTGAAATTTGTCGGGTAAAATGGAAAGTGCATAATGAACAGTACCCAAAATAAAGAAAAATCTGTTTTGATATTTTGATGCAATCAAGCCTCTAATCATGCAATAATAGACATAATTGGAGTTTAACACATGGGAAATGGGCTTAAGTTTAAGGTGTTACTAATTGAGTTAAGAGTTCTAGTAGGAATTAGTATTTTACTTCTCTATTTAAGACTCTTCATTGTAACGTTTTTTTCTAAATATCAATATTATTTAGAGTTTATTCAATTAGTGAGTTTCACTAGTTCTTTGTGTTCTTTTGAAAATACATCCAACTTATGAAGAGAGTGATCCCCTCTTATGGCATCTTCTTATAACTAGAGTTCTCTGAGGCAGGTTCTCATTGGGTTCTAGTTTGATCAGCCCATTTGAGTCAATCTTCCGCATTGCTGTCATCTGTACTTTCTGGGTTCCCGAGACAGGTTCCTCGTGGGGTCTATATCAATTGGCATCAGAGAAAAGGTTGGGTTTAGACATTTATCCACGTCATCATAAACAACAGCAGCCAATTAAAAAAAAAAAGGACGCAGCAACCAAACGCACCTTAATTTTAACTCAAGCCAAATGCGGTCTTCCTCTTCAGTAAAAAGCTTCAAACGCATCTCAAACCGGATTCGGCCAAACGTGTCCTCAGTCCCCAAATTTGTAGATCTATCCGCGTCTTCATCAACCCATCTTCTCTCACAGATTCAACCGTTGTCATCATCGCATCACCTATCGGCCCAAGTTCATCTTCTTCCTTCTCAAACCAAATTCGGATCCAACATCGGTCTTTCATCTGCAACACCAATTTCAGTCTCTCCATCCATTTAATCTCAGTCTTCATCATCTTTCCTTCATCTCGTTTCGATCAGATTTCTATACCATTCCATTATTTGCTTTTGCTAAATATTTGTTGGAAACTTATTGCTGCTGGTTGCTCTAAAAAAAATCGGGAAAATTCTATTTTTGGATATTATCTGTACTAAGAGTAATTGTTTGCTAAACATATAGATTGCTGGAAATTCTTGATTGAAATTTCTAGGCAACTTCAGGTTGCTGAGAATATTTTGTGGCCAAAAAAAATCATTTGCTAAAAGTATGAAAAAAAAAAGAGGCCAAATAAAAAGAAAGAGAAGAGTATGGCCAAAAAAAAAGGAGAGAGGCCAAATATAAAAAAAAATAGAAAAAAAAACAGAGCCGAGAATATAAACTTGTTTATTATTTTGAGAGTTAACTCTTGAACTCTGGTATTTTTATTTTTTACCATTATTAGCTCTTGATTAGTAATAGTGATTTTCTTAAGAACACTATAAAATACTAGTTTGAGTAGTAAAAGGTAAGAGAGATACATTATTAAAAAAAAGAGCTAATTTTAAGTGTGATACATGAGTGAATTAACATCCTTTGAGTGAAACATATGAGTAGAGTGTGTGAGATTTTTTTTCTTTGTTTTCTTTATATTTTTCAGGATGCCTGGAAGTAAAGGAGGAAATGGAGAAACTGAAGGTGAAGGTGAACATGGTCCAATAGACATGAAATTCTTGTGGGATTCTTTGAAAGCTGAATTAGCTAACATCAACAACAAAAGGCTAGATAGTGTTGAATCTGCTACTAAGAGAAAGAAGGTACAAAGAAAGCTTGAACCAGACTTAAAGATCATGAGTCAAATATAGAGAAGTCTACTTCAAAAGGCAAGAATTCTTCTAGGCATGATAATGACCCAGGAGGACTCAAATTAAAGATTCCGCCTTTCCATGGGAATGATGATCCAGATGCATACTTGGAATGGGAAAGAAGAGTAGAACATGTGTTCGAATGCCACAACTACTCTGAAGAAAAGAAAATAAAGTTGGCGACAGTAGAATTCACTAAATATGCAAGTATTTGGTGGGACCAATTACAAGCTAGTAGACGAAGATATGGAGAACACCCAGTGAGTTCATGGTATAAGAAGAAAGCTATCATGAGAAAGAGGTATATCCCTAGCTATTACTATGATGATTTACATATTAAATTACAAAGAATAGAGCAGGGAACTCAAAGTGTTGATGAATTCTACAAAGAATTGGAAGTAACTTTGATTCGAGCAAACATAGTAGAAGATCCTGAACAAACCATGGCATAATTTCTTATTCGTTTGAGGCCAGAAATTCGAGATAGGGTAGAATTAGAGCATTACACAGACATAGAAGAGCTTTTGCACAAGGCCATTCTTGTGGAGAAGCAACTAAAAGCCAAAAAATCCTTCTACTCCACTTTTTCTTGGAAGGAATTTAAATCTATTAATAAATGGAAAGATAGGAAACCAAAAGACTTCAAGTCTTTCTCATGACTGAAGGAGGAAAGCAAGCTGAAGTTGAAGTTGAAGCTGAAAGTGAAAATGAAGAGAAATCATCAGATGAATCTTTGGAAAATGGATATTATAAGCCATTACGTGAAGGGAATTTCCTTGTCAACAGAAGAGCTCTTAGTATTCAACCTTAAATAGAGCAAGATAATGAACAAAGAGAGCAACTTTTCCATTCAAGATGTCTGATCAAAGACAAATTATGTTGCTTTGTTATTGATGGCGGTAGCGGCACCAATGTTACTAGTACTCTACTTGTCGAGAAATTGAATTTGTCTACCTTGAAGCATCCTAATCTCCATAATCTCATGTGGATGAATGATAGTGGTAGCTGCAGAGTTTCCAAACAGGTTCGAATTCCCTTTTCAATAGGAAAATATCATGATGAAGTTTTATGTAATGTAGCTCCGATGTTTTTAGGACAATGGAAGGCCATGGCAATATGATAGACGAGTACTCCATGATGGGTTCACTATTTTCTACTCCTTCAAGTATAAAGGCAGAAAAGTGACATTAACTCCTCTTACTCCTCTAGAAGCATATGAGAATCAAGTGAGAATTCAAAGAGATTACAAAATGAGAGAGTTACAAAAGAAAGATGAGAATACAAAAGAAAAAAGTGAGAGTGAAAAATCAGAAAAATTGCAGAAAATTGAAAAGAGAAGAAAAAGTGAGAAAGAGAAGAAAAAGAGAAAAGAGAGTGATAAAGAAAGTGAGGAAAATAACAAAGTGAGTTTGTTGATAGAAAAATGAGAGATAAAAAGAGCATTAATGGGGAGGCAAGAAGTCTTTGTGCTTATGTACAAGGACATATACTTATCTACTAACCAATTTGATTGTTCCTTACATTCTAGTGTTGTTACTCTTTTGCAAGAATTTGATGATCTCTTTCCGGAAGAAATACCCGATGGTCTACCTCCCATAAGAGGCATAGAACATAGCATTGATTTTATACCCAGAGCTTCCATCCCCAACTGTCCAGCATACTGTGCGAATCCAGAAGAAACAAAAGAAATTCAACGCCAAGTTGAGGAGCTTATTCGAAAAGGATTTGTAAAGGAAAGCTTGAGCCCATGCGTGGTACTGGTGATATTAGTGCCAAAGAAGGATGAGAAGTGAAGAATGTGCGTTGATTGTAGAGCCATCAACAAAATAACAATAAAGTATTGCTATCCTATCCCCAGGCTAGATGATATGTTAGATGAGTTGTATGGTGCATCATTCTTTTCTAAAATTGATCTTAGGAGTGGATATCATTAGATTAGAATGAAAGAAGGTGATGAGTGGAAAACAGCTTTTAAAAAAAAATTTGGACTTTATGAGTGGTTAGTTATGCCTTTTGGATTAACTAATGCACCTAGCACCTTTATGAGTCTAATAAACCATGTTTTTCGTTCCTTCATAGGAAAATTTATAGTGGTTTACTTTGATGACATCTTAGTGTATAGCAAGAGTCTAGATGAACATATTTTGCATTTGCGTGAAGTTTTCATTATCTTGAGGGAAAATAGACTTTTTTGCAAATTTGGAAAAATGTTCTTTTTGCTTGGATTTGGTAGTTTTTCTTGGCTTTGTTGTAGGAGTACAGGGAATCTGAGTGGATGAAGAGAAGATAAAAGCGATCAGAGATTGGCCAACCCCAAAGAATGCAAATGAAGTCCGAAGTCTCCATGGTTTGGCTAGTTTTTATAGGAGGTTTGTTAAGGATTTCTCATCCATAGCAGCACCTTTAAATGACTTAGTCAAAAAGAATGTGACATTTAAATGAGGTGAAGTTCATGATAGAGCATTTAATGCTTTGAAACATAAACTCATAAATGCACCACTCTTAGTACTACCTGATTTTAGTAAATTCTTTGAAATTAAGTGTGATGCATCCGGGGTAGGAATTGGGGTTGTTTTTATGCAAGATAAGCGTCTTATAGCTTATTTTAGTGAAAAGCTTAGTGGATCAACTTTAAATTACTCTACATATGAAAAGGAACTCTATGTATTAAAAAGAGCTTTAGAAACATGACAATATTATCTTTGGCCAAAAGAGTTCATCATACATTCTGATCATGAGAGTTTAAAGTACTTAAAGTCACAAGGTAAGTTGAACAAGAAGCATGCTCGATGGATGGAATTCATTGATATCTTCCCATATATTCTTAAGCATAAGCAAGGCAAGGAAAACATTGTGGCTGATGCATTATCACGCAGGTATTCTCTTCTTACTTCTTTACATGCTAAAGTGCTTGGTTTTTAGTTGATTAAGGGATTGTATGATAATGATACAGATTTTTCAGAAACTTAGAAATTATGTGAAAAGCATGGATTTCAAGACTTTTACAAATTTGATGAGTTTCTTTTCAAGAAAGATAAACTTTGCATTTCTCATTGTTCTTTACGTGAATTGCTTGTTAAAGAAACTCATGGTGGTGGTTTAATGGGGCATTTAGGAATTCATAAAACTTTAGAACTTTTGCATGAACACTTTTATTGGCCTTCCATGAGGCGTGATGTTACTCAAGTGTGTGATAGATGTATTACTTGCAAACATGCAAAATCTAGAGTTAATGCTCATGATTTGTATACCCCACTACCGGTTCCCCAACACCCTTGGATTGATATTTCTATGGATTTTTTGTTGGGATTGCCACGTTCTCAAAGTGATAAAGATAGTGTTTTTGTGGTTGTTGATAGATTTAACAAGATGGCACACTTTATTACTTGTTCTAAAACTAACGATGTTGTTCACATTGTTGATCTATTCTTCAAAGAGATTGTTAGATTGCATGGGATTTCTAGGACTATTGTGAGTGATAGAGATGTTAAGTTCCTAAGTCATTTTTGGCGAATATTGTGGAATAAATTAGGGATTAAATTATTATTTTCCAGTACTGCACATCCACAGACTACTAGACAAACTGAGGTAGTAAATAGAACACTCATTACTTTGTTGCGTATAGTTATTCAAAAGAACTTAAAGAATTGGGAAAGTTGTTTACCTCATATAGAATTTGCATATAATAGGGCTGTGCATTCAACTACATCTTATTCTCCCTTTGAAATTGTATATAGATTTAATCCAATGACGCCTCTTGATATCTACCTTTGCCATGTAATGAGAAAGTTAATCTTGATGGCAAAAAAATTGCTAAGTTTGTGCGGGAGTTACATGTAAAAGTTCAAGCTAACATTGAACTGAAAAATGAACAGTATGCCAAACAAGCCAATAAGGGCCATAGAAGAGTTGTATTTGAACCTAGTGATTGGGTTTGGGTACACCTGAGGAAAGAAAGGTTTCCTGAGCAAAGGAAATCAAAGTTGTAGCCACGTGGAGATGGACATTTTCAAGTGTTCAAGAGAATCAATGATAAAGCTTACTGACTTGATTTGCCAAGCTCCAAAAGATCCACTTCATACAATAGAAGGCCCATTAACTAGAGGCAGACCAGAGCCATAAAAGCAGCTCTACAAGGCTTGATTAAAAATTTACAAAATAATGAGCCCAGGATATTTGAAGAAGAAGTGTCTAAGCATGAGATCCAAAAGAGAATTATAATTCTTGTTCAAGCCCATGATCCAAGAGGAGCCTAGATGGAAGGAGTGCCCCAGCCGCCTAGAATTAGTTTTAGGATAATATTAGATTTTATTTTAATTTTTAGGATTAATTTGAATTATTTTATTTATCTTATTCTTTTTGAATTTATTTGATTTATATTAGGATAAATAATTTGTAGATCCCTATTTGTATTCAAAAGGACTAATCATAGGCTTAGATTTAATTTAATTTAGTTAGATTAAGCTTATCTTTATCTAATTGAGTTAAGAGTCCTAATAGGAATTAGTATTTTACTTATCTATTTAAGACTATTTATTGTAAAGTTTTTTCTAGAGATCAATATTATTTAGAGTTTATTTAATTAGTGAGTTTTACTAGTTCTTTGTATTCTTTTGAGAATACACCCGACTTATCAAGAGAGTGATCCCCTCTTGTGTCGTCTTCTTATAGCTAGAGTTCTCTGAGACAGGTTCTCATTGGGTTCTAATTTGATCAACCCGTTTGAGTCAAATTTCCACATTGTTATCCTTTGTATTTTCTGGGTTCCTGAGACAGGTTCCTTGTGGGGCCCATATCACGTTGGCATTGTGAGGATTAGAAATAGGGTGAGGGTTTGAACGGCGGATCTTGCATCTCTGTAATTATGGGACATTTGCGTTTTCTAATTTCGTTTCCTTCCCACCCAATAACGTATCTCTTTCTCACGAAAAAAAAGAAAAAAAATCTAAGTAAAAAAAAAAAGATACAAATAAAATTCTGCTAGCCATGTCTCAATTCATAGTACCTTCAAAAGTATAAAATAAAAGAGAAAATAACACTATGTTTTACAAGTCACTAATCTAGTAACTAACCCCCAAACTTAACACCATTAACTAGATTTTTAAATTTTACTTTTTTTAAAAGGTAAACTTAAAATAGGAAAAAATCCTTTATTTTTATCTGTGATGTGAATTTGCCGCAAATCAACCTCTTGCCACATTCAGGGAAAAAAAGGGAAAAATTATATTAAAGAACCTATTAGAGCTAATACTTTATATGAAGAGCCATAAAAATTGTAATTACACTGAAGGGTCAAAATATTACAAAATGCATCAAATTGACTATTATAACCTTGTTTTAGCAAAAATAAAAATATTAAACTCAATGTGACAAAAAAAATTAATCAAAACCTCCCCTCTGGCCTCTCGCCTTCTAGTGCCTTCATCATTTCTTGACCTTACTTACCTCTTTGCATTGTTAACAACATTTGAAACACTAACATCCAATATCGAAACTCAAAATATTAAAAAGATAATTTTGCAAACAGATGCTTAACTTTGCCTTTTCTAATGTCTATGATTAATTGAAACACCATCGTAGGTTTTGGGCCATCAGTTGAAGTTTTGTCGTGTATATTTACTACTTTTTTACGGTCTATGATATTAGAGTTTTATTTTTAAATCTTGAAATGCCAGTAGATTAATGGATTAATGTGCAGGCGAAGCCTTCTCTTACTTTGTGAAATAGACACAAGTACCCCGAGAAGTTCTTAAAACTTGATGGTGACTAAAGATTGTTGTCTTATATATATATTTTTTATATTTGATTTTATATGTTCTTGATGGCCAAAAAAAACAAGATTCTATATGTTCTTGCATATCTTTCCATAAATTATTCAACATCGTGAATTAGGTTACAATTGTGGTAAATTTAAATGAGTTTGATGGTAGAAGACCGGAAGAGGTTGGTTTTAAAAAAAACAAGAAAAATTCTAAAATATTGATGTTTATGAAGGGTAATTTGGTATTTTTGAATTGAAACTTTAGTCTTTGGTCCTTTAGTTTAATTATAATTTTTACCATCCTTCATAATAAATATTGGTTCCTACACGTACTTTAGCATAATTTTCCCCAAAAAATAAAATTGCTTCCAGAAGAATATCAGCGCCTTATTTGGATCTGTATATGGATTATCCAAAATCAATCCAACCATTATATAAAGTTTTACATCAATGGCACTTAGGTCTAGTTTAATACTAAAGCATAATTTTAGACTTAATAATAAAGTTTTTTTATACTCATTTTTAAAATTTTACATTAATGTTACAGCTTCATTCTCCACTTACCTCCAACCCAATGGTCCTTGTTAGTCTCTACTCCTCCACAGCACTTAGCTCTCTCCTATGTGCCATCTCGCGCGGGAAGAATTTTTTTTCGGCTTGATCCACGATAAACTCACAGTAAAAATAAGGTTTTTCTCATATTTTAATTAAGTTTAATTTTTTTAGTTTTAAATTTGAAAAACTACGTAACGGTGTAAAGCTGAGAGTCATCAATGACTAGATTAGTGAGTTGGAAAAAAAATGTACACATTCAAAATATGATGGGAGAATATGGTAAATATATATGGGCAACCTTAGTTTTCTCAAAAAATAAATCCTTTAGCCTTCATCGACAGGAAAAAAAATCCTTTATGCTAACAATTCTGAATCATTTATAATTTTTAATTGAGAATATTATTTTTTTTTTTTTAAAATCCGTGAGGATTATCATTATGAGGGAATGTGTCATATTCAAACTCAGATTTTAAATATTCGAACTCAAACATAAAGATTAAATATGGATAATTAGTTCTTTATTTAGGAATGTGATTTCAAGATTTAAAAAGATTTTTTTTACAATAAGATTTAAAAAGATATTTGACTGTATTCAAAATTATTTAAGAATATTTAAAACCTATAATAAGATTTTAAATTTTTTAATTATATTTTTTAATTTTTTTAAGTTTCATAACAAAATAAATAGATAGGATTATGGACTGATAATACGTTTCAACAACATATGCCTGAAACATTAAAATATTGTTATAAAACTATTTCGGAATTATCCTTTCGACTCATCAAAGTTTTTTCTGTAGTCATTAATGATTACAACTTTATATCTCCCAATTTCACATGGCTCTAGCGTTTATTTAACTTTTTAGGCAGAAATTTCTTTTTTTTTCTATCATTAAATACGAAATTATGAATTAAAAAACATGAAAAATAGAAAAAAAAATCATGTGATAATTGTTTAGGTCTTTTCTTAGTAATTTCTTATTTAACACAAAAATAATATACAAAAAGCTCTAAAATATATATATATATATATATTAATTCGTAGTAAGATATATCTTAACTGATATGGGGGTGCTTCGAATTTAAATAAATTTGAAACCCATTTCAAAACTGATCTAAATAATAAATATATTTGAATTTAATTTTAACTTTTATAATCCTATTTACATATTACATAATCTTAAAACAGGTATTTATCCTGAATTTTAAAATATATTAATTGTAACATAAAATCTTTTAAATGGCCCATCAATATATCATTATAAAATCTACCTAAGAAGCTGACTTATTTAAAAGTTATAAACAGTGTCACTTAATTTTCAAGCTCGTGAAAATCACGTCCGGTCTTTGAAAGTTCAGAATGACTTCTTCTTCAAAGCAATCAAAGTTAGTGAGTCCTCTATCAAAGGAATCGACATATGTGGAATTGAAGGATCTGATCCCCTTACGTCCATGGAACAATCCACCTCGACCTCTCAGTCAAATACAAGAATGGCAATATGTGAAGGTTAAAGGGGAAATTTATGAAAATGGAAAGAGAGTTTTCTGGCAATCTAAAAGAATAAAAAAAGAAGATCCAGAATATGTGATTCCCTATGAATCATTTTTTGACTTTTGTCACAATTTCTTCATCAAATCTATCAGGTTGCTGGTTGACAAGCTTCTTGGAGAGATATGTGGTTTGCCAAAGCCCGAGTATAATTGAAATATTTGTAGTTTTTTTTTTATTTTATAAATATTTTTTTAATTATATTATTGTCGGTTCCCTAAATTTTATGACTTTGCTCTGTACTTTAATACTAACCCTCGGGAGTTGTTTTGAATTTGTGGTACGAAATTTGTTTGAAATTATCAAGTGATTTTCTTTTCGTGTTTCATTGGTTCGATAGAATTTTGATATTTCTTAAGATGCATTTGATCACTTGACTTGAACATGTATAAGTTTAAGTTTTAGGCTTTGTGTGAAATGGGGAGAAAATAGGGGAAGATGAATACTAAGAGAAAAAATAAGATACCTATAATTTTCTTCTTTCCATGTTTTCCATAGGGACTTTACTCTTTGGATGAGAGAAAAATAGGAGGGAGAGAAAAATAGGAACTTAGACACCACATTATCTAGATTTATCTTTATTTTCCTTCTTAGTATTCTTCTATTTCTATTTTCCTCTCATTCCAAACAAAACATTGGTCTTATATGCGATGTGAAAATACCATGTCAAATAGTAATAAAAAATGGAAAAATAATAGAAAAAGAAAAAAACAATAGAAGAATATAAAAAAAAAAGGAGAAAAAGAAAATCAGAAATGAAAAATAAGAAATAAATATATTTTTGTATATATCAAGCATCTTAATTTTTGTGCATAAGTTTTGAGTGTTGCGTATTAATTATTTTTCTAGTGTGTGAAGGGTCAAGTATGATATAATATAATATGAGCAGATATAATATGTTGAGATTTTCTAAGGAATTTCGTATTATCCTCTATCTTGTTCAGTGGAATAAATTTGATCCACAATATATGTGATGAGCTATGTTGGTTGGAACTACATAAAAATTTGCACTTTTCACATTCGAGCATGGTGGAAAACCAGGTCTTCCTTGGATCTCATGAAAGGAGACCAGCCTTCGATTCTCTATTCTCTTTTTTCTTTTTGATAGAATTCTCTATTCTCTTTATTCACTATGTCTTCATATATTTTGACTCTTTTTTTTTTTTACCCAATCAAAACACTCAGCATCTCATAGCCGTATTGAATTAGTAAAATCATAGTGATATATATTTGACTCTTCTTGTAACATAAAATACTTCCACTTATATCTTTTTATTCAAAGAATGTTCAAAAATATTAAAATAAAAAAGTTACGCATATTGTTTAGAATTTTATTCTCATTATCATCTCTTAGCAACCCTAATTTTTCATAATCAGGTAACAAAAAATTTCTAATTTTCACAAAATGAAATTTGAAGTAAAAAAAATAGAATTTAATAAATAATTACTTAAAGTTATTATAAAGATTTGTCGTTAATTTTGTAAAACCATTTTGGAGAAAATTCCGATTAAGCAAGCAGGCGGTATGAAAAACCTCAGACAACTAAAATAAGCAACTATCAACTTTTACTCAAACAAATGCAAGGTTCCACGGTCCTTTATAACAATTTTCTCCAATGTAAAAATTGCTAAAGACCATAACGATAACATAATCATAACTAAACAGATGGGCTAATTTTTCAAGCTAGAAAAGGGGAAATTTATTGGCAAATGCTGGGATCCAAGGTCCCAGCAATACAGTTTGAATGATATATGTCATATGGTAAGGATTTATATACAAATTGAAAGGTAAAATGGCAAGAATGGCTTATGGAATTGATTCACATAGATATATATGTATACAAAGGAACTGAAAAATGAACATAATTCATCACTACATAAGGACAATTTGTCACAGGATTTTGACTAGAGCCAAAATGATGCAATTGTCTGGGTGGAGGATAATTATAGCGTGGTAACTTTTCCTATATTTAGTGGGAGGAATTTGGGGGAAGGAGAAGGAAAATTAAAATTTTCCCTTACTTTGATCAATAAGTAGGAGGGAAAGAAAGGAAAAACTGAGATTTTTCTTCGTTTTGTTCAATAATTAAAGGGAAGGACCCCTCCTACCCTTTCCCTCTAAAAGTGGGGGAATTTAGAAAAAAAATGAACAAATTTTTCATCTTCCCTCTCCTTTAATATACCCAAACAAAGAAAAATTAAAATTCCTCCCATTCTCTCCCATTTCCTCTCCTTTCCTCTCACCATTAAGATTCTTCTCCTTCTCTTCCCTCTCTTCTATTAAAATTTTTTCCCAATGAACCAAACATAGTTGGTTGGCTGTACTTAGATTTTAGATTATATTTGGTGTGGCTGATTTTATTTGCAGAGGTGATATCAGTCCTTTAGCAGCCATCTCTGAATGGTCCTTCTAAAGTGCACAGCGATCTTAAGCACAGTTTGTTTAAATTAATAATATCAATTTTAAAAAAAAATCAACACAAATAAAGTTCAAATCTATCTATTATATATATATATATATATTAAAAAGTATATGTTGAAAGTATGATGTATCACAATTTTTTGTCTCTACAGACTATAAAAAATATCTAATCCACATATTTCAAATAATATTTATTTACTTTTATATATATATTTTTTAGATTTTGATATAATTATATGAAAAAAAAAGTGCACTATATGTATAACAATATCTTTGTGGATACACTGCTCAATTATTTTTATGCATAATATATAATTTTCGAATATCATGCATGATTTCTTTCAATTTAATTTGAATTTTGAAAATATGACAATCATCATTTAAATTTATTATACGAAATTGACTGCAATTTTAAATTGATTTTTGTTTGAAGCGCCCCGGTTTAGCATATTCTTCTCTTTGACCCATTGTATTCTTTGTTCCGATTAAAATTAATATTTTTAATAAATTTTACACTAATTATAATTATTTCAATTTATAATTATAATTGACTCTTTCCATTTCATAAGAAAGTGATCATTGATATAGATATCAAACAATAAAATGCTTTTTTTTTACAAAATAAAATGCTTTTTATTTATACATTAAAGAAAAGTAGTCATCCTGATATCATATCCAGAATAAGATCAAATTTAATATTAGGGAGGACAAAAGTCACTCATAATATGATGCTGAATCTAATAAAACATCCATAATGTATGTGCTCACCAAAAAAAAAATCTACAATCTATAATTATGTGATTTCTTTATTTTTTTGGAAAATAATTAATTGTTATATTTTCCTCAACAAAAGATTTGTCAAGCACGTGCTTGTTTGTTATGTAGAAATGCAGAATGCATCATTGTTACAATTCCAGTAATCATAATTCAAAGGAGAAATTACTTGAAATATTTTAAATTTAATTTTTAAAAATTAGTTACACTTTTAAAAGAATTTATTATAATTCCAAGTGTAATATAAAAGGTTTATCCCCATACAGATATCAATGTTTGCAACTGATCTTTTTAATCGGAAATTTTTTGCAATTCAAAGTGTTGATTTAATATCATTTGTTTTTAGTCCCCCTGTTTGCATTCGTCCAATCAAATAAATAACCGAGGGGAAACGGAAGGGTGCGTGTCGTGTGAGATCTCTTAATTTAAATTTCAACGGCTAGAATTGTTAATTATGCAATCCATTCACTGAAGCGGTCTGAAATTTGCCCGTTAAACTCTCTTCGGCCGCAATCGGCACCTTTTAAAATCGGTTACTTTGATGGGAGTCAGACCTTAAACATATCACTCCAATTCAAAATTTAGCTGCGAGTTTCCTCTGTAGATATCTCAGGAGGAGACTCTAGGCGGTGGTCTTCCTCGCCTTGTTGCGCAATCGCTCACATTTTTGAGCCGTAATAGGCAGTACCTCGCTCGCTGGCACCACCTTAATTACGCCGTTCCTCTCCTTTCATCCGCTCCCTGCACTTCTCTAGCTAGTTTAATGGAATCTTCCACCGAAGGGTTGGTTGACTCATCCAAGACTGAAGTAAAGAAGATGCAGGTGAAGGCACGCCATATTGTCTCTCGAAACAAACGCTAATATCAGGTCAGTCGTCAATGAATTTAGACCAGATCTGATCATATCTATCTATATTAAATATACTGTTTTTTCTAAGATCCTCTGGTTTTCTTATTTTGCGTTGAATCCCATACGTTTTACATCATGATTATGACATCAGTTTGGGGCTCTTCGTGGCTTTTCAATCTTAGACTGATCATATGCATGTGTTGCATCATTAAGGAATATTTGCTACGCTTTATTATCATCCTCTTGCCCTGTTGCCTCAATTCATATCCTCTACTAGTTCTCTGGTTGGGTATATTTATTGTTTCTAAATTCTGATTATTCAGTCCTAAATTTCGATCAATCTCATTTTTGCTGTTAGCTTTGGCCTGCTTCTTTTTTGTTTTGATTATGAATACAATGCAAAAGTGTCAGATGGCTATCTTGTATCTTCCATACGTCACTTTTGGCTTCCTTACAATAATTATTAAAATAGTAAACTAATACCCGTGAAATTTCTTTGATGAAATGTACCTTGACTGCCTACTCTAGTTAAATATACGAGATTTTATTCTCAGTCTTGTCAGTATTAGTATTGTTGACTTTTAATCAAATAGTTTACACAGTTTGTCAAAACGTAGACATGCTAATTCTTTCCGGCACATGCATGGATATGACTCATGCTTAAGAAAAGCATCTCATGTCTAAATTTAGAGTTATATACAAACTAGATACACAAAAATATTAGCAGCCGAGCGCCTGTGCACATTCAGTTTTACTGAGACTAATTTCAACCTGATAACAATTGAGCTTTCCTTTTTATTCATAACTAGGCAGAATTTGTTGATTTTCCCTATGGTGTAAGTGGCATGGCAGAGATAGTTGCACTCTGTTTAGTTATTGAAAATTGGAGGTTTTTTCTTTGGTACTAAATCACTTCCTTCAATATGTCTGTATATATGACACTTTATAGGATACCAACAAACAACATTCTATGGGAATCCATTGGGTTCTATTCGGAATGAAATATACCACAAATTGTAATGGATTGATTTATTGATTTCTTTTCCCACCTTTTCTTAGTCTGTAACTTGTATAACTATGAGACCAAGTTTTGAGGAATGACTAAGATGTGAGATATTGTTTTTAATTCGGATATATCACTTATTCTTCAATCTTCATTCCAGGAGTAAGAGTTTGACTTCGATCTGGCATACATTTACTCTTTTCGAGGGTTAATGCCCTTGTGTCACTAATGCATGGCAATGAGTTCATACACGAAGAGAACTGGGCAGGGATTGCTATGGATAAGGAGATATACAAAGATATGGTTTCTCCCCTTCTGCACTATAAGGCTTCTCTGGACAAAATATGGGAAAAAAATTGTCAAAAAATAAAGTATTCTATAAGGATTCATTTGAGCGTCTTATATCTTCATCAGGTATTTTTCATATTCTTTGTTGTCTTCTTTAGGTGCTCCAAACTGAAACAAATAAATTCCCCCTGTAGAAGCTTCATCTGATATAAGTTTTTGCTCCACCTATTTGTAGCATTTCTTCGTTGCCACTAATGATATATCTAGTTAAGCATGCATAATTTTATTTTACAGTTATACTATTAGCTTTTGAAATACTTAAGCTAGGCACTTTTTCTCACTGCTTTTATTTTTCTTCTTTATTGTTATACCAATTTGTCATCCCTTCTCAGTAATCTGGAGATCAGGTAGCTTGATTACCAATCTTTATGTGTTAAGCCAATTTACTCCCGAGTATAGTCCATCCTGAGCACATGAAGCAGGATAACCATAACTTTATGAGATTTTAGTTACTGAAAAGTTACTAAGGTGGATCTTGTTTAGATTCGTTCCGATACACAGATTCCTCATGCGATGCAAGTGTAGAGTATACTTGAATCTACGCAAGTAGACTTAAGATATGATTATTTTAGAATTTTGAGAAAGAAGAGAGAAGTTTTAAAAAGTATTCATTTTATTTCACAAAGAGAGACTTATGGATTTCTTCGTCTGCTTCATACTTACAAACTGAGCTCCTTTTATAGAGTAGGAGCATCTTTCTTACATGATAAAAGACAAATCCTAATGGCAAATAAGTGGTAGACAGCTTTCCACCTTTGTCAAACTACTTTACAATAGTAAAGATAACTTTCAACATGATGAAAGACTTAAAGTAATAATAACAAACTACTTTTTTTTTTCAGTATACATGATAATAATATAAAGTTTGTTGTTACAACTTGACATAATTCAAAAGTTCTTGTAGATAGGTTCATGGCTGGACTAGCAGTTTATGATATCTCGTTGGGCTCTTTTTTGCTTTTTCTTGGCAACTTTATGTCGGACTTTATCCAATTCTGCATCAATGTCAAAATTATCAGGAGGTGCTGGATGAGCAGATATTTGTGTAAGGAAATTTTGTAGAAACTGTGAGTCGATCTCATAGGGATCATGTGATTCTTGGAAATATTTATTCGGATCTTCTGATAGTTCTGTGATAGATAAGTCTTGACTGGATGAGGGTTGGTCAGTCATTGTTTTAAGATTGAGTTCAGGCCATTCACATGAGATGGCTTGGCATGTGGTGAACATTTATTCTGGTATGAAGAATTCTCCAGGTAAAAGTTCAATGTAAGGAGGTAGTCCAGTGATGAGTTTGAATTGGAGTAAAGAGATTACCTTGATGATCAGCTTCATAAGGGAGATGAATAATAAAGAAAGAATAACTCATTTGTTTCCATAAAGGAATACTCCAGATATTATTTTCCTCTATTATGTTATAAAGATGTCCTCACCAAACCGATAAAGGTGTATACCAGCTGAGAAAGGTGGCTAGGTCAAAAGAAGTGTTTTGCTTATCAGTCAGATACTAATAAGCTTGTCTAGGTGGATGCCAACAGAGTATAAAGAGACCAAAGATACCACAAGTTCTGTAGAAATAGGGCCTCTGATGAAAGGAATGACCAGATATGAGAGTAAAGGGTCAAAGTATTCTAGCTTTGGTGAGATGTTTGTGGTTTGAAGAAAAAGGTGGTGATAATAAAAAAGATTTTACCTGGCAAGATGATTAACTTCAGGAACAGTAGTTGGATTATGTCTTGGGGGAAAGATAAGTTTGAGACTAAGGTGAGTTTTAGGCATGGTTGATGAGATAGTAAGGATGAAAAGAGGTGATGATTGGATGGTAGCTACTTGAATGTTTTTTGAGATGGTCTAGAAAGAAGATCTGCAAGAATATTGTGCTTTCCCTTAATATGTTTCACCATGAATTTACAACAAGAGAACCAATCTTTTTAGCGAATCAATTGTTTTTCTGGAAGTAAGTTCTTCTTCTAATCCAATATGGCTTGAAAAGATGTATTGTCCATTTCCACAATGAAGTGACTAAAGTTGAGATAAAAGCTGAATTTCTCTTTTCCCTTTTGATAGCGAGAATCTCTTTATAGATATCGTGATAATGTTTTTCAGCTTCTTTGAATTGAACACTGGCATGTGCACAATAATGCTGCTTTCCTTTATCTTCTTTGTTAAGAATAGCGCTCTTCACTAGCATCGGTCTGTAAGATAAGATTTCCTTTGTTGGGAATCTTCAAAGGAGGTGAATGCTGAGTTTGCTTTTTCAGACCATAGTGGAGGAAAATAATCTCTGGAGTATTCCTTTACGGAAACAAAATGGTTATTCTTTTTTTATTATTCATCGCCCTTATGAAGCTGATCATCAAGGCAATCTCTTCACTCCATTTCAAACTTATTATTGGACTATCTCCTTACATTGGCCCTTTCAAGAAAAACAAGTGATAACAGAATTAAGGGATTTTCTTTTAAACCTTAATAATTTTACAGGAAACATAACAAATCAGTCATACATATCCTTTAGACCTTTGCTTAGAGAATTCTTTATACCAGAAGAAATGTTCACCACATGCCAAGCCATCTATCCCATATGAATGGCCTGAACTCACTCTTGGAACAATGACTGACCAACCTTCATCCATTCAAGATTTACCTATCATAGAAACTATCAGAAGATCTGAATCAATATTTACTTACACAAACATCTACTCAAAAGATTTACCTACCAAGAATCATAGGATCCCTATGAGATCAACCCGCAGTTTCTACAGGATTTCCTTACATAAACATCTACTCATCAAGCACCTCCTGATGATTTTGACATTGACGTAGAACTAGATAAAGTACGTAAACCTACCAAGAAAAAGCAAAAAAGAGCCCAAGGAGATATCATGAACTGCTCGTCCAGCCATGAACCTATCTACAAGAACTTTTGAATTTTGTCAAGTTGTATCGAGAAACTCTATATTATTATCATGTGTGTTGAAAAAAGAAAAGTAGTTTGTCATTATTACTTTAAGTCTTTCATCGTGTTGAAGTTATCTTTACTTTTATAAAATAGTTTGACAAAGGTGGAAAGCTGTCTACCACTTGTTTGCCATTAGGATTTGTCTTTTATCATGTAAGATGTTCCTACTCTATAAAAGGAGCTCAGTTTGTAAGTATGAGGCAGACGGAGAAATCCATAAGCCTCTCTTTGTGAAATAGAATGAATACTTCTTAAAACTTCTCCCTTCACTCCTCTTTCTCGAAATTCTAAAATAATCATATCTTAAGTCTATTTGCTTAGATTCAAGTATGCTTTAACACTTGCCCCTCATGAGAAACCTGTGTATCAGAACGAATCTAAATAAGATTCACCTCAATAACTTTTCAGTAACTAGAATTTCAGAAAGTTATGGTTATCCTGCTTTATGTGTTAATCCTAAGATGTCCCTTGAAATAGAATGAATACTTCTTAAAACTTCTCCCTTCTCTCTTCTTTCTCGAAATTCTAAAATAATCATATCTTAAGTCTATTTGCTTAGATTCAAGTATGCTTTAACACTTGCCCCTTATGAGGAACCTGTGTATCAGAACGAATCTGAATAAGATTCACCTCAATAACTTTTCAGTAACTAGAATTTCAGAAAGTTATGGTTATCCTGCTTTATGTGTTAATCCTAAGATGTCCCTTGAGTCCTTCATACCTAGGAAGGGATGTTTATGAGTAAATTGGCTTAACACATAAAGATTGGTGATCAAGCTGCCTGATTTTCAGGTTATTGAGAAGGGATGACAGAAATTTGGTATGATTAGAGAAACTCATGAGTGAAATTTCAGAACCTGTTAGATTATCTTCAGCTTGTTAGATTATCTTCAACCTTTTCCTTAGAAACTCTACCACCTTTTGTAAAAAGAACCTAAGCCAGTAAAATTGACAACCTTGTAGACATTATCCATATTCTAGAAAATGTTTTGATAGACAATTCTGACTTCCTTTGTTAAGTTCTTCTGAACTTCCTTTGTTAAGTTCTTATGCTATCTTTTTTCAAGGTCGAGAGTATGCCAAATCTTTCCAACAACGTATTCGAAGGATTGTCTGGAATAGTGTGGATTTGGCATACATTGTCAGAAAGATTTGGCATACTCTCAGTCTTGAGAAATCTGGTTACTGAGAAGGGACGATAGAGTGTGAATATCTGTAACCAGTATAGATGGTATAAGCACTATAGTAGCCTAAAACTAGAGTAGCTATTAAACCCAAATCAGAATCAACCACTTAATCAGGATCCTGCAAGTATACAGAGTTAATCGCAATAATAAAAAGCCTCCGGAGCATTTCAGAGGTCGAACCCAAGGAAGATAGTAAATTTATCAATCCAAACTTTTAATCTCAAGCAAGTGATAATTCAAATTAAAAAGGAAAGAAATAGGAACAAAGTAAAGTCTGAGTTTTGATTCAGTTCTAGAAGCATCAAGGGATCAGGATTCACCTTATGAGATAGCTAGATTTTATTTCTTAGTTAGACTCTGCATAATTATAGTGACTGTTGTTTCTAAGGCTTCCTAATTACCTTTTGGTCAATTAATCCTTATTTAATTAGGATTGAATTCAGTTCTAGAAGCATCAAGAGATTAGGATTCACCTTATGAGATAGCTAGATTTTATTTCTTAGTTAGACTCTGCATAATTATAGTGACTGTTATTTCTAAGGCGTCCTAATTACCTCTCGGTCAATTAATCCTTATTTAATTAGGATTGAATTCGCTCTCGCACAACTAATTCCTAATTAAACCTTGAAAACTACAACGTATATCACCATGAATTCCTAATTCTATCTTTAGATTAGTTATTCATGTTTTTCTCTTTAGATCTAGGTTCACTCTTCACATTTTAGTCCATCAAGTTCACCCATTAATTAGTTATATGATGATCAAGTATAAAATCTACATGAACGAACAAAAGACATAAATATAATAAAAAGATAAATTAATTATAACTTGAAAAACAAATCCACAGAGTCTTAACTAGAGAAACAAATCCAATATTTCCTAGTCAGACTATATCCCTACCCTAACTGGAAAATTTAGTTACTCATAGAATTATTAGATATTAAATCAAAACTAAAATCCCAAACCATGATAAAAATAACAAGAAGGAAGAGTTTATAAAGAGAAATGTAATCTTGCTTCAATACTTCTCAAATCTCCTTGCTCTCTCTCTCTCTATAGTTACTCCTAGATGCGTTTAAACCATGTTCTCTAGCCTCTGAGTGCATCTCTGAATATCCTCTTTATATATGAAAAATTTAGAAGCCCATAAAAGCCTAAAATATCACAAAAATGTGTCGAAAACAAGTTTTTATGGGCTTTTGTTGCTTGACCCGATGCAGCAACCTGATGCTGGGTGGCCATATATTCATACAATATGGTGTCGGGTGCTTCTGAAAGCCAGAAAATGAAGAAATTCACATTGACTCGGTGTCGGATGAGTTTGACTCGGTGTCGGGTGCTTCTTTGGTACGGATACTGCTTTGTTCAGCTTCAGAAAGTCACCAGCTCGTGTTGACACTTTGAATTCGATTTTCACCATGATAATGTTGGAATTTGGGAAAACTCAAACATAAATGTTGTAGATATGTCTTAGCCTTCCAAATCATCTTAAATCACCTCAATCGGAGTTTATATGTGAGAGTTATGATCAAAGGATGTTGAAATTTTTCAGCATGAACGATTTATAACGTTTTTGCTCCGAATACTTCCAAATGAGCCTATAACATCATGAAACACAAAAATATATCAAATTATGCTAAAATATATCAATGTAAACATATTTAGATGCAATTTGAAGCTTAAATGTAAGTATTTTACATGTATAAAATGGACATATCAAATCCCCCCACACTTAAACCTTTGCTTGTCTTCAAGCAAGACTAAAATTGTCCTGCTCTCACAAAGTTATTTTCTAGATTTATACTCACTCCTCTTTACTAGTGATAGTTCGTTATCAATATAAGCGAAAGGAGTACTCAACAAATTAAACATTAGGCTCAATAGCAACTCATTTATCATTCCCATTAGTCCATGAGAATTTAGTGTGTGTGTGTGTGTATACTTAGTACGTGACAAATGTAGACACCTAACTAAGCAAGAAGAAGAAAAATTATAACACTTATTTAAAAACTTAAAATACCTCAATCAATTGTTCATAAACCTCAACTCAACTCATGTGCAATGGATATCAACAAGGAATTATTTATTTAATTTCTCCACACTTTGTTCTTCAATTATTTTATCTGGGGATTTATTTGCTTTTCTTGGGTCGTTATGTGCTCTTTTGACGTGAAGATCTCACATTTGTGATACGTAAATCTAGTTCAAGCTACATAACCCGCTACACCAAGATACCTTTGGCATACTCATAACTCATATTGTACTGTTTTACACGAGGACAACATTTTTTGGTGAAACAACCCAGTTACTAAGCACAGCTCAAGCCAGCAGAGTGAATTTATATATTACCTTTTTTTACTTTTTCCTCTTTTTTTTTTCATTTAAACCTCGAATCATCTCTCCAACTAAATAATAAATTCATATACAATGATTGTAAATACCCGAGTTAAAAAATAAATGTATAATTCATCTTCCTACAAACTCAGTCACTTTTCCACACTTATCACATGTTAAGTTATAGTGCTGAATTTCATAGCCTCAAGACTCATGTTCTTGACTTGTGTAAATTAACTATCTTACCACATTAAGCACAACAATTAAGTATCATATGGTGATAGACATAACCACTAGCTCAGAAAAATAAGTAAAATAAATCTAAATAAAATCAATTAAGCACATAAGTTTGCAAAATAATTTCTAGTTTTAGCATATCAGCACAACTCTTAGGACAGATCAACTAAGAGCATCTAATAAGCTCCCTCACACTTAGATCCAATATTGTTCTCAATGTTGCAGGAATAAAATAAAAGATAAAGGAACTGAGACTCCCATGATTTACAGATGATACTTGAAATGTTTTTGGAGTCCCTTGTGTTTGTTCCAAATTTGTTTTCACCATAATCAATTCAGTCATGTAAAAAGCCTTGAGGGAGAGAGTTTGGGGTAATAAGAGTAAGAAAACAAAAATGGAACACAAAAACAGAAAATAAAAAAAAAATAATGTTGGGTTGCCTCCTAATAAGCTCTAAATTTAACATCGATAGCTAGACGGATTAGGAGATCATGAGATGGCATCCTTTAGAGGTTTTGATCTAAACCCTATAGATTTAGGAATCGGCTTTTTCCTCCACTTTAATTTCATTCTTCCTTTAGAGAGGCTCTTTTATGATAAAAGTGGCTACCAGCCAGTCCGTTCGGATTACACAAGTGCTATTTTTCTTTTGGGGACTAAGAGGTGCCACTTTTTGCCTAATCTTTGCTTCCTCTTTGGCAATCTTTTGAATTGAACCTTTATCAACATCTAAAGATCTAGGAGGAGATGCCAATTCTTGCTTTTGATAGTCCTGCCCTATAGCTATGCTGCAACAAGTTTCCTTAAAAGTGGGATTGTTAGGGGTGGCAAGATTAAATTCAGCTTTTTCATCCCCGACTCTAAAAGTCAATTTCCCTTTTGGCACATCAATTAAGGCACCCGCAGTAGATAGGAATGGTCTTCCTAGGATTAGAGAAACGTCTAGTTCATCCTCAGTATCCAATACCACAAAATCAGCAAGAATAATTAGCTTACCCACTTTGATGAGTACATCTTCCATAATTTCCATTGGGTATCTTACTGACCTGTCAGCTAGCAGTAGAGTCATACTCGTAGGTGTTAGATCTGTGACCTCAAATTTCTTGCACAAAGAGTAAGGCATCAAATTAATACCAGCCCCAAAATCGCATAAATAATTTTTAATTAATTGAGAACCAATAACACAGGGAACATAAAAACAATTAGCAACACTAATTTTTTCATAATCAGGTAAAAAACCCTTAATTTACACAAAATGAAATTTGAAATAAAAAATAGAATTCAATAAATAATTACTTAAAGTTCATGCAAATATTAAATTGATATACGATATTATCAGGATTTGTCGACAATTTTGTAGAACTGTTTGGGAGAAGATTCCAGTTAAGCAAGTGATATTTTGACACGTAAGCGCAGGCATATCAGAGGTATGAAAAACCTCAAAGAAAACTAAAATAAGCAACTATGGACTTCTACTCAAACAAATGCAAGGTACCCAAGATCCTTTACAACAATTTTCTCGGATATAAAAATTGCTAAAAATTATAATGATAACATAATCATAACTGAACAGATAGGCCAATTTTTTAGGCTAGAAAAGGGAAAAATTAATGGCAAATGCCCGGGATCCAAGGTCCCGACAATACAGTTTGAATGATGTATGTCATAGTAAGGATTTGCATACAAACTAAAAGGTGAAGAGGCAAGAATGGCTTGTGGAATTGATTCACATAGATAGTACAAAGGAACTGAAAAATGAACATAATTCATCACCACATAAGTACAATTTGTCATAGGAGTTTTACTAGAGCTAGAGAACATTATCTGGTTGAGAAGGTGGATTTGGTTCAGAAGGTGGATTCTAGGATGGTTGATCAGGAAAATGATGCAATTGTCTAGGTGGAGGATAATTACAGTGTGATGATTGTCATTAGGAAGTTGGTTGGCTAGATTTGGATTTTAGATTACATTTGGCTTGACTGATCTGATGTGGAGAGGTGATATATGTCCTTTGGCGGCCATCTGAATGTCCCTTCTGAAGTGCAGAGGCATCTTAGGCACTGTTTGTTTAAATTAATAATATCAATTTTAAAAAATCAACACAAATAAAGTTCAAATCTATCTATTATTTATATACATTAAAAAATATATGTTGAAATTATGATGTGTGGCAATTTTTACCCTCTACATACTATAAAAAAATTTGACCCACATATTTCAAATAATATTTATTTACTTATATATGTTTTTTTTTTTAGATTTTCATATGATTATATGAAAAAAATCGCATTATATATATAACAATATCTTTGTGGATACATTGCTCAATTATCTTTATGCATAATATATAATTTTTGAAGATCATACATGATTTCTTTCCATTTAATTTGAATTTCGAAAATATGACAATCATCATTTAAATTTATTATATAAAATTAACTACAATTTTAAATTAATTTTTGTTTGAAGGGCACGATTTAGCATATTCTTCTCTTTAACCCATTGTATTCTTTGTTCCGGTAAAAATTAATATTTCTAATAAATTTTACACTCATTATATGTATTTCATTTTATAATTATAATTGACTCTTTCCATTTCATAAGAAATTGAGAATTGATATAGATATCAAACAATAAAATGCTTTTTATTTATACATTAAAGAAAAGTAGTCATCCTAATATCATATCTAGAATAAGATCAAACTTGATATTAGGGAGGACTAAAGTCACCCATAATATCATGCCAAATCTAATAAAACATCCATAATCTATGTGCTCACCCAAAAAAAAAATCTACAATCTATAATTATGTGATTTCTTTATTTTTTTGATAAATAATTAATTGTTATATTTTTCTCAACAAAAAATTTGTCAAGCACATACTTATTTGTTATGTAGAATGCATCATTGTTACCATTTCGATAACTATAATTTAAAGGAGGAATTACATGAAATACTTTAGATTTAATTTTTAAAAATTAGTTATACTTTTAAAAGAGTTTATTATAATTCCAAGTATAATATAAAAGGTTTATCTCCATATAGATATCAATGTTTGCAACTGATCTTTTTATCGGAAAATTTTTGCAATTCAAAGTGTTCATTTAATATTTTAGACCCCCTGTTTGCAACCGTCCAATCAAATAAATAGTCGAGGGGAAACAAAAGTGAGCGTGTCGCGTGAGATCTCTTAATTTAATTTTCAACGGCTAGAATTGTTAATTTTGCTATCCATTCACTGAAGCCGACTGAAATTTGCCCGTTAAACTATCTTCGGCCGCAGTCGGCACCTTTTAAAATTGGGTTACTTTGTTGGGATTCAGACCTTAAACATATCACTCCAATTCAAAATTTAGCTGCGAGTTTCCTCCGTAGATATCTCAGGAGGAGACCCTAGGTGGTGCTGGTCTTCGTCTTCCTCGCCTTGTTGCGCAATCGCTCACATTTTTCAGCCGTAATAGGCAGTACCTCTCTCGCCGGCACCACCTTACGCCGTTCCTCTCCTTTCATCCGCTCCCTGCACTTCTCTAGCTAGTTTAACGGAATCTTCCACCGAAGGGTTAGTTGATTCATCCAAGACTGAAGTAAAGAAGATGCATGTGAAGGCACAAAACAAACGCTATATTAAAAGCTAATATCAGGTCAGTCGTCAATGAATTTAGACCAGATCTGATCATATATATCTATATTAAATATCCTGTTTTTTCTAAGATCCTCTGGTTTTCTCATTTGTTTTGAATCCCATACGTTTTACATCATCATTATGACGTCAGTTGGGGCTCTTCGTAGCTTTTCAATCTTAGATTGATCATATGCATGTGTTGCATCATTAAGGAATATTTGCAATGCTTTATTATCATCCTCTTGCCCTGTTGCCTCAATTCATATCCTCTACTAGTTCTCTGGTTGGGTATATTTATTGTTTCTAAATGCTGATTATTCAGTCTTAAAATGAACTGATTGAAAACCTTAAGCTTCATTCATTCAAGCTTGCTATTTTAATCAATCTCATTTTTGTTGTTAGCTTTGGCCTGCTTCTTTCCTGTTTCAGTTATGAATACAATGCAAAAGTGTCAGATGGCTATCTTGTATCTTCCATACGTCACTTTTGGCTTCCTTACAATAATTATTAAAATAGTAAACTAATACCCGTGAAATTTCTTTGATGAAATGTACCTTGACTGCCTACTCTAGTTAAATATACGAGATTTTATTCTCAGTCTTGTCAGTATTAGTATTGTTGACTTTTAATCAAATAGTTTACACAGTTTGTCAAAACGTAGACATGCTAATTCTTTCCAGCACATGCATGGATATGACTCATGCTTAAGAAAAGCATCTCATGTCTAAATTTAGAGTTATATACAAACTAGATACACAAAAATATTAGCAGCCGAGCGCCTGTGCACATTCAGTTTTACTGAGACTAATTTCATCCTGATAACAATTGAGCTTTCCTTTTTATTCATAACTAGGCAGAATTTGTTGATTTTCCCTATGGTGTAAGTGGCATGGCAGAGATAGTTGCACTCTGTTTAGTTATTGAAAATTGGAGGTTTTTTCTTTGGTACTAAATCACTTCCTTCAATATGTCTGTATATATGACACTTTATAGGATACCAACAAACAACATTCTATGGGAATCCATTGGGTTCTATTCGGAATGAAATATACCACAAATTGTAATGGATTGTTTTCTTTTTCCTCCTTTTCTCAGTCTGTAACTTGTATAACTATAAGAACAAGTTTTTAGGGATGACCAAGATCTGAGATATTGTTTTTAATTCGGATATATCACTTATTCTTCAATCTTCATACCAGGAGTAAGAGTTTGACTTCGATCTGGCATACATTTACTCTTTTCGAGGGTTAATGCCCTTGTGTCACTATTGCATGGGTGAGTTCATACACAGAGAACTGGGCAGGGATTTGTTAGGGATAAGGAGATATACAAAGATATGGTTTCTCCCCTTCTGGACTGTAAGGCTTCTCTGGACAAAATACTACATGTTTGAAGCCTAATTGTTATGCCTGGTGGAAAATTAATAATGTAGAAAAGAAAACCTTGTGCGGCCATTCATAATTATATACATACGCAAATAATATCTGGTAGTTGTTAATAAAAAAGGTTTAGAACTTTCGTTAGAATGCATTCTTTTGAAAAGATTAAGGCTGAAAATTTGTTGTTTTAGATTTATGCTGGTGAGTAGATTTGTATAGTATCAGCAACAATTTGGTCTTTGTCTGGTGAGTGTGTGAGTTACTCTCCAAAAGCAATACTCCCTTCATTTCAAAACTTTTGTTGTTTAAGATTATGACACATAAATTAAAAAAAATCATTAATTAATATTAGTACATACTGACAAAATTACTCTCATTTAATTGATCTAATATAATTAAGAGAGAGAAGGAGAGAACAAGATTTATAGTAATAAATAAGGATATAACTAAAAAACTAAGCCGTGATATTCTAAAATTAAGTCTTGAAACAAAACCAAAAGTCTAAAACAACAAAAGTTTTGAAACAGAGGAAGTAAAATTTTTTTAAATGTTTGTGCTTCTAACATCCCCAGCTCACTTGGGTAAAGAATTAAGGAGTAGTTTGTTAATTTCATGGACCAACTCACACTCACTAGTTTTCCAAGAATAAAATTAAATGAAACTAAACAATTATGGTGTCAAATTGTTAGTTTACTCTCAATTGTTCTTGTTGTTTGGAATTAAAGTTTTGCCTAGATGATTTACCCATCAATCTACTAGGACATCAAATGCAAGATACTAGTGGCTTTTAAACATGTGAGAACAACATGCAGACGATAGATATAGTATCTGTTGATGATTGCCCGCCTCTGTTTGACTTAGCAGGCAAATGGAAAAAGCATGATTGTGTAGGTTGAAATATTTGGACTATTAGTTTACAATGTTGATTCTAGGCAACGGTAAATTAAAAGAGACTTGAAACTTTCATAGTTATATCATTATATCATATTAAAGAGAACACACAAAAGAACACTTTTGTTGTTTGGGAAAAAAAACAACAGAAAATATTGATAATTTTAAATTATGGGTGGTGAATCTATTAGTTCCAAAACACTGTACTCGAGCTTCCCCCCCTCAGTTCCAAAGTTGAGGTGAGATGAATAGTTAGAGTTTAGAAATATTATAGGCAGACACTAGTGTAGACTTGCACTAGCATTCCTGGCTAAGATCGAGTAGTGAATTGGTACATTCTCTATAACTTTCTCTTGGTAGATTTTGCTTTTGTTCTCATGTAGCTATTGCTAAATTGACATGATTTTGGATACATTTGAGAGCGTTTGATTTATTCATATCTTGTTCTCATATGTACATTGTAAGAAAAATGTGTCAGTTGGCATACTTTAGTTTCATAACGTTACCTTCATGCACATATTATTCTATTATTACCATGGACAGTGAATGTACTTAGGTTTTTTCCCTTCTCTTGCTACAGTATGCACTTAAGTTAGTTATCAAATAAAAGATATCCAAAGTATCCAATATCTAAAATATAGTTTTGGAAGTTTGTAATTATAAATTAAACAGTGTATAGAAAACTTTAATCTAAAAATTAATCGGGAGTTAGTAAATTTTATACAATATGAGTGAATTTTTTAATGCATAATTATATATAATTAGTCTTTTTTTTTCCCGGCCGGAATTGATTGTAGTTTTCTGCATCCCATCAAATATCCAACGGATATTAGTGCTTTATTTTTTTTTTTGACGGACACTATTAATACCAAACACATTACCATCCCTATCCCTATATGCTACATAGGATAATTAATAATTAACTTGGTCTTAGTGGGTTTTTTTTATAATTATTTTTGGATTCTAAATCAAGAAAATGAAAGTGTTTCAGGCTTGTCTTTGGTTGGATACTGATATCACATTGTTAAGATTTTTTTTGTGGTAATAATTAATGCTAAATAAAAATATAATCAAGATATTTTGATATCACATGTGCCATAAGTTAAATATATTTTTTTTTGGTTGTCTTGGGGTACAAAGTTGTGCCCTTTTTTTTGTTCACATAATATCCCCATTTGAATTAGATATTTATTTGACTTGGTGTATTTCTATTTAAATCTAGACTTTTAGTTTAGACTTAAAGAAATTAATCTTGAGCAATTTTAATTAACATTTTTACTATTAGCATTTGAAATACTTGCTCCTTCTTCTTGCTTCCTTTTAAAGGTAATTGAAATCATTGGGCGGTGAAATATTTCTACCTTAGATCATTTAACCATTTGAGCTATGTACCCTAGTTGCCTAAATAACCGAAGTTTATCTACACTGTGTACTATAGCTTTCTAACTATATAAGCAAGTATATATTACCTCACTATTTTATACTTTTAATTTCTAGTCTTCATTTAACTTTAGATCACTTCTTTATCTTGATTGAAGCCTCTATCATTAGTAAACCTTAAACTAAATGAAAGAAGAAAGATACTAGAAGAGATTAGGGGAAGAAGCTTACCTCTTGAAAACCTCCTCCAACCTCCCTTTCCTTCCTCTCTTCCCTCTTTCTTCCTTTCCTTCCTTCTTTCTCTCTTTCTCTCTCTACATGTCCTTCCTCCTTCTCTCTCTAACACCCTCTTGATGTTTCACAAATGAGTAAATGGCAAGGAGGGAAAGGGTCTATTTATAGGAAAAGTGGGTGAGTCACGCCTTTGGATTGTTTCTTGATCTACGGGCTCAAGTTTTTCCTCCAATATTTTATGTTACTTTACCATTTTACCTCAAGATATTTTTGGCTTTGTGAGAGAAATGGGTAAGGGTACAAATGTGCAACTTTTCACTATTCATCAAGAAAAGGCGAAAGTGTACATTTATTCTAACTATACTGGTCAAAATATCAATATATGTCATCAGAGGTAAGAAACAATGTCTACTGGAGTAGTTTTAACAAAACTTGAATAACTACCATTATATAAATCCAAATATAGATAAACCAGTGTCATTTTGCTCCTGAGACATAGATTTATCCATCCATGTGGACACTAGAATATTTAGAGATATATTTGATTTTATACAATAGTTTGAATCAGATTGTACAAAACATAATGTTAATAGTTTTCAGCAAAGTTCCATTATCATTATTCTTCATGTTCCACATGCTTACCTTTGCTATAATTTGGCCCAATCATTGGTTAACTTATGGGGTGAGATTGGAAAATCTCGGTGAGATTGGGAAATCTCAGTAGTAAACTTGTACATGTCATCACGAAAACATTTGAAAGCATATCAAAACTTTCATGTTGTTTAACAAAATTTTGGTTGCATAACGGCTTAGTAAATGGGCATCCTGGGCCTTAGCCCTTAACATAAAACAACCACCAATCATGAAAAATATTCATAACAGCGACATAATATTATTTACAAATCATAACAGTATATAAAACATTCATAAGTAGTAACATTAAGTAAGGGCAAGAGACTAACTTGGAGCTTTACTAATTTTTCTTTGAGCCTTACTTTCACTTAACTTTAAATCACTTCTTTAGCTTGATTGAAGCCTCTAGCATTATTAAACTTTAAGCTAAATGAAAGAAGAAAGATACTAGAAGAGATTAGGAGAAGAAGCTTATCTCTCTTAGAGACCTTCTGTAGCCTCTCTTTCCTTCTTCTCCTCATTTCCTTCCTTCCTTCTTTCTTTCTCTCTCTACATGCCCTTCCTCCTTCTCTCTCTAACACCCTCTTGGTGTTTCACAAATGAGCAAATGGCAAGGGGGGAAGGGGTCTATTTATAGGAAAAATGGGTGAATATGAGCCCTTAGATTGCTTCTTGATCTAAGGACTCAATTTTTTCCTTCAATATTTTGTTACTTTACCATTTTGCCCCAAGATATTTTGTTACAAAGGTAAAAATGTCCAATTTTTTCCTCCCAAATTTTAGTCACATCAAAGAAAGAGGAAAGTATACTTTTTACTTTAACAGATAAATTTGGCTCTGGTTTGAGTACATGTTGATTTAAGTTTTCTATTATACTCTTATCTTTTCTATTTACTTTATCTATGAGACCCATTGCCTTTTCTTCTTTACTTTTTAATATGGGGTCCATCTGTCTTGCGTACTTTTCACTATTCATCTCCCTCGACTTTTACTATTCACGTGAGACCTGCATTTTATCGAACTTATACTTTTTCCTCTTTAAGCCACATATCCAGTATCACTTATACTTTTAGCCGGCACCAGAGTATTATATTATTATTTTCTCTTTCTTCTATTGTAAAATGATCATTTTGACCGTTTTGCTCTTATGTAACACCCCTTATGGTATCTTTCTTGGTTTTGTGTTTAGGACCGGAGAAAACAGGATAGAGGAAGGCTCAAGTGGAGCCTGGAAGAGCTTCACGCGGCGGCGAGAAGCAGGGCCGCCGCGGCGAGAACCATTCTAGTGGTGTTGTTTCAGCTAAAACTAGTGGAGCCGCGGCGAGGATCGGGAATTTTGTTTAAATCCAGATCATTTCGGATGATCGAAAAGAAAGAAAATGGAGGGAGTGATGATAGGGTTCGTGATTTCTGGCATTTGGGAGTGATTTTTGGACATTAAGAGCTTGGATTCAAGTTGGTAAGTGATTTCTACTTCTCCCTCCCCATTTTTCTTTGGTTGAAACTTGGGATTTTCGGTTTTGAGGTTGAATCTTCGGTTCTGGCCTAAATCTACTGATTGAATTGGTTGAAATGGGGTTAAGGAAGTGTGTTTTGGTATTCTTGTTACTTGGGTGTGAGTTTTGAAGGGTTTATGTATGATTTGAACTTAATCCTAGGTTATTCTTGGTTGAGAGTATGAGGAATCCGAGTTGTATGGAATTGTGTAATATTTGAATGGTTCCTAGGAGCTTATCGATGCATGAAAAGGGATGTTGGAACCTTGGGTTATGCCTAAAGTGGTTGAATTGTGATGTTTGAGTATTGGTATACTATATTAATTGAATAATTGTATTATTATGAAGGTTGGTTAACTGAGAGGGCTTCACGCGTGTTGGACAATCGAGAAGTTCGTGGAACTCACGTGTGTGGTATTGACAACCTAAGGTAACCGGGTGTTTTTTTGTTTGTATTGTATTGTATGATAGTATGTATATCTGTATATATATGCATTTTTCTTTCATACCACGATATTGATATGTGTGTGTGTGTTGTTTTCTATATATTGTGGTATGCACACAGCTAGATGATGATTACGATGATGATTATATTGGCATGGCATGACATGATGCATACATGACATTGTGATATGATAATGATGATTATATGGTGATACATGATCATCACCACATGACATTGTGATACATGGTGGATTGGGTGGTAATGATGATATGATATATGATGATATGAAATATGATGATATGAGATATGATTAGGGAGGATAAGGTTGGGATTCCTGTCGCTAAATCCTCTCCTATGGTCAGGGGAGCCAGGCGGCAGTAGACTGCACCTTCCCTAAATCACCACCAATTCGAGGTGGTTCAGGAGAAGGAGAGCCACTGTCTGAGCACTAGTGTAACCTTTGGCCAGGTTGCATTAGTGTAAGGTGAGTTTGGTAATATCCCGGAATCGGTCTTCATTGACTGTTGGAAGGGAGTTACCTATATGAAATGTCATGTTATGACGATAGTCCGTGGTTCTAGCTGTGTGCGAGGGAGATATGCATACCATTCATTTCACATTGCATTCATGAGTTGCATGAGATATATGTATATATATGTGTGTGTGGTTGTCCCCGGTTACTGAGACATTATCTCACACCCCTCTCTCATGAACTAATCTTTTAGGTGACGGTTCTGGCACTAGTCCAGAGAAGATGCGGGAGTAGCCACGTACGTGGGAGTAGTCTATGTAGTATTTGTCATTGCATATGTATTGTGTGCTAAGTAGGGTAGAATGATTTGTAATGAATGTATGATTATGGATGTGGATTGTATGGATGTATGTATGGCTATATGTGGATAAGGTATTATTTGTGGTATGTATGTTGTGTGTATATATTATGTATGGTGAAAGTTGAAATTGGGCCTGATTGGTGTGTTTTAGGGCCTGTAGCCTGTTTTGTCAAGTTGGAGTTCAAGGGGTCAAATATCAGAGGAGTGGTTCCTTTGAGGTTGAACCTCTTTGGACAAGTTGGTTTGGGAGTTTTGGACCTGTATGAATGGTCTTTGAGCGACCAGTTGCCTTTGGTGGCAAATAGAGGTTGTTAGTGGTGAGTTTTGATCAATAAGTGGTCAAAATGGTGTCAGGGGTCCAGAATCTCCATACGGAGTTGGATTAAGGTGAAAGTGGGACTAGATTAGATTGACTTGTAGGAGTTGGAATCGAGTCAATCGGAAGTCGGAGCATAAAGTTATGCGCGTCGGAAGTTCGCCCCGGAATATGAAAGTAGCCGATATTCCATATCAGCGAAATATCAGCATGGGGCGTCGCGGCACTAGTGTCTAGGCCACGGTGCCAGCGAAGATAGAAGTGATAGTGAAACAGGGGAGGTTGGAGCAGCGGCGGTACTGTAGCGGCCGCGGCCCCAGCCCAGTTTTTGGTGTTTTGGGGTTTATTTTCACTGTTCTGAAGTTTTGGAGAATTGTTTTTAAGTTCTCTGGGTTGTGTATGGTTGAATTTTAAAGTTTTTTGTCAAGTCTGGAAGTGTCCGGAGGTAGGGTGTTATATCCATGTGACATCCGGGCACTGATGAGGGTGGGGAGTGATCGCTGGTGCAAGAAAAGGGGTGTGAGATAAAAAGTGATGAGGTACGGACAAAGAGCGGCTCTTGGCAGGCTTCTAAGCGGGAAGGGCATATAAATGAATCAAATGCATACCGGAACTAGAAGGATCCAGAGACTGTATAGGTATGGGACTATACGGTTAAGGATAGCTTAAAGGAATTGATAGGTACTACCTATACTAACAAGGCGCGTCTACCTTTTCGGTAGCCTATCCCTTAAGAACTCTTTAGTTAAGCGTGCTTGACTTGAAACAATTTTGGGATGGGTGACCTCCTCGGAAGGAGGTGTGTGAGTGAGGACAAAGCACACCAAAAGGGCTTATGTTAGTTTGTTGGGACAGTCGTCAATCCTAAAGAAGCGGCCGGACGTTACAGTTGGTATTAAAGCCCGGTCTCTCTCAATACGGTATGGTTCGAGGACGAACCACAAGGAAGTTGGTGGGCATGTGACATCCGGGCGCTGATAAGGGCGGGGAGTGATTGCCGGTGCAAGAAAATAGGTGTGAGATAAAAAGTGATGAGGCACGGAAAAGGAACAGCTCCCTGACCCTTTTAAGTGGGAGGGGCGTATGAATGAATTGAATACATACTGAAACGAGAGGGATCCAGAGACTATATATGTATGAGACTATACGGTTAATGTTAGCTTAAAGGAATTAATAGGTACTACCTATACCAACATGGTGCACTTACCTTTTCGGTAGCTTATCCCTTAAGAATTCCTCAGTTAAGCGTGCTTGATTTGGAGCAATTTTAGGATGGGTGCGGCCGGACGTTACACCTTACCTTTAGCAAAATGATCGTTTTGCCTTTTTAAGCTCCTTTTTGATATTTCTATAATATTTTGGACCTTAAACCTATTTAATTAAATATTCAGATTTTCCTCAATCATCATAAATTAATCTAGAACAATTTAATATCATTTGTAACATTATCTGATCATAATATTCATACATGAAAAAAGGGGATGTTACACTCTGATCTCCGATTGACCTGATTCCAACTCCTACAGGTCGACCTTGTCCCAATAGACACCAGTTTCACTGAAATCCATCTCCATATGGAGATTCTGGATACCCAATACCATTTTTTAGCCAAAACTCACAACTTACCACCTCAATTTGCCACCAAGGGCAATTTAGCACTTAAAAACTATTCACACAAGTCCTATTTGGCTCAACTAACTTATCCAAGAATGTTTCATCCTGGAGAAATCTCTCCTCCAAGATTTGATCCCAATTCCACACAATAGGCTACGTGCCCAAAACGCACATTCATGACACAAACTCCCCTTGGGCTCACTCATAGGGCCATTTTATCACACAAACACCTGATCTTACATTAATGACCCATACAGGGTCTACATTATTATCATACATATACAACCGTGCTTAGCACACATCCACACCTAACTTATATCATCCCTCAATATCAATATCATCACATAATCATCGGTATCATCCATACATCATTGTCACAATCATCCTATCATCACATAATAAGGGTGATGAGGTTGATTTTATGGGATATGACAGCCAAAAGATTTCAAGAAAGAAACGTGGAGCCAAGAAAGAGAAAGGAAGAAAAATTAGCGAAGAATTATCAAAGGTGACTGCTTGTAATAGTGATTTCCAGAATGAAAGCTTTATTAACGAGGACTTTTCTCAATATAATGTGGAAAATGAGAGTAATGGTAAAGATCATGAGTAGGTAGGTAGAGGTAAGAAGACTTCAACTCAACCTACTGATAAAAAACGAGCAGCAAAGGATGTGATAGTTAATGCAAAACTTTCATCCAAAGGAAGGAAAGCTAAGGTAACAATTTCTCCACAGGCTTGTTTCCCAATCGTTTTTGTTGTAACATATGATTGTATCAGTTTTGCAGTACTCTTTACGTTGTATTTGTAATTTGTTGAACTTGAAATTTTGCATTCTATTACCTATTCTTTTGCTTCCGTAGAATTGGCTGGTTTAGTTGACATGGGGACAACCTTCTATGCTTTTATTTTGTGGTCTTCTCATTTCTTACAAATAAGCTAATCTTTTGTGCTTTTATTCTGATTCCTGATTCCTGATTTTGTATCCCAATGAAGGGGACATCAAAGAATCTTGGCAATACCTGTGAAGCTTGCGGAGAGGAGTTTGATTCAAGGTAACTTATCTCTCATGTTTATCATTATGTTCTCATTTATTGTTCATGGTAAATCTACTAGCAATACTGATATATATATATATATACTGTTTTTGATTCTGTGATTGACAGGAATAAATTACACAAACATCTGGGTTAAACCGGGCATGCGACAATAAAATTCACAAGGAAACATCACTAGGGGAGTTATCAATCCATGCATATCCCTTAGTGTTCAAACTTTGATTAGTTTCAATTTTTGATTCATTCTTTATAAATATTTCCAAGTATATATGGTGTTGTAGACCCTATCAGAGAACTTTCTGAATTCTGAGTATGTCCCAATATATCTATTCATCAATAGAAAAAGATAATTACTTTACTTTCTTAAAATCTTATTTAGGAGCAATTGAAATGTAAAATTTTAATTCAATTGGTTAAATATATATATATATATCAAAATATTAAAATAATATAAAGGGACTCATATCTTGAAGACTGAGCGATAAAAGGAAGGGGAAATTATACCACAGGTAATTCTATATACAGTCACATCTTAGTATGCATGAAACACTTCAATTGATTTCACTAACCATTAATTAACATGTTTGGTAACAGTAAAAATAAGGTCTATTGTATGTTCATTGTTCAATCTCAATAATGATTCAGTAATCTCAAGATTGACGATGAATCCAGCCGATTATGTTCGATATCTCAATGTATGGGCAGTGATTGATGTAGCATGGAGGATTTGTTCATCCATTCCACAAGACTATTGTGACACTTACAGACAGTGTGGACTCTTTGGAAATCATATCCTTTCCCATTTACTTGTGTGCCAATGCTTGAAAGTGTTCAAGCCAAAGACTGCGTTTAGTTACCTCGAGAAAAATGGAAAATGATTCTAATGATTCCATTACATGATGCTTGAGGCATGCAATATCTAGTATTTCTATTATTATTTCTCAACAACAACTATGCAATTTTTCACTTATTTTTATTCATGGGTATAAAAAGACATTTCTTATAAAAAGTAATCTTTATTTATCCACACAGTCTTCATTAATGTGGGCTTTAAAAGTCTTCACCTCTTGGTGAGGATCCCAAGCCACAAGACTCTCTCCTTTTTTCCATTCATACATACATGTGGGGTAGGATTTTTGAATTGTTACATGCGTTAAATGGTTTTGTCTAGTCTCATAAATTTAATTGGCCAAAAACACAATTTTTATTTCATTCTCTCTTCTAATTCATGCCCTAAGTCACCACAAAAGTGGAACTCAATAGATTGGTCTGAAGGTTGTGTCTCGAATGTAGAATTGAATTGTGAGGATGAAAGCAAGGTTGGCCTTATCAAAATGAGTGGGATGAAGGTGCTTGATCCAAAGCTTACTTGGTTGGATGCAGAGACAAAGGTGCTTGGAACAATTGTTATTATCTTTTCTTATCAAACATGTATATTTATTTGAATCATCTCATCATGCTGTGTGTCAAAGTAAATTAGTATCCATTTTTTTGGAGAACCCAAAAAATTTAGGAGGGAATAGTGAAGAAGGACAAGAGGAGGAGAATCTGGATCTCCCATATTGCTTGAGATGGCAACAATAGCTATGGCCACTGAAAATTTCTCGATGAAAAAGAAGATTGGAGAAGGTGACTTTGGACTTTATATATAGGGTGAGTTTTATGAAGAAAAATGTAATAAACAAGTAGTAGCCTATAAAGACTATTTCCGTCTCTATATGCTATGAAAATTTATTCAAATAAGTGCAGGGAAAAATAGAAAAAGAGCAAGAAATTGTAATAAAAATGCTTTAAAAAGTTTCAGGACCAAAAGTAATTTAGTTTTACCACAAAAAAAAGTAATCAAGTTAAAAAATGAAGTAAAACCTGTTGCAAAACTTCAGCACCGAAATCCTGTCAAACTACTTTTATGTTGCATGCAAGAGCCAGAGAAAAAGTTAGTTAATGAATATGTTGGTGATGGATTTTTTTTTTCAGAAAAAGGGCTAGAAAAAATCTAGGAAATTATATAAAATGATTCAAAATACTACTCTCTTCCCCTCTATCAATGTCTAAAATATGTGCCCACAGGAGGTTGTGTAAGAGCTAAGAACAAGAAAATTGCTATTGATGTCATGTGTTTGGTGTGCAAACCAGTTAACACATTCATTCACTTTGTTGAATATATGCACATTCATACACGGTTTAGGGTGATGGATAATTTTCAGTGTAATAAGATGTCTTCGGTTTTGTTGTTAGAGATGTTAATTAGCAACAAAAACATGATTTTATTATGCAAACAATACTACTCACAACATTGGCTATGTTAGCATCTTTTATACATTTTTCTGTATCTTTGTGATATTGATATGTGACAAGCAAATTTTGCGTTAGATATTGACATAGCCTAAATAGCCTGGTTTTATTATGGGGGAAAAAGATTTTAGTTGAGGCCAATTCTTCATCAACTTAATTAGAATCTGGATCAACTAATGAAATAACAATTTCTCAATTAGAGCTCTATAATATTTAAACTATGTTGGAGATATTTACTTGAATTGATAATTAGGATTTTTCTGATAATCTTAACCCAAACCTATTTATAAATAAAAGAAAATGATTTTTGTGGACTTGGTTTCTCTATTGATCATATTTTTCAAATCAACATAATAAAACATCTCACAAAAATAAATAAATACTCATTTTTTATATTTTTCTCTCTCCATATATATTAAAAGACTTGTATGCATGATATGTAAAAAAACATGTATGCAAAAAACCCAAAAAAACTACAAAAAAGTGGTTTTCAATAGCCTTTTTAAACTCCATTAAAGATATTACTAGTATTTTTCCAAAAAAATCACTACAACAGGCGACACAAAATTTTTGTAGTTTTTTTTTAAATATAAGAAAAGTATAAATACCATCACATGTGGTGATGTTTTCTAACTTTAGTGACAACTTATTAGATGCTATTATTGGTGGTATCTTCCAGGTGCCACCATTGAGGACAAAGACGCCACCATTGTCTCAAGGTGGCATCTTCTAAACACCACTACAGTGGCTTCTAATAAGATGCCCCAAAAGGTGGCGACAAAAGAAATCCCACCTTTCATGATGGTAGGAAATTGTTACCAATTTTTTTTCCAATATTTATATTGAAATTTATGATTAATGATTTTTTTAATTAGTTTGTAGAATTAAATTAATATTTTATTTTGTGTATTTTCATTTAATTATAGTATTTTAAAATTTTACCTAATTAATTTTGAGTAATATTTTTGTTAAATTAAGATATCAAAATTGAAATATAATGCGGTGTGAATGAAATGAAGATTGTGTAATAAAAAGAAGCAAGAATAGGAATTGTAAAAGAGGAGGTGTTTGGGTAAGATGTAGAAGGAAAAATAAATGAATTCTTAAATGTGTATAAGTAAATAAGAAATATGTTAAGAGTAGTAGAAGAAGAAAAAAGTAACTTACAATAGAAGAGGAGAAGGGCAGTAGTGAGATGGAAGGAATAGAGTATGAAAATAATGGGAAGAGGGTGGGGATGTAAGTTTATATATAGGAAGCAAGATGAATTAATGATGTTTTATTTTGCTTTAGTATCATTTTTAAACCCCCACGAAATGCTGAAATTTTTAAATGAAGTACCAAAATTTCATGTTTGTGGATAAATCAGGGTGTTTGTCTATTTTGGTGGCATTTTTAAAATGCCGTTAAAGCTATTTTCGTGGCATTATTTAAAAACATCACTAAAAATGTTTTAATGGCATTTATTATCCATGCCATGAAAGTAACTGTAGTGGCATTTTTTATAAATGCTACTAAGGTATATTCAGTAGCATTTCCTTGACCCTTCGTTTGCATGGAGAGAAAATAGAGGGGAGAGAAAAATTTGAGAAGAAAACAAGAAAGAACTTAGACATCCCCTTATATAGGTTTTTCTTTATTTTTTCTCATAATATTCTTTTCCCTCTATTTTCTCTCCATTCCAAACAAAACCTTAAGAAATGCCACCATATACTTACACCATATATACCATCTTTAGTATTATTTTCTCTTTTACACACCAAAATATAGTTTTTTTTAAATTAGTATTATGAATTTATGCTAATTAAGAAATTGTTGTAATAGTTTCTCAAATTAAAAATAATATATTTATTTTAGAATAGATTTACAATATTTAAATTGATAATAAATGCAAACTTAATTTATTATAACACACATTATTAAATTTAACAACATATTTTGATATAACAGTTCCAAAGTATAAAAGCAAACAAGTCCAAATTTTAAGAGATCATGACATAGTTCATACAAACATAGTTTAGGTACAAGTAGCATTAATAGTGGCATCTTCTATAAAAGAGGTCACCTTAGTTGCCAGCAATGCTGGTGCCTATATAAATGCTAGCACTAAATTTTAAACTGCTAATACTGCTAGTAACTATAAAAGAAAAGTGTTAAATTTTGTTTTAGTAGCGTTTTAAAAAAATGCCACTAAGACCTTTCTTTGTTACTGACACCTTTTTTTCCCCTATGTGCAGTATTTTTTTTTTTTTGGAATGAAGCATTCTTCCAATAAGAGCCAAAAATGGGTCCACCCATGCAAAGGAAATGTTGCCAAGTTTGTTAGTATTATTTAAAATATAGTATAAATAATTTAGTTTTCCAAAGATTTTTTTAAGTTGATATTGTAAAAACAAAATCTCTAACTTTAATCTCTAAAATCATTTTTTCTCCATTCAAAATGTCTTAATTTACACCTCTAAATATTTTCCTTCGATTAATATGTATGTCCTTTGAAAGGAAGTCATAAAATTGCACCTTGGAGGTATCATTTTGATTAGTAGGACAAAATAGTTAAGAGATTGAATTCAAACATTTTGTTTCTAAATTACATGATAAGAGATCAAGTTACATAAATTCATCCATAAGTCAGTGCAACTAACTAAATCAACGAAATAGCCATATCACAATTATCAGTCTTTTTCAACAAAATTCTTGGTTAGAAATTAGCTAAACAATCAAGAAAAAAAAAGGAGGAAAGTTAACAAAGGAGATATTAATAGTCAATCTTCATTCTTTTCTTGGGTGAAAAATCTTCATTGTTTATTGAAAAAAAAAGGGGCAATTAATAATAATGCATGCAAATGACTTTTGAAATTCATCAAGTCCACAAGACTTGGATTATATGTCCCAATTCGCTACTTTGAGCCCATAAGTAAACTCCTTGAGGTTTAAGGCATGTGGATAGTGGATTTATCAATCTAATTAGTTGTTTAGGATACGACTTGTCAACTAGCCTACTCACTAAGCATATGCCATGGATGTTGATTTTGTGTTATTATCTGTACCACCTATAGGGTGTGTGAACATGTTTTTTTTTAATCTATTAGATTTCATTAAAAAAAATAGCAACTTTTTCTCTTTTAAAACATTAAGGGTATTTCCCAACCAACAATTAAAGACTAATTTTTTCAAAGTATAGAGATCACTAATATGGGCTTTACTTCTCCCAGCAAAGGCTTTTCTATATATATAATTTATAACTTCACAATCATACAAATAGAGAGGAATAGCTAATTAGGCCACTTTCTAGGAAGGGTTCTTAATTTTCCATTCCAAAACCTCTGATGTGCCAAAAACATTTACAACAAATGCACAAGAACCAAGGATATTGGATCCCACACAATATTGCAAATTTTTAAAAATTCGATTTCTACTGCTCTTAATTTCTTTGGAGGGCAAGACACATTCTCTCACAAATTTCAGCCTTAATCTTAGACATGTTATGCAGTTGAGAAAACTGGACATTTCAAAACACCCTAGATTTTCTTTCTTTCAATTTATGATATGCCATTGCATCTACAATAACAAGCATAACATTTCTCTTAACCTTATTCTATTTAAAAGAATGCAGCAATGCTTGTTCCCAACGTCTAAACCTTCTATATTTTGAAATCATATCAACAAATCCATGGCAGCCTTTAATATCTCCCTTAACCATTCACAGTTAAAACATAAACAATTCAGTAACTCACTTTCAAAGTTACAAAGCACACAACCGGTAGAATCAACTTGATACTAAAGGACGTCAATCTATCTTTTGTAAGCAACATTTTTTTAGTAATCAACCACATGATGAATTAATGTTTTGGCATATTATATTTACCCCAAACAAAAGAGGCCTAAGCAAACCTAGTACCCTCTCCTTGCAGCCACTTGTAACTAGTGGCTACTATTTATATACCATTTGGATTTGCAATCCATACACTATTTTCGAAACTTTGTACAAATTTACTTCTTGAGTGCATTAGTTTTCTCTAATACAAACTCACATAAGTATGGACAACATAATTCCACAAATTTCTCCATTTTTGATACACTTCATTCACCCATTTCTCCAATAAAGTATTCTCCTTTTTTCTCAAGAGCCTATAACAATTTAGCAATGGCAGCTTGATCACAATTTACAATCTCTTAAATTCAAACCTCCACAATTTTTAGAGAAAAAACTCTGCTCCCATGAGACAAACACATGAGAAGTAAATTTGTTTGAGCTTGTTTGTAAACACAAATAATGAGCTCCATGCTCATGTTCTAATTTCTATTTGTTGTGTGGTGTATAACCATAGTGTGTTTATTTTAAAAAAAAAATTGTCTTGCATAGCAGCAAGTGATACTATGATATCTCAATTTAAGATGAACTATATCAATCACATTATACCATTCTAATGTATTTCAAAATAGTTAATCATGATTCTACTGCTATGCAATTGCACAGGAAGCACCCTAATAACAGTGTAAATTTTCAGTCATGACACTTTTAGAGTCTAGTTTAGAATATGACTTGTCTTGTACAACAAGTGAATCTATGGTATCTAAATTTAAGAACTGTATCAATGAAATTTTACTCCCTTCAACCTTTTTTTTTTCTAAGGATTATGGTATCCAAAATATAAGTTATTCTGCAAAATCTATGTATTTAATATTATTTTCCATTTTTACCCCTCTTGAGAATGGTCATAACAGTTATGGTGAAAAAAGATTAAGAGAGAGATAATTAAGATGGGGTTAAATTTAATGAGGGTAAAGTGTTGGTAATTTTTGAAAAATTCAAGGATTCCAACTAATTTAACCACCTTACTTGGTATGGTTAAAATACTAATGTAAAGACCCAAAATTAGAGAATTTCTAAAATAGAATAATAAATAATAATAAAATGAGAAAATAAACTAATAATTTTAAGAAGATAAAAGACATATTTAGTATATGTAAAAGTTAATTTTGTATTTATTTCATTCTTTTAGAACAAAATTTTTTTTTAAAACTATAATAGATGAATAAATTTTGGTGGATTAGTATAAAGTAAATAGTTAATAATTATTTGGGCATGTATTTTAAGTTTACCATTGAGTCTAGAGTTCAAATCTTTACATGATACTTTGAGAAAAATTTTCAATCTTTTAAATAATTGTGAAATCACTAAAATGCCCTTTCTCCTTATCTTAATGAATATTGGTCTTTTCGTCATTTCTCATAAACAAAAATATCCCTCCTCCTCTCCATTTCTTGTGCAACACCTGGACCATGGAAAGCACTCACCCATACCTCCTACTTTCTTCATCACTGACTTCTTTCTTCTTTCCATAGGGATGCATCATGCCTCACTTTTTCTCTACCTATTTCTGTGCCTTGTTTCTCCTTTCTTCCTCCTTGCTATAGCCCAATGTTGCTGGTGTGTGTGTGTGTGCATTTCGATTGTTCTTTTCCCTTCCCAGACCAACTGCTGTTCATGACTAGGTAAGCTACTGTTTTTCTTTTCTTTTTTTTCCTCTTGCTGTGTTTTCTTCTACCTCAAGTATTCCTCTTGTTGCACCATTCATTTCTCTTTCAATTGCTTTATGTTTCGTGAGATGCATTTGGGTATATGAGGCTGACTTTCACTTCCAAAAATCTGCCATTGTTCTGGTGTTAAAATAGAGGAAGGATAGGGGTGTGAAGCTAGCTGATATATGAAGCCAAGAAACTCATTATGTGATAGGCATTTCAATGAATAATTTTCTGGTTTTATCTTGATGTAGGATTGATATGGAAAAATTTGATTTTTCTCTCCTTTTCAACCTTAGGAATGTTGGAAAACTTGGGACTTTTAAATTGATATGGGAAATTGATGTTTAGGAAGTGTTGTAACATCTTGTTAGTGTGTGGAAGTTGTTGGGCTGATAATTTAAGAATTAAGAGCTTGCTTTATCAATTTAGTTTTGATGCATATTAGATGTATGATAAAATGTTTAAGAAAAGGAAGTGAGAATTATAAGCAAAGACTTTACAACTTTAGAGAGCATAATAAATATTTGTAGGAATGTATTATTGATAAGGAAATTATAGTGAGACAATATTTAATTAGCATGACTATATCACTTGACTCAACTTCAAACTTAGTGTTCTTTAATTTTTCATATTACAATTTAAGCTTAGAGATGTATATGAAAATTTCTAGATATTTTATATATAAGAGGAAACATGAACATAAACGTTATGGGAAGAAGGGATTGGCTATTGAAAATGAAACCATTGTTGTGTATCTTAATATATATATATATATAGTTGAAGAAATATTATAAAATTGAATGAATAATTGAATCATATTGAATTAGAACCCTTTTTATATTTCTTAAAGGTGAAAGAAGTATTATATTTGAAAGGAGATTGAAGTATTATATCTGAAAGGAGTTTAAAGTAATAAGGTAATTTTATTAAGTTATTCATAATATTAAAAGGTTTTTCTTTTGGGTACGTAGGTTCCTAGACAAATAAGTTTCCATGAGTTCCTCTGGTGAGTAGTTGGGTATGTGGGAAGCGTGTCAAGTAAGTAAATAACGTCCCACTACTAATTTACATTGATTCTCACCCTTACCATGATATTGTTATAAAGTGTTGTATTTTGGTATATGTTGCAAAAATGCCTTGTAAAGATTTAGAGTGTTACCTATTTAAGTTTCTTTCATTTGTTTTCTCAATATCTATTCATGCATGGAATAGATGAAATGATTTTAAGGTCATTATTTATGCTTTCATATATTGTGAATGATTGAAATACAAGGGTATTTGTATTCCATGCATGCCGGAAAGGTTTCAAGGGATTGAGTACATAGTGCTGGTTGCTAAGGCAGTTCTATTAGTCCTTGGTGCACCATGGTTAACACCCAGCTATCATGGTACATATATAGAAGGTGCTAGCCCCGTGTGTTGGCCAACACACGTGGAATGGAGGGATGGCTTTTTGTGAGCATTCTTCTCACACCTGTCATTCGTGAGCTTAGCACTCACGCCTATTTTTGTGGCTTTAGTTGCGCTGAATTGGTTATTTACCCTCATGGACTGTGTGTTCATGCCTGTTTCTTCATTTTGTTTAGGTCCTCTATAATGAAAGGAATTTCAAGAAAGATTTATTCTCTATTTTGAATTTTAAAGAGAATATTCTTAATACATGATTTATATGCCTCACATTAACTCATCATTTACTCTTGATTAAATTATGTTAGTTCGGTTAAAAATAGTTTATGAAATTTGACATGACGTGGTTTTTGTTTTTATTAAGCTAAAGTAAGAATATTTTCATATACGGTAAGGAATTGAAAATTTTGTTTAGTTTGGTTTAATTTGAAGCTTAATTATGACCATTGTTGAATTCCCAATTCTTTATTTGACTTGCTTTAATTATGTTTAATATTTCATGGGACGTCATTTACAAGTAAACGTTTTGGCCTTAGATAGCAAAATTGACCCAACACCTCCGGTAAATCCCTGAGAGGCATCTTCTACTACTAGGAAGCTTTTAATCACTCATATGGATGAACTCACTTTAAATGTAAATAATTTATATCATTGTCATATTTTTTGTATTTAGCCTAGATATGCTCCACATGATTTATTAGCAGGATCCTTATCTTTTGATGTGTTGATGTATGCATTGCTATGGAGCTGAGCCACCCTATAATGTATTTTGATTAGATATGATGTAGAACTTTTGGAAGGTCCTACTTATAAAGGAAACTCTGCCAAAATTTCTATAAAATGCTTAAACTTCTCTATATATCTAAGAGTAAGCCTAACCATGGTTCTTGAGTTATAATTGTAGTTTTGAATGTAAATGTGAGTTTGCTTGTGTTTAAGGCTTGTGGAATGAGGAATTACCTTAAATTCCATGCCAGTCACACCCGAATTTTGGGACGTGACAAGTAAAAAGTTATGTATAATTTGAAACAGAGAGAATGCCATTGTGTTTTAAAACTGTAAGTCATGATTCTAGTATTATGCAATTGCATAAGAAGCATGCTAGCAACAATGAAAACATTCAATCTTGTCACCTTTAAAGCCTAGTTGTTTAGAATACGGCTTGTTTTACACGGCAATAAGTAATATTATAATATCTCAATTTAAGATGAACTATGTCAATGACATGTATTATACCATTTTTAAATGTTTCAAAATAGTGAACTATGATTCCATTGCTATGCAATTGCAAATGAAGCACACTAGTAATAGTGTAAACTTTCAATCATATCACCTTCAGAGGCCACAACTAATCAATTGTTAAAACTAATTCTTTCACGTAAACAAGGAGTACACTATAAATTCAATAAGTAAGACTTGTATAGCTATTCATGCTTCACTTTTTTTTTCTTGACCATCCAGCTCGCTTCACTTGAGGAGGCATATATATCAACTTTAACCATAGATTTCAGTTCTCACTGAGACTTTTCATAATTCTCTCGAATCTCCAAAAGTTGATTCTCCCATTCAATGTGTTAGCTTGTAGTCAAAGTATATTGTGTACGTGTTAGCCAACCCCATTCATTGTTCTTGCTCTTAGATCTTCATTCATTTCTATCACATCCTGAAAACAAACCAAACATGTCATTTGTTGAGTTCATATGTAGGGAGTGAGAACAAATTGAATGAGCCCAAACAGCCTGCTTTATTGGTTTCTTTATAAGAAAGGTTACATCTGAATTAGTTTCATCCTTAGGTCACACGCAATCTGGTTCAACTAATGAAGTAATAAATCTAAAAAAAGGTCTTTTTGAAAGAGGTAAAACTCACTTCAGTGATCTTTACATCTCGAAGAGATTAATATCATCTGTCAATTTGATTGGAAGATACCCTTAATGCTAAAAAAAAATATGGTTTCTCTCTTGATTTTCTCTCTAATATTCCTTTCTATATCCAATACAAGGTACATGTACCTCATTACTGGAAAGGGAAATTAGAAGCGAAATGTGGCTATGAAACAACCATGAACTTACCAGAAGATCAATCATAAGATTGCTTGATATAAATTAAACTAATTGATCAAGTTACAAATAGAAGTCTAATGGAATGTGTAATTGTAAACTGAACAGGATGACAAAGTCTTTTGTATTGAATCTTGCTAGGAATTGATGCACGTGTTTCACATCATGACCATATTGGAACAGTGTTTTGATTATTGTCTTCACATGTCAATCTTTGGTTTCTAACAAAAATACATTGCTTGTCATCAATACTGGAGCTGAATTAATTCTTTTTTCTTTGAAAATATGACCAATGTATTGAAATTTATGGCTGTATGTTTAAATATGAAACATGTGAGGTAGGAGTGAAAAGTGATCAAAATTAAATATGAAAAGTTGGAAGATGTGTTTAAATATGAAAACTTGAAAGGAAAACTGACATTTTGACCTAGTCCTAGGTGATGGCATCTTGCGAAGAGACAGTACACCATAGAAGGAACAAATATTGTAAAGTAATATAGGGACCACTTGTGCAACATTTTCAAGAAATTAGAAATTCATGAATGCTATATTTTGGCAGGTAACCATCAATCCAATTATTTTGGGAAAAACAAATCCTAGTCTTAAAGGGCTAAAGCTAATCAATATCAACATACAATTCCTCTTACTATTATTTTTTTTTGGGCTTCATAAAGCATGACCCCTTCACACATTATAATCGATCATGGATTGAATCAATATAGCAGTATGAGGACAACCGACCCTTCTACCTTTAAAATTTTATATTCACCCCCCTAAATTTTGTTACTGCCCCTTACAAATGAATTTAATGAAATAAATAAATACAATAAAATATATTAAATTTATTGAAATAATTTTATTATGAATTTTTTTATAATGACGAATTTTACAATGAAGTTTATATATTATACAAAATATTATTAAAAAATTATATTTATCTCCCATTTAAGATTAACTTAGTTGATAAGAATGGAGTAGGGTGGGTTGTAGGCATAGGTCAAGGGTTCAAACTCTCCTACAGTAAAAAGAAAAAAAATTCTATTAAACTAAAAATCAATAAATATAGTCTTAATTAATATCAATAATATTTCATCACCTGTGTTTTATATCAAGACAATTATATTTATTTTAATGTTATTATATATATATATATATATTAATTTTTACTATATGTATTTTATTTATAAATTTTATCAAATTTTGTTATCATATTCATTTAAAAATAGTTAAAACGATGTTTTAAATCATAATCATTATTCTCTATTTATATTAATAATTTTGATTCTCTTAAAAAACTTTTTGTGTTTCCATCCCAAGTTACAACTTACAATTAATATATTGACATATCTTGCGAGCAATTGACTCAGGTCATCACACAAAGATTTGGCTGGAAAAAAAAAGTCATACAAAGACTATCCACATTACAATGTCCCTGATCCACTCTGAGCTTTTATTACTCACCCACAATGTGTTGTATAGCAACTGTCCTTAAATAACTCATGCAATTGACTTGTTACAAGCTCTCATTTCAGTCATTAAATGGATGAATTGCCTCGTAGGTGAGATGACCTTGTTTTATTCAGGTAAAGTTCAACTTCATTCTGCATTAATAGGATGGAGATTCTTTCTTTCATCACTGCCATTGCTTCCACCATACTTGTCCGTTCTCTTCAAGATTCCATGGCAGTTGATTCCATCCTTCAGCCTAATTCCTTAATCAGTGATGGCATGACCTTAGGTTCCAAAGGTGGAAGCTTTGAACTTGGTTTCTTCAATCCTGGAAATTCCAACAAACATTATGTGGGAATTTGGTGCAGGAACATCCTAGTTCAGACAGTAGTTTGGGTAGCAAACAGAGCCAACCCAATCAATGATTCCTCTGCCAATGCCTCCTTAACACTCAATAGCACAACCAGCCTTGTCCTAACCCAGAATGATAGTGTTATTTAGTATTCAAGTTCTCCTAAACAAACGCAGAATCCAATGGTTGAGCTCTTAGATTCTGGAAATCTTGTGGTATGAGATGAGAAAGAAGATAATGTAGAAGCCTATTTATGGCAAAGCTTTGATTATCCAACTTGAGAATAGGTTTGAATAGACATCTAACACCTTGGAAAACTCAGGAAGATCCATCTCCAGGTGACTTTTCTTTAGCTCTACCCCCTCGTAACTATCCTAAGTATTATTTGATGAAAGAAGATTCAAAATTATTTAGAGATGGGACTTGGAATGGGGTGGGATTTACTGGCTTACTAGAACTAAAACAAAATCCTGTTTTTGATTATGGGCTTGTATCCACAAAAAATGAAGCCTACTATTAATACAGCCTCATGAATAGTTCTGTAATCTCAAGATATGTGATCAACCAAACTGAGTATACTATGATTTACCATGTGTGGATTAAAGAACAACAAACTTGGAAGGTTTATATCATAAAGCCAAGTTACAACTGTCATCGCTATAAGCTTTATGGACTAAATGGGAACTGTATGATTTCTAAATCACCTCAATGCCAATGTTTGAAAGGGTTCACACCCAAGTTATCTCAGAATTGGACCTCAATGGATTGGTCTGATGGATGTGTCCGTAAGAAACCTTTAAATTGCTCTAAAAAATTCAAGGACAAATTTATCAAAATGGAGGGATTGAAAGTGCTAGAAATTGTGCAAGTTTGGCTGGATAAGATAATGAATTTAAAGCAATGCAAAGAGAAATGCCTGGATAATTGTTCTTACATGGCTTATACTATCTCAGATATCAGAGGGGCAGGTAATAGATGTGTATTGTGGTTTGGAGATCTAATTGATATAAGATATTATGCATTTTGAGGACAGGATCTATATGTTCGAGTGCCTGCTTCAGAATTAGGTAAGAACTTCTGACTTTTGCTTCAAAAAGGAAGTGAAGATGTTAGAATTTTATCCCAAGTTTCTTACTGTTTGAACTATTCAACAATGATTATGCATAATCTGGGAATAAAAAGAAGTTAATGATGATTTACTGTGGTCTTTTGTATGCTTTTAGTTGGAGGCTATTTCACTGTAAGGTAAGATTAGCCATGTTCTTGTTTGTTATTTGTAGCCATGTTCTTATTTGTTATTTGTAAAAATGGTGCCTAAAAAATGTCTAGTCATGTCACTAAAAAAATATGTCACTTAAAATCGGAATACATTGGTGTAGATGATCATATTCAATGTCATTTTTTAGAGAAATCAAGCAATGTAGATGATCAAATTTAAAACAATGGAAGTGATGATCAAGATTTTATAATTTTTTTAATTTAAATTTGAATATTCAAATTTTAATATGAATTGGTGGTTCTAATTTAGAATAGCCAACCAAAATCTTTACGTTGGCGGTTGTATATAATAATCGCCAATGAAAGAACTTTTTTTTTTTGCCTACATTTTATTATTTTTCCAATCCCACAAACCTACTTCAGTGTCAATATGCAGAACCGAATACCCATAACTAAAAGACATCTATCTAAAGCAAAAGTTATATTATATTCAAAATATCTCAATAAAAAGTTACAAACAATATTTATATTCAATTGACAAAAGTAAAAAATGATATAACAGACCTAATTAACATTATCCAGTAACTAGATTTCCAAAAGTATCATATATATCAGGTCAATCTATAGCTTTTACACTAACAACTAATATATACACATGACCAAAAGCTACATATCAAACTATCTGCCATATATGATGACTAAGAATAAAAAAAGCTATCTTCTAGCCTTTAGAAGTGATCAATCTATGCTTCTTCTCTTGTACTTCCTGCAACATGATCAATTTTAAATTCATAAGCTATCCAAAACATATTAGAACCACCAATTGAATGTAACTATATGATAGATCCAAAACCAAACAGCTACAAAGTACAACCAAATAACTACAAATAACACTATAGAATGTGTTCACTTATATCCACCTCCTGAGTACAATCACATATTGGCTCCACTCCTCTATGAGTTCTTTTATCTAAGCTTCGGAGTATCCCTCAGAGTATGTATCCGGAAAATACTGAAAATATAAATATTAAATATTACAGAAGTAGTTTATATTATTAAAATTTTATATAAATATCATAAAAATGAATTATGTACATACCTTGGAGGGGATCGAGATTTGTTGATGTAAAATGATATATTTCATGTATTTCAGCACATACTACCCACAATCATTATCATTAAATTGTTTCGGACACTAAATAAAATTATATGAATATTAGATTAATTACAATAAATGTTAATCTCAATAGTTGATTGAGTATTAAATTATAAATGCCTGAATATGTGTCCATTTATACAATAAGGCCGAATTTGGTGGAGTCTTTTGGTTGTTAGGCTTACTATTGTTGCTTAGCCTGCTTGCTGCTCGAAACATACTCATACCTTTGTTAAGCATTACAAAAGAAAATTAATATAGGAAAAATTGAGGTTAACAAATAGAAAAATACAAAGACACATAATATAATTGCATATTCTTACTAATTTATCATCTCTAGCATCTGCGGGCAATAGTCTGGTAGATTTCCTTTGGGATCCAAAAAATATATTTTTGGTTTGATTGATTCAATACAAATCAACATCCAATGATTCCTAGGGGAAAAATTTACTAGTTTTAGCAAAGAAACTTAAAATAAAGCAGTCTAACATGAAATAAGACATTATTTAAAAGTTTAGTGATAAGTGACTTACCCCTGTATAAATGGTGCCAAAAATAACACCCCTTCACCCCCCTTGCAGTCAATGCATCCGCCACATCTTGCGACTGTTCTGTGATCTTTCTGAAATATCCTGTGGGTGGATGAAGGCAAATTTGTCTGTCAGCTGAGAAGGGACTAGAATTTTTTCATACAAAAATCTAAAATGGAAAAAGTAATAGATTAGTATCACACAGTCAAATGAAAGATCAATTCATTTTTGTTAATTTCAATACCTGATGTATATGTTAATATTCTGTACCCCAAGCCATCCATGATCAATGATGTAGGAGATCATATCTTCAGTAATCACTTCAGATACTTCCTTACTATAAACCCTTGCATCAAAAGGAATGTGTATCAATTGCCACAACCCCATGGTTAATATACCATTAAACAATTCACAATTTTGTGAGTTTGATGGCTGAGGCTGTCCCTTCGTTGGTGCAATGATTGACTCCCTTAATTGTCCCGACAAAACTTTCTTCCCTTGACTCTTTCCTATGGACTATGCAACACAAGTAGCTAATTGATTAACATAAAAAAAAATTGTAATTAATTGGCTGGTTAACTAACATATACCTTTTTCGGTGGAGCTATAGTAATGAGATTCACAGGCCATGCTACAAATCCACCCACGGCCTGTTCTAATGTTTCTGCTCCCTCGGTAGGTATAAACAACCTCGTAGTCTCTTCTTCGGGAAGTGCAATTGATACTCTGACATGTTATGTAGGTAAGGGTGCATTGTGAAGCATGTCCCCTGGGATGTTATGCACCTCCCTTTTGCAACCACACGCCGGGGGTTATCCAGCCATAATAGACAATGTCCTATACCCTATACCAATCATAACATTATAAATTATTAATATATATCAACAACTAACTATAAATTTAGTTAATAAGAGAAGCAATTACCAGAGGGAGATGCTCAGATGGAGGAGTACAACTATCTTTCACACTAGTACTGACTGCAACCCCTTGGGTCCCCTACAACGCAACTTGTTTGACCAACAACTCAAGTTGGGCTAATCGTTTATTCATGTTAGATTGTGCTTCATGTTGTTGTTAGACGATTGCCTCCAATTCAAGAACCCTAGTTGCAGCGTTAGAGTGGTGGCATTTGGTCCCGAAATAGGCCCTGTTGTGACACCAAATCCAGCACCTCTAACACGTCCAAGGTGTTCATGGTGCTCCAGTACTTGGCTAAGTACATCCAACCCTGAGCGTTGCTCACCTTCAGAGGTCTGATTTGAAATCTAGATCTGTGAAAATAGAACAAGAAATAATTTTTTGTCCTTCTAACAAATGAGAGTTCAAATCATTGTTGTAAGGTAGCACTTACTATTTTTTCAACAACTTTCTGAACATTCTCATTCTCAATAATCCCTTCTTTGTTTTTCCTGGATTCTGACCACAGCTCATGACAGGGTACTTTTGTCCGTGTGGATCCCTCCTTCAATACCTATGCATTTACAGAAGTAATAATTGTGCATTCGAATAAATTTAAGTATTGACAACATAAGATATACATGCACTTACCAACTTCCTCTCTACTCCAGAGTATCCCAGACGGTCGGCTCGGTAAGGGTACTGTTGACTCTTTGCCCTTTGACTATTTGCTTCACTTAATTTCTGAAAAAATTTCAATACTGAAATCAAATAATTATAAACAAAGAGGATTAGAATATTTAAATATGAACAGGAAAAATTGCTCACCTTAAACTTCTGCTGACGCTGCAGATCGATAAAGCCAAGTGTTCCTGTTTTATGTAGATTCTAAATTCCTCAGGTGGATGCTCAATGATGTTGCCAGCTTCATCTTTCATAAAGTGCCTCGTCAAGATATATAAAAAATCACGCATTGAAATCCCTGCCTTTTGATATCTATGCACTCTGGCTTTCATCAATGTCAAAAGCAGACTACAAAATAAAATACTCAAATTAATTATAACAGGTTTGCATGCATAAAAAAATGTTGCTAAGTACTGAAGTTAATTATAATTACCACTATGTCTTGGAAAACTAAATCCTTCACAGCAAAGGGGACTTTCCTCCGATCATCCCATTTTGGATGGCTGATGGGCACCTTCAACTTTGCAGCCACTTTGATATAGCTACTTAACTTCTTCCCACCTTCATTCACTGGATGATTTTTGTAATTCCATTCCACATGAATTTTGTTTCCAGTATCTCTTGCGTGGCAAACCTCTTTCATTACTGTCAAACCACATCGGTGCTTCACCATCTCTCATTGTAATGTGACACGCATTGCCATATTTACTTGTAATAATATCAAAATGATTAATTAAATAATGAAAAATAAATTACATTACAAAATAAGAATATCACTATATTAAATAACGAAAATAAATTGAAGGCAATATATATATATATGTTTAAATAAAACCTTTTCCTCTTTCTTGTTCTACCATGAATGATTCATCCCCTCTTTTTCATGATCCAAATCCCCTCTTCATGATCATCTCTTGTATAGAGGGCATAATCTCCAGTGGAACCAACATCAAATGATGCCCCAGAAAATGGATCATTCTCAATATCTTCATCCTGTTGGTCTCCACCTTGATTGTGATGATCGATTATTTTGTTGGTTAACATGACAATCGACCACCTCTTATTAGTAGGATCAGGGACGTAAAACATCTGTTGAGCTAGAGATGCTAAAATAAAAGGCTCATCTTTGTACCCTATCTTATTAAGATCAACCAGAACAAACCTTGACTCACCAACTCAAAGGCCATTCTTGTTGTCAACCCACTTACAACCAAAAACTGGTGCCTGAAACAAGATGTAATCCAACTCCCATATGTGCTCAACTACCCCGAAGTATGACATATTTGCAAAAATAGGGTTTCTATCTTTGGCACTAGAAATATGCATTAATTTAGCTATAAGGGTTACCCCACTATTTTGCATTGTGCTCTGATCATCCTGTTCTTTGGTATAGAATGTGTAGCCATTTATAAGGTAACCGGTGTAAGAGAAGACATGCATGGATGGACCATTAGCTAACCATCTCAACTTGTCTGAAACTAAACCAGGATTCCTTTCCTACTCTGAAATAATATGATCTCTCAGCCAATCTATAAAAAATCGATTGTGTTCTTTCGATATCCAACTCTCATTCTTTTTGGGATTTATGCTTCTAAGTTTCTCCTTGTGCATTTCCATATATGGAAGAACCTCATCAGAGTTGTGTAAAACATACAAGTGAGCTTGCTCCCATTGTGTCCTAGATATGCTAACAATTTTCTTTCCCATAATCCCTTCCCCAGATATTCTTCCCATGTGACGATACTTAGGAAGGCCAATGTTATCAATATTGGATAAGTATTCGGTGCAAAATTCAATAGCTTCTTCGGCTATATACCGTTCAACAATACAACCCTTCGGTCTACTTCAGTTTTTCACATAACCTTTTAATATCTTCATGTAACGCTCAATTTGGTACATCCATCTGATATAAGCTGGACCACATAACTGTGTCTCCCTAACCAGGTGAACCGTTAGATGAATCATCATATCAAAGAACGAAGGTGGGAAATACATCTCAAGCTTGCACAAAGTGACAACAATGTCTCTTTGCAATGCCGGTAACTTCACAGGGTCAATCACTTTGCTATAAATATACTTGAAGAAAAAACATAGTTTAGTGATTGTCCCTTGAACCTTTTTGGGCGAAATGGATCGCATAGCCACTGGCACAAAATTCTCCATCAAAACATGGCAATCATGATACTTCAGACCCTTTAACTTCAAGTCTTTCATAGAAACAAGGTTCCTAATGTTTGAGGAGTACTCATTTGGAACTTTAACCCCATCAAGAGACTTACTGATGGAGACCATCAAGGAAGTAAAACCCAACTTTATGCTTGGAGAAGTAATGTTCCAAAAGACCATTTGAAACACATAAGTGGACCAATTACAAAAGTAAGGGCCAAAGCTATGAAGGAAGCATTGAATAGGCTTATCCAAGACTTGCAAGATAAAGAAGGTTTCTACCTTGATGAGAAAGAGGCGTCTTCCAAGCCCAATAATCCCTCAATAATGGCATCTTCGTATGGAGTAAGAAGCATGGTAATTTGTTTATAAGTTCAAGTCCAAGAGAACCAAGCTTCTAATGACCTCCCAATTGAAGAACTCACTTAAGGATCCATAACGCTACTCGAAAGCCCAAATCTTTAATGTTTAATTCTTAATGGACTTCAAATTATTTTGTCCTAATTATTTATTTGAGTCTTTATTGGGTTCCTAATTATATTTCCAAGGGCTCAAATTAGTATTTTAAGTGTCTTAGGTCCATTATGACTACTTGACTCTCAAGTAGATCATATATTATGTATGTTTTTGAGTAAAAAATGTCACATCCTTTGTGGCTCTCAAAAAGTAACGTTTTTAAAATAATTTCCATATTTATTTGGTGTTATCTAGTGTCTTCTAGGATGTTCTTACTTGGTTAGTAAGCTGGAATATTCTAGAGTGATTTAGTTTCCAAATAAGTGAGCTTCTTACAATCTCATAAGATTTAGTCTCACAATTTAAGTAATTTTTGTCCCTTAGATTTAGGAATAATTAATTACCTATTTTATAAGATTCTCTAATCATTCTAGAGGATTTTAGAAGTCATTCTAAATATATGTATTTAGACCTGAATTTTTTAAGAAGTTGAATAAGAATTATTTCCCTTCAATTCTCTTGTGTGAGGATTATTTGAATTTATGTTCTCTTGAGAACTCGTGACCTACCAACCGGAGTGATCGACAGAGTGGGCATCATCGTTGGAGCTTAGGAACGAGTTTCCTTTGTTCTAGTACTTGATCATCAACTTGTTCTTGTTCGTGAAATCATTTCCGCTATATTTTCTGGTTTGCTTGGTCATCCACCAAGAGGGCCATATCACTTACAAAAAGTGATTTTCTCTTTTCTAGATAGTGTATATGCCGCTGGAAGAAGATAAGTATGGCGTTTCTCCTTCACTAGTGCCAACTATCCTCTTATTCCCATAGCAACTAAGTCCAACCTTGCCTTCACGCCATCTTTAGTCTTTCCCGGCACATTAAGTAATGTACCAATAATGCTTTCACATACATTTTTTTCTATATGTATGACATCAAGGAAGTGCCTCACATACAAAAACTTTCAATATGGAAATTCAAAGAAAATTGACCTTTTCTTCCACCCACTAGTCCCAAGGTATTGCGCAAAAGGTTTCCTAAAGTTGTCATTCAAATCCTTTATCTTGTCAAACAATTGCTCACCACTTAATGGCAAAGGTCCTTTTTCTTCTTCTGTATTCCCATTAAACGCTTGTCTCCACCACCTGTAATAATATTCCTCAGGAAAAAAATCTACGATGTGTAATATCCCTATTTTTGTGAGAACGAAGCGAGATGAAAAGACTATATATAATCGAGCTTTAGAAGGAATTAATTTCTCATCTAATTTTCTGAAAAAGTTATGTTCGGTCCTTAATTGGAATTAATTTTCCATAAGATCCATAGCATAAATTAATTCCAGAACTTACCCCGGAAAATATGCAATACACCACTTGAATGAAAACCGCTCCAAGCTGAGCGCAATTGTATAAGTATTGCGTACCTGAGAAGTCTAGGTTGAGAGATAGACCAATTTGAAAGTTAATGTGAATAGTGAAAGGAAATAATAAAAAAGTGGTCTTTGGGTGAAATTACAAGAAAGTGCCCGAAAGAATAGATAATTATGTTTTTGACCTGACTTAAGGGTAAAACGGTCATTTCTCAAATTAGAAGCAAAATGTGAATAATACATTTAAGGTCCAAAAATGAAAAATTTGACATCGTAAAATACAAAAGGAATTGAGAAAAACGGTGAGACACCATTAAGCATAAAGAAGGGCAAAGATGTTATTTTTCCTGATTAAATGGAAAAATGAGAAAATTACATTTTTACCCCAAGAATTAAGAATGTGTGCAATTTAGTCCCTTTAAGAATGGCTTCAACGTGGGATAGGGAAAAGAGAAAGAAGTTTAGAGAAAATTACAGCTAAAGACCCGGTAGTTTCAAAAATTATAAATTTACCCTGGGTCAAGGGTATTTTTGGAAATTTAAAAAATTATAGTCAAAATGAAGCTCTCAATGAGTTAGACCCAATGAAATATAGTATAGAATTTATTAAGTTCAAAATAATATTTATTTAGTGATTAGGATTCAATATTAATATTTTACCCAATAAAAGTTAATTTGGACTGCAGGAAGAGACAATATTAATTCAAGAGAAATTATTGAGTCTGAATAAAATATATTTTGGGTCTAAATAATGATTTTGGGCTAAAAGTAATTATTGGATAATCCTGTGCCAATTTAATGATAATTTTTGCAAAAATATTTAATCGGTACGGGTAAATTTAATCGGTAAAGAGCATTTTGATTCATTAAAGTTTATGAAGCAATTTTTGGCCAAAAATGAGGGTATACATGTCTGAATGTGCTGATGGAACAAAAATGGAATTGGTTAAAAAGCTTTATTACATAAAGTAGTTTTGGTTAATATAATTAACTATGATTAATTGGCCATTAGATATCTCTCTTTTAACACCTTGGTTAATTCGTGGTGACCACTTCATCTTCTCCATCTAGGACGTGAGACAGCATCAAGAAATAGAAAAGAAGAGACCTAGGTATGAAGAAGGAAGGAAGCACTTGAAGGCATGAGATTAAGATATATGTTACAAGGGTTTCAAGAAGTGTTTCAAAATCAATGGAAGTGTCCACAAAGTTTGGAGATCATTGGAAAGCAAGAAGGTAGTTATTTTTCCTATTATGCTTAATGTTGTCATACTTTGTTTCCATGATAATATGATTATGCCATATAATTGTTTGAATGCTTTATGATGTATTTTCATTATTGGCTGAATGTTTGAAGGGTTTTATGACCCTAGGATATTCATTTTACAAAGTGTTATCATGCCAAAATTTTTATGGAATTGTATGGCATAATATGAAGTTATAATTTTCATTGATGATTTTATGAAATGATATGATAATATGCTTGTATAGTTGGGTGTAACTACTGAGATTTTTTGAATCTCATTCCTTTCCAAATATTAACTATGTTAGGGCAAGGACATGGAAGCATTCAAACAAATGCAAGGGAAATAAAGAAGACGATGGAGAATTACTTGATTTTGCAAGTTATAATGTTAAGTTGAGAAAATATGTATCATGTATGTATGAGATGAAATTATGTAATTATACATGATTATGTTCCTTAAAGTCCTCTTATGATGTTATGTGTGGATTTAGAATAATAAATGTTGATGCATGAGGTTTATGAAGTTTATTATATGAGTTATGGGATAATTATGAACAAGATGACCAGTAGAAGTTTGGTTAAGAGAACTCTATCCAAAACATAGCATTCCTACTAATAATTATACGTTCTCTAAAAGTAGACTCAATAAGCTTTCCAAAGAGATAAAGATCACTTAAATTGGACAAGTGTATAATTTATAATGAAATTTTGAAGTATTTAAAACTGGACAGTATTGGAAAAACTAAAACTTACACTGTGAACACTGGATTTTTCAAAAGGCACTATAAAATTGTGTATAGCTCCAAAAATTCATTGGTTTGCATTTATGGAAATTTCCAAGTCTTAGGAAACGAATGACACTAGTTTGAAACCATTTGGACCTATAAAGAAGGAGTTATGTAATTTCTCCTAAAACTGTTCTAGTAGAGGTAGTGTTCTGACTCATAATAGTTAAATTAATGTTATACCCTGTACAAGTTGAATATATATATAAGAAAAATATTTCTAGAAATTAGACTCACAGGGCTTTCCAGTAACATAAGGAATGCATAAATTGGCTCAGGGTAGAGTGAGATATGAATTTTTAAATATAAGACCAAAATCTTAGGGAAGAGAAAATGACCAAATATACAGTAAATGTTTGAGAAATAAACTGTATAAATTGGTCAAGATAATCTCTGTTTAATATTTTTCCCATATATAAAAGTTTTTATCTATGTTTGGATACTTGAATAACTATTAAATGATTTTTCTAGAATTAGTTATGAATTTTCAAAGTTCAGTCCGCAAAGTGGAAAGTACCATATGAACAGTAACCGAAAATTTTGGAAATTCTGATTTTGCATTCTTATGTGATTCAAGCTTAAGATCAATTATAATCAGACTTAAAAGAAGTCTAATTCATGGGAAATGAGTCTAAAAGTAAGGTGTTACATGATGTTCAAGAAAGATAAATTTTGAACCATGCTCCAATCGTATCGAATGTGTGCCTTCTTCACATATAGGGCATCCAAACTCTCCTTTGATACTGTAGCCTAAAAAATTATCATACGAAGGAAAATTATTGATTGTACCAAATAATATAGCTCTCAATTTGAATGTCTCTTCCCTATATCTGTCATACACCTCCACACCCTTCTCCCACAGTAGCTTCAAATCATCAATTAATGGAGCCAAATATTCATCTATATCATTTCCAGGTTGTTTGGGTCCAGAGATTAACATAGACAACATCATAAACTTCCACTTCATACATAGCCAAGGTGGTAGGTTACAAATAACCAAAATCACGGGCCACGTACTGTGAGTACTACTCTGCATACCATGCGGGTTCATTCCATCAGTAGATAATGCAAGGCGTATGTTTCTATCTTCTACCCCAAACTCTTCATATTGACCATCAATTTTTTTCCATTGTGGAGAATCTGTAGGATGTCAATACTTTCCATCTTCAGTTCTTTCATCTGCATGCCATGTCAAGTGCTTCGCAATTTCAAGACTTTTGTACAAGCGTCTCAATCTAGGTATGATAGGAAAATACCATACGACCTTCATTGGACTCGATTCTTTCTTCTTATATCGTGGGGCGTTACATTAAGGACATCTGTCTAACGATGCATGTTCTTTCCGAAATAACACACAATCATTAGGACATGAATATATCCTCTCATAGCTCATCCCAATAGAGCATAGCATCCGTTTAGCCTCATATGTTCGGCTAGGAAGGTCATTACCCTCTGGCAGCATATCCTTCAAAAGTGCAAGCAATTCTGTGAAGCTCTTATCACTCCCTCCACTACCCATTTTCAAGTTGTACAACTTTAACACAGCTGACAATATTGTGAATTTAGTACAACCATAGTATAATAGCTTTTCTGCATCACTTTTCATCCTGTCAAACATCTCAGGACAATCTTGAAGCTCATTCTCAATCACATTCGCCATCTCTTCAAGACGGTCAGCCTCAAATGCGGTTGTGTCAAAATCATTCAATCCACTATAACCTGAGCTACTATACCCATCATTCATTTCACCATGCTTTGTCCAACGTCTGTAACCTCGATCAATTCCATGACACACCAAATGATCTTCCAAGTCCTCTGCACTAACTAGCTTCCCATAACAACACTTTAAGCAAGGGCATAAAATGTTATTAGGGTCATCTGCATGCTCAACTGCGAAACTAATGAACTCCTTCACTCTATCCCTATACTCCTGAGTCAAATGATTCATAGACATCCATGACTGATTCATAGTCCTGAGATGTGTATCAATTTTGGAAGAGCCTCCTCTACAAGTTGAGGGTGCAATAATTCTACAACAAGAAAGTTAGACTTCCCAATTATAAGTACTACCATTTCTCAAACAAGCTAAGCTATATAATCATAACCAGATTAATATAGAAATAAAAAAAAGCTACAAATAAAGGAAGTAAATGCATAGAGAGGATATAAATTCATCCGGAATTAAAGATTTCCATAACCAATACGACAAGATATATGTTATAAATGAAGTTCCAAAGAAAACTATGAAACAAAAAGGCTAGGAGAAGATTACTTTGATCCACCAAACAAACACATTACTAGCAAAGAGCTATTCATTGAATATTGAAATCTTTTATATGGTTATGCTTCCTCTATTAGTAGCTTGTGATCCATAATCCACAAAATTGTACAGCATTACTTAGTCATAAGCACATTACAAGCAAAGAGCTAACATGTTTGGTAAATAAACTAAGCTATAGGCTAGTTTCATGTAACTATGGTTGGGTGGGAGTAATTGGATTTGTTTATAGTATATCTAACATGTATACCACTAGTTATAAATTCAAATAGACCTCACCATGGTAACATGTACAAAACCTATTGTGCACAATAAATTCAAGCAGAGCCCACCATATCATGGTACTGATCTATATAATAACTCTTGAGTGAACATAATTGATATAAAGATCAAAAGTTAAAATCAATACCTGTGAATAATTTGAAGATATGAAAGATCTATTCTCCTTGGCACAATAAACACCAGATTTCTTTGAAAGATATAGGCTTGGCCTAATAAACACTCAAAGAAATTAGTTGTAGGCATCACACCAATAATTTTACAATATGACCAAACGCAACTAAGTAATTTCTTTTAGATTTATGGATTGACATGTTTAAGGCATGTTTAAAGAAAAAAAAACTACAAAAGTCTTGAAATGAGAAGCTGCATAATTCTCCCCCATGATGAAAAAAAGCCCAAGATGATAGCTTACCTACTCACTGATCTATGGATCTCAATCAGCACCACTTGCTAGCTAGGAGAGACACTAAAGAATCAACAATTCTAGCCAACAACCTAGTAAAATCAACATGCACAATGATTAAGTAAACAATGTGAGAATATTAATGAAAAGAAGTGTACAAGAAACCACACTAACTTATAATCTTTAAATTATTCAAAAAAAGAGATTCAGAATCAATATTACAGCCTCCTATCAATAAAAGAATCACACTTTATGTAATGTGTAAAAAATCCTATCTTATTCATCTGGATGAGATTTAGTTTGGTAGTCTCTCAATTCTATTTCTTACTAATTAGGTTTTAGAAAAATAAAATAATATTTTTTATCAAAATCACTTGAGATTTTGAATTAGTTAGGCTTTTCTCTTGAAAATTATCTTAATTTTATATTTATTTGGCCTAATAAAATTCTCACAAAAGTTTTAAACCATGCACCAAAACAAAATTTAAATCCAAATATATTCAAAAGCTAAGTTAATAGGATCAAAATATTAAATTTAATGGAGTTCAAATGCTAAAATTTAAAGATATAACATGTAATTTTTCCATATTCAATGGTACCAACTGATCCATAAGCTTAATGTATAGGCAGACAATTAATGTAACATAGTGTGGTTAGGTTGTCCCTCACAAGTTATGAGCGAAAGAGTTGAATTCCATGTGTTGGTTTGTTGAACCAGTCAACAATAACTTCGCTAATTGCCAACAAGAACTAAAAGGGTTGACTCATCTAACTTACTAAAAAATTACACGAAAAAGAAAAAAAACAAAACTGACAACTTCTCAATTGTACGATAGAATCAAGTATATATCGTGAGTTTAAATAACTGGTTCAAACAATGAAACCACACATTTATAAATTGGGGATATGCACAAATCCCATGACCATGAAAAGTGGTTGACAACAACCCAACTAGCTATGTTTGATAAATTCCACGACTGCTAATAGAATTGATAATGGCCTATGGAAAGATATGCTAAACATAGAACATAATCATCAGTTCAAAAAATTGAAGACTAATAAGATAAACACCTTCTCTCCTTTAGCAAGATTTTCAAGCAAATCAGTAAGCAGCTTCACGTATTCTGATAGACATGTAACCTTGTTTGTATCATATGAATGAACCCCAGAACCAGTTAAGTCAATGGCAGTTGCTTTAAAACCACCTTCTTCTAGAAGTGCTATAGTTTTGTACTAACACCAGGCACCAAATCCACCTCCATGGATGAGGACAAAATGATTGGTCTCAAGATCATCAAGCTTAATATCCTACTAAATTGAAAGTTTCTGCATAAGCTAAAGGAACCTCAACAATAAAGATAGTAAAGAACAGGGTATAATAAAGAGCTCATATTTGTGAACTAAAAAAATAATAGATGTTTAGCCATTTGATTATCAACTTATATAAGATGACCCTTTGAGGTAATCTCAAAGAATTTTTCTTATAATCAAATGGAAGGCTTTAAATTCATTTTTTACCACGTAACATTGATCAAATGGTAAAAATAACTAGAAGGAAACATTTGACAATGGACTAATTTTGGCAATACACGGAATAAAATATCCTTTAGTACATTTGCCTTCACAAAGACAAGTGAGGGTGTCTACACATGCACACATAATCACATGGTGAAAGGCAAGTCACTTGTAATGGAAACTACAGAAGTAACTTTCAGAAGGCTCCTCTTGCTTCTGGAGACAAACTGGAGGTAAATATAAAGAAAGAAAAAGAAACTATTACTTGATTATCTCTTGTTTCTCTAAAGTGGAAGAAGAAGAAGAAATTGACTTTTCTCTAGATTCTGCAGCAGTAATAGCAAAGACCCTATCGGATTTTGGTGAACAGAGAACAAAGAAATAATCCATAAGCCTGAAAACAAACGAACACAAGTTATATAATTGGAGATTAGAAGTTTTAGTAGTAATGACTTTAGATTAGAAGTATTAGTACTAATGACTTAAATGGAGATTTGGGAGTGTTTAGAATGGTGTGTAGGTTTATATATGCACACACAATAGTCACAAAGCAACTCAACAACCCTAACAACAAACCCATCTTCTTCATCATTTCCTTCTCCTCTGGACAATATATCAACACGAAGAACCTAAGAATGTTCACAAATGAAGGAACCTGGCCTATCTCTCTCTCTCTCTCTCTACATATATATATAAGTAAGGAAAATAAAATTAAGGAAGTTACTAAGTTGATTGATATAATTAATATGTGATTGCCTTAATGAGCAAGTAGAACACGAACGAGTCCGCTTTGAAAAGTCAATATTAATTATATATAAGGTGCTTTGGTTGACAAGTCTACAAGTCCAGTGTTGAAATATTTTTAAATACCTTTTTCCTTATGCAATTTTATTACCTCATACTTTCATCAAATTTTAAAACTCGTATACAATCTTTAAGACAACCCTTATTTCAAGTCCTACATCATCAAGCTACTACGCATAATATACTACAAAATATATATATATATATAAAGTATGAAAATAAAGAAGAACATACCTATACACATTCATGGTTCCCTCCCATTGAGTACCAAAGGCTCATTGTCCTTCCGCCACAAAGCTTCTCGTGTCTTCTCACCCAGATAACTCAATAAATTGTGACTGCAGTTAATTTAATCATCACTGAACTTATCATATCTGAATAACAATGAGACAACAAAGTAATTAAGAATACCTACCTCTAATATGGGTACAAGAGCAAAATGTAGTTCGAATCTAGGTGTCTTTGAATCTGATTGAAGAAGGAATGTTTGCTTGAGGAGTGAGACAACACTGGATTAGGGAGGAACGAAGATTACTACTTTCTGGTAGAGACATTGCAGAGGTGAAGAGAGATTGAACCGATGAAGTGTGAGCTAGAGAGAAGCTGGAGGTGGAAATTTGTGGGAAGAACAATCGGCCAGCGTGAAGGTGGAGATTTGATGGGAGCCAGAGACCTGTGGAGTGACGACTGCCACACAAGTGAGAAAATTTGTTTCTAAAGTACGCGGTCGCACTCGAGAAAAAGAAAGTAGGGTTAACACAAATGTAGGCAGTTATTTACGTTCTTTAATATATTTTTTAAAAAAATAAACTTAAATAACCACCTAGGTTTATATTAAAATATTTTTTTATTTTTAATTTTAAATAAAACGTAGGCGGTTATTTGAAACAACCACGTACGTATTTTAATATTTTTTAAAAAGAAACATTGACGGTTATTTAAAATAACCGCCAATGTTTTATTTAAAAGTAAAAAGAAAAAAATTATATTTAATATAAACGTAGGCGGTTATTTGAAACAACCGCCTATGTATTTTAATATTTTTTTAAAAAAGAAACTCCTTCATTATTTATATATATATATTTATTTTTTTATTTTTTAATTCTTAATATATTTGTAGATGGTTATTTAAATAACTGCCTACACAAACCTCCCTTCTGACTTTTCTTTGCATTTTTGCAAATAACTGCCCATATAAATGTGCCAAGAATTTCCATTTTTGTAGTAGTGAACCATTAAACTTACAGGAAATGCTAGATTAGTCACTTAAAGCATAAATATGGAAGTAGTTTGATGTATTAAGAAGCATAGTAATTTCTTTCTATTTTCTATGATTTTCGGCCAGAAAGGGTTTATCTTTAGAGATGTAATTTCATGTTTTTGACCTAATTGGGTTCAAATTAGTCAACTACAAATGTTGGTTTTGAGAAAAACTCAAAGGAAAGCTAATGTGGCTAAAGTACTTGAATGATGATATGGCTAGGTTCAAGGAAGTTGTGGAAGGCTTGAAAAGTGGTATACCAACTGTGAGAAGCAAGGGAGTACTAGAAGGTAGTTAAATTTCCTTACTTGCATCATATTGTCATACTTGTTTTGTTTAATATTTGACACTATGACATATGAATGAAATGTTATTTTGTGGTGTTTCTATGTTGTTGGCTGAGTTGTATGAGGGGTATTGAGCCCCAAAATGTCCATTTTTCAAAATGAAACTCTGCCAAAATTTTTGTGAAATATATATGTCTCAATGTACCTATGTAATAGATTAAAGTATATATGATGTTTTTATGCAAATTATGATGATATGGTTGCATGTTTGGAATTTATCTATTGAGATTCTTTGAATCTCATGCTCCCACATCCTAGCCATGTTTAGGAAGCAATTATGGCAAGACCACAAAGGAAGAGAAAGGAAAGGAGAAAAAACTTGGTGAATGATTTGATAGTACTTGCAATGGCCATGAATTTAGAACATTTGTGTAAATTTGAACATATGATGTTAAATCTATTTCTTCAAGCTTTTATGTTCCTTTAAGTCTTAGTGAATGTATGGCATGAGATGAGGATGAACCATGGCCATGTAAATATTTTATCACTTTTGTTTTTCAAAATATTAGGATGTGAAAGGTCATTCTGACCTCTATAGAGTAAACTCATCAGTGTTTGGAAAGTTTGTAATGTAAAGTATGAATGTTATATATGGTTGAAAATTACACAGAAAGGGATTTTAAATGGTCCAAATATCACTCAATTTGAATGAGAGTACGGATTATAGTGAATTTTAAAAATAAACTCCAGAAAACTGGATTTTCTGAAATTGATCATATGAACAATAGAAATTCACAAAAATTATTGTACAAATTAGCCCAGTAATTGCTCTTTTTCATATTTTTTTCCATGTAGACAATCTTTAAAACTATTTTTAGAGACTTGAATCACTTGTATACGATTTTTATGAAATTAGTTATAATTTTACAAAATTCGGTTGGTAAAAAGATTTTATTCACATGAACAGTACCAACAATATTGAAAAATTCTGTTTTTAAATTTTATGTAATTCAAGTTTCTAAATAAGTATAAATGGACTTAAATGATCTAATACATGGAAAATGTGTCATAAATCAAGGCATTACAAACCTTACTTGAACCCAAATGAATTTGAATATGATGAGCAGTAAAATTAATGATGCTATACTTTCTAGATACTTACTAGAGTCGTGTCAAGAAATTTTGGGACGTGGCAAAATTGTTGGAGAAATCTAGTGTACCATAATTTGTTAATCATAATATTATTTTTGTTTAACTTTCTAAACTATGAAATTTAGTTGTAAAAGTTCTATAATCAAATAATTCTAACATTATGTTTTCAATAGGTAATATGAATAATCCATTCAATCTATTTTGTAGCATATTTGATTTCGATTAGAATTTAAACAATTTTAATTTTGGATTTTTGTTTTCAACGACCATTACTAGTATTGTCAACAATATTGTATAAACAAATGCTGCATTTGAAAAAGAATATAATCTTTTGATATACTAGTTTAATATTTTAACTTGAGTATTAATTTTTCTGTTGATAATTCTCTGAATACCTTCAATTTTAAAAATCAATTAAGATTATCAATTCACTCAAACTTAAAAATTTTTTGAAATTAACACAATTTCTTGAAAACTTCATATGTGTTTGAATATGAAAACTTCAAAGGAAAACCGACATTTAGTGGTCCAGGAAAAAAGGATAACTGGCATTTTGACCTAGTCTTGAGTATTGGCATGTAGCAAAGAGATGGTACACTAAATTTTCTTTATGAGAAGATATAAGTGACTAAAGGAACGGATAATGTTAAGCAATATAGGAACTACTATTGCAATATTTCAAGAAATTGGAAATTCATGAATGCTATATTTTGGTGGGTAACCACCACTCCTATTATTTTGAAAGAAACGAATTGACTCCACTCCTGTTATGTGGTTTGTGTGGCCCCGTAAATCAAGTTAGCATAAAAGAAAGCTAAAGCTAATCAATATCAACATATAATAATAATAATAATAATAATAATAATAATAATAATAATAATAATAAATTTTATGAAGTTGTATTATTCACAAGCTATAAATAGTACAACTCCTCTCACAATGATTCTTTTTTGAACTCCATATAAAGCACAACTCTCTTTACACATTATAACAACAGAATCAGTATTGCTATTTAGGGATAGTCGTCCATTCTCCTCTTAAAATTTTATATCCACCCCCATAAATTTTGTTATTGGCCATTATTAACTTTTTTATTTGTCAGCATTAATATTTTCAAGTGTTAAAAAGTACTTTTAAAATCACCTTTTTATGTTGATCTTGCAAATGAATTTATGAAATAAATAAATACAATAAAATATATTAAATTTGTCAAAATAATGGATTTTTTATAATGAATAATAACATACTTTTCAGTCTCTCATTCTCATCCTTTCATAGAAATCTATTTTTATTTCTTTAATTATACTCTATTTATTGTAAGCATATGATTTGATGATAAAGAAAATATGACTTAATATTTTTAGCTGTATATGTAGTTTTTTTTAAGACAAGGTTACAACAAACTTCATTTTAGAGAATATTATTAAAAATTATATTTAACTATCACTTAAGATTGGCTTAGGTGGTAAGAGTTGGATGGGTTGCAGGTAGAAGTCAAGACTTCAAACTCTCCTAATGAAAAAAAATATTCTATTCACTTATGAACCAATAAATATACTTTGAGCTTTTATTAGTCACCCGCTATTGTTGTATCGGAGCTGTCTTTAAGTGACTTGTGCAATTGACTTGTTACAAGCTCTCATTTTATTCATTAAATGGATGACTTGCCTCACAGATGAGATGACCTTGTTTTATTCAGCTAAACTTCAACTTCATTCTGCATTAACAAGATGGAGATTCTTTCTTTCATCACTATCATTGCTTCCACCATACTTGTCTCTTCTCTTCAAGGTTCTATGCCAATTGATTCCATCCTTCTGTCCAATTCAAAAATCAGTGATGGCATGACCTTAGCTTCCAAAGGTGGAAGCTTTAAACTTGGTTTCTTCAGTCCTGGAAACTCCAACAAACGCTATGTGGGAATTTGGTACAAGAACATCATAGTTTAGACAGTTGTTTGGGTAGCAAACAGAGCCAACCCAATCAATGATTCCTTTGCCACTGCCTCCTTAACACTCAATAGCACAGGAAATCTTGTTCTGACCTAAAATGATAGTGTTATTTGGTATTCAACTTCTCAGAAACAAGTGCAGAATCCAGTGGCTGAGCTCTTAGATTCTAGAAATCTTGTGGTACGAGATGAGAAAAAAGATAATGTAGAAGCCTATTTGTGGCAAAGCTTCGATTATCCAACTAACACAGTACTACTAGAGATGAAATGGGGGTACAACCTGAGAATAGGATTGAATAGACATCTATCAGCTTGGAAAACTCCAGAAGATCCATCTCTATGTGACTTTTCTTCAACTTTACCCCCTCGTAACTATCTTGAGCATTATTTGTTTAAAGGAGATTCAAAATTCTTCAGATACGGACCTTGGAATGGGGTGAGATTTAGTGGTGTACCAGTACTAAAACAAAATCCTATCTTTAATTATGGGTTTGTATCCACAAAAAATGAAGCCTACTACTGGTGCAGCTTGAAGAATAGTTCTATAATCTCAAGGTATGTGATCAACTAAACTGAGTATACTATAAGTCGCCATGTGTGGATAGAAGAAAAACAAACTTGGAATCCTTATACCTTACTGCCAATTGACAACTGTGACCACTATAAGCTTTGTGGACCAAATGGGAACTATATGATTTCTGAATCACCTCTATGCCAATGTCTGAAAGGGTTCACACCTAAGTCACCTCAGAATTGGAACTCAATGGATTGGTCTGATGGATGTGTCCGCAAGAAACCTCGAAACTGCTCTGAAAAATTCATGGACAAATTTATCAAAATGGAGGGATTGAAAGTGCCAGAAACTACGCAAGTTTGGCTAGATGAAACAATGAATCTAAACCAATGCAGAGAGAAATGCCTGGATAAGTGTTCTTCCATGGCCTATGCTAACTCAGATATCAGAGAGGTAGGTAATGGATGCGTAATGTAGTTTAGAGATCTAATTGATATAAGATATTATGCACTTGGAGGACAGGATCTGTATGTTCGAGTGCTTGCTTCAGAATTAGGTAAGAACTTCTGATTTCTGCTTCAGAAAGGAAGTAAAGATGTTAGAATTTTATCCTAGGTTTCTTACTATTTTAACTATTCAACAACGATTATGCAGAATCTGGAATTAAAAAGAAGTTAAAGATGATCATCACTATCACCATTGCTGTGGTTTTTTGTATAATTTTAGTTGGAGGCTATTTCATTTACAGAATCAAAAGAAAAAGTACTGGTAAAGTTACTTGCTCCTATTTTAATACAGATTTCTTCTTAGAACTGTGATAGTTGTTTTGAACTCATAAGGTAAGATTAGTCGTGTTCTTATTTGTTATTTGTAAATATGGTGCCTAAAAAATGTCTAGTCATATCATTAAAAAAATATGTCATGAAAAATCGGAATACATTGGTGTAGATGATCATGGTCAATGTCATTTTTCAGAGAAATCAAGCAATGTAGATGGTCAAATTCAAAACAATGGAAGTAATGATCTAGATCTCCCAATGTCTGATCTTCCAACAATAGCACATGCCACTAATAATTTTTCAGAGAATAACAAAATCGGACAAGGTGGATTTGGACTTGTAGATTGGGTAATTCACCGTTTGAGTCATGAACTTAGAACAATCACTTATTTATATTATAAATAGTATCTCAATACACTCACAAGTGTCAACATGTAGGGAAAGTTATTAAATGGACAAGAAATTGCTGTCAAGAAGTTTTTAAGGTCAGAACTAGGGTTGATTGAATTCATGAACGAGGTAAAATTTATTGCAAAACTCCAACATCAAAATCTTGTAAAACTTTTTGGCTTCTGCATTCGAGAATAAGAAAAGGTGTTGGTATATGAATACATGCCAAATAGAAGTTTGGACTCCTTCATTTATGGTATGAATTGAATTAAGTTTATGATTTATTTTATTGCCAATTGTTAAACATGTTATGACACTTTAAATTTGAATTGATAATACTGACAAGAGAAATAATTTGCTCTTTCATGCTGATAGATGAGACTAAAAGGAAATTGTTAGATTGGTTTAAGTGCTTTCACATTATTATGGGAATTGGTCAAGGTCTTATGTATCTTCATCAAGATTCAAGATTACGAATTATTCATAGGGATTTGAAAGCAAGTAATATTTTACTCGATGACAAGTTGATCCCAAAAATATCAGATTTTGGGCTAGTTAAAATTTTCAGAGGTGAGCAAACAAAAGGCAATACAAAAACAATAGTGGGTACTTAGTAAGTTTCTTATCCTAAGCAACAAGTTTCATCTTAATTTCCATGTCTATTTTATTTTAAACTTCTAATGGATATCTTAAAGTGGACACATGGCACCAGAGTACGCAGCAGATGGGCTTTATTCAATTAAATTTGATGTCTTTAGTTATGGTATATTGATGCTAGAGATTATATGTGGGAAGAAAAACAAAGGATTTTTCATAGAAGAGTTTGAGCATAATCTTATTGGTCATGTGAGTATTTTATACACAATTTTATTAACTTTTTCTTTAAATGTCATACTAAAATATGATAACTGATAAAAAAGTTATATGTTTCAGGCATGGATATTATGGAAAGAAGGAAGGGTTTTTGAATTGGTTGACAAGAACATAAAGGAAACATGCAGTGAATTAGAAGTACTAAGATGCATTCATGTGAGTCTATTATGTGTGCAACAAAATCCTGAGGATAGACCCACAATAACATCTGTAGTTTTGATGTTGGAAAGTGAAATTGGACTTCTTGAGCCTAAACAACCTAGTTTCTTTCATGGGAAGGGTTCAGTTCAACCACGTACTTCTAGCTTATCAAGTCAGAAGGAATCTAGCTCAATCAATGAAATGACAATGACCTTACCTGAAGTTAGATGAATTTGATTATGGTAAGATGTAAAATTGATGAGACTATGCTCATCAAGGTGATGTCATGAAATTTTAGGACTTGTAACGAAATTATTAGTGGAATCTAGTTATTGTAATTTATTAATTGTAATACTATTTTTTTAACTTTTTTGAAATTAGTTGTAAAAATATTATAATCAAGTATGTTGGAATGACTGGATTGCCCAAAAGGGGAATGAATTAGGCTCTTAAAATTTTTCTGTAAAACAAGAAAGCAATACAACAATACAAATTATACAAAGCAGAGCAACCAAATAAATGTAAATAAAGAAGGGATAGAGAAGATCAAACACTCCCTTATGTTTGCCATCTCTTGTAAACTAGTCAGAAATAGCATATCGTTACCTCATAAATCAACTCACACAGCTCTATACCTCACCACCATGTTTGAATATTCTCATTATCAATATAACAAAACACATAATTGTCTTGTTCGCCTAATTTCTCGCAGCAATTGTCCTGTTCGCTTAATTTCTCGTAGCCCTTAGACCTAACCACTCTATCACACACACATATATAAACCCTACCAACATAACATTATGAAGTATGTTCCCAAAACTACTTATCTCTCTCTCTGTTAAATTGAAACACCATGGCTGAGATGTGTAAGCCCAAGGTGGTGCTGGCGATGGTGATGGCTTGCATGATAATAGGAACAAGTGTTGTTGGAGGAAACTTGACATGTGATCAAGTAACCATATGGCTGATGCCATGCATTAGCTAAGCAGTGTTCGGAGGAAAGGTCTCCCTATTGTACTGTCAAGGAGTTTATACTCTAAATGCAGTGTATAAGACTGTTGAGGATCGAAGAAGAGCATACCAGTGCATTAAAGATAAGGCTGCCAATATCCCTGGGATTAATTATGATCGTGTCAATCAAATCCCTTCTAAATATGGTACCACTTGTCCTTACATAGTCTATCCCACCACTAATTGTACCAATTAAGTACTTGTTTGTATTGATTTTTGTAACACCTTACTCTGACACACCTTTATACTTCGCTAAAAACTTCAAAAACTAACCAAACCACACTAGGACAACCCCTAATTTAACTCCTAAAAGATCATATCTCATAAAAAGCACCAAAAGGCATCAGAACTGGGCTGGGGCTGGGGCTGGGGCTTGCTATTGTAGCGTCGTAGCCACAATTAGGTAGAATGGATCACGCCGTGGTAGCTGCAGTAACACTATGGAGTGATTTAGACATAAACATATGGTGCTACGGCTTGGCTTCTGGCGCCGCGACGCCCCATACTGATACCATATCAGCAATTTCTATGTTTCTAGGTTGAACTTCCGACACGCATAACTTTGTGCTCCAACCTCTGATTGCCCTAATTCCAACATCTACAAGTCAATATTGTCACAATCTATCAATAGACGACAATTTCACCTAAATGCAACTCCATATGGAGATTTTAGATACCCGACATCATTTTGGCCACTTTTTGACCAAAACTCACCGTAAACCTCTTCTTTTTGCCATCGAAAGCCATTTAACACCTAAGGACTATTCACATAGGTCCTATTCGACTCAAACAACTTGTTCAAAGAGATTTCACCTCAAAGGAGCCACTCCTCGGAGATTTGACCCATTTAAAGCCCAAATTCACATAATGGGCCATATGCCCACAACTCACATACCATGCCCAAAATCCCCTTTAGGTTCTCACATACAACCAATTCGACTCCTAACACTCCAAGACATACATACATCCCCACCACATTATCATATATCAATCACCATCATCATATATATGCATATCATATCACCATCATCATTACAATCATTATGATCCTCATATCAATTACAATTGTACTATCCTTCTTGGCACAACATATATAGACTATACAACATACTACCATGACTTGAATATTCCCACATCCGAGACACTACTACTCCCTTGTCTTCCCTGGACTAATGCTAAAACCTTTACCTGAAATGTTAGTCATAGGAGAGGAGTGTGAGACAAAGTTTCAGTAACCGAGGACAATTACAAGCAACATATATATAACTCATACAATAATGCACATGGTGCCATGAATGCAGTATGTAATGGAATGCATATCTCCCTCGCACATAGCTAGAACCACAAGCCAATGTCATCACATGACATTTCGTATAGATGACTCCCTTTCAACAGTCAGTAAAGATTGATTCTGAGACATCACCAACCTCACCTCATACCAATGCACCTGGCCAAAGGTAATACTAATGCTTGGACCGTGGCTTACCTTCCCCTTGACCACCACAAATTGGTGGTGATTTTAGGGAAGGTGTAATCTATTGTCGTCTTTCTCTCCTGATCATAGGAGAAGACTTAACGACAGGGATCCCTTCCTTATTTCATGCATATCATATCTCATCATATCATATCATATATCATCATCACCAACCGATCCAGCTTTCCTCACAATGTATATGTAGTGGTGATGCTAGTGTCGTGCCCCTATATCATCATCATCAATCTCATGTTTCTCAATGTCATTCTATGATATCATGTAATGTCACATCATCATCATCATCATATATGTAATCATCATCATAATTATTATCATCTACTATAATGTCTAGCTGTATGCATACCACAATATATAGAAAAATCACATACACACATATCAATATCATGATATAAATGAAAACATACATATATACACATATATGTACTAACATATAATACATACAATATAAACACCTGGTTACCTCAAATTGTTAATACCACACACACGCTAATTCCACTAGCTACTCGGATTGCTAACCGCTACTCATACTCTTCCGATCAACGAAACACCCTTTACAATACCATAATATCTTGATTATCATAATATACAAGTCAACCAAAATCCATAATTCAACCAATTATGCTTAAACCAAGGTTCCAACTACATTTTCATACATCAATGAACCTCATATAACCATTTAAAACATAACCAACCATATATATTTCGGATTCCCAACTTCCTCAACCAACAATAACCTAGGGTTAGGCATAAATCCCACATAATCCCTCTAAAACTCATACCCAAGTATCATTAACACTAAATAACACTTCATTAATCCCATTATATCCATTTTAATTTGTGGATTTCGGCTAAAACCTAAAGCCAACCTATATATCCAAAACTCCAACTCAAAAACCAAAGAAAAATGGAGAGGAAGGATCAAGAATCACTTACCAATAACTTATCAAACTCTTAGAGTCCAAAAATCATCTCCAAGGGCCGAAAATCGTGAACCCTAACACTACTCTTCATCTCTCCCTCTGTTTCATCTTCTCTCAGCCGACAAAAATGTTTCTGATTTAAAGTCTGGCACAGCGGTGGCGGGTAAGTTTGTTGTGGCATGGAGCCCTTCTCTTTGAAAAATTTTTCAAAGTTACAGCTCACTCGCCATAGCAGCCCTGTGTTTCACTGTGACGTAGAGCTTTTCTGCCTCCACTTTAATCTTTTCTCTACCCTGGTTCCTCTGGTCCTAAACATGTCATCAATTATACTTCATTAGCTAGAAACTAAATTCAGGATAATGTAATGAGGGTTGTTACAAATTTAGATTTTTCACTATTTGTTTCCATATGTTGTAATCCCACCATATCATCCCATCTAGCTAGACTTTAAAACATCATTTCACTTAACATAATGAATTTTTATTGTTTGTTTTGATTCGTCGCTTGTCGTTGCATCATATCATCTGATCTAGACATTAAGACTTCGTTATTTCATTTGATGTAGTGACTTATGATGTGATTATTTGTGTTACCTCATTTACTACACTAAGTGAAATGACGTTGTTTTGAAGTTTAGATTATATGATAGAGCACAACAACAAGTAATAGATTAAAACAAATAAGAAAAGTATTTTTACTAGATTGAATTGAAAACTTTCATACTATTCAATAAAAACTTTGTCAATAAAATTGATTGAAAATTCGCAAACAGAATTTAGTTTTTTTGTCATTGCCAAATTAACTTTGAATTCACTTTTACTTCTAGCCGTTTGCTAATTATGTTATTTTCATTGATTGTAGGGTGAACTAAGCAAAGGGGATAAACTTAAATGTCTCCTCAGTATCAGTGGAAAGAAGGAGAGATTAGATTAAGGATATGTTTGTATGGATGGTTAGTAATTAATAATATATATATATGTAATAAAGAGCTGTATGGATCGTATCTCTCGGTCCAGTCAGAAGAAGTTCTAAATTGGCACACTGAAAATTCAGTAAGCCAAAACAAAGTCCTTCATAAGATCAACACCAGATTAGAACAACTTCATGACAAAACTGATGGTTTCTCTACCAAACTGAATGTTTTAGATCAAACGGTCAAGAATCTCTATGAGAATTATTCCCAGAAAGCTTAGTAGCTTGATAAAGAGCTTAGGGGATACATTGACTCTCGCTACACCGGACCATTGTTTTTCCAGAAAGAACAAGAACTGAGACAGGTGAAAGAAGAACTGAAAAGAATTGAGGCAGACTTCTCTAGACAGTCATCTATCCATAGCCAAGATCTACTAAACCATACTCCATTATATACACCACCTTTTGTCTCTTCCTTACCCTTATTTCCAACTACTACCAAAGAACCTTTCCGGATGAATTACCCTATTTTCCAGCAACTCAGAAAGGAGAAAAAACAACAACCTCAGAAAACACAACCTATATCTCCTTACTCTCAGCCATCCTCTTCACAAACCCAAGTGTCTCTTCCATCTACTTCTTATACACCAGAATACATACCCCCTCAGAAGCCCTTGAAGATACAAACACCTCCACCATCACCAAAAGGACAACCACCTCCACCATCACCAAAAGGACAACCACCTCCCATCGACTTTTCCAATAATAAATCCATTGCTACCACAAAACCTATGTCTGAACCATCCACTATTTTGAAGGAGATTTATCTTTATCAGAATCAGAATCATTCATCTGTCACTACCTCAAACTCCTCTTTATTCTCTTTACCTTTGAAACAACCTCCCATATTTATGGTTGATATAAATCCTCCTCCATTTGAAGACCAACCTCCAGAAGCCTCAACTACAGAACACCCTGGAGAACCTATGGTTGATGAACCTACGGGATCAGTTCACAGTATAAAATGAAGGATTTCATAAACCTTCAAATGGTCCATACTTTACCTTCGACGATCTTCCTCATCATCATTGGAGAGAAAAGCTTCACCAATTTGGCACTTGGCTAGATGTTCAGATGAATGACCCAGAAGCCAATAGACATGATGTGCTGACCAATTTCTTGTCCAAAATGACAGGAAACTTACGAGAATGGTTTACTAGTCTCAGTGAGCATCAAAGAATATAAATGGCTCAGCATGACATACCTACTTTTTTAGGTATCTTACATAAAGAATTCATTGGTGATTTTGGTATTATTGATCGCAGAGCTCAACAAGAGTATTTCGAGATGAAGTGCTGTTCGTTAGAACAACATGATTTATAGAGACATTTTAAAAGAATGTCCAAGAAACACTACATGTTGGGAGGAGCCAATGATGTCAATCTCAGACATGTATTCATAGCCTCATTGCCAAAAGAACTCTTGCCGGAATTACAAAAGTCTATCAATGCCCTACAAAGGGACATGATCCATATTTCCCTTGGAGAAATTTATCAAATTGCTCTAGGAGCACTAGACAGACTTTGTGAACAACAAAAGTTTGTTAAGAATGTTCTCAAGGAGAAAAGTCATCTTTATAAAATTTACAAGAGACCTGATTTGAAGAATCCTGCTCATGTCCACCCAAGAAGAAATCACACTTCTTCCATTACTCCAAGAAGAAGAAGTTTTATCCTAGAAGAAAAAAGAGATCTTTAAGGTTCTTCAAAAAACGATCTTCTCTAGCAAGCAAATTCTCTAACAGATGTTATATCTGTGGTCAGAAGGGACATTTTGCCAAACAATGACCAAACAAATCCAAGAAAGGAGTAAAAATGCTACAAAAGCTCCAGGAGATGTTCCTTTTATCTCCTCATGAGAATTTTGAAGAAATTTATGAAGAACAAGATTCTCAAGATGAACAGACAGCCATTGTTATTCCTCAGGAAGACGATTCAAGCTCAGATGAAGAAGAAGAGCTAATGAATTATCAGCCTTGCCATCATCAAATTTGCAATATCAATATGATGAAACCCATCATCAAAGAAGCACCACTTCCAAATGCCAAGGTACAAGTACTTACTGAAAAGTACGCTAAACCAATCTCTGTTATTGGATTTCTAGACAAAGGATCTTGTTGCAGTATCATGAAACCACAAATCCTACCAGATGATGAATGGTTACCACATGAAGAATACTTCACTTCAGCTGATGGAAAATATTTTTTTGTCAATCTCATTTCAAGAAGAAAGATAGGAATACAATTCTTTCCAAATTGTGTGGTCTGGACCAGAATTCTTGGTAGTAATCTTCCAACTAAAGACTTGCTAATTGGAATGGATGTTTATCATAAAGCAAAAGGATTACAGATACTCCCCAAAGGAATCAGATACAAATCTTCCTTTGTCCCTTAGGAACCAGTTCGTAATCTATTTGAACTTCAACAAGTTCCTCTGGATTATATTCCTCTCAGGGATAAACTGTTGCCATTATGTCCAGAAAATCATAGTGGATTCCAACATCCTCATCCTTTATGGAAAAATGAAGAAATCTTTGTGAAACTTCCATTCAAGAAGAATGAAGACATCAATCCAATTAAGGCATCCCACCCCGGGATGTCCCCTGAAGATTTGAAGTTAGCAAAAGCAGAATGTGCTGATTTACTTGCACAAGGGTTGATAGAACCCACAATATCACAGTGGGCTTGTTATGCATTTTATGAGGAAAAAGATACAGAGAAGAAAAGGAAAAAGAAGAGATTTGTCGTGGATTATACTCCTTTGAATTATTTCTTACAAGATGAAAAATTCCCCTTACCAAAGATCAACACCCAAACGGTGCATTTGAAGAAAGCAAAAATATTTTCAAAGTTTGATCGAAAGGTGGGCTATTGGCAATTACAAGTTCATCCTGAAGACAGATACAAAACGGCCTTCTGTATTCCAAATGCTCAGTATCAATGGAAGGTAATGCCCTTTGGGCTTAAACCTGCTCCATCACTATTTCAAAAGGCCATAGTTAAAATTTTTGAGCCCATTATCCATATAGCCCTCATTTATCTTGATGATATTCTTCTGTATTCAGAAACAGAAGAAGCCCACAAAATCCTATTGGACCAGTTCTACCAAATAATCCGAAAATATGGAATTATGTTATCTGCTTCAAAAGCCAAATGGGCCTGGCCCAAATTGAGTTTTTGGGTATGACTTTTTCAGAAGGAAATTACCAACCAAGCCTCCATATTGACATTAAGTTTCTGGATTTTCCTGACAAGTTGAATACAAAACAGATACAAAGTTTTCTTGGTATAATTAATTATATCAGGGACTTTATCCCACATGTCAGCCAGTACACCAGCCAGCTGTCAAAAATATTGAAAAAGAATCCTCCTCCTTGGACGGAACAGCAAACTACAGCTATAAAGAAATTAAAGCAGATTGCTCAACATCCGCCACCTCTAAAGATTCCTGATCAAGGTGAGCTCATCGTACAAACAGATGCTAGTGAAGATTTTTGGGGAGCTGTCTTGATTGAACAAGACAATGGTAAAAGGTATTATTGTGCTCACGCCAGTGGTGAATTCAGAACGGCAGAAAAGCACTACCACACGATTTACAAGGAGATATTAGCCTGTCAAAAGAGGCATTGAAAAGTTTAGCTTTTATCTCAGTTTTACACATTTTACGGTGGAAATGGACAATACGTCTTTTCCAGCCATCCTGAACCAGAAGAAGAAAATCCTCCCTGAAAAATAATTATTGCGGTGGAAAGACTGGTTTTCACGCTATAAATTCACTATCAAATATATCAAAGGGAAGCATAATCTTCTTGTTGATCTCCTCTCAAGACCTCCTGCAAAGAACCAGCAGATAAACTTTCTCAGACCAAATCCTCTGTTCATACTCACCATCTCATAAATGCCTAAACACCATCCTCCTCCATCAACTCACCTTAGTTATGATTTGGTGTTTCCTCCTTCTCATCATCCTACTACCATCTCCCAGATCAATAGTATTGCCAGAAAAACCCTATTTTACTATTTTTATCTTTTCCTTGTTGATACTGGTATTACACCCAAACCAGAGTATTTTGACCCTCTTCTCCTTTACTTGGTCATCCCTTTTATAAAAGGTCCTATTACCCATGAGTTCATGTGCTATGTTTGGTCCATGTCAACCCTCTTTACATGTGCATTCGCCCTACCTCCTAAACAGATTTACCATTATCTCACTGACAGGAAGAATAAGCATTCCAACCTGGCTATCTTCTTATCCCTGGTTTTCCCCTCTTGCTGTTTAGAGAGGAAGATTGTATAATACCATCAATGAATATGACTTATGGAATACCACATCCTCAAAGTCCAAAGCCTACTCTTTCTTTATTGTTCATAGGCCCGACCAAACTGATCACAAAGGCCTTCTCTGTACCCCTGTTCAATCCCATCTTTGGGGCACTGCCCTACACTGGCCCTTACGTCAAGAACATGTTATTAATGAGTTACGTGATTTTCTTTTAGATTTAAATAATTTTGCAGGTAATCATAAGGAACAAGTGTGCACTTCTCTCGGACCTCTTCCAGGAGAATTCTTTGACCCTGATGAAGTCATGACCACAGGACAGACCATCCCCTTTGAATGGCCTCATCTTTCTCTTGCTCTAGCAGAAGCTCCAATGGAAGCCTCTACCAGCAGAAACACACCAATGATGGATCCATCCAGCTCACAGAATCCATCCTTCTTTATGGATTCTCAGGACCCATATGAAGTTGATCCTCAATTCCTCCAACAATTCCTTGCACCAACTCCAGAGTTCTCACAATACCCACAATCACCAGGACGAGACCTTGATGAAGAACTTGAAGAACTCATAAGACAACAAGCAAAGAGAAAACAAAAGAAGAAATATACAGAACCAGAAGACGACAGTGACTATGAGATCATGAACATGTCACCAAGTCACGAGCCCATCTTCAAGAATTATTATTAGCTTAGAGTTGCCGACAGTTTTCTTTGTCGTTTTGTACCGACAGTCACATGTAAAATAAGCCTGTGTTAAAGTAGTGACTCAGCTACTATAGCCTTTGTCACAAGTCATAAAGTGTGTAATAATTGTAAAGGTTTGTCTGCTTGTTGGCCACCTTGTCGGCCATTGAGTCTGTAAAAGTGATGAGTCATAAGTCCACTTGAAGAAAGTCGTTTGTTGTGTAATGACCCCTCATTCTATATAAGGGGACTAAGTGTGTAAGTTGGGGATATCTCGGAGTTCATTCGAATCCTCAGTTGTGAAATAAGATGTTTAGTTTCTAAACCTCTTTCTCCTCTCTCTAGAATTCTGCAATAAGCATATCTCTGCCTTGTCTATCTCAGTTTCAAGTATGCTCTACTCTCGCCTCCTAGGAGGATCTTGAGTATCAGAAAGAAATGGAAACAGATCCATTTCTCAGTAACATCTCTGTAATTCTTGTTTCAGAAATTCAGAACTATGAGAAGTTGTGAATAAGAAGGATGATCCTAAAGAGTCCCTTGAGTCCTTGTTGCCCAAGAGGGGCCTTCTTACTCGGGAGTAACTGGATTATCTGGATTAAACTCTTCTAATTTATAGTATTGAATTTCACAATTTCTTTGGACTTGGCCCATAAAATTATTGTATAAACAATTTTATTATTCATTATATTAAAAAGTGATTAGAAAATATTATTACACTTATTTAGAAAATATCATTATTTTTTTTTTGGTATTTTGGATATTTATTTATTTTGGATATTGAGGTTCTAGAACCTCCACAGTAACAAGATTTTATTATTTATTACTCAAAGTAAAAACTGAAATGATGATATTTTCTAAACAAAATAAGTTCTTTTATATAATAATGATACTTTTATTTAATCTTCTTTTACATTTAGTTTATGTTATTTAATTTAGAAAACATATTTTGTTATTCTAATCTGTAAGAAGTCCGTCTGCTTCCTTTTTCTCTTCTTCTCTTTCTCTCTCACTCCCCTCGAAGCCTCACTTCCTACACTTTTTATTAGAGGTAGAAGAGAAAGTATGAATATATTGATAGAATTTAAGTCAAGATTTATTTTATCAAGTTATATATGTTAATATTTTAATACTGTATACTGGCTTAATCCGATAATTTGTTTCACTCTTTTGAGCCAATAAGTGTTCTAATCAATGTTCTGAGAATCGGACCGAACCGAACGGTCCGATTGGTTGGACCGTCACTTAGAGTAAAGAATGGTTCGGTTTTCAATTTTAAATCGTTTTAGGGGTTGAACTGGATTGAACCGCTTTAAACCGGCTTTTGAGCCAGAAACCGAAGCTAAGCAAGGAACCGAAGCGATTTTTAGAGAAATGAACCGTTTTTTACATTAGGTAAAATTTAACTTAAATTTAATTTTTTTGTCAAAATTATTAATTATAAAAATTATTAAAGAGTAAAACACTATTTCCCTTTTTATTTTAAAATTACTAATTATAAAAATAAAAATTTTATTGTATTATACACTCTCTGTCTCAAATTATAAAAGAATTTTGAGATTCTTTATTTATCCCAAAATATAAGAGACATGAATAAAATTTGTGAAGTAATTAATATAATTTATTTTTATACCCTTGAGTAATTAAGGTTGTATTGATAATTACTAATAATTAATTAGTCTTACTTTAGACTTTAATGTGAGCAATTTTAGAAAAAAATTGAAATTGTAGTACAATTAATGAATTAAACTACCAAAACTATTTTTTCTTTGATACAAATGAAGTAATTATTTATTTTTTATAATTGGGGATGGAGGGAGTATAGTGATTTTATAATATTATGGTCATGTAGTGTTATCATGTTAAAATGTTTTAACATTACTTTTAATGATTTAATATATATTATTACTATGTGAGTTTATTAACTTATTATGAACTTAAACTACTTAAATTTATTCTCTTAACAATTTGATATTTTATTTTATACATATATTATTATATGTAATATTATTTTTACTTAATTATTACGTTATCGGTTCGACCGCCGGTCTAACCGGTTGAACCATACAAACCATGACCCAATGACATTTCTAGTTTGACGTCCAGTGCGATTGTTTAAACATTGGTTCTAATACTATCTAAAGTCAAGATTTATTTTATCAAGTTACATATTAATATTTTAATACTGTTTACTTGCTTAATCTGATAACATGTTTTGCTCTTTTAAGTGAATAAGTGTTCAAATATTTATAAAATATTCATGAGGTTGTGAGGTTATGATATGGTATATTATTCAGTTTTAAATCGATGGCTAGAATTGAGTAACAAAAAATAATGTTAAAATCTTAATATTTAACTTGAATAGTCTTGGCTCATTTTCTTTCTTTATATTTCTATGGATCATGACGATAATGATATCAAAAGCAGGAGATTTATCCATAAATGTTTAGATTCCTTACTCTTTCACGTCGCTTCTCTATTCCCAATTCCTCCTTTGTGACACCCTACACCTAAAAACCCAAAACCAACCACAAATACACTTAAAACAACTAAAATAGGATAGAAGGCCTAACACAATGCCACCACGGCCTTAGAGGGACAAAATGGGTTGGCGCTGCGGCTATACTCTTGACGCCACAATACCTATGACAGTAACCATATCAACAATTTGCTAATTTTGAGCAAAATTCTAATGCACACAACTTCATACTCTGACCTCCAACTGATCTAATTCCGTTTTCTACAGGTCACTCTACACCGAATCTAACTATAGACACCAACCACACTACAAAATACCTCCGTATGGAGATTTCAAACACTCAAAACTATTTTGGTCTCTTTTTGAGCAAAACCAAGAACTTAACAACTCCAATTGTTACCAGTAACCAATTGGTAGCCCAAAACCATTCCCAAAAGTCACAAATGATACAACCGATTAACTCAAGGATGTTTTTCCCTGGAGAAACCAATCCTTCAAGTTTAGACCCCCTTGAAACTCGAAACAACATATACATAAGGCCCAAAACCATATTGAGCTCATAATTAGGCCTGCCAAGCACCAACACATATTAACCTATATTGGGATCTAGAATCATAGCACATCACGTAACCACAACATATACTGGCATTTAGCTATATTCACAACACTACTCAAATATTCTACTAATCATACAATACCACATATAGCCCAATACTCCCAGGAATACCAAGAACAAGTGATATACACATTACTAAACTACATGGCACAATTCATTACATAAACTAATAACATAGAGCTACCAACCATTCAGATATTCTCATGATAGAAAGAGCTAGGATTCCTTAGTCTTCTCTGAATGAATGCTAGAGCCTTCGCCTGAAATGTTAACCACAGAAGGGTTTGAGATAGAGTCTTAATAACTAGGAAAATATACAACTGACAACATATATTTGATATAATCAAAGGTATGCATATGATATGATTCAATGCCAATGCAATAGAATGAAAGCTCCCCTTTGTACATGACTAGAACCACCACAAAACATACCCAATAGGTGATTCTCTTCTAACAACTGATAAAGACTGATTTTGTGACATCATCAAGCTCACCGCACACTAGTATGACCAGGTCAAAGGTCACACTAATGATTAGATCGTGATTTTTCTTCCCCTAGACCACCCGAAGTGGTGATGATTTAGAGAAGATGCATCCCCAATCCACTGCCATCTAGTTCTCCTGGCCATAGAAGAGGATTTAATGATAGAGATATATAATCATCTACCACACTACTTAGCCACTAGTGGTTTGATACATTGTGGTATCATTATATCTCATTTTGTCATCACCCAATCAATCATTCCTAATATGCATAATATGATGATGATATTCAATGTCATGTTAACATGTTTATGCCACACAAAATTATAATCATTCTCATAATTATCATTATCATGCTAGTATGTTATCATATGGGGATGCTAAATATCATAGATATACAACAATAACATAATTTATCATATATTACATAGAAGTATAAGGTATAGAGCTTACCATACCTTTGCTAGCCGTGCACATAGCTTGATATGAAAAGAACAACGTATACACAAGTGATATCATGCTATGAAAAGGAACATACATATATATATATAACAATAAATCAATATATATACAACATACATCCTGTTACCTAGAATTGCTGATACAACGTGCACAGGGGAATAATTTTGTAAGCCAATTAAACATTTATGAGCATAATCCACAACTCATATCAATCACGAATCGAACATTTCGAAATAGCCAATCAAATACTACAATAACATAATACCTCTAATTAACATATTATACACATAATCCACAACTCATATCTCAATCATTCAAGCTTAACCCATAATTCCAAAGGCATAATTACACATTAATGAGCCCCAAATACATAACCAACCCATAAACAAACACTTAAACTTCAAATTTCATACTAAACCTTAGCATCTAGTTAGGGTTTGGAGTAAATACTACATAACCATCCATATACTTACACCCAAGCTAATGGGACAGCAAACAACACTCCACTAATCCATTAGCAACCATTTTAATCAGTGAAAATTCAACCAAATAAAACCCTCATGTATACCAACGAATTTCACCCCAAAACCTTAAAGAAAAGGAAGAAGGAATGGTGTAGATTTACACATTAACTAAGAATCAAGCTCCCAAGATAAAAAAAAATTGCTCCCCAAGGTCGAAATCCCTAAGCTCTGGCAAAGCTCCATTCGTTCTTTCTGTAATATCCTGAATTTTACTAGATAAACTTCAAATTTCATACTAAACCTTAGGATCTAGTTAGGGTTTGGAGTAAATACTACATAACCATCCAAAAACTTACACCCAAGCTAATGGGATAGCAAACAACACTCCACTAATCCATTAGCAACCATTTTAATAAGTGAAAATTCAACCAAACAGAAACCCTCATGTATACCAACGAATTTCATCCCAAAACAGTAGAGAAAAGGGAGAAGGAATGGTGTAGATTTACACACTAACTAAGAATCAAGCTCCCAAGATAAAAAAATTGCTCCTCAATGTCAAAATCCCCAAACTCTAGCAAAGCTCCATTCATTCTTTTTGTAATATCCTGAATTTTACTAAATATTAAGCAATATAGAATGATAAAATTGATGATATCTAAAAATATATCTAGAATAACAGAAAATAGAGAGACAAAAAATTAGCAGAAAAAGGCAAAAAGCTAATTTCCTAAATTAAAACTGAAAAGGAGAATGTTATAATTTAATCATATGAAAAAAGAATTCTTCATAAATGGTCCCTAAAAAGTATGAATTATTATGATTTTACCCTTAGGAATAAAATTTATTTCATTTTAATCCTTTGAAGAAGGAAATTCACATAGGAGCGATAAATGAAAATAAGTTTTAAAGAAAATTATAGCTAATGATAAAAAATTTCAAAAACTATAAATTGGCCCTAAGTTAATGGTATTTTTGAAAGTTATAGTAAAAATGAAGCTCTCAATGAGCCTAATCCAATGAAATATAGTATGAAATTTATTAAGATCAAAATAATATTTGTTAAGTAATTAGGATTTAATATTAATATTTTACTCAATAAAGATTAGTTTAATCCGTAGAAAAAGACAGTATTGATTCAAGGACAGTGATTATACCTTACTAAAATATATTTTGGGTTATGATAATAATTTTGGATTAAAATTAATTTTTGGATAATCCTGTTATAATTTAATGACAATTTCAGTAAAAATATTTAATCGATAGGGGTAAATTTAATCGATAAATGGTATATTTTTTTATAAAAATTACTAAATCAATTTTTGGCCAAAAATAAGGATAAGCATGTCTGAAATGCAGAAGGGATACCAAGGGAATTTTTACAAAAGTTTTAATCACAAAAAGCAACCAAAGTTTACTACAGTTAGTTTTATGACTTATATCCTTTAATCACTTTGGTTAAGCTTATAAGTCATCTTCTTCAACCTTCATCATGCCATAAACTATGAGAAAAGAAGGAGAGAAATCGTAGAAGAGAGAAGAGAAAAAGACAGGGGAAAATGATTTGGTTTGGTTTCAAACTTCCAAGGTATAATTATACAACCATTTTTTTGTATATTTCCTTGAGTTTGAAAGAGTTTTATGGCTTATTCTTTCATATTTTTCCACTGAAAATTTCTACCGAGAGAGAGAGTAGAGAGAGAAAGTGAAACTATGAAAAAACTAAACCATGAAAAGTGTTATATAGATTTCAAGGTATAAGAATATACCATTACCATTAGATTGCAAGTTTGTTGAGTTATAATTTTTTGAATATTTTGGTCAAATAAGTTTCAAGATAGGAAGGGAATTTCATGATTTTGACCCTAAAAATGAATTCTCTGAGTCCAAAATAGGTGAAGACAAATATATTGTACAAGAAATCCCCAAAAAATGATAAAATAGAATTTTAGGATTAAAGTTGCCACTTTGTGAAGCAGGTTATGTAATTGGTGGCTAATGACATTCTTTTGTGATGCTATAGGATTCAAAGGAGTGTCTAAAAATTAAAGAAAGGGTGTGCAAGGTTTGAAGCTCATTGGAAAGCACAAAAGTAGTTAACTTACCTATATATGTTTATATATTGTCATTATTGCCTCTTTGTTTATTTGATGTATTTAATGATTGAAATGTTGTTTTGTGATGAAACTGTGTCTTGAAGGGTATTTTGACCCTGGAAATGTTCAAAATATAAGGAAAAATGCTGCCCAAAATTTTATAAAATATTGGTGCACAAATGTCTTTAATTAAAAGCTTGATGCAATTTTTATGATTTCTTGCAATTTATGATGATATGTGAGCATAAATGGTAGTTGCTATTGAAATTCTTTGAATCTCATCCCTTTCCAAGAGTCTAACCATATAGGTCTAAGTAATGGCAAGGCTTCCCAAAAAGAGAAAGGGAAAGAGAAAAAGTTGCTAATTAAAATGAACTTGCTTTCTCTAATATTTTGTTTTGACTATTTGGCAAAAATGATGTATATGATTTTGGGGTTGTATTTACATTTGATCATATCTCTTTAGTTCCAATATTAATGTATATGTATGTATATATTAATGTATATTTTGTAAAGTTGGAAGGATGTATGATGCCTTTCTGATCACTATTGAAGAATTCGAGTATTGTATGGAACTTTTAATATCTAATATATGAATTCTATATATGTTGTAAACTAGACATGTGTAGCTTTCCATAAATACCAAGAATACACAATTTGGAGTTGTGTATAATTTATAGTGATTTTTCAAAGTTATTTTTAGAAACAGGGTTTTCAGAAATTAATCATTGCTATAGTGATTTTTTAGAAAAATAAAATGTACAAACTAGCCAAATAAATATCCAGTTGCTTATTTTTTTTGATGTAGTGAATCTTTTGAACTATATTTAGAGACTTGATTCACCTCAAGACAATTTTTCTAGATTCAGTTATGAATTTTCACTATTTGTCAGGTAAAATGGATTAAGCCAAATGAATAGTACCTAATTTGATGAAAAATTGATTCAAGTTATTTTATGTAATGAAGTCTCTAGACATGCATTAATAGACTTAAATGGAGTCTAAGTATAAGATGTTACACTTCTCCAAATTCTTCTCTTCTTTGCCGACTAAACCAAGTCTGATTTAAACACATTTTGAGATTGGTGACGTAGGGTATAACCTCTCGCTGTGGCATGAGACCCTTCTGCCCGAAAAATTATTGAAGTCCTCTGTTTTGTTCACCGTAGTGCCTCCATTTCAGGCCGTGGCATGGAGTGGTTCTCTCTTTTCTTGAATTATGCTTCCGTTTGTCCTTTTTATGGTCTTGATCTCTCAAGCGCTGCATAAATCAATATGGATACTTTCCATTAGTTTAAGATTAAGTTCAGGGCATTTTATTGAGGGGTTATTATATCCTCTATATCCAAATCTAAATCATCCTCTTTAATAAAGAATCCACTTCCAAGATATTATACTCCTCTTCCTAAAGTTCTTCTATTCTCTACCCTTATATTCTCTTACTCCTCTCTCTTCTATTATATTGATGTGAACAATAGGGTTAGTGTCGAGAAAATAGAAGAGAAAGGAGTAAAAGAATATGAGGGTAGAGAATAGAAGAACTTTAGGGAGAGGAATATCACTGAAAAACTCTCAAACCAATAATTTGAATATAATTGAATAATGAGACTCTTTTTAAAATCAAACTCTCAAATGCTAATCTTACTAAAGTCCTAAAATAAGATATCTCTTTTCAAAATATCTTAAATCTAAACAAAAGATAATTCTTAATTCAAATAATTAAATTCTATGAATAAATAAAAGATAAAATATAAATACTAAAGAATTCAATATAAATTAAATTAAATCTAAAAATCCTAATAAAATAATAAATAACTTTATTTAAAGTTTTAATGATAAAGATAAATAATTCTAATTATCTAAAATTATTCATTCCCTATTATTATCCCCTCTTGAAAGAACTCAATGGAGGTGGCAGCTACTCCTTCCCATTCCTTTCTTCTCTCTTTTGGCTTCACTGTCTCTCCACCGTCTAGTGACCCACATAATTTTATGTCTTCCCTCCACCATTCCTACCTTCTTCCACCTTTATTTCACTAATTACCCACCATTTCTCCACCTCATCTTGCTGGGCCGCAGTTATCACGCCAAGGGAGACTAGGAGCTATATGAGTCTGTGGGTGTAACAGCCATTTTCCACTTGGTTGAGCTCATAGGTCTTCATACTTCCACTCATTCCTCATGGCCGAGACGAAGGGAAATCAAGCTTGGAGCTTAATGGGACCTAATTTGTTATTTGGGATGTTTTCTAAACTTTTCTCTTTTATTCTTGCAATTTTCATTCAAATTTAATCTAGGTTTTATCTTGAATTTGTTGGAATTTGTTTTGGATAATTAGTGGATTGTTGAGACTTGTTGAATTGTCATTATATATATCACTTTGGATTTTGAATGTTGATTTGAGTATGTTTAGAGTTAAAACTCCATGTAGCATCTAGAGCTGAAAAATCTTTCGAATAAGCAAGATAGTAAATGATGAGATCTAACCATAGAGTCGTCTCTCCATAAAAAATCCACATGGTTGCTGAATTTGGGAAGTCTTTCCAATGGATAAGGAACTGGTGGAAGGAACTTTTAGACAAGAGAATATTCCACTCTTCCATTATTGTCACAATCTCTATACCTATTATAACAGATGAGCAAGGTGGAATGGTAGCATCATGAATACTATCAGCAATCTTGTGAAGTACAACTTCTATTGGTAGAGATTGTTTCGAAGCATGTTCCTTCTTAAAGTTTTCAATTTCCAGAGGTAAGGGAGGCATCACTGTAAAAGCATAATGATTACCTTTCTCTAAAAAAACTCCACTTCTAAGATTAATCTGCGAATGTCACTTATTTAATCCATTTACTGTCTGCATTATTTTCTCACACAATTTCATCAACTTTTTGAACCTTCGATTGTTTCTTCAAATTTGTAGTTTGCTTCTTCTTGATCTTACTTCATGTCAATTCGTAGAGATTCAAGTATAAGTATTCTCTGATATGTCTTTTAGCTTCATCAAGGCTTGTTGGGTAATTTAGGAATTCTTAGGATTGTGGAAATTAGGCTTTAATACCAAAATGATATGAGCAGAGAGAGGGGTCAGGTGAATAGATAGCGAAAGTAAGGGGGGAGAGGAGTAGAATAATATGAGGGAAAGGAATATCACTGGAAAACTTTCAAATCAATAATCAAAGTCCGAATATAACTAAACAATGAGACTCGTATTTATGGAGCTCAAATTTTGGGAGAAATTCTTGCATACTCCGTGGCACCTTAAATATACTCTGCCCAATTAAAATGTGCCAATTCAAATGATTTTACAGTCGTGTCACTAACATAATTCATATTATTTTAATAATTTTAAATTATTTCCCTTTAAAACCTAGCATCTCCTCAAACCCTCACATCACCCCCTTCACCAACTCTCTTTAGCCCCTCCGTCAACGACAGCGAACAAGGAAGATCTGACTTCTCCACAACTCCAAGAGGCAAAAGATGTTCAAGGTCTTCTTGCCACCCAATTGAACCTTCTCACTTTTGTCACCCAATTCAGTGCCTGTGGATCCAACATGTTCCCAAATTCCAATCCTTCCACTCGGTGAAGGAAACAATGCCATTGATGACAAATGATCTGCCTTGTCAAATTCCCATGGAGATTTGGAAATTAGGGATGAAGGAGGTCAGGAGGAAATAGAGGTTTTAGGGGTTTTTGAGAAAACTTCAACACAAGGCGTGCTACTACAGAAATGGGCTTCCGGAACGTTTAATTTTTAACTTCCGGAACGTTTTTGAAGCGTTCCATATGTGACCATTCCGGAAAAATTAGGTAACGTTTTACTTTTTAATGGAATCGTTCCCAAATATCTATCTTCAGGCACCCTTTCAAGTTGAAAATGTTCCCGAATACCAGTTTTGTGGTACGCTTATTAGTTGTAAAGGAGCCCAAACACTGCTTTTCGGGAACGTTTCTATAAGGGAAACGTGTCCAAATATTAGTATTTGTTCACGCTTTCTAGAAGTAAGCGTTCCCGAATGTATATATATTTTTTTTTAAATTTCATTTTTTCCTTGCAGTCCCTATTTCAACAACCATTCCAACAATATGAAAATACAAAAGTAAATAATAATCCAACCATTCTGAAAAATTTCATTAGATATGTATAGAAATTAAAAAGTACATGCTTTTTCCAAAAAGAAAAAGTTGATATCCATTACTTATCTATCAATATTAACTTACAAATATCTAATTGTCACCAAAAAATATTTCTAAACCACAAAATAGCTCTAAACAATATCCCAAATATTATAAATATTATATAAGTTACATTCTTTTAACACATATTTCACTCATTCTTCTATGACTTCTTGTATGTCTTCTTTGGAGTAGGAAGCATGATATGTGTTAGAAAAATACTACAAAATGAAGCATCACATATAATAAGTTAAATGAATTTGATACAATTTAAAAACTTATGTAATATAAGATAGAGTTGAAGTACACACAGTGTCAGGGATGATGGATTGACCGTGTGTAATGACATCTCTCATAAATTTCATAACATAATATCCACAATAAATTCCATCGGGTTGGTATGGGCACTAAAAGGAAAATAAGATTATATCAATTTATGTATGCAATAAAAATATTCACAATAATTGCTCAAATTTAAATATATCAATACTTGTATTGTTGTCCATTTATAGGATCTCCCTTTAGTTTGTATCCACAATCCACCGCTTCCTCGAAAGGTGTTCAATGCTCTAATAAGAATAAATAGTAAAAAAACTAATTAAAATATAATGACATGAGAAAATATAGACACATAATAAGAAATAAATAAAGCATATATATGCATACAGATTAAATAACTTTTGCATGTCTTTGTGGGCTTTTGGCTCTGCATGCTTGGAATCCATGTAATATATTGTTGCAGTTAAAGGATTCATAGCAACTAATATCCAGTGCTCCCTAAAAAATTTAAATCTTGCATTAACAAATTCTAAACATATTTCACATTGAAAGTATTCATAATTGGAAATTTAATAAATGACTTACCCAACATTACATGGTGCCAAGAATAACATATCATCTACTGCTCTAGCTTCAAACAAATCTGATACAACACGTGCTTGTTCCATATACTTACATCCTTTATGTGCTCCAATTTCATGGGGATTGATGAAAGAGAACCTTCCCATTAACCCATTTGGCACCAAGAGATGATGATACAAGTATCTTAAACAAAAATACATTATTAATATCATTCACAAAAATGAAAAAAGGAAAGTAAAGGATTTCATTCACAAGTTATGGTACAAGTACCTGATGTATAGGTTAATGACAGTGGACCTATCCATTCATGATCAAGGATTTCAATAATTTGTTCTTTAGAAATATGATCAACTATATCCTTATAGTAAATTTGAAAATCAAAGTTTATGGATTTTGATTCTTCCTCCTCAAGAGCATTCACAACAATTCTAAGAGCATTGCAATATGGTGATGCTTTTTTGTTAACTTTAGGGGTGGACCTTTGCTTCACGGGAGAAATGATCGATCCCTTTGAATGGCCCATCCCTTGGATTTGTTTTCCCTTCCTTTTGGACTGTGTAGGTAACTGTGTAGGCAACAAAAATCATAAGATGAAGTGACATATAATTTCAACAATGATTATAGGTATAACACATTATAATGATATGCCAATGACATACCATCTCAACTAGCTCGATGAGGCTACTAGGACATGCAACAAAATAACCTATTGCCTCACCAACTATTGTTACTTCATCAACTGGCACCGGCAGCTCAGCTCCATGCTCCTCAACTTTTTCAATTCTAACTCTTAGGTAACCGTTAGGTAGTGGTGAATTGTGTAGAAGTGTATCATTATTATTATACACACTACCCTTTGCAACCAAACGACGCTTAGGAGATTCCAACCATAGTTGGCACTTTGATTCACCCTACACCAAGCATAAAGTAATAAATTAAGAAATAAGAAATTACAATGAACTTAGTAGGGAAAGAAATTACCTGAGGGAATTGAGATGTAGGTGTGCAACTATCCTTCATGCTGGGGCTACCTTGTGCTACTAGCCTCCCTATCCCCTGCATCTGCTTGAGTTGTTCAAACATCTCATCATATTTTTGTAATCGATCTTCTAAGTTGGCTACCTTTCCTTTTAGTTGAGCAACCTCGCTATTAGTTTGGGACTTTGAATACTTTTGAGTCCCAAAGTAATCTCTCTGACAAACACCAAATCCAACACCCCTAACACGACCAGGGACCTCAGGGACTTGTAACACCCTACCCAGTATATCATTATGTCCACAGTTTTAGACCTCATCTTGTGTTACTATCTGGGATAATTGCTCCTATCAGACAAATTTAAAAGTAAATGGTAAGGATTATCATTTAAAGTAAAATAATTCATTGATGCATATATTTTATACTTACACATTCATCCCAAACTCTCTGAACATGTTCATCATCAATATTACCATCCTTGTTCTCCCTGCCCTTTTTCCACAGCACATGACGAGATATAATGGATGCATTAGATCCCTCCTCCTGGATCTATATATTAAAATTAATTAATCCAAATGATTAGTAACAACTAAAAGTCACTCAGTATATCTTTGTACTTACAATCTGTTGTTCAATTAATGCATATGTCATGCATCTTTTCGGTAAGGATATGGTTGATTGGATGCTCTTTCACGATTCTCCTCGCTTATTTTCTGTTTTAATACAAAGCACTTGTATCAATACATATTGGTTGCAAAGAAAGAGGAAAAATTTGACTGATACAATAAGATTGACCTGAAAAGATGGGTCTTGACGTGTATTAGCAAAAGCATCCCACTATTCTTGAGAGATGATATTATAATGTATTTCAGGAGGCTTCTCATTAATATTCCCATCATCACCTTTTAAATTTGTCCTTGTAAGGCGTGAACGCCACTTTCTATGACGATAAGCAGCTGCATGAAGCACATATCTCCTTCGACTAATATCAATATTAAAAGAAGCCTACAAGTAATATAACCAAAATATAGTTAAAACTAGTAGGATGATATAGATACATAATAAACAACATAATGAAAACAAATACAGTAGTGAGTTACTGCTATTTCATCCCAAATGTCATCCTTGATTTTGCTTGGGACATCTTCCATTTAGTATAAATAATCGGTACTGTTCTTCGTGTGGCAATCCCAATATAATTAGAAAATGTAGATGCATTGGGGTTAACTGGTTGATTCTTCTTATTCCATCCAACATCTAATTTACGACCGGTGCTTCTTGCACGAGTCACCTCTTTCAACATGGTTCTCCCTCTCTTTTTCACTTTCTTAGTACTATGTGAAGGAACATTGCCATCATTTGGTGGAGAAGCCATTTACCTACAAGAAAATCAAAACATATAAGTAAGACATCAATATAGAATATGAAAATAAAAATATACAAGTTAAAGAGTGTTAAGAAAAAAGGAAACAAAATTTACATGTTTAAGTCAATCTTTTACGTTTTCTTGTTGGATTTATACTTGTATTTCCCCTCCTAGCACGAATTAATGGATTAACCCAAATCCCTTCTTTATGATCATCTCTTAAATACAATGCATCATCATTGGTGAAGTCACTAGTAAGTGATTGTGTTGTTCCAAAAAAAGGATCATCCTCTAAATCGATATCTTGATGGTCAGGAGCATCATCCTTGATCTTGTCGTTCATTTTGTTAGTTAAAAGAACAATAGACCACTTCTTATTAGCAGGATCGGTGACATAGAACACTTGTTGCGCTTGTGAAGCTAAAATAAAAGGCTCATCTTTATAACCCACTTTATTAAAGTCCACTTGTATGAAACCTAACTCATCGATCTTAAGGCCATTCTTATTGTCAACCCACCTACAACCGAAGACTGGAACACGAAACATGATGTAATCCAACTCCCATATGCACTCAATGACCCCAAAGTATGACATATTCGCATATATTGGGTTCCTATCTTTGGCACTAGAGATATGCATAGATTGAGCTATAAGTGTTACACCACTATTTTGCATTGTACTTCGATCATCTTGCTCTTTTGTATAGAATGTGTAGCCATTGATTAGGTAACTAGTGTAAGAGAAGACATCTACACTTGAACCTTTTGCTAACCATCTTAATCTTTTTGAAACTGAAGTAGGACTGTCATCCGAGTCTGAAAAAATGTGATCTTTTAGCCAACCTATAAATAGTCGATTGTGTTCTTTTGTTATCCAACTTTCACTCCTATTTGGGTTCAAGCTCCTAAGTATATCCTTGTGTTTTTCAACATAAGGCTCAACCTCATCACTATTGTGTAGAACATATAGGTGTGCTTGTTCCCATTCTGTCATTGATATGCTAATTATTGACTTTCCAATAATTCCTTCCCCTATTGTTCTTCCTGCGTGACGAGACTTTGGAAGCCCTATGCTATCAATATTGGAGATATATTCAGTACATAATTCAATTGCTTCTTCCACTATGTATCGTTCAACAATACAACCCTCTGGCCGACTTCGATTTTTCACATACCCTTTCAATATCTTCATATAACGTTCAATTGGGTACATCCATCTTAAATAAGTCGGGCCACACATTAGTGTCTCTCGAACCAAGTGTATAGTTAGGTGAACCATTATGTCAAAAAATGAAGGTGGAAAATACATCTCAAGCTCACACAGAGTAACAACAATTTCTCTTTGCAATGCCGGCAACTTTGTTGGGTCAATAACTTTGCTGCAAATTGATTTAAAGAAAAAACATAGTTTAGTGATGGTACCTCGCACCTTTTTAGGCAAAATAGAGCGTATACCAATGGGCATCAAATGCTCCATGAGAACATGACAGTCATGAGACTTAAGACCTTTTAGCTTCAGGTCTTTCATTGACACAAGATTTTTGATATTTGATGAATACCCCTCTGGAACTTTAACTCCATGAAGAAACTTACAAAAGACAATTTTCTCCTTCCTAGATAGTGTATAAGCTGCCGGAGGCAAGTAAGTACGACGTCCTTTCTTCATCGGTGCCAACTCATCTCTTATTCCCATAGTGACCATGTCCAACCTCGCATTAATGCCATCTTTACTCTTTCCTGGGACATTGAGTAATGTACCAATCACACTATCACAAACATTTTTTTCAACATGCATCACATCAAGGAAATGTCTTATATATAATGACTTCCAATATGGCAGTTCAAAAAATATTGACTTTTTCTTCCATCCACTAGTCACAAGGTCTCTTGCGAAAGGTTTGCCAAAGTTATTAGTTAAATTCTTCACCTTTTCAAACAATTGATCACCAGTTAAGGGCTTTGAAGCTATACCTTCTTCTGAATTCCCATTAAAAGCTTTTCTGCACCACCGATAATGATGTGTTAGAGACAAAAATCTACGATGACCGAGGTAGACATTTTTCCTACAATGTTCCAACCACATTGAATTCATGCCCTCTTCACATATAGGGCATCCACATTGTCCTTTGACACTGTATCCTGACAAATTACCATATGCCGGGAAATCATTGATCGTACCAAATAATATTGCTCTCAAATTGAAACTTTCTTCCCTATACCCATCATACACCTCCACACCCGTCTCCCACATTAACTTCAAATCTTCAATTAAGGGAGTCAAGTATATATCTATATCATTTCCAAGTTGTTTGGGCCCAGAAATTAACTTAGACAACATCATAAACTTGCGCTTCATGCATAACCATGGAGGAAGATTATAAATCACCAAAATCACGGGCCATGTGCTGTGGGTACTACTTTGCATACCATGTGGATTAATTCTATCAGTAGACAATGCAAGGCGTAGGTTTCTCTCTTCTTCCCCAAAGTCAGGGAAATCATCATCAATTTTTTTTCCATTGAGGAGAATCTGCAGGGTGCCGAAGCTTGCCATCCTTAATCCTTTCATCCGCATGCCATGTCAATTGTTTAGCAACTTCTACGCTACTATACATACGCCTAAATCTTGGAATGATTGGAAAATACCATACCACCTTTGATGGAGCCGATTCTTTCTTCTTATATCGTGAGGCATTACACTTAGGGCACTTCTCTAATGATGCATATTCATTTTGAAATAGAATGCAATCATTAGGACATGCATGTATTCTCTCATAGCTCATGCCACTGGAACATAAAATTTGCTTAGCCTCATATGTTCGACTAGAAAGCTCATTATCCCCTGGTAACATTTCTTTGACAAGTTCAAGTAATTCTGTGAAACTCTTATCACTCCAACCATTACCTGCTTTCAAGTTGTACAATTTCAAAATCGCAGATAGTCTTGTGAATTTAGTGCAACCAGTATACAATGGCTTCTCGGCATCATTTTTCAACCTCTCAAACATTTTTGGACAATCTTGAAGATCCTCCTCAACCATATTTACCATCTCTTCAAGATGGTCAGCCTCATATGTGCTCGTGTCGAATTCATTTGATGCATAACTTGCACTATAACCCCAATCATCAGACACATCCTTGGTCTCGCCATGCTTTGTCCTACATGTATAACTTTGATCAATTCCATTACACACTAAATGATCTAGCAACTCATCAGCACTAATTCGCCTTTCATAGCAACATTGTAAGCAAGGGCATATAATTCTACAAGGGTCTTTTGCATGTTCAGTTGCAAAATTAATGAACTCTCTCACTCCATCCTCATATTCATTTGACAATCTATTGGCAAACATCCACTTTCGATCCCTGCCCATTTGTTCTGGAAAAAATTCGGCAGAGTTTCCCCTTAAAATTGGAGCTCCCAATAATTCTACAGTATGAAAAGTAAACTTGTTCAATCAATCACAGCAACAACAAGAATATACAACATCATTTTCATCAAGTCTGAATGTAAGATTAACATACCTTGTGAGATTCTGCTACCCAATATCACAAACAATTCCCTTTAAATTTGCTGCCTCAAATCTTCTCAAATCTAGACATAAATGAACAATTGAGAATATCTATATTAAAATGTTAATTAACAAAAAATTGGCATGCATCTATTTTTTTTAATATATATATATACATATAAATTGGCATAAATCTTAAATTGCAATGTTTGTCAAAAATTCGCAATGTTGAATCTTTAGAATTGAGGATGAACAAGAGGACAACTTGTTCAACATCAACATGATAAGGATTCATTTATCCTTTCATAATTGCCCATACAATGTCTTTCCACCTTTTGTGAAAGACATATATATTCTGTGGCTGGTGGACAGAAACAAATTCATTTTATACCCCCAAAAAAAATATTAAGCAACATATATAGAATATCCAAGTTCTGGAGACTTAATTTATAATTATTTTTTATCTAATTTTAAATACTTTATAAGAATGTCTGTAACACTAGTTGGTGAGAAAATACTTTATAACTAATTAATTATATATTACACGAATTGGAGAGGTAGAGAATGAAAAGTTAACTTTGTTAACATGCACTGTAATACACACACATGTATAAGCTACTATGCAATTGAAATCTAAGTCTACAATAACTATTTATTTGATTTAGAAAATTCTAACCATTCTCCCTTTATATCTGTTAGTAGGTTTGGCTAGACAAAAAAAAGGAGGTTTTAAGTTCTAATAAGTCATCAAAACCCAATTAACATAAACTTTATGTTAAAAAATTTTAGTTACAGACGTATAGCTATCCAGTTGTTTACTATATATGTGGCTAGAGATTAACGAAATCCAAGAATTCAAACTTATTCATCACAACAAACTTTGTCTTATATCATTATAGTGGATAGCTCCATCAAAGCCACACACATCGAACCTTGTTGAGTAATTGTAATGAAAACAAAAGTACAACTATATACATATATATACCTAGCTGGAGTCTCACATATGCGTGTATGTGTGTGCGTGAAACTTTCACACACATATAGAATGATGCATCATGCGTATCAATGATATTAATGATAAAGGAGAGACAAATCTTAAAGGGCATTCATTAAACTATTTTTTCAAAGTTGGTGGGTGGGTTACCTCAAGAGTGCAGATCTGAGGAAAGCGATTTTCTGTAGAGGAAAGTGATTTTCCGCAGATCTAGGTTACCTCAAGAGTGCATAGAAGAAGAAGAGAGGGAGGACCGGAAGGGAAAACAGTAATTTGTTGAAGGAAGCAGTTGTGGTCGCGGATGGAAGGGAGGGCCAGAGCGGACCGAGCTTGTGGATGGAAGGAAAGATCCGTGGAGGAAACGATTGCTCACACAGCACAAACTCACGAAGCTACAGTCGCAGAGGGAAGTCAAGGTCCGAAGATGGAGCTGGAGTAACAGAGTTGCGGTCGTCGACAGAACAACAGGTGTGGTGCATGGACAGAAGAAGGTAGAGACGGTGGCAAACGTACGATGGAGCGAGGCTGAGTAGCTGTGAATGTGAGTGTGATGCGAATGGCTTGTGACTTCTGTAGTGAACTGAGTCAAAGCGTGAAATCGAAAAGAAATTAGGGATTTTGGAATTTGGGGCTTTTTTGTACGCAATGTTCTGCAATCTTTTGGAACGTTTTAATTTAAAAAACGTGCCAGAAGGCGTTTCACAAAATCCACTTGTCAGATTCCGAACTTTTCGGAACGCTTTCTTTAAAACACGTTCCCGAAGGTCAAAATTTTGGCACGTTTGTTAGAAAAGCGTTCTCGAAATGATTTTGCAGCACGTTTTATCTATAAACGTTCCAGAATCAGCGTTCCTAATGACCAATTCTGTAGTAGTGGCGTTACTGGGTTCACCGCAATACCACTCCATCGCAATTGCAAATGAAGAACTAGGCAACTTTAGAGCCACTATCCTCTGAATAGTAGATCAAAGAACAGTTGGAAACTTGACTGTCCAAGGGCTAGATCCCATCTCACTTCGAATTTAATGTTTGAATCACGTTGGACGGTGAGAAGCCCCTTGATGAGATTTATTTTGGTGGCTAGAGCATGAAATTTTGTTGTGTGGATTAGATTTTTGCGAAAAATATAATGAAGGACTGATTTGTAGATGTTTGATTCTTATTCTTTTTCTGGTTCCAAAGTATGAAGCTTTGACAGCCTTTCTAAAATGTCATGTAATTTTCCAATTCATTTATGCATAATGTTTCTCATGACACAAGATGCGATCATCCAATTTTTAATTATTGAATCTGGTGGCTGATGAATGAGAAAGGGATGATAAAACTGGACAATGGATATAAAGGAACGATGAAGAGAGGACAGAGAGAGATAGTCAAGTAAGAAGGTAGATAGGCACCCTTAATTAGGATAGTTATTAAAATAATTTAGACTAAATAATTTAAACTGGCAATTTGGCTGAATTGGAGTATTTTCATTGGGTGAGTATATTTGAGGTGGTACACCTAGTAAGAATTTCTCCCCTACTAAAATTCTAAGAAAAGATATCTATTTTCAAAATATCTTAAATCTAAACAAAAGATAAATTATAATTCAAATAACTAAATTATATGAATAAATAAAAAATAAAATCTAAATCTTAAAAAATTCAAAATAACTATATTTAAAATTAAATCTAAGCATACTAATAAAATAATAAAATAATTTTTTTTTAAATTATAATGATAAAAATAAATAATTCTAATTATTTAGAATTATCATTATCTATCAGTACCCTCAGTCGAGAGAAACCAGAAGGGAGATTCTTCAATAGATCTAATTATATCATTTGGATTGTTGAAGAAGTCATCCCAGTTAACCCTACCATTGAAGAATTTTACCTTTTATCACATGACCCTATCAAACAACACTGTGAAATCTTTAGTGATAAAAGGATTAAACATTTCAACACTAATTTAGATCTTGTGAATCGAATAAGTGACAAAAAAAATGTACATAGTTCATTTCTTTTCTTCTCATTAACTGTATCTGTCACTTTTTGCTCACTTCTCTTTGTTTCACCTCGTTAACTATTTAGTGTTTTTTTCTCTTTGAAAAAAAAAATTCTCTCTCTTCATCTCATTTCATAAACATTTTTTTCTCTCTCCAAGACTGAAAATGACAGAAGACCATAATTTGTGCAAGTTTAGCTCATCCCCAAAACAAAAAATTTGGAAGAGCTGTAATATTGAGAATATTCCTATTGATTCGACTCATTTATACTCTACTAAATCCCTAGCTTCAACAAAAGTTTCATAAAAAATTGAAAACCATACATACAGGACTCTGGAGTCTCGACAGAAGCTTTACATACACTGGCTTCAATCTCTGGGTTTATCTCTAACATACTTCAACTCAGACTCCTAGAGTGACAGGTAACGACAATGGAGTTTGTAGGGAAGACAAGCTCCCACCTGAGGCATCCAACTTTGCCTGAATTATATTATGTTGTGTTACAACTCGAGTTGAATTATGCTGTGTTTGTTACATGGAAAATTAATTTAAGGAAAGTGAAAATGTGAGGGAAAGTTTAAAAATCATGTTTGTTATTAAATGGTAAAATGATTTTGTTAGAAAAAAAAAACTTCTCATATTTATGAGAAAGAGCTGTCCCATTCCCATTTTTACTCCCTCCTTAAAACAAATGGATCTTTAGAGGTTGTGAAGATCATCAGAGACAATGAAAGGCAACTTTTGAAAGTGATTATATTCTATTCAATGGTAACACATGTTTAAAATATTCTGAGATCCACTGAGTAGTACATAATGAATTTTCCAAAAAAAAATATAAATACCAGTCAAACAATATTATAATCTAGTTTTTAAATATATGTAAACTCAAGTTTCCTAATTTTGATTGTATGAGGTGAATAGCTCATATATCTAAGAATAGTACCATAATTAATGTCAGAGTAATTCAAATGAGTTAACAACTATCACAATTGGATGAGCATAATCCTTCGAATCAATTTCTTTTAATAGACAATTAACTTATTATATACTTATTCGCCATGTATTAATTTAAATTCAAATTTGCTGTGTATTTGTTATTATTTTTATACGCGTTACTCTCAATTAGTTATGCTTTGTTGGCCAAAAAAATCAATTAGTTATGCTTTTTGAATTGAATTTCATATTTCATAAATTTAATTTTAGTAATTTAAAAAATAAAAAATATGATTTTTTTTGTTGCATAAAAAAGTTTGAATCTTTAATCACTATCACACCCTATTCTTGCCATCATAGCTAGCCCCAAATGGCAAAGTATGATTATTTCATCAAAACTTTTAGCCACTCCCAAGTGGCAAAATATGATTATTTGATTAAAAGTCCCATGGTTATATATTATTAGTGATATAAATGGTAAGTTTGATTTAACATATATCACAATTGGGGTTAACCCACTATAAATATAAGCCAAATAATATTGTAAATTTATCATTTTAGTAATATTATATAAACTCTATGAGTTTGATAATCTTAATTATATGAGATGAAGCTCATGTATCTAGGAACAGCACCATAATCAACATTATGAGTTGTTTTGAAACCATTGTATGACACTCCAATGATTGAGTTACAGCCGAACTATTTTTTTTTTTTTATTTTGCTCATATAATTCCATCTAATTCCCATAATCGTTAATTGGTAGCAAGAGTCAAGTCAAAACATGCTTAGTCAATTATGTTTGTGATTTTTGGTTTTATGTTCCATTGGTTGGATGGAATTTTATGCTGTGTTAAATTTATGTAACTATATTTATGAATTAGATAAAGATAGGTCCCTTACACAAATTAGAAACGAGATGCAAGAAATTGAATATTAAATAAATTAAAGAGATTAAATGTTAAGTCTTTCTCCCCTTTTTGTTTTATAGCACTATCGGTATCTCTAGTTTCACGTCTCTTAGTAAGGCATTTTCTATTCACATTACCAAAGATCGAATTTAAAACAATATACTTAAAAAACTCAACTATTTGCCAAATATCAAACTACAAATATTTTGTTAAACTTCAAATTTATTTCCAATGTTTTTGGGACTGGACCAGACCGGACTAAATGATCCGACTGTCACCTGGATAGCTTTCTAACTCGTTTTGTAGAGTTGAATCGTTCTAGAGGTTGAGCTGAATTGAGTAGTTACGATTCGGCTTTGAGCTGGGAACTGAAACAGTTTTTCAAAAACCAGCCAATTCTATGGTGTTCCCTATTTTTAAATTTTTTTTTTGTTAATTTAAATCATTATATCATTATAATATGTTATAATTATACTATTATAATCATATAAAATCTAAAAATAAAAAAAATAAAGTGAAATAAAAAGAAGTTGTAACTTGAAACAAAATCCTTAAATTAATAAGCGCAACCTTTGTTTTAAATTTTATTAAAATTAAATATTTAATAAATATTAAAAAGTTAAAATTACTTGAAGTCCAATAAATTATATGAAAAAAAAGTTGAAAAAATAAAAAATGGTTGCATGAAGTTTCAAAGAAACTACACTATTCAAGGCTTAATAGTGTAGGGGAAAATTACAAATTTGATACCAAAATAATAAATTTATTATAAAATAGGATATATTACTACTGATTCTCTTCATTTTACTACTTAGTATTTTAAATTTTGATATTTATTAGGTGAAGTCTTTTTTATAATTAATTCATTTTACCGGTCATTAACTGTAATTCCCCCAATAGTGTATCTCATTTTGAGTTTATGCATATGCTAGTGACTTACCATATTATTTATTATATGAAAACATTTGACAAAGTGCACTGTACAAAATTCATAAATAATTAATGTGGCCCATTTTTCAAACTTTATGTAAGGCATGATAAACATGTCTATTATAATGAAGGAGATTGGCACAATTCATTACTGTAAATTATTGTTCTTAAAATTACATCAAGCAACAATATTTTTATAGAAAATTGAAGGTAGGCCTCATACATTTTCATGAATTCCAAAACAAGCTCTTGTTCATGGCTCATGAATGTGACCAGTGTGGCTCCATAAAATTTTTATATTTTATGTTGCTCACTAGTTTTTTATTTTATTTTATGCGTATTTTCTATTTTCTTTTTTTAAAAAGAATTTATATATTCCCCTACTATTAAGGAAGCAAACTATTAACTTAAATTTTTGTTATATGGAACTATCTCACAATTATACTTTTCTCTTAGCTAGTTTTTTTTTTCTTTCTTTTGCTATCAATAGTTATAACTAAGATATTAAAAATCAAATCAGTTATTAAATCGGTTGATACACTGGTTTACAATTCAACAGAGATAAAATTCATAAATAAATATATACTAACTATTTTAACTGTTATAAATACGGCATTAAAGTCTAATCAATTGTGGTTAAATTAATATATTTAATTTATTGTAAAACTAAAAAAATATTAAAATATTTTAATTTTCATAATTAATAATTTAAAAATATTAATTAATAATTTAATATAATAATGATTCAATATATCTATATAATATATAATTTTAATTATCTACTAACTATTTTAAATAATGAAGATAAAAAATAATATATAAAAGTTAATTTCAAATAAACAAATAACAGTAAAGATAAAAATTAAAGAGAACAAACATAAGAAGTAAAAGTATAATTTAAAATTGAATAAATATTAATTAAAAATAACATAATTATGACATATAATATATTTATAATGTATATATATTTATTTTATAATTAATAATTTTATAATATATATATATATATATGCATATTTTTCTTACCCATTTAACTCTTACTCTTTATTTTTTAATGTTTATTAGATATAAGTATGCATATATCACAGTCTATAAACATGATTTAAATTAAAAAAAATAAAAAAAAAAAGTTAACTAGTTATCTACCATACTGTTTTACCACTTTTGATTGGTTCCATGTTGGTTCAATTGGTTCTTTACTAGTTTGAATGGTTTTACCAATTTTCCCATTGGTTTTGGACCAGACTAGGTATTGATCAAATTCGCCGGTGTGATTTGGTTTTTAATTCTCTAGTTATAACCTTACATCTTCGAATTTTTTTGTAAACATCAAGAGTATCTCCTAACTGACAGTCGAAAATTAATTCTTTCAAAGTATAAATCTCACCATAGTGGGTTTTGCTTCTCCCAACAAGGTATTTTTTTATACATACCATTAAGAACCGAATCTAAGATAACATATTTGAAAACCTAATTAATTATGTATACTGTGTCAAAACTATGTTAATTTATATTTTTTAATTTTGTTTAGAACTGTCAATTCGGGCCGGCTCGGTCCATTTGGGCCAGCCCGCCTCGGGCCGGGCCAAAAAGCTCAATTTGAAAAACGGGCTTGGTTTTCCAAGCCCGAGCCCGTGGGATCGGGCCTACGAGCCGGCCCGTGGGCTTTTTTTTAATTTTTTAATATTTTTATGTTTTTTTAATAAAATTTTTTTATACAATTATTTAAATTAATACAACTAATTATCATCATAATTTATCAAAAATTAACATAATATTTAAATTTTCTAATTTATATATCACTAATTAATAAAATAATATATATTTTTTAATATTTTAAACAAAAAAAAAGAAAAAAAAAGTCTCGGGCTTTCGGGCCGGCCCACCATGGGCCGGGCCTAAACGGGTCGGGCTCAAAAAACCCGAATTATGTATTTACTCCCGAAATTGAAGTCCAAACCCGCTCATTTTTTTGGGCTTTTCGAGCCAGCCCGTTGAGTTTGGCCCATTTTGACGGCTCTAATTTTGTTGATATCAGTATGTTCTTTTTTCAATACATAAAAAACTAGCAAACACCCCAATAGTTGAATTCTTATGGAACTGTTCCAAAGAACTCAATTTAATACATATGGCATCCGAATATTTGATAAATAAAGGACACAAAACTAGATAGCAAAGAGAACAAACAAAAAGGCACTAAAATAGCAGTAAAGGAAAATGAAAATAGAAAAATAAGAAAGATAGATAAGTATAACTCAAAAGAATTGATCTCTTGAACTTTAGTTCCAGTGATACCACAAAAAATAACCAATTTTTTTATAAGTCATACTATTCTTTCTAACACTCAAAGAATGCTAGAAGTTTATTTACCAAATTTCAGAAATTTTTATTCATCCAAATGTGTCTTTTCCAAGCACAAAGTGACGCCTTTTATAATAGAAAATGCAGCAAAGAAAATCCTGAAACTAATCCCTAAGATTCCTCCTAAAAAGGGTGGCGCCTTCTGCTTTATTAAATTAGGAAAATGTTCTTTGAAAGTCAATCAATCAAGTGGGTGACGCCTAAAAGTTTCTTAATTTGAAAAAAAATAATTACGTAAAATATTCAAACTCAATCCCCAAGTTTGGACTCACATGGCCTCATTAAAAAGAAAAAGAGAGAGAAAATATATCTAAATAATTTTGAACAATAAGGACGCATGATCCTCACATAACGCTTTAAGTTGGCTTATCAAATTAGGTTTGTTTTGGGTTTGAATCTAGAACTTCTGTGTATGAGAGCAAAAACATGCTATTATTATGCTCTTGGGCTCCCAATTTAGCTAAGTATAGTGGTTCCAAATCAAGCTCGCTGTGAATTACTTCATTCAAGGTCTCTTTCATGGCTTTGGTTTTAGATCTCATTATTGGATCTTGTATGCCTTACAACGGATTACTTACCTTCCACCTTTGAGTTACATGTTTAGTCTCTTTTTCTCCAAGGCCTTAGGCTTACTCCACACCTCCTAGCTTGCTTGCATCATTCTCTCCCTCCTGAGAAGGATTTATCCTTGAATATGAAATGTCAAATGAAAAAGATCAATTATATTAAAAGTTACACTTACATTGTCTAGATTTGGAAAGGACAATATCTTTGTTATTGTGAATAGATTTAGCAAGATGGCTCATTTTAGTATCTTTGCATGACATTTACATTGAAAGAATGTTAAGTGAAAGCACGATATTGGGCGTTCAAAGGGCATGACGGTGTTCATATGGAACTCAAGCTATGAATGAAGCTATCCCAACATTTGATGTTTTACAAAATCATTAGCTTCAAATCTATTATGTTTGTTCTACATACAAAAGTGGTGTGGTTTGCAGGTCTAAACATGCTAAAGCCAAAAGAATTGGGAGAAAGAAGAGTTTAAAAATGGCTGGAGAAGTGGTCTGCTAATATCAACATAACATAAGGGCATAAGCTTCGAATTCTCAATTCATCACACTTCATCACTATGAGAAGCTAGGAATGAAATGGTTCATAAAAATCATTTGATAGATCCAGTGACCTTAATTTATTCTTTTTCTTTTTTTCGCCAACCAGTAACCTTAATTTCAAGAACTAGAAGAATTGCTGCTCTGAATAAAATAGCCATATATGGGTGATCATCCATGTGTGTGTGTATATATCTGTCAAAATTTATTATTATGGAATGAGTTCAAGAATCACCAGGTGTAATGGTAAGTACCTAAACCTTCACTCAGATATCTACCTTTTGTTTGTTGGCTTATATCTCAAACATATCACCACATGAGAATTCAAACAAGATGGATTCAATTTCAACTAAAAGGCTCAACACTCGATACATTCTTTTTCTACTTTGATAGGAAGAAGTTGATGTTGAAGGTGGAATGAGGTCACACATCACAAGGAGAGTAGAATAGAGAGGGCAGCATCGCATATAAAAAGAATGGTAGGCCAACAAATGAAACATACTTACCCGGACGAACGTCCCATTTTTAGTTGCTGATATTGTGGTTTAATGATAATGAAGTCTGGCTTTTTCTGGACCGTTGGGCCAATAATGAGCTACACTTATCTTAAAGTATTTACGGTATGTAATGCTGTTGACTCAGTTTAAAAAATAACCATTGCCAGGAAAGAAAAAAAAAAAGATTGGAAAAGGTAGTTGTCTTATTAGCTTCAACTTTTTTTTTTTGGGTTTGACAAATTTGAAATTTTATTGTCAAATAATATTTCAATTTATTTACTCTAAAAATAGTTAAATAAGCATGTCCGGAAGAAATATTGAAAAAAGTAGTTGTCTCATCAGCTGTAATTTTTTTGAGTTTGACAGTTTTGAAATTTTATTTTCAAATGGTATTCAATATTTTTTTACTCTACAAATATTGAAAAAAATATATGACTGGGTATGTGTATTGCATGGAGGCCCATATATATAGTAACTTTAGTATTCTTAAAAAGAATTTGTTAAAAAAAAAACGAGTTTGTTAAAATGTAGTTCAGTGATTGCTTTCTCTTTATTCATCTTTATTCATCTTCCAAAAATCCAATCCACATAATTCACAATTTTGCTTACTATATATCATCAATATGTCTATCTCCGGCGGCCATGAGATCTAGCAAGCGACAAAGGATCATCGTGCCAAAAGCACATAAACGCAGCGTTTCAATAAGATTGAGAGAAATTGTAGGTGTCCAACATCATGAACGATAGAGATGATGCCATGTAACCTATTTCTTCCATAAACTGAGTTTGGCGTGATTTCACTAATTTTGAACGCTAAAATGTTCTTCTCCCATAAATATTAAATCCCACGATCTGCAAGGAAGGTGAATGGGCAAGAAATAGATGGTCATGCAAATTATCAAACATGCTATGGTACTTTTACTGAAAATAAATGAATCAATGGAAGCAAATCATATATGCCTAGACAGGATGGGATGGGAGCGAATCATACTTGAACAGGATGAAAAATTTCTAATGGGAAGGAAGATCACAACCCACATGAACCACATAAGAGAAATTGGGAGAGAGTAAGAGAAAGGTTAGGGTTATATAATGACCCGTGTTATATATAGTATGCCATGTTATGGTAAATAATAAGATTAATTGCCCCTTTGGTTAGGTTAAATAGATCACTGACTCCAAATCTAGTCTGTGAATTGAGATCTTTTCCATAATAGTTAAAATCAAATATTCAAAGCTATTATGGTTTATTCAACTATAAAACCCAATCCATTTTGATAAAATGTTGAACAAAAGTACCTAATATTAATAGTCAGTGACGGAGCTACATAGTATTCCTGGGTGGAATTGCTCCCCCTCAATTCTTGATGACTCATGTATATGGGTGATTGGGTTGGTATATTGCACTCCCTAGTTCTTTAACTCCACATTTCCTAGCGAATTCTAAGTGGAGAGAGAAAAAAAGAAAGAAGGCCACAAGAGTAAAGATAGGATAAGGAAGACATGTGAGATACGGATAGTGAAGGTTGAGATTTTATAGTGTTATTGATGGAAAATGGATAATTTTATATAATTATAACTTTAAGTAAAGATTTTTTTAGGATATTTACATTATTTTTTTTTGTATTTAATTTAATTTATTTTAAATTTATTAGGATTTAGATTTTATCTTTCATTTATTTTTAGAATTTAGTTTATTTTTTGGTTAGATAATTCTCTTATCTTAGGGCTTTAATAGGACTAGAATTTAAGCTCTATAAATAATAATCTCACTACTCAATTGTAATAAAAACTTTGATTATTGATTTTGAGATTTTTAGTGATTTTTTCTCTTCCATCAAGTTCTTCTCCTCCTCCCTCCTTGAGTTCTCTGCTTCTCTGTCTACTTTCTCTATTTCTCCACCTTATCTCCTCCCATGTTTACATCATTTGGTATCAATGTATGCTTTCCTACATGCCCCACACACTAGACTTCTTAAATCCACTATGACAAAAAAATCTCAACAAAACCTTGAAGAATTTGAGAAGACCACCAGGGAGCTTATGGACCATGAGATAAAAGTTATCAATCACAAGATTGACGCCATGAAAGTAAATCTTCCAGGGGAATTTCAACTATAGGTTCGAAAGGCTAGAAGAGATCCTACAGGAAGTAAAGGGATTAAGTAAACATTATAATTTCTTAGAATTCAAAAAAGACACTAGTGCTGGGATGGTGGAAGAAAATAACACCTTCATCAAAGGCCGTTCTCCCATATCTAATGTGCCAAATGAAGATCCTATCAACACAACCCTGAAAGAAGCTGAGTCAGAAGAGAAAGATCATCATGAATGTTTTGATGAACAATTTCCAACTTTAGAAGTTATGCCTTCTGAAACTATTGTCAATGGATTTCAACTTTGTCATGGCACTATTCCACACTGCTTGGTGCTAAAATTGTTGTGAGTACTACAAAATAAAATGTTTTCTTGCCTAAGAGTCCCCTCCACCAATATCTTGTCAATTGGAAGGGCTTTCCAAAGTCAAATAATATTTGGATCAAGATGCTACGCAGAGTTTTAACTTTTTAAAAGAAAGTTCTTTCAAGTGGAGATGAATGATAGGAAACATATAGTTTTAGATAATTATGATTTTAAGTAAAAATATTTTTAGGATCTTTAGATTATCTTTTTAGATTTAATTTAGTTTATTATGAATTTATTAGGATTTAAATTTTATCTTTTATTTATTCTTAGAATCTAGTTTATCTTTTGTTTAAAATTTTGTTTAGATAATCCTCTTATCTTAGGGCTCTAGTAGGAGTAGAATTTAATCTTTATAAATAGGAGGCCTACTGCTAAGTTGTATTCAAGATTTTTATTGATTTTGAAATTTTTAGTAACATTTTTCTCTAACATTAAATTTTTCCCTTTTTCCCTCCTTAAGTTCTCTCTCCCTTCATATTCTTATACTTCTCCCTCTACTTTCTTTGTCTCTCTACCTTACCTCCCTTGTTCACATAAGTTATTTATTTTATTTGTTATTTTGAAAAGTTTTGATTAGGAGAGACTTATTGTTAAATTTTTCAAAGAAATATTATTATATTTTTAATATTATCTATTTTTATTTTTTTAGTGAAAATTTTATTTATTTTTATTAACCAAATTTTTTATTTACTTTTATACTTTTTTGTAGAATTATTTATTTTTATGTGTATTTGTTTGAATTACAATTTTTTAATTTATAATACTTTTAGCTATTTTTAATTAATTAAATGTACTCTATGTTAATGTTAAAGTATGATTTAGAAGCCAGAGCATATAGATTACAAATCTTTTGAATTTTGAATTGAAAATGGAACAATTTTTTTAAGATAAAATTTTAGTGTGATGAGTAACAATATCATCAATTGAGATTCATCAACAGCCTGAAAGAAAAAATTTTTGGGTTCGTGTTTATCTGTTAGAGAGAGAGAGAGAGAGAGAGAGGACTCATCAACAACAACAAAAATAAATTTAGAAAATTTTCCATTAAGTTTAAGAATTTTAAGATATATACTTTATTTGATTTTTTTTAATTAAGAATACTTTATTTGATTATATATATCTTTTATTACATATTTATATATTTAACTTCATAAGATAATCACATTATTATTTATTTTTTTAAAAAAATATTGCACCCCCTGATGGCCTGATATGAGGTCCTAGCTCTATCAATGTTAATAGTTGTAAGATGGTAGTTAATTTGACTATTAAATGATAATCCACTCTTAAAATTAAATTTATTCCAACAACCTTCCATTGATGACTCATTTCTATATGTTGCTAGTTGGTATTCCATGATCCAATCTAGTTGGAGAAAGTAATTCGATAGTTAATATTAGCATTATCTTAATAGCAATATACCAGTTGGGGTTTCTATATTTCATGGGGCTCTCCGCATCCATTCAACCTAAGCCTTTAGGTTGATTTATTAGGATTTGGCCTCCTCATTATGAGGGGTTGTGTCATATTCAAATTCAAATTTTTAATATTGAAATTCAAACTTAAAACTAAATATGGATAATCAATTTTTTTTATCATGGGATGTGATTTCAAGATTTAAAAAGATATTTGATTGTATTCAAAATGACTTAAAAGATATTTTAAGCCCATAAAAAAATTTTAAATCTCTTTAATTATATTTTGGCTATAATATTTTTTTGTCATTTAATTTTGGGGAAATTACAATTCACGACCAGAATCTCAATTTAATTACAAAATGTGATATATTGTTCATTTAATTACAAAAATGGATGAACTTTTTAAAATTAAATATAAAAAATGAAATTACCAAAATACACTCAAGTATTATCTCTTCCTCTACCATCATCAGTCAACAGTCATCGACGATAACTCAATGTCGCTCAATTGTCGCTAGTAATCAGTCAATAGTTATCGGTGATCGATCAATGGCTACCATTGACAAGTCAATGTTCATTGGAAAAAATCCTTTACAATTTCTTTTTATAGATTTTACAACTTATTTATTCTAATTTTATAATTTAGTTTTCAAATTTTTTTTTACAATTTCTTTTTCACAATTTGCAACTTCTTTTTTTTTTCATTGGGAAACACACAAATGATGGGACTAGGCCCGTAGATCCGAATTTGCAATTTGTAACTTCTTTACTTTAAATTTGTAACTTATTTTTTAAATTTTTTCTATGAATTGTTTCAGTATTTTTGCAACTTTTTTTTTTCAGATTTCCCAACTTACTTACTATGAATTCACAACTTATTTTTTAAGTTTTTATTACAAATGGTTTTAATATTTTACAACTTTCTTTCTTAAATTTACAACTTACTCTAAATTTGCAACTTGTTTTCAAAATATTTACTATGAATTTTTTCGGCACTTTTACAATTTCTTTTACATATTTTACAACTAGCAAAAATTTTTACTGAAATAATTGATAGTAAAAATTTAAAAAACGAGTTACAAATTCAAAGTAAGCAAGTTACAAAATATGTAAAATAAGTTACAACAACATTGAAACAATTCATAGTAAAAATTTCAAAAATAAGTTTAAAATTTAGAGTAAATAAGTTGTAAATTCAAGAAAAGAAGTTGTAAAACAGTGAAATCACTTCCAATAAAAACTTAGAAAAAAATTATAAATTCAAAGTAAGTAAGTTACAAAATCTGAAAAAAGAGGTTGCAAAAACACTGAAACAATTTATTGTAAAAGTTTGAAAAATAAGTTGCAAATTTAAAGTAAAAATATTACAAATTCTAGAAAAGAAATTGCAAAATAAAAATTTGAAAACTAAGTTGCAAATTCAGAATAAATATGTTGTAAAATCTTGAAAAAGAAGTTGTAAACCATTTTTTCTGGTGAACGTTGACCGGTCACCAATAACTGTTGACTGGTGACTGGTGACTAGCGGCTGTTGACCGGCCTCCAACAGCCAGTGACTAGCATTGACCAGTGGCCGACGGTCATTGAACAGTGGCCGACAAACATTGATCAGTGATGGTGGGGGGGAGAGATAACACCTGAGGGTATTTTATTAATTTCATATTTTTATGTAATTTTAAAAAATTGGTCTATTTTTATGATTAAATAACCAATAGGTCTCATTTTATAATTAAATTGAGATCTTAGTATTGAATAGTAATTTTCCCTTTAATTTGGTGTGGGTTTTAGCTTAGTCTTTTAACTTTATTGAGTTTTATTATACTCCTGTAACTTTTAAATGAATTCAAAATTTTCATAATTCTTACCACCTTTAAACAAATTAATGTAATATGCTAATTATATAATTTTTAAATCCGTATCAACATGAAGAATGGCCAACTCACTATTAAAAATTATGTATTTCTTATTCATTAATATTTTAAAAAACTTAAAATAAGTAATCATTATGCTAAATGATAAATCTTATAGGATCATAATTATGCATATATTTTTTAATAGTTCAATAAATTACAAAATGGGATCATAATGCTAAATGAAAACTTAAAAATTATGCATTTTTAAAAGTTATAGGATCATAATAAATCTTAATAAAATTAAAGACAAAAATGAAACTTCCTTATATTTTTTTTATTTTTGATAAGTTTTATACAAAATAAATAGATATAGGATTCATGGATAACATGTTTCAATAATGTATACTTGGAACATTAATAGTTGCAACTTTTTTTGAGCTAAATGGACTTAAGGGATTAAACAAAACCACTTACACATGTAGCAATCCAAAGCACTTACTTCCTAACATATATACACACATATTCACACCTCTCCCGTGGGTTACAACTTTATATCTCCCTAGATGTGAAGTGAGAATGAGTTACATCAATAATGATAGCTAGTCTTTTCTTTCTCTTGAATTTGAATCCTCTCATTGTCTCAAAACTCAAATTTTAATTAAATATTTGAACTGTAACTTAGAAATTAACACATGTATAATTAATTTGTTAATGTAGGCTGTGATTTCAAGATTTAAAAAGAGATCTGATTGTATTCAAAATGATTAAAAAATATTTAATAGCCCAGATTAAAATTTTAAATTTATTTAATTACTTTTTTAAATTTTATATAAGTTTTATAAAAAAAAAATACTTAGATAGGATTTAGTGATAATTTGTTTCAACCATATATATATATGTGAAGCATTAAAATATGTTTTTCATATATAAAAAATCCTTTCAAAATTATGTTTTCGTCTAATCAAGTGTTTGCTATAGGCATTAATTGTTATAACTTTATATCTCTCAATAGCACATGATCTTATAATTTATTTAATTTTTATGCTGAAATCCTTTTTTTCATCATTTACTATGAAATTACAAATTACAAATATAAATAACACGAAAAGACAAAAAAATAATGATGTAATTTTTAGGGATTTTTCTCAATAACTTCTTATTTAACCCAAAAAATATAATGTGCAAATTAAAACAAAATATCTAATATATATATCCCACCTAATACAATGTTAATCTATAGTGAGATACATGTACTTGATCGGTAAATGGTAAATATACTTGAATTTAATTTTAATTTTTATAATGATATCCACATCATCTCATCTTAAGTTTTAAAATAGACATTGAAGATAACAAAAAATCTTTTAAATGGCTACGTAACCATCAGTATATCACTATAAAATCTGTAAAAAGCCATAATATCACTCATCTCTCAAACTCCATACAAAACATGTATTAAGTCCAATAAGTCAATCACAGAAATTTCGACAACTTATTTTGATGAGCGATGAGTTCTCTTTCAGAGCAGCCGAAGTTAGAGGAATTGAAGGATCTAATGCCCTTGCATCCATGGATGACCCCACCTCTACCTCTCAATCGAATTCAAGAAAGGCAATATGTGAAGGTTAAGGAGGAAATTTATGAAAATGGAAAGAGAGTTTATTGGCAATCCAGAACAATAGAGAAAAAAGATAATCCAGAATATGTAATTCCCTATGAATCACTTTTTGAATTTTGTCATAAATTCTTCATCAAACCTATCAGATTGTTGATCGACAAGTTTCTTGGAGAGATATTTAGTTTGCCAAAGTCTGAGTATGATTGAATTATGACTTTGTTTTTTCTAGTTTCATTAATGATTGAGTTATAGTCTAACTACTATTTTTCTTTTTAATTTGAACCCAGGTGTGATTTTATTTTCATGTTTTATTGATGGATGAAATTTTAATATTTTCTTAAGATTTATTGTTTTTTTTTCTTATTATAGATTTTATCTTATACATACGCATTTCTTTTTTTTTTCTTAATAATAAAAATTAATATTCTCTTCTTCTTGATTATTATATTTTTGTTTTGGTTACTATCCGTTACACATTCTTTGAATTTTATATTCCATAATTCAATTTTTTTAGAAAACAAAAAATAATAAATATACGTGATCAGTTAATAAAAATATCGTCGGCTTTATATTGATTATAAATGAATTATGAATCTTCCTAAATTATATATATTATATAAAATATGCCTAGTTTTATTCTTAAGATCTGACCTACCAATTAAATTAATAATTTATTTTACTCCCTCCAGTTGTTACTTGTTACTAAGCCACAACTGAACAAATTTAACCTTTTTTTATGTCAAAATATCATTCATCAACATAAATATTTTTTTTTAATATTTTAAAAACATGCTGGCAAAAATTTCTTAAACATAAATATTTTTTAACATTTGGTTTAGTAATGCCCCTCTTGAATTTAACTTTCTTAATTCAAAATTTCAATCAAATTTGTTAACAATTTTAAAGTAAACAATTAATTTTTTTCACCCAACGGGTTTACCATCGAAAGCAGATGGAAATTGCTTAACTATAAGTGAGTAGAAGCTATATATTACTTTTTTTTTTCAGTGTTGGAGTTCCTTGGATCGTCCATCCAATTCAAGAACATGAATTCATTCCGCTGGTGAGGCGATTTGTCAATTCAATCTCGATCTTCACGAAGGAGTTCTTGGAGTTGGGGAATAAATTGGAAAATTAGGGATTTAAATTAGTGAGGTAAATTAGTAAATGTAAATAATTTTAAAATAAATTTTAATCGGAAAATAATATTTTAGAATTTTTTTAGGATATTTTTAAAGGAGTTAATAAATTAGACTAAACTGTTGGTTTTCAAAATATAAGAAAGGTCAATTTATTTTATTCCTTATTTTTCTATTTAGAGGCACACTTTTAAGACTAAACTGTTGGTTTTCAAAATATAAGAAATGAGATGCCATTGTTCACGGTTTATGATTGTGAAGAGTGTGGCTCCATAAACTTTTTATATTTATGCTGATTATTAGTCTTGTACGTGTATTTTTATGTGTATTTTCTATTTCCATATTAAAAAAATTAAATATTCCCTACAATAGAGGAGGCAAACTATTAAAATGTATTTTTGTTATATAAAACTATCTCACAATTATGCTTTCCTAAGCTCTTAGCAAGTTTTTTTTCTTTTGTTATTAATTTTTGTTATATTAGACCAATACTTTAAAAGGAACAAAAAAATCAGAGATTCTCATATTGGATACATACATTGTCTTTCATATGTGTGTAGCATATTCGAACATATATATATCATTAATACTTTTTTTAAAAAAAAAATTGTCTGAAATGCTCCAACATGACTTAGGGTCTGTTTGTTTCCACTACTAAAACCAAGTTTTGACCCAAAGCTTGGTTTGATTCATTTTGTATGATGTTTGGTAGTTTTTTCATTTCCCGTTGGATAATCAGTTTCCAGCCAAAACGTGGTTCAAGCATAAGCAGTATTGGAGTTGCTTTTCCTTTCTCCTTTTCCATTCTTGTCTGTATTTATTTTAAAGTCAGATAAAAATAGACTAATAAAAATGAGAAAAAATGGAAAAATTAGGAAAATAAAATTTCCATAAAATTTTTCCTATCTATTAACTAAAATGTTCCTTCAAAATTTTAATTTTCATAGATCATGATCTGTAAAAAAATGTTATATCAGATATATTATATTCTCAATTAAATAAATGCAGATTAAATTTTAATCCAAGTAAATTAAATTAATCATGGGATAGAGTTTAAATTAAATTTAGAGGAAAATTATGAGTTTTGTCAAAACCAATTTTCAAATAAATCATCCAAACATAAACACGTTAGTCCAAAACCAATTTTTATTATAATTACGTTATAAAACCAATTTTACCAAAACTCATTTTTAACCAACTGAAAACCAAACGGGCCCTTAAGAGAAATTCTATCCATATGAGACAATAGATTTTATCATGATGACCCCTAGGAAGAGAGAGAATTACAAGAATTGCTGCTTTGTTGAATTATGGAATGAGCTCAAGAAGCACTAGGTGTTTACGTTTAATGGTGAGTACCTTTACCTTCACTCATATTGTGGAGCCCTTATATATATATATATATTACAGCACAAAAATAAGAATCCAGACAAGGTGGATTCAACTAAGAGACGCGACACACAACAGATTCTATTTCTGAAGGAAGTTGATGTTGAAGGAGGAACAAAGTTCCACATCGCTGGGAGAGGAAAGTAGAAAGAGGAGCGTTGCGTATAAAAGGAATCGTAGGCCAACAATTGAAACATACTTACCTGGACGGGGTCAATGGGTGATCAGGAAGGCCCATGGCCTAGGCTGGTGGCTTTCATTGCACCTTGAAAGGGTGCCCGCCTAAGGTCTACCCAAGTGGTGGAGCCTACGTCATAATTTGTGGTAGTGGGGGCCTGCGTTCGCGCGGCCCTTGTCCAATCTTAGTCCTAAGTTTGGTGGGGCTGGGTTTGTCTCATTTTATGGAAGCCCAACTTTTGTCAAATGTTTGGTAAGCCTAGTTTTCTTGTCCCTTAAGCATTTGAGTTTTGTTGCTGGAGGCAATGATGAACTACTGATATCTTAATACGCAAAATATTTACGACTCTAGATTGAAAAATCAGTTGTGGTCTCAGTAGCTAAATTTTTTTTTTGTGGGTTTGACTCATTTGATATTTTATTTTCAATATTTTTTTTCTCTACAAAAATTGGAGAAGCTAAATGGAGTGGGGGTGTTAACGGAACCAACTAGGGCCCGATGACCATTCCAAGATCAACCGTGTTGTGGGGTTGGACAATATCATTATTATTATTCAAAATATTTATTTTTTGAAATATAATATTAGGATCAAAAGTATTCTTTTTGAAATTATAAATGTTTAACAATTATTCATTATTTCTATATAATGTTAAATTTAAAAATAACTTTGAAATTTTAAATAAAATTATGAATTAAAATCATAAAAATTCTTTTCCTTAAGCAAAAAATTCTTTGTGATAATCATAAAATAAATTTAATTTATTACATGAGAAATATTAAGAAAAAAATGTTATAAAAAAATTAATATTCACAAAAGATAAAAAAATAAAATAAAAGTGTGTGTATTGTATATTGGACAAGGTTTAAAAACTGGATGGATCATTGAATTACTTGAGACACCGATTTAAGATTCAATGGTCGGATCGGGGATCGGGGTTAAACTGGTTGTGAATAAATTAATATATTTTAAATAATGTATATAAAAATATAAAAGATATTTATCCATAATCATAAAATTAACATTCAATGTAGGATGAAAAGTAAATTTAATAATATTTTTAATTTTCTATAATTTTCTATATGATATAGAAAATTAAAAATATTATTAATAAGTTTTACAATTTAGTATTAAAATCCAAACAAGTTAATATTTATCTATAATTTTATTTTGAATTCAATAATTAATTGATATTCTATTTTCATATTATTTGTTAAGTAAATTTATTATTTTTAATAATTATATATCATAATAATACTTATACAATATTATAATATGGAAAGAAAAAATTTAATAAATAAATCATATTACTTAGTACTAAAAATAATATTATTTTATTTTAAAAATAAAAATAAATGTTTTAAAAAATAAAAATTGGATCGATTCAAATTAGTTTTGTACTGGTTCGTGACTGATTTTATATCGATTCGTACCGGTTCAGAAATTATCTAATCTTCACCTATGATCAGGCCGAACCTAGTATTAGTCCTCAATTAGACTAATCAAATCAGTCAGTTCATTCTAATTTTTTATTCCATAATATTGGGCCATTCTAATTTTTTATTCCATAATATTGGGCCATAGGATGATGGAGTTTGTGTATCACACAAAGCCTACATATATTATAGCTCTAATGATATTCATAATAGAGTTTGCTAAAATTTTTTCAATAAAACAAATGTATATGCATATTACTTTTTTAACACTAAAAGTGTTTTTAATGGATAGTTAAAAACTAATATCTTTGAAGTGTAGAAATCACTGAAGTAGGTTTTACCTTTTTAAACAAAGTTTTTTTTATATATAGGGTTCAGAATCGAATCATAGATAGTATATCTTTAAAATATATAATTGTGTACCAATTATACTAGAACTGATTGATTATAGTAAAAAATATATGTATACACACACGAACACACATTTGCATTTACTGGTACGGACCAGCCCCAGACAACTTTTTTTTTTTTGGTGAATAACCAGCCAACTTTGGTTCAATCTTTAGTACCATTTCAGACTTGACATTGTGGGCCGATATCAATGAAGCCCACTATGTCCCCTAGCGTTTTCGCTTGCTGTTGTCCGTCTCCAGCGGCCATGATATCCAGCGAGCTCCGAAGAAGCTTTGTGCCAAAAGCATCCAAAACGCAGCGTTTCACTAACAATAAGAGAAATTGTAGCCGTCCATGACATGAACGATAGCGATGAAGCCACGCAGTCTGTTCCCTCCATAAACTCTGATTCGGCGTGATTTTACTGATTTGCATTTCCCTCGTGCCTGAAGAACCCTAATTTGGAATGCCGCGATCTGGATGGAAGGTGAATGCGTGATGACAAAAATTTCCTTTTGATCGGAAATTCAGGAAAGTCCAGTGCCAATAGTTCTGAGGCTTATCAGCTCTCTGATGATGCATTGTAGAAACTGGGGGAAGAAATTAATGGTTCTGCAAGTTATCGAACATGCTATGGTAATGTTTCATCTCTTGACTCATGTCTATATGCTACTAGTTGGTTTTCTCTGATTCTATCTAGCTCGGGAAAGTAATTCGATATTTAGCGTCAGCACTATCTATTCATTCTCCCAAATTCCTAATTTCTCCCTTTTCTATTATATTTTCCATTTGGGGTGTTGATAGCTCCGTGTTTACTTTTTGTTTAGAAAATGAAAATATCTTGAAAATTTTGTGGAAGTATTTTGTTACAGATAACTAGAATCATGCTGAACACAAATTCATTTTAGCTTGAAAATGATTGAGGCTCTAGGCACGCTTCATACTTAATAGCAATATACCAGTTGGGGTTTTGGGTTTGTGTGTTGATAAAAGTATGCATATCTTTAATTGATCCACCGTTTTCCTTCTTGCAGGATATGAAAGAGATGTAGTTCATGCTGCTCTCCGTTTTCATTCAACCTTAGCCTTCAAAGTTTTTGACCGAAACTCAGATTCACGGTCATTAATACTTTTTCAGTTCTTGTTACTGTCTGTCATTCAATTCCATTCATCATTGTCATACGTCACTTGAGTTGAAAACCATAGACCCAAAAATCCCAGATTCAGAGAACAGCCATGACGTCAGGAAATCGATGCCACTACGAAGTCCTCGGCCTCGAGCGAGACTGTACCCCCGATGAGATACGGTCAGCATACCGGCGTCTTGCCCTTCAGCGCCACCCTGACAAGCTTGTAAAATCTGGCTTATCTCAAGCTGAAGCCACAGCTCAATTCCAGGAGCTCCAACATGCCTATGAAGTCCTTTCTGACCCGAAAGAGCGAGCGTGGTACGATTCCCACCGCTCTCAGATTCTATTTTCTGATCCCTACTCAGTTGGAAGCTCAGTCCCCAACTCTTTCATTCCGAACCTGTTTTCCTTCTTCTCTAGTAATGTTTATTCTGGATATTCAGACACTGGCAAGGGATTCTATAAGGTCTATTCTGATGTTTTTGATAAAATTCATGCTAATGAAATTAACTTTGCAAAGAAATTAGGGCTAGGTATTGACATGGTTCGACAAGCCCCAGTAATGAGCAATTTGGATAGCCCTTATGCCCAAGTGACAGCATTTTACAATTACTGGTTGGGATTTTCCACAGTTATGGATTTTTGTTGGGTGGACGAGTATGATGTCATGGCTGGTCCTAACCGGAAGTCGAGGCGTCTTATGGAGGAAGAGAATAGCAAGATCAGAAGGAAGGCAAAGAAGGAGTACAATGACACAGTGCGAAAGTTGGCGGAGTTTGTCAAAAAGCGGGATAAAAGGGTGATTGATATGAAGTTGAAGAAGAATAAGGAGATGGAAAAAAAGAAAGAGGAGGAGAGGGAGAGGAAGAAGCAGTTGGAGAAGGAGAAAAAGAAGAGAGCTATGGCATATGAAGAGCCCGATTGGTCTAAAGTGGGGGAGGATGAAGAAGATGAGGCTGATTGGTTTGAAGAGGAGAGTAAAAGGAAGAATTCAGAGAATGAGTTTTATTGTGTACTCTGTGGGAAGAAGTTCAAGAGTGAAAAGCAATGGAAGAACCATGAGCAATCAAAGAAGCATAAGGAGAAAGTTGCAGAATTTAGCGATTCACTTGATGATGAAGAGAGTGTGGAATTAGAGGTGGAAGAAAGAGGAGTGAAGGTGAGTTTGGCAGGTAATGAGGATGAAATTGAGCTGAATGATGAAATATCTGGGAGCACTGATTATGAGATTGATGATTTAGAAGGGAGAATTAGAGATGGTCTCAATATTGCAGAGGAGGTGACCAGAAATGAGGTTGAATTGGATGATGATGAAGAAGTTCTTGATGCCACGTGTCCAGAAGGGGAGGAGGCTGGTGTTGCAGTGAATTCTGATGGGGAAGAGGATGATGATGAATTGGGTGTCCTTGAAGCTATGCTGGCTGGGCGCAAGGGCAGAAAAACTGGTGCCCCCAGGCAGGAGATCAAGGCCTCAGTGAGTACATCTCAAATTGATACTAAGGGTGATGAGGTTGATTTTATGGAATATGACAGCCGAAAGAATTCAAGAAAGAAACGTGGAGCCAAGAAAGAGAAAGAAAGAAAAATTAGCGAAGAATTATCAAAGGTGACTGCTAGAAATAGTGATTTCCAAAATGAAAGCTTTATTAATGATGATGCATCCCATTCAGAGGACTTTTCTCAATTTAATGTGGGAAATGAGAGTAATGGTAACGAAGATGAGCAGCTAAGTAGAGGTAAGAAGACTTCAACTCAACCTACTGATAAAAAACGTGCAGCAAAGGATATGATAACCAATGCAAAACTTTCATCCAAAGGAAGAAAAGCTAAGGTAACAATTTGTCCACAAGCTCGTTTCCCAATCCTTTTTGTTGTAACATATGATTGTATCAGTTTTGCAGTACTCTCTACGCTGTTTTTGTAATTTACTGAACTTGAAATTCTGCATTCTATTACCTATACTTTTGCTTCAGTAGAATTGGCCGGTTTAGTTGACATGGGGATAACCTCCTATGATTCTTCATATTTCCATGTTGGTGGTTATTGCTATGTGGCTTTCTAAGATTCACTGGGTTTAACATTTAGACATTTAGCAGATAACTCAAGTGATCTGTATGTAGCAGAATAACACTTATTTTGTGGTCTTGTCATTTCTTACAAATAAGCTGATCTTTTGTGCTTTTATTCTGATTCCTAATTTTGTATTCCAATGAAGGGGACATCAAAGAATCTTGGCAATACCTGTGAAGCTTGCGGAGAGGAGTTTAATTCGAGGTAACTTAACTCTCGTGTTTATCATTATGTTTTCATTTATTGTTCATGGTAAATCTACTAGCAATGCTGATATATATATATATATATATATATTTGATTCTGCTATTGACAGGAATAAATTACACAAACATCTGGGTGAAACCGGGCATGCGGCAATAAAATCCACAAGAAAGCATCACTAGGGGAGTAAGAATCCAAGCACACCCCTTGGTGTTCAAATTTTGATTAGTTTCAATTTTTGATTCATTCTTTATGAACATTTCCAAGTATATATGGTGTTGTAGACCCTCTCAGAGAACTTTCTCAATTCTGAGTATGTCCCAATATATCTATTCATCAATAGAAAAAGATAATTACTTTATTTTCTTAAAATCTTATTTAGGAGTAATTGAAATATAAAATTTTAATTCAATTAGTTAAATATATATCGAAATATTAAACACAATATAAAGGGACTCATATCTTGAAAACTGAGGGATAAAAGGAAGGGGAAATTGTACCAGAGGTAATTCTATATACACAGTTTCAAATTTGTATGCATTAAACACTTCAATTGATTTCACCAACCATTAATTAAAATGTTTGGTACCAATAAAAATGAGGTCTACTATATGTTCAATCTCAAGAATGATTCTGTAATCTCAAGATTGACGATGAACCCAGCCGATTATGTTCGATATCTCTGAATGTGCAGAGATGGATATAACATAGAGGACTTGTAATTGAGATTTTGTAAGTATACATGATTGATTGTAGTAGTAAAAATTTTTTTTGGAGTATTTCAAAGGTCGAACTCAAGAAATGTGGTAAATTTATTAGTCCAAAATTTTAATTTCAAAAGTAATTAATAATTAAATTGAGAAATTTGAATTAAAAAGAGAAGAAATAGAAAACAAAATAATACTTGAGTTTTGATTTAAGTATTAGAAGTGTTAATTGATTGAGATTCACCTTATGTGATAACTAGATTTTATTCTTTAGTTAGACTCTATACAATTATAGTAATCATTGTTTCTAAAGTGTTCTAATTATCTCTCGGTCAATTAGTCTTCATTTAATTAGGATTGAATTCATTTTCACGTAACATAAGTTCTTAATTAAACCTTGAAAATTATAACATATATCACCAAAAATTCCTAATTTTATCTTTAGATTAGTTATTTATATTTATTTCTCTAGATCTAGGTTCACTTTTCACCTTTTAGTCTATTAAGTTTACCCATTAATTAGATTTTATAGTGATCAAACATAAAATCTACATGAACAAATAAGAGAGATAAATATAATGAAGAAGCAAAAATTAAATATAACTTGAAGAACAAATCTAGAGAGTCTTAGTTAAAGAGAACAAATCCAATTAATTCCAGTCAGGTTATATTCCTACTCCTGACGAAGAACTTTAACTACACATGGAAATAGAAATAAAATTAAAGCCGAAGTTCCAAATTATAGTGAAAATAATAAGAAAAAAAGTTATAGTAGAAGAAAATGATTCTATCTCTAATATTTTCCAGATCTCCTTACTTTCACTTTATAGACTATTCTTAGTTGCTCATAGATACGTTTTGCACTATGTTTTCTTGTCTCTAAGTGTTTTTTTTTTAAATTTCCTTGCATTTTTGTCGTGTCCCCTTTTATAAAGAATGTCTAGAAACCCATAACAGCCTAAAATATCATAAAAACACGGAAAGAGATAAATCAGGAATGCGAGACGAGCCATCACTGTATCTCCATTATTTCTTTCACCAGGCGCCATCTCAACGCGTCTTCTTTCAGAGAAAACGAACTCACTTTGGCGCCGACTGCTCTCCTCTCTTCAACAAACTAGCACTGGGTTTCCTTGCAATGTTGAATTCTCCTTGCCTACTCACCCATGGTTGGGTGAGGGAATCAGTTGGGAACGGGTGAACTTATAATTCAGTGTATTTCTCATTCTTTTTGGCTATACTTGGGTTAGAACTCCTCATAAATATTCCTATGATGTAAATATATTCCAAGTTATGCAGAATAATACCAAAAATTATCAAATCATAATATTTTGATATGAAAATAAATACAAAATATGGATATTTTGTATATATAAAATAAACACATCAAATCTCCCTACACTTGAACATTTACTTGTTGTCAAGCAAGAGTAAAATTGTGTTATTATCAAAAAGTTATTTTCTAAATTCATTAAACTTACTCCTCTTTACTAGTGATAATTCATCACCAATATAAGCAATGAAATACTCAACAAATCAAACATTAGGTTTAATAGCAATCCACTTATCATTCTCATTCATCCATGAGACTTTAGTATGTGTATATACATAGCACATGATAAATGCATACAGCCAATTAAGCAAAAGGAAGAAAAATTACAACACTTATTTAAAAACTTAAAATATCTCAATTAGTCGTGTATAAACCTCAATTCATACGTAATGGAAATCAACAAGAATTGATTTATTTATTTCCCCACACATTTTGTGCTTCAATTTTATCAGGGGGCTTATTTATTTTTCTTGAGCCATTATGCACTCTTTTAACATGAAGATCTCGTATTTGTAATATGTACCCCCGGTTACTCAAGCTACATAACCCATTGCATCAAGATGTCTTTAGCACACTCATAACTCATACTGCACTATTTGACGCGAAGGATAACATTTTTTGGTGAAGTCTCTCGGTTACTAAGTACAACTCAAACTAACGGAGTGAATTTTTTTTTCATTTTTTTTAAATCTCAAATCATCTCTTTAATTAAATAATTAATTCATCCATAACAATTGAAAATACACAAGTTCAAATATAAATATATAATTCACCTTTTTGCAAACTCAATAACTTATCCACACATACTACATGTTAAGTCATAGTACTCAGATTTATAGTTTCAAGGCTTATGTTCTTGACTTGCAAATTAACTACTTTTACCCCATTAAGTACAAAAATTGAGTATCCTATGGTGACAGACAAAATCACTAACTCAGAAAAATAAGTAAAATAAATCTAAATAAAACCAATTAAGCACATAAATTCATGAAAAATTTTTGTGAAAAATTTTTTAATTTAAGCACATCAGCACAATTCTTCAGAATAAGTCAAATAGCAAGTCAAACAAGAGTAACTAATAAACTCCCTACACACTTAGATCCAACATTGTCTTCAATATTGCAAGGAATAAAATAAAAGATAAAGGAATTGAGACTCCCCTGATTTGTAAGCTATACTTAAAGTGCTCTTTGAAGTCCTTTGTGTTTATTCCAAACTAATTTTTATCATAATTAAATTAATCCTACAACGAGTCTTGAGGGAGAAAGTTTAGAGTAATAAGAACAAGAAAACAAAAATTGAAAACAAACAAAAAAGAAGAAAAATAATGTTGGGTTGCCTTCCAATAAGCGCTAATTTTAACATTAATAGCCAAATAGATTAGGAGATCAAGAGATGGTATCATTAAGAGGCTTTGGATTGCCCTTCAAATCCAGGAATCGACTTTCTCCTCCACTTTAATTTCATCCTTCTCTTAGAGAGATTCTTTATGATAAAAGTTGGTACCAGCCAATCTGTTTGGATTACATACTTGCCTCTTTTCTTGCTAGGACTAGGTAGTGCCACTTTCTTTTTAATCTTAACTTCCTCTCTAGTAGCCTTCCAATAAGGAACTTTATCATTATCTAAAGATTTAGAAGAAAATTCGAATTCTTGCTTTTGAGAAACTTGCATCACATCTATGTTGCAACAATTCTTTTTAAGGGAGGGAATATCTAAAGTATTAGTGAAATTAAATTCCTTTATCTTATTCCCTACTCTAAATCTCAATTTTCCCTTTTGTACATCAATTAGGGCACTCGTAGTGGATAAGAGTGGTCTTCCTAGGATTAGAGAGACATATACTTCATCTTCTAACTCTAAAACCATAAAATCAGTAGATATATAGAGTTTACCAACTTTTACCAAAACATCCTCGACTACTCCTATTGGATACTGAAGAGATCTATTTGCCAGTTTAAGTGTGACATTTGTGGGCATCAAATCTGTAATTCCTAGTTTCTTACAAAGAGAGTAAAGCATTAAATTAATACCTATACCTAAATCACATAAACAATTATCAATGACAATAGAATCAATAGTGCAAGGGATAGAGAAACTCCCTAGATCTTTTAATTTCAGAGGTAGCTTTCTTTGCAATATGGCACTACACTCCTCTGTTAAAGTTACTATAGCACACTCTTCAAGTTTTTCTTTTGTTAGAGAGGAAAGTCTTGATATGTCAAACATAATTAGGCATCTTGGCCAAAATTTCAATAAATGAGATGTTGACTTGTAGTTTCTTGAATATCTCAAGGAATTTTTGGAAGCTTTCATCATGCTTTTCTTTCTTCAACCTTTATGGAAAAGGGATGGGAGGTTGATAAGGCTTTGCTTAGGGGGATTTGACTATCTCCTTCAACCTTTGACTTAGTACTCCCTCCTTCTTCTTCTTGCTCCCTCCTCTCACTCTTTTGCTTTAATTCATTTTTTTCTTTGTCTCCCTTGTCACTCTCTTTTACATTCTCCCTCACACTTATAGCTAACACACTCTCCTTGGGATTTACTTCTGTGTTGCTAGGGAACTTACCTAGACTTCTATCAGCCACTAGATTAGCAAGATGATTCACTTGGGTTTCTATGTTTTGGATCACAACTTGAGTAGCATTATTAGTAGTGATCTGACTAGCCATGAATTGATCAAAATTCTTATTAACTGTTGCTTGACTAACCATGAATTAATCCAAATTTTTTATTAACCGCTGCTTGACCAAGCATAAATTAACAGAACATCTCCTCTAACTGAGGAGTATTTCCTGTGAATGGTATAGACAACTAAGGGGGTTGCTTGAATCTTTTGTTGCTAGAATCCTAATGGTACTGGTAGATTTTTCCAATAAAAGTTCGAATAATTTTGCCATCCAAGATTATGTGTTTGAAAAGGGATCATTCTTCTTTTGCAAGAGTTGTGGATGTTTAGCATTTGATCCCATATAGTTAACTCCAACAGTCCTTTCAATCATATGCACACATGTGTCAGCAGTATGACCTGAATCGCTGCATGCAGAGCGTGATTCTTTAGGAAGAGTAGAAGTATTGCTCCGTTGTTGGAAAAGGAGATCAATACATTGATTTAACTTTTCTAATTGTGTAGATACATTAGGGTGAGAGTTAATTTCATTGATAGGTACTCTCCTACTTCGTACTCTCTTTTGCCTGGTTTAAGTAGTCACTTGGTCATAAATACTCATCATCTCATCAGCTGTCAGATTACCATTCCTTGCTGTAATGTCCATTAAAGACTAGGATGTAGAGCACATAACATTATAAAACAGCTTGGCAACCATTATATCATTAATTAAATAGTCTATAAATCAATCCCATGCTTCATAAAAAGGCTTGCCCTCCAATTGTGAAAAGAGATATATTTTATCCCTCAAATCTACCATTCTCTGAGGGAAATAAAATTTGGCAATAAGTGTATCGTAGATCTCCCTCCATGATGTCAAGGAATTCTCTGGTAGATTTAGGATCCATTTTCAAGCATTATCCTTCAGGAACAAGTTGAAGCACCTCATTTTAAGTTCCTTTGAAATTAGACCATTTGGAGGAAGTTGGTTAATCCAGTTATAGAAATTCTTTAGAAAACCCAATGCATCTTCACCTATTCACCCATGAAACTGTGGTAGTGAGTTTAAGTGGGTTGTCTTAAACTCGTAATTCTTTGCATTGTTAGATAGTCTGATGTATGATGGATTGTCATAAATAGCAGGTTTATTTGCATCCCTCCAAAGTAGATTAGTTTGAGCCCCAGCAGGCACTACTTCATTAGTTATTTCGCGTCTCCTTCTAGCTTGATTTTCCCTGCAAGCATATTCAATTTCAAGATTAATAGCAATTAATTTAGAAGTATTATTAAGACTTTTAGATTTTAATAATATACAGCAAGGGATTGGAAAAGAAATAAAAGAAAGAAAGAAGAAAATACTAAAATTTGATGGACCAATAAATCTGTTGACCTCCCCGGCAACCGGGCCAAAAACTTGATCGGAATTCTGCAAGTATACAGGATCACTTGTAGTAGTAGAAAATTCTTCGAAGTATTCTAGAGTCAAACACAAGGGAGGTAGTAAATTTAACGGTCCAAAATTTTAATCTCAAAAGCAATTAACAATCAAATTGAGAAACTTGAATTAAAAAGGAAAGAAATAAAAAACAAAACAATGTTTAAGTTTTGATTCAAGTATTAGAAGTTTCAAGAGATTGGAGATCATCTTATGGTATAACTGGATTCTATTCTTTAGTTAGATTCTGCACAATTATAATGATCATTGTTTCTAAATTGTTCTAATTACCTCTTGGTCAATTAGTCCTTATTTAATTAGGATTCGATTTGCTCTCATGCAACTAAAAGTTCCTAATTAAACCTTGAAAACTACAATGTATGTCATCATGAATTCCTAATTATATATCTAGATTAGTTATTCATATTATCTCTCTAGATCTAGGTTTACTCTTTATTTTTCAGTCCATCAAGTTTACCCATTAATTATATTTTATGGTGATCAAGCATAAAATCTACATGAACAAACAAAAGAGATAAATATAATGAAGATATAAAAATTAAATATAACTTGAAGAATAAATTCAGAGAGTCATGACTAAAGGGAATAAATCTAGTTAATCTCAGTCATGCTACATCTCTACCCTTGACTGAGAAATTTAACCACATATGGAAATAGAAATCAAATCAAAACTAAAGTCACAAATTATAGTGAAAATAATACGAAGAAAAAGTTATAATAGAAGAGAATAACTTTATCTCTAATACTCTATAGATCTCCTTACTTTCACTCTATAGATTACTCTTAGTTGCTTCCAAATATATTTTGAACTATGTTCTTTGGCTTCCGGGTGTTTTTCTGAAATTCCCCTGCATTTCTGCCATGTCCCCTTTTATAAAGAATGTCTAGAAACCCATAAAAGCCCAAAATATCATGAAAATGTGTAAATAGATAAGTAAGGAATGCGAGACGAGCTAGTGCCGTATCCCCATGATTTCTTCTACCCGACACCATCTCAACGCGTCTTCTTTTAGAGGAAACGAACTCACCTAATGCTGACTACTCTCCTCTCTTAAATGACTTGGCGCCGAGTCTTCTTGCAATGCTAAATTCTCCTCGCCTCCTCATTCGTGGTCAGGTGAGGCAATTAGTTGGGAATGGGTGAACTCATAATTCAGTGTTTTTCTCCTTTTTTAGCTATACTTGGCTTAGAACTCCTCATAAATATTCTTGTGATGTAAATATATTCTAAGTTATGCAGAATCATGCAAAAAAGTATCAAATCACAATATTTTGAGAAAAAAATAGATACAAAATGTGAATATTTTATAGGTATAAAATAGATATATCAATTTGTTCTTCCATTCCATGAGACTATTGTGACACTTACAGACAATGTGGACACTATGGAAATCCTATCCTTTCCTATTTACACATGTGCCAATGCTTGAATGGGTTCAAGCCAAAGACTCCATTTGATTACCTTGAGAAAAATGGAAATTGATTCTAATTATTCCATTACTCGGAGCTTGAGGCAAGCAATATCTATAATATTTCTATTATAATTACTCAACAATAACTATGCAATTTTTTACTTATTTTTTATTCACGGGTACAAAAGACATTTTTCATAAAAAGTAATAATTATTTATTCACACACTCCTCACTGATGTGGGGTTTAAAAGCCTTCACCTCTCAGTGAGGGCCCCAAGCCACGAGACTCTCTCCTACTCCGGTTTTTTTCCATTTGTCCATACATGCGGGGTAGGATGAAGGTGCTTGATACAAAGCATACTTGGTTGGATGCAGAGACAAAGGTGCTTGAACAATTGTTATTATCTTTTCTTATCAAACATGTATATTTATCTGAATCATCTCATCATACTGTGTGTCAAAGTAAATTATTATCCATTTTGTTAGAGAACCCAAAAAATTTAGGACGGCATAGTGAAGAAGGACAAGAGGAGGAGAATCTAGATCTCCCATATTGTTTGAGATGGCTACAATAGCTATGGCCACTGAAAATTTCTCGATAAAAAAGAAGATTAGAGAAGGTGACTTTGGACTTTATACATAGGGTAAGTTTTAGGAAGAAAAATGTAATAAACAAGTAGTAGCCTATATAGACTATTTCCGTCTCTATATGTTCTGAAAATTTATTCAAATCAATGCCGGGAAAAATAGAAAAAGAGCACGAAATTGTAATGAAAATGTTTTAAAAAGTTTCATGACCAAAAGTAATTTAGTTTTACCAAAAAAAAAATAGCAATCAAGTTAAAAAATGAAGTAAAACCTGTTGCAAAACTTCAGCACCGAAATCCTGTCAAACTACCTGTATGTTGCATGCAAGAGCCAGAGAAAAAGCTAGTTAATGGATATGCTGGTGATGGATTTGTTTTTTTTTTTTTTGGAAAAAGGGCTAGAAAAAATATAGGAAATTATATAAAGTGATTAAAAAAACTACTCTCCTCTCCTCTATTAATGTCTAAAATATGTGCCCACAGTAGGTTGTGTTAGAGCTAAGAACAAGAAAATTGCTACTGATGTCATGCATCTAGTGTTCAAACCAGTTAGCATATTTATTCACTTCATTGAATATATGTACATTCATACATGGTATAGGGTAATGGATTATTTTCAGTGTAATATGATGTCTTCGGTTTTGTTGTTAGAGATGTTAATTAGCAAGAAAAACAGAGGATTTTATCATGCAAATAATACTAATAACAACGTTGGCTATGTTAGCATCTTATATACAATTTTCTATATCTTTGTGAAATTGATATGTGACAAGCAGAAGCCTAAACAGCCTGGTTTCATTATGGGGGAAAGAGATTTCAGCTGAGGCAAATTCTTTATCAACTTAGTTAGAATCTGGATCAACTTTTGGCCAAAAAAACAAAAACAAAATAATCTGGATCAATTAATAAAATAACAATTTCTCTATTAGAGCTCGATGATATTTAGACTATGTTGGAGATATTGTACTTGAATTGATAAGTAGGAGTATTTTTTTGATAATGTTAACCCAGACCTATTTATAAATAAAAGAAAATTAATTTTGTGGACTTAGTTTCTTTATTGATCATTTTTTTCACATCAATGCAATTAAAACATCTCATAACAATAAATAATTACTCATTTTTCATATTTTCTCTCTCCATATATATTAAAAAACTTGTATGCAGGATCGGTAAAAAAACATGTATGCCAAAAAGCCAAACAAACTACAAAAAAGCGGTTTTTAATAACCTTTTTAAACTCCATTAAAGATATTACTAGCATTTCTCCAAAAAAGTCACTAAAACAGATGACACAATTTTAGTAGCATTTTTTAAAAAAAATAAGAAAACTATAAAAATTATCACATGTAGTGATATTTTCTAACTTTAGTGGCAACTTGTTAGATACTATCATTGGTGGCATCTTCTAGTTGCCACCATTGAGGACAAAGATGCCACCATTTGGTGGTGTCTAAAGGTGGCTTCTTCTACACACCACCAGTAGTGGCATCTACCAAGATGCCACCAAAGGTGGCGATAAAAAATTTTCACCTTTCATGATGGTAGAAAAACGCTACCAATTTTTTTTCAATATTTATATTGAAATTTATGATTGATGCTCTTATTTCTCTTATCATTTTTTCAGAATAAATAAATATTTTATTTTGTGTATCTTCATTTAATTATAGTATTTTAAAATTTTTACCTAATTAATTTTGAGTAATATTTTTGTTAAATCAAGATATTAAAATTGAAATATAAAGAGAGATGAATGGGATGAAGATTGTGTAATAAAAAGATGGAAAAATAGGAATTGTAAAGGAGGAGGTGTTGGGGTAAGATGTAGAAGGAAAAATGAATGAATTCTTAAATATGTATAAGTAAATAAGAAATATGTTAAGAGTAGTAGAAGAAGAAGAAGAAGAAAATAACTTAAAATAGAAAAGGAGAAGGGCTGTAGTGAGATGGAAGGAAGAGATTATGAAAAATAATGGGAAGAGGGTAGGGATGGAAGTTTATGTATAGGAAGCGAGATGAATTAGTGATGTTTTATTTTGCTTTAGGGTTCACTTAATATGAGGAAAGTGTAGAGGGAAGTTAAACTTCTAGGAAGTGGACTGATTGATTTTACTTGATTCAAAAAAAATTTTGAAGTTTCTGAGAAGTTGAACTTAACTCGAAAAGTAGAACTTTCTAAGAAAAACCTAAGGATTATTTATTTTCTAAGCATTTTATAATATTTTCCTAAAAGGACTCTTAATTCCATAATTAATTTTTTTAATAGATAGGATATTTATGTCTTTAAAATTAAAATATTATATATTTATTTAAAAAATTATTTAAATTTCCTAGGAAATAGAGAATAAAACAAGCAAATTATATATGAATTTTCTGGAAAGTTAACTTCCCAAAAAGTACATTTTGTGGGAAGCTACTTCTCAAGAAATATACTTCTTGGGAAGCTACTTTTCAAGAATTATATCAAGCGAGCCTTAATGACGTTTTTAAACTCCCACAAAATGCCGAAATTTTCAAATGAAGCCCCAAAATTTCACATTCATGGATAAGTCATGGTGTTTGTCTACTTTGGTGGTGTTTTTGAAACACCACTAAAGCTACTTTTGTGGCGTTTTTTTAAAAACATCACTAAAAATGTTTTAATGACATTTATTATTAATGCCATGAAAGTAACTATAGTAACGTATTTTACAAATGCTACTAAGGTATCTTTAGTAGTGTTTCCTTTAAAAAATGGCATCAACACTACTATAGTGACATTTATATAAACACCACTAAAGTATGATTTACTTACACCACATATATCATCTTTAGTATCATTTTCTTTTTACACACCAAAATATAGTTTTCTGTTTTTATTTTTTAAAAAATTAGTATTATGAAGTTATGCTAATTGAGAAATTGTTATAATAGTTTCTCAAATTAAAAATAATACAATTTATCTTAGAATAGATTTACAATATTTAAATTGATAATAAATGCAAACTTAATTTATTATAACACACAATATTAAATTTAACAACATATTTTGATATAACATAGTTCCAAATTATAAAAGCAAATAAGACCAAATTTTAAGAGATCATGACATAGTTCATACAAACATAGTTTAGGTACAAGTGGCATCAATAGTGGCATCTTCCATAAAAGACGTCACCTTGGTTACCAGCAATGCTAGTGCCTATGTAAATAAATACTAGCAATAAATTTTAAATCGCCAATATTGCCGGTGACTATTAAATTTTGTTTTAGTAACATTTTAAAAAAAATGCCACTAAGCCTTTTTTTTTTTTGGTACTGACACCTTTTTTTTAATCCTATGTGCTGTATTATTTTCTTTGGAATGAAGCATTCTTCCAATAATAGCCAAAAATGGGTTCATCCATGCAAAGGAAATGGTGCCAAGTTGTTAGTATTATTTAAATTATAGTGTAAATAATTTAGTTTTCCAAAGATTTTTTTAATTTGATATTGTAAAAATAAAATCTCTAACTTTAATCTCTAAAATCATTTTTTCTCCATTCAAAATGTCTTAATTTACTCCTCTAAATATTTTCCTTCGATTAATATGTATGTCCTTTCAAAGGAAGTCATAAAATTGTACCTTGGAGGAATCATTCTGATCAGGACAAAATATTTAAGAGATTGAATTCCAACATTTTGTTTCTAAATTAAATGATAAGAGATCAAGTTACGTAAATTCATCCATAAGTCAATGCAACTGACTAAATCAACAAAATAGCCATCTCGCAATTATCAGTCCTTTTCAACGAAACTCTTGGTTAGAAATTAGCTAAAAAATCAAGAGAAAAAAAAGACAAAAGTTAACGAAGGAGATGTTAATAGTTGATCTTCATTCTTTTCTTTGGGTGAAAAATCTTCATTGTTTATTGAAAAAAAGGGGCAATTAATGATAACACATGCAAATGACTTTTGAAATTCAAGCCAACAAGACTTGGATTATATGTCCCAATTCGCTGCTTCGAGCCCACAAGTAAACTGGTTGATGTTTACGGTATGTGGATAGTTGATTTATAAATCTAATTAGTTGTTTAGGATATGACTTGTCTACTAGCCTGCTCACTAAGCATATGTCATGGATGTTGATTTTATGTTATTACCTGTTCCACCTATAGGGTGTGTGAACATGTTTTTTTTTTTTTAAATCTATTAGATTTCATTAAAAAAATCAATAACTTTTTTCTTTTAAAGCACTAAAGGTATTCCCAACCGATAACTAAAGAATAATTCATTTGAAGTGTAGAAATCACTAATTTGAGCTTTACTTCTTTCAATAAAGCCTTTTTCATACATATAATTTACAACTTTACAACCATACAAATAGAGAGGAACAGTTAATTAGACCACCTTCTTGGAAAGGTTCTTAATTTTCCATTCCAAAACCTCTAATGTGCCAAAAACATTTACAACAAATGCACAAGAACCAAGGATATTGGATCCCACACAAAACTGCAAATTTTTAAAAATTCAATTTCTACTACTCTTAACTTCTTTGGAAGGCAAAACTCACTCTCTCCCAAATTTCAACCTTAATCTTTGACATGTTCTACGGTTGAAAAGACTGGATATTTTTTAACACCCTGGATTTTCTCTCTTTCCATTTATGATATGCCACTGCAACTACAATAACAAGCATAACATTTCTCTTAACCTTATTGTATTTAAAAGCATGCAGCAATGCTTTTTCCCAATTTCTAAAACTTCTATATTTTGAAATCATATGAACAAATCCATGGCAGCCTTTAGTATCTTCCTTAACCATTCATAGTTAAAACATAAATGATTCATTAACTCACTTTCAAAGTTACAACGCACACAACCGGTAGAATTAACTTGATAGCTAAAGGACGTCAATCTATTTTTTGTAAGCAAAATTTTCTTAGTAATCAACCACATAATGAATTGCTGTTTTGGCAAATTATATTTAACCCAAATAAAAGAGGCCTAAGCAAAACTAGTATCCTCTCCATTTAGCCACTTGTAACTAGTGGCTACTGTTCATATAGTGGCTACTGTTTATATACCATTTGGATTTGCAATCAATACACTACTTTGAAAACCCTATAAAAATTTACTTAAGTGCATTAATTTTTTCTAATACCAACTCGCACAATTATAAACAACATAATTCCACAAATTTCTCCATTTTAAATACACTTCATTCACCCATAAAGTATCCTCATTTTTCTCAAGAGCGCGTAACAATTTAGCAATGGTAGCTTGATCACAATTTAAATATATTAAATTCAAACCTCCACAATTTTTAGAGAAATAGCTTTGCTCCCATGAGACAAGCACATGAGAAGTAAATTTATCTAAACTTGTCTATAAAGGCAAATAATGAGCTCCATGCTCATGTTCTGATTTCTATTTGTTGTATGATGTGTAACCATAGCGTGTTTATTAGGAAAAAAGGATTGGTCTTGCATAGCAACAAGTGATAAGAGTTATGGTGAAAAAAGATTAAGAGATAGATAATTAAGATGAGATTAAATTTGATGAAGGTAAAGTGTTGGTAATTTTTGAAAAATTTAGTGATTCCAACTAATTTTAACCAAGTTACTTAGAATGGTTAAAATAGTTAAAAGTTACTTATAATTTGAAACAAAGAGAGTGCCATTGATGTGTTTTGGAACAGTAAGCCATGATTCTAGTGCTATGCAGTTGCATAAGAAGCATGCTAGCAATAATGAAGACTTTCAATCTTGTCACCTTCAAAGCCTAGTTGTTTAGAATATGACTTGTTTTACATGGCAACAAGTAATACTATAATATCTCAATTTAAGATGAACTATGTCAATGACATATTATACCATTTTTAAGTGTTTCAAAATAGTAAACTACGATTCTATTGCTATGTTGCAAATGAAACACACTAGTAATAGTGTAAACTTTCAATCATGTCACCTTCAGAGCCTACGACTAATCAATTGTTAAAACTAACTCTTTCATGGAAACAAGGAGTACAATATTCAATATGTAACACTTCCATAGCTATTCATGCTTCCCTTTTTTTTTCCTGACCATCCAGCTCACTTGGCTTGAGGAGGCATATATATCAACTTTAATAACCGTAGATTTCAGTTCTCACTAAGGCTTTTCATAATTCTCTCAAATCTCCAAAAGTTGATTCTCCCATTCAATATGTTTGCTTGTGGTCAAAGTATATTGTGTATGTCTTAGCCAACCCCATTCATTGTTCTTGCTCTTAGATCTTCATTCATTTCTATCAAATCCTAAAAACAAACCCAGCATGTAATCTATTAAGTTCATATGTAGGGAGTGAGAACGAATTTAATGAGCCCAAACAGCCTGCTTTACTAGTTTCTTTACAAGAAAGGTTACATCTGAATTAGATTCATCCTTAGGTCACACACAATTTGGTTCAACTAATGAATTAATAAATCTAGAAAAGATTTTGTTGGGAGAGGTAAAACTCACTTTAGTAATATTTACATCTCAAAGAGATTAATATCGTCTGTCGAGTGGAAGATACCCTTAATGCTAAAAAAAAAATTCTTGTTTCTATCTTGATTTTCTCTCCAATATTCCTTTCCATATCTAATACAAGGTACATGTACCTCATTACTGGAAAGGGGAATCAGGAGAGATATGTGGCTATGAAAGAACCATGACCTTACCAAAAGGTCAATGATAAGATTGCCTAATATATATCAAACTAATTGATCAAGATGCAAATAGAGGTCTAATGGAATGTGTAACTGTAAACTGAACAGGATGACAAAGTCCTTTGTATTAATTGAATCCTATTGGGAATTGATGCACGTATTTCACATCATGACCATATTGGAACAATGTCTTGATTATTGTCTCCACATGTCAATCTTTGGTTTCTAATGAAAATTCATTGCTTGTCATCAATACTGGAGTTGAATTAATTCTTTTTTTTTTCTTTGAAAATATGAGCAATATATTGAAATTTATGGTTGTATGTTTAAATATGAGCAATGTAAGGTGGGTGTGAAAAGTGATCAAAATTAAATATGAAAACTTGAAAGGAAAATTGGCATTTTGACCCAGTCCTAGGTGACGGAATCTTACGAAGAGACGGTACACTATAAAAGGAACAAATATTGTAGGGCAATATAGGGACCACTTGTGCAACATTTTCAAGAAATTAGAAATTCATGAATGCTGTATTTTGGCTTATTCTGGGAAAAACAAATCCTAGTCTTAAAGGTCTAAAGTTAATCAATATCAACATATAATTTCTCTTAATTACCATTATTCTTTTTTGGGCTCAATGTAAAGCATGACCCCTACACACATTATAATCGATCATGGATTGAATTAATATAGCAGTCTAAAGATAACCAACCCTTGCACTCTTAAAATTTTATATTCAACCCCTTAAATTTTGTTATTGCCCCTTATTAATTTTTTTTATTTGTCACCATTAATATTTTGAAGTGTCAAAAATACTTTTAAAAATCACCTTTTTATGTTGATCTTACAAATGAATTTAATGAAATAAATAAATACAGTAAAAATATATTAAATTTATTAAAATAATTTTATTATGAATTTTTTTATAATGACTAATTTTACAATGAACTTTATATATATAGAGAATATTATTAAAAAATTATATTCATCTCCCATTTAAGATTAACCCAGTTAATAAAAGTGGGGTATGGTGGGTTGTAGACATCGATTAAGGGTTCAAATCCTCCTACTATAAAAAGAAAAAAAAAATTCTATTCAACTAAGAACCAATAAATATAGTCTTAATTAATATAAATAATATTTCACCACCTGTGATCTATATCAAGACAATTATATTTATTTTAACATTATTATATATATATATATATTAATTTTTACTATAATGTATTTTATTTATAAATTTTATCAAATTTTATTATCATATTCATTTAAAAATGTTTAACATGATGTTTTTAATCATAATCATTTTTGTCTATTGATATTAATAATTTTCATTCTCTTTAAAAAGTCTTTAAAAACTTACAATTAATATGTTGACACATCTTGCGAGCAATTGACTTAGGTCATCATACAAAGATTTGGCCCAAAAAAAAGGTCATACAAAGACTTTCCACATAACAAGGTCCCTTATCTACTTTGAGCTTTTATTGCTCACCCACTATGTGCTGTATAGTAGTTGTCCTTAAATGACCTATGCAATTGACTTGTAACAAGCTCTCATTTCAGTCATTAAATGGATGAATTGCCTCGCAGATAAGATGCCCTTGTTTTATTCAGATAAAGTTCAACTTTATTCTAGCATTAACAGGATGGAGATTCTTTCTTTCTTCAGTATCATTGCTTCCACCATACTTGTCCCTTCTCTTCAAGCTTCCATGGCTGTTGATTCCATCCTTCAACCCAATTCCTCAATAAGTGATGGCATGACCTTAGGTTCCAAAGGTGGAAGCTTTGAACTTGGTTTCTTCAGTCCTAGAAATTCCAACAAACGCTTTGTGGGAATTTGGTACAAGAACATCCCAGTTCAGACAGTAGTTTGGGTAGCAAATAGAGCCAACCCAGTCAACGATTCCTCTGCCAATGCCTCCTTAACACTCAATACCACAGGAAACCTTGTCTTAACCCAAAATGATAGTGTTATTTGGTATTCAAGTTCTCCTAAACAAGCGCAAAATCCAGTGGCTGAGCTCTTAGATTCTGGAAATCTTGTGGTACGAGATGAGAAAGAAGGTAATCTAGAAGCCTATTTGTGGCAAAGTTTTGATTATCCAACTGACACGATGCTACCAGAGATGAAATTGGGGTATAACTTGAGAATAGGTTTGAATAGACGTCTAATAGCTTGGAAAACTCAGGAAGATCCATCTCCAGGTGACTTTTCTTTAGCTCTACCCCCTCGTAACTATCCTGAGTATTATTTGACAAAAGGAGATTCAAAATTATTTAGAGATGGACCTTGGAATGGGGTCGGATTTAGTGGCTCACCAGAACTAAAACGAAATCCTGTTTTTGATTATGGGTTTGTATCCACAAAAAGTGAGGCCTACTATTGGTACAACCTCAAGAATAGTTCTGTAATCTCAAGGTATATGATCAACCAAACTGAGTATACTATGAGTCGCCATGTGTGGATAAAAGAACAACAAACTTGGAAGGTTTATACCGCAAAGCCAAGTGACAACTGTGATCGCTATAAGCTTTGTGGACCAAATGGGAACTGTATGATTTCTGAATCACCTCCATGCCAATGTTTGAAAGGGTTCACACCCAAGTCACCTCAGAATTGGAACTCAATGGATTGGTCTGATGGATGTGTCCACAAGAAACCTCTAAACTGCTCTGAAAAATTAAGGGACACATTTGTCAAAATGGAGGGATTGAAAGTGCCAGAAACTATGCAAGTTTGGCTGGATGAGACAATGAATCTAAAGCAATGCAGAGAGAAATGCCTGGATAATTGTTCTTGCATGGCCTATGCTAACTCAGATATCAAAGGGGTAGGTAATGGATGCGTATTGTGGTTTGGAGATCTAATTGATATAAGATATTATGCAGTTGGAGGGCAGGATCTGTATGTTCGAGTGCTTGCTTCAGAATTAGGTAAGAACTTCTGATTTCTGCTTCAAAAAGGAAGTGAAGATGTTAGAATTTTATCCCAAGTTTCTTACTATTTGAACTATTCAATCATGATTATGCAGAATCTGGGAATAAAAAGACGTTAATGATGATCGTTACTATCACCATTACTGTGGTCTTTTGTATGCTTTTAGTTGGAGGCTATTTCACTTACAGAGTCAGAAGAAAAAGGACTGGTAAAGTAACTTGCTCCTATTTTAATACAGTTTTGTTGTTAGAACTGTGATAGTTGTTATGAACTCATAAGATAATATTAGCCATGTTCTTATATGTTATTTGCAAATATGGTGCCTGAAAAATGTCTAGTCATGTCACGAAAAAAATATAACACATAAAATCGGAATACATTGGTGTAGATGATCATATCCAATGCCATTTTTCAGAGAAATCAAGCAATGTAGATGATCAAATTCAAAACGATGCAAGTGATGATGTAGATCTCCCAATGTTTGATCTTCCAACAATAGCACATGCCACCAATAATTTTTCAGAGAACAACAAAATAGGACAAGGTGGATTTGGACCTGTATATTGGGTAATTCAATGTTTGAGTTATAAACTTAGAACAATCACTTATTTATATTATAAATAGTATCTCAATAGACTCACAAATGTCAACATGCAGGGAAAGTTAATAAATGGACAAGAAATAGCTGTCAAGAAGCTTTCAAGAAGGTCAGAACTAGGATTGATTGAATTCAAGAATGAAGTAAAATTTATTGCAAAGCTCCAACATCGAAATCTTGTAAAACTTCTTGGTTGCTGCATTCAAGAACAAGAAAAGGTGTTGGTATATGAATACATGCTAAATAGAAGTTTAGACTCCTTCATTTTTGGTATGAATTGAATTAAGTTTATGATTGTGAAATATTTTATTGCCAGTTATTAAACATGTTATGACACTTCAAATTTGAATTGATAATACTGACTAGAGAAACAATTTGCTCTTCGATGCTGATAGATGAAACCAAAAGGAAATGGTTAGATTGGTTTAAGCGCTTTCCCATTATTATGGGAATTAGTCGAGGTCTTATGTATCTTCATCAAGATTCGAGATTACGAATTATTCATAGGGATTTGAAAGCAAGTAACATTTTACTTGATGATAAGTTCATCCCAAAAATATCAGATTTTGGGCTAGCTAAAATTTTTGGAGAAGAACAAACAGAAGGCAATACAGAAACAATAGTGGGTACTTAGTAAGTTTCTTATCCTATTCAAGAAGTTCCATCTTAATTTCCATGGCTACTTTATTTTAAACTTCTAATGAATATTGTACAGTGGGTACATGGCACCAGAGTATGCAGCTGATGGGCTTTATTCAATTAAATCCGATGTTTTTAGTTATGGTATATTGATGCTAGAGATTATATGTGGGAAGAAAAACAAAGGATTTTATGTAGAAGAGTCTGAGCATAATCTTATTGGTCATGTGAGTATTTTATACATGATTTTATTAACTTTGTCTTTAAATGTCAAACTAAAATCTGATAACTAATGAAAAAGTGATATGTTTCAGGCATGGATATTGTGGAAAGAAGGAAGGGTTTTTGAATTGGTTGACAACAACATAAAGGAAACGTGCAATGAATTAGAAGTACTAAGATGTATTCATGTGAGTCTATTGTGTGTGCAACAAAATCCTGAGGATAGACCCACCATAGCATCTATAGTTTTGATGTTGGAAAGTGAAATTGAACTTCCTGAGCCAAAACAGCCCGGTTTCTTTCATGGGAAGGGTTCAATTCAAACACATGCTTCTAGCTCATCAAGTAAGAAGGAATGCTGCTCAAACAATGAAATGACAATAACCTTACCTGAAGCCAGATGAATTTGAATATGGTAAGCAGTAAAATTAATGATGCTATACTTTCTAGATACTTCCTGAGCCAAAACAGCCTGGTTTCTTTCATGGGAAGGGTTCAATTCAAACACATGCTTCTGGCTCATCAACTAAGAAGGAATGCTGCTCAATGACAATAACCTTACCTGAAGCTAGATGAATTTGAATATGGTGGGCAGTAAAATTAATGATGCTATACTTTCTAGATACTTGCTAGAATTGTGTCAAGAAATTTTGGGACATGTGGCAAAATTATTGAAGAAATCTAGTGTACCATAATTTATTATTCATATTATTTTTGTTTAACTTTCTAAACTATGAAATTTGGTTATGAAAGTTTTATAATCAAATAATTCTGACCTTATGCTTTCAATAGGTAATATGAATAATCCATTCAATCTATTTTATAACATAATTGATTTCAAATAGGATTTAAATAATTTTAATTTTAACAAACTTTTTTCAACAACCATTACATTTGAAAAAGAATCTAATCTTTTGATGTACTAGTTTAATATTTTAACTTGAGTATTAATTTTTCTGCTGATAATTCTCTCAATACCTTCAATTTTAAAAATCAATTAAGATCATCAATTCACTCAAACTTAAAAACTTTTCAAAATTAACACAATTTTTTTTAATCCATTCTCACCCAAAGTATTAAATTTTTAAGATTCAAATAAAAAACCAAAAATTGTTATATATTATAAAAATATTTCAAATTGATCATTAATATAAGAAATAGATTGATCTAATATGTATCAATGAAAGAAATAAAAAGTAGTATGCTCTTCTTAATTTTTATATATTTATTTTAATAAATAGTATAAGAATAATTCTATTAAACTTGGTCTTAAGCAATTGCCTCAATTGCCTTAAAGGCCCCATGGCCTTACAAGGTACAATTAAATTGAAAACCATTATTTGGAGATTGTTTTTGGAAGTGTTATATATCAATATATATATATTGAAAACTTTAGAAAACCATACTACCTATAAATCATGACTAATGTGTCTTTTCTTATAAATATTTTGTTTTGTACCGTTCAAATCATGAGGCTCATATCCAGTTGGGTAGAATATAGAATGATATTGAAGATGAATGACATTTTTGGATTTTCGGCTCATCCGAAATGAGGAAGACACATTGCAGCAAAAGGAAATAGGTAAACCAAGAAAATAGTTTTGCATTATGTGGAAAAAAGGGGAAAAAAGAGCTGCTATAACCTTTCCAAGACATCGATTGCTTGCGAAGATAGTTTCTACTTTCTACAAGCCCTTAAATTAACCATTATAACCTTCATGTTATAATTAAATAAGCTTGACTTATAATCACAGATAATAAAGAAATTCAAACTAATCAATCAGGCAAAAGATTGATCATTGATCAACCCCGTTTATATTTCCAGCCAGAGAATTCTTAGATGTTTTTATTTTTATTTTAAAAATATTTTTTACTTTATCAAACATACAGATAAAAATATATTTTCATTTTTATACCATATCACAAATGATTTTAAGTCATAAAATTTTATTTCATTTTTTATTCTCATTTTCATTCCTTACAAAATTCTCGTACTATATACCATACACTGATGATTCCATTTTTTATATGCTCTCTCAAACCAAATTTGGATATCTTAAGTCTGAGCTATTTCATTAAGAAGCGATTGAAAGATATATTTATTTAATTAATTGAGAAAATAGAAGGTCATATAATTTCATTCAATTTATTGATTTGGTCTATATAATTTATAAAATTTATAATTAAATTTCTATAATTTTAATAATTTTAAGATATTTTTTGTGATAAATTATACATATTCAAAATATTAAGAAAACATATAATTTGTTATATAATCAAAATTTGTAATAGTGATTAGATTGATAAGTTTATAAACTGAAGATTCAATTGCACCTTTTCAAAATTAAAAATTATAAATAAATTATAAAGACCAAAAATTTAATTTTCTCTAATCAAATTAATATATTTTTAATTGACTCATGTCTAATTAACTATATTTTTTTGGTATACTAAAGTATATCTCATAGACAATAAGGATTACTCTCTCTCTCTCTCAAAGAAAGATAACATCATTTAAGCTAAATTTGCTTTATATACAAAAATTAAAAATTATATTTCCAATTACTTGTTGAAGAGCAAAAACTTTTATTACTCACGTCAATTTGAGATAGTAACATTACTTTAAAATATTGCACCATTAACAAGAATCAGTGCTGCATGTGCCAGTTAGTTGCCTACCAACAGAAAATGATGCAGTACTAGCAAGACAAGAGCTAAACAGTATCCGTAATCAAACAGAAAAATCTCAATCGGTGTGCAACTATCAAGAAATACTGCAAGGTCCATTTTAATAGTAAACCAAACTACATTTAAAATTGCCTCAATTGTGCATAGAAAAATTACCACTATGAGAGATTTACATCCATATAGACCTGACAACAGCCCATGATATATGGAGCAACAAGTCAGCACTAATTTCTGTCATTCTCTTACTCTGTGAACAAAAACATTGACGAATACTTAAATTCGCCCTTAATAAACAAACCCAGTTAGTAGACATGACAAAAAAGGGTAGGGATGGACAAAATATATCATCCCCTATTTTTCATTCTCATAAAAAAAAACGAATACAATGTCAGAGAGGAAAAAAAAAATAGCAAGACACGAGAAATGTTTGAAAGATAAAAACAAGACCAAAATTACACTCTTCTAACCATAAAAAACGCAGGCCAAAATAAAATTAACTGTAAACAACGAGCTACCTTTACCACCCTTCGAAAGAGAAAACGAAACTATGTACTGTGTGATAGATAGTAAAGAGATAAAGGAATCGCAAAGAAATACTGTCTTGACTTTAATTGGGACCACAGCATACCTCATTACCTCTTCTTTCCCACTTGCAAACGAGAAGATGCAGAACCAAAAGACTAGCATCTTGTTTGCAATTTAAAGCCTTTTTATGCCAATTTTATTCAAATACTTTGTTATAATAGGTAGTTTGTTGTTTCAAGGTGACTAGTCATGCCCAGTCCCGGTACATCAACTAGCATGTCTTCACGGTTGGGGTGACAATTCAGATCTATTTGTCCGGTACTGGGTTCGCTGACCTCAGGTTGATCTCGGATTAAGCCTCCCTCCTTTTCCAAACAAACTTTGTTGTCTCTTGATGCCCCGTTCATTTCAGACTCATCCCTCTGGTGGACTTGTTCCTTCTCAGTGGCATCTACTTCACGTTCGGATTGGCGTTTCTTTTTACGCATCATAAGGGTTTTGAAACGGCGTTTAACCGTCATGCACACATTGCAAGTACATGTTGGCTTATGTCTCCCCTTCCCACTTGGTGGCTGGATGCACACTATGCAGGTGCATCCCGGACGGTGTCTAGGATGTTTGGTGGTGACTCCAGCAGATGACTCAGCAGGGGCAAGAAAATTATCCCCTAAAACTGCCACACTGGCAAGAGCATCCAAGCCAGAAGTTTCATGCCCTTGGGGTGACTTCTTGTCTTCCGCAATTCTTTTCTTCTTAAAACCTGGGAAGGTCCAGGGCATCCAGAAAGATTAAGACATTGTTACATTAATGGTCATGGATAAAGTGAATAAATCAGTTGAGCAAAATTACCTAGAACAAAGGAAGGCACAAAATAACAACATTAAAGAGCTCCTTTTCAAAAGTATAATAACATTCTAAATGTTGATGAAAGAAAATTGATTGCATTTGTTTGCTTCTTTTGATAAGCACAGTGGTACACAATCATAGAAGCCACACTACAGCAATGCAAACCACACAAGCAGCATCATACTTTCAAAATTAATGCTTTGACAAGCAAACATAGAATTTAACAAGTTCTATGTTAATGATACCTCACACAGGCATCCAAAAATAGTTATGAATGTTAAAATCTTGCATGATGCAAATATGAATGATCTGCATTCAATCACATGCGCTACAACGTTAACTTCAAGCCTCATTTAAAGCATGACAAATGTAAACGCTTAAGTGAAATACAGATAGTAGGAACCTTTGCCAGTTCTCAGAAGATTTTCCAACTCCTTTGGAATGAGCTCCTCTGGTGCAGAACATGGAGATCTGAAAGGGCATTACCCATAATAAGAATTGCAAATTGTACAATACTCTCCTATATGAAGGAGAAAATCTAGTAATGTAATTTAATGGTGCACCTGCTTGCATTCCAGACATTTTCTGAGCATGTCCACTTAGGAGGAAGTAGAACATCTACTGGCAGCCTTCGCCACTTACAGCAATCATCACATTGAGCCCATTGTTCCTGCCTCCTGGATGAAGGATTTAAGCACACTCAAACACAAGTTGCATACTTCTCCACTGTGTCAATCTGATAAGTCAAGACGCTCCATGGCGCATCAATACAGTCTCATACCTAATTGGCTAATTCTAATTGAAGTATCATTCTTGAGAAAAATTTTCCAACTAAAGAGTTAATACATAATCATAAATAAAAATAAGTATAATAATATAAAAGCAAGATAACAAAACCGTGTACAATATTCAATGGCCATGAAGTAAAAAATATTTGTATATGAGAAACATATGGAAATTTTTTCTTTTTCCTGTCATTATCGAGTACTTTTATGAACAAAAGCTAATTTCAAGCACACAGATAAAACTGTTGCCATGAACTTACTAAACTGACACCAGAGCAATATTTCATAAAAGACAAGGGTCCAGAAAAATATACTGTTGTGAGATTTCAACAAATTTGCTGGATAATCCATGTGATAAAAACCGTCAAATACGACTCTAAATATGCATATTTATACTTATGGACATATATATTGCATGCATTCTTACCCAGATGAATGTGTAGTGAAAAAAGTTCTCTTTCCAAAAACCGGAGGTTCCTAAATCAACATGAAGCACAGAGATCCCTGATTAGCAAGGTAAAATAGAAACTTGAACATAATTTTCCAAACTATATTAGTTCATATTCAACTTGAAATGGCAAACCTAAATAATAAAAAGAAGCTTTTATTGAGCAGTGACAAACTTACATCATACTCTTCAAATACATGGTCCTCTATTGTAACAATACTTGGCTTGACAGTAGGTGGTGGACGAAGTAAGTCCTGAGCTTCTTCCCAAGTAAGTCTCAACTCCAGAGCATCTTCACTATGCATGAGCAACCTCTTACTTTTAGACCCAATATTTCGAGTCCTCTTCTTCTCTGAAACTGTAATTGGCTGTTGCAGAGAATCATTGTTGGTTATGCTCCCACAATTTTCAGACTTAATCAAGCCAGCATCCATACTATTCAAATGCAGATGTTCTGAAAGTCCATTTGAGTAAGATTCCCCGTTCCCCTTCACTGACTGGAGGGGAACAGAATAAATATTTCCTGACTGAAGATTCTCAGTAACCCCAGAACAAGAAGCATCTTTTATTGAAATGCCATTTGAAGGTGCAGACGTAGAGGCATCCTGTTACAACGCTGATCATGTATCATGTTCACCAACAGAACAGAATTATGTATTATCTACAGAGGAGGCTACAGAAAGACAGGTAGAAAATTATGTCACAACCTGTGTATCTACAGAATTAGATGCCTTCCTGAAACCGATAACAAGTTTGCCCCCAGGATCTATCCGACTAAATATTACTGCAATAAAAAGTTTGAATAAAGGAGCAGTAAGACAGGCACAACATATTAACTTCTCCATTCATATCCAGGTTCAAACTACATGGTATTGAACTCCTTGATAAGTGATGATCAGGATGGTATGGGGTTGATTTTTTTTTTTTAATGCCTATAGAGATTACAATGTTAAAATTCAAGAAGAAGAAGCACAAGAAACACAATATCCGGGAATATGTTTTCATGAACTAAAGGGAAATAACTGGAATAATTACAAGCAAGCAATGGTATGCATGAACCATCAAACAGAAGATCAGATATAATGACCATAAAACCCATCAGCCAATTTAAGGGTCATAAGTATGCTGGCTGCAAATAAAAAAAATTATAAAAGGATTTGTGGCTATAAAAATGATTGTACTTCGGATAGTTTTTACCCCCCATACATCAGATCCCTGAAACTTTTTCAAGAAAGTGCAAACTTGTAATGAAACAGGTGTGAGCACCAATTTGTTCCTCAGATTGATGTTTACCAGTATCACCAGCACGTAATTGCAGGGACTGTATGCAAGGGGTCACACCCTCCAATACATACATCCTACTGTTGTTATTAGGCCAAAATCGGAACTGAAATGTCCACTCATTCCCCTTCACATCTTGGATCGGCAAAGGAAGACCTTCTGATTGAGAGATGGGGGGAAAATAAGCCTGCAATTTTTATGCCAGTATATTAGATGACCTCTCGATTACAAAGAGAATATATTTTCCCTTGAAAAAATGTCATAGAAACAGGATCTCATATACTCTGAGAGAAGCAAGCTAAGAGAATAAAGTTTTCAACATACTTCAGCACATGCTTTTGGAAGAACAAGACGGCCAATTCGACCTGCATCACTGGCACTCAACACCTTCTCAAATAATGGCACTACAGTGGACTTCAAACTTTGTAATAACGTATTAAGGAAACTGATGATTAAATCAACCTAATATATCAGATTTTCCAGCTCATGTGCAAAAGCCCAAAATAAAATATGTGAAGGATACTCTCCAGACAATTGCTCCAGCTCTTTATCAGTTATCCGGGGCCAGTATCGAGGAAGTAACTGATTCTTGCCCCTTGCCTCAGCAGGTGGCCGGGCTATTCGTGGCTGAGAAATCAAGCCTTTATTTGTTTCTTGGCTTATGGTTAGTCCAGTCTTCAATGGTTTGGGCAATATAGGCCGAGATCTTTGCCCTTGGTGAAAAGGAGATGGCTTTTCCTCACCTCTTCCTTCTACAATCTCTCCAGCAGAGGGCAGGACAGAGTTTCCTGATGGAGTTCCCAGAGACATACTCAAAGATGGCTGTGCAGGTAATTCATGCATATTTTTTGCCTCCCATGTAGGTCTTCTATTTTCTAATGTGGCAAATGTTAATGACTGAACAGATGGATTCATCACATTTGAAAAACTTACATCCACTTCCCTGATTGGACACTTAACTTCCTGGCTGTTTTGCCCACTAGACAAAAGTATGCCGTCTCTCTGAACATGAGACCAATGGCTAGATTCACTAGCTTCAACAATTTTGCACAGTTGCATCAGTTTTCCTTCATGAACACTATCCACCAAGATTCTACCATCAATATGAGAAGAATGTTGGTCACTTGTAACATTTTTGGTTGATGTACTAGATCCATTAGAAATTTCAGTATTTCTCATCTGCAGAAAAGTAATTTAATAATAGGAGTCTGTGAACATTCTATTTCAGACAATCAAATAATACAAGATACCTAAGAGGTTCTCTTCCAAAGTATTTATGATTACAACTCATATAATGTCAAGTGCATGGTGAAATGACCAAAGTGAAACTATGTCAAGCAACTAAGTGAAATAATAAGAACCAACAAGTGACAATAATTTGCCAAATGTCAATAAGAAAAAGACTTTACTATAGAAAGATGAGGACTCATATGACACATACATGCATAACTAGGATTCTGCTGACAAGGGTTGCTCGGTGTCAGATATGTGCATGCAAGAGCAAAATGAATGAAATCCTGCTCAAGTGATGCAACAAGTAAAGTACTGAAATCAAAGCCATACATTTGAAAGCCAAAGGAGAGCTAAGAATTTAACAAGGTGTTCAGGCTCAGCTAATTTTAAAAGCATAGCTCAGTTGGGCTGCTATAGTAAACATAACAAGCTTGAGATTAATTTGAAGCTCCTTTTATAAGCAAGTTTAGCCTCAGAAATTCACTACTTGGCTTGCTGATAGCTCAAGAAAGAATAAAATAATATCTACTAATGTACATTGCAGATGTAAAAAGTTTTTAAACTAATGTGAAGAAATGCTTGAGCTTCCTCAAAATTCATTTTGGTTGATTAAGGCTTGTTTAAGTTCATTAAATATCAAATTGAAGGATAAATGCTAAACAAGCCTAACAAGCCAAGCCTAGCTTTAGAAGCTTTGTTTATTATAAGAGACTCCCCAAGGTAGTTAGTGTTCAGCTCCAGTTGGCTCAGTCCTAGCTATAAATTTAAATTGTTGGTACCCATTCTAGAGCATTTATTGGAGATAACAAGCTGTGATTAATTCATTTTAAAATTACAAAATTACTAATACTTGTCACCACTCCTTCATTAATAACTGTGTTTGATCAAAATCTTGACATCCATGAGCAGCAGTGAAATTGTAAGAGAAAAATTCAGGAAATAGAGACTGAAAATAAAATGTCAGCAGAAACAGGCCACAAATTACTAAGGTCTAGCTTTATACAAGGAAATATTTTTCAGATATAACTATCCAGATTTAACTTACCAAATGAAGATGGGGAGACTTTACACAGCTAATACAACCTATGCCGCCAAAATCAAGGTACTCGAACAAAGATCTAGATACTATGCATCCGCAGTGAATAGGCTGCCAAATCAATTCATACATATTTTGATGTTTAACTAGAAAAAGAAAAGGCCTGAAGAGAATTTAAATTTCAAACAAAAGAACAAACAAAGTAAGTAAGAGATAAACAAAAGACTTATTATCAGCTTACCTTTTTGCAGAAGTTGCACTCCCTCCAACCAGATTCTTCAAGGTGGAACTTTTTACAGAAAACCAAATTTTCATAGGCAGATCTAAAACACACAGTAAGACACACCAATGATGGCCATGTAGGAAACATAACAAAGATAATAAATTGAGAATGTCAAAACAGAAACAATGACAATAATTTTCAGCATGTATTCAACTAAGTGAGTATTTCAGTACACTTATTCTCAAAGTTGCTTATAAAAAAATGAAACATCGAAAGTTTCTGATTGCATGCAGCCTTGATACCACACTTGGATATGTCTAAGTAAAATGAAAAATTGAAATCCCAGCAATAAGTCCTTAATGTTTTGTTTGGCCAATCAAGTCTCTATTTTAGAATGACAAGAGCAACATCTAAACCACATTAGTATCTAAGATTATCATTTTGTTACACTCACACAAAAGTCAGGGACGAAAGGTTTCCAATCCTTTATAAATCTAGTACCATAGAAATAAGGCAACAAATTGGTCAACAAAATATACGATTTGGGACAACAAATAGAAATCTCAATCTTTGCTTTTCTTTGCTTTTGTATCACTAACAATAATAGAAACTCAATTTACGACCTGTCTGACTAGAAAGCCCCCTCTTGTTCAGTCTTGAGGAATAATTACCCAAATTAGATACGTGATCTACATATCAATTGAAGAAAAATTTTATAAGTTATATTTTTAAGCATTTTCAAAATTCACAAGACTGTTATATAAATGATCCCATATCAATTGAAGAAAAATTTTATAGGTTCTATTCCTAAGCATTTTCAAAATTCACAAGACCAAAAGATATACTAGACCGGTATACTAGACCGGTAACATACTTATAAAGCAGTTTAGACTTCTAATTCTTTTGAACCCAAAACTGTTCCATGCTTCTTATTTTTTTAAAAAAAATAAAAATAAAAAGAAGAAGAAGAATATCGTTTGAACTACATTGGAAAAGCAGCTGGACTGTTATTGTTTTCGAATTGACCACAATGTGACCGGTTTTCTTATATTGGGCAAACCGAGGTTAAACCAGAAAATCTCATAAGGGAAAAAAGTTGGATCTTACTAATCTAATTGGAACTATACAAGAAGCATCAAGTCAGAATCCATATCTAAAATAAGAAAAGAAAAGGACACGATCCCAAACAGAACGATCCACTACCCCATCAAATCACGCCTAGAGTTGAAAATAAACGGAATTGGAGAACGCAGGGGCAGAAAAGGGAATCAAATTACCCGCACTTATCGCAGAGTTTGGCGAATCCACCCGATCGCAGCGGCCACCCCTTCTTCCATTCATGAACAGTGGCCGCCCCGCACGAAACATTCACACAAATGTCGGATTCCATAATTATAAAATCAATTCCTTGCACCACCGCAAACTGTTAAAACACAGAAATCAAGATCAAAACCCTAAACCCTTTTTTACTATAATATGAATTCGATCAGCACAATCCGTATACCACAAAGATTCACACACGTCTCAAGATTTGCGGCGGTAACAACAAAACCAACCTTGTATCAGACAAGAAACTTAAAATCAACCCAGAAATGGCTCATTCCCATGCAGAAGAACAAAACAAAAATGCCGAACTTCCCTCTGCTTATGGATTTCTACTCCAATCAGTGCAATCACAACGCGTGAATGTGGATTTCTGGTACTGTAACAGTTGAAGACGAAGACAGTAAAGTCAAAATCAGAGAAAGCAGAGGGTAACGGCAATCAGGGATTTTGTGCGGGGATCGGTTAGAGAGAGAAAGCTTTCGCGTCAATGGGATTTTGGGGAGAGAGAGTGCATGCAAAGTAACAGATGCATAAAATGCATGCACGACACTTAGCTCAAAGTCTTAACAAGTCGTACCCTTTTTTACTGTGTTTTACTATGAGTACAAACTATCAATACTGTAGTGTTACAATGACTTGCGTGTTTCGTGGGTCTACGAATTATGAAGGAAGAAAATGGCAGAGAGGTATGAGTCTGTGGGTCGGTGTTTCTCACGCAACGTAGCATTGAATTGATTGAACATAGGTAAAACACGTGTTCATTTACAATATTTTCAATTTGTCTCTATTTTAATTTTCAGCCATTGGATTGATTTTGTTCTTTACTTACTAAATTTAGGGAATGCATCAACGCAATATTTTTTTTATTTTGTTTGGATTAAATATCTATACACTAAATCAAGGGGTATAATGTCTATTTATTTCACATTTGATTTGGATATTGAGAGAATTACAAATTGAGATGATTCAAATTCAAGAGAGAGTAATAAATGATCCATCATCATATTATACTCCCTCAGTTTCGCTATATAGTACATTTTTTTGAGAAATTAATGTTTCATAATATAGTGCACTTTATGGATTACGTAGTATAATTTTTTTCTCTTTTCAAGATTATTCCTAATTAATAAACCTAAATATTTATTTATTATTAAAATATTTCATTCTCAAAGCATTTAATGAGAGTAATTTGAGAAAAGATGAAAAATTTTATTAGTTATTAATTATTATCTTGATCTGTGTGCGATAATTAAAAGTGTACTATAAACTGAAACGGAGTGAGTATATATGAGTTCTTAATTTTTCCCAGTGATAAAAATGGTGATTAGGTGAGGGACTCCCAAAATTACAAGGAAAATCTGTCAAAAGTCATAAGTGGTCACTAAGAATTCAAATACCTATGCTGCCGATTATAGGTAGTCCATAGCCACCCAAATAACGCATTGACAATATTGCCCCTAGGTAGGTGACAGGAGATTCTTTCTACATAATGTATATATACTTATTATATATAATAAGATACTTCTTCATGCATTTTGGAAAATTATTTATAATTTATAAAGAATAAAGTGACTCATAATAAATTTTATTATATATAATTATATTGATGATATTAATTATTTTTATGAAGACAAGGGATAAGGCGTTAGCTTTAAAAGTAAGATACATGAATATGAACGCTGCCATGCGATCCGTGTCGTATATGCTTATTGTTTAGGCATTTACACCTAACTCCGTTGGATACCCATTCTCAAGTTTAGCGATTCACCAAATTCATTTAACCTACACCTACTCTCTTAGATTTGGCATTTACCACTGCACGAAGTTCATATATGCATATATATATATATATATATTATTGACTAGTAAATAGATATTAAGAAGAGTTAGTTATACTCTAAGAGTTACAAAAATTTGATATGAATTTTTAATTTTATCCATACTCATCATTCAAGTAATAATAATTATGTGAAAAAAAAGAATATGTTAAAGGATGACCAATTTATGGGACAATAAAGTTAAAGGGTAAAGTAAGAAATTTTTATGAAAATCTGCACTATATCTTATAAATAGAACCAAATAAATCTTCTGGATAATACCTTATAAATGGGATCAGAGAGTATATATATACACACACATATTCATAATATTTCCACTATTATGGTAAAAAAAAAAATCCTTCTACTTTTTTTTTCACCAAAATTTTTGCTTATGACAAACACCAAGTAGAAAAATAATCTCCATCTACTTCTCACAGCATTCTTTTATGTTGATATTTATTCATTCAGTGGGCTGTAAAAACAAATATCTTGAAATCTGTTTGATATGCATAATTGAATAAATCGTACGATAAAAAAATTTATGAAGTAAAAATATTCCTTGTGTCCGTAAATGAAAAATAATAAAAATATAAATGAAAAATAATGAAAATTTTATGAGTAATGATAATAAAAATATATTAAATTTTATATGCCCTAATTTTTATATAACAGAAAATTTTTACCTTCGTTTTGACGTTGTGATAAAAAAAATGGAAAGGTTATTGGGAGCGAAATACTAGTGCTCACTACTCACGAGTTGGCTACAGCAAGTCTAAGGGAGCAGATTGTACACAAGTATTCAGGTACACCAACACCTAAGAATCTGTTTATATTTTTGTAAATTAAATTATAATTTTTATTTATCATTTTTTTTATCTAAATAGATTTATGATAAATTTTTCTACTTTTATTCAAACTTCATTTTTGTAAATTATAATTATTCTAACAAACCTTTTACAAAATGATAATCCAATCATACACTAAGTTAAATGAGCTCTTGATAAGGGGCATTATGAGTGCCGGAATACCATATGAAGAGTAGCTGATAGTAGAGATAGCAATATAAGTCAAGTCCATAATCTATATTAGGTCTAACCTGTGACGGGCCAACCTAAATTGTCAGCTCTAACTAGTAGTAGTTAATTTTTTTGCTGGTCTTTTTGGTTTTTAGGTTGTCTTATATGTTTTTTCTTCTACTTGGGGCTGTCTAAGTAAATTAAACTATTTATAAGTCATATTATTACAATTCACTTCATACTTATATTATGCATAAAGAAACACATTTATTATTTACTCTCTCCATTCTATTTCTTTTGTTATTCAAGATTGTTTCACACAGGTTAAAAAACCATTAATCATGTTAAATTTTTTCTAAGAATTTGACTAAATCATCCTCATTTAATGAATTATATGGGGAATAAATGACTTCCATTAAATTAAATTAGAGAAGTGCATAGTTGAAAAAAATAAGTAATAATACATTAAAAATCTAAAATTAGCAATAAATTCAAAACAAAATTAAAACTCTAAAACTTCAAAAGAAATGAAATGGAGGGAGCAATATAAAGTAAAATTTCTAATAAGACATATTATTTATAAGTGGCTTTTTTCTTAAAGAGTATAGTTAGAATTTAAAGTGGTTCTTTTTTTTTTGTAATTTTAACATATAATAATAGATACTATCCTAACATAAATTTTCAATAACTAGAATTTTTTGCAACAGCACATTATCAAATCAAGTCATATGAGCATATATGTGATTTTACAATCCCTATGACCGCACGAATTGAGTGGTTCAGAGAGTTGACGTCCTGTTGTGGGGTATGCAAATGGTTATAAATATCTTAGGAGTTTATGAAATATGACGTCACTCATTGGGTTGCTGAAGTCAGCTGATTACGAAGTTTAAGATAGAATTGCAAGTGGTTGATTAGTGCAATAGGCCAATAGATATCTTCGTCATTGAATTAATGCATACATAGACAGTATCTCACTGTTGTGAGGTCAACGTTGGATTGCTTCCCGTTAAGCCATCCACGAAGTATGTTCTTTAATTTTGTGTCCCATTTAGTATTTAGGAATGATGAGCAAATTGATGGAATTGAAAACGAAATCCTTATCTAATGGAAGTTTCTGAAAATTCTGATTCAATAAGAAAAATGCAGAATTCATTTCTTTAGGTTTAGCCATGGAATTGCGATTATTTTAGGGAATGCAAAATTTTCATACATTTATGCCCTCACCAATTATCTGTTATGACCATTTTACCCCATTAGGTTTAGGCTTAGCCACCAAATTAATTGTACTCCCTCACTCAAGAGTTACCCATCCATCGGCCATCACCATCTCCATCTAAGTTAGTTATGTTATGGTGACGATAAGAGTTGTGATTTATGGTTTTATGGTCAACCTTCCTTGAAACCATTGTGATTTCTTCTAGTTTATGCCTTTCTCATCACGAGAAGAGGAAAGGGCTGACATATCTTCGAACCATTTGGGAGGAAGGGACGACATAGCGTTTTCTGGTTCCTATATCTTAGCACTCTTTCTATTTCTTATTTTAAGATATTCTTTTAGAGAATTAAGATTACAAAATATAATTTATTTTATGAAATTTATATATTATTTAATATTTATTTTTCATTTTTACCCTTTTTTTAAATATCCAAAAGATTTATAATAGGAAAAGATTAAGAGATATACATTTAAGATGAATTATGATTTAATGAGAATAATTTTAAAATATTAATTAGGGTAATTTTTTAAAATACCAAAGTTTTAGTTTTCTAAAAACATTACGGTGCTTTTAAAAATGCCACTATTACATTGGCATTGGTCATTTTAGTAGTGCGCGCGGCATTTATGGCACAAAAAATGTTACTAAAGTGGAAAATAAAAGTGCCGTAAAAAAAGTACATCAGTACCCTAAATTCATATCAAAACTAAAGCCTAATAATACTTAACACATTATATCATGAAAGCACTTCATAAACAATTAACCTAAAAGGAAAAAAAAGAAAAGGCAAACATCATGGAGATACAATGACACTGCCCAACAAGACTGCTCACATACACCTAATAACACTATACAATACAAAAGACAGACACTAGAAGAACACTAAAAATAACTAAAAGGTCATAAATTAGCTGATTTCTTCATGAACATCAGAATGCTGATACATTTTACAGAATCCTTAACAATTTATACGTGTCAGAGGGTGTGATGGTACAAGTGCCCCTCCCGTATGGACCAATCCTTTATGACATTCACTGCAATCCAATCCATAGCTTTATATATTCCCTTGACAAGGCACCCATGAGAATTGTATATTTTGCATAAAGATTTGCATCTGTAAAGCATCATGGAGAATCAGCCATTAATACAAATAATTATCTGTTTGATATATTTAATTAATAATATTTGATTTTGAATTAATTCAAATTATATTTATATTGTTTATTTAATTAAATATATTTTAACTGAGTATAGTCCTTATTTTTAATAGAAGATCGTCAGTTAAGTAATTTTAGGAGATAGGAGATAATTTGGTTAATATTTATATTTATCTTTATTTGAATTCAAAATTCAAATTCAAATAATTAACTAACTGTTAAATAACATTTGATAGTTAAACTATTTAATAGGAGACTAAGTTAAGCATTAGACACACTAAATAAAGAGATAAAGATATGGCTAGGCTATTTAATACATTTATTTAATGAAATATATCTTAACCTTTGTGAATAAAGAGATGGCTAATTGCTTCTTCTATAAAAAGAAAAGACATATGCGAAATGAATGTCTAAAGAGGAAGGCTTGGTTTGTCAAAAATGGTATAGGTAATGGAATTTATATTTCTTGTGTGGCTTATGAATCTCATTCAATTAGCACAAATAATAACACTTGGTGGTTTGATTGTGAAACTACAATTCACATTGTGAATGCCATGCAAGGGTTTCTCAACAACAAGTACTCGCATCCCAATGAGGAAAATGTCAATTAGGACAATGGGATAAGAGCCCATTTGAAAGCAGTTGGAATGTGTAGGTTTTACTAAATAAGTCTATTTTAGATCTTGAAAATTGTTTTTATGTTCAGGATTTTTCTAAGAACTTAATTTCCATTTATAAATTAATTCCTTTGAGATTTGAGTTGTTTCTTTCTTCAAAGTTAATGGGATTGAAGAAAGATTCTATGCCTTTTGGTGACATTTCATTATGCAATGGTTCAGTTAAATTACTCATCAATTTGCCTCAATTTCATGTGATTATGCATGGTATTAAAAGAAGTGTTATGAATGAGAATTCTCTTTACTTGTAGCGTAGGAGATTGTGACATATCTCCATAAAGGTTAACTAAAGATGGGATTCTCCCAACCTTAAACTATATAGAAACTTGACCTATGTGTGGATTGCATTAAGGGTAAGCAGACCAATAACTCATATAAAAGGGCTAAGAGAGATTCTAAAATTTTAGAAATTATTCACATATATATGTGATACCTTAATCTTTCATCTCATGGTAAAAAATGTTTTATTTCCTTTATTGATGTTTATTCATGACATATGTATATCTACTTGCTTTATAATAAAAAAGAGGCACTAAATGCCTTTAAGGAATATAAGGTGAAAGTAGAAAAATAAATCAATAAACAAATTAAAATTGTTAAATATGATAGAGGAGGTGAACATTATAGAAGATATACTGATGATGGACAAGCACCCAATCCATTTGCTATTTTTTTCAAGAGCATAATATAATGGCTCAATACACCATGTCTGACTCATCTGATATGAATGGTGTAGCTAAAAAAAGAAACATGATGCTATTGGACATGGTGAGGAGTATGATAACTCCAAGCTTCCGGTATCTTTATGGAGAGATGCATTTAAGATAGCAATATAATTTTAAATAGGGTTCCAACAAAGACGATTTCCAAAAATTCAAAATGGTTGAAAACCCAATTTAAATCATATGTATGCATGGGACTGTCTTGCAAAAGTAAGAGTGTATAATCCTCAAGAAAGGAAGTTGGACCCTAAGATCATTAGTGCCTATTTCATAGGCTATGTGAAAATGTCCAAGGGTCATAGATTCTGTTGTCTTTCACATTCATTAAGATTCGTGGAATCTATGAATACTAAGTTTATTGAAAATGATGTGATTAGCAGGAGTGATCAAGCATGTGACTTAGCCATTGTAGATGATCACATTTAAGAAACCACTAATCATGAAGAAATATCACTTATATTTATATATAACACTTATCTTGTTGTAGTGAATAGAGAATGTGATGTAGTTCATGAAATTCAAATTAATAATGCTGGAAATAAGGAACATATTAATGAAACTATCACTCATGAAGAATAACCATAGCAAGTGATAGAGAATGGTTCTGAAGAGCAATTTCAACCTACTCAACAAGTAAAGTTGAGAAGGTCAACTAGAGAAAAAAAACTAGCATTAATTAGTACTATGTTGATGAAGACACGAGAAGTAATATTCCAAAAGATCCTTTGAAACATATTGGTGGACCAATTACAAAATCAAGGATTAAAGCTATGAAGGAAGCATTGAATGGGCTTATCCAAGACTTGCAAGATAAAGAAGTTTTCTACCTTGATGAAATAGAGGCATCTTCCAAGTCCAATAATCCCTCAATGATGGTGTCTTCATATGGAGTAAGAAGCATGATAATTTGTTTACAAGTTCAATCCCAAGAGAACCAAACTTCTAATGACCTCATAATTGAAGAACTCACTTGAGGATTCATTACACTACTCTTAAGCCCCAATATTTAATGTTTAATTCTTAATGAGTTTTAAGTTATTTTGTCCTAGTTATTTATTTGAGTCTTTATTGGGTTCCTAATTATATTTCCAAGGGTCCAAATTAGTATTTTAAGTGTCTTAGGTCCATTATGACTACTTGGAGCTCAAGTAGATCATAACTTAGGTATGTTTTTTAGTAAAAAAACATCACTTTTTTTGTGACTCTCAAAAAGTGACGTTTTTAAAGTAATTTTTATATTTATTTAGTGTTATCTAGTATCTTCTAGGATGTTCTTACTTGGTTAGCAAGTTGAAATATTCTAGAGTTATTTAGTTTCCAAATAAGTGAGATTTTTACAATCTCATAAGATTTAATCTCATAATTTAAGTAATTTTCTATTATTTGGAGTCCCTTAACTTTAGGAATAATTAATTACCTATTTTATAAGATTCTCTAATTATTCTAGAGAATTCTAGGGATCATTCTAAATATATGTATTTAAACCTGCGTTTTTTTAAGAAGTTGAATGAGAATTATTTTCCTTCAATTCTCTTGTGTGAGGATTATATGAATTTATATTCTCTTGAGAACTCGTGACCTACCAACCAGAGTGATCAACCAATTGGACGTCATCGTTAGAGCTTAAGAATGAATTTCCTTAGTTCTAACATGTGATCATCAATTTGTTCTTGTTAGTGAGATCATTTCCGCTGCATTTTCTGGTTTGCTTGGTCATCTACCAAGAGGGCCATATCATACATAGTATAACTTACTAAATCTGACAATGATGTGAGAGTTGAAAATGATCCACTCACATTTACTCAAGCTATGCAAGATGCGAACTTTGAATTGTGGTATAATGCTATGACTGATGAAATGGAATCTATGGCAAATAACAAAGTTTGGGAACTTGTAGAGTTACTTAATGGGACTAAGGCCATTGGCTGTAAATGGGTTTTTAAAACCAAAAGATACTTACAAGGTAACATAGAGAATTACAAGGTAAGATTGGTTGCCAAACCCAAAAGTAAGGAATTGATTATTAGGAGACATTCTCTTCTACATTAAAAAAAGATTCTTTTCGTATCATCATGGCATTAGTAGCTCACTTTGATTTAAAGTTACATCATATGGATGTTAAGATTGCATTCCTTGGTGGGGATCTTGAGGAAAATGTTTATATCAAACAGCCTAAGGGATTCATTCTTAAAGGAAATGAATATAAAGTCTGCAAGTTAAAGAAGTCAATATATGGTTTCAAATAGGTTTCATAACAGTGCTATTTAAAATTCCATGAGATAATCACATCATTTGGTTTTGTTGAGAACATCATAAATCAATGTATATATGACAAGGTCAATGGGAGTAAGATTATATTCTTGATCTTATATGTGGATGATATACTGCTTGCCACTAAATATTTAAGGTTGTTGCATGACATGAAACAATTCCTGTTCAAGAATTTTGAAATAAATTAAGGTTTGAGGCATCCTATATCATTGACATTATGATACAAAGAGATAGGTCTCAAGGCGTTTTGAGATTATCTCAAGAAATTAATATAAATAAAATTCTTGAACATTTCAAGATGAAGAATTGTTCATCTACTCCAGCACCTCTTATGAAAGGGAACAAATTTAGCTAATTACAGTATCCCAATCATGATCTAGAAAAAAAAGAGATGGATAAGATTCCTTATGCCTCAACAATAGGAAGCTTGATGTATGCATATGTTTACACAAGACTTGACGTAACTTTTGTTGTAGGCATGTTAGGAAGATACTAGAGTAATCTAAGAATTGATCATTGGAAGACGGTAAAGAAAGTTTTAAGGTAACTAATGAGCACTAAACATCATATGCTTACATATAAGAGAACCAACAAAATAGAAGTTGTTAGGTATTCAAACTCAAATTTGGCAGGATACGCTAATACAAGAAAATCCACATTTGCCTATATCTTTCTATTGGCAAAGGGAGCTATATCCTGGAAGAGTACAAATTAAACAAACACTAATAGTCACCTCTATTATGGAAGATGAGTTTGTTTCATGTTTTGAGGCAAATTTACAAGGAATATGTATTAGAAATTTCATTGTGAGGTTAAGATTGTGGACTCAATCTCTAAGTCTATTAAAGTGCTTTGTGATAATACGGCTAGTGCATTCTTGGCTAATAATAAAAGTGGAAGTCGAAGTAAATTCACCTACATAAATTACTTAGCCTTGAAGGATAGAATTAAATAAGGACAAAAAATTGTTGACTACATTTGAATGAAAGAAATGTTAGTTAATTCGTTGACTAAAGGGATGAATTCAAAGGAGTTTAAAGATCATATGATACATATCGGTCTTAGACCATCACTGGTCTAATTGAGATGTGTAAAATATTGAAATTTCAATTTGTGGTTTATCATCTCAAATTTATATTGTATACATTTTGGGTGAGATAAATAAACATTTACTTAGGAACTAAATAAACATTATGATTTATTCATAAAGTTGATATCTTATAAAGTAAGAATGCTACTTGTGATACATGAAAAGTAATACTCACTTTAGAGAATCTACCGCTATGATTCATGTCATATTGTTTAAATATCCCTTGATATATCAATTAATGAATCAAGATTAGACCAAGTGAAAGAATATTAAATATATTTAATTAATAATATTTGATTTTGAATTAATACAAATTACATTTTTATGGTTTATTTAATTAAATATATTTTAACTGGCTATAATCTTTATCTTCGGCAGAAAATATCATTAGTTAAATAATTTTAGGGGATAAGAAATAACTCAGTTTATTTATCTTTATTTGAATTCAAAATTCAAATTTAAATAATTAATTAACTATTAAATAACCTACGATAACTAGACTTTTTAATAGGAAATTGAGTTGAGTATTAAACATACTAATCACCAATCATTTTTTCTACGCTTATCTAGGGTTCCTTAACTAGTCACAGCTAATTTCTCTACCATTATTGAGCATTTATACTAGTCTTATATCACTACTCTGATAATAGTTAAGTAGATTATCTGCATCAATTTTTCAACAGCATGGTGTGGCTATTTTAATTTATTCCGCTGCTTGTTCTTCGTGGGTAATTTCATAAATGTAATTTCATGAGATATTTGGAATTAGTTCTACATTATCAACATCCATTGTCTTCTAAAGTGCATCAAACAACAATCTGTCATCAATTTCTATCAAAATATTGTGAACTCCCCAACCATCATCCTCCATCACACCATCAATGTCCATTGATATAATACAACATAAACTAATGACAAAAGCAACACATGTCAATAATCTAAACACGCTCTCATGTTGGAGAGAAAATTGCTCTCAAGAGTTAGCCGCTTTCACCAAGAAAAGGAAAAAGAGCTCTTCAAAGTTGAATTTCCTTTTAGTTTTTCTGGTTTAATTTGTTGTTGTCGTCGTTTTAAGTGGGCTTGATTTCATTTGTAATTTGCTTGCTTCATTATTCATTATTGGGTTTAATTATTGTGGGATTTCTATGATGTTGATGTTTTTACTGGTTGAGCGAAAGGAATTTTCAGTTGGCCAAAAAAAAGGTATAACTACTTATAGTGGTTTATAGAAAAATAAAAACAATATAAAAAGTATCTAATTTAGTGGTGTAATTAGTCCATGTTCCAGCAAAAACTTTATTCGTTGGAGATCTCAAAAATTCTGGACAGATATTGAAGGGAGGAGGGAGAGAAATTTAAGAATCGGAAGGAAAGGGAATGCCAAAAAATGAAAGGGGCCAAGGGATCGATTACAATGATTTAGGGATTAGTGACAAATTTTGGTCGTCATAGACTAAGTTTTTTAACTGAAAATACATTTTAGTGAAAAATTATTTTGTTATTAGTAAATATTATATATAAAATTAAAATAATTTCTTGAGTCATTATTATTTTTTGATATACATACTTTTTCTCAAAAAAAAAAAAACCTTAAATTTACTCGCGAGTTACATATTAGTAAATAAAATTCCTTGTAGCTATTACAAAAACCTTAGGCTAGGTAAAACATTTGTATTTTTTAAATTAAAATGTAAGATAATGTTTACTGTTACATTATTGTTCAGCCATTATTACTTTTTTATTTTATAAAAAAATAAATTATATTGAAAAATGTTGCTAGTTACATCATTAATAACATAAAATACCGCGTAAATACCTAATTATTCTTTTTTAAGAAAAATGTTAGGCTGAGTGAAACATTTGTATTTCTTTAAGTTGATCTTTTCAGAGGAGTTCGTAAAAGAAAATATTTTAGTTCAAAATATAAGCCACATTTAATAAGAATGTTTTGGTCTATATAGCACAAATACGATTACATGTATTTGATATGATATAATATAATATGAAAAATAAGTCATTTTTAAAATTTTAGGATATGAGGGTAGGGGTATTTATATATATATAATATTATTTATATAATTATTTATATATATAATTAATAAATCTACTTATTGAGAGAAAAATAAGTATTAAATATTTTAAAAATTATAGTATAATTGTTAAAATAAAATATAAAATATTTATAATAACTTCAAATGGTCATATTTTACTCTAAAAATTTGAAGAAATACATATGGGTATAAAGTGGTATAGGTGGATATATAAGTATAAGTGTGATACACGTATGGTATCGTATTGTATATCAGATATGGGTACGTTTACTTTTTTAAAGTATCAGTGCTTTATAGTATTTGGTTCAAAATATAGACCATTTTGAGAGATGTTTGCCAGATTAATTATTTCTTCCATTTATGCCCATATCCATAATTAAAGGATTAATGTAAGTAATAAGGGTAAATAGTAGAAAGTATTAAATTTTTGACAAATTAAATGATATAACCAGATTTTAAATTTTTATCTTAATATATATGAGATAGTTAAAAGTGACTTATATTTTAAATTGAAGAAAGTATTTGAGAGAAAAATAAAAAAAGATTCAAGATAATTCATTGTGTGGAAATATGAAAAATGGATTCATTGGGGGAAATACTCTAATTACATATATTATTATGAGTCATTGTGTGGACAAATATGATGCTATGGTGAAATACTCTAACTACGAGTCAATTAAAAATAACATATATTATTATAAGTTTTTATTTGGGGAAATGACACTTTGAGGACTAAAACTTTCAATTAATCCCATTTTACGATTAAAAAATTTAAAAATACCAGAAAATGACCATGGTCTCAAATTGATCAAAATTCTAAATAGGAAATGACTTAAATACCCTTGTTAAAATATTTTACACTCAATATCTACTTTTTACTACTCTTCTTCAGAAATTTAATACTGAACTTCCCCGATTTTACACTGGACACAATGAAGAATTCAACTTCCATAATTTTACACTCATCTTCTGCGTTTTACTACTCATGTTCCACGATTTGATACTGAAGACCTTCGATTTTACACTGGATAAGTCTCAGAATTTTATATTCAACTTCCATTTTTTACTACTCAACATCTGCTTTTTACTACTACTTTTCATAAATTTGATACTGAACATCCCAAATTTTACACTGAACACATTCCACAATGTGTTCAGTGTAAAATTTGGGATGTTCAGTGTCAAATTTATGAAAAAGAGTAGTAAAAAGCAGATATTGAAGGTAAAACATTTTAACAAGGATATTTAGGTCATTTCCTATTTACATTTTTAATTAATTTAATATCAGGTCCTTTTCTGATATTTTCGAATTTTTTAATCCTAAAATGGGATTAACTGAAAGTTTTGGTCCTCAAGTGTCATTTCTCCTTTTCATTTTTTTCTATTGAAGAGATTTATTGGGTGTGTTTTGGTTCAATACAAAAGAGGGAAGGGAAAGATCCTTACTTGGAGGGGAGAAAGATGGCTTCACTTCCCTCCTTGGTGTTTTTTTTTTCCAAATCAAACAACTCTCCATCCCTCCTCAAAAATTTTTTTAAACCAAATGAAGGAAAGCAACTCCCTTACCCTCATTAAATTTTTACCAAACCAAATAAGGGTTCCCCAAAACTCTCCAACTAAACATTATGTAAAAGAATACCCTTGTTAGCAACATTGAGTTACTAAATTGCACCCAAAAAAATAGGTCCTGAATTTTATTTTACTGTTTTAATTATTTGTCACCCTCTTCATTGTTTCCTGTTAGCTAGCATTTCCTCCTTTCTCATTTAAAACTCCTAAAACTAGTAGTTTCCGACCAAACGAGGAATAGTATAATTTGAGAATAAATAATTTGGTCTATTTCATTATATTAAGAAATAATTATTATTTAAAAATTAATATTTCTAGTTTTTAGTTGAATAATTAGGGCAATTTAGTGTTTATTTATAAAAATAAAAAAAATCAATGACATTGTTTAAGCCCGAAGATACACTAGGATTATATTTCTAATAAAGTCATATTTCTGGTACATTAAGTTTAGATTTCTGGTTAATGACGGTCCATTTATTACCAAAGATTATTCTGACACATCCCACCAAAAAGCAGTCTAGTCTTGACATATAAATCTAGGACATATCACAAACTCTCCCTTATGTTTAACATAATAATTTTTTTCCGTTTTAAATTACAAATTGAGGAAGCTAAATCATTCACATGTCACTAAAAATGATTTGGATAAGAGACATATCACATGGGAGCAAGTGACCTGATATATACCCTTTGCTTAAGATAACAGTTTTGCATTAAAAACTTGCGATGGGAAGCAAGGATGATATATTTTCTGGAAAATTCAGCTAACCGAGAAGGAGTATGTTGAAAACAAAAAAACAAAAAACAAAAAGAAAACAAAAATTGCAGGTGCTGCCCTAAATTGGATCTCCTAATGAGGGGAGGTACGTATAAATGTCCGGCCAACTCATTGTATGTCTATCTCATGCTTTACTTAGAAAACTTTATGATTTTTTCATTTTAGAGGATCCATGATCGTGTGACCGATATGCACTGATATGCTGTGCTGTATATGAAAATTTCATCTAAATCAAAAGCACAGTCATACACGCAGTTAACAGAAGTTACCAGGGCACACTATATCAGCTTGGACAACAGCCCATGTACTGGAAAATATTATTTTATATGGTTCCTTTGTTCTGTGTTTAATAAGAAGCCGTATGGCTATCAGATGGAAGCAAGGCTGCCTCCTTTCAATACCTTCTGAACACACAGAAGCTGAAAAACGTAGCTCTGAAACGTCACCTGCCCGGACATATTAATGCCTTCCTTATTATGTTTTCTAGTTAACATGCTTCTCTCTTCAGGCTGCCAATTTTTCATGTCTGTTCAGAGAAAGAAGAGGAGCATGTATATCCACAGAATAAGAAAACATGGACGGATTCACGTTTCCAAAACTATTGACTAGCAAGGTAAAAGGGAGATTAATTGGAGAGAGCCAATAAATTGCATACCTTCATTTGCATTTTTACATTTAAGAGGAGTTTCAGCATCACAGTTGCTCCTGCTGAAAATGACAGTTTCTTAGTATAGAGTTTCACGTGAAAAAAAGAAAAGTGAATTGAGACCAAGCATACTTTGTCTTATCTACTTCTCTGTCATTTTTGTCAGGTTTCTTCATCGACGAAGACGATATCTCCTCCACATGGCCAAGTGAGTGTGTTGTCTCAAGATTCTGTGTTATCAATATGTTCGTGTCCTTCTCAACTTCACAATCTTGAGTATGGTTATTGGAAGTTGAAGCATCTCCTACCATTTTCTTTTCTGAGGACCATCCATTGTTCCCCATGAAAATTTCTTCTCTTAGCTCAGAATGTCCCTGGCTGTCTTGCTGCATTTTCAGTTTCATATCCTCATTTTTACTAGCACTTTCCAGTAAATCAGAAGATGGAGTCTCACAATTGAAAGTAGCATCATCTTTTGGATTGCCTTCAAATTGAAATTTCGGAGAAAAATTGGGGCTGGTTGACCATGATTGAACACCTGGAAAGACACGTGATTCACCAAATGCAAACTTTTCAGAGGTAAAACAGCTAGGAGGAGAATCGGCAACATGTGCACCACATTTTAATCCACTAAAGGAAGGGCTGGCTTTGTCATGTGATTCAGGGGTTTTAAAGATGCTAAAAGGATCTTCTTTTCTGTTATTTGAACCAATGACCGCAAACTTTGCCTCTAAATTTTGACACAATGAAGTGTCACCAGAATTTATATTAACTGAAGCATATCTGTCCTCGAACTGCCAACTGTTATGAGCACCCAACTCTTCCTCAAGAATGGATTTTGAATAATGAGATGGTTTTTGCTCTGATGAATTTGACATACTTCTGCATTTTCCTTCTTTAGATCTGCACTTATTTCTCGGGCTTGCAAAAGCATACTTATGTTCTTTAATAGTCTCCCCGGTCACTAATCTTGACGGTGAATGAGTGATTGCTTCACCTCTCACTGACATTAAAAGACAATTATGCATCCAATAAACAAATTATGTTACCTACTTTTATACATCGAATGGCCATGTCCTAAAATATGTATCTAAACTTTTTGCAAGAAAGAGAATATATTACCTGCAGTGGATGAGCATGATTCTTCGCTGACAAAGTTCAAAATGTTTGGTCAAAGCATCAGTGAAAGTATAAGGAAAGGGAAAAGATCAACGTCAAACAAGAGATTACTTTGATGTTACCTAAGCAAGCTTGAATTGTCCTTTACATCCTCCGGGACTAAACTTTGTACATTGAAGTTCCCCTCTGATCTAGAACATCTACGACAAAACAACATCATGAGTATGTTCTTATCTCACAGCAAACCTTAGAGAAGTTCTCATACCTTGCTTCACTAGCAACAAAAAAGTCATAATCATTTTCTGATTGGTATTTTGAATATGTAGCTGGTAACTCTGAAAGTAAAAGGAAAATAAGCGAAGCATTAAAAACAAATACCATCACGAAATCATTGATACACATTCGTTATGCCTCAAGTCATACATGCTAGATTTTCATTGCTCATTTCTCAATTGAAAGCACAATGGCAAGCAGTAATATTCTGCATGTGAAACAAATAATCGAATTGTAACCTATATTTCCTATGCACTTCTTACAGAAAATTATCAAAATGAGAATGATTATAGTTTGTAATACAAATTGCTGAAAGATAAAGGGAGAATAAAGCTGACGGTTGTTCCACAAATGGGAAGAACTGAAAAATAAAAACATGAAGTCAAATCTTTTACCACGTGAATCCAACTTGTTGATAAATTAGAAATCTAAGCTTTGACCTCCTAAAGGCTAAAACATGCTGTTAGTCGCGAAGTGTGATAGGTAAGAACGAGAAATAATGAATATTCATGCATATTAAAACATGCTGTTAGTCGCGAAGTGTGATAGGTAAGAACGATAAATTAAGATGTTTACGTTATGATTTCAATCATAATTCAGGTATTCCATCAAATGACCAGGCCATTTCATGCAAAACACTTTTAGTGCATGACATGCAATAAGAAGAGAATACTACAGGATCTCACAGTTAGGAAAATAGAGAAATTTAAGGAAATTGTCGAATTTTGAGTTTCATCATGTTTCAAAATTATTTTTTTTCCTGGTGAATCAAAAAGATTTTTTATAACAATGAACATTGATTTCATAAGATTATCCAGAAAAACAAGCAGTACCAATCGTATCAAATCCTTCCATTGCTAATGCTGAAGACCTGTACAATGGTAAAAATGTGCTTTAAGTCATGCAATATCATTTAAGGAAAGTGGAAACAAGAAATGACTAAACTTATATACTTTTCCTTATATACTTTTCATACTATTCTTCAATAAAAATTTAATATGTAGACTTTTGAAATTTTTTTAAGTTTAAGAAGGTAATACTTTTAATATATAATTAACGACTAAATCTATAAAATATTAAAAAAAATCTACATGTTAACTTTTAATTGAAAAACAACACAAAAAGCACATAAAAAAAAGCATATAAATATTTTCCAACAGGAAAAGCTCTTAAAAATACAGTAAGTAACCTTTTCTTTGGCAGGTAATCTTCAAATGCATAACTTGCCTTGCAGACCTCACTTTTCAATAAATCAGGAGAACTAGTACCCCTCTGAAATGTCTTTTTCTTCCATGAGGTATCATGTTCCCTCTCATTGTCAAACTTCTCATCAAGGAAGCTATAACTAGGTACTTTACACAAATGGGAGTTAAATACTTCTGAGAGATTAAAACAAATAAAATGGATATGTCATATTTTCAAAAGAGCTAAATATGAGACCACGAAACTAGGCCACGTCAAGTTTTTTATTAGTTGAGGTGTGGTCAAAACTCAGTCAAACACAGATGAGCCAGGCAGGTTTCCACTGAGTCACAGACCTCTGAAACATGGTCGAATCTATATCAAATAGTTCGGTTTTATGTATAGTGTAATATATAAAAGAGTCTTTCCTGCAAACTAGTATGACATATGCATTGGGTTTTCTATCAACAAAACAGAATACCCAACAACTATAAACACCAACTTCTGATTGAAAGTTTTCTTTCAATTTCTTATACACCAGAAATGAAACTGAAATTTAACTTGGTCACTAAGACAGCAGTATAACTGCCAACAAGTCAGTTTCTTAAAATTTAAACACTTGTAAATTTGTTGAAATTCATATGGAGACCATGCAATCCTTTCAAAATAATTGTAATTTTTACCAATTTGTACATATATTAGAATGTTAAATTAGGGAACTTATGATAAACAAACTTTACATGATGAAAGGAAATATATTGCTATCAGAATTCAGAAATGTGTTATACACTATCCTTTCATTATATTGTAAACTCTTAAACAAGAACTTAAAAAAGGCAGTGGCGTTATTTATTTTACTCCACTATTTATTTTACTCCACTATTGTTTGTCATGTTTTCTTTGAGCAGATGAAATTTTGCATGTTGATCATATGAACCAAACGTACATACTTGATATAAAAACAACACATTTTCATAAAATTCAGTTAGCAAGGAGCATTATGATCCAATCTATCAACAATAGTTAATACTGCAGCAAGGTCTAAAGTAACATTACCATTCCATATGTCATCATCTTTATTCTCACTGTTGCAGAAGAATTCTTGGCTAATGGAATAACCATTTTTATTAGCTTGGTCATTAAAATGGTTATAGTGTTGAGAAGCAGCTAAGCTTCGCTTTCCCTTGTTATACGGAAAGTTTGAAAAACTGCTCATAGGGGCAGCATTGATATCTTGCATCATTGTATCCTACAAATGGTGCATCAAACTGCATATTTTCAAATTTCATTTTCAAGAAATAAACATGAACTTAACACATCATGACTTCTGAGAGCACTGAACATTGTTATTTAATGCAAGACAGTCAATATGAATTGGAAAGATGAACTACTGCAAGTTTACTTATTACAGGAACAATATATTCAACTGCAAAACATAATAAAGGGATTAGTAGTGGCAAGAAGTACAAAAAAGGAATCCTACAGATCCAGAGATCCTTTGCCCTAAGAATTTTACATAATTATATTTCCCATTAAATCAACATAGCTGGCCATTGCTTATTAAGTCTAACTCGGCCATCTCTTCTTATATTTTTTTTTTTGGCCAACCATCTCTTCTTATATGAAAGATGCAGATCCTTTGCCTTAAAATTCTATATATAATATCTCCCATCAAATACTCCTCACAAGTCATTACTCACTAGGTCAACCCATCTTTTCTTAAATGATACAAATCTGACTTTACCTTAATAGATTCTCTATAATTTTCCAATTATGGTATCTCAGCAAAAACATGTAGATGGGCTGCTAGCCAAATATCTGTTTCACTGATCTCCCCACGACTATCTATGAAAGGCATTCCAAACATTACTTTTTCCCCATAATTTACATGTTTATTTTCATATTCACAAAAGCATAGAAACAGACTATTGGCTCAATCAGTACCAGTGCTCTGACAAATACTGAAACCATTGTATGCATTCAAAAAGGGGGAGCCCCCCTCTTTCAGGGGGACAGTCAAGCATCTGTTCATGAGAAGCAGTGGAGTAAAGCAGCAAAGAAGTCATGTTTTTGTGCAGATTATCTTACGTTATCCTGCTATGCACAGCAGCAGTGTAGTGGGAAAAAAAACAGGTTTGACAAATTCTTCACATACCACAATAAATATAAACAATCTATACAAACTCATGTATGGAACTTGCATTGTGACTACTTATACCATTAAGAAGATGCATATTGGATTACTCCATTTAAAGGTGAAGAAAGATGATTTCAATGTTGTTCTTACCACTTCAAGCTCAAGGTCTTCCAGTACATGGTTAACGGCTTTTGACAACTTCTTTTTCTTTCCATCCTTCAGCAATTGGGAGTAACTATAAGGGATTCCGGAAAGCAAAAATCCAAAATATGCTCAGATAAGTAAATGTCACACATGCCACTAACTACCTTCCATAGAAATGGAGAGGTAGGTCAGTATAACATGCTAGTCATGTTACAGTGAAAATGGTCAACCTCAAAGAATATCAATTTTAGAATGAAAAACCGACCACAGCTCACAATTAGACGTTTTACATCACTGCTGAAACTAAACAAATTTAAGTCACAAGATTTTGCAAGTAGTTCATGACTACAAGGGGACAAGGTTTATCACTTAAAACAATAGATAATCCATCATGGTAAAAAAGCAAATGATTTCCTTAAAGCATTTTCAAACAATAAGGACGGCAACAAGGAAATTTACAGTGCCTAGCAAAAACAAGAAACTTGATGCAGCAATTTGTAGCAGGTGAAAAAATTTGTAAAAGAAAAGACAGAAAAAGTACTTAAACAAATTCCATCCTGACGCACCCTGCCCTGGAACTGACTGGAAGTTTTCATCACAAAAATGCAACATAGGTGGAAGCTATAAAGAAAAGACACTTATTTCCAAGTGCGTCAACAAGTCAAACACTAACATTCTCCTCACACACTGACAACATATGTCCAACATCCATAAGGACATGAATTATTTTGGTAAGATAGTTTAACATAATCTAAGTGTGTGTCTGTATGTTGGCGGCATACAAGTGTCAGCCTATTAAGAAGCCCACAATAAGACCATTTAACGTAGCTAAGTCTTTCTTATTTTCTCATATGTATCTGTTATTATCTTTTGTGTTACAGCTTTATTTTATTTTTTCTTAGTACTTTTCAGCAATTAGGATTTGAGAATAAGTCATAGTATCTCATAGGAACCCTAAATATCATCTATATATGTATCGACTCTAAGCTTTCAATAAAATGAATAAAGGCATTATTTTACCCTCTAATTTCCCACATGGTATCAGAGCATGGGGATTTAAAAAATTATGGTTAAGTTCAGTCCTTTGAGAGCTTACCAATCATCGCTCAAATATCTCCATGGGTGATCAAACCAACTGAACCGTAGAAGCTCCTCAAAATGCTCTCATCGGTCTCATGAGCACTGATAGTAATCCCATCTCCATTACAAACTAGAGGTTTAATGGGAACAATTACTTGCAATGGTCACAAGGAGCCTTGCTATACATCATTGGTAGAGGCAAAGAGGAGTATCTAACAGGAGAGGCCACCCGACCAAACTCTAATAAACCCAAATTCAAAGTCTAGTGTGTAGAAACCAATATGGTGAAGTCAAGGCACATCAATTCCATGGCACAAGAGATTGGTGAAAATTACGTGCTACTCAAAATAGTTAAGGAAGTTTGGGATGCCATGAAGAAAGGTTTTTCTTCAACAGAAAACACGCAGTTGTGATGGAAATCAAAGGCCAAATTTGTGACTTCAAACAAGGCAATCTAAACACTACTCAGTACTATAATACTTTGTCAAACTATTAGTAGCAACTGGATTTGTTCGAGGTCTACGAATGGAAGTGTAGTGAGGAGGCTGCTACATACAAGAAGATAGTGGAAAAGGAGCGGATTTATACTCTTCTTCTTGGCCTCAACCCAAATTTTGATGAGGTCAGGGGAAGAATTATGGCAACACGCCCTCTACCATCACTTGATGAAACCTTTTCCCAAGTTAAGTTTGAAGAAAGCAGGCCGAAATTAATGCAGATTTCATCCCAATCTATGACAGAAACTGTTGCTATGGTGGCAAAGGGTGGTAAAACTGATCCTAAGATGAAGAAGGGTGGGTCACAGCAAAGATAAGTGTTGGAAACTACATGAAAAACCTACCAACTGGAAACCAAGGCAAAATAAGAAAGCTCGTGGAATAGTGGCTACTGGAGAAGGCTCTGAACAAGAGCATACAACTCTGTCAAATATAGAATTACTGAATATAATTCAGCGAATGATTAACCAAAGCCAGAGTTCTGACAAAATAATAGGCTCTAGTGCAATGACCACTTTGGTAATCCTATTATTAGAAGTGCAGCATCTCCAGATACATGGATTGTTGACTTAGGTGTGACTAATCACATGACAAATGATTCTTCCAATATAATTGACTTTGTTCCTAATTCTAAAAAATAGTTTGTTATTATTGTTGACAGATCAAAGGCTGAGGTAACAAGAAGAGGGAGTATACGGTTAACAAATGATATTATTCTAAAAGATGTCTTAGTAATTCCCTCACTTGATAGTAATTTGCTCTCTATTAGCAAACTCACTAAAGATCTAAAATGTAAAGCAGTTTTGATGAATTGGGTTGTTTTTTCTAGGACTTGGTGATGGGGAAGAGGATTGGCGGTGCTAGAGAGTATGGTGGTCTCTATTGGTTTAGAGGTTCAAGGAGTTATAGTACAGCGGCAGCAAATCATCAAAAGAATAAAGATGAAGTTTTGCTATAGCATTTTAGCTTAGGGCATCCTAATTTTTCTTACATGAATAAGATATATCCGGAATTATTAAATAAAGTTGATTCTTTGCCTCAATGTGAAGTGTGTCATTTGTCAAAACATACTAGAGCTATATATCCATCACTAGGTTATCATTCATCTAAACCTTTTGCCCTTGTGCATAGCGATGTTTGGGGACCTTCAAATAAAAATAATATAAACAGGGCAAGATGGTTTATAACCTTTATTGATGACCACATGAGAATGACTTGGTGTATCTTTCTAAAGAAAAATCTATCTAATGTTCCTGGCATTTTCAAGAACTTTCATAGAATGATTCAAAATCAGTATCAAGCTAGTTTGCAAATTTTCAGAAGTGACAATGGAAAGGAATTTGTAAACAGCACTTTAGAATTATATTTTAGTAGTAATGGCATTATCCATCAAAATTCATCTGTTTATACCTCTCAACAAAATGGGGTGGCAGAAAGAAAGAATAGGCACACTTTGGAGGTTGCTAGATCATTTCTTATTGCATTTAATGTCCCTAAGCATTTCGGGCAGAGGCTGTTCAAATAGCAACTTATTTGATCAATTGAATGCCCTCACAAGTTCTCAAGTTTAATTCCCCTTGTGATAAACTCCTTGAAGCATATTCTGATACAAAGACTATTCCGTTACTTCCTTTCAAAGTCTTTCGGTGTACTTCATTTGTGCATAATAATCATGGATGTGAACTAGATCCTCGATCCATCAAGTGCACTTATGTAGGTTATTTTACATTTCAGAAAGGTTACAAGTGTTATCATCCTTCTACAAGGAAAATGTTTGTTAGAGCAGATGTAACTCTTCTGGAAACTAAACCGTTTTATTCCCATTCATCCATGCAGGGGGTAAATGTAGCTAGTGGAGTTGAATGGATGCCTGGATTATTTGGAATTGTTTTTGATATTTCAGGATCAGATTTACAAGTTTCAGGAACAAGATTAGATTTACAGAAAACTAATAGATCGGATTTGCAGAAAACAGACACTATAGGAACAGATTTTGTAGCACAGAACCCACTACACCCAAGGATAATGTAGTAAACGATGATGATGTGATTTGTTCAAGTGAAACAAGACAGAAGCCGAGGTTACTTACCTATAGCAGAAGGACGAAGGAAGGTGAGAAACAAAACACACACTCTCTACCTGCTAAATCACTAGTTAAAATCCTCTCCCCAGTCCTAAGTTCTGAAGAAAAGGACGAGCTTAATGATCTAGAACTGCCAATTGCCATTGGAAAGGGGGTACAGAACTGTACTAAGCATCCTATTAGTAACTTTGTTTCTTATGATAAACTTTCTACTAAGCTGCAAGCATTTGTACACAATGTGTCTATGGAGAAGACTCCTGTCATCCTTCATGAAGCAACCAGAAAATCGAAGTCGATGAAAGCAATACAAGAAGAGCTTGATGCTTTGAACAAAAATAAAACCTGGTCATTTGTGGATCTTCCTCCAAGAAAGACTTTGGTGGGTTGAAAGTGGGTCTTCACTGTCAAATATAATCCAAATGGTACTGTCAGTTGATATAAGGCCAAGTTGGTAGCAAAAGGTTTTACTCAAACTTATGGACTAGATTATCAGGAAATATTTGCACTAGTTGCAACGCTTAACACAATCAAGGTGCTGCTCTCATTAGCTGCTAATTTAGATTGGCCATTTCATCAATTAGATGTGAAGAATGCATTTCTCAACAGAGATTTGGAGGAAGAAGTTTACATGAGAATTCCACCGGGTTTAGGAGATACGATTGAAAGGAACAAAGTGTGCAAACTAAACAAGTCTTTCTATGGATTGAAACAATCCCCTAGAGCATGGTTTGATCATTTCACTAGGGTAGTAATTGCTCAAGGGTTTGTCCAGTGTCAAACTAATCACACACTCTTTGTCAAACATGGCACAAGTGATAAATTGGCAATTCTTATTGTTTATGTAGATGACATTATTATTACAGGGAATTTTAATGAAGAAATTGAAGCATTAGTCAAGAAGTTGTCAATGGAATTTGAAGTGAAAAGCCTAGGTCAAATGCGATATTTCTTGGGCATGGAAATTGCTAGAAATAAAGAAGGAATTTCAGTTTCACAAAGGAAATATACATTGGGTCTCCTTGAAGAAACTGAGATGTTGGGATGTAAACCAGTAGATAACCCCATGGAAGCAGTTAAGACTGCTGAAGGAGAGTACACCTGTTGATGTAAGAAGATATTAGCGCCTAGTTGGTAAACTCATTTATTTATTTGACTTACGCCCTAACATATGTTTTCTTGTTAGTGTGACGAGTTAGTTTATGAATCAACCTAATAAAAAGTACATGGAGATTGTCTATAGAATTCTATATTATTTGAAAATGACTCCAGGAAAGGGACTGATCTTTGGCAGGTGAGAACACAAAAACATTGATATATTTACTGATGCAGATTGGGCTGGGTCAGTTACAGATCAAAGGTCCACTACTAGGTATGCCACTTATATGTGGGGCAATCCAATAACATGAAGAAGTAAAAAGTAGTTTGTTGTGGCCCATAGTAGTGCAGAAGCAAAGCTAAAAGCACTGGCATTGGGTGTATGTGAAGGTGTATGGTTGATAAGAATCTTGGGTGAGTTGAGATTACCTATCAATTTACCTATGAAGGTCTTTTGTGACAACATGGCTACCATCGGAATCACTAAAAATCCAGTGCTCCATGATAGAACAAAACATGTGGAAATCAATAGGCATTTTATCAAGGAGAAAGTTGACTCCGGCATACTTGAAATATTTCACATCTCCACTAATTCTCAGGTAACAGATTTGATGACCAAGGCATTAGCTCGTGCTAAGTTCGATGATATGAGCTTCAAGCTGGGAATGATTAACATATATTCCCCAGCTTGAGCTTGAGGGGGAGTGTTGGCGGCGCACAAGTGTGGGCCTATTAAGAAGCCCACAATAAGACTCTTTAACCTCATGTATTTATTATTATCTTTTATGTTACAGCTTTATTTTGTTTTTTCTTAATACTTTTTGACAGTTAAGATTTGAGAATAAGTCATAGTATCTCATAGGAAACCTTAGATATCATCTTCTATATATGTATCAACTCTAAGCTTTCAATAAAATGAACAGAGGCATTATTTTACCCTCTGATTTCCCACACTGTACATACTGTGAAAATCATTTGGCTTATGAACAATAATTGGTTTATCTTTAGCTCCGTGCATAGGCATAGCATGGGAAACAATGCTAATTTTAAAAAATCTTCTTCCCTAATATTTTCCAAATTTTGATGTGACAGACTAGAAACCCTATCTTGATGTAATAATAAGAGTTCTCTTCTAACTTTTTTCAATATGCTTTAAATTATTTGGTAAGATATTGATGAAGATTTAAACAAGAATGAAGAGCCCAACCTTAAAAATCAGCTTGTAATCATGAAGACTCATGCCACTGAAGCACCAAAAGAATAACTTTTTGGCTAACCAATGTGAGACTCTATTTAACAACCGTGACAGCTGCACTTTGAAGCACTCTCTCTAACATCGATGGTTCACACCCTTTGTAGGTAGCCCTTTCTATGGAAGTTGGTCTACCTCCAATACCAATTGATGGAAATCTTAGCAAGTATGGGGAACCTACCCTTAAAAACCAATTTGTAAGGCAGAAGAACCATGCTACTTAAGTACCACAAGAATTACCTGTGGCTATTCGATGTGGGACTCCATTATGGGTTTCCCATGCTTGCTTAGGACTCCATCAATTGGAACTAAGCTTTGATACCAATTGATGGAGACCTAAGCAAGAATAGGAAATCTACCCTTAAAAGCCAACTTGTTAGAGGAAAGAACTATTCCATTTAAGTACCACAAGACCTACTTGAGGCTACTCGATGTAGGAGTCCATCAAATAGTTTAACATCTTTTTTTTAGTAGATTTATTTGGAAAATAATAGTGTAAAAAACACAGAATATATCAACCCAGTTGCTTTTCCTTTGGAAGTAGATCACTAGTGAGAAGTTTAAAAAATTAGGATTAAAATATGACATGTGCTAAATATATACGGTGAGAAAGAGACTTAACAGTGTATTCTTAGTAGTCACATCTTTGATGGTTGAGCTATGTGTTGTACATAGTTTTGTCACTTGTCGTAAAAGCTAAAAGGCTCTATAAAATTCATATATGTGCAAGTCAGAATCACCAATATAAATTCTTTCATATAAGGTTTCTCTCCTCCTTCAATGCTGTTTGAAATATAGAAGATAAGCAAGATTAATATCCTAATTCTTGGGAAATGATCAGTAACAGTTTTATTAGAGGGTAGAAATATTCCAAGTTCTTAAAACAATGAATTTATCCAACCGAACTCTATAACGCTTATCTTATAGTTTTCTTATACTGTTATTATAAGCCAAAACTTTCATCAATGTGAGTGATATCTTGTTAAGTTAAAGCTAATTTCCACTTTTTTATAATAGTAAGTCATTTAACTGGAAATTTATGCTCCTAGAACTTGCTATCAATACTTGCATTATGTTAATGATTAAACTAACAGCAATAAAAATTATAATAATTTGTGTAGATAGAAGAAATGAAGAACCAACAGTCGCAATAGTGACCTGTTCGGTTGTTGAGGCGAATGAACCGGTGTCTCTGCTCCTACTTTACCCAAACCTAAAAGGCATCAGTTAATATTGAATGAAAACTTGTCAAAGTAACAGACAATAGAAAAAACATTTGATAAAAAAAAAAAAAAATTCACTACATCTAAATATAAATATGCCAGCAATCTCTTAAGAAACAACACCTCGGAGACTAGAAAAGTACAAGAGGTTTTTATGAAAACTGCTCGTTTATTTGAGCTATGAAAGGAAAAGTTAGTATCATAAGGAAGTAAAGTTCCAAAAAAGGGTTTTAAATTAAGAGTTTCGGTTTCATTCCCGTATTTGAATTTCGTTTCTGATCAAATTTCAGTATTTCTTTACATTCCAATAAAATAATAGCCATTCATAACTACGAGGACAAAATTCAAACAGCATCTGATAGAGATCAAGGTTCAAAGATTCTCAAGCGATACCCACCTGATCCCTCTCAAGAAAATTTTAGATCTTTTTTTTTCTTAAATAATTTTATTTATTTATTTATTTTTATTTCGTTGGTTTCGAATTTGTATTTTCTTGGGACCAAAGTTATTAGTTAGATTTACATTAGAAGAAATAAAATATATTAAATATCTTCTAAGAGATTTTTTAGATTTGAATTTAAGAGATTATAGGATTAGATATCAATTTTATTATTTCTTTTAATTTTTTGTTTTTATTATTAAGATTTTTTATAATTAGATATATCTTTTAGATTTCCTAGATCTAATAGGATTATTTGAGTATTAAATATTCCTAATTAGATTTTTCATATTTTGCCTATTAAAGGCTCTTATGTAAGACTTATTCGGTAGAGAATGGTGGAATAATATTATTATGAGTTTTCAATAAGGATTTACTGAGTTATTTATTTTCTCTCTCCCTTATTTTCTATCTCTCTCTCCTTTTACTCATCTGACCTATGAGGAGTGATCAATCTTGTGGGTGTTGTTATAGTTAGGGATCTAGAGACGAGTTCCTCTGGGGTTCTAACTGATCATTTTTTGAATCTTTTGAGTCAAGTTCTTCTGCTATTCTATATTTTTTGGGTGCTTGAGACAGGTTCTTATTGTGTCCATATCAGTGCCTTCCACCACATGCAAAAGATAAATATGCTTACAAGTTGATGAATGCTCCCACACATAATGAAATCTGAAAAGGGAGGAGATTTAATACAAGGGATAAACCTTCAAGTGAAAAAGCAACATGGTCTTCAAATGTAGGGCGCTCTTCCACAGTGATTTTTGGTTCATCATCATAAAGCAAATCAATAACAGATAATCCCACATCTGATTACAAAGATAGGTCAGAAACTTAATGGAAAATATTCTGTCTGATGACAATTAAAAAAATAAACCAAAAAAAACTCAAGTACTATCCAAAATGAAAAGTACTAAGAAATAATATACATCTTTATTTGAAAATTTATGAAAAAAAATAACAGTAAAATCATGGAACAAATTTAAGTCCACAAAACAAGGGCGATGAATATCTGTAATCTGCTACTTACGTTGATCAGTCACTGTCTGTGAGTCGGTTGATTTACAAGGTATCCCATTGAGAGCACCATTCTGATGATCACGAGAACTTACTAAAACCCTGACAAGTGACCTATAAATTAATGCTTCAAATGGATAGCAAGCCTCTTGTAAAACAATCAAAACTAAGTGATTGTTGAGGTGCACTGGCCTAAAAGATCGCACTTGCACCTATCCTTTCTAGAATATGTCCTATGTTTACCATAATTTTCCCCTAACTTGTTCCTATCTTTTACCCATCTCCCAAAAGATTAAAGAAATAAAGAATAGAGAGAGAAGTGTGAAAGGATAGTCCAAAGATTAGCAAGTCAGTCTGAACAGCAACCATACAATCTACGTTATGTTGATATGCACTTCTAACCTCATCAAGAACACCTTCCATCTATATACTCACTTTAGGATCTGTTGAAACTTGAAAGCAATAAATTAGAGAATCAATCACAATAGTACATATATGCACACAATGCAGTTACTATTTAAAACCATTCATGACAAATTCTGTCTATTTACTAAGTGGAGTAATAAAGTAGTGTGCTCAATAAGATTCATATTAATGTAAAAGCATGAATTCACTCACTTCTTTTGCGATGCATCTATCTGGCAGCCCAGTGGTACTCCTGCAACAACATGTATTTATTATACATTGCATATATCAATCACATATCACCTTCAAACAAAAGCTGTCAGACTAGACAGACTACACAATTGAGCAAATACACTAGAGAGCGTACTTGCTTCTTCAATTCTAAAAGTCTCTACAGGAGTAGACATGCTAGTAAAATTTGTAGGTTGATTTTTCAAGATATTGGCTGGCCTTGTAGGAACATTGGCCTCTGTATTTGTGCTCCCTGCTAAATGCACAAGTAAAATAAAAAAGAAGTAAAAGACTTAAATCTTAGCAAAGTAGAAACAAGAAAGAAAAGAAACATCCCAGAAGAACAGAACCTTCAAACCAAAAACAACAAGAAATAATGATAATTACATCATTTTGCAAGGCATCCTGAGCGCTATGAAAGATCTTTCACTACCATTCTGGCACAGCTATCCTATGAAGGGTGTGTTTGGATTGAATTATGTATAAGTGATTATGAGAATAAGTGATTATGTCAAAAGTAATTTTTGTTTGGATATTTTTACCCCATAAGTGATTTTGAGAAAAGAAATGTGTTTGGATATTGAGGTTTAAGTGATTATTGGGTAGATAATGAGAAGGAAAAGTGAAATTAGTGATTGTGGGAGAATAAGTGATTATCATAAGCTGAAAATAGTAGCTTATGAAAATAATCACTTAAATGGTCATAACTGATTATTTTGATTTGGATTGTGTTTGAAAACCGACAGCATAATCACTTTTTTTACTCCATAAGTGCTTTTTAATTCAATCTAAATAGGCACGAAGAGTATCAAAATATGAACTAGATTTGAGTATTATTGAGGTATTGAGAATTTAGGAAAGTTTTGTAGGTCAAGCAAGTCTGGTGGTAAAATCAAAGTAAAGGGCATAAGTGTCGTTGTGTATAATATTGGTACAAACAAAGGTTAAGGGGTCAAGACTGTTCAGAATATAGTTAAGCCTTTCAATCATATATCTTGGCCGGTCCCTTCTATTTAGAGCCGTCAAAATGGGTCAAGCCCGACGGGCCAGCCCGAAAAGCCCGAAAAATAAGCGGGCTCGGGCCTCAATTTCGGGAGTAAATACATAATCCGGGCTTTTTGAGCCCGGCCCATTTGGGCCCGGCCCGTGGTGGGCCAGCCCGAGCGGGCCACGGGCCGGCCCGAAAGCCCTAGACTTTTTTTTTTCTTTTGTTTTTAGTTTAAAATATTAAAAAATACATATTATTTTATTAATTAGTGATATATAAATTGAAAAATTTAAATATTATGTTAGTTTTTGATGAATTATGATGATAATTAGTTATATTAATTTAAATTATGATGATAATTAGTTGTATTAATTTAAATAATTGTATAAAAAATTTATTAAAAAATATTAAAAAAATATTAAAAAATTAAAAAAAGCCCATAGGCCCGATCCTGCGGGCTCGGGCTTGGAAAACCAAGCCCGTTTTTCAATTAGGGCTTTTTGGCCCGGCCCTAATTGGGCCCGGCCCGAGGCGGGCCGGCCCGAATTGACAGTTCTACTTCCATTTCTCCCTAGCTTCTGCTTTCCCTATTTTCTCAACAAGTATAATGACTTAATTATCAAATCAAGCACTTACACATGTGCACAGTAGATGTACCTACTCTTCACAAGTAATCAATGAAGCATCAGAAAGAGGGAAGACGTGTGTATCATTTTAGATGTAACTATGGAAGGAGAGTAGCTACAGTGAAAACCTTAGAATAAGTAAGCACATGTTATTTGTTTCAAACTTCTAATTGGAAAACTTACTCCTCTCTTTGTTGCAATGTTTTGAAAATCGGACTGGACATTGAATCGAAAATGCTATCGAGTCACGATTTTTATGGTTCAACTGATTAGACAGGCGGTTAAATCAGTGATGTAATAATTAAATAAAAATAATATTATATATAATAATATATGTAAAAAAAAGAAAATATCAAATTATTAAGAAAATAAATTTAAGCAGTCTAAATTCATAATAAATTAAGAAATTCACATAGTAATAATATATATTAAATTATTGAACATAATATTAAAACATTTCAATATGATAACACCATATGACTAAAACATTATAAAATGACTATACTCTCTCCGTTCTCAATTATAAGAAACAAATAACTAATTTATCAGTACCAAGAAAAAAACAATTTTGGTAATTAAACTCATTAATTGTGCAACAATTTTAATTTTTTTTCCAAAATTGCCTAGAGTGAGACTAATTAATTATTGGCAATTGTCAACACAGTCTTAATTATTTAAGGGTATAAAAGGAAAATGATATTAATTACTTCACAAATTTTATCTATATTTCTTATATTTTGAGACGAATGAAGAGTCCCAAAATTCTCTTATAATTGGAGACAGAGAGAGTATAATACAATGAAAATTTTCACTTTTATAATTAGTAATTTTAAAATAGAAAGGGAAATATTGTTTTTACTTTTTAATAATTTTTATAATTAATAATTTTGGCAAAAAAATAAATTTAGATTAAATTTTACACAATTTAAAAAATCGTCAAGTTTTCTAAAAATCGCTCTGATTCCCAGCTCAATTCCCCAGTTCAAAGCAATCCAATCCGGTCCAACCCCTAAAACGGTTTAAAACTGAAAACCGAGCCGTTCTTATCTCCGGGTGGCGGTTCAACCGTCCAGCCCGATCCGATACTCAAAACATTGCTTTGTTGGAGACAAACAGAGCAGGATAGAGTTAGTTCATATTTAATGCAAGGTCTTCAACAATGACCCTTTTGGGAGGAGTAAAATGGCTGTTATACAGAAAAAAAATATCAGCCACTTACCTTTCACATAGGAAGAATCACATTCCTGAGCATTTGTGGACAAGTTTAGCAGATTGAGAATGTCCAGAGAGCGATGTTCTTTAAGGTACTGTCCGCTTATACCTAAAACATCAGAACTGCTCTCTGACCCCATGATCTGCAGATTTTGTTGTTGGCGTTTCCTCTGTTCAAAATACTGCTTTTGCCTAGATTAAATAAGAAGTGAACTTAAATTCCAGTGTCTATGCGCCAAATTTCAGCAAAACCCCTCTCCCCAGTTTCATTTCACCAAATTTGAGGGGGTAACTTGAAATGAAAAAACGATTATCATTGAGGAAATCATTTTAGAGCAGCAGATTTATTCTTTTACCTTTTCTGTGTAGACTTCCTCGACTGAAATTTCCCAGCTCAGCATAAGAGATATCATGCACCAAATAAAATGTTTGGACATCAGAACAAAAGCCTAATCAGAATCAAGATTTTTTGGTTCAAATGATGTGCAAATTTTAATGGCATTTTGAAATACACGCCATAATAGCATTCTTTCCCAACATCTCTTTCTCTCTATTTTGAAAGGAGAGTTAATTATTGGTAAATCAGGCCATATATGTCCACTAACAAGCCGCAATATTATCCTTCAATTTAAATTTTATTCTGGTCTCCATGATTATGTACTCACTAGAGTGCACACCTACATGGAAAAGAGGGGGGAAATGAAAGGGATAATAGTTATGATGTTATCAAATATTAAGTTTAAGTTTTAGCACCTAGTTTCTGCAGCATGATATAACATCTCACTGGACTAAAACACAAGGACATAATGGAAGCTATCAGAAAATCAACGTTCAATAGACTTTCCAAACTGGTAAGCATTTCAAGAAATACATAGCTAGAAGCAATTAGATTGCGTTACTTGTCAACATTTAATGGGTTGGCCTATGGAATGCTCTAGTGTTATAGAAGTACTTTGGATATTTTTCAATGCTTCCGAATGATAGTCAATTTTCAACTTTCTGCGAATTAAGACGAAAACCAAAACCAGAATCCAACTCACAGTTGTCACTTTCCGCCTTGAACCTCCCATCCATTGCAACATCGTGCAGACTACAATCTGCAACTTCACACCAAACAATAGAATCATGCGAAGTAAACTCGATAATAAAAATTGTTTCAGTGAGAATGAAAAAAAGACAAGTCTAGAACTACGCAGCAAGTTTAACGAGTTTGCGCCACCCTTAGTTGTTAACTCTGATGTAATAACTTGTGTTGCCAATATCAAAACATCGGCATTGAAGTTTCCGGAATCCAAGAAGAAACTAAGAATCCAAAATTTAAGAGTAAAAAGCAGTACCGACCAAGGAGAATCAGATAATTACAATTTAATCAAACCAAAAATGAAAAAAACGAAGAACAATAGCAATGATCGAGAAAAGGAGAAACTTGAATATGCAAATATATTACAATAAAACTCAATGGTAAACATTGTCCTAGAGAAATGCAAAAAGTTCTCAATGCTAAGAAAGTAAAGGGAAAGCGCGAAATCGGAAAGAATTAGCGAATACGGATTCAAGCTTGGAGGGATTGACGAAGGCCGGCACTCATCTGAGTCTCCGTATTAGAACTTAGGGGACGATGATCCACGAAGGTGGTGCTGAATGAAGTAGCTGCCGCTTCTATGAATTGCGGACACAAACCGAATTTCCGAAGTGACTGGGAGTAAGAAGCCGTTAACCCAGAGGGAAGAGCCAGTCCCTCGGTGTGTTCACTTTTGCCGCTTCATCGTAACATTTAAAAAAAAATAAAAAAAGATGTGTAAATTACTACCAAAAAATTATTACTTCGTCCCTACAAAAGAATAACGCACAGTTTAATTTAATTTTTTGTGCCACATTTGATGGGGTGTTATTTTTTTTTTTTTGGGTATAAATTGGGTGATATTTTTAATGTAAATGTAGAAATGGAATCATGATTCCAACGGTTAGTTTTTTCTTTTTCTTTTTACCTCAATTTTTTTAAAGAATGTTTTTATTTGGTATATTTTTTGGCTTGACAACTTTTCTTAAAAGTATATAACACGTAATTTTAGCCCCAAAACAGCTATACTTTTTAATAATAAACTATAAATATAACCATCCAAACCAATTTTGAGGGATAACCAAATGTTATATTATTATCATGAACTTGTTTTTCATTTTAGACAGAAAACACCATTATTGAGCTAAATCTAACAAAATCTCTCCAAAGAATATTTTTCTAAAAGCAATTTTACTCTTCTAAAAGCATTATAAGGCAAGGCTGGGGTGTTCTTTAGAGAAAAAACAAAGGCGAAGAAACTCATGGTGAAATTATTTTCTAGGATATAAGGAGTGCTTTGTTTTAGAATGAGAACATATTTTAGATTAAGTTGATTATCGTAAATTAAAACTCAAAAGTGTCCAAAAAAATTATTATATTCACAACATTTATAATACATATCGCCTTTTTTTTAAAATGCACCCAATATCAACATTCAAAATTTAAAATATCTGATTAAGCTTTGTTCATCTCCTGCCAATAGAATGCAAATCACTTTTTTATAAGTTAGTGGACAGATTTCTTTCCTAAAAAGTTATTTATATAACATTAAAAGCATAAAAAAAATTAAGCTCCATAATTATTTTGAAACCAACTAGTCCTTGTTTCCAACCTTACAATAATTTATTTTATCCTAATAAAAATTATTTTTAGTTTCATTCCTTAATTATTAATTAATAAGGACCTACTTGTATATTTATCTATTTATAGGTATTACGTTCTCGAATTTTTCCTATATTTTCTAATGGAGATAAATAGCCTCCCTATTTTGAAATGTTTAGAAAATCAATATTTATCATTAGATATGAAATTTTTGGGAAAATTAAATTCGCACACCACATGAGAATTATTTATACATATACATGTACCTCTTGGATCAATAAGAATGCATTAAAGTGAATGTGAAAATAACATCAATTGCTCTAAGCTCTCACCTATGATCGGCTATTAGGCTTGAAACTTTGAATTGAGAAGATCCTTGGTAACTTCATCTTCCCACTGTAGTCGATTCCACCAGCTTCGTTGCCCCATAATGCGCTTTAGATTTTTCAATGTACTCTGAGAATCAAATGGGAGTTTCATCAGATTCGGGCATTCTATCACTTGAATCTCCTTCAAACAAGGGAACTGCAATGCTATCCTACAGATGCTCCTTAACTTGTATAACCCCCTCAAATGCAGAATAGTGAGACTTGAAAAAAGAACCCTTTTCACCCTTTCAGTGTCAGCATCCCCAAAAGCTTCACTCATAACTTCTTCTAGTGAATAACAACGATCTAATGAAAGGATTTCAAGATTTTGAGCATGTCTAAGCCAATTCAAGTCAAACATTTCACAATATAAAATGGTTATGCTACGAATGTTGATTATGTATTCATGCCCCTGGAATGTACTTCCTGGAATATTCTCAGCTTCAATACCTCGCAATTTCTCGTCTTCCATGATGAATAAAGAAGGGCCACGGCCAGAAATAGTCAGTGTTTCAAGTTGTTCCATTCTTCTTAATGATGAGTACGATATTTGGAGGGGACTATCCCAATCACCAATCAGATGTAGACGAAGAATGCATCTTTGCAATTTTGGGTACATAAAAAACTTCTGAATAAAGGAGGGGACTGAGAGGGAAATTTTTATGTCTTGAAGGTGTTCCAAGCTTTCTAGCTCATGCAACAAGGCATTTTCGTCATCATACACAAGACTATGTCCTAATATACTAAAAGCTTGCAGGGACAACAAACTAGATATAACTCCCTTCGGGAATGTTGTTAGGGAGTACATTCCATCTAGCAACAAACACCTTAAATTCTTCAAATTCTTGAGTTCATCCGGCAATTCTTCGATTCCAGTATCTGATAGATTCAGATATTCCAAGTTTTCAAATATCCCAATTGTTGCCGGTATATTTATTAATTCCATATTACCTGACAATTCTAGTACTCTTACAGTATTTGTAAGTAGAAATGCCTCTGTTGGAAAGACTTCTACTATAGTATTTATCATAAGCATAGTAGAGAGATGTGGAAGATAAGGTTTTGTTGAGAAATATCGAATGCTAGTGCGGCTACCCCACACTGATAGCCTTTCTACCTCTTTCCACTTTGCACGACTGGATACTTCAATTGCACTAGTCCCAACACCATCTCTTACCAAGAATTTGGTATTTGCCCCATGATCACATGCGACCCAGAGAGCCATATCTCTAACCACATCATGCATCTTAACTGTGTCTTCATCATCACCATTTTCCAGTAAACAAGAATACATCAAATTTGAAATTATATCTTCTCCTTGCTTACGTGCTTCATGTATATCGTCATCAAATTCAGCTAAAAAACCTTCTCCTATCCAAAGTAAAATAAGGCCTTCTTTATCTATATTATAATCCTCAGGGAACAGGGAACAATAAAGAAAACAAGACATGTGGGCAGCATTTGGCAATCTATCATAACTAAATTCAAGCAGATGATAGACATAATCAACCATACCTGAGAATCTTGAAGGATAGCCCTTCAAAATTTCCAAGGCACGCTTCCATTCTTTGGGGGTCACTTTATTAGCCATGGAACGTCCAACAGTACAAAGAGCAAGTGGCAGCCCTTTACATTCATCAACCACTATTTTGGCAAGATGGGGTATATCTGGATGAGAGTCAAGAGTGCTTTCACCCACTTTCTCTTGGAATAGTTCAAATGCTTTTTTGGGTGTCAGACACTGTAATTTAATGCGTTTATGTGCTTCCATATGGCTGCAAACCTCTTCAGATCTAGTTGTGAATACTATCTTAGATCCATAACAATTACGAAGAGGAATCCCCAATTTCGACAAATCAATTCTTCCCCATAAATCATCTAACAACAACACAAACTTCTTCTTTGTCAATTTTCTATGCAACATAATAGCTCTCTCATCCACAGTCTTATTGTTCCAAATATCATCCTCGATGTGAAATTTGTTCCTAATGACTTCTTGAATTTTTCCCAAATCCACCTCTTTAGACACCACAATCCAGATGACTACATCATGTGTTCTTGTGGGGAGGAACTCGTTATTGAATTTTTTTAGCAAAGTTGTTTTACCCACGCCGCCCATTCCATACAAGCCAATCACACCCACCTTATCATCCTGAAAACACGCGCAAAGCTCGTCAAATGAAGATTCTAAACCCACAGCTTTATCCTCCATTGGCAGTTCATCAAATACAGCATGGGCAAACTTATGTGCCACAACATCAAAATGCCCTTTGCTTATAAGTTCCTGAACCTCAGCCAACTTCTTGGTCACCACCTTTTGGAACTTGTATGTAGCTCGGCATCTCTTGGGGCAGCGACCTCCAAAACACTTGGTCTGTGCTTCTTCATGACCCTGTTGCAGAATAACTTGGACTTCATTTTCTGAGGCTTCAACTTTACCCATCCAATGCTTTACCTCATTCAAAACCTTTAGATCCGGATCCTGCTCTGCTGTTTCAACCTTCGTCTTCACATCGAGATCCTTGCTACGGAGTTGTTCAGAAGCATTCCTCAAAGAATCGAGGTTCTCTTGTAGCTTGCGTATGGACTCTACCCGTGTGGAGCAACAATCCCACAAGCGAGTTAGGATGTCAACGATAGGAGAAATGAAATCGGCCATGGTTTAGATGCACCAAAGAAACGAAGAATGAAATTGAAAATGGGAAGGATAAAATTACAGTGAAGAAGAAGAATGTCTGAGTTAATGGTGGAGCAATAATTGACCCACTTGGTGCCTGCTACAAGATTTTTCTTCATCCTTTCGGCTCTGGGTCCGGGAAGGAGCTTGCCGACAAACACGTATTTTTTAATGTGGTGGTATACTTGTTTTTTTTATTTGAACTTTAATAAAGGTTGGAATCCAATGGCGGAGACGCGCATACGCTTAATCATAGATGTTACACGCTCGTTTGATTTCTTTTTTTTTTTCAAACAGTTTTACAAAATTATTTTTATAATAAATTAAAAAATTCAAAAATTAAAAAATATAATAAAATAATTATTTTTAAAATCATAAGTAGTTGTTCAAAATTTATAATTTTATTATTAAAAATAAAAAAAAATTTATATTTTTTAAAATAATAAATGTAGAAGATATTTTGAGTTTTTTTTATTTTTAATTTTTTAAAATTTTTAATAAAAAATAAATTTATTAAACACGTTTTTTTCTGCTTTTAAAAGTAAAAAATTATTATGAAAACAGAAATCACATCCACCCTTTTTCTCCGCTGCCTACGATGTACTAATCATTTTCATTTTGCTAGAAACTTATTATTTTTATAATTCCGGGACAAAAAGCCAATCAAATTGGAAAGAAAGAAAAAAGAGGTCCCACTAGTAATAGTAGTTACGTAAATTATGCGAAGCTGTTTCTTCTTTCTAAAAAAAAATTTCCTAAACCAAAAAAAGACATGCAAATCTTAATTTTGATAACATTAATTATAAGATATATAAAAACTCTATATGATATTTTCTCTATCTCATTTTATTTAGTGTTTTAAGGTTCTTCATATTAATTAATAAAATTATTAAATAAATTAAATTATAGTAAAATTTAATAATATTTTATTAAAATATTTCTAATTTAAATACTAAAATATAACTTATATATTTTATTTAATATTAATTTTAGTAAAAAATAAAATTGAAAATGGGATGGATAAAATTACAGAGCAGTAATTGATCCAGTTGATACCTCCTGCAAGATTTTTCTTCGTCCTTTCTGGACCACTAATGGCCGAAACGCGCGTACGCTCAATCATAAATTTATTCCTGAACAAAAAAGTCAAGGGAAAATGAAAGTTGGGACCAAAATTTTGAATTAAACACAGTAAAAAATTTTATAATTTTTTTTATTATTGAATATCACAAATTTATTATTATTTTATTCTATATTTACTACTAAAAAATTTATAAGATTCTTTACTATATTTAATTCAAAATTTTGATCATTCTCCCAAAAGTCAATCAAATTCAAAAAAGAGGCCCCACTTGTAATAGTGGTTACGTAAATGCTGCGAAGGGTTTTTTTTTTTTTGATAGTTTCCTGGATCAAAAAGACATGCAAATATTAGTAATTGAGATGGCATTAGTTAGATATATAACTCATTCAGGACGTCATAGTAGCTTAATAGAAAAAATGATTTTACACAAATGATTAACAATTCTCTAAAATAAATTTTTATCACGCTGCCAAAAAAAAAAATCATTCTTCCCATTATGCATCAATTAGCCCACCAATCAAGGCTATCCATTAGCACACTTTTTTTTTTGTAATATTCCTTTGTAGGATAAAGTATAGTTTGTTATCATCAGGTTCAAACCATCACCATAAGAACCATTTGGTGTCATTTTATTATGTTTTGGAATGAATTTGTTAAAATTTGTGTTAAATTTTACTACCTCTAGTCCTTAATATAAGACCCTTTTAACCGAATCACGCGGATTAAGAATTGGAATTAAAACTAATTAACTACCTCGATTTCTCCGAAAATCTCAATATTTTTTCAAAACTACCCTTATTTAATTTCTCTTTCTTTCTCTTTGAATACATTAAATAGAGGTATTTTTGTGAAAATGTATAATAAATACTACCTCATATATTGTAAAAGATCTTATATTTAGGATCAAGATAAAAGATCTTATATATAGAACCGGAGGGAGTAATTCTTTTTTGGGACAGAATCTCTAATTCTAGATACACGTAACAACATTCTTCCTAAATTTTCTCACCAGGAAAATATTTCTTATATGCTTTCAAGATAGCTTTCAGAAAAATTTATGCAGGCCAACTCTGAATTCCAATGCTTTCCTTTCCTTTTCGTAAAAGAAAGATAAAAAGGACAAAGATATAAAAAGAATGACTTGACTTTATTTGAAAAAGGAGTCAAGTTCTTAATTAAGCATAACAGAGAATAATAAAACTTTTTTACAAAGCAAAGGGAGAAACCATATAAATTGTTGGATTTTAATAATTGGATCCTAAACGTTGATGTATTGGATACCCAAGCCCAAAAGCCCAACTCCATTTGATTTAATTAAATTAATTTTGAGATGGATATTATCTAATTTGGGAGAATTATATTGGAGGACCTATATAAATTAATATATATTTTGAAGGACCATAAAATTTGTAAATTATAATTAGACTAAAAGACCTAGGAACAATTAGTTGAGTATCATATCCTTATTAAACAAAAGGAAAAACATTTTATTAATGTCATCAAATCCGCTCTTGCCCAACATATTTTCATCATCTTCCTCTTTCTCATGCTTTTATCAGTTATTTTTGCAATTTTTTATGAGGAGAAGATTTAGATATTTAATCTTTTATAATTAACGTATTTTCATCAAATTGAATAAAAATCTATTAATTTTAAATCTAAAAATAAATTAACAATATAAATAATAAAAATTAGTTCTATACATATAAAATAAATAAAATATGTAAAAATTCATTTGCCTTGATTTAACCGGATTAAAGTATATTAAGCATATAAATTTAAGTATATAATTTTTCCCTTATAATTGAATCTTATGATTAATACATAAGTAATTATCTCTATGAGCCATTTTGTTAAACCAGGAAGATAAACCAATAATTTCCATTAACAATGAAACTCCTTCAATTCTGGCCCATACCTATAGTTGATGCAAGTATATAAGTTATTATTTAATAGTAATTAATTAAGAAAACAAAAATTATGTTTAACAAAAATATAAAACAATAATTAATCATGCATTGGATTTATAAAATAATAATAGTCCTACATACATAAAAAATATTTTCTTCACAATATAAATACTTACTCAACATTACAACTGTTTTATCATTCGCATATTCATTTTATTTTATCTTAGGATCTTTTAGACAAAAGGAAAAGACATCTAGCATGTTTCATGCGAGTACTATTATAAGTTATTAATTAATAATAATTAACTAAGAATTGAGACTCTCATCAACATGATCAATAAAAATTCCTTCATCAGCAACTCCATCATATTAATCCATCCAAAACCAACAGATTATTCCCTAGGTTATAACTAATATCCACACGAACTGTTAGGAACACACATACTAAAGATCACAATATTTTCAACTAGTCAGGAAGATAAATAACACAATATACATAGTAAAAAACAATACATAAAATTTTTAAAGTTCAGCAACATGATTTAACCCTTTTTTTGGCAATAAGAGTAACATTTGATTTAATTACCAGAACATTGCAAAAAATTTATATTGGTTTTGAAGCAAACATTTGGAGCCTGTTGGACAGTTGTTTTTAAAACAGTTTTTATGTTTTCAAAAACAGAAAAATAAAAAAATTTGTTTGATAAACCCGTTTTTATAAAATATTTTGAAAAACAAAAGAACAAAAGAATAGAAAACTCAAAATATTTTTAAGGTGTTCAAAATATCTTTAAGGTATTTTATGGTTTTTATTCTGAAAAACACAAGAAAATGTGAAAAATACTTATCTCATTAATGGTAAAGCTATAAATTTTAAATAACACATTTAATACTTAATAGTTATGATTTTGGTGGCAATTATTCAAAGATATTTTTTTACTTTTTTTATTTCTAAAATTTGTTTTTTAAAACAATTTAACAAAACTATTTTGAGAATAATAAAATAAAAAATGCTATCAAATAGACCCTTAGTCTCCCTATCATATCTCCAGCAGATCATATAGTTCAACATCGAAGGTATTCTATTCACAATTAGTTGACCATCATATCCTAATTAAACAAAAGAAAAAACATGTTAATGTCAGCAAATATGCTCTCCTGCTCAACATTATCATCTTCTTCCTTTTTCTCATGCTTTTGTCTGTTATTTTTGTAATTTTTATAAGTCAAGGTATAAATCGGGCCATATATGTCCACTAACAAGCCACAACAATATTACCCTTCAATTTGAAGTTAATAATTGAGTGTTGTTTTGGTGTATGGCGCAACGCCACACATAGGGGGCATGTCGCCCAAACAGTCTGTCTCTCTCCACTCTTTTTTTTCTAATTTTTTTTTTTAAAAAAAGGAGCTACGGTCAAGCCACACACAATATATGTGAATTCCTCCACGCACTGAATCCAATTCCTTAACAATCAGTCTTCTGCATAAAATTGCATGGTCTCCAAGATCATGTATACATTTAAGTCACCAACTCTAGATAAAATGAGCATCACATGAAAACAAATAAAGAAAATTTTCAAACATACATTTTATTTTCAGAAAAGACTTATAAGAAAATATCACCATCAAGAATAATAGAAGACTAGAAATCATCAACCCTGTCCTTGCCATTCCAGCTTTACAGTGGACAACCACGACATTCTCAATGTCTTGCTTCAACCATGAGCAAGCACTTTGACAAAATGATATAATCAGTTGCATCGGAGGGTAATTATGGTCATCAAATGGGAAACTGACGACCTAAAGAAGGAATTTGATATCAGTTGCCAAACATAAATAAATTATAAACGAAATATAAATACCACATGAGAACCTAATATTTAATGGTTAAACAGTGATATAACACAAATACTGCAGTATGATCAAGAAAAGTGCAAATTAATGGTAAGAATGACTTGTCAATTGGATAATACATATGCATAGTATGATGACGGTTGTTAAATTGAAGAAAATAATTATAAAAAAATGGACAAAATTAATTTGCTCAGCTCAACAAATCCAAATCAAAAAAGAAATACAATAGGAGAACAGGAATTTATCATTAATAGACTTAAGCTTATGTAATGTACATGACCTACAAAGACAAACAGTTGCAATGCAAAGCATGAGATTTCGTTCATGAAGAGTTATTTATATAACATTAGAAACCTATAAAAAATTAAGCTCCATAATTATTTTAAAACCAACTAGTCCTTGTTTCCAACCTTACAATAATTTATTTTATGCTAATTAAAATTATTTTTAGCTTCATTCCTTAATTATTAATTAATAAGGACCTAGCTATTTGTATATTTATCTATTTAAAGGTATTACGTTCTTGAATTTTCCTATATTTTATAATGTAGATAAATAGCCTCTCTATTTTGAAATGTTTAGAAAGTCAAGATCTATCATTAGATATGAAATTTTCGGGAAAATTAAATTCGCACACCACACGAGAATTATTTATCCGTATACATGTACCTCTTGGATCAACAAGAATGCATTCAAGTGAATGTGAAAATAACATCAATTGCTCTAAGCTCTCACCTAACGGCGGCCAAATGGCTTGAAACTTTGATTTGAGAAGATCCTTGGTAACTTCATCTTCCAACCGTAGTCGATTCCACCAGCTTTGTTCTCCCTTAATACGCTTTAGATTTTTCAATGTACTGTGAGAATTGAATGGGAGTTTCATCAGGTTCGGGCATCCTATCACTTGAATCTCCTTCAAACAAGGGAACTGTAATGCTATCCTACAGATGCTCCTTAACTTGGATAACCCCCTCAAACACAGAATAGTGAGACTTGAAAAAAGATCCCTTTTCACTCTTTCAGTGTCAGCAACCCCAAAAGCTTCACTCATAACTTCTTCTAGTGAATAACAATTATCTAATGAAAGGATTTCAAGATTTGGAGCATGTCTAAGCCAATTCAAGTCAAGCATTTTACACACTAAAATAAATATGCTACGAATGTTGATGATGTATTCACACCCCTGAAATGTACTTCCTGGAATATTCTCAGCTTCAGAACCTCGCAGTTTCTGCTCTTCCACAATGAATAAAGAAGAGCCACGGTCAATAATAGTTAGTGTTTCAAGCTGTTCCATTCTTCTTAATGATGAGTACGATATTTGGAGGGAACTATCTCGATCACCAATCAGATGTAGATGAAGAATGCATCTTTGCAATTTTGGGTACAAAAAAAACTTCTGAACAAGGGAGGGGACTGAAAGGGAAATTTTTATGTCTTGAAGGTTTTCCAAGCTTTCTAGCTCATGCAACAAGGCATTTTGGTCATCATAGACAAGATTATGGTCTAACATATGAAAAGCTTGCAACATACTAAAAGCTTGCAGGGACAACAAACTAGATATAACTCCCTTCGGGAATGTTGTTAGGAAGTCCGTTCCATCCAGCAACAAACACCTCAAATTCTTCAAATTCTTGAGTTCATCCGGCAATTCTTTGATTCTAGTACCTGATAGATTCAAATATTCCAGGTTTTCAAATATCCCAACTCTTGTCGGTATATTTCCAACCATACCTGAGAATCTTGAAGGATAGACCTTCAAAATTTCCAAGGCACGCTTCCATTCTTTGGGGGTCACTTTATTAGCCATGGAACGTCCAACAGTACAAAGAGCTAGTGGCAACCCTTTACATTCATCGACCACTATCTTGGCAAGATGGGGTATATCTGGATGAGAGTCAAGAGTGCTTTCACCCACTTTCTCTTGGAATAGTTCAAATGCTTTTTTGGGTGTCAGACACTAATTTAATGCGTTTATGTGCTTCCATATGGCTGCAAACCTCTTCAGATCTAGTTGTGAATACTATCTTAGATCCACAACTATTACGAAGAGGAACCCCCAATTTTGACAAATCAATTCTTCCCCATAAATCATCTAACAACAACACAAACTTCTTCTTTGTCAATTTTCTATGCAACATAATAGCTCTCTCATCCACAGTCTTATTGTTCCAAATATCATCCTCGATGTGAAATTTGTTCCTAATGACTTCTTGAATTTTTCCCAAATCCACCTCTTTAGACACCACAACCCAGATGACTACATCATGTGTTCTTGTGGGGAGGAACTCGTTATTGAATTTTTTTAGCAAAGTTGTTTTACCCACACCGCCCATTCCATACAAGCCAATCACACCCACCTTATCATCCTGAAAACACGCGCAAAGCTCGTCAAATGATGATTCTAAACCCACAGCCTTATCCTCCATTGGCAGCTCATAAAATAGAGCACGCGCAAACTTATGTGCCACAACATCAAAATGCCCTTTGCTTATAAGCTCCGAAACCTCAGCCAACTTCTTGGTCACTACCTTTTGGAACTTGTAGGCAGCTCGGCATCTCTTAGGGCAGTGACCTCTAAACACTTGACTTGTTAAGCAACAGAAATGTTAATTGTTTTTTTATTTTGGAATGAGAAATGTTAAATATGATCATGCTTCTGGAGTAGTTCCTAAAAACTAAGGTTAAGCTTAAGATTGTTGTCCTTAAAAAACAAGTTCCCATAGGTCCAGTCATCCAGATAATACAAGTCTTGAGGAGATGCAACATTTTCATGTGGAAGTTTTCTCTTTGTTCTTAACAAAAATGCAGAAGCCAACCATAATAGAACCGATAAATTCACACACAACTAGAGATGGAGCAAGGATGTTCTACCAACCCAGTAATCCGGTCCTACTTGCATATCGGGTTGGTCTTGAAGACTGAGTCGGGTTGGATACCGGGTTAAAGTCAAATCCGGTCTCAGCCAGTCTCGATATATATATAATTATATATATTTAAAATTTTATAAATATTAATTTTATATAATATTTTTCTTAATACATCATATATAATAAATTGCTATATCATTCTTGTGAATATTTTTAAAAATATAATCTTTTAATTTTATTTAAAACTTTAAATTAAATTCTTAAAATTGTTTAAAAATAATATATGATTATTAAATATTTATAATTTTAATAAATATTATTTTTTATTACAATATTTTTTAAGAAAATATATTTTGAATAAATATAATTATAGTTTTGTTAATAAATAAAATTAATTTATTTTTTAATTTTTAAATACTTTTTAAGATCAAGTCAATCCAGGTTTCATAAGTCAGATATTGGGTTGACTATTAACTCAGTCTTACCCAATTCTTGTGCACTCCTAAGATAGAGTTTATTATTTTGGCTTTTTTTGTGACAGTTTTTAAAACTACTAGAAAGTATTTAGGGTTCATTTAGTTTGTCCAATATTATTATACGTATGGAAATGGGATATGAAAGGAAAGGAAATTTGATAGAATGAAAAAAAAAAGATTTTGTTATTGATATGCTATGAAAAAACAATAAAAAAAATTATTGTATTGGTTAAACGATAATACCCAAGATAATCAAAATCGAACAAATCATTGAAATAGTTGAGACAGTGATTTAAGATTCACTGGTTAGACTGTGAATAAACCGTAATTAAATCAGTAGTAATTAAATTATTATATTTTTGTTATATATTAAATATATTATAGTAAAATAAATAAGAACAAAAAAATATATATTAACCATAAGTTTCAAATGGTAACAAAATTATAAAAAAAATGTATAGAGTTAAATTAAAAGAATAAATTTTAATTCTACAAAAAAGTGATTAAATAAAAATTTTATAAGTTTATTATAAAGCAATAATATAATATTATTAAATATGATTTCATGGAAAAAAGGATATGTACAATTTTACTCCAGCTAAGCTAATATCTACTGAGTTTTAGAATGTAGCAACGTTTTGGAGTTCTAAGAAGTTAAAACGTGTAGGATCCATTTAGTTTGTGTAATATTATTATAAATACAGAAATGGGAATATGAATGAAAAGTAAATTTGATAGAATGAAAAAAAATGTTTGGTAATGCTGTAAAAAAAAATAAAAATTTGTATTTGGTTGGACAATATTACCACTAGTATATATATTAAAAATATTTCTTATCAATTTTTTCATCATTGGAAAAATATTTATTACATCTATTTGGGGGAATTACAAATTGAGACCAAAATTATTAATTAATTATAAATTGAAACTAACTACAACAACAACAACATTAGTCTTATTCTACTATGTGAGGTCGGCTACATGAATCATATAATGCGAATGAGCTCTATCAAACACTATCTCCTCAGATAAATCATTTCTCAAAAGGTCATTCCTTATAATTTTCCTTAGTGTCATTTTTAGTCTTTTTCTATATCTTTTGATAGGACTCCAAGCTATTTGATCAACTCTCCTCACGAACTCCTCTTACCTTTTTCTTTTAATACATGCTCAAACTTACTTAAACGATTTTTCATCATTTTCTCCTCGATAGGTGATATTCCAACTTCCTTCGTATACAGTCATTTCGTATCTTATCTAATTTTGTATGATCACACATTCATTTCAACATTCTCATCTCTACTACTCTTATCTTATACTTTTATTGCACTTTCAAAGCTTAACATTCACTACCATATAACATTGCCGACTTTATAGCTATTTAATAAAATTTTCCTTTAAGCTTAGTAAGCCTTATAGTTTTACATAACATCCTAATCAATTTCACCATCATTCTGTAAAATCAACCCCAAATATCTAAACTTTGACACTTCTAAAATAGTTTGCTCTCCAATTTTAACCTTTAAATTATTTCTAATTGATCTATTATTAAATTTGCAATGATACAATTAATTATATCATAAGACCATTTGGTCCTTAATTGAAATAATTTGAAACACGAGATTACCATTTCTCTCCTCTTAACCATCGCTAGAACGGGTGATCAATAGCGGTATTCACCCGTAGTTGACCTATCAATGGTTGCCAAGGCCATGCAATGGCGACAAAAATGGTTTACAACTTTTTACCAAATTTTTACAATTTATTTGTTTTGGATTCACAACTTATTTTTCAAAATTTTTGTTTGCAACTTTTTTTTTAGAATTTACAACTTACTTATTCTAAATTTACAATTTATTTTCCAAACTTTTAATATGAATTATTCTAGTGATCCATAACTTTTTTTTTTTTCAAATTTCACAATTCGCTTCTCTGAATTTGCAACTCATTTTTCAAATTTTTACTATAAATTATTCTAATAGTTTGCAACTTCTTTTTCAAATGTCACAACTACTTACTCTGAATTCGTAATTTACTTTCCAAATTTTTACTATGAATTTTTTTCAATGCTTTACATTTTCTTTTCAAAAATTTACAACTACTTACTCTAAATTTGTAACTCATTTTTTCAATTTTTTGCCATAAATTATTTTAATGCGTTGTAACTTATTTTTCAAAATTGGTAACTTGCTTACTATGAATTTACAAATCATTTTCCAAATTTTTACTATAAAAGAATTTAATCTTAACTTCTATGTTATAAAATAAAGAAGAGAATAGAGAGAATTTGAGAAAGTAGAAGATATTTGAGAAATGAGAGAATATACAGAGCCAAAAGTAAGTGTATTTTATTCATCTACTAAAGGATATTTATAGAAGAGATAAGTAAAGCTCTAATATTAGAAATAATAATAATCATTTGTTTAATTAAAAAAGATAAATAGAAAAGATGACTCAGCCCTGGGGTAAAGAATATTCTAGATAGATATCTTAAATCTTCATAACAATTCCCCTTGAATATTCATTATCAAAGAATGTACTTCGTTAAAAAACTTACTACGAAAAACCTTGTTGAACAAAAATCTAGTGAAAAAAAAGAGTATATTATTTTTTGTATGCACCATCAAATACTAACTCATTAAAAATCTTACCTGGAAAACCTAATGGGAAAAACCATAATTAAAGAAAAAAGAGTATAATGTGTATATCAATCAAGATCCTTGAGTCGATAAAGTCCAATATTATATACGAGCTTATCAAATAATACAGTTAGAAGCGCCTTAGTAAATGGGTCTACTAGGGCGTCACATGAATAGATTTGCTGAATATTTATATCACCATTCATTTGAAGATCATAAGTGAAAAATAATTTTTGTGAAATATGTTTTACTCTATCTTTGTCACACCCAAAAATGTGAAAATGAAGAAAAAGAGAGAAAAAATCGGTTTTCATGACGAAAGTCGATTTAGAAAGAGTCGCAACAAAAATTTTAAAGAAAATTTTGGAAAACCAAATAAAAAGAAAAGAATGGTCTGCGAAATAAAGTTTAGTTTGGAAGTACGATTATGAGTGGGGAAAGTATTAGGTACCCTACAGTATTTGTTCCTAGGAACGGTTATCTTAAGTTGATTACGCAAATTAATATGACTTTAAAAAATATTTTAATTACCCTTTTTATCATTTACATATAAAAATAAATATAAGTTAAAAAAATGAAATAAGAAAAATATGAAAAGTATGAGAAATTGAGAAAATAAAATAAGGTAAAAATATTATTTATTTATAGGAGTAGACTTGACTTAGAATAAAAATTTAAGATTTACATACCCTGTAATAGGAATTAAAGTCCACATAGGTTATGATAGAAAAAAGCATGTCAGTTAGTTGGTATTTTTTTAATTAAAAAAAGGTAATAAAAGAAAGATAATTGAAAATAACTTATCATTTTACAAACAAAATGATTTTCTAATATATAAATTGATGTGTTTTAATTTGTAAATAAAAAAATTTAATTTTACTTACTTATTCTTATTTTTATTTAATTGTGAAAATATTTTAATTTTTGGCTCTTCTTTTTTAAAAAAATTCTTTTTTTATATTTTAAGGAAATTCTCTATTTGTTTTATAAAAATGAAATCGATCTACTTGCTACAGAGTCATCATCATACCCAATATACCAATTTCTTAAGCTCCTATAGAAACTCTAAAAACCGCCATGGTGTAAAAGTTTTATATAAATATTTTAAGCAATAAATTAGAAAATATTTTTATTTTTATTTATTAATTTTCTGAAATATCACTGTTTTCTTAAAAGAAAATAGCCTTACAAATAATTATTACATTTTAATGAATCACGTGTAATCTAATCGATACGTCTACGTGAATTCGTAATCTCACGTGACAACACGCTTAACTGAAATATTTGAGGAAATTCAAGATCCTCCGGGGTATGGTTATTCAGCTAATTATTTTTCTGCGATATAAAATTTTTATTGTTTAATATTATTACTATTATTATTTTTTCAAAGAACCAGAAAATATCATTATTATTGTTATTTAAAACCTTTTGAAATATATATATTTAAAAAAAGAAATTTATAAATAATTATTATTTATTTTGATAAGTCTAAGATACTCGGCTTTAACTCAAATATCTACATGGATTCATTATCTTACATGACAAAGTGATTAACTAGGATACCTAGGTGGACCCAAAAACCTCACATGGCATAGCTGGAATAAATTCTTTTTGCTTATTATACATATATGTATATATATATATATTATATTTTTTAGGAAAATAAAAGTTTAAGTAAAAAGATCATTGGAACCTATTATTATAAGCAAACATATTAACATACTCATGCAATTCAATAGGCTTACATAGTGTGCTTATTTTAAGAGTATGCGGAAACTCAAAAAACCTTCATGGCAAACTTTTAAAAGGTAATTATCTTTTAATTTTTACATACATAACTTGTTTGATTTTAAAAGTAATAAAATGTAACAGATTTAAATAACAAAATGGAAATGTTGAAAAAGACAAAAGAATAAACATTCAAGAAAATATATTCAAATCTTCAAACATTTTGCATATTATATGAAATCCTAAAGAATGGATTAACATTACGTCCTCTCTTCCCAATTTAATTCAAATATATGGGGATAAAGACAAGTTATAAATTCACCAATTTCATACTACATGAACTAGCAAATTCCTGGACAAAAAACGATGCATGCCACAATATTCTCAGTATTTGATCTACCTCAAAAGTTGTCTACGGAACTAGGGATATTTGCAAGGATATAAACACTGCCTCCTCTCACTAAAGTTGAATACAAAACAAGTGAAAAAAAAAACTTCACCAATTTATGGGCAACATGTTACACTCTTTGGACAGAAGCAAAACTTTGAAGATGCAAATTCATCATTTAATCAAACTCCCCTAATGATTAGATACTATGAAAGATAGGGGTAACAAAAGTAGAGCTGCATAGCATACTTAATACACAACTTTGGGCTTGATAGAAAATTTAAAGGGGCTTGACATGAACCAAGGCTTGATAGAAATTTTAAAGGAGCCTAACCCGAGCTAGGGCTTGACAGGAATTTTAAAGGATTTTGTGTGATTGATCTCTAGGACAGACGATTTGCATGGTGTGAGATGATGCAATGCATATGTAAGATGCTCATGAAATGATTTATAATGCCATTTTTTTTTATACCTTAGTTGCCCCACTATGGATGGAAACTTATTTTAATGCATGATGAGTCTAGAGTGCAAGATTTGTTTCTCTATGTTTGTTTGTTTGTTTTTTTAAGAGCTTACCCCTTCACTTGCCCAAAGCTAATGGAAGCATATGTGAATGCAATATATGCGATTACTGGTATTGTGTGTTCCTTGGTTAGGGCTTCCCGTCCTACGTCTCACACCTTTCTCTGCTTCTCTCTTGGTTATGGTTTCTCATTCTCTCTGACATAAACACTCTACCCTCCTCTCTTTTCCAGTGCAATCCTTCACGTTCTGACTTTATCTGCTTGCCTACAAAGCCATCTTGGCTCGTCCTCTATTTCTTGTCTTGGTTAGCATTTTTTTTTCGGCGCCTCTTTTCTACTTCTTTCGGTTTTTTGATCTCACTAATGTCTAATTTTATAGGGGAATGATCTGTGGCAATTAGATTTCCCTTGTCGCACGTGGCTCTCCTTTTCTTCTCAAGGTTTTTCATGCGTTCCGATTGCTCCCTCTCCCATTTTGTGCTTGTCCCAACTGTTGCTCAAATCTGCTCTCGCCTCCACTACTCAGTAGTACTGGGTACAGAGTAGTAAAGGGATTTCTTTGTCCATTTCTGCGCCTGAGCTCTCCCTCTATCGCGCACGCTCAGATTGAAATCGTGACTCATCCCTGTCTCTCACTTTCGCCTTCTCTGTCTTGCACCTAAGCCTTTCTCTGCTTTATCTCCTCTCTTGCTCCCTTAGAAGCAGGCTCACTCGTGCCCTGTCCATGAGCCTCTCTCAATTAGGCATATGGTTGTTTGGGTTGAAACGCTGAAACAACATTTTAATCAAAAGAAAAAAAATTAATTATTTATTTACTATTATTATTATTTTCTAGTTTTTGGGGTTTGGAAGATTGGCCACTAGCACTCATCCCAAACTTCATTTTTATTTTTATTATTTTGTTTTGTTTTATATTTTATCATTATCTATTTTTATTAAAAGAAAATTCCTTTTTGCTTTTTCTCTTCTTCTTTTTTGAAATTGGATTCAAAGAGAAATTTTTGAATTTTAGAAGATTTGTATTTATCTTGAATGATAATTACTAATTTGCTTGAATAAAAGGGAATTTTTATTTCTTTTGTTTTTCTGTTTTTTTATTTTACTTAAAATATCCAGATAAAATATGGTGTTTGATCACAATCTCCTTTAATGTACTCCTCTTTTTCTTGGAATCTTCATATAAAATTGTCATGATCATTTTTTCTAAAAATAAACCACAAGTCTCTTCAATGTGTTGAATCAAAGCTCTCAACCAAACATAATCTTGACTTGTCTCATATAATGTCAAAATTTCAGCATGGTTAGGTGATGTGGCTAAAATGGTTTGATTCATAGGTAGCCATGAAATAGTGGTATCACTAAATGTAAACACATAATTAGTTTGTGATAGACTCGTATGAGAGTCAAGCAAATATCTTCCATTTTTAAGGTAGCGAAATATATGTCTAACCCCATCTAGTGTCTTCGTGTAAGTGAAGAATCTATATTTTGCTAATAAATTAACAACAAATGATATATTCAGTCATGTATGACCCGCAAGATAAATCAGTGCTTCGATTGCATTGAGACATGGTACTTTAATTAGGACCAAATAGTTCTTTATCCTTTTCTCGAGATCTAAAATGATCTTTGTTCATATATAATGACCTTACAACTATTGAGGTGCATAAGGAATGTGACTTGTTCATATGCAACTGTTTTAGCACCTTTATCGTCTAGGCTTCTTGATGCACCGAAATTTTATTCTTTAGATACTTAATTAGTAAACCAAGGCAAATTTTCGGTTTTCCTAAATCTTTCATTTTAAATTCTTTCCTTAAGCAACTCATTGCTATTGGAAACTCTTCAAGGGTCCCAATAATATTTAAATTATTGACATAAACTGCAATTATAGTAAACTCATTTCCTGATCTTTTCATAGAGATACATGAACAAATAAGGTCATTTTTATACCATTCATTTAACAAATATTCACTAAGATGGTTATATCATATGTGTCCAAATTGCTTTAATTCGTAAAGTGATTTATTCAATTTGATTGAGTGATCTACTTATGAATATGAATTACATGTTTTAGACAAGTTAAATCCTTTATGAAGTTTCTTATAAATGTCATTATCAAATAGGTCATACAGTTAGATTGTAACAACATCCATTACGTGCAATGTGTCCTTCCCATATTGACAAACTAATTTATCTAAAATTGATTGCATCCACCATAGAAGAACATTTTTCTTAATAATCAATACCAAATATTTGCAAAAACCTTATGCTACAAGCCATGCTTTATATCTAACAATTTCATTTTCACACAAATGCCTATTGGTACCCACAAGCTTGACTCTTACAGGTATTTGGACTACATGTCCAAAAACTTGACGCTTTAAAAGCGAATCTAATTCTACTTGAATTGCATTTATCCATTTTGGCCAATCATCTTTGTCTACATTCTTTAAGAGATTTTGATTCATGATCCTCATTGTCATATGTTATATTGTGTGCTATATTATATGCAAAATTATCATCAACATTGACTTCATTTTAATTCCATCATATTCTACTCATAACATAATTTATTGAGATCTCATTATTCTCACAATTTTCAGGTACCTAAGTTTCTTTTGGAATAGAAACTTTAATTACATCTGAGGACTCTTCTGGAGTTACCTCTAGACATTCTTCTGAAGTTATCCTATTCTTAATTTGGTCATTTTGATTTTTAGCTTCTTTTCTTTTTTTGAGGGATTTTTAATTTTGGAACTAATGGGTCTACCACACTTCATGCATGCTTCAATTGATTATTCGATAGAGACATCAACTTTTACTAGAGTATTTAGTAGCTGGTACATATGATTTGGTCACTCATTTTGGGTCAACAAACATATCAGACAATTAATTTGCTAAAATTTGCAATTGAATTATCTTTTAAACTATTTATTCATATTGTTTTGTATGAGAATCAAGATAAGATAATAATAATTCATTCCAACTGATTTCTTTTCCCAACTGCTTATTCTCTCCCCAGTGTTGGAGAAACTGATTCGTCAAAATGACAATAAGCAAATCATGTTGTAAATGCTCCTATTAATAATTTAAGATGTCTTATTATTAACGAAGATTCATATTCAACATATATTTTTAACCTTCTTTGAGGTTCCATTTTAGTGTGTTATGTAACACCTCACCCCCAAACACCTCCAGACTTGACTAAAAATTTCAAAATCCAACCAAACACAACTCAAACATCTCAAAACAACTTCCCAAAATTGTAGAGCAGCAGAAACAAACCAAACAACACCAGAAACTGGGCTGGGGCCGCAGCTCTGGCTCATCCCAAAAACTCACTTGCTATTGTCTCCACTGGAGCCACGGTGCCCCCTGCTGGTTTTCTACACCAACTTTCAAACTTTGGGACGAACTTCTGACGTGCATAACTTTATACTCCGATCTCCGATTGACCTGAGTTCAATTCCTACAAGTCAATCTAGTCCCAATCTATCCATAGACACCAATTTTATCTCAATCCATCTCCGTATAGAGATTTTGAACATCCAACACCATTTTAGCCACTTTTTGACCAAAATTCACAATTTACAACTCTCATTTGTCACCAAAGGCAAATTGACCATCCAGGACCATTCACACAGGTCCAAAACCACCAAACCAATTTGTCCAAAGAAATTTCACCTTAAATAAACCATTTCTCTGAAATTTGACTCCCTTGAACCCCTATTGACAAAACGAGCTATAGGCCCTAAAACACACCGACAAGGCCCAATTCCACCTTTGGGCTTGCATATACCACAACCAACATACACAGCACATACAATACAACTCCACATACATAACAAACCAACAACAACCATTTCAATACAACAACAATACCAATGTCACTGCTGAGATACAAACCATCTATCTTACTTGGCACAAGATACATATCCAAATAAACATAAACTACATAGACCTAGTGATAGGTAAACCCTTATGGAATCAATCCAAATAACCTATTTTGATGCGTATGACACCTGGATCTTTACGAAACAAGGAAAAAAAAGACTAGAGAGCAAAGAAAAGTACAAAAATGCACCAGAATAGAAGCAAAAGAAAGTCAAAATAAAGAAATAAGATGGATAAATGTTGGTCTTGATGAATTAGAACCCAAGAGAACTGGTCTCTAACCCCTAGTTCTGGTGACGCCATAAGGATTGACCAATTCCTTGATAAGTTATAATGTTCTCTCTAGCACTCAAAGAAACGCAAGAGGAAAAACTCATAAATCTGCAATTTTCATTCATCTAAATCTCCAAAAAGCACATAAAATATAACCTTAAATAGGCAAAATAAAATCTAATCTAATCTAATAAGCCTAGAAACCCTAATTAATTTAGGTTCAAGTAGTCATAATAGGATTAGGAGACTGTGGACTCAAATAACACTCATATTGGACCTAGAAAACTAATAAAATAAAGCCCTAAAATAAAGTAACGAAAATTCATAAAAAATAATAAAATAATATCTAAACCCTTATAAACATGCCAACACATTAATGAAATCACATGTTAGGCACAAAAAGACTATAATGAAGTCATGTTTATTTAGAAGGTGGGCTATCAAAAAGACTATTATTTGATCAATTGGGCTTTATTACTCAACATAGTTCAGCTCATAATTAATAAAAATGAAATTAAAATAAATCAAACTCACTAATGCCTAAGTCATATGCTCTTTTAGTGAAGCACATGATCTTTTAAATAATATCCTCTAATAGGCTCATCTTGGGCTTGGATCTGAAACTTGTATTTTGAAGTTGATGATCTCACTTAAGCTTGGGCTGAACTATGCTACTCCCTTGTCTTCTCAGGACTAGTGCCGAACCGTCACCTGAAAGGTTAGTTCATGGGAGAGGGGTGTGAGACAATGTCTTAGTAATTGGAAACAACCACACACACACACATACATATATATATATATCTCATACAATCTCATGAATGCAATATGAAATGAATGCATGTCTCCCTCACACACAGCTAAAACCACGAGCTGTCGTCATAACAGGATATTTTGTATAGGTAATTCTCTTCCAACAGTCAGCGAAGACCAATTCTGGGACATTACCAAGCTCACTTACACTAGTGCAACCCGGCCAAAGGTTATATTGGTGCCAGGATTGTGGTTCTCCTTCCCCTGGACCACCTCAAATTGGTGATGATTTAGGAAAGGTGCAGTCCACTGTCGCTTGACTCCCCTAGCCATAGGAGAGGATTTAGTGGCAGAGATCCTATCTTTATCCTCCTTAATCATATATCATCATAATCATATCATCGTATATCATATTATCACCACCCGAGCCACCATATCACAATCTCACAATACTATGTGGTGATACTCATGTATCATCATATAATCATCATCATCATCATGATCCCCATGTCATGCTATGCATCATGCCATATCACATCATCATCACATATGTCATCATCATAATCATCATCTATGTAATCATCATCTAGTTGTGTGCATACCACGATATATAGAAAATCATACACACAAACACATCTATATCGTGATATGAAAGAAACATGTATATATACACAAATATACATAATATCATACAATACATACAATACAATACAAATACCTTGGTTACCTCAAGTTGTCAATACCACACGCACGTGCTTCCATAAAATTTCTTGAACACTAATCCCAAGACTAGCTTTCTCCACTTAGCCAACAACCTTCACAACATCATAATACCTCAATTAACATATTATACAACTTGATCAAAAACCGCAATTCAACCATTTAGGCCTAACCCATGGTTCCAACACCACTTTCATGCATCATTAAACTCTTAAAAACCATTCAAACACCAATCAATTCCATACACTTCGAATTCCCAATAGTTCTAACCGAAAACAACCTAGGTTTAAGATTAAATCATGCATAAACCCTTCAAAACTCACACCTAAATAACAAGAATACCAAAACGCACTTCATTAATCTCATTCCATCCATTTCAATTAGCAGATTTCGGCCCAAACCAGAAATCCCAACATATAAAGTTTAAACCGAAAAAAATTGGGAGAGAGAGGAGTAGGGATCACTTACCTACGTGAATCCAAGCTTCTAAGATCTGAAAATCTCTCCCAAAGGCCAGAAATCTCGAACCCTAATAGAGCTCCCTTGGTTTCTACTCCATTTCTTTCTTTCCGATCGTCTGAAATGATTCTTACTTAAGCAAAAATCTCGACTTTCACCGCGGCTCCAAAACAGCTCAGCGCGACTCCACCAGTTTTCAGTTGGAAAGAGCCACTGGAATTGGTTCTTGCCACGGCGGCCCTGCTTCTCACCACAGCGTGAAGCTCTTTCTGCTCCACTTGAACCTTCGTCTAACTTGTTTCTTCCGGTCCTACACACAATGCCAATGAGGGTTGTTACATGTTGTGATGGAATAATTGGAATATAAACCTCACATGTAAAAACTCTTAGATGTAAAATATTAGGTTCCTAACAAAAAAATATTTGTAAAGAGGAGGATTTATGATAGTTTGTTGGCTTGATGTGAATCAACATTACAATATGCAATATTGCATGCCCCCAAGTGGAGATTGATAGTTTTGATCTCATAAATAATAGTATTGCAATTAGTTTTAAATGTTTGATAAGAGATTCTACGAGTCCATTTTGTGTATGAATATATGTTATAAGATATTCATCCTCAATCCCAATGGGCATACTATAATTATTGAAAGCTTGCAATGTAAATTACCAGCATTGTCAAGACATATTTTCTTAATTGAATAATCAAGAAAATGTGCTCTTAGTCGAATTAATTGAGTAAGCACTCTCACAAATACTTGGTTGTAAATTAACAATAAACAAATATGTGACCATATAGTAATGCATAAATTAAAATTATAAAATATCTAAATGATCCACATGGTAAATAGAATGACCCACAAATATAATCTTGTATACCTTTCAAAAAGGTTATTTATTCATTCCAAATTTTTATTAGTGATGGTCGAATAATTAATTTCTCTTGGAAACAATCACACTTAAAAAACTATTATATTGAATAATCTATTGGCTTTCCAAGTTATGTCCACACAAATTTTTAATTATTTTTTACATTATAATTGCTCCGGGATGGTCTAATTGATCATGCCAAACAAAAAACATAATATGATTTGTAAACTTCTGGTATACAATGGCACGTGATTCAATTCTATTAATATACATGTAGTACGAATTGGAGGAAAGTGCAGATAACCTTTCCAATATAGATTTTTCATTTGAGATAATTCTTATAATATAAAAATATTCAGCATTTCCACAAAAAAAAAATATTAAGCATTTCATTTATTTATTATCTTAATATGATATCCATTTCTACGAATATCTCTTAAATTTAATAAGTTTTTATGAGATTTAGAGGAGTATCATACATTATGATTTTGCAATTTTTTTTCCTCTTAATAACATTATATTGGCTGTTTTGGAGCCTTTAATTATTTTTGTATTATCAGATATAATACTGTTACAATTTTATACTACCAAGTAAAATATGTTGAACAAAAATAAATCACATAACTTGAATTTTTTTAAGTTAAAATATTAAAAAAAATGATTTCAATCAAAGGCTAAATAACGTCATTTGAGGCAATGCTCCTCCTCCACACGCAAAACAATGTCATTGAGGTCATCCCTATCATCAAACCAAAACGTTCAAAATTTTATGGGCTATCTAATGCACATAATAATTAACCAATAACATGCATAAATCATTCAGATCGTAGACCACAATTTCATCGCACATAGAAATTCGGTCTTTCGCATATATAGACGGCAAAACGTGCTCTAAGACATTAAATCTCTTTATATATTACTTCCAATCCACATTAAATCTCTTTCCACATTAAATCTCTTTATATATTACTTCCAATCCACATTCTAAGATACTCCCTACGTTCCTTAATATAAGGGATATAAGATAAAATTACACAGATCAAGAAAAATAATAAATTTATCTGAAATATAAAGTAATTTTTAAAAATATTCTCATTTAATGTTAATAACTCCTCCATTATATAATTAATACAAATGAATTATATTGAAAATATATCATCTTAATTAGGGGTATTTTTGAAAAAAATCATTAAATACACCCGACAAACTTCATATGTCCCTTATATTTTGATACATGGAAACTCCCTCAATTTTCTCTTATATTAAGGAACGGAGGGAGTATTTTATATTAATTATATATATATATATATTAAGAAAATTATTTTTTTAATTAAAATTAATACAAAAAGTACCAATATTTTTTATTTTACCCTTGTTAAATATTCTCATTTTATTATCATTGTAGGATTATAAATAAAGAAAGAGGAAGCATTAAAAATATAGATAAAATGAAAAGAAAATATTTAATACTCTATATTTTAAACCAAAAACTTATCATACAATATATCTTATAATATGGATCGGAAAGAGTACTGGAAACATGATTTTGAACTTTAATTTGCCAAAGGACTCGTCAAATCTTTTTTTTTTTTTGGCAACAAAGGACTCAGCAAATCACAGATCGAAAATTTCATAGTGTATGCATATGGTATTTCAGATTTCTTGCATATGCAAAACAAAACCACGCAATTGGACATATAAAGTCAAGATCATAATCCTAGAAATTAAAGAACCATGATTTTGAATTTCATATAGCCCAGAATATTCATAAAGTAAGAAATCAAAATATAGTACAATTTCGCTCGGCCTCATGGAGAGAAAACAACAAAATTCCCTTATGAATGGGACCATCAACTTACAAATTAAGGTCATAAAGATAATTTCATAATATATTAATCTAACATATTTGAAGCAATTACAATATAAACATAAGAGAAAACTCCAGATGAATTACATTCGATTACGATTAAATAAAAAATTATGACATAAATTAATTGACAAAATACATATATTCAATTATGATTAAATCATTTAAAGTAAAAATTCAAGATTTTCTTTTCAAAACATAATGGACCCCGATAGTTGGGATGGTTCAAAACGAAGGGTTTTAATAGTTACAATTTCCAAAATATGCTTATGGCCATCAATCAGTGAAAGAAGCTACCAAAAATAAAACAGAACTAGTAAAAAAAACACAAATTTGAAACCAAAATTATAGACCTAATTAATAAATTGACAAGATATTCAGTTAAGATAATATTCCAATAAATTTCGTTTTTTATAAAAGACATCAACAACTATAATATCGTATTTCAAACCTCCCAATAAACAAAATTTTCATCTCATGAATCCAAAATTGTTTTATGCGTCATTTGATTCTTAAAAACACAGCATATAAATCGTTTAAATCTTTATAAAAGTCACCCATTATCTAAGGAATTTATGCATTTTGAACTCTGCAGGAGATAATAAGCACTAGAAACCTATTTACTGGTTCGAGACCCAACATTGATTGATGGCAAGAAATATATATATATATATATATATAAAATCAAGAAAAGTAATATAGATTGCAAGCACATGTAAATCACACCGTGACACATATTTTTCAGCTATCAGTTTCGAGCACTTACATCCATGACTTTGAATAAAGTAGCAAAGATAATGAATAAAAAAGGTAAACAATAAACTGTAGATAACTTTTTTTTAATAACAAAACTGTAGATAATTTCATGATGCATTTTATATTCTATGTGGATAACTTTAAGATTCATTTAATAGATAAATTAAATTGTACCCATATTTTTGAATGTGACATCTCAATAAAATTAAATTACCTCTATGTAGCACAGATACGGATACGTGTATCAGATATGATACAGCATGATATGAAAGATACAATAATTTTTAAAATTTTAGGATACGGGTGCGAGAGATATTTATACATATATAATATTATTTATATAATTATTTATATGTATAATTAATAAATTTACTTATCAAGATAAAAATGAATATTAAATATTCTAAAAAATATAGTATAAATATTAAAATCAACCACAAAATATTTATAACAATTTCAAATAGCCCTATTTTAATGTAAAAATTTGAAGTGGATTGGTACAAAGTGGTATGGATGTATATGTATGCACAAATATGATATGAGTATCGTATCGTATCGTATATCGAATACGGGTGCGTCTACTTTTTTGAAGTATCGGTACTTCATAGAATTGCCTCATACTTGAGGATATGCACATGTATTGAACAAAGAAATAAAGAATAAATTGTTGATAACTTCAAGATCCACTCTGTATTTAATGTAAGTATTTTTAGAATCCACATTGTATTCTATATGGATAACTCTACGGTTTACTTAATAGAAAAATTAAATTGTGTCTTATACTTTTAGATGTGACATCTCAATTAAATTATCTCATACTGCGAGATAATATATAAATTAAATTATGCCCCACAATTTTGGATGTGATATCTCAATTAAATTGTATAATACTTCAGGATGTAGTATAACTTTTTATTGCTCAAAAGTTAACTCAAAGTTACTATAAATAATTAATTCATAAGAAAAAGAAGGAAGAAGAAGAAAAGAACTTGATAATATATCTTATTAGCAAGCTAAATAGAATCTACCTCAAATGTTATGAAATAAAGTAAAGAACTTGAGAAAAGAGAAAATGTTTGAAAGAGGAGAGAATATGCAAAGCCAAAAGTAAATTTGTTTTATTCATCTAGTAAAGGATATTTATACTAAAGATAAGTAAAATCTTAACTCTAGAAAGGATAATAGCCATTTAATTAATTAAATAAAATAAATAGAAAAAATGACTTAATCCTAAGATAAAGAATATTCTAGAAGGATATTCAAAATCTTCATAACATTCTAAATGTTTTTAATTATTCTAGCAGTAAAAATTTGAATACCAAGTTATAAATTCAAAATAAGTAAGTTGCAAAATTTAGAAGAAAAAAAAGTCATAAAGCACTTGAATAATTCATAATAAAAACTTGAAAAATGAGTCGTAAATTCAAAATAAGTAAATTGTAAATTCTTGAAAAAAAAAGTTGCAAATCACTTGAACAATTAAAAATAAAAGTTTGAAAATGAGTTGCAAATTTATAGTAAACAAATTGTAAATTTTGAAAAAAAAAATTGTAAAGTAAAAATTTAAAAAATAAAATACAAATTTAAAACATGTAAGTTGCAAATTTTGGAGGAAAAAAAGTTGCAAACTATTTGATGCCGTGCAACCATTTAGTGGTTGTCAGTGACTATTGACCGATTACTGGTGACTTATAGCCAACAATTGTTAATCAACAACTATTGCCGATTCCTATGATGGTGTGGGGAGGAGAACAGAAACTTGAGAGGATTTTGGTAATTAAAAATATTTGGTTCCTTTTTTAAATTAAATATATAGTAGGTCTTAATTTATTAATAATAAAATGCTGATTTTTGTTCTAAATAGTAATTCTCCCTTCCATGGTATTCGATTAAAATACAATTATGATATTCAATTTTAAATTCTTAAAATTTTTAATTATCAATAATAAGCATCTTATAATTATAGAAATAGACTTTAATCACTACAAATAGAAGAAAATATGAAAATACTTATTATGTTTTATTATTAATTATTTTTAAAAAAATATTATGTAAATAAAAATGCTAAATTATTTACTTTTTTGTACATAATTTTTTCTACTCTTAAAAATTTCAGATATCATATTTATTTGAAATTGCAAGAAAACATTTATAATTGATATTAATTAAAAAATAACAAAGTCTTTATAAGAAGGGTATTGAATCTAACAATAATAAAAATGTTTTTTGAATTAATAATTATTTTTATTTAAAAAATTATTTTTTATCAGATCTTTAATGAGAAACTATTTTAGAGAAGAAGTCTATTTTTTGAATGGCTGATGATACGGAGGACATTTTATTTTTTTTCATTTTAATTTTAAAGAATGGCTGCTCATTCAATCCCATAATTTTTGGGTGGGATGCTCATTACCAAAAATTTGGAAATGGCCATCCCCAAGTGCAATGAATAAAATGCTCAAAATTCCAATCAAATATATGTGGTTGGTAGATAACGACAAGACAATTTCGAACAACGGCAGTCATGTGATGCCAAGTTTATGAAACAATAAATATATAAGAGCATCCTATGAGAAAATTAAAAATTTTTTGGCCACTGCCACAATTATAAAATTACAATAAGAATTAATTAAGTACGGTATAATATTATTTACCACGAAAAATGCATATTAAAGAAAGTGGGCTCTCCTATGCAGTTCGGGCTAAAATATACTAGTAGTAATTTTTTATTAAAATAATATAGTGATTTTTTCTTTAAAAAAAATTGCCTTCATTTAAAGATTCCTTACGTTTTAAAGTGGGAAGATGCAGAAATCCTATATCATTATCGGGCAGGGCAGGGACATCCACTCCTGACATTTATAGGGCTTGTTTAACTGTTTTTTTTGTATGTTTTCAAAATAATTTTGTGAAATATATTTTTAGAATAAGTTGTAAAAAAATAAAAATAAAATAATTGCCTTCATATAAAGATTCCTTACGTTTTAAAGTGGGAAGATGCAAACGCCATAGGGAGGAAGACAATTTAGGATTTAAAAAAATATATTTACAAAACAATATCACCATTTAAAAATTTAGTAGATTTTAGTTGAAAATTTAATTTATGTCACTCAAGAATTTTTAAAGAAGGTCTTTATATTGAAAAATATTTTTCTTTTTAAGTCCCAACTTGCCTTTTTTCCATCGCTATTTCATTATAGGTTAAGGACAACCACTCCTACATTTGCTTTGAAAATCATATCTAAAAACAAAAAATAAAAAATACAAATATTTGGAAAAGTTAATTTGAAAAAAATTTTGAATATGCCAGTGGACAAGAGTGATATATAATGGATGTTGTATCTTTTTTTATTTGTCCACTAATATATTTAAATGTGCATTATAAATAGTTTGAATGCAATGATTTCTTTAATTATCCTCTCTAATTCTATGGACTATATATTAGTACACGAACTAAAAAACTATAATCCATTTATTATAATATCATTCCATATGCATACATACATATATACACACATATGATTGTATGGCATGTCATTAGTTTTAATTTGGGTAAAAAAAAATCCCATGCATGACGCCATAACCCTCAGGTTAATCCTTTTATGCCTCATTTGGTTAGATATCATTTTTAGTGCAAATGTAAATGTAGGAATAGAATCATGATTTTAATTTCCTAATCATTTGTATGGAAAGGGTCTTGTTATGAGAGACAAAATTCACTTTAATGATCTTTACATCTCGATTATCGGTTGGAGAATACCTTTAATGCTCATTAGAAAAAAGAAGAATCATGATTTTTAAAGTTAGTTTGTTTTACTCCTAAAGTTTTTTGTTTGTTTGTTATTCTTTCATTTATAATTGGGATAAAGGAACCTTTGATCTTAAAATTTTACTTAATTTTATGCTTTATAAAATTATTTGACTTGGTCATATTCGAGTATTATCGAACTCAAATAGGAGTTAGCTCTCTCAATATGATTTTTTCTATTCACAAAACTCGAACTCGAGACCTTATTTAAAGATGTAAAGTCTCTTACCACTTACCCAACCACAATTGTTAAAGTTTTACTTAATTTTAATATTGGTCCATATGATTTTAATTTTATTGAATTACTTCACATAGTTTATCATTATTGGAGAGTTGATCCTTAGATTTTTCAAAACCTTATAGATTTAATCCCCGTATTGTCCAACTTAACATTAACTTCGTTAAAATTTAGATGATGTGTTTAAGAGTAAGATAAGTTGGATATACATATAAATGTAACGAAGTTGATTGGTTTTTTTTTTTTAATAATTCTGATAGCCTACAATAAAATTGATCATCTTTTTTTATTGTTGATCCTCTTATTTTAATTTATATGTCATGTCAACTCATCTTTTTCTTTTTCTTTTTTTTTTGACAAATTCACACAAATTTAATAGATTTTAGTCATGTTGGATAGAGGAGTGATTAAATTTCTAACTTTTGGATAATTTATTAAGGATAAACTCCTTTAACATTTTAAAACTATAAGGAGTGATAAAAAAACTGAAATCACGGGGAGAAATATGAAAATTAAGTAAAATTTTAAGGACGAAAACATCTTTTATCCCTTCATAATTTCATCCCTCTATCAATTATAACTCTGTTTTGTGACAATTTTGAATCTATACAAAACCGATAGAATGGCGAGGCATTCCTTATCACGGACATATTTTGTATGATAGTCGAGTCGACCATTTGGTTCCAATAATTGACTACAATAATTAATTGTTATACATCTGACAACTTTTAGATAAGTATATAACAGAAAATTTTAACCCCAAAAACTAGTATATTTATTAAAGTGTTATAAACATGACATTCCAAACTTGTTTTTCAGAATATTATCTTGAACTTTTTTTTTCCTCCTAAGATAGAGGAACATTATTCTTGAGCCAAATCTAGAAAAATGCATACCATTTAGGTTATTAGAGCTTCATCTTTGTCTATTATTTAAGAGTTTCTTCGAGCATTTTCCCCCTATAAGTCAAGGGTGGTGTGAGGTATCTCTTGGAAAGATTATTTTCTAGGAAATGAGGAGTGCTATGTTTTAGAGTGAGAAACTATTCTGAATTGAGTTGATTATTGCAGGTAAAGCCCAACAAGTGCCCAATCGAATTTGTGAAATTGGCAAAAGGAATTTTAAGTTGAAGCTAAGAGGCTAAACGTAGGCTTAGATTAGAATATTCCAAAGATCAATTTTGAATTTGCAATCTTTCTATATATCCTTACCCATTTCAAGTTTCTTGGTTAATACTATGTTCTTGTATTGATATTTTGCATGAAGAATCATTTATATATATTTCTAGATACATTAATTCTCTTTATGTCAAGTATACCAATTGTAATGAAGATTAATGTTGCAATGGTCATTACTCATCAAGGTATTGGTGGTAACAAGTACGTACTTTGAAGAAGGATTTTTTTAACTAACCAAAATCTGTATAAACACCCAATTCAACCGTATTATTGTCATGTCCCTAGTCCATGATGTGTTTCACACAAAATGAGAAGAGAATTATTTAAATTAAAATCATCATTGGGAAAATACTTAATTAGGAATAAAGTTGGGTGATGGACGAAACAGAACTTCAATTTAGAAGGAAATAATAGAGTGAATTGATAATAAAGTATAAGGTTGGAAAAGTGCTTTACTATCATAAGCCTTTCAGTTAGCACTTTATATAGGATGCACCCATTGGCTTCTGCTGCACTATCTCCTTCGAAAGCCTGTCCTGAGTTTTTTATTTCCTTTCAACTTCGCCGGAGGAGATGAGCCTCTTCCGCCGTACGCTGTCCTTCACGCACAGTCGGAAAGGTGGGGAGAGAAGAGGGAGCATTACGAGAGTCCTCATGGTTCAATATGTTTTGGGGTCAAACTCAAATATTGGAACTCTTGAAGTAGTAGTTGAATGCAAGTTGTGTATCTGGGCCGGTACACATCATGGGCCTCGTGGTCTCGCCAACAATGAACAAATGCAAAGAAGCCAGACCCGGTTTATCAGCAAATTTGTTTTGTTTTGTGTTGTATACTCCCTCCCTCCGTTTCAAAATACTATAAGATGGAATTTTAGATAATTAACATTTTAAAATATAAATTATTTTGTAAAAATTAGTGAGCATTTAATGTTTTCTTTCTAATTTTTTAGTTATTCAGGATAGTGCTCAATTATTAAAAAAAAGAGTAAAAATGTTATGTTAAAAAAAATAATTTATTTTTATCCTTATTTAATAAGAGTAGTTTTGAAAAATTATGAAATTTTTTTAAAAAAATTAAGATCTTTTTAGTGCGAGAGAGGCAGGTAATATATCCTATATTTTAAAAACTAGGGAGTATTGTGGTAATACCAAATGTTTCTTTCTGGAAGTCATTTCAAGTTACGAGTAATTCAAACTAACCTTGGCCAAAACCATAAGGGCGTAAAAGCTGTGTCAGTTGCACTTTTTTTTTTTCATATATATATATATATATATATATGTATGATCCAAATTTCTCTAAGTCACATTTACCTAACTCACACTTAAATCAACTACAATTTTGATTTTTGGACATTATGGGATACTCATATTATTCCTATTATAAGTCATATTTACATATCTCACACATACTTACAAAATTAATTAAAAGTCTTGATATTTTAAAAAATTATCATAACTTTCCAAAATTATTCTCATTAAATTATAATTCATTTTGATTTTATCTCTCATCACCAAAACTCTTTTGAGTATTCTCAAGAGGAATAAAAATGAAAAACAAATATCAAATGTTGCATAAATTTCATAAAATGACTTTAAAATTTCAATTTCTAAAAATATATCTGATACTAGGGAACTGCTTGAATTACCAACATAGGAAATATACTTATGCTGTGTAGGAAGACGGAACTAATGATGTGGTCTGTCACCAAACATATATGATAAAGTACCCGTTTGGTTTATCTTTTTATAAAAATGCTTTTAGAATAACCACAGTTTACAAAAATGAAATTTGGATAAAAGTAGAGAAATTTACTGAAAACTTGTTTAGATAAAAAAGGAGAAAATGATGGTTAGAAACTATGGTTTGATTTGTAAAAATATAAATCAAACAGGCTCGAAGTCAACATAGCGTTTGAGAGTTTTATTTTGAGAGGTGGATCGAGAACTATAATAACACACACAAACACTCCTATTAATCAATGAGAAGATTAAGGCTCTGTTTGGTATCGCTTTTCAAACTCCGTTTTAGGCCAAAACCACTTCTCCCATTTTTAACCAACTATTTGGGTGTTAAAATGAGTTTTGGTTGCCACTGTGATTTTTGCTGAAAACGGAGTTGAAGGAGAAGCAGTCCGATTGGTGCTTTTCCATTCTGCTTTTTCATTTTTGCCTGTATTTATTTTAAAGTCAGATAAAAATAGACTAATAAAAATGATAAAAAATAAAAAAATTAGGAAAATAAAATTTTCATAAAATATCTCCTATTTATTGACTAAGATGTCCCTTCAAAATGTTAATTTTTATAGATCATGACCTGTAAGAAAATGTTATATCAAATATATTATGTTCTCAATTAAATAAATGCAGATTAAATTTTAGTTCAAATAAATTAAATTAATCATGAAATAGAGTTTAAACTCAATTTAGATAAAAATTATGAGTTTTATCAAAATTAATTTTTAAATAAATTATTTAAATATAAATACATTAGTCTAAAATTAATTTTTATCATAATTATATTATAAAATTAATTCGATCAAAACTCATTTTTAATCAACTAAAAATAAACGCCCCTTAAGACCATATGGGAACGAAACAAAAAGATAAAAGAAATGGGGGAAATGGAGGGGGCCCACAGGGTGGTCAATTATATGTGCTCGTACTTTAACCTACCAACATGATGACCATCACATTCATTTGGATATTTATATATGAACTTTCGCCTTTTGGCATCTTCCATATATAGATACATATACATACATACATATATATATATGTGTGTGTGTGTGTGTGGGATGGAGACATCACAGTCCTCTCATGCGGCTAACACTTGCATATATATACAAACACAAACAACGTTAGCTACCAAGTTTGTATTTATGTTCATGATTTATATGTGAGTGAAAAGACATAGACAAAGTCATGGATTACAAATGCCAATGAAAGTTGATCTAATTGATTAAAAATATGACCTTCATTCGTTGAGGCCTGAGAAAATTGTTGATTGGTGGTAATTTAAAAGTATTTCTATAAGATTTTTTTTTTGTTTGGAGCCGTTAAGCATTCTAGATGTTCTAACAGGGGATAATTTGTTGAGTCCCCCTATTTGTGGGGTTGCTTTTGATGCAGAGGGAGAGAGAGGGTCTGACAATGTCTGCTGTGTGTGTGTTTTGATAATTGATAGCCAGCCATATTAAAGCTTCTAGTGGTTGAATTTACCTTTATAAAGTCTATCCTCCTATACCTCTTTTCCGACAGTTTACTGTCCGGATTCCAACATTAATTATCGTCTCACATCATTCCCTTTTTTTTTCCCTAATAAATATAAAGATCACGAGAAATAAGAACAAGAAGAAGGCTCAATTTAATATGCATTACGCATTTATTTAATATATGTGCCAAGATACGAATTCTTTCCTGTATATAATATAGAGTGAGCATGTACACAGCCATGTGATCATCTTTCAGCCTGTATGATTGGATTATCTAAAGGGTTAGATAATATAATGTAAAGAGTATGAAAACATATAATGGGATGATATTTATAAATAAGTTTTAAGTGGATTTGTTTAGTTAGATATTGGGGAGGTGAAAAATATATTTATTTTTCATATTTAATTAAAATCATGTAAATGGAAAATGACTAAAATGTCCCTGAATAAAAAAAAAATCTCTCCTTCCTTTTTCCATCCTCGCCGTGGTGGCCATCACAATCTCTCTTACCGGCGGCCACCACGGCTCAACAACACAACAAAGAAGCCATTTAATAAAAAAAAAAAGAAAGATTGAAAGATCTTGAAGACAATGGCCACCGAAGCTCTGTCTTCCATCTTCGCAACAAAGATGCTCCATCTCCCTTCCATCTTCACACAGGTAATACCGGACCTAAACTCGTGAATGGGAGTGCACGATGAGTATTCGAAGAAGATGATCTATGGTAATGAAGAGCATGAAGATCGATTGGGAGAAGATTATCTAAGTGGAGACGAAGTCGATCTAAACCTGGATGGGCACATAGACGCTTCTCCATTTGCGAGGCTCAGATCCACTCTGGTTATGCAAGATAAGAATGGCAGACAATTACTGGTGGCTCAAATCTACTGAACAATAATGGAGGAAGGAAAGGGATGGAGGAATGGTGGGCAGCCGATTAAGAATGAAGAGCAAAGGATGAGGAGTCATTTTGTCTTTTGGGAGGGGTAGTTTAGTCATTTTGCTCATTATAAGGCTTTTACATCCAAAAATTAATGTGAAGGGGATTACATAAACTATGGTGATGTTAATCACATGAGGTAATGGTCATTAAATGAGTTAGAACCAATAAAAAATGTCAAACTGATATAATATGAAAATAATCCCCTCACCTAAACCCCAATGTGATACAACCAAACAGGTCATTATAGTCCTCCATCCTTTTCCATAGGTGGCCAAATATATAATAATAAGGAATAAATAGCTATGACTCACTACAAAATTGTTATATACTCTCTCCATTTTAAAATAATTACTATTTTGGAGTTATGCATATGAATTAAGAAAGTTAAGAAATAGTCTAACAATTAATAAAATTTTATTATATTTTACTATAATGCCCTTATAAATTATGTAATACTCCTTACTCCCTTCATTCCATTTTATTTGTCATTTTAGGAAATTTCAAATATCTCAAATTATCTATAATTTTACATTATAAATGAAACATTAATTATCTTTTTTACTATTTTATTCTTTATTAAAAATAGTTATAAATATAGTACAAGTAATCTTTAGCATTTAAGTCTAGAATATTTTGGTAAAATACTATTAAATTTTACTATAATTTAAATTATTTAACATTTTTGTTGGTCTGTGTGAGAAACCTTAAAACGATACATATATGAGAGAGTATTGTTTTTCTCTCACTTCATTATTATTAAAGAATAAATTTATCCAAATATAATTAATTTACTCTTAAAAATTATAAAATGATATTTATTTCAAAAGAGAGTGAGTACAATTAAAATTTATTAGATGTGTGTGTATATTAATAAAATTTAATTCGTGATATCTTTATTTTTTAATTAACCAAATCTCAGCTTTAAAAAAAAAAAATTGAGTCGCCCCCATTGAATGATACAAATTTCTTTTGGTGATAACTTTTTTTTTAATTGAATGATGTAAATTATTCAGAGCCACTCATGAATCATGATGAAAAATCTCATTTTTTATTGTCAAACAAAAAAGGAAATATTATTTTAATGCCGTATTTCTCGAACTCAAAGTGGAAGATTCGGTAGAACATACAACTCGTTAGTGTATGCGTGTCATTCCACTCGCAAGCAGGCACATACTTCGAAACTTGACGCGACGTAGTCTGCTCAAGTAACGAATGGTCTAGAAATTTCTAGTTTTCTTAAAAACAAAATTCACACTTATGATTGTAGTACGATTGTACTTTGACAGTAAAAAAAAATCTTAACTAACGGTTAAATGAAGTAATCCTCCAACTCTAATATAATATATTTTTTAACTATTTTACGTAAGAAAAAAATATCATTAAATTTGTCTAAAAATTGTAATATTTTTTTAATATTTTTAATAATATTTATTTCTTACTTATTAATTATAGACTAAAAATAAAAATTAAAAAAATAATTAATATATTAGTATAAAATATTTTATATTTTAAATCAAATATTACTTCTTAAATATATGTAGGCCGAGAGGAAGTAAATTATATTATAAAATAAATAAATTTCTGTAATGTCCACGATGAATGCAAAGAACCATAGCTAAGTGCATTTAATTTTCTTTGTTACTTTGTTTTATTACTCACACGGTCCTCCACTCTCACTTGTCCTTTGCTCAACTAGTCAATTGTAATTTTAATACATTAATATTTTGTCATTTGCTTTAATTTTTATAAAAAAGAAAATAACTTATTTAAATCAAAATTTATTATTAATATTTATTTAAAATCAACATTGAAAAATATCCTATAAAATATTGATACTTCAAAAAAGTAGATACACCAGTATCTAATACATTATATAACATGATATGCGTATCATAATTATGCAGACATATCTATCTATACTATTTAGGAATGCATGCATATCGCTTCATATTTTGACATCAAAATAAGACTATTTTAGAATTTTAAGTTTAAGTAGAAAAAAATAATCTCTTAAGTATTTGTAAAAATGTAATGTTTTTACTATTTTTTCTTAAATGATGTTTCTTTGTCAAGAAAAAATAATAAAAAATTTATTTATATATTGTTATAAATATTTTATGATTTATTTTAATATTTATATTATAATTTTTAGAGTATTTAATATTCATTTTTTCTTATAATGAGTTAATTTATTAATTATACATGTAAATAATTATATAAATAATATTATATATGTATAAATATTTCTCACATTCTAAAATTTCAAAAATTAATGTATTCTTTATATAGTATGGTATTATATTTGATACACCTATACTACATAGAAAATGCCGAAAAAAAAATTGATAAGTCTAAACTAAATTCAATTCCAAACACATAGTTGTGTGTGTGTGTGTGTATATTTCTAGGCTAACAAAACTTGGTCCAATTATTCTAAGCCATGTAAATATGATAAAAATGAGACATTTTTTTGGATCCAACCCATCTAATCTAAACTTATTCTTGATCCTAATTATAGAAAATATCTTATTAGAAAAAATAAAACCTACATTTCTATACTTTGAATATTAGTCCTCCAAGACATATCTTGCTAACCAAAAAAAATTCATGTAAAATGACAAAAGTGTTAAATACTCTGATAAAATTATTTTGCCTTTGATTATACTTAACTCAATTTAAATTAATCTGAACCTAATATATATTGCACAAAGAATTCAGGTAAACTTATAAAAATTAAAAAAAGAAAAGTAGAATCGGCTACGTTGGACTAAGTTAACTTTACCGCTACTCTCGCACAGTAGTAGCATTGCTTTAAACTCAATCAAAGCCTCATTGTTCGCAAATTAGAATATTTTCTTTCCTTTTGTTCACGCACCGAGTCTGATGCTCTGTTTATTCTCTAAATTCCAGAAATCCATGCAATTTCCTGTCCCGGAGGATTTTTCGCAACGTTCTAAAGTGTTAATTCCCGTAACTCTCAATCTAAAATTCCTTCAAGAAGGCGATACTTGATTATCGGAGCTTGATTTAGGAAATAAATGGAGTATCATCAGATTCATATTGATCCACAAAATCGTAATTGCTTTTAAATTACTTAATTACCATGTTTAGTTCTTGATGGTTGTAGTATATTTCCTTCCACCTTTTTTGTCTTCTTTTCTCATTGTCAGTACTCAAACGTTCAGGACAACACTGGACTGTCCCTTAAAGCGCAAAGGCGCGCTGGAGAGAGAAACACAGACCACATTGTGTGGAGAAGTTGTTGGTCGCCGCCGGTGGTACCCTCGACGGAATAGCAAAAGCTTTTCCGGTGCGTTATCTGGGTACTGAACTATATAATCTTTACCGTTTGTTATGGGAGATTCTTTGCCTGCCCCTGCTTTTACGCCTTACGTTGGGGTTCTTCGGGAGTTATTTCCTCTTACCCTTTTGACCGTAACCTTTATTTTCTCCCACACTCTGTTCACTTCCCGTTTGATTTCTCCTTCTTCACTGTTCCGTTTTTCTGGGACATAATTGCTGTCTCATACACGATCGTATATAATAATGCTGGTTAAAAATTGACAAGTGGTTGATTCGTTTTTTTTTTTATGCACTTTGAGTACAATGTTACCATGGTCTTGGTCTGATTTTGATGCCTCGTTGTTTTCCATTGTTTTAATTGGTCAGTTCTGTCTTTGTGATCAGGTGGTTAGTTCTCATTTCACCGTAGCATATATTTTATTCCTTCACTCTTGGAGCCTGGGTTCAACTGATCAGGTAATTTTCGTGCAACTTCCGATAATTTATATATTTGTCGAAAAAGATAAAATATTATCATATCAGTTATGACATAACAGAAACAAGAATTTTAAATTTTTCAGATCTCTTAGTTTCAACTATGTAATAAATTGATTTTCCAAATACAATGAGAATTCCCAAGCCCCCTTATTCTAAGGGGTCCATTGACTGTATGCAGGCAACAAGAGAGACATTCTCATCGTTTCTGTCTACTTTAGTGGTCAAATGCACATTTTTGTTGTGTTGTTCTGATTTACTTCCTCAATTTTTCAGAGATTAAGGTCATATAACATCGGAAGACAAGGTGGTGTTGCTGTTGGCTGGAGCGATGGCGGCTGTGGCCCATTCAGATTCTAAAGGAATGTATTCATGGTGGTGGGACAGTCACATTAGCCCCAAGAACTCAAAATGGCTCCAAGAAAATCTATATGGTGAGCAATGCTCTCTATACAATTCTGTTTCTAAATGTTTAACAATGTAATGGTAGCTACAGAGATTGAAATGCTTCCTGTTTCTCGTCTCTTGACAGATATGGATGAAAAGGTGAGGCAAATGATTAAGCTTATTGAACAAGATGCAGATTCTTTCGCGCAAAGGGCGGAAATGTATTATAAGAAACGCCCGGAGCTTATGAAATTGGTTGAAGGGTTTTACCGGGCGTACCGTGCAATGGCTGAGAGATACGATCACGCAACTGTAGTGATTCGTCAGGCTCATCGGACAATGGCAGAAGCATTTCCCAATCAAGTCCCTCCGGTACCGCCAGATGATTTAATTGCAGTTACTTCCACAGACTCTCAGCCTTGTACTCCTGGGATGCTGCAATCTTCACTTGCATTTCTTGCCTCAGATAAATTGCACAAGGAAGTTTCTTCAACTTCTCTATCCCTTTTCCAAGATATCAAAAGAAACGGTGCTTTTATTGAAGAACCTGATTCTGCTACAAGTGGTAGATGTTTAAAGCAGCTCAATGATCTATTCATATCTGGTGAACACTTAAATCATAGAAAGTTTACAGAAGGGCGAGCTAGGAAGGGGCTTAATTTTCTTGACGTGGAGGAGCAGAGTAATGATACTAGGACTCAAGGCCTGTCTGAATCTGAACGGATGGTTAACACTGAGACAGAAATTTTGGCATTGAAGAGAGCACTCAATAAATTAGAAGGCGAAAAGGAGGCTGGTTTGGTTCAGTATCAGCAGAGCATGGAGAGACTGTCAAATCTAGAGTCAGAAGTTTCCCACACGCAGGAGAACTCCCGAGGACTCGATGAACGAGCAAGCAAAGCAGAAGCTGAAGTTCAAACCTTGAAGGATGTTCTCATTAAATTACAGGCTGAAAGGGAAGCTAGTCTTGTTCAGTACCAGCAGTGCTTGGAGAAAATTTTGAATCTGGAGAACAAAATTTCTTCGGTTCTAAAGGATGCAGGAGAATTTGATGAACGAGCTGCCAAAGCTGAAACAGAAGCTAACTCATTAAAGCAGGATCTTGCTAGAGCAGAAGTTGAAAAAGAAGCTGCCCTTGTACAGTATAAACAGTGCTTGGAGATGGCATCAAATTTGGAGGGGAGACTAGTACAAGCTGAGGAGAACGCCAAGCGGATTAATGAGCAAGCTAACAAAGCTGAAAATGAACTTGAGGCCATGAAGTTGGAAATAGCTAAGCTTACAAGAGAGCAGGAAGATGCTACTCTCCGTTATCAGCAATGCTTGGATACAATTTCCAGCTTAGAGCATAAACTCTCAAGTGCAGAAGAGGAGATGCACAGGCTAACTTGCAATGTACATGATAAGGCGGAAAAGTTAGAGAGCTCTGAACAGGAGTGTCTTTTACTGGAAACATCAAATAAAACTCTTCAGTCTGAATTACAGTCCTTGGTACAGAAGATGGGTTCTCATAGTGAAGAACTTAACGAGAAGCAAAAGGAATTGGGTAGGCTTTGGACTTGTGTACAAGAGCAGCGGCTGCGATTCATTGAGACTGAAACTGCTTTTCAAAATCTACAGCATTTGCATTCTCAATCTCAGGAAGAGCATAGATCTCTTGCTCTCGAGCTTCATAATAAGGCTGAAACTTTGGAGAATGTGGAATCCTGTAAGCAAGCTTTAGAGGATGAAGTACAAAGGGTCAAGGAGGAAAACCAAACTCTGCATGAGCTTAAATCATCTTCATCTTTGTCTATAAAAATTTTGCAGGATGAGATATCAAACTTGAGGGACACAACAGCAAAACTTGAACAGGAGGTTGAACTGCGGGTAGAACAAAGAAATTCTCTTCAGCAAGAAATTTATTGGCTTAAAAAGGAGCTCAATGATGTCAATAAAAGACATGAAGCTATGATAAGCGAGGTGCGATCAACTGGATTTGATCCTCAATGCTTTTTGTCATCAGTGAAGAATTTGCAGGATGAGAACTCAAAGCTGAAGGAGACATGTGATGCTGACAGAAGTGAGAAAGCTGCTCTTCTGGAAAAACTAGAGATCATGGATAAACTTATGGAAAAAAATGCTGTTTTGGAGAACTCCCTCTCTGACTTGAACATTGAGTTGGAGAGAGTCAGAGAAAAAGTAAAGTTGTTAGAAGAAACAAGCCACTCTCTTCTTGAGGAAAAATCTGCTCTTGCTTCTGAGAAGGCTGCCTCGTTTTCTCAATTACAAGCTACAATTGAGAAGCTAGAGAAGCTTGCAGAAAAGAACAAACTCTTGGAAAATTCAATATTTGATCTAAATGCTGAACTTGAAGGACTAAGGGTGAAGTCAAAAGTCTTAGAAGACTCGTGCAACTTACTTGACCACGTAAACTCCAGTCTCATTTCCGAGAAAGACACCCTACTTTCACAGTTCAACTGCACCCATCAAACACTAAAATTTCGAGAGAAACAACGCAGTGAGTTAGAAATGAAGCATTTGGAATTAAAAGGAGAAAAGGAATCTGCACTTCAAAAAGTAGAAGAGCTACTGGCTTCCTTATATGTTGAGAGGGAAGAGCATTCCAGAATTGTGGGACTCAATAAAATTCACTTGGCCGAGAAGGAATTAGAATTTTATGTTCTACAAGATAATGCAAAATGCCAGAAAAAGGAATATGAGGAGGAACTGGATCGATCTGTAAATGCTCAAATTGAAAATTTCATCATCCAGAATTGTATCCAGGATATGGAGAAAAAGAACTTCTCCCTTGTAGTTGAATACCAGAAACTCCTGGAGGCATCCAAAAAGTCTGAAGAACTGATATCTAAACTAGAGAAAGAGAACGTTCAAAAGCGGGTTGACATGAATTCTTTGTGTGAAAGAACAAGTATGGAAAGTGAAAGGCTGAAAGAAAGAGTTAGCAAATTAGAAAATGAAAATGGAAGACTACGTGATCAATTGGCCGCTTATGTCCCAGCTGTCAGTGCTTTAGACAATTGTATATCATCGCTGGAGTTGCTGACTCTTATACTTGCAAAATCACGTGACAATGCAGAGCAGAAGGTATTGACAAACTCATTATTTTTGGTTTTGCCACTAGTGTAATTTCTGTGTGCGTGCGTGTCATTCTATGCAAATGGGGAAGGGTAACCATTGGAGAAGCTTGGGGTGAGTTAGAGGCACCTACGTGCACTTGTGGTTACTTGTCCAAATCAAACTCACTTGGGGTTGGTTCTGGTGACTCATGGATGAACCTCCTCCACTACTTCCCTTCAATTCTTCATCACGGTGCCTTCAAAAAGTATGTTTGAAGAGGTTTTTGTTGTTTCTGAGTATACTATTTGAAATCTTGGGTAAGCTTTTTCTTTTAGTGATGGTTAAAGCCTCTCGTTGTTATGCTCTAGTGAAAACTCAACAGAGGAAGTTTAGGAAATTAGTTTGATCATATTCGTATGTACTTTTCTTCTGATCATATACCTAAACAGATGGCTTTGATTTTAATTCACTTAAAAGCTCATTTGGGTTACCTTTGTCTGGGTGAAAACTGATTCCTTCTGCAGATTTGATTTCCTTTTATTTCAATCAAAATATATTCTACAACTAAACTATTTTTCAGTGAAATTTAAAGATATATTATTTCAGTTTGGGCTACTGCTTCCTTGTATGCTAATGGAAGGTTATTGTTGTGTGTTATGGTGTTAAATTTGTCCAATTGGGTAACATCTAGTACTGCATGCATTTCTTTTTTCTAGATTAACTTAATGACTTACTGTTTCCAGGGTAATAATTTGGTGAAAAAACAAGACATTGAGGGAAGCGCACAAACAGGTGGAGATATGATTATGGCACCAGCTTCCTTTCCAGACTTCCAACACCTGCAGAAAAGGATCAATGCAATTGAAATGGCTATGAAACAAATGAATGGAAGCTTCAAACGGAAGGACAAACTCAAAGAGATTCAAGGGTTAAAATATGGAAGCAGCCAGCATCTAGAAAATATTCAAATTAGCAAGCATATTGATGAAACAAAGGATGAACTCACTGATGAACAGGTGATGGGGAAATCAGTGCCAGAAATCTCCTACACAGTCAATGAAGTTTTGCCTAAAGACATCATGCTTGATCAAATGTCTGAATGTTCATCCTATGGGCTAAGTAAGAGAGAAACTCTTGAAGTTGATGATCAGATGCTCGAGCTATGGGAAATTACTGATAGGGATAGCAGTATTGGTCTGACTGTTGGAAAGGCCCAGAAAATGGCTACCAGACCATCTAACTATCATCATAGAAGAGCAATCAAGCAATCCAGAAGTAAACTTCCCTCCGCAGAGTCATTGGTTGAAGAGGAATTGAGTGTGGACAAATTAGAGATCTCTAATTCAAGAAGATTTTCTGAGCCCCGTGAGGAAAGCAGCAAGAGAAAGTTGTTAGATAGACTTGATTCCGATGCACAGAAGCTCACAAACCTTCACATTGTCGTACAAGACTTGGTGAAGAAGGTGGAAATTACCAAACAAACCCCAATGGGAAATGATATCGAGTACGATACCGTGAAGCGGCAGCTTGAAGCTGCTGAGGAAACCATTACAAAGCTCTTCGACACTAACCGGAAGTTGCTGAAGAAGGTAAGAGATGGTACGGTGTCGTTCGGGGGGAAGCAGGCAACAGATTCAGACGAGAGCAGTGAAAGCATCAACAGGAGCAGAAGGAGAGCTTTAGAACAAGCTCGAAGAGCTTCTGAAAAAATAGGACGACTTCAGATGGACGTGCAAAGGCTACAATTTCTGCTGCTGAAGCTTGACGATGAAAAAGAAAGCAAAGGAAGGGCTCGAATTACCAATCGAAGTCCTAGAGTGATTCTGCGAGATTATCTTTATGGGGGGACGAGGTCTAGAACAATCCAGAAGAGGAAGAAAGCACACTTCTGTGGGTGCGTGCAACCTCCTACCAAGGGATAATTCATAGCTGTTAACATATTTAGAGACAGATAATTAACGTAGCTTTCTTGTTTTATTAACTTAGAGATCCTATTGTTCTTATAAGAATGCTCAGTAATAACTTAGTCCTTGCATGCATTTCTTTCTTCTTCTCCTTCTTCTTCTTCTTCATTTTGTTTTTTTGTGGCGTTTCTAACATTACGACATAAATTGGACCAAAAAGAATAATACATTGCCTTTTAATTTAACTTAATAGCGAGTCCAAAGTTCAAATGAATATTAACAAGAGTATCACTATTAGCATAAGTGACAAGAACTTGGAATTGCTTTTAGTATTGCAAGGCCTTGGCCAAACATTGCCTTTTAATTCAACTTAATAACGAGTCCAAAGTTCAAATGAATATTAACAAGAGTATCACTATTAGCATCAGTAACAAGAACTTGGAATTGCTTTTAGTGTTGCAAGGCCTTGGCCAAATTTTCTCTCGCTGTCCTTCCTAAAGGATCAACATGCTTACAATACTGCTCCACGTACCCAGAATCATGATTACCAGACAAGGCAACATCTGGGTGTAAAGTATCGCCACTGTCAATTATTATATTATGAAGCAAGCAACATATCAAGATAATACTGGGTAATTTCCTCTTATCCGGTCTCCACATTACCTTACTAAGTATTCTCCAACTGCCCTTTAACTGTAAGAAAGCTCTCACTGCAAGCAGCCTCGCAGCCCCGTGTTTATCATTAAAAATGGAATGAGTGTCCGAGATGCCGTCGGTTTCATATGGAGTCAGAAGCCATGGAAGAAGGGGGTAACCAAATCCACCAACTACATATTCTCTAATCATGTCTCCTCCCCTTGACGTTATCACGTTTCCATTTAATCGCTCCCCGTTCTCGCAGAGTTTGAAAAATGCTGAACATTTCAATAGCCGGGAAAATGTCATGCCACCAGGCAAACCTGTCACAACATCAATAAATCTCATTTCATGATCAACAATTCCCTGTAATAACATGCTGTAGTTGTTTTCTTGGTCACACCAATCGTCTGAGGTTTGGACCGCGGGAAGGGTCATCATGATGTGTGTTGCGTCAATGGCTCCACAGCAATTAGGCAACCCATAGGATGATTCAAACTTGGACTTGATGTCTTCCATTCTATTGAAATCAGGCCACTTGAGATGATGTCTGGCGCGTTCTTCCATTGCCTCGATGAATCTCCAAGTTACCTGAGAAACTGTGGACTGCCCAACCCCAAAGGAAGCACCAACTGAAACTTGAGATTCACCAGATGCCAGTCTTCTGAGGGCAATGGCAACCTGCTTCTCAACACTAAGAAGTCTTCCCTCGATGTTGATGAGCCCAGACGGTGGCCTTGATATGAGATCCTCCCTTACAAGGGAACAGATGTACTCAAAAGTCTTCTTAGAAACCCTGAAGAAGTACTTAAATCCTTCTGCCTCATCACTGGGTACTGAGTATCCTGCAGGTTTGTATCATATCCATGAGATTATCATAACGTACACTACAAGAATAAGGGACTAAAATGCTTCATGTCAAAGAAAGCAAACAGACTCTACCTAGGCTAAGCTCATGACCCTGAAAAAAGGAGTGAGGGACTTAAATGCAATCCATCATGGTTTCCCTTGTTAATAACAGTCAAGTATTCACCAATAATTTAAACAAAGAATTGAAAAAAGAAGAAACCTGGAGCAGTAGAATTTTTGTGCCAGAAGCTATCCCACCAGTCAGTCTCACTGGTTCTTGGTTCTATAGGAACCATGCTGAGCTGCCTGCGTTTCTTGAGTTTCTTCGTTCCCCTTTTAAGCTTCTTTGATTTCTTGAGAGGTGCCATTGAGGAAGAAAGAATAATTCACTATTCCCAGATCCAGTGACAGGATAATCTCCCGAGTGTCAAAGCGGAGGAATTGAAAGGATATGCAAATGAAGCAAAGCTGATGATGACTGTCCAAGTTAGAAAGGCCCAGTTAGTAAGGTACATTGTAAGGTTTGTGGGCTCAGCCCCACCCTAAAATTTCAGCACTCTTCTATGTTTGGATTTGCAAGGAAAGTAATTAACATGACTTGTTTCACTGACTCAAACTCGATGTTTTCCTGCAAGATGCACATTCATTCTGATCTATAGAAATCCTTCAGATTTAATAACTCATGAAGCAAATTTATTTCTCTTATGTGATATTAATTATTTCAACTTTACTCTTATAAAAGCAAACTTCAAGAATAAATAAAAGCATATATCCATAATGTTAATTTTACAAGAAGTTTAATTTTTGTAAGAAACTAGATTAACATCCCATGGATTGCATTGGACATTATACAATTAACTTAGTTTTTACCAGTGGATTCAATCATGATGTGTTGAAAATTTGTGCGCCAACAATATATTGATTTAATGTAATAGGAAGACTAAAATGCGAAAATAGATTAGTCAAAATATACGGGCGAATATACTATCAGTAAAAGTAACAAATGAAATGTATAAAGTTAATAATAAAATGAATGTCTTAAATACAATGAATACTTAAAAATCTGACATCTTTGCATGTAAAAATACTTCTAAAAAGTGTAATTAGTTCCAAAAAAAACCAAAAGAGAGCTCTTGCCATACACAGTTTCAATGCCTGAGAATTATGAAGTCTTTGCATCCACACAAAAGTCTCTCATAGAGGAAGGAAAAACAATGGGAATATGTAATCAAATGAATAAAGAAACAGCTATCCACTAGAATATAGAAAGATGGGTAGGCTAGATTAAAAAGACCACAAGAAGTACCCAATTTTCAGAGTGACTAAAATTTGAGCATGGAAATTCGGTTGAAAATCAAATAACCACACTGTCCAGTCAAACATAAAAAGAATCAGTTATCATCATCACAGTACAGACAATTCAGTACATAATCCATCAGTAGAAGTTTTTAACATAGTAACTCAAATGGGATAATATACATTTTAAAATAATATATTAAATCATTGTCACAATAATTGAAGACTTGCCCATAAAATAAAAAGAAAAAGTATGGTGAAGATTTTCAAGATTGATGTGTTTAAGGACATGAAGACCTGAAATCGAAGTACAGAAATTACTAAAGACAGAATTGTTGTCATATCGGATATAAGAGGACACATAAATCATCTGAAAAGAAACGAATTTAGCATATTCACCTAACGAGCACTTGCTTCATTCGACCTTAAGCTTCTAATTTTGAATTTATCTAGCTATTGCTTTGCAGTACCCAGCACCTCTAATTCCAACTATTCTACTTGACTTTGTTGATTACTTAAAAGGGAGCCTCACATGTATTTATGAAATGGATTTTAAAAATTAGGAAGAATTTTTCAATTCCTTTCTAACGGAAAAAGAAAACCATATGCATTTTCAAAGTAAACCAAAAGGAAGAAACAAAGATAGAGTAAATGGTCTGGCATGAGGCTAGCATCTAAAGTGGACAAAATTAGTGCCTGGGCACCTAAGCTAAGAAACAAATCAAGAAAGAAACATCAAAGTTGTGACATAAGGATCGTTGGCTTTTTTAGGGAAACCCGCAGGGGGAAGGGGGGACTCATAAGTAGTTTCGGGAATCAAAATTTAATGGACTCCAGAAAAATAAATCGTGTGCTGATAATTATCTCTGATTAAATCAATGCCCAGTGTGTAGAAGTCACAAAAGGAAAGTAATCAAATCGTATTTTGCAGAAGTTACTTTACACTCTTTGCCACTTCATCAATTTCACTAGAATCGCTGACTAATATACAAATTAAAACAGAATCAGGGAAGAAATTTGAGTCACGGAAGGTCAGACACATACATGGGCACCCTTTTCATGAAGTGGCAACTCCCAAAATGGTTCAGTAGAAGACGAATAGACGGAGGAAGCACCAAAAAAAATTCAGTGTTGAAGTGATCTGTGAACTTACCTGACAAAAATGCCTCCACATCTCTTATCCTTCTCGGCGGATGTTCGTCTTCAAAGTAACAAATGAGTGGGAGCGAGCGGAGGGGAAGAAAGCGCAAACTAAAGATGAAAACAAAATGGGAAGAAATAGAAATGAAGGATGAAGAGTAATATGAAAGGAAGGATGGAAAGAGAGAGGAGGAGAAAAGAAGAGAGCAAGCCAGAGAAACCTAGAAGCTGCAAGCAAAAATGAGGAGGAAACAAACAGGGTAACATTGCCATAAACAAAAGCGAGATTTGAAAATGAAAAGAAAGTGTGCAATGTAAGTAAATAAACAATCAATAAAGCCAAAATTTTACTCCTACCCTTTGAGAATTTTTTATAAAAGATTAATTAAATATTTATTATTATATTTTTAATTATATCCATATTTATTACTATTTAAGTGATAACTAATACAAAAAGTAATTATTAAAAAAATGATAAACTTATATAATTTATTCAGTTATTTATTGTTCTCCTTAATCCTATGCCAAAATCCCAAATGTCACATAAAATTGGACAGATGGAGTAGCTAGCATTGTTTTAGCAATTTTTATATATTTTTTTATTTATTTATACCTTTTTCTAATTAATATAATATAATACTTTAATTTTTAATAAATAAAAATTTTTATTGATAATATCAATTATATTTGTAAATAGCTAAATTTTCATTTTTCTACATTTTAAAATTGTTGATAACAATTTTTTATAAGTTATTGTTTTTTATTATTAATATTCAATAAATATTTATATTATTAATTTTTTTTATGTGTGCTTCTAATATTTTAAACATATCCCATTTCAATTATAAGATTTAATGGAGTCCGGCTAATCTAAATTGAGTTAACTAGAACCTTTTAAATCACAAACTTTATTACTAAATATTTAATAGGTATTAACTTTTTATTTGACTCACATCTATATACTTCTTTATAAGTTTTAATTTTTATTCATAAAAATATTTTCTTATTACTTAAATAAAATAAAATAATTTGTTTTGATTTTGAAATAAGTTATCCACTTTTTTTATATATCAAGTGATGGAAAAACATATTAACATATTTTGATATTAGTTATATCCAATTACTTTTTAAAATTTTATTCTAATTCTGAAAAATATTTTTTATAATTTTATTTATTATTCCAAAAATATAAAGTTTGATATAGCATAGAGTTATTTATAATTATAAATTGACAAATTAAAATTATAAGTATAAATTAGTTAAAATTAGGTTGTGTTCACTGTTTTCAGTATTTATCTAATATCTCATCATCTTCTAATCCCTTCACAAAACTCAAAATCAAAAGACCTCTTCAATTTAAATTCAAAATTAAAAAATTAAATCTGCTTAAAAGCAAGAATTCAAATTAGATTAGCCGTAATGAGCTGACAAGGACGAAGCCTTTTGTCGGATCAGAATCCGAAGGTCTCCAATGAATGGTTGGCAAGTGTGGTGACAGCTCCTAGAAGCAGACTCATACACTATATTTAACTCATTTGCACTATATATGTATGCGCTAAATCTGCATATTAAATAGACAAAATTATACATTACCACTATCCACTGTTTTTCTGGCAATTTCCTAATATGTTCAATAAGCCAATTGTAAAGATAATTTCTAGCAAACAACTCAGTTATGCTGTGCATAGAACCATTATTTAAAAAAAAAAAATTCAATTGTGCTTTGCATAAAATCCCAATTGTCACCAACAGGGGTTAGGTCTAGTGGAAGGGATTAGTCCCTCATAATGTGACAAACCAAGATTCGAATCTCCGTTGGAAGAGGTGTCAATATCTTGAACAGAATTGCCTCCACTAAAAAAATACTTGTGGTTTCTACAAAAAAAAAAATCCCAGCTCTTCGTGACTTTTCTTAACTGATTTTTATTATTTCTCTTATATGCTTAACTGTTTTTTTTTTAAATTAGAACAAATTCTTTGGTGATGTGGTTTTGGTTCCAGTTTAGAGGAGGGAGAAATGATTAAGGATGAGGACAAGAAACACTAAAAAAACGAAAAAAGAATAAAATAATTAAGTTTACTGTTAGTTTAAAAGGTTGACAAAGTTATACATAACCCCCAACTTTAAGTTAGGTGCAATAATATTGCTGGATTTCAAAACTTTACAATAAACCCGTAATATGCAAATAACTTCAACACATTTAATTTATCTGTTATTTCACTAATAGAATGTAATATTTTTTTATAAGCACTAATAGAATGTTATATACTAGAGGTTTATTTGCATATATATATATATATATGACTTACACTTTATTTGGAATGAAGGAAAAATAGAAAGAGGAGAATACTATAAAAGAAAATAAAAAAATCTAAATAAGAAAATGTCTAGGTTTCCTATTATTTTTTCCTATAATTTTTATTTTCTCTTATTTTTTCCTCATTCAAAAAGAGAATTAAAGTTTATGGGGGTTATCTATCTATAACTCAAAGTTTGAGGGAGTTATTTGCATTGAAAAATAAAATTTAAGAAAGTATATGGTGAATAATATATTATACTCCATTACTAAAATAACAAGATAATTGACGGAAGGAGGGTTATGTATACAAACTTACAAAATTAGAAGGATTTCTTGTCAAGTTTTGAAGGTCAATGAGAATATTTGCAAATGATTCAAAGTTTAAGAGAGTTCTGTATAATTTATCCTAAATATATATATTATATGAAATGAGATAAAATTGTTATTTGTTAATAAGAAAATAATAATAATTTTAAGAGCAAACATGTAATTAAAATTATTTACTACTCTATTTTTTTTTATAGGCATTGATGAGTTTCTTTGCCACCAATAAAAAAGAATACTAAACCACTAGGTTCTTAATTCAACTAGAAGAAATTGTACCAATTTAATTAGAGATTTTGAGTTTAAACTTTAAAAATATAGTTATATTAAATACTTAATGATAAATCTTTGTTACCCTTTATGGTAATTTCTGCTTTGATTTAAATTAATTTAAATCTAATAAATTTTCTAGTTAAAATAAAATAAGTTCATAGTTCTAAATGCTCAAAAAAAAAGGACACTAAAAATATAATAAAATATTATAAACAAAAGTAAGTTGGAGAGAGAGATGAATGATGATGCGAAAATTAAAAATTATTTTCTCAAGCTGAAAATCAATGATTCCTGGCTTGTTTGTTTCCACTTTCAATAACATGTTTCGAGACTAAAATAAAGTTTGATATTTTTATTTATATTTGGGTGTCAAAAAGGGAGTCCATTATCATAGTGATTTTGGCTCAAAATGGAGTTGAAGGAGAAGCAGTGTATTTGTTGCTTTTCTGTCCTTCTTTTTCATTTTTACTTATATTTATTTTAAAGTCAGATAAAAATATATCAATAAAAATGAGAAAAAATAATAAAATTAGGAAAATAAAATTTCCATAAAATTTTTCCTATCTATTAACTAAAATATCCCTTCAAAATTTTAATTTTTATAGATTATGACCTACAAGAAAATGTTATATCAGATATATTATGTTCTCAATTAAATAAATGTAGATTAAATTTTAGTCCAAGTAAATTAAATTAACAATGGAATAGAGTTTAAACTCAATTTAGAGAAAAATTATGAGTTTTGTCAAAACCAATTTTTAAATAAATCATCCAAACATAAACACGTTAGTCCTAAACCAATTTTTATCATAACTACGTTACAAAACCAATTCTACCGAAACTCATTTTTAACTAACTGAAATCTGATTAGTAAGCTACAAACTAATCAAGATGTAAATGGTTAATCCTCCTGCTGGGTGTAGAGGGTAAATAAAGTTAGATGCTCTAAGAATTTAGGTCTTTTATTTTTTGTTGGGTTTTGATATTTAAATATATAATTACTAAAAATTAACTATAAAAGCTACATGTAAACACCATATTTTATCCGAGCTGTATACATAAAAACTAAAAAATGGATAAAACAAAAATAATAATAATGAAAATAAAATAAATAGGGGATAAAAAATAAATATATATAAATAAATAATAATATAAAAAGAATAATAAATAATTAAAAAAAGAAGAAAAGTAGGGTTGTAATGGAATTTGGGATGAACGTAGGTGGCCCAATTTTCTAACCCAAAAATCCAAGCACTAAAAAAAATAAAAATAATAATAAATAATAAAAAAGCAATAATAATAACAGAAAATAATAAAATTTGAAAAAATTATTAAATTATGAGTTTTGTCAAAACTAATTTTCAAATAAATCATCCAAACATAAACACGTTAGTTCCAAACCAATTTTTATCATAACTACGTTACAAAACCAATTCTACCGAAACTCATTTTTAACTAACTGAAATCTGATTAGTAAGCTACAAACTAATCAAGATGTAAATGGTTAATCCTCCTGCTGGGTGTAGAGGGTAAATAAAGTTAGATGCTCTAAGAATTTAGGTCTTTTATTTTTTGTTGGGTTTTGATATTTAAATATATAATTACTAAAAATTAACTATAAAAGCTACATGTAAACACCATATTTTATCCGAGCTGTATACATAAAAACTAAAAAATGGATAAAACAAAAATAATAATAATGAAAATAAAATAAATAGGGGATAAAAAATAAATATATATAAATAAATAATAATATAAAAAGAATAATAAATAATTAAAAAAATAAGAAAAGTAGGGTTGTAATGGAATTTGGGATGAACGTAGGTGGCCCAATTTTCTAACCCAAAAATCCAAGCACTAAAAAAAATAAAAATAATAATAAATAATAAAAAAGCAATAATAATAACAGAAAATAATAAAATTTGAAAAAATTATTAAATTATGAGTTTTGTCAAAACCAATTTTCAAATAAATCATCCAAACATAAACACGTTAGTTCCAAACCAATTTTTATTATAACTACGTTACAAAACCAATTCTACCGAAACTCATTTTTAACTAACTGAAATCTGATTAGTAAGCTACAAACTAATCAAGATGTAAATGGTTAATCCTCCTGCTGGGTGTAGAGGGTAAATAAAGTTAGATGCTATAAGAATTTAGGTCTTTTATTTTTTGTTGGGTTTTGATATTTAAATATATAATTACTAAAAATTAACTATAAAAGCTACATGTAAACACCATATTTTATCCGAGCTGTATACATAAAAACTAAAAAAATGGATAAAAAAAAATAATAATAATGAAAATAAAATAAATAGGGGATAAAAAATAAATATATATAAATAAATAATAATATAAAAAGAATAATAAATAATTAAAAAAAGAAGAAAAGTAGGGTTGTAATGGAATTTGGGATGAACGTAGGTGGCCCAATTTTCTAACCCAAAAATCCAAGCACTAAAAAAAATAAAAATAATAATAAATAATAAAAAAGCAATAATAATAACAGAAAATAATAAAATTTGAAAAAATTATTAAATTATGAGTTTTGTCAAAACCAATTTTCAAATAAATCATCCAAACATAAACACGTTAGTTCCAAACCAATTTTTATCATAACTACGTTACAAAACCAATTCTACCGAAACTCATTTTTAACTAACTGAAATCTGATTAGTAAGCTACAAACTAATCAAGATGTAAATGGTTAATCCTCCTGCTGGGTGTAGAGGGTAAATAAAGTTAGATGCTCTAAGAATTTAGGTCTTTTATTTTTTTGTTGGGTTTTGATATTTAAATATATAATTACTAAAAATTAACTATAAAAACTACATGTAAACACCATATTTTATCCGAGCTGTATACATAAAAACTAAAAAAATGGATAAAAAAAAATAATAATAATGAAAATAAAATAAATAGGGGATAAAAAATAAATATATAAATAAATAATAATATAAAAAGAATAATAAATAATTAAAAAAAGAAGAAAAGTAGGGTTGTAATGGAATTTGGGATGAATGTAGGTGGCCCAATTTTCTAACCCAAAAATCCAAGCACTAAAAAAAGTAAAAATAATAATAAATAATAAAAAAGCAATAATAATAACAGAAAATAATAAAATTTAAAAAAATTAATAAAAATAATAAAGATATAATAAAATAAAAAAAGACAAAAAATAATAATAAAATAATGGGGGCCAGCGTTTCAACCCTAATTTTTTGAGCCTTCAATTAGGGCTCAGGAACAAAGAAACTGAGGGAGCTCAGGGGGTTTTTTGAGCCAAATATAATAAATAAATAAATTATTTATCAATATATATTGTGTCAGAAACAATTTATCGATCTATAATAATAAAAATCGATGATTAAAAAATCGTTAAGCACGTTGCGAATAAGTTGATGAATAGAAACGCAACTTAAATTTTTTTTTTTAAATAAAGAAGCAAGTCGATTAGCTGCCAATCGACTTGCTCATGAACAGCGTAAGGAAGGCAAGTCGATTGGTAATCAATCGACTTAGCTTTTGTTTTATTTTTTTAAATAAATAAGTTTTTTTTACCAACTTCTTTTCTTTTGCTCTAATTTTGTTAGATGTATTGTTACATTCCAACAAAATGTGTTTTTTTATTATGCAGTAATTTCATTTTTATCATTTATTTATTATTATATTATTAATATTGTAACTAATCTTAGATTTAATGAAAGGAGTAAAATTAAAAAGAGTAAACTTAGAATTTTTTTAAAAAAATTAAGAATATAATAAATAATTTTTAATATATGTGAAATTCCTTCCATCATCTTATAAATTTAGAATTAATAAATTTTTTAATATAAAAAATTAATAGTATAGAAAATGAAAAAAATTGGGATTCATTACTTAATCAATTACTTTTGAATAAAGAAAACATGGATTGAGTAGACCATCGACTTGCTAGTTAATATTTTTTAAAAGGAAAAAAGATAAAAGATTTATAATAAAAAATATTTCTAAATAAATAATTTTAGTTAGAAATTTAGTTTATGTCAGTTGGAAATTCAGTATATATAAGTCAGGGATTTTCAAATTAGGTCCTAATTGAAAAATAATTTTATTTTTGGGTCTTTAGCTATTTTTCTCCTCTTCTCTTTTTAAAGATTCAAAAGCAAGTCGATTGGGGGCTTGTTTTTGTTTTCTTTTATTTTTTTAAATAAACTTTATATTTTAATGACTCTTTTATTATTATTTTTAGATATGTTTCTTCTATCCCATATTATTAAGATAACATGGGACTTTTTTTATAATATAAGATAATATCTAGTGATTTGTTATTGTTATTTCTTATTTATTAAATTATTAGTATTATAAATTATCTTATATTTAATGAAAGAAGTAAAATTAATAGGGGTAACATTTGAAATTTTTATTTTTTAAATTTAAAAATGTAATAAATGTTTCTTAATATATGTAAAACCTCTTTCATTATTTTATAATATGAGACCGAGAAAATAACAAAAATACAATAATTTAATTTGTATAATTATTAGAATGAATTATTTTTTATAATAAATAGAAAAATAATAGTTTATAATAAAAATTATAATTAGTTTATTATTAAGAAAATATTATTAGTAAATAAATCCTAACAAATATCAAATAAAAAAATATTAGATCATTATTATTGTTTAATAATCATAGAAAAGAAAAAAATTAATTAAGAGTTGAAAAAGTTAAATAATAAATAACTAATAATAAGCAACTAATAATGATAAAATAACATTATAATTAAGTAGCAAATATGTAAAAATGCTAATGTAAATTTAATAATTAATTGATAAAAATAATTGAATATAAAATGAAAAGGATGATTGATTAGTTATAATTAGCTATTATGTATGAAAATTTGTTCATTTCATACATAGTGACTACCAGTACCACATCTTGCTCTTCTTCTATTACGTCGTGGTCGTTCTAGTCGTATGTCCTCTTCTGTATGGTGCAATTCAGGTAAATCAATTCTTGATAGTGTTTGTGCAGTATTCAAATCAAACCAAGTAGAGTCAGCAAGAGAAATTGACTGGTGTGGAGTCTCAAATGTTTGATTTGATGGCTTACCATGTTGAAATGAAAACATGTTGTACTCAGTATTGAATAATATTGAGTCAACCAATAAAGACATGAATGATCCAAATTGACAAGGAATAGGAGAGCTAAATGGGGGCAATGAGGATGGCGACATGAAAGACGAAGATACGGCTCCTACAAATGTACTAGATGTGGTCGAAGTAGTAGCATGATCTTGTTGCATTGTATTTTCTTCTTGAGAAGCAATTGGTGGCCTGGTTGATAAATAGTCATCACGTCATTTACTTGGTCTTCTATGCTGAGGAATCTGTGGAAGTGGTGGCTATTGTGCAGGTGGAGCAGGCTCAAGTTCCATGTTGAAGCGTTGCTCTCTCATTGCAATCAATATATTACGTTGGTTGTTAATCATACCAAATTACATCATTTCAGCACATTTTCCTTGAGTTGCGCATTCATATATGTACATACTTGATACTCAGGATAGGAAAATATGGTGTAATCCTAATTATGCATGATAGTATATTTTTTGTCTTATTATGCATTAGTTTATAGCCAGAAAAGATTTTTAAATCCTCTTCTTTTTGTAGGAATCATAGGAGAGCAACAGAGTGCGGGCCCTGGAGATAAGAGGAGTGAACATAACTGGTGAAAGGAGGAAAAATGATTCTGGAGAGTCTACGCCGTGGCTGAAAGAATGAAGCCGCGGCCTCATGCAGACAGAGAAGAAAAATGTTTAATCTAAGCTCACCACGCCGCGGCTACAAGATATGAGGCCGCGGCCTCAAGACAAGCAGAACAAAACGGCATATCCAATGAGGCCGCGGCCAGAACCCTACAGCCGCGGCGAGAACCCCTCGTCAGCAAAACGCAAAGCTTCACTCGAACGCTGGATTCTTAAGGGGGAGGAGAGCTAGGGCACGAGGGGGGTCGGAGAAGTCAGTCTGGGGAGCTTGGGTATGCGGGCATTTTGATTATTTGAAGGAGCTCGAAGCTAAGATTGGAAGTTCCGGGCAGATTTCAGCATTAGTCCTTGATTCTCTTGCATCTACTTCCTCCTCGTTTCACTTTTGTTCAAAAATGATATCGATTGAGATATATGTTTTGATGATGTTGTTGAACATGAGTGGCTAGTGTTCATTTCTAGGATTATTCTGAACTCTTGCATGGATTGAACACTCATGTCTCTATTATAATTGTAATTAATGCAATCGTTATGTTGATTTAACTCTACTCTTAATGCTCCTTATTGTTTGGCCATCAATAAGATTGTTTAGTTTATTTAAGTTATGCTTGAGAAAGTTAGCTTATATAAAGAACTTGAGTTGGGTCGTATGAGAACTTGAATCTTGCTTTGCTGAGTGACAAGTTGTGTTAGTGGGATAGAGATATACTCATTAACCTCATATAGTCACTTAGGATTTGGATTGAATACGAAGGGTTCATTAATTAGAAAGAGATTATCTAATTAATCACTCTAACAGCTATTTGGAGATTCGAGAGAGCATAAATAGTTAAATTGATGTCCTGACTAACATAACCTTGCATTAAGAATAATTGTAAAAAGGGTTTAAGTGGGTATGCATGAAATACAAGGGGAATGAATAATCCTAGATCTCCTTGAATTCTTAAAATTCTCAGTGTCCTTGTTGCTAATTTTGTACGCTTGTCTTCATAGTTGAAGTTAATTGAATAGTGAACTTCTAAATTACTTTGCTCAAATTAATCGGAATTGCGATGTCCAATGTTTGACCGCTTTTTAATCTAAGTCCCTGTGAGAACGATACTCATTCATCGCTTTACTATACCTCGGCCCGTACGCTTGCGGTATAACCTGGTGGTGAACATTGGTCCTGAGCTACCCTTGTATGAAAATCAGTTGACATTTCTGGAGGGTAAGTAATGGCAAGCCTATACAAATCTTCAACTATATCAGCCTGAAATTAATAATAAAACATTAGATTATGATGTTGTCTATGTTTAGAAAAAAATACAATGACGGTGAAAAGAGATAAAGAAGTTACCACATAACTAGTTGCACTACTAGTGGGATGGATCCAATGTCGCGTACATCTCCAATACCACTGCATGTACTCAAATGTACAATGAAACACCTCATTTGCTTGAGGAGCATCAATAATAGCATAAGGCCAATTAAACCATGCTTCAAGGAAGATTTTGTGAGCTTCAATCCAATTTTCTGAGGTTTTCCCTTGTGTGAAAATCGTCCAAGTTAGTCGGAGGCATAGGAATTGGCTGCTAGAAACCAAATTGCCTTAGAACATGATCAGAGTGATGCCATTCTAATATGTGAAAGCATATAAGGGGGACAGAAGCACGCCAAATGTCACTTGTTTCCAAGCAATAATCTGGAATCAGGCCAAGATTCCTAGGAGATTCATAGGGCTGCCAAATGATCTCATCATCAGCCATTGCATCAAGTAAACTCCAATAATATCGTAAGGCCAAGCGATTAGAATGAGGGGCTAATCATATGTTCCTCCACCTATGATTATAACAAAGAACATGTTAAAATAAGTATGATTTTAATAAGTTAATATGAAATATTTATAGTGCATTTTGAGTATACCGAAATCCCAAGGGTGTTAAAAGACGATAAACATCATTATTTAGACTCAATGATGGTGGTTGCTCTGGTGCTAGTACAGGAAAGCGATCCCATGCCCATAAATGTAGTACTGCTAAGCATCCACCAATATTCACCTCAGAAGAGTTAGTAATGCTAACACTGCTGAACCCCAACTATATTTTCCAGCTTCCTTAAAATTTGATAATAAAGGAAGATACATTAAATAAACCTTATGACCAGACCTATCTGGCATCAGGTATCCACAGATTAATTAAAGGATGTACGCACGTGCAAAATATTGTTTTTCCATATTTGATGCATTATCATCCAACTGACTAAAATGATCTTCCAACCAATTCAAAAATAGCCTTTGTTAGTATATGTTCTCAAAAGGTGGACGATTCCCGAGGTAGCATTCACACACCTCTGGCCAATTATTTGTTGTTTGACCAATTACAGGAAGTCCTACACAAGAAAGGCCTAATTGTATAGCTACATCCTCTAAAGTTATGGTGCCTTCTCCATGTGTAGTGTGAAAGGTATGAGTCTCAGGACACCACCTCACAATAAGTGCAGAGATCAAACTTCGATCATACTCAAATTGGCCTAGTCGAGAAACACCGTAGAATCTAGTTTGTCTAAGATACTTAATTATTTGGATTGGAGGCTCACCCAATTGCATGAATCGCCGAGTATTAAGGATTCTATCAACCTACAAAATAAATGGAAACAAAGTTGATAGAAAAGCATAACAATTAGTAATATGTGAAAATTTTTACTTACATTATTGTCCCACACTGCCTGTGAAATATGTCGCTCTTGTAGGTATAATGAGCCATCCACTGGGCCTGGTTGAATGACCTGATATGGCTGCTCCATTTGTTAAAAGTCTCTACATTGGATGGAGTAAACAGTGTCCAATATTAAAAAAAATTATAATAATGCAACCCATGCTAAAAGTCTTTGCATTGGATGGAGTAAACAATGTCCAATATTAAAAAAAATTATAATAATGCAACCCATGCTTTAGATTAATAATAAAAATTTCATTACATTTCACAAAAGTTAAACGCACATAGTTTCATACAAATTACTGCCTAGATGGTAGAGTCTGTGGACAATTCAACCGATTGTGACATATTTGCCTACACAACCCACATTTGTTAAGTTGTCCTGGTGTGGTCCAATCCATCTCATTACGAATACAAGTTGAGCGAGGGCGACCTTTTGCTTGAATCATTGATGGGTCAGGAATCAAGTGAGGACCATTAAATTCTGGTCAATAAACCTCATCTCCTATTGGTATAAACTCATTGCTATAGGCTAATTGCATGGATTCTAACTTGAATACAGGTTCCACGAATTGTACATAGTCAATGCCTACTAGAGCACATGCGGCTATCACATGCATACATGGATATTTCTCAGCTTCGAACTCTCTACAATCACATTTTTTTTGGCTTAGGTTTAGCCTGCAACGAATTGACGAGCCGCAATATTATATGGTTCATCGAACTGAAATGATGTTGCCATTCTGTCGTACTGGTGAACAATACATTCAGATGCAACTTGTGTAGCTGTATCTAATTTCTTGTTTAATGTTTCAGAAAACATTTGCCTTGCTGCTATCTGTGCGTGAACTTGTTGGGCACGTTTAACAAAATAACCATTCACCCTATAGAAGGTCGCCTTCACCAAACCTGCAATAGGCAAACTTTGGACACCTTTAAATACACCGTTCATGCACTCTGCAAGGTTTGTTGTCATATGACCATAGCGCCGACCCTCATTGTCATGTGCACAACACCATTGCTCTTTCATAATAGCTCCAATCCATCTAGCAGCGTTCGGATGCAACAATGTGAGTTCTTCCAATTGTTTGTCAACAACTGCCTACTCATATGCATACCCTGTCCATATTTATAAAGTTAATGGCAAAGAATGTTAATCATATGTTTGTAAATTGTTAAGGTTCATGAATCTCACCAATCTTTATAAACTTCTCCTTCAACCAATTTGTTTTGTATGCTTTGTGTAGGTTTGAAGCCACATGCCTTAGACAAAAAACATAATATCCATATGGTGGTTTCCATCCAACACGACGGTCTACAATAGCTTCCATAATTGATGGATGTTTATCTGATATCAAGCATATTCCTTTCCTTCTCTTTACAACATAGATATGCACATTGTATAAAAACCATGACCAAGCTGATTTTGTTTCCCCCTCAACCACAGCAAAGGCAAGTGGCACTACATTTCGATTACCATCTTGAGATATTGCCATGAGAAATGTGCCCTTATATTTCCGATATAAGAAAATTCCATCTACTTGTACTATAGGCTTTAGATGCTCAAAGGCGTCAATGCATGGCTTAAACACCCAAAATACGTGGCGAAACATCTCCACATGTTGCCCATCATCATTGACATTCGAAGTTTGCTTGTATGTATATTTGACAATCGACCCAGGCATAAAATGCTCAACTGCACCTAACCACCATGGTAATAAAGCATATGATGTCTCCTAATTACCCCAAACAGTGATGATCGCCAATTGTTTTGCCTTCCATACTTTTTGATATGATACTGTGTACCCAAACATGGATTGCATTCGCTCAATGATTTGTGAAACTTTCACATCTGGTTTGTCAGTCACCATGGCCACAATATAAGAAGAGATAAGATCAGCCTCCAACTTAGGATGATCTTGAGTTAATGATGTAGACAAACACGTATGAGGCCCTTCATAATTTGTAATAGTCCAAAAACTATCACTTCCTTTCTTGGAAGCCCTCACTCTCTATTTGCAACTGTTTCCATAGTTAATACATCGAAATTCTTGAGATTTTCTACTTAAAAGATACACTTTGAATGTGTGATGTACTCGAACATTATATAACTTGACTGCACGTTTTAAAACACAAGCATTGTTAAACATTTGACCAGGAAATAGCTCATGGTTATCCTTGAGAGGTAGAATATCCCCAAGTCCATTAAAATTAGGAGTCATAGCAGATTCTATATCAACCTGAGATAAGAAAGCAAGGGCAAGCTCATCGTTGTGATTCATATCACCATTATCCTCATTGATGTCCTCGTTGATCTCATCATCATCATCATTGTTATTCCCATCAACACTAATATGAGAATCGTATTCATTGTCATCCTCAAAGTCATCCATTATGTCTTCTGTTGGAAGAGGAGAAAATGATAATTGATCATTGCCAATATACATAAATTGTTCAAATTGGCATATGTTTTCAGTTGGAGGTACTGGGGATGATGGTTTAGTATCTCCAATGGTTGGAGAAGGATCAAATGGGTGGAAATTTTCCATATACATGCTAATCATGACTCCATGTTGCTCTGGAAGTGTGTATCCACTATAGTTCTCCATTGGGTGTGATTTTAGATTATGATCAAGTTCTACATTAGAAATATTTGCATACATCTCTACACATGTCAAGTGAGTAGAGAATCGAGAATGCAGTTGCCACATTCTTTGTAAATCATAATCATCTAGTATTTTCCATCCCCTGTACCACAGTGGATTTATGGAAATTGGAAATCTATATAAAAGATCTATCACAATTTGATTCGGAAGAAGATTGAGATTTTGGCCGACAACTTGCTTTAGTCTAACCAAAGTAATGTTAGGATCAACACTATTATTCTCATGTTGTTTGACTCGAATGTCACACCATCTGGGCCATAAAAAATTTGTCCATTTGCATATATACACAGAAGAATTTATCTATTGTCTTCCACTTCCTAATTTTATTTTCATGGATACAGTGACATTAAATAAAAAAATTACATTAATTCCACATAAACAAATATTTCAAAAGAATTCTAATTATGAATGGCCGAAATCATATATAAAATCCACTTTATATCTAGAGCTTAGCAATAAGAGTATCCCTTGAACCATGATTTTTTTTTTTTAAAATTTAACAATAAAATGAAATTTTTTTTGTCCAATGTAAAATAGTTTTTTATTTTATACAATGGAAGAGAAAATAATGAAAAACATAAAAACTAACAAGCAGAACATGCTCACGTATTACTATATGTCCAAGTCATATTTTCAAGTGTTGTAGCAAAAACAAAGTGATAACCAGGTGACTCAGATAAAACCCTCTTAATCAACATGTAAAATAATAGTTATTTAACATGAATGAATAACAATTATTTAATGGTGTTGAATATATGAAATTTATTACAAACTTTAGTACAAGTGATGAATAAGTGAGGAATATAAATGATTTTTTAACTCTTTTTTAAATCTACTTTAAAATTTTATGAGCCATAAAAGATATAAGTTTATTCCGATTAAAAATTGAATATTGTCATAAAAATGAAATATAAAAAATGATTGTTTATTTTCTTTGAATCTGATCAGGCTGTTGAAAAATGAAACCTAAATATAAATTTATCTTCATTAAAAATTATTAGTTTCATAAAAAATAAAACATAAAAAATATACGTTTATTTTCATGTAAAATGTAAAGTTTATTTCAGTTTTTTTTATTTTTATTCTTAAATATGTATCAAATATTCATTACAAAAATATCAAATAAATATTAAGACAAATGATGTCAAAGTCTCATACTCCCATACTTCAATAACTTAATCTAACTAAAGCATTAAACTAAGACATTATATTGTATCAAATAAACAACTCATTTTACTATTAAAAATGTTATACAAAACTAAAAAGTGCAAATTTTAAATTAAAACACATAAAAAATTTACTGATAATAATATTAAAGAAGATGAGAGAAAGAAAAATACCAATGTGAGATGAAGCTCTGTAGATAAAACTCCAAGTACTTGCAAGAAGTTAGAATTGATGAGAGAATGAATATGACAATTATGGCAAGAAAATGCAGTAAATATTCCAAAAGAAGATGAAAACTAAGACAAGTTGGAATGATAGCCAAAATGATAAAATGAAGAAGCTACAACATGAATATTTAAGTAGATAACTATTGTTCTTGTAGAATCATGGCGGGAGCATTATTTTTTCAAATAATAAGTGAAGTACATATTAGAGGTTGCATGCAGAGATTCTCTGCCTCTCTGCATGCAACGTCTATCATAAGGCACCAAAAGTTAAAAAAAAGTTGAAATGTCTTTCAAGTGTTGTACATGAGGTACCAAAAGTAAAAAAAAAAAAAACTCCAAATATATTTCACGCAACATCTATTATGAGGAACAAAAAGTTAAAAAAACAAAATTTGAAACGTCTTTCACTCAAAAGCACACGTGTAAAATATGAGCATGAAAAAGGAGAATTTGAATTAGACAAAATTTGCAGGCTGTAAAAAAATTTGGTCAAAAAAACATTATTCAAGAATCTAGTCAAGATTGGAATCCTGACCAAATTATACAATGCATACAGACCCGTGAATATGCAACATGCTTCATTTTGAAGAGAGAGTGTACTTGACTCCATCAATTAAAAAATTAAAAAATAATAATATTAAAATGAAGGGGAAATTTTATACTTTATTTTTAAAAAAAATAAAAACACACTATTTGATATTTAATAGATTTATTTACGAAAAATTATCTCCTAATAATAAACTAGTTATAATTTTTATTATAAGCTGTTTTTTCTATTTATTATAAAAATAATTCATTCTAATCATTATACAAACAAAATTATTGTATTTTTATTACTCTCTTTGTCCCATATTATAAGATAACAAGAAAGATTTTATGTATATTAAGAAACATTTATTACATTTTTAAATTAAAAAAATAAAAATTTCAAATTTTACCACTATTAATTTTACTCATTTCATTAAATATAACATAATTTACAACACTAATAATATAATAAATAAAGGATAAAAATAAAAAATTATTACATATTATGTTATATTATGAGAAAAAAAATCTCCTGAGATAGAATGACCATGTTTGAAAAAAATTAAAAGAAAAAATAAAAGAAAGTTGATTAAAATAAAATTCATTTATTAAAAAAAAAGCAAATTGATTGGGTAAGAAAAACCATGTCTGAAAAAAATTAAAAGACAAAATAAAAGAAAGTTGATTAAAATAAAATTCATTCATTAAAAAAAGAAAGCAAGCCGATTGGTACCCAATGGCTTGCTTTTGAATGGTAAAAAGAAAAGGAGAAAAAAAAAGTAATTACCCAGAACTAACAATATTTCCCAATAAGAACCCAATTTAAAAATTTTCATATTATATAAATTGAATTTCCAACTGAGATAAATTAACTCTTCAACTGGAACTAATGATTTGAAAATATTTTTTATTACATGTCTTGAAATGTCTTTTTCTCTTTTAAAAAAATTACCCATTAGTAAGTCAATGGCCTACACAATAGACTTACTTTTTTTATTTAAAAAAATTGATTAACTAATGAATCCCCATTTTTTTATTTTCTAAACTATTATTTTGTTCATAATTATAAAAATCATTAATTCTAATCATTATATACATTAAATTATTGTATTGTTGTTGCTTCATTTGTCTTATATTATATTATAAGGTAATTGAAGGATTTTTACCGCATATTAAAAATAATTTATTATATTCTTAATTTTTTAAAAATAAAATTCTAAAGTTACCCTTTTAATTCAATTCCTTTAATTAAATATAACACAAGTTATAATACAAGTTATGATATTAATAATGTAATAAAGGCATAAATACCATCACTATATTATCATATGTAAAAAAAACAGACACAGATATATATATATATATGTAAAAAAAAAGTCTAGTGAAAGAAAATAAAAAAAAAAAAAGCAAGTCCATGGATCCAATTGACTTGCTTGAGACTTCTTTATTACATGAGCAAGTTGATTGGTAGCCAATCGACTTGCTTATTTATTTAAAAAAAATAATTTATTATATTCTTAATTTTTTTAAAATAAAATTCTAAAGTTACCCTTTTAATTTAATTCCTTTTATTAAATATAACACAAGTTATAATACAAGTTATGATATTAATAATGTAATAAGGGCATAAATAACATCACTATATTCTCATATGTAAAAAAAACACACACACAGATATATATATATATATACATATATGTAAAAAAAAAGTCTGGTGAAAGAAAACTAAAAAAAAAAAAACAAAAGCAAGTCCATGGATCCAATCGACTTGCTTGAGACTTCTTTATTACATGAGCAAGTTGATTGGTAGCCAATCAACTTGCTTATTTATTTAAAAAGAAAATAAGTCGCGTATCCATTCATCGATTTATTCACAGCGTGTTCGTCGATTTTCTGATCATCGATTTTTATTATTATAGATCGATAAATTATTTCTGACACAACATATATTGATAAATAATTTATTTATTTATTATATTTTGATCAAAAAAACCAAGCTCGTGTCTGAGGGAGTCGCGTCCGAGGAACAAAGGGAGCCCTAGCCCGGGGCTTAGGCACAAAAGGGGAGCCCTTAAGGCTCAGAGAGGAGATGCTGAGTGAGAGACCAGGCTCGGGCAAAGGCAAGGGAGGCAGGAATGGACCACAATCCACGTGAGAGAGGGAGGCAAAGGGCTTGAAAGACCGAAGCAACCAAGAGGTTCCTCCACTACTCCGTACTCTGCCACAGTAGAGTAGTAGAGGAAAGGATCATTTGGAACAAAAGCAATCAGGATCGAGAGAGCAGAGAAAGGACGGATTGTGGTGCAAGCACATCTAAAGACGAGCACAAAAGGCAATCACGCACCCAGGAGGCTCACTTTCTTTCACTCGATGGAGCTCTATAAAAGGGAATGAAAGGCAATTGCAAAAGGAGGGAGGAGAAAAAAAAACCTAAAGAGGCTGCCGAAAAGAAACCCTAGAGACCGAGATTAAGACGCCGAAAAACCCTAGGAGGGACCCTAGAGGAAGGAGGAGGAACGGAGAGGAATTCGGGGAAGGAGCCACCAAAGCATAGGAAGAACGGAGCCAAGGAAGAGAGAACGGGACTTCGAAGAAAGGTCGGATTGCAAGATTGGTAATTTTCATTTTGGAACTCAGACTCTGAGCTATGGCTTCTGTATAATTTCCTTGACTACTTTCTCATTGTCTTGCCCTTCCTAATCATTTTGAAGCCTGTCGATTTTTTTTGCTCTCTTTCTTTCTTTTCGCTTGATTTAGTCATACAATGTTTCATTAGCCGCTTGGGTGTTCTTTTTTTGTATGAGATTAGAATTGAACTATAAGTCTATAATTGGCACATTGTCTGACTGAGCACTGATTCCTCACGCTGAGTGCAAGATGTGTTTTGTGAATCTATATGTTGCTTCTATCATGGGTGGACAATTGATTTTCTGTGGGTTCTGTAACACCCCTCATGACTCTTGTCTTTGGCATTGTGTGTAGAACTAAAGGAAACTGGATGGAAGAAGGTTCAAGTGGAGAAGAAATGAGCTCCATGCCGCGGCGTGAAGCAGGGCCGTCGCGGCGAGAGCAAATTCCAGTGGCATTTTCTGGCTGAAACTGGTGGCGCCGCGGCGGACTTATTTGGAGCCACGGCGAGAGTCAAAAAACTGATTTAAATCGTAATCATTTTGGACGAAAAGAAAAGAGAGAAACGGAGGGAGTGACGGAGAAGCAGCAAGAAGCTCTGCTAGGGCACCTAAAATCTAACCTGGGGGGATGTTTTTAGGACCATAGAAGCTTGTTTCTCAGTTGGTAAGTGGATCTACTCTCTTCCTCTTCATTTTTCTCTTCGATTTGGAGTTGTTTTTCGGGGGTTTGTGTGGGAGTCCATATTTGATTGATTTCCCACCGATTAAATGGTGCATAAAGCGATTATTGGAGTGTGATTTAGTGTTATTGAAGCTTGGGTATGAGTTTTGGTTGGATTATGATGGGTTTGAGCTAAACCCTAAGTTGGAATTTGGGAAAAGAACTAGAAATCCGAAATGGTATGTGTTAGTGTGTGTTTGAATGGTTGTTTAAGGTTTATTGGTATGTGTGTATGTTGTTAGAACTCCAGGTTTAGCTTGGATAGCTAGATGGTGGATTGTAGTGTTATGGGAGTTACGTTAATAAAAGGTATTTATTGTTGTAATGGTAAATTGGCTAATTGGAGGCTTATAGTTCGTGATTGCGGTGCTCTGGAGGCTTGCCTAAGCCTTATGTGCGTGGTGCTGATAACTTGAGGTAACCGGGTGTTTATTTATGTGGTATTGTTGGTATTATATGATAATATGTATAGTTGTGTATATATGTATGTCTCTTTCATACCACGATATTGATGTGTTGTGTGTACCATTTTCTATATATCGTGGTATGCATACAGTTAGATGATGATTATGATGTTGATTAGGGATGATGATATGATATGATGCATACATGAAGTTATGATATGATGATGATGATGATTACATAATGATACATGTGCATCACCACATGGTATTGTGAGATTGTGATTTGTGGCGAATTGAGTGATGATGACGTGATGATGATATGTTGTATGATGATATATATGTGTGTGTGTGTGTGTTAGGGAGGATAAGGATGGAACATGTTTATGTATATGTATACGTTAGGGAGAATAAGGGTGGATTGTATATGTTAGGGAGGATAAGGGTGGATTGTATGTGTTAGGGAGAATAAGAATGGATTATATCTATGTATATCTGTTAGGGAGAATAAGGATGTGAGTCCCTGCGAGGACGACATGCATACCATTCATTTTACATTGTATTCGTGTGTTACATGAGTTATGTATATATATATATATATATTTATATGTTTATACGTGTGGTTGTTCCCGGTTACTGAGACATTGTCTCACACTCCTCCCGTCCATGACTAACCTTTCAGGTGAAGACTCTAGTGCTAGTTCGGAGAAGATCAAGGAGTTAGCAGTCGTTTGGTCTTCGGGAATTCCAAGTATATTTAGTGGTTATAATTTAGTTTATGTAATTCTGTACCAAGTAGGTTGATGTAGTTGGTTGCTTGGATGAGAGTCCTGGGAGTATTATTTGTATATCATGGGATGATAGTGATGTTGATGGATGTTATGCAAGATGTGTATGGAGATGTATGTGATGTATGATATGTGAGATTGATGGTGGACCCCGGTATGAATCTTTAATGTACGAGTAGGTATTTGTATGATATAATGGTTGACTGCAAGCCCAAAGTATTGAATCTAGAGTTTTGATGATTCCAAATCAGCATTCAAGAGCTTGGAATGAAGATATCAAAGGAGCTCAAAATGTTTCAAGTGAAGAAGTTTTGAGTAATCCGTGCAAGATTTGTTGTAGGACCATTAGTTATGTTTAAATATGGGTAAAAGACTTTGATTTAATGAAAAAAAATGTTTTAAAACCTTGATTTTATATTAAATCATAAAATATTTGAAAAATACCCACCAACAGACGAAGTTTGAAAGGTTTATATTGAACTGTCATGTTGAAAATTCGAACTTTGACTTTGGAAATTCGAATTTCGAGTTAAAACTGAATAAGTCTGAAGAGATGCTTCTCTGACAGACGAATTTTGATTTTCCAAAATTCAAATTTTCATAAGTGTCTGAAAGAAGCTGTTGAGTAACAGACGAACTTTGAGTTTTGAACATTCGAATTTCAGACAAAATGAAACTTATGAAAACTGAAGAAATTCGTCTGAGACAATGTTAAAGTTCATCTGAAATCAAGATTATATTGAGTTTCAAAGATTGCTCACTGACAGACGAATTTTGAACATAGAAATTTGAATTTCAGAAGCTAAAGTTGAGTCTATTGAAATGATATTATGACATACGAAGGACAGTATTTACAAATTCGAATGTTGAAGTAAATCTGAAAAGAGGTCTCTCTGACAGACGAACTTCACTCTTTTAAAATTCAAATTTTGAAAGAAAACGAACTACTGTGCTTCTTGAGCATGCTGCGGACAGACGAATTTTGGGATTCCAAAATTCGAATTTCGAGGGCACTGTAGCAAATTGAAAACATTGTTCACACTTAACAGAAAAACTTTCTTCTTGAAAATTCGTATGTCACAACATGGAAACACTTTCTAAGTTTCAAAATTCGAATTTCACTTCTTGAACAGACGAACTTCAGGATTTCAACGTTGGAAGTTTCAACCTTCGGTTCCTTTGAAATTCGTCTGTTGACCAACTGAAATTCGAATTTCAATATGTCAGAAGCATTAAATGCGGTTGGTTAACGGATAGTTTTTCAGAGTAACCGTTGGATAACTTCCCCAACGGATAGATTTTGTCTCTATCGAATAGTTGAGACCTAAATCTATAAATACAACATCATTTAAAGTTATGGGTAACGAATCAAACTTTGTATATACTGAAATTCTGCCAAATTTTCTACTCAAAGACTTTTACCCTCTTACTTCAATATTTGTACTACAACTTTCATATTCACTCTATTCAAGAGAGTTTCATCTTTGTAAACAATCTAATTTTCATCTGGAAGATAGATTTTCTTGTGAGGAGATATCACAAGGGATTGTAAAGCACTTTGCGAAAGTCCAGAAAGTGATTGAGTGAGCTCTAGAAAACAGAGCACTGATGTTGTACTGTGGCAGTTGCAAGAAGCCCGTTGAATTCTTGCTGAATAGTGGAAAATCTCAAGTGGTATCTTGGAGACTGGACGTAGGTCAAGTGGAGAGACCGAACCAGGATAAATATCAGAGTTTTTCTTCTCTCTATCACTACTCTTTCATCTTACTGTTTTATACTCTGTTTTCTGTCATACCTTGCTTTTTTTCATTGTTTTCACTTTGTGCAGAAAATTTTTAATCTTCCCAATTCACCCCCCTCTTGGGAAGTCAGCCTAACTAACACAAAGGTGGGTTTTGGGCCATGTATGCGAGTTATGGGCATATAGCCCATTATGTGGTTTTGGGATTCAAGGGGGTCAATTCTTAAAGGAAAGGTTTCTTCGGGGTATAACCTCCTTGAACATGTTGGTTTAGCCAAATATGACCTGTGTGAAGGGTCTCTTGGTGTTCATTTGGCTCTGGTGGCAATTGGAGGTGATAGGTTGTGAGTTTTAGTCAAAAAGTGGCCAAAATAATGTTGGGTGTCAAGAATCTACAAAGGGAGTTGGATTTAAGTGAAATGGGTGTCTATAGTTAGATTGGGATGAGAGTGACCTATAGAAGTTGGAATCAGGTCAATCGGAGATCGGAGCAAGAAGTTATGCGAGTCTAAAGTTGGCCCGGCAAATCAGCAATTTGCTTATATGAGTTCTGATGCTTGGGCCGCGGCGCCAGAAATCTAGGTCGGGGCGCCAGAAAGTCAGTGGGTGTCAGTGAACCTGTGAAGGGTTGGAGCCGTGGCTCCATTGTAGCAGGCTGCGGCCTCGCCTTATTCAGGTGTCTTTCTGGTGTTTTTCTGCTACTTTGAAGCCTTGGAATGTTCCTTTTATATGTATGGGGTTATGATTGATTGGGTTTTGAAGATTTTGGTCAAGTCTGGAGGCATTTAAGTATAGGGTGTTACATTTCTGTCTTCTCAAGTTACTTCTTCAAGTTGCAAGCTGCGGGTATTAAGTCATGATTATTGCACTTATGTGATTTTTCTTTCTAGCCATTTCAAACTCTAGTGGCTAATTAGTTAGGTGACTTACTTGACCATAAATATTTTTGTTATTATGTTTTGTTTATGGTTGCTGCACATATAATGCTATGCCTTTGGTCAAATTGCTTAGTCTAATATGTTTATTGGAAAAGTAGCATAGTAGAACCCACATGCTACACATGCCTATTTTTATATTTGAGTGTTTGGCAAGTTAATGTTGATGGGTTCATAGACTTTGTGTATGGAGGGAATGGTATTTTGGTCATGATTTTGGGTTATCTAAGATATTCTGTAATGTCAAAAATTTCACAGTGACATTTGGTTCAGAAAAGGAAAATTTGCCCGTAACTTTTTGTTATAGATATGACTTGTTTAAAAAGCTTTGGTATTCTATAAAACATTATATAAATGTTGAGTGCCAATAGTTACTCATTCGGTGTTGGAATATACATTTAAGTAATTTTGGTCTTGTTTGAATCATGTGGTAAATACTTTGTCATTAGTTTAGCATTGGTGGAAGGTTGACGTAGGCATTGGAGTATAGCTTGCTCCAGTGTCTTCCGATGCACATTTTAGTTTTTGGTTTGATGGCTTCGAATTATGAATAGTTAAAAATGAATGTTTGCATTGTCAAGGTCCGCATGGTAGAAATTAGGTGTATAGCTTGCGCCTTCCTTTTCTTTAAGCCCATTCATTTCTCAATGGTTACAAGATTTTGGTGTTTGCATTGAGACTTAGGCTTTATATATAATAGCTTGGATCTGATTAAATCAATCAAATAAACTCACAAAGGGTTTTCAAAAGATAAATAAATAATTTAATTACCTTTTAAAGTTTGTCATGAAGGCTTTTTGAGTATTTGCAGACTCTTAAAAATAACTATTGAGTGTGTTAATGTTTGTTTAAAACAGTGGGTTCCAATGGCCTATTCCTTAATGTCACACCCGAGAATGAAGGGCTCCTTTTATTTTTTTTTTCTTTAAAAAAATAAAATAGCTGGTAAATGATTAAAATAAAAGTCCTCTATTTCAAATTTTTCTTGTCTTTATGCTCTGACTAGTGGTATTGTGAGCGAGTAGATATCAATTAGTAAATTGTAAGTAACAAAGTTACCATATATGCTGTTAGGTTTTGTTTGAAGTGGATTTTGAAAAATAAAAATATATGTAGCAGTTTCCCCTTAAATTCTTTTTAAATATTATTTCAAATTTAAAAGAAAAAGAAAGAATTTTTCCATTTTCACCATCTAAAATAAGAAAATACAAATAACTTATGAGAAAAAATAGATAAAAAGAAAAAAATTAATGTAGCAATTTTATTTAAAATTCCTTTTTCGAATAATATTTTTTTAAAAAATAATAAATAGGGATTTTCTAATGATGTTTTTCATTTCATAACTTCAAATAAGAAAATAAAAACAATTTAAATAAAAAATATTTATTTATTTTTTAAAAAGGAATTTTTCAATTGCATTTTTTATTTCATAATTTGAAATAAGGAAATAAAAATAATTTAAACAAAAATTATTCATTTTCCTTCAATCTTTTATCCTTTTCACTTATCTGCCTCAAGTGGTAACACCGTGAATATTTAAATATCAATTAGCAACTCGTGAGTGATAAAGTCACCATATATGCTGGTTATTTCTCTTTAAAAATATATGTAATAATCATATTTTAATTTTTTTTAATGCCTTTTTTTATAAATGAACATGTGTTATGGGGGTTTTATTTATTTCCATCTTCATATAATAAATGGAAAAAAAAGAGAAAATAAAAATAATTTTTACAAATTATTTGTTTTCTTTCAAATTTTTTATTCTTTACACCTTTTGTCTTGAGTGACATCAGTGTGGTGTGGGCATTTAGGTATCAATGAGTAAGACTGTGAACAATAAAGTCACCACGGGAGCTAGTTCATTTTATTTTACAAAAATAAAAAAAACAAAATTGTCTTCAAATTTTTCCTTTTCAAATTAAAAATAAAATACTCAAAATCATATATAATTTTAATCATATCATCTAAATTGAGGAAAAACATATACTCCTATTATCTTTTCAGGAATTGATTTTCTTAAAAAAAATGAAAAATATAAAAATGAATGATAAGAGAACATAATTGAAATTAATCTATTTTTTACAAATTAAAATACACCAACTAATTTTAAAAACTATTTTCTTTGTGGAAAGATAAATTACTTTTTATAAATTTCTCTTTTTTTTCAAAAAATATATATATTTGATAAAAAAAATATCAATCAAATAACACACATTTTAAACCTAATCTACATTGACTTTGATCCCTATGTCAGAGTACGTAGGCCCAAACTCTGATTATGGGTCAAGTCCACTATTGTAATTAAATAATATTTTTCTCTTATTATATTTTTCTAACTTCTCATATTTTCATTTTATTCTTTATTTTTATTTTTATTTTTTATTTTTATTTTCTTTATTATTATATTTATTTTTGCATATGAATGATCAAAGGGCAATCAAAATAATTTTTAAAAGCCCTAAAAATTGCATAATTAAATTGAGATAACCGTTCTTATGAACGGTATTGTGGGGGTGCCTAACACCTTTCCTACTCATAATCGTACTCCCGAATCCTATTCTGATTCCCAGACCATTCTTTCCTTTTTATTTGGTTTTCTAAAATTTTGGTGACAACTTCTCGAAAATTGACCTCCATTGCAGAGGCCAATTTTCCTTTTTTTCTTTCATTTTTCGCACCACCCACGGCTTATTTTCGGGTGTGACACTATGGTTAAATATTGCAGAATTTCATTTAGGAGTTTTACCTGTCAAAACTCAAAACTTCTCCACTGCTGATGATATTTAATTAGTAACACTAAAGTAAGCATTGCTACTTCTTTTCTTTTGGATATTAATTACATTGTATTTTTATATCAAACTGTAAATTTGTTTTCAATTGTATATTCATTTTTCTTTTATTTACTTTAAAATTACTAAAATAATGTGGCCTCATCTCCTGGTTAGACAACTTTATACGGAGATTAGCAGAAGCTTCTGATATTGCTTTAACTATTTCATTGTTACATGGCTTCCTTAGACAATCTACCACTTAAGTACCACTCACGTAAATTAGGTCATGATTTTTCTATGTTATATATACGTGTGTGTCTATATATATATATATATATATATATTGCAGAAACTAGCTGTTGGGGTTATCAAGGAAAACAAAATTATCAGCATTTAATTAGTATGTTCTGTCCGACCAAGTTAGAGGTGAAGTTTTTTTCTGGACCAGTTTTTCTACACCGATCAAAATAGCTTTGAGAGCAGATCTGGACCATCCATGTAAAATATGGATGGTCCAAATTTTTTATATAATTTTTTTTAAATTTTAATATTTTTTAGTTTAAAAAAATATAAAATAAAAATCATTTCTTAACAGTAAGATTTAACCCGTGAGAAAGTTGTTGTTAGTAAGTGTTATTATTATTATTGTTTTTTTGGTTCAACCAAGGGGGTCAAAAGACCCCAACTATCCTCGATAAAATTGTCAAGAAATTAGGTAATTTTAGAAATCAACCAGTATACTACTTCCTCCTGTCCTTTTATTACAAGTGTTTTTTAATTAAAATCATGTAAGTTAAGGTGGGTAGTTAGATTTAATTACAAGTTTTGGTTTTATGAGAAATGATCATACATTTCTAGATACTTTTAACAAAAGTCACTAACAAAATTCACATATTAATGCTTGTAAAAAAAAATAGTTAGAACTACAAAGGGCATAATTTGTAGAAATCATATATTAATACTTCATAGAATTTTGCAAAAGTTTTATACTATAAAAGATCACAAAGACCAACATCTAGAGAGGCCCTAATATTAGAGACCGAAGGGAGTATAATTACTCCCTCCGGTCTCATATATATATATAAGAAAAAAATTAAGGGATGTATCATGGTTTAAATAATAAGAACAAGTTATATATGTCTGGTACACTTAAAATATTTTTTCAAATATGTCTCAATTTAAAGCATATTGTGTTGATGAGGCAAATAGTTGAAGGAAGAAAAATAGAGAAATTTAAAAAAATTTCAGCCCATCGAACTCGTGGCTTGCTGGGAAGAGCTTCTTGCTTTCACTTGTTAAGTGATGAGTTCCACCCACGGCTATCCATTGTCTGTCTCATAAACTAATAATGAGGTAATTCAAAATTAACAGAGCTCTTCAGCATCATGATCTATATAACTAAGATGAGATAAGACTAATATTATTTTTATTATATTTAAACAAATTCAATATATGACATATTTAAAAAAATTAACTATTTTTAACAAATTCTTTTAAAAATTTTGAGACAATTATTTTTTTCTTAAGTTTAAAATAGAGGTAATACTTGCTAGGTTAGGCCTGAGAGGCAAAATATATTCCTTCAATTAAGCACCTATTACGGTTGACACATGACATTGGATTGAATTTTGACAGGTCATTGCGTTCGCGTGAAATGGAAGCAATGCTTTCATGATCCGCAATTCGGTCAAATATACATAGAAATGACAATTTTTGTCTTAATTATAATTTAGACTCTTGAAAATATGATAATATTTTTAGTCAGTTTGTTCATGAACTATGCAGCCTAGCTGCTTTTTTTAAGAGTAGATTTCTTCTTGTCCGAAGTGAAAACGTGAACATTTTTGGCATTGAAACTGGAATATATAGCATGCATGATAGAGAAAAAAAAAGGGCCTCAGAAAATTAAGCAGAGGTAGACATTTTACCATAACAAACTATGAAAAATATATATATATATATATTTATTATATAAACACACTATATATGACTATGAAACGGAGAATTATTTCAAAATCATCTTCATGTGGTAATTAATAACTAATTAAATGCTGACACCATCATTACAAGCAGCTCAGAGATTTCCAATCTCAGCCATGCACAATAGAATTGACCACTTTCAAATTTCATTGATCCTACATCTCATCAGACAATGATGCTAAAGTCTAGAAGCTTCTTGGCTTGGCAACAATGGTGGAATGCTTGAGAATATGCAAACTAAACTGTCCTCCTTTCTCAGAAGTATCAATCTTGGACTGTCCAGGTGGAGGCAAGAGCTCAAAATTTTGAACCAAACGTCCCAAAGTGATTCCCAGAATGGGCAATGCAAGTATGATTCCAGGGCAGCTTCTTCTTCCAACCCCAAAAGGAAGGTACCTGAAGTCATTCCCATTGGCCTCTACCTTGGCCTCCTCCTCCAAGAACCTCTCGGGTCGGAACTGCTCTGGGTTCTTCCAGTGGGCCGGGTTGTTTGCTAGCCACCACGCGTTCACCAGGATCTTGCTCTCCGCGGGGATGTCGTAGCCACCGAGCTTTGCGTCGTGGAGGTTCATGTGTGGGACGAGCAGCGGGATCGCCATCCGAAGACGGAGGGTCTCCTTGATCACGGCTTGCAGGTACGGGAGCTTGTGGGTGTCGGGTTCGGTCACCGGGTGCCCGACTCCGAGAACCGTGTCGATCTCATCTCGGAGCTTCTTTTGAACCTCTGGGTGGTTCACCAACTCAGCAATACCCCACTCTATTGACCACAAAGTTGTCTCTATTGCTGATTCCAAATCAAAAATACGTTTTCGTTAGGTTATTGGAATCTTTTATTTCTTATTCATCAAACACATCAAACCAATGAATATATCCTAGAGTTCAGATTCTCTAAACTTGTTCTTCTCAAGTTTTACTAAGTTTGAAAGGAAAAGAAAGAAAATATTGAGCCTAACTTCTCTTCCGATTCTCCCTTTAGTCCCCTCTAATATATTTTGTTTCGAATCTGGGCACTGGAGATCGGAATCAGTAGAGAAACCAAACATGAAAAATTGATTGGAAAAAAAGAGAAGCTAAAGTACTCTTCTACCCATAGTTCTGTTATGAATTATATGTATTTTTTCTGTTGCAACAATACCAATCGGTTTCCAAAAATTATATTGGGTTTAGAAAAACCTTCCAACAAAAAACTTTATAGGATTACTCTGTAGGATCTTAATAAAGTAATGCGATAACTCCACCTTAATTAAGTAGTTTCTTCTTGGCTTTTAAGGAATAAGGACCAAACAGGTTGACTCTTTTCTTTCTCCTTTTTTTCTTCACCCACTTTAATGGGAAAGATGGTGTTTGAATTATAGAGGCAATAGTATCATCCGAAGCCACCTAACCCACTGTATGATCGCAATCATACCAACCACAACGACACTATGTTATCACCAAACTCTATGGCCATAGTTGAACTTACTATTCTGAATACGGCTAACTCGTTACTTTTTCAAGAATCTGACGGAATACATTTTCTTTTCCTTTTTTATTGATCGTCCTCCTTTTTTACTTTTGTTTATTGAACAAACGGAGCTAAATAGCTAGCCCAACCACAGATGACGTACTTGTTGATAAAAAGTAGGATATTTAATTAATTAAGAGGGCCAAATTGTTGTTGGTTTGATGATCCACCAAACTCATGACATCGATCACTTTAATAATAAATTATCACATCTTATTCATGTGATCAATTCCCCCAACTTTCTTTTTTTTTAATGATATATAAATATGATTAAGAAATTTATATAATTTGTTATATATGCCGAATTCTTATAATATTTGTTAAATACCTGAGTAATAAAATAGAATATGGCAGTGTAATTGGCACTCAAAATTAGTCACCGTGCTCAAAACTTCAAACGAATTAAAACAAAAGGTGGTTTCACACACTAGTATATGTGTTTGGTTAGAGAGAAAATTAACGTGGAAGAAACAAGAGAAATTATTAAAAACGTACCAGCAACGTTAATGTTCTCAACAATGTAAAGAACATTGTCTTCGTTGATCTCACCCTTCTTCTGTGCGTCCAAAATATGATCTATGGCGCATTTTAGTCCCGCATTGCTCGTACTCTTGATGCTCGCCAGATTCCTGTTCCAAAATATATAATCACAAACCATTAATAAACAAGATTGCAAATCACGCATAGACTGAATATGATTTAAAAAAAAGGAAAAAGGTTGAGATAGTATAAAAGTTATCTTCAATGACTTCGTTGAAAAAGAAAGTTTCCCCATATTTATGAAAGAAAACTTTCTTATTCCCATTTTCATCTTTATTCTCATTTCATATCAAACATGCTAAGTTACGATTTGACAAATTTAGAACATAATTTATATAGTTGTCAAGTGGTTAGTAAAAAGGAGTGATCGATCAAATTTGGATTGGTATACTATGTGTATATATATAATTATAATAAAAAAGAAGTAGAAGATATTACTAACTTTCTCTCGTCGACGAAATAGTCCTTGAAGAGCTTCAACCTCCTGTCTTTCACTTCCTTACAGATCTTGAGGTAGCCTTTAAGGAAAGGTCTCAAAATGGGAATGAAATCGCCATAGTTGTACTCGAAGCTCTGAGCCAGACGGCTCCTTTCTCCGTTGAGAGATCTGAGTTTCTGGAACATAGGGTCGTCCTCGCTCTCGAACCTTCTATCGAACATGATCCTGTACATATTGTTGTACATCATCAGCTGCAACCTCCTCCTAAGCACGATCCCGTTCGTCGCCGATTCCGGGTTCTTCTTCACGTCCTCCACCACACGATCCACCTCGTGCTCCCAACCCTGCCGGTACTGCTGCACCACCTTGTTGGTGAAGAACGGCACCGTCATGATCCGCCTCATCTTCCGCCAGTGCTCGCCGTACACGGTGAACACCATGTCCTGCCCTTTGCCGGTGAATATGTCGAACACCACATTGCGCGTCCGGGAGCCGAACTCCACGCCCTGCGTGTGGAGCACCTCCTTGGCGAGCTCCGGCGAGGAGACCACGACGAGGTTGCGCTGGCCCATGCGGAGGAGGAAGATGTCGCCGAACTTCTTGGCCAAGTCGGTTAGGTTCCGGTGGTTGAGGTCGTCGCCGACTTGAAGCCAGTTTCCGAAGATGGGCACAGGGAGGGGACCCGGTGGGAGCTTGAAGCGCTTTCCTCGGAGTTTGGAGATGAAGATGGCGAGAACGATGGCGACGAAAAGAGCAAGAAGGGTCTTCTCCAATAGGAGAAAATCCATGGTGGTAAGGTAGTGAAGAACGTGTTTGGTTCAGGAATTGGGTTGGTCTGAGTGTGAAGCTTGTAAGTAGGGGGGTTTTAATAGAAGAAGTGGTGAGAAGTTAACGGCGATATGCGACTTTTGGGTGGATGACTGGATGATGCGAATGTGAGCGTCGTAGTAGGTAAGCGGGGTTGGTGGACTCCAGTCCACTCACTTGTCCATTAAACAAAAAATAAATGAACTCAACTTGTGCGTCTTTTAATTATTAAGTGCTAAATTATTTTTTTTCCCAAAAAAATTATAATCTATGCCAAAAAATTAAATGCTCTAAAATTTTGATCATCCTCTGGGGGCACTACCGGCCTTGATCCATATATGATTTAGATGGTTTTGGCTTTTGATCACATTTGAATACTTACTGTATGTTTGATACGTTGAAATGCATTACAAAAGGAAAAAAAATTAATGAAAAAAATTGAATGGAATGGATACGTTTTATATAAGCAGAAATAATTTTGCATTAGTATGTTTAATAACAGAAATATAATAGGAATGAAAAAGATACACTGGCAATTGATCAAATTATATATCCTTAATTATTTGTGGCAAGGAAAAAAAATCCTTAATGATAAAAAATTAATTATAAAAGCAAATTACTAGGTTGAGTAAATTTCATTTTATATACATGATGGTAATTTTGAGATTACACACTCCATTCCATTCATCTAGAGTGTCATTCCTTTCAAATATAAAAGAAATTGATGTTTAAAGATTTGATTTGGTTTGATTTTGGATAAAAACTAAAACAAAACAAACCAATTAGTTTAAAGAAAATGTGGATCTATTTGATTTGAGTTACTAATCAATTTGGTTCGATTTTTAGTCACTTTAATTTGATTTGATTTGATTTGATTTGAATTGATTTAGTTCAACACAAATGTGATTTTTGTTAAAAAATTTCAAAAAAATAAATTTATGCTATTTTTTTTAAATAAAGTTATTATTCATGAACTAGTAAATCTTTGAAATGAGGAAATAATTTTAAAGCCTATTCCTAAAACATATAAATTAGTCAATTAAAATGTCAAAAACATTGATTTAACTTTGATCCCTAAGATTTCTTATCTTTAACAAACAAATAATAACAAATTAACCATGTTAATATGTTCACTTTTCAAAAATATAAAATCTAAATTCATACCAACAAAATAATTCAAAATAGTGCTCATTCTTCTTGTGTATATTATAATGATTTAAGTTTTAGTACTTCATAAAAAATTATATATATATATATCATGCAAATCATACTATGAAGTATTTATATTTAGTATGTTAGACTGACTGGTTACCCAAGAGGGGGTGACTTGAGTGATACATATTTTAACCTCTTTTGAAGTACAGTTTAATTTCACCAAATGTTGCAGCAAAACAGAAATGAATAAAATATGATGAAGTAAATAGATTAAATGAGACGATGAATGCTCAGTACATCCCAAAGTTTAACTAGACATTTGTGCAGCCACTCTCCCTACATTCTTACAAAATATGCAATTCTTTTAGTGTTTTCTCACACTAAGATTCTACCCAAAAATTATAGAAAGAAGTATTATAGAATTGAAACTCTCTTTAAAAGTGGATAATACATTGAGACTCACTCTAATAAGGTAGGTTTAACTTTGAATGCTAATACAAAAGAATTTTATTCATTGTAGCAGCATTTTGGAATATAAGTGTTTAACCTTGTTACCCATAAGTTCAAATGAAGTTATATTTATAGATTTATGACTTAACTAGTCGTTAGACATAAGATTTATCCTTTAGACACAAATTCTAACTATTACTATGTAGAAATAGTCATTCAACAACCGTATTAAATGTGTTTGACATATCAATATTCTAATTTTGGGGTTAAATAAATGAATTTCATAAAGTCAATATAATTATGTGTTTAACGTTGAACTTTAAAATTCGAATTTCAATAGATAAAATTCAGATTTCAAGTTATAATAAGAATTCCAAAGTTAACTCCAGACTTTGAACATTTGAACTTTCATGTTGAAAGTACGTCTATTGGATTTAAACAGTTGCTTCAAGTTTTCATAATGCACCCGAAATTTGAATTTCAGAAACTGAAATTTGTCTGTGAGAGACTTGTTCCAACAAGGCGCAAAAGTTCTTACTTCGAAATTCGCGCTTTAAAGCTCAAAGTTTGTCTATCAGAGATTATGACTTTGAACACACTTTAACATTCACCAATAGTCGAATTTCAACTAAACTTCATGTAAATTTTGCACATTTTCACTAACTATTTATGCTCAGACAGAAATTCGAATTTCAAATTCAAAATTCGTCTATCAGATATTAAAACTCTGTAATTTCAAAATTCCACATGTAAATAACAAATTTTGCACAAAATAAGCATAAGTTGAATAGCAAAATTCACCTGTTAGCCAATATATTTCAATTTTAACACATGCTAATATCATATTTACTTAATCTAACTCATTTAAGGCATATGATAACAAGATTAAGTAAATTTAAAAAATTAAACCACCTTAAGACCTAAGTGAAAACAAAATATACTTAATAGTTATGTTTTCAAAAGTTAAGTTCTATTTTCACTTGATCATTCTAATTCTTGGTATGCTTCCTTCTACTCTTTAATTATTGGAGCATCATTTCTCTTCTTCTTCTTTGAGTGAGACATGATGTTGAATTTCTTTTCTTTATTCCAATGCTCACTTTTTCTTCTTGGACAATCCTATATTTAATGTATTACACTTACAAATCAAGTAGTTAGTCCAATTTATATATTCAACTTATATTATAAAATATAAAAATATAGTGGATATACTAGTACATAGCATGATATATGCATTATAGATATAACACTACTACAAATTTGGGAATAGTTGGCATTTTTTTTCAAATTTATTGGCGTTTTAAAAACGCCATCTAATAATGCGCTGATGAAAGTCTTTAAAATACAATGGCGTTTGAAAAACGCCAACGTTTCTTCAGTATTTAGTTGGCGTTTATTGATAAACGCCAATTAAAGTGAGACTTTAGTTTGCGTTTTTGTTAAAAACGCCAACTAAATACTGAAAAAACGTTGGCGTTTTTAAATAAAACGCTAACTAAAGTCTCACTTTAGTTGGCGCTTATCAATAAACGCCAATTTTTCTTAAGGTTTTATTTGGCATTTGGAACAAAAACGCCAACTAAAGTCTCACTTTAGTTGGCATTTATCAATAAACGCCAATGTTTTTTATGATCTTACATAGCGTTTACCATTAAACGCCAACGTTTTTTATCATTATTTTTTTTATATTTTACTGTCACGCTACACAACCTCCAGTTATTCATTATCAACCAAATCCAGTGAACCCAGAAATTGGAGTAAAACATAACAAGATGGAGTAACATATTATTATATTTATAGTACCGGCCAGTGGAAATTCCAGTGATCAATTAAGAAGCAAACTAATTAAAAAAAGAAAACCATGAATAAATTTCAGTTATTGACAACAGAATGTGCAGGAAGAAGCCAAGAATACAAGCAAAGGTGTTAGTATCTTTAGGATTAAATGTCACTTGCATCACATAATGAGAGTGCCCCTCAAATATCTGAGTACAAACCCAGCCTTTCTCCTAATCCCAAAGCTTTTTAAGCATATATCAGCAGATGGTGACAGCACGTAAGGAAGGGTAGGATGAACTGCCACACACCTAATGTAATCTGTATGTGCCTCAAAAACTTTAACTTTATCCATTGTGTTGTAATTATATACACGAATGAACATATCATCTGCTCCAGCAACCACCCACTGTTTGCGTGCAACAAATTTGGCCGACCTAACTGCAAAATCATGCATGCTGTACTTGAGCTCCATTGTGGTATTTTGAGTTATAATAATAGTGAGAAAAGATACACTTTCAAACAATTTTGGCAGTACAGGTAAAAATTTGTTTGCTAAAGAAAAAACAAGGATCATGTACCTGGTAACTCAGTAACCTCAAAAGACTTGGCCAAGGAAATGGTGAAAACAAACATGGGGTATCCAGAGCCATAGTTATGAATTTCACAATTCTAATCTGTCAGTTTGAATAGAAGAATGCAAAAGGCACACAAGAAAATTTATTCCACTGCAATATATCCACCATAATTATTACAACCCTCCATTGGCTAAAATGCACTAACAAGTTATAACAATACACAGGATCTCAATTAAAAAATTTTCAGGTACCTGAGATTGGGAGTTCCAAATATAGACAGTTCCTGAGTATAAACTTGCCAGAATCCTGTGGTAGCCATGGCAAAATCACACATTTCAGCAAAATAGCCAACGATAAACTATTTACCAATCCTATGTCATCAGTAACCCTGTTGACAAATTCCATGACTAATATTGATATAATTCTCACAGATGCCACACAGTAGAAATAATCAAATTAAGAAAGCAACTATAGAATTTTAAATTGCAGCATGGTTAAATTTACCTCTCTATTCATAGGCACTTATCAAGGACGAAGTTACACCACTCTTCGATGAGTTCCTCTATTTGCGTATCAGAGTACTCGGAATAAGAGGTGTCAGGGAAGTACTGTAAATTAAAAAATTATAAATAAGCGAAAATGGCAAAATTTTATAAGCCTTAATGTAAATATAAAATTACATATCGTGTCTGGGATTATGCTATGACCATGTGTGATGATATCCTTCATGAATAACATCACATAGTATCCACAGTCATTATCATTTGGTTGTTTTGGACACTAAAGAGGAAACTTATATTAATTATACAATACAGAAATATTAATCTCAACAATTGTTGATTAAATATAAATTTATACATACTCGTATCTTCTGCCACTTATATAACGAGGAAGCTAAGGGTTTTACCATTTTGCCCTTATGATTATCTCTACAACCCCGGCCCGCTCGAAATATTGACACAGCACTGTTTAACCATAAAATATAAAAAATGTTAGACTGAGCAAAACCTAGCTAATTGGAATTATTCCATATAAGTATGAATCATTAAAAACATGAAAAATAAATCTAGGTTCCTTACTTATTAATTATCCCCATCATTTGTTCGCGAAGTTCCGGATCATAATTCAAAGGATCCAAAAAATAGATAGTTGGCTCCAATGGATTGATTGCAATTAACATCCAGTGTCCACTATGAAAAAATAACCAGTGTCATTAGGAAATTATAATTCAGCAGATGAAGTCAAATACATTAAATCCTGAGAATTTACTTACACATTATGATACGGAACCAAGAATAAGACATCTTTGTCAGCCCTTGCAGTGAATGCATCCGCAATTAACTGCTGCTGTTCAGTAATCTTACTGTCCGGCAATTTTGAAGCATAAGCAGCAACCTCTTCAGGATGGATGAATATAAATTTGTTTGTAAGATTGCAAGGCTCCAAAAATGTCTCGTAGAGGCATCTAAAGTTTAGAAAGAAAATAAAACGCAACATAGGTTAATATGAAGGCCTAAATTGAAAAAAATTAAAACAAATAGATTAATATCAAGTACCTTATGTACAAGTTAACATTCGCAACCCCAATCCACTTCCGATGGATGATGTAATCAACAATTTCAGTGTTGATACTTTCAAATACCACCTTATTATAAATGTTCTTGGCAAATTTCACACGTTTTTCGACTTTGCCCTTAAGTGAATGTGGTAGAAACTTGACAATCATCCTTCGAAAGGTGTCTGGAACTGGATGCCTGGGCGGCTGCATGAGTGGTGGAGCTACTGATTCCTTCGAATGTCCTGACTCTCCGACCTTACTCTTCCCCTTCAACTAAGCAACAAAGTGGGAAATTTTGAGATTAACCACCTTAATATACACATAACAATAGTATATGTCTATAGGTCCTCTAATATGAACCTTTGAATGTAGTGGCTCATTCAAGACATCTAGTATCAAGTTAGTATACTGTCAAGTAACATACCTTTACTAATGGAGCAGCAGTGATGAGGTGTGCGGGCCATGCTACGAAGCTGCCCAATGCCATTCCTATTGTTTCCATATCCACCGCAGGAACAGGCAACCTGGTACCCTCCTCCCTAACTACCTCAATTGACACTTTTAGATGATTTGTAGGTACGAGTGCATTGTGAAGCATCTCTTCAGGGCTATTATGCACATGCCCCTCCGCAACCACACGTCGATTAGGTGTTTCTAACCATAGCTGGCAATATGATTGACCCTGTTCCAATCAATGCATTAGAAATCAACCATTTATTAGGGGTAAAAAAAAAGTTATCTTTTAACTTGTTCATGATAGCAATTACCTGAGGGAGATCGTGAGGGGTAACAGTGCAACTATCTTTGGCACTAGCCGACACTGGTGGTGTCCCTTGCGTTCCCTGTAGTTGAAGCACCATGTTCGTCAATTCAGCTAATCGGAGCTGCATCTGAGATTGAGTCTGATGTTGTTCCTGAACAATAGCCTCCAATCGGGCAACCTTTGCAGCATCTGATGATGATCGAGGCCCAAAAAAGGCTTTGTGTGTCACACCAAACCCTGTACCCCTAACACGACCAGGATACTCAGGGACCCCCAGTGCCTTACCAAGTATGTCCTGCCCAACGCTCTCCTGCTCACTAGCTTGAGGCATTGAATTAGAGAGTTCATTCTGTGGAAGAAAGAGAAACAAAATATAAATTTTGCAACTAAATATTAAGTATTTGAAAATATATATGTAAATAAAATATATAATACAATAATACTAACTATTGACTCGGCAACTTTCCGAACGTTGTCATTGTCAATTATCCCATCTTTGTTCTTGCGAGATTCTATCCATAGCTCATGGCGTTCGATTTCCCTCCCTTCTGACCCCTCCTTTGATTGCTATATTTGATCACAAATAAGCAAATGTGTCAGTATTTGAACATAAGTGTCATTCATAGAACAATCAACTATCAAACCACGTACCATCTTAACCTCTATACCAATGTATCCTTGACGACCCCCTCTATATGGGTATTGCTGCTTCTTGGCTCTGTCACTATTGGCTTGGCTTAATTTCTGAAAAGTTATGCAGAATATTAGTTTGAGTGTAACAAAAACTAAGATAAAGTACATATGATTAGGTTTATGTCCACCAAAAAAGTCGCAATAAGAATATTCAATGAAATGACATACTATGTTAATTATGCACACAACAAAGCAGACTTTTATTCAATGACTAAATATATGTACTATAATTAATTTAAGACCAACAATGACAGAAATGGTTTACCTGAAAAGATTCTTCACGACGCCTAGCAACAAAAGCATTCCAGTGTTCCGGTGTAATGTACAACTCAAACAACCGAGGCGGATGAACAGCAAAGTTGCCAGCTGCATCTCTCAAGAAGAATCTAGTGAGAATGGATCGAAAATTTCGGAGTGCGACACCAGCCTTCATATATATGTGTCTCCTGTGACTATTATTGATGTCAAAAGCAGACTGCAACATGCATTACCGAAAAGAATTATTATCTGTATATATGTGCACACATTAAAATCAAATGACATACTATATTATTACCTCTATATCTTCGAAAATACTATTCTTCACAGGATCAGGGACTTTCCTCCAATCCCTGTGAGGATGGGAGATTGGAACTTTCAACTTCGCAGCGACCCCAATATAACTGCTCAATTTTTGTCCACCCTTTTGTATTGGATTGCCTTTGCGATTCCATTCGACATGAATCTTTTGGCCAGTGTGTCGGGCGTGTATCACCTCTTTCAACACAGTCAAGCCACGCCGGTGCTGTTTGATATATTTCTGTAGCTCTTCTTGACCATCATCAGCACCACGATCATGATCATGAGCAGAAGGGGATGCCATTTACCTACAATAAAATTCCAACAAACATGTAAGATATCAAAGAAGGAAAAAAAAATTAAAGCAAATACAACACATAAAAAAAACTAATAAAACCGTAAGGCAAACAATAAAACCGTAAGGCAAACAATAAAACCGTAAAGCAAATTATACATGTCGAAGGAAATAAAATTCAAACTAAGGCAAACAATAAAAAATATTCGATAATTCAAACCTTTTCCTCTTTCTTTTCAGATGTTCACTAATCCGTCCCCTCTTCCAAATCCAAGTACCTTCTAGATGGTCATCTCTCACATAAAGGGTATCATCTCCACCAAGATCAGTATCAAGTGATGTCCCATGGAAAGGATCATCCTCAATGCACGCACCTTGATAGTCTTGACCATCATCTAAGGTGTCAATTATTTTGTTCGTTAGCATAACAATTGACCACTTCTTATTAGCAGGATCAGTGACAAAAAACACTTGTTGGGCTTGGGATGCTAAAATAAAAGGTTCATCTTTATACCCCACCCTATTAACATCCACTTGAATGAACCCTGAATCATCAACTCGGAGGCCGTTGTTGTTGTCAACCCATTTACAACTGAAGACAGGTACCCGGAATGAGATGTAGTCCAATTCCCATATGTGCTCAATTACCCCAAAGTATGACATGGGTGCAAAAATGGGGTTTTTGTCTTTAACACTAGATATATGCATTGATTGAGCTATAAGGGTTATCCCACTATTTTGCATTATACTCTTATCATCTTGCTCTTTTGTATAGAACGTGTACCCATTAATAAGATAACCAGTGTAAGATCGTACATACATGCTTGGACCCATAGCTAACTGTTTCAACCTGACCGAAACTGAACTAGAAGTCCTCTCCAACTCTGTGAGGATGTGATCACGCAACCAATGTATAAAAAGTCGATTATGTTCTTTTGATATCCAACTCTCATTCTTATTAGGGTTCAAGGTTCTAATTCTCTCCTTGTGCATTTCCACATATTCATCAACCTCATCCGAGTTGTGCAAGACATACAGGTGAGCTTGCTCCCACTGTATCCTAGAGATACTAACTATTTCACTTCCCCGAATCCCTTCACCACTTGTTCTACCCAAGTGACGAGACCTTGGAAGCCCAATGTTATCAACACTCAATAAGTATTCAGTACAAAATTCAACAGCTTCTTCAGCTATGTACCTTTCAACAATACATCCCTCTGGTCTACTTCGATTTTTCACATACCCTTTCAATATCTTCATGTAACGCTCAATCGGGTACATCCATCTCATATACGCTGGGCCACACATTTGTGTTTCCCTAACTAGGTGTACTGTTAGGTGAACCATCATGTCAAAGAATGAAGGCGGGAAATACATCTCAAGCTCACACAAAGTGACAACAATTTGTCTTTGCAATGTGGGCAACTTCCTAGGGTCAATGACTTTGCTGCCAATAGCCTTGAAAAAGAAACATAGTTTCGTGATTGTCCCTCGCACCTTTCTCGGCAATATGGATCGTATACCCACCGACATCATATGCTCCATCAAAACATGACAATCATGAGACTTTAGACCCTTCAACTTCAAGTCTTTCATAGATACAAGGTTCTTGATATTTGATGAGTACCCCTCCGGAACTTTAACTCCATCAAGGAATTCACAAAGAGATACTTTTTCTTTTCTAGATAAAGTATAAGCAGTTGGTGGAAGATAAGTACGCCGTTTGTCCTTGATCGGTGCCAATTCTCCTCTAATTCCCATAGCAACCAAATCCAGTCTCGCCTTCTTACCATCTTTGGTCTTTCCCTTCACATTGAGTAACGTACCAATAATGCTATCACATACATTTTTTTCTATGTGCATCACATCAAGGAAGTGCCTCACATACAAGGACTTCCAATATGGCAAATCAAAGAAAATTGACCTTTTCTTCCACCCACTTGTCCTAAGGTGTTTGGCAAAAGGTTTCCCAAAGTTGTTAGTCAAATGTTGTACCTTTCGAAACAGGTCCTCACCGCTTAACAGAATAGGTTCTCTTCCGTCTTCTACATTCCCATCAAATGCTTTTCTCCACCCTCTATAACGATGCCCCTGATGCAAAAATCTCCGATGCCCGAGAAAGACAAATTTCCCACCATGCTCCAACCGAATCGATTGTGTGCCTTCTTCACATATAGGGCAACTAAATTCTCCTTTGATACTATATCCAGACAAATTCCCATACGCTGGAAAATCATTAATTGTACCAAACAGCATAGCTCTCAAATTGAATGCTTGCTTCCTATACCCATCATACACCTCTACACCACTCTCCCATAATAGCTTCAAGTCATCAATTAGTGGAGCCAAGTATACATCTATATCATTTCCGGGTTGTTTAGGTCCAGAAATTAACAAAGACAACATCATGAATTTTCGCTTCATGCATAGCCACGGAGGCAAGTTATAAATCACCAAAATCACGGGCCATGTACTGTGTGTACTACTTTGCATACCATGCGGGTTCATTCCATCAGTAGATAATGCAAAACGTAGATTTCTAGCTTCTGCCCCGAAATCTTCATAGTCACGATCAATTAATTTCCATTGTGGAGAATCTGCAGGATGTCTAAGCTTCCCATCTTTAATTCTATCATCTGCATGCCATGTCAAGAGCTTCGCATTCTCCACACTGTTGTACATGCGTCTAAATCTAGGTATGATGGGAAAATACCAAACTACCTTCACTGGACTCGATTCTTTCTTCTTATAACGTTGGGCATTGCATTTAGGACACTTGTCTAATGATGCAAATTCCTTCCGAAATAAGATGCAATCATTAGGACAAGCATGTATCCTCTCATAGCTCATCCCTATAGAGATTAACATTCGTTTAGCCTCATATGTTCGGCTAGGAAGCTCATTATCCTCTGGCAGCATATCCTTCAAAAGTGCAAGCAATTCTGTGAAGCTCTTATCACTCCATCCATTGCCTGCTTTCAAGTTGTATAGCTTCAACACAGCTGACAATATCGTGAACTTAATGCATCCAGAGTACAATGGATTTTCTGCATCCCTCTTCAACCTATCAAACATCCCCGGACAATCCTTAAGTTCATCCTCAATCACATTGGTCATCTCTTCAAGACGATCGGCCTCAAGTGTGCTTGTGTCGAAATCATTCGATCTACAGCTCCCACTATACGTATTACTGCTATAATCATTATTCGTCTCACCATGCCTTGTCCATCGTATGTAACTTCGATCAATTCCATTACAAATTAAATGTGATTCTAAGTCAGTTGCACTAACTAGCCTCCCATAGCAACACTTCAAGCAAGGGCATATAATTTTTTCGGGGTTATCAGCATGCTCAACTGCAAACCTAACAAACTCTTTCACTCCATCCCAATATTCCTGAGTCAAACGATTCGCAGACATCCATTTCCGATCCATACTTTTATTAAGTTGTGTAACCTTTTATAACTTCTGTATAAATTTTGGCAGTGATCTTCCCAAGTTGAGCCTCCCAATAATTCTACAATACAACACCAACTTACAGGCCACGTTATTTCATATGGATTAAATACCATAACCCCATGATTAATACATTAATATTCTTGCTACATAAAAAAAACTAGATTCATTAATTGTACTACAATTATTTGTTTTTCCTAACTTTACTTTCTGATTTATTAAAGCATATGTTACTTTTCAAGTCCTTAACTAGCAAAAATATTCAACAACATAGACAAAAAAAGAGTTCCAATTATATGTTGCCAACCATCCAAATCAACTATCCATAGCTTTTCATTTACTAAATTATAACTTTGAAAGACAAACCGGCAGCATAACAACTAAAGAACCATAGCATTAACCACTTAGCAAAAATCACCTGACGTAGCTAACTAATACAAAACTTTTACATAAACATAATCAGGAAGCATACCTCAGACAAAGTAGATATCTGATGGGCTAGCACTACAAATTCTGTCAATATGAAACAAGGGCACCAATGACACCTTCATACAAGTGAAGCAACAAGCAGTTAAATGAAGGTCAACCACAAAGTAGTTTGGTGGTGCGTCCACATATGCATGTATGAGTAAGGAAAGATATATATATATATATATAGTAAAATAACACTATTATTATAGAAAAAAATTAAAATAAAAACTATAAATCTAAAACATGTAAATTAAAATTAAACGGTCCAAATTCACCCAGAATGATGAGTATTGGGTACTCATACATAATCAAATTACCACTCATGGAGATGATCTCGGTGGTTCAATTTCTTTTAGCCCAATTAGGAACAGTTTGATACAGAATAGACATAATGGTCAACAAACAAAATCAAGATATATGGATTGTATTAAAAAAAAAAGCAAGATAATATGGTGGTTGATTGTATAGTATATTTGGGGATCCAGGTTTCGACATTTCTTCAATGAACTAATGAAGTCTTTGCCATCAAGCATTGAAAAGGAAAACAAATTACAATATGGGCAATGACTCATATATGAATTTGACAGAAACAGCCACGAATATGAGAGCGTCAGTGGGACAATATGGGGTTACCTCAAAGCTGGCCGCCGTTCGCTGTTGGGTCTGGGAGGGATTTTGAGTTCCTCTGAGAGAATGGAACTGGGCCTCTTTCACTCCATTCACCGTGACCGTTGACAGGGAGAGACGCTACGAGATCAAGCGATTTCAGGTTGAAGGGGATTTCGGAGGAACAATGCCGTGGTGGAAGAGGAAAGAGTGTAAACTTTCGACGCGTGGTGGCCGAAGAGCTGTGCCAGAACAGAGCTATGGCAGAGGAACAGCTTCAGAGCATGGTGGGAATGAAGACGGCACAATTCTGAGAAAATGCGATATAGGGTTCTGAGAAGAGATTTAAAACAACATAGTTAGCGTTTAACAATTAAACGTTAACTAAATATAATATACATGGTGTTTATTATGTAAACGCCATCTAATATTCATAACTTAGATGTCGTTTATCACATAAACGCCATTTGAAATTTAAACTTAGATGGCGTTTCAATATTAAACGCCAACTAAAAGTTTAAAAATAAATTAAAAAAAAAATTCGGTGGACCTTAGTTGGCGTTTATTTCATAAACGCCATCTAATAATTTATATTATTTTATTAATTTAGATGACGTTTTTCTTATAAACGCCATATAAAGTCTGAAATTAGTTAGCGTTTATCATAAAACGCCAACTTTAGTGTTACATTATGACTGTAGATGGCGTTTATTTTTAAACGCCATCTAAAGTTCCAAAAATATATGGCGTTTATTTTTTACACGCCATCTAAAACTGGACTTTAGTTGGCGTTTATTTTGTAAACGCGAACTAATACGCTTGGTTTGATTTTTATTGGCGTTTTTCTAAATAAACGCCAACTATTCAGCGCCAATAAATCCTGAATCTGGCGTAGTGTAATTAATCACATGCTAATACATATTTTACTTCTTTTAAGAATAAAATATATGTTAGAGAAATATTCTGCATTTGTTTCTTATTATTTTACATTTGTCATCATTAAAACTTATATTATATTAAACCTAACATACTGTATTAAAACTATAAGTTTTATTAGATACACAATATTATTCATTATATACATAGAATCACAAATTCATTCATGCTATTAATTAAATAAAAATTTCAATAATATTGATTCTTTAAAGTGAAAAATATTGATTTAAAATTTGCAAGAAAAATAGATAAAACTTATGCATTCTAAATTTCATGTTAAATAATATAGGATAGACAAGGGAGAGCTGGTCAATTTGGATTTGGAATTCATTAAAATAAATTTATGTGAGCTAAATATTAAAAATATGAAGAGAATAATTTTGAGTGATTTAGTTCAATTTTGAATGAAGGAAATTGAAATTAAACTAAATTGATCGGTTTTGATAGATTAAAAATCAAACCAAACTTTATTTATAATGGGTTTTATTTTTTTGTTTTTATTGTCCAATTCAATTGGTTTTGTTAGGTTTTAAATAGTGTTAGTATTACTTATTTCAATAGGTCCACTCCCTATCCCAAGGAAGCATCATGAAGTAACAACAGGTGAATGCCTAGAGCGTGCATCGATCTTCTAGTCATAAAAGAAAGAGTGTGCATCAATCGCAAGTTAGTTGACAGATTCATTAGCCTCGCCAGAAACATGCTTCAATGGGAATGGAATGGGGGAAGCAGTCAAATTCATGCACAGCCTACGAAGTTTTTGGACCGCCGTACTTCTTTTTCATCAACCTTTCTGTGGACATGTTTTTTTTTTTTTTTTATATATTGCATGAAAAATTTAAATAATAAATAGCATTATTTATAATTTATAATTATACATCATTTATAATATATTATATATTCTCTCCCAACAACATCAATTCACATCCTTGGACGGATTAATTTTTTATTATTGGTTAAAAAATATCCTTGATGCTAAAAAAGTTATATATTTTATATTTTTAAAATTATATATATTAATATAGATGTTAATATTATTTTTAATATTTTTTATTATAAAAATTTATAACGTCTAAATCTCATGATCAGATGTTGACCTATGCAAATTAAAAAAAAATGTGAAAAGAATGCGAGTCCACATGTCCACACCACAAAAAGCCTGTCACAAATTCTTGAGTAAAATGGGCTAGAGTCTGATAACTCGTAAAAAATTATTTAATTTTCATTCAGTGAGATTTTCATGAATCAAGGTATAATAATAGATCAATAAAAAAAGGTATCTAATAATAGGTTTAGATAATTAATTAAATTATTTATGACCAATACAATTAACAACAAAATGAATAAGTTTCTTTTTCTGTATAAAAAATGAAGTGTCTTTGTCGCTTCGCCTATTGGTCATTGTAATATTTTGGTTTTATTAATAAAATTGGTTTGCTCAGTTAAAAAAAAAAGTTTCACTGAAAAATGAGGGCTACCATATGTTTGCTTCATTAATTAGGTTAATGCGGTTAACCATTTAAAAATGAATTTTATTTTTATGATTTTTTTTTAATGTAGGCTTGGGTGTAATGATTTGCTCCTCATACCAAATTCGGACCCCCACCTACTTTCTCCTTTTAGGCAATGCACATATCACTTACAAAATAAAAGCATGTTCAAAATAAACCTTACTAAATATTAATCTAATTAACAATATAATGATCAGATACTAAATAACAACTAATTAACCATAAATAAATGCGAATAGATTTTGTATGTGTCTCAAAGTTTTTATGTATTGAAATTTAATTTGATGTTTAGGCTTTGTTGAGGGTAAATACTTAATTAATTGATAGAAGCACATAAACATTATTCTACAGCACGTAACCTGAAGTGTCCCAAAATAATACTTAATTTGTTCACAAAAAATCAAATTAAGTTGAATTTCAAACCTTAATTTGGCTCCTTTTATGAAAAAATACATATATATATATATATATGCAGTGAGCTTAATTTGACCTGGACCACAAAAAAAATTAGGAAATTGTCAAACTTGAAGAGTTTTGCAGTCCCGTGACGAATTCTAAATTGGAAGGCTCACCTACTACCAACCTCAGGAATCAGACCAGAGAAGGATGGCCCACAACACCATTCCCACTAATACTTGTATTTAATAAAATAATATGAAATTAATATTGTATATGAAATTTATTTATCTTCTTTACAATTATTATTTTTTATCATCCTCGTATTATTATTTAATCACAAAGTGAATATACAAGATTATTTGGGTCTTGTATACTATATGCATCTCAACTCACTCATCCTAATTTAATTTGGATGGTTTAAAAATTATTATTTTATAAAGAGAAAATTAATCTATTAGTTCCTATATTTTAAACTCATTTTTAAGTAAGTCTCTATATTTTAAAAATTTATAATAAAAAAAACTATTTGTACTTTTCACTGGTAACAAAGTCATTCCTTTATATTTTTATCTATCTGCAATCTAATCCTTGAATTGATGATGTGGCAAACAGTGTTAATAAACAGTTGACGTGGCAAGCTAAATGATGATGCAAACAAATTAGATGCTGATGTAGACCCTGACATGTATAACAAGTGGGCAAGCGACTCGGTGAGGGCAATGTGGATCATTGCCGAATCAGAAGTCATTTTTGACAGCATCTACATGGGCCAGATTTGCGTTGGGGCCCACACTAATAGAATTCAATTCTTTATATCTAGATAATACCTAACTCTTTGAGTAATTGATGGAAAGTGGTTGGTTTAGGGGGTAAATCTTTATGAAAAGCAACCCACTTTTTTTTTTTTGGGATAGTGTGTTTTAGACCATGATCAAAATCATAATCATGGTTGGGCTTGATTTTTCAGCAAGAGGGTTTTTGTTTGAGGTATGGAGTTGGGTTTGGATCTTGACACAGGTTCTGTTCAGGCCCAATCCAACTATCCCAATTACCGCATCCGCAGTCTGGATCACACTCTTCAAGGGCTGCATCCCATATGAAGTGACCATGAACCTTAGAGACAAAACAGGGTTTTGCTTTGGTGTCAATAGAGTAGACTAGAATTTTTCTTTATGCTTGTAGATGGGCTGAATGGACAGAATCTGGCCTTGAAAAGATTTTGGGCCTTGGCCTGGCCTTTTGAAAGTTGACTTGACTGTGCCATCTTCAAGTCTTTCCAGGACAAGGGAGTCTACTATATGAACATCCTTCCGAGAAGAGTGAAACTCTTTCTCATAATTATTGATCCATTCAAGTGGCATAATCTGAGCGAACTCCTCCTTAGGAATTCTTCTGGGAATCTATATGACAGACATATCCGACTGATTGGATACCATGTATAATACATCAGTAGTGGAATTTGGGAACTCCAAGTTGATGGCATGGTCTTGAAGGCGATAGATCATTTGATGATGTAAAGTGACCATAATAGCACGAGGATCCTGGTCAGCACCATGGATTTGTATCTGCACCTTCAATCTGTACGGAAGAGTTTCATCATCCAGTTTTATATTAAAATCAGGGGCTATGGTCATCACCATGCTCCCGTTGCTGCAAGTTGTGAGTAACGCACCAATCATTGCATTTCCGTACGAAGTGTAAGTGGAATCCAGTATGGTTATCCTGGCTGTAGCAGGAATACCTTTCCTTCCATGTAGGGTTAGAATTAATCTAATGGCCCCAACATGTAAATGAGTGTACCCTTGTTGCATCCAAGAATTGATCAATGGCTGAGGAATTTCAAAAGTAACATATTGTTTTGCGGTTGTGGCTTTCAATCCGCACTGTTCAAGTTTAGAACTTTGAACATACTCTTTGACTTGAGGTCTAGGAGTATGAATGATGCTGGAAATTCTTTGTCTGAAAGATCTAGCATATGCTCGATCTTGAGAAAAGATAGCATAGGAGCTAAGAAGTGAAAGTTCTTTATTGTCGATTTTGACATTATCAGGAATATGGGTGATCTCAACAAGATTATCAATCTTGTTGGTTAAGGACTTTTTTACAGAAGGGGGAAGTCTTTCTAAGGAAAAGGCAAAAGAAAGTCGAATTGGTTCAAGAGAAGAAGAAGTTTATGGGATTTCAGTCATGGTTGAGAATTCTCTACCTTAATATCTTTACTGCATGTGATAGTAAGCTGACAAGAGCATTAGTCTCTGAAAAGATATTAAATCACATATTTTTGAATAGTCATAATCATTTCATTTTCTTTTAAATTAGAGTAGTACTTTTTTTTAAGAAAAATAACAGAAAGTTAATCTCAATTTAAATGGTTTAAATTTTAGTCAAAGGGTCAACTATTCTAATTCAAATTGGCCTGATACGTTTAGTATTTTTTATTTTATATTTTTTATTGACATTGATAATATTTAAGGCTATATTGCTACAACATCATTGTAAAATTTTTCCCTTTCTTATTTATCTTTTTAAAAAGGGCGCTTTTTTAATTTTTTCTTTGGGTGTACAGGGTGCTTGATATTCTCCTAAATTATGTTAGATTTTTTTTTCTTTTTAAGAATATCTTTATTGTGTTCTTATTATCTTATATTTATCATACATATTGATATTGATATATAGATGTATTAATCATTGTCATGACACATACGAAATCATCAACAGTCACAATGAGATGATTCTTCCAGCAACAACAGTACTAAATGATGCAGTTTCTATTTCAGAATATAAAGTAAGCGCACGAGAATCAATACAAGATGAATAAAAGGGAATTATAGTAAATTAAATTAAAAAATGAAAAATACATAAAAGGATTATTGGAAGAAAAATATAAAAATATGCAATTTTGAGCCCATTTAATTATATTAAGGCAGATTTGTGCAGTGGATTATGTCTGAATTACAAGGCTTTGAAAATTAAAAAACAGGGGCTGCAAGTAAAGGAACAACTTGGAGTATAAGTAAGAAAGAAACTTTAACCGCAAGTAAGGAAGCAATTTGAAGTGTGAGTCACAAAGATACAGAAGATTACAGTCAAAGATTTAGGAAATTAATGGATTGAAGCTTGGAGTTGGTGCTGGAGGTTGTGGATTGAAGCTTGCACATCTTTATTGAACTTTCTCCACTTTTTCTTCTCCTCCTCCTTTATTGTACTCGGATTCCATGAGCTATATTGAATATTATTGTGTTTTGTTGTTAGCCATGTGTGGTTAGTTTTTTTCTTCCTTCTAAGATTGGTTTAGACTTGCTTATGGATTAGTTTTTGCTACATTTTTCACTTTCATTGCAATTAATATATATATATATATATGTACGTTTACTCCTTGTGCTTTCTTTGCATCTTCTATGATTTGGCCAACTGTGGATGATTGTTTGGATGTTCTAGTGTACTTTGAGATAAGAAATCGACGATAGACCATGCAACAAATAGCTTGGGATTGCATGAAATAAAGCAATTTGTTAACTTGAATAGAAACATACCAGTCTCATATAGTCACAAAGGTTTTAAGCATAATTAGACCATAGGAGAATCACTTTAAAGAATTAAGACGTTGTTTGGTTTAACGGAGGAAATTTTTCTTCTTTCCAAATCCCTCTAACCAAATAGAGGATAAGCATAATATAGTGATTCAAAAGACACTTTTTGGGTAAAATTAAATTTTGACTGACACACAAATGATATTAATTACATGAAAAAGTGGGGAGTGGGCAATTGTTAGGAAACAAGTAGGAGATACTAATCCTGGGCTCTCTCTATGTGCAATACTCAATTTGCTTTTTTGTTTGCTATTTTGATATCTATTCTCAAAATTATCACTTTGATTTTTTACTTTGGTAGGTTCAAATTTAGTAAATTTGTAAGTCTATTGATTAGAATAGACTCAAATTTCTCGTGGAAATGACACCCCTGTTTTATACTATACTACTGTGTGACCCGTGCATTGGCGTTACTTGCAATTTGAGAACATTGCCAATTTATATTAATCTTTTGATCGAGTTTTTGACACTGCTCAACTCGTTTATGAGATGGGATAACACAATCTTATAATATCTTCAAAATAGATGAAGACGAGTAGTAATTTATAGAACGTATTCTGATAGTGAACATTTTTATTAGACAAGCGAAGAGTTCACTCTAATGACACCAACTCATCTACGTAACATCCCAAAGCATCACAAGGACATTCATTCACACATACGTATAGATATGTGTATGTGTGTGCACAAGCACGAACATGCTAGGAGGCCAAAACTGAAACTCGCTTGCGCCCTACGTAATCCTGGCGAAGCCTGTTATAATCATTTCTGTAGTGTTCAAGCGAGAGGCAAAGCTGCCTAATGGCCTCACGTTTCTCTTCTGCTCCTTCTAATATCTCACTTCTTTGCCTTTTAACTTCTTCCTCCAATTGCTTACTTCTTAGTTTGAGCTCTTCCACTTGCTTCTGTGCCTCTTCCATCCCAGCAATCAGCTTCACATGTTCCACGTGTAACTGGTTCAGATGCCGCCCCAGTTGTTCAATCCGATCTTCTCTTCTGTTTATCTCTGCCTTGAGCCCACCCACTTCTACATTGAGATAATCTCTTTCTGATTTTATGGCATTCAAAGTTACGGTAAGATTTTTTCTGTTCTTCTCTCCTTCTTTGATTTCACCCTTGAGTGCCTCTATCTCTGTTTTCTCGGAGTTTATCTTTTTCTTCTCTGCATCGGCTACGGCGGCTTTTAAATCCATGATCTCATGATCTTGATCTGAGAGACTAAGTCTTGTGCTTTCAAGTCTTTCTTGGAGTTCACTGTTCTCTCTTTTCTCTGTATTGAATTTGATTTTCCAATCACAAATGTCCTTGGAGGCAGACTCAAGCTGGTTCTGCAATTGCTGAACCTTATCAGATGATTTTCTTGCCTCAAATTCCAATGAAGCAATGTGTTTTTCAGAAGTTTCAAGTTTTTCCTTGGTGATTCTCAGCTCTTCCTCCAGTGACTTAATCTTACTACCACGTTCAAAATCTTGCTCAGTAGATGAAAATTCTACAACAGCCTGCAAATTTACAGACTCCAAGGATCTCAATCTGTCAAGTTCAATCTTCAGAAATGAAATTTCTTCTTCTGAAAGCCTTAACTTTTCATTAAGGGTCTTCATTTCTTGTTCGTATCCATTAATTGAGGAAATTCTTTCTGCATTCTCCTCCTGCAGCCAGAGTTTTTCTTTTAACTCACGAACCTCAATCTCCAATTCCATTATTTTCCTACTCTGCCCCTGGAAACCTGAGTCACTGTTAATGGAAGAATCATCAGATTCCTCCTCCTCAGAATCTGATGACGTTGAAGATTCTCCATGTCCAGCGTCAGAAACATTCCCACCAGAACCGAGGAAGAAATTGAATCCAGCAGCTCGATTCCCGGATTTACGATGGCCTCCTGGCCTTCCAGGAGAAGGCATAGCAGAGGATTGCCCAGAAACAGAACCAACATCTGATATACCTGATCCTTGGGATTGGAGATCAGAGGGGATGTTCTTCCTCAACTCAATTGTGACATGATCGTAACGTTCAGCCAGTGAACGGTACATTCGATAGAAATCCTCGACAAGAGAAATCAATTCTGGCCTCTTCTGGTAATACATCTCAGCCTTCTTGGCAAATGAATCTGCATCCTCTTCAATTAGCTTCAACATTCTCTTCACTCTCTTGTCCATATCTGAGGTGAAAGATCGTTTTGTCACTTTCTTGAAAGGCATTGTGATCAGGATGGATATTGAGATTTGATGGAACAGTGGAAGAATTATTTAATAAAATATATGTTTGTTTCCTCTGAGGAATTCTGTATCCAGTAAAATAAGGAGAGGAGATAACCAAGATGCTAAAACTAACCAACGTTAATATGTACACCGGTTTTAACTTTTCCTTGTTTAGATTTTGGGGAACAAAGATCCTAAAAAACTTGATGGTTTAAAAGCCCACAATAACCCAGCACAAGAGCAACAAATTCCGTTAGACCAATATAAGGAAGAAGCCCCTCAAGTCTTAACAATATAAACGAAATTTTAACATATATTCATCAACAATTACTAGTAAGGCTGGCAAATTAACCCATACCCAATTAACCATCCTAACCCAAAACTACCTTGGAACTTCCTCAGACCCAAAAGTTTTCAACCCAGGGACAACAATTTAACTGTTAAATTGTAGGGGGGCTTTCAAGGAATGTACAATGCTTAAAATAGCTATACCAATATTGAAATATAAAAATGCACCAAGGAAAAGTCTGTGCACATCTTATCTAAATTGTTCAGATCTAATTTGAACGTCCAAATACCTTTTTATTCAATTTTAATATATTTTTTATCTTAAATAAAATATAATGCAAAATAATATCAGTGTTTAACTATTAACTTATAAAAAACAATAATTTAACTTAAAAATATAAATAATAAAATCTATATCATTCAAATCTCATTTAGATGATCTAAATGACCAACCAAAACAGAGTCTCTCACTTTTTCTCTCGACAAAATCTCAAACCTTGGGTATCCCTGTAATTCACTAAATGCTTCACTAACCCACCCCCTTTCTTTTCCCCAACACCCCAACAACAATAAGAAATCACTTCAATAAATTATAAATTTGTACAATTTATAAGCGAAAAATGATAACCGCACACCTCTTTACCCTTACAATACTTAATTCCAGGTTTGCCCCTGAATAATAAAAATTAGAAACTAGCAAAAATCACGAAAAAAAATGTATACTATTAACCTTGATTACTAGTTGACATAATGAAGACTAATTTGGATAGATTCAATCAGAAAACCAAGGCTTTTGCTCTCTAAGCACTCACCCACCAAAACTATATTTGACCTGTCCTAAGATTTGTACTTAAACATGACCTGAAAGCAGAAGCTGCATTTGATACTTTGCTTTGCTTTTCGTTTATTTGATTCATAATCACAAATGAGAAAAAAAGAATATAAACAAATATTATTATGATTACTCTCTTCCATAGTTGCTCACCTTCAAGATTTTCTGCAAGCCACTTAGAATTCTTTGGACTTATGTGACTGTCCCACCACCAGGAATGTGATTTTCTTGATTCCATCCTTTTCATTTTCTTTTCAGAGTGAATCTGAAATAAGAACACAGTAAGAGAGGCAGTGGGTGGAAGGATAGCCAATACTCAAGAGTAAAAGGGGGGAAAGAGAAAATCATCTCTAAAAAAAGGATCTATAATAGATCCATTAGTGTCATGAATTATTGTGCATTTTGGAATTAAAGAATAGCCCATAATCAAGATTGACAAATTTGTTTTTTATATATATATTGAAGGAATTAATACTGGTAAAACACTTATTGAACACAAAAAATGGAGGAAGACTCAATCCTCTCCAACTAGTGTAGTTCGTACAACTAGAGAAATAGACATAGTGGTGAGTCCTATTTGACATATCTAGTTGTTTATTTCTCTCCAATTCTACAGACTGTAGAGTTGAAGATCATCATAAACAACAGTATGGTGCCAAATATATGCCCATACATCCGCATGTGCCAGTTGGTTGATTGGACTGTACAAGCCACAAATGTAATAATAAATACCAGTCAAGTTCATTCTCTTACCCCAGAAGTAGCCATCCTCCTTCACTATGCTGCCGCTGGCTGTTGAAATTCTGAAATCAATACCAATCTCCTGCATAAGCACCGGTTCGTCAAAAAAAAAAAAAAAATTTCAAAAGATAAAAAATACAAATAAATTCCTCGCACTTTGCAGATTTGAGAGGAACGCATCGAAGTGAGTTCAGAAATTACAGATTTCATAATCAACGAGTGCCCCCCTCCCAGTCAAAATGCGCAAGGGCGAATTGAAGAAAGAAAAAGAAACCGCGTGAAGGGAGTGAGCAAGAGATGGAGGGAGCGAAATCATCCTACACAAACAAAACTTATGCTTCTGTTGCATTTGCTCTTGAATCGATTAGAGAGAACTAATTAAGAAGAGAATAGATTAGATTGCGATGTGAGTGGTGAAGATAAATACGAGACGGAAGCGCGATTAAAAGAGAAGAAATGAAGGAGGTAGAGGCAGCCATAGCTTCTGTGGTGAAGAAGCAAAACGATAAAATGTATCAAATGGAGAAGATAGGGAATACCTGAGATTGAAGGAGGCAGGTGAGAATGGAAATGTGAAGGATTAAGGCTTATAAAATTGGAAATGGGTGGGTAGAACTTAAGAAGAGTGTGGAAGCCTGAAAGGTGCATGAGAAATGTTGCCCCATTATCCCATTAATAATACAAGGCGTTCCAGTTTTCCACGGATTCAAAGACCATTCCAGTACAGATGGGAAAAAATAATTAAATTGCTAATGACCATTCATAATTATTTTTCAGATGCCGTCATGTATCTTTGGTATGATTCACGTTTTTTTTTTTTTGGCATTAAAGACGTACTCAGCCGAGAGTCAGACTAATTCAAACACCTACTATATGATTTAAGATGGTTTAATAAATAAGATGGGGAGTATGAAAATTGAGCCATTTGGTTTAGTAGTAGCAGAGGAGATTTTTTCTTCCCCTCAAAGTTGAGGGATTTTAGCCACATGAGAGTAGGGTGAGTAAGGGTGAGATGGGGTATGAGTAGGAATTAATGGTTCAAATTTTCCCGACATATACAAAAAAAGTTAAGAGATTTAAAGAAAAAAATGAACAAATTCATCCCCTTCTCTCTTTTTCAACAAATTCAAATAAAAAAAATTAAAATTTCTCATCTTTTCTACTTTTATTAAAATCCCTTCCTTCTTTTCCATTAAAATCTTTCACATTGTTTGGTTTAATAGAAGAGGGAGGGGGAAGAATTTTAATTTTCTCTTGTTTAGATTTGTTGGAAAAAAGAAATTTACGCATTTTTCCTCTAAATTCCTCCACTTATTGAATCAAATAAAATTTTTCCTCACATTTTCTTCTACTTATTGAACGAAATAAGAGAAAATTTTAATTTTTTTTTCCTCTCTTCTAAATTCCTTCAACCAAACTATGGGTTAAAAATTATTGAAATGAGTTTTATTTTTTTCCAATAATGTCTTCTCTGTTTATACCGCATGGATGAAATCAAGATAATATGTTTTAAGGGACCAATCTTTAAAATCTCATTTGTCTGCAAAATTTAAGTAAACCAAGAGAAGTAATCTGCTTGTTTGCACTAGAAGTGTATATATTTGAGTAATAAAAAACCAAAAAAATGTAACCCAAAAAAAAAACGATTGAAGCAAAGCAATGTATACTAAATCTCACAATAATAAACAATTGAGATTGTTTCCGGCTCATGTTTTATTTTATTTGTTTTTGCTGGAATTGTCTTCGGGTTCAAACTTGGATTATCAAGGAGCCAACTAAGTTTTAGCTGCCACGTTTTTTCTAAACATTAATTAATGGTTTCCTTAATTTGATCCGAATCCTCTAACATTACATGCCAGTCATTTGTTTCTGAAGCAATACAGTAATTTCTCCCACGTGAAGTCATATGTGTGTTTTTTCCAAACATTGCCACGTTTCATTACAAAAACCTCAAGTCAACGGCATACATTTTTAATTTTAATAGTAATAATTAAAAAAAAAACATAGACATTAATAATGTAGGTGGGATGATCAAATCATTCATGTCACCTAAGATATGATGCCGACATAAAAAAAAAAAAAAGAATAGGTTGACTAAATTATAGAATGAAAATTGCAAAAAGACTTGAGAGAGAAAAACAAAACGTTTGATTGTGTTGATATTCAATTTCAAATATTTTTCAGGCAAACAAAATTTGGAGTATTTTCTTTCTTATGAATGAAAAGTTTAAGTATTGGCAAAGAAATTTAGATCTACCACTCTACGAAATATGAGTTGTATTTTACCTAAGCAAACCTAGTATCATGTACAAACTTTAGAATATTCTATTTTTGTTTATTTTTGTATATACATCCGGTATATTGGGCCTATCCCACTTTAACTGAAAAATTTATCGGGATTTAGACTAATTCAAATCAAATCGGGTCGAACCCGCATTTTCAAGGCTTGAACTCAAAACTTCTAGTTAAACTGGTACAACCCCTTACCAGTTGAATCAAATGTTAGGTGATATTCTATTTTTATATTTAGTTTGAATGTTTGATACCACATAATTATTAATTGATGCCCTCAATATCTTCTTTATTTTCCTTTTTTCAAAAAAAAAAAAGTTCCCTACACAAATCCTACCCCTCCAGTTTTATTCATTTTTTCTGTAACCTCAAATCATTATCTTATTATTTTGGAAGAAAATTTTCAAATCATTATCAATCAATATATATAAAATAAAAGTTTCTAATGTTTTGAAATTAAATTTTCTATAAGCTACTGAGTTATTTTGGAATATTTCAGAAGAAAAAACTAATCATGCAAGAGGTAAGAATATATGGTTTGTGCCAACATGTGATGGACTCACGTTTTTCTCAACTCAATTTTGAATGAAAAATTATTGGGATTAAGGTGTAAGGAATATTAGATAAAAAGGAACATGAAATAAGCAGAAAGGACGGATGAAGCTAATGGTTTGAGATTTTGTTAAGAGTGATTTATGTTTAAATATTTTTTTATCTTATAAATAATTTTAAGAAAATGAAATATGTTTAGATAATTTTATCAAAATCGCTTTTGAATAGTTAATCACTTGAAATGTTTAAAATGTCCTTAATCCTTAAATAATACTATTTTTTTTAAAAAAAGTAATTCATAACTCATAAAATTACATAACTAATTAAATAATACTAGTTTTCAACACCTTATTTCCCTTTTAAGTGATTATTCAAAATGATAAGTGAAAAATTTCAACTTCTGCGTATAAGTGATTTTTTGACTTCTAATGAATATTGGGCAAGACTGATATCTTTGACAATATCCATCTATTATTGCTTATGGATCACAAATAAGCATTTCTCAGCCATGAAAGTGCTATTCAAACAGGCCTAAAGTTTTTGGATTAAGTCGCAATGGTTGTGACCCGAATCTGCACAATAGATAGAACGATGTACTTAATAATGTTAGACTCGGTGCCTGTTTGAATTAGCGGTAGATAAAATTAATTTTAAATAAAAGTGACTTTAAAAATTGATTTTGATTAAAAGTAAGTTTATTTTATCGTGATTTCTGTTTGAAAATTTTTTTCCTAAAAAGTGATTTTGAGAGAATTAATTCTGTTTGTATATTGTTCATAAAATCACTTTTTGGATTTAAAATATTTAGAATTAAATTATTTTTTTAAAAGAAGTATTTTTATTAAATATTTAAAATTGGCAAAAGTGATTCTCTCAAATGGAAAAGTAAAAAAATTTCACTTCTACAAAATCACTATATAACTTTAAAATCCTAGTATACTATGATTTTCAAACTTTTATCCAAATAACCGCATATGATTGCAAAAGTGATTATAGCTATATGGAAGCACTTTTCAATAATTCTACCACTTATCCAAATACGCACTTAACTTTGAAATGTGTACATAGATAGAATAAAGATTTTTCAATGATATACTTATAGTGGATTTAGGGCCCGTTTGATTTTTAGTTAGTTAAAAATAAATTTTTGTAGAATTAGTTTTGTAACGTAGTTATGATAAAAATTGATTTTGGACTAATGTGTTTATGTTTGGATGGTTTATTTGAAAATTGGTTTTGATAAAACTCATAATTTTCCTCTAAATTGAGCTTAAACTCTATCCCATGATTAATTTAATTTACTTGAACTAAAATTTAATCTGCATTTATTTAATTGAGAACATAATATATCTGATATAACATTTTTTTACAGGTCATGATTTATAAAAATTAAAATTTTGAAGGGACATTTTAGTTAATAGATAGGATAAATTTTATGGAAATTTTATTTTCCTAATTTTTCTATTTTTTCTCATTTTTATTGATCTATTTTTATCTGTCTTGAAAATAAATACAAGCAAAAATGAATAACCAAACCAAAATGGATTGGTTCTCCTTCAACTCCATTTTCACCAAAATTCACCGCAGCAACGTGATTGATTTTAAGACTCAAACATCAATAAAAAATTGGGAGAATTGGTTTTGGGCTGGAACGCTGAAGCAGAACCAAACGGAGCGTTAGAGTCCATGATTTGGCAAAGATTCATTAGCAAATAGTGGCCCAAGTGGATGGAAGCTCATATTTATACTTATTGGTGGCTGGTAAGGTGCAGTCATGTGAAACTAAACTCTTTATGAGTTTCCACTAAATGAAAAAAAAAACCTTATAATTAAGTAAATTACTAACTTCTAAATAAACGAAAAATATTTATATAATTAAAAATTATTATGTTTTAATGTCTAATAAGATTATATATTAAGAAGCAACGTCATGCTGGGTTATATATATGTGTGTATTTTTGGAAAATCTAGCAAAACTATAAAGCTTAGCAAGTTTAATATGTATCTCATCAGTTAGAGTGGCGCAACAGAACCGTGGTAGGCCCATAATCCATAATCCATAGGTCCCTGGATCGAAAGCATAGATACCAGAGATGCTTCCCAACCTCACTCGTTTGCAATTTTTAAACTTGGTACTTTTCTGGAAATGGCTCACATTCATTTGAGAACTTGGGGTAAAAATTATATCCGCAAATCTGCAGCTTTATCTAAGAATGCATCTCTTGAATCTGACACTAAGAAAAAAGAAAAGATGAAAAGAATACTCAGCTCAAAATATGAGATAACTTAAATATGACTATTACTAATTATTTAAGTAATTAATTCTATGATCGATCAAACTGAAAGTAAAAAGCAGTAGATAAAAACCGTAAGGACGAAAAGTGACATATGGACGAATTTATTTGTGTCCGGCTTCATTGCTAATGCCTGGTTTGAGCGACTATAAAGAAAAATAAAAAGGAATCTATATATGGAGATATCTAAATTTCTCCTTATTTTTTTTTCTAATTTTATTTTTCCCTTATTTTCTCCACATTCAAATGAAAGGTAAGAAAATTTTCCCTCTATATAATATCAATCAAAAGTGTACAAATGATGGTTTTAATAACAAACTAACAACACAGCTCAGTTCCAGTTTTTTATTTTTTTTATTTTTTTAGAGTCATATAGGTTCTAGTTAACTAAAACACACAAGCTTTGTTGGTGAAGGAAAAAAAAAAAACACACACACACACACACAGAGACAAGCTCTCACCAGCATGGTAGTTTTTGCATGAGCTTACCCCCAAACTTACGTAAATATGGAATAAGATGAATAACACTCAGTAATAGGTCTTCCTTAACTAGGGAGAGTAACAATGCAAAGCTCTACATAAACTCTTAAGACATATCGCAATAAGGCTCCTCTTAATTTTGTCTTTAATATTCTTTTTTTTTTCTTTTTGCCAAAATTTTAATTTGTCTTTAATATTCTGTGCTTCGTTCTTGCAACGTCCATTTTTCTTTCTTGTTGCTCTTCATGTATCCGTTGCTTCAATCTTGCACATCTCCGTTATATTGTTTCATTTTCTGCATTTAGACAAATATTGCATTGAAGCTCGTTTATTGATATTGCACAATTTTCAAAAATTTTGCATGAAGTCACATTCAATAATCAGAACATATTTTAGGAAATAATTATTATTTTTGTTGTCATAAAAATCCCCACGATTTCTCTTGGGGCCGATAAAAGAAACAAATCCTTAAACATAACACAAACACAAGCCCATCACAAACAAAACAGCTACAACAAAGAGACATTTGTGCATAAGGAGAATTGTAATTTACATCTATATATCTATATATTTAATAAATTTATAATAAGTCCCACTATTCAGGTGTAGTCCTTTTTTTTTTTGGTTCTGTTACTTTTGGGCTGCTTTGCTCTTTTTGTTTCAAAGCCTCCTGATTGTACATATTGTTTCTTAATATAATTCTCCCTTTCATTTAAAAAACATGAAGAGATCATAAAAAAAAAAAAAAAGAACTTATTGTGGATTTAGAGTCCATGACTTGGCAAAGTTACAATAGCAAATAGAGGCCCAAGTGGATGGAAGCCCATATTTATACTTACTAATATCTGGTAAGGTGTAGTCATGTGAAACCAAACTCTTATGAGTGTCCACTATAAAAAAAAAATTTATAATTAGGTGAATTACTAAATTTTAAGTAAATAACAAGTATTTATATAAGTAAAAATTATCAATAGACCTGATGTTTTAATGTCTATTAGATTTTAGATTAAGAAGTAATGTCATACTGGGTTATATATTTTTTGTGAAAACCCAGCAAAATAAAAAATCTAATAAATTTAATATTTATCTCAACAATCAGAGTGGCGCAGCGGAAGCGTGGTGGGCCCATAACCCACAGGTCCCTGGATCGAAACCAGGCTCTGATAGATACCAGAGATGCTTCCCAACCTCACATTTTAGCAATTTTAGATTGGGGATACTGAAAATTTTCCGGTAGAGAGGGTTGATTTTGACCAATTGTGGGGTTCACATCTGATGCTAGAAGTGATTTGAGGTTTTCAAACTCTGTGCTTTTCTGGGAAAGGCTCATCCATTCGGAAATGTGGGGGTAAAAATTATATCTGCAAGTCTGGAACTGTATTTGAAATAGATTTAGCATTTGATTCTTTTAATTCGGAAAACTAATGGCTTAAAATTTTGGAAATATGCATCAGGAAATAGCAGCCCAAGTGGATGGAAGCCCCATATTTACACTTATGGACTCACACGTTGGAAAAGTTTGTTAGAGAGGAGCTAGTTGAGAGTAAAACTGGGAAAAAAAAATCTGCAGTAAATTGATTTAAACTAGAGAAGAAATATAGTTTTATATAAGTGAAAATGAATAATAGACCTAATGATTTAACGCCTTATAAGATTTTAGATAGGAAGTAAGGTTTCTCAAAATTCAGTAAAAATTAAAAAAGTCCAACAAAGCTTTTTGTTATCTGAGAGTACATCTCTTGAATCTGACCCAAAAAAAATAAAATAAAATAAAAGGAATACTCAGCTAAAAAATATGACTATGAGATAAGCTAAATATCTTAAGAGATATTAGCCACTGTAGTATCAAACTTGATGATTTTAACCAGTCAGCTAGGTTCTTGACTTGTTCTCTCTTATCTTTGCTTTATCCCATGTCTCTTTTATATATATAGTCTTAACCATTTGAGATGAGGCTCCTTTGAATTTTGTCTTTAAGGGCTCATTTAGTGCAGTTTTTAAAAATAATTTTTTTGTTTTTGAAAACAACAAAATAAAAAAACTTCTTTAGTAAATCTGTGTTTCATAAATTGTTTTGAAAAACAGAAAAATAAAATAACAGAAAACTCAGAATATCTTTAAGGTGTTTTGTGTTGAATCAAGTGTTTTGATGATTCCAAACCAACCTTCAAGAGCTTGGAATAAAAATATCAAAGGTGCACAAAAAGTTCAAGTGAGGAAATTCTGGAGAAATCAGTGCAAGGATTCATGTAGGATGTTTAGAAATGTTTTGATTTGAGTAAAAGACTTTGATTTGGTGAAAAGATGTTTTAAAACCTTGATTCTATGTTAAAATATGGAATATTTGAAAAACACCCACCAACAGACGAAGTTTGAAAGGTTTATACTGATCTGTCATCTTGAAAATTTGAACTTTGGCTTTGAAAATTCGAATTTTGTACTAAAAATTAACAAGTTTGAAAAGAGGTCTCTCTGACAGACGAATTTTGACTTGAGAAAATTCGAATTTTAATAAGTGTCTGAAAGGAGCTTTCAGCAACAGACGAACTTTGGGTTGTGAAAATTCGAATTTCAGACAAAATATAACTTATGAAAACTAAAGAAATTCGTCTGATGTCAAAGTTCATCTAAAACCAAGTTTATATTGGGCTTCAAAATTGCTAACTGACAGACGAACTTTGAATATGAAAATTCAAATTTCAGAAACTGAGCTTGTGAGTCTGTTACAATGATATGTTGACATACGAATGACAGTATTTATAAATTCGGATTTTGAAGTAAGTCTGAAAAGAGGACTCTCTGACAGACGAACTTTGCTCTTTGAAAATTCGAATTTTGAATCATATGAACTACTGTGCCTTATAAACCAGCTATGGACAGACAAATTTTTGGGTTCCAAAATTCGAATTTTGAAGGCACTGTAGCAAATTGAAAATACTGTTCACACTTAACAGAACGTTTTCAAGCATGAAAATTCGTATGTCATAACATAGAAACATTTTCCAAAGATCAAAATTTGAACTTTACTTCATGACAGACGAACTTCGGATATTCAACGTTGAAGTCTTTAACCTTCAGTTTCTGTAAAATTTGTCTGTTGACCAACTGAAATTCGAATTTCAGAATGTCATAGGCATTAAATGCGGTTGGTTAACGGATAGTTTTTCAGAGTAACTGTTGGATAACTTCTCCAACGGATAGATTTTGTCTCTAACGAATAGATTTTCTTGTGAGGGGATATCACAAGGGATTGGGAAGCACTTTGTGAGAGTGCATAGAGTGATTGAGTGAGCTCTAGAAATAGCGTATCATCTTTGTATTGAGGTATTTGCAAGAAGTCCACTGAATTCTTGCAGAATAGTGAAAAATCTCAAGGGGTGACTTGAGGACTGGACGTAGGTCAAGTGGAGAGACTGAACCAGGATAAATATCTGCGTTTTCTTCTCGTTACTGCAACTTTTACAGTTTATTCTCCTATACTCTGTTTTACTATCTATAGTTTGCTTTCTTCACTTGATATTTTGCAGAAAATTTTCAAGCTTCCCAATTCACCCCCCTCTTGGGAAGCCAGCTTATCTAACAAAAGGAAACTGGGTACTGTTTGATTCAAAATTCTGCCTGGTCATCAGAAAAAGTGATCACAAAGTAATCCTCAAAGCTTAAAGGAATGGTAACTGCTATACTATTGATCTTGATGAACTTCCTCCCTTAGATTCTGTCTGCTTGATTAGTCAGGATATTGATAGTTGATTATGGCATAGAAGATTAGCTCATGTTAACATGAATCAGCTTTCAAAACTGGTTAAAAATGAGTTAGTCACTGGCCTGCCAAAAATCACTTTTGAAAAGGACAAAGAATATGATGCATGCCTAAGAGGAAAACAAACTAAATCTTCTTTTAAACCCAAAAACGTAGTCACCACAACTAGACCACTAGAACTACTGCATATGGATCTGATTAGTCCATCTAGGGTAAAAAGCATTGGTGGAAATCTATATGTGCTTGTAATTGTGGATGATTACTCTAGATTTACATGGACATTGTTCCTTTCCTCTAAAAGTGATACCTTTGATGCATTTGTAACCTTAGCCAAGAAAGTACAAAATGAGAAGGGTATTTCCATTGTATCTATCAGGTCAGATCATGGAGTAAAGTTTGAGAACTCATACTTTCTGGAATATTGTAATGAGCATGGAATTGATCACAACTTCTCAACTCCAAGAACTCCTCAACAGAATGGAGTAGTAGAGAGGAAGAACAAAACAATTGGAGAGATGGTTAGAGCAATGCTAAATGAAAAGGAACTCTCTCAAGTTTTCTGGGCTGATGCGGTAAACACAGCAAGCTACATCATAGATAGAGCCTACATTAGACCAATTTTTGGGAAGACTCCTTATGAGCTGTACAAAGGAAGAAAGCCAAACCTCTGACATCTCCATGTATTCGGCTGCAAGTGCTTCATCCACAACAATGGAAAGGAGAATCTGGGTAAGTTTGATGACAAATCTGATGAAGGTATATTTCTAGGCTATTCTAGTAGGAGTAAAGCATATAAAGTTTTCAATAAAAAATCTAAATTGGTAGAAGAATATGTGCATGTAATATTTATTGAGAATGAAACTACTTCCAAACATGTCACTAATGAGGATGATCTTGTTTCAAACTTTTAAAAGTTAGATATTTTTGATGAAGGTAAATTTGAACCTCCAAAAACATCTGAATCTATTAACATAGAGGAAGATATTCAGGAAAGAGACTTTGAGGATGAAAATAATGATGAAATGTCTCAAGAACTCACTAGAGCTTGGAGATACCAAATGAATCATCATGTTGATCAAGTGATAGGGAATATTCAAGAGAGAGTTAAAACCAGAAAACAGTTAAGGGATCAAATGATTAATTGTGCTTTCATCTCACAAATTGAACCTAAATGCACTGAGGAAGCCTTAACTGATGAATATTGGATTTTGGCTATGCAAGAAGAGTTAAACCAGTTTGAAAGAAATCAAGTTTGGGACTTAGTGCCCAGACCCAAAAATCATCCTGTCATTGGCACTAAATGAGTTTTTAGAAATAAACTTGATGAATCAGGATCAATAATCAGAAATAAAGCTAGACTGGTTGCAAAATGATATAATCAAGAAGAAGGTATTGATTTTGAAGAAACCTTTGCTTCAGTAGCTAGACTAGAAGGTATTAGAATTCTGTTAGCATATGCATGCATGAAAAATATTTTGTTGTATTAAATGGATGTGAAGAGTGCTTTTCTAAATGGATATATCATGGAAGAGGTTTATGTAAATCAACCTCCAGGCTTTGAGAACTCTGCAAAACCAAATCATGTTTATAAACTGAAGAAAGCTCTTTACGGTTTAAAACAAGCCCCTAGAGCATGGTATGAAAGATTAAGTAATTTTCTAATTGAAAAAGGGTTCAATAGAGGAAAAGTAGATACAACCTTATTCACTAAGAAAGAAAATAAAGATTTACTTATTGTTCAAATCTATATTGATGATATTATATTTGGTGCTACTAATAATCTCTTTGCAAGAATTTTTCTAAGCTAATGCAGGAGAATTCGAAATGTCTATGATGGGTGAACTCAACTTCTTTCTTGGATTGCAAATCAGGCAGTGTGATGATGGTATCTTTCTCAACCAATCCAAGTATCTGAAGGAATTGCTAAAGAAGTTTGGGATGGAGAATGCCAAGCCAATGGGAATACCTATGGCTACAACCACCAAACTGGATATGGATGAAAAAGGGAAAATGTTTGACATAACCCAGTATAGAAGAATAATTGGATCCTTACTGTACCTAACTGCTAGCAGACCCGACATTATGTTTAGTGTCTGTATGTGTGCAAGATTCCAGTCATGTCCCAAGGAAACCCATGCAACTGCTGTGAAGCGTATCTTCAGATATCTTATTGGAACATCACAGATGGACCTTTGGTATCCAAAGGGCAATGGAGAAGATCTCAAAGGATACACTGATGCTGACTTTGCAGGATCCAAAACTGACAGAAAAAGCACAAGTGGAACTTGTCAGTTTCTTGGAGAATCCTTGGTTTCATGGTTTAGCAAAAAGCAAAACAGTGTGGCCTTATCCACAGCAGAAGCTGAATATGTTGCAGCTGGAAGCTGTTGTGCCCAAATCATCTGGATGAAATAGCGGCTTGAAGATCTTGAGGTTGAGATGAAGGAAATACCAATCATGTGTGACAACTAAAGTGCCATAAATATCACAAAGAATCCTGTCATGCTTTCAAGGACAAAACATATTAAAGTTAGACACCACTTCATAAGGGATCATGCTTTGAAAGGAGAAATCAGACTAGAATACATCCTAACAGAGGATCAAGTTGCTGATATCTTGATAAAGCCTCTATCAGAAGATAGACATTGCAAAATCAGAAGAGAATTGGGTATGGTAAATCCCAATGAACTGTAAGTAAATCCTTGTGTAATTATGTTTTTAGATTTTCCAACATTAAATTAATTCTAACTTTAGCATCGGAGTGAATTTAATTTAAGTTACAGGTGCTCCTCATGAGATTCAATGGCAATAAATCTGAAAAATGGAGCACACCAGAATGGAACAATCAAAAGGTGAAGAAAATGGCAAAATTCTGAGTTTCTGATCCATTCTGTAAGTTCATAAGATTAAAATTCTCTTTTTAGATGTTTGTTAGACACTTTTACTTGATAAACTGTGTTTCTGAACAAGTCAGCATGGTCAACATTCAAATTTAGATGCCCAACAGACGAACTTCAGTTTGGTATACATTGGAACAGTTCTCGGTGGTCCCTCGAAATTCGTCTGTTGATCCTTGAAAGTTCAAATTTTCAAAAATAAAAGATTCAATGTTGTTTTTGTCCAACATGATGTTTATACAAATGTCCATTTCATAACATACGCATGTTGGAGAACCTTTTCAAAGAGCAGAAATTCGAATTTCTGATTCAAAATTCGTCTGTTGAAAATTGCTCATAATGTTGAATCTCTGAAAGACAAATTTTCATGTGCATAATTCGTCTGTTGTATGTTACATTGACTATTGCTTGTTGCCTGATCTTTGAAATTTGAACTTTGTTGAGACAAAGTTCGTCTGTTCATCCTGTGCTGCTTGGACCAAGTCTCTATCAGACGAACTTTCAGAAGAAAATTCATCTGTCAGTAAGCTTTGCTGGATGGTTTAACTTGTAACTGCTCGAAGTTTGAATTTTGACCCCTCAAAACTCGTCTGTCAGACAGTTACAATCATTAAAACTAACGGTTTTCTTCTGAACAGACGCAACCCTATTCCTTCCCTCTCTGAGTCTGTTCAAATTCTCTCTTCAATGCTCTTAAATTCTGACCGAAAATCTTCATTTCCCACCATTTAAACTCCCTTTCGCATCCAATAAACCCAATCTCTGCTTCATTCTGAAACATTCATCCACAGAAATGGCAAGAGTAAGGAATCCTGAAGCTGGAAAAGGAGAGGCACAACCAAAGAGAACGGTCAAATCCCAATATGCCTCAAAGGAGGGTGAAAAACCGAAGAGAAAAGTCGAATCAAGCAAGGTAACTCCCTCTAAACGACAGAAAACTACTCCAAAGGCTGAATCAAAGCAAGCTGGACCTTCTTCACCGAAGAAAACAGAACCTTTGGTTCCTGCTGCTGCTGTTTCTTTCACTTCCTCCTTCAGTACTGAATCTGGAGAATACCAACTCACTACACTGCCATTATGGAGCACTCCTCAGATTCAGGAGGAATACTCGATCAAGTTTGCCAATAAAAAGGTAATCAAGCCTCATTGTGTGAACTTGGAAGATTTCTTAGTCTCTAACAATTTTGATGCTGGAATATGGATGTTGAGATATAAGAATCTGTTAGAGATACTGGAGAGGTATGATGATGAAGTGGTAAAGACATGGTATGCCTCCCTGAAGTACAACAGCAAGAAGAAAAAGTGGGAAGTCAATCTGAGATCAAGGACCATATGGCTCATAGATGAAACTTTTAATGAAGTATTGGAAATCCCAGGGCAAGATGGCCTTAAGATTGACATCACCGCTTCTGGGTATATGGATGAGGTAGAAACTGTTGATGAAGAAGGTGGCCCATTCCTGAACTACAAGGAGAGAACAATCCTAAACACTCTGTTCAGAAGAAAGGAGAATAGGCTAACCATAAATTTACTGAAGCCCACTGATCTCAGTGCTCAAGTAAGGATCCTACACTACATAGTGTCTAGGATCATCTTCAACAAAGGAGGTAGCTTCAATCTGATTACAAGGGCAGAGGCACATGTGATGGTAGCAATCATGCGTGGGAAGCTCATCAACATGGGACATATCATTCTCCAATGCATGATCAAGGCAAGGAATCAGAGGAAAGACTCTACACTTCCCTATGCAGCAATCATTTCCAGAATTCTACAATATACTAGAATTTAGCACCTTGAGAAAGGGAAAGGGAAGCCTACTGAGATTTTCAAGGAAGAGGAACTGAAAAGAATGGGGATTGAAAGAAATGAAGAAAGATAGATTGGGAAGGGAACAAGAAAATCTGAAGATCTTTTCTTTATTGAAGATGCCTCCCTATAGCAAGAATGTACCTCTGAGGTTCCTGCAAGACCTACACCTCAGCCTTCTCAGCCTGTCCCATCTCCATCTCTGCCTGCTCATATTTCATCTACTCCCTCCTCTCGTGCCAAGCCAACAAAGATCACTGAGTTGTATGACAGTCTGTTTACACTCATTCTAAGCATCAGGGATGAGCAAAATGTCAAGTTTGCTCATCTGCAAGATCAGATGCACCAGTTGGCCAAGAACATGAAAGTGGTTGCTGATGCATATGAAGATATTCGAAGTGCAATTCTTGCCACATCAGCTCCACCTCAGCCAGGATTCTCTGAGCTTGCCAAGTCTCCAACTCCTGAGCCTCCAAGCCCCTTTGAACTAGCCTCTTCTAAGCATGATGATGTTGTAGATAATACTGAGGTTGCTGGTACACTGAGCACACCAAGTCATGGTCCTCCCTTGGACTATGGTATGGACGAAGAGGGTGCTCGAGATTCAAGCTTTCATGAGCCCATTACAACAGATGCTCAAGAGTCAATCCTATCTCAGCAAGAATCTGAACAAGTAGAAAGATTAGTGGTAGCCATCTCTACTTCATCATTCATGCAGGCTGCCCTAAATGAAGAAAGAAGCATTGTGCCTTTTGTTGATTTGGAAGCCATTGCTCACAATGCTCTCTTGCAAGCTCAAAGAAGAAGGCTTGAAGAAATGTTCCTCCTCCTGCTCCCTCACCTGTTACATATTATGGTTTCTTGGAGGAAAGAATGGCACAATTGGCAGTTACAAGGCAAGAAATTTCTGAACTTCTTGAGATTTCTAATGATGAAGATGAAGACACAAGTTCTAAAGTTTCTGGGTCCTTGCCAAAACTCAATCCTAAAACGCCATTTGTCCCTGTACCTCTTCAAGCTATTCCAGTGTCTCAGATCCCTCCTCCTGCAAATTTTGCTCACCTTTCTGATGATGTAAAAAAGGGGGAGAAGAGTGAGCAAACTGGAACTGGAAAGTCTACTGTTGAGCTATCTGAAAAGACTTACAGCAAGAAGACCAAGTCAAAGAAGAAGTGATTAGAACTTAGGCTTGGGTCTTCTTGTAGTGTTTTGTTATGTTTCTGTTGTTTGTGTTTTGTGTTTATGTACTCTGAACTATTTTACATTAATTGTTTTCTGTAAAAGCAATGATAGTTGAAATGAAAGAATTCCTTGCTTGCAATGATCTGTTCCTGTTAATCCTTGAATCTCTTTACTTGATCTACTATATATGATATCTTTTGAAATATAATGCATATGTTGAGGGGGAGCTTGTCAAAGCAAACCCAAGTACTAATCCAATTTGTAAGTTGTTTTGTCATCATCAAAAAGGGGGAGAATGTTGAATCAAGTATTTTGATGATTCCAAACCAACATTCAAGAGTTTGGAATAAAGATATCAAAGGTTCACAAAAGATTCAAGTGAGGAAATTCTGGAGAAATCAGTGCAAGGATTCATGTAGGATGTTTAGAAATATTTTGATCTGAGTAAAAGACTTTGATTTTGTGAAAAGATGTTTTAAAACCTTGATTCTATGTTAAAACATGGAATATTTGAAAAACACCCACCAACAGACGAAGTTTGAAAGGTTTATACTGATCTATCATCTTGGAAATTCGAATTTCGTACTGAAACAGAACAAGTCTGAAGAGAAGAATCTCTGACAGACGAATTTTTGTTTGAGAAAATTCGAATTTTGATAAGTGTCTGAAAGGAGCTTTCAGCAACAGACGAACTTTGGGTTTTGAAAATTCGAATTTCAGACAAAATATAACTTATGAAAACTAAAGAAATTCGTCTGAAATTATGTCAAAGTTCATCTGAAACCAAGTTTATATTGGGCTTCAAAATTGCTAACTGACAGACGAACTTTGAATATGAAAATTCAAATTTCAGAAACTGAGCTTGTGAGTCTGTTACAATGATATGTTGACATACGAATGACAGTATTTATAAATTTGGATTTTGAAGTAAGTCTGAAAAGAGGACTCTCTGACAGACGAACTTTACCCTTTGAAAATTTGAATTTTGAATCATATGAACTACTGTGCCTTATAAACCAGCTACGGATAGACGAATTTTGGGATTCCAAAATTCAAATTTCGAAGGCACTGTAGCAAATTGAAAATACTGTTCACACTTAACAGAATGTTTTCAAACATGAAAATTCGTATGTCATAACATAGAAACATTTTCCAAAAATCAAAATTCGAACTTTACTTCATGACAGACGAACTTCGGATATTCAACGTTGAAGTCTTTAACCTTCGGTTTCTATGAAATTCGTCTGTTGACCAACTGAAATTTGAATTTCAGAATGTCATAAGCATTAAATGCGGTTAGTTAACGGATAGTTTTTCAGAGTAACTGTTGGATAACTTCTCCAACGGATAGATTTTGTCTCTAACGTATAGTTAAGACCTAAATCTATAAATATAACATCATTTGAAGTTGTGGGTAACGATTTTAACTTTGTATATATTGAAACTCTGCCAAATCATTTACTCAAAGTCTCTTACTCTCACACTTCAATACTTTGTACTTCAACTTTCATATACACTCTATTTAAGAGAGTTTAATCATTGTAAACAATCTTATCTTCATCTGGAAGAAAGATTTTCTTGTGAGGGGATATCACAAGGGATTGGGGAAGCACTTAGTAAGAGTGAAAGAGTGAGCTCTAAAAACAGAGCATCATCTTTATACTAAGGCATTTGCAAGAAGCCCACTGAATTCTTGCAGAATAGTGGAAAATCTCAAATGGTGACTTAGCTACTGGACGTAGGTCAAGTGGGGAGACTGAACCAGAATAAATATATGAGTTTTCTTCTCTTTACTGCAACTTTTACAGTTTATTCATTTATACTCTGTTTAACCATCTATACTTTGCTTTCTTCACTCTCTTGACATTTTACAGAAAATTTTTAATCTTCCCAATTCACCCCCCTCTTGGGAAGTCTTATCTAACATTTTGTAGTTTTTGTTCTAAAAAATAAAAGAAAAGGTGAAAAACACCCACATCATTAATAGTAAAATTATAAATTTTGAATAACTCATCTATCACTCACTAGTTATGATTTTGAGAACAACTATTCAAACAAATTTTTTTGTTTTCTTGTTTTTAAAACTTATTCTAGAAAATAGTTTTATAAAACTATTTTGAGAATAAGAAAATAGAATATACTATCAAATATACCCTAATATTCTGTGCCTTCAATCATGCAACGTCCAGTTTTCTTTCTTGATGCACATCTCCATTATATTGTTTCATTTTCTGCATTTAGACAAATATTGCATTAAGGCTCATTTATTGATATTGCACAATTTTCAAAAATAATATTTCGATAAAGTCACATTCAATAATCAACACATATTTTAGGAAATAATTAAATATTACTCCCGCTGGTGTTTAATATAAGACCATTTTAACCGAATCACGTGAATTAAGAATGAGAATTAAAACTAATTAACTACTCCCTCCGGTCTATATATAGGATCTTTTACCCTGATTCTAAATATAAGACCCTTTACAACATACGAGGTAGTATTTATTATACATTTCCAGAAAAATGTCCCTATTTAATATATCCAAAGAGAAAGAGAAAGATTAAATAAGGGTAGTTTTGAAAAAATGTTGGCATTTTTCGAGAAATTGAGGTAGTTAATTAGTTTTAATTCCAATTATTAATCCACGTGATTTGGTTAAAAGGGTATTATATTAAGGACAAGAGGGAGTATCTTGATTTCTCCAAAAATTCTAATATTTTTCCAAAACTATCCTTATTTAATCTTTTTCTTTCTCTTTGAATGCATTAAATAGGGGCATTTTTTGGAAACGTAAAATAAATACTACCTCGTACATTGTAAATGGTCTTATATTCATGACCATTGCAAAATACCCTATATATAAGACTGGAGGGAGTATTATTTTCGTTATCTTCAAAATCTATACAATCCCTCAGGATTTGGGGTTGATATATAAAGAAACAAATATGAAAAAAAAACACAAGCACAAACCCATTACAAACAAAACAGCTTACAACAAAGAGATATTTGTGTACAAGGAGAGTTGGAACTTACATCTATATGCTCCCTCACCCAATTTTAACAATTTCACATATTTTAAGAAAATCTTATTACTTTTTTAAATTTCTAAAAAAAACTAAAAATTTTATTTTTACTCTTATTTATTCCGTCATTTTCCATTATTCTAGCACAAATTATAATATTAATCATTAAATGAATGAGGGGTAAAAAATATAAATTAATACATGTCACCTTATATTATGGATCAAAAAAAATACTTTAAAATATCTTATAATATAAACAAAAAAAAAATATCTAATAAATTTATAAGAAGTCCCACTGGATATAAGCTGTGACAAGTGCGGCTTCTCATACGTGCCTCTATGCAATCCGTGCACAATCCCTATCATTGGATGGCCTATTGGCATCTTATATCGATTCTATTGAAGCAAGAAAGCAAACAAAAATTGCTACAATTAATCAATAAAATATGCTTTATATTTCCGATGTATCCAATTGAAGACATCGGAAATACAAAGCATAGGAAATCCCAATGTACGTTAACGATAGCATCACTGCTTTTCACCTACAATGCTCCACGTACAAGTCATTGTTTCCTTTTGTTCTTAACACTAATTAAGCCTCCATTTTGTCATCTTCACAAGTTCTAACACACCCCCTTGTTTGGGTCAAATGCTTGGTTCCATATTCTCAGTATATGCCCCTAATTATGGCCACCATTTTTCTAAGTCCTGACCTCACCATTAACTTTTTTAATATTAATTGTTCCTAAAACACACACACATATATAAAGATCTATCCAGGAGTCTAAATCTCTGCAATGCCACAACTCTCTCACATAAAATAGTTGAAGTGTGAAGAAGATATATTTATCGAATTAGGTTAAGAAAATGGAAAATCGCAATCGCTTCCTTCTTTGCTTTATTTCTTTGGGGATTTTTCTACTTCTGCTTACCCATGCCAATGCTGAAGGTCAATGATGCATGCACTTTCCCTTCTTCTTTTATTTGACCTTTTTTTAGATATGTATTACTCAGTTTACAAAATGTTAATTAATTGGTAGATGTGGATGATCATTAATTTGAGGCATGTTTAAAAGCCTTAATGAATTTTAACTTGTTTGTGTCCGTAATTTTCAGACAGAATGTATCCCTGGAAGAATGCGAATCGGAGCCCTTTTCAGCAATGGAGAAGCGCTTACTTCTGCCTGCAGAATGTAATTCATCGTCTGTGTGTGTCTAGATCTCTCCCATCCCATATGAAAAATTAATTACTATATTGGATTCAGATCTTCTATCAGAAAATTATATATGTAGTCCTTTTTCGTCTATTATATCATATATATGGTTCCTTGGCTTGATCCATTGGCCAATATAAATAAGGGACAAAAATCAGCATTAAATGAAAAAGAGATGCTAGCTCTATCTAGGAGAGGAGAGGAGAGGAATATTTGTGGGTTAGTTCAGTATTGGGCAGATCTAATTTAGGTGCGTTTCTTTAAGGATGTGGATGTGCATTTGGTAATGTCTTAACTGAACTGTTCAAGTCTGATTATTTGTTTTGTTTTTTTTTTTAATATTTTTATGTTGAATTGTTATTTTTTCATAAGTTGATAGTGAGAAGATTAATATTTTACATCCCATCTCATGGAAGGGAAATAATATCAAAATATAATTCTGAAAATTAATAAAATTTGAATGATGACACAAGCTATGCACTAATTGTAGTTCTTATAAGGAGTGTATTATTTTCTTATATCTGAATTTTTTCAATATATTCAGTACTACCAAGTCAAATTTAAATATTGTTGAGCTCAAGTAAGAATAGTTTTGCTCTCCTAAAGTAATTATTTTCATTAGCAAAACTTAAACTTAAGATTTTATTTAAAAAGTATTGAGTTCATTACTACTCAAATCAAGTGTGGTTAATTAAGATCTGAATTCAATATAATCTCTCTTTTACATTTTTGCTAGTAATTATATATATATATGTGGGTGCGCTATGAAATTAATGTAGCTAATTCGATGTTTTTGTATATTTTTTGGTGTTATAATTATATAAATTTGACAGAAAACGAATTCTTGCCCGCCAATGTACACACTGACGTTGGCAGGGGGGCTAGTGGTGGGAGACACAGAGATCCAAGACTACTGTCATGGATGCTATCTCCAAACCCAAATTGTGATTCACTGTATCCAAATGGTCCACCGACATTTCAAATTTGGTACGGGTCAACCGCTTGCCTACGTCAGGGATGCTATCAACACGGCCTGCGTTGATAACACAAGTAAGTAATGTACCATTTCTTATTCTTTCCTCTTCGCTGCTCCTTTATTTTTCCGTTGTTACATACTCCCTTTTATTTATATTATAAAATATTTTATGTGAGAAATTTTTTATCTAAAATATAAAATATTAGATATTTTTTTTTATTTTGTTCCTATTTTTAATTCTTTTCTATCCCTCATTTATAACCCTACAATGATAATAGAATGAAGTATTTAATAAGGATAAAATAGGAAATGTTAATACCTTTTGCATTGATTTAAGGTGAAAAATTAATTTTCTTAATATACATGTAATTATACAAAATACCTTATAATGTGAATCGGAGAAAATATATGCATATTAATGCATGAGAGAAATAATAATTTATTTAGAATTTTTTTTAAAGATTGTATCCATTCACACACGTATATTTCTAATATTTAAAGTGTAGACCTGAATGAAATATATAGATAAATAATGAAGGAACAAAAATATAGTTATATAGACCCGGCCGGGAGGACTCGTATTGTTTTTTTTTTTTTTGGATGAAAGACTCGGATTGTTTTTAACTTGTGTGAATAGCATGATTTACATTGATTTAAGTCTCGTTTAATTGGTTGCAAGAATGAATTATGGAGAAAAATAAAATAAATATATTTCTATCAATATGTATTGTGTTGCATACAGTTTGAGGCCATTTCTGACAACCAAACACACCTCAAATTCCAAAAATAGAAAAAAAATTAAGTTACGTAGAATAATTTTATTCAAAAAGCCATAAAACAATATGATAGCATCCGAGTAATTTGTATCTTAATACTACCAACTTATTCAGATTTGAGTTATCTAATATTACCAACTCATTCCGATTAGAGTTGAGCTGACTCTTGTGATGCTGCATAAAATTGTGCAGGTCTTAATACAAACCACACATTACATAACAGTGCAACAAGTTTGTATGGGAGATTGTACGTTCCTCTGGTTTCAACAATAACAACAATGGCCTTAATTGCCTCCTTCACTTAATCTCTCCAACTTCCTTTAGTTATCTCTATATAAATGCACTGAGGATAGAGATGAGTATGCGTCCGGAGCCTCTGCTGTGCGTTTCATTGTTGCCCTCTGCTGCCTTCAATGTTGGGACATTAGAGAAATGCGTATTAGAAAATCTAAATTCCAATTAGTAAAAATAAGTTTTCAACGAGAAGAGTCATAGTTATTTTATATATTTTTATACAAATAAATAAGCAGTTTTAATTTGATATAGGCTTCGTGCTGTATTGTGTATATTTTGATGCCATGAGATGAACTGCATACAGTGGCCAAAACAAGAGATGAAACTACTTGTATTTTTTTCCCTGTTGGTAATCATGAGAACAAACTATTATATTTATTTGGTACAAATACTATTCTATTTAAATTTTATTATATTTAAACAAAAATTTGTAGTAATTTTAAATATAATTATTTGCTGATCTAACTAAAAGTGATGTATAATATATATTAATATTTTAGTTTATTTATGTTTTACTAAGTTATTGTAAAATGTCCATAGAAAGTATCATAAGTATACCTATATTAAATATTAAACGAAGGGAAGAAGCACCCCATTAAAGTTTAACTAGAAATTTAAGTGCATGTTTAAGGTAAGTTGAAAACAGAAATAAAAGTGATGAAAAATAACAAAAGAGAAAACAACATAGGGGAAAAAAAAAACACCATAAAAATAAAAGGAATTTACAGAAAAACGTGTAAACTTAGTAAGTTTAATTGGTGATGTTATATAAAAATTTCCAATACAAATTCAATAAATTTAATGGATATAAAATTATAAACCATGCACGGGGAGCACTACAAATTGTGCAAATTTAAATGGAAGCATCTCCTGAGCACTATGTAGCTCCGTTTATTATTCAGTATCGATGACGGCACGAGAGAGAGAGAGAGTTGAAGCAAAGCTTGCAAGCAAACAAAAATTGCCATTGCTTTTCACCTAGAATGCTCTGCAAGTAATTGTTTGTTCCATTTTGTCGTTTACTCTTCAAGTCTCCATTTTGTCGTTTTCACAAATTAAGACATTCCCCCTGATTGTGTCAATTGTTTGATTCCAGATTTTAATTACCAGCGAATGCCTGTAAAATTGTTCTTAAAACATATAAAGACATCTATCCAAGTGTAAGTTTTCGCAATGCCCAAACTCTCACAAACAAATTAATAGTTGAAGTGTGAATATATTTATATATATAATTAGGTTAAGAAAATGGAAAATCACAATAGCTTCCTTCTTTGCTTTTCTTTGGGGATTTTCTTCCTTCTTTTATTCAACCTTTTCTAGATATATAAATGAGTTCTCGAAAGCCACATATATAGGTCCAGCTAATCAAGATCTAGCCAGTCGTAATCAGCTTTTACCTTCCCATGTTGGTGCTTATCTGTTTGAGAAACTTTGTCACAGAAAGTTAATTGGTAGATGTGGCTGATCACCAAGTTGAGGCATTCATATGATTAAAAGGCTTAATGAATTTTTGGTTTGTGTCGTAATTTTCAGACAAAAAGCATCCTTGGAAGAATGGGAATCTCAGCCCTATTGAGCAATGGGGGAGCGCTTACTTTTGCATGCAGAATGTAATTCATCTGCCTCTCCCACACGAAAAATTAGTATATTAATGGATTCAGATCTTCTATCAGAAAATTATATGGTCCTTTTTAGTCTATTAGATGGTTCCTTGGCTTGATCCATTGGCCAATATAAATAAGGGACAAAAATCAGCATTAAATGAATAGTTAAAAAGATAAACAAAATTCCCTATAATAAATTATTACATAAATTATTACACCACAATACAATTACAAGTTCATAATAATACAAAAGAAGTTAATTTGTTCATGGCCAAGTACATGCTCAAATCTAACCAAGCTAACAATCCAACAATTCAACAACATAGGCTGGAAACTTAAATGGTACTCCCTCTGATTCTTAATATAAGACCCTTTTAACAGAATCATACGGATTAAGAATTGGAATTAAAACTAATTAACTACCTCGCTTTCTCCAAAAATCTTAACATTTTTCCAAAACTACCCTTATTTAATCTCTTTCTCTTTGAATACATTAAATAGGGGTATTTTTTAAAAATATATAATAAATACTACCTCGTATATTGTAAATGGTCTTATATTTAGGACCATGACAAAAGATCCTATATATAGGACCAAAGGAAGTAGTATGAATGCATTATTTTTCTAACCATTCTACCAACAACACAAAACATCATATAATTATTAGTCCTTTTCTCAACAAGGCAACACCAATAAGTCTTCAATAGATCTCTTCTTGTTCATAAGTCTCCTACACAATGAAATAAGACATTTAACACAAAATAACTAGCTGAAATAAACATATATGACTACTAATATAACCAGCAACTTCAGACTACTCTTATTTAAAAAAGCTGATATAAGAAGCCACTATACAACCAACGATGCAACACTATAACGATATATAACTACTTAACTAGTTGAAAGCAACTATTAAGGAAAAAATAAAACTACAAATTATATATAAAGTGTATATAAATTATATTATATATATAATTTAAATAGGCCAGCCTAACAACCTCACAAGTTAGGCCTATTTACTTAAACAAGCCAGATGTAGGCTTGGGTCTGACCTTTATGTTGAAGAGGACAAGCCATGGGCTATCTAATGGGCTCCTAACTTATTTCCACCCCTACACACTAATATTCAAAACCAAAACCAAATGAAGAGACATAGGATACTGAATACACCCTAAGGAAACCAAAAATAAACACGAGCCTAGATAGAGCCTATAATTTGATCAGGTTCACTTACTCCTCTCTTCACAAACAGTGTTGGAAGACGTACTCAGCCCACTCTTCCCTAACTTCTGCTATGTGAGCATCAGAGTATATGGTGCAATATGAGTCCGGAAAGTACTGCAAAATAAAATATCACAATATAAAATCAAGTTAGATAACCAACTTTAGTCAAATTTTATATGCATTATAATATAAAATAGAATTGAATAACATACCATGTCTGGAATTGTGGTCTGGTTATGTGTGATAATATCTTTCATGAATCTCATCACATAATAGCCACAGTCTATGCTGTTTGGTTGTTTTGGACACTATAAAGTAAAATATATATATATATATTAATTTAGGAAATGATAATCTCAACAATTGCTTGTATATATATATATATATGTATAAATACCGTTATAGTTTTCCATTTGTAGATTGAGGCAGGTAATTTTGAATTGGAAGTTTGTAACTTAAGCCCACGGCCAGCACGAAACATCACCACAGCTCTATCAACCAAGTGAAAGAAAAACTTAACATAAGCAACTAGTTTGAATTAGCACACAAAAATATATACAAATACGTAGAAAATAAATGCATATTCTTACTGATTAAATAATTCCATCATTTGTTCACGTGTCTTTGGATCCCCATTCAAAGGATCCAAATAATAAATCTTCGGAGCACATGGATCAATGACGATCAACATCCAGTGTGCCCTAAGACCAAAAACAAGTGTTAGGAAATTCTAATAAAGCAGTTCACAATGAAACAAGTCATTATCCAAATCTTTAGCAGTAAGTGACTCACCCATGCAAGTAAGGTGCCAAGAATAACACCTCATCTTGAGCTCTTGCAGTAAATACATCAGATACCCTTTGTGATTGAATCGTAATCTCGCTCTTGGACATTGGTGTAGTAAAAGCGGCTACATCGTGGGGGTTGATAAACACGAATCTCCCCGTTTTGTCAGGGACTAAAAATTCATGGTACAAGTACCTTAATTGAGAAACAAATGGATTAACAATCACCTCCAATGAAAAGACAAAAAATTATTGTTCATGTGCAGTAGATGGAGTACCTGATATATAGGTTAATAGAAGTGGCTCCTATCATTTCATGACAGAGGACATCATTTACAACTTCAAAATCAATCTCATCTAAAGCTACTTTATTGTAAATGTCCCTGTCAAACTCAACAGTTCGTGTGACCCCACCCACAAGAGTCTTTGCTGCATATTTTTCAAGAGCCACTCGGAAGGTATCTGCAACTTTAGGGTCAGGCAGTGTCTTCACTAGTGTAGTGATCGATTCCTTAGACTGCCTCGATCCTTGAAGATGTTTCCCCTTGGACTGCAGAATTACAAAAGTTACGCAACAAAGTGGGTCAATTTAGGATCAACAGAGGTTATTTAATAGCAAATTATAATGAAGTGTCAACAAACATACCTGTAAAAATGAAGCTATCACAATGAGGTTTGTGGGCCATGCTACAAAGCTACCCACTGCTTGTCCTACCGTTCTCGCACCCCGGGTAGGAATAGGCAAGACTGCATTCTCCTCCCAAGGGAGAATAACTCCTACTCTTGTATGGTCGGGAGGTAGTGATACATTGAGAAGTGTGTCCCCTGGAAGGTTATACACACGACCCTCTGCAACCACGCGCTGAGTAGGGGTAACTAACCATAAGAAACAATCAACTTCACCCTATACCAACCATAACTTCAAACATTATTAATAAGTAAGAAAAATAATTGACAATGAACTTAGTTAATAAGGAAAGCGATTACCTCAGGAAGATGTTGAGAAAGATGAGTGCAGCTATCTTCCATGCTGGGGCTGGCTATCACCACATGCCTCCCCAACCCCTGCGACCGTATCAAAGTATTAACAAGTTGCCATTGTTTGTTGTGACAATTAAGATTTTAAATCAGGTTAAGATATTTAGATTATCTTTTAATTATGTTTTATTTTATCACTGAGAAATTACTAGAATTTACTTTTTATCTTAATCTTTAGGATTTAGTTTATTTCAATTAAGACTTATCTTTTGTTTAGATTCAAAATAATTTGAAGAGTTCTCTTAGAACTAAGAGAACTCTTCAAAGGATTAGAATTTGGGCTCTATCAATAAGAGCCAAAATTACTCAATTATACTCAAACCTTAGCTATTAATTAGAATAAAATATTTCACAAATTTCAGTGTTATCAAACTCTTCTACTTTTCTCCTTATCTCTCTCCCCATCATTCCCTTATCCTACATCACTACAAAAATCAAACAAAACATGATCAATCAATACAAGATAACGGACAGCAGATATAAGCAAAAGTTGATCAATCAAATGGGGCACAAAAATGACTGAATCGGACTCAGCCAGAGCCTATCTAGCAGCTGAATCGATCAACCCTTTTTTTGGCTGTCTAGGTGGGACGTGCAATCACACGTTCAAAACATAGTTCCTGAATAACAGAAATATGAAAAAATTAATTCCAATAAAATAAATGGACACTCACAGGAATGACATCAGAGGCATGCTGCAGCTTTTTTGTCAGATCTAAGGCAGCCTTTTCCATATTACGTTTTGTCTTGGAGAAGGAAATGCCCTGATATTGGGAAAAAAAATGAAAATGATTACTAAACCGCTCAGAAATAATAAAATAGATAAAGGAATCAGCAAAATTCTAAGGTTATCAGACAATTAAACTCTTAAGAGAAATTTTTTAAACAACAGTTACTGCAAAAAGAAAAATCAAATGTCAACAATGAGTCAAAGAAGTTAATTCAAAAAACTGCACTTGTCTTAGTTATTCCATACCTTCCCCCACATGTAACCATAGCCTGCAAGAGCACCCAAGGTAGCTACCTGAACCACAAGGGATGGTAACTTTCCTGGAAAAAGGACGATTACTGTTGCACCCAAAATATGATACAAACAGTAATGTAAAAGGAGAATTAGTTTTCAAAATGAAAACCAAGTTAAAGAGAAGTTACCACCAAAATTTTAATGAAGTAATCTTGAAAACCATTTTGAAAATGATAAGAATTGTTTATGAAAACAAAGATGGATTCAAGAGTTGATTGTGCATGGGAATGAGTTATACACCTCATAACACCCGTTTGTAAGAATGATTACCCTAAGTTGATTATGTAAAATTAATACGGCCTTAAATTCATTTTAATTAATTACTATTATCAAACACATGCATAAATAAATCAAAGAGAAAATAAATTAACAAAATATGAAAAAAATTTATTTATTTACCAAGACGGACTTAATTTAGGATTAGAATTTGGGACCTATATACTCTACAATAGGGATTAAAGTCCATGTAGCTCGAGATATCTCTTATCCCACCTTGCCATGTTTTCTTTGCACAAAAGTCAGAAAAATTATTTTGGCACCTCAAGAGAACTCTAAGCTCTCTTCATTATACAGCCAAACATTATTCCCTGTTTAAGAAAAGCCACTGCTATTACAGATTTATGCCACTTCTCAAACTAAAACATAAGGTTTGGTCATTATCTATGTAACAGGGAACCCAACAGAACCCACATCTTTGGACCAAAATCTCATAGGTAACCAAACAGCCTTATAAACAATGGAGCATGGGCTTTTGTAAGCTGGGTTTCATTCATGGATAACTAGTAAATAACCAAGCAAAGAACTCGCCTCAATCAAGCACCCAAATGAACAATAAACAACAGCCATCAATCAGCAAACTAGAAAGAAAGAGTAGTAAAGTACTTAACCTGGAATGACGACATAATTCTGACCGAAATCCCCTTGAAGCTCTTCCAATCGTTCCTTCCCTCTCAAATTCCATGCAATACACTTAAAAATATGTTTAGTCAAAAAACTAATTCAACACTTGGTGGTACTGAGGTAAGCACTTCCATTGAACACATTAATAAACAAAAATGTGAAAATAAAGTAATGACATCTATAATTGAAATCCGAGAACCAATAAGCATTATTTTGCGTTCAATTTATTTCCTTTTCCAATTAACACAAGAAAAAAGAATGGAATCAGCTCTTGCCTCTTGGTCACACCAGACAAATATTAAACTCCCTTAACACTAAACCCCTCACAAGCAATGGTCGCCTGCAGGCACTTTTGATTGACTCTTTCTGATTCTTTTGCCCGCCTCTTTTTTGTAATGACCTTAGCCCCAGTTTTCTTTTTTTTTTTTGGAATGAAATCCCTTTTCACAGAAAAAAAAAATCTCCCTTGACAGCAAAATCCAATTTTTTGAAATTATGTTCAAACACATGGAATCACTATTCAGTGGCTTGAATAAAATGAACTCCAGTAGTCTCTATTAACACTAATTGTAGTTTTAAGAGTAAGCATGACAGATCACAACTGATCTCACAATTACGTCCCCAACAACTGAGCTGTAAATTACCATTGTATAGGGTAGAAGCAGGAAGACAATGGAAGAATTGCCTTTTGAAGGCTATACTATCTAGTCAGGACCTTACAATCAGTACCTACATGAACCAGCCCTACAAAACTAAAAAACAAGGTCAATCAATACAAGACAACCGACAGCAGATATATGCAAAAGTTGATCAACCACAGAGGGCACAGAAGTGACATGCTTTATGACCACCTAAGGTCTTCATTATGAGTATGACAACATTCTTGGAGGACTCTCGTTAGAAATACCCAGAGAAACAAATGGCTTTTGATAAGGAGTAGCTCCTACTAGCACCAACCTTAACAGTGTTGGACCATTTCAAACAACAAAATTACCAACAATCCAAAAAAGCTCATAAAGTTAATGGCAGAAAGGTCAATATTTTCAGTCCATTTCGAATCACGTTCATAGAAGGCCTTCCACTGCCACAGAGTAATGATGGACATCTTAAGACCACTTCATGCATAGCTTGAACGTGGAACATGACTGCTCTTTCATAAGATGCAGGAGAAATTTAAAGGGGAAAAAGTTTATGCTACTGATCATGCGGCTGTGTAGTGTGGAACACCTTTATTTTATATTTCAAATGTCTCAGTTACTTTTCTTCTCAATTTATTTTGCTTTTGCTGGTAGAATTTGCTCAAGATATATTAGACAGTAAGATTGGTCTTGTTTTATGGGGTAGGACTTGACATTATTTAGGCTCTCTACCCAGTTTAAAGGGATTTTGAGCCACTAACAGGATTATTCAGCCAGAGCCTATCTAGCAGCTGAATCAGATCAACCCCTCTTTTGGTTGTCTTAAATCAATCTAGATCTATTCTTCCCATTTTATTCCCTCCAAATATCTTGAGTGCTAAAGAATTATTCTACGGCTGGAATCCTAGACATTAAATTTTCTCAGGCAGATAACACAAAGCACATTACTAAAAGATTTAACATGAATCAAGCAACATTCAAGTGTCAGAAGATAAACTGATAAACCATATTGTTAACAAGTAACAATACATCAGAGACAACTAAAGTGATGCTCACTGATCATTCTTCAATCTATCCAATAGCTTGTGTACAAATAAAGGATCCAAGAAAACTGATGCGAGCATGATTAGATTGCCCAAAAGACAAATTACAAGCTTCAAAGGGGGAGGGGAGAATCAAAGCACCAAATTCAAACCTCGACAATGGATTTTGCCACTGCACTGGCTTGTCCATGCCATCTTGCAAAATAACATCCGAAGCCGACCAGTCTACTCCACCAGACAACGTTAGTTGACCAGTCTATTCCACCAGACAATGTATCTACCATGTTCATCGAGCCCTGCAAGTCAAAACAAGATTATATAGCATATTCTAGGAAACTTCATATTTCAAAAGCATCAGGACACCTAGCAGGCTGAAGTAAATAACATCTTATGCTCCTTATGCATGCATGAAAAACTAGAGCCACTGCATCACTGGGAAGAAAATATAGATGGTCCAACAACATAAACCAAATAGTGAAGAGGGTCCACTTTCTTCTACAGAAATAACTTAAAACAATTTCTTTTACGCTGGACGACTGATTCTGAAATGAAGGGTACAAGACATCACCATAGAGAGTTTATTTTAGTTGTCAATGATAGGATAATGAATGAATTGAGTATCATTTTCATCAAAATATAGTTAAGCAAATCAGGAACAACAAGTAGAAATAATGCTTTTAGAACATAATTACAATTACAAATGACAGAAAAACACGGTTTCTCAGCAGGGAGAAAAAAAATAACAAGATAGGGGGAAAACCTCGACATTTGGGGTTTCAGAGTAACTGAGCAAACTGATGGAATTTCCAGCAAGTTTTGGCTGCTCCTGATATTTATTACCATATTACGTTAGATGATAATCTATAAAGGAAAAACCAAGACATAAACTTGATGGTTAAACTACAAGCATGAGCAATTCTCAGTGTCACTTTAACATCTACATCAGAGAGTGAATGATAGGAGATTTCTATCAACAGAAGAAAAGTCTCCAAATATAGTTTCCATATCTAGAAACCACAGAGGGCAAGTAAGGGGTGGCAAACAACAAGAACACAATAAAAACTGATGTAAAAATTGCAAGCACCTGCAGAAATTCAGGCATGAAGTCATTGAGGTGCTCGAAACAATGAATTGCATAATCCTGGCAACCACACTATCGTATCAGTATTTCCTTTAGGAGGCACAACATAAAAGTAATCATCTAAGTACCAAGATCAGTCATACATATCAATAATTGGCCAAAAAAGTCATGCATATCAATAACTCTATATGATGAACCCTTAACATTTGTACTCCTCATGGTTACATATTAAAGTTAATAAGAATAATAACATATCCTTTCAACACAGAAACAATTTAGCACTACTACTAATCTCCAACCATATTTTTTAACAGAAGAGGATTCAATAAAAAGAGGATTCTTTACAGATGAAGGGGCAATACAATAAGTACAAGAAAATATTTTACCTGCTTCTGACTCAACGTAGCTAATCTTTCAACCTGAAAAGGAATAATTATACAGAGTAAGAATAGCTCAGGAAAAGAAAGACAGGTAGTGTTTTGTTTGTCAATTGATGAGTTAAGATTGATGGATGACAGCTAAAGTAGAGAGCAACCCAAAGTCAAGCAAGCCTACACAACATTTGTTTCAGAAAGCAGAAAAACAGAGCTCACAAAACTTAAAAGCTTTCAACTATGGTTTTGAAAATAAACAGCAAAACAAGAGAAAAATTTGAAGCAACTAGATCTTTCTGTTTAAATAAAGATAAAATATATGCCAGCTCCTTGTATCCACCTTTATAACACTAAACAAGCAAGACCACCAAGACAACCAATAATTAGCCAAATAAGATGATAGAGCATACCGATGTTTCCACTGTTTGTTGCAAGATACCCAAGTCACCATGGAAATTAGTAAGAGTATTTCGAACTCCACCAACCTGTTTAAGAAATATAATAACAATGTCAATAAGGTGCTTTATATATTTCTTTTTTCTCATAAGTTTGTCCCAAAGGCAAATGTGACCCAACCAAATTCAATGGCTATAAATCATATCATGAATGAAAGAAATTCATCCTACATTGAAAAATTACTTATTACAAGCAAGATAGGTATTTATACAACTAACCTATCTTTAATATTTAATCCTTCTAAAATGAAGAGGGAAAAATATCAGTAAAAAACATGGATCAACTCAAAATCTCTTTTGACCATATCTATCGATCAAAGCATATTTATAATCATGAAGATATATATGTGACATTGTGTCAAAGGGCATACATCATCCTTAATTGAATGTACCAATTCCTTCTGCTTCAGCATCTTATCATCCAAATTTTCAATCCTCTGTGTCAAATGCTTCTTGGCATCCTGCAAATAAAATAATTGAAAGCAAGTTAAAAGATAAACCAATTATAATTATAAATATTACAAAAATTACATAACTTCATGGTAAGGCAAAGCTGCTTTATATCTTCACAAGTTCACATGAACAAGGATGGTGGGATAAACATTTGCAGACCAACCATGGGTAATGATGGTGGCAATTCATGATGTGTATATTAAAATAACAGCTCACACTGATCATCAAGAACAAAAGCCGTATTCAGTGCTTTATGAATATGATAAGAGACCAAGTCAAAGTAATTCCCCACTAATAACTTATCAGAGGCGAAAAAGGAGGAAAGAGGAGGAAGTTGAAGCTGTTTTGCAGATTTTTAGGAAGGTTGAAGATTTGAATGAGTTTGACTGAGTCGTATTATGTTCTGTTAGTCATTTAATTATTTATTTTAATATTAGTTAGCTAAATAAGTGGGGTTTATGACTGTTAGAGAACCCACCCACGTTCTTTTCTGTTTTCCCAAGATATTTGGCATATTTTCCTATGTTTATTTATTTTTAATTGTAATTCAGCATTATATAATGACTAGCAGTCTAAGGCTAGTCAGAGAAGAAAGAAATAAATTATCCCTTCAGCATATTTTGGAGATTCTCCTACTTGGCTACTACGATTTCCTTGAGTGAGATCTTTGCTTGAGTGATCTTAGTAGAGTGTTACCTATTTTATCTTTACCTCAGTCCAGTACTTATCAGAATATTAGTCTAATCTGTCTCAAACTGTTGAACCTCATATTTCATGAATAGTCATACAAATAAGCATACTCTCAGCATTTCAGTACAACTGAAACAGTGATACAATGTATTTCAATCACCCAGGTCATTGTGAATTAAATTTTATGATAGTAGCATTCAGGTCAATAGCACTTAATTCCTCTTCATGTGACGAGGACGTGCAATCACATGTTCAAAGCATACAACTGCATATTTGGATGTTCCTGACAAACAAAAATATTAAAAAATGAACTCCAATGAAATAAATGGACACTTACATCAATGACATCTGAGGCATGCTGCAGCTTTTTTGTCAGATCTAAGGTAGCCTTTTCCATATCACTTTTTGTCACGTACATAAGATCTGAGAAAGACATGCCCTGATACTGGGAAAAAAAAAAGAAAATGAAAAAGATCACTAAACCAGATCACAAATTGCTCAGAAATAATAAAATAGTAAATCAATCAGCAGAATTCAAAGGTAAACAAATAACAATTGAACTTCTAAGAGACATTTTTGAAACAGCAGGTACTGCAAAAAGAAAAATCAAATCACGACAATAAGTCAATGAAGCTAATTCAAGAGCCCTCACTTGTCCTAGTTATTCCATACCTTCCCCCACATGTAACCACAGATTGCTAGAGCACCCAAGGTAGCTGCCTGAACCAGAAGGAACGATAAGTTCCCTGAAAAAAGGACAATCACTGTTGCACCCGAAATGCAAAGCAGCACATAAAAAGGAGATTTAGCCTTCAAAACTAAAATCAAATTAAAGAGGAACCGTCACCAAAATATTAAAGAAGAAATCTGGGGAAACCATTTTGAAAATGATAAAGATGGTCCATGAAAACAAAGATTAGTTTAAGAGTTGATAGTGCATAGTTCGGGACAGAAATGTGGGTCATTTTGTTGGTATGTTTTAATAATAACTTTTGTGAGAAGAGAAAGTTAATTGAAAATAATTTACGATTTTGCATATAAAGCAAATTTCTGAAATTTGGATTGATGTGTTTTAAGCTGCGAAGATAATTTAAATAGATAAACACCAACATGCGCCATTTGCTATAGTGTGTGCTTGTGCTCAATCAACTCCAATATTAACATTAGTTCAATACATATATCACTAGCAACATCACATTAAAAATAAAGCAGTGTTAACATGAGTAGGAAAGAACCCTTGAGCCCTCCCCTTCTTCCTTGAGTTTGCTTAACTCCTCCACACTTTGATTTACCAGGTCACTAAGTCTCACTTGCAAGAATGGCAACTCACAAATCGTAAAAGCAAGATGGAACGTTAATTCCTTTCATGAGAATCTTTTAGCAAATGAAGACAAACATCAAATCAATAAAGCCTCCACAAATAAGTTTGAGCTTATAGTATTTCAAGCATCATCCCCTGATAAAAACTTGCAAACACGTAAGCCGGTGCATACTAAAATGGAAACATCACTCCAATAGCCTGAATACAACATGATTACTAAATCATGACACATTCACACCAAAATGATGAACCTTTAAATCTCAAAAAATAATATAAATCAAGACAAAAAGAGAACCACACAAAACAGAATTAATATACAAGGAATTCTGAGCTCATGAAAATTCTTATTTCTTTCTCCTTAGTTATTTTAAGCCTGTGCCACAATTTTGGGAAAGTCGGACCTAATGGTTTTATCAGCTGCAACAAAGAGAAGTCAAACATCCCATGCCCAGGCATGCATAACAAGTTGCAGAGCTGATACATAGTATAGCAAACTTTATAATAAGGTCACCGTTAAAACAACAGAAAGAGAAAGTTGACAGTCATAATTTTTTTCTTCTTCTTAATTTATAAACTGATATGGAAGATGCCAACAGACATTTTATTCTTATCCCATCTTGCATCGATTTCTTTGCACAAAAGTCAGAAAAATTATTTTGGCACCACAAGAGAACTCTAAGCTTTCTCTCCATACAGCCAAAATTATTCCCAACAAGATATTAAAACAAATATTCCAGATTTGTGCAACATCTCAAACTAAATCAAACATATGTTTTGACCATTATCTAGGTAACAGGGGACTCAACAAATATTCCATACTGTTTGACCATTAACTATATCAAACAGACTTATAACGTGAGGATGAAGCCTAACAAATGAACTCAATAGAAAAACATCAACAATTAAAAAGGATCAACAGGAACAAAAAGAAAGCCTAACCAAATGTGGCCAAGCTTAAGAAATCAACGCTACCAAATATCCATCTTAGTTTTGACTGTCAAAAATATAAGAAAAGCAAACAGTAGAGCATGGGCTTTTGTAAGCTGGGTTTCATACGTGGATAACCAGTAAATAACCAAGCAAAGAACAAGCCTCAAATCAAACACCCACCAGAAAGGAAGAGTAACGAAGTACTTAACCTGCAATGACGACATAATACTTCCTGAAATCTACCCCGTGCTCTCCCGATATCTCCCTTTCTCCTTCGCTCTCTCCTTCTCTTTCAAAGATTGCCTCTGTCCCTCGCATCTCTCCCTTCGTCTTCTGAACTCCCTTCTCTTTCCAACAATGCCTCTGTCCTTCCTCTTCATCAGAAAAATCTGGCTTTTATACCAGCTTTCTCGTGGCTTCCCCAGATGTTACGAGAAAACCCTCAATTTATACATACGTGAGTGTAATGACAAAATATATAAAGCATAATGGCACCATGCAAGATCGAACCAGCATCCCATATGTTAGGAACGCTACTATAAACCACTGTTCCATCGTATCTTCACTGTTGCCTAACAGCCAAATTTATATAAATATGTGAATAATTTTGTAATCAAATTTATTTAATGCCCCATTCCAATTCTTGTTGAGCCATGGTCATATCATTAAACTACAACTAATTCTATGCTATTGAAAAAAAAAATAAAACTGACTTAATGCTCAGACTAATTCAATTCTAAAAACATTGGTTAAAACACTTCTTTCAACTGAGAAATTTGTTGGCAAAAGAAAAAAATTAAAAAATTCTAACAATGAATTGATCAAATGAGATTGAGATGACCATTCGTAAAGCCCAAGACTTTTAAAAGTAAATAAATTAAGCTCACATAACTCTTTGTGCATGTCATTTTTGCGCAATAGTTATGTTAATCTTCTCTATATCATTTAAATTTTACTGAATATCCCCAAAAAGATAAGTTTATATAACTTCTTGGACTGTGTAGTTTGTATCTTCATAAAAGTGTGGGGAAGTATAAATCTTTTAAAACTCATTTAGATAAAAAAAAATAATAATAAGTAATCCCCCAATACAAGTCCAACTAGCTCACAACACAAAAGTGGTCCACAAAATTTGAAGGGAAAAGACCTATTGAGCTCCAAATCTCCAACAAGTGGGTAACATAACCACCATAGTACAAACCTTAACAACTCACAAGAAACCACATAATTAAGTGGTGGTAGTTGTCATTTCCATCATTTCCATAACAGTCATCATTACAATGGCACAAATCAACTTTGGGCAAGTTCCCACAGTCATAGTAAATCCTTTCCATTGCCATCATATAAGCATCTATTATCAATCATAATTCAAAAGCCACAAGTTTGTCACATACCCAAATTTTCAAGTTCAAGGTGTACCAACATGAAAATTAAAAGTACATTATTACGATATAAATAAATCATTTAAACAGGATGTCTTCGAAGACTCAAAAGTCTCACAGGGTAAATTCTAAAAATGAAACATTATATTATAAGCAATGAAAAAGATTTACAATGATACAAAAGTGTCATTGTGTGTGTTATTAGTAATCATGAATCATATAATTCCAAACACATTACACACATTTGATGGATAAATTAAATGAAAGAAATCCTCCCTCTTGGTCTTCTCATTAATCTTTGCTCCTCATCTGATGATCTTTGATTTATCTCTGCAATTGTCTTGCAGCGTAAAAGCTCACATGCATAAAAATACATGAGAGGAGAAAAAAACAATTAGGATTGAGTCAAAAAATCTCTCCAAGAATACATAGAAAATCTTAATATTAGGTGAAGACTCACAGGATACCACAAAATTGCAAGGACACAAACTTAGGGTTTGTTTAGTTTCACATTTGGACCTCCAAAATATGGTTTCAAGCCCAAAGCCTAGTTTTATTTAATGTCATCCAAATGGAACCCTAAAATGTAAACCCATTTCAAATCCAACCCCAACTGCCACCCAAATTCCATTTTGACAAACTCACACTTCTCAAACCCCATTTTAACGAACTCAAAACTAAACACATCCTTAAAGACTAATCAAAAGCCAAAACAAGATATTCACATGGCCCCACACATGGCTTTTCTCTCAAAACTCAAACTAGATCGTTGTAAAGCGTGGATTTAACATGCCAATCAAACCAAAACCACAACATATATACGGTATAATTGGCTGGCTGAACCAAAGCGTTACACGGCAATTTTGATGCTTTAGAAGAGAGACTTTTAAAGTGTAAAATTTTCGCCTTGATCTCTACTTCCAAATAGCACTCGACGAAATTAAAACTAATACATGGCAGCAAACAAGACAAAACCATTATTTCAAACAATTTACCATTACCCAGTAGTTGAATTAATAAGAAGGGAAGTGGAATTCTTTATCTGTTTTTCTCCTCCATGGTCACCCTCTCAATGACCTCCGTTCCTTTATGCATCAATAAGGAAGGAAAAACCTAATACAAATCAATTATTAATGCTTAATCAAATCCAATCTTTCATGCTATTGTTTGCTTTTTTTTATTTGATTTTTATCATTATTATTATTTTTTATATGCAACGATACCGCAACCAAATCCAATCTTTTGTAATTCCTTTTTATTTGGTTTTTTTTATTTTTTTAATTCAAATATCAAAGGATATTTAAAAATCTCATAAAAAAAGAAATCCATAACTCTTTAAGATATAACTAGAGACGTACTGTGCAATTTAGTAAGAAGAGAAATTAAAAGTAATACTAATACTAATTATATTTCTAAAAAAATAACAATTGAAAAGATATAAAAATAACACTATTTGTAAGAAATAATATACAAATCATTAATTAATATTATTGAACAATTCTCTATTTGATATGGTGTCACTAAAATGACTTGAATCACCATTTCCAGCTAATTTAACAATCCTTAATACAATATTGAGATTATCCTTAGTGCGTGTATAATGTTGGCTTCTAAAATTCTAGTTATTTCTTGCCATTTGGGATTGCATATGAATATTATGAATAAATCGGGATACCCTATCTTCTTGCGTATTGCAATTGCATCCTAGTAATTTTGTATAGTGTAATAAACACTACCAATAAATAATGATCAAAAAATTATTCTTTTCCCCATTGACTGAAAAAAAAAAAGTAAACCCTATGAAAAATAATTATTCATAAAAACTCTTGAATTGCATCGTGCCACATGAATTTATTTTAATAAATTTGAGTAAAAAATAGTTTTAATGTTTAAAAAATTCTATATAGTTCTCATAAATAATAAATTAACGTTTTAATATATTTATAAATACGGGACTAACAAAAGACAATGAAACTGATTATTATTTTCATAAATAATGCATTATATGATTGTAAGGTATATAGTTCGTTCTGATATCCAACAAAACTGATTAGTATCTAAGATAGATATATATATATATATATATACACACACGGAATAGATATGGAATAATAAAAATCTAGTATATTTTTATTTACTCTCTTTGGCTAAGGAGAGAAAATAGGGAGAGAGAAAAGTGAGGGGTGATTTTCTATTCATATGCTTATTGAATAAAAGAAAATAGGGATGAGAGAAAATTAACTAATTTTACATTGATAATAATATCCTTATTATCTTTAGGAAAATATTTACATATAATAAAACTTGTTATTTTACCGTAATATTTACATAATTTCTATATCATATTAATAAATGAAATTAAAATGTAATTTTAATTTTAATCTTAATTTAAAATTATTTTATCCAATCTTAATTTTTTAAATTATTTTTTATACATTGATTTAAAAAATTTTAAAATAATACTAAAATTGAAAATATATAACATATCAATATTTAAAGAGAAGAGAAACAAAACTTAACGCAACAAATATAATCAAATATAGTTCAAATAGAGCACTAAAGTAATAACTAAACTCAATTTAAAATTAGCATTTATATAAATTACCATTAAAATTAAATATAGTGCTTATTTAACAAAGTCTCCACCACCATCAAAATGTAACTACACTAAAAACATCATGATAAAAGGACTATTTTATAAACTAGAAATATAATAATCATTTCACTACTTGTTTCAAAACACCCCAACTTCAATCATCATTTTAAGCAATGTTTGAAGTCGCACATGACGTGAAACTCCAAAAAAGGTTCACTTGTTTCTTTCTTTATTAAACAAGAAGAGGTAACATTGTAGCTGTTAATCTCCAGTTATTCCAATTTCTTCAAGTATTACAAGACCTATTTCGTCAATTTCAACTTACTTCTCAGCAACAACAATAAATTTATCATGGAGAGTATTATCATCTTGTATGGCATTAACTAATTCCTTAATTCTTGTTGTCATCTTTTAACACCCTTGTTCAATAATATCTATCATTGTTGCCTTATGCTTTTGTCCTTTACAAGATGTAGCTCCTGTGGATTGGTTTGATGTCCCATTTGTTGGACTACTCTCTGTGTTAAGTGGTGGGTTTAAAGTCTCATTCTGCAAAATTAAAATTACCTTCATTCATTATTGCACCTTCAAAAGAATCGTTTAAGTCAATGCACTCATTCTCCTATTGTTTCATCTTATTTATAGTCATTCCAGCATATTTTCCTATTACTTTGTCAGCACCAAACAAATTATACAACTTATCATAATGCAATATGGGTGCATTCTTCCACTTTTTTCACCAAATTTTTTCTATAAAGAAAAAATGTTGACTTTTAACAATAAAATTCCAAAACAAAATTTTCAAAATATCACTTGAAAATGATAATAGTTAGCATAAACAAGTTACTCATCTCAATCAAGTTAGTCCAGATTGGACTTTAAGATTCAAACATTTTTGTCACAAGACTCCATGAAAATTTACTTAATCCATTAAAAAAAATCATAAAGCTCTGCAAACCACTGTGACAATGTCTTATTTCTATTCTTCAAATGTTGTTTTGTAATGTGAGGTCTAAACAAATTGTTAAGAGCTTTTAACATATTATCATATGCAAATGTAGTGAATGTGCCATCGAGATCATTTCCTTTCATCATCTCTTCCAATAAAACATCAATAGAAGCTTCATTTATATTCGGTGTCCATCGCAAATTGTCCTTCGTTGAGTCTTTTTTGTTTGGTGCCATTATTCAACCTACATGAAAGAAAACAATGACATAAAAAGAAAACATGAAGAGTACAATTTAAATGCAACACACAATTTCAACTAGTAATACAACAAAGATTATTTAGTATTGTAATACAAGGCAATAAACTAGTTCAACTAGTGATATAATAAACATTATTGTATATCATAATACAAGTCAAACTGGACTGTTATTAATTATAACAAATAATCTCAACATGTTATAAAACTTTAAAAAATATATATCAAATCAAAGTCCATGATGATAGTTAAACCACATATGAGCTACTATGTTATCTCTTAAAATTGATCATTGTTTATGGTCTTCCTCTTGATTGTGTGAAAGATGATCATTTGTATCACTGCCATCAAGTAATAGTTCATGGTCTACTTGAGCAATTAGATTCTTTACACCCATAAAAAAATTATGTAATATGCAATATGCTATCACAATATTTGTCATAATTTGGAGTGAAAAATTTGATTCATTTCCACTAGCTATGATTGAAAATCTTTTTTTCATAACATCATATGTTCTTTCAATAACATTTCACAATGAGGCGTGTCGATGGTTGAAAATTTCTCTTGCATTTTGTGGTCATATTGTTGAATATTTTTTCAAGTGATAATAAACCCCTCTGTAAGGTGTTAGAAGACCGTGCTTGAGTGGTAAGCCCGCATCCAAAAGATAAAATTTTCCTAAACAAAATAAATCATTTCTTAAGAAGTTTTAATAAAGTAGCATTTATATATAATACCATAAATTATGAATATAAATTTGCACACTTTCCTTGTGAAATTCTAGACTATCTTCTCTTGATAATGCATTTTTTAAAATTTTTGAATCTGAAGCTGGTCATTCCCAGCCAACCAACACTTGAGTGAACTTTATGGATTTTCTAATAATGTAAGACCTTATCAACCACATCAGCCGTCGTAATTCCAGCCATTAACAAGCATAAGCAAAGGCCGAGGCAGGTTGCTTCTTGCCTTACAAAACCTGTTCTATGATCAAGCCGATACCTTTAGCACTTTTTCAATGAGAGAAAAAAACAGTGCAAGATGATTTTGTTCATTCAAGGAAGAGAAGGAAAAAAAAAAGAGTAAACAAAAATAGTGGCTCACTAGCTCTTACAAGGTCAATGCTTTTGTTTTGTTTTTTGTTTTTTGTGGGCCAATAAGGTCAATGCATTAAAAGCATAGCGTTTGGTACATTGTGAGATTAAATAAAACAGCAAAAACTAAGAGGAAAAAAAAAATTGTGCATTGTCATGCCTCATGAGTGCTTCCCCCAATTGAATCCCAACACAGCTCAAAAATGGATAATATAGAATGTAGATGATTTGTCAAAAACAAAAAAAAAGGAATAATATAAGCCTACATTTTATTCTGGCCACGAAAAATAAGTATACTGTTATTGCCGCTCTTTATGATCCCCGCTTCCATTGCCATTATGGTAGATTCCGTTTCACATAAGAAATTGTCAAATAAAAAAATAAAAAGTGAAAAAATCGTCGTACCTATATATAAAAATAATAAAAGAATAAAATCATTAAGTGATGAAAATAATGATAAAACAAAACATTACATGAATTATCAGCATCTCATTTTATAATTCTATCTTCTCTTGCCCAAAGGAGCATAAATAAATAATACTCCCTCAAATTTTTACTATAAAATTCTTTTAATTAGATCACATGAACAAAAAATAAGAGTTAAATTAATTAATCACCTTAATTTTTTAAGAAATTATAATTTTTTTAAAAATATTCTTATTGAATTTCCTTTTTTCTCATTAATTAAATAGAGACATTTTTAGGATATTAGATAATAAATAATGATTCATATTTTGGGAAAAAAAATCTTATATAAGACAAAAAACCCCACATTTATGATTAAAGAGAGCACCTCATTTCCTCCTTCGAAAGGTGAGAATCCCATTTGATCCAATTTTATCTCCTAATATAGTGAAGCTCCACCGGCCCAACGCTACCCTTAAGCCATTAACTGGCCCCATTATTCTCATCATAATCTCGTCATTATTACTATTTTCATGTTATAGCATAAGCATATTACTAATTACTATACACTCATACAATTATTGTATCATCATATGACGACACCGATACATAATATTAAAAACTTACATTACACATTACACAATGATAGAGAATACTATCACACCTCATCTTACAAAGCCCAGTAACATTTATTGTGGGTAGCAGGCATTCAAAAGATATTATCATGATAAGGGCATATGACCATCACGCTCCATCTCTACCATGCGAGGGGATGGATGACATTATGTAGCCACACCCAAAAGAAACAGGTAATAATTGGCGCATATCTAAGTTACAGACCCAAGCTTAACATAACCCCACGCTTTCACCTTTCACTTTCAGTACCAGACCTGAAGCGTCAGGTTGCCAAGTTTTCTTTTTCCTTTGGGTTTGTGTGCATACCCAAAAGTCCCAAACCAACACTATAGGATTGAAAAATAGGGCCATTTACTCTTTAAAGAGATGGAGCAAGATACGGTTCCTTCACATCAGATCAAAAGAGGGGGGGGGGGGGGGGAGGGAGGGGGGAAAGAAGGGGAGGATCCGGTTACTACAATACACTCAAAACTCAGCAAGAGATGCATAGGTAAATCATTTCTAACTCAAGCTTTCATTTCTTCAACCTGTCTATTAATATGGAAAACACATGACTAAATCATGTCCCTGCATTCCTACGGCCAACACGAGCAACGAAACCAGCCTTGATTGGAGCAACCGATCTCCCGGATCCGCACTGCAATAAAACTACCAATATTAGACTGATGCCAGATATCAAGGAAAATGTTAAACCATAAGATCACGCATCATGACATAAATTAGTAAAATAGAATCCAAATACACGACAAAAAATGGAAAACCAAAACCTTTCATACATATCATAAATAGAAACTGTAATCACTAGGGGGGCTCCTCGTGGAAAGTATATAATCGACTCACAATTTGAACAAACTACTTAGTAATTAAAGAATACCATCATCTTGTTAGAAGTGGGAAAGCAACAAAAAGTTAAGCTTGAAAATTATCCAGGACAACGGTAACTTCAAAGTAAAATATGAAAGGAGGAGGAGGAGGAGGCATGTGCAAGAAGATAATAAACTTCACCTTTTCACATCGGAGAAAGAACAGACGGTTCTCCTTTGAAAGTATAGTGTCTGGACTCTTGCATCCAAGGCAAATGACATATTCATCTGAAATAAAGAATATCAATCAGCTTCAATCAGAGACACACATCGACACAATAATCACAAAATACTGAAGAAGCATAACTCCGACAGAGTCACAAACTATACCAATCAGAAGAAACAATGGGGTGCCTCATCAATCTATTCCATAGAGAAGGCATCAAACGAAATAGCAACCACAGCCTCAAATTTCATTCAAACTTCTTAAGCAACAACCCCACCCCCCCCCCCCCAAAAAAAAAAAATCACCCAAAAAAAAAAAAAAGCATTTAACCCATAAGATAATCCCTACACTCATTTCAGCAACATTCAAATAATCACATGAGCTGGCAGAAATGTATGCAATTTACGTTTATCATATACAACAGATTCTCAATTAAATATCAAACATTAATAAAATAACCACATACTGATATATCGCCGCAAAATTCCTTCAAAGTTCTTTGGTGCAAATCTTCCCTTCACAACCAATCTCTGCTGTCCATCTAGTGAACCACTTGTACCCAGCTCAGCAAGCAAAAATGCCATGACATGGTCAGGCTGTCGATGCATTCTAACAACAAAATGGGTGAAATGGAAAAATCAGTCTTCATATCAATGTATATAGATCTACAAAGGGCATTGCACATGTAGCTAACACAGGTAGAGGTTTTCAGCTAGTGACAAAAAAAATGATAGCGATTCATTAGAACCAACAATAATTCAGACTTCCAGCTAAGATAACGGTAAAAGATGACCATGTTGGTGGTATTAAAAACTTCTTCAAACTACATTTTGCAAGCATTTAATCAAACACTCAGTCATCTCAAACATTTTTATTGAAGGGCCCAAAAACATAAAAAGGTTGATGTCACAAATTACATATATTAGTTTAAGAAACCACATACAATTACAATGAAAGAAGTGCACAAATCACATCCCCCACAACTTGTCTCCATACAAGAAATAAAGATGTTTTAAAAAAAAAATCAAGAAAACAAGGTAAAAGAAGTTGAAAGGAAGATATTAGATTCCATCAACCTACCAAATATCCTAAAAAGTTAACGGAAAAACTAAAAAAAAGACAATCAATTGTTAAAATCCAACGGCATATAACTGCAAAACTATACAATGGAAAAAAGAAATCTAGCATGGAAATTATATTTCAGACTGTCATCTCATATCAAAGGGGTCTCTGTATTTTTATCATATATTACAGAGAATGGCAGAAAAAAGATCAACATACGTTTTGCATAAGTCCATAAAATTCACAAAAACAGTTTTCTTTGTGCCCTCACGAAGAACTTGGGGAGGCCTCATGACTGTCCTCCGACGATCCCCAGCCAGTTCTGGATTATTCTCACGTAGAATGTTAAACACCCTTCCCAGAAGCTGCAGAGAGAAACATCATGAAATAGAAAATAAACTCCAAGCCCGTTATTAAAATATAATGATAGGTCAACAAACTAATACCAGTGACAATTGAACCAAGCTTCCTCTAACAACTGATATGCAATGCTAAAAGAGTAAAGAACCAAAACACTGGCCCTCAGCCCATTTTAAACGAAACATATAGGCTAAATCAACATTTTCATACTACTGATTAAATTCATCTCTAAAAAAACCCCTTCAATAAACTCAAGACAACTTCACAAAAATTTACAACCTAAAGTATATTAACTGCAGAAAAAATATGAAATGGAAAGCAATCAAAGATAAAGTAGGTTCAGAAGGCATCCACCAGTCAAAGCATAAAAGATGGCATAAATTCTGTTGGACACATTAAGCATTCAGCACCAAGCTTAAAACACGTGATGTTAATTGGATAAACCTCCTTTTAGTATGATGGAAGCAAGGGGATTCCCTTTCCTTCCATTTTTGCAATGTCTATTATGCTCAAGTAATCACTATTCACTAGGTTCTATCCATTTTTATTGCTATTTTAAAACATGGACACTACGGTCATTTTCTATCATCAAAATAACTTTCTTATTCTATTTTCTATTCTATTCCATTCCATTTCATTTTCTGTACCAAACAATCACAGTCACACAGAAAGGGAGAAAGCTCATGCTTCAACAAAGATTTTGCAGCCTTGAATACCAAAGTTCACCAAATCAGAAGTACCCACAAAGCACAACCTGTCAGATATAAATCATTAGTGTCCTTCCATTAGAAGAATTCTCATGAGTCATGACAAAGACAAACACTAAATCCACAAGCAAGAAAAAGCTTCTAAAAGATCAGTCCATTTAAAGGCACTAAACAGTAATATGGGCTATAGAAGTACAAAAAGTAATCAGTTGACAAATTACAGTACATCCACGAGCCTGTTAAAAAGGAACACAGGTATAGTGCAAAAAACCCAGAATCTTAGATTTTTTTATGGGACTAAGTGATTACAAAATATTTATATATGATAGGAGACAAGGAGAGGCTTATAACTGCAAAAGGCATGCAAAATAGAATATACCTCCTCATATTGATAATCACGGTCACTACCTTCCCAAGGATAACGAGGTACCAAGGCATCACCTTCTCCTTCATCCTCTCCAGAGTGATCTAAGCCAAGAAAATTTATAGATGCTCATCACTCAGTTAACTTCGCTCAAGACATCACGAGTATAACACACATAAAATTATTGAGTTCAGTTTAATGCACAGAATAGACAACTGCTTACCATCCAAATCTTCAGCTGCCTCTCCACCCTCATCAGTGAAATTACTAGTTTCAACCTAGAATCGAAGCACAAACATCATATACAGAATCACTACCATATACTTATGTGTTCCAATAGCTTCTGCAGAGATTGTGAACAAAAATATCCAACATTAACACTCAATGACTTACTGGCTTCTTCTTCTTCTTTTTTAAACCAGTAAATGAAGTCTCAAGCCCATCCGAAACTGCAAGAATGAGAATGAAAAATGCATAAGCACAATTATAGATATCTCAAATGACAGCATCAGCATCAGCAACAACAATAAAAATAGCTTTTGGTTTAAATTAGATACCAGATAGGTTTTCAGTCTTCTCAGTCAAGTTGTCCACCGGATCATCTGCAGGATCTATAATTGTAATTTTCTTCTTCTTCTTTTTCTTAGTAGGATCAAATGGGGTAATCTGTCATCCAACAATTAAGACCTCAGAAGAAAGTGCTTTTTGAACAAACTGAAGTACCAGTTAATCATAAAAGCAGATGAATGGGAGTTTCCAGGGACTAACAACGTGAGAAATAGCAATTTATAGCCCATAACATAAAATCCTTGTTCACCTAATCAAGGGAAATACAAAGTAGAACAACATTGTAAAATCATAAATAATTAGGGAGGGAAAGAAGAACACTTACTTCTGGAACCTCCTCCTTATCATTCTGCGTTTCATCTGCCATGGTCGCTGCAACACAAGTACAACATAAGGTGATCAGGTGACTGGGAAGAGATAAAAACGAGAAACAAACATAGATCATAAGGACATATAAGAAACTAAAAACAGCCTTAAATTAGCCGCTATTTGCATCCAACAAGATCTAGAAACCGGATCATTGATGCAAACTACCAGAAACAAAGAATCTTGAATGAAATTTAAATGAATCAAACCGGTGGCATGAAAACATACCGAAAAAGAAATCGAAGAATCGAAACAAAAGTAACTAAATGAAATGCAAAAAGAAAAGTAAAATATAGCAGATTATAGATAAAACAACAGACACAAAGACACAGCAAGAATATAACAATGATAAAAAAATATTCACAGCTATATGAGATTATAGCAGTAGCAGATTTCGAAAATTAAAAAAAAAAATCAAAGATTTAATTTGGGAGGAATGACAGAGACAATCAAAATGCAGAGATGTCAAGGCACCGAAATGATTTAGGAGGAATATGTAATTGACGCTTCAACAGCATCTGGAAGGAAGGACAAGTTAAAATAATTTGCTCAAGCGCATGATTGTTTGCCGAGAAAATATGCGCACAGAGTTCGCAAATAGCAAGTCTATTTAGAAAGGAATATGCAGACTTGAATGGAAAAAAGGACTTTAAAATTCCCGAGGGACAGAGGTGCATGAAAACACAACATGACCTAACGAAATTTCACATTTCACAATCTATTAAAAGTAACTACTTCAGCAAGCTCAAATTCATTTCAGTAACCAGATCAGAGCAATGGATTTCGAAGAAAAAGGGGGGATAAAGAGCAACGGACGACGGCGAAACCTGGGTTGGAACAGCGTAGTCGGCGGCGGTGGCTGGACGACGGCGACGAGACTCGACACGAGGGTTCAGACTTCAGAGAAGGAGCAAAGCAGGGTAACGCGAGAGAGGGACGGAGCGAGCACATATGCGAATGTTGCTTCCTGCTCGCGTTTTGGGCCCAGATGGACCTTAAACAATTGTATTTTGTCTCTTGTGGGCTTAATTTCTTCGCATGCAAGCCCAGTATCCCGTTGTAAATCAAATTGGGCTTTCAGGTGCTGGACGCTTGGGATGTTCCCAACTTTAAGCTTGCGACTTAAAATGTGTTACTCTTACCAACGAGATTTGGTCTAGTGAAAAAGGTCAGTTTCTCATAACATGATGAATCAAGATTTAAATTTTTATTGGGAGAGATATCTATATTTAGTACCTAATCGTGTCTAAAATAGGATTACCTCCAATAGGAGATTATATGTGGTTTATCTAAATAAAAATGTGTTACTCTTATTAGGAAGTTGTCTAGTTTTTTATTTTTTTTGGTTAGGAGTAATTGTCTAGTTTATGTTGTTGTAATTGTTGTTCTAGTCCTATTGGCTATCGGACTCCTTTTCCCCACCAAAAAAAAAATGTGTTACTCTTAGAACCAATAGAAAATCGGTACTTAACCCTCAAGCGCTTATTTTAATTATTTAGTGCTTGTACCATTTTAATCAGAAATCTTGAATTTGAGTCCTGAAAATGTAACTACGTTAAACAATTGATAGTAAAACTTTATTTTCATTTGGTGTCCTACCAGACTTGATTTGAATTATTCTGAATCTTAATAAATTCTTGTGTTGAAGTAAGTAAATTCAAGATACTAGATGATTTAAAAAAATAAAAAACATTTAAAATTATATAGTTTAAAGTATTTTTAATTAAATTAGAATAAGTAGATTTTGAATGTAAAAATTAAGTTAAAAGTATTAATAACAAGATTAGTAATGGGATAAGTGATTCTCATTAAAAAAAAATTCCAATTGTCCTAATTTAATTGGAAACAATACTTTAAAAATATAATTTTTATTACCTTAGTTGTTTTGTGAAGAACATGTTTTTTATTCAATTATCTACTATCAAGTACTATCAGGGTAGATTCGAGTATTGTCAATTTCAATAGGGATAGTTTCCTAACATGATTTTTTTTATTTACCATATTCGAATTCTTAACCTAACTTAAGGGAAATCAAGTGGCTTTTCACAACCGCTAATCAAAAAAATATTTTGGATAACAATATTTTCCTAATTTTGTATAGGAATTAGGATACTCAAGTTAAACAAATAAGGGAAAATACAATTCATTTTTCTAAAATACTAAATTATTGTACATTAAGTATAATATTTTTAATACAGAAAGCACCTCAAGTTTTTTATCCATAAAAAAACCTCAATTTGAAAAAATAAAAATAAAAATGTTACGCCCAAGTACCCCGCAATAATTTTTAATGGAATGTAATTGGGAATAGGAATCGGAATGGTAGTAGGGTTTAAATGTATGTTTGGTACATCAATAAAAATGTAGTATAATTTTTAATTGATATGTGTATTTATATTATGAAATGATAAAAATGCCCTTACCAATATTAAAAGAAAATTGATCAAACCCCAGTCGCCTGCGACAACATTGTTTTTGTCAGAGGCCACAGTGAAGATCACCCTTAACCGACGATTAACCACCATTTTCACATGTCAAATCCATCAACAATCAACAAAAAAACCAGTAGCAAATCAACAATAACCAACAAAAGCCATTGGCCAGATTTGCAACCCTAATTTGTCAAAGAAAAGGGATGGGGAAGATGTTATTTGCCATCACTGTTCAACCAAAAATCGAAGACAATGATGATGACGGAGGTGGTGTATCTAGAGCAAATCAATAATGAAAGTTGAAGAACATCACAAATCATAGGTGAATCAACAAAAATTGAAGACGACAATAATCGAAGATGAAATGGAAGGAGGAACAGCGATGGGGAAGAGGTCCTCGATGTGGAAGGAGAAACATCGGCAACTTGGCCACCACCCATGTAGCAACTCGTAAGCGTCCATCATTGAGTCGAGCATGAATTGTCTTCGTTGAAATTGTAAAGCTAATGCTATCAAACATGAAAATGGAAGGAGAGGATGAAGGGCAAAAGTGAGATAGAGGAGTGAAAGGGAGGCAAAGGTATGCCAATGAGGTGAGGTGCAATGGTGGGGAGCTGTGTAGAGAGGTCTCCAATAATGATTCCCATGGAAGAGGCAGGGGAGATGGCGGGGGTGGCGATGGTGTAGCAAGGAGGTGGAGATGTGATGATGAGAAGGAAGGGTAAAAAGGTATCAAAAATTGGATTTCAGGGAATTGATTAAATTTCATCATGATTATGAGGGAATGGGATTGAGACTATTTTACTAGAAAGTGATTACTTGCTAATCATAAATCTTGGCTAACAAACATACTTATATCAAAATTCCTTTTCCATTCCTATCTCCTCCCTCTCAATTCCTTCATACCAAATGCAACGTTAGACTTTCTATTTCATTTAAAGTTAAAAAACTACGTAAAAAGCACATGGTACACTTCTATAATATTCTCCAATTACTTTTTTGTCTAAATATTCTCTAATTGCTTGAATATATAATTTTCACAAATTCAAGTTTATTTTAACCACGAAAGGCTTAATTGAGCCAAAGTGTTAAAAATTCCCAAGCTACCTAACAATTGAATTTAATCCTAAACATTGCCAATACCATTTCCTCTCTAAGATACAGCACAAGTAGGTGGAGAACTAGGTTTTGGGTTTCCGAAAATGAAAATGGATTTAAATGGAGTTGCTATCAAATTTTTGAAAACCAATATTTTAAACCTACGATGATTTAGTATCATTTCTAGTTGCGAATCACATTGTGAAGGAGAGTAAAAGGAAAGAACGCTATCCATCCAGCACATGCAGACAAAATGAACAAAAACTCATATTCAGATAAAGAGATGAAGTAAATGGGCCTATCTGAAGTTAGTGGGTATGGTTGCTATTGGGTTCATGGACTGGAAAGCTGGCTTGACTGACTTGCTAGTATCTCATATTTACTTCAGATGATTGTCACCGTTATGCTTATTTGGAACTTGGAAGTACAGAGGTAGGAACGTCAGTGAGAGCCTTGTTGGAAGTGGAAGTGGTGCTTGGAGGAGGAGAGAACTGGATGAGCATCGCTGGCTTGGATCAGGAGAGCTTTGAGTTCGACTCAGAGAGTATGAGAGAGGGAGGGAGGGGGAGGGTAGTTTTGTAATTTCGTCAATGATTCAAAAATCAAAACCTCATTCAATTGACTTTTGGAATGAATGGCAATTCATATGTATTTTGGGACGGAGTCTTCCAATGATGTACACTAGATTGCTTATATCCGTATCATCGGATATTTCTTTAATGTTGATATGTGTTAATAATTCTTATATGCGTATCTAAGAATTATCTAATTTATTTAAAAAATAAATTAATTTTCAATATTAACTTACTTATAGAATTTGTGCCGATACAGTTCCACTAGAAATAGAAGTTGTTTTTAGTGGGGATGCATAAGATAATTTTGTTGGTCTTGGAATTTTGGAAGTGACAACCTTGTTTTTTGAAGAGTCAAATATAAAAATTATCGTATTTACAGATGATAACATAAGAGAAAGAAATGAGATTGATACTATTTCTATTATTAAATTACCATATATATGTTTTTAGTTTGAAATTTTTTTATAAATATATATATATACATACTAGAAGTATCAGTGTCATATATTTTTCGACATATTGGTATCAACGTATTCAATACATATCGTATCCAATATTTGTATTGTGTATATGGATCATTGGAGTCCCCATAGGACTCATTATGGTAGGAATATTAAGGCAACCAAACACTCTTGACTTTGGAATAAAATCATAATTCCCATTTTTAAAAAGCTCTCAAGAATTGAACCAACACAGGCCCATATTTTGGTTTGAAGGGTACAACTGTTGTAGGAAGGAACATTTTTCTAAGGTGTTGTTTTGTGTAACATCATAAATAGAAGGAAAAAAAAAGGGGGGAAGTAGCAATCAAAAAAGAAAGCCACAAAAATGAATAGTTATGGTCAAGAAGAAAGTATGAATTTCAAAGTCTCTACAGGTAATTAAGAGCACACCCAAATAAATATACAAATTTGGAGGCAAAAGTCAGAAATTTGTGTGGAGGAGGATGCAATTTGAGGTTCGTCTCCCTCTGCCTTGTAAAGTCCCATCCAATAATCTCAATAGTTAAAAACCAAATCTGAAATAATAATTAATAAATGACATGATTTAGTCCTAACCGTTGACGACTCAATCTGTCTGTGAATTTGACTGGTCTCCCTATCAAAACAAAACTATGCTCTCACCTCACCACCTGAATACGCAATATATATTATTATATGATTTATGAAACGAAACGTGGGAGATTTGGTGCCCGTTTGGTTTGTCTTTTTGTAAAAGTACTTTTAGAATAACCACAGTTTACAAAAATGAGGTTTGGATAAAAGTAGATAAGTTTACTAAAAAGCTGTTTGGATGAAAAAGGAGAAAATAATGGTCAAAAAGTACAGTTAAGTTTAGAAGAATGGGAACCAAACATGCACTTGATTTTATCCCTTATATATGCGTTTTATTAACCACTTTCACCCTCTTATTTCCGTTCTCCATTTTATAAAATTAAGTTAAAATAAATAAAATTTATAAAAATAAAATTTAGATAAAGTAAGTTTATTAGAAATTGTTATGTTTGGATATTCTTTTTGTAAAAGTAAGTTTGACAAAAAATCTGTTTGGATGATAGGGGTTAAAAGTACTTTTAGATGTATAATATAAAGTAAGTTTGTTTCTCCTTTTCCAAAACTCACGTTTTATTAAAGGAAAAGTAACTTTTCTCCTCTTTTTTCAAAACCACAGTTTAACCCACTTTTCATTTTTCAAAAGTCAATTTGTGTTTCATCTGTGTTTGGCCAAACATACCTTTTAGAAAACCATGGTTAAAAACCATGGTTTTGTTTTGGAAAATGAGAACCAAACATGCACTTTGTCTTCCATTTTGACTTTGTTTTATTTGTTGGTACCACGAGCCAACAAAGAAACAAAAATTGTTGATTTTACTATTTACTATCTCAATGAAAAGATAAAATATTTTACTCGATAATCAATAAAATTCTAGCATAGTTGATAAATAATTGAGCTTATTAAGTATAATATTTTGGGTGGAAGCAAAATCTATTTCAAAAATCTCTGTGTTTCGAAAAGATTAGTCTTTGACAGTCAGTCAGTAGATACTCTCGGTACTCACAAAAAAATATCGAACTTGATAGCTAATAAAGATTGGTTATGTAAGTAAATATGCAATTTATTTTTAATAAGGGTGTAGATGTAGATTTGAATCTCGTTAATAATGTGCAAACTTTATTGGTGACTAATATATAAATACTTTTGCAAACACTTTGAGTCATGAGCTTTATTTTTGTCCTAAAAAAATCTTTGTGAGCCAACTCACTCAGATATTTTTTTTCCCAAAAGACAATTCTACTCAATTAAATAGTAAGGATATTTAGTTGTTGTTCCTCAGCTCAACTATATTAATTAGAGGTGGTCATGGGCTCGATTTGATTCGGTTTTGAGCAAAAATCAAATCATTCTGTTTGGCATATATAAAGACCTATTCAGTTAACAATCTAACCGGTTTGGTTTGATTTAAATTGGGTCAGTTCAAGTTATATAAATGTATTTTTATTTTTAAGCATGTAATTTTGGGCAAAAATCACAATTTTTTAATAAATTTTGCTTGTTACATAAAATTTCTAGTAACTATAATTGATTACCTTCAAATAATTTATCATAAATTCACAATAAAATTTTGTCCTTTTATAAAAATGATATTTATAAATTAAATTCGTAAATTTTTAGTAAATTTGTCTTTTACTTGAAAAAAAATTTGTCCATTGCCACTCCTCAAATTCATTAGCTTAGACTCTGCTATATAAATATTGTAATGGTGGAACTTCAATTTAATCCTCAATATTTATTGACTAATTATTAAAAATAAAAAAAGCAACATAACAAGCCAATTCCTATATATTTCCAAACAAAAATGGTTCAATGCCATTTGTTGAAATATGATTAAATTCTAATAATCATTATTCTACATTATATCTTAGAATTTTAACAAATACTTAGATTACAACCTAAGTTTTGTCATAATTTATAATACATTATGTAAGTAGATTGCTAGCATATATAAAGTACTGTGAGAATTATAATCGAAATTTTCAGACTTATATCATAATTTATACATATGAAAGAGACTTTTTTCTGGTCAAATATAAAAGAGACATTATCATGTTAGTAAAGATTATATTATAATATTTATAATTAATAATAAAATATGTCAATATATATCATTATCAGTTTGATTTGGTTGAAACTGATCAAAATTGTAAAAGGTCTTAATCAAACCAAACCAATCGGTTTGGTATGCTAAAATACTGAAGCATACCTATATTGTAATTGGTTCTAGTCGGTTCGGTTAGGTCTAGTTCGAGTAAATTGATCTTGGCCAATTATGAACACCCCTATACCAATATTTACCTTCGAATTCATTTTTATAAATCATATGCATAGTAGCTTTTTTTATGTAGGTGGAGAGAGAAAAATAATAAGTGAAGTGATTATTTATAAATGTTGAATTCTTTAATTACAAAACCTACAAAATATAACCAGTATGGAAGTTGGATTCTATACCTTTCTTTAGCAGCCATGTCAGTGGCCCAAACATGAAAATTGAATAGTTAATACTTTTATAAAATAAAAATAAGGATTTACAGCCTTAAAATATTGGGACTGTGATTCACTGCCTCTGTCTTTAGTTATATACACATAAATAGATGAACGATTGAGATTAATTTTATTTGATAAATAAATTATTGTGTCTGTGAGATATAACAGGAGAAGTATCACGTCAAAAAGAAGTAATGGTGGAAAGATCTCTTCTTCTCCAATTTTTTTTCCTATGATTCCCTGGAGAACAAACACATTAATGCAGGTAAAAAAATTTTATTATCATGAATTTCAATTATTTGAAAGAAATTTTTTTTGCCTGAAAATTAGTTGAACGGCTTGAATCAATAATAATTGAGGTACCATATTATTAAATTCTTTTCACAAAAAAAGATTATGTCTTATTTTTCGAAGAACTTTTGTGAGGTTGGCTTCTTCTGCGCTTGACAACAAATATTTTTCCCTTTTTCTTTTTTTAGACAAAGTAACTGTTGCCTTCTTTTTGTCCCATGTTTCGTAGTCCTAATTTAGAGAAAAGTTCCTTAATTTTTATTTTCTGGTGTCAGAACAATTAATCTGGATCTGATTTGCACCTTTGAAATGTATCCTAGATATAAATTTCATTGGAATTGTTTATATAAAATTTGCAAGGTTTAGGTCATTTTTTTTAATTAAATTTTAATATTTTTTATTTCAAATGAAGCAATATGTAAAATGACATCAATTGTCTACTTATCAGCTTAGGAAGAAACTGATGATTTAAATTTAAAAATACAAAAAAATAATATCATTTAAAAAACTATTTAAATTAAATTTACATGATCCAAATGAAATGGACACCAAACATGTGGACCAAGTCCAAATTTAGAGCTGATTTGTTTTAAAACAATTTAGAGCTCATTTGACACAAAGAGTGAAATAAAATTAAAAAAATGAAATGAAAATAAAATTATAGACAAAAATATCTTTTGTGCTTTCAGATAGAAATTAATTTAATAATATTATTAAATGATAATATAATATAATAAATATTACAAAACAAACCATAACTAAATCTTATTTTTTATCTTTTACTCTTAGCACCTCTAAAAAAATTAGTTTGTGTCGAGGGGGAGCAATATGGACTCCCGATGTGTGATCAAAATGAAAGGAATTTAATATGATGGTGATTTATATTCATTTCTCAAGCAAGTGTTAACGGTCTCTCTCTTAAATTAAAGAGACAAAATTAGATATTATGAAGATTTTGGGTTAAAAGAATGACATCCACCTGCCCAATGAAATGGGAACCAGCTGTTTCAATTGGTTCTTCACTTCACTTTCAGATACACAAGCAACAACCAAACAAACTGACTTACAAATCTATGTCCACAACAAACACACCAATCAAAAACAGTCATTTCCTCCATACCAATGGGTCCTGCCATGCCAAGCATATACATATAATAAATCTCTCTCTTTCTCTATCTCTCCCTCTCTCACTCTTTGTTCTTCATCATTATAGTGAATGCCAATGTGGGGTAGATCTGCCATTATTGCACCTTCCGGAGCTCAGAAGGATCGTTGCTACAGACAACGGAGAGAATAGTGTTCTTGCCATAGTCTTATCTCTTCCTCCTTATACTTCTTGTCCAAAAGCATTCAGCCTGTGTGTGTGGTGATAGTTTTTGTGGGGAAGATTGCCCTTCTTTAGAAGGAAGTGGTCTTGAAATAGGGTTTTTTTTTCTTTTCCTTTTGCTTTGTAGGATTAGCATTGCATAAATTCACACTAATGGTATTATCTAACCAACAATTGAAAATCAATCCCTTCAAAATGTAGGGATTATTGAAGTGAATTTTACCTTACCCAACCCGGTATTTTCCATATACACGGCTAGGGATTGAACTTATGACAATATGTTTAAGAGATCCAGCTATCTGTCAACTGTATCAGGATCTTATTAGTTGTATAATTTTTGTTTAACTTTTGGTGAAATTGGTGCATACCATAATGAGGGAACCCCAAAGTGGTCAGCTTGTGGATTGGAGTAAACTTTATTGGTAATTAGTCAAGGGTATTTATGTTTTTAGTTTTAAAAATAATATATTTATTTAAAAAACAATTTTGACATCTTGAGAAATAAAAATTTAAACAAATGAATCATACATGTGGTAAAAAAAACAAATGAATCATATATAAACTTCACGAAAAGATAATTTTCTAAAAAGCATACTTCCTAAAATGTTAGTTCTCATAAAGTATGATTAATTGAATCAAGTCATCCGCAGAAAAACTAGGAAAGTAACTTCATGAATAAAACTTAGGAAAGCCATACTTTCCTAGTACTTTATAATATTTCCCCAAATTTATCCTTATCAAATTTCCTAATTCCTAGTTGATAAAAGGATATTTTACACTTAACATTAAAAAATAACATATTTACCTAAAAAAAATAATTCAACCTCCCCAGAAATAAAAAATAAATAAATCTTATATGAACTTTCTAGAAAATTAATTTTTATATAATTTGATTAATTGAACTAAATAACCGTGAGAGCAATGGTTAAAGCCAACGGTGTCATCAAATGGTCATTTCTAATGGCGGCTATGAATTTGTAAAGAAAAGCAGTGGAGTGGGGTTTCCTGGCTACCCATTAGCAATGCACTGCCAAGTGACTCACAGTTACCACCATGTGAATATTGTAACTGACAATTTGTGTGCCACATGATTACTAATCCATCAATTTGTACCTCACTTTTACTTCTATACACTATAATTTGATTCCTCTTTGTGGGTTAAATGAGGTCGGCACTTTACTGTAGTGTGATTTGTAAATGTGAGGTGGGTCTAGAAACTTGATTTTGGGCCAATTTGCTTAACTACTCCGCCAGTTGTGCATGATTCAGAATGAAGGAATGAATGTAGCCACATGAAGAATAGATAGGTCAAGTCATGTTGGCATTAACTATAATGATGATGAAGAAAAAAAAAAGAGAGAAAAATACTGTCCCTCTATTCCAACTTCAAAGTAAATATTAGCGGCTTATCAAATCTATCACTAGTGTAATGTGAATGTATAAATGAGGAATGCAAATGAGAGTGAATTTTTGAAATGGCAGGCATAGAAGAAGGAGGACTAATGTAAATAAGTACAAATTTTTGAAATTGTGCATAGAAGATATGGGTTCTGGAGCAAGAGCATTTAGTTCAAGTGGTTTCATGCTCATTCGTTTTTAGCAAAGTTTCATGTGAAAGAACTTTATTTATACTTTAACCAAATTTGATCTAAATTAGTCTGTTCTAATGGGATTTCCAAAATTCAATTGATATTATAAAAATAAAAAAATACATGAATTTGAGTCTTGGTTTAATCTAATAATTATATAATGCAATGCATATGTTGTTGGCCCTTGAATCAAGCACACCTCTCCAATTGTTAGATGAAGATATTGTAGACACTTTTAACACTCAGTGCCAGTTTGGTTGTTTCCTGTTACAAAATGGATTTTACAGCTTTGCATAAGAAGTTAGCCCCAGATTACATGGTTCCCATCCAATCATACCCTCACTAAAGAATCCCAACATGAACAGTTACTGATGAAGGAGTGGGATTGTTGTTGAGGAAACTGACATGAGATGAGAGGAGGAAGGAAAGGAAAATGGGACACGCCAGCAAAGGCAGCTAGTTATCCTGGAAGCTGCGTTTTTCTACTCCTGATAGTGACACGCTCCACTCTCTCACTCACACGCACACTTTACTGCTTACCCATTAGCCCACTCTCCTCACTCACTTGAATTCGCTCCCCCTCCCTCCCTCCCTCTATATATATGCCCTTCTTCCTCCATTTGTATCGCCTTTCACGCCCTTAAAAACCCAAACCTCCTCTGTTTCTTTTTCTCTTCTACCACAACTGTGCTCTGCTGTGTCTTGTGATCACAAGCAATTCATCTTCAACCTTCCTTCTCTCTCCCTCTCTCATATCTCCCCCGTGTCTTCTAATTGTAAACTTCTAGTAAAAGTAGAGTGAGATCCTGACCGTATCCAAAAGGGTCGTCTGATTTGGAAATCTCTTGCATCTAGAAAAAGCCATAGGGTTCTGTTTCTTTATCTTTTTCTTCCCCTCTTGGTTTCTTTCTGCATCATCACCAGTAACTAATGAAGCTAAATCACCCCTGTCACCCTCAGTTTCTTTCTGGATCATTATTCATCACTAACAAAGTCTCTACCCAGCATCTCCTTTGATCATTCCAGCAAAATTGAAATTTTCCCAGATTAAATTAATTTGAATTCCAGCCACTTTCATAATTGTTTTCACATTTTAGCCATGTCCTCACAATCTGCTCCTGCAGAAGTTGAGGGCAATTCACTATGCAAAACAAGGAGAAAACCCCAGAAAAAGCTCATCAGAATCATACTCACTGACCACGACGCCACCGATTCTGACACTTGCAGCGATGAAGATACAGAAAATCGCCGGAGAGTGCCTAGAGTTAAGAAGCATATCACAGAGATCACCATGAATCTTCCTTCTTCTTCCTCTTCCCCTGCTTGTTTCAGAAAACAGGACGCTGCCCTCTTCAAGAAACCCAAAAAATCTCCCTCTCGCTGCGACAAGAAGTTCAGGGGTGTTCGCCGTAGGCCGTGGGGCCGATGGGCGGCTGAGATCCGAGACCCGGCTCGTCGGAAACGGGTGTGGCTGGGAACCTTCGACACGGCGGAGGAAGCCGCCATGGAGTACGACAAGGCTGCGATCATGCTCAAGGGTGCTAACGCCGTCACGAACTTCCCTAACTCCGTCGCGACGGAGAAAGAACCACCGCCGGTAACGGTGGACACCGAAGGAACCGAGGGGTTTGCCTCCATAGCGTCTCCGACGTCAGTGCTGGCCTTCGACAGCGATTCTACGGCGGCGTTCGAGAGTCCCTGTTTTGGCGACACGGATGTGTTTGGTTTGGATATTGAGATGCCGTCGTGGACGGACATGAACGTGGCGGCATTGAGTGAGAAGCAGTCGGAGGATGAAGAACTGGAGGACTTTGACGTGGACGAGTTCTTGACGTGGCCTGACTAAATCAATAGAGCTTTCTTTTCATATCTTGTGAAGAGACACAGGCAAAAATCTCTCTCTGTTTCTGAAATAATTCAAGAGAAGGGGACTTGTCCTATTCTTACGGTTAAAAGTTTCAGTAATTTCCTATCCATCTCTATTCTGATTAGTCGAGAGTGAAAATCTGATGTGATTTTCTGGTATGGGTGGTCAAAAAGTTTGAGTAATTTTTTTGTCCCAAACGAAGAAAAGTCTCCGTAATTCTTGTCAAGCTGGTTTGGGATCCTATAGAATGATTTTATAAATTCATTTTAAGTGATGCGGAGAAAAAATGAAAATTGAGATCCATTTTTGTTATGAGAGTTACAATGATTGAATAGTTTTACATTGTTGGCGAAAAAAATTATTATTAACTTAAAAGGGATTAGTTTAGTAATTAATTTTTTTTGAATTAATTATGTTTACCTATGATTGAATTCAAAATCAATGTACAAAAACAAAAGTAACAAAGCTTTGTAACCTACTTTTCATATCTTGTGAGGAGACACGTAAAAATCTCTTTCTCAAGAAGACTAGACTTTTTTTTTTCTGCCCTTAAAAGTTTCAGTAATTAGAAATCCGTGCCCCACATCATGTGGTAAGATATATTTGTAATAAAATTATCTAGTGGGACCCATTAATTTTAAAATTGAAAGAAAACCATGTCCCCAAACTATAAAGTATGCGTGGAATACATGCTAAATGGTTTCCTATTGTAATGGATAATAGATAAAATAGATTTTTTCCCAAAGACAAGTTCAATAGTACTAGTATTATGACAAATTTCGCCCTATGATCTTATAAAAGGGAAAATCCCCTTAAAATATTAAGGTATGAAGATATTTTTAAAGTGATACTTTAATTTGCCCTAATATGAAAGACTGCCATAATATTTAATTGGAAACAAGATGTTCATGCTAAAAGACTCAATTGCTCATAATTACAAATAAACAAACAGCAGTTGTAAATGCATAATTATCAGTTGTAAATATATGGTCATCAATTACAAAAAAGTACTATTTACACCAATTAGTCCATATAGTTAGCATGTAAATACACAAGGATCAATTATAAATCTATAAGGATTTGGGCTATTTTAGCTTTTTTTTACTTGAAAAATATTATTTCTAATTAGATACTACTACAGTGGTTTTATGGAATTGGAGCAAATTAGGGTATCATTTAGGAAATATTTTCATATCTTGGTATTTCTGGGGAGTTTTCCCCTTATAATATGATTTTAAGTGATGCAAATTAAAAAATAAAAATCGAGATTGATATTTATGAAGTTTGGAAAATGTGAAGTTTTATATTTATTAATTTTTTGTTAAAAATTTGAAAGGGATAATATGTTTAACAATTGTGTATTACCTAGCTCAAATACTTGAATTAAAAATAATTGTGCATGTGAAGACAAGTCAATTTTGGAATCTTGATGAGACCAAAAGAAAAGAAAAATCCTGGAATCCATGATTGGGGGATTGAGCCAAGATTATATATATAATATACGGCAATTTGCACCGCCTTCCCTCCCTATTTTACATGTGTAAGGATGCGACTGAATGTTACGGAATAGTAGGCCCATCTTGCCTGTTCAGGTCATGACTATTAGATAGTTAAACACTTAAACTAAATAATAATAAATTATTTTAATTTAAAATATATATAAACCTCGTATTATTTTCAAAATTTGCATATACATTCCTTAAAAAAAAAAAGTAATGATGAGCGTGTAGCCGGTTGTGCTAGTTGTTTGATTCCAAAAATAATTACACAAATCTATGTTGCATTGGATAAAATTAGACAAACTTCTATTCTATTTTTAAAATCTAGGTAAATCTTCTTTTAAAAAATAATTACACAAACCTACCTTGACTTTTTTACAATTATACAAACATCTTTTTCTTTTCAAAGGAAAATCAGTGTTTATTCTGAAAATGAAAAGAAAGTTTGTGGAATTTTAACAAATATTTTTTTTAAATTATGTTCAGTTTAAAAATAAAAAAAATTATATAAATTCTTAAAAATTTGAAGGAAAAATTTATATAATGTAATATTTAATAATAATATAAAAATAATAACAATAGAAGGGCCCACCCTGCTGAATCATGTCAAGCCTATCCATAATGGCCATTCAAATGGAGTTGGACCCCAACCGAAAAGTTGTCACCGGCGGCTCTGAAATTTCAACATAAACTATAAACAGTTGAAAGTGACATCCTCTTCGATCACAAGAGTCTTAATCCATCAATTAAACTTCCAAAAAAAAAATCCCAAAATTATTGGTTTAAAGGAGTTGAGGACCTGTGTTTTTTATTTTATTATTTTTAAAATATTTTTATAAAATTATTTTTGAGAATAAATTTTAAAAATAAAAAAATCTATTTAAATAATTATTTTTAAAACCATAACTACTGAATAATAGATAAGTTATTTAAAATTTATAATTTTATTATTAACAAAGTGAATATTTTTTATTTTTTCTTATATTTTTTAAAATAAAAATTATAAAATATTTTAAAAATATTCTGAGTTTTCTATTATTTTATTTTTCTATTTTTTATAACAGTTTATAAAAAACAGGTTTATCAAATAAATTTTTTTATTTTTCTACATTTAAAAATAAAAAATCTATTATCGAAACATCCGCAAACAGGCCTGAATCTCCAAATAAATAAAAATCCCAAAATTATTGGGTTTAATGGAGTTGAAGGTTGAAACTCCAAATTGTTGATTTTGTGTGTCCCACTCACGCCACGATTGGTCACCAAAACACACACCAACTTGAGAAAAACCCAAACCTACTTGCCTGCTTTCTACTATTATATCTTCTTTTTCCCCCTCCTTTTTCCTTAGATAGTTTTTTTTTGGGTATAATCAAGTTTAGTGTCTAATCTCGATGTGGGAGTTAAGGAAAACTCAAGCATCACATAACATCGGACTCCTTTTTGTAAATAATTTTTTTTTTATTAGTCCATCTGAATATGTAGTTATGCAATTCCATATGATTAAATCAATATCAATATTCAATATTAAAAAAATGTACAAAATTCACAACTCATTTCAAGCTTTGTATATATAGACAAGCCAAAAAAGAATGTTGTTGTTCAATGCATCAATCATTGGGTAATTCTATTTGTTGTCGACCACAAGACGTTGTCAGTATCAAGTTTGAAGAGTTTTTATAACACCCCAGCAGTTGGTTGCTATTAACCAAACCATCAATCATTTGCATTTTTCTATTTAATTATTAACCATATAAGTAAATTATTTTTTTATGCAACTAGAAATATTCCATTGACAATGAGGGCTAATCTTTCCTTCAGACAAATGGTAATTAGATTTGCTATACATAAAGGGTAGAATCAAACCCTCAGCCACTTTGCGTTGATGGAGAGTGTGGGACCGATGGGGTGGCCAGGTGATTCTTGGAACCCCTATCTGGTGATGACACTGTTGCTGGTGGTGGACTTCAGCAAGGTGGCGGTGGTATGATTTTGCTATTTCCTACCTTAGGGTTAGTGTCAGTCATGGACTTTGTTGTTTTGTTTTCTGGGTTTTGTTATTTTTGTATGGACTATATCTTCTATTGGATCTTTTCCTTGGACCTCCTTGTGTTTCTTCTCTGATCTTAATCAATAAAATGATTTTTCAGACAAAAAATATATTCCCTTTGGTTCAAAGTATAAATTTTATTTTAGAAAGAGTAAAACAGAATTTATATTTTAAATAAGAAGAAATATATAACATAATTATCACCAATATGTGGTGGAATCACTGCAACTAGAGGGAAATTTTGTTTATTTGTTTGATGTAAATTATATGAGGACTTTTCCTCATTTTCTAATAGTAACGTACGAGACTCCTCTTTTTGTGTGTTGCATCCCTGTACTACTGGGAGTAAGTTTCCCCTCACATAAATATTTTCTTATCTTAATTAGATATAAGACTACCACTATTTTCTTATCTTAGTTAGATAAGAATGACTTTCTTCCTTCTAAATTTGAAGGGAGATGACCATTATTTCTTTATCTTGATTGGATAAATATGACTCTCTCCTTTTAAAATTTGAGGAAGGATACCTCTTCTTATTTTTATTAACATTTTATTTTAATTTATTTACTACATAATACACTTAAAATGGAACCACTAACTAATAGTTAGGGTCTATTTGGTTCCATGGTTTTCAAAAAAAAAGGAGGGGAAGTGAGGGGATCTGATCCTAGAGAAGCTTGACGGCCATCGCATACTCCCTCCAGATCCTTTTCCTCTTCCTCATTTGTGACCTTCAAATTCACCATTAATTTCTTCTCACAGCACCACAGATCCACTGTGAATCAGTTTTTTTTTATTGGTCCTATTGATGCGTGTGACGAGGACGATGAAGAAATAAGGAACGAGTGGCCGCAGCAAAACACGGGATAAAATTGTAAATTTATTATTAGTTCCCTTCCTTTCTCTTTATGAACTAAATAAAGTATCATTAAAGTCCTTTAAATTTCCTCCCCTCCAATCATTCCAAATAAGAAAATTTTAAAATTCCTCCAAATTTCTCCCATTCAATCTCCTTCATTAAAATTCCTCCCCTCCATTCTTTTCAGTTGAACCAAACAAATCCTTAAGGCAGGAGGAATCTAGTAATAAATAGTTGACAATGATCATGAAAAAGTACCGGGTGCTTTAATAAAAAGTAGCAAATTTTACATGCACCAAATTTTCTAGTAATTCTTTTTTTTTTCTTTTTCTTATAACCAAGAATATCCCCTATGGGCAATAGGAAATCCCCCAGTAATTCTCATTTTCAAATGGGTTATGTTACAATGACTAGGCATATATACTCATATTCATATAGCTAGCTAAGAGCTATAATTATGCTTTCCCTACATGATATTAATTTTTCAAAATGAAGGAGGCATGTGGGTAATAATATATTGCAAATAGATGAAAAAGATAAGAATTAAGGGGGGAAAAAAATAAAAGAAAAGCAATGTGATGGGTCTATAGATAGTAGAGAGATTGCTTAAGAATTAGTTAGGTTTTGGCTTGGGGAAGAAGCAAAGGCAAATGCTGTTTATATATGATAAAGGAGGCAATAGTTGCTTGTAAACCAAGTGATTGGTCTTTGGCTACTTGCTCTTAATCCTATTTTCTACTGTATTCAATTTTAGTTGGTAAGACCTCGCCCTCATCACAAACGTGTTTCAATTCTTCAAGCCCTATTATACTTTTAGTGCTTTCCAGCGTGCAGTTTCAGGTTAAGCATGTTTTATTTTAAAGTCAAACCGGCTTCCCAAAAAGTTTTAGGAATCCTTTTGTAGTGACAAGAAAAGAAACATGAATTATGAATACTAAATAAAGCAAAAACATTTGACAATTCTTCTCCGTTTTCTACATTATGATGACCAATCCTAATCATAACCCCTCTTCATTTCAGAATAATTATCATTTAAAATAATGTACAATCATTAAAAAAATCAATTAAATAACATATACTATGAAAACTTTAACTACATTTTATTAAAATCTCTTTATATTAATTATTGATCTTTTATATATGTATATGTATTCTTTTTCTCTCTATAAAATCAAAAATTAATAAAATCAATTAATATTCTTTGGTCCTTTATATGTTTAGGTGACTAGGGTTCCAAAAATTCACTATGGTTAAAACAAATCTCATCACTTAAAAAGTACTTATGGAAATTCATACATATTACCTATTCACGAAATTCTCACATCGGTAGTAAGATTCAAACTTATGCCTCTAGAGAGTATGAATCGCATCCTTACCAACCGAATCAATCTCTATTAGCAAAACAATTAATATTCTATTAGAATTCATAAGGACAATTATTTTAAATTGAAATTAAAATCCTTATAAAGTGATCATTATGATTTTAAAATAGAAGGAAGGAATATTCCTTTTACAACACAGGTCAATACCAAACTTTGAGGTTAGTTTGGGAACAGAATCTCAGTACTCTCTAATTCTTGCAATTTTATTATTCGGGCTTCCTTGTGCTACTAACTAAAGGGGAACTCAAGTAATCACTAACCACAGAGCTTTCTTTTCCCCGCTATGAATTAGTATAAAGCATGCATGCACAAAACATGCCCAATTTTTTGGATACTCAACTTTCGCCACCCCATAACATAATTGTGATTTTGATTTGTAGCTTTTATTATCAGCAGCTTCTAGTTGATCTATCTCCATCACAAAATTCAACTTTTACTTCCAGATATTATTTTTTCCAAAAAAAAAAAAGTAAATTAAACTCGAAGACTCTTTCAAAGTTAGCATAGATTATTTCATAACTAAAAGAATACTTATAAAAATATAAATAATATCCACTAATAAGATCCTCATATTTATAATAGGATTTAAACACTCATTTCTTTATGGAGTCTGGTCTAAGTCCTTATTAACTAGACTAACATTTATTACCACTACTTTCATAGCTTTTTATCATGATTTTAAAAGTAAACGTGCCCAATTTTCCTGTGAATTTTATATAGATACAAAATACTCACTCCAATTCTTAATATAAAAATTTTTTAAAAATATTTTTTTATTCTTAATATAAGAGTCTTTATAAAATTTAAGGAAGTATTAATTAATAACTAATTTCTACAAATACCCTTTATAATTTTAACTTTCTCTCTCTAAATAGTAATATGAGATAAAAGTTAATGGCATTTGTTATGGGCATTTTAGAAATGTTACGATAACTTTTATCAAATTTAATACTTCTAATTAATTTTAACTACATGCCTCAATCTATGTGATTTTAATTACAACACTCATATAAAAAAAAAGATAGGAGGTACGGTAGCATTTAGATTTAGATGGATACCATAGGGTGCACCCCACTAACAACGTTAACAATTATCAACCTTTTTCTTTTTTTTTTTTAAAATAAACAATCATCAACTATATTCCAAACTCATGCCTCTCTGGGAAATATGAATAGTATTCTTACCAACTGAATCAACCTCTATTAGTAAAATAATTAATATTCTATTAGAATTCCATAAGGTCAATTATTTTAAATTGAAATTAAAATCCTTATAAAGTGATCACTATTATTTTAAAATAGAAGGAAGGAATATTCCTTTTACAACACAGGCTAATACCAAACTTTGCAGTTAGTCTGGGAACAGAATCTCAGTACTCTAATTCTTGCAATTTTATTATCCGGGCTTCCTTGCGCTACTAAATAAAGGGGAACTCAAATAATCACTAACCACAAAGAGCTTTCTTTTCCCCACTATGAACTATAAACTATAAAGCATGCATGCACAAAACATGCCCAATTTTATTGATACGCAACTGTCGTCACCCTATAACATAATTGTGATTTTGATCTGTAGCTTTTATTATCAGCTTCTGGTTGATGTGTCTCAATCACAACACAGACTAATGGATTCAACTTAAACTTTCAGATATTATTTTTTTCATAAAAAAAGTGAATTAAACTTGAATACTCTTCCAAAGTTAACATAGATTATTTCAAAACTCAAATAATACTAATAAAGATACTAATAATACGCACTAATAAGATCCTCGTATTTACTCTAGGATTTGAATGCTCATTCCTTTGTGGAGTCTGATCTAAGTCCTTATCAACTAAACTAACATTTATTTCCATTACTTTCATAGCTTTTTATCATGCTTTTAAAAGTAAACGTGCCCAATTTTCCTGTGAATTTTATACATATTTAAAATACTCCCTCTAATACTTAATATAAGAATTTTTTAAGAAATTTTTTTTTTATCCTTACTATAAGAGTCTTCACAAAATTTAATGAAGTATTAATTAATGACTAATTTCTACAAATATCCTTTATAATTTTAACCGAGATAGAGGCTAATGATTTTTATTATAGACATTTTAGAAATGTTACAATAACTTTTATCAAATTCAATACTTCTAACTAATTTTAACTCCATGCTTTAATCTATGTGATTTTAATTACAACACTCATATAAAAAAGATAGGAGGCACGGTAACATTTAGATTTAGATGGATACCATAGGGTGCACCCCACTAACAACGTTAACAATTATCAACCCTTTTCTTTTTCTTTTTTTTTTAAAAAAACAATCATCAACTATATTCCGCAGTTCCACCACACTTTAGAGCATCTCTATTTCTCAAACCTAAGTGAGTTAATGGACTCGTTAATTATCAATTCAAGGGCCAGACAGGAGCAATAAATTGTACAGTGCCTTGACCTGAATTTTCCCTTTCCTCGATGTTCACACATGACAAGGGGGCCTTTCTAGAGCCGGTAAAACGAGTCGGAGCCCGCGGGCTGGCCTGCTTAGCCCGCCAAAAATGGCGGGGCGGGCTAAAAAAATTGAGATCTTTATAATGGGGGTCAAAAACTTGACCCGCCCCGCCAGCTAGCCACTTTAAGCGGGCCAGCCCGCCTAGCCCACGGGCTGGCCCGCTTTTTTTTTTATAAATATTTTTATATTTTTTTTATCTATATAATTATATAAAAAAAAAACTAAAAAAAAGGGGTTTAAGCATCATTTTCTTTCTCAATCTTTCTTATATTTTAATTTTAGTTGTGTTTTATTTTGTTGAACTAAATGTTACTTGTGGTATTACTATATTAATGTATTAATATATTATGCTTTAAGACTTTATGTATCAAACCGATAAAAGATTTCATGAATATAGTTATTTTATTCGTGATAGTGAATAAGAAATTAATAATTTAACTAAGTAGGGGGAAAAAGGGGGCTAACCAAATAAAAAGAGTAAAAAAAATTGGAGAAATTTTATGATTTAACAAAAAAATATAAAAAAATAGAAAAAAAACGGGCTAGCCCGTTTAGCCCGCCAGCCCGCGTATGGCAGGGCGGGCTAGGGATTTCCAGGCCCGCCCTTATGCGGGCCTCAGCCCGCCCCGCCCCGCCCAAAAGGCGGGCCTATGGCTGGCCGGCCAGTTTAAGGCGGGCCGGCCCGTTTATCACCTCTAGTCCTTTCTAGTTCCGTCTAGTAAAAGTGTAAAACTACTATTCTTATTTAAAAACGCATTTTCGTGAGGTCTCTTTCATTTTTAAGACTCAACCATTTATTTCAACAAACGAACACCAATCAGATTGGGTGTAATACCGCACAGGAAAATTTATTAAAGAAAATAATTTATCATAAATTTACGCATTAAGTACACAACAGAACTCTATATATACTTCCTCCGGTCCACATTATAAGACATTTTATATCAATTACACGCATATTAAGAAAATCACTTTTTTAACTCAAATCAATGCAAAAAGTACCCACATTTCCTATTTTACCCTTATTAAATACCCCATTTTATTATTATTGGAGAGTTATAAATAAAGAGAGATAAAACATTAAAGACGTGGATAAAATGGAAAAAAATATCTAATGTCTTATATTTTGGACTAAAAACTTATCATATAATATGTCTTATAATTTGGACCGAAGGAAGTATATATATATATATATATACACTCCCTCCATCTCTTTTTAATGTCACGTCTAAATAAAATTTTTATTTTCCTTTATTTGTTACTTTCAAATATCAAAACAATATTAGTTACTCTTTTTCCAATTATAACATTATCTTTTATTTTAATAATAATAATAATAATAGTAATAATTTTTTTTTTTAATTTTTATGCTAAAACCTTAAACTACAAAAAAGAAAAAACAGCATATTTTGGTATATATATCTTGAAGAAAATTACTGTTTAAAACCCATAGACATGAAATTAATCCTCTGGCCCGTACACATAGACCTTTTAATTCACTTTTTTTTGGTTGAAATTTTGGATGTTACCAGCGAATGGGCCTCAAGACTCAGGACCCATCCTCCCAGTTTATATTAACTATCCAAACCCTTCACTACCACTCAACCAGATCACAGGTGAATGACTTTGCATGCATAAGTTTAAAACTACTGTACGATTAGGAGAACCACCAATAAGACTTGCCCCCCTCCGTAAAAATTTGAAATGAACTACAATTTTCACAATCATTATAAAGGATGGGATTGGTTGGAAATTGAAAAGCTTAGAGTTATGTAAAGGCCAAGACAAGGAGAGTAGCTCTTATTAACTACAAAAATAAATGGATTTTCACTGATCAGCATAGACACCTGAGGCCTGGGTATAAATTGTGCAAGCAATTAATTCATGTAGTAAAATCGACATATCACATATCCATGCTAAACCACCCTTGCCAATTTTTCAATTCTTTTGTAAAGGTATGCTATCCGTGGAACAAATTACAAGTGGAATTTTGCTTTTTGCCTTCTAAAAAATTTTGAACCAAGTCCTTGGAAAAATTGCTACCCTATCAATTGGACATTGTTTAATTACCAGCCACCTCCAATCATATTTTCAAGTTTGTTTGGCTCCCTAGAACACCAGGCGTTGTTCCCTGTTCAGAAATAATCCTAGCTGCTAAGCAAAACCCCATGTGAAGAAACTGTTCGAGTGTAACTCAAGAAAGTAAAGCCTTTTATGGATAGGGCCAGAGGCTAATTCTGTCATATGATTATGTGAAAAGTTCATCTTAACAGAATGAAAGAGAATCCTAGGCAAAATCCAATACAATAATTGCTGTCAATTTTGAAAAGGAAAAAATAAATTATGACACTAATCTACTTGTTTACACGGATACTGCAGGAAACCATTTTTACCTGTTTCTCATGCCCACAAAGCATTCTAAAAGGCACAAACATTTTAGCATTACAAGATATTATCTGGTGCTCAACAAAGCCTACAGGTAGAGCACAGCAATCAGTTGTAGCATAACAGCAAGGACTAAATCTTCAATCTTTAATTTAACACTGAAATCTTCAGAATACTTACTCAGCCATCATTATCACTTGTAGAATTCAAAGTCAGTGTCAGGCTTCTTTACGTTTGTCCGGTAACCCTTCTCAAAGTCCTTTGGCAGTATAACATACCTATTCTTACGAACTGCATGCATTCCTGCTTCTTGGCAGATAGCTGCTATCTGCAGGTAGCCAAAGCAAGTTATTAATGATAATTATAACCAAAAAAAAAAAAAAAAGAATGATGCCATGGTATTCTTTTATGTTAATCTTCTACATAGTTTAAACATCTACATGTTCATCCTCTCTTCCCACAACAGAGTTCAAACTCTAATCTAGGGCCAGGTAACCTAAGGACATCCTTCCCCTTTTTTTTTTGGAGGGGGACAGCGGGCCGCTACACTTTAGCTCCTGAAGTTTATACCAAAACCCAGCACAGTGTAAATCTGTAATACCTCTCCAGCAAGAGTTTGGCCGTGACATTCCCCCTGCTTTAATTTTTGGGAGGGCCAGAACCAAGTTTTTTTTTTCTTTTTGATTACCATATACCCAAGCAATCTTAATACCAGGTGTTGCATAAAATTAACAACTTTAAAGTTACAAGTCCCATCCAAGGTAGTCAAAGGCAAACCGGTAAAACATTGTAGACGATAGGTGCTAGAAAGGTGCTCACTTGATTGAATCAAGGCACTACAATGAGAAAAAAATATGTATAGACAAAACTATATATAAATGAAAATTGAAATAACCTTCACATACAAATTCTGAAAAATTATAACATGAATAGAAAATAGATAAAAAAGCAGTAGCCATGCTAATCACAAGCTATTAAGAAACAAAATGCACTACTCAAATTCAAAAAAAGAAAAAAATACTTCGAAAACATAAAAGAACAATCAAAAAGCCTATCAAGTATCAAATTAACTATCTAAATTCAAACTACCAGATTCAAATCCACCAATCTCATCATTGCTTCTCCTCATTCATTGGATTTATATACTGACATATCTTCCCCTTTATCATCCAAATCAGCCTGTACTTAAATGTTGGCAATTCTCGTTAAATTTTAACCTTTTGTTTTCCCTTTTCTCGGGCAAGCTCCTTTAGTTTGGATTCTTGTTTGTTTGCTAGCTTCTCTAGCACCTGCTGCCCTTGTTACAACTCGAAAAACAAGTTCATCTTCCACATCCTTATTATCAAGTGGTTCAGCCTCCAATTAGCCAAGTAGCCATTCATTGTTTTCATCAGCGTCATGGAGGAAAATTAGATCTACATCTTTTCTATCATATCAAGCTTAAATGTACTTCACAAAAACCAAGTCATTAAACCTTTGCTGGGCAAATTTGTTCTTCCTTTATGCATAAATCTAAGAGGCAAAAACATATATAATATTCAACTAAATGTGGGTCCCGTGTTTTACACGAAATCTAAGAAATGAGACTCAGGGTTCATAGTTTATGAACGGAGCCACTTCCTATATATATACTTCCTCTAGTTTCAAATATAAGAAAATTGAGAGGGTTGTGTTGGTCAAAAATATAAGGAAAAAAATGTAGATGTTTAGTGCAATAAATAAGATATTCCAATCATACCCCTCATAAAGCAAATCATATACTATTCATGAGGCACCTCTTTCCCATGCAAGGGTGAGAGAGTTCCATTAATTAAGAGCAATTTCAGAAAAAATGGTTTTTACTACAAATTAAATGAGGTTAACTAATTTTAACTAACAACATTAGCATGTGTAAAGTAATTTTTTCATTTATATTTGAGACCAGAGGGAGTACATACATATATATATATATAGAATTGATATTGATTATCATAATGGGATAAAAGATAGCGTTATGAATACATGTTTAGAACATATCAGATTTCTAAACTTCAATTTAAAAAAAAAAAAATTTAATGCTACACTTTATCACATTATGTTGATTATCTATTATTTATGCTCTTACCTCTTAGATTCATACAAAAAGAGGGAATAAACTTGCTCAACAAAAGCTTAATGACTTGCTTCTTGTGAATAATAAAGCTCTAAAAGCTCAATATGATTGAGAAGACGTAGACCCTATTTCCCTTGATGACAAGGATGAAAACAAGGAATGATTACTAGGCAAAGTTAAGGCCGCAACCCATGTTATTGAGGATGTGGAAGATGAGCTTGTTTTTGGTGATAAGAATGAAGACTTAAACATGGGGGGTGTAATAAAGGCAGCAAGTGTTGGAGAAGCTAGTAAACATACTAGAAGCCAAACTAAAGTGACTAGCTCATCTAAATCAAAAGAAAAAAGACATTAAAAAATTCTAGATCAATATCAACTGCCAACATTGAGGAAGTAGTGGCTGATATGAGATAGAGAAAGTTATTTAAGGATGTAAATCCAATGAAGGAGAAGTGATGAGATTGGTGGGTCTAATAATGATTACTTTGATTCAGATAAATGATTTAATACTTGATAGACTTTTAGATTATTCTTTTATGTCCTTAAAGAAATTTTTGTACCGAGTTGTGCACTTCATCATTTGTTAATAATTTGTGATTGTCATTGCTAGTACATTTATCTATTTTCTGTTCATATGTCATAAATTCTCAGAATTTATATGTGAATGTTATTTTATTTATTTATTATTTTTTTTTTTTTTGGCTGAAGCATGTGGAAGTTATGTTAATTTACACTCATATATATATATATATATATATTTGCCTTTACATCATATATTTTTCTTATTGTAGTGCTCTGATTCAATTGGACGAGCACCATTCTAACACCTCTTAGGCATTTTACACATCTAACACCTCAAGGGCGCCTTTCACCTTTCAACTACCTCAAGAGGAACATTAAACAGCCTTCTTACCTAAATCTTTCTTCTGTCATCCTAGATCCACTGTTCTATTTAATTCAATCATTCGAACAGTACAAATAGGGAGAGGAAGCTATAAATCCAGCTTGCTCAATCCCAAAATTCATGGGCAAATCAGAAATAAAATCGAAAAATAATATAAAAAAAAATCTCAACAAAATTATTCTAGCATGTCTTTCTATAACGGAAAATAATCAATAAAGATTAATTATGTAACAGGCCTGATATGGGCCTAATACTTCAACATCAGCTTAGTGGAAATTTTATAGAAAAAGTATTCAAGAAAAGCCACCTAGCAATTTACCAAAAGAAGTAGAAAAGAAAAGAAAAGACACCAAACAGGCTCCAAATAAGCTTGAATTGTCTAACTTCTCCAGCCCTACATTTCACAAGATAACAGAAGGGGAAGGAAATAGATCCTTAAAAAATGGGGTAGTAGTAGCCATTGTTTGACATTAAGAAATTAATGTTCTAAAATAAAATCCTCAACATGATGACAATAGGGGGATAAAATATAAACATACCTCAGCAGCACTTATTTTGTCAGGACGAGAAACATAATCCTCCAAATCCACCTCATCACTCAAGTTCATTTTGGCTGTGCAAACCTGTCCGGAAGTAAACCATCAAATATTTAGCTAGCAAGTCACTGGAAGTCAACAAAAAGATATGAAATCTATTTCAGAGGGAAATATAATGTCACAATAATACAAACATAGGATAATAAAATGGAGAAAGACTTGCCTGAAATACAAGCCTCTTTTGACGTCTATCAGGTAAAGGGAACTCAATCTTGCGATCCAGCCTTCCAGGACGCAAAAGGGCAGGATCCAAAGTGTCTGCCCGGTTAGTTGCCATTATGACTTTAACATTAACTGTTTGATCAAACCCATCCATCTGAGAAGAAAAAGTAAATGAGCCAGAACGGAAGTGAATCATTAACTTCGAAAGTTAAGAACAAGAAAGGAACAGTAGTAAAAACCAACAAGAGGCAAAAGATATAAAAATAATAGTCACTACCAGAACACTGGTATAACATAACTGAGCAACATAGTGCTTGAAAAACTATGTTCCCAGGTATACCTGATTCAGAAGTTCCATGAGGATACGCTGTACTTCTCTATCAGCTCCAGTTTGAGCATCAAACCTAGCAGTAGCTATGGCATCAACCTCATCAATAAATATAATAGCTGGGGCATTCTCTTTTGCAAGGCGGAAAACATCACGAACCATTCGCGGACCCTGAAAAATACATTGCTCAATGACAATTAGAATTGAACATATTGCAATAAATCAATTATTTTGTGACCATCCTGTAAAACATTGTTTACCAATATTTCTTTACATCAATCAAAATATTATCAACTTTGAAAGGAGACACAAACTAAAGGAATAAAAGTGTATAGAAAACTCCCCCCACTTTATTCATAATCTGAAAAAATGGAATCACAATACTCAAGTTATCTACTACCATCATCTCAAACATGTAAAAAGCATAATGGCGTAGATATACATATAGATACAATACCATAATCCTTCAAGATTTAATCAACATTTTACCCTAAAGTTATAGTTGCAACAAAATTTGAATTTAGTCGCTGCATTTTAATTCTTTTCAACTGAGTTCTTGTAGTTTCAATTTGTTTTTATTTCTATCCTGGCAACAGCACCAATATGACTCCGTGAGGAAATTAGCCATGTAGCTAATGGAGCCCTTAGCTGGCATTACATGGGCTGACCTGCATTTGCTATTTTTGCTAAATCAAATGCCATGAAGGATGGCCACATGATACTCACTTATATCTTCAAGGCCCACATTTATGGTATCATATTCAGATGTAGTTATGCCACTACGCGCATGTCATTACACGTATTCATACTTTAGTTGTTAATAGTGTGCTATTGCCCATGCCATTGCCTATTACCTAGGACCATGGACAGTTAATGGCACTGCCAATTTTGCTTGGTGTGCTGCGTGTGCACCACATTACTTTTTTTTTGGAGAGTTTAAAATGTATTTTATGTTGCATTCACCTAGCCAGCCTTGAGTAAAACATACCGATGTTTCAGATCAGTTGCTCCTACCATTCTGATTATTTCTTTCCCTATTCTTCTTCTCTATCTTTCTCATTATCTCTTATTCTTGTACGCTATTGCATGTGCTGGTGCCTGTTGCCTTGCACCATGGACAGTTTGTGGCATTGACAATTTTGTCTGGCATGTCCCCCATTATTTTATTTTTCGAGGGCTTAAAAGGTATTTTTCATCCCATTCACCCAGTCAGCTCTAAGTAAGTCACGGTAAACCTTCAAATCAGCTTATGCTCACTGGTATGCACCACAGTTCTGTCTCAGATCAGGTTAATATTTGGTTTTATCTTTGTATGCAATTTGAGGCTAGTACACTAGGTATAGTGCAGAAGAATGACATAACAGTCAATAACTTCATATATACTTGTAGACTGTGGCATTATTTATGTGATACACATTACCTAGGTGTTCATTGACAACATGATATCTTCTTTTCTGCGTTACTGGTTATTTTTCCCCTCAACAGTCAGCCACTCCCCTACTGTTATGTACCTCTGTTCTCTCTCAGATCAGGTTACTATTTCAATTTCCTTCCATATGACATTTGAGGCTAGTACACACTAGGGACAGACAGGAACACAGAACAATTAATAACTTCATATCAAATGTACTTGTGCTTGTAGGCTATGGCATTATTATTGTCATACACTTTAGTTGGCTGTTCATTGATTATGTGATATGCTTTGATTACTTGAGATATGCTGATCACTAGCTTACAACTTGTGAATTTGTGCACGTATGTTATTTTCCCTCTCCTTTTACTATTTTCAGTTATATAATAATGTGCTCTGCACTTAAATGTTGGCCATGCAAGCTGCTGCACACAATGGCTTAAGAAGCCACAATCCCAATAGTGCACAACACGCCATCAATAAATATGATTTTATTATAGTATACTCAGAGCAGAATAAGCTACCACATCCTTCATATCACTTCTAATGCAGATTTAGAAGCATACCTCACCAAGATATTTCTGAACAAATTCAGATCCAACCACTCTAATGAAGGCCGCAGTTGTATGATTAGCAACAGCCTTGGCAAGCATTGTTTTACCAGTGCCAGGGGGACCATATAGCAAAACACCACGAGGTGGATCAATACCAATTTGTTTATATAGTTCATGATGTGTAAGGGGTAGCTCCACTGCCTCACGGATTTCTTGCTTCTGGATATCACATCCTCCAATATCCTAAGGAAAATATAACAATATGGGAGGTAAGGACAGGTCGCATACAAAAATAACATAACATGTCCATAATACATACAGTACAGAAAGATAACAAACATATCACATACTGCAATATATTAACAAATTGTCATTATTGGTATCATAATTTTAGCCAACATAGCTTTCACTCGAAACAGTGCATCTATAACAATACTTCATTATTTATCACTCTTTTCTTCCTTGTTTGACACTCATTCCCCGGAAGCTCAAAGTACCCACCCTTAGAGAATGAATGGACCTATATTTTTCATTTTAATATTACACTACAATCTCAAATGAATCCCTGTTCACTTCAATTCAGCATCCAAATTAATTAACATGTAATTCCTTTACCCTTGCTTACCTCTGTGTCTGAAATTGCACTGGCACTACAAGCTATAAGTTTTCTGGGAACTGCACAATATTTTGGCATGGTCATATACACAAAGGTCTAAGCTAAACATGGTTCAAACTTGAGACAAACATAACTTAGACACAAATAAGCCCAAAAAAGTAATATAATGAAAGACTAGGAACCCGTATTGATGAAAAAAATTAAAGTTATTTCCCAATCTTTTCTGTTGTACATGGATAAACATTTCATTTAATAGATTTTTAAGAAATTATTAGCGAAAGATAGTTATAAAGAATAATGTCGATTGTAAAATGTTTAATATATTTGTGTTTGTGTCTGGGTGCGACTTTGTTGAGTTGTTTCTTTCAAATAATTCCACAGCTAATCAAATAACCTGTACATCAGGTTTAACAGTCTCTTCATACTCATAGAAAGTATCTCTATAGGCTCAGTCCTCCAACATCCAAGCTAAATTTTCTTAAACAAGCCTCAAAGATACCAAGTACTTGACAGCGGACTGGAGGCTATCAGAGTTCCAACTCTAACAGTCTAATTTCCAAAATCTTTCTGCGACCGTTGGTCTTTAATTTCTAATGTTGACATCAATACTAACAAGATAAGGTACTGATAACTAAACTACTTATCGTAACCTGCAATCTGGTAGAAATTCGTCCATGGCAGTTTTATACATTATAGGGTACTAAAATAGTTTTATACCTAAACGGGGGAGCGGGGGAGAGACTAAAATAACAACAGTGCACAATAGAATATGCAAAGGTCAAGCTCTTCAAAAACACAAAGCAAATTAAGTGTTCTATCTTATGTTCCTCTTCGGCAGATTTTCTGTAGATTCATGTTATCTTAAAAGCAAACAACTGTTTTCATCAAAAAAAAAAAAAAAGCAAACGACTATAATTTAAAGAGCAAAAGCGAACAGCTGATACAAGCAGAGTGCGCAATTAAAAATGCATAGATGATCAATACACAGCCTAATGCAGGAAAACCTAAAATTTCGTTTATTCTGTAAAATCCTAGTAACACGGCAATCAAAATCAATTTGTCAAAAAAAAAAAAAGTAAAAAATTGTAATGAAATTACATGACAATGAAAACCCTAGTTTTCACCCACTGAGAAACGAGTACAAATAAAGTAGAAATTATCAAACTTACATTATAAGTGACGTCAGGCTTCTCCGACTGACTCAGAAGAGAGATGCTGGAGTCGGCCTCTGGCGGCAAAACATCCACAAGCGCATTGGAGTGACGGTGGAGGGCGACGGAAGCCGAGGGCTTCAAAAGCTCGCGGTTAATGGTACTGAGAATACGAACATAATAATTAGATCCAGTAGTGGACCCCACAATACCATTATTCTGATCGACCATCTCCATGAACTGCCCGATGACAAGCGGCACGGATTGGATCCTTTTCACCTCCTCCTGAGCTCGGAGGAGCTCGCGCTTGAGATTCTTCTGCTCGTCTTTTACATACTCTTCTTGAATATCGATGAATTCTAGCTGCCGCTGGAGCGATTTGAGGCGACTGTAGAGGTCCTCTTCGTCGGACGTTCCGTCGCTGAAACCTTGAAGGTAATCGAATTTCGCTGACGGCAAAAACGGCGGTGGCTCAGACGATGGCTTCGCATCGACCGCCATAGCTGAAGACATTGCCGATACGCTAGCAGGCAAAATTTGAGAAAGAGAGAAGAAACGAAAATTGACTTGAGGTGAAAGAATCCCAACTCGCAAACATACTGGGCTTCGCCACATAAATACCGAGTTCCGGTAGCCCGAAATCGTAACATACGACCCGACATATTTTTACATTTTATTATTATTAAATATTAATTTTTTTAAATAGAAATACAACGTTTATTATAATTATAAAATAATAAAATCATTTTCGCCCTGCAACTTTTGGCAACTTTTCGATGCAAAGCTACTCTCATGCTTCCTCGACTAAAATCAATCAAAACCAAACACAACGAAGCAAATTCATATTGATGGGAAATCAACTCATTTTTGTGTCTGAAGGAGATTTTAACTGGATTGAAAAAAGTCCTATCGTGAAATATTTAACGTGCTAAATATATGTGTTTATAAAAAATATATATATATATATATGTATTTAGAGGGGTAATGGGTCACCTAAAACTTAAATTTTGAGCCAAAAAAATGTAAAAGTAAGCAACTTTTATTATTTCTATCGAAATCTAAATTTTGGGTTTATCGTGAAGCTATCCAAACACACACAAATAGTCACTTCGAGTATGGACAAATAGTCAGTATTTTTAGATTCAAAATTGAGCTGGTAGGAAATAAAGATAGCAAATCTCATGATGTCAAAATAGTAAGGAAAAAATAAACTTTTGATACTTACAATTTTTCTCAGTTTTAAAATCAGTCTTTAAACTTTAATTTTTTTTAATATCATCCTTGAAGTTGTGACTGTGAGAACGGTTCATCCCTATGCTTTTAGAAATTGCTAGAAGGATGTACATGCAGCAGTAACAGTGTCAATTAGGCTAATGTGGAAGATGGAGAAACTCATGACATCTGGCTGGGGCTTTTTCTTATACTTTCCTCTATCCCTTTTATAAGATAATTTTTTAAATATTTTTTTAATTTTTAATATAAGATACTTTTGAAATTATTTGATAGATTATAAGAGATATGTTATGAAAAGTAATGAAGAAGAAATATGTTTGTGTGACTTATATTCGACTCATAAATGATATGTATGAAGGGACAACAACAAATATGAAAACTCCTGGAGGTAAGATAAATGACTTTCTTATAAAGATATGTTTACATCAAAGTTCTTTCTTGAGTCCATACTTGATTGATTTGATTTTGAACGTTCTAACAGAACATATATAGGAAGAAATTCTAAAATGTATGCTTTTCACGGATGATATAGCTTTAATTAAAGACTCAAGAGAATAGATTAACTCTAAGCTTGAGTTATGGAGATACATTTTAGAATTAAACGGTTTCCATTTGGGTAGAAGTAAAATAGAATATATGCACTGTAAATTTAATAAGAAACCAGTTAAAAATGATTTAGAGGTAAAAATTGGAGAGCAAACAATTTAAGAAGTGTCAAAATTCAAGTATTTTGGGTCGATTTTACAGAGTGATGTTGAATTGGGGATGTTATGCACATGATATAAGTTTGGTGATTAAGGTGGAGAAAAGCTTATTTGTGACCATAAGGTACCTACTAAACATAAAAAAAAATTTTATCGAAATGTTATAAGGCTAGCGATGCTATATGACAGTGAATATTAGATTGTAAAAGAGTAACAAGAGTATAAGATAAAAATAGTAGAGATGTGAATGTTTGATAGATGTATGTTCATACAAAAATGGATAAGATACAAAATGATTGTATACGAGAAAATGGTGGAACATCATTTAAGATAGTTTAAACATATACAAAGAAAATGATAAGAGTAGTCAGTAAGGAGAGTTGATCAAATGGCTTGAAATCCTGTTAAAAAGTGTAGAGGATGACCAAGAAGAACACCAAGAGAAATTATAAGACGTGACCTCTTGATAAATGATTTATCTGAAGAGATGGTGTTTGAGAAAGTCTATTAACGTCGAATGATTCATATAGCCGACCTCATTTGATGCGATAAGACTATTATTGTTATTGTTGTATTAATTTTTTTTAATACCAAAATGTAATTTCTTTAAAGTTAGTAATTGATATTAACGTAAATAATTATAATAATATTTAGTAATATATTAATTGTCATTCTCTTGAAGAGAGGAAAGAGTGATATTAATGAACTCAAATTAAAGTAATTTTAAAAAATAATTAAAATTTTATGCAAATTTAATGAGGTTAATTTCATTTAAATAAATTTTTAGTATGAAAGTAATTGGTTAAAATTTTTTTTTAGAAGGAGATGATTAACATGTTGGAAAAAATTATCCACCTGCACTTTTATAGTTGCTTAAAAAAATAAGAGATATTTATGGCCGCTCTCATATTCTTAAATCGCACTGTATGTTTTCTGCGGGGAAAATCCCATTTAAGGACCCTCCCACCAAAATATTCTCATATTAGAAATTATAAAATTTAAAATTCCTTTTGAGAACCTAGGTCCTTTTGGAGATGAGACAAATAACTTTTTTATAAAGATAGATTTACATCAAAGATCTTCTTTGAGTCCATACTTATTTAATTTGATTTTGAATATCCTAACAGAATATATATAAGAGGAAATTTTAAAGTGTATATTTTTCACGGATGATATAACCTTAATTGAGGACTCAAGAGAAAAGATTAACTCTAAGTTTGAGTTATGGAGACACATTTTAGAATCAAATGGTTTCTACTTGAGTAGAAGTAAAATGGAATATATGCACTGTAAATTTAATAAGAAACCAGTTAAAAATTATTCAGAAGTAAAAATTAGAGAGCAAACAATTTCAGAAGTGTCAAAGTTCAGGTATTTTGGGTTGATTTTACAGAGTGATGGTGAATTGATGGATGTTATGCATATGATATAAGTTAGGTGGTTAAAGTGGAGAAAATGCTTTGACTAAAATACCCTTCCTCTTTCCTCCTTTCCTACTTACCTCACCAATGTCGATGCCGGCGACATTGCCAGAGGTCTGATCACTGGCAATGTTGCTGAAGGTTTGGTCATCAGAGGTCCAGTTGCTGGAGCTTCAATCGCCAGTGACAATGCCGGAACAGTGAAATATTCTCACCTGGAAAAATAGTTATTACCACTTGAAAATTTAGTTATCCCCACTTGGAAAATTAGTTATCGCTAGTTGAAAATTTAGTTATTCCCACTTGGGAAATTTGTAATCCATACTTGGAAATTTAGTTATCTCCACATGAAAATTTAGTTATCCCATTTGAAAAATTTGTTATCTCTACTTAGGAAATTAATTATCCACACTAGGAAATTTTCAAACGGAGATAATTAATTTTTCAAATAGAGATAATTGAATTCTCAAATGGAGATAACTAAATTTGTAGGTGAAGATAATTAATTTTCCAAGTGGAGATAACTGAATTTCCAAGTGGGGATAACTAAATTTCTAAGTAAAGATAGCTAATTTCCCAAGTAGAAATAACTGAATTCTCAAGTGCGGATAACTAAATTCTCAAATGGATATAACTAAATTTTCAAGTATGAATAACAAATTTCTCAAGTGGGAATAACTAAATTTCCAACTGGTGATAACTAATTTCCCAAGTGGAAGTAACTAAATTTCCAAGTGTGGATAACAAATTTTCCAAGTGAGAATAACTAAATTTTCAATTGGTGATAACTCATTTCTCAAGTGGAAATAACTAAATTTCTAAGTATGGATAACAAATTTTCCAAGTGAAAATAATTAAATTTCCAACTAACGATAACTAATTTTTCAAATGGGGATAACTAAATTTTCAAGTGGTAATAACTATTTTCTCCAGCAACCAGACCTCCGATGACCAGACCTCTAGTGACGTCGTGGGTAATCGGACCTCCGACAATGTCGCTGGCACCGATGAGGTAGGTAGGAAAGAGAAAAAGGGGAGGGGTATTTTGGTCAAACCCTTTTTTCATTATCTATAAGGACCTAGATCCTTAAAAAGAATTTTAAATTTTATAATTCCTCATCTGAGAATATTCTTGTTGGAGGGTCCTTAAATGGGATTTCCCCTTTTTCTCTGTGCGTTTCATTCTTTGACTCGACTCTCACTCTGATCCTGTGTTCATCTTCTCGTCGTCCAAGGGGCAAGAGCTTGTCAATTCAACGTTAAGTGTAGGCATCGTCTCACTCTCATCACGCATTGCTCAGGTGTGCTTATGGCTTCGTCAATATTTTGCTTTGATTATGACCCTCCTACTTCTCGAAGCAATGATCATGGTGGTGGTGGTGGTGGATGCTTTGGACCCTCACATAATGGGCTCGCTGGAGGTCCAAGACAAAGGAATTCTACTCGCTGAAAGGGTCTTTAGGTGGTGGTGATAGCTCAGGTATTACTAGATTGGGCTCTTGTAGAGTCTTTGCAGCTAATATAGGTGAAAATATTGGGGGAAGAAGCAGGAATCTGGTTCTACTTCGTCGGATTCCATCAGCCTCTTGCCGTCAGTTAGCTTAAACCCTAAAAGGTCCTCTTCCTCCTACTCTGTCAGCTTCTCAAAATGCAGGGGCAATAGATGAAACCCAGAAACCTAACGTGTGATCTTGGAATGGTGTGGGATCATTTGAGAACAAGTTCTATTAAGTAAGATTCTTGGTTATTATGCACCTTTCCTATTCTAACTGTTTGCATTTCAGATATCTATTATGATTTTAATTTTTCAATCCTATGTTCTAGGATTAAGTACATAAATTAGGGTTTACTGTAGATTGAATGAGGATGAAACAATTGCAAAAGGAATCAACTTCTGAAGTAATTGCTCTCATGTAATTTTGCAGAAATGTTGAAGATAACAGTTCCGTCTTCCACATCAGCTTTGTTGGGTTTCGATTACACCCTTGATGGGTGGAAATTGAGGACCCAATCATAAGGGCCCAAACCCAAAATAAAATAAAATTATTTTAGTTTTATTTTTAGTTTAATAGGAGAGGAAGGGAACGGTTAATAAGAATCGCTCCCTCACACAACGCACAACACAGAAAATAAGTGAACATGTGTGTGCGTATGGGGAGTTGTGTGGAGTTTTTTCAGTTTTCAATCGAGAGAGACTCTGATCCGGAAGAGGAATCTGAAGAAAATTCTCTCTGAAGAAAAACTTTCTCTCTCTCTCTCTCTCTTTTTCTCTAAAATTCTCCTTCCCGGAGTGTATCTACGGTGAAGCCTTTAAACAAAGTCCGAGTGATTTTGTTTCAACCGGTTGGGATTCTTTTTACTGGAAGTATACTTCGTAATTGATATGTATGTCTTCCCTTCCTTTTATTATTCTTCATTGGCATCAGAGCCTGAGTTTAGATTCAGGAAAAATCGATTTCCGCTGCAAATTTTTTCTGAGTTTCATAATTAGCATACGGTATATATTTTTCTTATGAGTTTTTTTTTTGTATAATTTGTATACTGTTTATACTCATGAGATAAGTAAATAGGATTCAGTATAGGGGATCTAAAAATTTAAAATTTTTACACGGTACAGTTTTTTGAGTACTGTAAAATAATCCCTTCCTAGAAAATAAATACACTATAGTGTAGAGAATAAAGAGATGAAAATAAAACTACTAAAATGGTGTTAAAATCTACACTGGATCGAGAGAAATTGTCGGAAGAAATTTACTGTCTGTGAAGGAGATTAAAAAATTGGGTTTATTAAAATCACAATTTTTTGGACAAAAGGAGGCCACCATCGTGTAAAGGGCATCGAGAAGAGAAAAATGACACTAAGAAAGCCTCAAACGGACGCCGAACGAAAGAGAAAATGGTGAAAAACGGTGGCGGGTTCGCGGGTCCGCCACCGGGTTTGTACCGGGTCGGGTTGACCCGGCGGGAGATCAGGGATGACCTCAGTGACGCGTCGTTTTGGCGTTTCGCCAAAACGACCTGTCGTTTAGTGTTAAAAAAAAAAATTTTTTTTGGGCTGGCAGCAGCCGGGCCTTTAAAAAAAAAATTTTTTTGGCCCGAGACTTTGGACCCTTTAAAAAAAAATTTAAAAATTTTTGGGCCGAACGTTGGGCCCTTCCAAAAAAAAAAGAGGGGAATTGCTGACAGGGCCCGTGGGGCCGCGTGCAGGGGTATTTTTGGCTACGGTTTGCTTCTAAAAATTCATAAATTTGAGATCTTCAATTTGATATACTATTTAGTTAGTTTTGAGATAAGTTTGGATCTGTCTAGAGCTATTTCATTATATTTTTTTAATAAAAATTTTTTTTTTATCATTTTAATAATTCCTACTATTTTATTGAAGGTAAAAAAAAATATAATGAAGCAAGAGAATTCTGAAAGCATTGAAATAGTTGGATATGGTTCTCCAAGTTATGAGTGTTTGGAAGAACTTATTCCAGAAGATGAATTTTTGGATGAAGATCCTGATGAATAGTTTCTAGAAGGAGAAGAAAATCCTGGGGAACTTCAAGAAGTGTATACAGATCCAAATGGGCCAAAGGAAGATGAAATTATTTTTGAAGAGCCTAAAATTGAAGATCAAGAAGTAGATCAACCCCTTACCCACTCTGTAACACAAGACATAGCAAATAGGGATGCGACAAAAATAAAACATTTAAAAGACTTGTATCCAATTCTTGCAAAGTATTCACACTTTCTGATGAATATGGAAGATGCTGAGTTCTTCGCGAACGTCATTATTAAGTTAAGAGAAAATCTGAATACACATAACAAGAAATATTCAGATTACACCTGGGTCGAGACGATTAATAGAGTGATGAAAATATCGAATCGCATTCTTAAGAGGAAAATTGTTAATTACTGTTTTTCTATTTGATTTATGTATTTTTTATTTTTTGGTACAATGACTATGTTCTTGTATGGATTTAATATTTTTTTTATATGCTTTATTTGAGTGGGAGCTCTTAAAATATTTTTTTTGAGTTAAATATTCTAGTACTTGTATTAAAATCTTAATAGAAAATAATAGTAACATTAGTATCCGTGTGATGGGAGATACACTTGTGGTCTCCTGATCATGGAACTAATGATATTATTATTGTTCTACTAAGAAATAATACAAGTATATGACATTGTATATTATACTGTGCTATATGTATATTTTATTAATATATTCTTTAGTTCAGCTCAATAATAGAAGTCCTTTATGTGGGATAGTTTCATAACTGATTTGAGGATGACAACCAAGAGTATAATGGCTGAGCTAAACAAGGAAGATAAACTAAATGGGGATAATTGGGACATCTGGCACCGAAAGGTTTCATATATATTGGAAGAACAAGATGCTGTAGAGCCATTGACTATAGTCATGGCACAACCAGAAGCCGGCAATACAGCTCAACATAGGAGAGACCAAGAGGTCTACATGGCCTGGAAAAGGAAGAACAGTATAGCACGTATAACTATGCTGGGCACTATGGACAATGACCTAATGTGTGAGTATGAAAAATATTCAACTGCACAAGCCATGTGGACGGCATTAAAGGATAAGTTTGGAGGTACCTCTACCACCAAACTCAGAAGGCTGACAATTAAGTTTGATACTTATAAGTTAAGGCCGAATACTCCTATGAAACAACATCTACGAAAGATGGCAAGCATGATCAGAGAACTAAAGGAAGCTGGGCATGAATTGTCTGACGAACAGCAGATCCAGGCTGTTATAAGGTCACTTCCTTCAAGTTGAGAACACATGAAAGTCAACTTAACCCATAATGAGAATATAAACACTTTTAGTGATGTGGCGAAACACCTGGAGCTTGAAGATGAACGTCTAGAGGCTTACAGAGCATCTGGACAAGCCTATATGACTGAAGAAGTAGGAACTTCCAACCCTAAGCCCAATTTCAAAAAGGGCAAGAAATATCAAAGAAAGGGTAAGAAGAATGGCCCGAAATTTAAAAAGAGGAATAAACCTTTCAAGAAAAGAGAAAAGAAAGGCGGAAAGAAGAAGAAGACTGACCTGAGTAAGGTTAAGTGTTATTCCTGCCTGAAAATGGGTCATTTTGCAAGGGATTGCCCTGAGCAAAATGAACGTAAAAATGTATTAGTGAATTATGTTAATTCATATATGTCTTATGTTTCAAGTACTGTTTTTTTAACAGAAATTATTTCTTCTTCTTGAATAATTGACTCAGGCTCCACAGACCACATGAGCAGGGATCGAGGATCCTTTACAGAGTACCGTCGGTTGCCAAATCAAAGTAAGTGGCTTTATGTTGGTAACAATGCGAGAATTGAGGTGAAAGGCATAGGAACCTGCAAATTAACTTTGCGAGGTGGAAAAACCTTAATCCTCTATGATGTACTTCATGCACCTGACATCCGACGGAACTTAGTTTCTATTTCCTGCTTATTAATTTATGGGTTTAATGTAAATTTTCATGATAAAGTAGCAGACATTTCATTAAGGACAACCTTTTATGGTTCAGCTTTTCTTTCAAAGAAGTTCTTTGTTATGGACATTGTTGATGTATTTTATATGCATGATTGTTTTGCAACTTCTTCCAATTCAAATGTTGATATGAATGCTTGGCATGCTAAACTAGGACATATTAATCAAAACAGAATGATTAAACTAGCTAAAGAAGGACTGTTAGGTGAAATTGATAAAATGGAAATGTCATTGTGTGAGCATTGCCTGGCTGGTAAAGAAATTAGAAAACCATTTGGAACTGGAACTAGGGCAGAAACTCCATTGCAATTAATCCATTCAGATGTTTGTGGTCCTATGAGTGTGAGGACAAAACATGGAGCTGTTTATTTCATCACTTTCATTGATGATTACTCACAATTTGGTTATGTCTATTTGATGTCACATAAATCTGAAGCACTAGAATGTTTTAGACGATACATGAATTTAGTTGAAAATCAAAGCATTAAGAACCGATCGCGGACATGAATATTTATCGGAACATTTCAAAAAGCTCTGTGAAGAAAAGGGAATAGTAAGGCAACTTATAATTCCTGGTACCCCACAACAAAATGGTGTAGCCGAAAGAAGAAATAGAACATTACTAGACATGGTTAGGTCCATGATGGCACAAGCCAATTTACCCATTTCGTATTGAGGAGATGCAATTTTAACAGCAGCCTTTATACTTAACCGTGTGCCTTCAAAATCAGTCACATCAACACCCTATGAGCTATGGACAAATCGTAAGCCGGATTTAAATATTTTAAAACCCTGAGGGTCGGCAGCTTATGTCCATAATACTTCCCACAAATATGGAAAAATAGGTCCAAGAGGGAAGAAATGTATCTTTATTGGATACTCTGAACAATCTAAGAGTTACGTTTTCATTGGAGAAAACCAGGATGAGAGTGTCACTGAAATAAAATTTAGAGATGCAACATTTCTAGAAAACGAATTTCCTAGCAGGGGTGAGGTAGATCGTACTATATTTCTTTATGAGATATATGAAGAAACTGAGGAACAAATTTATATACCTCAACCTCTTAATTCGAGTAGGAGCTCACAAGGACAAGTACAAGATTCTGTTCAAGAACAGAATAACTTACAAGAGATCCCACTGCGAAGAAGTAACAGAGAAAGTGTACCAAAGAGACGTTTCCCAATAGAAGGGACTGCACTTATGGTTACCCCGCAAGATTATGATGAGCCTAGTTCAATACATGAGGCTTTATCATGCCCTGCAAGTAATGAATGGAAGAAAGCAATGGAAGAGGAAATGAATTCAATGAGGATAAACCAAGTTTGGGTTTTGGTCAATCTTCCATCTGGACGTAAGGCAATTGGGAATAAATGGATTCTCAAAATTAAGAGAAATGCAAATGGATCAATTGAATGATACAAGGCTCGATTAGTGGCAAAAGGGTATACTCAACAGGAAGGTATAGATTATGAAGATACTTTTTCACCTGTTGTGCATTTTAACTCTATAAGACTAATTCTGGCAATAGTAGCAAGTTTAAATCTAGAATTACATCAGATGAATGTAAAAACTGCATTTTTAAATGGTGAACTGGATGAAGAAATCTATATGCAACGGCCATTAGGTTTCATTGAGAAAGGGAAAGAGAATAAAGTCTGCAAGTTGAAAATGTCCATTTACGGACTTAAACAATCATCTAGACAGTGGTATTTGAAGTTTCACCAAGCTATAACCTCGTACGATTTCTAGATGATCGACGAGGACCACTGTGTATACATTAAGAATTTTGAAAAGAATCTTGTGATATTATCTCTTTATGTGGATGATATACTATTAGCCGGAAATAGTCTAAAATCGATTGTAGCTATCAAAGAATGGTTATCTTCGAATTTTGAAATGAAAGACATGGGTGAAGCTGACTATATACTAGGAGTTAAGATCCATAGAGATCGCCCAAGAAAGTTAATATCCCTTTCTCAGAAAAATTATATTGAGAAAATTCTTGAGTGATTCAACATGAAAAACTGTAAACTTATGGATATCCCTATTTCAAGAGGAGAAAATCTGAGCTAAGATATGTGTCCTCAGACTGAGTCTGATAAGAAAATGATAGAAAGAGTCCCTTATTCCAGTGCAGTTGGTAGTTTAATGTATGCCATGATGTGTACGAGACCAGACATTTGTTATGCAGTTGGTTTGGTCAGTAGGTACCAGTCAAACCCTGGACTGAAACATTGGAAAGCTGTGAAGAGAATCCTGAGATATTTGCAAGGCACAGCAGATTATGCCCTATGTTATCAAGGAAGCGATTTACGCTTGGTAGGATACTCCGATGCAGATTGGGGAGGAGATCTAGATGAGCGCAAGTCGACTTCTGGATATGTTTTTCTACTAAACAATGGAGCTATATCTTGGTGTAGCAAGAAACAGACTTGTATTGCTTTGTCTACCATGGAAGCAGAGTTTGTTACATGTTCTGCAGCAGTACAAGAAGCAGTATGGTTGAAAAGATTCATAAAACACTTAGGGATCATTGGTGATAAATTGAATCCAATTTTGATAAACTGTGATAGCGAGGCTGCTATTGCCTACACTAAAGATCCCAAGTATCATAGTAAGACAAAACACATAGACACCAAGTATAATTTTGTAAGAGATGCCATAGCGCAGAAAGTGTTACAATTCGCCATATTCCTACACGTCAAATGATTGCTGATCCCTTCACCAAGTCAATACCGAGAGATATATATGTTGATCATGTAAAATCACTTGGTATTCGTAGGATATGATGTAACACAAATCTATGTAATGATCAATTATATGAATAAGATTAAGTGCATTTTTTCTATAATTGAGTCATTCGAGTACATATACTTATGAAAAATATACAATGTCTAGTATGTCGTATATGTTGATAAGGTTTGCTTCCTCACACGAGCAACTGCCTTTGACACTCATGAAGAGTGGGCAAAGATGAGACATCTTTTGTATTTACTAGCAAATCTGTAAGAGAGCAGATATGACAGTTAAACAATACAAAATAAGTCGCCTTGACAAAAGAAGAGAATAGGTCGGGATGAGATCCAATAAATATAAATTTTGGATTGAATTATGGATACCCATAATCCATAATACATGTAACCAGATGAGAATTCTCCAACAAAGACGTTATGATAAGTGGAAGGATTGGTGGAATTCGGGTTAGACACTGTGTGTGTCTGAACTTAAATCTGTACGGTGTTAACAATAAAAACAAAATCGACATACGCTCTTATGTAATAAGAGTAACATCGTAGTATGCAATTCATACTGCATGTGTTTTTTAATAAAACCGCAATTGGGAAGTAAGTGAATAGATCCTGCTTCATTACTGTGTGAGTCCCAGAGAGAAATAAAACCTCTCATTAATGTCCTTATGACTTTGACATTTTTCATGGAAAATGATTCAATGTTAGCTACTTTAGCATATATCCAATGGTCATGATAAATTTGATCTAAAGGTCTTATGCTAGGAAAGCAATTGTTTCATATTGAAATGAAATATGGGCGAAAGAAAGATTATCTGAATATATACACACTTATACTAGTGTCTAAGACATGTCCGTTAAGAAGTTATGGTGTTAACATCTTAAGTGTAGACACTAAGTATACAAGAGTAAGGCGATCTAAGTTTATATATAAAAACTTATGAGGGATTAGATTTGCCATGGATGAAGTGTATATGGATAAATCTAGGACATTCAAGGCATAATACATGAACAAAATAAATGCGAAATACATAAGGTAATTCTATACTGGTCCTTGAAAAGGATTTATAGTATAAGAATACCATTATAGACGTCATGCCCATGCGGTCACGGTAGAACACTTAGTATGAAATGAAAAGGAAGAATTATAAGAGATTAACCCATCAAGTGTGAGTGGGAGATGTTGGGTTTGGGTTACACCATTGATGGGTGGAAATTGAGGGCCCAATCATAAGGGCCCAAACCCAAAATAAAACAAAAATTATTTTAGTTTTATTTTTAGTTTAATAGGAGAGGGAGGGAACGGTTAATAAGAAATGCTCCCTCACACAACGCACAACACAGAAAATAAGTGAACGTGTATGTGCGTATGGGGAGTTGTGTGGAGTTTTTTCAGTTTTCAATCGAGAGACTCTCTGATCCGGAAGAAGAATCTGAAGAAAATTCTCTTTGAAGAAAAACTCTCTCTCTCTCTCTCTTTTCCTCTAAAATTCTCCTTCCCGGAGTGTATCTATGGTGAAGCCTTTAAACAAAGTCTGAGTGATTTTGTTTCAACCGATTGGGATTCTTTTTACTGGAAGTATACTTCGTAATCGGTATGTATGTCTTCCCTTCCTTTTATTATTCTTCAAGCTTAATAGACGTGTTACTGCCACGTGTATGTCCTGTTAGCAATTTCTGAAAGCAAAAGGGAGAGAAATTCCTTAGTACTCCTAAAATACCACATCATATGGACTCTCCCCAATAATAATATTTTGCCTTAACAAATTTTAATCCTATATGTCAAATTTAATTTATATTATTTTAATAATTTTAAATTTTTAATATCTTCTTTTGCCTTAACATCCTCCATTTATGATTCTCTTCTTCGCCCATCTCTCTAAACCCTCTCTCCGCTTCATCTTCCTTCATTGTTGGTAACCAATGTCTTCTAATACGCTAGTGACAATGGTAAAGCGATTACAAAGGTACCACAAAAGGAAACACTATGAAAGACATATTTTGAATTAGAGAGAGGTCTATCAGAGGGTTTTGTAAATATGTTCATTTTGAATGAAAGTTCTTATTCACCACAGAGAAGTTCAAAAGGGGTATATATATATATACACACACACCAAAAAGGGGGAAACAACAAAAAGAATTAAGGTCATCTTTAATAGGATGGAAGTATTTTTAAGGGAAAAGAAAAGCTAGAAAGAGAGGGAAAAAGCTTTCCATGGAAACCTATTTTTAAAATTCAAATCATGTTTGATATGAAAATAAAGGAAATGCTCTTCTAATTATATAGAGTAATTTGATAAGAAAGCTAAAAAAACATGATATATTTAACACATTTTCCCATCATCAATGAAATGTATTGTCTAGTTTTCCTTCATTTCTTATTTTCTAACTTTTATTCCTCATGTTCTATCCTTGTTCAAAAAAAAAAATTCCTCATGTTCTATCCCACAAAAACCATACTTTCACATATTTCAGTATAAGATAATACATAATTTTTTTCACTTGGCCAAAGAAGGTATCTTCAATTAGTTATTGATGTATTTTTTTTGCCAAATTTTATGTTCATTTTTATAACATTTTCATAAGTGATTTTAAATATAATATTTTTACTTTTCATTATTTTATTATATTAATCTTTCTCGTCAAACATAAATCATAGCAATAATTATTTAGTTAAGAAATTTTTATACTTATATTAATATACCCCAAATTAAAAAAAATTGTACAAATAATGTTGGGCTAAAAATATATCAAAACATATATTATAGTTTACATGAAGAAATAGCAATTGTCAAATAATAAATAGTCACAAAGTTTAGGTTTTAGGAAGGAAAAATAGTTTCCATAGGTCTAATAAAGAAAGCCAACTTCCATTAAATGAAGGAAATAGTTGCTCTTTAGAAAAGCAAATCACTGCATACCAAACATGTTATGTGAGACATTCTCTCTCATTTTTCTTTTATTGAAGCTCACTTCCAATGTACCAAATATTACCTAAATATTATCAAGAGCCATTTAAGTTTATGAAAAGCTCATCATTGAAGGGCATAGAGAGGAAATCCAGGCTAAATTTGGATTTGGGTAATTTTGTCCGTAAAGGATTGATATGTGTATAATAATTTGGATTTAGGTAATCCTTGGTGGTTCTCTTTATTGTAAAGCCTTGCCATTATGAATATTGGTGCGATTTTCTCATTTGATTTTCAGTTCTTCCATTATCATGTCTGGTCTGATTATTGAAGAAAGTGAAGGAAAGATGAGGATGAACAGAGAGTGACATGCGTGGAAGAAATCGAGAATTGCAAAGTCGCTAGAGTAAAACGAGATTATATTATTAAAATTATTAAAATAATATAACTTAAATTTGATACTCCCTCCAGTCCTATATATAGGACCTTTTGTCTTGGTCCTGAATATAAGACCCTTTACAACATACGAGGTGGTATTTATTATACATTTCTAAAAAATGTCCTTATGTAATGTATCCAAAGAAAAAAAGAGAGAGAATAAATAAGGATATTTTTGAAAAAATATTGGGATTTTCGGAAAAATCAAGATAGTTAATTAGTTTTAACTCCCTTTCTTAATTCGTGTGATTCGATTAAAATGATGTTATATTAAGGACCAGAGGAGTACATGTTTAAAATTAGTTAAGGTGGAGCATTGTTATTAGAGAGAGTATGGATGAGGTGGTACTCTCACTGTATCTAAAAATTTCTGAGCAAAGGGATCAACGGATCACACAATCTAAACTTTAGGATGGTATTAAAAATCAAACTTAAAGGATTGATTTCAAGAACGAGTACAATCATAGGGACGAAAAGCTTATTTTTCTCAAATAGCAAAACTCACCACCAAATGAGTAGTTAACGTGACTGCGGCTCAAGCAAGGAAAGTTCCCAACCCGCAATCTGAGATAGCCGGTTGGTACAAGTAGCCACTAGCCAGTATTTTAATTTGTGCTTGAGAATATGTCAAATAGGGTGTAAGAAGTAAAAACACCATTTCACTGTCCTCCTCATCGAGCGACGGACTTAGCAGGATGTTCCGCGCCAACATCACCGTTTCCGACCGAACATGTGACAGACCGGAAAGTACCTAAACCTAAATAGTGCAACCTCAGGTTGTCCCTGTAGAATTCCAATTCCGTCGTTGCCTGACTTGATGTCTTGATACTTAAGAATGATTCGTTGCCGCTCCACTTTCAGAAAGCCTTTCAATACAGATTACGGCCTTCTTTCTATATTGGATTCTTGCAATTCATTCAATCAAATCAAGCAAATACATGCCCAACTAATCACCACCGGCCTAATTCTGCATCCTGTTCCAGCCAATAAGCTCCTCAAACTTCTCGGTTTCTCAAACTCTGGTTTTTTGCATTATGCCCATCAAGTGTTTGAACAAATTCCCCATCCAGACTTGTTCATTTACAACACCATAATTAAAGCTCATGCTCTCTCACCCACTTCGTCTTACAATTCTTTCATGGTATTCCATTTAATGACCCGGAGTTCAAGTCTTTTGCCCAATCAGTATACTTTTGTGTTTGTTTTCAATGCCTGTGGAAACGGGTTGGGAATCCTTCAGGGGAATCAAGTCCGAGTTCATGCCATAAAACTTGGCCTTGAGAGCAATTTATTTGTTACCAATGCCTTGATTGGGATGTATGGAAAGTTGGGTTTAGTAGAGGAGGGAAGAAAGGTTTTTGATTGGGCCGTGATTAGGGATATGTATTCCTGGAACACCATGATGGCTGCATACGCTGGATCAGACAAAATGAATCAAGCCAAAGAATTATTCAGCAAAATGCAAGAGCGAGATGTTGTATCATGGAGTACCATCATAGCTGGCTACGTGCAGGTATTCAATACTGTAAATAATCGCATGTAATTTGAACTCTCTTTATATATATATATATATATGGACACACACATACACATATAAATATAAGGCTGTAGTTGGGGGAGTATCCTATTGAATAAGACTTATTAAAGTTTCTTGGCGTTTACTATTATCAAACTATCAGGCTCCTCAATAAAAATATAACATGATTTTTATAGAAGACCAAAGCATGCATTATTGACTGTTAAAAAACTCCATTTATCATATTTTGATTGGAGAATCTAATATTAGATACTTAAAAAATTATATTGAAGCTTGGTCCCATCATATTTTGCTTCTCATAACCATTTTAACCAGTAATGTATTCTAAAGTTTCTTGAATATTATAGGGAGGTTTATTCATGGAGGGGTTGGATCTCTTCCACCAGATGTTGCAAGCAGGTGCCAAACCAAATCAATACACTTTAGTAAGTGCTCTTGCAGCCTGTTCAAATTTAGTAGCCTTGGATCAGGGAAAGTGGATCCATGTTTATATTGACAAAGGTGATATTAAGATGAATGAACGACTACTTGCTGGCCTTATTGACATGTATGCAAAATGTGGAGAGATAGAATTTGCAAGAAGAGTTTTCCATGAACACAAAGTTAAGAGAAAAGTTTGGCCTTGGAATGCAATCATTGGTGGGCTTGCAATGCATGGAAAGCCGAATGAGGCTATCGAAATTTTTGAACAAATGAAGATTGAAAAAGTTACCCCCAACAAAGTCACATTTGTTGCCTTATTAAATGCTTGCAGCCATGGCTACATGGTTGAGGAGGGAAATTTCTATTTCAGATCGATGATGTGTGATTATGGGTTGAACCCAGACATAGAGCATTATGGTTGTATGGCAGATCTATTGGGTAGGGCTGGCCTATTGAAGGAGGCTGAAGACATGATTTCAAGCATGCCCATGGCTCCAGATGTTGCAATTTGGGGTGCATTACTCAATGCTTGTAGAATCCATAAAGATATGATGCGGGGATATAGGATTGGCAAAATAATTAAGGAATTGGACCCTAACAATATTGGTTGTAACATTCTACTGGCTAATATCTATTCTACATCTGGAAGATGGACTGAAGCAAAAATGTTGAGAGAGAAGCATGGAGTCAATTGGGGCAGAAAGAGAACTCCCGGATGCAGCTCAATTGAGCTGAAGGGCATATTCTATCAATTTCTTGTTGGAGATAGATCCCACCCTCAAACTAAAGAGTTATATTCTTTTTTAGATGAGATGACAACCAAGTTGAGGAATGCTGGGTATGTTCCAGAATTAGGTGAACTTTTGCTTGATTTTGATGATGAGGAAGATAAAGAGACAGCTCTGTCCATACACAGTGAGAAGTTGGCTATTGCTTTTGGATTGATGAACACAGAACCTGGAACACCCCTTCGAATAGTGAAGAATTTAAGATTTTGTGTGGATTGCCATCAAGCAACAAAGTTCATCTCCAAGGTTTATGAACGAGTAATTATAGTTAGAGACAGGACAAGGTATCACCACTTCAGAGATGGAATCTGTTCTTGTAAAGATTATTGGTAGAGGCAGACAATGCTACTTGTGTGAGCGCTTTATTTTTCGTGCACATATTAGACTCAATAATTGACATTGTAGAGCATGTATATGAAGATGGTAGAGCTCTTGCTAATATTGAGTTGGTGAGAAAATGATATAAATTTGAAGATTAAATAGTACAGATTGGCCATCAGCATAGTGGTAAGAAAGGTGAGATTGGGGATTGAAGCAGAATCATTGATCAGAAATGAATATTCAATGTGGTAATGCAAGAAGAACCAAAATCAGTGACAGCAGAGCAGTGGAAAATAAAATGAAATAAAGATAAAACAAGGATTGCATTACGGGAGTACATAAATGACCCCTTGAGTATGCGCATTCGGGAAATTTTTACTTGTGCAGTGTTACTTGGGTATTTCAATGGATAGTGAAAGCCCAGGTGAAGATAAGAAAACCAAGTCCAAGACCCCTTGGAAACCAAAGGATAGCCTACTGAAGCAGAGCCAGTCTCTCTTTTTCTGTCACTGTTACTCTCTGTACATTCATAAAATCTATCTTTCAATTTTTTCTTCTGCTTTTCTCTTTCATAGAATCTCAGATAGAGTTATTCTTAGAGAACAAGAACATTGCTCGACTCGATGATGTAAGTATGATTTTGCTCTGCCCTCTTATTTTTTGGGTTATGCTCTAGATTATCTGCTGCATTGTCAATTAGTCTGTAATTTTAAGACAATTCACATGAAACTCTGCCAACAAAACCAAAAATGAAAAAAGTTTGGTGGGGAAGATAATTATGCATTCCATGTCAGTGGCACATGCACACAACAACATAACTGACTGCACTTCGCATCTTTGTATTTTCACACTCACATACACACACTGTGCATATTACAATTGTTGTTTTTAGGATTTTTGTTTTTGGTGGTGGCTTGAGGATTATTAATTGATATTGTTGAAAAATATTTGAAAACTAAAATTTAAATTTGAATGATTGTAAAATAATAAGTAGTTTCTCTTTGGAATTTTTTTTTGGGTGTGTGGAGGCTTAAGGTTTTCACTGAACTCCAAATTTTATGAAGTTGTCACTTACTTGGTCGCACCACTGAGTTGACTTCTTTCTTTAGTAGTGAGAAAGATTTTGTGTTTTGTTGTTGTGTAGGTAGGAGTGCAACCTTCTCTTGTATTGTTTAATTACTTCTTTGTTGCCAAGATCAATGATGAAAGTTCTCTTCACCCTTAGGTATATCCAAAGCTGTGCCTTTCTCATGTTTGTTACAGTGTGAGCATAAATTGATTTTAATTCTTGTTTGTAACTTGGATTTAGTTGGTTATGATGGTTTCTCTTTCGCCTAGGAGAGTGCCAACGAGCTCATGCTGATAGACTTAGGCAACTTCTCTAAGATTGATTAAACGTTTTGATTTAATCTTGTCAAGGCATGAGGTCATCATGTTAAGGCAGCTTTCAACTGGTTTCACGCACTTATGTTGTTGATATTTTGCTATTTATTAAGCCAAAGATGTTTACTGAGCTGATGTTTCTTTTTACCTCATGTAGCTTCGTAAGAGGACATAGATAAGATTGCTTGTTTGGAGGGACTGAAGCTTGGAAGACTTGTGAAGAGCTTCAACAAGGGAAAGATTATTAGTTGATATTGTTGAAAAACATTTTTAAAATGAAATTTAAAATTGAATGACACAATCAAATAATAAGCAGTTTCTTATTATTTAGAAGTTTAGGAATGTATTATTATTTAATTTTTTTTATTTACCCTTAGGCATCATTTATATCATTTATAAATCTTTAACATGTGATTAAATTTTATTTTTCTTTTTTTTTATTTGACTTACGTGGCAAATGAAACTTGTTACTTAATTAAGTCTTTTTTATTATATAAGATTCTAAAAATGTATTATTATCTAAAACTTGTTTTGTTATTCTTTGTCACTCACTATAATATTTTGTCCTATTAATAAATCATATTTTTTAAAAATAATTTACTTCGATTGGAATTTAAAATCAAATTCTTCAACTATTTCAATACAATGAACCCAAGTTCGTTGCAATTAAACTGATAAAGATCATGTCCCTATTTATGCCATGTCTGATATGATAAAAATAAAAAAGGGAAACAATTACAAATAAAGTAAGGTTAATTTTTGCCTCGTATTTATTATATTTTAAGTAAATGAAAAATATTTTTTTAACGCATATTTAATATTTTCGATATCAAACATGATTTTATTTTGACAAAGGAAAGACCTTATTTTATGTTCCACTGCAACCGCCGCCCCCTCCCCAAAAAAAAAAAACACAACCACAAAACAAGACAGGACTTGTACTATTACTTTAATATTTTTGGCAGACAACAGAAAATTGATGAGATTTTTTTCAATAGGCGGAAATAGATGTGATTGATAAAACTGGAAGCACACAAATACATAACTGGGCAAAGTGGATCAATTAGCATGAAAAGTGTAAAAAAACAAATGTACATGCTTGAAGTGTGTTTTGCTCGTCCGACTTGGGGATAAGTGAAACTCTATTCTTAAAATAGCTTCAATTGTATGTAAGTAATCCATTTCATGAAGACAAGCTGTGGACAAAATGACAATAAACAACAGCATTTTTTTTATTTCCAACAAAATAAACAACAGCTTATCAAAAAGCCAAAATTTCAACTGACTAGTTACAGCTGCGAACAAAATGGTATCAAAGCAAGACAGCAAATATCCCCCTACCCCACAGATAAATAAGATAACAAAGAAATTTTACATTCAAGAGCAAGGAAAATTTTGAGAATCATGAAAGGGAACATAGTTTTGCAGACTTAAGTGGGTACAACTACCCTAGCATTGGTTGCCAACTGTGACATGAAAAGCCAAAAGGCCAAGATTAACAACATAAACTGTAACAAAAAGCAAGAGGTCACCTTGTATACTCGTTTTTGCATCGTAAAAGACTCCTCGACCTCTAAAATTTCACCATGATATTTTTTCAATTCTTCTGATTGGTTCTTCAGCACTGCAGCCTTACTCCCTACCTCTTCAAGCTTGTGCAGAACCTCAGCTTGCTTCCCAGACAGTGCTTCTTGTTCTTCCGATAGTTTAAGGTGAAAACCTACTTCAACCTTCGAGTCATGCATCATCTTTGTGAACACCAGGTATTCAACCTCAGCTTCAACCTTTTGCCTAAACAGGCCCTCAAGATCAAACTCCGCCTCTTTATATTCTTCTTCTGATAAATGAACAAGGGTACTTGATTCTACATTAGGAAACTTGTCACTTTGCAGGGATGTTTCAAGTTCAGCGATCCTGGAATTCTTCTCAGCAAGTATCCTCTGTGCTTCCTCTAACTTGAGTTCCAAATTATTTACATTTTCAGTCAGGCTCAACAGCTTGAGTTCCAAGAGACTTGAAGCAGTTTGTTTAATTCCTTCTACTTCAGACTGACCAGATAACCAAGACTCATGGAAACTGGGATCCACAGAACTGATATCAGCAGCTGCACTGCCACTCTTGATTGAGTCATCATCTGGTGAGAGGGGTTCATTTCCGATCTCCCTAAGTTTCTGGACTTCTGCAAGAATGCATGATTGGTTACTAAAAACAATTTTCATAGAAAACAATAACTTCAGGATGAAAGAACAGACATTTTTACCCCTTTGTTCTTCGCAAAGATGTAAAGCAATTGATTTCAGAAACAACAAAGCAAATTCAGAACATTTTAGAAACAAGCTCACCGTACAAGCTGTTTTCTATTAGCTTACACACATACACACACAACTAATTTTCAGTAAGCTATAACTACAAGAAAATGAAAATAAGTGAAAAATGATTTAAGTCATTTTCTTAAGCCCATCCTAACAGGGTAGGACTGCAAAAGTAACTTAACTTCTGATATAAATTCCTCAGCCAACTAAGAGCCTGTTTGTTATAAATGAATGGTGATTCCGTTTCTGATTTCCCCCTCCATTCCATAAGAGTGAGTATTTCCCAATACTTGTACAAAAAGTCGCATAAGAGTGAGAATTCCAGTTTGAGCCTCAATTCCAGATATAGAGTGTCCCTTCCTTATAGCGTGTCTGTTTATGCTTTGCTATATCTCCTTCCATGCCCTATCCCCAATCAAAAAAACCAAAAAAAAAAAAAAAAAAGAACAACCATTCTTTTCCAAGGGGTGAAAATCGTGATTCAGCAACTAGAAATGAATAAAATTTGGTTTAATTCCTAGCTATCCATACCTGGTCACAACTGTAATTCCAGATACAGAGTGTAACAAGGGAATGGAAACAGAGAACCAACACTGATTCAGAAATGGTCATTCCATAAGAAGAACCCACTCCTAAAAGCCAGGTTGACAGGAGGAAAGAGCCTCGACAATAATGGGAATCCTGCATCTTATAGCAGGGGTGCAACTCATGCTCCCACATCAAATTCTGAAGCCCATGGCCATTCTTTGTTTTTTTTTGTGGGTTGTGTGTGTGTGTGCGTTGGGTTTTTTTTTTTTCGGTTTTTTGTTGGGGGGGGTGGGGTGGGGTGTTAGAGTTGGCGCAGAAGTCCCATACCCATTGTTTCCACAAAGAATGATTGCATGTGTCAACTATGCTAGACTCAAATTCAAAGTGAGATAAACTAAGTTGGGATGTATATCGTGTCTCAAGTCTCATTAAGTAATCATGCAACCAGGAAAGGAAGCATCTTGAATAGCATACAACAAAAGATGGAGATTAAATTATAGATTATAGCATCAGGACAAACAAGAAAGTTGTAAAAGGGTGTAAATAGAAATAATTGCTCATGAATCATAAAGCTCTAACATGGTATGCAATTAACAAGTAGGCATCCGAGCATTATTATAGATTTTATATAGATATATTGTGGATATTGATATTATATCGCTGATGATTCAAATATTGATTGATCTAATATAAAGTTTTGAAAGAAAAAATGCAAAAGTGGAAAGAATAGTGAGGGACCAGAGCACGCATATCAGATACAAACCAAATAATTTCCTTAAGTACTAAGTATAGATTATTGCAATTACGCAATGCAGTGAAAAAAGAAATGATTAACTCAATACTACATTATAATCAAAGGACATTATCAATATAGAGAGATGCTGCACCGAGAGTAAGGTTTTGGAACTCCAAAAAGTATAAACTTATGACCGAGAGCTCCAACATGTATGATATGCTTATAGGGGGAAACTCCACCAAAAAAGAAAGAAGCTTAAAAACGCTTTTAAGCTTAAGAAAGGGAACTCCAAAAATAAGTAAGGCTTGACAAAGTGAACTTCAATAAAATCTGTTCACCTTCATGAAGCGAGTTCCAAACAATAAGTCAAGCATGAAAAAAGGAACAACAGAAAGTATGCTGAGCTTCAGAAAGGGAACCGCAGAAAGTTTGTTGAGCTTCAGAAAGAGAACCTCAAAAGACAGGATAAGATCATCATAGAGTACACTAAATAGCATGATAAGCACATGAAAGGATAAGGTTTCTGTCATCATTTTATAGTAAGTAGGTAACTTGCCCCAAAAAAAATCCAAAATCTAATACAAGTGATCCAATAAACTTTTGTTGATTTCTTAGATTGAAATTTGGATTAAATTCATCAAGATACCATATGCGTGTATCTAGAGCTATTTATTCATCCAGTCTGAGAGTTATTGGATCTTCACAAACCAAAACAAAAGGCTCCAAATCAACTTCAGAGGGGAGTTTGTCCCAAAAAAAAGAAAACTTCAGAGGGGGATACCTTAACAAGCAAATAAACTGCTTCTAGAAAATAAAAAAGGAAGAAGCCACTGATGTACAATCATTCAAAACATGATCAAAAGTTTTGGCTAGGTAAACCTCTAAGCAAAAGATGTAAAATCTCAAAACTCACATCACATTGAAAATTCAAATTGGTGCAAATATTGGCACATATGCGGACTACAGTGCCAAACCATTTATAGATTAGACCAGAGACAGCATATCTGAAAATACTTTCCACAACGGCTGGTTCACCATATGCACTATTATAATTCATCCAGCAATGAGGTACACGGAACAGTTTCTGATTTGATATGACTGGATTAATAAAAAAGTTTCCAAGAAAGACCAGACTAAATCATCACATTTTACTGACTCACAAGCCAACAAATTAAATACCTCCTAGTCAAATATTAAGAGCTCACATTATCAATATTTTACTCTAAATATTTGAAAGAATGGGAGGAAGTCCAAATAAGAAAATGTCATTTTCCTTTGATGAGCCAGATGGGTGATCATCAAACTATCAAAATATCAGAACCAAGACAACAATATTAATTGAAAAATCTACTAGTTGTAAACATAGTGCCACCATAAAATGTTCCCCATTACCACCCCTGACACCAGCATAAAATCCTTTGAGAACACTATCTTTGTATTGGGACATTATACATATAAACTGCAAATTCATTTCAAGAATTTTTTACACTTCTTGATTTAGAACATAGGTTGCTTTCCCTCTGTGTTTCATGATAAAGAGATTATTCTTTATAGCCATACTGGCTTTTTCCCCTTCCTCATTAACAACTCTAACTTAAACCGCATTCACCTAATGTTTAGTAAAAGTAGTGATACATTCACAAATCACTTAAAACCATCCCTTTGGTTTTAGCCTCTTACATGGTATTACAAGTAAATTACTATCGCTCAAGTCCTTAACCATCATTGTTACATATCATGTACTTGTTCAGTTTTGGAATAAAAGATCCATGTACTCATTTGCACTTCCTATGAATCCAAGATTATCCAGTGAACCAGAATTTTTATTTTTATGTACTAGTTCAAGGATTTTGAAAATTTAGGAAACCCCTTAAAGAATAACAACTTAACCAATTAAGCAAAAGAGGTGAGAAGGATTTTATATCACAGATACCTATCTATAGCAAATTGACAAACTGAAGAATCAGAGAAATGAGGATGCACAAACCTTCTACAAGTGCCTCCTGTACAGACTGGAGATTACGAATAGATTCAGCTAAAGGATCCTCGACAGTTGAAGACTGATTATTATCACTTTTGTCGTCCTTCAAATCCCAAGACAATTTTGCAGCAAAATTCCCCTGAAAAGGGTTTTCATCTTCTACCACGTTTTCTTTGCAATATCCAGCTTGAACTTCGTCAGGAGAATGTTCATTTGTGTGGGCTTCACCACTGTTACCTCCGTAGCCAAAAATTGGCCCTCCCCTATTTCCATTACTAGTCACGGTAAAGACACCTCGACTAAAGTTGGAACTTCTTGAATCAGAATCCATACTAGAATGAGAATTCTGCTTCCTCCCTTTTACTCTTTCACCTCTAAGTTTTTTACTGCTTTCAATCTGTCCCTTTCCTCGTTGAGCCTTTTGAGTTGAATTAGCAAAATCAATTGAACTAATGTTCCTACTCTGGCTTTTTTCCTTCACATAACCCAATCGGTCATATCTCAAGTTTGGTGCGCTAGCTGCTGTGGATGATTTGCTACTCCGATCTTCACTATTCTCAGAATCCGTCCCAACTGCAAAAGCAGATCCAACCGCATGTCTAGAATCTGAACTAGAACCACGGACTGCAAAGCCATCAGTAAACCCAACATTTTTTAACATATTTGAGGATCCAATAGAGCCCTCACTATTCTGCTGAATATCATGATGAAAAGGTTGGTGTTTGGTTGAATTGGCAATGCCAGACAAACCTCGCTTCAACAATTTACTGGAATCTACATATGTATTTTGATCCTTAACAACATCCCTCTTAATTCTCCGCCATTTCTTCAATCCATAGCCTTTAGTTGCCGGAGGTGTACTCCCGGGAAGATTTGTTCCGCTCAGACGCACAGATTCTTCACTATCTAATCCACCAACTTTTCCCTTTTGATCTGGTGAATCTCCATTAGCACAGGAGGGATTACTCTCAGTCCCGTTTTGACCATCATGAGGCGATTTGTTCTGCTTGACTTCATTCTCATCCACAGAGAACAAGCATTCACTTTCCGAATCCATAACAACACTCAATGCCCTCCGCCAAAATTGTCAGATCAATCGTGAAAATTCAAGTTCATAAACATTCCGGAAGAAAAATCTAGCAATACATGAATTGAATTGTAGTTACAGTAAGCAACATATCAATTATGAATACATATATTGACTATGAATAAGTGCAACAGATGGAATAGAAATTAATTGTTTAAGCCGGAATGAGTAAAGAAAGGGGCACAGAATCTATGATACCAGCACATACCGTATGTGTAATTACCTCCATAATAAATAGATGAAGCACTCGAATCGGAGGACATGGAAACCCTAAATTCTTCATCGGTTTCAACGTAAAATAGTCTATAGGAGATTGTTAAAATGACTCTCCTTGCTTGGATTGCATCATCTTTCAGACCATATATCCAAATTTCGGGAAATAAAATATCACCGAAACATTCTTTCCACCCAAAAAAAATGTCAACAAAACATTTTTTAAAAATATTAAATTTTTATTAAAAATATATATTTAATTTAATAATTTTTTAAATATTTTATTTTATTTTATGCTTTAAAATGATGAAAACAAATTTATTTCAAATGAAAAAATTGTTCTTATATTAATTAAATAATTAATGAATGCAATATTTTTTTTTCACATATATGAAAAATATACTAAAAATAATAGGTGCAATTAAAATTTATATCTTCTAATGTACCATTAATTTTATAAAAATTAAGTATAGTTTTAAAATGTTAGAACTACAAACAATAATTTATATATTTGTTATTAAATTTCTATTTTTTTGGCCAAGGTAATTAAATTTCTATATTTATAAATAATTTTTTTAAAAAAATTTATGTGATACCCCGACAAAATTGCCTCAAAAAGAATAATATTCTTATAAGAAATATTGATAATAAAAATATAAAATTTCTTTTAAATTTTTATACGTTCCTTTTTATAAGCCATCTTTCAAAAGTTTTTTTTAATTTTTTTAATAAAATATCTTGTAATATATAGGAATTATAATAACATAATTTCTATTTTACCCCAATCATTTATTTCTTGATTTATAAATTACCATTAGAGTTATTGCATGATTGATCAATGATAATATCCTTAATCTTATTTTAATTAGTTTCATATTTTCCCACTTAATAATGATTGAAAATTTTAATTAATGAAAATTGCATTATTATAATAAATAGAGGTAAAAAATAATGCTTAATTTTTTTAAAAATTTTAAGAATATAACTAACTTCCTTAATATATATAAGATAATTTGAAGTGTTTTATAAAAAAGAGCATATGGGTGTATATCCCTCTAGTCATGTAGTATGACATTTTTAACTACTTTATTGGAATCCAGAAAAATTAATTATATCAATAAAATTGTCCAAAAATTACTTTGGTTATACTTTTACGCATAATAAATATTATAGATTTAATAAAATATTATATTTTCTAAGGCAATTCATACTCTATAAAACAATTTCCAAGAAGATCATTTTTGGAATAAATCAATTAATATTTTACAAACTTTTACAAGATAACTTATATAAAGGATCAAAAGGAGTACCTAATAAAATTTATAGGCAATCACACTATTCATTACCCATAAATAGTATAGTTCACCTTTTTTTCGTGTTTGCACCAAGTTATGAAAGCACTAATACTTAAAAAAAAAGTAAATGCACCCATATCCGATATATAATATGATATGATATGCATAACATACTTATATATACATATTTATCCGTATCATTTTATACTTATTTGTATCGCTTCAAATTTTTACAATAAAATAGAACCATTTAAAACTATTATAAATATTTTATGGTTTATTTTAATATTTGTATTATAATTTTTAAAATACTTAATGCTCATTTTTACTTTTAATGAGTATATTTATTAATTATACATATATATAATTATATAAATAATATTATATTTATAAATATTTCCCATGCCTATATCATAAAATTTTAAAAATTCTCACATTTTTCATATCATACTGTATTATATTCAATACACATATCCTGTATCACTACTACATAGGCACCAATTATCCTAAACTTACCCCACTTTAATAGAAGAATTTACCGGGTTTCAAACTAATTGAAATTAAGCGAGATAACTAGTTAAGTTAATACATCTTTTACTAGTTGAACTAATTGCTTGGCAGGATTTACCTTAAACTCTAAAGGGTCCTACTTCTAATATATCTATATATTTCTATAAAATTTATATGAGAGGGCAATATTCATATACCATAGATAATATAACTCATTTAAAATTTTATAGCAAAACTTGGCACCTAATCTAAATTTAACTTTTTAATAGATCAATTTTTACAAATCTAACTAGAAGCCTATTTAAATTTAAATTTAAAATAAAAATATCACACACTTTCTCCGTACAAAATGATTTTATGTGGAAATGGATCGATACACATCTTACCTAGACCGTCCATATGATATTTGGATGATCTAGATCTTTTAATTTTTTAAATGTGATTTTAATAATAATTTTATTTAAATAGTGTATAATATAAAATAACATTAATATAGTAACTATCAAGTAATAAAAAATATTATTTTACTCTATAAAATATAAAATAGTAAAATTTGGACCGCCTAAATTTCATATGGATGGTTCATATGAGATATGCATGTAGTGCACATCTCATATGTAAGAACCAATATCCCGCACTATTGTAAGAATCAACCGAACTAATCAATTTGATTGAAAACTGGTACTAAGTCCAATCCAAATGAAGAGGAGGATTAGCTCTTCTAGGAATTGGTGTGAACTGATTAAAAATCAATGAAATTGGGTTTGAACCTATGGAACCAGTTGCCAGTCAAAAACCGATTTGAATTGGTACAATTTTTAGTTTTCTTTTCAATTTTTTAGTTTTTAAAATAAAATGGTTACGGAATAAAACCAACTCTAGCCAACCTGATCTGAGATAAACCTAGTCTTATCAATTGGGACAAAAAACTGGTGTACAGGCCGGTTAAGTGATCGAGTCAAATTAGGCTTTGCGCCATCCCATCAAACCAAATGGTTTGGCCCCTGGGGTCCCTTTTAATTTAAACGATGTTGAAATGACATTGTATGATAAAGGTATATATGCATGCAAACCCTAAAGTCCTCCATTTGTTCTTTTATATATTCTTTGCATTTCACATACACCATCCATTCCTCTCAATTGTCGTCTCTCTCTGGCATCTTTGAGTGAGGCTTTCATTCTCATCGTGTCTCTCTCGCATCACTGATAGACTAGTAGCTTCCATTCTCATCATCTCTGTCTTTCTTTCTCTCTCATCTCCAATTGAGGAGTAGCTTCAATTCTTGCCGTCTCTTTCACATCTCCAATGGCATAGTGGCTTCCATTCTCACCATCTCTGATCTAGTAGTAGCTTCCATTTTCACTGTCTCTTCCTTGCATCTCATCATCTCTTTGGTCTATAGGGTTCAAGTTAGTCTATATTCACTGGCGAAAAATTGTTCACAAATGTAATTTTTTTCCCTTTTCAACAGCATCTTAGTATATTAGTTTTTCTTTAATGGAAGCAGTTAGTTATCTGCTTTAGTGGATTAGTTTGATCTTTTTTCCTTGCAATTTTTACATGAAGTCAAGAATGTTTTGATTATTTTTTAGGAAGCTGGTAGCTAGTCAAATATTGGGGATTTTTATTGTATTGATCGATCATTGTCCCCTCTGCAATGATGGAATCCGGTTTGTAGCAGTAAACTTGTATGTTCATGTGAAAGTTGGTCTCAATTTTTTTCTAATTATTGTTTGTTTGTGTGATTAGCATAGACAAAAAGAATAGGTGATTAAAAGGTAAAAAATCTAACATCATCAGGCAATTAGTGCCCAGGAAAAGACTAGTGAATAATTAACAAAACTTATGGACTCCTTTTTTTTTACATGGGACTTGATTGGAGAAAGGTTTTAATAATCTCACTTGATATGCTAGCTATGGATAGGTGGCTGAGAATTTAGATAAATGGTCGCAGATTTAGTTCTCTTATTGCACCAGCAAAAAATGTATCCTTGCTTTATTTTCATTTTTGGGTTCTACATTTTTTTTGTGATAATTTTTGGGTTCTACTTTGTTTGATCTCTTGTGATATCTAAAGGAACATAGTGGGTAAATTTGGGTTCTATAAATTTGGTTTTTGGAGGAACAACTTTGTTACATAAAAAATAAAAAATGAACACGCTTGCTATTAGGGCCACAAGAAAAGAAGTCCAATTTTTTTTTTTTTAAAAAAAAGGTACTAGGCAATCCGGAATCCGATCTAGCCTAAGCTGGACCAATTTAGTTCGGTCTAGCCAACCAACTCGACCAAATAAGACCAGATCACGGGATGCTACTAAACCAGATCCAACCCAATCTACACCACCCTTATAAAATAATGATTTTGATTGAGTTCATGGCCCATTAGAAGTAGAAGGCGCTCTGGTGGGATCCTTACAAATAGAAAAGGATTGCAGTCAATTTGATAATGATTGAGTGACATTGCTTCTTCAGCTCAAACCAACGAATCCCTTAAATATGATTCGAAATGGATCTGGTTTTATTGTTGATTAGGGGTTTCTCTACAAAAATTATAAATAAGGGTTTGAAGAAGGGGAAGGAATCCTCCACCTGCATCAGATGGAGGAGGATTTATTCAATCACATAGTTTGGACTCCTAGAATATGGTGCCCTTGGGGCCTTCAATTTGACTGTCTTGAAAGATCTAATTAATTCAGATTTCCCTATTGGGCCAAATTGTTTCGGGGTAAGCGGATCATTTTCAATGAAGAGGATGAGCTTTAAGAGAATGATTTGAAGTTCTTATCTCAAGTATTGCATGGGATAAACAAAAATACAGCACAAAGAGCTCAATACTACTTGAAATAGGGGCAACCATGCTTGTTGTGTCAAAGAGCTCAATACGGCGCAAGGAACTAATATCTATAATCTATATTGGACATAACCATTTTTTTTATGAACAAAGTTTGAGGGAGTTAAGTTCCAAGATTCATTAGAACCATAGTAGGTCTTATTGCTCAAAAAGTACTTATATGGTACTTAATTTTTACCTTTTATAAAAATTACATTTAATGATGTTAGTTATGTTCTTTTTATTTATTTACATCACATGTCCATTTATTCAAATATTTATAATTTTTAATAACAATAATAATATAGTTAATTAGATAAGATAATTAATACAATGACAAATAAACTGATTAACAGAAAGCACTATTAATTATTTCCCTAATTTCAAAACAATTGTCACTTTTAAGTTAAACATGCAAATCAAGAAAGTTAATAAATAATTTAAAAATCAATAAGATTTGATTGTATTTTACGAAACTTGATTATCTTATCTTGTGCATTATACAAGATAAATAAAAATTAATAAAATTTATATAACATCATGTTCATAAAAAAGTAATGATACACAAGTTTTGAAACTTTAATAAAAAGAAATAACAAAATTAATAGAATTAAGAGATTTAAAATTTGAATTTGAAAAATAATTTGTGTTATTTGGGAGTGAATAATGGAAGAACAAAATGGTGGTTAAAAGAAAGAGAGAGAACCATAAATGAAAAAGAAAAATAGAAAGAAAGACAAAAATATGGATATATATTATATATTATTTTATAAAATATAAAAAATTAAAGTAATTAAAAATCAAAATTTAAAAATAAAAAATGAAAACAACTTAGAAACAAAGAAAAAGTTAAAGAGAGTGGGAGAGTTAAAAGTTAAAAATAAAAATATAAAAAAGAGAAAATGTTAAAAATGGGGGAAAGTACTTATAACCATGCTTGTGAATAATAAAATTTTCTTAAAAAATATTAAAATATAAGTGATACTTTTATTATTTCTTGATGCTTTTCTCTTATTTCTTTCGTGTCACCTTGTATGGGGTAAGTGGAGAGAGAAAATTCAATTTCGTGAGAAGTAGATTAATTGCCTTTTCCTTAGTTAAGAATAAAAAGTATAATTTTCCAAAAAGTTAGGCTTCACTTAGGGAGTAATTCAAGAAAATTCTACCTTCCAAGTTATTTATCATAATTTTTTAAATATACTCTTATAATCTTAATATTTTTTAATAAAAATGATATTTATGTCATTAACCTTAAAACATAATATTTTATTTAAAAATAAATTAAACTTTTCAAGAATAAAAAATGGAACAAGTAAGTTAGAATAGAACTTTTTAAGAATTTAACTTCTCAGGAATCATAATTCCTTAGTTCGAGAAGTATACCAAGCAACCCTTTTATTATTTAAGAGCAAATTTATTTAAATATAATTAATACTGTTTCAAATATTATAATATAATAATTATTTTGAAATAAGAAGAAATCATAAAGGGATGTAATATTAAATAGGGGAAATTATACTTAGATACCAAAATAATAAGTTTACTTTCAATTTTATTTCTAAATATTTCAAATCTTAATATATTCTTTTAACTAAAGTCATTGTAATTAATTTACTAATGTCGTGGTTAACTATAATTTCGGCTATTAAATACATGCCCCATTTTGCTCAATTTGCGGTTACACTGTAACTTCATCACATCATAGAGATTCGACAGATGCCCCATTTAGGCTCTCCATCTGCAAACGTTCATCACGTCAGTCAATGATTAGGATATGAGCTGGATTTTTTTAATTCGATCTCGGTATCCGATGTGATAAGATCTGTCGGTCAAGAAAAGAAAAATACTAGTTGGTTCGGTCTCACAATATTTTTAAATAAAGAATTCAAGCATTTTTAATATTTACATTTTATAATTATCGATTCATGTAATCAAAATTCGACAAAGATTTATATTGGCTGTCAAAAGTCTAACACAATTCTCATTCTTTGTTCAAGCTTGAGACCGACTATAATTTATATGAAGAGATGATATTTGATAGAACTTATTGCCATCATATAATTCATATAGTAGATGTGAACACCGTATTTTGTCCGGACATGAACATAAAATAAAAAAATTAAAAAAAAATTAATTAATTATTTTAATGGGATTAGAAAAAAAAGGAAACAACAAAATATAAAAAAAATTGTAAATAAAGTAAAATAATAACAGAAATAATATAAAAATTAAAATAAAAAATTAATTAAAAAGAAAAGTTAAAAATTAATATTATTAAAATAATAAAAAAAAAAGATATTTGGGCATGGCAGCCCAAAACATCACAAGCCCAATTGAGGGCTCATGGAGGGCTGCCCTAAAGAACGAAGGAGGGGAGGGCAGGCGGGAGGAGAAAAAAAGGAGGGCAGCTGCAAAAGAAAAAAGAGAAAGAGAGAGGAAGAGAGAAGAGAGAGCTAGGGCGACCGCGAGAAAGGAGACCAAACCGAGGGAGCCTCGGTGGAGACCAAATCGAGGGAGGCACGGTGGAGCTCAGAAGGAAAAGCAGAGAGGGTGAGAGGGGCGACAATAGGGGAGAAGGAAGCACGAGGAAGAGAGGAGAGTTAGCACGGGCAAAGGGAGGCCGAAGAAAAATGGAGGAGAGTTAGGGTGTCCGAGGAGAGGGTGCCGCAAGGAAAGAAGAAGAGAGGAGGCGGAGAGAGAGAGGGCGGCTGAGAAGCAGAGATCGGAGGAGGCCGGTGAGAGTGAAGGCACAGAGAAGACCGAGGGAGCTCGGGAGAGGAGTTGCGAGGAAAGAAAAACCAGAGGGGGAAAAACAGAGGGAGCCTTAGGGCTCGGCCACGCTGTTCTTGAGAGAGAGAGGACAGGGAGCCGCGAAGATGACAAACAGAGGAGGGTCCGAGAGGCAGAGGGGGAGGCCGTGGGAGTGAGATCTGGAGGGAGAAAGCAGGGAGCCGTAGGGTGGAAGCGTGAGTGAGACTGAGAGAAGGAGGAAGCATGAAACCGAGGGAGCCACAGCGATGAACCGGAAGCATGAAACAGAGGGAGCTACGGCGATGAATTGAGACAGAAACAGAGGGAGCCATCGTAGAGCAGCGGAAACTAAGGGAGATCTAAAACAGAGGGAGCCGCAGGTGAGAGAGGAGCTGAGACCAGAGACAGAGGGAGTCTGTGAAGCCAAAGGAAGGAGAGTGCGAGTCGAGTTCGAGTTATTGATCCCCCTGTTGCAGTGATACTCAAAGACGCAGGAACAGAAGCTTCAGCTTGGTAAATTTTGTTAAGTTTGAATTATATTATCCCCTTTCGAATAATACCCCATTCCCTTCCATTTCTTGGATTTTATTGTACAAGTGCTAAGATTCTGGTTGCTTTGTCGATGCCCTGTTTCTGAATTGGTTGAATTGGTTGAGCTCTTTCGAAGAGTGCTCCCTCTAGATTTTGGTATGTTCAGGCTTGTTCCTTAGAGGATTTTTTAGTGCCACTGATGAAATGTTAGACCTCAAAATGTGTATGCGTCTTGCTTAGTATAACTATTGTTGGAATCTGTATTGGCTATACTAGCTCTAAATTAGATTGTGTATGCACTTCGATTTGTTCAAAATTAGCACTAGCATGCCATTTGCGAGGGGGAGTTCTTTGTTTAATTGTTCCCCTAGATCCTTAGAGATAGCCTGATGGTTTGCTCAATCATTTCTGGTTTGCAAAAACATGGGTCTTGGATGGTGTGTACTGAATGGCCTTTGTATGCTTTTGATTAATAGATCTCTATTATTAAAGTTAGAAAATGTCATGCTCATTACACCTCACTTTGATATTCTAAACTTGTCTTCACTGTTACAAACTCATTGGTTCTACTTCATGTGTTAGAAAGATGATCACAATCCATGTTCCTTACATTTGATGATTGGATTATACTATGGCACATGTCTATTTGGTTTTAGGCTTCAAGTGATCACATGATCTCGTGTTTCTATACCTAAGTATTGATTGGGCTGTTGTATGATTATATGCTGTTATAACTGTAGGAAAGGGATATACCTCCATGATTCTACATGCCCAACAACCAGTTTAGTGTGCTGTCCCTTTTTATGCCCATAAATGAGCAATTTCCCCATGTCCTTGTCAAAGGCTGGATGATGTTGCTGCACATGACTATTCAGTTTTAGTCATTTGAAATACTGATCTTTTCATGATAAAAACCATAGTTGGATTGCTGTATGTGTGTATGGCATTTTGAGCTTAAAAAGTTGCCTCATTAAACCATGACCCATGGAGAATTCTTAGTTTGGTTGATTGCTGTGTGTGTATGGTTCTGTTTGGGTTTTAAAAGTGACTAGGAGATTTTCTTTAAGTGGAAAATCGTGATCTTGCTTGCTTCATGGATATGTCATGGTTTGAACTTGAACGTGCCTTGTGTCCTGCCTTATATGAAGATTATTTTTAAGGGTTATATCCATTTTGGTTGTTTGTTGACTTTTGCATTGTGAGATACCCAAGTGATCATTGTTATGTATTGGTTGTACATTTAATTTCCCTAACTTAGGTAACTTGTTCTAAAGTCAGATTAAATCACAATCATATCTGTGGGTGATGTTAGCGTGTAGACTAAGGCCCTTATAATGATTGTTTGCTTTGGTTGAGAGGAGTGATTGTGCATGGTCACTATGGCTTCATTTGTAATATTAGTGGGTGGAGGGGCATCTATAATTGACATGAATTATTTCTAGATTCCATTTTAGAAATGAGTGGGTAAAGTTCATGTAATTGCAAGATATTGTAGTGAATAAATACTAATACCTCCGTATTTTCTTTCGAGCGCTATGGGAGTGTGAGATCATCTTGAAAAGATTGGGTCATCCTCATCGAGGCAAGAGAGGAACCCAAAGGCAAGCATGGGAGCATGAAGTCAAGCTGGAAAAGAATGAATCACCTTCATCAAAGTAACGAGGAATCAAAAAGAGAAAACAGTTTGATTTTCCTCTCTTTGTTTCTTGTAATTTTATGTTGAAATAAATTATTATTTAAGCATGTTGAAATAAAATATATTTAAAAATATTTTTTACATTTTGGAATAAAGGGAGTAATAAGAAAGGGTGTTCACCGATACAGTTTGGTTCAATTTTGGGTAAAAACTAAATTGAACTAAACCAATCGGTTTGGTTTTTTATGGGTCCTTATTAGTTTAAGAGGTAGTCGGTTTGGTTCATATTTTTTGAATTATTTTTCAGAATAACATTTTTCTTCAAAAATTAAATTAAATGGGTTATATATAGATACTTTATTAACACAAATATTATATCTAAATAATTTGCTAATCAATATGCTTCATGAACATTAGAAAAATGAAATAAAACATGTGTGATTATGGGTAATTGGATATATTTATATATTATAATTTATTATAATATAGTTAATATGTGTAGCTCGGTTTAATTCTAATCCTATTGCATTAAAACCGAACCTGAACCAAATCAAATTGGTTTCAATAGGGTAAAAATTGAAATATACATCATTTTAATTCAATTTGGATTAGTTTTGGTTGATTTAGTTCAATCTAATTAGGGGTGTGCATTCAATTTTCCGGTTCAGTTCAGTCTAAGAATCAAATAAACCGAAAACTGAAGTGATGATAAAAAGAAAAACCGAATCGAACTGTAATACTTAGTAAAACTAAATCGAATCAAATCAAAATAATTCTGTTTGATTTGATTTGGAATTTTGGTTGAAGCAAAATGGCATCTAAAAGCTTCCAAAACATTAAAAAAAATCCAGAATTATATATATTCCAATATCTCATCTAAATGACTTTGAAAATTATTCCTATATAAAAAATACAAAAAAAATCTAGAATAATACTAACTTCAATAACAATATCATTCATGATAATATTTTTTACATTGAATTGAAAAATAACATTGAAAAAATTATAAGGCCATTCAAAATAATATTAAGAAATCGAAATTAAAATCCGTTATGAAAAACATCAAGAAAATTAGAAAAAAATTAAAAATACTACATCTTGCATAAAAGATCTTTAAAATCATAACATTATATTAAATTAAACACCCAATACACCCAAAGCACCTTGCTTCCTTGCAACCTACATTAAACAAAGAAAAATCAAATAAACAGCTTAGATTAATCACTACCAAAATTATATATAGAAGAGGAAGAAAAATTACCTCAATAATAATTATCGATAATATGTCAACAGTTGATTCCAAAGCAATTTTTTTGCAAAATCTACAAATAAATAAAAGTAAAATTATATAGATAGGTCATAACAGATTAAATGTAAGTGAATAGTATAGAAAACTATCATGATTATTACAAATAGTAAGCAAAATAATACCCCTCTCTATCTCTTGAACATCCTCTAAGCCTTCTTCTATTTCATGAATTAAAAAGGAATGTTGAAGTCAATCCTGGGCACATATAAGAGATTGCACACCTTTTGGAGTTAAAGAGCTTCTAAATGCATTTATAATTCGTCCTCCAGTGCTAAATGTAAACTCAGAAGCAACTGTGGAAATTGAGATAGTTAAAACATCTTTTGCTAATTGTGAAAGAATAGAGAATCTAGGACTATTCAACTTCCACCAACTTAAAATGTGAAAATTACCTTTATCAATTTCAATTTTTTCATTTAGATATTTTTCAACTTCTGTTCTACTAGTTCTTCCACCAAGGTACTCACTCACGACTTTTTTTCTCTTATTTAAGCAATTTTCTCACCTTCACAACAGGGTCATCAACATCAAAACTAGCTTGTTTGTCCTCCAAAAATTGTACCTATTGGATCTTCTCCGTTTATGTGGGAGAAATATTTTCTTTGTATTCATAATACAAAGAAAATATCACATCTTTCATTTGTATTCCCAATTGTTCGCTAGTTTTACTGACATACATTTTGTAAAGTGCATATTGCACCCAATCCAATTTATATTGAGGATTAAGAAAAGTAACAAGATAAATAAGTTGGTTCATCTTTGAAGAATTTTCTCAATACTTGTCATATTTTTCTTTCATTTTAGTAGCCATTGAAGCTAACTCCCAATCATCACTCTTTTTCCACTCATCTAAAGAGCGATATATCATATAAATTTCATGAAAAAAACCATTAGATGTAACAAATAAAGAACTAGAAATATGCAAGATCAACTCATAAAAATGACTCGAAAATATCATCATCCTTCTAACAGTTACCCATTCATCAGCAGTAGACACCTCATCCCCAAATTCAAAATCAATCCAAAAGTAGGGATTTTTATCTCCAAACCTTCGAAATGCTACCTCAAATTTTTGGGCTGTTTCCAACATAAGATAAGTAGAGTTCCATCTAATAGAGATATCTAAGCTCAACAATTCTTACTTTGAATCTTCTCATTTTTACAACTCTCTTTAAACTTCTTCATCTTAAGAGGACATTGCCTAACAAAGAATAGCCTCTTTAAATATTGGGTCAATTAAGGGTTAAAATAGTGGGTTACATGATATTGTCTATTATATTAAATTATCTATTAAATTAAAAAGTCTTAACACTAAAAATAAAACTAGGTAATGCTAACAAAAATAAAAAATTATTTAAAGAAAAAAGGAAAAAATTTTGGTTCAGTTTAGTCTATTTAGGTTTATCAGAGTTAAGACGGAACCGAATCAATATAATTGAAATCATAAAAAAAAAAACCAAACCAAACCTAATAACCAAATAAACTAAACCAAATAGACCGAATTTATTTTGATTCTGTTTTGTATACCCCTTGGTTTGATTGGTTTGTTGAGTTTTTAGCACCTTTAATAATAACCATCCTCTCTTATAGAAAAGAGAAAGACACCAATTGTGTGGACTTCACCACTCAAGTGGGGCCCATTCAACCATTGTTGTTTGCTGAGAATCATGTCTGGATTCCCATTTGGGGTATGGGCTACAAGTTGACATGTTTGGCAAGTTTTGAAACTTCATTCTCCAAAATTCATTTTGGATACGACATACATTTTGCTCAATGGTTGCTAGATGATGCTTTTCAGTTTCCAAAACTTCATTTGGAAACTCTATATTTTTTTTCTCGTTGGTTTAGAGCGTTAACTCCCACAATGAATGGAAAAAATATGGTATATTAATAACAGGCCAAAAAAATGGTACATTAATAAATGAACAATTTAATGTAATTGTTTTTATATTTAATTATTTGATAAAATGTATTTTAATTTATTTAATTATGATAGATAATAAAAAATTAATTAAAAATAAACTAAGCAGATTATCATAATTTATTAATAACAACAACCAAAAATAATTAGTTTAACATATGAGGAAATCACATTTTGCAACTAAAATGATAAATTTATTATAAAACAGAATATTTTACTATTTATTTTTTCAATTCCACTACTCAATCTTTTAATTTTTACCACTTTCTATTATTTAAAATTTTTTCTTTGTAATCAATTTCACTACTCGTACTTAAAATTGCAATTCCCCCTTATATCATAAAGTAATCAACAAGGAAGCATGTCACGATCAGATAGGAGAAAAAAAAAAAAGAAAAAGAAAACTATGGAATACATAATATCGATATGAAATGCCAACCATTACCATCATGTAGCTCGGTTGGTAATGGGCTCATATTGGACTCTCATTTGACCATTGATCTCAAATTCGAGCTTTTGAGAGAGGCTTACTTCCCTAGTAATCCTACTTGATTCAACTTATGCTAGTCAGAATTCAAATGTAGTTCTCATAAATTTTTAGAAACTGTTGGGCTTGCCTAAAACACCAAATGGGCTTTTTAATTTAGGGCTTAATAAAATTCAAATCATTTTCACAAAAATTAATTGAGCTTAGCTTACTTTAAATATAAGTCAAATAATATTATTGTTTTAGACCAAACAATATTATAAATTTATCGCGTTTTGTTATTTTATGAGAAGTTGACCTCTCTTTTCGAATTCAAATTATTGATAAGTTTGATTTTGTTGGTAAAAAAAAAAAGAATATGATTTTTGTGTTATATCACAAAAGTTTGAATTATTAAGTACTACCCACATCTTACCACCAAAGCTATTAGCTCTACAAGATGAAATAAGATTATTTTATTAAAAATTTTTGTCACTTAAATTAGTCCCAAGTGATAAAAATACGATTATTTTATTAAAAGTTTCATTAGTTATCTATATTGATTATAAACGGATTTTTTATAATTTTTAATTGAAAATATTATTTTTTTTGTGAAATCCATGAGGTTTATCCTTTAAGATTTTGGTTGGCATATTCAAACTCAAATTTTAAATATTCAAACTCAAACAAAAGATTAAATATGGATAATTAATTTTTTATCTAGGAATCTGATTTCAAGATTTAAAAAGATATTTGATTATTCAAAATGATTTAAAAATAATCAAAACCCATAATAAAATATTAAATTTATTTAACTATATTTATATTCTCAAATTATTATAACTTTTTATAAAAAAAATAAATAGATAGGACTCAGATAATTTGTTTCAACAATATATACTGAAACATTGAAATATTGTTATAAAACCATTTCAGAAGTACATGTACAACATTATATGTCCCAATTTCACATGGTCCTACCGTTTATTTAATTTTATGCAAAAATTTGTTTTTTGCATTATTAAATACGAAATTGTGAATATAAAAAATGAAAAAATAGATAAAAAAATCTTGCAATAATTTTTTAGGTCTTTTCTTAGCAATTTCTTATTCGACCCAAAAGAAAATTATACAAAAATTTCTAATATATATCAATTCGTAGTAAGATATATCTAAGTTGATATGGGATTGTTTTAAATAAATAAGAAACTCATTTCAAGTGGATCAAAATTATAAATATAGTTAAATTTAATTTTAATTTTTATAATCCTATCTACATATTATATAATCTTAAAAAAGGTATTCATCTTGAATTTTAAAAAAGATTAAAGATATCATAAAAATCTTTTAAACGGCTTTATATAGTCCATCCATATCAATATAAAATCTATAAGAAACCGATTTATTCAAAAGTTATAAACATATCACTTATTTTTCAAACCTGTGAAAAGCGCGACTGGTCTCTGAATTTTGTTTTGAAGAATGACTTCTTCTTCTTCACAGCCATCGAAGTTGGTGAGTTCTCATTCAAAGCAATCGAAGTATGTGGAATTGAAGGATATGATGCCCTTGCGTCCGTGGAACACCACACCTCTACCTCTCAATCAAATACTAAAAGAAAGGCAATATGTTAAGGTTAAAGCGGAGATATATGAAAAGGGAAAGAGAGTGTATTGGCGATCAAAACCATTAAAGGAAGAAGATGATCCAGAAAATGTGATTCCCTATGAATCACTTTTTGAATTTTGTCACAAATTCATCATCAAACCTATCAGGTTGTCCATTGATAAGCTTTTTGGAGAGATATTTAGTTTGCCAAAACCTGAGTATGATTGATATATCTGTAGTTTATTGACAATTTTATAAATTTTATTACTTTTCCTACTTTTTTTGGTTTGCTTCTTGTTTTGAAATCATTCTATGATGCTTTTAATTTGGAAAATAATTTGTTTGCAATTATCAAGTCAAAATTCATGGAATTTTGATATTTCTTAAGGGTCATTTGATCAATTGACTTGAACATGGATAAATTTTAGTCTGATATGCGGTTATGAAAGACAAGAAAATAATAATAGAAGAGTTGTATAAAAAAGAAGAAAACAAAAATGAAAATTGAAAATTATGAAATAAATATATTTTTGTTATCCAGCGTTTTAAGTTTGTGGATTTGTATTTATAGGCTTAAGTTTGAGTGTGGGGGTATTATACTTTTAGTGGGTGAAGGGTGTCGTAGCCGGAAATGTGATGCAGATAGCGCGTGGAAGAAAAGAAAAAGAGATAAATCTGGTTTTTCAATAAAAATTGATTTATTATTATACATGAGGAAAGTATTAGGTATCTCATAATAAATATACATACCCTGCGATAAGAATTAAAGTTCACATAATTCAAGATAGAAATACGTGTATTTGGGTTGATATTTTTTTTTTGAAATTGGAATTGATATATTTTAATTTGTGAAAGATAATTAATTTCACTTACTTACTCATATTTTTATTTTATTTTAAAAATATTTTTCGGTTCTTTTTTTTTTCAAAGTATATTTTTTCTTCTTCTTTTGTATGTTTGGGAAATTCTTTATTTATTTATAAAAATAAAGTCATCTATCTACAATAGACTTGTTATTATTATGCTTGTTAGACCAATTCCTTGAGCATATGTGGAAGCTCTACAAATTGCCACGGTGTAAAGATTTTATTAGATATTTTAAGGCAACAATTTAAAAAATATTATTATATTTATTGTTTTTTTAAATGAAATATTATTATTTTCTTAAAGTAAAATCACTTTATAAATAATTATGATATTCTAACAAATTAAGTTAGTTTGATTGATACATTTATGTGGACTCACCATATCATGTAACAACTCAATTAATCAAGATACATGCTGAGGTTCAATAACTTCTGGGGTATGATTATTTAACTAATTATTTTTAATATTATCCATTTTATTTATTTATTTTTTATTTTTTGGAAAACAAAATTTTTATAGATAGGTCATTGGAAAACCAAATTAAAATACATATTCATGCAACTATGTAGACTCACACAATATAATTGTCTTGGTAGTCTGTGAATGCTCAAAAATCTTCGTAACAAACCCTGAAGAGCTAGTTGTCTTTCTATTTTTTTTTTAAATAAAATGTGACAGATCTAAATAGCAAAATAGAAATATTGAAAAAGACAAAAGAACAATAATTCAATTTCTTAGCAGATTAAAATTCACGATAGAAGAAGAGGATCCTCAATTGATTAATCTTTCATACTTCAAACCAAAATCACCACACAGATTCTCTCCGGTGAAATAACCTCATGAATAAAAATAGAATTCCACCTCAGACACAAACTTACTGGATATACTAACATTGATTTTTGAATAGCCAAAATGCACTAGCAAATCGCGTCTGATAGCAACCCAATCAAGATCAAAGGCAGACACATTAAACATAATATTCTACACCAGCTAGAAGCTCAAAGTCACTCTCCAGAAAACAGGGTGATACCAAAAGAAAATCAACAAGAACGCCCAACAATTTAAACCAAGATGTCATATAATTTATCCATATGTTCATTTTGTGAAGAAACATGGATACGACTAATCAGAGCATTAAATCAGCAAATTATGCAACAACACTAGGATCATTAGAAGGAACAGAGCATGATTCCAATCTTCTTAAAAAACATTACCAAACCAATAACTCTACTACTTGTGTTGGATTTTTCTTGTATTTTAATGAAGACAGAAAGGGAGGGAGAATTCAGTGACTCAAATCAATGCTATCTTCACTTCCCATCTTGTTCGAACTCGTTCCTGTGACTCCCTCTGCAACTTCGTCGTTCAGACCTCCACCTCGTCCGAATTCGTTCTGCAACTCCTCACTACTTCTCTCGATTAGGGTTTTCCTAATCTCCCTTCGATTCTCTCCTTCCTCTTTTTGGCGCAATTCCCTTCTACCTCCTTCGGTTTCTTCTTTGAATTTTGTTCCTTCTTTCTCTTCCTTTCGCCGCCACCTCCTTTACTTCTTAGGGTTAGTTTGTTTGGAAGTTTAGTACGGCATAAAATGTAACGGTTACTAATGAAACCAAGTGGAATGGAATGGAAAGTAATATAATGTTTTGTTGTTTAAGAGTTTTAAGATGAAAATGAGTGGTTTTAACTAGTTATTATTTAAAAATTATTATAAAATTAATGGAACATAATGGTTTATAATATTTTCTTTTTCATATTATTCTTATAATTTAATTTAGATAAAAGTTATAAAATTACTTCAAATTAAAAAAAGTATAAAATATTTTTGAACAAACTTCAAATATTTTTTTTCAAGTAGTCTCTCCATAATAAGATTTTGTTTGTTTGTTATTCTTTATAAGTATATAAGATTACAATTATAATTTGTTAAGGAAAAAAATTATTCACCATTTTTAAATTCAAAGCCCCTAATAAAATAAAAAATAAAAATTTTCATACTATGAAGAGATTGGGAGAATAGTTCAATGTAGTTGAGAGACCAGAGTATAATTCTATAAAGTGAAGAAAATGAAAGTGATGAAGAAAAGATCAATAATAAATATTATTAAAAATAAAAGTGTTTTAATATGAATTAGAGTAATTTTATAAATATAATATAAAACTCAAATCATTTCATCCATTACCCCCCAATTTGGGGAGACAATAAAAATTGGATTTTTGATGGCTTGGGAGCCTCTCCCTTGTCATTCCATTCCATTATAAAAAATCTATCTAAACAATGGTCTACTTCATTTAGCCATTCCACTCCCTTCTATTCTATTAAGAAAAAAACTCCCAAACATAGTGTTAGTTTTTTTCAGTATCGTCCTCCCTTAGGTTGTATTTGGTATGATGGATGGAAGGGAAAAAAAGAGGAGAGATTTTAATAAATGGGAGGAGATATGAGTTATGGAGAGAAGAGAAGGGAAAGGAAGGGAAGGGGATTGAGGAGAGGGAGGGGAGGAATTTTAATGATTTGTTGTTTGGTTTAGGAGGGAGAAGGGGAGTTAATAATAATTTGACTTTTTTACCCCTTGTAATAGTTAAAGTTGTTTTCTGTAATTTTTTTGTTTTAATAATTATTTCCTTATTTTAGTAATATCAAAACCTTAAATAATATAGTAAAATTTTTTAAAATACATTTTTAAATTATTTGTTTAATTTCTCTATTTCATATCATTATCAATTTCAATTCAGGCTTATGTAATTTTGTTTCAATATATGTTAAAATTAAAAAAAACAATTTCACTTCTAAAAAACAACTAGTTAGGTGGTTCAAAACTCAAGATATGAACATTATGCCCACAAGAGATAGGAGAGTCAATTTTATCAAGGAGAATTGATGAGTGCAATTTAGTCAAATAAAAAAAATATACCCTTCCTCTTCAAAATCCCCCAATTTTAGAGGGCAAGATTTTGAGAAGGGGGGGGAGGTGTACAACTCCCCTCTCCCCTTTAAAAATTTTACATCCAAACAAGGAGAAGGGAGTTGCTCCCCTCTTTCTTAAAAACTTTGACATCCAAACAAGAGGAGGGGAGCAACTCCTCTCCCCTTCCCTCACAATCCCCTGTAGCAAACAAAGGGTTAGGGTTGCTTCTTTGAGGCTTTTATAGGAGTGAATATGGGTGAAGAAAAGAATGGATTCTGCGCATGAGTGCTTCCTCCGCTCCCTTGAACATGCTCATCTCAATTGCTTGCTTGATTGCTCTTACCTTACTACTCTGTTGTCTCTGTTACAAAGCAATGAAGGGCTTTTTCTTTTGTCGTTTCTGTGCCTATTTCTATGCCTCTCAATTCTCCTCTCTCACACTCACAATCAATTCAAAGTCTAGCTTGCCCTTTCTGCCTCCTATCTCACCTTCTCGATCTCATCTCGTCTCTCAGACTCTATCTCATTCTCACTAGACTCACACCTCAGCTCCCTTTGTTCTCTCATCTCTGCTATGCCTCTTGTCGACGAGCCACTTTCAATTAGGGCTGGTGGTCATTTGGTTGAAATGCTGAGTGTTTCAGTCAAAAGAATTTTTTTTTTGTTTTTTGGGATTTCCTATTATTTTATATATGCGCCCTCCTATTTATATTATAAGTCATTTGTATCAAATATATGTATATTAAGAAAATCACTTTTTTATCTAAAATTTATAAGAAAAAAGTACCAATATCTCCCATTTTACTTTTATTAAATATACTCAATTATCACTATTTCATCTAAAACAATGAATAAGGAAAAATTAAATACGAGTAAAATGGGAAGAAAAATATCTAATACTTTATATTTTGAATTACAAACTTATTATATAAAATATCTTATAATATTAACTAGATGAGTATATATATTTTTTGGATAGAATATTGGGCCACCGGTGCTACAACCCAATGTACAAATTTTGAGAATGAGACATTGGGTCATTAGTGTTTTAGTCCACTCTCTATTTTTCCTTCTCCTTTTTTTTCGCTCTTTCTCATTGTTTGTTGTTTAAAGTAAGATCCAATTTCACTTAAATTAGAAAATCTTTATTTCTCTTTTAGTATATTAGAACCAAAAAAAGAGATTTACCAAATTCAAGACTAAAGATATTTTAATTTTAAATTCCTTTTGAAATTTAAAAACTTAAATTCTAGGAGAAAGTAATTGAATTCAAATAGTAATTTTTGGATTTTAGAAGATATGCATTTACCTTGAAATTGAATGATAGTTGCATATTTATTTAAAATAACAAGGGATTTTTATTTCTTTTATGTTTTGATTATTTTTAATTTATTTTAAAAAGTCCAAACAAACTACAATGTTTATAAAGGGGTTTTGTATGATATAGTCTCATATGATCAGGCATGAATGGGTGTTTAAGCAGTATATGTTGAGATTTTCTAAAGAATTTTATACTTCCATGTATCTTCAATAAGTTTACAATTATAATTGATTCTTGTTATAAACATTGTGATAATTTGTGGATGTCCATAACTCCTCAAAATGACCTTTTGAAATTCCATTCCTCCCTTAATGACATAAATTCCCAATTGAATGATTTTTAGGAGTTTTCTATGATTAATGATTTTAACCTTCAAAGGTTATATATTAGACTATTATGTAGATTAATTTTTATATTTATGTGATTGTAACTCTAGAGAAATGCTCAATGATATGGACCTATAAATAGAGGACTTGAATATACTAAATGGCTACTCCAGTAGATGAATGTGAAACATTGTCTCCATTTTTCTCTCTTCCTCCTCTTATTCAGTTGTTTATATTGTATTAATTTTATAACATGCTATCAGCATGAATCTCTACCAAATTAGTTTAAGAGATTAAATTTAGGGATTTTTGTTGATCACATGAAGGAGGTGGTTTGATCCAAATGCATAAAGGCTTCTCCAATTCATTGGGTTAATTGCAAAGAAAATGATATAAGTTCAAATCTCTAATTTCACCTTGTTTATTGATTTTAGTTTATGGTATCATAAAGTTTCATTTTGATGAAAAATACATGAGAGGCATGATAGATTTTGTGCGTGAGTGCCTTCTTATTCCTATGATTCTTGAATTCAAGAAGGAACAAAACCGATTTTGTATAATTTTGTTTTGTTATCATAGTTTTGTGATTAGAAAATAAAAAAAAAATGCTTTAATATAAATCCATGAAAAGAATGAAGCTTGTCAAAAAATCATGTTACTTGAGTTCTTCAAAAGACAAAGGCATACATATACAAATTGATCTTCGACATATTTAGAATTGGGTTTGGTTGTATAAATCATGCACCATTGTCATAATTGATAGGTTTTATTTCAATTCATATTTGAAGAACAAAATGTTTATGTTTTATCTTGTTGAAATTGGTCCAGTGATAATGAATTATATCCATAGGTGTCATAACTTTTTTCATAATTGGATTTGTATATTTTGATTTTGATATTGAATGTTTGATGTTGGTATGTTGCTATAATCAATTGACAGAAGCATTCTTTGAATTTTCTTGAAAACAAAGTTGGTATTGGTTTTGGTATAAGCTTGAAATTTTGATGGCATGAACTTGATTATTTAAATTTAATACAATTGATGGACAAAGTATCATGAGTTGGACAGTTGGCAACTATAATAATAAGTTGTTCATGGAATGCATTAAAAAATTCATGGTGGTATAACTATTATACTATACATTAGTTGAAATATATTATATTGCAAATGATGAAGTTAACCGCTTTCCTGGTGGATGAAAGCCAAGTATTAATTTGTGATATATTATTAGTGATTGCTAATCCTATTTTCTGGTTTTAAGTGTAGGTAATATCAAGAATTAAAATAGTTTCATGGATTCAAGTGATCACACACACACACATATATAAATATATCAATATGATTAAAATGTGGTTATAAGAATTTAAAATGTTATAAGGAGTGAATGAATTTATTGGTTTGTATTAATGAATTATTCAAGGAATATGCTTGTTTTCATTTATTGAATATGATATCATAAATTTGAAATGTATTTGTGAATGATTAATGATCATTCTCGATATGTGATTGTCTGAATATAAACAATCATGTTAATTATTGAATACACACACCCATGAAAAGCAATTAGAAAGGAAATTATATGTGAAACCAAACTGCTTAGTGTTAATGATGATAGTTTGAGTTCTTGTTTTGGTATGAAAATACAGTTTGAATTATACATCTGTACAAGATAAATGGATATGTTGCAAATGAGTAAGCATTGAGAATATGAATGTTTGGCATTAAAAATTTGGTAATTCAATTGCCAAATGCATTGGGTATCAAAATAATATCATGAGAGGAGTTACAAGATAAATACATTAATGGTATTAACAATTAAAAGTTCATTGCACCGTATGTTGTGAAATTTGAAGCTAGAAAATTGCAATATACTGAAACTGATACCATCATTAAATGGTTATAAAGGAACTAAAGAGGCAATTTTTTGTCTCTATATGTATTATGAAAAGATTTTTAAGAAAAAATTTTCCCCTAAAAGTTTTATGTAAATAAAGTGGTGTCTTTTTGAAAGTATGATCTACTTGCATGTCATTTTATAATAATGTGATTTTTTTCCTTGATGATATTATGTTTCAAATATGTTTGTTTAGTTTTAAAGATATTACTCTCTCTAATCCTTAATATAAGATCATTTTAACCGAATCACGTGAATTAAGAAGAGAAGTTAAAACTAATTAACCACCTCGATTTTTTCGAAAATCCCAACATTTTTCCAAAACTACCCCTATTTAATCTCTTTTTTTTTTCTTTGAATACATTAAATAGGGGCATTTTTTGAAAATGTATAATAAATATCACCCCGTATATTGTAAAGGGTCTTATATTTAGGACCACGATAAAATGTCCTATATATAGGACCGGAGGGAGTATTATATTGGATGTATGTTATATCCAGACTATATGAAAATATGTGATTTTGTAAAATTGAGAAAATTATTACAAGGGACCTGAAATTTACTAATCTAAATGTTTATTACTTGGCATGATTGATTTGATAATCCTGGAGCATTATGATACAAAAATTTATTGAGAATTCATATAAACATCCGTTGAAGGACATGAAGATTTTTCATAAAAATCAAAATATTATATAATTCAAGAGTTATCTTATGCCACTTATTCCGAAAGCATATTAATTTTTAAATTATCACTAGCTATAATTGGGATTAGATCCCTATATTTCTAGAATTTATCAAGTTGATATATATGTATATATATGAACCCATTCAAATTGTGACCATATGAACCACATAAATACTGATTTTGAAAGATGCATTTATAAAATAATCACATATGTGTTGATTATCTATTTGCAACCTGAAGTTTGTAATATTATTCATATAAATAATTATATTTTCCAAAATATGTGTGATTAAGATGATTTTTCTTGAAAATGCTAGTAAGTTTACATCTCAAGCTTTCAATAATTATGATATGCTTTTTAGAAGAATAATTGAGAAGCACGATTAATATAATGGTCTAGCCAAATTATTCATTAACTGCCTCCAATGAAGAATTAGACCAATATTTGTGAGAAAATTTTTCATTTTAATATAAAAATATATAATTTTATATGTTGCAACATTTGTATGCAGCAAGTCAATTGTTATTATAAATTCCCCTCAATAATTGGCTTTTGGTTATGAGCTACTAATTTTCCATTTTAAAATATTAAATACATGATTTATATGGTAATTACTCCACCACAATGCATGTAGGTGGAAATTTGAAGAAAAATCAGGTATAAATGTTGGTTAAGATTTTCCTTCTTCTTGTTTGTCTCTAAATGAAACAAAAGGATGTTTTTAAAGGAAACAAATGGATAAAGGAGACTTATATTGTATGATTTGTTTTCCTAATATAAGGGGGATAAATAGCTGGAATATAAAAAATATGAAATGCATTATCACAATCTTATTCTGATCCTCATACAAATGTAGTATGAACCAAAAGTTCATCAAACAATGAGTTTGTAAAATATTGTAAAATAACTGTCAGATGTATTCATTAGGCCTAAATGAAAATTATCAAATTTCATATTTCGACTTAGAATGCTCTGATCAATATCCAAGTAAGATAAACAAAAATGAGTCATACCTGAAGTGTGAGAGATCAATCGGTTTCAAAGACAAACATTTTAGAGAGAAAAAAAAAAGGAGCAAATAATCAAGATGATAATATTGAGGAGGAAGACATTCTAGAAGAGGCCTAAATCATAACTAATAGAAAAACTTCAGAAAAGGTTCAGGTACTTAAAAACAATGAAAATATATCGATAGATTATGTCATTATAAGAAATGTGAAACTGATCGAAAAGATGAAGTTTTCAACAACGATTTTAGTGATCTTAAAATAGTACTATCAAACAATCAAATGATGATTTTGCATGAAAATTTATCTCAGGATGTAGATAGAAAAATGAAATAGTTGGCTAATATAAAAAGAAAAAGAAACAGTATGAGTTTCCAATGAAAAGTTTTTAGATTTATAGTCCATGCACCCAAAATATAAAAGTCAATATTATATAAGGGGTATACATGCAAAAACAAAGCAAGAAATATAAAGTCATGAGAGTTTTTGCACTAATCTAACATTGATGGATATTATCTTGTAGTGGATAAAATTTTTGAATATTTTATTAGCCTAACAGTATACAAAATTTTATATGCATGCAATAATATTATTTTTTATTTATATGACTTACTATATAGTGAAATATATGTAAGAATTAATTCTATAAGGAATCAAAATGCTAAAAGCATCCTAAATTTCCTGGGAAAATCATATATTTGCCAAAAAAAAAATTTCATTTGTAGATTAAAAATTGTTCAATTTATCTATGTTTATAAATAGATTTAGATCAAAGTTTGTTATATATATATTGAAACTCCTGAAGAGTTTACAAAACCAATTGATTATTTGAATGAAGAATTTAATATGAAAGATCTTAAAAAAACTAAAGTTTTGACTCACCTTGTAGATCAAGAATTTTAACAAAGCCTTAAATAGATTTTCATTAAATACATTTAATTAGTGCTCTAATGATTTTATCCTTGAGAGGACAATAAACATATTGGTCCAGAAGTACCATATATTTATTTTTTGAAAGGACTTATATATCTTGCTAATAATACATTTGTTATAAGGTTGCCAACAAGATTGAATTCTTGTTGAACAAATAAATATTAGAATAAAGTTAAACACATATTATGATAACTCTCAGGACAAATGTATGGAGGCATTTTATTTATTTAGACTTGGATTATAATTGATTGAATATGCAGAAGCAAGATACTTATATAATATCAAAGAGGTTATTTACACATGAAAATATAGTTATATCATGACTTGACATATCTAGAAGATATGTATAGAGAAAATTTTTTCAAAACAATGCATCATGCATAGTTAAGCTAAAAGGAAGATGTAATCCGATGACATTAATGATTGTGATTTTATTTGAGAATGTGATATATAATATCAAGATACAATGACTTAAGAATAAGAAATAATGTTTTCATTAGGGAAAGTAAAGATTGTGCTGTACTTTTTTTTTTCTTTAATTAAGGTTTTGTCCTATTAAGTTTTCCTGGTAAGGTTTTTAATGAGGCAACTTTAATGGTTATTCAAATGTTGTGTACTCTGTTTTCTTAAATATGTTTTTATCTCATTGGGTTTTTTCTAATAAAATTTTAATGAGGCACATTATTATATTTATGGACATACAATGCAGAGTGTCATAAATATTGTGATAATTTGTGGGTGTCTATAATTCCTCAACATGACCTTTTGGATTCCATTCCTCCTTAAAGACATAAATTCCCAATTGAATAATTTTTAGGAGTTTTCTATGATTAATGATTTTATCCTCCAAAGATTATATATTAGACCATTATGTAAATTAATTTTTATATTTATGTAATTGTAACTCTAGAGAAATACTCAAGAATATGGACCTATAAATAGAGATCTTGTATGTACTAAATGACTACTCCAATAGATGAATCAGAAACATTCTCTCCATTTTTCTCTTTTTCTTCCTCTTATTTTGTTGTTTATATTGTATTAATTTTATAACAATTCTTCCCATTTCATAAGAAACTGGGAATTGATATAAATATCAATAAAAAAGACACTTTTATTTATTCATTGAAGAAAAGTAGTCATCCTAATATCATCTCCATAATGAGATCAAATCTATTATATATATAAAAGTATAACCAAAAGCTGGAACCTCAGACCTCCACGTCAGCATTTTGGAAAAAAATTAGTCAATTTTGAGTTATTATTTTTTAGATTTTATATTAGTTATTTACTATTATATCTTAAGAGCAGTTAAGATATCGAGATTTATACTTTTAGATATTATTATAAATCAATAGTTTATATTCATACATAAATCAAATTGTGAGATTATATTGTTAGTTATTTATTATTATATCTTAAGAGCAATTAAGATATGAGATTTAGAAATTGTTATCACAATCTTTTATTTTTTTTGTTGACATACGTTTATTTATAAACATATTATATTTATTTTTTATATTTTATCTTTTGTTTGTTGAGTAATATTTGGGAAATATTGTTATGATATGATTAGAATAGAAATTGATTCTTTTTTTTATTGTGATATAGTATTTTTTTCCTATAAAATCAACATTCCTATTTGGCTCCACATCGTAATTTTCATCGCACCTCAAGTAGTTGTTGCCATAATTTGTTTTTTTTTTCATTGTTTCTTCATACTGAGGAACATTCATGAGGTGTCTTATGATGCTGTGAGGACTATCAATCCTCTGAGACATGATTGACGAATTAAAGTTAGGGTTATACGATTATAGAAGATGCCCTCACATCATTCACCAAATGATTATAACTCAATTGAATTAGTTTTACAATATATTGATGTAAGTTTTTAATGTATAATGTATATATCGTCCTATAATAGTTATGTTATTATGTCTAAATTTTTTATTTTTTATGTTAAATTAGAGTGATCATATTCATAGAGTGATAAAAAAAATATTATTCTTCAAGTTTAAGGATATATTAAAGGAGGACAAAATATACATTATAAAAATATTTGGTATTGGAAATAATACTGGTTCATTATGCACCACTAATCATGAATTCAAATTACATTTCCAATATTCAAGTTACATGGAATTACAGGTTGATAATGGAGATATACATCCATATGATTTTTTTATTTACTTCTTTTAATGAAATCCTATTCAGGAATTCAAATGATCATTTCTTAGTTGGTATGAATAATTTTAATTATATTCAATTTTATCTTTTAGTTTGTAATATGTGTAAATTCATTTATTACTAACTAATTTGTTAATTTGTTAAAGATGTCATTGGTAAGTTAAGTGGGATTAGAGGGATTAAGCAGCCGGTGAAGGATGGTAAGCAACAAAAGGTGGAGATAATGAATGAAAATGTATTTTTCTTCAAGTTTAAGGATATATGTGTTTAAAGTTGTTGTATTAAAATGTATCTTTTTATTTTATTATCAATAATTAACTATATATATCTCCTTTTTATATATTCATTTATTTTTTATTGTAACGTATCATTTGAATATTTAATTATATTATAATCATTTAAGTGATAAAATAAAAAAAATGTTGATTTCAAATAGTTGAGATCCTTTAAGAATTTGAAAAGAGTGTTATAAAAATATTCTTAAATTTAATATGTAAAAGTAGTTTTTTTATTATTTAATATTATATATGATATTGTAAATTTCTTAGTAGTATATATCTATTATATAAAAATCGTTAATTTTTTTATGTGATGAATATTAAAATAATAAAATTTGCAAGATATGAAATACACAAGTCTTTTGAGTTTCTTTATTAATTTTTTTAATTGGATAATTCAATCACTAAAATAATAAAATTAATTAGATATGACTGAATCAAGATGACTTTTGGTTTTTTTTTTCATGTAATCATTAGTTTTTTGTTACTACAGAATTTTAAATAAAAAGAATTATTGAGATATGGTAGAAATTTAGTAGCCATAAATATCGTTTAATCAATCAATAATAATGCTATTTTTTTAACAGATGATATTAGTAGATTTGGTGGCAACAAATTAGTAGAAATAGATTAATGGATTATGATTATTATTATTTTTCAACTTCATATCAACATGTCATTAAGATAAATAAGAGATAAGATGATTAACTACCAACTTTCAACTTAAGCAACTCAAATTTTTTAATTAATAAATTATATAATTAATACAATATAATAGATTTTTGTCAATGACGTGTTCAATCCATTGATTTTATATATATAATAGATTGGATACTTTATTTAGTCAAAAAGTTATATATGAAAACTAAATAAATTACTCTAATTCAAATCAACATTAAATCATATAATTAAACAAATTTCTTAATTAATATAAATTTTTAACTCGATATTAAATCGTTCAATTATCAAACTAATCAAATTAATAAGAATTTTAGTTAATATTGACTTAATAATTTAAATGGAATTTTAAATCAATAATTATTTAATAAATTTGAACAAAAAACACAACTAATAACCATTAATTTTGTTTGGTAATTAGGTGATTTAATTTTTTCAGTTATATTTGAATGAATATATTAAAATGAAACTATCTCTAACAAATTAATTTGTATTTAATGTAATTTTAGATTTCAACTTAATTTAATTTTATAGATTATGATGTTTCTAATAACTGTTTTTTCATATCAAATACTGGATACATAGGTAAATTACTATAAATCAATTTTAGACCATAAAATCAATTCTATGAATAGATTTTTTGTGTGTGTAGTATTCTAAGTAACAAGAGTAAAGATTGATTACTTAATCTATGACAATTGAAGTTCAAATTTTAAAATTTAAGAATTCATCAAATTAAATTATTATTTCAAACTAAATAAAAATCAAGGAAAACAAAATCTATAGTTTCAATAAAATCTATAATTTTAAATAAAGTGATTTGATATAAATTGATGGTTATTCATGATTTTAAAATATATTTTTTATTTATTTATATTTGATTTTATTCATACATCTTAAAAAAATTATAATTATCAAAGAAAAAACTAATTCTTTATAATTTTTAAAACAATTTTTTATGGATAACACAATTTTGCTCCTCCATATATTTTATGATATTTTTTTATTTAAATATTATTTATGCAATATATTATATATAAAAAAATATAATCAAAAGCTAGAAACTCATGCTACAAAATCAATCTTTCAAAAAAAAAAAGAAATTCTAAATTTTAAAGCTTATGTGTTAAATGACATTTATTTTTTTTCAACCACTTTCAATATTAATTGAAGTTTCCAATTAATTTATTAGGTTTGTATAAATTGATGATCATCTATCTTAAATTTGATATTGTTATATTATTTATTTATTATTTACTATTATCTCTAAATAAAAATTAAGATATGCGAATTTACATTTTCAAAAAGTAATTTTAATGAATATCATCTTTGTAATAGATAATAAAATCAAGCTGGCAAAAACTAAAAAAAAACTAATAATAAAATCAACATATCTTTAATTGAACGGTGAGAAAATAAATTATGGCTATATTTTTCTTAATTTTCATATGTTTTACATGATTTTTTATTAAATTTATAATTTTTCAATTAGTTATAAGTAATTTATTTTTATCCAAAAGTGCCCTTTATAAGAGGCTATTATGATAATATATTATTGCAATCAAAATTAAATTATTTTTATTAATTGAATCATGAATTTTTGTCTATAAATTCATTTAAAAATATATCATCAAAAATATATTTCAATCAAAATAAGAAAGTCAATTAATTTTAAACTAACTATAACATAAAGTATAGAAAATATAAAAATATCATAGATTTAAAATCATAAATAAAAATGTATAAAATCTCAAAATATAATATATTACTATCTTTGACCTATTAATGATATTTATGCTATTATTTAAATTTAAATTATACTATTATTCAGATAATTTATATACATGTATATATATATATATTAAACCAATTGTAAAATTTAATTAATAGTTATATTTCAATTAAAATGGTTTTTCATTATTATTTGTAAATGATTTAATTTAAGAATTTTTGTGATTGCTTACTTGATATTGCGGACCTATTAAAAATTTTTAAAGGATTTACATATGTAAAATAATATTTTATCTATTTACAATATTATATTTGATATTTGCATATTTATCATTGAATTAATATTAAAACAGATATATTATTTTTCTACTCTATAAATAATTATATCAATTCACACCAAATTAGCGTGATCGTCTTTTATCATGTTTGAGAGACCTTTTTTTGTCTACTGTAATTGTTTCTATGTCGTGTTGGGAAAATAATCATTTATTGTGTTTAATTTACTCCGCTATTAATGTTTCTTTTATATGCATTTAGTTAATGACTACAATCAGATTATTTATGGATGTGAGTATATGTAATTTTAAGGTTGGTCATTTAATTTTTTATAGATTATAATCGGATTATCTTAATTTGTTTAATAATAGATATCTAACTTTTTATGTAACTCAATTCTGATGATTTTTAATATCCATTTTCTATTTATTTTTTTATAATTTTTATCTACAAATACACACACACATATATATATATATGTATATGTGTGTTTAATTTAATATTTGATTTATCATCATATAATGTTTATATATTTGGGATTATATTGTTTGATCTTCTGATAAGTCCACTCTTCTACTATCAAAATTTCTTTCTTACACACATATATTTAAATTATGAATAGGTTCCTTGAAAATAAACACTGCGCAAATGCTTTGCAAAACATTACTAGAAAATCAATATGATCTTTAATAAAATTGCAAGAGGGAGGATTTGAAGAAAATGTAGCTTACATTCTAATGCGGAGGATATTTTGAACTAATTCTACAACCTATTTTATGCATGATCAATAGCTATTGTCACTCAGATTGAAAGATTTCATCCTAGTTCACATATATTGAATGTGTTAAGGACATTTGTTTAATAGAATATTACTCTTAAATATTCGTTAGAGATTTTTTTTATATTTTTTCATATATTTCATGTATTTGGTTTATACCATTATATATATAGCGTTATATTGTGTATAGTTATTTGACATACACTTAAGGGATGTATAAAAAATTTTATACTTTCCAATTATATATATTTGGGAAAGGATGAGTACTTTTTGTTTATAGATATGAATGCACTGGTAAAACATATGTATGAAATACTCTTCCCTCTTTTGGATCCAAGGGCAAAATTGTTCTTAATGTGGCATAAAATGTCATTGCTTCTTTATTATTACCAAGTGGAAGAATTGTGCATTCACAATTCTACATATCTCTTGATGTTCATGAAGATACTATATGCAATATAAAATAGTTTAGTCATCTTCTTGAATTGTTGGTTCATACTTCATTAATTATATGGCATGAAGCATCTAATACCAACAAATTTTGCTTTGAGGCTTACAATCAGAGTTTAGATATATCTTAAAATTATCCAATTCTTCAGTTATGAGCCTTCTTTTTGAAGGTAATGTAGTTGTATTTGATGAAAATTTTAGACAAATTCTACTTCTAATACCAAGAAAGACTTAGGAAGATATAATTTTTACTACTATTAATTTATCTTATGTCTGGAATCAATGTAAATTCCTCACTCTTACAAGAAATATAAGATTCCTTCCAATAAATTCATCCTATGTCAATAGAGAAATACAAGAGTTTGCTTATGGGATTCTTTCTATAGGTGATAAAATAATTATTAATGTTAATGATATGATCATTGATATTAAGATTCCTAATGATTTTTTATTGGACATCTCAAATGATCATATTATATTAATTATAGGTACCACATTCAAATCTCTATCAGAAATTAAATATTTCATCTTATTTATGAGATAGAGCTACATTAACCCACACTTTGTCTGTTTGATAATATTAATGAATATATGTTATCTTTATTACCAGATGAAGATACGGTGTACTATGGTTTTGATAGTATATTAAAAGAAAATGACTATACCGATTTTGTTGATAATCTTTATTCCACTAGATTGTTGAATTCAATTTCTATATCAAGTCTTTCAAATCATGAAATTAGGTTAAATGTTGGAGCACTTATTATTTTCATGAGAAATATTAATAAGTCATTGGGTTTTTGTAATAGCACTCATCTCATTGTTACCAAAACTAGCAAATATATATTTCAAGTTAAAGTCATGTCTGGATCAAATACATGAACAGTTGAAAGTTTATATATTTAGAATATCTATGATTCCATTAGATTCAAGACTATTATTCAGTATGAAAAGACGGTAATTTCTTGTAATGTTAGCTTTTGCTATGACCATAAATAAGAGTAAGGAGCAAAGTCTATGCAACATAGATTTATACTTGTCAAAACCTGTATTTACACATAAACAACTCTATATTGTTGTATTGTGTGTACGATCTAAAAGTGAATTAAAGATAGTCATTTTAGATAAAAATGGTAATTTAAGTGACACAACTTCAAATATTGTGTATAAAATAATGTTTAATAATCTTAACTGATAGTTTTGCATTATTATTTTCTTTATAGTCACTTATTATTAATACATTAAATACTTTATAATGTTATTTTGTTCTCCAATTATATGTAAAATTTTATCATTAAACATGTCTAAAAATATAGATAGTTTTATTAATCCCGTGTATCGCACGGGTTACATACTAGTTTAATATTAAGGAGAACTAAAGTCACTCAAAATATCATACCGATTCTAATAAAACATCTATAATCTATAACTATGTGATTTCTTTATTTTTTTGGGGAAAGAATTAATTGTTTCCTCAACATAAGACATGGCAAACACATGCTTGTTTGTTATCTAGAATGCATTATTCTCACCATTCTGGTAACCATAATTCAAAGGAAGAATTACATGAAATACTTTAAAATTGAATTTTTAAAAAATTAGTTATACTTTTAAAAGAGTTCATTATGATTCTAAGAATATAAGAATAATATAAAAGCTCTATCCCTATAGATATCAATTTTTGCTACTCTTTTTCTGTTTTTTATCAGAAAATTTTGCAGTTCAAATTTCAAAATGTTCAATTAATATGATTTTTTTTTTACCCTATTCACAACCATCCAATCCAATAGTGGGAAGGAAAGGAGGGATGGGGAATGGGCTGTCTCCTATGGGGACATCTCCTGCTTTTATTTATTTTTTAATATTTAAGTTTTAAAGATGATAAAATAATTTTTTTAGAATAATACAATTATAAAATGGGATTTTTTTCTTTAATTTAAACACTATACAGTAAAAATAGCATTTTTACCGTCCTATAGTTATACATATGAAAAAAAAAGATATAGAATAGAATAAAATTACATTATGATCTAAAAAACATATTTTATCATCTATCAGTTTTAAATTATAAAACTAAAAAAAATATTTTCCGGCCATGGTCGGAGACACCCATCCGGGAGCGTGTCGTGTGAGATCTCCTAATTTAATTTTGAACGGCCAGAATTGTTAATTATTCGACTATGAAATTTGCCTGTTAATTTCTCTTGGGGCCTATAAAATTGGGAAGGGGTTACTTTGGTGGAATTTATACCATAAACATATCACTCCGATTCAAAATTTTGCTGCGAGCATTCCAGGTTAGTTCCCTTGGAAAGAGTTCGAGTTGGAATATGATGTGATACTTTTATTTTCTCCTAAAAAGGTGAAACTATTTCAAGTAAAGGTTTCAGGGTTGGTTACTTCTACTAGTAGAGTTATAAAATTTGCTGATAAATTCCATAATGAAATAAAAGATAAAACCCAATTACAAAGATTTTTAGGATGTCTTAATTATGCCTCATATTTCTTACCCAATTTAAGAATTAAAGTAGGGCTTTTATTTTCAAGACCTATAAAAAATTCACCTAAATGGGATAATAAGATGACTCAAATAGTAAAATATATAAAAGATTAAGTCAAACGTCTTCCTTGTTTAAGAATAACATGCCCAAAAGTTAAAAAGAAAGTAGAAATAGATATTTCAGAAATAGGTTATGGAGGAATATTGAAACAAACTTCATGAGAAAAAGAGCAAATAGTAAGATATTACACAGAATCATGGACAGAAACCCAGCAGAAATATTCCACCATACAAAAAGAAGTTTTATCTATAATATTATGTATTTCAAAATTTTAAGATGATTTAATAAATAAAAACTGTTTATTAGGAGTTGATTGCAAAGTTGCAAAAGATATTTTACAGAAAGATGTTAAAAATTTTGTTTCTAACTGTGAGATGGCAAACTATTTTATTATGCTTTGATTTTAAAATAGAATCTATAAAAGGAGGAAATGATTCTTTACCAGATTTTTTGACAAGAGAATTCTTATTGGAAAAAAATTTCCATTTGTCATGATTTTAGTACGGGCAATCCCAAAGATAAAAGTAAAGGGATAACTTCCCCATCCACTCCAACAAAAGTCACAACTAGACCAGTACATCCATAAAACTATGTTACTAGTTCTAAATCCACTATTAACCAAACCCAGATATACCAACAAAAATTAACCTAGCAGTTTATAGATAATGAAGAACTTCAATACATACTCAAGGAATATATTGTAATGGATGTCCCTTGGAGGAAGAATATTACAGAAATCACATTGCTAATACAATCAAAACTTTGTTTCCATCCCATAAAACAAAAGGAATGTGGAATTTTTTACTTAAAAATTTCAAAAAAGATAGAAGATATTATGAGCTAATTTTGGTGGATTCCAAATCAGCTATAATTACACAAACAGAGAGAGAAGCATAGGCAAAATATAGTCAGATGAAAGTTAATAAAGTCATAACTCTCAAAGAATGAGGACAATCTCCATATACAGCAAAAGGATTCTCAATTGATTATTATGGGCTTACTTATAATTATTTAGATTATAAGAAAGGCTGATATAATGTATTTTATTACAAAAATTATGATTATTCATGTTTTGTATGGATCAGAAGGGACTATCCAAATCAGTTTCCAAGATGATTTATAGAATGGTTTCAAAATTTTTGGTTCAGTACAGAAAATACTATCGTCAGCTATAAAAGAAAGCTATCAAACATTTAAAACCATAACCAATTACCCTGAAAAAGAAAAATCATTTTATTCCTTTTATTTTTTCAGAGTACTATAGATTGTGAGTTGGTGTTTCTCAATATTTATAGAAAGACCACCCAATCCAACTTTGCAATATTTAGTCAGAAAATTCAGAGTAATATGATGGAAGAAATATAAACAGAATTTTGCTAATAAGGAAGGGTAAATCGATGGATAAAATCAAATATAGCAAGAATCAGGGTGGAAACCCTTGCACCATTTTTAATGGAGAAAAACAAATTAATGACCAAGTTAGTAGCTGCAAAGACAAAATGTTGAATCAAGTGTTTTGATGATTCCAAACCAACCCTCAAGAGCTTGGAATAAAAATATCAAAGGTGCATAAAAGGTTTCAAGTGAAGGAATTCAGGAGAAATCAGTACAAAGATAGATGTAGATTGTTTAGTAATGTTTTAATTTGAGTAAAAGACTTTGATTTGGTGAAAAGATGTTTTAAAACCTTGATTCTATGTTAATTCATGGAATATTTGAAAAACACCCACCAACAGATGAAGTTTGAAAGGTTTATACTGTTCTGTCATTTTGAAAATTCGAACTTTGGCTTTGAAAATTTGAATTTCGTGTTGAAAATGAACAAGTTTGAAAAGAGGCTTCTCTGACAGACGAATTTTAACTTAAGAAATTCAAATTTTGATACGTGTCTGAAAATACTTTTTCTGACAGACAAATTTTGGCGTTTGAAAATTCGAATTTCAGATAAAATGCAACTTATGAAAATTAAAAAATTCGTCTGAGAATATGTCAAAGTTCATCTGAAATCAAGTTTAGATTGGGTTTTTAAAATTGCTCACTGACAGACGAACTTTGAACATGAAAATTTGAATTTCAGAAACAAAGCTTGTGAGTCTGTTATAATGAAATGTTGACATACGAATGACAGTGTTCATAAATTCAAGTTCTGAAGCAAATCTGAAAGAGGTCTCTCTGACAGACGAATTTTACCCTTTCAAAATTCGAATGTTGAATTGATGAACTATTGTGCCTCAGTAAACCAGCTTCTGACAGACGAATTTTGGGTTTCAAAATTCAAATTTTGAAGGCACTGTAGCAAATTGAATTTACTGTTCACACTTAACAAAACAACTTTAAATATGGAAATTCGTATGTTCCAACATAGAATCATTTTCTAAAGATGAAGATTCAAATTTTGCTTCATGACAGACGAACTTTAAGAGTTCAACGTTAAAGGCTGTAACTTTAGGTTTCTGTGAAATTTGTCTGTTGACCAACTGAAATTCAAACTTTGAGTGTCAGAAGCATTAAATGTGGTTGGTGAACGGATGGTTTCTCAGTATAACCGTTGGGTAACGTCTCTAAAGGCTAGATCTTGTCTCTAACATCTAGTTGAGGCAGAAATCTATAAATAGAACTTCATTTGAAGATATGGATAATGATTTTTAACCTAGTATATACAAAAACTCTGCCAAATTATCTACTCAAAGTCTCTTACTCTCACACTTCAATATTTGTACTCCAACTTTCATATTCACTCTGATTGAGAGAGTTTATTAGCTGTACACAATCTTATTTTCATATGGAAGAAAGATTTTCTTGTGAGGGGATATCACAAGGGATTGGGGAAGCACTAAGTGAGAGTGCAAAGAGTGAAAGTGTGAGCTCTAGAAACAGAGCATCAACTTTGTACTGTGGCATTTGCAAGAAGCCCACTGAATTCTTATAGAATAGTGGAAAATCTCAGGTGGTGACTTGGGGACTGGATGTAGGTCAAGTTGAGAGACCAAACCAGGATAAATATCTGAGTCTTCTCTTCCCTACTGCTACTTTTACTGTTTATTCATTTATACTCTGTTTTGCCATTACACCTTGCTTTCTTCACTTTCTTGACGTTTTGCAGAAAATTTTTAATCTTCCCAATTCACCCCTTCTTGGGAAAACAGCTTATCTAATAAGTGGTATCAGAGTCTGGATTCCCAATCAAAGGATTTTACAGCCCGAGAATTACAATGGCTGACTTTGGAGAAAACATACTACCAGAGGGAAACAACACAAATAGACCACCTAGTTTTAGTGGAGAACACATGGCTGCTGGAAGATGAGGATGCAAATTTACCTCCAATCCATTGATTTGGACATCTGGTCCGTCATCCAAAAAGGAGATTTTTTTCCAATGGTTTTGCAGAATGATGGGAAGCACATAGAAAAGCCAGAAGCTGAATGGAATGAGGAAGATAGAAGAAGAGTCTTGCTGAACTTCAAGGCAAAACACTGCTTGGTCAGTGCTTTGAATCAAGACAAATTCTACAAGGTCTCACAATGCTCCACTACTAAGGAAATGTGGGACACCTTGCAAATTGCTCATGAAGGAATAACTAGAGTTAGGGAAAACAAACTTAATACATGCATAGGTGAATACGAAAGCTTCCGAATGGCTAAAGGAGAGAATATAAAAGAGCTACAGAAGAGATTCATCCTCATTGTGAATCAACTAAAGAGTCTGGAAAAGGAGTACACCCAAACAGAAAAGGTCAGAAAGATCCTCAGAGCTCTCCCTCTAGAATGGCAACCCAAAGTAACAGCAATAGAGAAAGCTAAAGGAGAATCAATGGCCTCTATCACTACTCTTTGTGGTAGCCTCGAGGAGTATGAAGGAAAAATAAAGGCTCTCAAGGAGGCAGGACAAGATAGAAAGAAGAAAGGTCTTGATCTGAAAGCTGCTGAGGAGAAAGAAGAAGAATCTGACGATGAAGATGAGCTAAATGAAGAAACTCTGGCTATGATGGTCAGAAAATTTGGTGGATTTTACAACAAGAAGAGGAACAAGAAAATCTTCAAAAAGGGAGCAGCTGGAGATAGCAAGAGAGAAGCAAAAAAACCTGTCACTTGCTATGAGTGCAAAAAGTAGGGACATATCAAATGGGATTGTCCACAATTCCTCAAGAAGCAAGAGAAAGAAAAGAAAGCTACAGACAAAGATAGGAAGAAAAGAGCTTACATCTCATTAATATGGGGCAACAGCTCAGATGAAGAAGAAGATGATGAAGATGAAATTGCCAACATCTGTCTGATGGCACTTGCCTTTGAAGAAGCTGAAATCCCATGCAACAGTGATCAAGAAGATGAGGTATATGAATCTGAACCTTCCTATTCTGAATTACTGGATGCATTTCATGAGCTACATGATGAGTTTGTTAAGGTTGCTAAAAAATTGAAGCAAGCCGAAAAAAAGATTAACAAACTAGAATCATAATGCAACATCTTTGAAATTGCTTCTCTACCTATTGCTAAATCTGCTTGCTGTAAATCATGTATTGAACTAAAGCAAACTAATGAATATCTAGTGAAAAGCATGTCTAGGCTTACTAAAGATAAAGATATGTTATTTGCTTTAATGGGAAGCCAAAGAATATCACAGGGAAAGGCTGGACTTGGCTATGATCCTTGTACAGTCAAAGAAAAGATTAGGAAAAAGAATCAGAATGTATATATAAGACATTTTGTGCGTGCTAGTGGCAATATACAGAAAGAACATACTTCACAGCACATTGAATCCTATGATCAACCAAGACATGTAAAACAAAAATATTATCTGTATTGCTTTCTTTCTGCATCTCAATCCAGTAGTCTTTTTACCACCTGTCACTTCTGTAATAAGAAGGGACATATTTCCAGTTCATGTGCTTTAAAGAAAAATAGACTTGACAGGAAGGTTAAATGGGTTCCCAAAGATACATCTGTATCCAGGAAAATGACTACTGATAGAAAAGGACCTAAGTAAATTTGGGTACCTAAAAAGAAAATATGAACTTTATTTTGCAGGTATGTTTTAAAGCTAGAAAGAGCAATAAATGGTATACGGACAGTGCCTGCTCAAGTCACATGACGGGTGATAAGGAGAAATTCATCACTCTTAGAGATAAGAAAGGAGGAAAGGTGATCTTTGGAGGTGATCAATATGGCAAAATAGTTGGCATTGATATTGTGGGAAAGAATCTTGAAACATCCATTGGAGAGGTGCTGTTTGTAATTGGCCTCAACCATAATCTGCTAAGTGTGAGTCAGACATGTGACAAAGAAAACTGGGTACTGTTTAACTTGAAGTTCTGCCTGGTCATCAGAAAAAGTGATCACAAAGTAATCCTCAAAGCTCAAAGGGATGGTAACTGCTATACTATTGATCTTGATGAACTTTCTTCCTTAGATTCTATCGGCTTGATTAGCCAGGATAATGATAGTTGGTTGTGGCATAGAAGGTTAGCTCATGTTATTATGAATCAACTATCAAAACTGGTTAAAAATGTGTTAGTCATTGGCCTACCAAAAATCACTTTTGAGAAAGACAAAGAATGTGATGCTTGCCTAAGAGGAAAACAAACTAAATCTTCTTTTAAATCTAAAAACGTAGTCACTACAACCAGACCACTAGAACTGCTGCATATGGATCTAATTGATCCATCTAGGGTAAAAAGCATTGGTGGAAATCTATATGTGTTTGTAATTGTGGATGATTACTCTAGATTTACCTGGACACTATTTCTTTCCTCTAAGAGTGATACATTTGATGCATTTGTAACCTTAGCTAAGAAAGTGCAAAATGAGAAAGGTATTTCTATTGTGTCTATCAGGTCAGATCATGGAGGAGAGTTTGAGAATTCATACTTCTTGGAGTACTGTGATGGGTATGGAATTAATCATAACTTCTTAGCTCCAAGAACTCCTCAACAAAATGGAGTAGTGGAAAGGAAGAACAGAACAATTTGAGAGATGACAAGAGCAATGCTGAATGAAAAGGAATCTATCAAGTATTCTGGGTTGATGCAGTAAACACAGCAAGCTACATCATAAATAGAGCCTACATCAGACTAATCCTTGGGAAGACTCCTTATGAGCTGTACAAAAGAAGAAAGCCAAATCTCTCATCTCTACATGATGTTCAGCTGCAAGTGTTTCATCCACAACAATGGAAAGGAGAATCTGGGTAAGTTTGATGCCAAATCTGATGAAGGTATATTTCTGGACTATTCTAGTAGAAGTAAGGCATATAGAGTTTTTAATAAAAGGTCTAAATTAGTAGAAGAATCTGTACATGTAATATTCATTGAAAATGAAACTGTTTCCAAACATGTCACTGATGGGGATGATCTTATTTCAAACTTTAAAAATTTAGATCTTTTTGATGAAGGTAAAATTGAACCTCCAAAAATATCTGAATCTATTAACATAGAGGAAGATATTCAGGAGAAAGACTTTGAGGATGAATATAATGAAGACATGACTCAAGAACTCCCTAGAGTTTGGAGATATCAAAAGAATCATCCTGTTGATCAAGTGATAGGGAATGTTCAAAAGAAAGTTAAAACCAGAAAATAGTTAAGGGATCAAATGATAAACTGTGCTTTTATTTCTCAAATTGAACCTAAATGTACTGAAGAAGCCTTAACTGATGAATACTAGATTTTGGCTATGCAAGATGAGTTAAATCAGTTTGAAAGAAATCAAGTTTGGGATTTAGTGCCTAGACCCAAAAATCATCCTGTCATTGGCACTAAATGGGTTTTTAGAAATAAGCTTGATGAATCTGGATTAATAATCAGAAATCAAGCTAGACTGGTTGCCAAAGGGTACAATCAAGAAGAAGGAATTGATTTTGAAGAAACCTTTGCTCCAGTGGCTAGATTAGAGGCAATTAAAATTCTGTTAGCATATGCGTGCATGAAAAATATTATGTTATATCAAACAGATGTGAAGAGTGCTTTTCTTAATAGACATATCATGGAAAAACTTTATGTAGAGCAACCTCTAGGGTTTGAGGACTCTACAAAATCAAACCATGTTTATAAACTAAAGAAAGCCCTTTACGGATTAAAGCAAGCCCCTAGAGCATGGTATGAAAGATTAAGTAATTTTCTAACTGAAAAGGGGTTCAACAGAGAAAAAGTTGATACAACTTTAGTCACTAAGAAAGAAAATAAAGATTTACTCATTGTTCAAATCTATGTTGATGATATCATATTCGGTGTTACTAATGAATCTCTTTGCAAGAATTTTTCTAAGCTAATGCAGGGAGAATTCGAAATGTCCATGATGGATGAACTCAACTTCTTCCTTGGATTGCAAATCAAGCAGTGTGATGATGATATCTTTCTCAATCAATCCAAGTATCTAAAAGAATTGTTGAAAAAGTTTGGAATGGAGAATGCCAATCCAATGGGAACATCTTTGGCTACTGCAACCAAACTGGATATGGATGAAAAAGGGAAAATGTTTGACATAACCCAGTATAGAAGAATGATTGGATCTCTGTTGTACCTAACTGCCAGTAGACCTAACATCATGTTTAGTGTCTATATGTGTGCAAGGTTCCAGTCATGCCCCAAGGAAACCCATGCAATTGCTGTGAAGCGTATCTCCAGATATCTTATTGTAACATCATAGATGGGTCTTTGGTATCCAAAGGGCAATGGAAAAGATCTCAAAGGATACACTGATGATGATTTTGCAGGATCCAAAATTGACAGAAAAAGCACAAGTGGAACGTGTCAGTTTCTTGGAGGATCCTTGGTTTCATGGTTTAGCAAGAAGCAAAACAGTGTGGCCTTATCCACGGCAGAAGCTGAATATGTTGCAGCTGGAAACTGTTGTGCCCAAATCATTTGGATAAAATAGCAGCTTGAAGATCTTGAGGTTGAGATGAAGGAAATACCAATAATGTGTGACAACCAAAGTGCCATTAATATCACAAAGAATCCTGTCATACATTCAAGGACAAAGCATATTGAAGTTATGCACCACTTCATAAGGGATCATGTTCTAAAAGGAGAAATTAGATTAGATTACATCCCAACAGAGGATCAAATTGCTGATATCTTGACAAAACCTCTATCAGAAGATAGACACTGTAAAATCAGGAGAGAATTGGGTATGGTAAATCCCAATAAATTGTAAGTAAATCCTTGTGCATCTCTGTTTTTAGATTTTCTAACAGTAAATTAATTCTAACTTAAGCATTAGAGAAAGTTTAATGTAAGTTGCAGGTGCTCCTCATGAGTTTGAATGACAGTAGATCTGAAAAATGGAGCAAATCAGAATGAAACAGTCAAAAGGAGAAAGAGACAATAAGTAATCTGAGTTCTGGATCCATTCTGTAAGTTTTTAAAGTTGAAATTCATATTTTAATTGTTTGATAGACGAATTTCCTTGATAAATTATGTTTTTTAATGAGTGAGCATGCTCAACATTCGAATTTAGATGCTCAACAGATGAACTTCAGCTTGGAGCAGTTCTCGATGGTCCCTCGAAATTTGTCTATTGGTCCTTGAAAGTTCAAATTTTCAAAAATAAAAGATCCAATATTATCTTTGTCCAACATGATGTTTGTAGAAATGTCCCTTTCATAACATACGCATGTTGGAGAACCTTTACAAAGTGCAGAAATTTGAATTTCTGATTCAAAATTCGTCTATTGGAACATGCTCATAATGTTGAATCTCTGAAAGACGAATTTTCGTGCATAATTCATCTGTTGTTTGTTGCATTGACTATTGCTTGATGCCTGCTCTTCGAAATTCAAACTTTGTTGAAACAAAGTTCGTCTGTTCATCTTATGCTACTTAGACCAAGCCTCTGTCAGACCAATTTTTAGAAGAAAATTCGTCTGTTAGTAAGCTTTACTAGATGGTTTAACTTGTAACTGCTCGAAGTGCGAATTTTGACCCCTTAAAATTCGTCTGTCAGATGGTTACACACGTTAAAATCAATGGTTTTCTTCTGAACAGATGTACCCTACTCATCTCACCTTTGAGTCTGTTCAAATTCTCTCTTCAATACTCTTCAATTCTGACCGTAAATCTTCATTTCCCACTGTTTAAACTCCTTTTCACATCCTATAAACCCATTCCCAGCTTCATTCTGAAACATTCATCCACAAAAATGTTAAGAGTAAAGAATCCAGAAGTTGGAAAGGGAGAGGCACAACCATAGAGAACGGTCAAATCCCAATATGCCTCAAAGGAGGGTGAAAAATCAAAGAGAAAAGCCGAATTAAGCAAGGTAACTCCCTCCAAATGACAGAAAACAACCTCAAAGGCAAATTAAAGAAAGATGGACCCTCTTCCTTGAAGAAAACAGAGCCTTCAGTCCCTGTTCATGCTGCAGATGCTATTGCTCCCACTTCCTCCTCCAGTACTGAATCGGGAGAATACCAACTCACAACAATGCCATTATGGAGCACTCCTCAGATTCAGGAGGAATACTCGACGAAGTTTGCTAGTAAAAAGCTAATCAAACCTCACTATGTGAACTTGGAAGATTTCTTAGTCTCTAACAATTTTGATGCTGGGATACGGATGCTAAGATATAAGAATCTGTTAGAGATACTGGAGAGGTACGATGATGAAGTGGTTAAGACATGGTATGTGTAACACCTTACTTTTAGACTTATTTCCCATGAATTAGACTCCTTTTAAGTCTAATTATACTTAATTCTAAGCTTGAATCACATAAGAATGAAAATCAGAATGTCAAAAATTTTCAGTTACTATTCATATGGTAGTTTCCACTTTGCCGACTAAACTTTGAAAATTTATAAATAATTCTATAAAAATCATTTCATAGTTATTCAAGTCTTTAACAATAGATAAAAACCTTATTTACATGGAAAAAATATGAAACTGAGCAATTACTTGACCAATTTATACAGTTTATTCCTTAAATATTTACTGTATATTTGGTCATTTTCTCTTCTCCAGGATTTTGGCCTTATATTTAAAAATTCATATCTCACTCTACCATGAGCCAAATCAAACATTACTTATGTCATATGAAAGCCCTGTGAGTCTATTTATATAAATATTTTTATTCTACATTTATTCAACTTGCACAGGATATGGTGTTAACTTAAATCATAAAGGGTCAGAATTCCACTTTTGCTGGAACAGTTTTGGGAAAACCTTCATATCTCCTATCATATAGCTCCAATTACCTCCAAATCAGTGGCATATGAAACTCAAAACATAAAACTTTCCATAAATATAAACCACTGAATTTTTGGAGCTTTTTACGATTTTATATAAGCTTTTGATTTTTCCAGTACTTACTTTTCAGTTTTCAGTTTTCCCATTCTTACCCTATTCTGAACCCTGAATTAGAAAATTCACCATTAATTGTACACAACTCCAATTGGGGTGAATTAGGTGTCATATTAAAGCTGGAGATGCCCTCTATCTGTTATAAAAATATCATAAACTTACCCTCACATTAAGTATAGAACAAGGGCAAATGAAATAGACATGTTGAGAAAATACCCTGTTTCAGTCTACATTGCAATTTGCTTGTCAAAACCCTTGCAATGAACTCATTTTGGCATGTAACTTGGTAGAATATAACTTCATATCCCAACATACAGAACTGGAAATTTTCATACATTTTCTACAACATTAACATATTATTCACTATTTTATAATTTCATATAAAGCAAGGCACAAATAACCATTCACTCTATAACAAAATGGCTTACAACATCATTTCCTTCTTCATGCCTTTTGCTCCTTCCTTAACTCTTTTGCATTGGTTCTCCCTAGCATGGTTAGTCATTGAAGGGGGTGAGATTCAAAGAATCTCAGTAGCATTATCCAGTCACACACATATATCATCACATTTCACATAAATCATCAAGCAAACTCATCAATTCATATAATGCCATAAAAATTTTATGAAAATTTCGGCAGAGTTTCACTTTGTAAATTGGCATTCCGGAGCTTCAAGCCCCTTTAAACAACTCAGCCAACAATCAATGGACATCACAAAATATTAATCATGGCATCAAATAAGTCATAGAGTTCACAAACATTCATAAGACAATATAATGAATAGAATGGAAATATGCTACCTTTATGTATTCCCTTACTTTTCAAACTTTGTGCACCTATTCTTTGGCTTGCTTAAGCTTCCTTGAACCTATACATATCATCATTTAATCCATTAAGCCACTGATTTTCGGAATTATACAATACCATGCACACTAAACCCTAACTTTTTCACTTAGTGTTCCTTTGATCTTTCTTTGTACAACACACTTGTTCTTAAGATTTTGGACCATGGGGAATCCATTTTTGGGGTCAAAATCATGAAATTCTCTTTCATTTTCAAACCCTATATAGGAAGAAATTTTCATAAATTTGTAGAAAAATATCTACCCAATTAATTTGCAATCTAATGGCATAATCTTAATCCTTGAAGCCTATACATCACTTTTCATGGATCACTTTCTTCATGGCTTCATTTTCTCTCTCTACTCTCTCTCTAGGCAGAAAATTTCAGAGGTAAAATGGAGAGAAATAATCCATAAAACTTCTCCAAACTCAAGTATAAGCAAGATGGTAACCATAGAAACCTACCTTGGAAGTTTGAAAGTCAAACTTTGCTTCTTGCTTGGTCTATTTTTCTCCTTGTTCCCATGACTCCTTCTCCCTTTCAGCTGCTGGTTCAGATGCGTACGAGGCAAGAAGATGATGTATTAAGGGCTTAACAAGGTAATTATATGTTAATAAGTCATAAAGTAACTTTATGTTTGACTTGAGCAACTTTTGGCAAATAAAGCTTTTGTCAAAATTCCCTTGGTATCCCTTGTTCACTTCATACGTAGCTCACTTCCTTTTTTTGGCCAAAAATTGCATCATAACTTTAATGAACCAAAATACCCTTTACCGATTAAATTTACCCGTACCGATTAAGTATTTTTGCCAAAATTGCTATTAACTTGGTACAGGATTATCCAATAATTACTTTTGGTCCAAAAATCATTATCTAGACCCAAAATATATTTTATTAAGGTCCAATCATTGTCCTTGAATCAGTACTGCATTTTCCTGCAGTTTAAATGACCTTTATCGGGTAAAATATTAATATTAGACTATAATTACCCAATAAATATTATTTTGACCTTAATAAATTCTATACTATATTTCATTGGGTCTAACTCATTAAAAGCTTCATTTTGACTATAATTTCTCATATTTACAAAAATGCCCTTGACCCGGGGCTAATTTATAATTCTTAAAACTTTTGGGTCCTTAGGTGTAATTTTCCCCAAGACATTTCTCATACTCATTCAACGTAATCTTTATGACTTTAAGGACATGGATGTCCTTTTAATAATTATTTGGGGGAAAAAATATAATTTCTCATTTTTTCATCCAACTGGGAAAAATAACCTCTTTGCCCTTCTTCATACTTAACGGTGTCTCTCCGTTTTTTTCAATTCCTCATGTATTTTATGATATCAACTTTTTCATTTTTGGGTCTTCAATTCATTACTCACATTTTACTTCTAATGTGGAAATGACCATTTTGCCCTTAAGCCGGGTTAAAAATATAATTATCCATTCTTTCGGGCACTTTCTTGTAATTTCACCCAAAGATCAATTTTTTATTATTTCCTTTTCACTATTCACATTAACTTTCAAATTTGTCTATCTCTCAACTTAGACCTCCCAGGCATGCAATACTTATACCATTACGCTCAGCTTGGAGCGGGCTTTCATTCAAGTGGTATATTGCATATTTTCCGGGGTAAGTTCTGAAATTAATTTCTGCTAAGGACCTTATGGAAAATTAATTCCAATTAAGGACCAAGCATAACTTCTTTCAGAAAATTAGATGAGAAATTAATTCCTTCTAAAGCCCGATTATATATAACCTTTTCGTCTCACTTCATTTCTTATCTTTTATTCATTTTATAACATTCCATAAAAATAGGGATATTACAGTATGCCTCCCTGAAGTACAACAGCAAGAAGAAGAAGTGGGAGGTCAATCTGAGATCAAGGACCATTTAGCTCACAGATGAAACTTTTAATGAAGTATTGGAAATCCTGGACCAAGATGGCCTTATGATTGACATCACTGCTTTTGGGTATATTGATGAGGCAGAGATTGCTGATGAAGAAAGTGGCCCCTTTCTGAACTACAAGGAGAGTATAATCCTAAACACTTTAATTAGAAGAAAGGAAAATAGGCCAACCATAAATTTGCTGAAGCCCACTGACCTCAGTGCTCAAGTGAGGATCCTACACTATATAGTATCTAGGATTATCTTCAACAAAGAAGGTAGCTTCAATCTGATCACAAGGGCAGAGGCACATGTGATGGCAGCAATCATGCGTGGGAAGCTCATCAATATGGGACATGTCATTCTCCAACGCATGATCAAGGCAAGGGATCAGAGGAAAGACTCTACACTCCCCTACGCAACAATCATTTCCAGAATTCTACAATATGCTAGATTCAGCACCTTGAAAAAAGGAAAGGGAAACCCACTGAGATTTTCAAGGAAGAGGAGCTACAAAGAATGAGGATTGAGAGAAATGAAGGAAGATGGATTGAGAAGGGAGCAGGAAAATCTGAAGATCTCTTCTTTGTTGAAGATGCCTCCTTACAGTAAGAAGGTACCTATGAGGTTCCTGCAAGACCTACACCTCAGCCTTCTCAGCCTGTCCCATCTCCATCTTTGCCTGCTCACATTCCATCTACTCCCTCCTCTCGTGCCAAGCCAACCAAGATCACTGAGTTGTATGACAGCTTGTCTATACTCATACTAAGCATCAGGGATGAGCAAAATACCAAGTTTGCTCATCTACAAAATCAGATCCACCAGTTGGCTAGGAACATGAAGGTGGTTGCTGATGCATATGAAGACATTCGGAATTCCATTCCTGCCACATCAGCTCCACCTTAGCCAGGATCCTCTGAGCCTACTAAGTCTCCAACTCCTGAGCCTCCAAGCCCCTTTGAGCTAGCCTTTTCTGAACATGATGATGCTGTAGATGCTACTGAGGTTGCTGGTACACTGAACACACTAAGTCATGGTCCTCCCTTGGACTATGGTATGGAAGAAGAAGTCTCTCAGGATTCAAGCTCTCGTGACCCCATTCCAGTAGACGCTCAAGAGTCAATCATGTCCCAGCAGGAATCTGAGCAAGTAGAAAGATTAGTGAAGGCCATCTCCACTTCACCATTCATGCAGGCTACCGTAAATGAAGAAAAAAGCATTGTGCCTTTTGTTGATTTAGAAGCCATTGCACACAATGCTCTCTTACAAGCTCAGAAAAGAAGGCTTGAAGAAATGTTTCCTCCTCCTATTCCCTCACCTGTTACATATTATGGTTTCTCGGAGGAAAGAAAGGCACAATTGGCAGTTGCAAGACAAGAAATTTCTGAACTTCTTGAGATTTTTTATGATGAAGATGAAGACACAAGTTCTAAAGTTTCTGGATCCTTGCCAAAGCTCAATCCAAAAACACCATTTGTCCTTGTGCCTCTTCAAGCTATTCCAGTGTCTCAGATCGCTCCTCCTGCTGATTTTGTTCACCTTCCTGATGATGCCAAAAAGGGGGAGAATAGTGAGTAAACTGGAAAGTCTGCTGCTGAGCCTTTTGGAAAGACTTATAGCAAGAAGACCAGGAAAAAGTGATTAGAACTTAGGCTTGGGTCCTCTTGTAGTGCTATATTTTGTTTCTGTTGTTTATGTTTTGTGTTTCTGTAATATCTTGCATTAATTGTCTCTTGTAAAGCAACGTTTGAAGAAATGAAAGAATTCCTTGGTTGCAATGATCTGTTCTTGATAGTCTTTGAATCTCTTTACTTGATCTACTATACATGATATCTTTTGGAATATAATGCATATATTAAGGGGGAGCTTGTTAAAGCAAACCCAAGTACTAATCCAGTTTGTAAGTTGTTTTGTCATCATCAAAAAGGGGGAGAATGTTAAATCAAGTGTTTTGATAATTCTAAACTAACCTTCAAGAGCTTGGAATAAAGATATCAAAGGTGCACAAAAGATTTCAAGAGAAGGAATTTTGGAGAAATCAGTGCAAGGATAGATGTAGATTGTTTAGTAATGTTTTAATTTGAGTAAAAGACTTTGATTTAGTGAAAAGATATTTTAAAACCTTGATTCTATGTTAATTCATGGAATATTTGAAAAACACCCACCAACAAACGAAGTTTGAAAGGTTTATACTGTTATGTCATATTGAAAATTCGAACTTTGGCTTTAGAAATTCGAATTTCGTGTTGAAAATGAACAAGTCTGAAAAGAGGCTTCTTTGACAGATGAATTTTAACTTGAGAAGTTTGAATTTTGATATGCGTCTGAAAATACTTTTTCTGACAGACGAATTTTGGCATTTGAAAATTTGAATTTCAGATAAAATGCAACTTATGAAAATTAAAAAATTCGTCTGAGAATATGTCAAAGTTCATCTGAAATCAAGTTTAGATTGGGTTTTTAAAATTGCTCACTAACAGACGAACTTTGAACATGAAAATTTGAATTTAAGAAACAAAGCTTGTGAGTCTGTTATAATGAAATGTTGACATACGAATGACAGTGTTCATAAATTCAAATTCTGAAGCAAATCTGAAAGAGGTCTCTCTGACAGACGAATTTCACCCTTTCAAAATTTGAATGTTGAATTGATGAACTATTGTGCCTCAGTAAACCAGCTTCTGACAGATGAATTTTGGGTTTCAAAATTCAAATTTTGAAGGCACTGTAGCAAATTGAATTTACTGTTCCCACTTAACAGAACAACTTTAAATATGAAAATTCGTATGTTTCAATATAGAATCATTTTCTAAAGATGAAGATTCAAATTTTGCTTCATGACAGACGAACTTCAAGAGTTCAACGTTAAAGGCTGTAACTTTAGGTTTCTGTGAAATTTGTCTGTTGATCAACTGAAATTCAAACTTTGAGTGTCAGAAGTATTAAATGTGGTTGGTGAACGGATAATTTTTCAATATAACCGTTGGGTAACGTCTCTAAAGGCTAGATCTTGTCTCTAACGTCTAGTTGAGGCAGAAATCTATGAATAGCACTTCATTTGAAGATATGGGTAATGATTTTTAACCTAGTATATACAAAAACTCTGCCAAATTATCTACTCAAAGTCTCTTACTCTCACACTTCAATATTTGTACTCCAACTTTCATATTCACTCTGATTGAGAGAGTTTATTAGCTGTACACAATCTTATTTTCATATGGAAGAAAGATTTTCTTGTGAGGGGATATCACAAGGGATTGGGGAAGCACTAAGTGAGAGTGCAAAGAGTGAAAGTGTGAGCTCTAGAAACAGAGCATCAACTTTGTACTGTGGCATTTGCAAGAAGCCCACTGAATTCTTATAGAATAGTGGAAAATCTCAAGTGGTGACTTGGAGACTGGACGTAGGTCAAGTTGAGAGACCAAACCAGGATAAATATCTGAGTCTTCTCTTCCCTACTGCTACTTTTACTGTTTATTCATTTATACTCTATTTTGCCATTACACCTTGCTTTCTTCACTTTCTTGATGTTTTACAAAAAATTTTTAATCTTCCCAATTCACCCCCCTTGGGAAGCCAACTTATCTAACACAAAAGAAAAATGTGTCAACAAAATTCAAGAAATAGCATCTCAAGCGGTCTCATTTGAAATCGCATCTTCCATACAAGAATTTGGAGAAGAAGATTTTTTTGGAGTAGATTATGATGAGTTCCAGCTGGTGACCTAACACTTTCACATGGGTGTCTCATTCAAAAGTTGGGGGGAGGGGAGGGAGAGAGAAATATGATAAAAAATATTATCAATAGTAAAAGAAATATGATAGTCAGAAACATCATCATTATTAGTAGTAGAGAAAGAAAAAAGGTGAAAAAACAAAAGAGAAAAAGAAATAAAGATAAAGGAGACAAAATGACAAAAGAAAAATTGTCTGAACAAAAAAGGAAAGTGAGATAATATAAAAAGAAAGAGAAAAAAGAAAATGACAAAAGAAAGAAAAGATAAAAGGTAAGAAAGAATAAAAGCTTTATTACAATAAAGAAAGGAATGAGACATGAGGAATTTGCTCTGGAAAGGAGGACATAATGGCTACGCCTGCGAAGAAATAATCATGCAAAGAATTTATGAACAGAAAATGAAATGAGAAATGAAATTGAAATGTAATGAGATGCATGAGATGAGTTCATTATAAAAGGCTCATTCCAGTATCAACAAACACACGATTCCATTACACCTCTTACTATATTCCACTCCATTTCCTCTATTATCCACTTCTTTGCATTTCTATAATTTGCTGTCACTTCAATCTTTTTAAGTTATATATTTGGAAATAAATAAAGAATGATAATTGGAAATTTGGTTTATATCACTTGGAAATTTAGTTTATTATACTTAGTAATTTTATTCATTATATTTGGAAAAATTATAAACGTAATTTTATTTGGTTATTGTTATTATTTCCTCCACTAAAGACCTAGGTTCTTGGGAATTAAAAAATTATTACAGTCCACTTGAAAAATTAGTTTAGTATACTTATAAAATTAGTTAATTTAATTTAAAGATTTAGTTTAATCCATTTGAAAATTTAGAATATTCCACTTGAAAATTTAGTTAAATTTATTTAAAAATTTAATTCATTTTATTTGAAAAAAATTATAAGAGTACTTTAATTTGGTCATTGTTATTTTTTTCTCTACTAAAGACCTAAGTTCTTGGAAATTAAAAAAATTGAGGATACTTTTAAGGAAATATTTTTTTTATGGATCATAATATATCTTTTTCCATCCTTATTTGTAACCAGTAAAGAGGGTATAAGCAGTATACCCTAATTGTTAGCCTCAATAGTGTAGCCTAAACTAGAGCAGCTGTTAAACTCAGATCAGAATCAACCACGGTCAATGTGCTGCTATTTATAATATCGTGCCTTTTCTATCCTCTTTTGCTTGTAATAACTATGTTCTGAATGAAAAATACTACATGTTCGAAGCCTAATTGTCATGCCTGGTGGAAAATTGATCATGTAGAAAAGAAAACCTTGTGCAGCCCTTCATAATTATATACATATGCATATAATATCTTATTAAATTTATATAAAATTTTAATTATTTTTCAAAATTACCCTATTCAATGAAATTCATTAATAGTACTCTTTATTCTCTTAAAGAGAATGACATTTAATATATTACCAATTATTGGTATAATTATCTATATTAATATCAATTGTTAACCTCAAATAAAGGGTATTTTAGGTAAAAAAATAAATAATGATCAAGACAATTCCAAAAGCATACAATATTAAGGATAAAAAAATTTGAAAAAGTTTCTTATAAAAATGATTGGAGGGAGTATAAGAAAAAAAATATAAATTTCTGCAGTAATAAATCGAGTATTCTAAAAATAGCTCTTAACTATTATAGTTTTTAATGAGTATTAATTAATTTAGTATAAAGAAAAATATTATTAATTGAAGACAATTTTAAAAATAAAATATATTGCATGACTACAAATTAACTAATTTCATTGTCTTATGTAAAATAATTTTTTTCTCTTGAGACCGGAGGAATACAACTTTTACCCATATTATCAAAACCGGACCAGATTGGGAACCAGTGCCTGGTCCGGTCTGGGCATACTACAGAATCGGTACTATTCAGAACAGGTGAGAACTGATCAAGAACCGGTGAAACTGGCCTTGAACTGGTAGAACCGGTTCTGTATTATTTTTTTTAAAATTTTTTTAAAATATTTTTTTTGTTTTTAAGATAAAATAACATCATTTTTAGTACAAAATATGTTTTTTTTTTATATTATAATATTATATAAGCATTATTATGATATATAACTATTAAAAATTATATATGTACTTAATAAATAATAAATTATTAATTTATTATTTTGAACTCAAATATGATTAGATGAATATTAACTTATTTAAATTAAAATATTGAGTTATGAAACTTATTAATAATTTATTTGTAGTGAATGATATATTGATAATTTAATATTATTTAGTTTAAGACTTTAATTAAGTTATAAAATTTATTTAAACTTATATTATTTGTTTTAAATATATTATTTTAATCACTATCGATCCGACCCCAGTTTAATCTTGGTTGAACCATTGAAGCTTGAACCAGTACCTTGTTCAATTCAATATCCAGTCCGATTCTGATAACATTAACTTTTAATTTGCGACCTATTCGAGTAGGTGGAAGAATACTTAATTATCCAAGTCATAATGCGACGGTAGATTCTGGAGTAGCATTAACAAAACTCTTTTGACCATGCATCAATCTCGATCATCCATGCTTGTTTATTCAAATTAAATTAAAAACTGATTTAATTTTATATTCTTTAGGCCTAAACAATCAGTCAACCTTAAATTAAACGACACAAGCATAGATCTAAAATATAGATAGCCAAAATAACAATCCTCATCATTTATATATTCCGAAATTTAACTTTAAGTTCGAAATATTACAGATACAAGCGAACTTTCTAGACCATTATCCTTATTGGTTTCACTTGCCTGTAGTAAAAAAAAAATTGCCAATTCATAATTCAATGTTAAAGTTTCAAAATTTATTGCGTAACTTTGGATTTCTGTTTATTTTCCATCGCATCACATAATTGCAGATGTCTATTCATCTATTCCATCATCCATTGCAATGAAATTTTCTGGACGAAGGAAAAAAAATTTTCAGGGGAAAATTGGCTGTGGTAGTATAAATTTGAGAAGTTTTTCTCAATATGCTACAAGTTTAATAAATTTTCTTGAAATAGTACAAATAATCTCGATTTAAGACAAGATGATTTGATCTTTTTTTTTTTTAACAAAGTCAATCTTGGTTTGAAAGAAGCCGAGATATGTATTATCTGAAAAAAAAAATAATAAAAGATTGTTACAATAATTATGTAATGATAAATAATAATTGAGTAATAAATATAATAATTAGTAATGATTGATAATATATAATTGTGTGATGATTAATCAAATTTCATAATCATTGTATTGTAATAAAAAGAAATGATTAAGTAATGATTAAAAAGTAATGTATATTTAAAAAATAACAAATATTATTGAAATTAATATTTTTAATTAAATACTAAAAATAAGTTGAGGAACATTTTTTTTATTAATTAATAATTAACTATATTAATTGGTAATAAATTAACAAAAAATAATCAATACAAGCAATTAAGATTAGAATTTGATACAATAATTAAAAATAAAATTTTTCTTTGGGAAGAAAAAATTATGGAGATACTATACATAATGACTTTCTATGCCACATCTTGGTCTCCTTCTAGCACGTTGTGATCGTTCTTGTCTTCTTGGCTCCTCATATTGAGATTCAAGTGACTCTGTGGTATAAGGAGCTGGTGGAGTATTCAAGTCAAATATAGGAGACTCAACAGGAGGAATTGGCTGTTATGGAGTCATGAATGCCTCATTTGATGGTCTGCCAACATCAAATGTATAGTTATTATACTCTGTTGTAAAAATTGCCAGATTCTCAAATTAAGACATAAATGATGATTTGAAATTGGAGGAGTTGAATTGAGGCAGAGTTGAGGATGACATATAATAGTATTCACTAAAAATGTTTGAAGAAGAAGCAACGCCTTGATCTTGTTCATCTTCATTTTCTGCTGCAACTCCTTGATCATGTTCTTCTTCTTCTTTAGCCACAACTGGTGGTTGAGTTGATAAATAACCACTACGTCGCTTACTTGGTCTCCCCTGGGGAATTAGTAGACGTGGTAGCTCAATTGCAAGTGGGGCAGGTTGAGGGACCATATTATAATGTTGATCTTTTAATGCCACTTTGATGTTACGTTGGTCTTATATAACTCTTTCTTGATATTCCCTGATTGATATTAGCATAGGGTCATTCATACTTAGTTTAATCAATTCATCTGCTATGTCGACTTGAAATTGATAATAACTCATTAGGTAATAACACTACCCATATAAACAAAACAAAGACAACGATGTCAGATACTTACCGCATAACCAGTTGTAACACTAGCTTGGTGAATCCACCATCGAGTGAGTCTCCAATACCATCGCATATACTCAAATGTGCGATCTAATGTTTCATGTTCCATAGGTGACTCAGTTATAGCATCATGCCATCTATTCCAAGCCTCAATAAATTCGATGTGATTCTCAAACCAATTGATATCTGTTCTTCCTCTTAGCTGTATCGTGTGGCAATTCCCCAAATAAACAGGGGCTTTAGGAATTGGTTGTTGTCATCCAAATTGCCTAAGCACATGATTAGGATGATGCCATTCAATTATATGGAAGCATATAAGGGGCACCGAAGCTCGCTAAATCAGTGGTATCTCTAAGCAATATGCCGAAATAAATTGCTGCACTAGTAAAGATTCATATGGCTACCAAACTATATCATCTTCCCCCATTTCATCAAGCAACTTCCTATATTGTCACAACATTGGCTCAGTCGGACGGGGTGATTTACCTACATTTTTCCACCTATGAAAACATAGAAGAACTTGTTAAACTTTGTATGGTTAAAATAATAAGCTAAAATCTAATTGTTTGAGTGCAAATTAAGCATACCTGAATCCCAATGGTGGTGATAGAGGATAGATATTTGTATGTAGATTTGCTAGTGGAGGTCGGTGTGGCGCTAGCATAGGAAAGCGGTCCCATGCCCAGAGGTGAAGTAACGTCATGCATCCGCCAATCCCTTGCTCTGTATTTTTTGTAGCATTACATAATTCTCTGTATAAATGGGCTAACACTGCAGATCCCTAAGAATATAGACCTGCTCTACCCAAATCCATGAGTAGTGGGAGATACATCAAATAAACCCTCTGACTAGACCTATCTGGCATTAGATATCCGCCAATCAATCTGAGTATATATGCACGAGTGAATAGCTCTATTTGTTGTTCATTTGCATCATCTTCAAAGTCATGAAAGTGTTCATCCAACCAACTTAGGACTAGCGCCTGTCCAGTTATTTTTTCTGGAGGTGGTGATTCTCCAAGAAGCAATTGACACATTTGTGGCCAATTGAAATTTGTCATACCAATCACAGGGTTTCCGGTGCAGGGAAGGCCCAATTGAATTGCCACATCTTGTAAAGTTATTGTACATTCCCCATAAGTAGTATGAAAAGTATGCGTCTCAGGATGCCACCTCTCAACAAGTGCTGAGACCAATGTCGGATCATACTCAAATTGACTTATTCTAGCAGCGCCATAGAAGCTAGCTTGTATAAGATATGGTACAATTTGCACTGATGGTTCAATTAGTCTGTTTTTATGTATGACTCATTGAGTTCAAAGAATCTGAATGACCTACAGAAAAAACATATATGGTAGAGTAATATATGATGAAACATATTAATGAATGTTTATATGTGCAACAATTTACTTACATCCCAAGTCCACACAGCCTCTGGAATATGTCGTGGTTGTAAATACAATAATGAATCATCCTCAGGACCTGAGTTGATGATTTGATGTTGTTGCACCATTTAAGAAATATCCCTATAATATTTGGAGAACAAATATCAAACATTACTATTGACATAAAACTCATGCAATCAATTACAATTTTGACACATTTTGATATATTTAAAAAATGTCAAATACATGTGGTTGAAAATGTCAACTACAAATTATTGTCTAACGGCATGACTCTATGGACAAGTAGAGCAATTGTGTCCTATCTGCCTACATAACCCACATTTGGATTGTTGACCGGGCACGGTCTAATCCATCTCATTACGTATACAAGTCGATCGAGGATGACCTTTGTCTTGAATCATTTATGGGTCAGGTACCAACGTTGGAATATCAGTTTCTGACCAATGAATCTCATCTCCTATAAGGTGAAACTCATTATTGTAAACATGGCACATGGTTTCTAACTTAAATACAGGATCCACAAATTGCGAGTGGTCTAATCCAGCATTGGCACAAATGGCAATGACATGCATGCATGGATAATGCTGTGTTTGAAATTCTTCACAATCACATTTTCTTTCATTGAAGTAAACCTTGCAACAACGGCCAAATTGACGCCACTGAACATTGTGTGGTTCAACAACCTCAAAAGATGTCTCTCTTCTGTCATTAATGCTAACATGGCACGCGAATGCAGCATGTGTTGCTATTTCTAACTTTTTGCTAAGTCTCTCAGAGAAAACTTGCCCAGTTGCTATTTGTGCGTAAACTTGTTTTGCACGTTTGACAAAATAGGTGTTCACCCTATACATTGTAGCCTTAACAAGACCTGTAATCGACTAACTTCGGACACCTTTAAAGACACCATTCATAGAGATTTGTTGTCATATGACCGTAACGTTGGCCTTCAGAGTCATATACGTGAGACCATTTTTCTTTTGGGATGTCATTGATCCAATTAGTTGCCTGCGCGTGAGTCAATGCTATCTTTGACAATTGTTGGTCAACAACATGTTTCTCATATGCATAGCCTGCAAATAATTAAGAATTTATTATTAATAATTTTGTCTTCAACATTTAAAATATGAAAACAAAGCAAATGAATCTCATCAATATTTATAAATTTATCCTTTAACCAATTTGTTCCGTGTGCTTTATGCAAATTTGCAGCCACATGCCTCAAACAAAAAACATGATATGTATGCCATCAAACACATCAATTCTGAACCGCAGACAAAATTGATGGATATCTGTTTGAAATTAAACAAATTCCTTTCCTCTCCTTTACGACGGATATGAGAACATTATATAAGAACCATATCCAGGCAGCTTTTGTCTCCCCTTCAATCACAACAAATGCAAGTGGTATAATATTGCAATCATCATCTTGTGATGTAGCCATAAGCAATGTGCCTTTATATTTCCCATAAAGAAAAGTTCTATCAACCTGAATAATCGGTTTTAAGTGACCAAATGCGTTGATACATGGTTTAAATACTCAAAAAGCACACTTAAACATTTCAATATTTTGCCCTTCAAAATTGGTCTCTGAACACAGCTTGGTTGAGAATTTTACACACGATCCAAGTATGAAATGTTGAATCGCAGCTAGCCATTTAGGTAATAGTGAGTATGAGCTCTCCCGGTTACCAAAAGCAGTAGTTAGTGCTAATTATTTTGCCTTCCATACTTTTTTGTATGACACAATGTACCCAAACATGGAATGCATATGCTCAATAATTTGAGAAACTTTCACATCTGGCTGATCAGTTACCATCCCTACTATACATGATGAGATGACATCAGCATCTAACTTGGGATGATCTTGAGTTAATGATGTGGCTAAACACGTATGGGAACATGCATATTTCGTGATTAACCAGAAGGTTCTATTGACTTTTTTGTTAGCCCTTAGTCTCCAATTGCAACCACTCCCATAATTTACACATCGATATTCTTCATACTTCTTACTAGAATGATATACTTTAAATGTGTGATGAACTTGAATTGAGTTAAGTTTGACTGCATGTCTTAGAGCATGGATGTCTATAAAACTTTGCCTTATGAAAAAGTCATGATTATCACTAAGAGGATGAATATCTCCCACTCCATAAACTTAGGAGCCATAGCCAATTCAACATTAACACAGGAGAAGAAATTGGATGTAGGCTCTTCATATTCATTGATACGTAATGTTTGGCTAGGGACATCATTGCCACCCCATAATTCTCCTCATGGGCCTCATCATTATTATCACCATCATTATTCCCACTAGTAGAATTTATTAAGAAATCATACTCATCCTCATCCTCAAAGTCATCCATAATATCTTCAGTTGGGGGAAGTGAAGAAGATGGTTCAATATTGCCAACATCTGAGCAAGGATTAAATGGGTTGAAATTTTCTAAGTGCATGCTCAGCCTTGATCCATGTTCTATTGGATCTACTTGATTACTATTTGATGGGATCGTATATCTAACATAGTCCTCCCGTGGTTGTGATTCAATATAATCATCAACTTCCACATTGTAAATATGTGCATACAACTTTGCCCCTGTCAATTGATCCGAATATCGAGAATTCATTTGCCACATGTTGCCCATGTTAGAATCAACCTCCAGAATACATGACTGGTAATGGTGGATTTTTGGAAATGGGGCATCTATATACCAGGCTTGATACAATTTGATTGGAAGGAAGTCCAAGCTTTTGTCCAACAACTTGCTTTAGTTGAATTAAGGTAATGTTTGAATCAACACTTATCATTTTTATACTATTGGATTCAAATATCACATCATTTGTACCAGTCAAAATTCATCTATTTGCAAATACGTAGACCCACTCTCTTCTATTATCCATTTCTCTTCCTATAATATAAAATTGTCTATTATCCACTCATAAACATGAAATCCATATTAATAGACAAAAAATTCTAATATACCAAATACATTATTACATGAAAAATAATATATGTAAATTACCTTCCAATATACGAAAAATAATTTATACGTACATAAATCTAATATTACAAAAATTCCCTAAATGTTATTTATTTACTAAATTAAAAAACATGATTAACTATAAATATGCTATATTTATGAACTTTTTAATACATCATACAATTTTTCTTTAGTTTTCTACTATTATCAATATTATAAACAAATAAAGAAAAATTTAACTACATAAATATATCATGTTATATATTTTCTTAAATTATCAATATTTTTTTTACATTAATAAACTATAGTTATTAACATTACTGTACAGCTTATACCAAGAAATCAAATTTATTTTTTAAAGAAATGAGCCATAAATTTTACCATTTGTAAAAGTATATGACTCAATGTTAATTTTATATTTTACACTAATTTTTTTTACAATTAATATACTTTGATTCTCGTATATCCAATAGTAAGTGCAAAAAAGAAAAGATTTATTTCATCAAAGAAAAAGAAAAGAAAAGATTTACCATCACGATCATGAATGAAAATTCAAAAGGACATGGACCAAATTAATAAACTTGGGGAAATAAGTTGCAACATTATCAAGAATACTCCTATACCCATAAGTATTGGATTCAAAACCGATAAAATAATATTTATTAATTACTAAAAACTAAGGCACTGAGAAAATTATGATGGGTGAATTAGTGAATAATGAACTGTAAAAAAAAAATTAATAAAAAGAAAATGGTTTCAACCTGGCCCTTAATTTCAATAACCTATAAAATAGTGAATTAGTAGGTAATAAACTATTAAATGTCTAATATAATAAGGGACGAAAAATTTTGTTAAAAATTTTATTGCATGAGACCGGGGAAGTAATAGTAACACCTTATGTTTTTTTTTCCATTCTTTTTTTTTTAAGATTTTTGCTAGAAGCTTTTTATTTTCTTTAATATAATATTTCTTATAAAAGATAATAAAGCATTATGAGACTTTTTTAAAAAAAACACTCTTAACTAATTTTATCACTTTTTTTAATATGAATAATTTTGTACTCCTTTTTTTTCTATTTATAAGTTTTTAACAATTTTATAAAAACAAAAAAATTAGTTAAAATTAGTTGGGGCTTTTGAAATTTGCAGAAATTACCAAAACTTTGTAATATTATTTTTATTAAATATATCTCATCATAATTATATCTCTTTTAAACAATTTCTCAGTAGTCTGCACTATAAATTTTTTGGCAAAATTGAAAAATAAAATTAGATGCTTTTTAAAAATTATAAAACAACTTAAATTTTAAATAAATAAAATATTTTTAGAAAGTACCTAATAAAGATAAACTGTGGAGTAAGTTTCTTTAAAAATAAAACCAAGGGAATACTTTTCTATCAATATCTAGTTACTAAGATGAATGGTAGGTACCAGCTTAAAAGTTACTCATCCTCTAAAAACGACACTTCCGCTCCCCACCTCCATTATTTCTTTTTGTCTCTCTCCACCATGTTCCCTTTTCTTTTCCTCTTTTCAACTTCCTCCAAATAAATCATAAATATATATATATATATATATAAGACGACAATACATGTGAGAGTTTAATTGAGGATATACTATTTATTCAAAACAAAAAGTGATGAAAGTTAGCTAAATTACTTCACACACCTAAACTCAACAAATCTAAAAAGTAGAATTTGTACCCAAAAAAAAGTAAAATCAAGTGTTATCTACAATAGTCAATTCATTTTATATTTTATTATAATATACTAATTATATTCGTATGAGGTGTATCTATCAGACAAAGTTATTCTTTTTTCTTTTATCTTTCATAATCACATTAAATGTGGCTTTAAACAGTAATGTAAAAATAAAAAGTTATGTTCAATTCAATACAGTCAAAAGATTATATGTGAAAGATTTATATATATATATATATATGAAATTAAATAAAATTATATGTGAAAACGTACCAAAACTGTTACACTCCCAAAATCACGAAGCTGATCTTGGTGTGTGAAAGGATCAACCTACAATGAAATGTATGTCATGAATTAAAAATAAATAATTATTTATTTTAGGAAAGATTGATAAAAAATAAGTGAATATAAAAATGAAAACTGAATATAAAAAAGAACAGTAAAGTTTCAAGAAAAATGTATTAAAAACTACCTATACAGATTTGAGATGGAGATAAAGAATGTAGGAAGAAGATTTGAAGAGCTCCGCTAATTCCTTAAAATCGAAAATGAAGAGAATAAGGCAGCTACATTGCTTATACTTACACAAAAATATGAAACAAATTAAGAACATGAAAAAAAAATTTAGTAAAATTTTAAACTAAATGCACCAAAAATTATAAAATAGATCCGAGATGAAGATGGATGAGGGATAAAAAATATGTGAAGAACTCCGCTAACTCTTTTGGAATCTGAAGTGGAGTTGAAATCTGAAGTGGAGAGCACAAGTAAAATATGAATCGTGATATCTTTACGCAGAAATATGAAATGGACCTTGTGCTTTTAAGCAATTTTTCGCTCCATGTTCCCCTTTTACGCATGTTCCCACATTCCCCCTACTCAATCAAACTGACTGGACAAGACTAGACAAGACACAACACGCATGTTACATAAATCTTGGTTTCTCCATTGCATCTTGTCTCTTTTAAAAAAAAATTATAACATAAATCTTGGTTTCTAAGAAATCGAAATTATTTTTTTAACAAAAAAAATGATTGATCTTGTCATGTCTTATCATTTACCAATAATTTTTTAAAAACTGAAATCATTTTAATGCCTACCTTCCAGCGTCTCAAAAAAATGCATCATGTCTTGTCATTTACAAATAATTTTTTTAATATAATCTTGTCAAAGCAAAGCATGCTCCTGTCTAGTCATTTCATGCCTTTTGCTTTTCTCATTTCGAAGTAAAAAATTGATTAAATAACTTTGTACTACTTTCTCAGTTATTTTATAATAGCATGTCTTATCATTTACAAAGAAAAGTTAAACGCAAGCTACCTTCCTCAATTATTTTATGGTGGCATGTCTTATCATTTACAAAGAAAAATTTAAACGCATGTTAACTATTCCATCAACTGGGGTGCGTCAGACCTAGGCTTATATAATAGTGTAAGGTATTGTACATCCTTCCTTTATTCTTTTTTTAATGTGTATGTTGGGATTTCATCTCTTTTCTTTTAACTTATATTGTCGTATTGCATCTTATTTATTTCTTTAAAATATAAAATTTTAAGTTATTATTTTTTATATCTCTAGTTTATATTCTCTCCAGTTCTTTTTATAATGGGACCTTCTAAATTTTTTTTCTGATTCTTTTATAAGGGATCTTGTTATTAGACTTTTTTTATATCAAAAAAGCACTTTCAATTGTTCAATTAGTAATATTTTTAGTTTTCATTCAATTAGTCTCATTCTTTCTAACTTAATAATAATAGAAAGTTTTTATTTAATGAGGATTGTATTGTTATAATAAATAAAGGTAGAAGAGGAATGTTTTGTTCTTTTTAAAAAAAAAATTAAGCAAATAACTAATTTTCTAATTCTACGTGAAGTTATTCAAAATCGCTTATTAAAATGATCGGAGGAAGTAATGTATAGTATTAATAAATAAGAGATAATTCATAAGAGCAAAATATTGAAATTTTATAACAAATTTAATTAGTTAACTATTTTTTTATATATGTAAAATAATAATTAAAAATTTTTTATATGAAGTATAAAATATTTTAAAAAACCTATCTTCAACAAATCAGAAAAATCTAGCTTCCTGAACCTCGCATTACCCTTCAAACAAAAAGAAAGAAACATCGTATTATCCCCCTTGTCCTTTTTTTTTTTTGGGAAAATGATAGTTGGGGACCAAAACTTTGAATAAAATACAGTAAAGGATCTTGCAGGTTTTCCAGTAGTAAATACAGAACAAGGTAGTAGTAAATTTGCGATGTTCAGTAGTAAAAAAAACTGCAAGGTCCTTTACTATATCTAATTCAAAGTTTTGGTCCCCAACTGTCATTCCCCCCCTTTTTTTGTCTTGTTTCGAGATCTATAGATTTTGGAAAAATTGGATCTTGGTTTTAACCAAATCGAGATATTAATTTGGTATTATTATATCTCGGTTTACAGGAAACTGAGATATCTCTTCGTACGGACTCTCCGAAGTGTCAGAACAGTATACAATTTCTCGGGCTCAGACAAACCGAGATCTTATAATTTGTAGCATTTAAATAAATAATTTACATCTTATAGCATATTGGGAAATATTTTCTTTGCTTAATGTATATCGGTAAAAAAGCCAATTTCAGACCTCAGAACTGCAGATGACATGATGGAAAAACAAATTTTCAAATTTGTGAACATTATTTTCAAAAATATTTTTACATGACATAGTATTAAAATCATAGATATCATATATATATACATATATCAGAATAAAGGAGGATATTTTCTACTGTGTATTAACTACATGGCTTGAGCTTGCTTTGAGCTGCATGCAGACCAATTGTCTTGCTGCTGCATGTCCATTCTTTTCTTTTATTTTTTCTCATTTAATCCATTTTTCCATTCTTTTTTGTGGGCTCACCTTCACATCCATTACATCACTTGTAGCCCATTTGGTTCAAATACATGGAAGGTAATATAATGTAAATATGATTATATTACATGGGTGACCATGTTTGGTTCTCAAAAAGTCAATTACTTCTTTGAATGTAAATTACAAATTTCTCTAGAAGCTATGTATTGGTCATTACATGAATGTAAATGGAGTAAAAAGATAATACTGCCCTTATTCAACAACAAAATGACACCCATATATTCATCTCCCTGATCATATTCCCTCACTGGTGACCTTCTCCTACAACCTTCTCTAGCAACCCTTGACCCCCTCTCTCTGGCAAACATCATCGTCACCTCTAGTGACCTTCTCCTTTGCTGATCTCACCTTTGCAAGGGTACTCCTCGTTCCCTTCCACCTTCTTCCTCCGCCGCCACCATGGATTTGGACCTTCTTCACCATCGAAGTGATTTCATTCGAACTTCGCAAATCTATTCTCTTTCTTCACTCCTCCTTCTTTGTTTGATGACTTCGTTCGTCCTCTTGTGCTCCTTCTCCATCAGCTTTCATTCAAACTCATTCCTTTCCTCAGATCTGGAATTCCTTCACCGTGAGAGGAGCACGATGATGGCTAATCTGATGTTCGAACTCCTTCCTTTTGTTTGCAAGGTATGATGTTTGAATTTCTCCTTCACTTTACTGGCTTGCTTGCTACTGAGGGGAGCACAATGGTAGTTGGTGAGCAAGAAGATGGTGGTGGTAACAACGAGTAAGGAAGAATACAGAGGCAAGGAGTTTTTTTTTTGTACAAGGGCATTTTAGTATTTTCTTATTTACTTATATTTAATTAAATATCAAAAGTAAATTCATTTCCCTCATGCTTAATATCATACCAAACAAACTCACATGTATTTTATTTACATCTCATTTCTTTACATCCCCTAATCCGCCTTAACGAACCAAATGGATTGTTAATCTTGTTTTCCCTCTTTTAGGTGTAGCCCGTACCCACTAGCTCATCTGACTTAATTTTTTTTCCCTTCAATCTATCTTCTGGGATCAATTTATTCAATAGTAATTATTTATTTATTAATCATTATTTTAACTTATTAATTATTAATAGCCCATACAGAAATATTAATACATCTTAATTAAAATTTATTTATTAATCAAATTATGGAGGCTTTCTAAATTTCTGGTAGGAATATTTGTTGGTTCATTTGGGAATATTCCCTCCAAAATATAAACTTATTTTAATAATGTTGATATAAAAAAGTAAAAAAGTGTTATTAATGAAAAATAGATAAATAAAAAATACAATTTAAAAATAAATAGATAAATACAATGGACCTAAAGAAATTGAGTTAGTACTTAAAAAATGGTTGTATAAAAAATTACCACGAATAAAGTATAATTTATAATTTTTTTTAAATAGATAAACCAATATCCAGAATTCTCCTCTGCCTTTACTCATTCCCGCCCTACGATCGTACCGACCTATCTTTGTCTCTCAGTCACCTTCTTTCTCTCAAATCAGCAGTGAGCTCATCGGGGAAAAAAAAAAGAAAAATTTCAGCGAGCAGCATCTTCACTCACTCAGCTTCAGCTTTGTCTTTCTCTCAAATCAGTGACCAATTTATTGGGAAAAAAAAAATCAGCGAGTAGCACCTCCATGACAATAATCGGCGATGGTGATAAAAGGATAACAATAATCAGCGAGCAGCACCTTTAAATTTTAAATTTCCTCATTTTCGTTTTTGTCCTCTAATAGTTATGTTGGATAAAAATTGGAATTAAATTTATGGAGGGTTTGTAGTTATGCTTTCATCATATGTGTCATATCAACTATTTTCAAAATTGAGATTCTCTATCTTCTTAAAAAAAAAAGAAACCCTCTATATTTAGTTATTTACAATCAGTGAAATGGGTGATTCCCTCGCAATTTAGATATTTTTAAAATTTATTCTATCATCTCTGATTTTTTGCCCGTTTAAATTATTCTTTTGTAAAAATTTTTTTTAAAATAATCATAATTTACATAAATAAAGTTTAGATAAAAATAAAAAAATTTATTATAAATCTGATTAAATAAAAAAAATAATTATTAGAAACTTGGTTGGTTTGCAAATAGGCTATCCCTCCACAATTCAAATTGGTGTATTCAGGCCAAAAAAATTGGTGTATGGTTTGTACTTCCCTCCACAAATTCCTGATTGTATGTTCGGAAATTCAAATTTAAATTTAAACCTCCTCATCTATTCATATCCACACCTCAACAGCACAAAGTTTGGGAAAAATGAGTAAAATACTACACTTGTTAAAAAATTTTACTGATATACAACAACTTTCATAAAATTTACCAAAATACTATACTCAATCGTAATATGAATTTATGTTTTTACATGTTTATTTTTTTTAATTAATAACATAAATCGTGATTTTGTTTACACAAATTTGCAAGTCAGCATAATAAATTATTTTTTAAAAACATGATGTAAATCGTGAAGTTGCCTCACGATTTGCATCATGTGTAACAAATGACAATAATTATTAAGTAATAATAATATATGTCAGAATTTTGCCACACCACGATTATAGTTTTGACAATAAAAATAATTTTGGTTTTAAGGTTAATTATTATAATAGTTTATTACACAATAATTAATATAAGGAAATGATTAATAATTATTAGGTAATAATTATAATAATTGTTAAAATAATAATAATAATAATTGTTAGGTAATGATTAATAATTGGGTATAATAGATGCTCCTTTAGTTTATATTATAAAACATTTTGTATGAGAAATTATTTGTCCAAAATATAGGATATTGAATATTTTTTTTCTTATATTACCTATATTTTTAATACGTCCATACTCATAATTTATAACCATACAATAATAAGAGAATTGGGTATATAGTAAAGGTAAAATAGGAAATATATGTACTTTTTACATTGATTTCAAGTAAAGAAATGATTTTCTTAATATGTGTATAATTGATACAAAATGTCTTATAATATGAATCGGAGGGAGTATACCCTATTTGTTCCAATTTATAGTATATTTTTTACTACCGCACATGGATGAAAACAATAATTAATAACTAAAAAATTTTCCCACATTTTCCTAAATTACCCTCATTAAAGACCTTTGGAAATATTTTAGTAATAGAGGATATTTAAGCCAACTAGTTAAGGGCAATGTTGGACAGAAAAGAAAAATACCCGATATAATCAGTAAAGTGCACTATATTATGAAATAAATATTTCTAAAAAAAGTGCAATATATAGCGAAATGGAGGAAGTATTAATTAAAAACTTGTAAATAATAAAAAATTAATTTTTAAATATAAACTTTTTTAACAAATTAATTAGTAATTATTAAATTTTAATTAATAAAGCCAAATTTTCACAACAATTAAAGGTAAAATTTTTTTGTTTCACAAAAAAAAAAAGAAATTGTTAACCTTATTCGTAATGATTTCTTGTGTCACATCTTGGCCTCCTTCGAACACGTTGTGGTCGACCCTGTCTTATGGGTTCTTCTTCATGTTGAAATTCAGATGACTCGATGGCAGCTGCAGTCGGTGGGGTATTCATTTCAAATACAGGAGACTCAATTAGAAGAATTGACTGTCGAGGGGTCATAAACACTTCATTTGATGGCCTGCCAACTTCAAATGAATAATTGTTATAATCGGGCTCAAAAAGTGTTGAATTCTCCAATAAAGACATAAAATACCCAAATTGATGTAAATTGGGCGATCTTAATTGGGATGCTGATGATAGTGGCATATAATGGTATTGAGTATAAATATCTGAAGAAGAAGCGGCTCCAAGATTTGGTTCCTCTACATCTCCCACCACATGTTGATTTTGTTCCTCTTCTTCTTTAGCCACAACCGGTGGTTGAGTTGACAAATAACCACCACATCATTTACTTGGTCTACCTTGAGCAATCACTAGACGTGGTAGCTCAATTGCAAGTGCAGCAGGCTGAGGGAACATATTGTAGTGTTGTTCTCTTAATGCCATTATAATATTTTGTTGGTCCCGTATAACCCTTTGTTGATATTCCCCGGTTGGCATCGGTAAAGGATCTTGAATACTTAGCTGAATTAATTCATCAGCTATATCAACCTGAAATCAACAATAAGACATTATTAGTTAATGACATTATCCATATAAAATAAGATAAGAAGACAATGATTTTAGATCCTGACCGCAAAACCGGTTGCTGCACTAAAAGGGTGGATCCACCGTCGAGTGTGTCTCCAATACCATCGCATGTACTCAGATATGTGATCTAACACTTCATGTACCACAGGTGATTCAACAATAGCATTATGCCACCCAAACCATAATGTAATATACTCTATGTGCTTTTAAATCCAATTTTCTGTTGTTCTTCCTCGTAGTTGGATTGTGTGGCAATTTCCTAAACAAACTGGAGTGATAGTATTGATTGTTGAAGACCAAATTGCCTAAGCACACGATTAGGATGATGCCATTCAATTATATGAAAACATATCAATGGGATTGAAGCTCGGCAAATTTATGGTGACTCTAAGCAATATCCTAGAATTAATTGCTACACTGTTGGAGATTCATAAGGCTGCCAGATTATGTCTTCCTCCCCCATTGCATCAAGCAACTTCCTATAAGTATGCAACACCTCATTAATCGGACGAGGTTGTCCTCCAACCTTCATCCATCTATAATGACATGAAAGAACTTGTTAAAATTTGTATGGTTAAAATAATAAGTCAAAATCAAATAGTTGAAGTGTAAATTAAGCATACCTAAACCCTAAGGGTGGTAATAGAGGATAAATATTTGTACGTGAATTTGCTAGTGGAAGTCGTTCTGGTGCTAACATTGGGAAACGATCCCATGCTCAGAGATGGAGTAATGTCATACATCTACCTATCCCTTTCTCTGTTTGGTTTGTAGCATTGCATAATTCTCTAAATAAGTGTGCTAATACTGCAGAACCCCAAGAATATTAGCCAGCACTTGAGAGATCCCAAAGCAATGGAAGGTATATTAAATAAACCTTATGGCTTGACCTGTCTGGCATTAAAAGGCCACCAATCAACCAGAGTATGTATGCACGAGTGAATCTTTGTACTTGTAATTCATCTGCATCATCATCAAGGTTAGGAAAGTGTTCTGCTAGCCAAGTAACTGATATCCTTTGTCCATACATATACTCTGTAGGTGGTATAATGCCAAGTCCTATATAACAAACATCAGCCCAATCTAAGTCTGTATTACCACTCACAGGTAGTCCTGCACAAGGAAGGCCCAATTCAGTTGCCACATCCTGTAAAGTAATTGTGCATTCTCCATGAGGCATATGAAAAGTATGGGTCTCCGGATGCCACCTCTCAACAAGTACTGAAATTAAAGCTAAATTATACTCAAAGTGGCTTATTCTAGCAACTCCATAGAATCCATTTTGCATAAGGTAAGGCACAATTTGGATTGGTGGCTCAATTAGTCGATCTTTATGCATGACTCTTCGAGTTTGAAGAATCCGATTGACCTAAAAAAGTCAAAATAAAATATCTAATGATTATGAACAATTGATAATTAGATGTGAAAAAAAGTTACTTACATTTTGAGTCCACACAGCCTCGGAAATATGTTGTGGTTGTAAATATAATAGTGAATTGTCCTCTGAATCTGGATTAATGATGTGGTGTGGTTGTGCCATTTGAGAATTGTCTCTGCAATGTTTTTAGTTAATTAAAAATAAAGTATAATCTAATATAGTCACTATAATAAAATCATACAAGCAATTACAATTAACAATTTCCATGCCTTTTGCAATATTTAAAATATGTCATATCCATATATTTGAAAAAATCTTAAATACATGGGGAAGTATAAAAATTAATGTCTAGAGGCTTGACGCTGTGGACAGGTGGAATGATTATGACCTATTTGCATACATAGCTCACACTTATTAGGTTGTCCGGCCATAGTCCAATCCATTTTGTTATGTATTCGAGTTGAACGAGGATGACCTTTTTCTCTAATCATTGCAAGGTCTGGGATCAAACTTGAAATATCAGTTTCTGGCCAATGAACCTCATCACCTATCGGATGGAACTCGTTACTATAAGCAAGGCTCATGGTTTCTAATATGAAAACTGGATCCACAAATTGCAAATGGTTTACTTGTACAAAGGCACATGCTGCAATGACATGCATACATAGATACTTCTGCACCTGAAATTCTCCATAGTCACATGTTCTTTCATTCAAGTTTACCTTGCAACAACGACTAAATTGACGGAGTTGAATATTGTATGGCTCAACAACCTCAATTGATGTTTCTCTTCTATCATATATGCGAACAATGCATGCAGATGCACCATATGTTATCATTTCTAACTTTCTATTCAATGTCTCAAAATATACTTGTCCAGCAGCTATTTGTGCATGGACTTGTTGGGCATGTTTGACAAAATAGTTGTTGACCCTATACATGGTAACCTTCACAATACCAGTAATTGGCAAACTCCGAGCACCTTTAAAGACACCATTCATGCATTCAGCAAGGTTTGTCATGTGACCGTAATGCCAGTACCCATTGACATATGCTCGAGACCATGTTTCTATTGGGATGTTGGCAATCCAAGCAGCTGCAGGTGGATGAGTCAATGCAATCTCTTCCAATTGTTGGTTAACATAATGGCGCAGATATGCATAGCCTGCAAATAATTAAAAATTTATAGTTACCAATTTCATTATCACATGTTAATTCATGTGAACAAAGCGATCAACACTTACTGATATTTATAAACTTTTCCTTCAACCAATTTGTTCCATGTGCTTTATAGAGGTTAACGGCCACATGCCGTAGGCAAAAAACATGATATCCTTGTGCTCCTTGCCATCCAACACGTTCACTTGCAACTGCAGATATGATTGAAGGATGTCTATCAGAAATTAAACATATCCCGGTTCTACTCTTAACGATACATTGACGCACGTGATATAAGAACCACGTCCAAGCAGCTTTTGTCTCCCCTTCAACAACAGCGAATGCAAGTGGTACAACATTAAGGTCACCATCCTGTGTTACGACCATAAGAAGTGTGCCTTTATATTTTCCATACAGGAAAGTGCCACCAACTTAGATGATAGGCTTTACATGACCAAATGCATCGATACATGGTTTGAATGCCCAAAAAACACGCTTAAACATGTCAATTGACTGCCTTTCAGAATTAGTTTGTGAACATGGCTTGCTTGAAATTTTAATATATGACCCAGGCATAAAATGTTGGACAGCAACTAACCACTTAGGTAGTAATGAGTATGAGCTCTCCCAATTACCAAAAGTAATAGCAAGTGCTAATTACTTTGCTTTCCATGCTTTCCTATATGACACGGTGTACCCGAATATTGAATGCATTCGCTCAATTATTTGAGAAACTTTAACATCCGGTTGATCAGTCACCATTGCTACTATAGAAAATGAGATGACATCAGCATCCAACTTAGGGTGATCTTGAGTTAATGATATGACTAAACATGTATGGGACCCTATATATTTGGCGACTTTCCAAACTGTTCCATTTTAGTTTTTGTAAGCCTGTAGCCTCCAATTGCAACTAGATCCATAGTTTATACATCAATATTCTTCATATTTATTACTTGACAAATACACCTTGAACGTATGATGAACTCGAACAAAGTACAGTTTTGCTGCAAGTCTTAACGCATGGACATTATTAAAAGTCTGGCCAATTTCAAACTCCTGACTATTATTAACAGATAGAATATCTCCCATTCCACTAAACTCAGGAGCTACAACTAACTCTACATTAACACGTGAAAAGAAATTAGCTACAGGCTCTTCATGTTCATTTATACACAGTGTTGGGTCTGGGACATTATCACGACCTTCACAATTCTCCTCATGGGCCTCATGTTCATTCTCATCGTCATTATTCTGACCACTGGCATTTATTAAAAAATTATACTCATCCTCATTCTTGAAGTCATCCATAATATCCTCAGTTGGATGAAGTGAAGATGATGGTATAGTATTGCCAACATTGGACATGGATCAAATGGATGAAAATTTCCCAAGTGCATACTAAGCCTTGATCCTTGTTCTTCTGCATCCACTTGATTGCTATTTGATGGGATTGTATATGGCACATGGACCTATAGTAGTTGTGATTCGAAATGGCTGTCAATCTCTACATTCAAAATGTGTGCATACAACTCTGCTCCCGTCAATTGATTTGAATATTGTGAATTCATTTGCCACATCCTTTATATACCATGATCATCTACGAGAATAGATGACTGGTGCCATGGTGGATTTATGTATACTGAACATCTATATACTAACTCTGACACAATTTGATTGGGAGGAAGTTGAAGGTTTTGCTCAATAACTTGCTTCAATTGAACCAAACTAATATTTGAATCAACACATATCATTCTCATATTGTCTGATTCAAATGTTACACCATGTGGACCAATACATATTTGTCCATTTGTATATACGTACACCCACTCTCTTCTACTATTCATTCTTGTTCCTATTTATAGAATCATTTATTATCTATTTATAAACAAGAAATAAATATGAATGCATAAAAAAATTAATAACTACACAATAAAAATTTATAGGCTAATAATCTGTGAAGATATCGAACATAAAATTCTTTGTTAACAAAATTATACTTCATATAACATGTTATTATTCCTAACTACAATTTATTTATGCAATTATATAATTTATTTATTATCATTTAAAACTATAATTATTTGTTCCTCTCTTAAACTAACGACTAAATTTATTATATAAATTCATATATGCATGACAAAATTTAATATATAACAAAGTATATATTATTTTTTTACATGCCACCTGTTTTTATATATTATAATTTTTATTTTAACATAAACATATATGAATGTATTTAATACAAAGTGTAGATATATAAATTGTTCATATATATGATTTGTTTATATGATTTTTTTAATAAATTATATATAATAAATTGAATTTATTATTTCGTAAATATTTTTAAGCATTCAATATTTTTATTTTTGTTTAAAATTAAGGATCAATTTCTTAATTTTTTATATAAAAATTACGTATGATTACTTAGTGCTCCTAATTTCATAAAATGTTATTTTTTATGATAATTTTATTTTTTAAAGAATACACTTTAGATAAATGTACTTATATTTTTGTTCATAAATAAAGTTAATTTATTATTTTTTAGAATGTAAGTTTATTAAGTTATATTAAATATATATGCATATATATAAAGAACCAAGGAAGTGGATATATCGGGCCAAAATTATTTTTTATAAAAGTTAAAGCTAATAAATATCGTATAAAGTTAGATATAAAAATATTAAAATTATGCTAAACTTTTAAAAATCAAAATTATTTTTATACTTGGTGGCAAATTTTTTTGAATTTTTCTTAATTTATTATTAAAAGTTTGATTCATGGAAATTGATACTCTTATAATGATAATTTTTGTCCAAAAAAATGTTTCTCTTTATTCAAAATTTGAAAAATTTACATTCTATTATAAATGAAACAATATTTTAACATCATAAATGTTGTATCCAAAAATCATAAATGAAACAATATTTTAACATTATAAATATTGTATCCAAAAATCATAAATGAAACAACAACAAAATTTGCATTCTATTATAAAAAAGCTTATAATATCACGAAAGTATACAAAAATAAAGGATTTAAAAACTAAATATTTTAACATCATAAATGAACCAAATAAAAATAAACATATTATAAATGAAACAATGAAAAAAATATTTATTTCAACTAGTGAAAAAAAAATTCTTTATAGCCCTCCTCTTTCTAATCTACTGGTGAATTTAGAACTTTAAGATAGTAGGGGATGGTACGTTTAAAAAAAGTTCATTACTTATTATCAACTAATATTATATATATAAATGTTAAAATTATATATATTTATATATATATATTTATTTAAATAAATTGTATATTTCATAAATGTCTTCTATAATATTTTTTCATTGAACTTACTCTTGAACTTTTTTCTACTTTTTTAAATAAAAATATTGTAATTCATATGTCTTAAATCATGTTTTAAGATAAATAAATAGTACATTCCATAAATAAAAAAATTCTACAAAATTATAAACTCATAATAATTAATAAATATAAAAATAAATTATTTTAGAAAATGAAAACTAATAGTGGTTTCCTAAATAAATGATAAATATATGCAGTAAAATCTAACAATTTTAAAAATCTAACAACTTAATATGATGCAGTAAAATCAAAATAAACTAGATAATTAGATTATAAAATTAGATATATGTAATATATAACAAAATATACTTACTTGTATTCTGATGTAAAATTTGTAGAAAAATGAGTAAAGATCAAGATAGATGTTGTTGATTGAAAGATCAAGAAATTAGCTCTCGGCTAATGATCCAGCAAATTATTTTGCTTCAAACAAAGAAAATTTTTTTTGCCAAGTGAAGATGTTTGAAGAGGAGTAACTGAAGTGGAGATTCAAAAGTGAAGAAAGTTTCATGATCTACCGAAATTGAAACCTCTTATATAATTAAAACTGATTACTCCTGTAACATCACGCGGCCACTCTTTAATTTTAGGACTCCATATACTGATTGACGCAACGTTGCATGCAGCAGCGTTAAATGACCAAATGCTGCTACATGCAGCAAATATATATATTTTTTAGTTTAAAAAATTAGGGCTGCCATGGAGCAAAGTTACACTGCTCCACGACGGCGTTATGCTGCAGCGCCAGTCTAGCTGACTGGCGTTGCAGTATTTCACTTAAAGTCTGTAACTTTAAGTGAAAGACTTAAAGTCACAGATTTTAAGTCATGTCACGGATAGAGAGAAAACTTTGTCTGTGGCAATATTTTTTTTTATTAATTTATAAATCATAATTATAAATCACTCTTTTCCATGCTTTTACAAATTATAAAGTTGAATTATGATTTCTTATTTAACTGCTCCAACACAAAACAGAATTTCACACTATGATTTTTATAAAATATTATATATTGGTAAATATTTTTAAATTTATTGTATATTGGTAAATTTTTTTTTATTGTTATATTTTGATCAAAGAGCCAAGTTTGTCTTCCCCTGTTTTCTACCTATTTCGCCTACTCTCCTTTTTCTTTTCCCTTTTCATTGTTCAACTTGATATGGCGGACCAGGAACACAAGCTCATTAAGGACTTGCACTGTTCGAAGGAAATATGGAGGATCATTGTGGGAGTAGTGTGAAGGTGGACTGTCAAAAGCCAAACTACCTCAAAGATGATCTCCTCAATTAACATGCTGTCAGTGAATGAAGAGGTATACTCAGTTCTTCTTTTTCACAGAACCGTGTATGTTTCCATGTTCTATTAATTTTTTACTATCATCTTCTGAAATATTATGATGTTTTGTTTAATTTTTACTTTTATTGAACCAGCAAAAATTCAACTTCCCACTCATTGCTACAGTTTTGTGCCAATAACTGACATTGTCAATGGGAGTCCATCTACCGATGTTCTCATACGTTCAACTTCTTTTCTTTTCTTTCCAGAGAATAAAAAACCTCTTAAATTTTTTAGTGTCTTGTCTCAAAAAATTGATTTTCAATTTCTTTCTGTTTTTTTTAGTATCCAAGTTTCATTGCTATCCCTACCTATTAATATATGTTGAACTCTGTGAACAATGGTTACAGGAATACTTGAACCTGCCAACTGCTGGTCTGCTACTAAGGTTTTGTTTAATCTAAATATCCCTGAAGCCACTGCTCTCATTGCAAGGTATTATTAGAATTCCATCAATACTTTTAACAGTTTTCTAATATTTATTACTCTTTGTGCTAATTATAGCTGGAATTCTGAAATTGAATCAGGTTACCATCCACAAGCTCTGCTGACACCCCAACCTTTACCGAGCAAATTGTGCCTTACCAGGACATTATCCACATAGCCTAACCCTGTAATTGCCTTTTCTTTTTCTTTTGTTTTTTTTTTGAAATATTTTTTGTGGTAGAAAGATATGGTCTAAAGACAAAATGGGCTTTGGTTAACAAAAGTGACACAGGATAGCAACGTTTAGAGAGTGGCCTTGCTCCTGTGCAATATAAGTGTGGATAAACATTTTCCTTTTAAAAATTATTGCTTGCTGAAGATCCAGTGGTTATTTTGGTCTTATTCAAACTCATGAAGCTTATTATTGTTCATTGTGTCTGTCTCATTATTTTGTAAACATTCATTTATAGTTTTGTGGATGTTAACATCATACAGTAGGTGCTTATGATATTTACGCTCTTCAAATAGTTCAAAGTTCGGCATCATTTAGAGTTTTTTCAGAATTAGTATTTTATCCATGATATTATATATTAATCATTTCTCTCTTTCATATATAAGTTATCAAGACCAATGTTGTGGCCTTGGATCCAATATTCACCATTCTTTGGATCCCATGGGAGGAGTATGATTATTTTTACCTCACTTATTCATTCATTTTTTTAAGCCGCCGGTTTATTGACTTATAGTTTAATAGTTAACACAAATGTTTGAAATCCCTACTTGCCTTTAAATTGCTCGATAGCATCTCCATCTCCTTCATGACTTATTGTATTGGCAGGCTTGCAAATCAAAAATTGTTTTCTTTAAACTACTTTGCACTCCTAAATTATCTGTGTTTGAGGCATTCATGACTTATGCAAGGTTCGGCTTTGGTAACTTATCTGCCATAGTATCCAAATTTTTCTAATCATACTGTTTTTTTGGTTTATCTTGTAATCATGTCTTGAAAATATGGATGATAATTTGTTGGAGAGTTCAAATAGGTGCAGCTTTTTAAATTTTTTTCCCTTTAATTCTTTCAGCTTTTTATGCTTATTTTATTGGGTGATTAACTATATTTTAATTTGAAACAAATTTTAAATGGTTTATTTGGTTTGCCTAATTGTCTATACCAACTTTATCAAAGTAGGAGATTGGATGCAAGTTATGAGATAGCTTGCTTTTAGTGTTTGGAAGTAAGAATGGATCATTAATGCTGTTTTATCATTAATATATAAGACTAGATACTAGGTATGATTTTGTATTATAATTATATGCTATACAGCTTGACCAGTGTTTACCATAAAGTAATTCTTATGGTAATTTTTTATTATGAGCAGATATAGGCTAAACCAAGATTTGTTTTCTTGCTCCCTGTGGTATTCTAATAGTTGGTCATGAAGGGGAAGCTGCAAAAGTTTGGGGGGCTTGAATTGTAGAGAGAAGCTAAAAAAGAAATAAAAAGGGTTGGAATTTTGTGTTCAAAAAGTCTTTTGGAAAACTTGTGCTTCCACATTAAACAACTTGTGATAGAGGATTTGGACTAGAAAAGAGACTTTTTAAGTTGTGGATTGTCTGGCCAAGAAGTTTCACCATGCTAGCGTGGATTTCGTTTAGCGTTCTTTGTCTTCTGAACGTTTGGTCTTTCTTGACCGTAATGCTGAGTGTAGAGGAAGTTCTTGATTTCCATAAAATTGTTGTTTGTGGATGTACTTTTAAGGCATCTTATTAACAATTCATGGTTACGAGACTATACACTGATCACACTTTATGGATATCGATGTGTTTGTTTCCATTTGCTCTTTGCCAGTTCTGTGGTGGGTGCCTTCGTGGGTATAAGGTATGACTAGGTATTAAAAATCGGATGTACCTATTGAATCTGTTGAAGTGCTAGTACAAGGTTTAGTAGTTGGACTGTAATTCAATTGCGATTAAATTAGTTATGATTAAATCAGCATAATTTTAATAATATACTCCATCCATTTCATATTATAAGGAAATATGAAGAATTTTTTTATACTATAATATAATGTAACATGTAGTGATTTGTTATTTTTATATTTCATTTATTATATTATTAGTATTATAACTTATATTATTTTAATAAAAAGAATGAAATTAATAAGGTAAAATTGAAATTTTTGGTTATTTTTTTAAGTTTGAGAATATAATAAAAGTTTTTTAATATACGTGAAGTCTTTTTTTATTATAAGGGAGTATTAATTATTTAAAAAAATGAAAACTAGTAAAAAAATATGCAAACAATTGATTACAAATAAAAAATAATAGTAAAAATAAAAAAATAAAATAAGTAAAAATGAAAAGTGAAAACATAAATTAAAAAAATGAATAAATATTTTATAATTTAAAGTATAAAGTCATCACAAAATATAAAATATCTATAATGTATATCTATTTATTTTATAATTCATAATTTTATAATATATGTCCGTATTTTTCTCCATTTGAACAATATTATTTATCTATTAATATTTATTAGTCTATGATCAATTAAATTGTAAATAATAAAATTGAAGAAAATTTAAAGTGAGTTTAAATGAAAGAGATAAAATTATAATTTAAAAGTAATAAACATGAGACGTTGGGCAATGCGAAGGTTGAAGGACTATAGTATTTTATTTTATAATATATCAATGCGTACCCACATCACATTTTCCTAATCGTTTATTCTTTTTCAAACCTTACTTTTCTCTTTCTGTGTGCCTCGCCCGCCGTCGCCTTCCCAAATGCCCAGCTTCTTCTCAGTGGTGTCTGAAGTGGTTTAAAGAATGGGGATTGCCGGACAAAACCAAATAATGGTCTGAAACTATCTAAAATAGCACTGCTTCACCGACGATAGAGGCAAATGGGTTAAAGAAATACTGTAGGTGTTGAAATTTTGTCTTCTCCTCTTCTTTCTTTTGTTACTTGGTTCTTCGTTCCGTTTCTTCACTCATTTTCGTTACTTTCAGTATATTTTTTCTTCTGCATTATTATTTCTCCTCATCTTTTTTTAACAGGCAGAACCGTTCAACCCACAAGTCTTACCAGTTTTGCCCGGTTTTAGGGCAGGGTAACCGGTTCTTTACCGGATCACCTTTTCCCCGTCTAGCTCTTATTCCAGACCGGACTCATGACCAATTCACCGGAAAACCGATTGAATCGCCTTGTCCGGTTTTTCATTCGCAAGACATGGTAAATATTTGCAATCTTATTTAAATTTGAAAAGGGGCACGAAGGCTTCCACCGCAATTTGAAAATCTTGTAATCTAACTAAGTAATTAAATATCATTTTAATTTGATAAAAGTATGATAACTTTAGTTTATGATTTATCAAGTTGACAATATTATTTTAAACTAATTATTATTATAAATAGAACTTGATGTCATATTTTGAAGACTGATTATATTGAAATTAGTTTGACCCGCTCCGATGAAACATCTTTTTTGGACCAATTTTTGGGTCAAAAGCCAGTTCTAGTATAAGTAGATTATCCCATGCTTTTTCTTGTTATGTTTATTTGTTCTCACGTCCATTTATTTTAAAGATACATAAAAATGGATTAATAAAAATAAAAATAATAAATTTTTTTATAAAAGTTCACATATCTAATAATCATTTAGTTTGTATAAACTGTTATTTTTAAAAAAATATTATATCAAATAAATTATATTTGTAATTAAATAAATGTATATAAATTTTAGAATAAACTATATTCCGAATTAAATAAATGTAGATTAAATTTTAGGGTATACTATATTCTTAATTAAATAAATGTGAATAAAATTTTAGTCTAAGAAGATTAAATTAATTATGGGATAAAATTTAAATTCAGTTTAAAGAAAATAATTTTAAATTTTTATTTTTTAGATAAATATATATATATATATATATTAAATAGATATTAGAGAAAAAAATTATTTATTAAAAGTTAGAAAAAATTATTACACTAGAAGCTCTTTTGATTAAAATTATCTAAATATAATTACTTTTATTAAAATTAATTTTTAAATAAATCATTCAAATATATACACTTTAGTCCAAAAGTAATAAATAAAATGTTAGTACAAAATTAATTTTTATCATAATCATATTATGAAACTAATTTTATCAAAATTTATTTTTTATTATTAAAAACGCATATAATATATCAGTTTTTATCGATTTTTTCCCTTTTTTATACTATAAGCAAACATTTACTGAGAAAAAGTTACAATTTGATAAATATGATGTCATTCTTAATTTTGGTATTTTTTAATCATATTTTTATCTTTTAACAAATAAACAAATAGTCCTCTTTTATGGTGCGGGACCCTTTTTTTTCTTTCCCTGCCTTTTTATCAACTGAAGATGGTTTTTTTGACAAAATTGCCTTAATTGGCTTCTTTTTTTTTGGGCGTACTGCCTTCATTGGCTTTTTTTATTGGCATATATAACCTTAGAAAAGACCAATTCATTACGTTTCAGTGTAAGTATTAACACGAAAGGTCCCATATTAGTTTAAACAAGCTATAGAACTAGGTATAACACTTTCTTCGTAGAGAAAAATTTATCTAGTATATAATATAAACAAGGATGAAATAGTATTGTCCATTAGCTAAACAGTGTGATTTCATTCTTGAGCTTCGTACCTTTCTTATCTTTTCTATTTGGGTGGGTTTAATTTTTTTCTCATTTATATAATTTTTTTTATAAATGAGGTCCATCTTTTCTTATTAACCTAGCATGTTTTCCCTTTTTTTTTTGGCCAAATTCAATATTTTTTAATTTTAAGTTTTTTTTATCATTTTTTATTAATTAATTAGCTTTGATTTTATTTTTTAAATTTATATTAATTTTAATTAATATCATTTGATATCAATATTTTGGGGTGAAAAGAGTTAGTAATGGGATGTCTTTTAAATTTTATATCTTTCAAAACTAAATAAAATGTCTCTTGTGTCGCTCACGCGGATACACGGGGGAGAAAAAAGTGTTGGAATTGTTGGCTTTCCAAAAGGGGATTGAATTTGAAAGATCAAAATTTTTCTCCAAAAAGATAGATTTACAGTGACAGTAAAAGTTTGCAGAAAAATAGAGTGCTGTGAAAATGAGTGTCAATGCAAGATAAGGGAAGAAGGAACTCAGTAATTTATCCCAATTCGATTTAATTCATTTAATCTACGTCAAGTCCCCAAGTCACCACTTGAGATTTCAACTATTAGCAATGTCTCAATACAGATTAGTACTCTATTCTTAGAACACTTAAAATCTACACTCGACACACTTACAAAGTGTTTCTCAATACCCTTTGTGATCCCCTCACAAAGAATTTTTCCTCCAGATGGAGAAAAGATTTTATACAGAATAAGAACTCTCTAAATTAGAGTAGATATGAAAGTTAAAGTACAATAAATGAAGTGTGAGAGTAAAAAGCTCTGACTCATAAATTTGACAGAATTTTTGCACAAACAAGATTAAAAATTGTTACGTACAACTTCAAATGAAATTCTATTTATAGATTTATGACTTAACTAGTTATTAGACACAAGATTTAGTTATTAGAGACATTAACTAATGATTACTCTGTAAAACTAGCTATTTACCAACCACATTTAATGTGTCTGACACTCTAAAATTAGAATTTTGAGTGTTAACATATGAATTTCGCATAAACTGAAAGTTAAGATATTTAACATTGAACTTTCAAAGTTCGTCTGTTCAATAGTGAAATTCAAATCTTGAGTTTGTCAAAATTATCTTATGTTAGACCATATGAATTTTTATATTTAAAATGCATCTGTTGAGTTTGAATAGTTATCTCATATTTCACAGTGCACTTGAAATTTGAATTTTAGAAGGTGAAATTCGTTTATCAGAGGTTTGTTCAACTTGACACAAAAGTTTTCCTCTTTAAAATTCGAATTTTGAGTTCTAAAATACATCTGTCAGAGGCATACTCTTATTGGACTCAAAAGTTATAATTTTGAAATTCACACTTTGAAGTCCAAAGTTCGTCTGTCAGAAACAGTGATATTGAGCTTACTTTCAACTTTACTAATACTCAAATTTTGACTAAGTTTTAAACTAATTTTACACATATTCATTAACAGTGCTTAACTCAAAATTCAAATTTTAGAACTAAAATTCATCTATTAGAGGCAAAACCATTATTATAACTTCAAATTTCACTAAGTAAAGTTTGAATTTTGTACAAAATAAATATGATTCAATAGCACAAGTTCGTCTGTTAACCAATATTTTTATATTCTAACATAAGCTAACCTTTCAAAACATATTTAAACGTTATGGTAACTTAGATAAGTAAGGATCACAGCTTTTTACCCATATTACAAATGAAGAAATCCTAACAACCAAGTGTTCTCATGTTCCTTATCGAATTTTTTTTCATTTGATCATTTCACGTTGCTTTGATATTCTCCTTTCCAAACCCTAGTTGTTTGAAATCATCAAAACTTCTGATTTAATATTATCCTGAATATTCTTTTCACAGCTGTTGCATGGGACTTTTTGGAACATGATTGAAACCTAGCATATATGCAGACATTGAATATGATGTTAGGTCTGCTGGTTGTTAGGTACAGTAAGGAATCAATCATTCTCCTGTATTGAGTTATGTCAAATGGTTTTCCTCCATCATGCATGTCACATTTTGTGGCAATGACCATTGGAGATCCATTGATTTGTTATTTTTCATTTCAAATTTCTTCAGCAACTCTTTTAGGTACTTTGATTGATAGGGAAAGATATCATCATCATATTATTTGATTTGCAATCCAAGGAAAAAGTTGAGTTTTCCCATCATTAATGTAATATCCCTATTTTTATGAGATATTATAAAATAAATAAAAGATGATAAAAAAAAACAAGAAAAAAAGCTATATATAATTGGACTTTAGAAGAACTTTATTTCTCATTTAATTTTCAAAAGAAGTTATATTTCATTCTTAATTGGAACTAATTTTTCATAAGGTTCTTAACAGAAATTAATTCTAGAACTTACCCTGGAAAATATATAATATACCACTTGAATGAAAATCTGCTCTAAGCCGAGCGCAATGGTATAAGTGTGACATTCTCGGGAGGTCCAGGTTAAGAGATAGACAATTGTGAATAGTGCAAAAATAGAAATAATAAAAAATTAGTCTTTAGGTAAAATTACAAGAAAGTGCCCAAAAGAATGAATAATTATATTTTTACCTTGTTTATGGGCAAAATGGTCATTTCCTAGATTAGAAGAAAAATGTGAATATTGAATTTAAACGCCAAGGAAAAAATGTTGACATCATAAAATGCATGAATAACTGGGAAAAACTGGGAGACACCGTTAAGCGTAAAGAAGGGCAAAGAGATCATTTTTTCAGGTTAAATGGAAAAATGAGAAAATTATATTTTGGTCTCAAGAATTAAGAATGCTTACAAGTTAATCCCGGAGGGGAGAAATTCAAGTGGGGGAGGAAATGAAAATAAGTTTGGGAAAAATTATAGCCAATGACCCGAAAGTTTTCAAAATTATAAATATACCCTGGGTCAAGGGTATTTTTGGAAATATGAAAAATTATAGTCAAAATGAAGCTCTCAAGGAGTTAAGCCCAATGGTTTATTATGGAATTTAATGAGATCAAAATAATACTTATTGGGTAATTATGGTTTAATATTAATATTTTACCCGATAAAAGTTATTTAGACTACATAAAGAGGCAGTATTAGTTCAAGAAAAGTGAATGGACCTTACTAAAATATATTTTGGGTCAAGAAAATGATTTTAGTTCAAAAGATACCTTCGGATAATCCTGTACCAATATAATGATGATTTTAGCAAAAATTAGTTAATCAGTATAGGTAAAAGTTATCAGTAATGGATATTTTGATCCATTAAAACTTATAAAGCATTTTTGGATAACTTTTCCTCAATATGACTTGACCAAGGCTGCAAGGGACATGGAGGGAATTTATTTAATTGAATTATGTCCAATACTTCTTAAAGAAGGTAAGGCTTTTTGACCAAAAGAAAATAATCATGATTAGCAAGGTGATTAGCTAAGTTAATTACCTAATTCCTCTCCCATTTGAGCGTGAGTAGCTGCTGCCCATGTGTTAAAATTTCATTATCAAATTGCTTTGTGAATACTTCTTTAAGAAGTATTTGAAAAAAAATGGAAAGAAGTGATTGGTTGGTGCTTATCACTATTATTCTTTATTCCTCATTTTGGTTGACATATGCACTTGAGAAAGAGAGAGAAAGAGGTCTGAAACAGAAGCAAGAAAGGAGAGGAAGAGCCCAACATTTCGAAGAGAAGAAGAGGAAGCAAGAAGGCAAGAATCAAGACACAATAGCAAGGGTAAGTTCCTATGGTCTCTAACTTGTGTTTGCAAGTATTTAAAAGTAGTTTAATGGAGTTTTTCTCTTCCTCCATGCTTCCATGAGTTCAGCCATGGCAAACCTTAGAGAGAGAAAGTGAGCTATGACAAAATAAAATCATGGAAAAGCTTAGAATAGATGAGATATGCATGTAAGTACAAGTGGTTTGAAGTTTCATTGAGTAAATCTTTTTCTATAATTTCATGGAATTTTCTGCTGATTTAGGGTTTGAAATAGAAAGAGAATTTTATGATTTTGACCCCAAAAATAGATTTCTTGGGTCCAAAATAGGTTAGAATAATTATGTTGTACAAGAAAATGCAAAAAGAAAGCAAAGTGAAAAATTAGAGTTAAAGTGAGCTCTTTATGAAGGATGTCATGCAACCAATGGTTTAAGACCTTGTTTTATGATGTAATAGGGTTCCAAGAAGTGTTTTAAGATCAATGGAAGTGTTCACAAAGTTTGGAGATCATTGGAAAGTAAGAAGATAGTTATTTTTCCTATTATACTTAATGTTGTCATACTTTATTTCCATGATAATATGACTATACCATATAGTTGTTTGAATACTTTATGATATATTTTCATTGTTGGCTTAATGTTTGAAGGGTTTTATGACCATAAGATGTTCATTTTACAAAGTGTTACCATGCCAAAATTTTTATGGAATAGTACGGCATAATATGAAGTTGTGATTTTCATTGATGATTTTATGAAATGATATGATGATGTGAATGTATCATTGGGTGTAACTACTGAGATTCTTTGAATCTCATTCTTTTCCAGATATTAACTATGTCAGGGCAAGGACATGAGAGTATTCAAACAAATGCAAGGGAAATGAAGAAGACGATGGAGAATTACTTGATTTTGTAAGTTCTAATGTTAGGTTGAAAAAATATGTATCATGTATGTATGAGATGAAATTCTGTAATTATACATGATTATATTCCTTAAAGTCCTCTTATGATGTTATGTGTGGATTTGGAACAATCAATGTTGATGCATGAGGTTTATGAAGTCTATTATATGAGTTATGACATAATTATGAACAAGATGACTAATATTGATTTGAGCTGGGGAACTCTATTCAAAATAGAGTATCCTATATAAGTTTTATATATGTGCTTAAAGTAGACAGAATAAGCTTTTCATAGAGCTAAAGAACATCTAAATTGGATAAATTTATGAATTATAATGAATTTTTGAAGTTAGGATTCAAAAGGCACTTATACCATGAACACTGGATTTTTCAAAAGGCACTATAAAATCGTGTATAGCTCCAAAAATTTAGTGATTTACATTTGTGGAAAGCTCCAAGTCTTAGGAAATGAATGCCACTGGTTTGAAACCATTTGGAGCTATAAAGAAGGAGTTATGTAATTTCTCCTAAAACTGTTTCAGTAGAGGTAGTATTTTAATCCATAATAGTTAAGTTAATGTTATGCCCTATACAAGTTGAATAAATGTACAAGAAAAATATTTATTGAAAATAGACTCACAGGGCTTTCCAATGACATAAGGAATGCATAAATTGGCTCAGGGTAAAGTGAGATATGAATTTTTAAATATAAGGCCAAAATCCTGGGGAAGAGAAAATAGCCAAATGTACAGTAAATGTTTTAGAAATAAAATGTATAAATTGGTCAATAAGTATAGAATATTTTTATCTATTTTTAGAGACTTGAATCACTATGAAATGATTTTTCTATAATTAGTTATAAATTTTCAAAGTTCAGTCGGTAAAGTGGAAACTATCATATGAATAGTAACCGAAAATTTTGGAAATTCTGATTTTTATTCTTATGTGATTCAAGTTTATGATCAAGTATAATCAAACTTAAAATGAGTCTAATTCATTATAAATGAGTCTAAAAATAAGGTGTTACAATTGACATCTCAAATTCACTTTGCACTAACTTAGAAAAATCTTTGCGTAAAGATTCATTAGTAACACCAAATATAATATCATCAACATAGATTTGAACAATAACCAAGTCTTTGTTTTCCTTTTTAGTGAATAGAGTTGAGTCAACTATGCCCCCATTAAGTCCCTTTTCAATTAGAAAATTGTTTAGTCTTTCGTACCATGCTCGAGGTGTCTGTTTTAAACTATAAAAGGGCTTTATTTAATTTACATACATGATTTAGTTTAGTTGAGTCCTCAAAACCTAGAGGTTAATCAACATAAACTTCTTCCATGATATAACCATTCGAAAAATGAACTTTTATATCCATTTGATACAACATTATATCTTTTATGCAAGCATAGGCTAGGAGAATACTTGTTGCTTCCAATCTTGCAACTGGAGCAAAAGTTTCTTCGTAATCTATACCTTCTTCCTGATTATATCCTTCAGTTACCAACCTAACTTTATTTCTAATTATTATTCCAGACTCATCAAGTTTATTTCTAAACATTCATTTGGTTTTAATAATTGGGTGATCATTGGGCTTAGGCACTAAGTCCCAAACTTTACTCCTCTCAAACTGATTTAATTCTTCTTGTATAGCTAGTGTCTAATACTCATCTGTTAAAACCTTTTCAGTACACTAAGGTTCAATCTGAAAAATAAATGTGCAGTTATTTATTTGATCCCTAAGTTATCTTCTGATTTTAATATTCTCTTGAATATCCCCAATCACTCGATCAACAAGATGACTCCTTTGATATCTCCAAGTTCTAGGGAGTTCTTAAGAAATTTCTTTATTATCTTCTAATTCCATATATTTTTCCTTAATATCTTTCTCTACAGCAGTAGATTTTGATATTTTTAGAGGTTCAATTTTATTTTCTTTTAGAGAGGTTCATGTTTTTTAAGCTAAAAATCAATTTATCATCATCTAATGTAGGTTTAGAAATAGTTTCATTTTCAACGAAAACAACATGCACAGATTCTTCTATGGTTCGAAACTTTTTGTTAAATACTCTATATGTTTTGCTCCTACTAAAATAGCCAAAGAATATTCCTTCGTTTGACTTGGCATTAAACTTATCCAGATTTTCTTTTCCATTGTTGTGAATGAAGCATTTTCATCCAAACACGTACAGGTGTGAGAGATTTCACTTCCTTCCTTTGTAGAGCTCATAAGGTGTCTTCCCCAAGATAGGTCTGATGTAAGCTCTATTAATGATGTAGTTTGTTGTGTTCACTGCATTAGCCTAAAAGTATTCAGGAAGTTCTTTCTCATTCATAATTGCTTTTGCTATGTCTCCCAATGTCCTCTTCTTCCTCTATCCGCCATTTTGTTGAGGTGCTCTTGGAGCTGAGAAGTTGTGATCAATTCCATGTTTTTTACAGTACTCCAAGAAGTTTAAGTTTTCGAATTCTCCTCCATGATCCAACCTGATAGGCATAATAGAGATACCTTTCTCATTTTGCACTTTCTTATCTAAGGTTACAAATGCAACAAATGTCTCATCTTTAGATGAAAGAAATAAAGTCCAAGTGAATTTAGAATATTCATCTATAATTACTAAGATATATAGATTTCCACCAATATTTTTCACTTTGGATGAGCCTATTAAATCCATATGTAGCAATTGTAGTGGTTTAGATGTAGAGATGACATTTTTAGATTTGAAAGAGAACTTAGGTTTTTCCTAAGACATGCATCATATTCTCTATCATTTTCAAAAGAAATCTTGGGTAAACCAGTTATTACCTTATTTAGTGTTGGAGATTGTGCTTTAGACTAATTATTGTATTATGAACATTGTACCTTATTATGAAAAAAGAAGGTATTTTTTCTTTTATTATATTATTATATTGTTTGCATGTTTATCTTTATAAAAATATTCTTAGATAAATCATTTTATCTTAAATGTCCCTAGTCAATCATTTTTGTGAGAACAATGATGAACTAAAACTAGTATGATTTTGATTGATAATTATGTATGAAGATACAAATCAAAATCATAAGCTCCTGTTAGGAAATAGACGCTGGATCGACTTGTCATGAGATAACTACATGGATCAAGTCATAAGCATATCTTATATGTAACCGTGTCACTAAGCCCTTAAACCTGAGATCACCATGATTTCCTACATGGGAAATACTATACTTTGGTATAGTCAAAAGTCACATTTAGTGAGGAGATCAAAAAGGTTATGACCGGGTATAGTGGAATTTATGTGGAGGAAGATGAATGATCAAGATGAAATTTATCTCTCTAATTAATGGAGAGATATATCTGGGCCCCTCGATGAGCGAGACTGAGAAATGCATGGCCGTGCTCGAATGGAAGAGTTTCCATTTGTTCTGTCAGTCTGCTTGGAGATCGAGAAAGTGATGGTTGAGTAAGATGAGGATGACGTTTTCATATCTCATACTTGACCTATATATCATGAGATAAAAGAGATGTGATTGGGTTATATGAGATGTTACATTGGATCACCGATCTCATATGATTTGGGTAGTCACAATGTCTTACTAGATGCCACTTGTGACTTATGGGTCCAATAGTATTATTAGTCAACTGCCAACATCATATCAGCCTACAGGGTCGCACACAAGAATCGGCCAACTCAAGGTATAATGTCCAGATTTATTGAATCTAAAATATGTCTAGATTCAATGAAGTTAAAGTTTAATTTATGATGATTGAATTATCTATATATATTTGATATATATATATATTATTATAAAATTCGAAGTATATATATGTTTGATATTTATATATTTGATATATATTATATTATTTTGATATATATATATATATTTTATTCAAATTAATTTAAATGAGTTAGTTTTAAATTTAATTCTATGTGATAGATTTAAATTTAAACTAATGTCATAATCTAAATTTAATTTAGATTTGATTCTAAATTTAAATTTAAACTAATAATCTAAATTTGATTTATATGATAAATTAAATTTAGATTTGATTTTGAATATAGATTAGATAGTTAGTTTAAATTTAATCTATTAGATATATTTAAATTCAAACTAATCTATTTAATTAATATTTGATTTAGTTTAAATTATTGATTTAAATTAAACAAATATCAAATCCTATCTATATATTGATATAGACTAAGATTATTATTGATAGAATCAATAGAATGTTGACCCACCCTAAAGAGAGAGTGGTCATACACTCAGAAAGCGAGACTGTACGGATCAACAGTGGGATTGTACGAACAAAAAGTGAAAAATTGCACGGACAAACATTGAAAACTGTACTGACATTAAAAAATAGAGGTGCTAGCATGCTGTTCGAGTTGGACTCACCGTTCGTGTGGATATCGGTAGAGGGAGCTGATCAGTCGCGCTAGTTCCTGGGGTCCGACAAAATAAAAAAGAACACTAAGGGATGCACCGGAGGTAAATTCTTTTTCTACATCTTAATCTAAATAACATTGACGGATCCATAGGAGAGAATTTCTTAATAGTTTTTCACTGCGTGTGTGCTAAAATTCCCAACATTTAGTTAGTTCATGTTATCATGTGCTACCCTTCTATGCCACAACCAACTCTCATTGTCTTCACTAATTAAACATATGAAATATAAATTAGAAAGTTCATCTAAATCAATAGTATAATTGTTACCATCCCTTTGAGATCTAAGGATAATCTTGCGATTACTTTTTCTGATGACCTAGCAAAATTCGGAGTCAAATAATACCCAATTTCCTTTATCACAGGTCTAACTCACACTTAACAAGTTGTGGTTGAGACCAACTACAAATAACACTTCTTTTATGGATGTCTCTAGATTTTTTTTCACAATTCCAATGCTAACCACTTTGCCATATTGGTCATCTTCAAAGGTCATTTTTCCTTCTTGTCACCAATTATATGTCTTGAGCATGCACTGTCCATGTACCGTTTGTTGCTCTTGTTAGCTCTAAGACATACCTGCAAAACTAAATTTAGTCTTTCTTCTTAGGTATCCAAATTTGTTTGGGTCCTTTTTTATTAGTAACATTTTCCCTAGGTATAGATATACTTTTGGGAACCCATTCTACCTTTTTGCCAAGTCCATTTTTCCTTAAGGAACATGAACTGGAAATGTGTCCCTTCTTGTTACAAAAATGACAGGCGATGAAAGAACTGTTGGATTGAGACGAAAAAGCAATACAGATCATATTTTTGTTTCACATATTTAGATTGGGCATACGTTTTGATAGTTTTTGAAGAGTCACATTTTTTCTTATACCCATTTACACATATAAAATATCTCATATAAATTTTGATTTTTCTTCTTATTTTTTTCTTTGACTGCACAAGGGTCATAGCCAAGACCAGCTTTATTTTGTACAATCCTCTAACTACCTAACAATGCATACAACATGTCTTTACCTTTTGTAAGATTAGCCAAACTTTTAAAAAGATATTTATTGTTTTTCTTAAGCTCAATGCATGATGCACGGCAGGCAGATTCAACCTTATGCTGAGATGCAATATCAGGCATTTTACATTCTGATTCTAGCTTGCTAATCTTCTTCTTAGGTAGTTTCAATTCTTTTTCAATTTTAATGAATTCATCATGCAAAGCATGAAATTCATCAAGTAATTCAAAATAAGAATGGTCAGAATCATTTACTTCATCTTCATTCTCACTATTAGATGGATTTTAAACTCCTTCTGCAGCACATGCCATTAGGCATATGTTGGCATTCTCTTCTTCATCTACATCATTTTCATTTGAGTTGTTGTCCCAGATTAAGAAGATGTATATCTTTTTCTTTTTAATTTATCAGTAGCTTTTTTTTTTCATTTTCTTGTCTTTTCAGGAACTGTGGGCATTCTCATTTGGTGTGTCCTTACTTTTTGCATTCAAAGCAGGGTATGGGTTCTTTATTTTCCTTTTTGCTGCTTGTTCCTACTCCTTTCTTAAAGAACTTCTCGCTTCTCTTTTTGCCATAAAATTTTTCAAAATTTCTGACCAGTATTACTAGTGTTTCTTTATCCAGCTCTTCCTTATCATCAAAATTTTCTTTTTGTTCTTCTGCAGCTTTCAGTGCCAGACTCTTCTTCTTCTTTTCTTGGTCTGCATCTTTGAGAGTTTTCATCTTGCCCTTATATTCTTCAAGGCTACTGAAGAGAGCTATGACAGAGGCCATTAATTCTACTTTGGCTTCTTTTATGGCTGTAACTTCTGGTTGCTATTCGATAGGTATGACTTTGAGGATTTTTCTGACTTTTTTTGGCTGAGTATATTTCTTACCAAGACTCTTTAGTTGGTTCACAATGAGAGTGAATCTTTTCTGCAGATCCTTGATATTTTCTCCTTCCTTTATCCTAAAGCTTTCATACTCGCTTTACTCCAGTGGTTCCCTCATGTGCTATTTCTAGAGTGTCCCATATTCCTCTGACTGTGGAACAATGGTAGACTCTATAGAATTCATCCTGATTGAGAGCATTGACTAGACAGTATTTTACTTTGAAGTTAAGCTAGCAAAACTTTTCTTTTATTTTCATCATTCCACTCATATTTAGGCTTCTTCTTGTATATGCCATTATCATATAGCTTTATAGGCATGAAGTCACCTTTCTCAAAAACTAACCAGATTTCTAAGTCTATAGATTGAAGATAGATTTGCATCCTCATTTTCCAGTATTCATAATGTTCTTCATTGAATTCTGGAGATCTATTGGTATTGTTACCTTCTGGTAGTATGTTTTCTTCAAAGCCAGTCATTTGTTCATCCGGATAGTGAAATTCTTCAGCTGGAAATCCAAGCTCTAGTACTACTTGTTAGGATTGCTGGCTTTGAATTGCGAAGTTTAAAATTTTTCTGCAAAAAGATAGATTTACAGTGAGAGCATAAGTTTGTAAAAAAACAGAGTGCAGTGAAAATGAGTGTAAATGCAAAATAAGGGAAGAAAGAACTCAGTAGTCTATCCTGATTCGGTCTGATTTACTTGACCTACGTCCAGTCCCCAAGTCACCACTTGAGATTTCCACTATTAGTAAGAATTCAATGGGCTCCTTGCAATGTCTTAGTACAGACTAGTGCTCTGTTCTTAGAACACTTAAAATCTACACTCAAGACTCTCACAAAATATTTTATACAAAATAAGAACTCTATAGATTAGAGTCGATATGAAAGTTGAAGTATAATAAATGAAGTATGAGAGTAAAAGGCTCTGATTCAGAAATTTGACAGAATTTCTGCACGAACAAGATTAAAAATTGTTACCCACAACTTCAAATGAAGTTTTATTTATAGATTTATGACTTAATTAATCGTTAGACACAAGATCTAACCATTAAAGACATTAACCAATAATTACTCTGTAAAACTAGTTGTTTACCAACTACATTTAATGCCTCTGACACTCCAAAATTTGAATTTTGGGTGTTAACAGATGAATTTCGCACAGACTGAATGTTAAGATCTTTAACATTGAATTGTCAAAGTTCATCTGTTCAATAGTGAAATTCGAATTTTGAGTTTTTCAAAATTATCCTATGTTAGAACATACGAATTTTTATATTAAAAGTACATCTATTAAGTTTGAACAGTTATCTCATGTTTCACAGTGCACTCGAAATTCGAATTTCAGAATGTGAAATTCATCTATTTGAGACTTGCTCAACTTGACACAAAAGTTTTCCTCTTTGAAATTCAAATTTTGAGTTATAAAATACGTCTGTTAGAGCCATGCTCTTATTGAACTTAAAAGTTATAGTTTTGAAATTTACACTTTGAAGTCTAAAGTTCGTTTATGAGTGACAGTGATATTGAGCTTACTTTAAACTTTACTAACACTCAAATTTTGACTAAGTTTTAGACGAATTTTGCATATTTTCATTAACCGTGCTTAACTCAAAATTTAAATTTCAGAATTAAAATTTGTCTATAAGAGGCAAAACCTTTATTATAATTTCAAATTTCATTAAGTAAAGTTTAAATTTTACACAAAATAAGTATGATTCAATAGCAAAAGTTCATCTGTTAAATAATATTTTTTAATTCTAACATAAGCTAACCTTTCAAAACATATTTAAACGTTGTGATAACTTAGATAAGTAAGAATCAAAGCTTTTTACCTATATTACAAATGAAGAAATCATAACAACTAAGTGTTCTCATGTTCTTCATTGGATTTTTTTTCATTTGATCCTTTCACTTTCCTTTGATATTCTTCTTTACAAGTTGCACTTGTTTGAAATTTTCAAAACTTCTGATTCAACAAAATATATTTATTTTTTAAGGGAGGAAACAAGAGGGTGAAATAAAACTAATTGGCTTCTTTATTTTATAAATTCATTAAATTAAATAAATTATTCTATTGGCTCTTTAGTATATGAGCTCTTTAATTAAGAATTGCTTGGTTTAGGGAAAGTGGGGAATGAAAATTAAACTTCTAGGGAAGTGAACTGATTAGTATTGCTTGGTTAAAAAAAAATTTAGAAGTTCTTGATAAGTTGAACTTCTCGAGTAAAACCCATAAAAGTTCTACTTCCTAAGTATTTTATGATATTTTCCTAAAAGAATCCTTAATTTCTTAATTAACTTTTTGAATAGATAGTGTATTTATATCTTTAAAATTAAATATCATATATTTATTTAAAAAATTATTTAAACTTCCTGAAAAATAGAAAATAAAACAAACAAATTTTATATGAACTTCCCGATAAGTGTACTTACTTCATGAGAATTGTTCTAAACGTGTCATTAAATTATATAGATTAAGGATGAGAGTTAAAATTAATTAATTATTTTAATTTTTTTAAAAAATATAATATTTTTTAAAACTATTTTTATTTAATTTTTTTTAAATAAATTAAATAGAGATATTTTTAAAAATGTATAATAAATAATAGTAATTTGTTCCCTCTATTTTTTTAATCAAAATTTTTATTTTTTTATCTATTATTTTAAAATTTTAAAATAATATTAATTATTACTTTTATACTTATACTTTTATATGTCCTCTTAAAAAGCACAAAAATAATATTAATTAATTTTTTAATCTATTTATTTTTTAAAAAATATATTAATAAATTTTACAAAAAAATTTAATATGTTAATTATATTGGTGGTAAAACCTTAACCCATGTCCAAGGGGGAAAGTTTATATTGAAGTAGATGACCAGTATTTGTTTCAGCTACTTGCGGGTGGACTGGTCTTCGGTCCCATTTCCGATGCGACTAACTTCAATTACTGTCTGACAATTATGCAGACGAAAGCACTCAGAGGCCATAACATACCAAACAGTTTCTTATTTTTAAATTTTTTAAATTTTGTTCGTACATTGGTACACTCATTCATTATCTGAACTCTGGACTTTGAATTGAACAGCCCATCAGCATGATTCCCCTACCATGGTTTCCCTCTCGATAATTTTCTGAATTCTCTCACTCTGTTCATTAACCCATTGAATAACCCATAGTTGGCTTCTGTGCAACCATATGTTAGATTTCCAATTACTCTATCTGAGCCACACCACAAAGCATAGCAGAGCACATAAAGACAAAACAAAAGCCAGGAATACATTATTCAGTAATCCTCCTAAAAATGCTCCATCAAGCACGATACTTACTTTTAGTTTGAAGTATCTATTGAATATTATAATATGTTTATTTTCTTTCCAGAAAATTCATGTGTTCAAAATCTGGAGACTCGCTAGATTCCCTGCACAATGTGCTCAGAGCTCAATATCAGTTTTCCTTCCTTTTCTTTTCAATCTAATGTGGAGAAAATTGAGTGAACTCCACAGTGAGGTTGACGACCAAGGGAAATGTTTTGAAGGTGAAGAATGTAAGTTTCTTTCTGGCATTGCAATGCTTAAACTTCCATTCATGGAGAAGGAGGGAGAAGGCGACCCTGAAGAAATGTGCAGTGCCAGTACACTCACCGTTAAGATTTCAAGCAAAAGCACTTGTGATTCGCATTTACCTTCGCCAAACTTGAAGAATTCGATGGAATCATCGCCTTACGGTTCTCCCTGTCTTGTATCGCCATCTTCATCTGCTTTTGTTTCAGCCTTACAGTCGCCGTATATATCTCCCAGGGCCGTCGGAGAAAACCCCACCACCTCCGGCGATGGTCCTCGTTTAGATCCCTCACAGAAACCAACCACCACCGCCACCAGCACCACCACCACCCATCCTTCGCCGCCGTTCTCCTACAGAGGTTCCCAGTCTGAAGACGTCCCTAGCAGTTCCTACACTCCGCCGTCCGATCCTTACGAGTTCTCCGATGACCCTTCTGATACAAAGTTCAAATTTGTGACCTGCGTTCCCGTCCCTGACACGGCTCCTTCTCGCATTTCATTCTCATTTCCCGTCCCTCGAATCTCCTTCACGAAAGGCCCATTCTCTCCGGCTTCCAACGGCAAACTTACAAGTTGTGATGTTTTCATCGGTTTCCATGGACACAACCCCAATTTGTTGCGCTTCTGTAAGTGGCTCAAGTCGGAGCTTGAGCTTCAGGGGATTGACTGCTTCGCTGCAGATAGAGCAAAATATTCAGATAGTCAGAGCCACGAGATTACCGATAGAGTCATGTGCTCAGTGACCTTCGGCTTACTGGTTGTGACGCCTTCCAGCTTTCTCAACCATTTCAGTGTGGAAGAGATTAGATTCTTCGTTCAAAAGAAGAACTTGATCCCTCTCTTCTTTGAGACTTCACCTTCTGAGATTATGGCTCTTGCAGAGTGCAATTCAATTGAAAATGAATGTATAGAGGCAATGGATGGAATCATGAAATCCCATGAATTTAAGATGGAGGCTCATGATGGTAATTGGAGAAGCTGCATATCGAAAGCTGTTGGGATTCTGAGAGCAAGACTTGGACGGAAGAGAGAAGGGTTTGAGAACAAACAAGGATTTGAGAATTTACCTTTCCCCAGAAACACATACTTTGTTGGAAGAGAGAAGGAGGTTATGGAGATCGAAAGTCTCTTCTTTGGGAATGGAAGTTGTCCAGAGCAAGATCATTCAACAGCAATCATCAAAGGTGAAGCCAGTGGGCAATCTGAAGGACTTGCAGATGAGGAAAGCGACCCCATGGATGCTAAAGGAGGGAGATTTATTAGTTTAGAGATGGACAAGAGCAAAGAACAAACTTTAGAAGCTTGGGTTGATGTGGAACCAATCAAAGGTAAAAACTCTTTCAAGAGGTTAAAACATAAGAAGTCGAAAAGTGGGAACTACAAGAGCTTATGTAACTCTGTGATTTGCATCAATGGGGTTTCTGGGATTGGAAAATCAGAGCTGGCTCTGGAATTCGCTTACAGATACCACCAGAGATACAAAATGGTCTTGTGGGTTGGTGGGGAAGCTCGGTATCTCAGGCAGAACATATTGAATCTGTCTCTTCATTTAGGTATGGATGTTGGTGCTGATTCTGAGATGGAAAGGGGTCGGATTCGTAGCTTTGAGGAGCAAGAATTTGAAGCATTCAAGAGAATCAAGAAGGAACTGTTTGGTGATATCCCTTATTTGCTTATAATTGATAATCTTGAATCTGAAGAGGAGTGGTGGGAAGGGAAGGATCTTCCTGACTTGTTCCCTAAAAATACAGGAGGTACCCATGTGATTATTACTACTAGGTTGTCAAAAGTAATGAACTATGACACAATTCAGCTTCCACCGTTGCCATTAGGTGATGCAATGGTACTGATCAGAGGGAGAAGAAGGAGAGAGTATCCAGCTGATGAGGTAGAATTCCTTAAGAAATTTAACAAGAAACTAGGGAGATTGAGCTTTGGTTTGTGGTTGATTGGTTCATTGTTATCTGAACTTGCCAGTAGCCCTTCTGCTCTTTTTGGGGCAATAGATCAGATTCCACTTGAAGAAGATTCTCCTTCTTGTTACACAAGCATTGCGGAAGAGCAGCACTGCAAGAACAATCCTTTCCTTATGAAGATCCTGGAATTTTGCTTTGGGATTCTTGAAAAAAGTAGAAGAAAAGACTACCTCCTAGCCAAAAGAATGATTCTTGTGAGTGGATGGTTTGCCCCATCTCCCATTTCAGCTAGTTTGTTACTCAGTGCAGCCAAGAACATCATCCCTAGCCAGCACAAGAAGTGGACCAAAACTCTGAATGTTACATTCAGTTGTTTCTCCTCAAAGTCATGGAAAAGAGAAGAAGTTTCAGCAATGCTTCTTGTGAAACTCGGAATGGCACGAAGAGCCAGTGAAAACGATGAACACTGCATCCATTTCCATCCCATAATGCAGTCATTCGCAAGAAGAAAAGGAGGTTTACAATCTGCCAATGCTGTAGTTCAAGGAGTGACCAGAAAAACCGGCAATCTCTATGTAATGAACTCAGATCACTTCTGGGCATCAGCTTTTCTTGTGTTTGGCTTCAAATCTGAACCCCCAATAGTCCACCTGAAAGCAACAGACATGGCTTTATACATCAAAAGAACAGCTCTCCATCTTGCAGTTCAAGCCTTCACTGCATTCTCAAGGTGCAATTCTGCCATGGAGCTCTTGAAGGTGTGTACAGATGCACTGGAGGAAGTTGAGAAGTCCTTTGTGTCTCAAATCCAAGACTGGTCCTACGACTCGATTTGTTGGAAACGAAGGCTCCAATGTGGCCATAAAGTAGATGAGTATGTGTGGCAGGAGGTGACCTTATTGAAGGCGACATTGTTGGAGACGAGAGCCAAGTTGCTAGCTAGAGGAGGACTTCTTGACAGTGGGAAAGAGCTGTGCAGAACATGTATAAGTATCAGAACCGTCATGCTTGGCCATAACCATGCTCACACCGTGGCTGCACAGGACACATTGGCGAGACTTGTGAGAATGAGGAGTAAGATATGATGGCGAATTTTCAGAAATAAACCTATGGAACCACTTTTTCTCTCATTGTACCATATGCAGCATTAAGGAATTTACATGACACTAGTGTGGCAATGCACTAAAAGCTTACCAAGTGCTTGTTCTGTAATTTCATCAGTATATCAATTACAAACTCTAGGATAGCAAACCGGATTATTCATACGCATGAGTAATGTAACGCCTCTCATAAATGCCCATGTCTAGTTACTTATCAACTTTATCAGAATAGTAAATTTAGTCAAGAAGTAAGATGGGAAGGAAAGCAATCTAGAGGAAATTTTAGATCGATGAATTTATTTTAGGTTTAACTCTTATTTCGTTACCTAAGTTTAATGTAATTTGATTTAAAACTTGATTGTTCATTTGTTATTATTTTAGTATTCACCAAGTTTCATATATTTTTTATTTACCTTTTTAAATTAATATAACAAATAAAGAAATCGGAACCCAAGTCTTAACAATTAACATGAGGTTTTTTTTGTGAATCAGTATGAAATTTATTATTAGTTAAATTTTGAAAACCCAACACAAACGAGTCTCTTATTGAAAGAGAAGCGAGGAAGCTGATCTCATTATCAACCATGAGATTTCCCATATGGTGCGGATCCTTTTGACATGAGGCTCATTTTCGTGAGCAAAAATGAGGCCATTTGAATCCCAATTATGTTTGTGAACAGAGGGCTATGAGAAAGAAAAACCATACAGAAATGAGTTCAGGTGGTTTTGATACTTTTGAATATGATGCTCTAACCTTTCATCAATACACAAAAACTCTACAACGCAGAGGAGGATAATTCAATAGTATGAGCATTTTGAACTAGTCAATTAGAACGTTTTGTGGCTTCTTTGAAAACATAGTCCATAGCTACCTTACCATCGAAGCATGCATAAAAAATCCCTCAATAGAGTGCCATCTAGAGGCTTCCTCAGTAGTGAGATTTTAAGTCTTCAGCTGGTCAATGTAAACCAAAATTCTAGTCATTTTAGACTACTACTACTTCTTCTTCTTCTTCTTCATTAATCATACTAAACGTTAGTAAAGTGCAGTGTAACACTTAGTTGATATTGAATGATATTAAATAATAAGTAAGGTGTGTCAAGAAGTTTCTAGAGCTAAAGTAAAATTATTGAGAGACTTAATATACTATAACTTATTAATCTTTATATCATTTTTTCAGTTTTGTGAGCCACAAAATTAGTTATTAAAGTTTTACAATCAAATAATCTTAGCATTATACTTTCAATAAATAATAGCCAATCCATTTAATCTATTTTATAATATAGTTGATTTCAAATATGATTTGAATAATTTTAAATTTGAAAAAATTCTTTTAATAGTAGTAACTGGTATGGGTATTATTAATAATATTCTATAAGCAATACATATATTTGGAAAAAATATAATCTTTTAATATAATTTAATATTTTAAATGGAATATTAATTTTTTTAATACATGAGAAAACTAAAAAGAGCGAAAGAAAAGACGTGAAAAAAAAAAGAACAATCCTAACCAGGATCAATCCTCAGCTGAGAGGACCTGATATAAACAGAAACAAACGAAGAAATAAAATGAGGAGTAGAGTAGAAGAAACACCAGGTTGAATTCCAAGGGCATGTTTGGCTTCTCTCAATGTGTTCAAGGATGAATATCAGATAACTTGTATGTATAATTAATATCAAATAAGGATACTATTATTACTTATTTTTCTAATTTTACTACTTAAGTATTTTATTTTTAATATTTTTTATTATTTAAAAGTCTTTGTTATTAATACCCTTAACTATGATTCTCCCCATATTCAATTTTGAAAATAAATCAAAACCATCGATTTATCAAAAGTTAAAATTTTTTAAGGTTAATACAATTTTTTTTTTCAATTATTCTCATATAAGTCTTAAATTTTTAAGATTCAAATAAAAAAAACCAAAAATGATTTTATATTCTATAAATTGTTCAGATTGGTTCTCAATAGAACAAATTGATTGATCTAATATGTATCATTGAAGCAGATAAAAGATCTCCTCATTTTAAGTTTTATTCCATTGCCCAAAGATCATTGATTTGGGGGCTTTAGGTAACTACCTCACTTGCCTATAAAGACCTATGGCCTTGATAATAACAGAAATATATACGCCCAGGTTGTAATGTTTGGATCAATAGCTTTTGATAGTTGGGAAAGGAAGAAAGGAAAAAAAAAAGTGAATCTAAATTTTTAATGTCATAAACTAATTATATATAATAAAACTAGTGTAGGTTTATGAATTGGACAAAATTTAAAAAATAAATCACGGCTTATAAATAATATGACTTGTTAATAGTTTTATATTTTCAAAAAAACTGATAGAGATGGAGTCAAGAAAGACATTGGCGGACCTATCTATTAAGGTGTGGGGGTAAAAAAAAAACTGTTATATTATTAATGTTATATATATAGATATATGCATATATAAGGCATACTAATTATCCATAACGTTCAAGTATATTACCAATTAATTATGCATATAATTGTGATTATATTATTAATAAGATTTTTATATAATTAGTACATAATTGAGTTTATTATTCTACATTTGATCGGTGCATAAACTTCTTCATGGTGCATAAACTTATTCATGATTGGAAATTTTTAATGTTATATATTGCCTCCGAAGCTAAAAAGTTTTAGCTCCACCACTGAAAGACTAGCAATTTCCAAATTACAAAAAATTTAAGATCAGTAGATTTATTCTAGGTTTAACTATTATTTTGTTCCCTTAATTTATTTAACTTAATTGTTTATTTTTATTATCTCTTAAATTTTAATTAGAATTTTTAAAATTTTAAATTCTTCGTTAATATTATTTTGTTAAAATATTGTTCACTGCTGATGTTAATATTTTTTTATATATTTTTTTCAAATTTATTTATTTATTTTCACTCCACTACATTTCATGGCTTGTAACTTTGTAAATTGTATTGTCATCCACACGCCACCCCTTTCTTATCCACTATGGGCTATGGCACTATCTGTCACACTCTCCTATAGGAAGATTCTTCTGCTCTACTCAATGTGTTCATTATTTTTTTCTGTCACAGCATTGACGTTCTAGGACTTTTCTTTATTTTTATTTAATTTAAATTAAATTAAACATTGTGACAGATGCTCTTCTTTAAACCAAGCGTTGTTCTCTTTACTCGCAGTTTTTTGGGGTCCTCTCCTAAATTTCTCCTTCCATCTGCATCTTGCATTTCCATCTTCATACTCCTCTGTGGCATCAAAGATTATACCAGCTCTTGCGCTCACTCTCTGGTAGGTTTCTTTCTTTCTTTCTTCCCTTTTTTTTTTCCAATCTTAATTCAGCCTGACTTTTTATTTTGGTTTTATACTTTGAATTCGAATTTTTGCATTTTTCTCTTCCATCTCTGACAACATTCTTCTACATTTTTTGTGTTTTATCTGCTCCTCATATGTATTATTTCTTTCGTTCTACTTTTGTTTTGATCCCTTTATGTCCTATGACATCATATTTTTAGGAGTTTAAATTTTAAGTTTTTTAGGGTATTATATGCTTTTGTTTACTGCGTTCATCTTCTTTCAGTCAAACTACTTAAATTTCAGTTTATATGTGATCTTTTTTTCCATATTTCTTAAATTTCTGATTCTGATTACCGTATTTTTAAGATGTTAAATATATTATCGCATTATATGTTTCTCTGTACTTCATTTATTTTTGGGTCATGTATACTTTTGCTTTCGTTGATGTTGTTTCTCTGTAACATCAGAAGTGGCATATGTTGTTTTTCTGTCTCGACATATTTTATAGTTAATTTTCTCTCTCCATACTTAATTTGTCCATGCGGTTAAATATTCAGAATCACCCATTTTTCCAACTATTTGAACTGAAAAAAAATGGAAAAAATCCAATTCTTTTTTATCCTGTCGGTCTGATTGATGTTTTCTTCATATCATACATACGTTAAAATCTGTGGGAAACTGATCCAAAAGATTTACTCAGTTAATATGTCACCTCTGCCACCTATCAAGTAATAAATGTGGTAACTACTGAGTACTTGATTTAACTGGTATGTGATTGTATTAGCTTAACTAAAGTTCTCAAATTTGAGCAAAGAGTTTTACTCAGCTTAATCAAAATTAGTTTAGATCTCGATAAATCCTCTAGATGAAATGCGATAGGTTTAAGATATTGGGTGTGCAAAAAAAAGTAATAAATGAGTCAATGGCCTAATCGTTTAGTGGTACCAATACTGAGTGGAGGGAAGTCATGGGATCAAGTCCCACTAATAGCAAGATGCTATCTTAGGTGTGTGAGTGTGTATATTGTGCTTGTCCCAAGTCAAAAAAAAAAAAAAAAGAGAAAATCAATGAGTTTTTTTGCTTTTAAATCATTCTTTATTTATCTACCTTTTTTCCCCTTTGTCTCTTGCTTTCTCTCTATTACATGGATGGTATCAGTTTCACTGTTTGATGTGTACTATTTTCTTTACCATTATTGGAGCTTCCTTTTATCTATGCATGTTTTAGTATTTATATCTATGTATGTTTTACTGCCTACATCTATGTCCAGAATGAACAAGATACAGATCAGTGGCTTAATATATTATTGTCACCGACAAATGAATTTATGTAACCCCTAATTATCTGGCATTTTGTGTTCAGTTTTTTGTATTCCTCCGAAGTTTGGCTCTAAAACCACGTTGAGTTTTTCCATGTGATTGTAATTCCTTGTCTGTTATAGACAAAATAACTTAGTTACTTGATTAGGATTGTCACAAGCTTATATAGTCCTCATCTTTTTCCATTCCTTTCAGATATGGGATTGCTTATTATACTCCATTAGGATTGAAGCCCTTGCCTGCATTGCCATTCAATATTTCCTGGTCCATATTGGCCAAATCACCTGGGCGTTGGGTCCAATGTGAGTAGGATCTCTTAGCCATGGTTCATAATCGGAAAAACCAGCATCATGGAAATACATGCCACTCAGCCAGGAAAGATGATGGAGAGTAGGCTAACTTGCTGGTAAGCAATTTTGTTTTGGCATAAATTTTTTACAATAATTTTTATGCTAACAAGGAAATGCAACACCTCTGTTTCGCAAAACTTTCTCACCTTTGATTGTCCTAGAGATATATTTAGTTCAGTTTGATCACTTGTTAGTTGTTATTATTGTTGATAGGAATTTGGTTGGGATTAAGTTATAATTTGTGGTACCTTTTGTATTTCCGGAGAAGCTTGGGACTATCTATTACATGGATGCTATAAGTTCCACTCTCTGCTGTGTTATCTTCTCTAGACCTTCACTGGGGCTTCTCTTTGTTAGTTTTATGGCTCCTACATCTTTAATCCTTTTTTTTTTAATTAATAGGACAAAATCTTCCTAACAATGCCGTTGCAACCCTTTTAAGATTAAATTAGGACTAGTGTACAGATTTAATCTTTTCCGCAAATTATTTGTTGATTAGTGCTTAAAATTATTTTCTGGATTTTCTCTGTTTTTTTTTTCTCTAGCTAGAAACCATAGACACTGTTCATTTGTTGTTGCAGTTTGTTTGTTTCCTGGTTTACTTCCATTACCCTGTATCTTTGCCTCTTATTATTTGGTATGATGAAGTTTTTAGATTGTGAGAGATATTTGGTTTCAATAAAAAGGATTCATGTTGGCATGGCAATGTGACTTGGCAGCCTGTTGGTTAAAATTATTTATATTGCCAATTATCCCATTTTACCAAATTGTTATAGCTTTACAAAATGCGTTTTGATTGGAGAAAGTGCATAAAAAAACTCAAAGTTATTTTGGGATAGGCGTATAAACAGCTTGTACATGAGTGGTAAAGTTGAAGGTGATATGGAAGGGGTTGACAGTGGGCTTCTATTGCATTTTATTAACTTCAATTACAAAATTTTCTATAAAAATATGATTTTCCTTTAGATCGTTGGGTCAAAAGTTTTGGAATAAGTCGTTTGACTAAAACAACTTGCTTGTATTTTTGTTCCCTCCAAATATAGTAAAAGTAATACATAAGGAAAAAAAAAACTACAAAGAACATTTCTATTAAACAATGGCTTATTGTGGACATAATGTATACCTGTTCATTAAAGGGGAAAAAGAAGTAATAGATTCGCTAAAGATGATGAATTAAATGTCATGGATAGAATGTGTAGACATAAATTTTCTATGTCTCTTTCGCAATATGCAAATTTTTTTTATAAAATTATATCTTTTTGTTATCATGTAACAATAGGTTGCATTTATTATTTATATATACAATGCATCAAATACAATATACCAATAAACAGAACTCGAGTGAAGAGTCGAAGTAATATTTCTGATGTTGTTATTCTAGAAATGTATAAAAAAATGCCACTCAAGGTAAAGTGAAGAAGGCTCAGGGCAAAAAGTTTTGCTAATAAAGCAGCTCTAGTTTTGAGAAATTCTTATACAATAGAAGTGATAAGGGAAAAAAAAAAACAGAACATTTAATATATCTTTTATATTTAATTAGATTTGTTAGAATTGTAAGATTTATATTATCTTTTATTTATTTTCTCTTTTATAATTTCTTTTTTCTTTAAGTTTAGAATATAATGATCTAGAATATCTTAATATTTAAGAAATTTTTAAATAAGTGAGATTCACGCAATTTCTTTAAATTGAGTTAATTTTCTAAAATATTCTATTAAGTTCTATAAATAGATATCATTGTAATTCAAATTTTAGATCTGATTATTGAATTAAATAATATTACCCATTGTCCTTGGGTTTAGCAGCCAAAGGGTTGGACACTCTCACTAAAGGGAGGGGGTTCGATTCTTGAGATCTACAGCTAAGTAAAGCGGGTGTACTACCAGAGTCAGGATTAATGGGGTGCATGCACATCCTTACTTGGGCTAGTCTCCATGAATCATGAGTTAGGTTATCTGCTTTTGGATTGTGGATGAACCCAACCCCTTTCGTAAAAATCATCAATAAAAAAAATAAATTGAATATTATCGGTTATTAGAATTTCCTCTATTCCTTGAATTCTTTTAGTTTCTCTCTCCTTCTATTTCTCCTCCCTTCCTTTCTATCCCCCCCCCCTCTCCTCTCATATCAAGAAGTGTTCCATTTCCATGTTAATGCAAAATAATAATATACCACAAAAATTGTTTATAAAGACTTTATCTATTGCTCATGTATGTGGTTCCAAGAGTCTAGATATCCACTGTAGTATAAAAATGGGCAGACCTAGGTTTATCAATTTTAAGGGCAAAAACCCCCTTAAAAATTCTATAAACAATTTATGTATTTGTATATATTACGATCTTGTCCTCTTAAAAACCTTAACACATTTTAAAATCTGTATACTGATTGAAAAGAAAAGTTGTGTACTAATTAAATGTGCAGGGAGTCGTCAAGCCAATAAATAGGGTAATACTCCTCTATCATATTTATTGTTCTTTGGTCATTGTATTATGTGATTTTTTTTTTAATTTTAAATTTTTTCTTCCCAAGTCCTTTTTTTCTTTTTTCTTTTAAATAAGTATCTATTCATATTATCATCATTCATCCCTGTGCATGCACAGGAGAAAATTCTAGTTTTTCATAAATACTTTTGAAGACATAATTATATCTTATTTTGGTGCTAACAATATGTTATCAATATCATCAATATATATAATCAAGCAAAATCTAACCAGAATTGTTCATCTAATCTATCTGGAACACTATTTTTGTTTACTGTTCACCGAATGTTACTGTTTTTGTCACACTAGTTTGGAACTGCCTCACAACTCATTTGAATTTTATGATTTGATTCGGTTAGAATTATCATTAATATCTGTACCGTTATATGGTTACTGGAGTGGGTCCCATGTTCTCCAGCGTTTTCTTTTTGTTTTTTGAGGATCCCAGGTTTTGCTTATCTGTGATGAAATGGATTGGACGGGAATAAGTGCAATTAAGATGAGCTAAGGTGGAATGCTATCTTTTTTCCACATTTTTAAAAATTTATTACTTGTTAATCAATAATTAAATAAATGCCGTACTGAGTCCTATAAATCTAACCACACAATTTGTTGATCCTTTTCTTAAAAAACATGTGTGTGCACCCATTATATAATGATGTAACAGTCACTTTTCTTTCAGACTCCTTTGTTTATCAGATTAAATTAAAATACCTCTGGCAAAAAAATATTAAATTAAAATACCATGAATTATTTTTTCCTTCTTCAAGTAACTTGTCAATTAATTTCAAGCGCTGATCAGTGCGATAAATATAACTTCAAAATTTTCCCTTGCCTATATCTCAATGTTAAGTTTAAACTCAAATAGGAAATTTGTAATCATGAAAGGGTAACTTAGGTTGGTCATTGCTTTCTAAAAAATTGTAAAAATGACCAGATTTACCTTAGAAAAATATCAATGTTAAGAGATTACTTGTAAATCTATTGATATTAGTTGTTTTATTTATTTATTTATTTATTTTTTCACTTTCTTGATGAGCAATCTTTTTTTCAGATGAGAGTGGTGGTAATTGTGTTGCTAAGTCAATGAATTCTTACGAAACAAATAGTGGATCATCAAGTGTCAATTGTCGAAGGTTTAAATGTATTGAAGAATACACAAAACAGAATAATTCTGGTGAAGGTAAGAATGTTTTGTTGTTGTCTTAACCAAGTCTAATATGCTATAATGATTTGACTTTATTGTTATTTTTTTGACAGATAACATTTATTCTTATGAAAGAAACCTTCCTCACCTAACAAATGACAGGTATCAATTCCTAGACAAATTTCAATAATTGAAATTTAACAAATATGCTCTGGATTCATTATTTCACTACACATGCATTTTCATATAAAATTGACAGTTTGTACCTCTGTTCATTATAGGTTCAACGAAACTTATCCCACTATCAATAGTCGAAGGTTTAGAGGCATTGAGGAATACATGAACCGGATTGAAACGGCAGAAGGTAATATTGTTGTTGTCGTTTTGGTGCTAATAGTGAGATAGTTTAATGATTTAACTTTCTAGTATTTGTTTCACAGATAACATTTACTCTGGTAAAAGATGCATTGCTTACCTAATGCAAGCCATGTACACATTTAAAGAAATTAAATTTTACAAATGTCCACATTAGAAATTATTATACTGGGTTTATATCCATAAAGAAAAAGAAATACATAAAAGCACATCTAACACTTTCTTTGATCCTTAATATAAAATTTTTTTAACTGGATCACGTGGATTAAAACTGAAAGTTAAAGTTAGTTAATTACTTCAATTTTTTCGAAAATCATATTTTTTCAAAATTACCCTTATTTAATTTTCTTCTTTCTCTCTTTGAGATGAATTAAATAGGGGCATTTTTTTTTAAAATACACAATAAATGTTACCTTGTATACTGTAAAAGGTCTTATATTTAGGATTAGGGCAAAAGACTATGTATTTAGGACTTGAGGGAGTATTTCTCTTCTATATTCATTACAGCATGCAAATTGCCCAACCTATTATTAGCAGTGCAAGATAAAAAAGTGTTGACAAATGTAAAGAACAAAGTTTATTTGTTCAAGATGACATTAATAATCAAGTTTATTTTGTCCCACATATTCTTTCTATATAGATTGTTATGACAGTAAATTTTTTTTTCCATCTTCTTAAGCAATCTATTTTTCAGATGAAAATGCTGGTAGTCATGTTGCTAAGTCAATTGATTCTTATGAAACAAATAGTGGATCATCAAGTGTCAATAGTTGAAGGTTTAAATGCATTGAAGAGTACATAAAACAAAATAATTCTGGTAAAAGTAATAATGTTTTGTTGTTGTCTTAACCAAGTCTAATATACTATAATGATTTGACTTTGTCATTATTTTTTTAACAGATAACATTTATTCTTATGAAAGAAACCTTCCTCACCTAACTAATGACAGGTATTAATACCTAGGCAAATTTCAATAGTTGAAATTTAACATATATGCTCTAGAGTCATTATTTCACCATACATATATTTTCTTATAAAATTGACAGATTGCACCTCTGTTCATTATAGGTTCAATGAAATTTATCCCACTGTCAATAGTCAAAGGTTTGGAGGCATTGAGAAATACATGAACCAGATTGAATTAGCAGAAGGTAATATTGTTGTTATTGTTTTGATAACTAATAGTGAGATAGTTTAATGATTTAACTTTAGAGCATTTGTTTCACAGGTGACATTTACTCTGATAAAAGATACCTTGCTTACCTAATGCAAGCCGGGTATGTATATCTACACACATTCAAAGAAACTAAATTTTACAAGTGTCCTCAGTAGAAATTATTGTACTGAGCATATAACCATAAAATAAATAAATAAATACACACTAGTACATTTAATACTTCTCTTCTAACTTCATTACAGCATGCAAAATGCCCAGCCCATTGTTAGTAGTGCAAGTTCAAAAAGTTTTGACAAATGTACAGAACAAAGCTTATTTTATCCCACATATTCTTTCTATACAAATTGCTATGATGGTAAAATTTTCGAGATACCTTCTCATTCAATTAAAAGTTTGTTTTTGTTGTAGATACCAATTGGAAGAGACATCATTGCTATATGTCACCTGAAAAGTAGAGTATGAATGCATTGAGGGAATCAAAAGTTCATCAATTAGACTATTCAAATAAATGACTCTGTTTGAATGACATTAGTTTCACAATGTATGATTTATGTAAACTATTAGAATAGAAGATCAAGTTTACTTTGATTTTTAAATACTTCTACTTTTAAATTATTGTTCAAGTCACTGATAACGATTGTGAACATATCATGCATACAGAAATCATTCAAATGCATCCATGTTGTCAAATACACATGTTATTGTATCCTCTGTCAGGAAATGTCCAAGCACACGGCACTCCATTGTTATAGAATCAACCACAAGTCAACAAGAAGGAAAAAAAGTTTTTTCTGTGCAAGGTCTGAGTGTCTTCTATATTACATTCTTTGCATTACCTCTTTCATTTCCATTTTGCAATAATATTATAATATACTTTATTAGCAATTATATTGCTATACAGGTGATCTTGAAAAGACATAAATGAAATGCCAACAAAATAAATTAGATCAAGAGAAACGATCAGTGTCTTCTGTATCCTATAGACCAAAGAAGCGACAACGTCTTCATGCCATAACAAATTTGTCAGTGAACTTCAATGAGGAGCATCATCGAGGTAAGATTAGTTATAATAGTATAAATTCATACAGCATCATGTATATTACATGAAACAATGTATATATTCTTACATATATTGTAATATGCATGAAAGGTGATAATAGGATTACTGGGATGACAATGACTTTGGCCAAACATGATGCAATTGGATGTAATGGCAATAACAATTTCGAAACAAGAAAAAATAGTAATCAAGTTCATTTTTTACATATTAAATCTTATGAATTAAGCACAACATTAATTTTAGTCTATTTGCATTGTATTGTATTATTAGTTACCCTTATTACACAAATATGAATACCTATAGCGCTATATATGCTCAATAAAATATTCACATTGTAATATATATCAAACAATTCATATACTCTAATATAAGTTCTAATTTGAATGAAAGGTAATCAGCAGACAACCCAGATTGCAGGTGACTTTAGACAATATGATCAAATTGGAAGTACAATCAATAGCAATACTATAGCAAGGATAAATGGTGAATCAACTTTGTTTTAATTGATCATTTTAGTTATTCTATTTAGAAAGTTTTTTTGTTATTAAGTATTAATAAAATTATACTATGCAGGGTATAGGGTATATTGATGAAGGTGACCCTATATACAAGTGTAAGTATTGCGGTGCAATGATGTGGCTTAATGAAAAAGTAAAAAGTGCTCCAACTGCTAATGAACCATTATTCTCGTTATGTTGTTCACAAGGAAAAATCAAATTGTCTCTCTTGCAAAGTCCACTAGAGTATTTACATCACCTATATTTCGATAAGCATTGTACAGATTCAAAACATTTCTTGAAAAATATTCAATCATATAATAACATGTTTTCATTTACTTCAATGGGTGGAAAAGGAAAAACCCATTCAAGTTCAGGTCCATACTCATTTGTTGTATCTGGACAGAATTTCCATCGAATTAGTAGTTTACTACCACCTAATGGATCATCACCAATTTTCTCTCAGCTATATGTCTATGATACTGAGCATGAAATCTTAAACCAAATGCATAATGTAAGGTATATTTTACTAATATTTATTTTCTCTACAATGTCATCAATTATGAATCATATCTAAGAATAAGTGTAACATTTCTGTAGTAGACAAGACAAGGAGTCTCAACTTGATGAATCTATTGTTCAAATGATTATGGATACAATGAATGAAGTCAATCCATATGTCCAAAAGTATCGTATGGCAGATACGTTGTTGAAGAATAATGAAAGGCTAGATGTAAGAATATGTTTACTCAACAGGACAAATCAATGTGGTCGAACATATAACTTGCCTTCTTCAGCAGAAGTAGCAGTATTTGTTAGATGTGCTGGCTTCCCAAGAGGGGGAGTGAATTGGGAAGATTAAAATTTTCTGCAAAACTTTAAGAAAGTGAGGAAACTAAATGTGACAGTAAAATAGAGTATAAATGAATATTCAGTAAGAGTAGTAATAGAGAAGGGAAGACACAGATATTTATCCTGGTTCAGTCTCTCAATCTTGATCTACATCCAGTCCCCAAGCCACCATTTGAGATTTTTCACTATCTTGCAAGAATTCAGTGAGTTTTTTACAAATGCCATAGTATAGCGTTGATGCTCTATTTAAGAGCTCACACTTTCTCTCTTTGCACTCTAGCTAAGTGCTTTCCCAATCCCTTGTGGTATCCCCTCACAAGAAAATCTTTCTTCTAGATGAAGATAAGATTGTTTACAATGAATAAACTCTCTTAATCAAAGTGTATATGAAAGTTGGAGTACAAATATTGAAGTATGTGAGGGTAAGAGACTTTGAGTAGATGATTTGGCAGAGTTTCAGTATTTACAAAGTTAAAATCATTACCCACAACTTCAAATGATGTTATATTTATAGATTTAGGTCTCAACTATACGTTAGAGACAAAATCTATCCGTTGGAGAAGTTACCCAACGATTACTCTGAAAAACTATCTGTTCACCAACCGCATTTAATGCTTCTGACACTCAAAGTTCAAATTTTGGTTAGCCAACAGACAAATTTCGTAGAGATCGAAAGCTAAAGACTTCAATGTTGAATATTCGAAGTTTGTCTGTCATGAAGCAAAGTTTAAATTTTGGTCTTTGGAAAATGTTTCGGAACATACAAATTTTCAAGTAAAAAGTTCTTCTTAAATGTATGAACAGTAGTTCCATTTTGCTACAGTGCCTTTGAAATTCGAATTTTGATACTCAAAATTTGTCTGTTAGAGGGTAGTTCAATAAGGCACAATAGTTCAACTATTCAAAATTTGAATTTTTAAACTGCAAAGTTTGTCTGTCAGAGAGGCCTCTTTTCAGACTAAATACAAAGTTTGAATTTCTGAATACTATCATTCATATGTCAACATATCATTATGACAAACTCACAAGCTTTGTTTCTGAAATTCGAATTTTCATGTTCAAAGTTCATCTGTCAGTGAGCTATCTTGATGTTCTTTCCAAACTTAGTTTTCAGATGAACTTTGATATATCCTCAGACGAATTTCTCATTTTTCATAAGTTGTATTTTGTCTGAAATTTAAATTTTCAAAAGCTAAAGTTTGTCTGTCCTAGGAAGCTCTTTTCAGACAAGTATCAAAATTTGAATTTCTCAAGTCAAAATTTATCTGTCAGAGAAGCTTCTTTTTAGACTTGTTCATTTTCAAAATGAAATTCGAATTTCCAAAGTCAAAGTTTGAATTTTCAACACAGCATATTAGTATAAGTGTTTTAAACTTTGTCTGTTAGTGGGTGTTTTTCAAATATTCCATAGAATCATAGTTTTAAAACATCTTTTTATCAAATCAAAGTCTTTTACTTAATTTAAACATGGTTGTAGATTCTACATCTATTCTTGTGCTGGTTTTTCTTGAATTTCTCTACTTGAGATCATTTGTGCACCTTTGATATCTTCTCTCCAAGCTCTAGAAAGTTGGTTTGGAATCATCAAAACACTTGATTCAACATTCTTCCCCTTTTTGATGATGACAAAACAACTTATAAACTGGATTAATACTTGGGTTTGCTTTAACAAGCTCCCCCTCAACATATGCATTATAATTCAAAAGATATCATGTACAATAGATTAAGTAGAGAGATTCATTAATTCATTCAAAGTTCAATCACAAGGATGCAATCATAGAATTCAGAACAGAGCAATTTCCATTTCATCAAATAGCCACTTTTACAAGATATAACACGGATATAATACAGAAGAACAATAAAACATCATTACAAAATACTATAAGAAGAACCAAGCATCAATAAGTTCTAGACACTATTTCTTGGACTTGGACTTCTTGCTATAGCTCTTGCTAGAAGACTTTCCAGTTTGCTCGGATTTCTTCTCCCCCTTTTTGTCATCATCAGGAAGGTGAACAAAATCAGTAGGAGGAGGGATCTGAGACACTGGAATAGCTTGAAGAGGCACAGGTACAAAAGGCATTTCTGGATTGAGCTTTGACAAGGATTTAGAGACTTCAGAACTTGTGTCCTCATCCTCATCAGAGATTTCAAGTAGTTCCAAAATTTCTTGCCTTGTAACTGTTAATTGGGCACTTCATGCCTCTGAGAGACCATAGGATGTAACAGGTGAGGGAGCAGGAGGAGGAAACATTTCTTGAAGCCTTATTCTCTGAGCTTGCAAGAGAGCATTATGTGCAATGGCTTCCAAATCAAAAAAAGGCACAATGCTTCTTTCTTCATTCAGGGCAGCTTGCATGAATGGTGAAGTGGAGATTGTTGCCACTAGTCTCTCAACTTGCTTAGATTCTTGAGTGGAAAGAATTGAATCTTAAGCAACTGCTGGAATGGGCTCATGAAAGCTTGTTTCCTGAGGACCTTCTTCCTCCATGCCATAGTCCAAGGGAGGAGCAGGACTTGCCTCATTACTGGAGGCCTGTGGTGTGCTCAATGTGCCAGCAGTCTTAGTGTCACATACAGCAACATCAGGAATAGGAGAGGCCAGCTCAAATGGGCTTGGAGGCTCAGGAGTTGGAGATATAGCAGGCTCAGAGAATCCTGGCTGAGGTGGAGCTGATGTGGCAGGAATGACATTCTGAATGTCTTCATATGCATTAGCAATCACTTTCATGTTCTTGGCCAACTGGTGGATCTGATCTTACAGATGAGCAAACTTGGCATTTTGCTTATCCCTAATGCTTAGTATGAGTGTAGACAAGCTGTCATAAAACTCAGTGATCTTGGTTAGCTTGGCACGAGAGGAGGGAGTAGATGGAATATGAGTAGGTAAAGATGGAGACGGGACACGCTGAGAAGGCTGAGGTGTAGGTCTTGCAGGAGCCTTAGAGATACCTTCTTGCTGCAGAGAGGCATCTTCATCAAAGAAGCAATCTTCAGATTTTCCAATCCCCTTTCCAATCCATCTTCCATGTTTCTTCTCTAACCCCATCCTTTGCAGCTCTTCTTCCTTTAAGATCTCAGTAGACTTTTCTTTCCCTTTCTCAAGATGCTGAATTCTGGTATATTGAAGGATCCTAGAGATGATTGCTACATAATGAAGTGTAGAGTCTTTCCTCTGATCCCTAGCCTTGATCATGCGTTGGAGAATGATATGTCCCATGTTGATAAGCTTCCCATGGATGATTGCTGCCATTACATGTGCCTCTGCCCTTGTGATCAGATTGAAGCTATCTCCTTTGTTGAAGATAATCCTAGACACTATGTAGTGTAGGATCTTCACTTGAGCACTGACGTCAGTGGGCTTGAGCAAACTTATGGGTGGCCTATTCTCCTTTCTTCTGAACAAAATGTTCAGGATTATGCTCTTCTTGTAGTTTATGAATGATCCACCTTCTTCACCAGCAGTCTCTGCCTCATCCATATACCTAGAAGCAGTGATATCAATCTTCAAGCCATCTTGGCCTGGTATCTCTAAAACCTCATTAAAGGGTTCATCTGTTAACCAGATGGTTCTTGATCTCAGATTGACTTCCCACTTTCTCTTCTTGCTATTGTATTTCAGAGAGGCACACCCAATCTTCACTACCTCATCATCGTATCTTTCCAATTTCTCTAACAAATTCTTGTATTTGATCATCCATAGCCCAGCATTAAAGTTGTTAGAGATTAAGAATTCTTCCATATTGACACAGTGAGGCTTGATTACCTTCTTTCTCACAAACTTGGTTGTGTACTCCTCCTAAATATGTGCATTGCTCCATAATGACAATGCGGTTAGCTTATATTCTCCAGATTCAGTATTAGAGGAGGTGGAAGCAACAGCAGCAGTAGCAGGAACCAAGGGCTTTGTTTTCTTTGAAGAAGACGGTTCAGCTTTCTTTGAATCAGGCTTTGGTGTTGTTTTCTGCCTTTTGGAGGGGGTTGTTTTGCTGGATTCACCTTTTCTTTTTCGGTTTCTCATTTTCCTTTGAGGCATATTGAGATTTCACGATTCTCTTTGGCCGAGATTCTTCCTTTCCAGCTTCGGGATTTTTCACTCTTGCCATTTTTGTGGTTGAATGATTTAGAATGAAACAGAAAATGTGTTTATAGGGTGCGAAGAGAAGTTTAATTGGTGGAAGATGAAGATTTACGGTCAGAATTAAAGGGTATTGAAGAGAGAATTTGAACAGATCCATAAAAGAGATGAATAGGGTTGCGTCTGTTCAGAGGATAACCGTTGGTTTTAACGTGTGTAACCGCAGGATAGATGAATTTTGAGGGGTCAAAATTTGAACTTCGAGCAGTTACAGGTTAACCCATTCAGCAAAGCTTACTGATAGATGAATTTTCTTCTGAAAATTCATCTGACAGAGGCTTGGTTCAAACAACAAAAGATTAACAGACGAATTATATTTTAACAAAGTTTGAATTTCAAAGAGCAGGTAGCAAGCAATTATCAATACAATAAATAACAGACGAATGTTAATTATGAAAATTCATCTTTCAGAGATTCAATAAAGTGAGCATGTTTCGACAGACAAATTTTGAATCCGAAATTCGAATTTCAACATTTTGTAAAGAGTTTCCAACATGCGTATTTTGAGAAATGGAAATTCGTATAGTTTCTATGTTGGACAAAGATAATATTGGAACTTTATTTTTGAAAATTCAAATTTTCATATACCAACAGACGAATTTTGAAGGATCATCGAGAGCTGTTACAAAGTAAAGCAAGCTAAAGTTCATCTAATGGGCATCAAAATTCGAATGGCAAACATGCTAACATGTTCTAAAACACAATTTATCAATGAAATTTGTCTAATGCACATCTAGAATGTGAATTTTAACTTTATAAACTTACAGAAGGGATCTTGAAACTCAGATTTCTAGCTTTCTTTTTCACTTTTTGATTGTTCCATTCTGGAGTGCTCTATTTTTTAGATTTATTGCCATTGAAAATTATGAGGAGCACCTGCAACTTACATTAAACTTACTTCGATGCTAAAATTAGAATTAAATCATTGTCTGAAATTCTAAAAACAGATTTACACAAGGATTTACTTACAGTTCATTAGGATTTACCATACCCAATTCTCTTCTGATTTTGCAATGCCTATCTTCTGAAAGAGGCTTTGTCAAGATGTCGACAACTTGATCTTCTGTTGGGATGTATTCTAATCTGATTTCTCCTTTTAGAACATGACCCATTATGAAGTGGTGCCTAACTTCAATATGTTTTGTCCTTGAATGCATGACAGGATTCTTTGCGATGTTAATGGCACTTTAGTTGTCACACATTATTGGTATTTCCTTCATCTCAATCTCAAGATCTTCAAGTTGCTGTTTCATCCAGATGATTTGGGCACAACAGCTTCCAGCAGCAACATATTTAGCTTCTGCTGTGGATAAGGCTACACTATTTTGCTTCTTGCTAAACCATGAGACCAAGGATCCTCCAAGAAACTGACATGTTCCATTTGTACTTTTTTTGTCAGTTTTGGATCCTGCAAAATCAGCATCAGTGTATCCTTTGAGATCTTCTCCATTGCCCTTGGGATACCAAATACCCATCTATGATGTTCCAATAAGATATCTAAAGATACGCTTGACAGAAGTTGCATGGGTTTCTTTAGGACATGACTGGAACCTTGCACACATACAGACACTGAACATGGTGTTAGGTTTGCTGGCAGTTAGGTATAGCAGAGATCCAATCATTCTTCTATACTGAGTTATGTCAAACATTTTTCCTTTTTCATCCACATTAAGCTTGGTTGCAGTAGCCATAGGTGTTCCCATTGGCTTAGCGTTTTCCATGCCAAACTTTTTCAGCAATTCTTTCAGATACTTGGATTGATTAAAAAAGATATCATCATCACATTGCTTAATTTGTAATCCAAGGGAGAAGTTGAGCTCACTCATCATTGATATTTCGAATTCTCCTTGCATTAGCTTAGAAAAATTCTTGCAAAGAGATTCATTAGTAGCACCGAATATAATATCATCAACATAAATTTGAACAATAAGTAAATCTTTATTTTCTTTCTTAGTGAACAAAGTAGTATCTACTTTTCCTCTATTAAACCCCTTTTCAGTTAGAAAATTACTTAATCTTTCATACCATGCTCTAGGGGCTTGCTTTAAACCATAAAGAGCTTTCTTCAGTTTATAAACATGGTTTGATTTTGTAGAGTCCTCAAAGCCTGGAGGTTGGTCTACATAAACTTCTTCCATGATATATCCATTAAGAAAAGCACTCTTTACATCCATTTGATATAACATTATATTTTTCATGCATGCATATGCTAATAGAATTCTAATTGCTTCTAATCTAGCCACTGGAGCAAAGATTTCTTGAAAATCAATAGCTTCTTCTTGATTATATCCTTTAGCAACCAGTCTAGCTTTATTTCTGATTATTATTCTAGTTTCATCAAGTTTATTTCTAAAAACCCATTTAGTGCCAATGATAGGATGATTTTTAGGTCTAGGCACTAAATCCCAAACCTGATTTCTTTCAAATTGATTCAACTCATCTTGTATAGCTAAAATCTACTATTTATCAGTTAAGGCTTCTTTAGTACATTTAGGTTCAATTTGAGAGATGAAAGCACAGTTTATCATCTAATCTCTTAACTGTTTTTGGTTTTAATTTTCTCTTGAACATCCCCAATTACTTGATCAACAGAATGATTCCTTTGATATCTCCAAACTCTAGGAAGTTCTTGAGAAATTTCTTTATTTTTCTCATCCTCAAAACCTTTCTCCTGAATATCTTCCTCTATGTTAATAGATTCAGACATTTTTGGAGGCTGAATTTTATCTTCTTCAGAAAGGTCTAAGTTCTTAAAGTTTGAAATAAGATCATCTTCATCAGTAACATGCTTAGGAACAGTTTCATTTTCAATAAACACTACATGCATAGATTCTTCTACTAATTTAGACTTTTTGTTAAAAACTCTATATACTTTACTCCTACTAGAGTAGCCTAGAGATATACCTTCATCAGATTTGGTATCAAACTTACCTAAATTCTCCTTTCCATTATTGTGGATGAAGCATTTACAGCCAAATACATGTAGATGTGAGAGGTTTGGCTTCCTTCCTTTGTATAGATCATAAGGAGTCTTCCCAAGAATTGGTCTGATGTAGGCTCTATTATGATGTAACTTGCTGTGTTCACTGCATCAACCCAGAATACTTGAGAGAGTTTCTTTTCATTCAGCATAGCTCTTGCCATTTCACTAATTGTTCTGTTCTTTCTTTCCGCCACTTTATTTTGTTGAGGAGTTCTTGGAGCTGAGAAGTTGTGATCAATTCCATGCTCATCACAGTACTCCAGGAAGTATGAATTTTCAAATTCTCCTCCATAATCAGACCTGATAGATACAATAGAAATACCTTTCTCATTTTGCATTTTCTTAGTTAAGGTTACAAATGCATCAAACATATCACTTTTAGAAGAAAGAAAAAATATCCAGGTAAATCTAGAGTAATCATCCACAATTACAAGAACATACAGATTTCCACCAATGCTCTTAACTCTAGATGGTCCTATCAGATCCATATGTAATAGTTGTAGAGGTCTAGATGTGGTGACTACGTTTTTAAATTTAAATGATGATTTAGTTTGTTTTCCTCTAAAGCATGCATCACATTCTTTATCTTTTTCAAAAGAAATTTTTGGTAGGCCAATGACTAACTCATTTTTGACCAGTTTTGATAGTTGATTCATATTAACATGTGCTAATCTTCTATGCCACAACCAACTATTATTATCTTGACTAATCAAACAGACAGAATCTAGGGGAGGAAGTTCATCAAGATCAATAGTATAACAGTTACCATTCCTTTGAGCTTTGAGGATTACTTTGTGATCACTTTTTTGGATGACCAGGTAGAACTTTGAGTCAAATAATACCCAGTTTCCTTTGTCACATGTCTGGCTCACACTTAGCAGATTATGATTGAGGCCAATTACAAACAGCACCTCTTCAATGGATGTTTCAGGATTCTTACCCACAATACCAATGCCAACTATTTTGCCATATTGATCACCTCCAAATGTCACATTTCCTTCTTTTTTGTCTTTAAGGGTAATGAACTTCTCCTTATAACCAGTCATATGACTTGAGCAGGCACTGCTTATATACCATTTATTGCTCTTTCTAACTTTAAGACAAACCTGCAAGACAAAGTTCTTATTTTCTTTTTAGGTACCCAAATTTGCTTGGGTCCTTTTCTGTCAGCAGTATTTTCCCTAAATACAGATGTACCTTTGGGAATCCATTTAACCTTCCTGTCACGTCCATTTTTCTTTAAAGCACATGAACTGGAAATATGTCCCTTCTTGTTGTAGAAGTGACAGGTGGTAAAGGGACTGCTAGATTGAGATGCAAGAAGAAAGCAATGCAGATAATATTTTTGTTTTCCATGCTTTGATTGATCATAGGATTCAATGTGTCATGAAATATGATCTTTCTTTTTACTGCCACTATCATGCACAAAATGTCTCATATATACATTTTGATTTTTCTTCCTAATCTTTTCTTTTACTGCACAAGGGTTATAGCCAAGTCCAACCTTTCCCTGTGTTATTCTTTGACTCTCCATTAAAGCAAATAACATATCTTTGCCTTTAGTGAGTCTAGACATGCTTTTCAGTAGATAGTCATTGGTTTACTTTAATTCAATGTATGATTTACAGCAAGCAGATTTAGCAATATGCAGATGAGCAGTTTAGAGATGTTATGTTAAGATTCTAACTTGTCAATCTTTCTCTTAGTTTGTTTGAGCTCTTTAGCAGTTTTAATGAACTCATCGTGCAATTCATGAAATGCATCCAATAATTCAGAATAAGAAGGTTCAGATTCATATACCTCTTCTTCCTGATCACTGTTGGATGGGATTTCAGCTTCTTCAGATGCAAGTGTCATCAGACATATGTTGGCAATTTCATCTTCATCATCTTCTTCTTCATCTAAGCTGTTGCTCTAGATTGATGAGATGTACGCTCTTTTCTTCTTGCCTTTATCTGCAGCTTTCTTTTCTTTTTCTTGCTTCTTGAGGAATTGTGGACAATCCCATTTGATATATTCCTGCTTCTTGCACTCGTAGCAAGTGACAGGTTCTTTTCCTTCTTTCTTGCTATCTCCAGTTACTTCTTTCTTGAAGAATTTATTATTTCTTTTCTTGTAGAATCTTTCAAATTTTCTTACCATCATAGCCAGAGTTTCTTCATCTAGTTCATCTCCATCGTCAGATTCTTCTTCTTTCTCCTCACCAGCTTTCAGAGCAAGACTCTTCTTCTTTCTGTCTTGTCCTGCCTCCTTGAGAGTCTTCATTTTTCCTTCATATTCTTCAAGGCTACTGAGAAGGGCTGTGACAGATGCCATGGATTCTCTTCTGGCTTCCTCAATTGCTGTTACTTTGGGTTGCCATTCTAGAGGAAGAGCTTTGAGGATCTTTCTGACCTTTTTTGTATGAGTGTACTCCTTACCAAAACTTTTCAATTGATTCACAATAAGGGTGAATCTCTTTTGCAGTTCTTTGATACTCTCACCTTCAACCATTTTGAAGCTCTCATATTCTCCTATGCAGCAGTTCAATTTGTTTTCTCTAACTCCAAATGTTCCTTCGTGAGCAATTTCCAAGGTGTCCCATATATCCTTGGCTGTGGAGCATTGTGAGACCTTGTAGAATTCGTCTTGATTTAATGCACTGACCAAGCAGTGTTTTGCATTGAAGTTCAGTAAAACTCTCCTTCTATCTTCCTCATTCCATTCAGCTTCTGACTTTTTCTGTACTTTCCATCATCTTGCAATACCATTGGGATAAAATCTCCCTTCTGCATGACGGACTAGATGTCCAGATTAATGGACTAAAGATAGATTTGCATTCTCATCTTCTAGTATCCATAGTATTCTCCATTGAAGCCAGGTGGTCTATTTGTGTTATTTCCCTCTGGTATTATGCTTTCTCTAAAGCCAGCCATTGTAATTCCCGGACTGTTAAATCCTTTGATTGGGAAACCGGGCTCTGATACCACTTATTAGATGTGCTGGCTTCCCAAGAGGGGGGTGAATTGGGAAGATTAAAATTTTCTGCAAAACTTTAAGAAAGTGAGGAAAGCAAAAGTGACAGTAAAACAGAGTATAAATGAATATTTAGTAAGAGTAGTAATAGAGAAGGGAAGACACATGTTTATCCTGGTTCAGTCTCTCAATCTTTACCTACGTCCAGTCCCCAAGCCACCACTTGAGATTTTCCACTATCTTGCAAGAATTCAATGGGCTTCTTGCAAATACCACAGTACAGCATTGATGCTCTATTTTAGAGCTCATACTTTCTCTCTTTGCACTCTAGCTAAGTGCTTCCCCAATCCCTTGTGATATTCCGTCACAAGAAAATCTTTCTTCCAGATGAAGATAAGATTGTTTATAATGAATAAACTCTCTTAATCAGAGTGTATATGAAAGTTGGAGAACAAATATTAAAGTATGTGAGAGTAAGAGACTTTGAGTAGATGATTTGATAGAGTTTCAGTATTTACAAAGTTAAAATCGTTACCCACAACGTCAAATGATGTTATATTTATAGATTTAGGTGTCAACTATATGCTAGAGACAAAATCTATCTATTGGAGAAGTTACCAATGGTTGCTCTGAAAAATTATCTGTTTACTAACCACATTTAATGCTTCTGACAGTCAAAATTTGAATTTGGGTTGTCCAACAGACGAATTTTGCAGAGACCAAAAGCTAAAGACTTCAACGTTGAATATTCGAAGTTCGTCTGTCATGAAGCAAAGTTCAAATTTTGGTCTTTGAAAAATGTTTCTATGTTGGAATATATGAATTTTCAAGTAAAAAGTTCTTCTTAAATGTGTGAACAGTAATTCCATTTTACTACAGTGCCTTCGAAATTTGAATTTTGATACTTAAAATTCGTCTGTTAGAGAGCAATTCAATAAGGAACAATAGTTCAACTATTCGAAATTTGAATTTTCAAACTGCAAAGTTCATCTGTCAGAGAGGCCTCTTTTTAGACTAAATACAAAGCTTGAATTTCTGAATACTATCATTCGTATATTAACATATCATTATGACAAACTCATAAGCTTTGTTTTTGAAATTCGAATTTTCATGTTCAAAATTCGTTTGTCAGTGAGACATCTTGATGTTCTTTCCAAACTTAGTTTTCAGATAAACTTTGACATATCCTCAAACGAATTTCTTATTTTTCATAAGTTGTATTTTGTCTGAAATTTGAATTTTCAAAAGCCAAAGTTCGTCTGTCAGAGGATGCTCTTTTTAGACAAGTATCAAAATTCAAATTTCTCAAGTCAAAATTCGTCTGTCAGAGAAGTTTCTTTTTAGACTTGTTCATTTTCAAAATGAAATTCGAATTTCCAAAATCAAAGTTTGAATTTTCAACACAGCATATCAGTATAAGTGTTTTAAACTTTGTCTGTTAGTGGGTGTTTTTCAAATATTCCATAGAATCATAGTTTTAAAACATCTTTTTATCAAATCAAAGTCTTTTATTTAATTTAAACATGGTTGTAGATTCTACATCTATTCTTGTGCTGGTTTTTCTTGAATTTCTCCACTTGAGATCATTTGTGTACCTTTGATATCTTCTCTCCAAGCTTTAGAAAGTTAGTTTGGAATCATCAAACACTTGATTCAACATCATTGATTGTAGATGACTTTGACCATTCTTATTTTGGCAGAGATATCATCATAGAAAAGCAATCTGGAGAAATCAAAAGGATAAATGAACTTCATAGAGGTTACATTCCTTTGCAATATCCTATTATATTTCCATACGGTGATGGTGGATATGAACTGGACATCAAACATTGCTCTACGTCCGAGAAAGGAGGTAGCAAAAGGAAAACCGTAACAATTCATGAATTCATAGCTTATAGATTAATGACTAGAGCAGAAGAAGTTTCAGTACTACGTCTCTCAGGTAGATTGTTTCAATAATTCATTGTTGATGCATATATGATGATTGAAGCACAATGGTTATTGTTCATTAGAAGAAATCAGTCTTAGTTAAGAGTTGATATGTACAAGGGCTTATTTGATGCTATCCTCAGTGGAGAGACAGAAGCTATCAGCACAGGCAAAAGAATAGTATTACCATCATCGTTCATTGGAGGAGCACGATACTTTATACAAAAGTATCAAGATGCAATAGATATATATAGATGGGTTGGTTATCCAGATATTTTTATCACTTTCACTTGCAACCCTGCTTCGCCTGAAATAAAGAGACAATGTGAAGAGTAGTCATCTTCTTCATCAAATCGACTTGATATAATCTCTAGAGTATTTGAACTAAAGCTTTGTCAACTTATGCGAACATTGAAAGAAGATAAAGTTTTTGGGCATGTTATTGCTGGTAATTCCTTTTTCTTTCTTTTTTTTTACAAATTAATTTCGCAATTTTGTTACTGTTGTGTTTTACTACTCCCTCTGGTTCAAAATATAAGTCTAGTTTTAAAATCATTTTCTAGTACAAAATAGAAGTCCTATTTAGATAAAATCAAAAGCATTAATGATTTTTTCCTAATTTACCCTTATTTTTAATTTATTTGTGAGAAAGAAAATTGCCTTGAAAATTGTCTTTATTAAGGGTAATTTTAGAAAATAATGTAAGTTTTTAACAAATTTAATTAGGTAACTCCCTTTTTTTGGTTTTTGTATAATTAGTTAAATATGACTTATGTTTTGGATTAGAGGGAGTATATTATTTCTATTTATGTTGTTATGGTGTTTTACTGTTCTTCACTACTTGCCTTCTGCATATGACTTTGTCAATTATTAAAAAAATTATTGTCAATATTATTTGTGTCTTCTTCCTTTAATATCTTAATTAGTTTACAATTTCATTAGTACTATATTTAATTAGTCTTCATTACTCTTGAATTTATTTTATTTGCAGAGTTGTATACTATTGAATTTCAAAAGAAAGGTCTACCCTATGCACATATTCTACTATTCTTGTATAAAAACTACAAAGTCAACTCCAGAAGATATAGACAAAGTTATCACAATTGAAATACCAGACAAGGAACAAGATCCACTCTTGTATGAACTTGTACAATCATTCATGATTCATGGTCCTTGTGGATTAGCGAATCCAAATTCACCATGCATGCAAGACCATAAATGCATTAAGCACTTTCCAAAAAAGTATATTGATCATACCATTGTAGATGATAATGTATATCCAATGTATAGAAGAACTATAGAAAAAAAAGGTGTGCAATTAGACAATAGGTTTGTAGTTCCATATAATCCTTATCTACTAACTCGATTCCAGGCTCACTTGAATGTTGAAAAGACAAACCATTCACGATCAATTAAGTATCTGCTCAAGCATTTGACTAAGGGAGATGATAGGGTCATTGCAAATCCATATTCAAGCTTAGGTTTATCATCTGATATGGTACATGATGAAATTCAACAATATTGTAATCGTAGATATGTGTCTACTTGTGAAGCGAATTTTTGCCTTTGACATTCACCATTGATATCCTCTAGTTGAAAGACTAAGTTTTCACTTACCTGGTGAACAATCTGTTGTCTATACTGACTCTAACCAGCCACAAAATGTCTTACAAAGGCCAACTGTCAATCAATCAATGATGCTATAGTGGATGCATTGCAATCATGAAAATGACCTTGCTAAAACTCTCACTTACATAGAATTCCCTCAATACTTTGTATATGATCATTCAAAGAGAGAATGACATCTTAGGAAGAAAGGCTTTTCAATTAGACGATTATATCAAGTCCCTCCAAATTCAGGTGAATTATACTTTCTTCGCATTCTTCTTACCAAAGTGAACAACAATAAATAATGTTGTCCATCTAACATTCAAGTGAGCGTGTTATGCACTAGGACTTATAGATGATGATCAAGAATTTATTGATGCCATAAATGAAGCAGCTATTTGGGGTACTGGTCATTTCCTACGGTGACTTTTTGTTCAAATGTTATTGTCACACACATTATCAAGACCTGATTTTGTTTGGAAGTAGACAGTTGAAATTCTATCAGAAGATCTATTTTACATATCACATAGCAATTCTGAACTCTCAAGTATGTTTTTATCAATTATTGCTTTTCTTTTGATTTATTAATGGTTAATATTAGACTTTATTGCATTCAAAAATAATTTATATCAATGGATAATCTTAGAATAAAATTAAACTTTATATTTATAGATGTTTAGTTTTCTCAAGCCGAAAAGGAAAATGCAGCTCTGAAAGAAGTCAATCATCTACTTCAGCAAAATGGGAAAAGCTTATATGATTTCCTTGAGTTGCCATCCCCAATTGATGATGAAGATCATGATTCACTTGATTGCATGATACTACAGTAGTTAAATGTAGATAGAGAAGAATTACAAGTTGAAGCTAATGCAATGATAGCTAGTATGACTGATGAACAAAAGACCATCTTTGAGCATATTATGAATGCAACAGGTTCAAAATCATCTAATTTCTTTTTTGTCTCTGGATACGGTGGAACTGGAAAAACCTTTTTATGGAATGCATTGACATCTACACTTAGAGCCAAATGAGATATTGTTTTGACTATTGCTTCAAGTGGTATTGCTACAACATTGCTACCTAATGGTAGAACAACACATTTTATGTTTGCAATTCCGATTTCAATTAATGAAGACTCAACTTGTGACATAAAGCAAAACTCTACCACTGCAAATTTTATCAGGAAAAGTAAATTGATTATTTGGGATGAAGCACTAATGGTCGATAGATATTATATTGAAGTAATAGATCGGACACTTAGAGATATCTTACATATTACCAATGTGAATAGTCATCTTTATCCATTTGGTGGAAAATATATGGTTATGGGTGGTGACTTCAGATAAATTCTTCCAGTTATTCCAAAAGGTTCAAGAGCTTATATTGTCAATTCATCCATAAAGCGTTCACATTTATGGAATTATTGCAGAGTTTTCCAACTAACAAAAAACATGAGACTTCAGTCTACTAAATGTATTGAATATAATCAACTACAAAAATTTACACAGTGGATTCTTGATGTTGGTATGGAAATTTGGAACAACCTCATGATGGGCATGCTAATATCAAAATTTCAGAAGAATTGCTCATTATTGATTTCACTGATCCTATTGAAGCAATAGTTCAAGCAACTTACTTTGATCTAGAATGTAATTATTGTAATGCAGAATTCTTCACTAATAGAGCGATTCTTACACCGACAATTGATGTAGTCAATAAGATCACAACTACATATGCTCTATCTTTCTTGGAGATAGTATTGGCTACTTTGGTTCTGATTCTGTCTACCCCGAATTTGATTAGAATGATTCCTTTGATAAACTACATATCACTGAATTTTTAAACAGCATAGAGTACTGCTCTGGTCTACCACCTCATAAGTTGTCTCCAAAAGTTGGCATGCCTGTTATGCTAATAAGAAATGTTGATAAATCATTAGGACTCTACAATGGGACAAGATTGATTGTTTCTCATCTTGCTAAACATGTCATTGAAGCAATTACACTGAATGGCTCTCATCCTGGTGAAAAAGTTTTTATCCATCAGATGGACATGAATCCCTCTGAAAGACATTGGCCTTTCAAATTCACAAGAAGACAATTTCCAATCATCCATTCATTTTCAATGACAATTAACAAGAGTCAAGGCCAATCATTAATGCATCTTGGATTATATCTTCCAAACAACGTGTTCACCCATGGACAATTATATGTAGCTCCTTCTAGAGTGAAGCAAATACTAGGACTAAAAGTTCTTATTCATGACTCAAACAATCATCTATTGACAAGTACAACTAATATTGTTTTTCAAGAAGTTTTCAACAATCTCTGAACATCAATGTTGCTATAAATGAAAGAAGAGATACCTATATGCTTTCTATATCAGGTATGATTGAATTAGACACTTCCTTAGCCACAAATGGACAATGAACAAGATAGCAAATGAATCCAAACATTATTATTGTCTTTCATGTAACTTTCCTTTTTCTTTTTTCTTTTAAAGTAACTATTGAACGAGCCTTGCATTGTACAATTTACCAAACATATTGTTGATAGATAATATTTATTTGTCTAGATATATCATTTTCTATTCCTCTTTTCCGTGTAAAATCTAACAACAACTCTATTTGTGTAATTGATAGAGGGCAAAACAGTCTTTTTTGTTAATTAACAACTCTAAAGATAACTGCAACAGTCAACCTCAAGCTGATTAGTAGTATAAGTTTCATTTATCTTAGGTAAGAAACCAATGTATTATTATTCTTTTATGTTACTACGAATGATAGAGTTCATTAGTATTGTATAATCCACATAACCGACTCTATATAGTGGGATAAGGTTAATGTTGTTATTGTATGTTACTACGAATGATGAGCTTTATAAATTTTATTTTTGCCTTCAATTTTAGACAACTTATTTAGACAAATATTCCAAAGCTAACTATCAATAGAAATAATAGATCATCCTTAATATGTCTATTTAATACACCATTCTTGAATTATAGTTCTTAGGACAAGTAATTAACAATACTAAATTATATTTTAATTAAATACCCATGATACTTCTTAATTTCTGATTATATTTACTGCACTGGAAAAGTATTTATATGATTTCAAATAAAATTCAAATGATATTGACATTTTTCTGATTTCATTTTTTCTCTTTTTTCCTTGAACTAAACTCTACTCGTCGACTCAACAGATCTTTTTTAAACGTTAGAGTGACAAAAAAAAAATGGTGTGACGCTATTCAAACCAACAGCATATGATAATTATCTTTTCACAAACATGAACTAACTGATATTAAATGCTACCAGGTCATGTAACTCTGATAAATTACTCTACGCTGACCAAAGTCCTTTTCACATGATGACCATGCAAAGGGCAAGAAAACTGCGTAAGGAAATGATAATTGGACTATATTTTAGCATTTGTATACACTTCTTATTTTATATAAAATGACTCCGCTACTTTACAATTTCCATGGGATGACATTTAACTTTTTTATTTCTACTATATTTCAGAGAGTATCTCCAAAGTAGCTAATCCATGATAAACTACTTTTTTAAGATTAATATAGGACTAATGTACAGATTTCACGTTTTGTGTCTCATAATACTTAAATTATTCGTTGATTAGTTCATTAAAATTATGTTTTGGACTTTTTTTCTTTTTTCTTTTTTCTTTTTTTCTTTTTCTTATAGCTAGACACCATATACATTGTTCATTTGTTGCTATTGTTTGTATGTTAACTTTTATTTCTTTAAGCATCTACCTCATTATTTCTTAATTTTTGCTATTGTGTCCCCTGACAAACTGACTTGAGCCTCTTTTACTATACTTTGATTGATCATTTTTTTAATGCATTACAAGACTAATAATGTGATTTTTTTTTTATTTCGACTCTTTTTTCATGTTTTCTATTTGTTGGGTATATTAATTTGACTCTTTTCCTGTACATATAAACAATGAATGTAGTATACTGCTAGATGGCAATAAGAAGAAATTATTTTATCAAAGATTTGCGTACTACAAAAGAGACAAGGAGGATTTATGCTAGAGTAATCTATCTTTGGACGTTTAGTCCACCATCATCAGAAATTTCACCACTTAACATGATCTTACTTTTTTAAACAAGTATACTTTATGTTCATAATATGACACTATTAAGTAGAAGTGTTCTTTGTGGTTTCTTACTTTTATTATAGTTGTAGGGAATGGAAATTTAGGCCAGCTTTTTTGGTTAAATGATTCATTTTAAAAATGGCTCAGGAATCAAGAATGAACACTGTAGAACTGAATTTGTTTATTTTTCTTTTTGATGCTTCACAAGGAACAATGGCCTCCTTTTATACTAGTTTTAGAGGCACAAAAACGTATGGAGTTTGATGATGAATTATGACAATTATTAAGGGGGTTATGGGAGAGGGAGTTACATGGAATTATGGAGGAAGGAGTTACAGGAATGGTGATTATTGTACAGTTTCAGTTATGATCTGTTTCATTAAAACTTTTAACCATACTCTTTGAAGGCAGATAGTATTTCATTGAAAATTTTGTAGTTGAAGTCAATGAAGGACAATACAAACCTATTGCCAACCCATTCCGTATTACCTTCTACTTTGTCACTCATGTTTATACTTCAATTTCTGACATTATAAATCACCAAGCTCTATCTGATCTGCTTTTTGGTCTGATTCTATGCACTAATGTTTTTCTTTTTCACGATCCTTTTTCATTATTGTTAATAGATATATGTGTAATTCTAATGAAGTTTGGAACACTTGACTCAAGTTTGATACAAAAGGCAGAATAAAGCAGAATATACTTCCATTCACTATTTCTGATGCAGAGTTATATTGATTTCATTTAATGGGTTGTATATGTTCCTATATTTTAATTACTCTATTTTTCTATATAGAAATAACTATAAATTACTTCCCATATAGAGAACGTGCTTCCAATATTCCTAATCCTCCTTCCTTCCTTTTTCTTAACTCTGACAGCAATCAAGCAGCCATTCCTATATTTAAAGATGGAATTTCCTTTATATGTTTCCTTCTTCTTATGATGAAGTTCTTCCATATGACAGCCTATTTCATTAGATTGTTTCTGCAATCTCATAATCATATTTAAAGCTTGATAGACATCAAATCCTCCCTTATGAATTGCTTGATTCCTATAATACCAAATAATATGTAGAATGTTGGTAGCCAACGCAATCTGGAAAATGTCTTCAGCCTGCAGTAACTGATTCATCAACAAGAAAAAATTCACCGAAATCTCAAGAGTTCTGATTCCCATATCAGATCCAAACCAGGAGGCCCTAGCAAATGAACATCTTAAACAAAAACATGATCAGCATCCTCAATTGGGTTGTCACAAAGAACACATCCTGTCTTAATCTATAAATGATGCTCTATCTGATGCAAAGAAAGAGCACTTTTCATCAATTTCATAGAAAAAGTTGAATTTTGTACTGAGCTGGAATTTTCCAAATTCTGTCCCAAGATATAAAATTATAAAAACCATCAGAGTGATTCCTTGACTGCAATCCTGACCTCAAGTAATTGTATCCTTCAGCCACAAAATAACAACCTTTCAAACTCTGATTCCAAACTAACTGATCCTCAGCTCTTGCAACAGAGAAAGGAGATGCTGGACATCCTAAGATTCCTGATCATGCAGTATAAAGTTCAATGCTAGACAAAGTGACTGGACGGCTTGGCTGCATTGACCACCAAATGTGGTTAAACAAGGAAATTTGATGACTCGAACCAACCCTCCAGCTCAAATTATTTGCAATAATTTCACCAGCTTTCTCTAAGGATCTCCAAATTATTGATGCTTCTTTACTATGCTTTAAAATACCATCTTCCCGAATAGGACAATATCTTGGTCCCAAAACCTGACAATGGATATTGTTTTTATTCACTGTTAATAGTCTCCAAACAGCCTTGGCCGTAAGAGAGATGTTGAAAACTTTTGTATTTTTGAAACCCAAACCTACCTCACTTTTCCTTCTTCATAAATGATTCCAGTTTAGCAAGTGTATTCTATGTCATCCCCTCAGTATCACCCAAAAAAAAAAAAATAGCCATCTTCATATCAATTTTGTGACATATAGAATTAGGCAATTTAATAGAAGATAGAGGATAAACTAACGTTGAAGAAATAACAGCCTTGGTCAGTGTCATTCTAGCAGCTTGAGATAATAGCATGGATTTCCAATGTTTCAGCTTCCTATCAATCTTCTTCAGAATCTCTGTAAAGAGCATACTTTTATTCTTGCCTAGATACACATGCATGCCCAAATATTTTCCCAAGCTATTAGCAAACTTGACTTCTAGCATCTTAGAAAGGTAACATTTCTGAGCATGACTTACGTTATGACTAAAAACAATCAAAGATTTATGGAAGTTAACTCTTTGGCCTGCTATATGTGACCACATAACTCTAAAATTTCTTTAACCTTAATTGTTCCTCCTTTCTTTAACAATCAAAGATTTATAATTCTATCAACCCAGATTTGAGGAAAATTCATTCTTTTAAGAACCACATGCAAGAAATTCCATGAAATGTTATGATACGCCTTGGCTGTATCAATCAAAGGCACACCATCGCTCCTCATTCCTTCTACAAGATTTTATTTTCTTCATAGATGACATAGCACAAGCTTATCAGTCTAAAATCATTTGGAGACGGGGTGCTCCATTTTGGGAATTACAATACAAGTCCTGTTAAAAGAGTTGAGCAGCTCACCATGATCAAAGAAATCACAAACTATATTAAAAATACCGTTCTTGAAAACATCCCAAAACCCCAGAAAAAATCTGGCATGAAATCCATCTGATCCAAGAGAACTATCTACCCTCATATTATGCACAGCTTCAGCCACTTCCTCCATTGAGATTTTCTTTCAAAGGAAGACCACATGAGAAGAAGGAAGTAAAGGAATGTTCACTTCTGCCAGGAACCGATCAATAACCTCTAAGGCAATATTAGATTTATTAGCATAGAGATTAGAGAAGAATTCAGACCTCAAAGGGAATATTAGATTTATTTGCATAAAGATTGGAGAAGAATTCAATGGCAACCTTGATAACTGCTCTCCAGACTCCATCTGCATCCTTAATTCTATTGATATTGTTGAGAACACACCTTTTCTTGACTAAACTATGGAAGTATTTAGTACCTTTTCTTGATTAAACTATGAAAGTATTTAGTATTTCTATCACCATTAATGAGCCATATTTGCCCAATCTTTTGAGCCCACAAAGCTTCCTTACAATCATACCAAAATTCCATCGAATTCCTAATAGGGCAAAAGACAATTTGGTACTCATAATTGAAAATAATTCCTTATAAGGACCTGATTTAAAATTCTATAACATGAATTTCCAACTGAATCAAACTGAATTTCCAACTTATACTGTTCATTTGTAAATATTTTTTTATACAGGTCCTAAAATATCTTTTTTCCTTCCTAATATCCCACTCCCTGCTGCTTTGGCTATCTGTAACATTGACAGCTGCTTTTCCAATCTCATGATGTTATGTTTGATTTTCCCAACCTCCAGCTTATTCCAGTTAATCAAACGCTCTTTTTTTTTTGCTAAATAATTAAACGCTCTTTGATTTTCCTCAAACCATTATCAATTCTGTAGAAATTATTAGGAGCACAAGAACACCAAGCCTCACAAACAATGTCTTTGTACTTATCAAATTTAAACCTGAAGTTTTTAAAACGAAAAGGCCCCAACCTCTCATAATGCAATAATTCAGAATTTTAGAAATTATTAGGAGCCCAAGAAGAACACCAAGCCTCACAAACGATGTCTTTGCACATATCAAATTTAAACCATAAGCTTCCTATCAATCTTCTCCAGAATCTCTGTAAAGAGCATACTTTATTCTTGCCTAGATACACATGCATACCCAAATATTTTCCCAAGCTATTTGCAAACTTGACTTCTAGCATCTTAGAAAGGTAACATTTCTGAGCATGACTTACGTTATAACTAAAAACAATCAAAGATTTATGGAAGTTAACTCTTTGCCCTACTATATATGACCACACAAATCTCAAATTTCTTTAAGCTTAATTGTTCCTCCTTGCTTTAACAACAAAGATTTATAATTCTATAAACCCAGATTTGAGGAAAATTCATTCTTTTGAGAACCACATGCAAGGAGTTCCATGAAATGTTATGGTACGCCTTGGCTGTATCAATCAAAGGCACACCATCCCTCCTTATTCCTTCTACAATATTTTATTTTCTTCATTATTTTCAGCAACAATGACAACATGATCAGAATTAGGTCTTCCAGCTAAAAATCCATTCTGGAAAGAAGTGATGACATCATTAAGAGCATACTTCAATCTATTGCACAAAACTTTCTAAATAATTCTTTAGATGACATTGCACAAGCTTATCAGTCTAAAATCATTTGGAGACAGAGGGTTCTCCGTTTTGGGAATTACAACAATACAATTCCTGTTAAAAGAGTTGAGCAGCTCACCATGATCAAAGAAATCACAAACCATATTAAAAATACCGTTCTTGAAAACATCCCAAAACCCCAGAAAAAATATGGTATAAAAATCCATCTGATCCAGGAGAACTATCCGCCCTCATATTATGCACAGCTTCAGCCACTTCCTCCATTGAGATTTTCTTACAAAGGAAAACCACATGAGAAGAAGAAAGTGAAGGAATGTTCACTTCTGCCAGGAACCGATCAATAACCTCTAAGTGGCAATATTAGATTTATTAGCATAGAGATTAGAGAAGAATTCAAACCTCTTAAGGGAATATTAGATTTATTTGCATAAAGATTGGAGAAGAATTCAAAGGCAACCTTGATAACTTCTCTCGAAACTCCATTTGCATCCTTAATTCTATTGATATTGCTAAGAACACACCTTTTCTTGACTAAACTATGAAAGTATTTAGTACCTTTTCTTGACTAAAATATGAAAGTATTTAGTATTTCTATCACCATTAATGAGCCATGTTTGCCTAACCTTTTGAGCCCACAAAGTTTCCTCACAATCATACCAAAATTCCATCGAATTCCTAATATCCAACTCCCTGCTGCTTTGGCTATCTGTAACATTGACAGCTACTTTTCCAATCTCGTGATGTTATGTTTGATTTTCCCAACCTCCAGCTTATTCCAGTTAATCAAACGCTCTTTGATTTTCCTCAAACCATTATCAATTCTGTAGAAATTATTGGGAGCCCAAGAAGAACACCAAGCCTCACAAACAATGTCTTTGCACTTACCAAATTTAAACCATAAGTTTTCAAAACGAAAAGGCCTCAGCCTTTCATAGCGCAATAATTCAGAATTTAACAAAATTAGAGCATGGTCTGATGCAGCAATTGGCATAGACATGACATTAACTACTATTTATGATTTCTTAACATTTCAGTTCTTTCTATATATTTTAATGTATTGAATATATATTTTTCGTTTTTCAAGGGAATTACAATAGTCAAACTTGACTAACGTGACAAATGTTCTTTTTTAATCTGAACCTACCCACAAGAAATTTCTTTATCAATATATCTTCTAAATTTTCAAGTTCATGCATACATAGCCAAGAACTCATTAGGTAAGTTGGTTGAATGACAAGAAACTTAATATTCCTCAAGTAAAATCTTGAATTTAAGCCTTATAGATGAAAAAATCACATTGAACAAGCTATTCCATTTGGACACGATAATGCTCAAATCTAATACAGTCAAATATATATATATATACATATAAAAGCAATACAATTCAAGTACAAGATTATAACACCCAATCATTATTTTGAATTCTAAGCTCAAGGTATTACAACCAAACTCTCGAGCTTCGTATGACTAATATATATCTTTTTAAATCGATTTTAGTATTTAATTCCATGATAACTAAGTCCAAGGAGATGTTTAATTGATGTACAAGAAAGGAATTAGGAGATTATAGATTTGAAAAAGCGTGAGTTTTCTGTACGCAACTCTAAATTTTTAAATTAGTAGAACTCAAATAGAAAATTAACTTGTGGCCGATGCAAAATTACAAAATTAACTAAGATAATTTAAATTCTCAAAATTGAATAAAGTCTAAATTACTAGTGCTAAAAAATTCAAGGTTCATTTTTCGTTTGTTTTATTTTTGGTAAAAAAAAAAAGTTTAAATAAGTTGGATTTGAGGGCTTACCAAGGATAAGGCATGTCTTATGATTCAAAGAGCACTTGTAAGGCACTTACAAATTACTTAATAATGAAATTCTCACATCGATAGTGAAATTTGAATCTACATCTTTATAACATACAAGTTATATTCCTACCAATTGGACCAATTTTCCTTAACTTACTTCATGTTGGTTTTCTTCCCTCCTGTGTCTTGATATTTGTTTGTTAGTGCTTCAAATTATTAATGTTTGATATTTTATTGTTTTAAGTGTTTGAAATCTTAGACATTTGCAACTTATGACTTGCTTTATTAAATTATTATTACAGTTTCCTAATTTTATGCTTATAAAAAAAGTGTCATTACAATTTTGTTGAAGTGAAATAATATTTTCCTAATTTTATGATCATATAAAAGAGGTCAAATTTTATAACTTGATCCATCTTAAATCTTGTTTAATCTTTATTTCATTAGTAAGATCTTAATTTTAAATTTTAATTATTATTTACTTTAACTTTTTATTTGTTAACGTTACAATTTATCTTATTATTAGAATATTCTTAAAATATTTTGCTATATAGTCTGAGTCAAATAATCATCTTTCTGCGGTATCATTTTGCCAGTATACTATAGAATTTGCCTCTTCTTTTTCGCTTGAAGTTGACTATTTTCAGTACTGGATATTACTTATTGGCTCTATTTTCTCAAAATACAAGCTTATTATAGAAAATATAAAATTACACCAATATTGTTATAATTTCATTGTTAATTTCGATAAAGATTTATTGAAGAAGAGGGAGCGAGAAGACTAAACTATAAGGTTTAGAGATGTGTCAGATAAAAGGGTATATTTCAAATTAAACTCAATTCAAATTGAGAAAAAACATAAGCCAAGCCGACTACCTAACAAAACTAAATAGGTCAACATCTGTAAAATGAGTTGCATCAATCCGATTTGGTTTTAGTCTATAATAAATCAACTCGAATTTATGAATTTTTTTGGTAAAGAATATATGAATACGCATTCATTTTATTTAGACAATATAACTTGTTTTGAAAAGAGAATGTTCATAAGTTATAGGTTCTACATGCTTATTTAGGTTTAGGACAAATTTCATGACTCAAAAAATACTTATAAGTATTTACATATAATTCACTAACAAGATCCATATATCGGCACCAAGATTTGAGGTCATATTTTTATGAGATGGACAGGTTCCTTACTAATTAGATAAACCTTTGTTGGCAAATGGTATAAATAATTTTTATAGTTTTGCATAAAATGTTTTAATAGTATGTTTAGTGGGAGAAATTTCCTCATTTTACCTAATAAAAAATGGAGGAAAAACCTTCCCCTTCCCTCTAAAATTGGGGGATTTGGAGGGGAAGGAACATCCACATTTTACAATGACCAAATTAGATTCATTTATTTGTATAGTTCCAATATCACTCTTACGCATTACAATAAAAATAATTAAGCTGGTGCCAACCTTTACAATGGTATTATTAGTAAAATTAGTCAAATAATTTTAAAAAATATATGTTAATAAAAATTTACCAAGATGATAGGGATATAATATTTATAAGGCTAAAGTTTATTTTTGGTCCAAATTTATTTCACTTTGATCCTTTAATTTTATTTAGTTTTATTAGTGATTCTTTAACTTCAACATATAATACAAAAATTCCTAATTATTAATATTGTCCTAAGTATAATTATAAAATTAATAAATATATAATACTATTAATCAATTATCTTTTAAATTTTCCAATTATTCATTTATAGTTAATAACATTGTTACCAATTGGAATTTTTTTATTACATTTTAAAAGTTAAAGAATTATAATAAGACTAAATATAAAGTTAAAAAATCAAAGTAAAATTACTTCAAAGTTAAGAGATGAAAATAAACTTTGAGCCTACTTATTATTATTTCTCCTCCTCTCAATTTAAACCAATTAGAAAATATTAAAAATTCGTCCCCTTCCTTTTCCATTTCTTCTTTTCAATTATATCAAGGAAAAATAATATTTTAAGACCAAAATATTCAATTAATACCATTTTAGGATCCAAACATTCCAAAATGATAGAAAGAGACCTAGGTCTTAAATTGATAAAAAAAAATTATCTAAAATGACTAAAATACCCTCTGTTATTGCCTACTCCATTTTTGCAACTTATGACCTTCCCACTTGGTGAAATTTCCATTCTCCATTGCATTCCTTCTTCCAACTTTCATACTCTTTCTTTCCTTCTCCATTTAGTCTTCCTTCCACCTCATTTAGTCCTATCCTCCACAATCGGTTATTTCCTCCATCGTATTCCTTCTTCCCTTGTCCATCAGTCCTGCCCTCTATTACGTGAATGTTGTTTAGGTAAGTATAGGTCTTTTTATTATGTGCATCTCCTCTGCTTAGTGTCAAGCTTGGTAAATGCAAACAATATTGTAATGTTGTGGCTTTAAGAAATGAGTATGTAAATGGTCCCTTCATTTTGAAGCTAGCGTTGCATTAAATTAAAGTTATTCTCACTAGTCCAATTGAGTTTGCATGCTTCTTCTTAGAGATTCTCCAACACAAAGAAAAGTTCAAGAAATGCAATGATTGTGTTTCATGTTAATATGAAACTTTTAAATGAGAAAGTAATTAAAAACATAGACTATATATCATAGGTGTTCATGTTAAACCCTTATCTTTACTTAACTATTTGTCTTGTGTTTTGTGTATTAGATGTTGATTTATTTTTTTTATGTTAATCCCTGTTCTATAATTTGCTGGTCTATTAGTGTTAATTAGAGGATGATTTAGTAGTAAATAAGTGAATATTAGTATCACATATTGAAAGATATGTGAGCATGAAAAATTTGAAAGTGTATTAGTAAAAGTGGGACAACAGTTGATAATTCATTATGGTTATTAATAAATCATGGTTTGATAGAGTAACATAGTATAACATATTTCTAGTGCTTATTAGGGGAAGATTGAATAGCAAATAGTTGAATATCAGTAGTAAATTCTGGAAAATTTAGTAGTAAATATGAAACAAGAGTTGAAAATTATTATTATTATTAATAAATAATGACTTGATGGAGTAACATACTAGAATATTACTAATTTTTAATTTGTCCAAGCTGATATATAAGTGGGGGAATGGAAAAGGAAATTTTTTATTTTCATTTTGGTGGAGAAATGGTGAAGGATTTCAATGGCATTTTATATTATGATGGGGGCAATCAAGTGGAAGTTTGATTAAAGAAGGAACCTCACTTGAAAAACTGATAATATTAATATTATCATCTATTAACTATGATGCTCATAGTTCAAAGTTGAAGTATACATTAAAGTTTGATGATATAACATTTTTAGACCTTATAATTGATGGAGGGGTAGAAAATCTAATTAAGTTTAATGATGATTTCGCTCGTGTATACATTATTAGGAAAGGTCACCAAAGTATAAAGGCAGCAATGACTCACTTAAATGATAAGTTTTTACATGTGCATAAATATAATCATCATGTTGTTTCAAGGAAGTAATGAATTTGTAATCATTGAATATACAAGATGGGGTTTTAAATGGTTATTCACACTTTGGCTTTCCCTCTAGGCATGAAATCAATCATTTACCTTGTGTAATATCAAGTGTTCCATCATCATTGTCTCAGCTGAATATTTCAAAATGGCAGGATGTGATTGTGGGGACTGGACAAATATTTTCTAATGTTGATGCTTTGAGAAATGTATTATGCAAGTATAGCCTTACTCACAAGTTTGATTATAAAGTCACAAGGAATAGCCTTGAAAAAATGATAGTGAACTACAAAGCTGAAGGACGCAATTGGAAGCTAACGGTATATATGATGTATTCATTTTATATATTGTAAAATACTCATATTTAAACTCTAAATTGCATCAAAATATGTTTACATTAGTATATTTTAGCATGATTTGACGTATTTTTGTGATTCATGGTGTTATAGGTTCATTTGGAAGTATTCGGAGCAAAAATGTTACAGATCATTCATACTAAAAAGTTTCGATATCCTTCGATATTTTGATCATAACTCTCACATATGAACTCCGATTGAGGTGATTTAAGATGGTTTGGAAAGAAAAGACATAAAGCTACAACTTTTATTTTGAGGTTTTCCAAATTCCAATGTTATCATGGTTAAAATCGAGCTCAAAAGTTTAACATAAGCTGATGACTTGTCTGAAGTTGAATGAAGGAGTTTTCTGTGCTAGGCATCCACCCAGCAATAGGTCAACACGAATTTCATGATTTTACACCTTTCAAAACCACTCGATGCCATATTTGATGATTGTATGGTCACCCAGCACCGGGTAAAGCAATAAAAGTCCATAAAAACATATTTTTGTGATATTTTGGGCTTTTATGTCCTTCTAGACTTTTTCTACATAAGAATACATGGTAGAAATATGAGGGGAGATTAAAAAACGTACTCAAAAGCTAGAGAACACAGTTCAAACACGTCTGAGAGTAACTAGGAGTAATCTTATAAAGAGAAAGCAATGAGATTTAGGTAGTATTAGTGATAAATTTATTCTCTTCTACTGTAACTCTTTCTTCTTGTTATTTTCATTATGATTTGAGATTTTAGTTTTGTTTTGATTTCTAATTCCATAAGTAACTAAATTTTTCAGTCATGGGTAGGGATGTAGCCTAACTGGGATAGATTGTATTTGCTTTCTTTAGTTTAAACTCTGTGGATTTGTTCTTCAAGTTATATTTAATTTGTTTCTTTATTATATTTGTCTCTTTTGTTCGTTCATGTGAATTTTATACTTGATCACCATAGAATTTAATTAATGGATAAACTTTATGGACTAAGAGGTGAAGAGTGAACATAGATCTAGAGAGATAAACACGGATAACTAATCTAGAGATAGAATTAAGATTTTGTGGTGATATACGTTGTAGTTTTCAAAGTTTAATTAGGAATTTTAGTCGCGTAAGAGTGAATTAAATTCTAATTAAATAAGAACTAATTGATTGAGAGGTAATTAGGACGCTTTAGAAACAACGGTCACTATAATTGTGCAGAGTCTAACCAAGAAATAGAATTTAATTATCATATAAGGTGAATCCTGATTTCTTAACACTTCTAAAACTGAATTAAACTCAGACTTTGTTTTGCTTTCTATTTCTTTCCTTTTTAATTTGAGTTCTTAATTTGATTGTCATTTTTGGGACTAAAAGTTTGGATTGATAAATTTAATACCTCCCTTGAGTTCGACCTCTGGAATACTCCGTAGACTTTTTATTACTGCGATTGACCCTATATACTTGCAGGATCTTGATCAATATACATTTGATGAGGAGTTCTCCTACCTTTGGGTGATTATATTCTATAATGAGCACATTCATTTTACACAAAACAGCCTTGTACTTACTCATAATCCTAGATGCAGATTGATATCATTAATCATTATTGATATAGTAAGGGACAGTCCTAACAAAACTCCCAATGAAATTAGAAAGAAGTTATTTAGATATTTTGGACTAGAACTAACTTACCATTAGGCATTGAGGGCTAAAGAGAGAGCTTTGAAGCAAATACATGGCATACCTGAATAATCATATTTCCTAATTCCTTGGTTATGTAATAGATTGAAGGAAACTGATCCAGATCTGTAGCCAAGTAGGTGGTACATGATAACATATTTGAAAGATTGTTCATTGCATATGGTTTTCTATCAAGGGATTCTTGCTAGGGGCCCAACCTATTATCTTTGTGAATGGATGCCATCTCAAAGGTCCTTACCAAGGAACTAAGTTGTTAGCTTTAATATATGATGCAGACAATAAGCTCTTTCCATTGGCATATGCTATAGTTGGAAGTGAAAACTTTAACAATTGGGTATGGTTTCTTCAAAACCTCAAAGAAATTACGAATTCTTTACAAATAACTATTGTATCTGACCAATATCATGCAATCATTGGTGCTGTGCAAGCAATCTTAAGAGGTGACAGACATGCATGTTGTTATTGTCATGTGAAAAAAAAATTTACCACTGAGTTTTCCAAAGTTTGCAAAGGAAGGGGAACGAAGAGCAAGGAGGAGAAGGAGGAGTTGAAGTTACTTGATGCAATTGCCTGTGCATGACTTGAACGTGATTTTAACATGGCGATAGGGAATTTGTGGAAATTTTCCCCAAAATTAACAAGATGGGTTGAAAATGATGGTGATATTGATATGTGGTCAATGTTCAAGTTCCCATGCAATTGGTGGGATCATATAACAACTAGACCGAATCATTTAATTCATGGCTCATTAAGGAGATGGGGCATGTTGATTGTGTACTGATCAATGAGCATAGAGATAAGTTGACTAGGAAGTTTGTTCAATCCAAGGAAGTTATGAGGAAGTGGAAAAAACAAAGTTAGTCCCAATGTTGAGAAGTTAAGGGAGAATGTTTTTAGGGCAAAAATTATACTAGCTGAGTACTGTAGAGAAAATATGATATTAGTGTGAACTGGTTCCATAGATGGTCGTGTAAATTTAGCCTCACTTAGCCTTATGGGGAATGCACATGCAAAGGTTGGGAGATGAGTGGAGTTTTTTGTCCTCACGCTTGTGTAGCCATTAAAAAAGTACATGACAATGTTTACAACTTTGTTGATGAATCCTTCCTACTTAACTCACAGGAGAAGATTTACAGCCGTACTTTGTATCCTGTCGAGACACACAACATGCTGGAACTTAATGCCTTGACAGCAATTGATTTGATGAACCAAACCTTTTTGAGACCACTTATGACAAATAGGTCTCTTGGTAGACCAAGGAAAAAGCAAGTTGAGTCACCTTCCATCATTATCGTCATCTTCATCATTTTGTACGTCATCTTTTCCAGAGTCACCTTCATCATTGTCTTTATCATCTTCTTCCTCATCTTCTTCATCTTCTCTGTTAGATTCCTCTTCTCCTCCATCTTCTTCATCCTCCCCATCTCTTTTTATCAGATTCTCCTACCCGTCTTCTTCCTCCATCATCACTGGAGAGGGTCAAATGTTCATCCTCTTTTTCTTCTTGTATCAAATTAATAATATTGGAGCTTCCCATAAGATCGGCTTGAAATCTGAACTTCATTTACAAATCTACTAACCTAATCCCATACTTGTTTGATTCTCTACACAAACCCACTACCTCATCACTTGTGAGAATTACAGTAAATATATATATGAAATATGAAACTTTTTACCAATCAGCTTGCTGGGTGTGTGAACCCCTTTGGTAGAGCCTAACTAGATGTCTTGCCATTAAAACAGTTTCAGAATCCCATTAATGCTTGTTCTTTCTCTCTTACCACAATCCTCTATCCTCTTTTTATCCTAATATTGTGGGATAGTTTGATCACCAAGTGTCAAGGTAGCACTAAGATGGGAATGTCGGAAAAAGAATACTTGCAAAATGAAAAGAAATATTATTACATAACAAAAATATAATTGATAACATGAAAGTTTTTATATACCATACCAGGAGGAAGAAGATGCAATCTCCAATTGTCATCTTCTTCTTCTTCCCCTTACACATAGAGTCCTTGTATTATGACACCTCTGTTACAAGTTCTGACAACACATAAGAAGATCAGTTCCACTCTTCCCATTGATTCTTCCCACAAATTACCTTAATGATCCGATCACTTACTTTGACACTTGAAGTGGGACAAACAAGTGTATTCAAAGTGAACAACATCAAGAAGGTCTCAATTTTTCTATTCATTTCCATTCATAATCATATTTTTTAGATCACCTAAGGGCATTTTATCAAATTTTTGCTTCATGTCCTCAAACGTTTTGTTTTTGCTATCTAAAACAATTGCCTTCCTACCATAATGTATGCCAAGTATTGAATGCACATATTTTGTAGTTATTAAAAAATGCCTACCTCTAATTATAAGGGTTGATGTTGGTATATCAAAGGCAATCACGAATTGTTCACATATTTCTCTAGGCAATTGATTGCAACTAAAGTCTAAAAGTAACCCAAATCCCATAACTTCCACCTTCTTCCTCAATCTTTCTTTGTGATTAATGAAGTCGACCAATTCCTTATCTTTCTTTGTTATTGATGAAGTCGGCTACTTCCTTAAATTGGGAAGGTGAGCATTGCATATGAAAAAGTGGTCCACCATACATTTTTTTTACTTGTTAGTTGTCTTCCTCCTCCTTTCTCATCATATACTTTTTTCTTTGCACTAGATAGCTTCTTCCATGCTTTTGAAATTACTGGATTTGCAAGTTTTGCATCCTTATACTTTCATTTGTTTCGCTTGAAAATTCTTGTTTACATTGTTGAATCAAAAGTTTTAATGATTCCAAACAACTAGAGCTTGGAAGATGAATATCAAAGGAGCATGAAAGTATAAAATGAAGAAATCCAATAAAGAACAAGTAAAGAACTAGTTTTTAGAATTTCTCATTATGTATACTAAGTAAAAAGTTTTAAATCTTACTTATTTATGTTACCACATTATTCAAATGAGTTATTTTAAGGTTATTTGATGTTAGCATATGTTACAATTGAAAAATATTGGCTAATAGATAAATTTTACTTTTTGACTCATACTTATTTTGTGCAAAATTTGCACTTTGCTTGTTAAAGTTTGAACTTACAGAGGTTTAATCTCTGATAGACGAATTTTGATTGTGAAATTTGAATTTCGTGTTAAGTATAGTTAGTGAAAATATGCAAAATTCACATGAAACTTAGTTAAAATTTCATTGCTAGTAAAGTTTAGAGTGAGTTTAAAATCACAGTATCTAACAAACGAACTTTGAGCTTCAAAGTATAAACTTCGAAGTAAGAATTTGTATATCTTATTGGAGCATGTCTCCGACAAACGAACTTTAAACTTTGCAGTTCAAAGTTCAAACTTCGTAGTGAAGAACTTTTGTATCACATTGAATATATCTCTCACAGACGAATTTCATCTTCTGAAATTCAAATTTCGAAATTCTATGTGAAAACTTGAGGAAGCTATTCAATCTTTTTAGATGCACGTTCAATATAAAAGTTCACATGAATTAATATTGGATATCTCTTGCAAACTCAAAATTCAAATATCACTTAGTAATAGATGAATTTTGAAGTTTAATGTTAAAGTACTTAATCTTTTGTTTCTACAAAATTCATTTATTAAGCCCCAAAATTTGAACATTGGTGTATCAAACCTATTTAATGCGGTTTGTGAATGACTATTTTTACAGAATAACCATTAGTAAATGTCTCTAACGGCTATATTTTGTATCTAACGACTAGTTAAACCACAAATCTATAAGTAAAACTTCATTTGAAATTGTGAGTAATGAATTTAAGTTTGTTATTGCTAAAACTCTGCTGAAATTTTGTGTTAAAACTTTTTCATTTATACAATTCATTTATTTATCTTCAACTTTCATATCTACTTTATTTAAGAGAGTTTTCATCTCTATAACAAATTTTTTCTCCATCTGGAAGAAAAATTTTTTGTAAGTGGATTCACAGAGGGATAAAGGGAATCACTAGTGAGAGTGATTGAGAGATTTTCTGTATTTTTAGAACAGAGTACAAGTATTGTACTGTGGCCTTACAAGAAGCCCACTGAATTCTTACTAATAGTAAAAAATATCAAGTAATGGCTTGAAGACTGGACGTATGTCAAGCGGATTGGTTCAAACCAAGATAAATTAGTGAGTTTTTCTCTTCCCTTATCTCTTGTTACATTCAATTTTCATTATACTCTATTTTTTTGGAAACTTTTACTTTCATTGCTATATTGTACTCTTACAAAAAAATTTCATAATTCCCAACTTACCCCCTATTGGGAAGGCAATATTTATAACAAATTGTATTAGAGATTAAACTTCCAGCTAAAGAATTTCATCATCTGGGAGAAATCATGGTTGATTTTGGAGAAAATATATTACTAGAGAGGAACAATATCAACAGACCTTTACACTTTAGTGAAGAACATTATGGATACTAGAAGATGAGAATGTAGATATATCTTCAATCCATAGACCAAGAGATCTGGTCTATCATAAAAAAGGGTGATTTTGTACCAATAAAGATACAGAAAGACAGCACATATAAAGAGAAGCCAGAAGAAGTTTGTCAACTTAACAGAAAGAGAAACCAATGGAGATACATGGTCATTTTGTGCCAATAAACTTATTGATTCTAGATATTTTATGTATTTCATCCTTTGCCATTGTCAATATAGTGATCTAAATTTAACAACAAAGTTTGTCAATTTAACAGAATAATACAACATCCTCAAAGATTACAATGCAAAAGCAATTAAAGTAATTTTCCTCTTCTAGCCCATCAGTAAAGTTGTTATTTGAGTAAAGTAATGTAAAAGTATAAACAAAATATGCATTAATTGTTCTCATACTATCATCATCAATACTACTTAGAATCCAATTTTTACTACTCTTTCTACTATTTTTTACTAGTCATTCTATTTTTACTACTCATTCTACTACTTTGTACTACTATATATCACATAACAAAATCCATAATTTCATGTAATTCCATTTGGTTGCATAAGATAGAAGTAGAACTTCTTTAACTAAGTTGAACATGAAATCTTGCATCACCATTGCCACTTCTCTTCTTGTGGAGATCAACTTATACTTTTGAGAAACATGGCTTTTGAACAAGAAACAAATGAGCATTAAAATTGTTTTATCAAACTTGATATGCCAATTAGGATTTTTATCAGTTTATTATCGGTAATTCAATTTAACACAATATCAAAGAAAGAATAATAAAATTAACAAATAAAACCTAGATATATATAGGTGATATCTCTTCCAATGATTTTCTATGAGTTGAACTAGAAAAAATATGTTAAAAATTTTCTTAAAGGAAAAGATATATTCACAATTTATAGTTTATCCAGAAAACACTATATGTTTAGCAAGAAGTTCAAGAAGGCCACTAAAGTAATAATGATGAGATAATTGCTTTTCAAAGATGCCAGGATATTTGGTTTAAATTTCCTAACTAATTCCAAATATCATTTTAAATTTTCTAAACTTCTGATGATAACTTTGACTGCAAATAGATATGCAGTTTAGTCTTCAAAATTTCTTGTCAATAGTACTTTGAAGAATAAATCTTTAATCACTTATAAAACACAGGAAAAACCTGGAAAGACACAGGTAATGCTTGAATCTGTTAACACTGGCCTCACATTAAGGCCAAAGCTTGTATTCATTTTTTACTACCATATATGATATAAAGTCACTGAAAATATTTAACAAAGAACTCCTAATGTATTAATATGTTACTAAAAGTAGAAATGTACTCCATAAAATGTCATTTTTTTATGTGAAATAAAGAACGTACTCTGTAAAATCAATTAAGACTTAATCCTATTTTAGGACCAAAACATTCAAGTTTATTTTTTAATTGTGTTCATTTTAGGACATAGTCTCCTTTTAGCATTTTGAAATATTTAAGTCCTAAAATGGGGCTTTTTGATTAAAATACATCAAATAAAAAATAGATATCAATATATATCATTTTTAAAAGTATTTACCAAAATACTATAAATTTGAGATCTACTAATAAATCGTAATGTGTCAGATCGATTTATAAATCAGTCTGACACATCATGCTTTATTTTTTTATTTTTTTGGCCATCAATGAAGTTAGACTGACATAGTTCGACTTCACACGTAGCTAATTTTTAATTTTTTTTTAAAGTAAGGCTGCCCAGCTGATGGGCAGCCTTACTTGCATTAGTCATCAATTGCAATTGCAATTAATGACTGACGCAATTGATAACTGAACATCAGTCATCAATTACAATTGGCGCATAATTTTTTTTATTTGTTTTAAATGTAAGTTGATGCAACGCTTTTTTTTTAAAGTAAAGCTGGACAGCCTTACCTGCGTCGGTCATCAATTGATTGATAATCGACGCAAAATTTTTTTTTAAATGTATCCTTTTTTTTATTATATTAATAATTATAATAATAAATATTTTAATAATTATTAGTATAATTATAATTATAAAACAAGTATTAATGAATAATTATTATAATTATTAAATAATTATTATAAATAATAATAATAATTGTTAAATAATATTATTATATTAACAAGTGAGTATTATAATAATTAAAAACACACAAATGATAAAAAAATTAATTTTTAAACAAACTATTGAAGTTTAATTGATAAAGCTAAATTTTTACATCAATTAAAGATAAAAATATTTCTTTTATAAAAAAAATCGTTTACCTTATACATAATGACTTCCCGTACCACATCTTGGTCTCCTTCAAACAAGTTGTAGTCGTCCCTGTCTTATGGGTTCTTCATGTTGAGATTCAGGTGATTCGTTAGCAGTTGTAGCTGGTGGGGTATTTAGATCAAATACAAGAGACTCAATATGAGGAATCGACTACTGTGCAGCTTCATTTGATGGTCCACCTATTTCAATTGAGTAATTATTATATTCAGGCTCAAAAAGTGGCGAATTCTCCAATAATAACATGAATGGCCCGAGTTGGTCTAAATTGTGTAAGCTTAATTGGGATACGGATGATGGTGGCACGTAATGGTATTGGGTAAAAATATCTAAAAAAGAAGCAGTTTGGGGATTTTGTTCCTCTTCATCTCTTACCAAATTGTGATTTTTTTCCTCTTCTTCAACCGCAATTGGTGGTTGAGTTGACAAATAACCACCACGTTGCTTACTTGGTCTCCTTGGACAATCACTGGACGTGGTAGCTCAACTGCAGGTGGGGCAGGCTGAGGGACCATGTTGTGGTGTTGTTCTTTTAATGTCATTCTAATGTTTTGTTGTCCTATATAACCCTTTGTTGATATTCTCTAATTGGCATTGGCAAAGGACCTTGAATACTTAATTGAATTAATTCATCAGCTATATCGACCTGAAATCAATAATAAGACATTTTTATATAATGATATTATTTATATAGAACAAAATGAAGACAATGATTTTAGTTAGATAGTTACCGCAAAACTGGTTGCAGCACTAGCTGGGTGGATCCACCATCAAGTATGCCTCCAATACCATCACATGTTCTCAGATGCCCGATCTAATGCCTCATGTGCCATGGGTGATTCAGCAATAGCATTATGCCACCCAAACCATAATTGAATATACTCCATGTGCTTTTGAATCCAATTTTCTGATGTCCTTCCTCTTAGCTGGATTGTGTGGCAATTCCCCAAATAAACTGGAGCGAGGGGTATTGGTTGTTGATAACCAAATTTCCTAAGCACATGATCAGGATGATGCCATTCAATTATATGGAAGCATATTAGTGGGACTGAAGCTCACCAGATTGGTGGTGACGCCAAGCAATATCCTGGAATTAATTGCTGCGCTATTAGAGATTCATAAGGTTGCCAAATTATGTCTTCCTCCCCCATTGCATCAAGTAACTTTCTATGAGTATCTAATACCCACTCAGTCGGATGAAGTTGTTGTCCTACATTCTTCCATTTGTAATGACATGAAAAAACTTGTGAAAATTTGTATGATTAAAATAATAAGCTAAAATCAAATAGTTGGCATATAAATTAAGCATACCTAAATCCAAGATAAATATCTATACATGGATTTGGTAGTACAGGTTGTTGTGGTGCCAACATTGGGAAATGATCTTATGCCCAAAGGTGGAGTAATGTCATACATCCACCTATCCCCTTCTCTGTTTCTTCTGTGGCATTGCATAATTCTCTGAATAAGTGCGCTAATACTGCAGATCCTCAAGAATATTGGCTAGCACTTGAGAGATCCAAAATCAATGGGAGATACATTAAATAAACCTTATGACTGGATCTATCTGGCATTAGAAATCAACCAATCAACTATAGTATGTATGCACGAGTGAATCTTTGTATTTGTAATTCATCCGCGTCATCATTGAGGTTGGGAAAGTGTTCTACTAGCCAAGTAATCGATATTCTCTGTCCATACATATACTCTGCAGGTGGTATAATGCCAAGTCCCATATGACAAACATTAGCCCAATATAAATCTGTATTACCACATACAGGCAGTCTATCACAAGGGAGGCCTAACTGAATTGCCACATCCTATAAAGTTATTGTGCATTCTTTGCGGGATATATGAAAAGTATGGGTCTCAAGACGCCACCTCTCAACAAGTGCTGAAACCAAAGCCGGATTATACTCAAATTGGCCTATTCTAGCAACGCCGTAGAATTTGGTATGTATAAGATAAGGCACAATTTGGATTGGTGGCTCAATTAGTCAATTCTTATGCATGACTCATTGAGTTTGAAGGATCCGATTTACCTGAAAAAGTGAAAATATAATTTCTAATGATTATAAATAATTGATACTTTCATGTGAAAAAAATTACTTACAGTTTTAGACCACACAGTCTCTCAAATATGTTGTGGTTGTAAATATAACATTGAATTATCCTCTGGTCCAGGGTTGATCATGTCATGTGGCTGTGCCATCGGAGAATCATCTCTGCAATGTTTGGAGTTAAAAATGAAAGTACAATCCAATGTAATTATATTAAAAAGCCCATGGAGACAATTACAAATAATAATTTTCCATGCCTTTGACAATATAATAATGCCATATACATATATTTGAAAATTCTTAAATACATGGGTAAGTATACTAATTAATGTTTAGAAGCCTGACGCTGTGGACAAGTGGAAATTATGACCTACTTGCCTACATAACCCACACCTATTAGGTTGACCAGTCATGGTCCAATCCATTTCATTACGTATGCGAGTTAAATGTGGACAACCTTTTTCTTAAATCATTGTAGGGTCCGGGATCAAAGGTGGAATATCAGTTTCTGGCCAATGCACCTCATCACCTATTAAGTGGAACTCATTACTATAAGCAAGGCTCAAGGTTTCTAACTTGAACACTTGATCCACAAATTGCAAATGATCTACTTGTACATGAGCACATGCTGCAATGACATGCATGCATGGGTACTTTTGTACCTAAAATTCTCCACAGTCACATGTTTTTTCATTTAAGTTGATATTGCAACAACGACTAAATTGACAGAGTTGAACATTGTGTGGCTCATCAACCTCAAATAAGGTTTCTCTCCTATCATATATGCGGACAATGCATGCAGATGTAGCCTATGTTGCTATTTCTAACTTTCTATTCAATGTCTCAGAAAACACTTGGCCAGTAGCTATTTGTGCATGCACTTGTTGAGAGCGTTTGACAAAATAGTTGTTGACCCTATACATAGTAGCTTTCACAATACCAGTAATTGGTAAACTTCGAACACGTTTAAAGACACCATTCATGCATTTAGCAAGATTAGTTGTCATGTGACCGTAACATCAGTACCCACTGTCATGTGCACAAGACCATTTCTCTATTGGGATGTTGGCAATCCATGCGGTTGCAGGTGGATGAGTTAATGCTATCTCTTCCAATTGTTGGTTAACCTAATGGAGCTCATATGCATAGCCTGCAAATAATTAGAAATTTATAGTTATGAATTTCATAATCACATGTTAATTTATGTAAACAAAGCAATCGACACTCACCAATATTTATGAACTTATCCTTCAACCAGTTTGTTCCATGTGCTTTGCGAAGGTTGGCGGCAACATGTCATAGGCAAAAAACATGATATCCATGTGCAAGCCATCCTACTTGTTCATTTGCAACTGCATACATGATTGAAGGATGTCTATCAGAAATTAGACATATCCCAGTTCTTCTCTTAACGACACATTGGCACACATAATATAAGAATCATGCCTAAGCACCTTTTGTCTCCCCTTCAACAATAGCGAATGCAAGTGGAACAACATTGCGGTCACCATCCTGTGTTATGGCCATAAGAAGTGTGCCTTTATATTTGCCATACAGGAAATTTCCATCAACTTGGATTATAGGTTTTAGGTGATCGAATGCATCGATACATGGTTTTAAAGCCCAAAATACAAGCTTAAACATGTCAAATGACTACCCTTCAGAATTGGTTTGTGAATATGGTTTGCTTGAAATTTTAATATATGACCCAAGTATGAAATGTTGGACAGTAGCTAACCACCTAGGTAGTAATGAGTATGAGCTCTCCCAATTACCAAAAGCAATAGCAAGTGCTAGTTGGTTTGCCCTCCATGCTTTTCTGTATGACACGGTGTAACCGGACATTGATTGCATTCACTCAATTATTTGAGACACTTTTATGTCCGGTTGATCAGTCACCATCGCCACTATGGAAGATGAGATAACATCAGCGTCCAACTTAGGATGATCTTGAGTTAATGATGTGGCTAAACATGTATGGGCCCCACATATCTTGTGACCTTCCATTCCATTCCATTTCATTTCCTACATGCCCTTAGTCTCCAATTAGAACTAGCTCCATTGTTTATACACTGATATTCTTCATATTTGTTACTTGAATGATACACGTTAAACGTATAATGAACTCGAACAAAGTAAAGTTTGACTGTAAGTCTTAGAGCACGGATATTATTAAAAATTTGGCTAATTGAGAACTCTTGACTATTGTTCAAATGTAAAATGGCTCCCGTTCCTCCAAACTCATGATCCACAGCTAACTCACAATTTACAAGTGAAAAGAAATTAGTTGCAGGCTCTTCATGTTTATTTACATGCAACGTTGGGTTTGGGACATTATTACCCCCCTCATAATTCTCATCATTAGCCTCATTTTCGTTGTCATCATCATTGTTCTTAGCACCAGCATTTATTAAAGAATTATACTCATCCTCATTCTCAAAGTCATCCATAATATCCTTAGTTGGATCAAGCGAACATGATGGTATATTATTGCCAACATCTAGGTAAGGATCAAATGGATGAAAATTTTCTAAGTTCATGCTAAGTCTTGATCTATGTTCTACTAAATCCACTTGATGGGAATGTATGTCTCACATAGTCCCCTAGTGGTTGTGATTCAAGATGGTTGTCTACTTCCACGTTTAAAGTATGAGCGTACAACTCTGCTCCTATTAATTGAGTAGAATATTGCGAATTTATTTCCCACATCCTTTGCACATCAGAATCTTTTGCCAGAATACATGATTGGTGCCGTAGTAGATTTATGTATACTGGACATCTATATACCAAATCTGACACAATTTCATTAGGAGGAAGTTGAAGTTTCTGCCCAACAACTTGCTTTAATTGCATTAAACTAATATTCGGATCAACACTTATCATTTTTATACTGTCGGACTCAAATGTTACCCCGTCTGGACCATTGAAAATCCGTCCATTCGCATATGCATAAACCCACTCTTTTCTATTGTCCATTATTGTTCCTAAGATATAAAATTGTTTATCATTTACTAATAAACATGAAAATTATTAATTCACCCAAAAATAATATTACCACCAATGTAAACTTTTATTTTTATTACCTACAATTTATTTATTATATTCTCAAATTGAAAAAATACTATTAATGGTGAATTAATTTGATAAATTGGTGCAAATTGTTGTTCAAAATTTTCATAAAAAAATTTAAATTTAAATTAAATATTGTTGTAAACATTGTTCTCACAAAAATTTTTTTTGACCAAAAAATATTCATATCACTTTATTTTTTTTAAGTGTTCCAATTATTATCTTTTATACATATCACATTAAAAAAATATACTTCAATTCTGCCATAGTCTAATGAAACTTAAATTTTATTAATAAATATAGTTAGGTTGATAGCATTTACTATGTCTTATAATTATTTTTTATTATAAACTTGTATATAATAAAATGCTACTTAATATACACTTTATTATTTTTTATATTCTACATAATCACCCATTCACTATTTATTTTAATTATCATTCTTCTCATGTAATTTATTTTTAATATAAAATTTGATGTTCATTTAAATAATTAAAATTTGATTTTGGTTATATTAATTTGCTACTTCTTTTTTAAATGGTACTTATCATTTTCATTTTTTACAAAATAAATACATTTATATTTATCAATTTTTAAGAATATAAATTATATATTTATAATAATATATATTATATAGGCACGGGAAGGTGGGGGGAGGGGTGTGTGTGTGTCTTTGTATAGATATTGGGCACCTTTATGGGAGAGAGAATGAACATAGAGTGTCAAGATTTGTAATTTCTTTTTTTAATATATTATGAAAATATAGATCTTAACTCTAGTAGAATTATGGTAAATAATGATCAAAGTTTTTTAAAAAGAAAGAATATTGTCTACGTACAGTATTTTTTGATAATTTTTTTGTTATATTTTACATATAATCTATTTATATGTAATATTTGGCTCAACTTCCCTAAAAGAAATATACTTCAACAAAGATATTTCACACACATTTATACATGTTTCACATACCATGTATTTAGATATCATCACACCACATATAAGAGAGCAAAACTTAGGGACCAAAAAAATATTTAATGCGAGGTTGTTGGGAGAAATTTTCTTGACATGTAATATAATAGAGAAAAACTAATATAATGATCCAAAATCTAAACAACATACATATGAAAAATAAGTATATATCTGTAAATGATAAATATAAATTTAAATATCATAAAACTTGCATCACCATTAACTATACTTATCCTATAAAAGTTGGAGAAAAAATAAGTGATGATAAAGATGAAGATTTTGAGAGATCTCCCCACTTGAAAGAAGCTCATGGCTTTAATTATGTAGCAATTCCACTTCAAAAGAAAGTCACGAACAGAACGATGCGGCAATATTTCTTTAAAAGAACTAACATCGTAATAGAGAACATAAGAAACAGTTGCAAACTCAACGAATGGATATATTGAAAGTGGATGCTAGAATGAAATGTACCAAATGAAAGAATACTGAAAACGTTAAATAATCTACAAGATGATACTGTATATTTTTGTTGTAGTTAGATTTTAAATTTTTTTTATTGAATAAACAGGCACGCATGCCTATCTAGATTGACACAATGCTCAGCGCTGTGTCAATCAACGCTGCATGACACAACGCAGTAACGTGAGCTGCCCAGCTTAGCTGGGCAGCTTTACATTTAAAAAAAAAAATTTGCGTCCATCATGATGACTGACGCAAGTAAGGTTGCCCAGCCAAAAAGCTGGGTAGCCTTACTTTAAAAAAAAATTAAAAAATGTAAGCTGTATCAGCTTACATTTAAAAAAAATAAAAATTTTTGCATCAACCATGATGATTGACACAAGTAAGGTTGCACAGCCAAAAAGCTGGACAGCCTTACTTTTAAAAAAAATAATAAAAAATGTAAGCTACATTAGCTTATATTTAAAAAAAAAATTGCACGTGACGCAGCATGTAAGGCTACCCAGCACAGGGCAGCCTTACTTTTAAAAAAAAAAATTAGCTGCGTCAGTCCAGTCAAAACTGGATTGACGCAGTGTCAGTGAAGTCGGACTGTATCAATCCAACTTCACTAATGGCTAAAAAAAATAAAAAAATAAAGCGTGATGTATCAAACCGATTTATAAATCGGAATCGGTCTGACACATTACGATTTATTAGTAGATCTAAAATTTATAGTATTTCAGTAAATATTTTTAAAAATGATGTATATTGATATTTATTTTTTTTTCAGTTGATGTGTTTTAATCAAAAAGCCCCTAAAATGGTATTAATTGAATATTTTCATCATTAACTATCATTTTCCCTAAATATTAAAATTCCTCCCATTTCCTTTATTATTTTTGTTGAATCAACAAGACCGAACACTAAAAAAATAAAATGTGTTAAGACATGTAACATAAAGAAAAAGAATATATGTAGTTTTTTTTTTTTTCACATACACAATCTCATGGCAAAATTATAGGTGACTATTTTTATTATGAAACCATATGTCATGGAGTAATTACAATTTAGAATAAGTTTTGAGAATCAATAATAAATAAAGATTTTTCTTTTGCAAACAACAAATAAAGATTTTTAACCATAAAAGTGATAAAAATTGAAAACTAACTAATAAAATTTGACAACTTAATATTAACAAGGTCTTACTTCCTCTAGTCCTTTTTATAAGAGATTTTTAGGAGTACTATTTTGGCGCTTTTTATAAGAAACAAACTACTATTATTTTATGCATTTATTGATGAATTTCTTTTATATCCTTGACTGAAAAAGTTCCATACTTGGAATTGTGAGTATTAAATAGAGCAAACAACATGAGTCAAATTCGACGGGTCAGTTGTTTAGCCCTATAAAATGAGTAGGTTGGGTTTGAAAAATGGGAGATTGAATTAAAAAATGGGTTTTTGAGCTTGAGTCGGTCAAGCATGTGACCTGGATGGGCCAGACCGAGTGGGCCATGGGCTGGCTTGTTTAACCTCTTTTTCTCATTTAAAATATTAAAAATATATATTATTTTATTAATAAGTGATGCTTAAATTGTAAAATTTAAATATTATATTAATTTTTTTGTGAATAATAATTATAATTAATTGTATTAATTTAAATAATTATATAAAATAAAAAATATTTAAAAAAATACAAGTCTGCAAGCTGCAAGCTTATAAAGCCGAGTTAGTTTTGGCAATTGGGCTTTTCAGCTTGGCCGCCAATTCTAGTATTAAATAAGTTATGATAAAAAGGTTGAAACATTAAATATGGATATTTGTAGAAAGAAATTTCATATTGATACATCTTAATTACACATAATTGTTTTTCTTAATTATGATAAAGTAATTATTTATTTTATGTAAAATGGACTTGAGGTAGTATTTGTTAACTATAATACTCCTATTTAATAGAAAAAAAAGACAAGTTAAGACATGGAAGAAAAATATTTTTATTTTTCTTGAATAAAAAAATAAAAAATATTTTTCAACCTGATCCTATTTGAAAATTTTCAAAGAAATATGAATTAAATTTTTAAGTGGGGACCATATTGAGAAATATTTTTTTTATTAGGCCATTAATGTGTCTTTTTCTCTATTTTATATATCTAAACAATTGAACTGTAAACTAAATTTTTAAGTAGTATATAATTGAAAAATATTTTTGTTATCACTTGGTTAACTTTTCTTTCCCTCTTTAATATAAGGAGAATTACCGTTGGGAATTAAAGTGAATTAATTATAAAAAATTTTTAATTAATAAAAAATATTAAAATTTAAAATATTAAATAATAAAATTAAAAATATGAGCAATATTAGGTTTTATTTTACAATAAATTTATTATTTTTATGTCAAAATATAATTCTCCCTGAACAATTGAACCGGAAATGATCCGGTTCTAAATCGTCGGTTTTAAGTGATGTTTTTTTTGACCGGTCGGTTTTAACTTTTAAGTGAATTTGAAGATCGAAGAATGAAAGAAAAGTAACCATAATCAAATAAAAAAAAATTCCCAAATTAAAAAGACAAGGGCACCTGTTGAAGAAGACGGTCCGATCATCGATCATCCATGGCAGAATGTTCTCTGCTTGCCCATAGCTGAAGCTATGATCCCTAGCATTACGATGGATCAAGTAAATAAAACCAATTCGGACATTCCTTTTTGTCAGAAGTTTGGAATTCTTCAATCCACAGCAGACTTGTACATTTGGAACTAATTGCTTAGATCCGATTTGTAAAATTTTCATTTATCTGTAATCGTGATTGTTGTTGTGCTCAAATAATCAAATTGTAGACACAGCCGATGCGAGAGTTTTTGGTTGAGTCTTGATTCCGGAGTAGAGTTGGCAGTTGTAATCGAGTTGATTTACAACCATCACGATGCACGCCCGGCAACGTAGCCCTGGAAATGGTTACAGGTCAGGTTCCCTGGGGATGGGCATGAACCTAGCTGAGGGTTCAATCAGAGGAGGCCATGGCTTTTATGGCAGTCGTGATGGTGGTTTTGGCAGAGGTCCTGGTAACCCCAAAGCTTACGCTCATCCCTCACAGCCACCCTTTCGCAAGGGCGATATTTTTATGGAAGCTGGTCGTCTTGCTGCTGAGTATTTAGTTTCTCAGGGTTTGCTTCCACCCAGTACCCTTTCTGTTAAATGGCATAATTCTAGTTTCAAGAAGCACTCTAGTGAATTTAGGGCACAAGACGGAGATACTTCGCAATTGGAGGGTCGTACATCAGTCCTTGCCCGTCTTGGAAGCTCCGTTTCTGACGCACCATCTGGTCGGAGGAAGTTTGGTGTTGATGACTTCAAAGAAAAAGTAAGGAGAAGAGGGGGAAGTTTCCGAAGCAATGGCTTCGATTGGGGTCGTGATTTCAGAAGGAGTGGCTCCTGGTCTGACAGACTTAGAGCGTCGTCCCCTGAAAAAAAGGATAATGATGATACTTCTGCCAAACACCATGATGATGAGGAACAGCAGCAAGCTGCTGGTATTGATAATGGTTTGCATACGCCTAACTCGTCTGGGTTTGTGCCAAAAAGCGAGGATGGGGGTCATTTAGATACTGAGACAGACAACGATCCCGTTTCAAGTGAAATGGAATTGAAAGCTGGATCTTCTGCTGTGGCAAATATTACACATAGGACTGATGGGGAAGTGATCAAGGTTTCCAATAACTTGGACAATATCAGTGCAGGAGGTAAGGAGGTGAAGGATAACACTTGTGATGATGATATAGAGAAACCAAGCATCTCAAAGAATCTCTCGGCCCCTCTCAGTGCTCAGGAGAGTAATACCTCTAGCAGGGTTTGCACTGATTTACTGACACTATGCAAATCTGTCAAGGTGCCTACTAGGACCCGTTCTTCACTAGCATACAGGGGTTTGAAGGTTGATCCTCTCAGGAACAACGGAAATGAAACCACTCGTGATAAAGGGTGTCTTCAAGGACCTGAAATCTTAGCTGAAGAGTCTGTTATAGGTTCATCATTCGTTGGTTTGCTATCAGACAAAACTTCTGATTTAAAACATCTTGACTCAGAAGTTACCCAGGTGCAATCTGTTCATGCTGCTGATAATGTCAAAGATTTAGATGCTACTTGTATTGCTGAGCAGGTTACATCAGTGAGCTCGCAATCTTGTCAAGATAGAGCTTACATGCATAGTGACGACCAAGAGTCCAGTTCCATACTGCCAGAGTACGGAAACTGCATACCCATGGTTGAGGAAAGAGGTGAAAAGCGTGCAGCAGATGCTGATGATGAGAGGGAGGAATCCAAGAAACTTAGAGAGTGGCTTCCATCCTTTGTCTCAGGGACCAAAGATTACTTCTTGCATGACAAAGCAATTGGAAAGAAAAATTCAGGGGAAGATGAAATTTCACCTGTTGACAAAATGACTTTAAATTCTGATCACGGGAGCCTAATAAGTAATCCTCAGTTCACGCAAGGTGGAAATAGATCATTTTTTCAGTGTTCAGAGGATAAACAATCATTGCCCAGTTCGTTTAGAACTTGTGATCTGAATCTCATTGAAACATCTGAGGTACATGATAATCATGATGATGATCCAATTCTTATCTATCCTACTGTTTCTGAAACGAAGAAAGGGACAGAACCAGTTGATATTGATCTGTCCATAAGTCATGCCGGTGTATCTGGTGGATTCAGTACTTGTGCAACAGGTGGCAAAGAGATTGAAATAATTGATCTCGAAAGTGATTCTGTTCAAGAAGGAAGGCCTTCTGAGAATAAAGAAAGAAAGTATGTTCTTCACGTGTCTATGCTTCAAAATACTTTTTGCATCAGTGTTACATCTTTTTCTGCTGTATCTTAATAGTAGTGTTTACTAGGATCAAATTGACCTAGCTGAGCGGTAAATTCTTTTTTCCCAATTCACCAGACTGTTAGGTACAGCAGATAGTTTACATTGCGTGTTCCCTCATTCACCTTGCTTTTCACTTACTGATCTGAATTCATTTAAATATGCAGGACAGAAGCTATGTTTGCAGGCCTCGAAGGCTTTTCTAATCATACTCAAAATACTGCTGATATACATGATGTTCAGGATGGTGGTTATGGGCTAATTCTGTCAGAGTTGCTTGGGTCTGATTTTCCAAACTGTTCTTCAGTACCAGGGGACATGAATTCTGTGCACAATGAAATGGGCCTTCATAATGGACCGGTACCATTGCTAGCTTGAAGTTCATTAGGAATTTAATTTATGCTTTGATTTATATTCATGAAAAGATGGTTACAGCATTTATTTTTAATCTACAGTGAAATAGCTTGTCAAAGTTTTTAGCTGTTTTTCTGTTTGTTTGGCCAGATAACTATGAAATCATAATTGATGATTAACTTATTTAGACATTCAACTTATTGTTTCAGGGGACGCTTGGTGAGGATGATTCAATATATATGACGCTGGGAGAAATACCACTAAGTACGCCTGATTTTAATTCATGTTTTCTTTTTATCAAGCATTTGTGATTTGTGTAAGTTGATTTTGGATACACCATGAAAGAGGTAAAAGATGAGGGAGAAATATTTCGAGAAGCCATAAATCACATTAGGTTAGTTGTGTGTTCTTATATATACATGGCTTACAGAGAAACACATGTACTAAACTACCCTTAAAGTGCTAAAGTATCCTTACTGCTAACACAAGCTAGAGCATAAATGGTGACCATACTCAAATTGCTACAAACAAAATCAACCAAACTAAGAGCTATTGTGAAGATATTTGTTAACTGTTTTATGTCTTCACATGACTACTGTGGATAGGCCTTTGTTTGAGTTTCCAATAGCAAAGTTAAAGTTGGTTTCTATGTACTTTTTTTCTTCTTGAAACTTGGTTTGAGCTAATATGGATTGTAGCTTGATTGTTACAACATACCTATGTTTGCACAAGTTCCGACACCGGACTAAGCAATTAACTTATGCAACTGTACAATATTACAACTATCCTAATATGGCACAGTACTACAATTTTGCACTGGATCTTGGTATTGCACTTAGTTTCTTATGCCTTGGACACTATGTTTCTTAATCTTTTTTCCAACGAACAACCGTTTTCTGAGGTTGATTTTTGACAGTGACCCAAGCAAGCATGGGGAATCCACCTCTTAAAACTTTTTCTTTTTGGGAGTGCGTGGGGGGTGGGGAGATTCCATCATAGTATTGCCCTTTAAGATGGGACCCTGACAATTGTGCTGTGTGGTGGTCACTCTGGGGATTGGGTTGCGCCTTTCTTGAGGTTTGACGTGGTTGCACTCTCTGTAGGTGACCATTTCTTTAGAAGTCGATCCAGTTTTGATACCAATTAATGGATACCTGAGTCAGTGTGGGGAACCCATACTTAAGCTTCTAAGGGAAAATGAATGACTCATAAGAACCATACGGATTACCCATAACTCCTTGATGTTGAACTGCATCAATCTCTTATCCATTTGAGTCCCTTCCTTATCTTAATTAGAACCCTTCTACCTTGTGTTGTTGGCTATGATCAACATCCCTATGCCATATCCTAGGCCTACTTTTAAGTACTTAGATATATATAAAAATTTGCATTCCAATGCAGATATAGCTTGGACATAAATTAATCGCTTTCACTAGGAGAAAGACGTCAGGGTGAGTTACAGCTTTTTTTTTTGGCCAACCAGGGTGAATTAGATAATCAAGTTCCTCAATCAACATGCTATGCCTCTCTGGGTCCTAAATCATATCTACATTGTCACCCACAAGCTTTATATCTTGAGCCATTATAGTTTTACAAGGCATGGCTTCTAGCATACTTATATCATCTAGGATTTACATAATCTTCAGGAAAACGATATTCTTCTTGCTTCTTGCTACCTCAATTCCCAAGAAATATTTCAGAGTATCTAAGTCTTTTGTTTGAAACCTCTCTTGAAGTGAATATTTAAGTGCACAGATTCTTGCACCATCACTTCCTTTTACAGCAATGTCATCAACATATTCAACCAATAAGATACAACAAGAACTAGATTGCTGGTAGAAAACAATGATATTAGTGATTCGGCCTAACTCTAGAATTACCTCATCAAATTGCCTACACCAAGCATGCAAATGATGCTTTGAACTGTAAGGTGATTTCTTAAGCCTAGACACCTTTCCCACACTTTCTCTGAGCGTGGCAGTTACTCCATAGGGAAAAAATTGAATGTATACAATTTTTGCAACAAGGGAAAAAACCAATGAAGCACATTCATGTGACTGGCACAAACACTAACACACTGACATATTAAACTTAAGGGAATTATAAAACGTGGTGCGCAGCACACACACATATGTATGTGTATATATATGTATATTGTCATATGTGGATATCCAAGTTGTAATGCTTTAAAGATTCCATTGTTGTTATACTTCTATAAAAAGAACAAGGCATTATTTTACTTTTTAAATATCTTCCACTATTATTAGAAAATAATATACTAATTAAGGGTTGTTAGGCTGCTTTAGTCAAATTATTCAGGGACAGTAAAACCAATTTGTACAGAACGTTAATTTTCTCCTCAGCAAGGGGTTTCTAGTCTCTCATTCTACTTTATCTTTTGGTTGGTTTCCCTTTTCTTGGGATCAACGCAAGTTCAAGTTGTGTGTGGTACATGCTACGCACCTAAAAATATGAGTGTCCATACTTTTATAGAAAATGTTTTTTATTATAGTTATAGGCATAACCTTTGGCAGCTAACTGACTTTCAAGTGAGAATAGGCCCATCTAGAATAACCATAACAGAATAGATCCACTTATACCGAATACTTGGTTTACTATCTTTCTGGGAGGGGCATAAGATCCCAATTTTTATTATTATTATGCTCAAGGCTGCTAAGTTTTGCCATGGCAGCTGTCATGACAACCTGGGCAAAATGGCATGGCAGAAATGACGATCCCAACCTTAAATCCTCCATGGCATGGTAGCCTCAGTGATGCAAAAGGAATAATTACTTTCTCATGAAATAATTAGGATTTTAAATAAGTATTAGTTTATTTAGATTTAATTTATTTTGCATTTATTTTAATTTTTAGGATTTGGTTATTTTGTTTAGATTTATCTTTATTTTATATTTTAAGATATAGTTTAGTTTAATATTACTATTTTATCCATTTAGGATCCTAGTTAGATTAGGATTTAAAGCTCTATATAAGTCCTAGAACTACTCACCGGATCATCTTTCTCTTATTGAGTGAACAATATTTTGGAGCCTTTTCAGTGAATTTTCTCTTAATTTTCTACTCTTCTTTTCTACCCATACCCTATCCTACATCACTTAGTCTACAGGTGCTATGCATTTGCCTTGAGTGTGGTGTTTGTCGATATTAGCACTATGGCATTTGCCTAAGTGAACATTTTACATAACTCACCTCTTTATTGTCTTATCAGCGGATCAGCCAACGGACTCGGGATTTCAAGGGTCGGGGCATAAGGGTTGCCTTATCTGAGTGGAAATAACACAATAATGATCCTTAGATTTACATTGCAGAACAAACTCTAGAAACTCACACAGCACTGTATCTTCTTGGCTTGAACAAGAGGGTGCATACTTGAAAACAATATCCTTTATGCTGCACTTACCTGACCCTGGTGGAAGCTAAACTTTCAAAGGAAACATGCTCTGTATTTGAATTCTACTTATTTGCACTGAATGTGGTAGGGTTTCTCTTCTTGTCCTTTGTCATTAAATAATACTTTGGTGGAGTGGAGTTTAATCTCACACTAGAGCCCATTGGACTTGAATTGTGGATGAATCATTGGGCAACCCGTAGTGTATGCTGAAACTTCCATGTAAGAGGAAGGTGGATTGATAGAGATAAAATTGTTTAAAATTTGGTTATAGCTGCTTTGATACCGTGATTCTATGTTAACTAGGGGTGGGTAATCGGTTATTTGATTCAGTTTGGTTTAAAAACTGAATAAACCAAAATAAGTAATAAAAAATAACCGATCCCTATCGGACTGAACTGAACAGATCTGTTCAGTTCAGTTATTACCAATCGGTTTGGGCCTTTAAAAGGCTATAAATAACCCAAAACATATTATAAACATCATAAATAATACAATCCAAACCACTGTTAAAAGTACAATTTAAAGTTTGGTCACTACATTAATGTGTGTGCAACTATGTGTGTGACTATGTGTGTATACATATAATTACTACATTTCTTTTAATTTCTAGATAAATTTTACATGATATACACTTTCTTTTCGTAATAACCGTTCAGTATCCAGTCACTATATCACTTTGGACTCTAACTAATCCGGATTGGGGTACAATCATGTCTTATTCGGGGAAAAGCTCACCCAAAGACCCAAGTCCCTTCCACTAGGATCAACGTCCATTGGTTGATATACATTTTCTAATTTAAGAAAGCAAATTAAATTTCTATTTATTTTTCTTTTGATAAATGTAATTTTTTCCCATAATTTGCATCTATTTCAGAAACAAAACTATTGAACTGTTTTATTACTCCCTTTGGTCCAAAATATGTCCTCTTTTAGAATCTTTTTCTAATCCAAAAAATAAGTTTTAAGTAAAGTTAAAAGTATTAATTATTTTTTTTCTAATCTACCCTTGTCTTTAATTAACTTATGAAAGAGAAAATTGTCTTGGAAATTGTCTTTATTAAGAGTAATGTTGGGAAACAATGTAAATTTTTGATAAATTTAATTAATTTAACTCCCTTTCTTGATCTGTATGCCGTTAGTCAAATAGGACTTATATTTTGGATCGAAGGAAGTATTATTTTTAAAATAAAATTACAATCTCTTAATAAAATTTAGAATTAACTTAGGTGTTTATATTATTTTATTAGGAATAAAAAGTTAATCTAGTTAAGAAAAAAAATAATCGAGTTTGACATAAAGAAATTCAGTTGTAATTTAAGTAATCTAATGTAATTCAGTCAGATAGATGCTTAAGAAGCTCAATGTGGCATATTAATAAAATAACATTAAAAATACAAAGATAGATTATGTGAATGTGGGCCTGTTGTGGGGTGACTGAATGAATGACAATGTTTGTGAGACTTAGTGAGAGTGGGCTGTTGGACTTGACTTTACATGCTCATTAAAATTAAAAGAATAACATCACAACTTCGGTTCGGTTTGGTATGGTCTATTTAGGTTTTAGAAGTCTAAAACTAAACCGAACTGAAATTATTGAATTTTTTTGTTAAAAAAATAACTGAAACAAATCTAAGATCTGAATAAACTGAACCAATCAATATGCGGTTTCGATTTAGTTTTGCACACTCCTAATGTTAATGACTATTTCATCTTTCATGTCTGCTGTAGTTTCTTTATGAGTGGTGGATTGTATGGATGCTTTAAAACCATAGGTGGATAGACATGAGCCTGGACTCATGCATGTTGGGTTGTTAGGCTTTGGTACGTAGAATGTTAGATATGGAAAGGGAAAGAGAGTAAGGATATGAATGAAATGATTTCATTATCTCATTAGAACTGAGAATTTGATGAGTATTTTTCTTTTTTTGAAAAACAGAGATGGGAAAACCCAATATTTACAGAAAGGGGTTAAGACCACATAGAATCATTTACAACCAGCACTTTGATGAAATCAGGAGCATCTTCAAAAGATTTGAACTCTTGTTGACTATTTACAGCTTCCCAAGCTAATCTGTTGGCAACTTTGTTAGCATCCCTAGGCACATACTTAAAAGCCACAGTCCAATCTCTGTCAAGAAGATCAAATATAACAAGGAATATTGAATCGAGTTCTCCTTGCTTCTTCTTTCTATGAATTAATTCCTCTATGTTCAACTTGGCATCAGATTCAAGAATGATTCTCTTAAAGTCCTTGTTACAAGCTAGAACAATACCTCAGTAAATTCCCCAAGCTTCAGCAATTTGGGGTGAGCATCTGCCAAGGAACTTGATAAAGCCACCCATCCAAGAGCCTGTGCTATTTCTCATTAATCCACCACAACCTGCATGTCCGTCACATAAAATGACTGAAGCATCACAATTTAATTTGGTCAAATCATCACATGGGGGGGACCATGTTGTCTGCTCAACAAGTAAATTATGGTTTCGAATGGGATGGGAGGTTCTTCTACAAATAGCATAATCACCCACTTGGCTGCGTATGATTGCCACCAGATCATGTGGAAGAGAAAACTGTTCCTCAGAGGAAATGATTCCTCCATTGCCAAAGCAGCCAACAGGTATATCCCCACAATTCTGGCCAAATAACATCAGTCTCTCCCATTTGACTGCAAAGATTAAGAGCAAACCAGACTTTAAGATCAAGGGAGAAGAAGATATTTCTCCATTGCATGCCTATCAACCTCATCCATATAGATTTAGCCAACAAGCAGTCCCTTAGGACATGTAATGTGTCCTCTTCCATTCCTGGACACTTAGAGCGGAAAGGGTTTCCCAATCCCTATTTGCTTCTTCTTGAGTTGATAAGAAGCTTTCCTTGAAACGCAATCCAGAGGAATAATCGTATCCTTTCCACTTCTTTCCATTTCCAAATCTTTGACCATATCTGATCATGTAAAGCAGAGTCAGCACCATTGATTAAATGATAGCGCTCTTGACAGTATATTCTCCATGTATTGAATCTTTCCAAGCGCAAACATCATGACCAAAGTGTTTGCTCGGAGGAATGACACATTGAATTCTTTCAATAGCTGCCTCAGGAAGGAAGAGTCTCATGTTGTAAGTCCCAAGTCAGTCCAATGTGCAACAGAACTAATCAGTAGCTCGTTAGTGACATTAACATTAGAATTTGGTGACTAATTGTTTGCAACCCTTGTATGAAATATTAATCTAACTCAAGTATTTATGAAACAAAGATCTGAAGTATTTCTGAGCAAAGAATTTATGGAACTATGATATCAACTGATGTTTGTTAAATTGATTTGTGATTCAGATAAAATCTCTGCTGAAATGTCTTTGTTCGGGAAGTGGGGGTGTATGGGTGCATAAAACAGTTTAAAGAACATACGCCTGGACACATGAGCCTTGAATTGTTATATTCAAAACTCTCAACTGAAATTTTGATAATTGGTTTTTGTAAACCTTCATAAGATGCATGACTGAATGAATCTAACGTAACAATGATAGAATAAGGTAATGAAATGTGTGCTGAGTTTTTTTTCACCCCAGAAAGGTGGCTTCATATGCTTATTCCTAACTACGTGGTTTCTCTTTCTTTTAGGCTTTTTGCAGAACTGGGAGCAGCCACCATCACAGGATTATGAGAAACACTTCTGATCTGTCCCTCAATTCTCTAGGGAGACATGATTTATTGGTATGTACTCATCAAGGTCCTGTGTTGAAGTCACTGGCTCTATACAGAAGCGAAATGCTGTTTTTTTTTTTTGGCCATTTTAATTTTTCTCATAAAGGATGTTATAAATGATCTATTTGGCATTACATATGCTGATCTCCAACTTTCGGCCTAGATTTGTAATGTTAACGAGGGTGAATCTGCTGTTCTGTATTTTATGATTTAATATTGAAATGGATGATCTCTCTCTTTCTATATACTCTCTCTCTCTCTCTCTCTCTCTATAGAAAGGAAAATTCATTGCAACGAGAAAATGCTTGGGCTCATGACATTTGTGCAGATTCTTCCTATCACTACAGCTACTTAACCAAAGTAGGAGAGTCCTACTACACCGGAAAGTCAGATATTACTAATTTGTGGAATAAATGACAATCACAAAACACCAGATGAAAATGGTTATTTTACATTGCTCGGATGAATAGTCAGTCTACAACTCTAGTTTCTTCCTTGTAAATCCTTGTCAATCAAACCATTGAAAATTTTCTGAGCCAAATCCTGCACTAATCAATTTGTAAGCCTGTGTGTTGCTCTCTATCCTGTTACAATGGTGATCCTAAGTCATGGTTTAGGGGGAAACTGGGAGTTAGGCCAGGGTATCCTCCTTCTCGTCCCTATTCACTCTTGTTCTTTGTTGCTAATCTTGGAGGTTGTGTTCAGCCTCTGTATTAACCTATAACTGTGGGTTGACTGGGATAAATTTTCATGATAGAATCAGTCAATATTCGATATATCTATAGAAGTTGTGAGAAGCTAACATTGTTCATTAGTTGTTTATAGTGGGACTTATTTTGAGCTTTATGCAAATGTATGGGATCCATTTCTTGTTATGATCAACTTATAGATGAGATGGTTGGTTGTGGGGTTTATAATTGCCATCTGTTCCTTGAGGAGGTAGCTCATTCGCTTCACCTTTTTTGAGGCCCTTCGCTGTAAAAAGATTGCCAAAAAGGACTTGACAGTTGAGAGGGGATTAATTTCTCATTCTGTGGGCTGGTCACGTTAGTTTTAAGCGTCCTTAACTCTTATTCCTATGTAGGTGTGTGTGTGTGTATATTTCAATTTTTAATTTTTAATTTTTGGGTCGGGTCCGGGATAGTAAAAGGAATAGAGGATCATTTGGTTTGGTGCAAGGTGTGCTGCAATTCTTGGGACGATAATGGTTGGGTTCTTGATAATATGGTTTTTGAATGAAAACATTTCTTTAGTGGCAAAGTGGCTTTGAGCTTGACATATTGTGGCACAGGTGATCAAGAGAAAGTATGGTTTATTTATTTTCAAAATGGTTAGGATACTAACTTTGTGATTGGGTCTACCCGTGTGAGCCTTTGGAAGAAATTTCTCATATATACGCTGATTTTATTTTATTTTATTTTATTTTTTATCTCTCTTTACTTATTAATGTTGCTCTTTGCTTATCAATTAGGTAATGGAAGTCTTTAGTGTTTCTTCTTTTTCTAAATTTTTATTCTCGTCCCTTTTCTTCGTGATTGTTAGGATTATAATAAAATTATTTATGTTTTTAATTAATTGCTTTTGTTTTAAGTTAAATTATATTAGAGCTTGTATGATGAGTGGTGAAAATTTAACTCTTGCTACTTATTATTTTAGTTAAAATTAGGGTATCATTTTGTTAACTTTTCTCTATTTTATGTAAGGAGATGAGATAGAAAGATAACATCCAAAAATATTTTAATGAATACTGGATGAAATTGAAAGAAATCAATGGAGGACTAACATGAAAATGCATTCATCTTTCAAGGACATCAAGTTATACTCTTAAAGGTATTTTTCTCCCTCATGTGATGCACGAAATAAATAATAATTTAATAAATTTTTTTTTGGTCTGAAAGATATATTGATTTGAACAAAATTTTAGAAGCGGGATTTTAAATTCTGCTATGAGGATGTTCTTGGTTGGATTCCAAAGGTTGAGATGCACCACCCACTAGCAAGCAAAAGGAGGTTTGGATTAGCACATAAAGATCCAACAGAAAAATTGATGCAACTGAGACAATGAGACTGTTAAAGAATATCAATAAGAAGTTAACAAAAGGTGATGGTGGATATGAACTGGACATCAAACATTGCTCTATATCCGAGAAAGGAGGTAGCAAAAGGAAAATTATACCAATTTGTAAGTTCATAGCTTATAGATTAATGACTAAAGTTGAAGAAGTTTTAGTACTATTTTGCTTAGGTAAATTGTTTCAACAATTCATTGTTAATGCATATACAATGATTGAAGCACAACAATTATTGTTCATTAGAAGAAATCAGTCTCAATTAAGAGTTGATATGTACAAGGGCTTATTTGATGCTATCCTCAATGGAGAGACATAAGCTATCAATAGGCAAAAGAATAGTACTATCATCATCCTTCATTGGAGGAGCACGATACTTTATACAAAAGCATCAAAATGCAATAGCTATATGTAGATGGGTTGGTCATCTAGATATTTTTATCTATTTCACTTGTAACCCTACTTGGCCTAAAATAAAAAGAATAGCAATAGCTCTTGATTATCTTTCTTCCAAGGTAAAATTGTCTAAAGATCAATTGCTTGATTGTTTTACAGCTGGATTGAAGGAAGATATAGCATATAATGTGAGATTATTTGGGCCAACAAGATTATTGGACATTATGAAAATTGCAAAGCTACAAGCATTGATGTTTCTTTCATCAAATAGAAGTGGGGGCAACAAGAGAATATATCAAGAACAAGTTCTTGGGAAGATAAGTTGTATGGTAAACAAGAAAGACACAAAATAAACAAGAGATTCACCATCGAAGTCTTGAGCTTTGATGATATTAGTAACAGGAATGGGTCTAAAAAATAAATTTCCAGCAAAGAAAGAAATTATAGAAGAATATACTAATGCCTTTGTTACTCATTACATAATTGTGTCAAGGTCTTTGCAATACAATGGCTAAAATCAATATGGTGTGAGCAATAAGATCTTACTAAACTTCTTATTCTGTTTTGGTATAAAGGGAAGTTGGTGAAGATGCTACTTGGGTCCAATTTTATGAATCCCAATAAATATACTCTAATTCCCCTATACTTTACCCTTGAGGTCAAGAATCTATTTTGGGGAGGGAGTATTGATAGTATGATACAATAATTATAAAATGAATGTGAAGTGTTAGTTAAGGTAATTATAGGGGTTGGTTGTTAGTGACTGTTGTGCCTTGGTCTATAAAGGCATGGAAGAGTCCTTGTGTGTTAGGCTTTGACATAATGAAGATTTGAGTTCTGTTTCACTACCCTCCCTCTTTCTCTCTCCTCTTCTATCTTCCAACCATTCCTCTCCTATCTCTTCTTCTATCTTCTTTCATATAAATTTACAATCTGTTAATAATGTAAGATATTCTAAAATAGATGTAAATATAGAGGATAGAGCTATATTGATCATTTATGGACATTTATCTAATAAAAAAATTTTAACAAATCGTATTATTCATAAGTTATGACTAGTGTAACTTATTCTTTAAACTTCATGCAATCCATGAGATTACATTAATTTATATAGAACAATAATAACATTAACTTTAACTCATTAAATGGGGTCGGCAGATCACACTAATTTATATAGTAACTTAAATTTTGAGTTAAATTGGTACTTCATAATCATTTGCTCCTCATTTCAGCTTAAACTATACAAAGTAACGGGCTTTCATGAAACATTTATTTATATGAAAGATTTATTGATGACTGCAATCAGGGAAATGTTGGCCCTTTCTTGTTTCTACTTAGCACTTAGCCCAATTAAAAAATATGCGGTTAGAACCGGAATTCCCTGTTCAATTTTTTTTATGTAAAATCAAATTGCTTTATCTATAAAGAAAAATTCAAATTGCTTTGAATGTTTTATCGTCTTATAAATCGTTGTGAAAAATCTAGGTTGCCTCCGAAGTTTTTTTTTGGGTGATGTAATATATAATATGTTCAATTTATCCTTGAAGAAATAAATTTTAAATCAAACTAAAAATTTTAACTTTAAATTAAAATATTATAATTAATTATTTTTTGAATAATTAATATTATCTCAGAACTGGGTGAGATTCCAATTTTGAAGTATTCTATCTTATAAAGGTATCAAATCAATTTGCTTGAAAAAAATCGTCAAGATTTAGCTCTAGAGTTCTATAAATATTGGTGAGAGTAATGAGAGTGAGAATTTAGGATGATTTATTGTGAAGAAAAAGTGTGGTTACTATGGAGATCACGACACGAACCTAAATTACTTGGAAAAGACAAATTCAAGATCCACTTTTCCTATACAGGTAAATATACCTATTTCTACCTGATAGAACTAATTTAAAAGGTTTTACAGATTTGGAGTGTCTTTGTTGTCATCTAAAGTGAGTAATTAGTTTGCCGAATGACTTTGTCATCTCTAATGATTTAAGTAATTTTTTTAAGAATAAAAGATTTAGGCAAGTTTTTCAATTTTCAGTCGTGGCTTTTTATATCAACAGTTCTTTTAAAAGATACGTGTGTCATTTAACTTGATTAAATTAAATTTCCAGGTGACGAGAAAGACTTTTTTTTTTCCCTTATATTGTAAAGATTTGTTTTAAAGTAAAGATTTGTACTTTACACATATCCTTATAACCTAAACTAACCCAAATGCTCAATTGACTGCATTCTTAATGGTAACAAGGGATGGTACACGCAATATTCCCGCATTATGAGAATTATTTTCACATTCTAACATATCCGTAGGGGAAAAGAAAAAAGGACCTTAATGTTGCCCTCAGTCTATGTCATCTAGTCATAAGTTTTGAGCTGCCAACTCGTCTATTCTTGAATGAGTTGAAATGATATAATGAATTATATATCTATAACCGTAAATTAAGAGCTAAAATGACAAATTAATGAAATTCAGCAGAAGAATATATATGTTAATTAATATATAATTGTTTTTTTCTATTTAAAGAATAAGGGGAAATTTTACATATGAGGTCCAAGAGGCATCCGACTCATTATATCTTGATATACCGATGAACCAGCGGGCATATTAAGCCCATGGTCAGGAATGGGCTCCAAATTGGGCTCACCTTTGGGTAACATAAAGCCCATTTCATTGGGTGGATGCTGATGTGGCAACAATGGATGAACAGGCATGATGGGAAGTTTTGTATGGGCTGGGCCCAATGCAGCCATGGTAGCTAGATTGGGGAAGCCAGATTGATTCATTCCAAGTCCAAAGGAAAAGCCATGGGAAGGCCCAAACTGCTGCCTCCCAGGCCCAGGACCAGCCCCAGGCAGATTAAAGGAGCCCAGGCCCAGAGCAGGCCTCTCAAGCCTTCCAATACTGTTATGAACCTGTGATACTTCAGCCCTGTGACTATGAATACCAGAGGAAGCTTGAGCAGGAACAGAACTAGAAGCTGCAGCATTCACTTGATTGCTATTGCGAGCTGCAGGAACATCATGATTGTGCTTTCCCTCATATGTTGTAATCACAGATTTTAGATCATGTGATGCTCTCTCCACATGCTTCCTCACTGTACAGCCTGCATTGGTGCACTTGTAGTAACTCCTGCACCAAAACCCATCTCTATTCTCATCCATTCTCATATCAGTGTGTGTGTGTGTGTGTGTGTGTGTGTGTGTGTGTGTGTGTGAGGATAATAGCCACCAAGGGAATGCTCACCTTGGATTGGGATTTCCTTTTACAACTTTTTGGCCATACTTGCGCCAACGATATCCATCATCAAGGATATCTACTTCGCTGGTAGTCTGGACAACAACTCTAGGCTCACGAATAGCTCTGGTGGCGCCACTCAATTCTGCTGCATTTGGATAAGATTCCAGTTTTCTAGGAAGATGATATTTGGTTGATTTTAGTGTCTGACAGAGATGTTATAAGAAATTAGAAAAAGAACAATGAATACCTTCTTTTAGACTCTGATTCATCTCCTTCTCCATCATAACCTACTGATACACTGCCATGAGTGCCTCTATCATCATCATCTTCATCATTAGAGAAAGTAGACGAGGCATCCACTGCATCTCCGGATTCGAAGTGAGTCCCATTCTGACCCTGCAAATTGGTGGACTGGTTGCAGAATTCAGGGCCTACAGATGCTGCAGATGAGGTTACTTCAAGGTTCTCATGCTTCCAATCAGCATTTCTAGCTATATTTCCCTTTCGCGTGCTTTTCCAGCCCAGTTCACCATCACCACCTCCACCCTGTGGTTCAACAGTTTCAGACATGTCTGCTTGCATGTCACCAAGAGGGTTCACAGACCCTATTGCTGACCTGCGATTTGTGGGAGGTTTTGCATGGTTGTGATTCCCCTTGTAGATAATTTCCGTTATGTGGCCTTCAAGAGATCTTTCCACTTTCTTCTTAACCTGACAACTTGGATGTGTACATTTGTAGTAACTTCGCGGAAACTCGCTACCTTTAACATGTTTCTGTCCGTATTTTCTCCAGTTATATCCATCCTCAGATGGTGTGCCCCCAACACCAGCAGCCAGAGAGTCTCCAATACCTCTTTGATCTCCCTCTTCATCTGCTTGCTCCTCAACTGCTGCTGTGTTATCATTTTGAGAGGGTGAGTCAGTAAAGTCTGGAGCTGAGACCTCAGCAGGCAGATATTGTGCCGGCAGTGTGGTTGGATTCATCTGCAAAGAAGATACCAAACCATGTCATTGCGTTTACATAGTTGTCCAATAATCCATCAGAAGGTAAACAAACTTGATTTAGAAATAGTTAAAACGTTTTTCAGAATGTGATTACTTTTCTAGCAGCACCATTATAGAAAGAGCCCAAATCCGTTATCGTAGTCTTGAAAGCGAATGATGATGCATATAGGTCATCCAAGTTGCTATCATTAGTTTTTTCTGGAGCACCAGAGCTTGGTTCTAAGGACTTGAAGTTGCCATTTGGGATAAACGGAAATGTTCCAGTTGTCGGAGATGGTTGAGCCTGCAAGCAGACAGTTATATGATTTAGTAGGCGGCAAAGCAACTTTAACAGAATCAGATTTCAGCTTCCAAAAATATTTAAGTGATGATTGCTGGTATCTCTGGCTGAAAGTAAAATCAAGCAAGAAATAGCCATGGTAGCTGAGAACTCTGACACGTTTACTTGATGCCATGTATGAGTTATGCATAAAAGCATAAACTTTTTCTGTTTATAATTTAGGCCATCCAAGCATCAAGTCTCAACAAAAAATACATTGGCAACACATAAATGTGTCAAATATTCAGCCACCCGAGCAATCTATACCATCAGACTACATCAAGTATGGTGAGTGATAATGAAGATATGCGTTTTGTAGCAGCGTGATAAACAATAGGATTTATTATTGTTCTGAAATTATTTTGATGTGCCAGAGAGGCTACATCAACCAGCTCCCATCAAGGTATAAAAATAGTTCTTCAGGAATCAATAGCATCCAGCAAAAGCAACAGTGAATTAACTTTTGTCAGAACTCAATGAGAAAGAACATTTTTAATGCATCGTACAAGAACACTTTCCCTCTTGAAGTAATAAACTGAGAACAAATAAACAAACCAAACAGAACCAACAACAGTAGATTTAAGTGGTTTGACGTTTGTTTCCTTAAGTAAGGACTTGGTTTCAGGTCTTATGTATGGAGAAAATTGCAATTATGAGAGCTTTACACCCATATGATCCAACTCTAACTCGATTTAGATTAGTTAGAGCCCAATGTAGCTTATGGAAATTGGTTGGGAAAAAAAAGCAAAAATCTTGCATGTGATATTTCAGATTTAGAGCTCACTCACCAGTGAATTTGAAAGAAACACTGGAGACTCTAAAAGTGTGGTTGGACTGAGGCCAGGCGGTATGGTTAAGTAAGCAGATCTAGTGTCTGTAGAGTCAGCTGATCTAATGCTTTCTGTATTCAACCTTGGGGCATTAAATCCAGCTCTAGCAGCCATCCTTTCAACAAGGCCTCCTCGTGAGCTCGACTTATTATTCTCAGACAAAGAAGTTGTCTCAGTTAATTGCCCATGGGAAGCAGCATCTTCTGGTGCTGTGCCTGTATCTCTTGTGCTGAAATTTCCAGTCATAATGAGCTCTTGAGTTTCCAAAAATGGCTCATTAGTTCTAGCACTTCCAGGAGGCTCTGAGATTTGTCTTGTGAGATTATCTTCGGCTAGCATTTTAGAGAAAAAGGTTCTAGGACTCGGACTAGGAGGGCCCCAGTCGCCAGTCAAAGAAACATTGTCATCTAGCCCAGCCATTAAGAACTCAATTTAGGACCACCTAGACTGCAACATCGTATTTCTGAGAGGTTCATAAATGATACAACAATGGAGAGAAAGCTAACATTAACAAACATAAAATTAAATTCCAATTCCCTCCCCACCACCCATGAAAAAACATGGAACTAAAAACTGTACTTGCGTGTGAGTTTGTAATCAGAGATGTACTTTGTTTAATCTGTAGCAGAGAAAACCAAAGACAACCTTAAAGAACCGTTAATTGAAGATCTTAAGAACGAAATGTAATGAATAAGAAAATGATTGACGGTTTCAGCCATAAATTAAAAAAAAAAAAAATCACAGCCCCAAATTATTCATTCTGTCGAAAGATGAAGCATATGCTAAAGTAGCAAATTTCTCAAGGAAAAGTAATTTCAGAAAAGCTACAATTTAAGATCTATTCATACCAAATCGAGGGAATCATACCTTTTTTTTAGAAAAAAAAAACCTGAAATACGACGAAAGGAGTAAATGTAGCGAATACGAGTCGCAAAAATGTTGATGAACAACATTTCTTCAAGATCATCTTCCACGTAAGGAAGAAGATAACATAAGGAAAAAACGAGAGAAAAATTCCCATTCCCAATATTGTCATGACCAGACAAATTATGTAGGAAAAAAATTAAATTAAAAAAAGCAAAACCAGAGGCGGATGATTAATTGTTGAGTGGAAGATAATAGGATTCAGAAAACAATACCACCAAGGAAGGGCAGAGGGAGGAGCAGACCAGACCAGAGACCGACTCTGACCCGACTCAGATCCGGAAACAGATTGCGGAGGCTTTGTTCCTTCCCTCCCAGAAGGAAACCTGAAGAAAAAACGAAAGTAAAAATTTATGGAGCATCCTCTGAGGCTGAGCTTGTCTGTATGTATGTCTCTCTCTCTCTCTCTCCGTGTCTGCGTCTTCGAATTTACATCCAATGGGGAATGAAACGAAATGATTATGATGCTGTGGAAGGAAGGAAGAATAGTTACAAAAAGCAATTGAATATTTTTTATGGCATTATTATTAATAAATAATTAAAAGCAAAAGCTAGAAGGACTTTGTGGGGAAGGTGGAGGGGAAAAGGAGAGATGATTATGCAAATGCAATGGTGGTGGACCGGAAAATGGATGGAATCTTTGACAGATATATATAGAGAGATAGAGCGAGACAAAAGTTTGGATCTTTAATCTTTTTCAGACAGCCTCACGAAGGTTGGTTCCGTAATTAATTTTTTAAATACCGCTAATTTGTCATTTACTACTTCGGTTGATTAATGCTACAATTAATTAATTAATACGCAAATGTGTATAAATTTTTTATAAGAAAATAATAGTAATAGTAATAAGAAAAAGGAAATGATGATGCTTATTTGTGTCAAAATGAAGCAGCGTGTTGGGGAATCAGGGGCGAGTTTATAGTGATCTGTTTTGGTTATGTGTAACGCTGTGATGGGATGGCAGATTAAGCTCAAAGCTTAACCACAAATGCGATTTCTCATGTTTTAACCTAATCACCTATTCTCATTCCTTTCCATCTAATTCACATCGCATACAGCTCGGATTTCTAGTTTCTTGTGGTTATCCGTTATCCTATGTATAATAAAATTCATTATTTTGCATAGGCATTGAGGAAAAAAAATTGTCATTTTTAGCTTGTATTTAGATAACTTATTTTGTATATAAATTATTTTTGATGAGCTGGATTCACCAACTCATCACAGTTAAGGTAGTTTTCACTTTTCATGACTAAAAAGAAAAGCTTATAAGAATAATTATAAATAATTTTTTAAGTATTAATTAACTTAATTTCTGAAGATTATATTAGATTTTGACTAATTTAATTAAATTTGTTTGTACTAAAACTCTTATAGTGACAATTTTCTCCATATATAAGATTTGAACTAAAAATTTTGTTTAAAAAGAATAAGTGTTGAACTATTTGAATTGAATCAGGTCAAATTATATGATTGTAAAACTTTCATAATGACAATTTTCTTTTATATACAGGCTTGAATCCAAGAGTTTACTTGATGGAAACAAGTATGACTGCTTGAATCAATTGTTGTTGGTAAAAGTAGTTATAAATTACTTATCACTAAAATTCCTATAACTCACATTTTTTTGGGATATTAAACTACTCTAATGAGATCAGCTTTTGTTGGCATTTAAATGAATCATTTCCTTGTTGGGACAAACCTTTTTAACGTTTGTGTCATATCTTGCTGTTTGCTTGTCAAGAGATATTGATTCCTTTGATCAATCATGTTAGGATTGGATTGGATTGTCTACGTGAACAGGGCTCCTTGTGCTACGGACAAGTCCACATAGTGAATGTACGGAACTCTCAAGGAACTTTACAAGTGATGAGCTTCATCATATGCCTGTGACAGTTCAGGCTTTGGGCAGAAACTGATAAAGGGGAGGGTCAGATCCATAAATTATGCAACTGTAGTCTAACTTTGATAAAAGAATAATATTTTTTTCTTAATGTTGAGGTTACATTTAATTCTATGTATTTCGATATCAAGTGTGGTATATTAACTAGCTTCTCGAATGATTCTGAATGTACAAAGAGCCCAATTTCTCTCTTCATTCTTTCTCAATTCAATGGTACATGTACCTTCCATAAGATAGATGCACTTTACTTTGGATTTGGACAGAACTGAATAGGAGAATCAAGAGAGAGAGAGAGAGAGAGAGAGTAAATCTTCACTTTTTCTTCTTTTTTTTTTTTTCGGCTTTTCATGTTGATGAAAGTTTCAAGGCTATCCAATTTGCAATTTTTATGTAGCCTCTTGCCCCGCATATTGGGTTGATATTTTTTCTATAAAAGTTTAATATGTTTTCATGCTGTCTACAACTTGTTATGCAAAATTTGTCAAAATGATTGTAATAAAAAAGGCAAATATTGCCTTCAATTTTCAAAACATTCATTCAATCAATATCAATTAATATAAATATAAAATTCATAACAAATTACACTATTCACAAATTATAAATAATTTAATTCATTTGAAAGATTTTATGCTATGCACATAGGGCCCAACTAGTTTTTTTTCCCCTTCAAATTATGTCTCTAGAGTTCAGACCTTTCCATCCATTTTCTTTGCTAACACCATCTGGGTGAATTTAACATCATCATCACCGATGCATTGTCTCCCGATGAATAAATTTATGCTATGTCACAGATGAAAGAATTTAATGTGACATTTCTATTGACGAAGTTAGAAAAAAAAAAAAACAACAGAAAGGCTCAAATTTTGAAAGGCTAAAATCATTAATCAGTTGAAGGGTGTATTTCCTACTGTCTTAAAATTGAAGGGGCTAAAATCATTTATAGCAACCACATCAATGATCATGTTGGAATTTGAAAATCATACTGTCTTCACAACTATATAGGCATAATAAAATACAACAAACACATAAGCAGCTCAAAATCTTTCGTCAAATTCAGGTGCAAAAATACTTGAAGACACCCACCAAATTATTTATTCATCTTTAATCATCTATGGTTTTCAAAGTACCAGCAATGAAGGCTATGATGATCAATGCACAGCCTCAATCTTATTTATTTGATCACAAGGAACATGCTATGATTTGAGAATCAAATGACCAATGCACAATTTCTAGCCAGTCATGTTTATTTGAAATGCATTATGAGTATAAACAGTTGGTGCTGCTTCAGAGTTCAGATTGACAACTCAGTCTTGGATACAAGGATACCATCACTATCTGCGCACAACCACTCTCCATCATGAATCAGAGCTCCTGCAATATAAACAGAAACATGCTTTTCACCAGTGCCTTTCTTGTTGGATTTCAGAGGATTAGGCGCCAAGGCTCTCACACCAATGTCACATCCATTGATCTCATCAACATCTCTAATGCACCCATTCACCACAATCCCAGCCCACCCATTGTTTTGTGCCAATTGCCCCAAATTCCCTCCCACCAAAGCACATCTCATGCTTCCTCCTCCATCTATCACTAGAACTCTTCCTTCCCCCTTTGTTTCAAGAAGCTCCCTCACCAACACATTGTCCTCAAACACCTTCAGTGTCACTATGGGGCCCGAGAATGCTCGAGCCTGACCATAACTCTGGAAGATTGGTTGCAATACACGCAAATCACCAGTTGGTACATGTTTTGCATTTGTATCACAAATCTCTGCAGTTGCTAAAGAGGCCATATTTCGCATACAGTTTACTGCAATCACACAGTCAAATATGTATTCAGAAGGTTTCCAATTCTGAAAATTTCTGAGAATTTCACCAATTCCACCTCCTGAAATTGGGAAAACCAAAGGAGGTAGAAGAGGGGCATGAGTAGAGGGGACCCATACTCACCTTTACCAAAACTATAATTGATGTTACAAGCTAATGGAGGTGAAACAAGTGAATGTGGGAAGGAGATACTCCTGCCAGGCCTCAAGCTTCCACGAGAGGAAATGAAAGTTAATAAATTTCTAAACCTGGTGATGGTGGTAAGTGAAGTACTTCTGCAAAAGAAGGTCATGGGCACTGCAATTTGAAGGACACTCTGCTTCAAGTCTAATTAGTCAAAGCTAATAAGATTTGGAAGATTCAAGCCAATGCTTTAAAGCGCCATACAAAATTTTACCAGAAGACGAACTAACTACGTCAAAATTGGGGGCAACAATTTACAGAAAATGAATTGAAAAAAAAAAAAAACAATTACTACTGACGTAAAGCATGAAACATAGGCTCACAATTCAATTTCCAGCTAGGTTAAAACTACTAAACATTCAGCCAAATGTGAATCTACTGGTTCAAGAAGCGTATAGTTGACGAGATTCAAGATTCGAACAACACAGCGAAATCATGTGCTAAAAAGAAACAAAGAGAAGTGTGACGAAGTCTGAAGCTTACCCGGACGAGGAGCGAGAAGACTAGTCAATTTTATTTCTCTTGAATATCTTCAGATCGCCACCGCCGTCTAGGGTGCTGTCTTCAACCTAGATATATATAATTTTTTTAATTCTTACCAGCCTCTTCAGTCTGTGATTGAGATAATCTATACGTGGACGCATGTATACGTGGCACAATCAGACAACATATCCGAGTCCCAAAAAATATATTATATATTTTTTAAATATTATGTTATTTATTTTGCAATAAAAATAATCTCCAAATAATAAATTAATAATGATGGAAAAATAAAACAATACTTAAATAAAAAATAGAAAAATGTGTCAGTAAATGTTGGTGTAGAATCTATCAATCTAATATATTATGCATGGAATGTGCGATAGTATTCAGCCCTCGTATCCGCTAGCGCCCCTCCAATTTTTTCTATTAGATTGAAAATTTAAATAATTAAAATTTTTTTGATTTGTTCATTAGAAAATTATTTTTATTTTGTATAAAAATTTATGTATAAAAATATTAATATTTAATATTTAAAATCCATTTTTAATTTTCTATTCAAGGACATAAATGGAATCTTTATTTATAAAATCATTTTTTCATTCTTTCGTACACATAGAACCAGTAATTAAAATTGAAAATTCAAGAAATTGACATTTTTTTATCAAAAAGTAAAAATATAAAAACACAATAAAATATAAAATGCTAAAAGCTAAAATACAAGAAGATTTTAATCAAATCAAAATATCTTGAATACAAGGACTTCTTCTAATGTAAGAAGAATTTCAAAAGGAAGAGATGCATTTCTTTGTGAAGACATATACATAAAAAATGTGCAATTAAAAAGTGAATGATCAAAATACTCATATGAATATTTGATATGTCTATTTAAATTTATGAATATTCATAAGTGAATGAACATACATGTTAAATGTCATATAAATATTTAATGTGTCTATTTAAATTCATAAATGTTCATGTGTATCTAGACGACATTTTTGTGTGATATGAACTTGGACTTAAAGATTCAAATCAATAAAACGTACTCAGAATGGGATTCCGTAATTTTTTTTAAGTCTTCATTTCTCTGATACGCTGTGTTAGCATGAATGAAAAGAAAATCCAGGTTGTTAGGAGGGTTATATTGTAATCTGCAATCTAAATAGCAGAATATATCACAAGAGGCATTGGTGCCACCGTTTCCTATTCTTTCAAATATATGTATTATACACTCCAAAAACTTGCTATGTATAAAGGACCGATGATTCAAAAAGGTAAATGCATTTGTATTCGATATATAATATAATACATGTATTATATTTATGTGTACATATTATCTACATGATATAAACCTTTTAGTTGAGTTGTCTATAAAGTGGAAGTATGAACTCAAAGGGAATGATTGATAATTAAAACTCTGAAACCCAATAGAATATAAAAATTCTAAAAACTCCTGAGAAGAATGTTATAAGAGAGAGATTAATTTTCTTGATAAGTCAAAACTTGTACTCTAGGAAGAACACAAACAACTAGTGAAACTCACTAATTGAATAAACTTTGAATATTATTGATTTATAGAAAAAAGTGGCACTACAAAGATCTATAGATAGGAAAAGAAAATTAAATCATAATGAATTTCTAAGAGCTATCAGTAAAAATAAACTTTATCTAATAAAGTTTAAACTAAATTAAATTAAATCTAAGTCTATGATTGGTCCCTTTGAATACAAATAGAAAATCACAAAATTATCGTAATCCTAATTTAAATAAAATCAATTAAAATTAAAATAAAATAAATCTAAAAAATTATCCTAAAAATAATTAAAATGCCCCATTAAGTAAACTCTTTTATTATTAGGCTTTAATTTGAGAATTGGACCTTACTTGAAACTTGGGCTTAAATCAGAATTATTGTTCTTTTTTCAACAATAGGCTTAAAAACCTCTTGTTTCTCAAATATGAGCTCATTTTTCTATAATTTTTGGATCAAGCCTTATAATACTTTTTTCATAGTTTTAGTTTGACCTCGGGTCATTGGACCTCTAATGGCTTGTAATGGATCCTTTGGAACATTGGATCTCTATTGTTGGACTTGTAGGTTATGGTTTGGATGGTCTCCATCATTCCCTCCTTCTTGGAAAGGATTCATCCTCGAATCTATAGCATCATATAAAAGTAGATCTGTAACATTGCAGGTAGCACTAACATTTCCATAAGAGTCTGGCAGATCAAGTTTGTAAGTATTGTTGTTGACTCGCTCCAAGACTTGAAAAGGTCCATCTTCACGTTACTGCAGTTTTGATTTTCTTTGTTTAAGAAATCTTTCCTTTCTCAGATGTACCTAAACCCAATCACTAGGTTGAAATTTTTTTTTATGACCCTTATTAGCTTATTTGGCATATTCTACATTCTTCTTTTTAATGTTAGCTTTTATTTTAGTATGAAGATCCTACACAAACTCAGCTTTCCTCTTACCATCAAAGTTACCTTTCTCATTACAAGGTATAGGCAAAATATCAACAGGAGTCATAGGGTTGAAACCATACACAACCTCAAAAGGAGAATATGATGTAATTGAATGCACAACCCTATTATATGCAAATTCTATATGAGGTAAACAAAATTTCCAATTCTTCAAATTTTTCTGAATTATGGCACGCAACAATGTGGTGAGTTTTCTATTTACTACTTCAGTCTGTGGATGGGCAGTAGTGGAAAACAAAAGTTTAGTTTCTAATTTACCCTATAAAGTGCGCCAAAAATGACTTAAGAACTTAATATCTTTATCACTTACAATTGTTCTAGGAATACCATGCAATCTCACAACTTCTTTGAAAAACAAATCAATAATATGTATGGTATCATGATTTTTTGAACATGCAATAAAGTGTATCATTTTGCTAAATCTATCAACCACAATAAAAATACTATTCTTACCACTAGGACAATATGGTAATCCCAACACAAAAACCATAGAAATATTAGTCCAAGATTGTTTGGGAACGAGTGAGGGGGTATACAATTCATGTGCATTGATTTAGATTTTGCATTCTTGCAAGTAACGCATCTTTTACACACAAAAGCAACATCTCACTTCATAGAAAGCCAATAAAAGTGTTCATGTAAAATTTCTAAAGTCTTATGAATTTCAAGATGTCCCATTAAACCACTACTATGAGTTTTTTTAATAAGTAATTCACGCAAAGAACAATAAAGAATACATAATTTATCTTTCTTAAAGAGAAACCCATCAAATCTATAGAGATCTTATAACCCATGCTTTTCACATGATTCCTAAATTTCTGTAAAATCTGAATCAGAAGTATATAATGTTAGTTCAACTGGCTTCCCAAGAGGGGGTGAATTGAGAAGTTTGGATTTTTCTGCAAAAAGTGAAATACAGTGGTAATAATAGAAGTTGCTGAAAAATAGAGTATAATATATAAAGAGCACTTGTAAAGTAAATGAGAAGAAGACACTGAAATTTATCCTAGTTCAGTCTACTTCACTTGACCTACATCCAGTCTTCAAGCCACCACTTGAGATTTTTTCACTATATCTTGCAAGATTTGAATGGGTACTTTCAATAATCGTAGTACAACCCCAGCTTGAACTTTGAGCTGAACAAACACTCCCACTTTTCTCACTCAAGAGTAAAAGCAAATTTCTTAGTGTATCCTTATACTAAGTGCTATTTACAAGTATATAGAAATATATAGGTCAATATATGAAAACTCTCTCTCAAAAGAGTGGATATAAAAATTTAAGTATAATAAATGAGCTAAACAGAGGATAGGTAAGCTTTGAAAGAATCAGTAATCAATTCTACAGCATTTTGGTGTTTATATGTTTTTCCTCATTACCCAACAAATTAAATGAGGTCTTATTTATAGTTTTAAAGTAAAACTATTCGTTGAAAATAAAGATTAGCCGTTATTCTCAGAAAAATACCCACTCACCTACCGTATTAAATGCATTTGACAGAGGTTATGCGGATAACCTCCTTACCATTGGTTCTTGTTTTCATCGTAGACCTTTCATTATGTGGATAACTTTCATCCCATAATGACTAAGTTTTAGCTCAATAACATTTTCATGAAAACCTACTCAATTGTTAGGATAACATTAAGTTTTTCTCAAACTGAGTTTTTGTAAAACTTAGGTTATCAGGATAACCTTCCAAGGTTATGCGTATAACCTATTTTGTTGAAAAAGAATCATGAGTTTTGTAACGTAGGTTATGTGAATAATCTCCCTAAGTTATGTGGATAACCTTTTTAACTGAGGAAAGTTCAAGGGCACTGAAACATAGATTATGCAAATAACCTCCATAAGTTATACAGATAACCTATTTAACCGAGAAGAGTCCAAGTACTCTGTAACACATATTATGTAGATAACCTAGTTGCACAGTACAATTAGCCTTTATTGTTCACTCCCTTATGCGAATAAGTTGTCTACCTTATCAGGATAACCACGTGGACAGTCCTAAGAGCATGGTGCACAGTTATGTTATATGGATAACCTCAATCTCTTTTCATGAAATCAAAGAATAGATATTGAGAAAAGCTAAGATTGAGTCTTTATGCTCATAACCTTCACTAGTTATGCACATAAGGTAACCTTTTTCATGAAAACAAGATCGAGAACACTTAGAAACAATTTTGAAATTAAGACTTTATCATTATAAGTAAAAACATTTTCATGAAAACTATTTTGAAGTAATGAGCTAATAATTAATCATTAAAATAGATATCTTATTTAAGATTGGTTGAGGTAAATTTCAAAGCTTAACTACCTTCCTTTACAAATGGATTCCTAAAATAGGTGAAACAATTCTTCAATCTTCAGGAAACTCTAACTTTGTTTTTCATGTTACTTGTGTTTCTTTGATATTGGATTTCTAAGCTCATTGTTGTTTATAATCATCAAAATCATCTAAATTAACATATAATCCCTTAATTAATTCAAAACCTAGAAATTTAGCATGTAAAAAAGTTAAGAGAGAGTACTTTTGTGAAGTGCATCAGTCATAACATGATCTTTACCTTGCTTATGCTTAAGGATGTATGGAAATGTATCAATGAATTCCATCCACTGGGTATGTTTCTTGTTCAATTTATTTTATGACTTTAAGTACTTTAAACTCTCATAGTCTGAGTGAATGATGAATTCCTTTAGCCATAGATAGTGTTGCTATGTCTGTAAGGCTCTTTTCAATGCATAGAATTCTTTCTCATAAGTAGAGTAGTTTAAAGTTGGACTGCTAAGTTTCTCACTAAAGTAAGCTGTGTGTTTATTGTCTTGCATAAGAACAGCCTTTATTCCTACCCCGGATGCATCACATTCAATTCAAACAATTTATTGGAACTTGGAAGTGCAAGGAGTGATGCATTGATGAGTTTGTGTTTCAAAGTGTTGAATGCTTTCTCATGTATCTCACCCCACCTAAAGGTTACATTCTTCTTGACTAAATCATTGAGAGGTGCTGCTATGGAGGAAAAATCTTTAACAAACCTCCAATAAAAACTAGTTAAGCCATGAAAACTTCTTATCTCATTTGCATTTCTTGGGGTTGACCACTCTCGGATTGCTTTCACCTTGTCTTTATCTACTTAGATTCCTTGAGATCCTACAACAAAACCTAGGAAGACAACTGAATCCAAGCAAAAGGAGCATTTTTCTAGATTTGCAAAGAGCCTATTTTTCCTAAGAATAATGAGAACTTCATGCAAATGCATAACATGATCATTTAGACTCTTGCTATACACTAATATATCATGAAAATAAACTACAACAAATTTTCCAATGAATGAACGAAAAATATGATTTATGAGACTTATGAATGTGCTAGGAGCATTAGTCAAACCAAAAGACATAACTAATCATTCATAAAGTCCAAACTTAGTTTTAAAGGCAGTTTTCCATTCATCACCTTCTTTCATTCTAATTTGGTGATATTCACTCCTAAGATCAATTTTAGAAAACATGATACACCATGCAATTCATCTAACATATTGTCTAACCAAGGAATATGATAGCAATATTTTACCCTTATCTTGTTGATGGCTCTACAATCCACACACATTCATCATTTGCCATTTTTCTTTGGTACTAGGATCACCGGTACTGTATGAGGACTCAAACTTTCTCTCATGAATCCCTTTCTCATGAGTTCTTCAACTTGGCATTGAATTTCTTTTGTTTTCTCTGGATTTGCTCTATATGCTGGATGGGTTGGGAATAGCAACTCCATGTATGAAATCAATGCAATGTTCTATGCCTCTTATAAGAGATAGGCCATTGGGTATTTCTTTCGAAAAGAGATCTCCAAATTCTTACAATAGAGAAGAAACACTAGAAGGCATAAAGGAATCAAATTGGTTAGTGGATAAACAAGCATCCTTATACAGAAGTACAAAGATTTCTTACCTTGCACATAATGCTCTTTTTACCTCTCTTTTTTATGCTAACAAACTCACTTTGTTATTTTTCTCACTCTCCTTCTCACTTTCTTTACTCTCTTTTTTCATTTTTTTTTTTGCAATTTTTCTGCTCACTCTTCTCTTTTTCTCTCTTATTTTGATCTTTTGACTTGTACTTATTTTGAAATTTCAATTGGTCCTCATATGCTTTAAAAGGAGGTAGAGAAGTAAGCGTAACTTGCTTTCCATGGAACTTGAAGTAGTAGAAGTTCTTGTGCCTGTCATGATTGACGTATCTTTCATACTACCATGGACGACCAAGTAATAAATGCCCAGCAAAAATAGGTGCAACATCACATAACATCTTATCTGTATACTTTCCAACAATAAAAGTAATAAGAACTTGCTTACAAACTTTAACTTCACCATAGTTAGTCAATCATTGCAACTTATACGGCCTAGGATGCTTAATGAGAGGTAAATTTAATTTTTCAATAAGTTACTAGCCACATTAGTACATTTACCACAATTAATGACTAGACTATATACTTTATCTTGGATAAAGCACCTAGAATGGAAGAGCAGTTCCCTTTGTTCATCATGTTCTTCTTTTGGTTGAATGTTAAGAGCTCGCCTTGTCATACAAATGTCTTTGCTAATGGGATGATCATATTCATCTTCTGAGACATCAGATAGAGGAAGGGTTTTGAGGCTCTCATTTTCTTATTTTTTGTCATCATTCGAGCTTGTATATTTCATATCTCCACTATCAAGTAGTAAGACTTTCCTCTTGCTTGGACATTGGGTAGCAATGTGTCTAAATCCTTGACACTTGAAGTAACAAGTGTCTTGGGGTTTCACAGACATGGAAGTATCAATGTTGCTCTTTGAAGGAGCAAATTTGGTTTTATAATCATCTCTGGACTTCATAGCAGATTTGGCCTTTGGAGACTCTTCCTTTGTTCTTATTTCTTTTGCTTTGTAGATAGGATTATATCTCTAATAGATAGATGAGCTAGACTTCCTATTCTTTAGTTTCCTCTCAATATGGATTTCCTTATAGAGTAATTTCTCCATTGTAACATAGTTTTCAAGCTCAATTTTATCTCTAATTTTAGATCTTAACTCACAAATAAAGCGAGCCATAATTTGCTTAATATCTTCTTAGACATCAGCTCGAATCATAAATAGCTCCATCTCTTTGTAATACTCATCAACAGACATCAATCCTTGTGCAAGAGTTTGTAATTTAATATGTACGTTACAAAAATAATAGTTAGGGATATATCTCTTCCGTATAAGAGTTTTCATCTAGCGCCATGTGTTGATAGGCTCTTTACTATATCTTCTTCTATTTTGTTGCAATTAATTTCACCAGAAAATTGCATATTCAGTGAATTTAATGGTTACAAGTTTCACCTTCTTTTCTTTCGAGTATTCATGACATTCAAATACCATCTCCACTTTCTTTCCCATTCGAGATATGCATCAGGGTGTTACCCTCCTTGGAAAGAAGGAATTTTCAACTTGATATTGTCTAAATCATTATTTCATTTGGAAGAGGATTTATTTTTGAAGGAAGAACCATGTTCTGAATTTACTTCATCATCTTCAAAGAGGCGAGATTTGGACATTTTCCTTTAATTTCAGATCTCATGTTTTCCATGTCAGCTCTCATATGCTTGAATTGATCACACAAGGCTTTGAGGGTAACTTTCAAATCTAGTTCATGTTCTATTTCACTTTCGGACATGTTTGCCAACCTGTAAAATTTAAGAAAAGAGAAAAATATATTTTGTGAAAGGAAATCTACTCCCTCTTCTCACGTGTTTCACTCGGTTCTTGTGTAAAATTCACTTGTGTTACATTCTTTTTGGCTTTTTCTAATAATGAGCTCATACTCTTTCTTGTCTTTTATCACTCACACTAGTATCTTGTAGTGCTTTTAGTAGAATCAAAGAGACTCAATCAAGAGAATTTTGTGTATGTGGCAATCAATATATAATTTAGGGTTTAAAGAAACCAAGACAAAACTAAGAATCAAGTTAAAACAATCTCTAACTTGACGACTAAGAGGATGAAAGATAATAAGATTAGAGAAAATCTTCTTACCAAGAAAAATAAATATCATACCAAGAATGATGTATAAATCAATAAAGATGTAAACTTTTTATGTTCTTGGCTTTTCTTTTCTTTTTCTCTTTTTTGGCCTTTTTTTCTTTTTTTTAATAGCCAAGAGCAACAAAATTTTCAGCAATATGAATTTTCCAGCAATTAGTATTCCCAAAAAATAGTTTCAGCACAAATAATTCAGTAAAAGGAATTTTTCAGCAACCAATGATTTTCAACAAATAATTGGTTCAGCAAGAAGAAAAATTTCAGCAAGTAACCAATTTAGTCAATGCAAAATATGGCGTGATTATGGTGTGGAATCTAGACAACACACAATTTGAATAAAAAGTAGGAAGAAAAGGAACGAAGGAGAATCACAAATATGAGAGGAGAAAAGGACAAATTTACCACTTAAGAAAGACACGAAGCTGGAATTTTGAGGAGATGAAGGACGGATAGATTGATTTAGAATTGATGATGGCTGAATATGATCTAATTTGATGACCGAGGAGGGATGTGATTTTGGTGTGAGGAGAGAATGACAAGTTGATGACTAGGATGAAGGATGATGATTTGTTGTAACCTTTGAACTCCACATGCCAACTAATATGCCTTAGCAACTTAGAAAGTCGAATTGTCTGTAAAGTGGAAGTACGAACCCAAAGGAAATGGATGATCAAAACTCTAAAATCCAATAGAATATGAGATTCTAAAAACTCCAGAGGGGGACGTTATAAGAGAGAAATTAATTCTCTTAATAAGTCAAAATTTGTATTCTAGGAAAAATATAAAGAACCAGTAAAACTCACTAATATTATTGATTTGTAGAAAAATGACATTACAAAAATTTATAAATAGGAAAAGAAAACTAAATCCTAATGAATTTCTAAGAGCTATCATATAAAGATAAGCTCTATATAATAAAGTTCAAATTAAATTAAATTAAATCTAAGCATATAATTAGTCCATTTGAATACAAATAGGAAACTACAAAATTATCCTAATCCTAATTTAAATAAAATCAAATAAGTTAAAATAAAATAAAATAAATTTGAAAAATTATCCTAAAAATAATTAAAATGCCCCATTAAGTAAGCTCTTATACTATTGGGCTTTGATTCAAGAATTGGACCTCACTTGAAACTTGAACTTGAATCAGAATTATTATTATTTTTTTCAACAATTGGCTTAAAAGCCTCTTGTTCCTCAAATATGAGCTCATCTTCCTATAATATTTGGATCAAGTCTTGTAATGCTTCCTTTATAACTTTAGTTCATCCTTGAGTCATTGGACCTTCAATAATTTGTCATGGATCTTTTGAAATGTTGGATTTTCATAGTTGGACTTGTAAATTATGACTTGGATGGTCTGTAACGCCCCTCACGATATCTTTATTGGTTTGTGTTCAGGACCAGAGGAAACAAGGTGGAGTTAGGTTCAAGATAAGCCAGAAAGGGCTCCACGCCGCGACGAGGAGCAGAGCCACCACGGCGAGATGCCTTCCAGTAGCATTATCCGGCAAATTTATGGTGGAGCAGCGGCGAGACATCTGAGGTCGCGGCGAGAGTCAAGATTTTTGTTTAAATCCAGATCATTTCGGACGTTCGGAAAGAAAGGAATCGGAGAGAGCGATGAGAGAGACGATGAGGGTTCGATTTTCTGGCGTCCAGGAGTAATTTTCGGACCGAGGGAGCTTGGATTTAAGTTGGTAAGTTACTTCTACTCCTCCCTCTCCGTTTTTCTTCGGTGGATATGTGGGGTTTTTGGTTTTGAGGTTGGGTTTCCGGTTTGTGACGAGATCCACCGATTGACATGGTTAAAAAGAGGTTAATGAAGTGTGTTTTAGTGTTCTTGTGGATTGGATGTGAGTTTTGAAGAGTTTATGTGTGATTTGAGCTTAACCCTATGTTGATTTTAGTTAAGGCTCTTGGGAATCCGAGTTGTATGGTATTGTTTGGTGTGTAAATGTTCCCCAAGAGCTTATTGATGCATGAAAGGGGTATTGGAACCTTGGGTTAGGCCTAAAGTGGTTGAATTGTGATGTTTTGGTTATTAGTATGTAGTGTTAACGAAAGAATAGAGTTATTATGAAGGTTGTCAGGTTAACCGAGAGGGGTTCAAGCTTGTTGGTGTTCAAGAAAGCGTGTGAAACTTGTGTGAGCGTGGTATTGACAACCTGAGGTAACCGGGTGTTTGTTTATGTGGTATTGTATAGTGTTGTATATATATGCATGTCTCTTTCATACTACGATATTGATGTGTTGTGTGTATCATTTTATATATATATATATCGTGGTATGCATACGGTTAGATGATGATGATGATTGTGATGATGATACATATGATGTTGACATCGATATGATATGAAATGGTGCATACATGATTATATGACATGATGATGATTATATGATGATACATTAGCATCACCACATGTTATCATGACACTGAGATGTATGGCAGATGGAGTGGTGATGATGTGATGACATATAATGTATGATGATATATGTATTTGTTAGGGAGGATAAGGATGAGATATGTGTATATGTATATGTGCTAAGAAGGATAAGGGTGGATTGTATATGTCAGGGAGGATAAGGATGGATTCTATGTATATGCATGTCAGGGAGGATAAGGATGGAAGTCTCTGTGAGGATGACATGCATACCATTCATTTTACATTGCATTCATATGTTACATGATTTATATGAGTATATATGTATGTTTATGTGTTATTGATCCTGGTTACTGAGACATTGTCTCACGCCACCCTCTCCCATGACTAACCATTTCAGGTGAAGGTTCTGGCACTAGTCCTGAGAAGCCCAGAGAGTAGCTGCGTACGTGGGAATAGTCTATGTAGTTTTTATTTTCGGATAATGTATTATGTGCTAAGTAGGATAGAATGTTTGTATTACGTGTATAGTGTGGTTAAACGGTTGTGATTACATATATCGTGACGTATGGTTGGTTGTATTTATGATATGTGTATTTTGTGGTGTTTTGAGAGTGTTGAATGTTGGGAGGTCTGTATGGTAGTATTTGTGAGCCCATAATGGTTTGGGGCCTGGTTGTTGTGTTTTAGGGCCTGTAGCCTGTCTGGTCATATTGGGGTTCAAGGGGGTCAAAACTTAGAGGAGTGGTTCCTTTGAGGTGAAACATCTTTGGACAGGACAGTTTGGGGGTCTTGGACCTATATGGATGGTCTCTGAGTGACCAGTTGTCTTTGGTGATAATTGGAAGTGGTTAGTGGTGAGTTTTGGTCAATAAGTGGCTAAAACGGTGTTAAGGGTCCAGAATTTCCATATGGAGTTGGATGAAGGTAAAAGTGGGGTCTATTGATAGTTTGGGACTAGATTGACTTGTAGGAGTTGGAATCAAGTCAATCGAAGGTCGGAGTATAAGGTTATGCGCGTCGGAAATTCGCCATGGAGTGTGAAAGTTGCTGATATCCCATATCAGCATGGGGTGCCGCGGCTCCAGTGTCCAGGCCGTGGCGCCAGTGTTGACAGAAGCGAGGGAAAAATAGAATAGGCTGGAGCCGCGGCAGTATTGTAGCGGCCGCGGCCCCAGCCCAGTTCTTGGCATTTTTTGGGTTATGTTTAGTTGGATATTGATGTATTTGGTTATTTCTGGAGGTATAAAAAGGTAGGATGTTACATGGTCTCCATCACTACCACTTGATATCTATTTATATTGCTTCAAATTTTGATACACAAAAATAGAACCGTTTTGAATTGTTAAGGTAAAATAAAAAAAAGTCACATAAATGTTTGAAAAAATGTAATGTTTCTACATTTCAAATTTTATCTATAAGTTGTTATAAATATTTTATGATTTATTTTAACATTTATACTATAATTTTTAGAATATTTAATACTATTTTTCTTCTTTTAATGAGTTAATTTATTAATTATACATATAAATAATTACATATATAACATTATATATGTATAAATATTCTTCACACCCATATCCTAAAATTTTAAAAATTGTCATATCTATCATATCATACTATATCGTATCCAATATCTGCACCTGTGTTAATGTAACATAGCTTGCCATTGTTTCCTACTCTTTCGAATATATATTAATTTTCTTTTACCAAAAACTCTTGAATAGTTTTATATATAATTTCTAATATCCAGTGTTACCAGATTAGATTTGAATATTATCATATTTAAATGAGGGTATTTCTCTTAATGTGATTTTTTTTCTTTATTCACAAAATTCAAACTCAGAAATGTTGATTTAAAATGTTGGTACTTTAAAATGTTGGTACTACTACCATTGGTATAACTTGTATACACACACTATAGTTCAAAAGCAATACAATCAGCTTTACGTTCGTTACTCGTACGCTTTGAATTTACGCGCCTAATGGGATCTATGGACATGTCTTCTATTGTCGATGATGAACTGGGCATATGGACTTAGATTTGATCCGTACTCATATGCATCCCAGGCCACCAAAAGTGTTGGGATTTTTGAATTGGTCCGTTTTTAATGGGCTAGCCGAAGTTCATGAGTCCATTATGTGATAAGTTGAATTAAATTTTTTATTTTGAATTATAAATTCAACCTGACGATATGGGCCGCTATTATGGGGCAATTAAGCGAAAATTTATTAATCATGAAAAACATTCCATTCAATTGATTGTAGACGCCCCCGTGCTCTCACACTCTCATTGATGACCCTGTGAAAATTAATCCAAGTACTATTTGTGATTCTGGTTGAGGGCAAGCCATGTAGAACAGAAATTTTAAAATAGATCCAGTAAACAGGAAAAGGGCCAATGTATTTTTTTTTTATAAGAATGTATTCCCTCCTGTCTTGAATGTAAATTATTATTATCTATCTCACACAAACAAATTGAAGTAGTTAAAGTTAATTAAGCTAATTAAATTTTTAGTGAAATATATTTTTCTCTGATTTGCCTTTAATAAATTGTTGACTTTCCTTCTTATAAATCCCAAATTTTTCTCTCATATTTTATTTAATAAAGGATATTTTAGAGAAATAGATATTAATAATATAGAAATTTTATAAAGTGACTTATATTTTGAATCATATGAACCTTTTACAAGATATCTTATATTTCAGACAAAAGAGAGTATATAAGTTCAATTATCGTTCAACTTTGTTTACAAAAGTTAATATAGTATTCAATATTTAGTATTTTTATAATTTTCTTAACTAATAACGAGTGCAAGACCAAGAATAGTGAGAAGATTATGCTATGCTCACAATCACAAGAGATTAATTAGGCAACATGGCAAAGAGGGTACAGAAAAAGACGAAGATTGAAGAGGCACAAGCTTTTGAACATCACGAAAGGGAATGGAGGATACAAGTGGATAGATAGATGCATTAAGAGGATGAGACAGAAGACTATTGCTTTCAAGGTACGTATACCAGTCCACAGGGGACAACCAAGCTGGTACTCACAATCACAATGATAGCTAGCAGATGGGCTCTTCCTCACTACATATTCAATCAAGATTAGTGGGTTAACTCCAAAGCACCCACGAGATTCCACTAACAAGCTGAGATAATAGTGGTAGACATTAGAAAATAGATGTCGATTATAGATATGGTATATAGTTGATGCGCTATATATAGTTATAGGGATTTTGATCATTTCCATACTTTCTCTGTGTATCTCTTAGGTTTATTGAAAAAAAGAAACTAAACATTACATCCCTATATATTCTCTTTTATGTATTTTACATACAAAATCTTAGACAAGAGAGAAGTGAAGGAAGTTAGAAGGGCATCAATGGCATCAATCTTCTCTCAAGCATTTTTCCATTTCTCTAAGCTTTGAACATCCAATATCTTCCTTGTTGGTTCTAGGAATTTATTTGACTTCTTTTTACAAATGATTATATGCAGCAAAACTTAAACAACAGATGGAGGCGGCCATTTGAAGGGTGGGTGAAGCTGAATGTTGATGGATCTCTACAACACCAGTACAATGTAGCAGGAGAAGGTGGTCTAATTAGGGATGATTTATTTACAAAAGATATTAGGGAAAAGAAAATAAATAGAAAACATGATTTATTTACAAAAGTAGACTTGTTGACCTGGAATAAAAGTTTTGGTACACATATTTTACGATGGAAATCAATTTGTAGGTAGTTTACAATAAAAACATCTATATTGGTTCTTACCAGAATTTTGGCTCGTGCTGTATAGACGAAGCTTTGGAGTTATCATGGGAATGAGGCTATAGGCAAGTTATTGCGGAATTGGATGCAGCAAACATAATTAACAAGCTTAAGAATGGAAATTTGAACCTTCAAACTGTGAATTCCACCGTGCGTCTCATCTCTAACATTATGCTGACATTGGACTGTGAAGCTCGAAGCTATCAGTAGGCAAGCAAATTCTGTGTCAAAGATGGGTTCCTCCTTATGTGATTCAAGAGTCCTTCGTGTCAAAGCTTAGTGCAGCGTGACAGATTGGGATTTCTATGCCGGGTTGTAATTTTGAGTTTTGTTGGTCTGAGCCCGTCTTTCCTTCATCAAAACAAAAATCTTGTTGATCTAGGTTTCCCACCAAACATTTGTTTTTTTATTGAACCACTAGATTATTAAAATCTTCTTGCACATATCCAATAGTTTTAGTTTCTCTTTCACCAATATGACGTCGGAAAATTGCCTTGATATCCACCCATATTAAGGAGAAAAATTATATAAAATTCTAAATAATCTTAAAATCTCTATATTATTAAGTTATCATCAAAAAGTATTTAAAAATTTATTTATGAAAAGTTGACATATATAAAGTCTAATTTAATGTTTCAACAAAAAAATCTAATTTAATTAAAATTAGAGTGGGTTGGTGCTCAGTGCTCACCAAAAAGTGAATATTGAAACACTAGGATCAACTTGAAACACTTACAGACGACCAGGGCAATTGAACGTCCTAATGAAAGCTTATCTATTTGTGGATTTGTTTGATATACAAAATGAAATGAAGAAATTCCATAAAAAAATTACATGAATAAAAAGAATTTAAAAATTTTTATAGATAATAAATATCTATTGTCTCCGAATAAAAGAGAAAAAAAAAACTGTTGCTCAATTCCTCACTCTGACCAAATGGGTGAAAAACCAAAGTAAAACAAATAAGAAATGAAAATTCTAACTATGCCTTAGATATAATATCCACATCCACATTCCATAGGATTTGTTTGATACAATATCCAATGGATAGTTACTCAAAACAAGGAACCACTGTAGCAATTGATATTAAACTGTTTTTAGGCACATTTGCACCAAACTTTGCTAAAGAACTTGTAAATAAAATGCCAAAATAAATCTCTTCTATTTAGTTAGGCAAGTAACATGCTGATTCTCTCCTTAAATAGGTCCCAGCAATACTACAGCAAAATACTGTCAAAGCCAGCAGGAAAAATAAATTAATCCTACTACATCTACAAAGATTAAATGTGCTTCTGTATCCAAAAAACCAAAAAATGTGCTTCAACCTTCAACATGACAACCAACTATGATCAATCACGCAGCTTTCACATAAAAGCAGTTCGCCCACCCCTTCGGCTATGCCTGTCGTATGCAGTATTGAATTTCTCGACCAGTTCGTTCATTGAACTACAGCAAGAGAAAAGGGCAAAAAATAACGAGAACATTCCTTAATGATATTATCGGACTGGGTATACAAGGCAATGCTGCAGAATAAAAAAAAAGTATAACATCCATTACGAGATATAAGGGCTAGGGCTTTATGTTCCAACCCAGCCATCAACATTTGTGTACTCAATTTTACCACAACTATTTTAGGATTGAGAAGGGCTTAGATTTATTAAGAACTAAAGATTCACATGACTAGAACTTTTTCACCTAACAATAGTCCCCAACTAAAGAAGTTTGACTATCCTCGGAAGATGGAAAACATAGAGAAGAGGGGACGGAGGAGGAAAATTTTCTGCTATTTGAAGGAATTATGCCACCAATCTGCTTCTCCACAACAATCATTAATATGGTCCAACTGCAATATTTTTGGAGGATGGTTTGCATATACATGAAAAAAACTACAAAAATATTAAAAAGCCAAGGCAACAATTGCTAATATGTCATACCTTGAGCAGTTGGTCATCATGGCAAGATAAGTAATCAATAAGGTATCATTGTATTCCTACAAAGGTAAAAAGCAACACAAATCAGATACTGTAATATAAAAAATGGTAAGACAAACATTAATAAATTTAATTAAGCCTACAACCCGGTTTCTTATAGTAATAATTAATTAATTATAGTCGCATTGCATATATCATTCGCTACCAGGACATGAAACCTTATTGGAATAAATTTAATTAAGCCTACAACCCGGTTTCTTATAGTAATAATTAATTAATTATAGTCGCATTGCATATATCATTCGCTACCAGGACATGAAACCTTATTGGAAACAACTAATAATAATACTCAAATAAAATTTAATGAAACCTTAATGAATGATGCATTCTCCCTCTATATATTGTATCTCTACTTGTTTGTACAAATTTTAAATCAGTTTTTCAATTTTAAATCAGTTTGTACAAATTTTCTCTTTTCAAATTCTAGCTTCCCTAAAGTTCCCTACTTCAATTTCTTGTTGCCAGCGAGAAACCGATTTTGAAACCACCAAGCTTCACTGCTCTCTAGCTCTAACCAGAGAGGAATCCGTCAACCATATACTATAAACACCTTCCAAATGGACCCTGAACTAATAAATCAACCAATTCACTATTTCTTGCAAGGCAGACGATATTTGCTCCTTTAATTTTTTCATTTCCATCTTCAATACACAAAATATATAAAAAGGGGGGAAGAAAAGAGAAGACAAGAAAACAGGCATGTCATTCAGTCAGATTCTGAAGAGGAGAAACACACTCACCATCAAGAAATCATCTTGGAATTTCCCAGATTCAATAGCAGGCAATCTTCTCAGGAGACTTGATACTTGTCGCAACAGAGAATTGTCACAAGGTACATCACCTACTTTGTACAAAATAATGTGTTCATCATAATTGTTTCAGAGTGTTTCAATCCACATGAACTATAAACACAACAGAAATGAACCAACATTGAAACGGTTTCTTCATATAGATTGACAGCAAAATAGATGTATAGAAAACTATAGAGCACTATAGAAAAGTATGCTTCAATATACACACAATGTACCCCGGCATTTGTATCCTTGGTCTTTTTGTCTGATACAATTTAAAAAATTTTTAAAATGCACCAGTATAATTTATAAAAGCTCTAAAACAGCACAACAGCTCATAAACAATCTTAGTGATATAAATGGAGACAAATATCGATATTTTGTTTGAATTGGAATCTATAGTTCTAATTTGTTTTATGCTTTTATTATTAGCTTGTTTTGAACATTTCAAGTTTAAAATGTCTTCAAGTAATCAAATAGTAACATTACTTAAAAAGAATATTAATTAAAAGAATTTGTCTACACCTAATTAAAAAGTAAATCATGTTAGAAAAAAATCATTTCCAACTAATCTGTGACATTATTCTACTTATATGTACAAGACAAGGACAGTTTTCGTTTCCGTTTAATAAGGGGTAGATAGAATTTAATTAGTCTTGATGGCATCAAGAGTCGCTTTTAGATCACCCAAAGTAAGGAGTTTAAGCGTCATTCAGAGGTTATAAGGTTAGTATATATAGAGGATGAGAGTGAGAGCCAGCATTGCACACAGACTAATTGAGTCATTTGCAAATACTGATATTGCTTAGTCCCTACCATTTCTCCCTAACTTTTTGCTCTCCAATTTTACGAACATGTATTGAAAAAGAGGAAGAAGTGGTACCATCCACCTTAATCCTAACCTTAGATTCAAATCCAGAAAAGAAGAAGAAGAAAAAAGAAAAACAAAACATATTAAAAAAAAAAGAGAGAGAAAGAAGCCAGTGACTTCAGTTCTGCAGTGTTTGATCATATTCTAAAGAGGTTTTCCATTCTATTATTGGATATCGAAATGTGGGGATACTTCTTTTAGGATTTGTTAATGTAGGCAACTATGGTGGTAAGGTATTATGGGTAAGTGGTATGTGAGTGTTGGTTTTTGCAGTGAAGAAAACTGCAGTCAAAGCTCTTGGAAAGATCTGGGGTGTCAGGGAGAGGAGATTTTGGGAGTAGCATACTGAAGACTTGGGCAATAGTGAGTCGTGTGCTATTTCCTGCCATAGTGTGCCACTTGTGGAGGCCAGCTAGAAGGTTAAGGGACCACTCATGGGAAGTAGGTCAAAGATTCTGGGAGTTGTGTCATAATGCTTGACTACATGACCAAGCCATCAAGAATAACAACTGAAAGAATGTTTAGTGCACTACTCCTCGAAAGCAAGTCAAAATATTCTAGGCGTTGTTTGGTGTAGAGTCAATGGTTGTTACCTTCTGCGTGGGTCAATGATCTTTTTTATCACCTTAACACCCTATTTGGTAAAGACAAGGGAAAGCTAATCTTTTTTCCTTGCACAAAAATAAGATGTAAAATATTTATTATATCAACGTTATGATTACTTAATATTAACTATATTTTTCTTTAACTTTTTTTTACCCAAGGGCACAAAAGACATTTCACGTCTATAAAATCATTTTTTCATTCACTCTATGTACCAAACAGTCTGTGAAGGTTGGTTTTATTCGTAAGCCTCAGCTTGAAAGGGAGTGTCAATGAATATTCAAACTTTAGAAAACTCTAAAAAAAAAAAAATTCATTTTATGACTGTATGTACTTTCATTTTTGGGTATCAATACTAATTCAAAACCATCACATCATTTTTAAAATGTTAATGATGATTGTATCTAAATTCAGTAGATTTTTCTAAATGACTTAACAGATATGGCCTATTACTGTTAGCAAAGATTTCCAGAAACTAGGCCATCAATGGGCTCAGAAATAGCTCTCGGGAATGGCATGACATGAGCAAAAACTCTAACCAGATCAAAAGTTGAGGCTCCTTAAAGATCTTTCCAACACTAAGCAGTCTAAAGCAATAGAATGAAAAATCGGATATTGAATTCTAGAAATGCTAATTTAGCTGCTAACTGGGTAGCTAAATCTAGCCTTGCGGAGAAGTGCCCTAATAACTGCGTTTTAAATCCCCCTTCTCCTTTGCGTTTAATTTTAGATCTGGATTCTAGTTTGGTTACATCTGGTATTGGCTAATGTTTTGTTGCTCTCTTTTGCTCTGATGTACGAACTGCGTTTAGTTGCTATTATTATAATTTTTCTTGTGTTGGCCAAAAAAAAAAAAAGATAAAGCAATATAATGGAAAATGAAATAAAACAATAGACTTTCATAATAGAAACCCTCGTATCCATACTTTAAAAAAGATTAAAAAATGAATAGATATTCTTAAATAATGATTACAAAGGTATAATGGATATGGCACAACAAGGATGGAAAAAGAATGTGCAAAAGGGTTGGGCCTTCAGGATGTATCTATAATGTATGCAAAGGGATTGGGCAGCTTTACAACACATTTAAGTTTCTTTTATATTTTTTATTATTGTTTTTCAGTTTTAGACATATATCTTAAGAATATTTCCCATCCTCTTCCGCTCTTCCTTCATATTTATTTCCTTCCTTCATAATATAATTTCCTTTTTCATTAAAAAAAAAATCCAAGTCAAGTATATGCAATCGTGATATGCTATATTTAATTAAGGAGAAAGTTATACCTTTCTGCATTGCAAGAAGATAATGATGCAGCACCTTAATTCTACTATGCAGCATTTTAATAGCACTGTGTATACCAGTTAGGTGAGCAGCCACTGCAAAGATACCATATATAGCATAATGAAAATCAGAAACCAGGGATTGTTTCTCTTCTTTGAAAACGGGCTTAATGAAAGGTGTAGAGTCAAAGCAAAATGGAAAGAATCAATTCAAAACACTAACATTGTGTAGCAGCTGAACCACCATCTGATGGCTTAAGATGCGCAACATGATCAACTGAAATCCGTTCTGCCTCAACAGTCTTCAAAAGAGTTTGGAATGGGGAAGGGGGGAAGCAAAATTGATTATTTATTGGGTAAAAGTAACTAGAAAGGTGAAAGAAAGCAGCAGAGTCAGAAAAGCCGAACCTCAATAGTGTAGCTTGAGCAAACAAAGATAAGTTGCGGAATCCCATCTATTACATGCAGTTCTTCAGTTGAAATGAAAGCACCCACAATAACGGAAGAGGATTCAGAGGCTCATCATAACAAGCATGTGAAAAGACAGGTAAAAAGTGACCAACAAAGAGAAACAAAAAGCGCAGCAAGCATGGTTATTGTTGGAGAATACGTCCTGTATGTGCATGAAGCTTCTATGTTTATATGTATTATTTATTTATTTATTTCTTGATATAGAAGGTAGTTAGACAGAATATTCTCTGATGTGTTATGTTCCTATTACTGCTGGAGATTAGGATCAGATTTGTTTATTTTAAAGACAAACTCTTGGGTCAAAAAGGATATTCTGTAAGCCCAGATCCTCATAAATACTAGGCAACCTTCTCCATTCAATAATAAGAAATTAAGAGAGTTTAAATTCAGATTACACATAAGGATTCTCCCAAGTACCTCTCCTTACTCCCTTCAACCAACACAGAAAGCACCCAGGATAAGAACACAATTAAAACTCTTGAGAGATTGGCTCTCTCCCAAAACAAAAAGCTTGCCCGCTACTTTCACAGCTTTTCTGTTTTCAACTTTAGTCAACCACTTTCTAACTACTCCCTCCTACTTTATGATCATTGTTTCCTTATTTTGCTAACCTGATTTTCTGCTACTTCCTCGTGTATACTATAGTCTCTTTTATGGGACATTTTCAACCCTCTTTTTGTCTCCTTCTGTAAATTTTGGCAGCTGGTTCCAGCGCAGTGCGCTTATCAATGACTAGATAGGTATATTCTATTAAATTCGGTTACACAAAATCATTGAATAATTGGAAATGCAGAAATCAATCTAATCATAACCAACATTTCTCATCCCTAGTCCAATTAAAAGGATACAAGTCACCTGAAGTAATGCAGAAATTTTCTATCCATTGTCTGTCTAGCATTTAGTACAAGGGTGACAAGTGACTCATTGTCAAAATGCAGAAGAGGGTGTGATAGATCCCCCCAAAACTATGGGTGTTAAGGGGCAACATGAATTGGCTGAAAAGGGTGTGGAGAAGGAAGAACCAGAGAGGGTGGGGACTGGGGAACAAGTGGAGGCTGCTACTGGGAATATGAAAATCAAATACTTTATTGGGAGAATGTGAATAAGAATTGACTGAGAATAGAGAGTAAGTTAGGCAGGATTTGGGGAATTCTTGTGAAGGTCTGGCCCCTAAAAGAGCAAAATATATATAAGTGGGGTGTGTATATAAGTGGGCTAATATAGAGTATGTTCTTTTTTCCCTCTACTGTGACTGTTTTGAACAGTGATTTATAAGAGGAAATCCAGGTTCCCATCAGGATGTTCCAAACATCCAGTACTAGCAGTTGCAAATATAATTGCACACTGACAATGGAGCAGGTTACATACCACTTTCAAAAATACTGACAGGAAGATCTTTCTGAGCATGATTGATTGAAGGATTGAGAAGTACATAGACTGGACTTTCATTTATATCCATCAACTGTTACAGATATATAATATAAAATAAGATACTAAAGTAAATTGAATGCATAAAATTTAAATGAAGCCAGGAAAAAAAAAAACAAAGTGAATTCAAATCTGAAGTAGAAAAATTCCATCAACAATAGACAACAATAAAGAAAAAATGTTGTGGACAACAATGTGTACTGACATTTCATGATAACGTTGCACTAACCAAAATCACAAAAGACATACCAGCAACATGAGTCCATACCAAAAAACAAAACAAAGGAGCTATAAAAAAGCAACTCAAAACATAACTTCATAAAGAATAAATGCTAACATCTTTAGACAAAAACTACAATAATGCAAGAATACTAAGAATTGAGTGCCAAAGAGCAGCAGCAACCAAAAGACAAATTTGCAGACAATTGGATAGGAAGCTTAACAATGTCAAAGTGAATCCCACAGACATAGCATACTCATGTTGGCAGTTTCCCCATTTAATATATTTTAGGATTTGTTTCTTTCTCTTCATTATCCTTTTGTTCCTGTGTTTCTCCTTCTATTTTCATACTCAACATTCTATGCATTAACGCAATCTAAAGTACTCCTCCTTCATAGAACATGCAGCTAAATGGGATGAAAAAAATTATAGATGAAGAATGGAATTGATCTTTGGATATCTTTGGATCAAATATTGAGTCCCTCTTGATAGAAACTCAATGAATTTGGAGAACACTCACATTGATATTTAATTTTCAATGACCACTAATATCTTTCTTTTTTTTTTTTCAGGGTCTGGACCACTAATATTGAAAAGGGCAAGAAAAAAGGTTACACACGAAGAATCAACCTTTAGCAAACACTTAATATCCCAGATTACCAACATAGCCCATATAATTGACAAGAAATAAAACACTTCTAGTCCCTAACGCCTGAATACTCAAATACTCCTAGTCAAGAAACCAACAAAAGATATTATTAAGTCCCTCCACTAGATTATAATTTGAATTCTACAGTTTCAATAAATTGGAATTATAATAACAGTTCTCCATACAGACAGAACACAACAGTAAATCCAAGAAAAAATTGGGATGGTAAAGATTACCACAGATACACTAGAAATTGGACAAATACAAACGTTTTCAACCTCACTAGTCAATTTTGCATGCTTTCCTCATTCTAGTTTCTGATGCCTGAAACATCTTGAACACAAATAAAAAGACACCAATAAACATCAGCTCTTTTTTTTTTTTTTTCTGGGCCATAATAAACATTAGCTCTAAACTATCACGATAAAGCATTTCACGGTAAATCTGCTAATCAGTCTATGAATCTAAAGGGATTATTTGCACATTCAATACTTACAGCATCTTCCATGAACCTACAGATAATAAAGGCATTTTTTCTTTTAAATATTTCTTTTGACTAAATTCCAATTGACATCTGTACTTTAGTGGATGCTATGCTTTTTGGTGAATGTTCAAGTATTCCATGGAACTAGAACCCTCTTATAGTGCGATGTAATCATCAATTTGACTATTTTTTACGTAAAGCAAAGCCAGTAGTGAATTTTCTTTTTTGGTACTTTGGTATACTATATTCATATTATAGGGCCTGCTATCAAGAGAGTTGAGAGCTCCACAAATTTTAAATAATGGACAAAATTAGAATATATGGAAAAATCAAAATACAAAATTACATGCCAATTAGACATATGGAGCCTAAAATATATAGCAGAAAATAAAATTAGACATGTTCTACAAGCAACTATGGCAGCAGACTCTAAAAAAGACACGGACGTGAGAGCATGAAAGAGAAACAAATATATTTGTGAAAAAATTCATATGGGTACAGCAATAATGTGAACTTACAGCTTTGTGAATATGCATATCTGATTCCTGGGCATCGCTCCCAGTCGAATACCATCCGAGTATGTAGAAGTGAGGGAAAACCTTCTTGTCTGCTTAAACGAAGAAAATGCAAGTCAAAATCAAACTATAAGAATAAAAGGAGAGAGAAAATTGACCCGGTGAAAACGAGAATTCGTAGAAGTCGCCCAAATTAAATCCTAGAACAAAAATATTAAGGGAGAGGGAGCTGAAGTTAGTGATAAACGATATTAGGGATACTTAACAGAGCTCTTGCTTCTTCTCGAGAAAAGGACGGTCGAGGGAATGGGTAGAAGGGTCATAAAGAAGTTCGAAGCTATTGAAGATCTCCACGGTACGCCCTCTCTGTACTCCTATCACGCATCCGTACACCCTAGGAGGCAGGGAAGCCATTCCGTCAGCAGCATTGGTGGTGGCGGAGGTGGTGCTTCTCTGATGGGATGCAATGGGTGGGTTCAACTGTGACTTAACCCGAGTATAATGATCCGATATATTAACTATCACCAAGGGATGCAGCTTGAATGTCAACCCGCTGCTCGACGATGAAGCCATGATCTGAAGAACACCTCAAAATTGCTCAAGACAAACCAAAAAATTAAACGAGTTAGGGTTTTAGTGAAGAGTCATGAGTACTACGGTTTTCAGCTTCTCGATTTTCTTCACTTTGCCCCTATGAACAAGCAGTATCAATATCTTCTACTTCTCCTCGTCGGATTTTGGCCTCTGACGCCCGTTGGATCACTGCCCCAAGGAAGGAATCAAACATTAGAAGTTAATCGAAGAGCGCCTGTGTCATTGGAGAGTGACACACTCGGACAGAGGTCCAACCAGATGGCGAGGGCTAGGTGCTCCCTCTTTAATTTTCCTCCAAAACGAACCGACTTGGTTTTGCGAGATGGAGCAGAAAAATTTGTAGAGCCGGAATATCGGTTATACCCTACGTGCTGGCTGCTTAACCCGTAAAAACATAACAATTAGGATTAGAAATTTTGGAGCCTAAGAAATGGGTTTTCGGGTTCGAGCTCATTTAGCAGGCAATAAAAAGGGCCGGGAGCCGTGGGCCAGTTCATTGAGCCCATTTTTTTAATATTTTTAAATATTTTTTTAATTAATAATTAATGATGATGATAAATGATGATATTAATAATTAGTATTTAGTTAGTTTTAATTGTGTTAAATTAAATAATTATGTATATGAAAATAATAGTTTGTATTATATTATAAATGTTAAATTAGATTAAAAATTAAAGAAAAAACTTTGGGCCCATGTACTAGTCTGTAACCCATTGAGTATAGCTGGACTTGAAAAAATATACCATTTTATAAATAGGCCTATGGGCCCGGTTAGTATTAGGTCTAGCCTATAACGGGCTACTCCATATAGATCAGACTAGTCTAAATTGCCATCTATAAGAATTTGGGTTTAACCTAAGGAATGAAAAAGATTGGATTTTTTTTCCTTTTGAGTTTATGGGTGTTTGACCTTTTTTTTTTGTCATTATTGTGGATTTTAACTTGTGTAGATGAAAAAAATTATGATAACAACACTACTTTCATGAGTTTGACAATAATCAAATTTGATTTGGTAATATCAAATACCAAACAGTCATTTAAAAAATTGAATTATAATAGTACCAACAAAAAATTTGAGTTATAATTTGTTTACCAAAAAAGATTCGAGTTATAATTTGATTTAAATTTGAAAATCTTTGTATTATTTTATTTTTTTAAATGATTTAATTATTATGAGTTATTTTATTTGAATTAAATTTGAGCTATTTTTTTATTTTTAAATTTAAAAATCATTCGCCCGTTGATGTGGCCATAACCCTATATTTAGCCTCAACTAACAACCTTGCCACCACTATCTAATTTCATGGCGATGAGATTGGTGATCCTCCCAAATTGATAAAATAACCTACGCATGATTGCCAACTAAGTTTGCGACCACTAGTCAGCATCACAAGTAAGCCTTAAAGTCCATTCCTCCATCATAAAATAAAGCATGATCCTTTGTCCTTGTGTAGCTTTCAAATATCACAAAACTTGTTCCACTACATGCATGTGACTTAACTTGTTTACTACAAACACGACGTTTGGTCTCATGATGATCAAGTACAAGAGTCTTTTGATATGGACCCCATGAGTAACCTATCTCGAGAACCTAGAAAATTCAGAGAACAGTAATGCGGAAACTTGACTCAAATGGATTGATCAAATTAGAGCACAATGAGATTCTATCTTAGAGAACTCTAGCTATAAAAGACGCCACAAGAGAAAATCATGCTCTTGATAAGTTAGGTGTATTCTCAAAAGAACACAAAGAACTAGTGAATAACTTACAAATAGAAAATATTCTAAATTGATTGATCTGTTTAAAATGTTACAATGAATGATCTTAAATAGAGAAACAAAATACTAATTTCTACTATGATTTCTAACTCAGTTAGATAAAAATAAGTTTTTATTTAATTCTAATTCAATTAAATTTAAGTCTGTGATTTATCCATTTGAATACAAATAGGAATCCACAAATTATTTATCCTAATCTAAATCAAATAAATTCAAAAAGAATAAGATAAACAAAATAATTCAAATTAATCCTAAAAATTAAAATAAAATAGAATATTATCCTAAAACTAATTCTAGGTGGTTTGGACCACTCCTTCTAATTGGACTTCTCCTAGACCATGAGCTTGAACAAGAATTATAACTCTCTTTTTTGTCTCATGCTTAGATGCTTGTTCTTCAAACATCTTAGGTTTATTATCTTGTAAACTTCTAATCAAACTCTGTAGAGCTTGTTTCATGGCTCTGGTCCTACCTCTAGTTAATGGGCCTCCTATTGCCTAAAGTTGATCTTTTAAGACAGTGCTCTTCCATTCTTGGATCCATCCATGGATTTCATCACTTCCTATCAACCTGCAGTACCTAAAAGCATCTATATTCATCTCTTCTTCTAAATGGCCTAACAATTCTATTCCATTTGATACAGGCTTGGCTTGCATCCATCCATACCTACTTCTTTTAAGATATCTAAAGTATATTTTGTTTAGCTTTGAATCAATCCATGTGCTATTTTTGCTACCTCTATCCCCAAGAAAACTTTCAGAGGCCTGAGATCTTTGATGCTAAACTATTTATCCATAAATTCTTTCACATTTTGCATCTTTACTTTATTAACTTCTTGCCAAAATCACATCATTAACGTAGATAAGCGCAGCCATAAACATCTCATCTTTCTTGTAGAAAAGAAAGTAATCGACCCTAGATTGCTTGAACCCAATGGGAGTCAAGGCATTTGTGAAATTTTTATTCCAATTTCTTGAGGTTAATTTGCTTGAAGCCATACAAAGACTTTCTTAATCTACATATTATGTTTTCACCTTGCTTCCTAATCCCTTGAGGTATACACATATGTACCTCTTCATCAAGCTCCCTGGGTAGAAAAGTGTTGTTTACATCAAGTTGATGAACCAGCCACTCCTTTGATGCAACAGCTAGTAAACTTCTTACAGTGACAAGTTTTGCAATTGGTGTAAAAGTCTCATGAAAATTCTCTCTTTACAGTGACCCATTTTCACTTGGCCTTATAGCATTCTATCTTTCCATTTGGCTTGTATTTTATTTTATATACCCATTTTGAGTCTACAACATTTTTATTAAGAGGCAATGGTTCAAGTGTCCATGTCCTATTTTTCTCTAGTGCATCGATTTCATATTCCATGACATCTCTCCAATGGTTGTATTTTTCTACCCATGAATAACTTTTTGGCTTATCATTTATGGTGATGGCCACCAAAAAGGCCTTATGTGATGGGGAAAACTTGTCATGTGCTATGTAATTTTACAAAGGATATGTTATAGAGTTGCTAAGAGGAGGGTTCAGATGTGATTGATTTAAAGAAGGTGGCAACTTGATCTCATACTCTCAAAGTCGTTGAGGTAGTTCTCTATTCGTTGATTTCTCCTTTTTTTAGGTCAAACTAGTATCATTCCTTTTTGCCACATAGCCTTGCACTTTCTCTTCATTGTCAACTCTTTTTTCAGCTTAAACACTATGCTTTTCTAATTTTGCATTATTTTCAACCTCTCTTAGTATATCATGCTTCTTGACCACTCCTTCCTGATCATCGAGAAAGTTTTGTTCTATTGAAATCTCTATTTCCATTCTTAATCCCCTTTTGATCTCTAAACAGATATTTATCTTCAAATAACACCACATTCCTTGATACATATATCTTCTCATCTACTAAATCATACACTTTATATCCCTTTTGGCCGCTAGGATACCCAACAAATACATAAGCTCTCCCCTTTTCACCAAACTTATCAACCTGCTTAACACTACGCATGTAAGCAAGGCATTTGAAGGTTCACATGTGCTCATACTTAGGCTGCCTCTTCATCCATACTCCGTAGGGCATTTTATCTCTTGTTGCCTAAGTAGGCAATCTATTCATAATATACACTACTGTTAACACACATTCCCCTAAAAATATGACAACAAAACTCACATACAACCCTATTGCTCATGCTATCTCAAGTATTAGGCTATGTTTGCACTCAATTACACCATTTTGTCGAGGGGTATAAACACATGTTTCTAAAAATTTTGCATAATAAGGGTCTGTTTGATAGTGTTTTTTGTTTTACTGTTTTCAAAACAATTTTGTAAAACTGTTTTTGAGAATAAGTTTTGAAAAGAAAAAAATAAAAAATCTGTTTGAATAATTGTTCTCAAAATCATAACTAGTAAGTGTTAGATAAGTTATTCAAAATTTATAACTTTACCACTAATGAGATGGGTATTTTTTATCTTTTTTTTGTATTTGTCAGAATAAAAACTATAAAATACCTTACAGATGTTCTAAGTTTTCCATTTTTTTGTTTTTCTATTTTTCAGAATATTTTATAAAAAACAAGTTTACTAAACATGTTTTTTTGTTTTTCTATTTTCAAAAATAAAAAAAAACTGTTTTGGAAACAGTTGTCAAACATACCCTAACTAATTTGAATCCTACCCCATTGTCCGCCCTTACCTTCCTTACTCTCTGAATTGCATTTCCATTTTATTAATAAGTTTTGAAAAAATTATTTGCCTCTTATTTATGCTTCATCAAATATAGCCATGTGGCCCTACTAAAATTATCAACAAATGATAAGGAAGTGATATGCACTAACAATTAAGGTGTTTTATAACTTTCTCATATATCACAATGGATTAAATAAAAAAAATGCTACTAATTTTTATTGAACTTTTTTGGAAAGGATAGCATTGTTTACTTTCCCTTCATACAAGCATCACATGACTTAATAGACATTGACTTGACTATACTAAAACAAATTTTTAGTAGACACTAACTTGACTACACTTAAAGAAATTTTGATAGATGCCAAGGGGGTAATCTCATTCAAATTGGTGTCATGGCATACTGAAGATTCAATCATAATTCTACAAAAGGGAGGAGTTGTTTAATAGGCTGATATGACACCACCATGGCTATTAAAGATACAATCAAGCATACCTTCAAAACCTTCAAGATTTATCATGTTACCTAGTTTCTAAGTAATTAAGGCATTACTTAGTTTCCAAGTAACCAATATGTTACTTAGTGCTCAACTAACTAAAGACTAAAGTTGAGTAGCATAATAGAGATGAATAGATTTGTTAGAAGGCACATGTTATGAAAACTTAGTTTTGGAAGGCCTAATGTTAAAAGATCTTTTCAAGTATCTACAAGAGTTATTTGGAGCATATTTCACCACATTGAAAGCCCATAGTGCTAATATGCACATGGATGAGTGAGCCTTAATTAATCTTATTTAGGCCCAAATGCAAATTCAACTAGCCCATGGGAGGGATTTTACATAACTAATATTTTTGGGCTCATTAGTTTTTTTTGTCAACTTTAGTTAGTTGCTTTATTTGTTTCATTTATATTTTAATAAGTCTCTTTTGTGTTGCGAGCCTAAGAGTCTTTTATTTATTTATTTGTTTGATTCTAAATTGTATTTTTAGGGGTCCAAAATCTCGTGTTTAGAGTCTTAGATCCATTAGAATTGCTTAAACCCAAGCAGTTATTAATTTTAGGAAAGTTTTAGTCTCTTTAAGAAGGTGCATGTGTGTGTAGTTTTTCTTTTGTTTTTTTTTTAATATTTTCTACTACTAAGCAGCACTACCTCCTAAGTCATTTTAGAAAGTGTGTGTGATCTATAGATTATTCTATTTTGACTAGTGAGTTGGGGTATTCTATAAGGTTTTATACTTTAAGTTATTTCCTTTTTCTTAGGTTTAGCCTAATCTATAAATAGCACCATATATAATTTGAATTGTTCAAATGAGTGGATAATAATATTGTTTCTTTCAATGAGTTTATTGATTACCTTATATTCGTTCAAGGAATACAAACCGATCTACTCAAAGGAATCATCAACTGTTGTGGTGTCATTATAGTTAGAGTTTTAGAGGACATTGTTGTTCTAACTTCATCATCTTTAGTATTCTATGGTTCATGTTCTCAAGCTTTATATATTTTCTAGGTTTTCTAGGGTTGATCACCTAAACGGTCTATATCAAATTTTATTCAACTTTTTGTTGGCAACACCTAACTTTAATACTTTCTTTCCCATGTAATATACCTTATATAAAGTCTATTTAAGTCATTTAGAGCCCTGAATCACATGAGAAACCAAGACAGAAAAATTTAAAATTTACTGTTACTATTCATTTGGTCACCCTATTTTTTAGACTAAACTTTAAAAAAATAATAATTAAATCTATAAAAATTATATGGAAGTGATTCAAGTATCTAAAAGTAGTTTAAAACATCCTATATATGGGAAAAATATAATACAAGACTTTAATCAAACCAATTCATATAGTATTTAACATGAAATTTACTATTCATTTCTAGAGATTAAATTTTGTCCAATTTCTGAGTTGTAAATTTGGAAATTTATTTCTCATTCTATTCTAAACCAAATCATGTATTCTTTATATTCTTTGAAAGTTCTATATGTCTACTTTCTATTCATATTTATCTTGTATATTTATTTCATATGTACAAAACATGGCATCATCATAAACCATCAGGGGTCATAATGTTAGTTTAGCTAGCTTCTCAAGAGGGTAGTGAATTGGGAAGATTGAGATTTTTCTGCAAAAATAAAATACAATAGTGATATTAAAAGTTTACTGAAAAACAAAGTATAGGAAATAAAGAGTAATAAGAAGAAGACTCAGTGATTTATCTTGGTTCAGTCTACTCCACTAACCTATGTCCAGTCCTCAAGTCACCACTTGAGATTTTTCCATTATCTCTTGCAAGATTTAAATGGGTTTTTGTAATGACTGCAGTACAATACCAGCTCAAGCCTTGAGCTAAAACAAACTCTTTCACTCTTCTCACTCAAGAGTAAGAATATCTCCTTTAGTGTATTCTCACACTAAGCACTATCTACAAGTGTGTAGATGTATACATAATAAAAACTCTCTCAAAAGAGTGGATATGAAAGTTAAGATACAATGAATGAGCTAAATAGATGGTAGGTAAGCTTTGAATGAATCAGAAATCAAAGCAGCAGAGTTTTGGCGTGTTTCTTGTTTTTCTCATTTTCCAACAACTTAAATGAGGTCATATTTATAGTTTTGGGGCCAAATTATCCTTTGGAAACAAAGATTAGCTATTTACCTACCGCATTAAATATATCTGACAGAGGTTATGTAGATAATCTCCTAAGGTTATGCGAATAATGAGAAACTGTTTGCCTTTGTTTTCAACGTAGAGTTTTCGTTATAAGAAAAACCTAGCTAGGTTATACAGATAACGTGCTATCCAGAATGACTAAGCTTTAGCTCAAAATCATTTTCATGAAAACCCACTCAGTTATTAGGATAACATTAAGTTTTTCTCAAACTGAGTTTTTGTAAGATTTAGGTTATTAGGATAACCTTCCAAGGTTATGCGGATAACTTGTTTATCTGAGGAGAGTTCAAGTTTTCTGAAATATAGGTTATATGAATAACCTCCCTAAGTTATGCGGATAACCTGTTTACCCTAGGAAAGTTCAAGTTTTTTGAACTATAGGTTATATGGATAACCTTTTAACATAGAAGAGTCCAAGTGGTTTGTGACACACATTATACAGACAACCTCCCTTCACTGTTCACTTTCTTATACGAATAAGGTGCTTACCTTGTTAGGATAACCACCTGGTCAGACTTGAGAACTTAGTCTTCAAACTGTGTTATGCGGATAACTTCAATACCTTTTCATGAAATTGGAAAATGAACTTTGGAAGACCTTTGATATTGAGTCTTTATCCTCATAACTTTCAATGGTTATGCGTATAAGGTAAATTATTTTCATGAAAACAGGGTAAATACTTAAAAACATCGTTGAGTTTGAGATTTTATCCTCATAAGATAGCTCTTTTACTGAAAACCATTTTGAGATCATGAGCTAATAATTAATCATTCAATTAGTCATCTCATTTAATATTGGGTTAATTGAAATTCAAAACTTATCTACCTTCTTTTATAAATAGTTCCCTAAAACATGTAAAACAGCTTTTTAATTTTCAGGAAACTTCAACTTTATTTTTCATTTCACTTGTGTTCCTTTGATATTGGATTTTCAAACTCATTTGCTTTAGAATCATCAAAACATTTGAATTAACATATAATATAACCTTTATTGGAATGGTTTTAGCAAAACATACATATCTTTCATTATATAACTCCAATTGCATTTAAATTAGTGTCATACTACTTATGAGACATGTGAACACTGCATTTTGTCCAGGCGCAAAAATAAAATTATGAAAAATTAATGGCCTGTTTGATAGTGTTTTTTGTTTTATTGTTTTCAAAAATTGTTTTGGAGAACAAGTTTTAGAAACAAGAAAATAAAAAAAGTCTGTTTGAATAATTATTCTCAAAATCATAATTAGTAAGAATTAGATAAGTTATTCAAAATTTATAATTTTACCATTAATGAGGTGGGTTTTTTTCACTTTTTCTTGTATTTTTCAGAACAAAAACTACAAAATATCTTAAAGATGTTCTGAGTTTTCTATTCTTTTATTTTTCTATTTTCCAGAATATTTTACAAAAAACAAGTTTACCAAACAAGTTTTCTTGTTTTTCTATTTTCAAAAACAAAAAAAAAATGTTTTGGAAACAGTTGCCAAACAGGCCCTAATTTTCCTTTAATTATTTTATAAATCCTTTAATGGGATCTTGAAAAAAAAGAAGGAAAAACAGTAAAAACATCAAAGACAAATAAAATAAAATAATAAAAAATTAATAAAAAAGTTAATTTAAAAAATTAACTAATTAACTAAAATTCAAAATTAAGTAAATTACCAAAAAAAAAACAACAAAAAAATGGGGAAAGGCCTAAAATGCTAGGCTTGAAATGCTGAAGCCCAGCATCTCAAGCCTTAGGGTGTGCAAAGACTGGAAAGAAAAGAGAATAGAGGGAGCCGCGAAGTCTGGTACCAGCGGGAGAGCAAGAAATAGAGGGAGTCACGGGCAAGAGGAAAGAAGACCGAGGGAGGACTGGAGACTAACGGAGTCTAGGCCAAAGAGAGAATAGGCGTTCGGAAAGAGAAAGTAGAGGGAGCTCATGTGAGACACTCAGACACGGAAGCTAGAAAAAGCTGAAAACATGAGCAAAAGAAAGTAAGCCCCACTACTCCATACCTGCCATAGTAGAGTAGAGGGAGGTGAAGACGGCTGGTGGTTGCAAGCAACCGAAATAGGGGAGCAAAGTGACCGGAGCATGGAAGTAGGACGCGAAAAGGGGCAACCATGCTCTTGAGATTTCTTCTCCTTTACTCGGTGGAACTTAATAAAAGGACCAAGGGGGCAATTGTATAGGGGGCCCAAAAAATTGCTAGAGAGTAACGGAGAGGAATTGAAAGACACCGAAAACCCTAAGGGTCTTGATACCATGAGAAAGTGGAAGAATTGATGAAACAGAGGACTCCGAGACCGGAGGAATCAAGCTTAGAGGAAAGGGACCAAGATTCTCCAACTGGTAATTTTTACTTCAAATGTTTAGAGTTCATTCGATGAGGTAGGAAGTTTTAGGAGTTATATAAGAATTTGGGAGGCTTGTGCAAGGCACTGTTTGTTATTGATAAAGTAAATGCATACTTCAAATATCGGTTTGATTGGGTGCTCTATTTTTTTTCCTGTTAAAAGGTCGAGGGTCATTGATCATTATTGTGCTGTGTTGGTTGATAAGTTTTGAAATTACAGGCTCATCATGCATTTAGGATGAGTTTGAGATTCTATTTAGGTCTACTTTGTTCTTATTTATAGGAGCACATTTTGAAGTCAGTCCTTTGTTTAAGGTGCTGTTGTGTTAGATACTTTCTTCCAATGGCAGCTTCTTGGTTTCGGTTTAACATTGCAGTTTATGGTCTAATTCCATAAGAAAAATGACAATCTCACACTTAGTCATTTGATAAGCTTCACAGGGCAAAATCACGGCTGATGTTTGACATGGATTAGTGTGTTTGGAGCATGAGTTTGTCTTTCAATGTTTCACATGCTTAGGTATCACAGTTTAGAAGTGTTATAGTGGACTATTTTGTAATAAGTTTCAATTCGTGAAAAAGAAAAACTTTCCCCATGATTAGTTCTCATTGACGATTTCACCTATGAGATTGCGCCACCATAGGAGGCTAATGGGAATACTTGGCCCTTAAAACATGAAATACAGTATTGTGTGTTTACTGTTTTAATGTTGTGGTGGATCTTTTCATGGTTTTATGATAAATAATAAAATGAGCAAAGGACATAAGTGAGGTCCACTTTCTTTTTGTTGCTCTTTTCTGAGATGATTCTACAGGCCATTTGGGCTGGTTATGCCCTAAAGGAAATAAATTATGCATCCACATGCCCTTAATTGTCACTATTCAAAATGACCAATGATTTTATCAGTACTTTTGAGTCCAGTTCCATTTTAGGTGTGGTTCACTAAAGAAGGCTCTTGTATGGGTTTGAAAGACTACTTTTCTTTTCAAAATTTTATCACCCCCGCTACCCAAATCCATCATACTTTTTTTTTGTTGGCTAAACCATCATACCCCGAGGATTTCAGAATTTTCGCAAGTAATCTTGGTTGAGTGTTGTCACGTGAGACTGCAAGTCCACGCAGATACACCAATTAGTTGGATAACTGATTTTTAAATAATAACTTTATATATATACACGTAGTTCTACTTTTAAAACCAGAGTGTATTTCAAAATATTTTTTATCTCTAGTTAAAAGTAATACTAATACAGTTACAACGAAAAATTGGCTAAATAATTATTTATAAAATAGTTTCAAGGAAAAATATAATAATATGGTGTTTTCGAATGCCTCATACCAAGTAAAAATAATTTGTGACTGCTTGTTTTAAGAAGAAATGTGTAATAATATTATAAATAGATAATTGGCTCAATAATTACACAATGTGAGTTTTTAGAACCGACGCAGGTATACATGTTAACTGAGTTGTCACGTGAGATTGCAAATCGACGTAGATATATCAGTTAAATAACTTTTTTTTAAGAAAATAACTATATTTCAAAAAAAATAAATAATAATAATATAAAAATTTTTTTCAAATTTTAATTTAAAATATATAATAAAGTTAGTATATAGCATTTTCTAAACTATTGCCTTAAAATATAATAAAATATTTATACTGTGAGGTTTAGAACTTCCGTAGATAATTGAGGAATCGATCTATTGGGCATGGTTGTGAGTTTGCAATAGATAGATTGGTTGTCCTTTTTAAAGAAAACTTTTAAAAAGTATAAAAAATATGATGGTTTTTCAAAAGTCAAAAATCAAATAAAGGTATTTTTCAAAAACAAACAAACTAAAGAAAAATAAAAAAAAGATTTTCAAATAAAATAAAATAAGAGTAAGTAAGCGGAATTAAATTATTTTTTTGTAAATTAAAACACACCAACTCAATCTCTTGAAAATTGTTTTGTTTGTAAAAAGGCTTTATTGTAGGAGCACAGGGAATTCGCGTGGATGAAGAGAAGGTCAAAGTGATAAAAAATTGGCCAACCCAAAGAATGGAAATGAAGTCTGAAGTTTCCATGGTTTGGCTAGCTTTTATAGGAGGTTTGTTAATGATTTCTCATCCATAGCAGCACCTTTAAATGACTTAGTCAAAAAAAATGTGACATTTAAATGGGGTGAAGTTCATGATAGAGCATTTAACACTTTGAAACACAAACTCACAAATGTACAACTCTTAGTACTACCTAATTTTAGTAAACTCTTCGAAATTGAGTGTGATGCATCTGGGGTAGGAATTTGGGCTGTTTTGATGCAAGATAAGCATCCTATAACTTACTTTAGTGAAAAGTTTAGTAGATCAACTTTAAACTACTCTACATATAAAAAGGAACTCTATACATTAAAAAGGGCTTTAGAAACATGACAACATTATCTTTGGCCAAAAGAGTTCATCATACATTCTGATCATGAGAGTTTAAAGTACTTAAAGTCACAAGGTAAGTTGAATAAGAAGCATGCTTGATGGATGGAATTCATTGATACCTTCCTATACATTTTTAAGCCTAAGCAAGGTAAAGAAAACATTGTGGCTAATGCATTATCACGTAGGTATTCTCTTCTTACTTCTTTACATGCTAAAGTGGTTGGATTTGAGTTGATTAAGGGATTGTATGATAATGATCCAGATTTTTCAGAAACTTGGAAATCATGTGAAAAGCATGGATTTCAAGATTGCTAGAGATTTGATGAGTTTCTTTTCAAGAAAGATAAACTTTGCATTTCTTGTTGTTCTTTGCGTGATTTGCTTGTCAAAGAAACTCATGGTGGTGGTTTAATGGGGCATTTTGGAATTCATAAAACTTTAAAACTTTTGCATGAACATTTTTATTGGTCTTCTATGAGGCGTGATATTGCTCAAGTGTGTGATAGATGTATTACTTGCAAACATGCGAAATCTAGAGTTAATGCCCATGGTTTGTATACCCCTCTACCTGTTCCCCAACATCCTTGGATTGATATTTCTATGGATTTTATGTTGGGATTGCCACGTTCTCAAAGTGGTAAAGATAGTGTTTTTATGGTTGTTGATAGATTTAGCAAGATGGCACACTTTATTCCTTGTTCTAAAACTAATAATACTGTTCACATTGCTGATCTATTCTTCAAAGAGATTATTAGATTGCATAGGATTCCTAGGACTATTGTGAGTGATAGAGATGTTAAGTTCCCAAGTCATTTTTGGTGAACATTGTGGAATAAATTAGGGACTAAATTATTGTTTTCCACTACTACACATCCACAGACTGATGGATAAACTGAGGTAGTAAATAGAATACTCACTACTTTGTTGCGTATAGTTATTCAAAAGAACTTAAAGAATTGGAAAAGTTGTTTGCCTCATATAGAATTTGCATATAATAGGGTTGTGCATTCAACTACATCTTATTCTCCCTTTGAAATTGTTTATGGGTTCAATCCTATAATGCCTCTTGATATCTTACCTTTGCCATATAATGAGAAAGCTAAACTTGATGGCAAGAAAAAGGCTGAGTTTGTGCAGGAGTTACATGCAAGAGTTCGGGCTAACATTGAATGGAAAAATGAACAGTATGCCAAACAAGCCAACAAGGGCCGCAGAAGAGTTGTATTTGAACCTGGTGATTGGGTTTGGGTACACCTAAGGAAAGTAAGGTTTCCTAAGCAAAGCGAATCAAAGTTGCAGCCATGTGGAGATGGACCTTTTCAAGTGCTCGAGAGAATCAATGATAATGCTTATCGACTTGATTTGCCAAGCTCCTGTGGAAGTCACATGAGTGCTACATTTAATATTTTGGATCTATTCTTGTACGATGTTATAGATTTGAGGACGAATTCTCTCAAGGAGGGAGGGAATGATGGAGTCCATGGGTGGATCCAAGAATGGAAGAGCACTGTCCCAAAAGATTCACTTTAGGCAATAGGAGACCCATTAACTAGAGGCAGAACCAGAGCCATGAGAGAAGCTCTATAGAGCTTGATTAGAAATTTACAAGATAATGAGCCCAAAATATTTGAAGAAGAAGTGTCTAAGTATGAAGTCCAAAAGAGAGTTATAATTCTTGTTCAAGCTCATGATCTAGGAGAAGCCCAGATGGAAGGAGTGGCCCAATCCACCTAAAATTAATTTTAGGATAATATTAGATTTTATTTTAATTTTTAGGATTAATTTGAATTATTTTATTTATCTTATTCTTTTTAAATTTATTTAATTTAGATTAGGATAAATAATTCATAGATTCCTATTTGTATTCAAAAGGACCAATAATAGGATTGGATTTAATTTAATTTAGTTAGATTAAGATTGTCTTTATCTAATTGAGTTAAGAGTCCTAATAGGAATTAGTATTTTACTTTTCTATTTAGGACTCCTCATTGTAACGTTTTTCAATAGATCAATATTATTCAGAGTTTATTCAATTAGTGAGTTTCATTAGTTTTTTGTGTTCTTTTGAGAATACACCCGACTTATCAAGAGAATGATCCCCTCTTGTGGCATCTTTTATAGCTAGAATTGTCTGAGGCAGGTTCTCATTGGGTTCTAGTTGATCAACCCATTTGAGTCAAGCTTCCGCATTACTGTCGTCTGTAATTTCTAGGTTCCCGAGACAGGTTACTCGTGGCATCCATATCACCATATCTTGGTTTCTCCTTCCTTTTTATCATCTTTACCTTGTTGAGTCACCTATGCCTAAAATGTAGCTCCTTCCACAATTGACCTTTGAATGATCGAGATGTTCCTTTGTTGCTTATCCCCTGCCATGAGATGATAAGCACTCCCAAAACTCAAGAGTGGCTTGCTAATGAATATTTGTGTTTTTACCATTCCAAAAGCTTAATCAACCATATGAGAAACTCATAGAATTATTCACTTTCCTTTATATCTATTAGCTTCTTTTAGATGTCATATTTATACTTACCACACAAGCATTTTGACCATGGGGATATTGATTGAATCTCGTCACATAAAGCCTTCAACATGGTAGAGTATATTAGTACCAAGAGTTGTTCTGGCCTAAGAAGTGTCACACTCTCCTTAACTTGTACATTCTGGGTGTACTACCTACTACGAACATTTCCTCAAGGTCGAGTCAAATCTCTCGGGTTGTCTTTACGTAACAAACACTGCTTTTGATATCCTTGTTTATTATGCTTTTCAACTAGCCTTTCACCATGGCATTACAGCTTATCCATGCTGCTAAAAGACTCAAATTAGCCACCAACATCTCCATTGAGCCATCAATAAATCCAATCTTGTTCTTTGCGAAAAGAGCATTTCTCATCATTGACCCACTCCCCATAATTCACGTCATTAATGAGCTCGCTCACATATACTTGCCCTAGATTGTCATAGGCATGTAAATAGTAGGGAGACATCATGTCTATTTCCATTGAGGCTTCTTGCATCTTGTTTGCCATGCTTCTTTGTATCAAGCAAGTGCCTTGGCTATTGTGATTGGCTTTGCTCTAATGCCATGCAGAAAACTAGGGTTGCTGTATGGAAAGCACAGCACACCTTAATCAACAAAGGATAATTCATATATATATTTTTATAAAAAAGAAGATAATTCATATATATATACATGATAGTCGTGTGCATTATATGTGTATCTCTAAAATCTACAAAAATGTTATATCTTATCTATATTTGTTACAACATATCAAAATAATAAAAATAATGAAAATATTAGATTCCATCATGAAGGATAACCAAGAAGCATCAAAGCTTTTTTTTTTTCTTAAATTAAAGAAAGTATCAGTGTTTAGAAATCATTTGATGTGGATCCATTAGGATTAGATTCTATGAACCTAGAAAATCAAGTTAGTCTTCAAAGCAAAAGCACAAACATTAAAACCCAAGGAAGAATTTATCCTCCAAGAACTCCAATTGGGGATATTACAAGAGGTGATCAAATTCTTGATAAGTCAAAATTGTATTTTAAGAGGAACACAAAGCACTAGTAAAACCTCACTAATTGAAAGAGATCTCAAATTCATTAATCTAATTCAAAAGTGGTATACAAAAGGTGTTTATATAGAGAAGACATCTAATTCCTAATGAGGCTCCTAAGTTATTAGATAAAGAAAAGCTTTGTCTAATACGAATTCAAATTAAATCAACTTAAATCTAATTATAAGGTTTGACCTCATGGAATATAAAATTAATTCAAATCAAAATAAAAGATTATTCTAATCCATTCTAAAACTAATTCAAATCAAATAAAATTAAATAAAAAGATAATATTAAATTATCCTAAGTGGGACACCTTTGTGATGTAACTTTTAATCTCATGATGATTCATGAGTCATTTGTCTTCAATCCAAGGTTGGAGATTAATTGAAGATTAATTCTCTAATCATGTGGCTTTTTAATGATCAGAGAATTAATCATCAATCAATCTTCAATTAATTTCTACCCTTGGATTGAAGACAAATGACTCATTAATCACCATGTGATTAAAAGTCACAAGATAAGGGCATCCTACTTAGGATAATTTAAAATTATCTTTTAATTTAATTCGATTTGATTTGAATTATTTTTAGGATATATTAGGATAATCTTTTGTTTTGATTTGAACTAATTTAGTTTAAATAAATTTTGTGGTTTCAACTTGTATTTCATGGGACCCAATCTTATGATTAGGTGTAGGTTGATTTAATTTAAATTTTTATTAGATAAAATTTATCTTTATCTACTAAATTAGGAGTCTTATTAGAAATAAGATTTCTTCTCTATATAAACACTTTAATTTTGTACGCCACTTTTGAATCAAATTAATGAATTTGAGATTTCTTTCAACTAGTGAAATTTTACTAGTGCTTTGTATTTTTCCTAAAATACAATTTTAGCTTACCAAGAGTTTGATTATCTCTTGTGACATCCCCAAATTAAGTTCTTGGAGGATAAATTCTTTCTTGGGTTTTAGTGTTTGATCATTCCTTCTTGCTTGTTTGTACTTCAGCTTTGAAGACTAGCCTGACTTTATAGGTTTCTAGGATTTCATTCTAATGAGTTCACATTAGTTAGCATAAAAACTTTGGTGGAATTCAGAGATTGCAACACCTGTCATCCCTCATCCACATCATCATTTGTTTGGTTCAAATATGGAAATGATAAGTAGGGCTAAGGTAGGCTAATTTTTATAGCCGATGCTTTTTTATTACTCATATCTCATTTAGACTCTTTCAGGTTCATTGAGCCTACATAAGCATATTTCCTCACACTTGTACTTTTATAGGATTTGATAAAACCCATTTTCTTTAATTATTAAATTGAAATCAAATAAAAAAGACAACAAAGCTTTCAAAAAAAAAAATAATAACACTTCCAATATTTATGCAGTGTTTGTTAAGGATATATTAAAAAAAATTATAATATTATGATATGATAATAATAATAATACTAACAATATTTATGAAGATTTGAGGTCCCAGAACTAGAGTCCCAAATTTTGTTGGGGCTTTTCATATAATCGTGTTATAAAGCTTTTTGAAACTATAAGTTGGTTTATATTATTGATTTAGATGTTTTGAAAGAAAACTTGAGTTATACGTGAACTCTCAATGTAGCAAGGTGTGTGTCTGAATTTGATATGTTTTAGCCACAGAATTTTTATCATTGGCCTTTTTGGACTATAGAGATTGTGTATATTAAGTTTGGTGGGATTTGGAATTGGTTTGCTATATAAATAACTTGCTATAAAATGTAACTCTGAAAGGTTATTGGTAATATGTTATCTATGGAAAAGAAAATAATTTGTGTCATTAGGACTTGAAATTGTATATCTAACTTTTGGAATACTAAATCATGGAGTAAGGAAAGTTTCATAATGGTAGGATATAGTTTGCTTTTATAACAATGGCTCATTGGAACTTTTCTTATTATGCTATTCTTGGCTTGTGCTAGTTTCTAAAGGAGAGTTTCAGGGTAAAAAGCTAAGCATATATTATTATATAAAAAGGGCTTTAAATTTACATTTTGTTGACATGTGTATATGTGTGGGAAATTCTTTAAACCTTCTCTTGGCTATGGAGAAAAAATGAGTGGAGAAAAAACGGAGAGAATAGGAAAGTGATAGGGAATGATTTTCTTTTCATATGCTTAATTGAACAGAAGAAAATAAAAAGAGAAAAATAGCTAATTTTAAATTGACAATAATACCTTTATTATTTTTAGAAAATATTTACATATAATAAAACTTATTATTATACCATATTATTTATATTATATTAATAAATGAAATTAAAATATAATTTTATTTTTATTTTTAATTAAAAATTATTTTATCCAATCTTAATTTTTTAATTTTTAAAATTATTTTTTATACATTGATTTAAAAATTTTTAAAATAATGCTAAAATTGAAAAAGAAAGCGAGAAAGTGAAAAAATTAGTTGGGTAATTTTGAAAGAGAGTTCTCTCCAAAATTTTTCCATTTTGGGGAAGAAAAGTTGGAGAAAAAACATGTGAGATCCATGCATTATTTTCCTCTCAATTTTCTCTTCATAGCTAAGTAAGAGAAAATATAGGGTCTATTTGATAATGTTTTCTTATTATTTTCAAAACAATTTTGTAAAACTGTTTTTGAGAACAAGTTTTGAAAATAAGAAAATAAAAAACTCTGTTTAAATAATTGTTCTCAAAATCATAACTAGTAAGTGTTAGATAAGTTATTCAAAATTTATAACTTTACCATTAATAAGGTGGGCATTTTTCATCTTTTTTTGTGTTTTTCAGATGTGTTTTTCAGAATAAAAACTATAAAACATCTTAGAGATATTCTAAGTTTTCCAGAACATTTTATAAAAAAAAAGTTTGCCAAACATATTTTTTTATTTTTGAAAACAAAAAAATTATTTTAGAAACAGTTGCCAAACATGCCCATAGTTTTTTATCCAATTTTTCTTCCTACTTTTCTCCAATGTTTTAAAAATTGGATCAAACGTTGAACTGGAAATATTGTTGGGTTATGGCTTTTATAGTTAAACTGGTTAGATCGGAGTCGAACCAGTAACGCAATAATTAAATAAAAATAATATTATATATAATAATATATGTATAAAAATAAAATATCAAATTATTAAAAAAATAAATTTAAGTAGTTCAAGTTCATAATAATTAAGAAGCTTACATAGTAATAATATATATTAAATCATTGAAAGTAATATTAAAATATTTCAATATAATAACATTATATGACTATTACATTATAAAATGACTATACTCCCTCCATCTCCAATTATAAGAAACAAATAACTACTTTATCAGTACCAAGAAAAAAAAAAGTTTTAGTAATTAAACTCATTAATTGTGCTACAATTTCATATTTTTTTTAGAATTGCCCATATTAAAAATCTAGAATGTGACTAATTAATTATTAGTAATTGTCAACACAGCTTTAATTATTTAAGGATATAAAAGAAAATAATATTAATTACTCTACAAATTTTATCCATATCTTTTATATTTTGGGATAAATGAAATTTCATAATTCTCTTATAATTAGGAATGAAGGAAGTATAATATAATAAAATTTTTTATTTTTATAATTAGTAATTTTAAAATAGAAAGGAAGTAGTATGTTTACTTTTTAATAACTTTTATAATTAAATTTCTTGGCAAAAAAAATTAGTTAAATTTTATATAATTTAAAAAACCATCTGGTGCCTCACTCAATTCTAGTTCCTTATTCAAAAGTCAGTTTAAAACGGCCTAACCCAGTTTTATCCCTAAAATAGTTTAAAACTAAAAGAACGATGGTTCAATCCTTCAGTTAGGTTCTCAAAACGCTGATTTTCTTTCCACTCTCTTTTCTCCCCCTACCTAGCAAAAGGTAAATTTCCAGTCGGTTGACAAAATATAAGTTATAATTATAATTTTTTTTACAACTACAGTTTTATTGAAATAAGCTAATACACACACGTGTGAGTGCGAGTGCGTGTTCAAATTATTAAATCCTTACACTACAAATTACTAAAAATAAAATATTCACACTTCTTTTAAAATTTAATTTACAGGTAATTTAATTCTACCAATAACTTTTGTACTAAATATTAATAAACATAATAATATTACAAATTAAATATAATCACAATACAAAGTAAATTTATCATTCAGAAGATAAATCAAATTTATGTAACATTGAACTACAAGTTTAAAAACAATATTTCAATTTACCCTTAAAGCTTCTTTCCTCATACTTCAATTTATAAAAGAAAAGTATATGCTTTCAAAACAAGATCATGTAATTTAATCATTTCTCAAAAAAGTAATTTATTCTCAAAATTAATACAAATAATGTAATAGAATGCAGGATGAAAATCTACCATAAAATATACAAAGGCCTTATTTCAAGAGTAAAATTCACCATCCTATGCAATTTCTATGTCACATGCGAATAATTACTCGACTAATACCATTTGAGGCGAAACTACATCTTATATACACAATCAGTCCAACGTAGTAATGGAAAAGCCACATTACCAAACATTTAGCACATTTCAGAACTCCAATGTATAACTTCTGTTTACTCTTCAGAAGTGAGAGTCAGTAACCTGACTTGAATCCACTGGTGAGAGACGTGCATTAGCATTTCTCCCTGCCTCCTACTCCACCTTAAATAGATTGGATGCAGTCAAGTGTCTGTATTGGCTTAGAATCTTCCTTGGTGCAGTGTTCAAATATAGTTTATTGGGATGGAGAAATTTTTATTTAAATAAAAATATGAGAACAATATGAACTTTTAACTGTATTATACTAGACTACTTCATGGATCCATGCACTTGACTAGATTTAAATCTCGTCCAAGAGTAAAAAATTGTGCCTAGCATCTATTGTAGTCTGCCAGGCTTAGTTGCTCTATTGACTGTCCAGCGTTCTCAGAGACTTCTGCACAGTCAGACATGATGTGTGGGGATCAATTTCAGAAAATGTACAACAAAATGCTGTTCTACAAACCAATTAAAAGGAAAAGATTCAAATTTCAAACCCCACCTTTGTAGTCAAAAACTACTCATTCGCAACAAAATTTACTGTAGTGGAAACTCCTTCTGAAGAAGGTCAAGGTTTCGCGAATCACAAGCCTTCAGCATGTCATTCCTGGAAGCACAACTGAAAAATAGAAGAAAGAAATGAAAATCACAGAAGATATGTAACAAGTACCAGGGATAATAGCTTCTCTCCGAATCCCTGTCAAATCCACTACTTTACTTTTGGGTTAAAACAAATAATAAAATCATACCTCAAAGAGATTCTCAGATATTGCCATGCATTATCAGCTTTAGGATTCATTGTGAGGGCTCGAACATAATAGCGAATGGACTCATCATACATGCCCTAAAGAAGAAGAAAATCACATACAGCCAAATTGTTAAGCACAAGTTTCATGCAACCAAGTACATTCGAAAGAGATTGGTCATTTTTTTCAGAAATCTGTTCTAGTCATTGCATGGCCTCAGCCAATTTTGTAGTTCACATGCATCCGAAAGAGATTGGTCATGCCATCTTAATATGAGAAGTTGTATGCATTTCACATCAACATTAGCATATGGTGAACTAACCAATTTACTCATAAATAACTCACGTGCAGTTGCTCATATCCTGCTATCATGTTCTCTAATTGAAACATAAGTTTTATGATTCTCCAATACCACCATGATAAGTGTATAGCTTTGGAAAACCACTCTGTTTGCAACCCATATACTCATCATAGTATTAAAGAATCATATACACTCATTATGTTTTCATTGAAGAGCTTCATTGTAAAGATATAAACTGCATAGGAGTCTCCCCCCCCCCCCTTCTCTTTTCTCTCAAAATAATAATGATGCTAAATTGAAAATATAATATATTCCCAAGCTTATGCATTACTATAAGCTAATTCATATTGAAATTTGGCTCTTTAGGACTACCATGCGATATAAAGACTAATAACCCAAGCAAAGATCAGTAGAACAGTTTTTCGGACCATACAGACTTCTATGACAAGACTTTTGGCTTCACAGGGGGTTAAGGCTTCTCTAATCAGAGGAGGATTTGCTAACAAATTCAATTAAAATAGAGGAAATTGACAAAGAGAGAAGAGGATAATGGAAATCATCTCTCTCTGCATATAATATTCACATGTACTGCCACAATTCTGACATTCTCCACTTCCTCTTCATGGTGAACTTTGAAATCTAGCACTAAAATTGATCAGAGGTGAATATATTCAACTAAGATAGCTGCCAGGGGTTATCATTAGGCTAAGTTACACATACACATTAATGCACCAATAACAAAGAAACCCTGTAAAGGAAATACAATCTTGAATTTACTTCCAACCAAATAAAATTTGACAATGGAAGAAAATGAAAACCCAAGTGGCGTTCACACCTGGTTTGCATAACTGATACCCATATTTGCCCAAGCACGAACATAATTAGGCTTCAAATCTAAAGCCTGAAAACCAAGAGAATTCATTATAGAAATCAATTTGAGGATTTAGGATATAACAGCACATAAATGCAATTTTAACTCATTCAACCCTTCCTCCTGTCTTTGTCTGAAGAAAATGGAAAAGTCAAAATTCCATAAAAAACGTAAGAGAAAGGAAAGCAGTATCGTGGGAGAAAAGGAAAACCATGAAACAGGAACCAAATCAACCAACACTCTCCAATATCAACCACACAATAATATAATGAGGCAAATAATAAACAGATGCATCATCTTTTTTTTGGCCTGAACAGGTGCATCATGGTTGAACAGGTCCTTATCAAAAGTTACCACGCTACAAATCCTAGGAACAATTTCATTTATCAACTATAAAGGTTTGGCAATACTTAAGCGGCCAAAATTTCCAAGAGCTTGCTTTGATGTTATTGCAACTGGTGGGAGAGAAATGACAATCTTTTACCAGAAAACCCGAGAAAATCGAAATCCTGACAGAATGGGGCTCGAATGAAAATATTAACTATGAAAAAACAAAAAAAGCATTCGATTTATCAAATTTAAGAAAACACTATCCTCTCTATTTCTTTATTTTCTCATTCCCATAGTGCCCATATCTTTTCTTGGATTTCTTGTTAGTGATTCTCTTTCCCCTTTCTTTTTCTACCACATGAGAATGCCCCTCTCAATATGTAATTTTACTCTTATATTTGTCCAATAAAACCTTCTACATGAGAGAATAGCCTTCACATGTCCTCCAAATCAAAAGGCAGCATAAGCCAATAAGCATTTGCCACATAAAGAAACCAATTCAAATACTCCTTCAAGAAAAATAAGGAATTTCACATTTTTCTTTATTACATAAACATTCAATTTGTGATTTTTTTTCACAATTGGGTTCCTGAATCCTTATGCATTAGAGAAAATAATAAATACAGCAAATTCAGTTTGAAATTAGTAGACCCAAAAGTTAATTTGAGGCAATTGAAATTTAAAACTAGATTTTCTCATTTCTGATGGACCTAGTGGTAATGATTATGCGAAGAAAAAGGGAAATAAGAACCAAAAAGATGTTCAGAGTGAGATGGCAGGTGGCAGAGAAGGGCAGATGGTAGTTATCTGGCGACAACTAACTATGCCATTTAGCGCACAAGCAGAGAGAGAGTAACTGATGTGTGAGTTTCAGAATAAGTGTAATTGTTGGTCAGGAAAAAAAAAATAAAAAAGAATAAGTGTAATTTACCCTAAAAGTGAGAGTACCTCACATATAATGATAAATAGGATAATCATACCATATTGGGATTAATTCTATAAAATGTACCTGTTGATAAGCCATTATTGCATCAGCACTTTGGACACTGTTAGCTTGTGTTGCACCAAGCTTGTTCCAAAGAGAGTAATCCTGTGGTTTAAGTTTCAACGCTCTTTGGAATGATTGAATGGCTTTGTCATAGTCCCTAGATAAGTTGTATAAGACCCCAAGAACTATGTGAACATCTGCATCATCGGGTGCAATTTCAGCAGCTTCATTGAATAATCTGGCAACCTGCTCAAGTAAAGAAAAAAAAAAAAAATCAATCTTCCCAATCTAACCAACAAAACACAAACTGGAAATGAAGTTAAATAAGTGCGAATGATGATTGATTTTTTTTATTCATTTCATCACAGATTGATTTTAGCCAAAGAAAAGAGGAACTATAATGATGCACAGCCATAGAAAATGGATTGAGAATAAACCAAAGTAGCTGGTGAATCACGTCAAAGCTCTCTACCAGAAAAGTGGATAGAGAACCATCAATGATAGTTGGAAAAGTAGCTGAACATACACTGAAGGACCGAAGGACTGGCAAAGATGTGGCAAAACATCAACCAGAGAAGTGGGGATGAGAACTCCCCAAAAGAATTGAGTAAAAGCTTTGGTCCTGTAGATTATGCAACTACTAAAGGCTTACTCACCCCACCCCACCCCACCCCACCCTGCCTCTCAAAAGCTCCTATTGGAGTGTAAATAGATTGCCTGAAAATTAGGTTGATTAATTCTGTGACTAATAGGTTACAATGATTTAATTAATAGAGATAATATGCTATAGTATGACTTATGAGAAACATTTATTTTGAAGTTAAGAGATATTTATATTGTTATGAGCTTTCAAGGCTTTGTCATGTATCCATTGCTTTTAAAACTGAACAAATCATTGACAATGTGGATGACATTTTTCTCACTTCTCACCAGAAATGATTAAGAAGGAATCTTTCAACTTAAACAATGCCAACTTGATTACTTTCAGACTGGGGATTTGGGCAAGTTAAAATACTTCTTAGGCTCTGAGGTAGCTCATTCCATTTCTGGACAGGAGACACCTTTAATGGATCTGGATAGATATAGATGACCGGTTGGTTTATCTTACAACTACTCAATCAGATATCTCCTTTGTTGTAACTTAATATATAAAATTTTGTAGTTATAAGAGATATTATTCTGAAGTTATTATATATAATTTTGCAGTTATGAAGCTTTAATACATTGCCTTGTATCTTCCCTATGAATAAGAAATTCCATGTAAATCAAAACTCGATTACATTTCAAACTCATCCCTTACCTCCATATTATATTTCTGATACCATGTAAAGAATATCAGACATAGAGAGAATGCATTGGGGAAAAAACTTAATTAGGAAAGGCTTTTGTTACAAATATTCATAGTATAATCAAGGTTGCTTAGCTTGAGAAACAACCAACTTATCAACATGCAACTAAATAAAAAACAGATAAGGATGACAGAAAATCTAATCCTATTAATGGAATTCTAACCACAAAGATGGACTCTTCCAGACTAAACCAAATGTCATACTTAAAGTGCAAAGTTATCAAAAAGCTAATGTGACAGTAAGCCAAGTTTTAGTCCAATGAGCAAACTTAGATCCTAATGATGCAACTTGGATAAAGAACTATGTCCAGCAAGAGTTAGGATGAAACTACATTAAGGTATAGGATTTATGCTCTAACTAAATGCACCAAACAGCTATAGAGACAGCACAATTCTGCTCTACCCTTATAATAGGCTTACATCTAATTATTGTGTGTTTTGGATGATGATTTCTTTTGAATGAATGAATGAATAAATAAATAAAAATAATGATCATACTGGATAAGATTAGAAAGAAATAATTCCACTTACATCAGCATAATACAAAGAATCTGACTGCTCAGGTGAGGCAAGTGTTCTGTACTTTGGGTGATAACATAGCCATCCATAAAGAAATTTCAAAGCTGCAGCTTGCTCCAGCTCTGCGAGTTTGTCGAATAAATTCAATTTTTTATCTAAAAATCATAACATAAAGCCTACAAGTTCTCGTCTACTCTTTCAACTACAAAATAACAGAAAAATTTACGAGCAACAAAATAAGGAATTCTACAAAAATAGGTAAAATCAAAAGAAATGCAATTAAAAAGAATATTAATATCTTTGTATTTTCACCCATAAACCGCTCTAAGAAACCATGCATAGAAACCCAGCAATAAGTTGGCTGTCCATTCTTTAGCATGATTGATTAACAAGCTTTAAGCTTTTGTTTACTTTGCTGCTCGATGTTTTATTATTTGTTCAGGTATAGGATACATGCAGTCACTGACCATTTGTATGACTAACACCAAGAGCAAGAAGCACTTCCAGGTTTGTTGGATCAGCTTCCTGTGCACGCATCATTGCTGCAATAGCCTGTGGAAGCTTTCACTGTAAGTTATCATTTGAAGTGAATTCCCTGATGTCTAAGACGCAGTGACAGATAAATGTAAAACACAGCTAAATTAAGAAACAATTAACATATCCTCACCCAAAATATTCAACACACTTTTAGCATTTAATACATCAAATAATGTCCAAAGAGTTGTGTAATTGACAAAGTAGCTTTAAATGAATCATAAATACTAAATGCTGATAGTTTGACAGTAACAACAAAATAAACTCTCAAGGTTTCTGTACAGTGAAAGGGACAAGGTAAATGAAAAGGAGTAGTGTGGACGATTTGGTCAATAATGATTGCTTAATTACCAATAAAATATAGTATACTGCCATTTACAAGATACTTGAGAAAAGATCATGATAACCATCGACGTTTTAGGAATGTCTCTTAGCAGGAAAATAGCCATTCATAGTAATTTTGTATATATCAACAATGCATCTGCATCTACTACTCCTCAAAACTAGTTTGTTTCACAAACAAAATCTAAAGCCTGAATAGTTAACAATAGATCTGGAATAATTATTTTTTCGAATAACAAGAAAAAATAGAATAACATGAAAGGAAGAGATGGTAAAGCTACTTTAGTAATAGACTGATGGAACAAAGTAGGAATAAATTGATGGAAATGTGGTTTAGCCATAATATAAATATTAATGACATGGCTTATTATCAAGGAAGGTGTAACCTGTTGATCATCATCATTTTCAGCATGTGCTATTCCAAGTAATCTCCATGCTTCTACATTTTCAGAGTTTTTCAGGACTTCAGCTTCCAATGCAAGCACTGCTTCACTTAAAAGTCCTTTCCTGAATAGCTCTTGTCCTTCTTTGAATGGATTGGGGTGGCCAACATAGGGATTCAGGTCTGAAAACACATACACGCCCCTTGAATTATCTGACTGTTGCTTCGCAGCAATTTGCTCATTTATGTACCTTCAAACGAAATCCAAAACAAATTTCGATCAATTTAAGGGCAAAATCTCCATGATGACATGTAGTAATAAATTGAACTGAAGGGGAGCAAGGTGAGCTTATACCCTGCATTCACAAAAAACTACGGGATTGTAGACTAATGGGCCATGGGCCTAAGCCCATTCCCATATGCTATCAGTCTAGTACTATTTTTCTGGCCTAATTTCTGTTCCTAATAATACGGATTGTGGACTTATCACTTAAGTCCAACGTATTAAAAATTAGACCGACCAGGTCAATTCAATCAGTTGGACTAGAAACCGATACTAGGTCCAGTTCGGACGAAGAGGAGAACTAGATGGCTCTAGAACCAATGCAAACTGGTAGAAAACTGGCCAAACTGGCTGTGAACCAATGCAAACCAGTAATAAAATGATAGAGAACCAGTTGAACGTGGCAGATTATTTTAAAATTTTACCTTTTTTTTAGTTTTTAACATAAAATAGCATTGTTTTTTATATAAATTTTTTCTTTCTACATTATAATATTGTATAAGCATTATTATGATACATTATTATTAATAATGATAAATTTACTTAAATAATATGAAAATAAAATATTAGGACTAATTTGAATTCAAAATATGATTATAGATGAATATTAACTTAGCTAAATTTTAATATTGGGTTATGAAACTTATTAATAATATTTTTTTAATAATATATAACATATAAAATTAAAAAAATTATTAATTTTATTACTACCGGTTCAATTACAGTTCAATCACAATTGAACTATTGAACTTTAAACCAGTGCTTTGACCAGTTTAATGACTGGTTCAGTTTTTAATACTTTACTTAAATCTCATTCCCTCCTATTTATTGTGTATTATTCCATGACGACTATCTAATAAGAACTCTAGGATCTCTGATAACATTCGACTATTTATTAATTATTAGCCAAAAAAAGCATATTCACCCAGAAAAATAATATTAACCAATTAATAAAAATTAATCATTAAATTTTGATTTCAACAAGAAGATGTGTATTGTTTATATATAAGCATTGCCATAAGTTCAACAAAATTTTAAACCAAATTCAATTTTTGGTTATCAATAAAAAAATAACATTGAACTAAAATTTTAAGGACAACTTTTCTTTTTGTTGGTAAGAAGAAATTTTAGGAAATACAATTTTTCGTCATCAATTTTTTTAGGAAATACATTTTTCAACAATTTATATTTATGATAAATCAATATTGTTTTTCAGAGTATTTTGGTTGGAAAGATTAATGTACATTTTCAAAACAGAAAAGAGGGCCATGTAATTTGGGCTTCTCTTGGAAGAAGGGGAAGTAACTTACCCTTAAGCCCCTTTTCTAAGGGGGAAAAAATATCAACAGGTAATTTTAACTTACTCATCATATGCTTGTGCCCAATTATCAGCAGAATTCTCCCCGAAAGCCCCTTCACCAACCTGCTCACCAAATTCATCCACCCAATCATCAACATGCAACTTGGAGAATTCATTTACCCACTGATCATCAGTTGCTATGTGCTGCTCTTTTGTAAACTCATTTGCCCACTGTTCAGGTACATGTGAAGCCTGAAACACAAGTAAGCAGTCAAGACTATGATGATAAGTACAAATAATTTATTATATCACACTCCAATGCAAACAGAAACAGCTTGCAGTGCAGTTATTTGTCACTTAGAATTCATAATCGAAATCTATAATTACAAGTTTCCAAGTACTTGCATGATTGATTGCTAAGACTTAAAATAAAAACACCATGGTTTTTCAAGAAAGAAAATATCTGAGGCACCACTAAATAATTGCCAAAGACCAAACACAATAATCCTAAGACACCCATCCTGAGAATGAAAGTAATGAAATTATAACCGATAATAAGATCCACTTTGCCCATATTGGTACAGCCCCTTAGAGCCCGTTTGGTTCACTCACTTATGGGGGTATGTAAAGGTGATCCCCATTACATTGCCTAAATATGTGTTTGACTGCAAAAAAATGAGGTGAAGGGTTTCACATCTGTAATCAACATTACCTAAATTAATGTGAACAAGCTCACCCCCATTTTATTGGGTGAACGAGCTCACCGTGATGTGAAGCAATATCAAATGACATTTCTACCCTTAACAAGTAACAAAATTTACATCCCCTCTCTCCACAAATCTAAAACCTTTGACAATGGAGAAGGAGCTCACTGGTGCACAACAAACATGAGCCACTGTGACAACGGAGAGGAAGAAATCGCCAACCACCCCTCTATTTGTCTTCCAGATCTCGAATGACATTCATCCTCCCTCCATGTTCATCCAAGTTTTCGAGATCTACTTTCATCTCACCACAAAGCTTCATCCAAGAAGATGAAAGGGAGAGTAGCGACGTTAAACGCCAGTGAAATTTGGTTCGTCGAGATCTAGGTTCATCCTCCCTCTATGCTGGCGAGATCTGGGTCTAAGAAGTCATTATTCCAACTTCCGCGTCTAGGATTTGAGTTCGTTTTCACCAATGTATTTTGTTGATTTGTGTTGGATTGTTGATCTGTGAGGGAGACGGGTGTTGATCTTGCTGCCAAGAAAGGAGACCAATGGGGAGGGAGGCTTTTTTTTTTCCTTTGCTAGGGGCAAAAAGGTCATTTCATGTGTATTTTTAATCTTTTTTCATAAAAATTAAATATCATCCCATTACTTCTTTAATGTCATACCAAACAAATTCTCATATAATCATCATCCCATTATATCCCTTCACATCTTTCACATTACATCATGTATCACACTCTTAAAGTCTCTCAAAAAACCAACTTGGATGACATCCAAACCACACTAAGAGAGAACGTATGTAAAACCATCGCTAGGCTTGGAATTATCTGTTGTAAAAACAACATATGTCATCTGGTCAAAGTGACAAGATCACTCAACTCATCCAACATTCTCCACAAAGAATACAACATTAACCTCATACATCAACCTGCAAACAAGGATGCTTGAGTTATTACTACCCATTGAATTTTTCCAAGAGAAAAGAGATGAAATTAATCAAGAGAATTAGGCACTGTAACTGGCAGCCATTAAGGTTTCTTGGCCTTAATCTTATTTGATCAGCAACAGTAGTTTTAGGCAAAAGGTCCAGCTAATCATGACCGAATAAATAGGAGGATTTAATCCCTTTAGAATCTCATCAAATCTAAATTAGATATTAGAAAAATAAAGGATAGAATGACAGCTAATAAAGCGACTTAATATCAGCTAATAATAATAACCCTAAAAACAGTTGGCGCCTTCCAACACCCATAAACAAATATAATTCTAGACAAACCCTAAACTCATAACAACTCCATAACCCATTTTGTGCCTCCCTACTCAAACCCATGGAAGAAAGCCAAAATTACAACCCCATCTACCTCACGTAAGATGAGGTTTCTGCCCCAGCTCATCTCCCTCCATAAAATTTACTTCAAACTCTTGGCTCCCACAAATATCCAATACTTGCTTTTTGCATTTGTACCTAGACCACACCCCCATCGATATGGGATACTAGTATTACACATCTGCCTTAGTATCCCAATCTTATTTGAATATTTTTGGCCAAAATGTTCCAAACGATACCATAACAGACTAGATACAGGTTGAAATGTTTCAAGATATCTAAAGACAATTTGAGATGCACTAAAACAACTTGACTAAGCACACATGCTAGTTTGTATGCCTATGGATAGAACCATGGCTCCCATCACAAGGGAGCCTGTTTCAAATCTTGGCAGACATTGTGGACTTGTTGGAAAGTTGAGTTACTTCACAATAACAAGGCCAAATATTTCATTTATTGGAAATAACAAGGTCAATGTTTGCAATCCCCATTGCATTCTCAGATACATAAAGGGAGCTCTTGGCAAGGGATTACTATGTGAGGAACAGAAACTTGCTCTACTGCTCAGTTGTTCAGATACAGATTGAGCTATTTCTCATGCAAATAAAAGGCCAGCTTCAGGATACTGTAGTCTTGTTGGTGGAAACATGGTATCATAGAAAAGCAAAAAGCCGGATGTTGCTGCCTGGTCAAGTGGAGAAGCTGAGTATTGAGCCATGCCTTTGGCAACCTATGAACTTATTTGGATGAAATAATTACTCGGAGAATTTGGAGAGGTAGGTTGGATGGACTTATTTGTGACAGTCAACCAGCTTCACATAATGCCTCCAATGTAGTTTTTGTATGAGAGGACTAGACATGTAGAAGTTGACCGTCAGTTTATCAAAGAAAAGCTTCTTCTTGGATGCATTGCAACTAGATTTGTCAACCTCAATGATCAATTAGAAAACATTCTCATCAAGGCTTTGAGAGGTCTTTGCATCACCCATATTTGAAACAAGTTTGGTGCATATGACACGTATGGTACAACTTGAGGGGAAGTATTAGAATAGGTTTGAACACTAATTATGTCTTAGTGAGAACATTAGCATCCTAGGAGTACATAGCTGCCATATTTTTTATACATGTTATTAACTCTATAAATACAATAGCAATGTCGTTAGGCATTATCATTCACATTCTCAAACACAGGGCTTCCTCTTCCATTCCTAGCCTCACACCAACAACAGCCAGTATTAAGCAAAAAACGGATTTGTAAATTAAGCGCATGTTTGCGCATGAAGATATTAAATAACCACTATATAGTCCTAGTCTTACTTTTCTAAATGAATATATGCCAAGGCTCTAAACTACTAACAAAAAAAAAATGGCTGCATTATCATTGTCTTTATACATGCCTTATTATTTAAATATTCATCGGCCCAAGTATGTCGGTTGTCAAAATGTTGGTACTCTGCAGCCCAATTGTCAGATGCAGGTAATGCAGTCTCTTTGACTTGATTATCATCGATAATCAGCTCACCACGGCTCATCTTTGATACAAACTGAAGAAACTTTGAGTTCTGCATGCCACAAAAGCATGTGAGTCACCCTTTTATTGGGACCACAGAAAAAATATATATATATATATATAAATTGGAAGTAATAAACTACACAGGTTAAGAAAGTGATAGGGTATACTTTTTGATAGAGGAAAATGGATAAAGCACAGTAAAAATAAAAAGCACATCAACATGATAAAAACAATGCTGTGGTGCTTTCAGTGCAAGGTTTATTTCAAGAATATCCTCAATACATGAGCAAGGAGATTCAGGAGATACTGATGTTTTTGTTTGCACTCTTTTTTGTTTTTTTTTTTCAAGAAGGCTATGCTATCCAACTTTTATGTATTTCCATCCCGTTCCATCCCACAAAGAATAAACACCTTCCACAAAATTTTTGTTTTCCCCATCAAAGTTAATACATCCATCCAGCCCAACCAATAGCCTAAACACCATTTCAGGCAGCGTTTTGAATTACACCAAACAGGTACAACCCCAACCAAACCTAACATGTTTCTAATAATTCATGTGATCCAGCAAAGTTTTGCAATGTTTTCAGAATATAGAAAATTGCAGGAGAAGGAAATGCTTAAACATGACAAAATAGAGACTTTTCATAATGAACTTACAACTTGTAAGTGTACCAAAATAATTGTGCTTTGTTATGTTTCTCATTCCTATATTACACTTTATATAGAATATTCTCCTGTCACGCATCAGTCATTTCTTTTCCTGCCTTACAGTCATACTCTCACATTAGATATCAAACATTCTAAGATGAATTAAATTTGCAAGCTCTTGGCAATGATCAATGGCAGGGTAACACTGTCAATCACAAACAAAATGAAGACAGTACCTTTGGCAACAACTGAGAAAATGACAATGCTGTCTATGGCATTTAGTTTTCAATGGATGTCTGAATGTTTGTGTTTACGTGATTTACATGCATGAGAAATACTAAAATATTCAAGTCATGAGAAGCAAGTAAACCTGAAATTTAGGGTCATTATTTTGTGCCAGTGTATTTGCAAGTAAACGAGTCTGTTCCATTGCAGCTAAGTTTGAAATATTTACACCTCTTATTTGATCTACAGATGACAATTGAGACTGCAGGATGAATAGTAAGAGAAAATGAATTAGAAAAAATTAACTGAACTAATTATATATACAGAGAAGCAACATTTAGTAATTAATTATAAGCTTATGAATTTTTATCTCAAAACTACCAGAAATAAAATGGGAAGAGGGGAAAGAAGAAAGCTTGAACAATGTAACAACAATAAAAGATTATTACATGTAAGAATTGAAGATGCCCATATCAGGATATATTTATTTGTATACTTCATGCACTTGGAATCTACCCTTTTGGGATGATCCAATAAAAATTAGACTTATCCCAAAACAAGGAATATATTAAACTGCCGAATATATATATATTATTGTGCATGTAATGATATTTTTTTCCCGAAACAAGTGCATATAATAATCAAATCCTATGCGTTGCAAGGGGCTACATCTAGTTAACAAGTAACATAATTAACAAAGCCCATATGAATTCATTAGAATCAAAATGAAGAATATTTCCAATAAGAATAAGAATTGATACAAAAACAAAATAATATTAATAAACTAACATTTGAGAGCAGATAATCAGAAGATTAAAACTAGCTGTAGAATTATTTCCAAAAATTGATGAGCAAAACTCTGTAGTATAGGTTGAATTTGATTAGCTTGGTTATTTCTTGATTTCCGTGGGATGACAAAAACCTTTTGGGACATGTACATGCTTCAACTCGTAAGGTTTTGAACAATTTTTGGTACAGGCTCAAATGACAATATGTTAAATCATCTTTTTTCTTTTTGTCAATAAGTGGAATCACTTTTTTTTCTTTTTTCTTTTTTTGCCAATTAGTGGAATCAACTTATTGGCATAGATTTATGAATAGACCTGAGGTTCACGTGGCAGAATATTACCTTAGCTGGAAATATTTAAAAATAGAAATTTTTATTCGAAGTGAAGAAAGGTAAGAATGAGAAGGCTTAGATAACCTCCAAGAAGACAAAAAACAAATGGAAAAGACAGTTAAACAAGCTGAAATACTGCCCACTCCTTCTGCAAATCCAAAATAGACAATCCATTAAAAATCCTAGACCTGAATGCCACAAAGAATCTACCAACCAGAATCCTTGTACGTAAGCTTCTTGAAGAATTGAAAATCTGTGTTGAAATGCGTATCAAGAATATGGGTGATAACATGGCTGTGCTAGCAATGCAAAAAATCTTATTCATTAAGATACAAGTAAACGTGGAAATTGATCACTATTTTATCAAAGGTTAAATCAGGTATGACAGAGCTGTCCTATATTCCTATCAATTCTGGATTGGCTAATCTGATAACTAAGGCAGTGTCAACTACCAAGTTTCAGGAATCAAGCTCCAAGATGGATATGATAAATATTTACTCCCCTGCATGAAGGGAGTGTTGGAAAGCATGTGTCCTTTCCCAAATTTTCTCCCCTGCCTAGTGGTCTTTGATCTGCTTTCAATTTTAGCCAGTTTGTCAACATTATCTTTCTGTTTTGTTGCTCCATGTATCACAATGGCTTAGAGTCATTTAATTCAAAGATTGTTAGCTGATTTGTGAGGGATAGCATTATGCATTTGGCATCTGCTGGGTGTTTGCTCCATGCCTTCTGCTTGCCTCTTTTTTTATATAAAAAAAAAATCTGAATTGTCAACTAAAGCATATGTGTGATGGCAGAGACACTGCATAGGTATCAGATGCAATATTATTATCAATGATCCTCAGTTACTCTGTGAATATGTTTCTCCTACATGTAAACATGCTCCTCACATGTGATCAAACCCAAAAACCTGATAAAACACTCACTCTAAGGACTGTACTCCTGAAGAATAAATCAAAAAATATGCAATACCATATTATGGAATCAGTAACCAAGAAGCTTAAACTGCTAGGCAAAGGTCCACCAATGGCTTTTATATCTCAAACTATTTTATATTTCCACCACTGGGTCTTGAAGTGTGTAACAACACAAATATACAATGGTAGCAGAAAGTTCAGTATGCTAGTATTGTTGAATAAAGCACAAGGATTTCAATTGCATGTTGATGCCTTGTTGAATTACTTGCAAGAAAAAAAAGAACTTATAAAGCAACAAACAGAATTGTAAAAATTTCTCACTTGCTCAAATTCAGAGATCCAACCATTTACACCATGCTGTTGCCCAAAAGAATGAGCCCAAGCATCAGGATTAGCATGAATTTCCCTGTGTTGATTATATTCACTAATCCATCCATCTGCAACATGACCACCAGGTTTCAAGTTGCTTTGGGACTCCTTCCAGTAGTCCTCAAGTTCCGGAAATCTTCCAGGCAGATGTCCCTTATCATGAGTGTTAGTTTCGATATCCAATGAGCATAGGAGTGCATTTAACTGAAATGTAATTAGCCTTGATGAGTAACCAAAAATCAAGCAATCAAGTTAAGAGAAAGACGTGATAATCACACTTTATTTTAGGACATTATTAGCACATATGTAGGAAAATAATAACCAAGTACTGGTGGAGATTGGAGCCTTAGACAACATAGCTTGACATACTTTACATATTGAAAGTTCACATACTCCAAAGGAAGAGCTTCCCAATTCCAAGAGCAAAAATTTAATTAAGGATATGAACTAGAAGTGATACTAACTGCCAATTGACTTGGTTATACCAAAGATCAGCTCAAACTATGAAAACTTTTAACAAAGAAATAAAAATTTTTTCCTTTTGAAGGAGAGAAGGGTGGCAGAGTAAATTTTGTGTAAAACAGTTCCGTAAATTACACCACATGCAGCATATTTTCCCAAGAAAAACTGATAGCTGGCCTATAGGCTTTTGCAGTCAACATAAGAAACCTGTTTCGACTATTCTTCTAAGCATTGATTCACCTAAAATATTCATCCTTCCCCCACAAAAAAGGAAATTTAATTAGAAAAAGAAGCATATACACACTAATGGACAAAAAGGCATCCTCCCAAAGTAAAACACAATGGTTGAAAAAGGAAAGAGAAATAACTTATAACGATAAACAAGTAACAATGCTTCCCAATCCCCATGCATAGACTTCAAAAGTAGTGCAAGCAGAGCAGCAGAGGGAGGTCACCAAAAAAACATCCCATAGAAAAGTTGAGGCCATAATGACACCCGTAAAAATAGGTTCATCCCGTTCTAAGGAAATACACCAAATTACAGCAAAGACCACACAATAGCACAGAGCTTTTCCTTCCTCTTTCTGTGCAAAATCTCCAAACCACGTCAAAAAATACTGGCCCAGACTGACTGGATACACCCAAATCTCCCCAAAGATATCAAATAACCAGCTCCATAAGGAAGTGGCCAATCTACAACTTATATTTAGCAGTTAAAATAATTCCATCAAAGAGAAGTACTTCCAATAGGCATAAAATTTGAGAAGAACAGAAAAGGTTCCAAGAAAAAGCCTGATAAAGAAAGCAATAATTTGTTCCAAGGAGCCTCTTGAGCACTTTGCCTTAGTGCCTAAGGAAGCACCTCTTTAACAACATTGAACTCTAGCCTCTAATCACCTTTCTTTTACCTCATAATAACAGTTCAGTTCTCAGTGGAGAACTACATAGATATGTATATTATAACCCAAATTAATAGAAGTCAGGGAGAAGAAGATGAAGATATGTATGATTATGAACTTCCTTACTTGTGCATTAATAAATTCTTCACTTTTATCTGCAAAAAGATGCCTGGCCATTATACTGCTACGATCACGTATGCATTGTTTATCACCTTCAGACAAACCCAATAGTGGAAGAGAGGTAGGATGAAAAGGAATTCCACCACGGCCACTATCAAGAAAGGAGTGCAAAAAGCTGGATAAAACCCTCTGTGGTGTTCCTGATATTGAGACAAGAGGAATTTCAATTTCCTTTAGTGCTTTTTAGGGTAAGTGCTTCAAAGAACTGATATATGCCACACCTTATCGCACTTCAAACAAAAAAAAAGGCCACTAATAAATCAAGTAAAACATCAATTTGACAACTCCAATATTATCCATTGCATTAGAAAGTCTCCCCAACCAACCTGAAAAGGATGCAAGAGAAGAAACCCCTAAAAAATTAATCCATTACATTTATCTTACATTGGTCATGGCCACTAAAAATTGCTACTTTACAAAAGTACCAAAATTATTTCGTCCATTTACATTTACATGATAGAAGGTGGCATGTTGCTATTATGGTCACTATGAAAACATTAAAGAAATTTCAGATACTAGAATAATGAATACTAAATATGGGTAACCTTAATGACAAATATAAAGCTCAACTGGAGATCTATAAACCCAGGACATATGTCGAACACTCTGGACATTGTGTGGTACTTAAAATCACATGTGGACACTTAGGATTTTGTCCTGTGTCTGTGTCCAAGCTTCCTAGGAAGAAATTAAAGTGCTGGAATTACCATCCAGTGGTGGTTGAAGTTGAACATTTGGACCCCGATCGCTGAAGCGGTCCAATTCAAGAATCGGTAATTGGCCAACTCCACCCTGAGCTGGAGAACCATGGAAACGCTGTATCTCATTCCATGTATCCTCAAAGCCAGCCCGATCAGCTGAGCGGAAGCTCTGGAGAAACTGTGCTCCCTATCATAAGCAGCTCACAGAGTAACTTCACGTCATTAAGAATCGATGGAAGAACAGAAAAATAAAGACTTTAAAAAGGCAAGGAGGTCAAACCTGAGAGCTACCATCCACAAAAGGTTTCTCAGACTCCAATCCCGGGAGCTCATTCAAACTTTCACGAGCCTCTGAGTAAAATTGCAGCCCAGAGCTCGTAGGAGTAGCCGTAGGAATCTCCTTGAGCCTCTCCTGTTTCAAAAGCAAGTCCAGATAGAACATAAATAAGGTCACTAACAATTCCTATCGAAACAATTGGCTCCATATTAAATATGAACAACGAAATCACTTCCTCTAGCAGCAAAGGTGCCAAATGGATAAGGGAAAAGATCACTTCAATAAGATTACGTGAATAAAGAACACGCAATTGCACCTGGGTCTTGGAGGAAGAGCCCAAAAGAGCGTTGGCAAGACTACCGAAGGGGTTAGAAGAAGAAGAAGAGGAATCATCAGGGCAAGAGGTTGAACCGGTAACAAGGTCACGCATCGCCATAGCTCGGTTTTTCAAATTCAGTCAATACAAGCTGCTGATAAAGATATGATATCCCCGTGCTTTCTCCTGCAATTCTGGTTTCTACGATCCTCCGCCCACACAAGCTCTTCAAGTGTCCCCCCCAACCTTTTTGAGAATTGCATTTTCCTTTGTATGGGTGGCATTATTATCCATATATTATTTTTGAGTTCACAGAAATTTCTTGAGGTGTCGTGACAAAACATGGCAAATGACTATTTTGACCCCAACCGTTTCGTGATAAAAATCACTTTGTTGAATCTGGACCATTGAGTTTTTGGCCCAAACAAAAAAATCTAGACCATTGAATTTAAAACTTATTAAGTGAAAAATGAAGTGTTCAGATTCAATTCCAATTATTTATATTTAAAATTTTTAATTTTTAAATTAGAATTTTAAAATTATTGCTATGATAATAAGACTTAATTTTTTTATTTTTAATTTGAAGTTAGGAAATCATCTTTAATTTTAAAATTATGGGCCCATTTAGTTAGTTGGTCCATTTGGTTAGTTACAAGGAAATTGAGGTAATGCAATGCAATGTAATTATTATTATTTAATTTTGTTTTATAAACCATGCATGTAAACCAATTTATTTTTTATTTTTGAATTAAATAAAAATAAGATTAAAAATAATGAAATGTCTTCTAAATGAATGATGATATCAGAAGATAATGGCTGGTGGTAACTGGTGACAAAGGGTGGCAGCCAACAATGGTCGATTGAAAGGGTAGTGGTCAACAACGGAGGTAGGTATTAGGCAACAGTAAGGGCAATGGCTGGTGGAAAAGGTGGTGGTTAGCAGTAAAAAGCGATGGTGGGCGGTTGAGGACGGCAAATGGTGACAAAGGGATTGACAAAGGATGGTGGTTGGTTGCGGTGAAAGGAGCCAATAGCGGTAAAAGGAATTGTCATTTTGCTTAGATTATGTTAATGTAATGAGAATTCATTATGTTTTTTGAAGTAAAGGGAATTGCATGATTTGTAGTAATGAGTTTTATCTAGATAATAAATGTTAAGACAACTAAATGCAAAAATTGAGGTAATGTAAAAATTTTTACATTACATCAATTTGTAGGCAACCAAATGGGCACCAAATTTTTATCAAAATGAGAAATTAAAATATAAAAATAAAATAAATATAAATCGTCAAATTTTAATATGAACAATTTATATTTAAGTCAAATATTAGATATTCATATTTAGAATGACTCTAAAATCCAATCTCTTATGGCATGTGTTTTATTAGTTTGTCAAATTTTTTTACTTATTTTCTAAAATCTTATTCTAATTTTGGATTTCATCTTGATCGAATATATTTTTAAAATATTTAATAATCTATTTCCTTTATCGCCCCTTCATTTACATTTGAAGGTTTTTTATTCTTTTGCCAATACTTTCAAAGTTGAAATAACTAGAAAACAAAAATTCGCATAATTTTTAGAGCAAATTAAATATTTAACCCCATAACTTACATTAATTTTTATTTCAATTCTTATAATTTTAAAAATTTTCAAATCACTTCTTATGCTTTACCTAAGTAAATGAGTTAGTCCTCATATTTACCTAAATTACCAATTCCATTCCTAAAGCTTCCAGCAAAAGGTGTTAAAAATATGTCTAGTCATTACTTAGATGGATTTTATGTAGATTGCTATGTGGATTTTTATTTTTGCTATCCTTTTAAACACAAGGAGATATTCATAGAAAGGAGAAAGCAAAGTGGTAAGCTTCATGAACCAATTCAGAGTATGACCGGCAAGGAGAATATGGAATAGCAGAAACCACTACACTAATGGGGTTTCAAGGAACCATGGAAGAGGAAGCTTCATGTCATCTCTAAGCATTTTTTAGTGGCAATATTTAATTACAACTACTATTGAAGCATTTTTTATTATTAATTTTTTTTGGCACAAAATTGCCAACACATTGCTACTAGCATTTTCAATGGTTATGAGGAAAAACCATTAATATGGCTGGCAATTATAACAAATCTTTGTCAATGTCCACAAGTCATTAAACTGCCGCAATTTAACAACGATTTTGGAATTGTGATTTAGTGGTCGTTTTGAAGGTGGTTTTTAAAATCATCACTAAAATACTGTCATGCAAATGTGCTTTGCTTTTTGTAGATGCTTTTTTGGAAACAAGGAGAGATGGATTTCAATGGAGAGAGTCCAAACTCTCTCTCTCTCTCTATCTCTTTCCTTTTTCATATATCCTCTTATACCTAATTTTCAATAATATTTATTTTTCTAAAAATATTCCTCTTTTTATATATTAAGCATATGGGCAAAAGGCCCAATCTAAATTGAAACCAAACGGGGAACAACACTCTCCACAAAATCTTGATCTAACAAGTTTTCAAATTTCCTAGGATGTTCAAAAATGAAATCAACCCCATAAGCTTTATGCATATTCAAATTTGCCATACGACCAACACATGAATTTTCATTTTGAAGAGAGTGTGTGAGCATATTATCAATCAAATCACAATCAATCTACTCCTTGATCCATTCTAATAGACAATGCCCTTGAGAAGGCAAGAACTGTTAGATTGGTTAGTCACTCAAAATGGGGTGAATTGGGTGTTACAAAATTTTGGTCTTTATGACGAACAACCCAATGATACAATAAAAAGTACAAACATAGAGATGAACAGAGGAGAAAATAAATAGATGAAGGAAGAGCAATGCACAAGAGATTTATCCTAATTCAATTCAATCACTTGGTCTACATCTAGTTTCTAAGCAGCTTGCTTGAGATATTTCACTAGATCTCATAAGTTCAATTTGGACACTTGTGAAGTTTCAATACATCTTAGACTCTTTCACCAAGTCTGTCACTCTACCATATCTTCCTTAGTATAATTACAAATCCTCTCAAGGTAAACCCATCTTAGAGTATTCCCTCTAGGATACCTCACCTAGAGAATCTCTCTCACATAGATAAGGTGATCACAAATGATAAAGTCTCACTTACAAAGAGTACATAGAAACATTGTAATTCAAAGAGTCATCTAAATATAGTAGAAGGGCTTTGAATCAATGTAATATCATTTTTTGTTCTAAAATACTTAATGTTGTTGCCAACCACCTTAAATATGATCTTATATAGAGAATTCCGCTCAATCTAACTATTAGATATGAGAATTAGTCATTGCTAAGTGAGATATAATGTTCACATGCTACATTAAATGTGTTGTCAGAGCTTAGTCAATAAATCATATAGGTTAGTGCACTATCCCAGCCAGCCGCTAGATCCATCTCATAACATTGGAACAGAATTGTCAACAAAGCTAACACATTAGTTGACAATTAGGCTGCATATGTTCATTCCCAATGGCTAAGCTCAAACACGATTTCATGACAACCTACAAGGATAGTTGACAAAGCTACTTAGACCAAAAACACCCAGAAGCTTATATTTTAGGATAGAAGATAAATCTATCTAGGATATTACTCCTTTGTCCACAAAACTCAAAGTCCATCATATTTGGTTTTTCAAAAAACATATTTAGTAGACAAAGTATCAGGCTTAGTCAACAAAGCTATCACTTCCAGGAAATAGATGCTCTCATGTTCACCATGATAGAAGACAATCCTCTCAGGATAGTCGACTATCGTGCCTTGACAGATGGACACTTCTTTTCTGTATAACAGCTTTTCTTTCTAACTTATCACTCTTTGTCCACAAAGCTCACTACCAAAAACAAGAACTTCAATAAACAAAGAAGTTAGTCAACAATCCACCCTTAGTCTACTAAGCTAGTTTTAACATAAAAACAAGTTTGAAAATATTGAGCAAGCCACCTAACTTAATCTAAAGCTCATATAAGATTGGTGGTAAGAATATTAAGTCAGTTCAAAGCTAAACTACCATTTATCATAAAAGAAAAAAATAAAAACAAGTTTGAAAATATTGAGCAAGCCACCTAAACTTAATTTAAAGCTCATATAAGATTGGTGATAAGAATATTAAGTAAGTTCAAAGCTAAACCACCATATATCATAAAAGAAAGAAATAAATACAACATTTGAGTTTAATCTTCTTTTGAATTCACTTTATCATTTATGCCTTTCTTGATATCTTCATCTTTACATCCTTCAATTCTTGGAGTGTAACACCCATACTTTTCGATTATAATTTTGAAACTTGATTAAATGAGATTTTGAAATAATCTAATGGTAATTAATATTTAGAAAAAATATACTAGCCCACATATTTAAAGTTGGGAAATTTTCATTTAAATACCAAGGAAAGAAGATATTTTCAAAAAAGTGCTGAATTCACATAATTCCAAAAAAAAAAACCTCTTCTACAAGTGAAAATAATATATTTTACAAGTGAATAGAAAAATTTGAGGAAATTTGCAAATCATATGCAAATGAGCCAATTTCACTTGCAACTATACTATTTTCACTTACAAAGAGAGATTTGTTTTTGGAATTATGTGAATTGAGACACTTTTTTTTGGAAATATATTCTTTTCTTGGGATTTAAGTGGAATTTTACCTTTAGAGTTTAATTTGGAATTTAATTAATCATTATTTGCGCAAATTATAATTTCAGGGGTGAATCTAGAAAAGCTCTGCACAAAGGTCTTGCAAAAATTATAATTTGCTTCTAAATCTGGAAATTCATTTGCACATAAGTCCCTTTGTGGCTTTTAAATAGGATTTTGCTCAAACTCCAACCATTCTCCTCCTAGGGTTTGGCCAAAAATTAGGTTTTGAGATGTCCAAAAGTGGATTTCAACTAGTTTTTGTTGCAAATCTTTGGAGGCAATTACTTCTTCCATTCTCTCCTTCCTTTTTTATGCGATTTTGCTTGTTTTCTTGATGGTGGAGGTGTCTTCTTTTATTTTTTCTGAACCTAAACCAACATAGGGTTGTTAGAAATGCTTATAAATGATAAGTTGGAGTTTTATTATACTATGGGTATCATTCTATTGAAAGATTTTACAAGTTATAGGTTGAATATTGAATTTGAGTATGAACCCTAAGTAGTTACTTTCAAGAAAATGAAAATGCTTTGAGATATGGTTATGAAATTGTCATAGGAAGCTATTTATGACCATTGATTTGGATTTTCAGAGAAATTTAAATAATTTGAACTTTAAATCTTCAAATATAGTTGAACCTAGGTGGTGAAATGGGATTTTCCAAATGCTTATTACTTGGCCAAGAAATTATTATATTTAACTTCTTTGATATGGCAACAATAAGTATTGAATCAAGTGTTTTGATGATTACAAACCAATCTTCAAGAGCTTAGAGAGAAGATATCAAAGATACACAAAAGATCTCAAGTGAAGAAATTCAAGAAAAACCAGCATAAGAATAGATGTAGAATCTCTAACAGTATTTAAATTGAGTAAAAGACTTTGAATTGGTAAAAACGTGTTTTAAAACTATGATTCTATGTTAATTCATGGAATATTTTAAAAACACCCATCAATAGACGAAGTTTGAAAGGTTAATACTGATATGTTATTTTAAAAATTCGAACTTTGACTTTGGAAATTCAAATTTCGAATTGAAAATGAACAAGTCTGAAAAGAGCCTTCTCTGATAGACGAACTTTGACTACAAAAATTTGAACTTTGAAACAAGTCTGATAAGAATTCTATCTGATAGATGAACTTTAGCTTTTGAAAATTTGAATTTATGACAAAACACAATTCATGAAAAATGAAAAATTCATCTGAGGATATGTCAAAGTTCATCTGAAAATAAAGTTTAGAAAGAGTTCCAAGATAGCTCACTGACAGACGAACTTTGATATTGAAAATTCGAATTTCAGAAACAAAGTTTACAAGTCTGTTAAGATAATCTATTGTCATACGAATATTGATATTTAGAAATTCAAATTTTGAACTAAGTTTGATAAGAGTTCTCTCTGACAGATGAACTTTGAATCTTGAAAATTTGAATTTTAAAAAGATAAACTATTGTGCCTCATTGAGCTGCCCACTGATAGACGAATTTTGGGCACCAAAATTCGAACTTCAAAGGCACTGTAGCAATTTGGGACTACTGTTTACACTTTCAAGAAGAACTTTTTAACTTAAAAATTCGTATGTTCCAACACAGAAAATTTTCTCAATGATGAAAATTTGAACTTTACTTTACAACAGACGAAATTTAAAATTTAATGTTGAAGTCTTTAACTTTTGATCTCTGTGAAATTCGTCTATTGACCAACCAAAATTCAAACTTTGGATGTCAGAAGCATTAATTGCGGTTGGTGAACGGATAGTTTTTCAGAGTAACAGTAGGGTAACTTCTCCAACGGATAGATTTTGTCTCTAACATATAGTTAAGACCTAAATCTATAAATATAACATCATTTGAAGTTGTGGGAAATAATTTTAACATTGTATATACTGAAACTCTGTCAAATTCTCAAATCAAAGTCTTTTACTCTCATACTTTAGTCTTCTACACTTAAACTTTCATATACACTCTAAATTAGAGAGTTCATTCTTTGTAACAAATCTTATCTTCATCTCCAAGAAAGATTTTCTTGTGAGGGAATATCATAAAGGATTTGGGAAGCACTTGGCTAGAGTGCAGAAAGAGAACTTGTAAGCTCTAAGAACAAAGCATCAAAGCTGTACTAAGGCAATTGCAAGAAGCCCACTGAATTCTTGCAGGATAGTTGAAAATCTCAAGTAGTTACTTAGGGACTAGACGTAGGTCAAGATAAAGAGACCGAACTAGGATAAACATTTGTGTCAATCCTTCTCCTTTACTGCTCTTACATTGCTATTATATTGTTCTCTATTTTACAGTTTTGTTTGTCTTCATTATACGCTTGACTTTGCAGAAAATTTTAATCTTCCCAATTCACCCCCCTCTTGGGAAGCCAGCTTATCTAAAAATGAGGAAGTAAAGTTTGGTAGAATTTGGACTTGAATTACTATATAAAAAGTTTACTCAAATATGTTTATTCTGTTATTGATTGTTTGTAAATTATGAAATAATTGGAAATTCTTGTTGTTGAGCCATAAAACTTTTATCATATACATCTTCGAAACATGAAGAATGTATGTGCAAAGTTTTGTGAAACTTGTATTTGATTTTCTATATAAATAATTTACTCAAAAATATAACTCGGACAGATTATCAATAATATGTAAAATTTGCTAGAGATGGAAATTATTGTTATTGAGTTATAAAACTTCATATTAAGCCTTTCATGTAATAAAAAGTGAAGTATGAAAAGTTTTGTGATGTTTGGTCATCGTTTCCTTCATAAGGAACTCGCTTTGAACTATGGTTTGAGATAACTTCTTTGGTCTATTTTAAGTAAGTGAAAATTATGTGGATATTTGGGTAACTCTTTAGAGCATGTTATGTTGTGTAATTGTGTTAAAATAATTAAGTAAACATGATTCATGGTTTTGTGCTCTTGATAATTGATTATGTACTCTTGTAATTTAAGTGTAAATTAATCTTTTTCTTAAATATTGTAGCTCTTTGGTACAAATAGTCTACTCCGATATGTGTCTCTTACTCGGTGTATATTGTTATTTGTCTTCATACTTCTAAGATGGCCAAGTCCTTTGCTAAATTCATTGTTTATTTTCTATTGATTCCTTCCACATACTTGTTAACTAATAATTGTGAATTGTGAGCATTAATGGTTTGATTGTGATTTGACCATCTTGGATTGTGTACCTCGCAGGTGTGTGTTGTCAAGGTATGTCTTACGCATCGTAGCTTGTGTATTTGGTGGGTGTGTGTTGGTCATCTTGGGAATTATGGTTATTGATTGCCTTGGATTGTGTATCTCATGGGTGTATGCTAGTTACCATGTATAATTAAGATCTATATAGCATGTGTACCTCATGGTGTCTGTTGGCTATACAAAGACTTTGACTTGATGACACGTATACCTCATGGATGTGTGCTCACCATGTTATCAAGGTATGATCATGGGACTTATAATCAGCATTTTTTGGGAGTTTGTGCATCTCTTGAGAAGGGTCGGTTGTAATCGAGAGAGTAAGCATTTATTTTCTAGCATGTTATTGATGATTTCAACTATATATTGACTTTTTAATATACACGCAGATATTTACATGTGCATCTCTTATGATAGTGCTGATTATAGTGTAAAGATGATTGGCTTGGGTGGGCCCAACTACTTGCATGGCTATGTATTAGTCTGTTGCTGATGTTAATTGAGAACTGGGGATTTTAACAAGTAGAAGACTCTAACATCAAAATTTATAATTATGCTTTATATTTAGATGTATTGATAGATTAATCTATTACTATTGCCCTCATTTACTGAGATTATTATCTCACCTTATGATCTTACATTTTTCAAGTAATAACTCTAGCTTCAATAAGAGAAAGCAATTAGAGGAATGTAATCATAATTGTATTTGATAGTTTAATTTTATTTAGTTGTTTGATATATTTTCTCTCACCTTAGACCTGTGCATCATGTTTATGTAATTGCCAAGTATAGAATGAGTGTCTTGGAAATATTTCCATGACTATTTTGATGATTGAAAATTGATTATATTTGAAATGAAATTATATTAGAATTTTCTTGTTAAGAGGGAAATGAATTCTAAGCTGTCATTTCACTTGTCTTTCTATGTTTTGTCTTTTAAATAGAATATGAGCAAGTGGACTTAGAAAGTTTAGTTTCCTAATTGCATTCATTGAATCTGGGTCTTATCTTGTGGATACCTTTATGATTTATGGTAAATTGTCTTGCTTATTCGAAAAAGTTATAATTTAAAGGCATTGCATGTTAAATTTAGGGACCTTTGAGTTATAGCCACTATGCTACTAAATTTTTTACACATAAAAAATAATAAAATAATAAAAGATAGATTTTGAAGTCTTGGCCTTGTACTTTTATTTAAATTCAAAATCTTGTCTTGAAATTTGAGTTAATGGTATACAAATTTTGTTATTTTCGTTATTGTCAATAAGTCTTCACCTAAATCTTTATTTTGAATTTAAGGTATCACATGGAGCATTCTTTTATTGTCTTTATCTTTCAATTGAGCATAATGTTGATAATTTATTTTTTCACTTTAATACTCACTATTCATTTTCTTTAAATAACCCATATTGAATATAACTTTTTTTCAAAAAAAGTAGTTAGTCCAATTCACATCACATAATAAGTATGATATAAATGATATATTGAATATTAAATACACATATTATGTAAAGTTTTGCTCTGCTATTTGATATTATCAAAACTAATCATGTTGATTATCAGACCTAATAAGAACTTAATATTTTTCAAGGTCATGATGACAACAGCAAAGTTACATTCAAGAATGATTACTTTCTTATATTAAAGAAACTTGAGTAGCTTATTACACCTCCAAACACCGCACAACTCAACCTTATGCTTAAAGTGGATACCCAAATTATTAGTAAAGCTCATTAATCATTGTCCACTAACATTTCTTAAAATGCCTTCACAACTAGCAAGTCCATTTCTTTTAACCATTTTAATATACATACCCAAAAAAATTATAATCAAATTTTATGTATATAACAAACATGATTTTGGCTTCAAATTTTCATTTTATTTAGTTTTTTTTCCATTCTCATTCTAATTTTTTAAAGGGGAAATTGAAAATTGGGACCAAAATAAGGAAATAATTATAAATTGAGACCAACTATGCAAATTGCAATGAATTATGCTAAACGACCAAATTCTTTCAAATAAAACAAAAAAATGTGATATTATCAAAATGTTCTTAAAAATTTTCTCCTCATCTCCCCAAAATCATTGCTTATAGTCACCAGCCATTCAATGAATGATTGTTGGCCATTGCCTGTGGCAAAATGATTTGCAATTTCTTTTTCAGAATTTGTAACTTGTTTACTTTTAATTTGTACATTAGTTTTCAAATTTTTTTACTATAAATTATTCTAGTAGTATGTAACTTTTTATTTAGAATTTGCAATTTGTTTACTTTGAATTTACAGCTAAATTTCCTAATTTTTACTATGAATTATTCTAGTATTTGTACCTCATTTTTCAAATCTTACAACATATAAAATTTGCAACGTAGTTTCCAAATTTTTAATATGAATTGTTCTAATAATTTGCAACTTTTTTAAGAATTGACAACTTGGTTACTTTGAATTTGCAACTCAATTTCCTAATTTTTACTATGAAGTGGTTTGCAACTTCTTTTTGTTGGATTGTCACCTAAGAGGGGTTTAATTGGGTGTTTTACAATTTTAAAAACTTTTTAACAAACTCTAAAAACAAATAAAACAATGAAAATAGAAAACAAACACAAAACAAGAAGGATTTTAGAGAATAAGAGAGCAAGAAGAGAAAATCACAAATTAACACTAGTTTGACTTAATCACTTAGTCTATGTCTAATCTTCAAGATCTACTTGAGATTTTCTACTAAAACTCAGAAGATTCAATGGGCTCTTGCAGCCACAATAAAAGTATCCCAAGACTATAAGTCTTGAATCACTCTCTCACTTCCTTACAAGATGTAAAAAGAATAATCCCACCTAGAGTTACCGTAATCTAAGCGATCTTCACAAAGTAGAAAATAATATTTGCAATCAAAGAACTCTCTATAGATGAAATCAATGAAGTTTAATGAATGCTCTGAGAGTGGTAGGTGTAAGCTTTGAATGCATAAGATTAATGTAAAATCATTGAAACAATACTTCAACACTTAATTTTCCACCTACCAAACTTAAATGTGGCTTCTATATGTAAATCTCTCAAGATTATAGCCATTAGAGATGAAATCTAGCCATTACTTTATGCTATTAGTGCTCATCTATTGCATTTAATGCATCTAATAGGTTTAGATATATAAAATGGGCAAGTTTGACATTTATAGCAAGTGGCCATTAAAGAACATCCCTTTTGTGAGCCACATTATATGAATAACAAGCTAGTTTTATTCATATATTGAGTAGTGAAAATGTTTCTAGAAGCTACCTCTTTAGTAATAAACAAATAAAACATCTCAATTACACTTAATTGTTCATCCTTTGAAACCTAAAAAGTTAGACATATCAGAATATGAATAAGCTTAAAAAATTTTTAGTCCCTAGATAATAAAACAAGAGATTAGTTGTATAAATTGAGTTTTCAAAATGATCTTATATGAATAAGAACAAAAAATAACACGATATACAAATAAAATCCACAAGATATATGTCTATGTATGTTCCTAGAAAACAAATCAATTCTACCAAGAAGGTTAAACGTTCAAAAGGTGCACAATGAATGAAAAGAAAGGCAAAATAGAAGCAAACCACATTATGTCACCATGTGATATACAAATAAAATCTTAGCCTTATATGAATAAGGTAGGTTCAAGGCTAAAAATTTAGATGTATAAGCTATAACATGCCTTGCTCTTAAATCTTGTTTAGAATTGTTAAAAATGATGTTTGAAAGTGTTATGTTTTTAAATGGGTTTTAGGAGTTATGAAGCATTAGCAGTGCCAAGACACACCTATGAACATTTAATGACCTGCCAATAAACTTATCTTGGTGTTGGAAATGGCTATGACTGTCTTTTTTTAGGGAGGGGGGGAGAAGAGTGATGAATGTTCATCAACCAATCAATAGGGAGGTAGCATTCCAAATGCTTCAAAATGAATGTTCATAGGTGGGCCAATGAATGTTTTTCATAATTTAGAAATATTTTGAGGTCGATGTTCACTTATAGGGTAAGGATGAATGTTCATCATGCAGTCTATATATAGTGAACAGTGGCAAAACACATAAGAAACTTAGGGTTCTTCAAAGGAGGCTTAGTACTTTGCTAGGGTTTCGATCTTGTGAGTTCAAAGGGTGATTTTGCATTGATTAAACTCAAGGTAATAGTTAAAAAAAACTTCCCCATCTTTTTTTCTCATGATTTTTGGACTAATTTTGGGATTTCATCTAAGATTGAGAGCTAGAGCTCATAGATGTCCATACACCTAAAGTATGGGTACTGAAAATACCACCATAAATTATGACTTTGAGCTGAGAATGATGAGTCTTTGAAATTGAAACCAAGGATTATAGTGGTATATGATAAACCCTAGGTCTCCAACTTTATGAATGCTTAGTGACTTGTTAAATCTTTGGCAATAAAAAGTTCAAGCTTGTGTTGGGAAGTAAAATGAAGTTGGTTAGAGTTACATAAACCTTTGAGTTTCTGGCTTTTTGTAAGCATCTCACCTACTACTTGGTTTTGCTATAAGAAAAGGTTAATGCTTTATTGTTCTGCTTGTGCTATGCACTTGATAACATTATGTAGTGTGTTTATGCTTGTAGACATTCTCAGTTGGGATTGTGGTTGTGATGGCTCTTACAACTTGAGCTTGAGAATTAACCTCTTGGCTTGCTTGTTGGTATTTGTAGTTGAAAGTTGAGGTAACTAGGTTAACTTTTTTTCATTAGCATGATACATAATATGGTAAATTCAATTATATAACATAAGTTACTCACATGAATATTCGTATATCATGTCATTGAATGATATTTTGACTATTATCTCTTATAATATTGTGAATGCATGATTAAAAGTTACCCTGGTTACTGGGATATTTATCTCACCTCGTGTCTTAAACATTTCAAGTGAAGGCTTTGGAGACAAGGGTAAGAAACCAAAGGAATAGACTTTCTCCTACTAGGCTTACTGTGTATTATGCCATTCTTGGGTATAATGACATTTTTGAATAATTTATGACATGTTCTAGACTAGATGCCAAATACTACTTGTGGTTGTGTTGTGGTTGTAACACCCATAGCTTGTATGAGACCTAATTTTATGAATATGTGCAGTTGGAGTCTTGATTAATGTATGGTTGGGCTTCATGGATGCATGTGAGTTGTGAATGTATGGTAGAGTGGTATTGCTAGTAAGATGTTGAAATTTTTCATAATTTCAGCGATGGTGCCTTTCTTGTATAATTGATTAGGTTGCATGCTATAAATGTTTATAGCCTTGTAATAAATGTTTATCATGTGCCTAAAATGTTTGAATGCTTACTGTGTGAGTCAATGAATGTTCATTGAGCTAGGCGTATGTGTGATGTGTACTCTATAGGAGACAATGTATATTCTTTTTTTTTTTAGGGGGGGGAGGAATGAACGTTCATCAAGCTGTCTGTGGGTGTAATGTGCTTTTTGCTAGGGTCAATGTATGTTCATTGGAGTACAATGAACATTCATCATACTCTGTTTTGTGAGGTGTGCTCTCAACTAAAGGCGATGTACATTTATAAGGGCCCTATGAATGTTCATTGATGTTTAACGTGTGAAAAATCAAGCCTTTTTGCTATTTCATGCCACAGAAACCCAAAGAAATCATACTTAATTAAGGAAAAATGTTTTAATGATGCAAAATGGACTTTTAAATGATGACAATTCAAATATTGAACAAAAAGAGCAAGAAGAGATTTAGTTATGTAACACCTTAACTTTAGACTAAAATTTTCATGATTTAGACCCCATTAGAGTCCATTTGTACCATTTTATAAACTTGAATCACTTGAGGGACTAAAATAGAAAAATTTAAAATCTCATGTTACTATTCATTTAGTAAGTCTTTTTTTCTGATTGAACTTTGAAAAATTATAACTAAATCTAGAAAAATCATATAGAGATGATTTAGGTCTTTAAAAATATCTTAAAATATTATATATATGGGAAAAATATGGAACAAGGCTTTAATTTTGTCAATTACTATAGTATTTAACACGAATTTTATTATTCATATAGTCATTTTATATATTTTCATCATTTTGGTATTAATTTTAAAAATTCATATTTCCTTCTATCCTAAGCCAAATCATGCATACTTTATGTCATTTGAAAGCTCTATATGTGTACTTTACATAAATATTTTTATTGTAATTTATTCAACTTGTACTGGGTATGTGACTAACATAAACCATTAAGGGTCATGATACTACTTTTAGTAGAAAAGTTTTAAGAAAATATTCATATATCTCATTATATAGCTCCAATTACTTCAAAATCAGTAGTATATCATGTTAGCAAGGCTGACTTCCCAAGAAGGGGGGTGAATTGGGAAGATTGAAATTTTTCTGCACAAAGTGAAGTGGGTGAAGATATCACAGTGTAATGAAAATAACGAGTAAAACAGAGTAAGCTGATAAGTAAGGATAAGGAGAGGAAGACTCAGTGATTTATCCTAGTTCGGTCTATCCACTTGACCTACGTCCAGTCCCCAAGACAACTCTTGAGATTTATCCACTATACAGCAAGAATTTCAATGGGCTTCTTGCTAATGCCGCAGTACACGAGTATGCTCTGTTCCTGAGCTCTCTCAAACTCTCTAAGCACTTTCTCTATGTGCTTTCCCAATCCCCTTGTGAATTCCACTCACAAGTAAATCTATCTTCCAGATGAAGAGTGGATTGTTTACAAAGGTTTAACTCTCTTGAATAGAGTAGATTTGAAGGTTAAAGTACAGATAATGAAGTTGAGAGGATAAAAGCTTTTGAGAAGAAGATTCAGCAGAAATTCGGTATATACAAATTTGATTTGTTATCCATAACTTCAAATGATGTTATATTTACAGTTTTAGGTCTCAACTATCCGTTAGAGACTAAATCTATCCGTTGGGGAAGTTATCCAACGGTTACTCTGAAAAACTATCCGTTTACCAACCGTATTTAATGTTTCTGACATACCAAAATTCGAATTTTGGTAGGTCAACAGACAAATTTCGAAGGAACCAAAGGTTAAAGCTTCCAATGTTAAAATACGAAGTTCGTCTGTCCATAGAGTGAAATTCGAATTTTGAAACTTATAAAATATTTTCACAATGTGACATACGAATTTTCAAGAAGAAAGTTTTTCTGTAAATCGTGAACAGTGTTTTCAATTTTTTACAGTACCCTCGAAATTCGAATTTTGGATGCCCAAAATTCGTCTGTCCATTGAACGTTCAAAGAGGCACAGTAGATCACTTTCTTCGAAATTCGAATTTTGACAGAGTGAAATTCGTCTGTCAGAGACCGGTTTTGAAACGTAATTTATTCTTGATCTCAGATGAACTTTAACATTGTTTCAGACGAATTTCTTCTGTTTTCTCAAGTTGTGTTTTGTCTGAAATTCAAATTTTGAAAGAGTGAAATTCGTCTATCTCAAAGAAACTCCTTTCAGACTTATATGAAAATTTGAATGTTGCAAAGTCAAAGTTCATCTGTCAGAGAGCATTTTTCAAACTCAATTTATTCTTGATTTCAGATGAACTTTAACATAGTTTCAGACGAATTTCTTTGGTTTTCACAAATTGTATTTTTTCTGAAATTCAAATTTTGACTTTGTGAAGTTCGTCTGTCACTAAAAAGGCTTCTTTCAGACTTGATGAAAATTCGAATTTTGAATGATCAAAATTCTTCTGACAGAGAGACATCTCTTCAGACTTATTCAGTTTTAGCTCAAAATTCGAATTTCCAAAGGCAAAGTTCGAATTTCCAACATGACAGTTCAGTTTAAACTTTCAAACTTCGTCTGTTTGTGGGTATTTTTCAAGTAAGTCAAGATTTAACGTAAAATCAAGGTTTGAAAACATCTTTTCTTCAAATCAAAATCTTTTACCCAATCAAAACAAAAACTAAAGATCCTACAAAAGATCTAGCAGAAAATACTCTTCAAATTCTTCACTTGAAGCACTTTGATCTCCTTTGATATCTTCAATCCAAGCTCTTGGATGTTGGTTTGGAATCATCAAAACTCTTGATTCAACATTCTCCCCCTTTTTGATGATGACAAAACAACTCACAAATTGGATTAGTACTTGGGTTTGCTTTCACAAGCTCCCCCTCAACATATGCATAAGATATCATATCCAACAGATTAAGTGATGATATTTAAAGCACAAAACATTGCAACCAACAAATTCATTCATTTAACCAAATTGTTGCAATACATCAATTAAAGATCAGTTCTCAAAACATAAAAAAAATAACCAAAATACAAAATACAAGCAATCATAACAAAGTACAATAAGAAGATTCAGCCTAAGTCTTATTCAATCACTTCTTCTTTGGCTTAGACTTCTTGCTGTATGTCTTTCCTTTCCCGGATGACTCAGCAGATTTTCCAGCTTGCTTGGTCCCAGTTTGCTTTATCTTCTCCCCCTTTTTGGCATCAACAGAAAGCCCAACAAAGTCCATTGGAGGAGGAATCTGAGAGATAGGAACATCACGAAGAGGGACAGGAGCAAAAGGAATCTCTGGCTGAACTGGTGCAGGAGGCTCAGCAGGCTCAGGGCTAGGGTCTTCATCACCATCATCATCAGAGACCTCAAGCAGCTCTTGCATTTCCTGCCTGGAAAGAGCTAGTCGAGCTCTCTATTCCTCTGAAAGCCCATAAGCAGCAAGGGAATGAGAGGCTGGTTCAGCAGGAGGAAACATTTCTTCAAGCCTTCTTCTTTGAGCTTGTAGTAGAGCATTGTGAGCAATAGCTTCAAAATCAATAACAGGCACAATGCTCCTTTCCTCATTGAGTGCAGCTTGCAGAAATGGTGAAGCAGAAATGCATGCTACTAGCTGCTTAACTTGCTCAGACTCTTGGGTGGAAAGGATAGAGTCCTGAGCAACTGCTTCACTAGGCTCAAGAGGGCTTGATTCCTGCAGACCCTCTTCCTCCATGCTATAGTCCAGGGGAGGACTAGGACTTGCCTCATTGCTGGAGGCCCTTGGAGTGCCAGCCGGTTCAGTTTCTTGAGTCTCAACACCAGGAATAGGAGAAGCCATCTCAAAAGGACTTGGAGGCACAGAGGATGGAGACAGAGTAGGCTCAGGGACACCAGGCTGAGGTGGAGCTGAAGTGGTAGGAATTGCATTTCTTATCTCTTCATATGCATCAGCCACCACTTTCATATTCACAGCCAACTGATGGATCTGATCTTGCAGGTGAGCAAATTTGACATTTTGCTCATCCCGAATGCTGAGAATGAGTGTTGACAAACTGTTAAACAACTCAATGATCTTGGTTGGCTTGGCCCATGAGGAGGGAGTGGAAGGAGGGTGTATAGGCCTGGATGGAGATGGAATTTGCTGAGAAGGCTGAGGTACAGATCTGCCAGGAGCCTCAGAGGTGCCTTCTTGTTGGAGGGAAGCATCAGCAACAAAGAACAAATCTTCAGATTTCCCTACTCCCTTTCCAACCCATCTTCCTTCATCTCTTTCAATACCCATCATTTGCAGTTCCTCTTCTTTGAAGGCCTCTGTGAGTTTCCCTTTCCCCTTTTCAATGTGTTGAATCCTAGCATACTGCAGGATTCTTGAAATAATTGCTTCATAGGGGAGTGTGGAATCCTTCCTTTGATCCCTTGCCTTTATCATACGCTGGAGGATGATATGACCCAAATTAATTAGTTTCCCACGTATGATAGCTGTCATTACATGAGCCTCTGCCCTTGTTATCAGATTGAAGCTTCCACCTTTATTGAATATGATCCTGGACACAATGTAGTGCAGGATCCTCACTTGAACATTGAGGTCTGTAGGCTTCAACAGATTTATTGTTGGCCTATTCTCCCTTCTTCTGAATAAGGTGTCCAAGATGGTGCTCTCTTTGTAATTCAGAAAGGAGCCACCTTCTTCATCAGCTGTGCTAGCCTCGTCTATATACCCAGAGGCTGTGATGTCAATTTTCAGCCCATCTTATCCTGGAATTTCCAGCACCTCGTTGAATATTTCATCAGCAAGCCAAATGGTCCTTGATCTCAAGTTGACCTCCCATTTCTTTTTCTTGCTGTTGTATTGAAGAGAGGCATACCAAGTCTTTACTACCTCATCGTCATATTTTTTAGCAATTTCCAACAAATTCTTATATCTTAACAACCATATTCCAACATCAAAGTTGTTAGATATTAAGAATTGTTCCATATTCACACAGTGAGGCTTGATTACCTTTTTGCTGGAAAATTTAGTAGAATGCTCTTCTTGAATCTCAGGAGTGCTCCAAAGTGGCAGTGTAGTAAGCTCATATTCTCCAGATTGTGTAGAAGAGGAGGAAGCAACAGCAACAATATCAGCAGAAACAGGAACCGAAGGTTCTGTAGTTTTTGATGAGGAGGGTCCTGCTTTCTGCGAATCTGCCTTGGATGATGATTTCTGGCATTTGGACGGTGTTGCTTTACTGGGTTCGGCCTTTCTCTTGGATTTCTCTCCTTCCTTTGTAGCATATTGAGATTTTACTGCTCTTTTTGGCCGAGTTCCAGCTTTCCCTGCTCTAGGATTCTTGACTCTCGCCATTTCTCGGTTGAAAGTTGCATAATGTGGCTGAGAATAGGTTTATAGGGTGCGAAATGAAGTTTAAACGGTGGGAATTGACGATTTTTGGACAGGATTTAAGAGGATTGAAGAGAGGATCAGAACAGACTCAGAGGAGTTACAAATAGGGTTACGTCTGTTTAAGAGAAAACCGTCAGTTTTAATGTATGTAACCGTCTGACAGACAAATTTTGAGGGGTCAAAATTTGAACTTCGGGCAGTTACAAGTAAAACCGTTCAGCAAAGCTTACTGACAGACTAATTTTCATCTGAAAGTTCGTCTGACAGAGGCTTGGATCAAGCAGTACAAGCACAACAGACGAATTTTGTTTCAACAAAGTTCGAATGTTGAAGAGAAAACAGTATCAACAATCAAAACTTCAACCAATAGACCAATTAAGCATGCAGAACTTCATCTTTCAAGCATTCAGCATGAAGAACGTAATTCAACAAACGAATTTTGAACTGAAAATTCGAATTTTTAAACTTTTGTAAAGGTTGTCCAACAGTCGTATGTTAAGAAGTGATAATTCGTATAACAGTGATGGACAAACATAACTTTGAAAATTTTTGTTCTTGAAAATTCGAACTTCCATTATTCAACAGACGAATTTCGAGGCATCAGCGAGAACTGTTCCAAAGTATAACAGGTTGAAATTCGTCTGTTGGTCACTTAAAATTTGAATGTTGACCAGTACAAAAACACAGTTTATGAAGCAAAATACGTCTAACAACATTTAAAATACAAACATCATCATTAAAAACTTACAGAATGGATCCAGAACTTAGGATTTTCATTATTTACTTCACTTTCTGGTTGTTCCATTCTGATATGCTCCAATCTTCAAGTGTATTGCCATTTAATCTTGTCAGGAGCACCTGCAACTTAAATTAAACACTCTCCGATGCTGAAGTTAGAATTAATTTAATGCTGTAAGATTTAAAAACAGAATTGCACACAGGATAACTTACAGTTCATTGGGATTTACCATACCCAATTCTCTCCTGATTTTGCAATGCTGGTCTTCTGATAGAGGCTTTGTGAGTATATCAGCAACTTGATCCTCTGTTGGGATGTACTCCAGTTTAACTTCTCCTTTTAGAACGTGATCCCTGATGAAATGGTGTCTAACTTCAATATGTTTTGTCCTTGAATGCATGACAGGATTCTTGGTGATATTTATGGCACTTTGGTTGTCACACATGATTGGTATCTCTTTCATTTGAACCTCAAGATCCTCAAGCTGCTGCTTCATCCAGATGACTTGGGCACAACAGCTTCCAGCTGCAACATACTCAGCTTCTGCAGTGGATAGGGCCACACTGTTTTGTTTTTTGCTGAACCATGAAACCAGGGATTCTCCAAGAAACTGACAAGTTCCACTTGTGCTTTTTCTGTCAGTTTTGGATCCTGTAAAATCAGCATCAGTGTATCCTTTGAGATCTTCTCCATTGCCTTTTGGATACCAAAGACCCATATGTGATGTTCCAATAAGATATCTGAAAATTCTTTTCACAGCTGTTGCATGGGTCTCTTTGGGGCATGATTGAAACCTTGCACACATATAGACACTGAACATAATGTCAAGTCTGCTGGCAGTTAAGTACAGCAGTGATCCAATCATTCTTCTGTACTGAGTAATGTCAAACATCTTCCCATTCTCATCCATGTCCAGTTTGGTTGCAGTAGCCATAGGTGTTCCCATTGGCTTGGCATTCTCCATTCCAAACTTCTTTAGCAGCTCTTTCAGATACTTGGATTGGTTGAGGAAGATGCCATCATCTCGCTGTCTGATTTGCAGTCCAAGGAAGAAATTGAGCTCACCCATCATAGACATCTCGAATTCTCCCTGCATTAACTTAGAAAATTTCTTGCAAAGAGCTTTATTAGTAGCACTGAAAATAATATCGTCAACATAGATTTGAACAATTAGTAAGTCTTTATTTTCTTTCTTGGTGAATAATGTTGTGTCTACTTTGCCTCTATTGAACCCCTTTTCAGTTAGAAAATTGCTCAGTCTCTCATACCATGCTCTAGGGGCTTGTTTTAAACCATAGAGAGCTTTCTTCAGTTTATAAACATGGTTTGATTTTGTAGAATCCTCAAAACCTGGATGTTGATCTACATAGACCTCTTCCATGATATATCCATTCAGAAAAGCACTCTTTACATCCATTTGATATAATAAAATGTTTTTCATACATGCATATGCTAACAGTATTCTTATAGCCTCTAGTCTGGCTACTGATGCAAAGGTTTCTTCAAATCAATACCTTCTTGCTGATTATACCCTTTAGCAACCAGTCTAGCTTTATTTCTGATTATTGTTCCAGATTCATCAAGTTTTTTTTCTGAAAACCCATTTGGTACCAATGACAGGATGATTTTTGGGCCTAGGCACTAAATCCCAAACTTGATTTCTTTCAAACTGATTTAGTTCATCTTGCATAGGTAAAATCCAGTAATCATCAGTTAAGGTTTCTTCAGCACATTTGGGTTCAATTTGAGAAATGAATGCACAGTTTAGTATTTGATCCCTTAACTATTTTCTGGTTTTGACTCTCTCTTGAACATTTCCTATTACTTGTTCAACAGGATGATTCCTTTGATATCTCCAAGCTCTAGGGAGTTCTTGAGATGTTTCTTCATTATTTTCTTCATCAAACTCTTGCTCCTGGATATCTTCCTCTATGTTAACAGATTCAGATATCTTTGGAGGTTCAGTTTTACTTTTATCAGAAATGCCCAGTTTTTCAAAGTTGAAAGCAAGATCATCCTCATTGGTAACATGTTTTGAAATAGTTTCATTTTCAATGAAAACCACATGCACAGATTCTTCTATCACATATGATCTTTTATTATAAACTCTATATGCCTTACTCCTACTAGAATAGCCTAGAAATATACCTTCATCGGATTTGGCATCAAACTTACCCAGATTTTCTTTTCCGTTATTATGGATGAAGCATTTGCATCCGAACACATGGAGATGAGACAGATTTGGCTTTCTTCCCTTGTACAGCTCGTATGGAGTCTTTCCAAGGATGGGTCTGATGTAGGCTCTGTTGATGATGTAACCTGCTGTGTTCACTGCATCAGCCCAAAACACTTGAGAAAGTTCCTTCTCATTCAGCATAGCTCTGGCCATCTCCCCAATAGTTCTGTTCTTCCTTTCCACTACTCCATTCTGTTGAGGAGTCCTAGGAGCTGAGAAGTTGTGGTTAATTCCATGCTCACTGCAGTACTCCAGGAAGTATGCATTTTCAAACTCTCCTCCATGATCTGACCTGATAGACACAATAGAAATACCTTTCTCATTTTGCACTTTCTTAGCTAAGGTTACAAATGTATCAAAGGTATCACTTTTAGAGGAAAGAAATAATGTCCAAGTGAATCTAGAATAATCATCTATAATTACAAGCACATACAGATTACCACCAAGACTTTTCACCCTAGATGGTCCAATTAAGTCCATATGCAGCAATTCAAGTGGTTTTGTTGTGGTAACTACATTTTTAGATTTAAAAGATGATTTAGTTTGTTTCCCTCTTATGCATGCATCACATTCTTTGTCCTTTTCAAAAGATATTTTTGGAAAGCCAGTTACTAGCTCATTTTTAACCAGTTTAGACAATTGATTCATGTTAACATGAGCTAATCTCCTATGCCATAACCAACTATCATTATCATGACTAATTAGACATACAGAATCCAAGGGAGGAAGTTCATCAAGATCAGTAGTATAACAGTTACCATCCCTTTGAGCTTTGAGGATTACTTTATGATCACTTTTTCTAATGACCAGGCAAAACTTTGAGTCAAACAGCACCCAATTTCCTCTATCACAGGTCTGACTCACGCTCAGCAAATTGTGGTTGAGGCCAATTACAACCAGCACCTCTTCAATGGATGTTTCTAGATTTTTTCCCACAATGCCAATGCCAACAACTTTGCCATATTGATCACCTCCAAAGGTCACCTTTCCTCCTTTCTTGTCTCTAAGGGTGATGAATTTCTCCTTATCACCAGTCATGTGACTTGAGCAGGCACTGCCCATATACCATTTGTTGCTTTTCTTAGCTTTGAGACAGACTTGCAAAACAATATTTATGTTTTCTTTTTAGGTACCCAAATTTGCTTGGGTCCTTTTTGGTCAGTAGATTTTTCCCTAGATGCAGATGCAACTTTGGGAACCCATTCAACTTTTCTGCTACGTCCGTTTTTCCTTAAGACATAAGAACTGGAAATATGTCCCTTTTTGTTACAGAAATGACAGGTAGTGAAGGGACTGCTAGATTGAGAAGCAGGAATAAAATAATGCAAATAATACTTTTGTCTTGCATGCTTTGGTTGATTATATGTTTCAATGCGGGATGACATGTGATCTTTCTTTCTGTTGCTCTCAGCATGCACAAAATGTCTCATGTATGCATTCTGGTTTTCCTTCCTAATCTTTTCCTTGACAGCACATGGATCATAGCCAAGACCAGCTTTTCCTTGTGATATTCTTTGGCTCCCCATCAAGGCAAACAACATATCTTTACCTTTAGTGAGCCTAGACATGCTTTTTACTAAGTAATCATTAGTTTGCTTTAGTTTGATGCATGAAGTACAACAAACAGATTCAGCAGCAGGTACAGATATGGTTTCAGAAAAGTTGCTCTGAGATTCTAGTTTACTAATCTTTTTCTTTGCTAGTTTTAGTTCTTTAGCAACTTTAATGAACTCATCATGAAGCTCATGAAATGTATCCAGTAATTCAGAATAGGAAGGTTCAAATTCATATACCTCTTCTTCCTGATCACTGCTGCATGAGGGTGTGGCTTCTTCAGAAGCAAGTGCCATCAAACAAATGTTGGCAATCTCATCCTCATCTTCTTGTTCATCATCTGAGCTGTTGCCCCATATAGATGAGATGTAGGCTTTCTTCTTCTTCCCTTTATCAGCAACTTTCTTTTCTTTTTCTTGCTTCTTGAGGAATTGGGGGCAGTCCCACTTTATGTGTCCCTGCTTCTTGCACTCATAGCAAGTCACAGGTTCTTTTGCCTCTTTCTTGCTTTCTCCAGCAGCTCCCTTCTTGAAGAATCTCTTGTTCTTCTTTTTGCTGTAGAATCTTCCGAATTTTTTGACCATCATAGCCAGAGTTTCCTCATCCAGCTCATCTTCTTCGTCAGATTCTTCTTCCTTTTCATCAGTAGCTTTGAGGGCAAGACCTTTCTTCTTTTTGTCCAGCCCAGCTTCCTTGAGAGCTTTGATTTTTCCTTCATACTCCTCAAGGCTGCCGAAGAGAGCTGTGACAGAGGCCATTGATTCTCCTCTGGCTTCTTCTATTGCTGTCACCTTGGGTTGCCATTCCAGAGGGAGAGCTCTGAGTATCTTTCTTGCTTTCTCAGACTGAGTGTATTCCTTTCCCAGGCTCTTCAGTTGATTCACAATGAGAGTAAATCTCTTTTGGAGCTCCTTTACAGTTTCTCCTTCAGCCATTCTGAAGCTTTCATACTCCCCAATGCACGTGTTCAGTCTGTTCTCCCTGACTCCAGATGTTCCTTCATGTGCAATCTGCAGAGTATCCCACATTCCTTTTGCAGTGGTGCATTGCGAGACTCTGTAGAATTCATCCTGGTTCAGGGCACTGACTAAACAATGCTTTGCTTTGAAATTCAGTAGGACTCTCCTTCTGTCTTCATCATTCCACTCTGCTTCCAGCTTCTCTTTGTATCTTCCATCTTCAGTTAAAGCCATTGGGACGAAATCTCCTTTTTCAATGACTGACCAGATGTCAAGATCAATTGATTGGAGGTAGATCTGCATCCTCATCTTCCAGTACCCATAATGCTCTCCACTGAAGCCTGGTGGTCTGTTAGTGTTGTTCCCTTCAGGAAGTATACTCTCTCCAAAGCCAGCCATCTTTGTTCCCAGACTGTAAAATCCTTTGAATGGGAATCCGGGCTCTGATACCACTTGTTAGCAAGGCTGACTTCCCAAGAGGGGGGTGAATTGGGAAGATTGAAATTTTTCTGCACAAAGTGAAGTGGGTGAAGATATCACAGTGTAATGAAAATAACGAGTAAAATAGAGTAAGCTGATAAGTAAGGATAAGGAGAGGAAGACTCAGTGATTTATCCTGGTTCGGTCTATCCACTTGACCTACGTCCAGTCCCCAAGACAACTCTTGAGATTTATCCACTATACAGCAAGAATTTCAACGGGCTTCTTGCTAATGCCACAGTACACGAGTATGCTCTGTTCCTGAGCTCTCTCAAACTCTCTAAGCACTTTCTCTATGTGCTTTCCCAATCCCCTTGTGAATTCCCCTCACAAGTAAATATATCTTCCAGATGAAGAGTTGATTGTTTACAAAGGTTTAACTCTCTTGAATAGAGTAGATTTGAAGGTTAAAGTACAGATAATGAAGTTGAGAGGGTAAAAGCTTTTGAGAAGAAGATTCAGCAGAAATTCGGTATATACAAATTTGATTTGTTACCCATAACTTCAAATGATGTTATATTTACAGTTTTAGGTCTCAACTATCCGTTAGAGACTAAATCTATCTGTTGGGGAAGTTATCCAACGGTTACTCTGAAAAACTATCCGTTTACCAACCGTATTTAATGTTTCTGACATACCAAAATTCGAATTTTGGTAGGTCAACAGACGAATTTCGAAGGAACCGAAGGTTAAAGCTTCCAATGTTAAAATATGAAGTTCGTCTGTCCATAGAGTGAAATTCGAATTTTGAAACTTATAAAATATTTTCACAATGTGACATACGAATTTTCAAGAAGAAAGTTTTTCTGTAAATCGTGAACAGTGTTTTCAATTTTCTACAGTACCCTCGAAATTCGAATTTTGGATGCCCAAAATTCGTCTGTCCATTGAACGTTCAAAGAGGCACAGTAGATCACTTTCTTCGAAATTCGAATTTTGACAGAGTGAAATTCGTCTGTCAGAGACTGGTTTTGAAACTTAATTTATTCTTGATCTCAGATGAACTTTAACATTGTTTCAGACGAATTTCTTCTGTTTTCTCAAGTTGTGTTTTGTCTGAAATTCAAATTTGAAAGAGTGAAATTCGTCTGTCTCAAAGAAGCTCCTTTCAGACTTATATGAAAATTCGAATGTTGCAAAGTCAAAGTTCGTCTGTCAGAGAGCATTTTTCAAACTCAATTTCTTCTTGATTTCAGATGAACTTTAACATAGTTTCAGACGAATTTCTTTGGTTTTCACAAATTATATTTTTTCTGAAATTCAAATTTTGACTTTGTGAAGTTCGTCTGTCACTAAAAAGGCTTCTTTCAGACTTGATGAAAATTCGAATTTTGAATGATCAAAATTCGTCTGACAGAGAGACATCTCTTCATACTTATTCAGTTTTAGCTCGAAATTCGAATTTCCAAAGGCAAAGTTCGAATTTCCAACATGACAGTTCAGTTTAAACTTTCAAACTTCGTCTGTTTGTGGGTATTTTTCAAGTAAGTCAAGATTTAACGTAAAATCAAGGTTTGAAAACATCTTTTCTTCAAATCAAAATCTTTTACCCAATCAAAACAAAAACTAAAGATCCTACAAAAGATCTAGCAGAAAATACTCTTCAAATTCTTCACTTGAAGCACTTTGATCTCCTTTGATATCTTCAATCCAAGCTCTTGGATGTTGGTTTGGAATCATCAAAACTCTTGTTTCAACATATCATTCTATACACATAGAGTTTTCCATATATACAAACCACTAATCTTTAGAGCTCTATACAAGTTTATACTGACTTCTTAAGCTAACAAATATTTGCAGTAAAAATTGTAGCTTTCTACACACTATTTAGTTTTCAATCCTAAATTTAGAAGTTCATTATAAATCATGCACTTAGCCAAATTGAGTGATCTTTAACTCTTTGGAAAGCTTATTCCATTTACTTTGAGAGCATACATAATAATAAATCTAGCTTCCCTATTTTGAGTAGAGTATCTTTGTTCTAACCTCAGTTGGTCATTTTGGACAAAATTATGCCTTAACTTATATAATAAACTTCATAATCATTACACTTCATCATTCATTATTCCAAATCCATACATACCATTTCATAGTGCTTTAAGAATCATAATAGCATAAAGGTACAAATCCCAAGGCATAAACATGATTTTTCATAATTTCTCAAAACATATTTTTCATAATACTTGAACTTTTACATCAAGTATCATTTTCCTTTCCTTCCTCCATAGCTTCCTTGTCTCCATTGCCATAGCTTGTACATAACATATTTATCATTTTGGAAGAGTAAGATTCAAAAGAATTTCAGTAGTAATTACTATTCATACAATCATATTATCACATAAATAATGGAAACATCATGAAAACATCAATTAAACACTTGAAACTTTCAATGCTAAAACATTTCGTAAAAATTTTGGTAGAGTTTCATTTTGAAAAATAGACATCTCAAGGTCATAAATCTCATCAAACAATTTAGGAAATCATCACAAATCATCACAAAGCATTATTATAAACATATGACATGGCAACAAGTTCATGAAATTCAAGTTTGATAACATAAAATGTAAATAGGTAAATGACTACCTTTTATGGATTTCCTTTGTTTTTCATCTTTTGTAGACCATTTCTTATGTCTTCCCAACTTCTTTAGACCTATACACAAGATCAATGAAGCTCATAAGCCACTGGTTTATGGTCTTACATCATAAAGTATTCATTAAACTTTTAATTTTTCACTTTGCAATCCTTTTGATTTCTCATTGCATCAACATTTGTTTTTAAGGTTTTGGATCATGGGGAATCTATTTTTGGGATCAAAATCATGAAATTCCCACTCTGAACTAATCTCATGTTCTGGCTGAATTAAACTCTAAAAGAGAAAATGGTGATTTTCATGCAAACTTGCTTTCAACTCTTGGAATTCATACTTTCTCACTTAGATCAAGCTTTCTAGCAAGATTCTTGCATGAAAACCCACTTTTTTCTCTTCCTTGCTCATGGCTGAATACTATGAAGGGTGATAGGGAGAAGATGACTCCATTAAACTACCATGGAACATTTGGAAACACAAGGTAGAAAATATAGAAACTTACTAAACTACTTGATTCTCCAAGCTTGGTACCTTAGCTTCACTTTCTCTTCACCCTTTCCTCTCTTTGTATCATGAGTTTGAGCTTCTTGTTTTGTAGATTTCAGCCTCCAAACTCACTTAAACACCTTCACCATGCACTTGGAAGAGAGAGATCTAATGAGTGAATAAGAAGCTTGGCTACTTAACCACCTTGAGTTAGTTTTAATAAAATATTTCCATAAATCAAATAAATAAACTCCATTCTTGTCCATCGAGTAGTTGGTCACGCCATTTGAGGGCATTATTGTCCAAAAATTACTCCATAATTTCTATCAGTCCAAAATAATCTCCACTGATAAATTTTACTTGTTTCGATTAAATATTTTTTCTATAATTGTCACTTAATTGATATATAATTGTTCTAAATTTACTTTTGGACTAAATTCATTATTTTGATCCTCAAATTTATTTGTGAGAATCCCTATCATATTTTCTTCACCCATCTGCTTTTATGGAACTCACAAATCTCTTTTTCGGTTTAAAAATCGCTTTTGAACTTAAATTAGAATTATAAATTCATATGAACTCAATTAACCTCTAGAAAGTATTTCATTGAGTTTGGCTCATTGAGAGCTTTATTTTGATAGGATTTCCAAAAATTTCAAAATTACCTTTGACTCAAAGTAAGATTATATTTTTTAATTTTTTAGGTATTTTTTTGTCATTTTTCCCAAGTACTAAATTAAATAAAATTATTTACTTTAAGGGACTAAAGTGCATAAAATTCTTATTTCTAGGCTCCAAAATATAATTTTTTTTATTTTTGTTCTAACTGAGGGAAATGACCTTTTTATCCTTCTTTGTCTTTTTCTATGTCCCTCTGTTTTCTATAATTTTACATGTATTTTAAAATATCCTCTAATTTTATCTTCTATATTACTTAATATCCAATAAAAAATTTAGGGTATTACAAGTTAAATATCCTCATGTTTTATTCTCTTTGCCTATTAGATTGCTTTTATTATGTGTCCGTAGTTGGATTAGGGTGTTACATAAGCATACTAACATATATGTATAAAATAGAATTTTTGCATAAAACACTTTGAAAAAATCAAGTTTGAGCTTCCAAAACCATTAACATTAACTTGATTAAGTCTAATAGGGCTAGAATTATTGTGAATTCAATGCAATTACCACCACTCATTTTAAATAAAAGATAAGTAAGGTCCTAAGACTAAATTTTCAACAAGTAAGGTCTTAAGATTTAATTTTCAACTCTTTAGCTCCTTCTTTCACTTGAATCTCCAATTATTTGCCCCAAATATATTTGCAAATCAACTTAATGTATTTTGTAATCATCAAAATAGAAGAGTTTTCTTAATTTGTAACTTATTTTCTCTGAATTTGTAACTTGATTTTCAAATTTCTATTATAAATTTTCTAGTGGTTTGCAATTTTTCCCCAAAATTTGTAACTTATTTATTCTGAATTTACAACTTTATTTCTAAATTTTTATGATGAAAGAATCCAATTTAGTTGTTATAAATTCAAAGTATAAGTTGTAAAGTCTGGAAAAAAAAGTTGCTAACCATTAAAACAATGCATAATAAAAATTTGGAACTAAGTTATAAATTTTGAATCAACAAGTTGCAAATTTTAGAAAAGAAATTGCAAACTACTGGAACAATTCATCTTAAAAATTAGAAATTAGTTTGAAAATTCTAAATGAAGTCGCAAACTATTAAAGTAATTTATAGTAAAAATTTGGAAACTTTGTTACAAATTTTGAGTAAGAAAGTTGTAAATTCTGGAAAAAAAGTTGCAAACTATTTTGCCGCCAATGGTAGTTAATTGACTGATGGCAACCGTTGATTGTGTTGATTGACGGACAATGTTGTTGTTGGCAATGGTGGGGGATAGGGAGGGAAGCCATGGGCATTTTGGTAATATGATGTTTCAATTTATTTGACTTAAAGACCAATAGTCTCTTAGCAAAATTAATTGTATAGTTGGTCAATTTATAGTTATGTTTCTATTTTGGTCTCAATTTGTAATTCTCTCTTTTTCAAAAACTAGACATGGACCCATGAAGTTTAAAGCAAAATATTATTAAGGGAAGTCACACTACTCATAATTTGTAAATAATGCTACTCCTTAGAATTTTTTACTATATATACGTGTGTCTATATATATGATGTTTGAAACTTACCAAACACAACTATCTAAGTGAATATTTTTGCAGTTCTCCTCATCATAGGACTAATTTCTTTAGAGGTAGTGATTATTTTTAGATATCCTAACATAAGAAAAGTAAAAGGAGTCAAATAAAAGTATTTATTTTTAATTTTTTAATTAGCAATCATCATAATTGAAGCATGGATGATATTGACATGACATGTAACTATTAGGATCAGAAGTTTAAAGTGAGTTCTACAACTATAATCCCATTATCCAAACATCTTAAAAAGTAAGCGGTCCAAACAGACCATTATTTATCATTGATATGATCTGCTGTTGTCACATGATGCAGTAAGAAGAGAGACCCCTCCCTTGTGTCTTTCGCTTGCTGCATTGTGCGTCTACAGCAAAGGATGAGGGTTCGAAGAATGAGCCAAATGATGAAGTATCTAAGAGTCATCTTAAAAGGAAAGAGGTCCGAACAGACCTCATTATTATCATTAAAGTGCATGTTGTGGAGAACTAGCTAAATGATGAAGTATCTAGATTGTTTCTTTGTATAGAAGCGGCAAGTTGAGCTTGTGTGTTGTTTTCGAATTAGATCTAAATGTTTCAAATAGATGAAGATGATCAAAGTTCTTTATATTTTAGATTTGATTTTTTTTTCTTAATTTTGTTAATATGATATTTTTTTTTTAAGGAATCACTATATTGAATAAAGAAAGTTTTTCAACTCTCATTAAACATATAAATCCCAATGGTAGCCTAATTTCTTTTTTTTTTTTTATTTCAGATACTTTTTATCTTGAAATTTTTTGAAGGAATCAAGATATAAAAGGAAAATACTTTTTCAAACTTCCACAAGACGTACAAATCTAGATGATCCGAAACTTCTTTTATTTTTCATATTTTTTTATTTTAACATATTTTTATTTAAAAAGGAGAAACTGTCTTCCCTGCATGCATAATGAAGTTCAATATTCCAATTAGCACATACCAATGTTCTCACTTCTTGGATTTCTTTAACAAGCGGATGATTCACACCACCAACTCTCCTAATGAGGTTGAGGGCCTCTATGGAGTCAATATATAACACAAGCTTACTAAAGCCTTTTTGTTCGCAAATATGCAAACCAATTAGAATTGCAACCAATTCTGTAACTATACTAGGCAATTAAGAAGCCTAGGAAATATTAAAAACCAAGCAACCATCTACCTTGATCATCTTTGATAATTTCTTCAAATGCTACATGGTCTTAAGCATCTATAGATCCAACCACCTCAACTTTGATAGCATGTCACACCCTCATTGAAAGAAATGTGACCAGCACATATTATGAGATTTAAGCTTGTATCCATAAGCCTGGCAAGCAAACACAACTTTTTTTTGGGTACCTTTTTCATCAATTTTGACAATCTCTCCTCTTAATGGCGAGATATCTTGAAATATACTACAATCAATTAAACAAATTCTAAACAAAGTAGATTTGAGATTTCTATTCCCCAATATATATATATATAATTAATCATACATAAAATAGAGGACGAAGATCTTGCTTGTAGAGCAATGGAGCAAACATCTAGGAATACATTGTAACAAACTACTACCTTCAGAACTTAATATAAGACACTAATTTTTCAAAAATCATAGTATCTTTCTAAAACTACCCTTATTAAACTTCTTTCTCTTTCTCATAAATTAAATAAGGGCATCTTTTGGTAATGTATAATAAATATTATTTTGTATTCTAGAAAGGTTCATATATTTAGTGTCGCACCTTAATTTAGGCCCATATTCCCATGTTTTAAACTTTATTTAAGTCCATTTAAACATGATTAGGAGCTTGAATTAAATAAAAACTAAAAATAGAATTTTCAATAATTTGGGTACTGTTTACTTTGTAAATTCCATTTAACAGACCGGATTTTGAAAATTCATAACTAATTCTATGAAAATCGTATTGGAATGATTCAAGTCTTTGATAATAGCTAAACACATTCCCTATGTGAGAAAAATATGCAATAGAACAATTACTAGGCAAATTTGTATATTTTATTCTTCCAAAAATCAATGTAGATATGACCGGTTTCACTTTCCCAAGATTTTGGCCTTAACTTTAAAAATTTATATCTTACTCTACCCTGAGCCAATTCATGAATTTTTTATATCATTGGAAAGCCTTGTATGTATACTTTTTAGATATATTTTTCTTATACATTTATTCAGCTTATACAAGGTATGAAATTAACTTAAATCATTAAGGATTAGAACATTACTTCTACTGGAATAGTTTTAGGAGAAATTATATAACTTCTTCTTTACATAAATGTAAATCATTGAATTTTTGAAGTTATACACAATTTTATTGTGCCTTTTTAAAAAAATCTAGTATCTTCAGGGAAAATTCTAGTTTTCCTAATAATATTCTGTTCTGAACCCTAATTTCAAAAATTCATTATAAATTACACACTTATCCAATTTAAGTGTTCTTTGTCTTATTTTAAAGCTTGTTTCAATTACTTTCAAAACGTATACAATACTCCTTCCAATTATTCTATTTCAAACAATGTATCTCTTTCTCCACTACTGTTGGTCATCTCAGACAATACTGAGCATCCTTTGGCAAGATTAATTGCATTTGCCTATTATATTATCAAAACATGTTCCAAATCTGTACATAACATTATAAAGGGGCTATAAGGAAAATAAACATGTATAATTATAGAATTTCATCTCATACATAACATGATACATGTTTTCCCAACTTAACATTATAACTTACAAAATCAAGTAATTCTCTATCATTTTCTTGATTTCCCTTCCATTTGCTTGAATATTTTCATGTCCTTACCCTAGCACGGTTAACATTTGGAAAGAAATGAGATTTGAAAAATCTCAGTAGTTACATCCAATTATGTAAGCATATTATCATAACATTTCATAAAATCATATTATGCCATATAATTTTATAAAAATTTTAGCATGGTAACACTTTAGAAAATGGACATCCTAGGATCACAAAACACTTCAATCAACTAGCCAACAATGCAAAACAATCACAAAGCATTCAATCAAATATATGGCATAGTCATAAAGTCATGAAAATAAAGCATTATAACATTGAACATAATAGGATAATAAACTACCTTGTGGCTTTCCTTGGATTCTCAAACTTTATACACCCTTCCTTTGATCTCTTAACACTTCTCGGAATTCTATGACATCATAAAACAAGATCTTAAGTTAGTGATTGCATGATTTCCTTCATAAAATACTCACTTTTACTCTAATTTTTCACTTTACTTTCCTTTTACATTTTCTTGTACAACATAATTGTTCTAACCTATTTTAGACCTAAGGAATCCATTTTAGGGGTCAAAATAATGAAATTCCATTCATACACCAAATCCTAATATGACAAAAAATTGCATAAAAATAGGGAAAAAGATTTGCTTCTCTAAACATAAAAAAACTTCTACATCCTTACTCCTTAGGCCATTTCCAAGCTTTTACATGGATTAATTTCATCATAGCTCAACTTTCTCTCTCTAGGATCACCATGGCTGAACCTTAAAGTGAGAGAAAAGAGGAAAATACTCCATGAAAACACTCTAGACACTTAAATAAACATGCTAGAGGCCATAAGACATTACTTTGAACACTTGTACTTGATACTTTGCCTCTTGCTTCCTTTTTTTCCTCCTTTGAAAATTTTTCTCTCTCTCACTCCTTAGCTCTATTTCAGACATGTTTTGCAGCTGAAAATGGAGTCCAAATGCCTTAACGAAGGTTTAATAGGAAAGATATTAAATAAGGATTAAATCATGGTTAATTTTCATTAACCTTGTGTTACTTTTCTATTAAAACTTTTCACATAATTCCTTGGTGTACCATGGCCTGATTCAGACGTGTTTCTCCTCATTTTTGGCCAAAAATTTCTTTAATAATTTTATAGATTAATGTACCTTTTACTGATTAAATTTACTCATACCAATTAAATATTTTTGCTGAAATTGTTATTATATTGGTACAAGATTATCCATAAATTGTTTTTGGACTAAAATATTACCTTGACCCAAAATATATTTTAATAACTTCTAATCATTGTCCTTGAATTAATACTGACTTTTTTTTGAAGTCTAAAATAACTTTTATCGGGTAAAATATTAATAATAAACTTTAATACCTAATAAATATTATATTGATCTCATTAAATGTCAAACATTATTCTATTGGGCTTGGCTCATCAATAGTTTTATTTTGACTATAATTTTTCATATTTAATAAGTGCAATTGACCCAAGGTAAAAATATAAATTTTGAATTTTTGGGTTAATAGATGTAATTTTTTCCAAACTTATTTTCAGTTACTCCTTCCTTCGTTGACAGACTATAATTAAATTTTTGGGGCCCAAAATATTTTTTTTTTATTGTTTAACTTGAAAAAAATAACTTTTTACCCCATGTTATCTGCATTACTATATGTCGGATTTTTTTTCATATCCCTTTACATTTTAAGTTGTTCCTTATTTAATTGATTTATAGAATTACCTCATACTAGAAATCTTCTAGTTTAATTCTTATTAAAGGCTAAACTGATTAAATTATCATTTTACTCTTAAGTTGGGTCAAAACATAATTACTAATTTTTTTGAGTAATTTGTTGTAATTTTTTTCAAAAACTAATTTTTTATTATTTCTTTTTTACTATTAACATTAATTTTTAAATTGGTCTATCTCTAAACCTAAATCTCTTATGCAATGCAATATTTATACCATTGTGTTCAAGTCGAGTCAAACTTCCATTAAAGTGGTATATTGTATATCTTCCGAGATAAGTTCTGGAACTAATTCTTGTTTAGGACCTTATGAAAAATAAATTGCAATTAAGAACTAAACATAATTTCTTCTAAAAAAAATATGAGAAATTAATTACGTCTAAGTAGTGAGCATGCAACTTATTCATCTCACTTCCTTTCCCATCTTTTTTGGGTATTTTATGGTATTCTGTAAAAATATGGATATTACATTTATGATCAAAGTAAAATGCCTTATATTTAGGATTGAGGGGAGTATAAGATATAACACCTTATATTATGACCTATTTCCCATATATTAGATCATATTAGATGTTTTTCGTCATGATTTAGAGACTAACATCATAATATAATAAAAATAGAATTTTTTAAAATTCGGGGTATTGTTCACTTGACAATTTTCATTTTACCCCATAACAAAATTTATCTTAAGGTGATTCAAGTCTCTAAAATTTTATTAGATTCATATCTACATGGAAAAAAATATAAAATAGTAACTTCATTGGGTCAATTTGTATAGTAATTTTGTGGACATTTACTGTTCATTTGATCATTTTTCTATCCTCTAGTCTTCTGGCCTCAATTTTGAAAAATCATATTTCATTTTATTCTGTTCCAAATTATGCATACTCTATGTCATTGGAAATCTCTACATGTCTACGTATAGACAAATTTTTCTTATATATTTATTTCACTTATACAGGGAATAACTTTAATTTAAATCACGAAGGGTCATAATCCAATTTTTACTGGAACAATTATGGGAAAAACTCCATATCTCCTATTATATAGCTCCAATTAACTCCAAATCAGTGGCATATGAAACTTAAAATATAGACCTTTTTATACATATAAACCACTAAATATTTAGAGCTTTTTATGATTTTATATTATCTTTTGAATTTTCCAATACTTACTTTTCAGTTTTCAGTTTTCCCAATATTGTCCTATTTTGAACCCTAATTTTGAAAATTCATCATTTATTGTACACAATTCCAAATGGGGTGAATTAGGTGTCATATTAAAGCTTGAGATGTCCTCTATCTGTTATAAAAATTTTATAAATCTAACCTCACATTAAGTATAGAAAAAGGTGAACTAAATAGATACGTTTGGAAAATATCCTGTTTCAGTCTATATTAAAATTTGCTTGCCAAAATCCTTGTAAATGAACTCATTTTACCATGAAACTTGGTAGAACATAACTTAACATCACAATATCCAGAACTGGAAATTCTCATACATTTTCTACTACATTGACATAATATTCACTATTTTAAAATTTCATACAAAAGCAAGACACCAATAACCATTCACATTATAACATAATGACTTGTAATATCATCCACTCATCACTAGCTTCTCCTTGCTCTTTGCCTCCCTTGGATTTCTTCCATAACTTGGACCTATCATATTATTATTTGGGTGATGAGATTTTGGAAATCCCAGTAGCTAGGCACATCTCAAACATTTATATTATCATGCATGCTATAAAACCTTCAAAACATCATAACAATCATTTCAAGGCATAAATCACCATATTGTTTATAAAAATTTTGGTATTATAATGGCATACAAAATGGATATCCTGGACACTATCCCTTTCATAAAATCAGCCAAAACTAGTCTCAGGCATCATAAAAACAATATGGCAATTCATCATACACAATAAAATATAGCAAGATAATATAATACAAGAAAATGTAACTATGCTACCTCATGAAACTTTATACCTTTCCTCTTTGATTCAACCTTTCCAAGTACTTCCTTAAGCTTTTTCAAACCCTAATGCATCACCAAATATCAAATAAATCAACTTGAACTAGGGGTTACTTTATAAAGAACTTTAAAACTCTAAAAATTTCTACTTGCTTCATCTTAAGCTTTCTCTTGAATCTACCACTTGTCTTTAAGGAATTCCACTATGGGGAATCCATTTTTGGCACCAAAAATATGAAATTCCAACTCTAAATTGATGCTCTGTTTTGACCGAAAATCTTGGAGAAAGAAGGAAAAATTATTTACTTTGCAATACAACAAACTACTCCATGAAATCATGTTCTCTTGACTAGTTGATGATTTCACCTAAGTTTATTGCCTCAAAATTCATTCCTTGCTTCCTCTAGGGTTTGGACAAAATATTAACATGGAAAGGGGAAGAGGAAGACTCTAAGAAACTAAGCTTAACTACTTAAACTTATAAGCTCAAGGTAGTAGGAATCACTTACCAATTCCTTGAGTTCTTGGTCCATCAACTTTGTCTTCTCTTTCTCTTCTTCTTTCTCTCTTTTCTTTCTTTCTTTCTTGCGTTTTCTCTCTTTATTTTTGTAGCTGGAAGTGTCAGTCAGAATGAGGGTGAAAGAGAGGGATTATGTGGCCTAATTAACTTGCTAATTGCACCATTAACCTTAATCACCTTTTGACTAATCTTACTTTATTGAATACTTCTTCAAGAAGTATTCTAAAAAATAATAAAATATTGGTTTTCATCACATGGGCTACTGCAATTCATGCAAGGGAGAGAGGTACATGTGTCCAAAAATTATCCAAATTTTTCTAATTCAGATATACCTCAATCCAGGTACTTTGTAACCATACCGATAAATTCCCTTTTATAGTAACTTAACATTTTTGGGCTATAGGACTATTCTAATTTTATTTTTATATTTTCATAGTTATCCTATCCCAAATGAGATCTGTGTATGGCCCATATCCTATCCCGATTTCTTTTTAATCATCGGTGGGGCCTACAATTTTTTTATCGATTTACTGTTACTTTTGGACACTCGGTACTGATTATTTCTTTATCCTTGAATATTAACCCTCAGTGCCATATATCATCGGATTTCTCTCATCGAGGGCTTTGTTTTGACAGTAATTTTTGCATATTTATAAAATTACCCTTGACCCGGGATTAAATTATAATTTTTAAAACTTTCGGGTCATTAGGTGTAATTTTTTCCAAGACATTCCTAATACTCATTCCACATAATTTTTTTAACTTTTTAAAGACATGGATGTCTTTTTTATAATTTTTTAGGGGCAAAAATATAATTTTCTCATTTTTTTGTCCAATCGAGAAAAATGACCTCTTTGCCCTATTTTACACAAAACGGTATCTACCTATTTTTGCAAAATTCCTACACATTTCTAGGTAGTTTAACTTTCTTGAGATATTATATAAGACACTATCTAAAATATGACCACATGAACCAATGAGTGGTTCACCAAAATTGAAAGGATGCATTTCTAAGCTGGTGAAATAGATGTTAGGTCTATGGATCTATCTAGAAAGAGTATTTAATAAGCAATGTGAGTGATAACACTCAGTGAGTAGATAAAAATAAATATGAAAAGAAATGATACCTCAAAATAATTGTTAACATTAATGTTATAAAAACTGAACTGGACCATCTAGTTCAACTGGTTGAACCGAGAACTGACCATAGGTTCGGTCCGGAGGAAGCATAAAGCTATTGAAAATCAGAGTAGTTTTAATTAATATAGGTTTTATCAAAAAAGTAAAAAGAAAAAGAAGAAAATAACTTATATAGAAAACCCAAAATTTCCAACTTACATGACCCCCTACAATAGAGTATAATGGACCCAATCCATTGAACTCATGCTAACACTCCCTTCTCCCATGGGTATTTATAATGTTTCCTCTCATATTCACACTCTCATTTTATTGATGTAGGACTTCTATTATTACACCCTTTCTTGTCACTTCTCTTAAAGAAAATGGTTTTTTTCTTTATTTTCTTCAATCTTTGCTCATCAATTTGAGTTACTTTTTGAATTTTTTTTTCTTTATGTGAGAAAAAATTTTTAATTTTTATAATACCTATTATTTATTTATATTTTAATTTTGAATTTAATCCTCTTAAATTAACTTTAATATGACTTTGAAAAGTACTTGATAACAAAAGTTCGTATCATTCTCCTCCTCTAGCTTTATTTTCCTTTTTTTCTTCAGTTTTTGCTCTTTTTTTATTTCCCAAATCTTTTTTTTCTTTATGCTATAATATCATTTTAACCTTTATAATATATAATATTTATCTATATTTTAATTTTATATTTAATCATTTTAATTTAATTTTAATATAACTTTTAAAAGTACTTGATATTAATGTTCATGTCCTTCCCCACTTCTAACTTTTTTCGTCTTTTTTTTTTCAATCTTTGCTCATTTTTTATTTATCTTTTAAGTATATATTATTTAAAATACATTAATTTAATTATGACTAGTTCGACCTCGGTCCTATTTTGGTTAGATCATTGAAGCTTGAACTAGTACTTTGGTTAATCTAGTAACTGGTTCAGTTTTCTTAACATTGGTTACCTTATATGAAACGTCCGAAACACAATTCATAAGAGATGCTTACATAACTATTCAACAAATAAATTGATAAATAAATCACATGATGAATATCACTTCAAATATTAAGATATGATGATGAAAGACCCATGTGGAATCTCGTCCAATGAACCTTCAATGACTCTGAAGCAATATGGATTATGCTAAAATCAAGAATGACACAACAAGATAGCAAATGAAACACCAAGAAAGTAGCAAGTTAGAACAGAAAAGAAACATAATATGCTAGACAAAATTGAGAGGAGAGGGGAGAAATGATAGATGTGTTAGTCAAGGTAAGACCCTAAGAGAAATCGTCTCTTAGAACCCTAAGGGGGCATCATAAAGGGAAACCACTCTCTTTGATAAGTCAAAGAGTTTCACAAATACACAAGGGAATAAGAGAAGCCTCACAAAAAAAAGAACATAAGTTCTGTAAAATTCATTCTCATTTATTATGATAAAAAACATTCACAATATATGGCCTTAAATAGGCAATGGAAAAACTAACCTAATGAGTCTAAAAAACCTAATTATTTTGGATTTAAGTAACACTTTTAATAGACCTAAGAAACTAATAAAATAAAATGCCAAAAATAAGTGACAAAAATTAAAAGGAAATAATAAAAATAATACCTAAATCTTTATAAATATGCCAACACATTAGTGAAATCACAAGTTTGGCACATGGCATATTTATATACAATGTGAGCTATTAAAAAAAACTATTTATTATTCAATTGGGCTTTATTAAACAATAAAGTTTAGCTCATGATTAATAAAAAATGAAATTAAAATAAATTAAGCCTAATAATTCCCAATTTATATGCAATTTTAGTAAAGCACATGATCTTTTAAAGTGGCTCCTCCAATTGGATCTGGACCTTTGTAACAAGAGGAGCATCTTTATGCCATTTGAGTTCTTTTGGGTTGCAAACCTAGTCAAATATATAGGCTCCAAATCATGCATCTCTTGGATCACTCTCACTTTAATTATTGGGCCACATATGCCTTGTCATGGACATCTGGTCTTCCAAGCTTGGTCTCCATGTTCAGTAACCTTTCCAAGCTCTTCAAGTTTGTCAAGCTCTCATTTTGAATCAAGCCACAAGCCTCCTCTATCATTCCCTCCCTCCTCAAAAGGATTCATCCTCAAATTTCCATAATCTATATGGAAAGAAAAGAAAAGATTAAACGCATCAAATAAATCATATGAATGATACTTACCTTCCAAACTTAATTGATGCATTGTGACTTTGATTTTCTCATGAACTTGAATGACATTGTTCTCCCTTGGCTGCAATTTGGTTTTCATCTTAAATTTTTCTTCAAGCTATTGCAACCAATTTCTGAGGTAAAAAATCTTATGCAACCCACTGGTTTGAAGTGCACTTGTCTTGTTTTCTAGTATTGGTGAACAAGAACTTAGATTTTCCTTTACCTTAATCTTACCAATAACCTATAGAAAATAACTAGATACAAACTTGACACAACAAGGCTCAAACAGAATCAAGATGTTAGGAAACACATGGGGTACAAAATGTGGACAAAATGTGACATAAGAAGACTTAATTAGAGCTAAAGCATTAGAAGAACTAACAACAACATTAGCCTTATCCCATTATATAAGAACGGCTACATGGATCATACGATGCCAATGGGCTCGATAAAACACCATCTCCTCAAATAAATCATTTCTCAAAAGGTCATTCCTTATAACTTCTCTTAGTGTACTTTTTGGTTTTTCTCTACACCTTTTGATAGGACTCCAAGCTATTTGATCAACTCTCCTCACTGGCTCCTCCTGCTCTCTTCTTTATATATACCCAAGCCATCTTAAAAGATTTTTTACCATTTTCTTCTTGATAGGTGCTACTCTAACTTTCCTTCACATACAATCATTTTGCGTCTTATCCAATTTTGTATGGCCACACATCTATCTCAACATTCTTATCTCTGCTACTCCCATCTTATGTTCTTGTTGCCCTTTCAAAACCCAACATTCACTACCATATAACATTGCTGGACTTATAGTTGTTCGATAAAATTTTCCTTTAAGTTTAGTGGGTACCTTATGATTACAAATAACTTCTGATGATTTTCTCTATTTTAACCACCCAACTTGTATCCTATGCATAACATCCTTATCAATTTTACCATCACTTGATAAAATTGACCCCAAATATTTGAACTTTAACACTTTTAGAATGATTTGCTCTCCAATTTTTATCTCTAAATTATTTCTAATTGGTCTCTTATTAAATTTGCAATGCATATATTCTATTTTGCTTCTACTTAAGCGGAAACCTTTTGATTCCAAAGCGTGTCTCCATAACTTAAGTTTAGAGTTGACCTCTTCTCTTGAATCCTCAAGTAAAACTATATCATCCATGAAAAGCATATACTTTGGAGTTTCTTCCTATATATGTTCTGTTAGAACATCTAAAATCAAATCAAACAGGTATGGACGTAAGGAAGATCCTTGATGTAAGTCTATCCTTATAGAAAAGTCCTTTGTAACACCTCTAGGGATTCTCACATTTGTTGTTACCCCCTTATACATATCCTTTATGGTTTGAATATAAGCCACATGAACACATTTCTTTTCCATTGCTTTCCATAATACATCGCTTGGTACTTTATCATAGGCTTTTTCCAAATCAATGAAAACCATATGTGGGCCTCTCTCTTTACTTTGGTATCTTTCAATCAAATCCCTTAATAAATAAATAGCATCTATTGTATACCGCCCTGTCATAAATTCAAATTGGTTTGGACCATGAGGACAAAATTTGGACAAATTTGAACATAATGCAATAAATGCAAAACCTGGACAGATTTTGACAAAATTAATGATGCATAATGATAGAACAAAGATGGTGAAATAATAAATAAAAGAACACATACTAACAAAGAACAAAAGAAAGAGAATGAATTAGATAGAAAATAGAACAAAAAGATTCACAGAGGTGAGATAGAACAAACAAACAAAGAACCAAAAAGGCACATAACTCATGGGACACAAGAATGATAAAACATGAAACGACTTAGAAGGATGAACTAGAGAAAGAAGGTACTAAATTAACTAATGGACTTACTATGGACTCATGCAACAGTGATGGATGACATAATTCAAAGAAATAAAAAACATAATGAGAAGAAAGAAGAAAATACAATGAAGACACATAAGAAAGCTGAGGTAAAGAAGGAAAGAGTTTTGTACAAACTACTTTAAGCTCATTTTCACTCTCATTCTCCTTAAACTCTCTTTTTCTTTCTTTTTCAATATTCTCTCAATCTTTTTCTCACTTACTTTTTTTGAACTCTTTGCATTTTTTTGGACTTTTTCTCTCTTATTTTTCCCACTCAAACTTTTCTCTCTTTTATTTTTCCTCTTAATCTCAATCTCCATTCTTTCATGATTTTCACATAAATGAATACATGGCAATTTATGGGCTTTTCCTAAAACATGAGAACAGTTTCTATCATATACATTCAAGCTAACATCACAATCTAAAGCTCCAATCACCATATCAATATGCTCAATCTCATCAATATAGTCATATTTCAAAAGAAATCACACCATCAGCATTATTAGAAACTAACAAGCTACTATTCACAGAATTTTCAATCAAATCATTAGCAACATGTAAAGCATGATTTTTCCTCTAAAGGAAACATTATTTTCAACTTGTATATTAGTAGCACAACTTGAATCAATAAAGCTATCTACCACATTACAAGCATCACCTAGATTAATTTCCTCATCTAAAGTTTGCAAGCATCAATTTCATTGATACCAGTAAGAACATTCATTCCAATGGGATTTTTAAGTTCAAAATATCCCACTTCAATTGATTAAATACAAGAGATACCATTATTACAAGAGTTTTGAGAAGTAAGCATACCTTCAATTGCATTTGACTCTCTTGATTCATCATTCTTTGCTAAAGTGGCAACAACCTCATCATTTATTTGATCAACTTTCTTCAAGTGGGCATTAGAATAATCTTGAACTGGGGGAACTTGCGCCTCTTCACAACATTCAACAACATTCTTGACCTTGGGAGGGTGCTTATGTAAATGAGATAATGCAAATTTTTTTCTCATGACCATTTTCATCTTACTCGATGTTGTAATGAAAGGCTCTCCTTTCATAATGTGTTAGCACTCAATCTATTTCCACCAAGTAGTAACCTTTCTACTGAATCAAAGGTAAGCACATTGCACCTTCCCTAACTTGGAGTAGTTGTAACGTCCAAATGTTTGTTCAACCCTTCTTTCCTACTCCAAGTAAACATTAGGATCTTTCTTGCCATGGAATAGTGAGGTCTTTGATTTGATGTTGCTAAGAACATCCTATGAGTAGGAACCTGTGGATCACACCTTTCTTTAGTTTTAAAAGTCATGCGATCCAATTTTACATTCACCCCCTCGATTTGATCATTGAAAGTCCTTAATAAGACCTTAAGATCAAATTCTCCAATAGCCACGTTTATAATATATATGTTAGTGAAAATAAAGAGGAAAGAAATAGGGACCTCACACACTCCCCCAGTGTTTACACTAAAAAAATGTAAAGATCACTCATGTTTTACTTAATTCAATGGCTTTTTCATTGATGCAAACTCTCTTACCTTTTACCACTCAACTTGCTCCCTCTAGTGTTCTTAATCAACTCCAACAAATCAAAAGGAAGCCATGTATATAAAGTGGAAATCTCAACAACTAGAGTCCCAAAATTCAAGTTTTCAAAGAATCAAAATTTGGACCAACAATATTAAAGGCAATGTACATCAAGTATGAGTGACAAGGAATCAGGAATATACAACCAATAGACCTTAAAGAAGAGGGGGACGTACAACAACAATTAATAAAGAATATGGAATGGTGGAGATGTATATGAGGTGGGGTGATGGTGGGAAAGAAGGGGAATAGATGAATTTGAATTTAGGGAAGCAATTTGCAACACAAAATCAATAAGATTAAGAAACTAAGGAAGATGAAAAATAGGAAAGTAACAAAGGGAAAGAGAACAAAAACAAATTAGGAAATTATAATTTGAAAAGGATTAGGAAAGTAACAATTTCAATCAAATCCTTGAAGCTTACCACTTGTAATATTCACATTTTTCTATATGTATCATATAACTAGATGATGCTATAAATGATATTAAATTGTTCTAGATTTATTTATGATAATTGGGGAAGCCTAAAAATTTAATTAAATAGGACAAATAGCCAAAATAGCCAAAAAAAGGGGCTTAAAAGGTCAAAATGGTCATTTTGCAAAAAGATAAGGGCAAAATGGTCATTTTACAAAAGAAGAGAGAGAAAATAATATTACAATACTTCGGCGCAAGCTAAAAATATAAGTGATACTAGATATGTGGGCCTGGAGAGGAAAAAGTACAAGTCCAGTAAAAGCAGGTCTCATGTAAATAGTAAATACCGGGTAAGATGAATAGTAAATGTCGAGGAAGATAAATAGTAAAAATTAAGTAAGATGAGTGGTCCCCACATGGAAAAGTAAGAAAAGTTATTAGGCCATACAGATAAAGTTACAAAGGAAAACTCAGAGAAAAATATACAAATCAGATCCAAATGGATATGATAAAGTAATGAGAGTACATGTGGCACTTTTTGATGATGGTAAAGCTTCCAAAATGTTTTAAGTATGCCAAGTGGCTAAGAGAAACCAAGGAAGACATGATATGACATAGTTTGGATAATGTCAAAGGTTAAGGTTAACTAATGCATACTAAGTTCTCATTAAGTAAACATATTATCTAGTACAATTTAATGATATTCTTAGGCTTCAAACAAGTTCAAGAGCCAAGCCTAAGCTAGTACAAAGCAATGTTCAAAGTAAAGTTAGTAAAACTCCAATGTAGTCTCTTACTCTTACTTAATGTTATTACTTATAAATGTTCTATATGTTATTATGATTTGTAAATAATGCCATGTTGCTATTATGAATGTTTTTTTGTGATTGGTGGCTATTTATGTTAAGGATTAAACCCTGAGATGCTCATTTACTAAGCCGTAATGTTGTTGAATTTTTGTTAGATAACATGGAAGTTTTGATATTTTAATGAATGTATGCTATATTTTATATGCTTTCAAATGTTTTTTGTGATAATATGTAGGGGTGGTGGGAGACCGAGTTGGATCGGGTTTTTTATTCGCTTGTGGTCTAGTCTTGTGGGGGTTGGGTTTGGTCTAGTTGCCTGTGGTCTAGTCTAGTCTTGTGGGGGGTTGGTCAAATAGGGTCAGATTGGTTCAGCTTGGGCTGGGTCGGGTTCTGACCCTTTTTTTAAAGAAAAATTCATGTTGCTTCTTAACCAAAAAATAAATAAAAATAAAAAAACAAAAAAACCATAAAAACATTATTTTAAAAGAAATCAATATAAATACATAAGGATACCTCTGAGAATTTAGGATGAAATGAATAGAATGATTATTAATACAATTGGGTAGAATAGAATGAAAATGAGTGAAAGGAAATGAAATATTTCATTGTTTGAGAGTTTTATAAAACAAAATGTTTTATTTAATTATTATTTAAAATGTATTATAAAATGAATAGAATAGGATGATTTTTTTTAATATTACCCTTATGAATTTATTTAAATGAAAAATCTAATAGTTATTAATTTGAGAAAAATCAAATTTGCTTTTAAGTTATAATCAAATATTCTTATCTCCATAAAAGAAAATTTGAATATTATATTATAGATTGAATTAGTGAATAAAATAATAAGTGGTTACTTGGTATAGGAAATATAAATAAAGTTAAACTTCTCGAGGAATAGATTATTTGGTGTTAATTAAAAAAAAAATTCAAGTTATGGAAAGTTGGATCTCACCTTGGGAAATTATATTTCTTTATTAAAACTTATAAAAGTTCTACTTCCAAGTTTTTTTATATTTTTTCCAAAATATTCCCAACTTCTTAATATTTTTTTAAATTGGAAATATCATATAAACAAATTTATACACACCCTCGGGCTGGGTAAGACCAATCTAACGAGGCCACCCGAAGCCCGGTCTTACCTGGTCAAGTGGCCTGATCTGAACATCGGGTTTAGTACTGGGTTGAAAAGATCGGATCTTTTCGGGTTAGGCTTCTTTGGGTTGGACCGGGTTTGGGTTTTTTTCCCCACACCTAATAACATGATAATATGTGTAAATTAACTATTGAGATTCCCTAATTTCACCCATTAATTAACCAATTATGGGGCCAAGCAATGTCAAGGGAAAGATATATAGCAAGAAGAATTGAAAAAGATGGTTAGTCTATTAAAACTATTATGCTTTATTTTTGTACTAGCTGATTCCAGTTATTGTATAAATTCACATATGCCTCTAAAAATTCAATGGTTAATATATATGGATAGATCTATATCTCAAAAACAAAAAGAAACTAGTTTGGCTATATTTGGATTTATACAATGGTAGTTATACATACTTTGCTAAGATTGCTCCAATAAACATTATTTCTAACCTCTGATGGTTCATGTTAATACTTTGACCAATAGAAGTAGAATAAATATACAAGAAAAATATGTTAGAAAGTAGATATATAAATATTTCCAAAAATGCTAAATATTCACCAATGACTTTGTATTTTAAGAGAAACAAATTTTCAAATTTGAGGCTAAGATTTCAGACAGAATCAGTGACATGAAAATAAATGGTAAAGATTATATAATAAAATGTAAAATTTGTGTTTCTATTTTCCATTTTCTTATTTTACCCTTAAAGTTCAAGATGTACATGATTTTCAAAAGCTTGAACCACTAAAAAATGATTTTTCTATATTTAGTTATGATTTTTGAAATATTGCTACGAAAAAAGCTTTAAAATCAACAAAAACAGTTTTACATAGTTTTAAAGTTTTAATTAATTCAAGTTTTCTAAGATTTTTTTTTATAGATTAAAACCAAACAGTTTTCATGGGAAAAACTTTAAAATATAAGATGTAACACCACTCAAGTTTGTAAAAGTCGGAAACTTTTGTGACTTGGTGAATAAGAACTTCAATATAGGAAACTTCTTTCAAATTTCAATCCTAATTGACTAGCTACAATAGGAAACTAAGGGATTAAGAAAGCAATAAATCAATCCAAGAAATAATTTTGATATGCAAATGAAGCACCAAAATAGGAAACAAAGGATTCTCTATCTTCTGGATTATTGCAGCAGCAATTCTATTTTTTTTCTTTTTTTAAGCTCTTGTTTTTTTACCTCTGCAACTTCTTTTCTTTTCTTGTTTGCAGTAGCCAATGACAATTTTTTTTGCATGAATTTCTTTTTTTTTTTCATTTGTTAGAACACTCACTTTTCTAGACAGAAACTAATAATTTTAATTTGGTCACAAATAAATTCAAATTTTTTTCTTATTTTTCAGAATTTTATCTGGCCAATACAAACAAAATATAGAAATAGGAAACCAAGAAGAAAAGAGGAACAAGTCACAAAGAGGAAGAATCAAACAAAGATAGTAAGACAAGAAATTGATGGAAAAATCACAAATTTTGAGAGATAACAAAGAGATAGAATCACACCACAAAGAATAACAAGGGACAGATTTGAAACACAAGATGGAAATATGGATAGAGGGATGAAACAAGGAACAAGAAGAGAAAAACACTAACCTTGAAGTTAGCAAACCAAAGCTCTAATAGAAGATGATGAAAGATTTGCTTGGAACCCTTCATAAACCTCTAATGTAATATCATGAAATTTCTCTTAAATAAGGCTCAATATTTTAAAATCTATAAAAAATTTGTACAAACAGATATACACCATTTTACGTGAAATAGGGTAAAGAGGTCATTTTTCCTGATTGGAAGGAAAAATAAGAAATTATATTTTTATCCCTAAGAATTATAGAAATGACGATTTTGCTCCTGAAAGAAAAAAAGAAAAGAAAAAAAGGAAAAAAATAAAGGAAGGCGGTGGGCACAGAAAGAGGATTGAAGAAATGTTTATAAATTTTTGGGCAAATTACACCTAATAACCCGAAAATTTTAAAATTATAAATTTATCTCGGGTCAAGAGTAATTTTTTAATATGCAATATTACTGTCAAAACGAAGCTGTCGATGAGAGAAGTCCAATGGTATATGGCACTGAGTGTTAATATTTAAGGATGAAGAAATAATCAGTGCCAAAGGTTAAAAAGTAACTTTATACTGATAAAGCTACTTTTTGATCTGTAAAAGCCAAAAAGTCAAAAAGAAAGGCTATTGGACATCACAAAATGAGCTTTTTAAAGATAGTATATTAAAGTAATACCATATACAAATTCACTTTAACTTTGTATCAATAAAGTAAATTTACACCACAAAAAGATAACTTTACTGGTCCAAGTATAAAGTAACCAACACAGGGTATTACTGGACTTGAAAAATTATGCAATATTTTAGACAAGTGTACCCCTTAGTAGGATGCCATATGTCAGCCCATGTGTCCAAATTGGAAGTCTTGATGGTTAAGAAAAGGGAAGACTTAATGATAAAGCTTTCTTAATTAATCATGATTAACCAAAAAGCAAATGTGGTTAGTGGCATATTATATATACTCCCTCATGACTTGTACGAGACACACATTTAGAAAAGAGAGGATGAGTGGTCTAAGCAATGGAGGAAAAGAAGACTATGTAGGAGGAAAGAAAAAGAGAAGAAAAATAAGGAAGAAAAGCAAGAAAAATTGGTAAGCAAACCTCTTGTGTTCTTTAAGTGTTCTAGCATAGTTCCTTAGCTCTATGAGTTAGTTCCCTTGAAATTTTGTCTCCTTCATCCACTGTTCTAATATGGCCAAGCATGATTAATGGGAAGAAAAGTTGTTTTTAAATCATAAAATCAAGAGAAAGCATGATATTTTACTAAAGGAAATAAGTATGGTATGTTTTAAGCAAGTTTGTGAAAGAACCATTCTTTGTCCTTTGGAGCAGATTTTTGGCCAGATCATTTGAGTGTCTTAAGGTTGGAATTTCATCAATTTGATGGCAAAAATGAGTTCCCCATGATGAAAAACCTTAAAGATAAGCATTGGCTCAAAGATAGAGCTTAAGATGGAGAGTTTGGGAATTTAAGGGTTTTAAGAGTTTTATGAGAGCTTTTTGTGATTAGCCATGAACTCAGTGGCTTGAGCATGTGTTGAATGATGTTTAGGGACTTGAGGAAGCTTGGTAAAAATAGAGGAAGCTTTGGTTTAAAAAGGAAAGCCAAATGCAAGCACCAAAGGTAGCTAAGTTTTATATTTTTGCTTTATGTTCTTTCATTGTCTTTCTATGGTTAAATTGTGTTGTCATATTGAAATTGTGATTTCTTTGATTGGTATTGATTGTTAAATGAGGGGTTTTATTCTCCGGGATGTCTATTTTCTAAGCCGTTATGTTGCCGAAATTTTGATGACCAATGTGGCAATTTATTGTTTAAATATGATTGATGTGATTAGATGTGATCAAATGTGAGTTATTTGACATGGTTGACATAATTGCATGAAATGTAACTTGCTACTGAGATTACCCTCAATCTCATCCCCTCAAGTATCTCAAATGACTAGGCACAAGCTATGGCAAAGGAGTCCAAAGAAAAGATAAGGAGAATGAAGAAGAGAATGATGCTTGATGGTGTTTTCAAGCTATGAGTGTATATTTTGAAATTATGTATAAAACCATGTATATGATTTTAGATCTATCCCATTGTGCTATTATGTCCTTATGAGCATTATGAAATGTTTGGCATGGATTTGAAGCATGGAATGATCATGTGAACTTGTTATGAAGTCTACTTTGCCACGTTATATTGCTAGAAGTTCATTTTGTAGCAATGAAAGTAAAGTCAATACTATTTAACTGAAACAGGGAAATTAAGTCAAGTGTTATATATTATATGAAACTAGAGAGAACAATATTTCCAATGAGCTAAAGAACACTTAATTTGGATATGTGTACAATTTATAGTATATTTTTGAAGCTAAGGGTCAAAACTAGACAGTAAAGTAAAAGCTGCGAATTTCACTATAAGTATTACTTATTTTGAAAGGAAGTATAAAATAGTACAGAGCTCCAAAAATTCAGTGATTTACATTTTTGAAATGATCTGTGTTTTGAGTTCAATATGCCACTAGTTTGAATTCAATTGGAGCTATACAATGAGAGATATACAAGTTTTCCCAAGACTATTTCAATAAGAGTGAGGTTCTGACCCTTAGTAATTTAAGTTGAAATCATGCCCTGTCTAAAATAAATAAATGTATAAAAAATATTAAATTAAGTAGACATATGTATCTTTCCAATGGCATATATAATACATGATTTGACTTAGTATATAGTTAGATATGAATTTTTGAAGTTATGGCCAAATCCTGAAAAAGAGAGAAATGACCAGTTGTATAGTGTAAGTTTGAGCAAAAAAATGTACTAATTGGTCAGTTTAAAGGAATTTTTCATATTTTTATCTTGTATATCATGTTTCTAGCTTCATTTAGAGACTTGAACCACATTGATACCATTTTTCTGGATTAAGTTATGATTTTTCAAAGTTCGTCCAAAAAACTTGAGAACCAAATGAATAGTACAACGTTTTTTTTAATTAAATATTTTGGTTCTATTAATGGTTCAAGCTCTTAATATGGGTAATTTGGACATTGTACATACTATGATATATGGGAAAATATAGATAAAAGTAAGGGTTACATCTAATAACTTGGAAATTGCCTAGGAATGTGTTAGAATCAAGCAAGAATGCAAGAATAGCCAAAAAAACATGAGAAGAGAAAATACACAAATATGAATATTAACAAGAAAATAATGTATGAAAATAACAAGAAAAATAAGAAAGATACGTTGGTAAATGGAATAAGACCATAAGAGAACTCGTTTTTTAGAACCCTAGTCATAAGAGGCCATAAAGGGTAAACCACTCCCTTTGATAAGTTAAAGAATCTCCCAAGAACACAAAGGAACAAGAGAAATCTCACAAGCATAAAGCTATAAACATAATTCCATTGATCTTTGAATTGCAAAAAATACATAGAGGCCTATTTATAAAGAAATAAGCAAGAAAAAACCCTAGCCTACTAAAAAAATGAAATGAAATTAAAATTAAAATTAATCATATCTAAGAAGCTAAAAGAGGGACAAAATAGAAAACAAAATATTCTTACAAATCACTCCTAAAGGTAGCACCTTTGTGCTGAAAATAAAAGAAAACTCTAGAACCTAATATTTAAAAATTAGAAAACAATCAAAACTTAATCTCCAATATATAATATTTGACCATGTGATTTTTATTCTAAATATTAAATAAAATAAATGAAAATTCTTAATAAAATCTTATTAAAACAGCACTATTTATGGTCACATGTAGAGCACATGGCATCTTCAAGTTAGCTCTTCTAAATGAACTCCTTTTGGGTTTGAATTTGAACCTTGTATAAATAAAAGCATTATCACGCCTTTGGACTCCTTTTGGGCTGTAAGTAGAACTAAGTAAGGGGGTTCCAAAAATATATCAATTTTTGGATCAATCCATTTAAAGCTTGCTTTATTGTTTTGACCCTTGCTCCAATTTTTGTACTTCCTCGGTTTTGCAATGAGTGTTTGAGCTCCTAAACTTGCTTTCCATGTTTTTGTTCAACACCTTGACAAGTTGTCCAAGCTCTCCATGATCCTCTCCAAAGTTTTGTAAATTATGCCTAACCCTTACCCTATCATATCATCATACTATCATCTAAGAATTTATAAACAAATACAGGTAGCTAAAATCATGTATTCAACATTAAGTAAATCTTCATGGAACCATTTTAACAAAGAGGAAAAAAGTCAAAACATCCAAAAAGGAAAACAATAATAGCATGAAAACAACAATAGCATTAGTCTTATTCCACTAAGTTAAGTCGACTACATGGATCATACAATGTTAATAGGCTCTATCAAATATTATCTCTTCAGATAAATCATTTATTAAGAGATCATGCCTTATAACTTCTTTTAGTGTTCTTCTTGGTCTTTCTCTATGACTTTTGATTGGGCTCCAAATCATTTGATCAACTCTCTTTACTAGCTCATTTTGTCCTCTTCTTTGTATATGTATTGTAACACCGTTCATGACATCTTTCTTGGCATTGTGTTTAAAACCGAAGAAAACATGACAGAGGAAGGTTCAAGTTGAGTCTGAAAGAGCTCCACACCACGGCGAGAAGCAGGGCCGCTGTGGTGAGAGCGTGTCCAATGGCTCTTTCCAACTAAAAACTGGTGGAGCCGCGGCGAGATGTGTTGACGCCGTGGCGAGAGTTAGGTTTCTGGTTTAAATCAGAAACATTTCGGATGAACAGAAAGAAGGAACAAGAGATTGACGGAGGAGAAACGAGGGAGCTCTGCTTGGGTTTGAGATTTCCGACATCTATGAGTGATTTTTAGATCTTGAAAGCTTGGATTCAAGTTGACAAGTGATTTCTACTCCTTCCTCTCCATTTTCTTTAGTTGGAACTTGGGGTTTTTCGGTTATAAGTTTGGATCTTCGGTTTTGGCTAGAATCCACAGATTGAAATGGATGAAATGGGGTTACGGGAGTGTGTTTTAGTGTTCTTGTTGCTTGGATGTGAGTTTTGAAGGGTTTATGCATGATTTGAGCTTAACTCTAGGTTGTTTTCGGTTAGGGCTCTTGGGAATCTGAAGTGTAGGGGATTGTTTGGTATTTGAATAGTTCTTAGGAGCTTAATGATGCATGAAAAGGGTGTTGGAACCTTGGGTTAGGTTAAAGTGGTTGAATTGTGATATTTGGTTTATTGGTATATGTGATTAATTAAAGAATTGCGATATTGTGAAGGTTGTTTGGTAAGCTGACAGGAGTTCAAGCGTGTTAGACAACTCAAGAAGTTCGTGGAATCTGCATGTATGGTATTGACACTTGAGGTAATTGGGTGTTTGTATTGTATTATTTTTATGATATGATAGTACATATATTTGTGTATATATATGCATGTTTCTTTCATACCACGATATTGATGTGTTTGTGTATACTGTTTTCTATATATCGTGGTATGCATATAGCTAGATGATGACTATGATGATTATGATGATGATTAGAGAAGATGATATTGACATGACATGACATGATGCATACATTACATTGTGATATGATGATGATTATTATATGATGATACATGAGCATCACCACATGACATTGTGAGATTGTGATATATGGTGGATTGGGTGATGATGATAATATGATATATGATGATATATGTTAGGGAGGATAAGGATGGAACATATATATATGTTAGGGAGAATAAGGATGGGATCCCTGTGGCTAAATCGCCTCCTATGGCCAGGAGGGGAAAGGTGCGCACTGGACTACACTTTTCCTAAATCGCTGCTAAGTTGTGGTGGGAAAGAGGAAGGAGAGCCACGGTCTGAACATTAGTATTACCTTTGGCCAGGTGCACTAATGGGAGGTGATCTTGGTGATGTCCTGGAATCAGTCTTCACCGACTATTGAAAGAGAATTACCTATACGAAATGTCCTATTATGATGATAACTCGTGGTTCTAGCTGTGTGCGAGGGAGACATGCATTCCATTCATTTCACATTGCATTCATGAATTGTATGAGATATGTGTATATATGTGTGTTTGTGGTTGTTCCTGGTTACTAAAACATTGTCTCACACCCCTCTCCCGTGAACTAACCTTTCAGGTGACGGTTTTGACACTAGTCCTGAGAAGCCGAGGGAGTAGTAGCGGATGTGGGAATACTAGGTCTATGTAGTTTGTGTGTTTTGGATATGTATCTTGTGCCAAGTAGGATAGAAGGTTTTGTAATGAATGTATGACATGGATAAGGATTGTTATAGATGGATGTACATATGGTTATATATGTGGAATTGTGTATATTATATTGTGGTGTTTACATGGTTTTGGGTGTTGAGAATGTTGAATCAAGTGTTTTGATGATTCCAAACCAACCTTCAAGAGTTTGGAATAAAGATATCAAAGGTGCACAAAAGGTTCAAGTGAAGGAATCATGGAGAAATCAGTGCAAAGAATTATGTAGGATATTTATCAATGTTTTGATTTGAGTAAAAGACTTTGATTTGGTGAAAAGATGTTTTAAAACTTTGATTCTATGTTAAATCATGGAATATTTGAAAAACACCCACCAACAGACGAAGTTTGAAAGGTTTATACTGATTTGTCATCTTGGAAATTCAAACTTTGACTTTGGAAATTCAAATTTCGTATTGAAACTGAACAAGTCTAAAGAGAAGCTTCTCTGACAGACGAATTTTGACTTAAGAAAATTTGAATTTTAATAAGTGTCTGAAAGGAACTTTCAGTAACAGATAAACTTTGGGTTTTGAAAATTCAAATTTCAGACAAAACAAAACTTATGAAAACTAAAGAAATACGTCTGAAATTATGTCAAAGTTCATCTGAAACTAAGTTTAGATTGGGTTTCAAAATTGCTCACTGACAGACGAACTTTGAACATGAAAATTCAAATTTCAGAAACAAAGCTTGTGAGTCTGATATATTGAAATGTTGACATACGAATAACAGTACTTGCAAATTTGAATTTTGAAGTAAGTTTGAAATCTCTCTGACAGACGAACTTTGCCATTTGAAAATTCGAATTTTGAATTAGATGAACTACTGTGTCTTACAAGCCAGCTACGGACAGATGAATTTTGGGGCTCCAAAATTTGAATTTCGAAGGTACTGTAGCAAATTGAAAATACTGTTCACACTTAACAGAAAAACTTTCTACTTGAAAATTTGTATCTCACAGCATAGAAACATTTTCCAAATATCAAAATTCGAACTTCACTTCATAACAAACGAACTTCGGGCATTCAACGTTCAAGTCTTTAGCCTTCAGTTTCTGTGAAATTCATCTGTTAATCAACTGAAATTTGAATTTTAGAGTGTCATAAGCATTAAATGCGGTTGGTTAACAGATAGTTTTTCAGAGTAACCATTGGATAACATCTCCAACGGATAGATTTTGTCTCTAACATATAGTTGAGACCCAAATCTATAAATATAATATTATTTGAAGTTGTGGGTAACGATTTTAACTTTGTATATTCTGAAATTTCGCTAAATCATCTACTCAAGGTCTTTTACTCTCTCACTTCAATATTTGTACTTCAACTATTATATTCACTCTATCTAAGAGAGTTTAATCATTGTAACCAATCTTATCTTCATCTGGAAGATAGATTTTCTTGTGAGGGGATATCACACGGGATTGTGAAGCACTTAGTAAGAAGTGCATAGAGTGAAAGAGTGAGCTCTAGAAACAGAGCATCATCTTTGTACTGAGGCATTTGCAAGAAGCCCACTGAATTCTTGCAGAATAGTAGAAAATCTCAAGTAGTGACTTGTGGACTGGACGTAGGTCAAGTGGAGAGACCGAACCAGGATAAACAACTGAGTTTTCTTCTCTTTACTGCAGCTTTTACAGTTTATTCATTTATACTTTGTTTTACCATCTATACTTTACTTTCTTCACTTTCTTGACATTTTGCAAAAAATTTTTAATCTTCCCAATTCACTCCCCTTCTTGGAAAACCAGCTCATCTAACAAGTGGTATCAGAGCCCGGATTCCCAATCAAAGGATTTCACAGTTCAGGAATTGAAATGGCTAGCTTTGGAGAAAGCATACTACCAGAAGGAAATAACACAAATAGACCACCTGGCTTCAATGGAGAACACTATGGTTACTGGAAGATGAAGATGCAAATCTATCTCCAGTCAATTGATCTGGACATCTGGTCAGTATTCAGAAGGGAGATTTTGTCCCAATGGCTTTGGAAGATGATGGGAAGTACAGAGAGAAGCTAGAAGCTGAATGGAATGAGGAAGATAGAAGAAGAGTCTTACTGAACTTCAAGGCAAAACACTGTTTGGTCAGTGCTTTGAATCAAGACGAATTCTACAGAGTCTCTCAATGTTCCACTGCCTAAGAAATATGGGATATCTTACAAATAGCTTATGAAGGAACAATTGGAGTCAGGGAAAACAAACTGAATACATGCATAGGTGAATACGAAAGCTTCCGAATGGTTGAAGGAGAAAGTGTAAAAGAGCTACAGAAGAGATTCACCCTCATTATGAATCAACTAAAGAGTCTGGGAAAGGATTATACTCAAATAGAAAAGGTCAGAAAAATCCTCAAGGCTCTCCCTCTGGAATGGCAACCCAAAGTAATAGCAATAGAGGAAGCCAGAGGAGAATCAATGGCCTCTGTCACAGCTCTTTTTGGCAGCCTCGAGGAGTATGAAGGAAAAATGAAAGCTCTCAAAGAGGCTGGACTAGACAGAAAGAAGAAAGGTCTTGCTCTGAAAGCTGCTAAGGAGAATGAAGAGGAATCTGACGATGGAGATGAGCTAGATGAAGAAACTCTGGCTATGATGGTCAGAAAATTTGGAAGATTCTACAGCAAGAAGAAAAACAAGAAAATCTTCAAGAAATGAGCAGCTAGAGAGAGCAAGAGAGAAGCAAAAGAACCTGTCACTTACTATGAGTGTAAAAAGTAGGGACATATCAAATGGGAATGTCCATAATTCCTCAAGAAGCAAGAGAAGGAAAAGAAATCTACAGACAAAGGCAAGAAGAAAAGAGTTTACATCTCATCAATATAGGGTAACAGCTTAGATAAAGAAGAAGATGATGGAGATGAAATTGCCAATATCTATTTGATGGCTCTTACCTCTGAAGAAGCTGAAATCCTATGCAGCAGTGATCAAGAAGATGAGGCATATGAATTTGAACCTTCTTATTCTGAATTACTAGATGTATTTCATGAGTTGCATGATGAATTTGTTAAAGTTTCCAAAGAATTGAAGCAAGCTAAGAAAAAGGTTAACAAACTAGAATCTCAATGCAACATCTCTGAAGTTGTTTCTTTATCTGTTGCTGAATCTGCTTGCTGTAAATCAAGCATTGAACTAAAGCAAACCAATGAATATCCAGTGAAAAGCATGTCTAGACTTACTAAAGGTAAAGATATGTTATTTGCTTTAATGGGAAGCCAAAGAATATCACAAGGAAATGCTGGACTTGCCTATGATCTTTGTGCTATAAAAGAAAAGATTAGGAAGAAAAATCAGAATGTATACATGAGACATTTTATGCATGCTAATAGCAATAGAAAGAAAGATCATATGTCACATCACATTGAATCATATAATCAACCAAGGCATGCAAAACAAAAATATTATCTGCATTATTTTCTTCCTGCTTCTCAATCCAGCAGTCCCTTTACCACCTGTCACTTCTGTAACAAGAATGGACACATTTCCAGTTCATGTGCTTTAAAAAAATGGACTTGACAGGAAGGTTAAATGGATTCCCAAAGGTACATTTGTATCTAAGGAAAAGACTACTGACAGAAAAGGACCCAAGCAAATTTGGGTACCTAAAAAGAAAATATGAACTTTGTTTTGCAGGTTTGTCTCAAAACTAGAAAGAATAATAAATGGTATATGGACAGTGCCTGTTCAAGTCACATGACTAGTGACAAGGAGAAGTTCATCACCCTTAGAGACAACAAAGGAGAAAAGGTGACTTGGAGGTGATCAATATGGCAGAATAGTTGGCATTGACATTGTGGGTAAGAATCTTCAAACATCCATTGAAGAGGTGCTGTTTGTGATTGGCCTCAACCACAATCTGCTAAGTGTGAGCCAAACATGTGACAAAGGGAACTGGGTACTGTTTGACTCAAAATTCTGCCTGGTCATCAGAAAAAGCGATCATAAAGTAATCCTCAAAGCTCAAAGGGATGGTAACTGTTATACTATTGATCTCGATGAACTTCCTCCCTTAGATTCTGTCTGCTTGATTAGCCAGGATAATGATAGTTGGTTATGGCATAGAAGGTTAGCTCATGTTAATATGAATCAACTATCAAAACTGGTTAAAAATGAGTTGGTCACTGGCCTACCAAAAATTACTTTTGAAAAAGACAAAGAATATGATGCATGCCTAAAAGGAAAACAAACCAAATCTTCTTTTAAATCTAAAAACGTAGTCACCACAACTAGACCACTAGAACTATTACATATGGATTTAATTGGTCCATCTAGGGTAAAAAGCATCAGTGGAAATCTATATGTGCTTGTAATTGTGGATAATTACTCTAGATTTACATGGACATTGTTCCTTTCCTCTAAAAGTGATACCTTTGATGCATTTGTAACCTTAGCAAAGAAAGTGCAAAATGAGAAGTGTATTTTCATTGTGTCTATCAGGTCAGATCATAGAGGAAAGTTTGAGAACTCATATTTCCTAGAGTATTGTAATGAGTATGGAATTGATCACAATTTCTCAGCTCCAAGAACTCCTCAATAGAATGGAGTAATAGAGAGGAAGAACAGAACAATTGGAGAGATAGTTAGAGCTATGCTGAATGAAAAGGAACTCTCTCAAGTATTCTGGGCTGATGCAGTAAACACAACAAGCTACATCATAAATAGAGCCTACATCAAACCAATTCTTGGGAAGACTCCTTATGAGTTGTACAAAGGAAGAAAACCAAATCTCTCGTATCTACATATGTTCGGCTGCAAATGTTTCATCCACAATAATGGAAAGGAGAATCTGGGTAAGTTTGATGCCAAATCTGATGAAGATATATTTCTGGGCTATTCTAGTAGGAGTAAAGCATATAGAATTTTTAATAAAAAGTCTAAATTAGTTGAAGAATCAGTACATGTAATATTTATTAAGAATGAAACTATTTCTAAACATGTCATTGATGAGGATGATCTTATTTCAAACTTTAAAAAGTTAGATATTTCTGATGAAAGTAAAATTGAATCTCCAAAAATATCTGAATCTATTAACATAGAGGAAGATATTCAGGAGAGAGATTTTGAAGATGAAAATAATGAAGAAATGTGTCAAGAACTCCCTAGAGCTTGGAGATATCAAGGGAATCATCCTGTTGATCAAGTGATAGGAAATGTTCAAGAGAAAGTTAAAACCAGAAAACAGTTAAGAGATCAAATGATAAATTATGCTTTCATCTCACAAATTAAACCTAAATGCATTGAGGAAGCCTTAACTGATGAATACTAGATTTTGCCTATGTAAGATGAGTTAAATTAGTTTGAAAGAAATCAAGTCTGGGATTTAGTGCCTAGACCTAAAAATCATCCTGTCATTGGCACCAAATGGGTTTTTAGAAATAAACTTGATGAATCAGGATCAATAATTAGAAATAAAGCTAGATTGGTTGCTAAAGGATATAACCAAGAAGAAGGTATTGATTTTGGGGAAGCCTTTGCTCCAGTAGCTAGATTAGAAGCAATTAGAATTCTGTTAGCATATGCATGCATGAAAAATATTTTGTTGTATCAAATGGATGTGAAGAGTGCTTTTCTAAATGGATATATCATGGAAGAGGTTTATGTAGATCAACCTCCAGGTTTTGAGGATTCTGCAAAACCAAACCATGTTTATAAACTAAAGAAAGCTCTTTACTGTTTAAAACAAGCCCCTAGAGTATGGTATGAAAGATTAAGTAATTTTCTAACTGAAAAGGGGTTCAACAGAGGAAAAGTAGAAACAATGTTATTCACCAAGAAAGAAAATAAAGATTTACTTATTGTTCAAATCTATGTTGATGATATTATATTTGGTGCTACTAATGAATCTCTTTGCAAGAATTTTTCTAATATAATGCAGGGAGAATTCGAAATGTCCATGATGGGTGAACTCAACTTCTTCCTTGGATTGCAAATTAGGCAGTGTAATGATGGTATCTTTCTCAACCAATCCAAGTATCTGAAGGAATTGCTAAAGAAGTTTGGAATGGAGAATGCCAAATCAATGGGAACACCTATGGCTACAACAACCAAACTGGATATGGATGAAAAAGGGAAAATGTTTGACATAACCCAGTATAGAAGAATCATTGGATCCCTACTATACCTAACTACCAGCAGACCTGACATCATGTTTAGTGTCTGTATGTGTGCAAGATTTCAATCATGTCCCAAGGAAACCCATGCAATTGCTATTAAGCGTATCTTCAGATATCTCATTGGAAAGTCACAGATGGGTCTTTGGTATCCAAAGGGCAAATGAGAAGATCTCAAAGGATACACTGATACTGACTTTGTAGGATCCAAAATTGACAGAAAAAGCACAAGTGGAACTTGTCAGTTTTTGAGAGGATCCATGGTTTCATGATTTAGTAAAAAGTAAAATAGTGTGGCCTTATCCACGGCAGAAGCTGAATATGTTGCAGCTGGAAGCTGATGTGTCCAAATCATCAGGATGAAACAGCAACTTGAAGATCTTGAGGTTGAGATGAAGGAAATACCAATCATGTGTGATAACCAAAGTACCATTAACATCACAAAGAATCCTGTCATGCATTCAAGGATAAAACATATTGAAGTTAGGCACCACTTCATAAGGAATCATGTTTTGAAAAGAGAAATCAAATTAGAATACATCCCAACAGAGGATCAAGTTGCTGACATCTTGACAAAGCCTCTATCAGAAGATAGACATTGCAAAATTAGGAGAGAATTGGGTATGGTAAATCCCAATGAACTATAAGGAAATCCTTGTGCAATTCTGTTTTTAAATTTTCTAAGATTAAATTAATTCTAACTTAAGCATCGGAGAAAGTTTAATGTAAGTTGCAGGTGCTCCTCATGAGTTTGAATGACACTAGATCTGAAAAATAGAGCAAATCAGAATGGAACAATCAAAAGGAGAAAGAGACAGCAAGAAATCTGAGTTATGGATCTATTCTGTAAGTTTTTAAAGTTGAAATTCATATCTTAGTTGTGTGTTAGACGAATTTCCTTGATAAACTGTGTTTCTGAACAAGTCAGCATGGTCAACATTCGAATTTAGATGCCCAATAGATGAACTTTAGCTTGTTATACATTGGAACAATTCTTGGTGGTCCCTCGAAATTCGTCTGTTGGATCTTGAAAGTTCAAATTTTCAGGAATAAAAGTTCCAAAGTTATGTTTGTCCAACATGATGATTATACAAATGATTATTTCTTAACATACGAATGTTGGAGAACCTTTACAAAGTAAAGAAATTCAAATTTCTGATTCAAAATTCATCTATTGAAACTTGCTCATATTGTTGAATCTCTGAAAGATGAATGTTCATATGCATAATTCGTCTATTGATTGTTGCATTGATTGTTACTTGATGCTTGCTCTTCAAAATTCGAAATTTGTTGAATCAAAGTTCGTCTATTCATCCTGTGCTGATTGAACCAAGCCTCTGTTAGATGAACTTTTAGAAGAAAATTTATCTGTCAGTAAGCTTTGCTGAATAGTTTAACTTTTAACTGCTCGAAGTTCGAATTTTAACCTCTCAAAATTCGTCAGTTAGGCGGTTACTTATGTTAAAACTGACGGTTTTTCTCTGAACAGACGCAACCCTACTCACTCCTTCTCTAAGTCTGTTCTAATTCTCTCTTCAATGCTCTTAAATTCTGACCAAAAATCTTCATTTCCCACCGTTTAAACTCCCTTTCACATCCTATAAACCCATTCCCAGCCTTATTCTGAAACATTCATCCACGAAAATGGCAAGAGTAAAGAATCCTGAAGCTGGAAAAGGAGAGGCACGACCAAAGAGATCCGTCAAATCCCAATATGCCTCAAGGAAGGGTGAAAAATCGAAGAGAAAAGCCGAATCAAGCAAGGCAACTCCCTCCAAATGACAGAAGACAACCCCAAAGGTAGAATCAAAGAAAGCTAGACCTTCTTCTTCGAAGAAAGCAGAGTCTTCGGTCCCTGTTCCTGCTGCTAATATAGTTGCTTCCACTTCCTCCTCCAGTACTGAATCTGGAGAGTACCAACTCACAATAATGCCATTATGGAGCACTCCTCAGATTCAGGGGGAATACTCAACCAAGTTTGCCAATAAAAAGGTAATCAAGTCTCATTATGTGAACTTGGAAGATTTCTTAGTCTTTAACAATTTTGATGCTGGAATATGGATGTTGAGATATAAGAATCTGTTAGAGATACTGGAGAGGTATGATGATGAAGTAGTAAAGACATGGTATGCCTCCCTAAAGTACAACAGCAAGAAAAAGAAGTGGGAGGTCAATCTAAGATCAAGGACCATCTAGCTCACAAATGAGACTTTTAATGAAGTATTGGAAATACCAGGGCAAGATGACCTTAAGATTAACATCACTGCTTCTGGATATATGGATAAGGCAGAGACTGCTGATGAAGAAGGTGGCCCATTCCTGAACTATAAGGAAAGCACAATCTTGAACACTCTGTTCAGAAGAAAGGAGAATAGGCCAACCATAAATTTATTAAAGCCCATAGACCTCAGTGCTCAAGTGAGGATCCTACACTACATAGTGTCTAGGATTATCTTCAAAAAAAGAGGTAGCTTCAATCTGATCACAAGGGCAGAGGCACATGTGATGGAAGCAATCATGCATGGAAAGCTCATCAACATGGGACATATGATACTCCAGCGCATGATCAAGGCAAAGGATCAGAGGAAAGACTCCACACTCCCCTATGCAGCAATCATTTCCAAAATTCTACAATACGCTAGAATTCAGCACCTTGAGAAAGGGAAAGGGAAGCCCACTGAGATTTTCAAGGAAGAGGAACTGCAAAGAATGGGAATTGAGAGAAATAAAGGAAGATGGATTGGGAAGGGAGTAGGAAAATCTGAAGATCTCTTCTTTGTTGAAGATGTCTCCCTACAGCAAGAAGGTACCTCTGAGACCCCTGCAAGACATACACCTCAACCTTCTCAACCTGTCTCATCTCCATCTAAGCCTACTCACATTCCATCTACTCCCTCCTCTTGTGCCAAGCCAACCAAGATCACTAAGTTGTATGACAATTTGTCTACACTCATACTTAGCATCGGGGATGAGCAAAATGCCAAATTTGCTCATCTGCAAGATCAGATTCATCAGTTGGCTAAGAATATGAAAGTGGTTGTTGATGCATATGAAGACATTCGGAGTGCAATTCCTGCCACATCAGCTCCACCTCAGCTAGGGTTCTCTGAGCCTGCTAAGTCTCCAACTCCTGAGGCTCTAAGCCCCTTTGAGCTAGCCTCTTTTGAGCATGATGATGCTGTAGATGATACTGAGATTGCTAGTACACTGAGCACACCAATTCCTGGTCCTCCCTTGGACTATGGTATGGAAGAAGAAGGCCCTCAAGATTCAAGCTCTCATGATCCTATTCCAGTAAATGCTCAAGTGTCAATCCTGTCCCAGCAAGAATCTGAGCAAGTAGAAAGATTAGTGTCAGTCATCTCCACTTCACCATTCATGCCAGCTGCCATAAATAAAGAAAGGAGCATTGTGCCTTTTGTTGATCTGGAAGCCATTACACACAATGCTCTCCTACAAGCTCAGAGAAGAAGGCTTGAAGAAATGTTTCCTCCTTCTGCTCCCTCACCTGTCACATATTATGGTTTCTCGGAGGAAAGAAGGGCACAATTAGCAGTCACAAGGCGAGAAATTCATGAACTTCTTGAGATTTCTGATGATGAAGATAAAGACACAAGTTCTGAAGTTTCTGGGTCCTTGCCAAGGCTTAATCCAAAAACGCCATTTATCTTTGTGTCTCTTCAAGCTATTCCAGTGTCTCAAATCCCTCCTCCTGTAGATTTTGTTCACCTTTCTGATGATGTCAAAAAGGGAGAGAAAAGTAAGCAAACTGGAACTGGAAAGTCTGCTGCTGAGCCTTCTGGAAAGACTTACAGCAAGAAGACCAAGTCAAAGAAGAAGTGATTAGAACTTAGGCTTGGGTTCTCTTGTAGTGTTTTGTTATGTTTCTGTGGTTTGTGTTTTGTGTTTATGTTTTTCAAACTATTTTGCATCTGTAAAGCAATGTTTGATGAAATGAAAGAATTCCTTGGCTGCAATGATCTGTTCCTATTAATCTTTGAATCTCTTTACTTGATCTACTATATATATGATATCGTTTGAAATATAATGCATATGTTGAGGGGGAGCTTGCTAAAGCAAACCCAAGTACTAATCCAGTTTGTAAGTTATTTTGTCATCATAAAAAAGGGGGATAATGTTGAATCAAGTGTTTTGATGATTCCAAACAAACCTTCAAGAGCTTGGAATAAAGATATCAAAGGTGCACAAAAGGTTCAAGTGAAGGAATCATGGAGAAATCAGTGCAAAGAATTATGTAGGATGTTTATCAATGTTTTGATTTGAGTAAAAGACTTTGATTTGGTGAAAAGATGTTTTAAAACTTTGATTCTATGTTAAATCATGGAATATTTGAAAAACACCCACCAACAGACGAAGTTTGAAAGGTTTATACTGATTTGTCATCTTGGAAATTCGAACTTTAACTTTGGAAATTCAAATTTCGTATTGAAACTGAACAAGTCTAAAGAGAACCTTCTCTGACAGACGAATTTTGACTTAAGAAAATTTGAATTTTGATAAGTGTCTGAAAGGAACTTTCAGTAACAGATAAACTTTGGATTTTGAAAATTCAAATTTCAGACAAAACAAAACTTATGAAAACTAAAGAAATACGTCTGAAATTATGTCAAAGTTCATCTGAAACTAAGTTTAGATTGGGTTTCAAAATTGCTCACTGACAGACGAACTTTGAACATGAAAATTTGAATTTCAGAAACAAAACTTGCGAGTCTGATATATTGAAATGTTGACATACGAATAACAGTATTTGTAAATTCGAATTTTGAAGTAAATTTGAAAAGAGGTCTCTCTGACAAACGAACTTTGCCATTTGAAAATTCAAATTTTGAATTAGATGAACTACTGTGCCTTACAAGCCAGCTATGGACAGACGAATTTTGGGGTTCCAAAATTTGAATTTTGAAGGCACTGTAGCAAATTGAAAATACTGTTCACACTTAACAGAAAAACTTTCTACTTGAAAATTTGTATGTCACAACATAGAAACATTTTCCAAATATCAAAATTCGAACTTCACTTCATGACAGACGAACTTTGGGCATTCAACGTTTAAGTCTTTAGCCTTCAGTTTCTATGAAATTCGTCTGTTAACTAACTGAAATTCGAATTTTAGAGTGTTAGAAGCATTAAATGTGGTTGGTTAACGGATAGTTTTTCAGAGTAACCATTGGATAACTTCTCCAATGGATAGATTTTGTCTCTAACGTATAATTGAGACCTAAATCTATAAATATAACATCATTTAAAGTTGTGGGTAACGATTTTAACTTTGTATATACTGAAACTCTGTGAAATCATCTACTCAAGGTCCTTTACTCTCTCACTTCAATATTTGTACTTCAACTATCATATTCACTCTGTCTAAGAGAGTTTAATCATTGTAAACAATCTTATCTTCATCTGGAAGATAGATTTTCTTGTGAGGGGATATCACACGGGATTGGAAAGCACTTAGTAAGAAGTGCATAGAGTGAAAGAGTGAGCTCTAGAAACAGAGCATCATCTTTGTACTGAGGCATTTGCAAGAAGCCCACTGAATTCTTGCAGAATAGTAGAAAATCTCAAGTGGTGACTTGGGTACTGGACGTAGGTCAAGTGGAGAGACCGAACCAGGATAAACAACTGAGTTTTCTTCTCTTTACTGTAGCTTTTACAGTTTATTCATTTATACTCTATTTTACTATCTATACTTTACTTTCTTCATTTTCTTGACATTTTGCAGAAAATTTTTAATCTTCCCAATTCACCCCCCTTCTTGGGAAGCCAGCTCATCTAACAGAGAAGTCAGTATAGTGGTGTTTGTGAGCCCAGAGTGGATTTGAGCCTCATTGGTGTGTTTTAGGGCCTGTAGCCTATTTTGTCAAGTTAGGGTTTAAGGGGGTCAAATCTCAGAGGAGCAGTTTCTTTGAGGTAAAACCTCTTTGGACAAGTTGTTTGATGGGTTTTGGGTCTGTATGAATGGTGTTTGAGTGACCATTTTCCTTTGGTGGCAATTGGAGGTTGTTAGTGGTGAGTTTTGATCAATAAGTGGCCAAAATAGTGTCAGGGGTGTAGAATCTCCATACGGAGTTGGATTGAAGTAAAGTTGGTGTTTATGGATAGATTGAAACTAGATTGACCTGTAGGAGTTTGAATCAAGTCAATCGGAAGTCGGAGTATAAAGTTATGTACATTGAAAGTTTGCCCCGGTGTTAAGTTTTTATTGGTGTGGAAAGCAGCATGGGGCGCCGCAATGCCAGGAAGTAGACTGTGGCACTAGATTGTCCAGTAACGATGGAGAAATAGGGGAAGGCCAGAACCGTGGCAGTACTGTAGTGACCACGACCCCAACCCAGTTTTTGGTATTATTTGGTTCGTTTCCACTGTTCTGAAGATTTGAGAAGTTGTTTTGAGATGTTTGGGTTATGTTTGGTTGGGTTTTGAAGTTTTTGGTCGAGTCCGAAGGTGTTTGGTGGTAGGGTGTTATATGCACAAACCACCTTAAATGATTTCCCACCATTTTCTCCTCAATAGGCGCTATTTTGATTTTTCCTCTTATACAATCATTTCTTATCTTATCCATTCTTGTTTGACCACATATCCATGTCAATATTCTCATCTCTGCTACTCTCATCTTATACTCATATTATCCTTTCAAAGCCCAACATTTATTGTCATATAGCTAACAAACAAAAGGACAATTAATAATGAATAACATAAAGTTTGAAATATACTGAAAAATCTTAAGTTATACTGAAAAATCTTAAGTTCTCCTGACACTATAAAATTTAGTATATATCTTTAGCTCGGTAGCCTTGTACTCGTGCTTAAAACCACACTGCCTAGTAGCATCTTGCTTAGTACCCTTCTAGTACTAAAGCTCAAAACTACATCACCTAGTAGCATTTCGCTCAGTACCCTTGTGGTACTCAAGCTCAAATGGTACTCAAACTCAAAACCACATCATTCAGTAGTATTTTGCTCAGCACCCTTTTGGTATTGAAGGTCAAAACTACATCATTATGCTTAGTACCCTTGTGGTACTCAAGCTCAAAATTGAGTCATTAAGTTTCATTACAATATCATTAGGTCATTTTATTCTCATTGATAACATGAACTATCATAATAACAAAAATTGTTATTAATGAATTAGAAACCATATTTTCACATTCATCAAGACTCTACCTAAAAGGCTTGTCCCAACAAACATGCATAAAGCAAGTAGGAAGGAAAATGAATGTAATACAAGAATATAAAGAGAAGATTAAAATCATTTCTCATTCTTTATAATCTACTCATAGTGCTTGCTAGATGACGGATTCCTATGTGCACTGAGCTAGCATCAAATCTCTCTAGCGAAGAAGAATACAAAATGTCCCATAAAACAAATTCACAACTCATTCAATAATTAAATTATAATCTATAGTTTACCTTATTCGATGCTAAATTCCCATTCCTCCAATTCACACTCCTTTCTCAAAAAATCCTCAAAGAAATTATTTTCAGACTAATCTATTACATAAACAATTAAATATGGCTTCCACTAACCCTTGACTTGAAATTTGATGGATTCTTTATTGATTATATTTCTAGATAAAGAGGGAACCTGGTTACTCCTTCATATTCCATGCAATGATTATTGTTGAATTTAAATTTATTCATTTATTTATTATTCTTTGTAGCTTGACAATAAAGATTTATTTTCCATGAAATTCTTGGGTCATTACAGTTAAATTTTTGGGCTATTATAGAATAACTCTAAACTGTCCTTTGAAAATTTGAGAACTACAAGAGTATGAAAAGAAATCTTGATACAATAGTTATATCGCAAGAATTAATTCAAAATTTTTAAAAAATATTTTTACTATCCCTACAGAAAAGGAACTCTCAGCAATAATTTTTAGCAGTGATTACAAATAGTTATCATTAAAAGTTAAACTTTCAGCGGCAACAGCAAATGTTGTCCCTAAATATTTTATTATTTATTCATATTATTTTTTAAATAAATACAATATTTATTAGTGATTAATTAAGATGATTAATTGAAAATTCATTTGTTTGTTACATTTATTTTACTTTTATATAGAATAATTTATATAAATATATTAAGTTAATTTACTACCTCTAATTTTAAATATAAGGTACAAATAATTACTTTATTATTATTAAGCAAAGCGGTTAAAAGGAGTTAGCTATCTTAATTTTGTTACAAATTTAAAATATTTTCTACAAATGCTCCCCAATTTAATATTTAAATTTCTGCTCTAAATTTAATGATACTTAATTAATAATATTATCTTAAGTAATTATTGTTTGTAAAGTAAAAAAAAAAGGCTATTCAATGTAGGGTATAACTAAAATAAATTATTTAATGCTCCATATAAATATATAGGTTATTTGTATTTTATAATTTGGATAAATAACTCTTTCAAAATTCTTTTATATTCAAAACCAAAGGAAGTGAAATGGTTCAATTAATGGTTTGATTACGATTAGATCACTTAACCTTGAACTTGTGTCTTTATTAGTTCAATGATCAATTCGGTTTTCAAAATATTGGCAATGATTGCTTGGTAGCCACCAAAATATGCAATTTTATTGGCGATAGCAAAGTCGCCATTGTGGATAATTAATAGCAACTTCCTTTTGTTGCTGCTAAAGGTAATACTTTTAGCCGCGACAATTGCATTCCGACAAAAAATTTAACTTTTAGCGATGACTTTCTTTAATGTCGGTGAAGTCTTCCTTTCAACAATGACTATGAAGTCACCACCAAAAGTAATTTTTTGAATAGTTTTTATTTTCATCATAAAAACTAATATTTAACAAGTTTTTTTTCCTAAATATTTAACAAGTTTAAACAATAAATATGTTATATTAATGTAATTTTGTTATAAAGAAATAAAATAAGTCAACATCTATTATCTCGTGATGTGAGTTAAAGTTTTTTTTTTATTTCCTTCCTTCTTAAATATACTTTGAACATTTTGGAAGTGCTTTTGAGGGTTAGGCTCTGCTATGGAATTAAAATTTGAACGGTTTAAGCAAGATTTAAAGCATGAAGCTGAAGCTCCATTTCCTAAGTTTTCCTTCCTTCTTCTTTTTCTTTTCTTATTTTGCTGTACTCATGCATGGTTGTAATGTTAGTGTTTTATAGTTTTGTATTGAATGTTAATGTTTTTATAGTTTTGTATAGAATAGGGGTGATAATTTGATTTAGGATTCTTCCTCGTGGTAATTTATGCCTTCTTTGATTATGAATCCCTAATCCCAAACTTAAATATTTGTTTGTATACCTCATTGATTCTTGTCACACTATCTTCATCCTTCTCAATCTATGTCTACCTTAACCTTCATCCTTTTACCTTTCTAGTCTAGATTTGGTACTATCATAGAGCGTTGTATATATTTTTGTTAATAACCATAATTATTAGTGAACTAAATAATAAAGATAAATTAAATTAGATAATAACATTTTTATTATTGAGACATTTTAATTTGAGAGATAATTTAATCTAATAGATAATATCTTACAACCCACTATCACATAATCTAATAGATAATTAATGTAGGTTGCAAGGTTCTTTGGGTGTATTATGTGTTTAATTTATTATAATGTTATTCTTTTGGATGTTTTTTATGCAAGATGTAGTATTTTTAATTTTTTTTAAAAAAATTTCTTAATGTTCTTTTGAATGGATTTGGATTTAGATTTGGATTTCTTGATATTATTTATAATGGATTTAGAATTTTATTAATATTATTTTTCAATTTAATGTCATGAATATTATTATGAATTATGTTATTGAGGTTAATATTATTCCAATTTTTTTCTATTTTTATACATAAATATTTTTCAATGCTATTTAGTAGGCCTGGTCAAATAACCCGCCAACCCAGTCAACCTGATCCTACCCGATGAATTCAAGCAGGGTTGAAACACGAAAAAATGGCTCGGTCAAGACAAGACTAAAGGAGACCCAGTTATAACCCTGGATTGGACCAAGTTATAGGCTATGTTGCTAGACTAATGAGCCCGGACCGACCCAAGATATATACATTCATATATATATTTTTCTAAAAAAATTCTTTTCACTAAATGACATTGTTTCTTTATCAGTGTTCATATTCCCTCACTTGTCTCTGCCATCAATGACATTATGATTCCATATGCCCTAGTCTTTCTAGCCGCTCAAACTTTAGGTCCCTCTCTTCTTGTCGATAGTCCCCATCTTCATCTTGTACCATCTTCATCAGTTGTCATTCCATCCATTCTCATCGTCTTCGATTGCTCATTTGACACTAGTCTTCTCTTCATCAGCTTAGACATGGTGTTGCTTCCTTTTCTGTCGATTGCTTAGACCCTGCTTTGCGATTGCTTCTTTACTTTCATCTAAAACTTGCTACAATGTTGTTCATCTTCTTTTGAAGCAATGTCTTGTTCTAGTATGTTTACTTCTATACTTTCATCTAAGTTAGAAACTTATTAAGTTTGGTATCCCTAAGCTTCTTATTTGAATTTGATAAGCCTATAGTCACCTATCAGAGAAAGAGGATGCATGTGCAGAGTATCAGTAGCAACTGATTTTGATCAATAATGATTTAGATATTTATGTGACTATTTAGCTTTAGTATGAACTTAAGAGCTTATTTGGACTTTAATTCTTAAACTTTAATTTAATTTTTAGATCAGTTCCTGTACTTTAATTTTGTTTAGTGATAATGCAATATATCAATTCTAAAGCCATACTTTAAAACTCTATCATGTGCAAGTTATGGTGGAAATTTTCTCTTGAGAATACCTAGCTAAGTCAGCTGCTTTGTCTATAATCTATTTAAAAACTGAAGGTGTGAAGGAGATACAAAAACTTTGGGTTAATGACGCTATTATATTATGTTCTGTTTTTTTTTTATTAAGCTAGGTTTGTTTGCATATAGAGTTGGTTAAACACTTGCATTTTAATCTTAATATTATCAACTAACAAAACCTTTAAAGTTTTATATAATTAGAAATCTAGTTGAAAATGCATGTCTCATAGATGATAAGGTAAATGCAAAGTACTAGAAAGTATAAAAATAGAGTATCATTTTTTCATTTTTTACTCAAAGAAAGGGACCATAACTCATGTGCTAGCATCTGCTTACTTTAAGTTGCTTAATGTAATATATTTTTGAGGGAAATTACACAGATTTTGTTTGAGTTTTGTTGAAATTATAGACTGCTTTTATGTTTCCAAAGCACACATTTGTCTCCAATAAACCAAAAAGTTATGTTGCACTTTAGTCCAAATTTGATTTATTTGACTAGAATATTCTCTATTGCCCTATATATATATATATATATTAATTGTTAGAATTCCTTTGTTGCAACATAACCCATATATTTCACAAGGGTTTTTGTCACCAAAGTACTTTAATTTTGCACTTTTTGTGATATTGAATGACCTTTTTGTGATGTGCAGATATGGGCTAACACTTCCTAGGATGCAAATGGCAAGGTTTAGGTTGGATTTAGAATGACATAGCAATGACTTTTGTTGTCAATGACAAGATTTAGGCTAGAATGATCTTTTGTTAATATATATATAGATATTGAATGAATCATGATATGAAATTCTTTTATGTAGCTTATGTGATCATTATGGAAGAATCATTAAGTGCACTAGTGATCTTTTGCTTATATACTTATATGGAATGAATCATAATTAATATATATTGATTCTGATTATTATTGCCTTATATATATATTGATTATTGTCTAGGTTTATGTACATTCATATTTGTGCAATTGGATAATCAATTGATAAGTTTAGTGTAGTAAGGACCTAGTGTTTTGTTTAGTATATTTATCATGTATAAACACTAGGAGGATGCTTTGAGGCTTCCATGTTATGTGTTGAATCAAGTGTTTTGATGATTCCAAACCAACCTTCTAGAGCTTGGAGAGAAGATATCAAAGGTGCATGGAAGATCCCAAATGGAGAAATCCAAGTAAAATCAGCACTAGATTAGATATAGGATTTCTTACTATGTTTAATTTGAGTAAAAGACTTTGACTTGGCAAAAGAATGCTTTTAGAAATCTGATTCTATGTTAATTCATGGAATACTTGAAAAATACCCACTAACAGACGAACTTTAAAGTGCTAAAACTAATCTATTGCTTTGAAAATTCAAACTTTGACTTTTGAAATTCGAATTTTGAATTGAAGATAAGTTAGTCAGAAAAGAGATTCCTCTGACAGATGAACTTTGAATGCAGAAATTCAAACTTTGACATGAGTCTGATGAGGGCCTTCTCTGACAGACGAACTTTGAGTTTTGAAATTCGACTTTTTGATAAATTACAATTCATAAAAAAATGAAAAATTCGTCTAAGGATATTTCAAAGTTTATCTAAAAGTAAAGTTTCAAAAGAGTCCAAAATTAGCTCACTGACAGACGAACTTTGATTTTGAAAATTTCAAACTTTACAAACAAAGCTTGTAAGTCTGTTATGATAATCTATTGACATACGAATGTTGGTATTCAGAAATTTGAACTTTGCACTAAGTCTGATAGGAGGTATCTCTGACAGACGAACTTTGAGTTTTAAAAATTTGAATTTTGAAAAGATGAACTATTATACCTTATTGAGCTGCCCACTGACAGATGAATTTTAGGCACCAAAATTCGAACTTTGAAGCCATTATAGCAATATGGGACAATTGTTCACACTTATCAGAAGAACTTTAACTTGAAAATTCGTATATTCCAACATAAAAATATTTTTCAAAGATGAAAATTCGAACTTTGCTTCATAAATAGACGAACTTTAAAGTTCAATGTTAAAGTCTTTAACTTTCGGTATCTGTAAAATTCATCTATTGACTAACCAAAATTCAAACTTTGAGTGTCAGAAGCACTAAATGCAGTTGGTGAAGGATGCAGATTTACCTCCAATCAATTGATCTTAACATCTGGTCAGTCATTGATAAAGGAGATTTCGTCTCAATGGCTCTAACTGAAGATGGAAGATACAAAGAGAAGCTGGAAGCAGAGTGGAATGATGAAGACAGAAGGAGAGTCCTACTGAATTTTAAAGCAAAGCATTGTTTAGTCAGTGCCCTGAACCAGGACGAATTCTACAGGGTCTCACAATGCACCACTGCAAAAGGGATGTGGGACACTCTGCAGATTGCACATGAAGGGACATCTGGGGTCAGGGAGAACAGACTCAATACATGCATTGGAGAGTATGAGAGCTTCCAAATGGATGAAGGAGAAACTATAAAGGAGCTCCAAAAGAGATTCACTCTCATTGTGAATCAACTGAAGAGCCTAGGAAAGGAATACACTCAGTCTGAGAAAGTAAGAAAGATACTCAGAGCTCTCCCTCTGGAATGGCAGCCCAAGGTGACAGCAATAAAAGAAGACATAGGAGAATCAATGGCCTCTGTCACAGCTCTCTTCGGTAGCCTTGAGGAGTATAAAGGAAAAATCAAAGCTCTTAAGGAAGCTGGGCTGGACAGAAAGAAGAAAGGCCTTGCCCTCAAAGCTGCTGATGAAAAGGAAGAAGAATCTGACGAAGAGGATGGGCTGGATGAGGAAATTCTGGCTATGATGGTCAGAAAATTCGGAAGATTCTACAGCAAGAAGAAGAACAAGAGATTCTTCAAGAAGGGAGCTGCTGGAGAAAGCAAGAAAGAGGCAAAAGAACCTGTAACTTGTTATGAGTGCCAGAAGCAGGGACACATAAAGTGGGACTGCCCCCAATTCCTCAAGAAGCAAGAAAAAGAAAAGAAAGTTGCTGACAAAGGGAAGAGGAAGAAAGCCTACATCTCATCCATATGGGGCAACAGCTCAGATGAGGAAGAAGAAGATGAAGATGAGATAGCCAACATTTGTCTGATGGCACTTGCTTCTGAAGAAGCCACTCCCTCATGCAGCAGTGATCAGGAAGAAGAGGTATATGAATCTGAACTTTCCTATTCTGAATTACTGGATGCATTTCATGAGCTTCATGATGATTTCATTAAAGTTGCTAAAGAACTAAAACTGGCAAAGAAGAAGATAAACAAGCTGGAATCACAAAGCACAATCTCTGAAATTACTTCTTTACCTACTGCTGAATCTGTTTGCTGTACTTCATGCACTGAACTTAAGCAAACTAATGCTTACTTAGTTAAAAGCATGTCTAGGATGACTAGAGGTAAAGATATGTTGTTTGCCTTGATGGGGAGCCAAAGAATTTCACAAGGAAAAGCTGGTCTTGGCTATGATCCATGTGCTGTCAAAGAAAAAATTAGGAAGAAAAACCAAAATGCATACAGGAGACATTTTATGCATGCTGAGAGCAATAAGAAGAAAAATAGTGCATCACCTCATATTGAGACATATAATCAACCAAGGCATGCTAAACAGAAGTATTATCTGCATTGTTTTCTTCCTGCCTCTCAATCTAGTAGTCCCTTCACTACCTGCCATTTCTGCAACAAAAAGGGACACATTTCGAGTTCCTGTATTTTAAAGAAAAATGGACTTAGCAGGAAAGTTGAATGGGTTCCCAGAGTTGCATCTGCATCTAGGGAAAGATCTACTAACCAAAAAGGACCCAAGCAAATTTGGGTACCTAAAAGGAAAACATGAATATTGACTTGCAGATCTATCTTAAAGCTAAGAAGAGCAACAAATGGTATATGGACAGTGCCTGCTCAAGCCACATGACTGGTGATACGGAGAAGTTCATCACCCTTAGAGACAAGAAAGGAGGAAAGGTGACCTTTGGAGGTGATCAATATGGTAAAATCATTGGCATTGGCATTGTGGGGAAAAATCCAGAAACATCCATTGAAGAGGTGTTGTTTGTAATTGGCCTCAACCACAATCTGCTGAGCGTGAGTCAAACCTGTGATAGAGGAAACTGGGTGCTGTTTGACTTAAAGTTTTGCCTGGTCATCAGAAAAAGTGATCACAAAGTAATCTTAAAAGCTCAAAGGGATGGTAACTGTTATACTATTGATCTTGATGAACTTCCTCCCTTAGATTCTGTGTGCTTAATTAGTCAAAATAACGATAGTTGGTTATGGTATAGGAGATTAGCTCATGTTAATATGAATCAATTGTCTAAACTGGTTAAAAATGAGCTAGTTACTGGTTTGCCAAAAATATCTTTTGAAAAGGATAAAGAATGTGATGCATGCTTAAAAGGAAAATAAATTAAATCATCCTTCAAATCAAAGAACATAGTTACCACAACTAGACCACTTGAGTTGCTGCATATGGACTTAATTGGACCTTCTAGGGTAAAGAGTCTTGGTGGTAATCTGTATGTGCTTGTAATTGTAGATGATTATTCTAGATTCACTTGGACATTATTTCTTTCCTCTAAAAGTGATACCTTTGATACATTTGTAACCTTAGCTAAGAAAGTGCAAAATGAGAAAGGTATTTCTATTGTGTCTATCAGGTCAGATCATGGAGGAGAATTTGAAAATGCATACTTCCTGGAGTACTGCAGTGAGCATGGAATTGACCACAACTTCTCAGCTCCTAGGACTCGTCAACAGAATGGAGTAGTAGAAAGGAAGAACAGAACTATTGGGGAGATGGCCAGAGCTATGCTGAATGAGAAGGAACTTTCTCAAGTGTTTTGGGCTGATGCAGTGAACACAGCAAGTTACATAATCAACAGAGCCTACATCAGACCCATCCTTGGAAAGACTCCATACGAGCTGTACAAGGGGAGAAAGCCAAATCTGTCCCATCTCCATGTGTTCGGATGCAAATGCTTCGTCCATAACAACGGAAAAGAAAATCTGGGTAAGTTTGATGCCAAATTCGATGAAGGTATATTTCTGGGCTATTCTAGTAGGAGTAAGGCATATAGAGTTTATAACAAAAGATCAAATGTGATAGAAGAATCTGTGCATGTGGTTTTCATTGAAAATGAAACTGTTTCAAAACATATTGCCAATGAGGATGATCTTGCTTTCAACTTTGAAAAACTGGGCATTTCTGATAAAAATAAAACAGAATCTCCAAAGATACCTGAATCTGTTAACACAGAGGAAGATATCCAGGAGCAAGAGTTTGATGAAAATGAAGAAACATCTCAAGAACTCCCTAGAGCTTGGAGATATCAAAGGAATCACCCTGTTGATCAAGTGATAAGGGATGTTCAAGAGAGAGTCAAAACCAGAAAATAGTTAAGGGATCAAATGCTAAACTGTGCTTTCATTTCTCAAATTGAACCCAAATGTACTGAAGAAGCCTTAACTGATGATTACTGGATTTTGGCTATGCAAGATGAACTAAATCAGTTTGAAAGAAATCAAGTTTGGGATTTAGTACCAAGGCCTAGAAATCATCCTGTTATTGGTACCAAATGGGTTTTTAGAAATAAACTTGATGAATCTGGAACAGTAATTAGAAATAAAGCTAGACTGGTTGCTAAAGGGTATAACCAGGAAGAAGGCATTGATTTTGAAGAAACCTTTGCACCAGTAGCAAGACTAGAGGCCATAAGAATACTGCTGGCATATGCATGCATGAAAAACATTTTACTATATCAAATGGATGCAAAGAGTGCCTTTCTGAATGGATATATCATGGAAGAAGTCTATGTAGATCAACCTCCAGGCTTTGAGGATTCTACAAAACCAAACCATGTTTATAAACTGAAGAAAGCTCTTTATGGTTTAAAACAAGCCCCTAGAGCATGGTATGAGAGACTGAGCAATTTTCTAAGTGAAAAAGGATTCAATAGAGGCAAAGTTGACACAACCTTATTTACTAAGAAAGAAAATAAAGATTTACTAATTGTTCAAATTTATGTTGATGATATTATTTTCGGTGCTACTAATGAGGCTCTTTGCAAGAAATTTTCTGAGTTAATGCAGGGAGAATTCGAGATGTCTATGATGGGTGAACTCAATTTCTTTCTTGGACTACAAATCAGACAGCGAGATGATGGCATCTTCCTCAGCCAATCCAAGTATTTGAAAGAGCTGCTAAAGAAGTTTGGAATGGAGAATGCCAAGCCAATGGGAACACCTATGGCTACTGCAACCAAACTGGACATGGATGAGAATGGGAAGATGTTTGACATTACTCAGTACAGAAGAATGATTGGATCCCTGCTGTACTTAACTGCCAGCAGACCTGACATTATGTTCAGTGTCTGTATGTGTGCAAGGTTCCAATCATGCCCCAAAGCGACCCATGCAACAGCTGTGAAAAGAATTTTCAGATATCTCATTGGAACATCACAGATGGGTCTTTGGTATCCAAAAGGCAATGGAGAAGATCTCAAAGGATACACTGATGCTGATTTTGCAGGATCCAAAACTGACAGAAAAAGCACAAGTGGAACTTGTCAGTTTCTTGGAGGATCTCTGGTTTCATGGTTCAGCAAAAAGCAAAACAGTGTGGCTCTATCCACTGCAGAAGCTGAGTATGTTACAGTTGGAAGCTGTTGTGCCCAAGTCATCTGGATGAAGCAGCAGCTAGAGGATCTTGAGGTTAAAATGAAGGAGATACCCATCATGTGTGATAATCAAAGTGCCATAAATATCACTAAGAATCATGTCATGCACTCAAGGACGAAACATATTGAGGTTAGGCACCACTTCATAAGGGATCACGTTCTGAAAGGAGAAGTTAAGCTGGAATACATCCCAACAGAGGATCAAGTAGCTGATATACTCACCAAACCTCTACCAGAAGACAGGCATTGCAAAATAAGAAGAGAATTGGGAATGGTAAATCCCAATGAATTGTAAGTTATTCTTATGAAATTCTCTTTTTAGAGTTTTAAATCTTAAAATCAATTATAACTTCAACATCAGAGAGTGTTTAATTTAAGTTGCAGGTGCTCCTCACAAGACTAAATGGCTATACTCTTGAAGATTGGAGCATAATAGAATGGAACAACCAGAAAGTGAAGTAAACAACGAAAATCCTATGTTCTGGATCCATTCTGTAAGTTCTTAATGATGATGCTTATACTTGAAATGGTGTTAAACGTATGTTTCTTCATAAACTGTGTTTTTATACTGGTCAACATTCAAATTTTAAGTGAGTAACAGACAAACTTTGACCTGTTATATTTTGGAACAGTTCTCACTGATGCCTCGAAATTCGTCTGTTATATATGGAAGTTCAAATTTTGAAGGACAAAATTTTCAAAGATATGTTTGTCCATCACTGTTATACGAATTATCACTTCTTGACATACGACTATTGGATAACCTTTACAAAAGATGAAAAATTCGAATTTACAATTCAAAATTCGTCTGTTGAATCATGTTCTTCATGATGAATGCTTGAAAGATGATGCTCTGCATGCTTAATTCGTCTATTGGTTGTAGTTTTGATTGTTGATGCTATTTTCTCTTCAACATTCAAACTTTGTTGAAACAAAATTCGTCTGTTGTGCGTGTATTGCTTGTTCCAAGCCTCTGTCAGACGAACTTTCAGATGAAAATTCGTCTGTCAGTAAGCTTTGCTGAACGGTTTAACTTGTAACTGCCCGAAGTTCAAATTTTGACCCCTCAAAATTCGTCTGTCAGACGGTTACATACGTTAAAACCGACGATTTTCCAGAGAACAGACGCAACCCTATTTGTAACTTCTCCAAGTCTGTTCTGATTCTCTCTTCAATCCTCTTAACTCTTGTCCAAAAATTGTCATTCTTCACCGTTTAAACTTCCTTTCGCATCCCTTAAATCTATTCTCAGCTACATTCTGCATCATTGAACCGAAAAATGGTGAGAGTGAAGAATCCTGGAGCAGGACAAGCTGGAACTCGTCCAAAAAGAATGGTCAAATCTCAATATGCTACAAAGGAAGGAGAGAAATCCAAGAGAAAGGCCGAACCCAGTAAAGCTACCCCTTTCAAACGCCAAAAATCATCATCCAAGGCAGATTCTCAGAAAACTGGTCCCTCATCATCAAAATCTGCAGTTCCTTCGGCTGATACTGCTGCTGTGGCTTCCTCTTCTTCTACACAATCTGGAGAATATGAGCTTACTACACTGCCACTTTGGAGCACTCCAGAGATTCAAGAAGAGTATTCTACCAAGTTTTCCAGCAAAAAGGTAATAAAGCCTCACTGTGTGAATATGGAACAATTCTTAATATCTAACAACTTTGATGCTGGAATATGGTTATTAAGATATAAGAATCTGTTGGAAATTACTGAAAAATATGACGATGAGGTAGTGAAAACTTGGTATGCCTCTCTTCAATATAACAGTAAAAAAAAGAAATGGGAGGTCACCTTGAGATCAAGGACCATTTGGCTTGCTGATGAAACCTTCAATGAGGTGTTGGAAATCCCAGGTCAAGATGGGCTGAAAGTTGACATCACAGCCTCTGGATATATGGATGAGGAAAGCACAGCTGATGAAGAAGGTGGACCCTTCCTGAACTACAAGGAGAGCACTATCTTGGACACATTATTCAGAAGAAGGGAAAACAGGCCATCGATAAATCTGTTGAAGCCCACAGACCTAAGTGTGCAAGTAAGGATCCTGCACTACATTGTGTCCAGGATCATTTTCAATAAAGGTGGAAGCTTCAATTTGATAACAAGGGCAGAGGCTCATGTGATGACTGCTATCATACGTGGGAAGCTGATTAACATGGGTTATATCATCCTCCAGCGAATGATAAAGGCAAGGGATCAGAGGAAGGATTCCACGCTCCCCTATGGAGCAATTATTTCAAGAATCCTGCAGCATGCTAGGATTCAACACATTGAAAAGGGGAAAGGAAAACTCACTGAGGCCTTCAAAGAAGAGGAATTGCAAAGGATGGGCATTGAAAGAGATGAAGGACATTGGGTTGGAAAGGGAGCAGGGAAATCTGAAGACTTGTTCTTTGTTGCTGATGCTTCCCTCCAACAAGAAGGCACTTCTGAGGCTCCTGGCAGATCTATACCTCAGCCTTCTCAACCTATTCCATCTCCATCCAGGCCTACACACCCTCCTTCCACTCCCTCCTCACGAGTCAAGCCAACAAAGATCACTGAGTCGTTTGACAGCCTGTCAACACTCATTCTCAGCATTAGGGATGAGCAAAATGCCAAATTTGCTCATCTACAAGATCAGATCCATCAGTTGGCTGTAAATATGAAGGTGGTAGCTGATGCTTATGAAGAGATCAGAACTGCAATTCCTACCACTTCAGCTCCACCTCAGCCTGGTGTTCCTGAGCCTACTCTGTCTCCATCTCCTGTGCCTCCAAGTCCGTTTGAGTTGGATTCTCCTATCCCTGGTGTTGGTGTTCAAGAGACTGATCCAACTGGCACTCCAAAGGCCTCCAGCAATGAGGCAAGTCCTGGTCCACCCCTGGACTATGGCATGGAGGAAGAGGGTCTGCAGGAATCAAGCCCAATTGAGCCTAGTGAAACAGTTGCTCAGGACTCTATCCTTTCCACCCAAGAGTCTGAGCAAGTTGAGCAGCTAGTAGTATCCATATCTGCTTCACCATTTCTGCAAGTTGCACTCAATGAGGAAAGGAGCATCGTGCCTGTTATTGATTTTGAAGCTATTGCTCACAATGCTCTCCTGCAAGCTCAAAGGTGAAGGCTTGAAGAAATGTTTCCTCCTGCTCAACCAGCCTCTCCTTCTCTTGCTGACTATGGGCTTTCAGAGGAACAGAGAGCTCGACTAGCTCTTTCCAGGCAGGAAATGCTAGAGCTACTTGAGGTCTCTGATGATGATGAAGAACCTAGCCCTGAGCCTCCTGTACCAGTTCAGCCAGAGATTCCTTTTGCTCCTGTCCCTCTTCGTGCTGTTCCTATTTCTCAGATTCCTCCTCCAATGGATTTTGTTGGGCTTTCTGATGATGCCAAAAAGGGGGAGAAGATAAAGCAAACTGGGACAAAGCAAGCTGCAAAATCTGCTGAGTCTTCTGGGAAAGGAAAGACATATAGCAAGAAGTCTAAGCCAAAGAAGAAGTGATTGTTTTAGATCTTAGGCTGAATCTTCCTGTTGTATCTTGTTTTAGTTGCTTGATTGTATCTTGTTTGATGATTATTCCTTATGTTTTGAGAACTGATCTTAAATTGAAATATGTATTGAAACAATTTGATTAAATGAATTATGTTCTTGGTTGCAGTGTTTTGGGCTTTAAATCTCTTCACTTAATATGTTGGAAATGATATCTTATGAACTGTAATGCATATGTTGAGGGGGAGCTTGTGTAAGCAAACCCAAGTACTAATCCAGTTTGTGAGTTGTTTTGTCATCATCAAAAAGAGGGAGAATGTTGAATCAAGAGTTTTGTTGATTCCCAGCTAACACTCAAGAGCTTGGATTGAAGATATCAAAGGAGATCAAAGTTGTTTCAAGTGAAGATTTTCTGAGTATTTGCTGTTAGATCTCTTGTAAGATCTTTAGTTTTAGTTGTGATTGGGTAAAATATTTTGATTTAAGAAAAAGATATTTTCAAACCTTGATTTGAAATTAAATCTTTACTTATTTGAAAAATACTCACAAACAGACGAAGTTTGAAAGTTTAAGCTGAATTGTCAAGTTGGAAATTCGAACTTTGCCTTTGGAAATTCGAATTTCGAGCTAAAACTGAACAAGTCTGAAGAGATGTCTCTCTGTCAGACGAATTTTGGTCTTTCAAAATTCGAATTTTCATCAAGTCTGAAAGAAGCCTTTTTGTGACAGACAAACTTTACAGTTTCAAAATTTGAATTTCAGACAAAATGCAATTTGTGAAAACCAAAGAAATTCGTCTGAAACTATGTTAAAGTTCATCTGAAATCAAGAAGAAATTGAGTTTGAAAAATGCTCTCTGACAGATGAACTTTGACTTTGCAACATTCGAATTTTCATAAAAGTCTGAAAGGAGTTTCTTTGTGACATTCGAATTTCACTCTTTCAAAATTCGAATTTCAGACAAAACACAACTTGAGAAAACAGAAGAAATTCGTCTGAAACTATGTTAAAGTTCATCTGAAATCAAGAAGAAATTAAGTTTCAAAATTGATCTCTGACAGACGAATTTCACTCTGTCAAAATTTGAATTTCGAAGAAAGTGAACTACTGTGCCTCTTTGAACGTTCAATGGACAGACAAATTTTGGGCATCCAAAATTTGAATTTCGAGGGTACTGTAGCAAATTGAAAACACTGTTCACGATTTACAGAAAAACTTTCTTCTTGAAAATTCGTATGTCACATTGTGAAAATATTTTATAAATTTCAAAATTCGAATTTCACTCTATGGACAGATGAACTTCGTATTTTAACATTGGAAGCCTTAACCTTCGGTTCCTTTGAAATTTGTCTGTTGACCAACCAAAATTCGAATTTCAGTGTGTCAGAAACATTAAATACGGTTGGTAAACGGATAGTTTTTTAGAGTAACCGTTGGATAACTTCCCCAACGGATAGATTTAAGTCTCTAACGGATACTTGAGACCTAAAACTATAAAAGTAACATCATTTGAAGTTGTGGGTAACGAATCAAACTTGTATATACCGAATTTCTGCTGAATCTTCTTCTCAAAAGCTTTTACCCTCTCAACTTCATTATCTGTACTTTAACCTTCATATCTACTCTATTCAAGAGAGTTGTATCTTTGTAAACAATCTACTCTTCATCTGGAAGATAGATTTACTTGTGAGGGGAATTCACAAGGGGATTGGGAAGCACATAGAGAAAGTGCTTGGAGAGTTTGAGAGAGCTCAGAAACAGAGCATACTCATGTACTGTGGCATTAGCAAGAAGCCCATTGAAATTCTTGCTGTATAGTGGATAAATCTCAAGAGTTGTCTTGGGGACTGGACGTAGGTCAAGTGGATAGACCGAACCAGGAGAAATCACTGAGTTTTCTTCTCCTTATCCTTACTTATCAGCTTACTCTGTTTTACTCATTGTTTTCATTATACTGTGATATCTTCACCCACTTCACTTTGTGCAGAAAAATTTCAATCTTCCCAATTCACCCTCCCTCTTGGGAAGTCAGCCTTGTTAACAGGCTGGACTTACAAAGCTGGGTAGGACAACAAAGGTGAATGAGGATGTGGTGTCGGTTGTAGTTTTGTTTCCATATAAGGGCATCATGGTCTTTTTAGGTTCATTTACGAGCATGTAAAGTCCAATGCATAGCTTATGGAGAGTTTTGCCATTTACATTCAAAGGAGTAATAGACTTCCTGGATGTAATCTTATAGCCATGTAATACGGCAAACTAAATACGGCCACCTTTGTAATGTAATCACACTTATATTAGATTACCTCCATGTATTTGAACCAAACAAGTTGTTAATGTGTTATAAGGGGATCAATTTGCACCATTTGTAACACCCTACACCTAAAAACCCAAAATCAACCACAATTACTCACAAAACAGGGTGGGAGCCATTACCTGACATAGTGCTGCTGCGGCCTTAGGGAGATAGAATGTGTTGGTGCCACAACCATACACCTGGCGCCACAGCCCCTATGACCATAACCATATCAGCAATTTGCTAATTATTTAGGTGAACATCTAACCATACAACTTCATGCTCTAACCTTTGATTGACTTGATTCCAATTCTTGTAGGTCACTCTACACCTAATCTAATTATAGACATCAACTACACTACACAATACCTTTGTATGGAGATTTTGGATATGCGAAACTATTTGGGTCACTTTTTGACCAAAACCAAGAACTTAACACTTCTAATTACCACCAATAACCAATTGGCTGCCCAGGACCATTTCCATAATTCACAAATGATACAACCAATTTGTCCAAGGATGTTTCACCTAGAAAAACCAATCATCCAAGTTTTGACCCCCTTGAACCCTCAAAACAACACAATGGGTTATATGCCCTAAAACATATGTAAGGTCCCAAACCATACTAGGCTCATAATTATGCATGTCAAGCCTAACATATACAAACACATATTGACCCATACCAGGGTCTAGAATCATATCACATCATATAACTACCATATTCATCACTATTCAACCAATTACATACTACAATGTTACAATTTCCTCAATTAACATAATGCATTTATAAACCAAAATCCACAATTCAACTATTCAAGCTTATCTCATTGTTCCAATAGCATAATTGCACATTGATGAGCTTCAAACACATATGCCAACCATGAACCAATACTTTAACCTAAGATTCCAAGTTCCCTCATTCATTTCCAAGCTAGGGTTTATGCTAAAACATACACAATCCCTCTTAAACTTGTACCTAAGGCTTAAGGATACCAAACAATCCTTCAATAATTTATTTACAACCATTTTAATTGGTAGAATCATCCATAAATTTTAAACCTAGCTTACTCCCACGGATTCCACACCTAAAATGGGTAGAAAAGAAAGGAAATAAAACAAAATCCACTTACTAATCAAAGATTGAAGCTTCTTGAGTCTAGAAATGATCCTTCAAGGATGAAAATCCAATGCTTTAATAGAGCTCCTCTTCTTCCTCTTCAATTTCTTCCATTTCGTCTGAGTAAACTTGCTTTAATTTAAGCAGAACTGATGTCTAACACCGTAGTGGATGATAAGTATGCTGTGGCATGAGACTCTTCTGCAAGAACAGTATTGAAGTCCTTTGTTTCACTTGCCATGGCACCTTTGTGTTAGGCCACGACATGAAGTGGTTCTACCTCCTTTCTTAAATTATGCTATCTTTTGTCCTTTCTCCAATCCTAGTCCCTCTAATGCTGCACAAATCAATAAGTATACTTTCCATTAGCTTGAGACTAAGTCCAGGATAATATGTTGAGGGTTGTTACATTCTTTCCTCCTTATAAAAATTTCATCCTCAAAATTTCAAACATTATCTCAAGAAAAAAGATTAGGATGCCTCATTCACAAAGATTCCTCCTCCTCCCAAGTAGCATCATCTGACATCAAACCACTACATAACACCTTTACCAGTCTAATAGTCTTGTTCTTTAACTGCTTCACCTTTGTGCCAATAATCACCTTTGGCTTGACTTCAAAATTCATATTTTCTCGTAATTGAATCTCCTCATTTTCTACTATATGAGACAAATTAGGATGATACTTCTTGAGTTAGAACACGTGACAAACATCATGTATCCTTGCAAGATTAGGTGGTAACGTTACTCGATACGCCACTTGCCCAATCTGCTCTAGGTTTTGAAATGGACCTATATACTGTGGAGTAAGCTTTTTTGCTTGAATCGATCTCCCAACTCCTATAGTAGGGGTGACCTTGAGGAACACATGGTCTCCAACATCAAACTCCAAAGATCTTCTCCTTCGGTTTGCCTAACTCTTTTGTCGACTTTGAGCTATCAGAAGCTTTTGATGAATACTCTCTATCTGTTGAGAGGTTTAATCCATAATATCTAGGCCCAACAAACTTTACTTACCAAGCTCAACCCAACATAGAGGGGATCAACACCTCCGGCCATACAAAGCTTTATAAGGTGCAATTTGTAAACTTGAGTGGTAGCTATTATTATAGGCAAACTTGACCAATAGTAGATATTTATCATAATTTCCCTTCTGTTCTAAGACACAAGCAAGAGTTTGAATTGTCCTTTCAGTTTACCTATCAGATTGGGGATGATAGATAGTATTGAAATTCAATCTCGTCCCCATGGCTTTTAGAATGGACTTCCAAAATCTCGATGTGAACCATGGGTCTCTATCCAATACAAAACTTATTAGGATCTCATGCAGTCTCACAATCTCATTTACATATAACTGGGTCAACTTCTCTATTGTGATGGTCTCCCAGATCAGAAGGAAATGGGCTGACTTTGTTAATCTATCAATAATCACCCATATAACATAATGCCCTGAGAAGATTCTTGGTAATCCCATTACAAAATCCATAGATATACTATCTCATTTCCATTTTGAGATCTCTAGAGGCTACATCAATCGTGCTGGAAGCTGATGCTCTATTTTCACCCACTGACAAACTAAGTATTGAGTCATATACTCTACTATATCCTTCTTCATGCTTGGCCACCAATATTCTCTCTTTAAATCTTGGTATATCTTGATAGTATCTGGGTGAATGGTATGGTTACTTTTATGAGCCTCCTCGAAAATGATTTCTCATAGTCCAACAATATTTGGCACATAAATTCGACCATGATACCGAATGATACTATCTTCAAAAACATCAAAATCTTGGGTCTCCCCCATCTCAATTAGTTCTTAAATGCTCAAAAGATAATCATCCTCTAATTAAGAAAACATAATCTCCCTTAGTAAATCATTAGACACATTGATAGTTCTTACAACTAGCACACTGGTTGCACAGTAAGGGATAACTTCATATCCTTCAAGCTTTCTAACAATTGTTGCCCCCTCATAATCATGATAGCTATATGAATTGACTTCCTACTAAAAGCATCTGCCACTACATTGACCTTCTCGAGATGATACTTAAAAGTAAACTCATAATCCTTCAAGAATTCCACCCATTGCCTTTGCCTCATATTCAATTCCTTCTAGTCAAAAAGATACTTCAAACTTTTGTGGTCACCAAATACCTCGAATTGAGTGCCATGAAGATGATGTCTCCATATCTTTAAGGAAAACATGAATGCTGCCAATTTAAGGTCATGAGTGGGAAAATTCTTCTCGTGAGATTTCAATTGTTGTGATGTGTAGGCCACAACTTTTTCTTGCTGCATTAACACACACCCTGAACCCTTCTTAGAGGGGTCCGTGTAAACTATAAATGGCTCAAATGGGTTAGGGATGATCACCACTAGGGTAGCCGTCAAACAAACTTTCAACTATTGAAATGCTCTCTCACACCTATTATCCCAAATGAAAGGTCTATCCTTACATGTTAGCCTTGTCTGTGGTATAGCAAGTTGAGAGAATACTTTAACAAAACCTTCCATAGTAATCAGCCAACCCTAGAAAGCTATGAATCTTCATCATGGATTGAGGTATCTCCTAATTCAATATTGCTTCTACTTTACTAGGTCCACCACTACACTTCCTTTTGAAATCACATACCCCAGAAATTTCACTTCCCTTAGCCAAAACTTGCATTTACTTTGTTTGGTATACATTTAATGATCTCACAATACTTGCAACATAATTCAAAGATGAAGAGCATGTTCTTCCTCGCTCTTAGAATATATTAGGATGTCGTTAATGAACACCACCATAAACTTATCTAGATATGGTCGGAACACCTTGTTCATATATTTCATAAAGATTGCGGGGGCATTAGTCATCCTAAAGGGTATCAAAAGGAATTCGTAATGCCCATATCAAGTTTGGAAAGCTATTTTGAGCATGTCCTCCACGCGCACCCTAAACTAATATTAACTAAATCTTAGGTCAATCTTTGAGAATACCAAGGCCTTAGCCAACTGATCAATCAAGTCATCAATCTGTGGAAGAGGATACTTGTTCTTTACTGTCACTTGATTCAACTACCTATAATCAGTACACAACCTGAGGCTATCGTCCTTCTTCTTAACAAATAACACTAGAGCTCCTTATGGTAAGACACTTGGTGTAATGAAACCCTTCTTCAATAGTTCCTTAATTTGCCTTTTGAGCTCCTTCATTTCAAAGGCTGACATTCGATATGGAGCCTTAGAAATAGGACTTGCCTTAGGCACCAAATCAATGGAGAACACAAGCCCTATTACAATGGCAAATTGGTAATTTCCTTCAGGAATACATCAGGGTATTCATAAACAATTAGGTAACTTTCTAATCCTTCTTTAACCTCCATATTAACTGAAAAGGAAACCTGGCATCCTTGACACCCCTTTTGTAAATATTTGTCTACTTGAGCAAAAGACAATCAAACATTTTCTTCACTCACTTAAACACTAAGTATATTCTTTGGCAAGGACACAATCTTTTGAGTATAGTCAAGAATGGTATCATTAGCTTCCAACCAATTAATCCCAATGATAACATCAATGCCTTGCAATGGCAAATAATTCAAATCTAAAGTAGTGCTTCCATTTTCAAAATGAACTACATAGTTCAAACAAGCTTAAGGAGTCCTTACTGAAACTCCCGTAGGTGTGGAAACCAACAACTCAAAAGGCAGCTCAATTGCCATCATTCCTAGTCTCTGTGCACAGTCAAAAGATACAAAAGAGTGTGATGCATTGGAATCAAACAAAAAATAAATGGTAAAGCCATTGAGTTTGAGTTTATCTTGAATCATGTTAGGAGCAACATCTGTTTCCTGTCTGGTTATCGCAATGAATCACCTTGGCACCGTTGACTTCCTTGTAACATCATCACGTATTGGTTCATGGCATCCTCATGAAATGTGACCCACCTTTCCATAATTATAACAGATCAAGCACAGTTGGTTGCGATGATTTATCCCATATTTTGCATAATGAGTGGAAGTACTAGATGAAATGGGTTGAGATGAAATTGAATCTCTTCTAGTAGTGTTACTATGACTATAATTACCTTGATCAAAGCCTCCCCTATTGAACAGGTCTCTACTAAAATGATCTCTGTCAAATCTGCCTTTGCCTCTATCAAAATGACCTCTATTATACTGGCCTCTTTCCCTACTAGAACCATTATTACCGCTACTACTACCAGATCTACTTTCTTTCACTACACCAAAAAAAGAAAAAATTGGCATTCATTTTTTTTACCTTTATTAGCATTTCAAAAATGTCAACTATTCCAGCACTGATAAAAAGAGAGATTTTAGCTGGCGCCAACAAAAATCCATTTTAGTTGGCTTTTGTGTTAGAAACGCCAACTAAAGTGGGCATTTTAGTTGATGTTTCTAGAACAAACCCCAACTAAAATACTCACTTCAGTTAGCATTTTTGGAACAAACACCAACTAAAGTGGGTTAATTTAGTTGACATTTGTTCCATAAACACTAACTAAAGTGCCTACTTTAGTTGGCATTTATGGCACAAACGCTAACTTTCTTCTTTTTTAAAAAAAATAATAGGCTTTTGTTGGCATTTATATTTATATATATATATATAAATGTCCAAAAAGGCCAATATTTATTCAAAAATATGTTCGATAGAGTTATATACACATATAAGTCTATCGAACTTATTAACAAAAAAACATATATTATATTAAAAATTATGAATTCTAGCAATACAATTGCAATTCAATTAACAAAAAAATTTATAATTCAATTTCTAGCATATCAACATCAATTCCTAAAAAAAAAATCTCCTACTTACATGTTAAAAGATCATTCAAACAAGTGCAACTATTTTTTTTAAAAAAGGTAAACTTAATCTCTTCAGCTTTAATACTACTATTTTGTTACCAAAGTAAGATAAACTTTAAATTGTTGGGTGCTTTCTGCTTCATATTTTCATTTTCCTGTCAACATAGATAATATAAGTTAGTAAAAAAGATTAAAAGATCATTCAAACAAGAAAAGACATATATTGCCTTTTGGCATTTGGCTCCTATGATCTTGTGCAATATAAACAGAAGTTAAGTGGCTTTGTATAACACATAAGAATAGAATGATAAACTTAGTTGGCATCTCCTAAACAAAGATTAGATATTAAAAGGTTTAAGCAACATAGGGAAACTAGATTGCAATATGATTTTCTTCTATTCATAGCATAGTTCAACAAATATGTATCTTATCTGTCATGAACCGTATCTTTTGCTGAGGTTTGGACACAACATATAACTAATTAATATATATGATGATATATGCAAACATAGATGTTGAGCCCATGAGGTGAGAAAATATTGGGATCTATAGAAAGGCACAAGTTGGTTAATCTCAATAACATTTCAAAAGCCACAGAAAAAATAAAAGTATCCTACTTCCCATTGTATAAACAAAAATCAAGTTTGTCTAACTTCAAATATTTCATGCCATTCTAGCAAAACAAGAATACAAGACTACATATGACTTTGATGATTGCAAGAAGCATCTTATCTGATCCAAACATTAGTAACCAAAACTTTTCAAAGCTCAATAATAGCATACCTATACCTTGCAAATCAAAATCACAATCTTGGACCAATTGTATGCAGTATTTCCCTCTGATAATAGGCCTTCTTTCCTTGTGGAAACTGTAGCTTTCTTTAGATGCCTAATGTTTATAGATGACCGTGAAGAAGTGACTATCATTTAAATAGAGAGCCAATCCTTTCGAAAGTCCTGATAGAATTATTGTAAGAATTAGTTTAGCAAAGGAATTTCTTTGAGTGATATGAATAGGAATTGACCGGCATTGATGTTTTTATTTTCTCTTTCTTAGTTATGTCCTCTTTAAAAGGCTTTCCTATCCTCATTTCTTGTGATTCTCTTTCTTTATTACAAAAAGTCATTTTCTACCAAAAACTAAATGAAATGACTATAATGAACATATTAGCACAATTTAATGTCTAGATAGCAAGACTTTACAACTTTAGCCCTTTTGGTACAACAATAAGTTTTCTTATAAGCAAAAGGTATATATTAATCAAGCTAATTTTTTGGTAGCAACAACTTCATGATATTTATTAGCTCAATGTAGCTCTATTTATATCAGACTATATATAAAAACTGTATAATGTCCAGAAATGGCATATTTAGTGTTTAGGAAACTAGCAAAATGGCTCTCATTGATGTCTTACGTACTGATAGACCGCAAGTAATAGCAGATATATTTTCACCCTAAGGTTTTGGTATATTTTCAAGGTAGTGTACAATTTGATGTAGAAGTCCCTTCAAGCTAGCATCTATGTCAAGAAAAATGGGGATGTTTAATTTCTACACTCATCGTGTTAATTTTAGAATTTTTATTGATCTTAGTTCTAGGTTTTGGAGTTGAAATTGATGATATTTTGTATTGACATTGATGTTTAGAGATTAGATTTGACTAGATTGGATTATAGACATGATTTTGGATTATTTATATTAATTTGACCTTGGTTTTGAGTTACGTCCATATCTGAAAAATTGAGTATTTTGCCCAAAATTGGTGTCACTTTGATTAATTCATTAGTTTATGAAGTAATCTAGTTAATACTAAATGTAATGATGCTTAATTAGGGAGTTAATTGTCTAATTTGGTATAATTAGATAATTTTACCTATTTTTTCAGATTTATTTAGAAGCCAAATTAATATTAAATTAAGCTAATTAATTGGACATGATAAGTTTAAAGTGGTCAATTAATGACTAGAGGTTTCTAGGCCTAATTGGTTATCTGAACAAAGCTTATGATAGTTAGTGTCTTGGCTATATTTAATTAACTTAATTAATCACATTACCATTATTAATGTAATTCGACTCAAGTTAGGATAGGGTTAAGTAATATGTCATGCCCACAAATGACTCACATTTCCATGACTAAATTCTAGTTTTCTTTTTAAACCTTAATTAGTGTTTAGTTTGTTTTAATTAATTAATTATTTTAATTTGCTTTAATTTAAATTTAATTTCAAATTTTCTTGCTTCTATTTTCACTTTAATTGTTTGCAAAACAAAACCCTCCCCAAAAATCTTAGTTGTAGTAGGAATTTGCATATAGAGTAGCTTGCATTGCATCTTATAAAAAAATATCATTGCATGTCTGTTAGTTTTTAGCATTTTAATTTAATAGTAATTAGTTTGCACTTTTAGTTGCATTTAGGTAGTTTAGTTTGCATTTCATTTCATTTAGGACTAGTTTAGATTTACATTTTAGTTGCATTATAATTTAATTAATTGCATTAATTTATTGCATTTTAATTCAAATTAATTTCATCTAGTTTTTAATTTTAATATATGCTTTTTTTTCATTTAGGTACATTATTTTAGCTTAGAAATTCACATTATTTTGCTTGCACATTGATTTTTACTTCTCTATGAATACGATCTAAGTTGCCCTTATATTATAAATCTTTTGCATCTAGCATAGCCCTCGGCATGGCTTGTCAGTGGTCAAGCAAGAGGACATTCCAAATGAATCCATCTTTCCCATGAAGAGTTTCATTAAGCACGAATGTATGTGCTACAAAATTATGAAGAAGTTTGACCATATATAGAGTAAGTTAAACATACATTGGGACAAGTTAACCATACATTCAAACAAGTCTGTGATGCCATGATTTCTATTTTTCTAACCAACGTAAATAACTTGTAGGGAGCACAAGAAGGAGCTCGAAGCTCAATGTTCGATAACTGAGCAAAGACATTACATAAAGTTTCCTAATTGGTTTCATGCATGAGTAGGTTACTATCTTTTAAACCTAATTGTGCTTATGTTAATTGCTTTATTGATCTTTCATATGTGTAACAAATGGTTCTTTGTCTCCTCATGTGATACAATTGTGTTCATAAGCCCATGCAGGTGATGAGCTTATAAGTTTATCAATCGTTTCATTAAGGGTGGTCAATTAGCACTCCATGTTTATGGTTAATGGATTTCACTTCCACATACACTAGAAAAAAATTAACTTTTAGCGAGGACAAAAGTCATTGCCAAAAGTACAAAAGTCATTGCCAAAGGTTTTTAGTGGTGACATTTTGTCGTTGCCAAGTCACGGCTACAAGTCATGTCATTGAATGTATAAGGTGGGGACAAAATTGTCATCGCCAAAAGGTCACATTTGGCGGTGACAATAGTGTGTCACCGCTGAAGATCTACCTTCAACAATGACTTTTGTCATCGCTAAAGATATGCTTTCAGCAGCGACATGGATAGTCACTGCCAAAAGTCCATAGAATTGCTGGCGACGGTAATGTCCTGACTAATTATTAAATTTTTAGCGACGACTTAAGTGTAACACACTATTCGGTGGCGAACAAGTCATCGCTGAAAAGTGAGAATTTTTATTAAACAGCTTCTTGCCAAGGAAATTGCTTATATTTTGTTTATTCCTGAATTGATTGAGAGCAAAAAAAAAAAGAAATAATTAGTATAATTAAAATTGACACTTGTAACACATAATGGAAATAATATTTTCACAGATAAATTAGCTAAACAATTTAGTATATATACTCAAAAGTCTAGTCTAAATCAACAAAATATAATCAAACTATCTAAAGTTTTCTATATCAACAAAATATGAACATTCATGGGAAATATAAATATCTTATATAGCTATACTATCTAGGATTGCCTATCCCTTGCTTCAGTACTTGAAGTAGGATTAGGTATGGTGGCAAGATTATGAGATTGTCCCTAAAAAGTTAACAAATTCAAGCGTCAGATAGGGTATTACGTATTCAAAAGATCACTTAGAGACAAAATAAAGAGCATAAAGATTAAAACAGAATTTAGACTCTTACATATTCAATAAAGTATTACCTATGTAAAATTTAGACTTCTAGACTACAAACCAACAAAGGTTACAATGAATTCAAAACACCCAATTCATAATTTCTCAAGATTATAGCTTATAGACAATGACAAAAATAAAAAATAATAAAAAAATCAACAAAGGTTACAATTCAAAAGACCAAATTCAGAATTTCTCAAAGATTATAACATAGAGACATTGACAAAAGTGAATTATAATCATAAACTATGATGGTAATGATTATTATCATGACTACTAGGGTTTAAATATAAAACAAATTCAATTTACAGCACCTTGATAGACCATATTATCACTCATAAATCACTGAACACATTCAATTTCTTCTAAATGCCTGTGAGACATTTTCATTAGATAAAGGTTTATACTTTAAATTATGAAGATTTAAAGCACAAACAATTTAGAGACTTTGAAACCCAACCAATGCACTTAGATTAATCATAAAACTAAATTAACAAAATATATATTATACCTTAATATATTCTTATCAGTCATTCTTGTATGCATATGTCTTTACACATATCTACTATCATTTTGCACAAAATTTTCAACTTCTAACTATTAAGGGACAAGAATAATAGAAGCTATGCTACAAAAGAATTATCTTGGATTTGAGACAAACATTGACAATTATTCAATTATACCTTCAAATAAAATTCACATCCTCAAAGGTACATATGTCCCTTAATAAATTATTTAATTGAAATTCTCATTTCATACTAATACTAATAGATTTCAGTCACCTCTAGGATGACATATAAGAAACATACATAAACCATAGAGAAAATTCTTGAAATATACCTAATGAAATAACGAAACAATGTAAAATAAAATATGTGCAAAGTTTATAAATACCTATTGGTACAAAGCCAATATAAGTTCCACCTTTTGCTGCATTTGTTCAATCTTATGCTCAAGTTGTGCACATTCTGTTTCCAACTATGCAAGTTCAACTGCACGATCTGCTTCTATCCTTGCTTGCTCCTCATCAAATCTTCTTTGGACTTCTTCTTCTATTTGATGACGCAAGGATATCACTATAGAAGGATTGGTCACTTCAGGATGGGCTCTCTTCCTTGTAGGTTAAGCCCTACGACCCTTTCCTCTAACATGCCTAGATCTATCTCCAAGAATAAAGCTAATATCTGATCAAATGTCATTTAAGGCTGACTTACTTCTTGCGGCTATATGACTTTGAATGCGTCCCTGAAATTAAAGAACACTAATATAATAGAAATCAAATTATACACTAACTTAGGGTAAAATATAAGAATGAAGCACATACATGAATCTCATGAGATGTTGGATCTACCCACTCACGCTCCCTATCTATAGTCTTCCTTGTATGATGTAATTCCCATAGTTGATTAGCTGGTAGTACCTCTCCTGTAGTGGGATCTTTCTACAAAATATAATGTTCAAGGACAAATAATAATTTTAAGTTAGATAAGAAAAAGAAAAAGGAAGAAATAAAAATGAAGAGACATTCAACTCACTTCATTTTCTTCAATCTCAGCAAATGACATAAGATCACAGGTATACTTTATCAATTGTTTTTACCGGTTTATCTTATTTCTTGCACTTTTTTCCTATAGCAAAATTGGTTATTGATCAAGATTCCTAGAATTAAGTAAAAATTTTAAGATTTTGTATTAATAATAAGGTACCTTAAGTGTGGAAGTTTCAAAGTGTGTCAAAAGCCACTCCCAATTCTCAGGACTAACGCTAGAAGGTCAATTCACTAACCTCTCTTCATCTGTGGCATATGCCTGATAGTGCTTGTGTAATTCAACCTTCCAATTTGTAAAGCCAACTTGCATCAAGGCAAAGGCAATCATCTTAAGCCTCTCTTCATTTTCTTCTATTTCTGGTTCAAATTTTTCCTAAAACACAAATAAGTAAGTATACTTGTTATGAAAACATAAAAAAAAAAATGGTCAATGGATATATTTAGTATAAATATTACCTTTACTTTCAACAACAACTCTTCACCATACTTTTGAAAGTTCTTGCTTCAATCACCCTCTCGAAAGGATATTGTGGTCCTAAGAACTAAACCACAATGGCTAGTGAAAGCCCTAGCTCCTGGTCCCATAACTTTTGACATGGAATAATGAATTTTTACTTTAATTTTTCCTCCAAATCTTGTTTTCAAATCTAGTTATTTTCCCCTATAAATGCCTCTACCCCTCTTATTAGAATTGTAAGATCCTATCATTCATTCAAAAAGAAGAAAACAATTAGATGTGACAAGTTATGTGGACTAGTTATCTATACTATATAAAGTTCATGGAAATTTACCTGTACTGCTAATGGAGGAAGATCCTTGATGTGTCTCATGAAGTTGTGGTGATAGCTGTTGACGAGAAATATTAGTTTGAATCTGAGGAAGTGGAGGTTGTGAATGAGCATGATGTGTTGCATGTGAGGAAGCCACCTCTTCTAAGGAATTAGGTCCTCCCTATCCAGAGGTAAGACCTTTCCATGCTCGACCTCTCTGTAGTGATGACATCCTATATGAATGTATAATAAAGGTAAGTAACAAGATAAATGAAATATATATATAACTAACTAAGGTCATTAAAACATATTGTAAAACAAGAAGTACATAACATCCCTTAAATGCATATATCAATTTACCATGAAACTACAATATTTTCATCTTATTGAATCTTCTGTCACTTTCAGTAGTATCGATATCTTCTAATTCATTCTCATGTACTTGATTCTCTTCTATATCACTATCATTATCATCTAGCACATTTTCTTACTCACTATCTTCATACACCGATGTCATCAATGAATCCAAGCTCCCGAGTACTATGATTATTTCTTCATGATGATTGACCCTACACAAAGCAAGCTTGTGGTGTATATCATCTCTAAATAAATCAATAACAATGTTGGTTCTATAGGACTTTCATTATACATGTTGAAGTCAATCACCAACTTTTGATAAGATTCTTCGTCAACCATAACATTGTCTTCACGTATATCAATACCACCATCCTCAAATGGCATTTTAAAGAGGTCAAGTGGATTTGTTTTCACAACAACAAGCCAACCAGGCTTAACAATGTCATCCACGTAAAAAACTTGATCTGCTTGAGATGCTAAGATGAATAGTTCATTGGTGTCTAAGAAATATCGAGTGTTTACACTTATAAACCTATATTGGTCAACTTTATATCCCATACCAATATGACCCACATCCCACCAATGGCACTTAAACAAGTATACTTTTCTATTCCCTACGTAAGACAACTTATAAATACGCTCCAACACACCGTAATATTCCTTTTCAGCATTGGTGTCATCACCGCTAACCATGACTCCACTATTTTGAGTTTTGTTTCCTGCTACACGATCACTTTTATGGAAGCGAAATCCATTCACCATAAACATGGAGTACCACTGGACCACCCATAATGGACTGACTAATAAACTTATAAGGTCATTACTTGCGTGATCTTGTGAACACAGCTATGAACAAAGACCTGTTGATTACACATATGAAAGTTCATTAAAGTAATTAACATAAAGACTGAGGTTTAAATGACAATAACCTACTCATGCTCAAAACCAATTAGGAAACTCTTTGAATGTCTTTGCTCAATTATTGAACTTTGAGCTTCAAGCTCCTTCCTATGCTCTCTACAAGATTTTTACACTTGTTAGAAAAATACGAATCATGGCATTGTAGACTTGTTTAGATGTATGGTTAACTTACTCTATCTATGGCCATACTTCTTCACAATTTTGTAGCACATACATTCTAGCTTGATGAAACTCTACGTGAGAAAGAGGGAATGATTCGGAATGTCCTTTTGCTTGACCAGCTTTCACTAATGTAGAAAGGTCATAGTTATCATTAAATGTGTCATCATTCCTATGTGGCATATTTAATTTGGATGGAAAATCTTTCAAGTATCGTGAGCAAAAAGTAAGACTTTCCTCTGCCAAATAACTTGCAATAGAGCCTTCAAGTCGAGCCTTATTGCAAACATATGATTTGAGTGTCCACAAATACCTATAACAAGAAGTAACAACTATTTGAGTTTATTCCAATGATAAATGATAAATGTAAATATGAATGAAATGATTCACACAAGCTACCTTTCGATTGGGTACATCCATCGATACTGAATTGATCCACCAACTTTTGCCTCTCCTGCCAAGTGTACTGGCAAGTGAACCATGATGTCAAAGAAGGCAAGTGAGAACATAGTCTCTAACTTGCACAAGGTTAATTCTATTTGACTCTGCATTTTGTCAAGTTCTTCATTAGTCAAACATTTTGAATAAAGATTCTTGAAAAATTTTCCCAACACTATAATTGGTTTGCACACCTTCTTGGGCAACAATCCACATATTGCAATGGGACTTATTTCTTGCAACAACACATAATGGTCATGGCACTTCAAACCAACTAGCTTTTATTCACGAATATTGACACATCTAGTAATATTTGATGAACAAGTGTTAGGTACCTTTAAGTTAGCCAACGAGTTGCAAAGGATTTTGTTCTTGTTGGGGGACAATGTGTAAGAAGCAAGAGGCTTCCACCATGTATCTTTATCATCTTGATATGCATGCAGTTCACTTCTAATGCCCAAGCCTTTCAAATCTTGCCTATTTGTCAATGTATCCTTTGTCTTCCCAACCACACCCATCATCGTGGACAATATATTATCAAAAACATTTCTTTCTATGTGCATCACATCGAGATTATGTCATATTAGTAAGCTTTTCCAATAAGGTAATTTGGAAAAAAATGCTTTTTTTTTCCTCCAGTTGTATGCATTAGTCGGGAGACATGCTTTCGCTTTTGCTTTGGCTTTGGATTTTGACCTTTCCCGAATGTCACATCACCTAATCCTTGTAATTGTCTTAGTGCATCTTCTCCAGTTAAAGGTACAGGTGCAACCCTATGCTCTTCTTTCCCATCAAATGCTCTCTTATTTTGGTGCCATGGGTGATTAGGTGGAAGAAAGCGGCTATGTCCCATGTAACCTAACTTGCTTCTTAATGAAATGCAATATGTGTCTTTATGACAACATGGACATGCAAGCTTGCCTTTAGTTGATCACCCTGAAAGGTTTCCATATACAAGAAAGTCATTTATTATCCACAAGATAGCTGCGTGCATGATGAAATTCAATTGAGAGCATGCATCATATGTTTGTACCCCTACTTCCCATAATTCTTTCAACTCCTTGATCATCAGTTGTAGGTAAACATTTATTTCATTACTTGGACACTTAGGACCAGGAATAAAAAGTGTCATCACAAAGTATGAGTTCTTCATGCAAAGCCACGGAGGCAAATTATATGGTACCAAGACCATTGGCCAAATACTATGATTGGCACTCATATTCCTAAAGGTTTGGAATCCATCACTTGCTAAACCCAACCGAACACTCCTTGGATCAACTAAAAAGCTAGGGCATTGTTGGTCAAAGGATTTCCAAGCAAGAGTATTGGCTGGATGTCTTATCACACCATCATCTATTCGTTTCTCCTTGTGCCACCTTATTTCTAATGTTATGTCTCTTGCCATGTAAAGTCTTTGCAAACTAGGTGTTATTGGAAAATGTCGTACAACTTTTTTGTAGAACTTTCTTCCCCTTCTATTTATCAAACTTCCATCTTGACATCTTGCACTTAGGACATGATTGTGCATTTGCATATTCTTACCAATACAATATACAATCATTGCCACAAGCATCAATTTTTTTGTAATCTAAACCCAAATCCTGTATTACCTTCTTAGCTTCATAGAATGAGTTAGGCACTAAAGCCCCTTGAGGGAGAACATCTTTGAGTAAGGCTAATAATGCATCCATAGAATTGTTACTCCAATGGTTAAGGCACTTCAATTGAAGCAACTTCACTATAAAAGACAACTTTGATATCTTACCACAACTTGTATAAAGTTCAATCTCTGCATCTTTCAACAAGTTATAGAACCTTCTTGCATTAACATTAGGCTCTTCACTCTCATCTAATCCAATGTCCATATCATCCATCCTAGGAACTCCATATGCATCATATATCATCTCTACAAGATTCTCCTCTTCAATAGTGTCATCTTGTACCACAATATTGGAAGTCTCAGATTCTCTCTCAAATCTTCTAATAACTTCCCCATGCAAGTCCCACACCTTGTAACTCTACTAGAAACCCTTCTTCAACAAGTTAAATCTTATGTTGTTTTTCACTTTGAATATAGTGTTCATGCAATCCTTACATGGACAATGTATCACATCCCTCACCCCATGTTAATTGAATGCCCATTCTAAAAAATTGTCTATTCCTCTTATGTATGTTGGGTTGGCTCTATCTTTAATATTCATCTAACTTTTATCCATTTCTATTCTAGACAAAATAAGTAGAAGGAAAAATTCAAATAAAAGAAGCCTAAAAAAATTGAGCATAGCATAGTCTAAAAGATACATGAAATACTTAACGAAAAATTCAATATTAATCACATATGAACATAAACATCAAGGATAGCATCCAAATAGCTGTCTCAACTTGCAGAAAAAATCATTGGACCAAAAATTAGTTTAAACATAAATTAATAAATTATTGAGAAAGGCAAATATAAATATATTTTAGTTCAATTTCTAACTAAATTTAAAATATTTAGTTAACTACCCCGAAAACAAAAATCCTTTCACATTTATAAAAAATGCAACAATAAATTAGGGATAGAATGTTTAAAGAGCAACTCCATTTTTTCAGATAAAAGAAGCAATATGAAAAATCATGGTTTTCTAAATCATTAAATTAGCAAAAATACTCAACTCACTTTCTTTTGATCCCCGTTCACCCATAGCTCTAGGATAACTGATCCACTAATAGCCTTGTCCACAATCAATATTATTTTGCTGTTAGGTCACTAAAAACAATAAAAGGTCATATATCAATTTACAAAATCATTTTCAGTTATTATAAATTGAAAGACAAACACAAGCCAAAAAAATATATAAATCAACAAGCAATATAGCAACGACAACTAGGAAGTAGTTGTAGAGTGATAGGCAAGTATAGGCAAACAATCTGAAGCTAATTTATTTTACATTTGAAATAAGAGGAAATTGTTTTTCATTTTTAGAGTAAAGGTTAGATGCAATAATTGACTCACATTTTAGCAACTCTAATAATAAAAAAATAATCCAAAGGGCCCACAAATTGCTTGATAAAAGCTTGTCACAAAGGCCAAGTTTCTTGACTGATAAAAGTTCAGTGAAAAATATTAATAATTTTATACAGCAAAGATAATAATTATAAAACTATCCTTTTACACAATAAAAGACAAATTGATCTTGAACATGTTCCAAAAAACATGAAAGCCTAGGAGTCTTTAGTAAACTAAAGTCACAGCCAAATATGGTCATCAAGATGGCCAACCTATCATCAATGGATTTAAAAATAGCAAAAGCATTAACTCATTAAAATTGCATTCATAGTACAGCACAACATAAAATTCATTAAAGAGTATACAAAGGAACCAAAGCTACTATTCATCCACATTGCGTGATAGGCATGTGACATGAACAAATTCCAAGGATTAGTTATTTCTTATCAGCAAGATAAATTAACTGGAACTAAAATATTGCAAAACAAGAACATTTGCATATAATGTAGGCACCAAATTCAAATCAAGTTGGGCTATACATAAATTTGATAACAAAAAAAAATACTAAATTTCTCCAATAAGGCCAACTACCAACTACTATAATTGACTAACATCAAGCCTTCTTTCTCTAAAAATGTACTATTTTGAACTATAACAATCTCAATAATTCCAGGTACATTAATTTTGGTTATTCAAAGCACCACCAATGACTTCACAACAAAAAATAAATATAGAACTTACAAAACCACACAATTTTAGATAAAATCAACTAATGAGACTGGAAATGTCAGAACTTAGGGACAATTGCATGTAAATCATATACAAGTATACAACAACTAGTTTATTTTTTTACCATGATACAACAACTAGTTTAAGATGACAAGAAAAAATCAAAAAATAAATCAGATATAGTAACCAGGAACAAAACTAAAAAGGAAAAAAAAAAGAACTAAGCATATATAATAGCTACACCAACAACAACCAGGAAGACTGCCACTTCATTACAATGCGTACAGACATTCGTTGAGACTATATTAATTTCTGAAGTATTAAGTTGAAGTAATTGAATATTCATTTTTTAATGAAAATGTCCAAAATTAATTGACTTAACATACAAGTCTCTAGGATTTTAGTATATATATGTACAAGGGTTTGAGGCTTGCATTTTAGCACTTGAAAGAATAAAATAGTAAAACCTTAAAATTTAGAAGATTACAAATGATAAAGGGGAAGGAATTGTTGCACTTAAAAAAGTTGCATGTACAAAAATATATGCATTTGGAGCTATGAAACAGGGGTACTTTAACAAAGTTTATTAATGTAAAATGTAAGTCCAATGCAAATATGACACAAGATACTACACATCAGCTTATACATTGACAAATTTTGTCAGTTCATGAATTCATATCTATGCTCATAATCCGTATTACTTATGTCTGGAAAAAAGAGACTTGTGTGAAAACATAGTTGATTGCATGTGGCAGCACTACATTGAATATGAAACTTATATTGGCTGGAACCATGCATAGAGCTTAATAAGCTCATGCTCCCCCACAAAAATAGCAAGAAAGAATAACTACTAATACTTTTCTTTGTTACATTAGAAAGACTGAATCATTATTTCAGAAATTTTAACTGCCTATGTATGTTATTTAAGATTTAATTCTAAAGTAGTCCCTGAAAGAAATAAATCAAATCAATGGATTAACTCCACCCTTTATCCATATAGAAGGTTATGAACAAAACTATTATATTCATTCAGCATTTCACAAGCATATAAGCTTCAACGCATAAAAGTTTGAAAAACTATAGCTTTCTTTACCTTTTATGTTCATACCAAAACATCAAAGGTTGAGAATAGAACTATCATATCCATGAAACATTGTCACAAACAGATAAGCTTCAGGTGCATGTAAATAATGGAAATAGCTTTTTTCACCTTATATTCAGACCAAAACAGTAAAGGCTGAGAATAGAACTACCATTTTTGTTAGGCATAAATAAGATTATATATGGGCGAAGGAGGATTCATTAAAAGATTATATATGTTAAATCCATCACACAACCTATAGGAATCTCTTTATGATAATTAGTTAAAACAAACAAATAGGAAGGAGTCTTTCCTTTTCTTTCTCACTTAAATTAGGATCAAATCGAGCCAAAGCCTCAAGTTTTGGTAAAACATATTTCTATTGTCATTTTTTCACCACTACTATAAGCATAAATATAATGCTGCAAATTAATAGAATCTAGCCATCATTGACCTACATTGCAGCAAAGGAACTATTAAGCCTATAGCTATAACCTTGAAAACACATACTCTTAATCATTGAAATTAAGTTCTATTGCTATTGTGTCTGATCCACAAAAGGCAGTCCAGTCATTAACTATTAAGCCAGCAGCTATAACCTTACTACCGTGATACACAGTCCCAACTGCCAAAGGAAACTAAACAAGTGTAGAAAGTTCATCTAAGTTTTCAATGGAAGTGTGATATAAAATCATTTATACCACACTTATATAACTGAACAAGACTTGAGACGGCTACTTGTTTAACTATCAATTAGATATAAAATCATTTATTTACAATTATCTAAAATAGCTTTAAAGGAATAAGAATAAGTATCTAAAGGAGGACCAAAAACACAATAATTACAAGAGTGAGACACCTTTGATTGGAAAATAGTTGGAAGAATGAACCACACATAGCAAAACAAAAATGTTTTAAAAATTGAAACTTGAAGCTCTGTAACTGCTGATATATTAGAGCTTATGGCTAGTTAGCTAAGATATAAATTTATATTTTGAACTTATAGTAGACAAGATGTGAAGCTTTGCAATTTCAAGAAGAGCAAAGCCAAAACCTCTATTCTAACAGTAGTAATGAGCTCTACTTTCTTATTTTTTGCTCCAAGAGAGATCAAGAATGAGGCCACTTTGTTTCTATAGAAATCTACCATTAAGTGTTGAATCAAGAGTTTTGATGATTCCAAACCAACATCCAAGAGCTTGGATTGAAGATATCAAAGGAGATCAAAGTGCTTCAAGTGAAGAATTTGAAGAGTATTTTCTGCTAGATCTTTTGTAGGATCTTTAGTTTTTGTTTTGATTGGGTAAAAGATTTTGATTTGAAGAAAAGATGTTTTCAAACCTTGATTTTACGTTAAATCTTGACTTACTTGAAAAATACCCACAAACAGACGAAGTTTGAAAGTTTAAACTGAACTGTCATGTTGGAAATTCGAACTTTACCTTTGGAAATTCGAATTTCGAGCTAAAACTGAATAAGTCTGAAGAGATGTCTCTCTGTCAGATGAATTTTGATCATTCAAAATTTGAATTTTCATCAAGTCTGAAAGAAGCCTTTTTAGTGAAAGACGAACTTCACAAAGTCAAAATTCGAATTTCAAAAAAAATACAATTTGTGAAAACCAAAGAAATTCGTCTGAAACTATGTTAAAGTTCATCTGAAATCAAGAAGAAATTGAGTTTGAAAAATGCTCTTTGATAGACGAACTTTGACTTTGCAACATTCGAATTTTCATATAAGTCTGAAAGGAGCTTCTTTGAGACAGACGAATTTCACTCTTTCAAAATTCGAATTTCAGACAAAACACAACTTGAGAAAACAGAAGAAATTCATCTGAAACAATGTTAAAGTTCATCTGAGATCAAGAATAAATTAAATTTCAAAACCGGTCTTTGACAGACGAATTTCACTCTATCAAAATTCGAATTTCTAAGAAAGTGATCTACTGTGCCTCTTTGAACGTTCAATGGACAGACGAATTTTGGGCATCCAAAATTCGAATTTTGAGGGTACTGTAGAAAATCGAAAACACTGTTCACGATTTACAGAAAAACTTTCTTCTTGAAAATTCGTATGTCACATTGTGAAAATATTTTATAAGTTTCAAAATTCGAATTTCACTCTATGGACAGGCGAACTTCGTATTTTAACATTGGAAGCTTTAACCTTCGGTTCCTTCAAAATTCGTCTGTTGACCAACCAAAATTCAAATTTTGGTATGTCAGAAACATTAAATACGGTTGGTAAACGGATAGTTTTTCAGAGTAACCGTTGGATAACTTCCCCAACGGATAGATTTAGTCTCTAACGGATAGTTGAGACCTAAAACTATAAATATAACATCATTTGAAGTTATGGGTAACAAATCAAACTTGTATATACCGAATTTCTGCTGAATCTTCTTCTCAAAAGCTTTTACCCTCTCAACTTTATTATTTGTACTTTAACCTTCAAATCTACTCTATTCAAGAGAGTTAAACCTTTGTAAACAATCTACTCTTCATCTGGAAGATAGATTTACTTGTGAGGGGAATTCACAAGGGGATTGGAAAAGCACATAGAGAAAGTGCTTAGAGAGTTTGAGAGAGCTCAGGAACAGAGCATACTCGTGTACTGTGGCATTAGTAAGAAGCCTATTGAAATTCTTGCTGTATAGTGGATAAATCTCAAGAGTTGTCTTGGGGACTGGACGTAGGTCAAGTGGATAAACCGAACCAGGATAAATCACTGAGTCTTCCTCTCCTTATCCTTACTTATCAGCTTACTCTGTTTTACTCATTATTTTTATTACACTGTGATATCTTCACCCACTTCACTTTGTGTAGAAAAATTTCAATCTTCCCAATTTACCCCCCCTCTTGGGAAGTCAGCCTTGCTAACAAGTGGTATCAGAGCCCGGATTCCCATTCAAAGGATTTTACAGTCCGGGAACAAAGATGGCTGGCTTTGGAGAGAGTATACTTCCTGAAGGGAACAACACTAACAGACCACCAGGCTTCAGTGGAGAGCATTATGGGTACTGGAAGATGAGGATGCAGATCTACCTCCAATCAATTGATCTTGACATCTGGTCAGTCATTGAAAAAGGAGATTTCGTCCCAATGGCTTTAACTGAAGATGGAAGATACAAAAAGAAGCTGGAAGCAAAGTGGAATGATAAAGACAGAAGGAGAGTCCTACTGAATTTCAAAGCAAAGCATTGTTTAGTCAGTGCCCTGAACCAGGATGAATTCTACAGAGTCTCGCAATGCACCACTGCAAAAGGAATATGGGATAATCTGCAGATTGCACATGAAGGAACATCTGGAGTCAGGCAGAACAGACTGAACATGTGCATTGGGGAGTATGAAAGCTTCAGAATGGCTGAAGGAGAAACTGTAAAGGAGCTCCAAAAGAGATTTACTCTCATTGTGAATCAACTGAAGAGCCTGGGAAAGGAATACACTCAGTCTGAGAAAGTAAGAAAGATACTCAGAGCTCTCCCTCTGGAATGGCAGCCCAAGGTTACAGCAATAGAAGAAGCCAGAGGAGAATCAATGGCCTCTGTCACAGCTCTCTTCGGCAGCCTTGAGGAGTATAAAGGAAAAATCAAAGCTCTCAAGGAAGCTGGGCTGGACAGAAAGAAGAAAGGCCTTGCCCTCAAAGCTGCTGATGAAAAGGAAGAAGAATCTGACAAAGAAGATGAGCTGGATGAGGAAACTCTGGTTATGATGGTAAAAAAATTCGGAAGATTCTACAGCAAAAGAAGAACAAGAGATTCTTCAAGAAGGGAGCTGCTGGAGAAAGCAAGAAAGAGGCAAAAGAACCTGTGACTTGCTATGAGTGCAAGAAGCAGGGACTGCCCCCAATTCCTCAAGAAGCAAGAAAAAGAAAAGAAAGTTGCTGACAAAGGGAAGAAGAAGAAAGCCTACATCTCATCTATATGGGGCAACAGCTCAGATGATGAACAAGAAGATGAGGATGAGATTGCCAACATTTGTCTGATGGCACTTGCTTCTGAAGAAGCCACACCCTCATGCAGCAGTGATCAGGAAAAAGAGGTATATGAATTTGAACCTTCCTATTCTGAATTACTAGATGCATTTCATGAGCTTCATGATGAGTTCATTAAAGTTGCTAAAGAACTAAAACTAGCAAAGAAAAAGATTAGTAAACTAGAATCTCAGAGCAACTTTTCTGAAACCATATCTGTACCTGCTGCTGAATCTGTTTGTTGTACTTCATGCATCAAACTAAAGCAAACTAATGATTACTTAGTTAAAAGCATGTCTAGGCTCACTAAAGGTAAAGATATGTTGTTTGCCTTGATGGGGAGCCAAAGAATATCACAAGGAAAAGCTGGTCTTGGCTATGATCCATGTGCTGTCAAGGAAAAGATTAGGAAGGAAAACCAGAATGCATACATGAGACATTTTGTGCATGCTGAGAGCAACAGAAAGAAAGATCACATGTCATCCCGCATTGAAACATATAATCAACAAAAGCATGCAAGACAAAAGTATTATTTGCATTATTTTCTTCCTGCTTCTCAATCTAGCAGTCCCTTCACTACCTTTCATTTCTGTAACAAAAAGGGACATATTTCCAATTCTTATGTCTTAAGGAAAAACGGACGTAGCAGGAAAGTTGAATGGGTTCCCAAAGTTGCATCTGCATCTAGGGAAAAATCTACTGACCAAAAAGGACCCAAGCAAATTTGGGTACCTAAAAGGAAAACATAAATATTGTTTTGGAAGTCTGTCTCAAAGCTAAGAAAAGCAACAAATGGTATATGGACAGTGCCTGCTCAAGTCACAGGACTGGTGATAAGGAGAAGTTCATCACCCTTAGAGACAAGAAAGGAGGAAAGGTGACCTTTGGAGGTGATCAATATGGCAAAGTTGTTGGCATTGGCATTGTGGGCAAAAATCCAGAAACATCCATTGAAGAGGTGCTGGTTGTAATTGGCCTCAACCACAATTTGCTGAGCGTGAGTCAGACCTGTGATAGAGGAAATTGGGTGCTGTTTGACTCAAAGTTTTGCCTGGTCATCAGAAAAAGTGATCATAAAGTAATCCTCAAAGCTCAAACGGATGGTAACTATTATACTATTGATCTTGATGAACTTCCTCCCTTGGATTCTGTATGTCTAATTAGTCAGGATAATGATAGTTGGTTATGGCATAGGAGATTAGCTCATGTTAACATGAATCAATTGTCTAAATTGGTTAAAAATGAGCTAGTAACTGGCTTGCCAAAAATATCTTTTGAAAAGAACAAAGAATGTGATGCATGCATAAGAAGGAAACAAATTAAATCATCTTTTAAATCTAAAAATGTAGTTACCATAACAAGACCACTTGAATTGCTGCATATGGACTAAATTGGACCATCTAGGGTGAAAAGTCTTGGTGGTAGTCTGTATGTGCTTGTAATTGTAGATGATTATTCTAGATTCACTTGGACATTATTTCTTTCCTCTAAAAGTGATACCTTTGATGCATTTGTAACCTTAGCTAAGAAAGTGCAAAATGAGAAAGGTATTTCTATTGTGTCTATCAGGTCAGACCATGGAGGAGAGTTTGAAAATGCATACTTCCTGGAATACTGCAACGAGCATGGGATTGACCACAACTTCTCAGCACCAAGGACTCCTCAACAAAATGGAGTGGTAGAAAGGAAAAACAGAACTATTGGAGAGATGGCTAGAGCTATGCTGAATGAGAAGGAACTCTCTCAAGTGTTTTGGGCTGATGCAGTGAACACAGCAAGCTACATCATAAATAGAGCATACATCAAACCAATCCTTGGGATGACTCCATACGAGCTGTACAAGAGAAGAAAGCCAAATCTGTCCCATCTCCATGTGTTCGGATGCAAATGCTTCATTCACAACAATGGGAAAGAAAATCTTGGTAAGTTTGATGCCAAATCTGATGAAGATATATTTCTAGGCTATTCTAGTAGGAGTAAGGCATATAGAGTTTATAATAAAAGATCAATTGTGGTAGAAGAATATGTGCATGTGGTTTTCATTGAAAATGAAACTATTTCAAAACATGTTACCAATGAGGATGATTTTGCTTTCAACTTTGAAAAACTGGGCATTTCTGATAAAAGTAAAACTGAACCTCCAAAGATATCTGAATCTGTTAACATAGAGGAAGATATCTAGGAGCAAGAGTTTGATGAAGAAAACAATGAAGAAACATCTCAAGAACTCCCTAGAGCTTGAAGATATCAAAGGAATCATCCTGTTGAACAAGTAATAGGGAATGTTCAAGAGAGAGTCAAAACCAGAAAATAGTTAAGGGATCAAATGCTAAACTGTGCTTTCATTTCTCAAATTGAACCTTAATGTGCTAAAGAAGCCTTAACTGATGATTACTGGATTTTGGCTATGCAAGATGAACTAAATCAGTTTGAAAGAAATCAAGTTTGGGATTTAGTGCCTAGGCCCAAAAATCATCCTGTCATTAGTACCAAATGGGTTTCCAGAAATAAACTTGATGAATCTGGAACAATAATCAGAAATAAAGCTAGACTGGTTGCTAAAGGGTATAATTAGGAAGAAGGTATTAATTTTGAAGAAACCTTTGCACCAGTAGCCAGGCTCGAGGCTATAAGAATACTGTTAGCATATGCATGTATGAAAAACATTTTATTATATCAAATGGATGTAAAGAGTGCTTTTCTGAATGGATATATCATGGAAGAGGTCTATGTAGATCAGCCTCCAGGTTTTGAGGATTCCACAAAACCAAACCATGTTTATAAACTGAAGAAAGCTCTCTATGGTTTAAAACAAGCCCCTAGAGCATGGTATGAGAGACTGAGCAATTTTCTAACTGAAAAGGGGTTCAATAGAGGCAAAGTAGACACAACATTATTCACCAAGAAAGAAAATAAAGACTTACTAATTGTTCAAATCTATGTTGATGATATTATTTTCGGTGCTACTAAGGAAGCTCTTTGCAAGAAATTTTCTAAGTTAATGGAGGGAGAATTCGAGATGTCTATGATGGGTGAACTCAACTTCTTCCTTGGACTACAAATCAGACAGCTTGGTGATGGTATCTTTCTCAGTCAATCCAAGTATCTAAAGGAGCTGCTAAAAAAGTTTGGAATGGAGAATGCCAAGCCAATGGGAACACCTATGGCTACTGCAACCAAACTGGACATGGATGAGAATGGGAAGATGTTTGACATTACTCAGTACAGAAGAATGATTGGATCACTGCTGTACTTAACTGCCAGCAGACCTGACATTATGTTCAGTGTCTGTATGTGTGCAAGGTTCCAATCATGCCCCAAAGAGACCCATGCAACAGCTGTGAAAAGAATTTTCAGATATCTTATTGGAACATCACAGATGGGTCTTTGGTATCCAAAAGGCAATGGAGAAGATCTCAAAGGATACACTGATGCTGATTTTGCAAGATCCAAAACTGACAGAAAAAGCACAAGTGGAACTTGTCAGTTTCTTGGAGGATCCCTGGTTTCATGGTTCAGCAAACAGCAAAACAGTGTGGCCCTATCTACTGCAAAAGCTGAGTATGTTGCAGCTGGAAGCTGTTGTGCCTAAGTCATCTGGATGAAGCAGCAGCTTGTGGATCTTGAGGTTAAAATGAAAGAGATACCAATCATGTGTGACAACCAAAGTGCCACAAATATCACCAAGAATCCTGTCAAGCATTCAAGGACAAAACATATTGAAGTTAGACACCATTTCATCAGGGATCACGTTCTAAAAGGAGAAGTTAAACTGGAGTACATCCCAACAGAGGATCAAGTTGCTGATATACTCACAAAGCCTCTATCAGAAGACCAGCATTGCAAAATCAGGAGAGAATTGGGTATGGTAAATCCCAATGAACTGTAAGTTATCCTGTGTGCAATTCTGTTTTTAAATCTTACAGCATTAAATTAATTCTAACTTCAGCATCGGAGAGTGTTTAATTTAAGTTGCAGGTGCTCCTCACAAGGTTAAATGGCAATACACTTGAAGATTGGAGCATATCAGAATGGAACAACCAGAAAGTGAAGTAAATAACGAAAATCCTAAGTTTTGGATCCATTCTGTAAGTTTTTAATGATGATGTTTGTATTTTAAATGTTGTTAGACGTATTTCGCTTCATAAACTGTGTTTTTGTACTGGTCAACGTGGTCAACATTCAAATTTTAAGTGACCAACAGACGAATTTGAACCTGTTATACTTTGGAACAGTTCTCGCTGATGCCTCGAAATTCGTCTGTTGAATAATGGAAGTTCGAATTTTCAAGAACAAAAATTTTCAAAGTTATGTTTGTCCATCACTGTTATACGAATTATCACTTCTTAACATACGACTGTTGGACAACCTTTACAAAAGTTTTAAAATTCAAATTTTCAGTTCAAAATTCGTCTGTTGAATTACGTTCTTCATGTTGAATGCTTGAAAGATGAAGTTCTGCATGCTTAATTCATCTATTGGTTGAAGTTTTGATTGTTGATACTGTTTTCTCTTCAATATTCAAACTTTGTTGAAACTAAATTCGTCTGTTGTGCTTATACTGCTTGATCCAAGCCTCTGTCAGATGAACTTTCAGATGAAAATTCATCTGTCAGTAAGCTTTGCTGAACGGTTTTACTTGTAACTGTCCAAAGTTCGAATTTTGACCCCTCAAAATTCGTCTGTCATACGGTTACATACGTTAAAACTGACGGTTTTCTCTTGAACAGACGCAACCCTATTTGTAACTCCTCTGAGTCTATTCTGATCCTCTCTTCAATCCTCTTAAATCCTGTCCAAAAACCTTCAATTCCCACCGTTTAAACTTCATTTCGCACCCTATAAACCTATTCTCAGCCACATTCTGCAACTTTCAACCGAGAAATGGTGAGAGTCAAGAATCCTGGAGCAGGGAAAGCTGGAACTCAGCCAAAAAGAGCAGTAAAATCTCAATATGCTACAAAGGAAGGAGAGAAATCCAAGAGAAAGGTCGAACCCAGTAAAGCAACACCGTCCAAACGCCAGAAATCATCATCCAAGGCAGATTCGCAGAAAGCAGGACCCTCCTCATCAAAAATTGCAGAACCTTCGGTTCCTGTTTCTGCTGATATTGATGTTGTTGCTTCCTCCTCTTCTACACAATATGGAGAATATGAGCTTACTATACTGCCACTTTGGAGAACTTCTGAGATTCAAGAAGAGTATTCACCAAATTTTCCAGCAAAAAGGTAATCAAGCCTCACTGTGTGAATATGGAACAATTCTTAATATCTAACAACTTTGATGCTGGAATATGGTTGTTAAGATATAAGAATTTGTTAAAAATTGCTGAAAAATATGACGATGAGGTAGTAAAGACTTGGTATGCCTCTCTTCAATACAACAGCAAGAAAAAGAAATGGGAGGTCAACTTGAGATCAAGGACCATTTGGCTTGCTGATGAAATATTCAACGAGGTGCTGGAAATTCCAGGACAAGATGGGCTGAAAAATTGACATCACAGCCTCTGGGTATATGGACGAGGCTAGCACAGCTGATGAAGAAGGTGGCTCCTTTCTGAATTACAAAGAGAGCACCATCTTGGACACCTTATTCAGAAGAAGGGAGAATAGGCCAACAATAAATCTATTGAAGCCCACAGACCTCAGTGTTCAAGTGAGGATCCTGCACTACATTGTGTCCAGGATCATATTCAACAAAGGTGGAAGCTTCAATCTGATAACAAGGGCAGAGGCTCATGTAATGACAGCTATCATACGTGGGAAACTAATTAATTTGGGTCATATCATCCTCCAGCGTATGATAAAGGCAAGGGATCAAAGGAAGGATTCCACACTCCCCTATGCAGCAATTATTTCAAGAATCCTGCAATATGCTAGGATTCAACACATTGAAAAAGGGAAAGGGAAACTCACAGAGGCCTTCAAAGAAGAGGAACTGCAAAGGATGGGTATTGAAAGAGATGAAGGAAGATGGGTTGGAAAGGGAGTAGGGAAATCTGAAGATTTGTTCTTTGTTGCTGATGCTTCCCTCCAACAAGAAGGCACCTCTGAGGCTCCTGGCAGATCTGTACCTCAGCCTTCTCAGTAAATTCCATCTCCATCCAGGCCTACACACCCTCCTTCCACTCCCTCCTCACGGGACAAGCCAACCAAGATCACTGAGTTGTTTGACAGTTTGTCAACACTCATTCTCAGCATTTGGGATGAGCAAAATGTCAAATTTGCTCACCTGCAAGATCAGATCCATCAGTTGCCTGTGAATATGAAAGTGGTGGCTGATGCATATGAAGAGATAAGAAATGCAATTCCTACCACTTCAGCTCCACCTCAGCCTGGTGTCCCTAAGCCTACTCTGTCTCCATCCTCTGTGCCTCCAAGTCCTTTTGAGATGGCTTCTCCTATTCCTGGTGTTGAGACTCAAGAAACTGAACCGGTTGGCACTCCAAGGGCCTCCAGCAATGAGGCAAGTCCTAGTCCTCCCCTGGACTATGGCATGGAGGAAGAGGGTTTACAGGAATCAAGCCCTCTTGAGCCTAGTGAAACAGTTGCTCAGGACTCTATCCTTTCCACCCAAGAGTCTGAGCAAGTTGAGCAGCTAGTAGCATCCATTTCTGCTTCACCATTTCTGCAAGTTGCACTCAATGAGGAAAGGAGCATTGTGCCTGTTATTGATTTTGAAGCTATTGCTCACAATGCTCTACTACAAGCTCAAAGAAGAAAGCTTGAAGAAATGTTTCCTCCTGCTGAACTAGCCTCTCATTCCCTTACTGCTTATGGGCTTTTAGAGGAACAGAGAGCTCGACTAGCTCTTTCCAGGCAGGAAATGCAAGAGCTGCTTGAGGTCTCTGATGATGATGGTGATGAAGACCCTAGCCCTGAGCCTGCTGAGCCTCCTGCACCAGTTCAGCCAGAGATTCCTTTTGCTCCTGTCCCTCTTCGTGTTGTTCCTATCTCTCAGATTCCTCCTCCAATGGACTTTGTTGGGCTTTCTGTTGATGCCAAAAAGGGGGAGAAGATAAAGCAAACTGGGACCAAGCAAGCTGGAAAATCTGCTGAGTCATCCAGGAAAGGAAAGACATATAGCAAGAAGTCTAAGCCAAAGAAGAAGTGATTGAATAAGACTTAGGCTGAATCTTCTTGTTGTACTTTGTTATGATTGCTTGTATTTTGTATTTTGGTTATTTTTTTTATGTTTTGAGAACTGATCTTTAATTGATGTATTGCAACAATTTGGTTAAATGAATGAATTTGTTGGTTGCAATGTTTTGTGCTTTAAATATCATCACTTAATCTGTTGGACATGATATCTTATGCATATGTTGAGGGGGAGCTTGTGAAAGCAAACCCAAGTACTAATCCAGTTTGTGAGTTGTTTTGTTATCATCAAAAAGGGGGAGAATGTTGAATCAAGAGTTTTGATGATTCCAAACCAACATCCAAGAGCTTGGATTGAAGATATCAAAGGAGATCAAAGTGCTTCAAGTGAAGAATTTGAAGAGTATTTTCTGCTAGATCTTTTGTAGGATCTTTAGTTTTTGTTTTGATTGGGTAAAAGATTTTGATTTGAAGAAAAGATGTTTTCAAACCTTGATTTTACGTTAAATCTTGACTTACTTGAAAAATACCCACAAACAGACGAAGTTTGAAAGTTTAAACTGAACTGTCATGTTGGAAATTCGAACTTTACCTTTGGAAATTCGAATTTCGAGCTAAAACTGAATAAGTCTGAAGAGATGTCTCTCTGTCAGATGAATTTTGATCATTCAAAATTTGAATTTTCATCAAGTCTGAAAGAAGCCTTTTTAGTGAAAGACGAACTTCACAAAGTCAAAATTCGAATTTCAGAAAAAATACAATTTGTGAAAACCAAAGAAATTCGTCTGAAACTATGTTAAAGTTCATCTGAAATCAAGAAGAAATTGAGTTTGAAAAATGCTCTCTGACAAACGAACTTTGACTTTGCAACATTCGAATTTTCATATAAGTCTGAAAGGAGCTTCTTTGAGACAGACGAATTTCACACTTTCAAAATTCGAATTTCAGACAAAACACAACTTGAGAAAATAGAAGAAATTCATCTGAAACAATGTTAAAGTTCATCTGAGATCAAGAATAAATTAAGTTTCAAAACCGGTCTCTCACAGACAAATTTCACTCTGTCAAAATTTGAATTTCTAAGAAAGTGATCTACTATGCCTCTTTGAACGTTCAATGGACAGACGAATTTTGGGCATCCAAAATTCGAATTTTGAGGGTACTGTAGAAAATTGAAAACACTGTTCACGATTTACAGAAAAACTTTCTTCTTGAAAATTCGTATGTCACATTGTGAAAATATTTTATAAGTTTCAAAATTCGAATTTCACTCTATGGACAAACGAACTTCGTATTTTAACATTGGAAGCTTTAACCTTCGGTTCCTTCAAAATTCGTCTGTTGACCAACCAAAATTCGAATTTTGGTATGTCAGAAACATTAAATACGGTTGGTAAACGGATAGTTTTTCAGAGTAACCGTTGGATAACTTCCCCAACGGATAGATTTAATCTCTAACGGATAGTTGAGACCTAAAACTATAAATATAACATCATTTGAAGTTATGGGTAACAAATCAAACTTGTATATACCGAATTTCTGCTGAATCTTCTTCTCAAAAGCTTTTACCCTCTCAACTTCATTATCTGTACTTTAACCTTCAAATCTACTCTATTCAAGAGAGTTAAACCTTTGTAAACAATCTACTCTTCATCTGGAAGATAGATTTACTTGTGAGGGGAATTCACAAGGGGATTGGGAAAGCACATAGAGAAAGTGCTTAGAGAGTTTGAAAGAGCTCAGGAACAGAGCATACTCGTGTACTGTGGCATTAGCAAGAAGCCCGTTGAAATTCTTGCTGTATAGTTGATAAATATCAAGAGTTGTCTTGGGGACTGGATGTAGGTCAAGTGGATAGACCGAACCAGGATAAATCACTGAGTCTTCCTCTCCTTATCCTTACTTATCAGCTTACTCTATTTTACTCGTTATTTTCATTACACTGTGATATCTTCACCCACTTCACTTTGTGCAGAAAAATGTTAATCTTCCCAATTCACCCTCCTCTTGGGAAGTCAGCCTTGCTAACGTTAAGGAATTAAACAAACTAAAACATATGACTAGACACATTTAGAATTTTAGTTGTTAGACACTTTCTATGTATTTAAGCAGTAAGTGCATATAATTATATCAAAACTCACACAGAGCTATTAATAACAATCAATAACTAAAAGGGGACAGAAATAACATAAACAAGAGTATTGCACCTTTCTTTTGTTCTATGTTATTTTTCATGAATAGGTTTGTTTATCTTCTTCTCTCTTCCCTTTGTTGCTATGTTCTGAAGCCAAGAATGTAAATTTATGTTGTCATCCTTCATACAGTAATGGACTTAGAAAAAATTACTTAAAATGCAATTATATGAAAAAAAACATTAGTGCAAAAGTTCACACCAAATTAAAAATCATCAATAGCAATAATAGACATCTAGCTAACTGAAGGAGGACCAAAATAATATAAATAAGACTATCACATAATACAAATATAAGTTAAAACATTCTATATTCACTTGAATCTTTTCTTTTCTGTTTTTTTAGTACAGGTACTTACTTAGACTGCGAACATAGCAATTTTCATACATTATTAGGCCTCCATATATTCATTGGCTAGCATTTTCTCTCATTGGTAGGTTACCATGTTTCTTAAACTTGAAAATTGACCAAATGCTTAATAACTGTAAAATATGAGAAAAATTTCACTAAGAAAAGAGAGAGGGAGGGGGAAGGGAGAATAAATTAAGCTAAAAATATAAGCTTCTCTAAAGAAAAATTTCTAATACAAAACAAGAATAAAGTAAAACATAATCTAAAATAAATAAATAAGGAAATACCCTATCAAGATCAGTGTGCATGAGGGCCACATGGTCATTACATGGTGTACAATTTCCAAGAGTAGATAATATTTCTTCTACATGCCAGAGCTCAACTTGATCTGATAGACTATTTCTCAAATGTTGAAGTTCTTTTGTAGTAGCCATACCAATAACATGAAAAAAAAAAATGTAAGTCAGCATACTAAGTAGGAAATTCAATGGAGAAGTAGAAAAATTAGATATTTGTCACAACAGCCCAAAATATTTCAATCAAATGGATCGTGGCTTCTCCTCTCGACTATTATGGGCCTTTTGAATCTTCATTTTTAAACCTTTTTAAATCAATAACTTCTTCTATGACAATAAAGTACAAGCCTTGAGTCCACAAACTATGACCACCATGCCTCTCATACCACAGCTGGGGAGGCCATACTACCATGTGCAGGTTATGATTTATATAGTTCAATTTGTCAAAAAGCCATATGCTAAGCCTATAACTAGTACTTATCTTTACTCCAAAGCAAGATATACTTCAGCATAAATCCTATCAAGTATTTAATCTTGACCAACCATCAATAAGAAGCTTCCAAATGATAATTACTGAACCCATAGAACAACCTTAACAACCATTAGTCGAAACCCCAGATATATAGAACATAATGAGCATAACAACCAAATAAAAATAAGAGGAGATGTTGGAAATAATTACCAATTGATTGTGTACTCTCGAGTAACCACCTCCTCCTTCCTGCCCTTCATCTTTTCCACCATTATATTCATCCTTCTCAAGGATCTATTACCTGTATAGGTCATCCACGAGTTACAACTAATTTTCCATAACTTAAGTGCCAAAGAAATTTGCGAGAGAGGGGGAAATTTGGTGAAATATAGATTAAACTTCTTTCATTTGTATTTGGTGATACAAAAATAAATTCGAAACAAACATTTCCAACATAATCTAGAAACACCAACAGGGAAAAGAACACAAAAGTTAAAATAAGGGATAGAGTAAGACCTTAGGAAGGGGTTCGTCTTAGGTAGGATCTCCCAAGGATGAGGCGAAGGTGGGAGAGAAATGTTCAAATAACAAAATATTAGCTCTTATCAGTGTGCTCGACAATGCCAAGTTAGAGATTAGCTGGACCGAACCAATGGAATGAAGTAAAGCAACCCACGAGTGTCGAATAGCTATCGTGCGACTAAAGGTGTAGTGAGAATGATGAAAGGAGATGAAGACTGAAGGAGACGGTGAAGACTAAAGAATAAATCAAAGGAGACGATGAAGACTGAAAAGGTTTAGGGCACAGGTTTGAGTGTTTTTTTGGGGGGGCCAAATACAGGTTTGTGGGTCTAAAGCGTGAAGGGTTAAAAATTTTTATCATTTTCTCGGGTTTTGAGAAGTCTAGCCAAAATTTTAATAAATTTTTAATTAATGAAATTATATAAATTTATACTTAGTGAGGCACATTTCCCTTGCTAAATTTTTCCCTCGCTAATAAACCCATTTTTTTGCGAGGAATATCAATTTCCCATGCTAAATTCATCACTAATTACATTCACTTAGAGAGGAAAAATACTATGCCTCACTAATTTCCTCGCTAAATTTAATTTTAGTGAGGAATTTTATTATTTCTCGCTAATTTCTCACTAATTAGGTAGTTTAGTGAGGAATAAATTATCCCTCACTAAATTCCCTTACTAAATGACAATTTTCTATTAGTGGTAACGTGGGGAGAGCCGATGGTGAGTGGTAAGCGGAGAGATGGAGAGAGCGCCACTGACGATGAGTCAATCTTGCCATTAGAGAGCGCCAACGGTGAGCAAAGCTTACTGCAAGGCCTAAAAAAATTAGGGTATGGAGCAAAGCGTGAAGGATAAAATTAAATTTTCATCTTCACAGGTTTTAAAACTTTCATTTTAGCTTGAATTTTATGGGTTATTTTTTGATAATTTAATTATTTTTATAAAACATTCAATTAATTTTAAAAATAAAATTTTGGTGAGAAAAGATAATAAATTACAATTGTAATTATAGACACTAAATTTTATAAGTCAATAATTTATATAACAATATTTATATAATACAATTTTACTAATTAAACATATATTTTATAATACTTTCTCCTTTAATTTAAGTGATATTTTTAAAATTATAGCCTCGGAATTTGTGACTCTTACCTTTGTCGAAGAACTTAAGAGCTTAAGAATAAGGTGAATGGATGTGCGTGTTGTTCGCTTTGAACCAACCCAAGCTCCCTGGGAAGAATAGGAATGAAGGTGTTGAGTAATCGCAAGAAAAGAATAAGAGGAAGATAGAGCATTTGGGACTAGGTTTCCAAATTATGAGTATGATGGCGAAGGGCTCTTAGCGGGGCTCAAATTTTGAGCCACAAATTTATTTTTAAGGAGATAAAGTCTTTTCTCTCTTTACCACTCATTAAAATTAAGTTAAAATCATATATTCATAATTTTATAATATATGAATTTCCAATTTAATTTTTTTGTTATTCTTTATTTTATTTATAATTTATACTATTAGTAAATAATAAAAATGTATTAATAATAAAAAATTTATTAAATTATATTAAATATTAATAATAAAATTGATATTTACTAAAAGTTACCTAAACTTTAATACTAGAGTTCGAATCCTCATTTGACAATGTCCTGTTTAATCTATTATATATATAAAGATAGGTGGTACTTGGGGAAATTTGGAGCACCACGTCAGCAGGGAATTTTGACGCGCCACCTTAGCAAAGAGTTAGAAGGATTGTAGTGGTGGAAATCATGGCTTAAAAGGATAATATTTATTACTGATCGGATGTGTTTATTACTAATTAAATGATATAATTTAGAAGAGGTTAATCTATAACGTCATTAATTACAATGCAACATTTAATCCATATAGTATGCATTTCCAAAATTGTGACTATTTTTTGCTGACTTTATTTATTATCATATGATATTATTTTAATAAATATTTTTATCAAATGACTAAGATTTTTTATTATTTTTTATCTTTTACACTATGATTTATATTTATCCAAATCAGTTATTTTGATGGTATTTATCCAAATCAATGCAAATATATATATTCATGTAATTAATTCCATTTAATTATATTAAATTTTATACATACGGTTAATCGTATTGAATCAGTTATTTTGATGGTATTTAACAATGATAATTCAAATCATATTAAGACAATAAAAAGCAATCCCATTTATATAAAATTATATATGCACGATTTTAATGATGATTAAAAATCCTTACTTTTTTATCAAATGACTTGGTTTTTTTTTTATATTTTAACATAATAAAAATACATTTTTAATTTATTTTTGATATCTTTTATACGATTTATATTTATTCAAAACACTCAATGGCTAGACATTAGATTTTGATTGCCTTGAAAACATACTAAATAGGTTGGCTAAAGAAAAATGTAGTAAAGGTACATTAATTTTTTGAAATTTTGGTGTCTTTAATCAATTTTAATCTCAGGTAAAAAAATCAATTTTAATAAAATATTAATTATTTTTACAATAATTTACAATATATCTATTATATATATATAATCAATAAAAAAAAACAGCTCTTTTGGAGGTTAGGAAAAGCTCAAACCTAGAAGTTGCTTCCTCATAGTTTCAATAAATCCAAACATAACTAACTACTAAAAAATATCAATAATGATAATTCCCATTATGCCAAAATCTTAAATCCCCTATTTAAATCTCTTGCTTGACTCAATCTTAAGAGAATGCATAAATACATCGATTGAATTTTAAATTTCACAAAATAATGTATAATTCACACACTATAATCTTTAAAATTTTAAACTAGCATATATATATACATAAATATCATAATATATGTATGAAGATGAATATTGTAACACCCCTCATGATATCTTTCTTAGCACTGTGTGCAGCACCGGAGGAAACAAGATGGAGGAAGGTTCAAGTAGAGGAAAATAGAGCTTCACTCCGCGGCTTAAAGCAGAGCTGCTGCAGTGAGAGCGAGTCCAGTGGCGTAGTTTCAGTTGAACTTGGTGGCGCCACTGTTAGATGTCTTGGAGCCGCAGCGAGATTCAGGATTTTTGTTTAAATCTGGATCATTTTGAATAGTCAGAAAGAAAGAAACGGAGGAGAACCGAGGGAGCTATGCTAGGGTTAAAGATTTTCAGCATTTGAGAGTGATTTTTGAACTTCAAGAGCTTGGATTCAAGTTAGTAAGTGATTTCTACTTCTCCCTCTCCATTTTCTTCGGTTGAAATTTGAAATTTTTCGGTTGTATGTCAGGATTTGTGGTTTGGGACAAAATCCACCAATTGAAATGGATGAAATGGGGTTAATAAATTGTGTTGTGGTGTTCTTGTTGCTTGAGTGTGAGTTTTGAAGGGATTATATGTGTTTAAAACTTAACCCTAGGTTGTTCTTGGTTGAGAATTTGAGGAATCCGAGTTGTATGGAATTGTGTGATGGTTGAATGGTTCCTAAGAGCTTAATGATGCATGAAAGGGGTGTTAGAACCTTGGGTTAGGCCTAAAGTGGTTGAATTGTGATGTTTGGATATTTGGTATATATGGTTAATCAAGGTATTATGGTATTGTTAAGGTTGTTTGGCTACTCGAAGAAGGCTAGTCATGGGATTGGCATTCAAGAAAGCTTGTGGAACTCGTGTGAGTGTGGTATTAACAACTTGATGTGACCGGGTGTTTGTTTGTATTGTATTGATTGTATTGTATGATAGTACATATATTTGTATATATATGCATGTTTCTTTCATACCATGATATTGATATGTTTATGTGTGTTGTTTTTTATATATCGTGGTATGCATACAACTAGACGATGATTTTGATGACTACGATGATTATGATGACGATATTGATATGACATGACATGATGCATACATGACATTGTGATATGATGATGATGACTATATGATGATACATGAGCATCACCATATGACATTGTGAGATCGTAATATATGGTGGATTAGGTGATGATGATGATACAATGTGATATATGATGATATGAGATATGATTAGGGAGGATAAGGATAGGATCCCTATCACTAAATCCTCCTCTATGACCAGGGGAGCTAGGTGGCAGTGGACTGTACCTTATGTAAATCACCACCAATTCGAGGTGGTCCAGGGAAAGGAGAGCCATGGTCCGAGCACTAGTGTAAGCTTTGGTTGAGTTGCATTAGTGTAAGGTGAGCTTGGTGATGTCTCAGAATTAGTCTTCACTGATTATTGGAAGAGAGTTAGCTATATGAAATGTCCTATTATGATGGTAGCTCGTGGTTCTAGTTGTGTGCGAGGGAGACATGAATTCCATTCATTCCATATTGCATTCATGAGTTGCATGAATATATGTATATGTGTGTGTGTGTGGTTGTCCTCGGTTACTAAGACATTGTCTCACACCCCTCTCACATGAACTAACCTTTCAGGTGACGATTTTGGCACTAGTCCGGAGAAGACATGGGAGTAGCTACATATGTGGGAATAGGCTATGTAGTATTTGTAAATTGGATAATGTATCTTGTGTCAAGTAGGATAGAAGGTTTTGTAATAGATGTATGACATGGATAAGGATTGTTATGGATAGATGTATGTATGGCTGTGTATGTTGTGTGTATGTATTATGTATGATGAAAGTTGAAATTGGGTCTAATTGATGTGTTTTGGGGCCTGTAGCCCATTTGTCAAGTAGGGTTTCAAAGGGGTCAAATCTCAGAGAAATGGTTCATTTGGGGTGAAACCTCTTTAGATAAGTTAGTTTGGGGATTTTGGACCTGTATAAATGGTCTTTAAGTGACCATTTGCCTTTGGTGGCAATTAGAGGTGGTTAGTAGTAAGTTTTAGTCAAAAAATGGGCAAAATAGTGTCAAGGGTCCAAATCTCCATACGCAGCTAAATTGAGGTGAAAGTGGTGTCGATGGCTTGATTGGGATTAAATTGACTTGTAGGAGTTGGAATTAAAGTTATGAGCGTTAGAAGTTCGCCTTGGTGTTTGGAGTTGCTAAAATGGAAAATCAACATGGGGTGCCACGGCTCCAGAGTCCAGGCTGCGGCGCCAGAGGAGGCCGAAGCGTATGCAAAATAGGGGAGTCCAGAGCTGCAGTAATACTGTAGTAGCTATAGCCCTAGCCTAATTTTTGGTGTTGTTTGGTTTGTTTTCACTGTTCTAAAGTTTTGGAGTGTCATTTTGAGATGTCGGGGTTCTGTTTGGTTGGTTTTTGAAGTTTTTGGTTGAGTCTTGAGGTGTCAGGAGATAGGGTGTTACATTTTGGTATTAAAGCAATGGGTTTAAGCAATTGTTTCTGCTTGAAGTACTACTTGGCACAATTTTTAAATACAAAGACTATATTCCCACTACAATGCTAGCCCAGAACTATATAATTGAATGTGTTGTTGCTTGTATGTAGGAAGAATGTCTCGAAGAGGAAGACCGAGTAATAGTGACCTTATGAGGCAGACGCATGAGATGCTACCTGGCCTCAGTAATCAGGTGAATGCTCAGGGGGAAACATGGAATAGGTTGCAAGAGCGTATGGATAGGCAAGAGCAGGATGAAATGAATGAAAAGGCCGACATGTTTGTGGATCTGAATACAGGAGAGGATGAAAATATGGTGGAGCCTGAGAGAGCCCCAAGGGTCAGAAGGAGGGGTATCTCTTCACAATTGAAGGACTTTTGGGAGTTTAATCCTCCAACTTTCGAAGGTACCATGTATGTTTTACGGGCTGAAGATTAGATAGAACAATTAGAGAACATCTTCAGTGTGATAGATTGCACCTTAGAGCAAAGGGTGCAATTGGCGGCATTCAAGCTTGAGAAGAAGGCTAAGCATTGGTGGAGGAGTATTCTATCAAGTGTTGAAGTGATGAATCCTCCTATGAATTGGAAATAGTTTAAGGAATGATTCTTTACACACTACGTCCCTTCATCCTTAATGATGCAGAAGGAAGCCGAGTTCCTAACTTTTCAGCAAGGGAATCTGTCGACAGATGATTATATTGATCAATTTCTGGACTTAGCCAAGTATTCCACTTATCTGAATAATTACCCTGATGATAGGTGGATGGTTCAGAGGTTGTTTGAGGGAGCCTATCCAGAGATCAAGGAGCGACTATCTATGGTGGAGTATGTGTCCTTTGAGCACTTGTATGCAAAGATACGTGCTCTGTACAGACGGACGAAGGAGGCCGAGGAGCATAGAAGGAATTCCATGATTTGGGCTTTTTCTCACCTAGGACCTACAGGAGCAATCAGTAAAGGAAGTGGTTCAGGTAGTGGTAGCAGTAGTGGTAGTACAGGTTCTAGCGGAGGAAGAGGTCACTATAATAGAGGCCAACATGGTAGAGGAAGAGGCAAGTTTGGTAGAGATCAATCTAACGGAGGTTGGTTTGGCAGAGGACCCTTCTATCGAGGAGGCTTTAAATAGGAGAATTTCAGTCAGAGTGAGTATGCAGGAAGGGACTCCACTCCACTCAGTACAGTTCAGGTAGTGCATCAAATTCATGCACAAAATGTGGGCTTAGCCATGGTGATCGTCTGTATTTGATTTGTTTTAATTGTGGGAGACCTGGACATATTGCACAAAGTTGTTATGAGCCAAGGCGTGAAGATGCGATGACAATACCTGCAATGCCCGAATGAGTTTTCGCCATTACCCGACAAGAAGCTGATGCAACGCCTAATCTGATTAGAGGTAAACTTAAACTCAATGATTACTCTATTCATGCTTTGTTTGACTCAGGTGCATTGCATTCGTTCATTTCTTTTGGCTGTGCTCAGAGATTAGGTATTGTGGTAATGGGGTTGCCTTTTGAGTTGTTAGTGTCCACACCCACAGGAGTTTCAATAAGAACTACTCAAGATTGTCTGAATTGTGTGGTTCATTTTGAACACTGAAGCACTACCCTAGATCTAATATGTTTTCCATTGCAAGAGATCAATGTAATAATTGGGCTGGATTGGTTGGAGGTGAATAATGTCATTCTTGACTGTGCTTGAAAGACTGTGTCTTTGCCAATGAATATCCCTAGTATTGAAGGGGATGAGCATGTTTGTTTGTCCTTTACTCGAGCTAATAGATATCTGAGGAAAGGATGTCAAGGGTTTCTAGTTTTCTTCTCTAGGACGTGGATATGGAAGGAGGTGTCGAAAGATATCCGGTTTTGAATGAATTCCCTGATGTGTTTCCAGAGGAGATTACCGGTTTACCACCACCACGAGAACTGGAGTTTTCCATCGAGTTGGTGCCCAAGATAAGTTCTATTTCTAAGGCTCCATATCGAATAGCACTATCTTAATTGAAGGAACTGAAGAAGTAGATTGAGGATTTGTTAAAAAGGAGTTTTATCAGACCTAGTGTCTCGCCTTGGGGAGCTCCAGTGTTGTTTGTCAAGAAGAAGGATGGTAGCCTCAGATTGTGCATTGATTACTGGCATCTGAATCAAGTGACGATCAAGAATAAATATCCTTTGCCTAAGATTGAGGACTTGATTGATCAGCAGGTGCCTCTGTATTCTCTAAAATCGATTTGAGGTCAAGATACCATTAATTGAGAGTGCATGCTGAAAATGTGCCTAAAATGGCTTTTCGAACTCGATATGGTCATTATGAGTTTCTCATGATGCCATTTAGGTTGACCAATGCCCTGGCAATCTTCATGGATTATATGAACAGGGTGTTTTGACCGCATTTGGATAAATTTGTGGTAATGTTTATTGATGACATTTTGATCTACTCCAAGAGTGAAGAAGAGCATGCACTCCATCTTCGAATTGTGTTACAAGTATTGCGGGATCACCAACTGCATGCTAAGCTCAATAAATGCAAGTTTTGGCTATAGGTTATGTGATTTCTGCAGAAGGAGTAGCAGTAGACCCTAGTAAATTAAAGTGGTGTTGAATTGGGAAAGACCGCGATCTATAACTGAAATTCAGAGTTTTCTGGGATTGGCTAGATACTACCGAAGGTTCATTAAGGGATTCTCTTAAGTTGTTATGCCATTGACTAGACTCACTCATAAGGATTGATCTTTCATTTGGGATAACAGGTGTGAGAGAGCATTCCAAGAGCTGAAGGTTTGTCTAACATCCACCCCAGTGCTCATTATCCCTAACCCATCAGAGCCATTCACTGTTTATATGGACACTTCTATGAAGGGTTTAGGATGTGTTTTGATGCAGCAAGGCAGAGTAGTGGCGTATGCTTCAAGGTAGTTAAGGGGTCATAAGGAGAATTATCCTACTCACGACCTTGAGTTAGCGGCTGTAGTGTTTGCCTTGAAATTGTTGAGGCATTATCTCTATTGTGCTTAGTTTGAGGTGTTCAGTGATCACAAGAGTTTGAAGTATTTGTTTTGATTAGAAGGAGTTGAACATAAGGCAAAGGCATTGGGTTGAGTTCCTTGTGGACTACGAGTTTGTTTTGAAGTATCATCCTGGGAAAGCCAACATTGTGGTAGATGCGTTGAGTAGAAAACCAATTCATATGGCCACAATGATGATAAGGGAGCAACAGTTGCTGAAAAGCCTAAGAGATATAAAGTTATCCATTAATGTCCATCCTGGAGTACTAGTAATAAGTTCCATCAGTGTATCAAGTGATTTATTGATGAACATTTGCTATACTCAGATGGAGGATGACTATCTTTTGGGCTTTCGGGAACAGATTGAAATGGCGGAGACCCAGGACTTTGATATTTTGGAGGATGGTATCATCTGGTATTGTGGATGGATTTGTGTACCAAATGTTGCGGGGTTGTGAGAAATCATACTGGAAGAAGCTCATAAGAGCAGGTATACTATTCACCTAGGTATTATTAAGATGTACTAAGATTTGAAGCGAGGTTATTGGTGGCTAGGTATGAAAAAGGACATCACAGAGTATGTAGCAAGATGTCTAATCTGTTAGAAGGTAAAGATTGATCACCAATTGCCTGCTGGTATGTTGCAACCTTTGGAGATCTCAGAGTAGAAATGGGATAACATTTCTATAGATTTCGTGATAGGATTACCGAGGACCTCTTTAGGACATAATGGAATATGGGTTATTGTGGATAAGTTGACGAAGTCGGCCCATTTTCTTCCAATTCGGGAGACTATTTCAATGGAGAAGTTAACTCAGTTGTATGTGAATGAGATTGTGAGGCTGCATGGAGTCCCGATGAATATTATGTTGGACAGAGATCCTAGGTTTACATCTAGATTTTGGAAATCTCTTCAGAAGGCCATGGGTACGAAATTGAGTTTCAGTACTGCTTATCACCCTTAATCTGATGGGCAGACTAAAAGGACTATTCAGACTCTAGAGGACATACTGCAGGCGTGTGTTCTAGAGAACAAAGGAAATTGGGATTAGTTTCTGTCGTTGGTTGAATTTGCTTACAACAATAGTTTCCACTCAAGTTTGCAAATGGCCCCGTATGAAGCCTTGTATGGCAGAAAGTGCAAGTTGCCATTGTGTTGGGTTGAACTAGGTGAAAGGAGTCTTTTAGGCACAGATATTGTGGATCAAACCTCTCGGCAAATAGAGAGTATTCATCAGAAGCTTCTTACCGCTCAGAGTCGGCAGAAGAGTTATGTGGATAGGAGGAGGAGACCATTGGAGTTTGATACTGGAGATCATGTGTTTTTGAAGGTCACTCCTGCTACTAGTGTTGGAAGATCGATTCGAGCCACGAAACTTACTCCTCGGTATATGGAATTGCGTGATGTTTGAATGGTTCCTAAGAGCTTAATGATGCATGAAAGGGGTGTTGGAACCTTAGGTTAGGCCTAAAGTGGTTGAATTGTGATGTTTGGATATTTGGTATATATGGTTAATCAAGGTATTATGGTATTGTTTAGGTTGTTTGTCTACTCGGAGAAGGCTAGTCGCTGGATTGGAGTTCAAGAAAGCTTACGAAACTCGTGTGAGTATGGTATTGATAACTTGAGGTAACCAGGTGTTTCTTTGTATTATATTGATTGTATTGTATGATAGTATATATATTTGTACATATATGCATATTTCTTTCATACCACGATATTGATATGTTTATATGTGCTATTTTCTATATATCGTGGTATGCACACAGCTAGATGATGATTTTGATAACTATGATGATTATGATGATGATATTGATATGACATGACATGATGCATAAATGACATTGTGATATGATGATGATGACTATATGATAATACATGAACTTCACCACATGACATTGTGAGATCATGATATATGGTAGATTGGGTGGTGGTGATGATACGATGTGATATATGATGATATGAGATATGATTAGGGAGAATAAGGATAGGATCCCTGTCACTAAATTCTCCCCTATGGCCAAGGGAGCCAGGCGGCAATGGACTTCACTTTCCCTAAATCACCATTAATTCGAGGTGGTCCAAGGAAGAAGAGCCACGGTTTGAGTACTAGTGTAACCTTTGGTCGGGTTGCATTAGTGTAAGGTGAGCTTGGTGATGCCCCAGAATCAGTCTTGACCTACTGTTGGAAGGAAGTTACCTATATGAAATGTCATGTTATGATGGTAGCCCGTGGTTCTAGCTGTGTGTAAGGGAGACATGCATTCCATTCATTCCACATTGCATTCATGAGTTGCATGAAATATATGTGTATGTATATATATGTGTGTGTGTGGTTGTCCCCAGTTACTGAGACATTGTCTCATACCCCTCTCCCATGAACTAACCTTTCAGGTGACGATTCTGGCACTAGTTCGGAGAAGACGCGGGAGTAGCTACGTACGTGGGAATAGTCTATGTAGTATTTGTAAATTGGATAATGTATCTTGTGCCAAGTAAAATAGAAGGTTTTGAAATGGATGTAAGACATGGATAAGGATTGTTATGGATGGATACATGTATGGCTATGTATGTTGTATGTATGTGTTATGTATGATGAAAGTTAGAATTGAGCATGATTGGTGTGTTTTGAGGCCTGTAGCCCATTTGTCAAGTAGGGGTTCAAAGGGGTCAAATCTTAGAGGAGTGGTTCATTTGGGGTGAAACCTCTTCGGACAAGTTGGTTTGGGGTTTTGAACCTGTATGAATGGTCTTTGATTGACCATTTGCCTTTGGTGGTAATTGGAGGTGATTAGTGATGAGTTTTGGTCAAAAAGTGGCCAAAATAATGTCAAGGGTCTAGAATCTCCATACGAAGCTGGATTGAGGTGAAATTGGTATTTATGGCTAGATTGTAGGAATTGGAATCAAGTCAATCAGAGATTAGAGCATGCCTCAACAATACTGTAGCAGCCGCGGCCCCAGCCCAATTTTTTATGTTGTTTGGTTCATTTCCGCTATTCTGAAGTTTTGGAGTGTCGTTTTGAGATGTCGAAGTTGTATTTGGTTGATTTTTGAAGTTTTTAGTTGGGTCTTGAGGTGTCAAGAAATAAGGTGTTACAAATATTATACTATATAATTGATGATTACTAATAATACTCCCTCTCACGTAACTATTATATTATATCATTAGATTACTTTAAAATTATATATATATATATGTATATATTTATATATATAAATATTATATTATATATGCACATGAATATAATTTAATATAATTACCGATGCTTCCCCTAAAAGCCCAATACTCCCCCTAAATATATGTACATAACTATTATATTATATTATTAGATTACTAATACATTTCCTAGAATTCGTTCTATTAAATTTTAAATTTTATTAATATAATCATCATATTATATGTATACAAGAATATTATATTATATAATTACTAATACTCTCCCTAAAATTTGTTGGGATGAATTTTAAATTCTACATCCTATATGTATATAAATATTATATTGTATAATTATTGTATATATATATATATATGAATATTATATTATATAATATAATTATTGATATTCTTTTAAGTAAAATAAGGCAAGATTTACACCATCTCAAATTAATATAATTATAATTATACTATCTCCCATATTTTTGGATACTTAAATCTCTTATGAATATTTTTTCAAATTTAAATTTGGCACTTTCTTGCTCATCATATTCTCCACAAATATCACCCATAATCTAATTGGAAAATACTTATATGATTTTCCTTATGTATTTTTCATGTTATTTTAATTAAAAGTTAACATGTGGGCTGTTTTTTAATATATTGTAAATTTAATCATTAATTATATATTAAAAGTATTAACTTCTTAAACTTAAAAAAATTTAAAAAGTTTACATGTTAAATTTTAATTGGAGAATAATATAAAAAGTATATAAGAAAATTATATAAGTTTAATCCAATCTAATTTATGACATTCATTTATATTTACTCAGTCTATTCTTTCTCCAGTTTCTCAGAGTCAACATCATGACGAAAAGCTTTGACTCTGTATGCACTATCAATCAATTTCATGACAAATGGAGTATCAATATTAGGATTGTGAGGATATGGATGATGCTAGATTATAAGATTAAAGATAATTTCTAGTATCTAGAAGATGTATCTATAAGTATTTAACAACTTCCTTTGTAATATGTTTTGCTATTACTGATTTTTATTCACTTTTCAATTCCATGCCCTACCTTTTAGTGTCGGTAATATGGGTTTACATGTTAATAAATTATGTGCGCATCATATCTTTGTATCGATAATGTGTATTTATATTGCTAATATTTTTCATCTATAAATGGAAATATGCTATAATTATTATTTCATACTCCTATTAATTTTGCTGATACTGCATTAATTTGTCCCTTTAATTTTATCAATCAAACTCATTATTTTTTTTCTAATAAACATGGCATTTCTACTCCCATGATCTCATAATGAACCTCTGAATTCTAAACCCCCCAATTCTTGGCAATCTAATAAAATTTAAAATTTTCAATCAATTTATTTTATGGAAAACATTTGAAAAAGAAACCTTGTACATCGCACGAGTGCTATACTAATTTTTTTATTACTTTCTCACAGTTTGCAAATCCATTGGAACAAAATCGAGCATCTTGATAGTTTATTAGAAAATATGCTTAATGAGCATTTGAACAAAAGAAAATGGTAGATAAGTGCGAAAATAAAATGAAGGGGGAATCTCATTGGAACATTATGCTATCTTTAATGAACAATATTTATATCTTAAATAGGAAGCACTGATGGAATACTATAAGTTCTTAGAATATACTTTAGACACAGTAGCTAATTGTGTGTAACCAATTCAATTCATCCTCTGCATATGTGAACATGTTATTTATTGTTTTGGTATGTATAAATTACAAAAAAAAAACTCATAATAAGAAAATGATTCACAAATCAATCACTGACATGGAAACACACTATCTTTCTCAACAATATATTGTCAATATTACCAACAACACAAAAAAGGGCATGTAAAAGGAAAAATGTATAACCATTATGAATCATCATTTGAAATTGTTTTGGCGATAAATGGAATGCACATAGATCAATTAGTACAAAAATCCAAGAAAAAAAAATAATATCATGTTATGGTTCAACACAAAAGATGCTATCAAAATATTCATTAGATTATTTAAGACAAAAGGAAATGACAAAATACTTTGACTTTAATTAAGAAATTTAGAATAATTTTCAAAATTTATGTCATATGTTGAATTATTTTAATTTGTTTATCACAAAATTATATTAATATAATATGTTTATTATTTCAGCATGTTAAATATTGGTTTCTAAAATGAAATGAACAAAAATTAAAAAAAAGTTACTTTCGGTGAAGATATAAGTTACCGTTGAAAGCAAGGTTTCAGTAACAACTACAAAATGTCGTCGCTGAAAGTTCAACTTTTAGCGACGACAATATCTATCATTGCTGAAAGTCATACTTTCAGTGCCAACTTCCGTGTGTCATCGCCAAAAGTGTGATTTTCAGCGAGACAACACTATGTCGTCGCTGAAAGTCATACTTTCAACAATGACATTTTTTGTTGCCGCTTAAACCCATCACTGAAAGTACTTTTTTTTTGTAATAATAAAAGATCGTGCAATAGGATGAAAACTCAAAGTAGTGGTGTCATGGTTAAGAGTGATGATACCAATGCTAAAAAGAAATATTACGGTGTGTTAGAGCACATTTATGAGCTGTTTTACAAAAGGAATGGAAAAATATACTTGTTTAATGACATTGGTGGGATGGAGGCCATATTAGTAGGGGATATAAGATTGATAAGTGTGGATTTATGAGTGTAAACACTCAATATTCATTGGAGACCAATGAACCATTCATCTTAGCATCTCAAGCAAAGAAAATTTTTTACATCGATGACATTGTTGAGTCTGATTGGCTTTTTGTGAAAACAAGTCCAAGTAACCTCTTCAAAATGCCACATGAGGATGGTGGTAATTTATATCCATTTGGCAATGTGGTTTGCAGTGGTGATATTGTGGCAACAAAAAGTTGCTGGTGAAAACTTTACGGTGATGTTTCAACCTTTGGTGATGACTTTTGGCACTGCCGAAAGTCTTCTTTTGTTCTTGTGTATGTCATTACATAATTATCAATTTTTTTTTATTAACTTATATAATTATCATTGCAGCATCTTCGGGAATTGCATTCCATCCAGTTCTTCGCTGTCATTGACTTGAAGGATTCTTTGTTTGAAACCGCTGTTTGCAGCATCCTTTACCAAGCGATGCAGGAGCATGCTTGATTTGTTTAGGGTCATGATTGGTGCCTTCAATTGCTCCTTTTCATAGACAAAATACTAATTCATAATGTTGTGGTTACTCTATTACTAATTAAAGATATTTATAACTTGATAAATATGATTTTAATAAAATATATATTAAAATGATTGTTTTATTTGTTGAACATCAAAACATGAAAACTTCAATTTTATTTTTAATTTATATATGTTGAATTAAATTTATTTAAACTATAGTTACGAAATTATCATATATAATTAGAATTAAAAAAATAAATATTTGATATGTATATATAATATTATTTCAAAATTTGTGGCCTATTAATCAACATTCCTAGGTGGATGCATGCATGTAGTTGCAATATCTCAGCTTCAACTGCATGTGCTTTTATATATTGGCAACTTCAATAATATATCTGATTTATATATATTGAATTAAATTCCAATATTTTGACTAGGTAGTAATTTTTTGTTAAATCACTACGGGTTTGACTTGTGACCTATGGATTATAATAGATTAACCCATTCAGTTTGTTCAACCCTTGTCATGGGTGATTGGCCCAAAAAAATAAAAATAAAAACCTTGTAACTAGGTTGCATTATATATATATATATAGAAAGTACCTATACACGTATAAATTTATATATAAATAAATCTCCTTTTTGAAAAATTTAAAGTAAAAGTACACTTTTGATCTTTAATTTTATATTATATTTTACTTTGGTTCCTTAACTTTTTTTTTATTTTTTAATTTTTAAAATATAATAAAAAATTTTCTTATTTTTTAACACCATTAATTATATTAGTGGAAAATATTTACAAAACATTCATAGTAATACTGTTTATTTTTTATGACAAAAAATAAACTAAAAAACAATTCAACTCATATATACATACACACACACACACACACACACACATATATATATATATATAAAAGCTATCTCGCCTCTTGTCCATCACACATATTTTTTATTGCTTGGGCCCCTTACCACGTTTAGTGAAATAGAGGAAAGAGAGAGTAAGCCATGGAGAAAAGTGACTTGCAAATTCAGTGATTCCGTTGTTCGACCGAAACCAAAGATTTGGGCAATGAAGCCTTTACGACCCGTAACTAATCAGCATATCAAAATAGCAATATGCCATCTTCTTGTTGGCAATAAAAATGATATGGGTACATATATTAGATATAATATAATATAATATGGAAGTTATGGTAATTTTTAAAATTTTATTATATATCGATATTTATACATATATAATATTATTTATGTAATTATTTATATATATAATTAATAAATCAACTCATTTTAAAATGAGTATTAAATATTCTAAAAATTATGATATATTGTTAAAATAAATTATAAAATGTTTATAACAATTTATAAATAAAATCTTTATTCTTCTTGGAGAAACATCATTTAAAAGAAAATTGCAAAAACCTTACATTTTTTTAAACATTTATGATACTATTTTTCCTGTTTTTATCATAAAAATCTAATATGTTTATATTTTACTGTCAAAAACTAAAGCGATATGAATGCATGCTTATGCATAAGTACAACATACATATTGTATCATATGTCGGAGATAGGTATGCCTACTTGTTTTTTTAAATATTAATACTATATTCATCCCCCAAAAAAGAACATGGTTTGAAGCTCTCATTACTTTGGTCGGGGAAAAAAACCTCTAATTAGTGATTACTTTTTTTTTTTACCAAGCTAATTAGTGATTACTTGGATTTGAATTTTACTAATGCCTTCAACATTTGTATATATGCTGAAGCTCCTTTATGTTTGAAAGAAAAAACGCTATGAAGATGCAAGGATGCAGTGCGCAAACACGTACTTACATTAGGTTTTGTTTTGAAGCTGTTACTTTTTATTTACTTCTTTACTTTAATTTATAAGTATTTGTAACTTAAGATTAATAAATAAATAAATAAATAAAAATATTAATGAATTGATTATTAAAATTGATGTGTTAGCATTAGAAAATGCTTTATCAGCATTTTAGGAATGCTTTGTGAGTATATTTTTTATTAACATAATTAACTGTGTTACTGTGTTAGTATAGGAAAGTTTTTTTATTGTATTTTAAAACCTAAATGACTAAAAAGAGAGCCAAAAGAAGTTGAAAGACTAAAGTGAAACATAGTATATAGTTAAATGATTAAAAGTGTACTTTTGTCAATATTTAATTATGAAATTTATATATCTGATTAAATTTACATAATTATAATTATCATATGTCATTCGAATTAATTAATTAACTAATTAACGAAATTTGTGGCCGGCTAGCGTTTTGAGGTGGGTGCATGACACTGCAACATTGTAGCCGTAGCGGGCCTGCTTTTATATCTATATGAAAAGTAAATCAAACTTAAATTTTGAGATATATATATATACACACACACACACATATATATATATATTAAATAATTAATAAGCATTTGTAGAGAAAAAAATTAGACCAAAAATATAGCTAATTATTTTTTTTATTTTAGGTAAATTAACAAAGGGCTAAATGTCAAATTACGCTAATTTGGATCTTCTTTAATTTGGAGCAACACAAAATTAAGGAGATTAGAATTTTTTTTTTATTTGCTCACGAAGGAGATTAGATTTTGACCCTTTAGATATTTCATTACTTTTACTATCAATCATCTATTTATAGTGTGATATATATTTTTATTTTTGAATAAAATGTAGAACCAAGATTATATTCTACCTTGCATTAGATATATGATTTGTCCGGATCTGAGCATTGCATTAAGGATTTAAATGTCCAAGTTTAATTTAGACAATCCAAATTATTTTTTTAAATAATTATTTAGTATCTAGTATTATTGGCTATAAAACACCAATATTTAAAAAAAAGTATACATACTCGTATCGGATACATGATATGATATGCGTATTATACTAGTACAATTTAATTATACACTCATCAATACCACTTTATATCTCTCTGTATCATTTTAAATTTTTATAGTAAAATATGATAATTTGAGTCTTTAAAGTGAGATAGAAAAATAGCCTCATGAATATTTGTAATAATATGATGTTTGTGCATATTTTTAGGTTTAATGTTGTTTTTGTTTCAAGAATAAAGGAAAAAAATATTTTACTTGCAAGTTGTTATTTATTTATGCATATGGTTTGTTTTAGCATTTATACTATAATTTTTAGAATATTTGATATTCATTTTTAAATTTTCTGAATTATATACATAAATAATTATATATATACATCTATAAAGTGACAATTATAAGATTATATTTATTTTATCTTCTATGTCTAATAAAATAAAAAAATATATGAGTAAAATAAAAATATGATTTTTTTATGAAAATAAATGCATCACATAATTTAATCTGATCAGTACGTAATTCTCTGAGGCAAATTTCAAACTAAAAATTAGCATTTCTTTCAAGGTCAAGGGCTTGAGTGCCTGTCCTTTTGACCCCCATTCAACATTCTACCATTCACAAATACAATAGAGAGTTTAAGGATCCTCAGTCCACATTCAAATTATCCTCTCAATTACAAAAGCAAAAGCATACATTCATTTAAAAGGAGAAATTAATTAAAATATCTACTGAGTATTAGTAAGAGGAAGAAAGGGATAATCTGTATAACCCACCACAGGATCATGTGTATAGAAAGTGGTTCTATCAGGTTTATTGAGTGGAGCATCAAGGCGAAATCTCTCAGGCAAATCTGGGTTTGCCAAAAACAAGCGACCATACGCAACTAAATCAGCACCTCCATTAGCAATCACCTCATTCCCTTCCTTCTTATCATAACCACCTGAAACTATAAATGTCCCTCGAAACTCCTTTCGAATAGGGCTCAAAGAGAAACGAGTCTCGCATCGTTCTAATAGGCCAACCATTCTTGGCTCAATCATATGGCAATACAGAATGCCATATTGGCTCAACGATCTAGCCATGTGAATGCCCAGAGCTTGAGGGTCAGAGTCACTACAATCATTATGTTCGGTGAAAGGCGAGAGCCTAACACCAACTCTATGAGGTCCAATTTCTTCAGCAACAGCTTTCACCACCTGAAGTGGGAAACGGCAACGGTTTTCTAAACTGCCACCATAGAGGTCGTCGCGATCGTTCACTTGGTCTTTGAGGAACTGATCGAGCAGGTAACCATTTGCAGCGTGTATTTCAACTCCATCAAAACCTGCTTCTATAGCGTTCTTCGCAGCGGCTTTAAAGTCATTTACAAGCTCTGGGAATTCAGCGGTTCTGAGTCGACGTGGAGGTGGATATTTTGAAACACTTCTGCTTCCATCTTTTTGGATTTTAGCTCTTATTGGCTTGTTTGTACATGATATTGGAGCCTCCCCATTTGGCTGGTAACCTGTTCAATTTCAACCATAATCTTTTTTCTCTCTTTCTTCAAGCACATAATTTAAATGAATTTCACACGCAAACGCGCACACACAAACACACGCACATTTATTGTACGTACCATAGGTGGAGACTCTTCCAGCATGCCAAAGTTGGCAGAAAAATATGCCACCTTTCTCATGAACAGCACTAACAATTGGTTTCCATGCTTCTACATGTTCTGTTGTCCAAATCCCAGGGGTGTTTGGGTACCTGAGTTGTTTTAGCAAAACAACATATTTGCTTTTTCAAAGAAGAAAATTTTGTGGTAGGATTTTTTTTTTATTGCACAAATATATATGTACCTGAGAGAATATATTTTATGATTTAAAATATAAGCCATTAAATACTTTTTTCATACATAGCCCTCATTATTGAAAAGTTACAATATTTAATTAGGGACAAATTTAAAAAATAAATTTAATTTGACAAATTTAAGAAGTTCAGTAACTTTTTTTAATATGCATAAACTTATATTTGAGGTTTAAGTAAGTAATATTTATTATACTCATGATATTATTACTTACACGTATTCTTTTATAATTATTATTTATTATTTAGGGTCATAGTGGTTATTTTAAAACCACAGAATCATTTTTCTATTAATTTTCTTTTTCATTCTGCGTTTTAATCAATGATCCCCATAAATTAAAGAAATTTTAGAAAAAAAATATTACCCTTGTGCGGTTTCAGAGATTCCTGAGGCTTCTCCAATCAAGAAGCCACCCTTGGTTGTTCTTTGAGAATAGTATAAAGCAGCATGTGGCTGAGCGATGAAGTTATAAGACCTTGTTCGGGTTAAGGGTGCCAAAAGTATCCTGTGAGCATGAATAACAATATGATTAATGAAGTTAATTAACAAGCACATGTGTTGTCAACCAATCAAGATTATAATCAAAGGAACAGAAAGTATTAATATATTATCCAAATCAAATTAGATGATGGAAAAGCAAGGTGATGTTGCGATGGATTATTTGGAAGAAACTAGCTAGTGATGAAAAGTGATTTGTAGAATGAGAGAAAAAGAAATAGAGAAGATAAGAATAAAAAGTGACCTGTGGGATAGATTAAAAGTTCCCATCTTGTATGGGATGAAGAGAGGTATGACTTGTAAATTCGCATCATCAGCTTCTACACTTTCAGCTTCGGCTAATTTGTTCTTGTGCTCCTCAGTACTCATGGTTTGTGTTCACGTCCTTCTCCTCACAGCCTAACAATATATGTTGAAGAGAAACTTAACCCAATGCCATTAGCTATTCAAATTATGCCCAGAACAGAACAACAACAGCGTGAGAACATGGTTCTGCATAATCAAACTTTTAAGTGCTTAAGCTGATGCGATTCATCATTTAGCAAAGTTCCCACACTAGCTTCTTTTGCATCTACTTTGATTTTCCTACAATTGAAGCCCTCATCATTTTTCTGCACTACATTCAGCCCCCTTCCCCCCCAAAAAAAGAAAAAAGAAAAAATAATAATTTAAAAAGATGAAATGACCAAATCAGAACCAAAACTTTAATGCCAAAGTCATAAGAAATTACCTCACGAACTTATTGCCCAATTGCTCTAGCTTCACTCTTCGCAAGAACCAATCTCAAAACTCTCCAATTGTGGGACAAATCGACAAAGCACAAAACCTATAACGCAAAGGTTCCGATGACAACCACAAGGACAGAACCGAAGCAAGAAAAAGGGGGAGAATCACCTCAAATGCACTTACACTCCTCTCTCTCTCTCTCTCTAGCTTAATCTATCCAAGATTTCTAAACCATTCCATCTGAGATTCCAATCGGTTAGAATGATAGAGAAGGAAGAAAGGGACGCGTTTGTGTGAAGTATATACATCGTTTTTTATCCATTTGCCACCACATGCATGGAACTATATATGGAAGGGAAGCCATGGATGTTGCTTCAAGTTTTCTGCATTTTCTCTAGCTTTATCTCTCGGTTTTGGAGTGTTGGGAAGTGGGATATGAAGTGTGATGCAAATATAATATGATTAGCATGAGAGTTGATCGAAAGACAGAGAATAAGAGGATAGGGATATTCTTCTTGTCCATAATACTTTATTGTATCCGATTTTCTTTGGCTTTGGTAGCTATCAAAGTGGACGGGAAATGAGTTTATGTTCACTTTTGAGGATGGAAGAGTTGACCGAAGTTGTGTGAATGGGAGTTAAAATAATAGATGAGTGGGTTAGGTAATGTTCATTAGGGTCCACTAAATTAATATGGGTTTAAATGCACCTTACTTCCTCATGAGTCACATATTTAACCATACTATAAGAAAAAATAGTTGAAAGAAATTAAAATTTTTCAACTTTGCAACTTTTATCAAAATTTTTTAATTTTATTCTTATTAAATTATAATCCAACCATAATTATATCTTTTTAATCTCTCTCTGTCATATCCAATTTTTAATTTTTCAAAACAAAAAATTCAAAACAACTAACCAAAATTCTTAAAATGAAAAATTTTGGAAAACTCTTGAAAAAGAAACAATAGTCTACAAAAAAAAAGTTTTGGGGGTTAATTATGTTATAGAAAAGGTGTTAGGTACCATACAATACTCATTCATAAGAATAATGGTTGCCTTAAGTTAATTATTCAAAATTGATGTGGGTTTAAATTTAGTTTAATTAACTTTAATTACAAAACACATATAAAGAAAAGAACAAAAAAATAATTAAATAATAAAAAAATGAATTTATTTATAAATACGGATTTAACCTAGGAGAAAATTCTAGAGCCTACATATCTTACAATATATAGGGATCAAAGTTCATGTAGTTTTGGGATAAAAATGTGTGTCAATGGGTTTGTGTTTTTTAAGAAAAATATGTTTTGTCTTCATATATAAAATAATTTTTCAATTGTTTTTTTTATTATTTTTGATAAATGAATTATATTATGTATAAAAAATTATTTATTTATTTATTTATGTATTAATTAATAGTGAATGTTCCAAAACCCTGCGCCGTAAGCAACCAACTTCTATATATAAACTAACAGAGGCTACGAAAACATCACACAAGATGGCTCAAAAATAGGGAGAATTACATTTTAAGAACAAAATAATAAATTTATTATAAACTATGACATGTTGCAACTTATTTTTTTAATTTTACTATTTAATTTTATAAATTTTAACATTTTTTATTAGTTAAAAGTTTTTTTTTATAATTAATTCACTCTGTCGGTCCTAAACAGTAATTTTTCCTAAAAAATATACTATAAAATTATTATTATTATTATTATTATTATTAAGGAGGACCTTTACAAATGAAACCAAATGTATTGCCGTGTATTTTAAATATGCAACCTTTAACTCAAAGTGGATCTCCACTTATATGAAGGTTGTGAGCAATTCACGTGGTCTTTTTAAAGGAAAAAATAAAAGATAAAATAAAGCATAAATTCAACAAACAACTAGACTTTGTGATAATGACCTTCCATCTGTCGAAAAGTTTATCCCATCATCACAAGAGATAGTTCCATTGATTTATAACAAGGATGAAACCACAATCATGTGGCTGTAACACTTTGGCTTCATCGAACACAAATCATGATATGGCAAAATTATGACAAAAGAACATGCCTCCATCCTTATCAAGGATATTCCTAGGAATGGATAATTTGTTTTTAAAATTTCACCAAAATATCGCACTTTGGAATTTATGAAAACATACTCAAGAAAAAGAAAAGAAAAACTTAAATAGCATAAAGATTAAATAAGAATGCATATCACAAGTATATCTCTATCTATCAAAAAGGTATTCATTGATGTGAATAATTTTGTTTTTAAGACCTTACCAAAATATAGAATTTGGGAAGAGAAGAATGTAGCGGATCACATCCTATTTAACCCAAAGATTCTATCCATCAAGAAGAGAAAAATGTAGTAGATCACATCTCATTCAACCCAACAAGATTCTACCAAGTAGAAAACCCCAGTTATGTAATGAGAAAAAATTGAGAAAAAGAAACCATCTACCTTGCCTTCAAAACTCAATTTCCTCTGCCACTCCCACGTTTTCCTTCCTCTCTCAATCCTCTGGTCCTTTCTTTCTTTGTTCTCTCTTGTTGTCCTTTCCTATTTCCTTCTTCCTCTGTTTATAATGCAAAAACAGATCCATTGCAATTAATGCACTAAATCCTCAAAATTTATTTTATTATTGTCTCTTTGATTCCCACATTAAAATTGAATGACTCACTTTCTTTTTGACATTATTATCTTGATATCAAATCTCAATATTTGATTTTTCTTTTTCTTTTTTTCTTCTTTATTATATTTTTTAATGAAAATCTCAAAAAGCAGAAAATATAACTCCTCATGATAATCTTTAGAAGATATTATTATTATTATTTTATCTTTATGAAAACTCTCTTTCTTTATTTTCATTTTAAAAAATTATTATTATTATTCTTTTTAAGGAACTTGGTCAAACTCTCCACCATGGAAATGAATATTCTTAATGAGTAACAAATATGGAAATTAATATTTAATACTCACAACATATATTTTGCATACTTGAATCCTTCTATAACATAGTTTATAATAGAAAACAGAATGAGCAATTCATTTTGACATTTTTTATTTTATTTTAGTTAATTGGACATAATTAATGTACTAATTTGAAGTCAGAATTTATTTTATTTAATCAAATTTTGAATGCTCATAATTACCTAATTATCATAGTTGTCAAAATCAGACCGAACTGGTCAGTTCAACCTGGAACCGGTACCAGGTTCTGTTCGATTATAGAAAAGAACCTATAGATTTTAGAACCGGTGCGTACCGGTCTAGAACTGGTGGAATCGACCTTGAACCGGCTGAACTTGTTGTGAATCGATCCTGAACCGGTCCCGATTTTATTTTTTTAAAATTATTTAAAAATATTTTTTAGTTTTTAAGATAAAATAACATCATTTTTAGTACAAAATATTTTTTTAATATTTTAATATTATATAAACATTATTATGATATATAATTATTGAAAATTATAAATTTACTTAACAAATAATATAATAATGAATTATTAATTGACTATTTTGAACTCAAAATATGATTATGGATAAATATAAACTTATTTAGATTTAAATATTAAGTTATAAACTTATTAATAATTTATTTGTGGTGGATAATAGATTGATAACTCAATATTATTTAGTTTGAAACTTTAATTAAATCATAAAATTTATTTAAACTTGTATTATTTGTTAAAAATATATTATTTTAATTACTACATGTTTAACTCCAGTTAGATAATGGTTGAACCATTAAATCTTAAATTAAAATCTTATCCGGTTCAATATCTGGTCTGATTATGATAATATTATTAATTATAGTTGTCAAAATTGGTTATACAAAAGTGGGTTGTTCTGTTTAATTTACCAATTTGATGATGTGAGTTGAGACTTGACTTAAAAATTGTTTTGAGCAGGATCAAATGAACCAGATTCATTAAAGTACTCATGGTCTAAACGAGGTAACCTTCAAGTTGGGTGAGATGTCACATTTCAGCCACCATAGTACATATTTGAAAAACCGTAAATCTAAAATGTACCAAATTCCTGATCCATGTTTCATTCATGAATAATGTCTTTGCTTATGTTGTAATGTAGAAAATGCTAATTTGCATTGTGTTGAGATGGATATAGGTTGGAGTTGATGATGAAACTATCTCTAAAAGGATAATTAAGATTCAAATATCATTGTAGTGTAGAATTAATTTTAGTTTTAATTAATTAATTGTAAATTAGAATTAATTATATATTGGTGCAATTATAAATATTTATTTTTAATTATAAACAATTAATTAATTAGTATTGTCTCTGGTCTCAAATATAAGAAAATTTTGAGAGGGTTTAGTTAATCCAAAATATAAGAAATATTGTATATGTTTGATATAATAAATGAAATATTCTAGTAATACTCTTCACTAATTTGGGCAAAATTTCTGCTTTTCAATAATCATTGATCTAGTGTTCAAAAAAAGATCATTAATTGAAAGTAAAAAAGAAGTATATCGTACTACGAATTAAATGAGATTAATTAATTTTAACTAATAATTTAGCATATATGAAATATTTAGTTTTCTTGTATCTAAGACAGAAGGATGTAATTTTAGTGAGGGTTATTGAAATGGGTTCTCAGCCATTTTCTTTTCAAAAACACTATCATTTTTATCCAAATTTTGGTTGATAACTCCCAATACCTCTTTCTCACCCTCAACTCAATTTCTCAATTATGAAATCCAAGGGATCAAACAAGTTGCTTCTTGGCCTTTTCTTACTTTCTGAGTTCTGACTATAGAATGACATCCATTAATTAAATTATATATTAGGTATGCATGATTACGTTGTTGATTGAGCTTCATAACCTTTTGTTTGTTTGATTATTGCTAGCACTTGGTGGGTTGAGTTGTCTGAATTGGTGACAATTATCTCTACATATTTTTTTCAAAGTGGAGATTTTTTTTGGCCAGAAGTGGAGGGTCTGCATATAAATGTATCATGTAAAATTAAAGTTATTATTTATTGATATAAAATCAATATAAAATTAAATTATTCATCACTATTCATTAAAATGATATTTTTTATGGTAAAAAAATATATTTTTAAATATATAAATATTACACTCTTTTAGTTATATGTTTTAAAAAATTAAATATTTTCACACAATGTAAAAACGTTTTTAGTTGAAAGAGAAAAAGAACGAAACGAGTATTGGAATTTTTTTCCCAGCTAGCAATCATCATATCTGAATTTGTTTCAGTATATAGATAACCTTGACATGACTTGTGACCATTAGAATTTGAAAACGAGTTCTACAAACATAATCTTGTTTTATCCAAGATTTTAAAGCAGAAAGTTAAAACTGACGTCACCATCATCGGAAAGCTCATTGGATCTAGTGAAGTACAAACGAACGAAAATGCGTTTGGATAAGAGGAGTGCACACTGACACGGTGCACATTCTTTCTTATTTGGCCGTCCGTTGCATTACTGGTTTTAGAAGTGACATGTGGGTTAATATACACATGGGTCAGTCTATCATAACATCATTTTTATAGAAATTTATTTGAGAAAAATTATTTATAAATAGTTTGATTATATGATTTGTTTAGATTTATTAAGTTGCTTATTTTATTGTTTTAGAGCATGATATTTAATTGTTTTTAAAACCTTGAAATTAATAATTGGTCTCACTAAATGGTTTTATAACAAATATAGTTTTCCATGTAAAACACCACTGATTTCCAGTTAAGTAAAGACTTTGAACTTAACCATGTCAACCACACACAACTGACACCACCTATGCACTCAGCTTTCCTTGATGAGTACTTCCTTTTGTTTTGATTTGATACAAAATATAAGAAATTATATAATTTTTAGTAGAAATTTATATTTTTTTATTGTTATTAATTATTGTCTCATAAATTAGAAAAAGAGAAAGATGATGAATTTTTAAAACAACTTTTATTGATAATTAATAAAAATAAAATTTAAACATATTTTTTTTAGAATTTTAAGGTGTGTAACTAATTTTTCTTAATAAGTGTAAAATAGTTAAAAAAATATAAGAAATTATATAATTTTTTGTAGAAATTTATATTTTTTTATCGTTATTAATTATTGTCTCATAAGTTAGAAAAAGAGAAAGATGATGAATTTTTAAAACAACTTTTATTGATAATTAATAAAAATAAAATTTAAACATATTTTTCTTAGAATTTTAAGGTGTGTAACTAATTTTTCTTAATAAGTGTAAAATAGTTAAAAAAATATAAGAAATTATATAATTTTTAGTAGAAATTTATATTTTTTTATCGTTATTAATTATTGTCTCATAAGTTAGAAAAAGAGAAAGATGATGAATTTTTAAAACAACTTTTATTGATAATTAATAAAAATAAAATTTAAACATATATTTTTTAGAATTTTAAGATATGTAACTAATTTTTCTTAATAAGTGTAAAATAGTTAAAAAAATATAAGAAATTATATAATTTTTAGTAGAAATTTATATTTTTTTATCGTTATTAATTATTGTCTCATAAGTTAGAAAAAGAGAAAGATGATAAATTTTTAAAACAACTTTTATTGATAATTAATAAAAATAAAATTTAAACATATTTTTTTTAGAATTTTAAGGTGTGTAACTAATTTTTCTTAATAAGTGTAAAATAGTTAAAAAAAATATAAGAAATTATATAATTTTTAGTAGAAATTTATATTTTTTATCGTTATTAATTATTGTCTCATAAGTTAGAAAAAGAGAAAGATGATGAATTTTTAAAACAACTTTTATTGATAATTAATAAAAATAAAATTTAAACATATATTTTTTTAGAATTTTAAGGTATGTAACTAATTTTTCTTAATAAGTGTAAAATAGTTAAAAAAATATAAGAAATTATATAATTTTTAGTAGAAATTTATATTTTTTTATCGTTATTAATTATTGTCTCATAAGTTAGAAAAAGAGAAAGATGATGAATTTTTAAAACAACTTTTATTGATAATTAATAAAAATAAAATTTAAACATATTTTTTTTAGAATTTTAAGGTGTGTAACTAATTTTTCTTAATAAGTGTAAAATAGTTAAAAATTTTCCTATAATATGAAGCAAATGAAGTAATATCTTTTGTGAATTGTGCTTTGTTTGGCATTCTTAACATCTTTGTAGCATTTTTTCCTATGCAACTTATTCTTGGACGCTTCTTACAGTCATCCCTATAATCGTCTTCCAATTAGTATCCCACTCAATCTCAATAGTAATAAGGTCATTCATTGCCAACTCTTTCACTATAGTAGCTCAATTTAAAAAAAAAATTTTTTTACACCTTTGCGCTCAAATTCGGATCAAACTAAGCAATATAAGATAAGGGAAAAGAAATTCGATGATGAACCTCCTTACTAGTGTACACGTTTTACCTCCCAATTATATGAGCCAACTCCAATAACATATTTGGATGAATAAGTAGTACAAAACTTGTCTAACTTTGCTCATATTAGTCACCCTCACACAATTTCACCACTCAAAACATGTCTTTGCCAAATGTCACTACTACAGAAATAGACTTTCATGACATTTATTTTCGGTTTCCAAAATATCTTTGAAAAGTTCCTTATGTGATCATTACCGAAGAATTCCGAAATACTTTACTTTTTGTTGGAATCGTTCTCAAAGAACGGTCTTTAGGCATGTTTCCAACTAAAAAAAGTTTCCTGATACCAATTTTCTGGCACACTTCCTAGTTTGAAATGATCCACAATATTGGTTTTCTCGAATGTTTCTTGATAGGAAGTGTGCCCCAAATATATTAGTCTTCAGGCACATTCGTAGGTTGAAATGTTCCTGAAACTGAATTCTTTTTAAATATAGAAGTTTGTTTTTCTTGCTGTCCTATTTCAACCATTCAAAGAATCTGACAATACAAAATCAAATAATCCAACCATTCAAAGAATTTCATTATATATATATATATATAAACACAATTTAGCCAGAAAAAAGCTCATATCCATTATTATTAATCTATCAATATCAATTTACAAATGTCTAAGAAATAAAATTGTCACCACAAAATATCTCTAAATAATGTTTTAAATATTATGAACAATTTATAAATTACGTTCTTTTAACACATACTTTACCCATTTTTCTATGACTTCTTGTATGTCTTGTTTGGAATAAAAAGTATGATGAGTTCGAAAAGTAGTGCAAAATGAAGCGTCACATGAGTTTGATGCAATTTAAAATCCTACATAATTTAGAAACCTACATGGAGGAGTTCCAAGAGGATTATAGCGCATGTCAGGAAGCCCTTCCAACTGCTATTCATTGTATTCAGATACGGCTCCAACAGTACCAATCATGCACATTTCATCAAGATAGCCTAGAGTAGTGGAACCACAAGTTTCAGTCAAGCCTGAATTAACCACAAAATCATTTAACCCTTTCTTCTTTATGGAAAAAGAAAAGGCAATTAATGTTAGTATTAAGTATAGATAAATGTTTACCGTAGCCCTGACATACAAAGGCACAAGAAGTAATTTACGTGCAAAAATTCTCTTATCTCAGTGCTTAAGGGTGCTCCTCCAGATATTATAAGTTGAGCACGCCCTCCTAGCTAAGCTTTAACCATAACCCCACGTGGCAGAGAAAGACACCAATGTAAGTATTAAATTCTTACCAAAGATAATTATTAAACGGTAAGAATTGTCAAGCCAATGCCTTCCTCTATAGTTTTACAATTAATGACACCAATGTTCTTGAAATTCTGTTCCAGCACGATTTTACAACAAACATTCCAGACTATGCGTTCTTAGAGCCCATTTCTATAGTAATGTGTGACTCAATATCAAGGGATCATTTACTTAAATGACAAACCCATTACAAATTCCATTCTAACATATTGTCTCAAATCTAATCCAATGCTATACAGAAATTCCATAATGCCACCACAAGGTTGTACGTCTTTTCCCTTATTACCATTGAGTATATTCTTTGACTCTAATCAGTCGTCAACATCCTGATCAACCCTAATCATTAGGATATCAATTCTCTAAATGTTGATTTGATAGTCTTCATAAATTATAGAAATCTTCACTCTTTTCACCATCAATTTAATCCATTGCAACTCCTTCCTTGTACTAAGACTTACTATTAGCATCAACAAATTCACTATACAAACAATTCCTTACACCCCTTATATTCAGTGGGGAGCTTCGAAACTTAGTTATAGGGAAAGGGGTTTCTCACAGTGGTGATTAATTTATTGCTTTAGAAAGCAAGTTGATTGATCGGCCGTACCAAACCAACTCGTTTTCTTTTATATTGGCATTTAACCCGACACTAATCATGTGGTAGTTCTATCCCTCAACCCCTACAATTCATAGGTCCTTAGTCTTTGGCCAACTAGTGCTTCACTCCTTGAGTAACCGGTGCATAGCCACGTAGCTAGTTGGCACTAAGCTTCAACTAGTCATCCATCAATCTTAGACTTGAAATATAACACAATGATAGACTAAGTTCCAATCCCCTTAAATTTCCATTGACTTCCAAATCTTAGGCTTGATCCTGAGTAAGGAAATTAATACTTCATATTCAAAGGTGCTGGGTTTGATAACTTTTTGGTCAATTTCTTCCAATGTATCCATTTAAGTCACTTAACCCATGCATGACAACATCATTACCTACGTCTTCTGAGTCAATCCTTAGAGATACTCACTCCAAATTACACCATTCAGTTTAATTTTAACATTTCCCAATCAATTACCCCTTATTCACTTTCTCAATCAGGACAAAGATGTAATCTTCCACTTCTCCTTCCTCGGCAAAGGAGCTTCCCTCTACTCATTCCAGCTAGAGCTTGACTCTTGAACCATTTATGATGTTGCATTGAGCATGTGCAATTCCACTAGAACTTTTCCATAAGTCCATCATGCCTTCACACATAGGCGAACTATAAAACTTTAGTCTAGGACCATATTTCCCATGGTTATACCCTATTATGGCCCTGTTGGACATGTTCAGAAGCTTGAATCACTTGAAGGACTAAAATAGAAAAATTTAATTTTCTATGGTACTGTTTATTTGATGTCTCATTCTCCCGGCTAATTTTGAAAACTCATAACTAAATCTAGAAAAATCATATGGGGGTAATTCAAGTCTTCAAAAATAACTTAAAATATTCTATACATGAAAAAGATATGGAAACGGACTTTAATCATGCCAATTGATACAATATCTAGCACAAAAATCACTATTTATTTGGTCATTTTATGTCTTCCCAGAATTTTGGCCTTAAATTTAAAAACATATCTCCTTCTATTCTTAGCCAAATCATGCAAAATTTATGTCATTTGAAAGATCTATATGTCTAATTTTTAAAAATATTTTTTTTTGTATATTTATTCAACTTGCATAGGGCATGACACTATTTTAAAACATTAAGAGTCAGAACATTATTTTTACTGAAGCAATTTTAGAAAAACTTATATATCTCTCATTTTATAGCTCTAATTACTTCCAAATTAGTGGCATATTAAACTTAAGACATAGAGCTTTCTATCCATATAAACCATTAAATTTTTAGAGCTCTACATGATTTTATGCTACCTTTTAAAATAAGGAGTTTTTATGGTCAAAACTTCTAGTTTTCCAACTTTGTTTTGTTTTGAGCCCAAAATTCAAAAATTTATCATAATTTGTATACTTAGCCAAATGGGGTGATCCTTAGATTCTTTTAAAGCTTGTTCTGTCCAATTTTAGAGTATATATAACACTCAGAAGGAATGCCTTGATTCGAATATAGTTTTCCTATTCAAACTGCTACATGTCATTCTAAATACAATTATGCCATATCTCACATGATAAGCCTTACAAACACAATGTTACATCATTCATTGTTCCAATTTCATACATAACATCATGAGAAGACTTAGAGGGACATGATCATGCATCATTACAGAATCTACACCTCATACATAAATTGGTACACAATCTCATAAATTAGCATTAAATCTTGCAAAATCAAGTTGCCCATTTTGCCTTCTTCATTGCTCTTGCTCCTTCTTTGACCTTTTTCATGATCTTGCCCTAGCATGGTTATTCATTTAGAGGGGGTGAGATTCAATGAATCTCAATAGTATTTACCATTCAAGAATACATATCATTACATTTATCATAAAAGATTCATAAATACAATCAACAATCATTTGATCATAACATGCCAAATAATTTCATAAAAATTTTGGCAAGTCATTTTATAAAATGGACATCTAGAGGTCATAAACCTCTCATTTCAACTCAGCCAATAATCACAAATCATCACAATAATCAAATGGCAAGTCATTAAACTCATAGAAATCATGTAAGATGCACTAAGCTACCTTATGAATTTCCTTTGGTTTCCTCCCTTTGTAGACCACTTCCAATCACTTTGTCCACTTCCTTGAACCTATACATAACATCAATAAAACATTTAAGCCATTGGTTCATGGTCTTACATGACAAAGTGCTCACTAAACACTTGAATTTTTGCTTTCCTTTCCTTTTGGTTTTTATGTGCATCAATATTTGTTCTTAAGATTTTAGACTTTGGGAAATTCATTTTTAGAATCAAAATCATAAAATTCCATTCCTATATCACTCCCTAGTCTAACTGAAAAATTCATGAAAATAGGAGAAAAAGATTTTCTCTAACAACTTACAACCTATTCACATATTCACGCTTCTTAAAACTTTTCTATGTCTTTTCTTAAGTTTATTTCATCATAGCTCAACTTTCTCTCTCTAGAACCTCTATGGCTAAAACTTAACGTAAGAGAGGAGAGGAAAAACTCCTTGAAACAACCTCTAAACACTTGAGAACACAAGGTAGGAAGCTTGGAAACTCACCTAGGTACCTTGGTCTTCAACTTTGCTTCCTTGCTTCACCTTTGCTCTTTTTGAATTTTTGCTCTTTCTCACCCTTGCAGCAGCTTGTTCCAAATGTGAAAATGAAGGGAGTGAAGTGGTCTAGTTCACTTAACTACACATCTTGAGGAAAGAGATGAAAGGAATAAATAGTGAAGTTAGGCTTGTTAACTAACTTAAGTTAATTTCATTAACAATTGAGCGAATTTCCTCCATATCTTAACAAGTTCTATCATGCCATTTAGAGGGAAAATTTGTCCAAAATTGTTTCATAAATTTTACTAGTTCAAAAAAATCTCTATCGATAAACATTATCTGTATCGATTGAGTTTAACTCATTGAGAGCTCCATTTTAACAGGATTTCCATAAATTTCAAAATTGCCTTTGACTTAGAGCAAAATTATAATTTTTAGTTTTTTCAAGCCCTTTCTTGTAATTGCTCTCAAGAACTTAATTGCAACTAATTTTTCATTTTTATGGACTAAATTGAAAATAATTCTTTTCCCTTGGGGCTACAATACAATTTTCATGTTTCTTTTTCTAACCCGGGAAATGACTTTGCCCTTGAACCAGGTCAAAAACACAAATACCTATTCTTCCGATACTTCTCATAATTTCCCCCAAAGACCAATTTTTTAATAATTCTTTTTCATTAAACTTCAAATCAGTCTATCTTTCAACCTTGACCTTCTGACTATGCAATACTTATACCGTTGCACTCAGCTTAACATGAGTTTTCATTCAACTGGTTTGCTGCATATATTTTTTTGGCTCAATTCTGGAGTTAATTCTTGGTAAGGATTTTATGAAAAATTAATTCTAATTAAGGACCAAGCATAATTTTTCTTAAGGACCATGTAGGAAATATAATTCATTTAAAGACTGAGCATGTGATATTACTATCTTACTTCTTTTCACATCTTTTCATGCATTTTATTGTATCCCATAAAGGTAGAGATATTACATTTCTTCCCCCTTAATTAAAATTTTCAAAATTTAGCTTAATACTTCCATAATGCTTTCTCTTGTTATTTCCCAATTTTCAGATCACAACTTACCAAAAAAATACTGTCTTTCTTACTTGCTTGACCTTAACAGTCGATACTTCACTTTGGTATCATTAATTCATTCATAACTTTTGTAAGGTCTGACTAAACCTCTTCATATTGGAAAAATGTTGAGGAAATCATGTATATCTTCCTTACTTTAGGAGTATTCAAAGTTTCCTTATGACATTCTCATTCTTACTTTCATAATTTCTTTATCTTAGGGCATTCATAACTTCTACATAACATATTTATTCTTATTGTCATAATTTTTCATTAACTTATTCATGTTATAATCTTTCTATTGGCACCTAACATCTTTCCTTCTTCTTTCTATACCTTTAGACTAATCATGTGAATAACTTTTCATACAAAAACATTAGTTTGTTGTATCAGCTTTACTTGAATGGCACTTTTAAGGCCAACTCTGCTTTCTTTTCATTTCCTTTTCTTTTCATAACCTTTGGTTGACTTCTTACATAATAGTCTTTTTATTGAGGCATAAGCTTATCTTGTTAGCTTTGCCTAGATGACACCTTCTAGTAATCTCAACTTTTCTTTCGTTCTATTTTCTGTATCTCAAGTTTAACGCTTCTTCTTATTTCATGGTCACTTGAGGTCATTATGATTTTAGTATCTCTATGGTGGTATGATAGACTTAGTAACTCATACTAACTCCATATCTTTAGAGCATTCATTACCACTGCTACAAGTGAGAATATATTTTATTAAAAAATTTATCATTTAAAATATAGGCTAATACCTCAACTCAACCCTAATATGTTGTCCATACCTTGATCAATTCTTACTTTTCATTATCATAGACCTCCTGGGTCATTAGATTAAGAACATTTAACATAGGGGAGGAGGTTTAGCCTCTTTGGTTCAGAAAAACTCATTTCATAATTCCTTTCTCACAAAACTTTCTATCTAACTAAGTGGTAAGACAATCTAAGAGATATTTTTCATAACATCTTACTAATCTTTTGGAAATTTTCATTTCATTCTGGAGTTTGGTCTCTCCCTTATCATAACTTTGCTTACTTTATTAGGATCTACTATGACCCTATGAGAGACTTTGTAACTTACTAATTGTACTTTTATGAGTCCAACTCACCATTTTTACAATTTAGCAAGTAATTTCATTTTTTCATAATGTTTTAAAAATTCTCAATTTCGTTTCAGGCTCTTCTTAAAAGATTTGGAGTTTTTTAAGCATTATCCTTTTCATCATCATCATCTTAGACCACCATACACTATAATATTCAGTTCATTCTTCTATCCATGTAGCATCACAGGTGCCTTGGTAAGACTCTTAGTGTTCATATTTAACTATTGGCAAATATTTCCTTTCATACTTCTTACATTTCTATCTTTTCCTAGTAGGTCACCCATCCTAAAAATTTTCCTTACTTGAGCATGCTTAATTGTAAAATACTAAGGAGTTTTGCTGCACTCATGCAACTACTAGTCTTAAAGAATGTAGTAATAGGTTTTCTTCTAAGCCATAATTTATTTGTGGGACCTCTATATAACTTACTGCTTTATTTCTATGTCATTCAATTTTTCTTTCCATCTTCCTTTAACATCTGGCATAACATCTCATAATGATGCTTTATTATCATTCTCATTTTCATCTATTGCTTATACTTAGACTGCTTTCTTATTCCTTTCTCTAGCTTTTACTAGCTTAGAGGTTTAATTCACTACTAAGCCTTTGCGTATAATCCTACTTCCAAATTCTGTGCTTTACTTATCTTATTGTAGCCCTTAAACTCTTTTGGCTCTTTGTTGGATAGAATCTGAATGATATTAAGGCAGTGGCTACTAACTTTTGCTCTTTAACATTCTGCTTTATCTATTCACATTTATAACCTTCTTATCTTGGCCAAGGTTAATAAGTGATCTAGCAATTTAAGGAAACTTCTTCACCCTTCAAAAGTCTTTTGCTAGCTTAATTAAAATCTAGCCCCTAGCCTCTCACTATCATTCATTTTTACTCATTTGGGCATCATCCTAAGAGCTACTACTCTTATTTGCCAGGCCTCGGTAGCTTTCATCATATGGAGAATTTTATTTTTCTTAGCTCAATTGGGCTTCCCCCCAAGAGCTTCTATCTTGGCTCAATTGGGCTTTTTCCTAAGAGCTACCTCCCTTTTACTTCACCTTGGCAACTGAAGAAGTATTTCTTTCATTATAAGATCTTCTACCCAAGTACTTTTTTTTTATAGCTAGATTTCATGCTAGGCTCAACAATCAACTATCTTAAGGTTTTGTAGTTCCATATCTGCTTGCCACTACTTCAAACCTTAGGCTGATATTTTTTTCTTTGAATTCTTACCTCAAGCCTTAGACATCAAAAATACATTGCTAACTTTCCATTACAGAGGTATTGAATCTTTATCCAATTTCTTGAATTCATTTATCAGTTTTCTTATTCATTATTAACATTTTTCTTCAAGCATTTCTCAACTTGAGTAGTTGGTATAACATTGAACTTAATCTCAGCACATGAAACATTTAAGGGGTAGACAAAATCAACATCTTATTTTGACAATCTAGGAGGAAATTATTAACAAAAGCTTGTTCATGCCAATTCTTACATCATTCTTAAGGAAAGGCATACAAATCACATTAGCAATGGTGCCATAGTGCTTCAACATATATTTATACTGGCAATAGAGAATATAGCCCTGCTTCTAGTGAAATTCACTCGTAAATTATATAATAGTAACATCAAGACCCAACCTCTTAGCATCATTGTAAAAGAATGGCTTGCACTTGCATCTTACCCTTGTTGTGATCAGGTGACTTATGACCTCATATTGGGATAGTATATAGACTATCGCTTGTGCTTGAGATCTAGTGTTGGCCATCTCCATAGTATATTACGGCTTTCTATACTTGGAGTATCATTTTATCTTGCCAGACATGGCCTTCCGCCATAAGCCTTTTTGCATTTGAACAAGGCTAGAGTTCTTTTGCCTTATCTCTTAAATCCTCTATTATTTCAAGGCCTTTTACCCTTACTCTTACTTACTTTTCCTTCCTTTGAATTTCCTTATCATCATTAGCTGGTAGTGCTGGAGCATACTTGTGATTTAGATTATTTCAATGATCTTGCTTATTTCGATCAATGAATTGAAAATTTGAATTTACATTGGGTATCTTCTCCTTAACTATTATTTCTAGGTCTCTTCTCCACATTTCTATCTTTCCTCGTTCATCATCAGATTGCTGAAGGTACATCGAATATTGAGCCAATTGGTTATACCCTGTTATACATTTATTGACTGGCTTATTCTTATTCTAGTGGATTGTTATAAATTCCCTTCCTTTTCCAACATAAAGGTTGCCATTAAAACCTTCTTTCCCCATATGCAATGCATTATCTTGGAAATCTTCTTGAAGCTCATACTTCGATTGTTGGCCACTTGCATGTCAACTTATCATCAAAGAATGTAAATTAACATTTTCTAGATTTTGCAGCTGTATGTTCATTAATCTACTTGGAACTACTATAGTATAAGTAGATCATTGGGGGGTTTAGCTCCTTTCTATTATCTGTGAACATTAACTATCTCTTATAGTTGCTCTTCATAGTTTTCTACTGCTAATCTGGACCATTAAGGATTATTTGTAGAGAATCTCAATTGAGGTTACCTTCATTTACTACTACCGGGGTTGTTTAAGAAATCCATGCTTGTACTACTTGTCTTTGCTAAACATCTTAACCATTCTTATCTTTCATCTTAATAATTGGAAAATTTAAATTATACTTGACAAATATCATTTACTACTTCCATCATTATTATCCTTTAATCCCTGGTCATCTTGCTACTTTAATACTTTGTTGCATGCAGACTTAGCTTGAAATTTGCAACCTTATATCACTACTACATATACATTTCATTTATACTTACATTATCATCACATTGAACTGAATGGATTTCCATACTAACAGTAAACTTACTATTGTCATCCGATATCCCCATTGGATCCTTTTCTAGGTCATCCTCTAGGACGTCCATTGCCTCATGATTCTGTATAACATCAAGTACTGGCTTAACATATTCACTTCCAGGGAGCCAATAGTCATGATGCCCTTCAAAGCATTCATTTACTTCTAACACAGTATTCAGGAGATCTAGATCTTAAACTTGTCTTCTAAATCTATTCTGACATTCCTTAGTGTTAGGTTTGCTAGCTTTCTAAGAGAGGGGTGAATTGGAAAGTTTAAAATTTTCTAGAAAGTTGTGATAAACAGTGATAGCCAAAATTACAGAAAACAGAGTATAAAATATAAAAGATAGTTGCAAGGTAAAAGAGGAAAGGACAAAGAGATTTATTTTGGTTTAGTGACAAAGAGATTTATTTTGGTTTGATCTACTCCACTTGACCTACATTCAGTCCTTAAGCCACCACTTGAGATTTTTCATTATCTTGTAAGAATTCAGTGGGCTCCTTGTAATGCCACAGTACAAGCTTATGCTATGTTCTAAGAGCTTTCAAATATTTACTTTGCACTCTAACAAAATGTTTCCCAAATCCCTTGTGAAATCTCTTCACAAGAAAATCTTTCTTCCAGACGAAGAAAAGATTTTGTACAAAATGAAAAACTCTCTAATACAGAGTAAATAAGACAGTTGAGGTGCAATAAATGAAGTATAAATGGGTAAGAGACTTTGACTCAGAATTTCAGTAAAATTTCAATATTTACAGCATATAAATGTTACCCACATCTTCAAATGAAATTCTATTTATAGATTTGCAACTGAACTAGATGTTAGACACAAGATCTAGCCGTTAGAGATATTATCCAATGGTTACTCTACAAAACTAACAGTTCACCATTCACATTCAATGCGTTTGATACACTGAAATTTGAATGTTGGGTGCCAACAGATGAATTTCACAAAGACCATAAGCTTAAGTCTTTAATGTTGAACTTCCAAAATTCATCTGGTTAAAAGTGAAATTTAAAATTTGATTTTGTCAAATATATCCTATGTTAAAACATACGAATTTTCATATTCAAAGTTCATTTGTTGAATGAGAACAGTTGTCTCATATTTCTGCAGTGCTCTCGAAATTCGAATTTTGGAAGCCCAAAATTCATCTATCAGAGCTTAGCTCAACTTGGCACAAGAGTTCTTCCTTTTGAAATTTAAATTTTGTATTTTCAAAATTCGTTTGTAAGAGAGACCTCTACCTAGACATACATGTCTTTATTCCAAAGTTCAAATTTTAAAATTCAAAATTCGCTTGTCAGAGGGTCTATTTTAAACTCTTTTTCTACTTTAATATCAGACGAACTTTCACATAACTTTAGACAAATTTTGCACATTTGCTTAATTGTGCTTGACTTGAAGTTCAAATTTCAACACTTGAAATTCATCTATCGGAGAAGACATCTTTGTAACTTCAAATTTTGGTCAGTAAAGTTCAAATTTTCAATGAAGTATAAACAATTTATCAATTCAAAATTCGTCTATTAGCTAGTGTTTTTCATATTTAACATATGTCAATGTAGGATACCATGAGAAACATATATTTAAACACAGTGGGAGTGAAATCAAAGCTTTTTACCTAGTGTACAAAGTAAGAGACCTTAATAACTAATTCTACACCTATTTCCTGTTGGATTTTTTCAACTGAATGCTCTTACACTCCTTTGATATTTTCCTTCCAAGTTCTAATTTTTTGGAATTATCAAAACACTTGATTTAATATTCTCCCCCTTTTTGATGATGACAAAATAATTTACAAACTGGATTAGTACTTGGGTTTGCTTCTAGGAGCTCCCCCTGAACATATGTATTAATATTTAAAGATAAGTACATCATATACAGGAGAGTAGAAGGAAAATATAGAACCATATTGTATTAATTCATTCAAAGTTCAGTACAGTGATTCAATAAGTACATGATGTTACATGATTAGTATTTCAAAAAAAAGATTATCATATTAGTACATGAGATACTACAAATAGAAACAAATAGCCCTAAGATTTAAGCCTTAAGGATCTAGCAATCACTTCTTCTTAGTTTTGGACTTCTTGCTGTAGGTCTTGCCAGATTGCCCAACTTCAGACTTCCCAGTTTGCTCAGACTTCTTATCCCCCTTTTGACATCATCAGGAGTTGGAACATGCATAACAGGAGGAGGAATCTGTGACACGGGAATAGCATGAAGAGGGACTAGAATGAATGACGCTGATGAATGTATCTTAGGAAGGTTACCTCCTATTTGCTCTAACGTGAGTCCATACTGAGGAGTTGGAAGCTGAGGAGTAAGAGGAGGAAATATATCATCAAGCTTAGTCTTCTGAGATTGCACAATTACATTGTGAGCAATGGCAGATATGTGCACATGGAGAATGAGGCTTCTCTCTTGATTTAGTGCAGCTTGAATGATGGGTGCAGAGGTAATGGCTACAACTAGCTTCTCCATTTGCTCAAATTCTTGAGATGACAAAATTGATTCCTGAGTAATGTCTTCCATCGTAGGCTCATGAGATCCTTCTTTTTGAGGTGCCCTTTCCTCCAAGGCATAGTCCAAAGATGCACCCAGGCTTGTTTCATTACTGGAGGCCTGTGGGGTAGCTATAGTATCAGTTGCCTCAGTAGCAACATCTATAGCAACAAGCTCAAGGGATTCTAGTTCAAAAGGACTAGAAGGTTCAGGAGTTGGAGATTTGATAGGCTTTGAGGGTTTAGGTTAAGGTGGAGCTGATGTAGAAGGGATAACACTCCTGATATCTTCATAAGCATCAGTAACTACTTTTATATTCTTGGCCACTTGTGTGATCTGATCTTGTAGGTGAGCAAATTTGGCATTTTGTTCCTCTCTGATGCTCAGCATGAGGGCAGATAAGCTATCATATAGCTCAATGACTTTGGTGGCTGATAGAGTAAGGGCTAGACATGACTTGCAAGAATTTGGAAAGAAGCATTGAGAGCTTGGAAGATTGATCAAGGTGTAGAACAAAAAGCCCAAGCTTAAGTGAGATCAATAACACCAAAATACAAGTTTCAGATCCAAACTCAAGAGGAGCCCATTGGAGGAGATTACTTAAAAGATCATATACTTCAGTAAAAGAGCATGTGACTGAGACATTAGTAGGCTTAATTTATTTCAATTTCATTTTTATTAATTATGGGCTAAACTTAAGTGATTAATAAAGCCTAATTAATTAATTAGTACTTTTTTTGATAGCCCAACTTATAAATAAACATGTCATGTGCCAAACATGTGATTTCATTAATGTGTTGGCATGTTTATAATGGCTTATGCATTATTTTTATTATTTTCTTTGAATTTTTGTCATTTATTTTTAGAATTTTATTTTATTAGTTTCTTAGGTCCATTAATAGTGTTACTTGAGCTTAATGATTCATAATCCTATTAGGATTACTTAAGCCCAAAATAATTAGGCTTTTTAGGCTCATTAGGTCAATTTTTTCCATGCCTATTTAAGGCCATATGTTGTGAACATTATTGAAGATATGAATGAGAATGAATTTTACAAAACTTAAGTTCTTCTTTTGTGAGGCTTCTCTTGTTCCCTTGTATACTTGAGAAACTCTTTGACTTATCAAAGGGAATGGTTCCCCTTTGTGGTGTCCTGTGACTAGGGTTCTAAGAGATGGGTTCTTTTAGGGTCTTACCTTGACCAATACATCTATCATTTCTTCTTTCTCTTCTCAATTTCATCTAGCATATTGTATTCCTTTTCTGTTCTAACATTCTTCTTTCTTTGTGTTTTATTTACTGTCTTATTGTGTCGTTCTAGATTCTAGCACAATCCATATTGCTTTCGAGTTGTTGAAGGTTCGTTGGATAGGTTCAAAGCTGGTCTTTCATCATTTGGCATCAAAGCTTTGGTTTGCTAGCTTCAAAGGTGTGTATTTTCTTTTTTTTTCCTCTTTGTTTTGTCCTCCCTTCATTCTGTCTAGATTCTTGTCTTTCTTTTGTGGTGTGATTCTTTTGGTTTCTGTTGTCTTTTGTTTGTGGCTTTTCCATCAAGTCTTAGTCTTGCCATCTCTTGTGGATTGTATCTCCTCCTTATGACTTGCTCTTTCTTCCTCTTCTATTTTTGTTGCTATATATTGTTTTTCCATAATTGTGAGTTTTCTGTCCAGAAATTCAAAAAAAAAATTGTTATGATTGCTGCATAAAAGAAAAGGAGCATATAAAGGTGTAGACTTTAAAAAAAATAAAGTGAAAAAAGATCCAAAATTAAAAAAAAAAGTTTTTCATTTGTTGTTGGAAAAAAAAAGTGAGTAGAACAGCAGTTTAAAAAAAAAAGAGATAAAAAAAGAAGCAAAATTCAAAATTAATAATGGCTGGACAAAATGTTCAGATCTGTGCTTAAGTAGATTGAAGACTTAAATTGCAAGTTGGTAGCTTTTGGTTACTAATTACTTTCCTATTGTTGGTTGGTTTCCTAAATGTGAATTGATTAAGTTGCAAGTTGCTGAAATTGCCTAAATTTTCTTGTTCTTGCTTCCCAAGTGACATAAGAGGTTTCCTAAAATCAACTTTAATTGGTAAGTTTCAGATCTTGTGGGATTTTGCTGCTTTCCTATTTTGATTCTTATTAATAGTTTCCTAATTTCGTCCTTCTTTGTGCTGAATCTTACTTTCCTATTTTGGTTCCTTCTTTATTTCCTAATTTCTTCATTCTTTGGTTGATTCTTTAGTTTTCTATTTTCTTCCTTGATTTTGCTTTCCTATTTCCTTCCTTTCTTACTTCCCTAAATTGTTGTTTGTGTCTTTTCTTGCTTTCTTACTGCTTCTATCAATATTTCAAACCATTCCCTCCTTTCCATAATATCACGACATCATCCTAGTGTCCATACACTTCCATTCTTCTTCTAAAAACTTGCTAGACTTTGCTTATATCTAGTGCCCTTTTTGGTGTACGTTTTTTTTCTTTGATTTGTTGGTTACTTTTTAGATTCTTTGAGAACTTTGAATTTTGGGACTCTACTTGTGTGATTGCCACTTTAATTATTTACTTCTCCCTCTTTGATTTGTTGGAATTGATCAAGAACACTATCGGGAGCAAGTTGAATGGTAAAAGACAAGAGTGTTTTATATTATTGAAAAAGCCAATCTTTTTGTGTGAAACATGAGTGCTAATAAATTTTTGAGTGGAAACATGTGAGAGAGTGATTTGTGAGGTCCTTATTTCTTTCTTCTGTGTTTTCACTAACATTTCAGGTTCTAAGTATGGCTGGAAAAGAAAGTGCAATTGATTTTAAAGTTTTAATAAGAGTGTTCAATGATCAAATCAATTAGTTGAATGCTAAATTTGATAGCATGGAGTCTCGTTCCAAACCCCATAAAAGACATGATCAAGTAATCATTAAAGAAGTCCATCCAAAAAGAGACAAGCAAGTTTCTTCTTTCAAGGATATTAAATCAAAGATCCCACTATTCCATGGTGAGAAAGATATTGATGTTTACTTGGAGTGGGAAAGAAAAGTTGATCAAGCATTTGAATGTTGTAACTACTCCGATTTGGAAAAGATACAATATGTATACCTTAGATTTAGTAAAAAGGCTGCTGCTTGGTGGAAACGGATGGAAACTAGACAAGCTATGAATAGAGAACCTTCCATTATAACATGAAATGAAATGAGAGCAGTCTTGAGGCAAAAATACATCCCATCCAAAGCTAAGAGTGTGGTTAAACATTCCAAGGAGACGTAAATGCCTGTGGTCCAAGATTCATGTGATTCCCACTTAGAGAAAGTAGATCAACTGAATGATAAAGTTGCTGCTACTTCAACCTTGGTTGTTAAGACGAGAGAGTTCTCTACACTTAAAGGTATGCTTAATTCTCAACTCTCTTGTGATGATATTTCTTGTGCTAAAGTAGAAAACTTAGGATGCGTTAGTCCTAGTAAGTTGAATCATGTTGATAATATTTCTTATGTTGGATCAATTGAATTGGAAATTAAATGAATATGTTGATCATAAGAATTCCATTGAATTGATTGAACATGATGTCTTGCTAGATCTTGAAGAGAAAATTGTGTTAGATGTTGTTAGCAATGATAGCTTTGTTGAGTCTAGTTATGCTACAGATGTAGAACAATTAGAAAGTGATTTTCATGATGTTGAGATTAACCCTAATTGTGAGCAACTTTTATATGAGAATCATGATTTACATGTTACTAATGATTAGATTGAAAATTATGTGGATAGTAGCATGCTATTTTCTTTTTATGCTAATAATATAATTCCATTTGAAATTAGATCTTATGATTGCATTGATAAGATTAAGCATATTGACATGGTGATTGGAGATTTAGATTGTAACATGCGTGTTCAAAATTGTTCTTGTGTTTTGGTTAAAGCCCTTTGTCACGACCCAAAATCCAGGCCATGACCGGCGCATAGACTAAGCTAGCACATGCCTACTTAGCCTAGCAAGCCTAACAAAAAAACTTATACAACTAGTCAATTTAAATAAAAACTAAAATGAACTATCAAAACACTTCCAACAATCACTCACAGTTCATAACTTATTTCGTTCCTCATATCCAAAAACAAATAAAAGTAAAGAATCAACAAATAGATAAGGTTATCTAAGTCAACAGGACTCGATCGTAACTCCACTATAGTAGTCACGTCACCACGGGATCTGCGTTATCATAAACTAGAGATGTCCTACCGAATGTCCAAGAAGTTCAATCTCCCTAGGGTGCTTTATTCAACTACCTGCTGATATGAAAATATGAAAATAGGAGGGGTGAGTCTACCACTGACTCAGTGAGAGCATAGACAACAAAGTGCACAGAAGGGAAGCAAAGGTCACAAGAGTTTTTCAAAATAACCTTACAAGTATATCTACCTATATTTAAACCAATCATCTATATACAAAACACTTTTATACCAACAACAAGGGATCAACACAAAATACTATTTCACTCGTCCAATAAAAAGGAAGGTTCACTTAGAATACTAAATGCTATCACACTAAGCACATCACAAAAAATTCATTTTCCACATCCTATAACAAATGGTGGGGAATAACCGTCCCACATAGTATAATAATATAATAATATCTTATATACCACGGGAGAAATAGCCGTCTCACCCGATAATTTATATAATGTTATATCTCATATAAATAAATGTGAGGAATAACCGTCTCACCTGTTAAATACTCATATTACAAATCAATTAAGCTCATACTCAAAATGAAGGAAATAGTAAAATAAAGAAAAAAAATAGTAATAATAAACAAGACAATATATATAGATATATATATGTATAACAACACGGCAACATGTCCACAATATTAATTTTAGTGCTACTGACAATGATTTCCATCACTAAGGCTCATCTCATTAAAATCATTATAAAATTACTAAGATTGAGGAACTAAAGGTAAGTTGTGAAAAGAAAAAAAAAATATATTGTAACCGGATATTAAACTCAGCATGCCTTAATATCTAAAAGTGTAAAAAAGAAAGGAAGGAAAACATATTTTGGATTTGCTTCCCAAACAAGGCAGAATATACAAGGGGAATAAGTAAAAATTATTTAAGGCTAGGGGAAATAGAGAAGGTACAAAATGAATGGTGACACATTGCCATCTATACACTCACCTGTTGGGACCAATCGTATAGATCCCTTTTTCCTTTTACCTAAGATTCAAACTGTGGAAGTTTCACCAGTACCATCTAAAATTATTACCGCATAAAGATATTAATACATTACTCAAATTTATCTTCTATCACTAATGGAATGCATCCTCATATATTAATCCTAATTCTTTTTATTCTAAATTTCTATAGTACTCACTAAAATAAACTTCTAAAATTCTTAATTGTCAATTGAATATACTATTTTCCTTACCAAAAAAATTCCAGATTTGCCAAACTTTTCTTGAAATCTATTATAAATTTTTGGAAAAAGATAGGAGCAAGTTTCTTGTTCATGGTGTAATGATTTTCGAAAAAATATATATAACGCATATATATATAAATAATAATATGACATTTGGCTACGGTTGAGTCTTGGAAAGCAAATTAAACACAAGTGGGGATGTAGGTGTGTACAGCGAAAGTCTCAAAACTGTTTCATAATGCCGAATAAGTTCAAGAAAATAACACATGAAGAAAGAAAGAAGAAGACAAAAACAGAAAAGAAAAACAAGGAACAAGATTATGAATGTTACCTAAATTGATGATGATGAGACAAGTATATATATATATATGTTTATTGAAGTGAATAAACTCGTGGCTTATTCCAGGAGAGTCTTAGAAGAGATATAAATAAAAGAGGGTGGGAGATGGTTTTAGTAGGAATATAGAAAAGAAGAATGGAGAAAAGAAAACTTACAAGAATTTGTAAAGAATTGAGAGGTTTACTGAGGAATATGAGCAACGAGGTTGCGGCTGAGAGAAGAGAGAGTAATTGTGATATTAGGGTTCTCTTTACTAGATTTAATATAAGATTCTAGATCACTATTTTAGATATTTTAAAAATAATAATAATTAAAAGATCCAGAATAAGATTTTAGATCATTATCTTAGATACTTTAAAAAAATAATAATAATAATTAAAATATCCACGATAAAATTTTAAATTATTATCTTAGATACTTTGAAAAAATTAATAATTAAAAGATCCACGATAAGATTTTAAATCACCATTTTAGATATTTTAAAAAAATGATAATTAAAAGATCCACGATAAAATTTTAAACCATTATCTTAGATACTTTAAATAATAATAATAATCAAAAGATTTATCCCAAAATTTAAACTCAATTTTTTGAAAAATATATATATATATTAATCTACTAGATATCAAAATATCAAGAAAAAAAAAAGTATATCTCAAAATGACTCCATAAAATAATTGCTAAAAAAATATTATTATATTTATTTATAACTAATCTTTTTACTGAGGGTATCACACCCATAAACCATTGCCATGTATTCATTTGTGTGAAAATCATGAAAGAGTGAAGATTGAGATTAAGAGGAATAATAAAAGAGAGAAAAGCTGGAGTGGGAAAAATAATAGAGTAAAAGTCCAAAAAAATGTAACAAGTACAAGAGGAGTGAGTAAGAAGAAAGGTGAGAAAAGAAAGAAAACGAGGAAGAAAAAGAGAGAAAAGAGAAATGAGAGAGAGCAAAAAGATAAGCATGAAAAGATAATTGAGAGTTGTTTGAGAGAGAGTGAGGATATGTTAGTTCTACTAAACTTCTTCCCTCTTCACATGTTCCTTCACTTCATCTTCTTTGTCCTTCTTACTTAGTTTATGATTTTTGTAGTTTATTTCGTCCCTCTTTGTGTTATGAAACCTTAGTTCCTCTTGAGTCCAATGGAATAATACGTCCATTTGATAACGTAGTTTCTTCTTTCTCTAGTTCATCCATCTATGTCTTTCTATTTCATCCTTATTATTTTTTGTTTCCTCAAGTTGTTTCTTGTATCCCTCCAATCTGTTTCATATTTTATACGTTATGTAAGTCTCATGAGATATGTTTTTCTTTCTTTTCTGCTTGTGTGTTTCATAAGTCATTTGCTTTCATGCTCCATTGTTGGCGTCGTATCCTATCTCATCCACATAAGTCTATTATGTTTCATTCTCTTTCTAGTTCATTTCCTTCTTTTGGTTTTGTGTTAATATGTGCTCCTTTAGTCATTATTTCTATTTCTGTGTCTTATCTTTGTGCATCATCATCTAATGTTACATCTGTTCAGATTTTGAGATTATTGCCTTATGTTTAAATCTATCCAGATTTCATCACGTTTGATCTTTCTCATGCCTTGGTATCAATTAAGTCCATTTGTGTCAAGTTTTGTTCTCATATCATTCCCCATGAATCCATTAGCACCTTGGTTCCATTTAAATTTTGTTGTTTTGAATTGGTGTTTAGCTATTTGTCACAGGTTTTGAGTGAGGTTGATGCAAGCTTTTGTTTTCCAATCCATGAAAATGAGTCATTTGTGATTCAAACAAATGGATTGCACAGTAGGGCTTTTGATCCTGGAGATTGGTTGCAAAGGCTTAGAGGAACATTTAAAACAAATTTGTGACCAAGGGAAAATATTGTCTTCCAAGTTTATGTGAAGATCAAAGCCACAAAACATCAACTAAGTCTGAAAGGTAAGTATACTCCTTGTTATCTATTTGATGCTTTTAATCGTTTCCTTTCTTTCCACATAGATTATGGAGATTCAAGGGCAAATCCTTTCGAGGAGGGAGGGAATGATAGAGTAAGGGCTGGACATGACTTGCAAGAATTTGGAAGGAGCATTAAGAGCTTGAAAGATTGATCAAGGTGCTAAACAAAAAGCCCAAGCTTAAGTGAGATCAATAAAACCAAAATACAAGTTTCAGATCTAAGCCTAAGAGGAGCCCATTGGAGGAGATTACTTAAAAGATCATGTGCTTCACTAAAAGAGCATGTAACTGAGATATTAGTAGGCTTAATTTATTTCAATTTCATTTTTATTAATTATGAGCTAAACTTAAGTGATTAATAAAGCCCAATTAATTAATTAGTATTCTTTTTGATGGCCCAACTTATAAATAAACTTGTCATGTGTCAAACATGTGATTTCATTAATATGTTAGCATGTTTATAATGGCTTAGGCATTATTTTTATTATTTTCTTTGAATTTTCATCATTTATTTTTAGAATTTTATTTTATTAGTTTCTTAGGTCTATTAAAAGTGTTACTTGAGCCCAAAAACTCCTAATCCTATTTAAGATTACTTAAGCCCAAAGTAATTAGGTTTTCTAGGTTCATTAGGTTAATTTTTCCATTGCCTATTTAAGGCCATATGTTGTGAACGTTATTGAAGATATAAATGAGAATGAATTTTATAGAAATTACATTCTTCTTTTGTGAGGCTTCTTTTGTTCCCTTGTGTGCTTGAGAAACTCTTTGACTTATCAAAGGGAATGGTTTCCCTTTGTGGCGTCCCGTGACTATCTAAGAGATAGGTTCTTTGAGGGTCTTACCTTGACCAATATATCTATCCTTTCTTCTTTCTCTTCTCAATTTCATCTAGCATATTGTATTCCTTTTCTGTTCTAACATTCTTCTTTCTTTGTGTTTTATTTACCGTCTTATTGTGTCGTTCTAGATTCTAGCACAATCCATATTGCTTTCGAGTTGTTGAAGGTTCGTTGGATAGGTTCGAAGCTGGTCTTTCATCATTTGGCATCAAAGCTTTGGTTTGCTAGCTTCAAAGGTGTGTATTTTCTTTTTTTTTCCTCTTTGTTTTGTCCTCCCTGAGATTGACCTGCCATCTCCTGTTTTTGCTGTTGTATGACAGAGAAACATATCATGTTTTGATAACTTCATCATCATATTTAATTTCTAGCAGATTTTTATATTTTACTAGCCATAATCCAACATCCAAATTATTGGAAATTAGAAAATCCTCCAAGTTGGTACAATGAGGGTTGATTACCTTCTTACTGACAAACTTTGTGGTGTACTCCTCCAGGATATGGGCATGCTACATAGAGGCTTAGTGGTTAAGTGAAATTCCTTAGACTTAGTGTTGGATAAGGCAGAGGCAGTAGTAGCTGGGACAGGCTTCTTTGATTTAGCCTTTGATGTTATTTTTTGCTTTTTGGATTGTGTTCCCTTACTAGATCCGCCTTTCCTATTCTTTGTTTCACCCTCCTTAGATGCATATTGTGACTTGACTGATCACTTGGGCCTTGACTCATCTTTTCCACATTGGGATTCTTAACCCTTGCCATTTCCAAGGGAGATTGTTGATGAATAAAGCTTGGAAGAGGTTTATAAGGTGTGGGTGAGATTTTAATCGGTGAGAAATGAAGATTCACGGATGGAATTACTGAGAAATTAAGAGAGAAGGTTAATAGACATGGGAGAGAGATCAATAGGGTTACGTTTATTCAGAGCAAGACCTTTCGGTTCAGCTTTTGTAACCATTCAATAGATGAATTTTGAGAGTCAAAATTCAAATTTCGAGAGGTCACATAGCTTGTCAAGCAGAGGAGGCTATCTGACAGACAAATTTTCTTCTTTAATGTTCATCTGTCGGTGGCATAATTTAGAGAATATTTCTCAACAAATGAACTTTGAGCCATCAAAGTTCAAATTTTGAGTATTCAATCAAGTTGCAAACATGAATGAAAACTTGCAAACACGAATGAAAACTTAAACAAATTTTCATCCTTGAAATTCGTCTAACAGAAACTTAACAATTATATATGCTTCATCAGACAAATTTTGTATCCTTAAAGTTCAAATGTTGAGAATATATCATGAGATATGCAAACACAGAATGTCCAATGGATGAATTTTGTGATTCAAAAATTCAAAATTTTTAGCATTGTAAAGAGATTTTTGAAATGAGAATCTTAAGCTATAAAAATCCGTATGTTGGAGATTTGAATATAGGCAGTGTTCATGTCAATATTTCAAAATTCAAATTTTCTAATAGCAACAAACGAATTTCGAGTAACTTGTGAGTACTGTAGTGGTATATTAGGTACTAAAATGTGTTTGTTTGGTATCTAAGTTCGAATTTTAAACATGCCAGTTCATTCAAAATCATAATTAAGCATGGAAATTCATCTAATAACATCCAAAATATGAATTTTTTAAATAACTAAACTTATAGATAGGGCTTAAAAATTTTAATTTCCAACTTTGCTTTAGCATCTATTGACTATGCATGTCTGATTAACTCCATTAACTTGAATTTCCTTACATTCAACTTCATGAGCCTTGCAAAGCATCTTAAACATACTCCAAAGCTTAAGTTAGCAAAAATTTTGAAAGCTTAACTTTAGAAACTTAAATAAAGATAGTTAGGAACTTGCTTACAGCTCATTGGGATTTAGCATTCTCAATTCTGTCCTAATCTTATAGTATCTATCTTCTGCAAATGGTTTGTCAAGATGTTTGCAAGCTGATCTTCAGTAGGGACAAACTCTAACTTGACATCCCCTTTCAAAACATGGTCCTGTATGAAGTGATGTCTTACTTCAATGTGCTTTGTCCTTGAATGCATGACAGGATTCTTTGCGATATTGATAGCACTTTGATTTTTACATCTTATTAGAATTTCCTTAATCTCAATCTCAAAATCTTTAATTTGCTACTTCATCCAAAGGACTTAAGCACAATAGATACCTAAAACTATATATTTAGTTTCTACTGTGGAGATAGCTACATTATTCTACTTTTTCCTAAACAATGACACCAGAGAACCTCCCAAAAATTGACAAGTTCTGCTTGTGTTCTTTCTGTCAGTTTTGGATCCAGCAAAATCTGTATCAGTGTAATCTATAAGCTCTTTTCCATTGCCCTTTGGCTACCAAAGTCCCATCTGTGATGTTCCAATTAGATATATGAAAATCCTCTTCATAGCTGTTGCATGAGGCTCTTTGGGACATGATTGGAACCTTGCACACATGCAGGTATTAAACATAATGTCAGGTCTACTTGCTATTAGGTACAACAGGAAACCAATCATTCTCCTATATTGAGTTATGTCAAAGGGTTTTCCTTCTCTATCCATATCAAGCTTAGTTGCAGTAGCCATGGGAGTTCCCATTGGTTTGGTGTTTTCCATTCCAAATTTCTTCAGCAGCTCTTTCAAATACTTCGATTGATTTAGGAAGATCCCATCATCACATTGTTCAATTTGCAGTCCAAGGAAGAAGTTGAGCTTACCCATCATTGACATCTCAAATTCACTCTGCATTAACTTAGAGAAATTCCTACAAAGAGATTCATTAGTAGCACCAAATATAATATCATCAACATAAATTTGCACAATAAGTAAGTCTTTATTTTCCTGTTTAGTAAACAGTGTTATATCAACTTTTTCTCTATTAAATCTCCTTTCAGCTAGGAAGTTGCTTAGCCTTTCATACCATGCTCCAGGTGCTTGTTTTAAGCTATAGAGAGCCTTCTTCAGTTTATAAACATGGTTTGGTTTAATTGAGTCCTCAAAATCCGGAGGTTGATCAACATAAACCTCGTCCATGATACAACCATTCAAAAAAACACTCTTTACATCCATTTGATACAGCATTATCTCTTTTATGCATGCATAGGCTAAGAGGATTCTTATTGCTTCGAATCTTGCAACTGGAGCAAAGGTTTCCTCATAATCTATGCCTTCCTCCTAATTATATCCTTTGGCTCCTAATCTAGCTTTGTTTCTAATAATTGTTCCAGATTCATCGAGTTTATTTCTAAATACCCTTTTAGTTTCAATAATTGGGTGATCATTAGGCCTAAGAACTAAATTCCAAACCTAATTTCTTTCAAACTGATTAAGATTATCTTGCATAGCTAATACCCAATATTCATCAGTTAAAGCTTCTTTAGTGTACTTAGGTTCAATTTGAGAAATAAATGTGCAGTTATTTATTTGATTCCTAAGTTATCTCCTGGTTTTAACATTTTCTTGAACATCCTCAATCACTTGATCAATTGGATAACTCCTTTGATATCTTCAAGCTCTAGGGAGTTCTTGAGAAATTTCTTCATTATTCTCAAATTCATCATCTTTCTCCTAAATATCTTCCTCTACATTAGTAGATTTTGATACTTTTGGAGGATTAGTTTTATTTTCTTTAGAAAGGTTCAAGTTCTTAAGGCTACAGACTAGTTCATCCTCATCTAAGAGTTGTTTAGAAACAATTTCATTTTTAATGAAAACTGCTTGCACATATTCTTCTATTTTTCTAGTCTTTTTATTGAACACCCTATAAGCTTTACTTCTACTAGAATAGTCAATAAATATACCTTTATTTGATTTTGCATCAAACTTACCCAAATTCTCCTTTCCATTATTGTGGATGAAGCACTTGCATCCAAACACTTACAGGTGTGAAATATTTGGCTTCCTTCCTTTGTAGAGTTTATAAGGTGTTTTCCCCAGAATTGGTTTGATGGAAGTTCTATTGATGATATAGCTTGTTGTGTTCTCTGCATCAGCCCAGAAGTATTGAGGAAGCTCTTTTTCATTCAGCATTACTCTTGTCATTTCTCCTAATATCCTGTTCTTCCTTTCCACTACTCTATTTTGCTGAGGTGCCCTTGGAGCTGAGAAGTTGTGGTCAATTCCTTGCTTTTCATAGTATTCCAGGAAGCTTGACTTTTTGAATTCTCCTCATGATCAGACCTGATAGACACAATGTAAATACCTTTCTCATTTTACACTTTCTTAGCTAAGGTTGCAAATGCATCAAAAGTCTCATCTTTGGAGGAAAGAAACAAAGTCCAAGTAAATATGGAATAATCACCTACAATTACAAGCACATAAAAATTTCCACTAATGTTTTTTACTATAAATGGACCTATCAAGTCCATGTACAATAATTGTAGTAGTTTAGATGTGATGATTACATTTTTAGGTTTGAAGGATGATTTAGTTTGTTTCCCATTGATGTATGCATCACATTCTCTATCTTTTTCAAAAGAAATTTTTGGTAATCCAATGACTAATTTATTCTTAATTAATTTGGTTAGTTGGTTCATGTTAATATAGGCTAGTCTTCTATGTCACAACCAACTTTCATTATCTTTATTAATTAAACATACAAAATCTAAAGAAGGAAATTCATCTAGATCAATGGTATAGCAGTTACCATCCTTTTAAGCTCTAAGGACAACTTTGCAATCACTTTTTTGAATGATGAGGCAAGACTTTGAGTCAAACAGTACCCAATTCCCTTTGTCACATGTCTAACTCACACTCAGCAAGTTGTGGTTAAGACCAATCACAAACAGCACCTCTTCTATGGATGTTTCAGGATTTTTACCTACGATGCCAATGCCAACTATTTTGCCATATTGGTCACCTCCAAAGGTCACTTTTCGTTCTTTCTTATCTCTCAGAGTGATGAACTTTTCCTTTTCACCAGTCATGTGTCTTGAGCATGCACTGTTCATATACCATTTGTTGCTTTTGCTAGCTCTAAGATAAACCTGCAAAACAAAGTTTAGTTTTTCTTCTTAGGTACCCAAATCCATTTGAGTCCTTTTCTATCAGTGACATTTTCCATAGGTGCAGATGTACCTTTAGGAACCTATTTTACCTTCCTGCCAAGTTCATTTTTCTTTAACTAACATAAACTAGAAACATGTCTCTTCTTGTTACAGAAGTAGCAGGTGGTAAAAAGACTACTAGATTATAATGCAGGAAGAAAGCAATATAGATAATATTTTTGTTTCATGAATTTCGGTTGGATATAAGATTCAATGGCTTTTGAATTGTAACTTTCTTCTTATATTCATCTGCATGTACAAAGTGTCTTATGTATAAATTTTGATTTTTCTTTTATTCTTTTCCTTGACTACACAAGGATCATAACTAAGACTACCATTTCCTTGTGCAATTCTTTGACTTCATAGCCAAGCAAATAACATGTCTTTACCTTTGGTGAGTTTAGTCAGACTTTTGAAAAGATATTCATTATTTTTCTTTAGTTCAATGCATGATGTACAGCAGATAGATTCAATTCTATATAGAGATGCAATGTCAGGATTTTGCAATCTGATTCTAACTTGCTAATCTTCTTTTTAGCCGGTTTTAGTTCTTTTGCAGTTTTAATGAATTCATTATGTAGATCATGAAATGTATCAAGCAATTCAAGATATGAGGGATCAGAATCATTTACCTCATCTTCATGATCACTGTCAGATGAATTTAGAATTTCTTCAGCTGTACGTGCCATCAAACATATGTTGGCAATTTTTTCCTCATTTTCATCTTCTTCATTTGAGCTGTTGCTCCAGATTGATAAGATGTAAGCCTTTTTCTTTTTTCCTTTGTCAGCAACTTTCTTTTCTTTCCCCTTCTTTTTTAGGAATTGTGGGCATTCGCATTTGATGTGCCCTTACTTCTTGTATTCATGGTAGGTGATAGGCTCTTTGCTTTCCTTCTTATTGTCTGCAGCTACTCCTTTCTTGAAGAACTTTTGGTTTCACTTTTTACTGTAGAATCTTCCAAATTTTGTGACCAACATAGCTAAAGTTTCTTCATCCAGTTCTTATTCATCGTCAAAATCCTCTTCTCTTCATTTTGTAGCTTTTAACGCAAGACCCTTTTTCTTCTTATCTTGTCCAACATTCTTCAGAGCCTTCATCTTGCCCTCATATTCTTCTATACCGTCAAAGAGAGTTGTGATAGAAGCTATTGGTTCTCCTTTGACTTCTTTTATGGCTGTTACTTTTGGTTGCCATTCAACAGGGAGAGCTCTAAGGATTTTTCTGACCTTTTCTAGTTGTGTGTACTCCTTGCCTAGACTTTTTAGCTGATTTACAATGATGGTGAATCTCTGCTGTTGATCTTTGATGTTTTCACCTTCTTTCATTTTGAAACTTTCATATTCACCTATGCAAGAAGTCAATTTATTTTCTCTGACTCCAGTTGTTCCTTCGTGAGCAATTTCCAGAGTGTCCCATATACCTTTGGCTGTTGTACATTGAAACACCCTGTAAAATTGATTCTAGTTAAGTATACTGACCAAGTAGTGTTAAGTTTTGTAGTTGAGTAAGACTCTTCCTTTTTCTTTGTCATTCCATTCCTCCTCTGGCTTTTCCTTATACTTGCCATCATCTTGCAGCTTCATTAGAATAAAGTCTCTTTTCTAGATGATAGACCAGATATCTAAGTCAATGGATTGGAAATAAATCTGCATCTTTATCTTTTAATATTTGTAGTGTTCTCTATTGGAGCCTGGAGGCCTATTGGTGTTGTTTCCTTCAGGTAGGATGTTCTCTCCAAAGCCAGTCATGTATTCTCCCAGATTATTAGATCCTTCAATTGGGAGTCCTAGCTCTGATACCACTTATTAGGTTTGGTGGCTTCCCAAGAAGGGAGGTGAATTGGGAAGTTTAAAATAATCTGCAAAGTTGTGATAAAACAATGATAGCAAAAGTTGCAGAAAATAGAGTATACAATATAAAAGACAGTTGTAAGGTAAAAGAGCAAATGACACAGAGATTTATCCTGGTTCGGTCTACTCCACTTGACCTACATCTAGTCCTCAAACCACCATTTGAGATTTTTCATTATCTTGCAAGAATTTAGTGGGCTCCTTGCAATGCCATAGTACAAGCTTATCCTATGTTCTAAGAGATCTCAAATATTCACTTTGCACTCTTACAAAGTGTTTTCCAAATCCCTTGTAAAAACCCCTCATAAGAAAATCTTTCTTTTAGATGAAGAAAAGATTTTGTACAAGATGAAAAACTCTATAATACAGAGTAAATAAGATAGTTGAGGTGCAATAAATGAAGTGTAAGTGGGTAAGAGACTTTGACTCAGGATTTTAGTAGAATTTCGGTATTTACAGCATGCAAATATTACCCACATCTTCAAATGAAGTTCTATTTATAGATTTGTGACCTAACTAGATGTTAGACACAAGATCTAGCCGTTGGAGATGTTACCCAATGGTTACTCTGTAAAACTAGCCATTCACTAACCACATCTAATGTGTCTAGCACACTAAAATTCAAATTTTGGGTGCCAACAGATGGATTTCACAGATACCATAAACTTAAGTCTTTAACGTTGAACTTCCAAAATTCATTTATTCAAGCGTGAAATTTGAATTTTAATTTTTCAAATATATCTTGTGTTAAAACATATGAATTTTCATATCAAAAGTGCATCTGTTCAATGTGAACAGTTGTCTCATGTTTCTATAGTACTCTTAAAATTTGAATTTTGGAGACCCAAAATTCATCTGTCAAAGCTGAGCTCAACATGGCACAAGAGCTTTTCCTTTTGAAATTTGAATTTTGCACTTTCAAAATTCATCTGCGAGAGAGACCTCTACCCATACATATAAGTCTTTATTCCAAAGTTCAGATTTTGAACTTCAAAATTCATCTGTCAGAGAGTCTATTTTTAAACTCTTTTTCTACTTCAATATCATACAAACTTTCACATGACTTCAGATGAATTTTGTCTATTTGCTTAACTATGCAGGACTCGAAGTTCAAATTTCAACACTTGAAATTCATTTGTCGGAGATGACATCTCTGTAACTTCAAATTTTGGTCAACAAAATTCAAATTTTCAATGAAGTATAAACGGTTTATCAGTTCAAAATTCATCTATTACCAGTGTTCTTCAAATTTAACGTATATCAACCTAGGATACCATGAGAAACATATATTTAAACATAGCGGGAGTGAAATCAAAGCCTTTTACCCAGGGTACAAAGTGAAAGACCCTAATAACTAATTCTTCATCTATTTCCTCTTGGATTTCTTTACTTGAATGCTCTTACACTCCTTTGATATTTTCCTTCCAAACTCTAGTTGTTTGGAATCATTAAAACACTTGATTCAATGCTTAGGATCACTCTAATACCAAAAATTTAACACCTTAGTTTAGGACCATATTTCCCATGATCAGACCCTATTTAGGCCCTGTTGGATATATTTAGAAGATTGAATCACTTAAAGGACCAAAATAGAAAAATTTAATTTTCTGCAGTACTGTTTATTTGGTATATCTCATTCTTACTAGTATGTCTTGATCAAAGACAATACTAATGATTGGATCATCATTCTCCTTACCTTAGACCACCCTAATTGGTGATGATTTATATGTACATCTACAATCCATTGCCACCTAGCTCTTGGCCAAAGGAAGAGGATTTAGTGGTAGGGATATATATATACATCAACCTTACTACTTGGACATAAGGCCTCAGGTATTCCACAAGTGGATCAGTATACCATGTGGTATCATATAACATCATCACCCAAACCAACCAATGCCATCCATGCATAACAATGTGATGGTGCTTTTCATGCTATCATATTCCATGCACACATGTATATTTTCATCATTATCATCATCATAGTAACCTCAAATGGTGGGTATGCTAGTATATCATATGTTATGAGTCAATATATAATCACATGAATCACATACATAAGATAAGGAAAGAGGTTACCATTTCCATCACTAGCCATAACAAACATATATATAAACAAGAAATCTACATCATATACAATATATGCTCGGGTTACCTCAAATTGTTCACACACACAAAAACACGTGCAAGGGAAATGGTAGGCTTGTTGAAGAACTGATGATGAATTTCACTCTTCCAAATCACTTCTTATAATGCCATAACTTCCAAACACAATCTTGAACTCTACAATACCATAATACCTTCAACTAACACAATATTTATATATCACAATAACTCACAATCCAACCAACCAAGCTTAATAATGACAAACCCATGGTTTCAATGGATAAAACATATATCAAGGAGCCCTAAACACCCATTCAAACTATAAGCAACCATAGAAAATTTGGATTCCAAGCTTCCTTAACAAATTTAAGACAGGGTTTAAGAAAAACCATTTACAATCCCTCCAAAACTCATTCCCAACCCATAGAATCACTAAATAGCACATCAACAACACATTTACAACCATTTTAATTGGTAGAAATATCAATCAAGTTGAAATCTTTAATGCTCTCACGGATTTCAACCCAAAACCATGAGAAAAGAGAAGAGAGGAGAGAGAAATCCATTTACCAACCAAGAATCAAGCTCCCAAGGTCTAGAAATTGATCCCAAAGCCAAAAATTGCAAGCCCTAATAGAGCTCCCATGCTTATTCTTCAAATTCTTCCTTTTCATTGACTAAAATGAATTCTAATTTATCCAAGTTATGTGACTAGCACAATGGCACACGATAAGCTCGCCGCAACATAAGCCTTATTGCCTTGAATATTTTGAAACTCCTCTGCTCTTGCTGTGATACCTCTACTCTCACCATGGCATGATAGGCTTCTGTCTCTTTTCTTAAACTTTAGTCCATTTTGGTTCTTCCTTCGATCCTGACCCCTATAGTGTTGCACAATTTAAAAGAAATACTTCTCATTAACTTGGTACTAAGTCTAGGACCATGTACTGAGGATCATTACAAAACTAATGCTTCCAATGAACTTCTCACACCCAAAATAGTAAAAAAGAACCAAAGGAATCAAGTAAAAAGCAAGTATGAAAGTTTAAGGCCAAATATGTTCTATGAACCTAGCTTGTGTAAGTATGTAATATAGATTTTTTTGACTTTCTTAGGTTTTAATTGAGGTCAAGAAGTGACGTAAAGAAGTGTAAATCAAGCTAAGGAAGTAAAGCCTTAAGGTAGTAACTCTTACTCTAGAGTGTGTTGCTATGATATTTTCTACATTTTATGACTAGTTTGACTAAGTATTATGATGATGGCTTACCCCAGGATGTCCATTTTCTAAGCCATTATGTTGTCAAAATTTTTACCACAGCATGGTATTTAGTTTGTTTTCTTAAAGCATGTTAACAAAGCATGATGTTTGCATAATGTTTTTACAATGTTTAAACTAATATGATAATGTATTATGCTAAGCTATGTTACTACTAAGTTTTCCCATATCTTACCCCTCTAAGGTATCAATGTAAGGGCCAAGCAACTACAAGGGAATGCATAAGGACAAGGCACAGGATGTTGAAGATTGACATTATTTTCATTATCTTTTACTGATATTTTGGCTATGTGTTGAAAATTCATGTAACTGGCCTACAATTATGGTGACTGTTTGGATACCTTTTGTTTTGTTTTTAGTGATGTTCTAAATTTTATCATATGAAATTTAGGTCATTTGAATGTCATAATTTAACTACTTTCAATGTATGTTTGAACCCTAATTGATTAACCACATGTAAGAACCCACACATAATCATTCTGGATATGTATATGATTCATGGAAGGAACCAAGACTAGAGGAGGAACCAAAATAGGGCAACGCTTTAGAGTAGAGATAGAGGCATGTCATGCAACAGCGAAGTACAGGGATGTCGCGGTGAGCTAGCAGAGGAACTTCAAATTTTTTGAGGTAGTCAAGGTCTATGCTTCAGCGAAATAATCATGTGCCACAGTGCCAGTCAAACCAGTCATAGAACATAGATAAATCAAGATGCAATTCAGTTGATGAAGTAGAAAGAAATGGATGGAGAATAAGAGAAGCTTTACTAGGGTTTTTCATTTTCGACCTTGGGGACCAATTGCTAGACTCTAGAAGCTTAATTCTTGTTTGGTAAGTGATTTTACTCCTTCCCTCCTTTCTTTTCTTCATGGTATTCAGTTAAAATCTATGAGTATACTTAGAAACCCTCTTTGGTTGTTATTCCACTAATTAAATGCTTGCAACTGGATTATTGGAGTGTTGTGTGGTGTTTCTATGGCTTGGGTATGAGTTTGGAAGGATTATGATAGGTTTATATCAAACCCTAGCCTAGAAATTGTAAAGGAAGTTTGGAATTCAAATGGTTAAGGTTTAGTAATAGTTTGATTAGGTGTCTGGGGCTCCTTGAGGTATGTTTGTGTTAGTAGAACTATGTGTTTATTATCATTAAGTTTGATTGGTTGGATTATGAGTTACTTGGATATATGAATTTTGTGTTAATTAAAGATATTATGATATTTTTTGTGTTCAAGATTGTGTTTGGAAGTTATAGTGCTCTAAGAAGTGATCCAGAAGAGTGTAGTTCATCATTGGTACTCCGATGGCCTATCTTCCCCTCCGTGCATGTGTTTGTGTATAAACAATCTAAGGTAACCGGGGTAACTTTAAATGTTAAATAAGTTTAAACTTTCATATCATGATATGTTTCTCATATTTTAGCTTGTAAGTTTTCTTGAACTCTTTACCGTTTTGAGGTTTTGATGCAAAATGAGAATGGTAATCATGAAGTCCTTTGTGTATATATGTATATGTATGTGTGTATCCAATTGTATCATGTCTAATGATGAAGTGTCAATACGATTATGATAGTGATGATAATAATGATATGTGTGGTAATGGGTTGAACATGAGAACATGATAGCATCACAATAATGAGAAAAGTGATAGTTATGATGTAGATGGCTGAAAATGACTAATATATATACGTGTGTGTATGAACTTGGTGATTGATGATGTATATCGTTTGCATTCCCATGGAATATCTTGTTTAATGATATTATGCTAGCATGATGATATTGATGATGATGATGGTATTGTTCTAGATACATTATATGATGGAATACAAGCATAGCATACAACATCGTCATGGCATTACACATGTTGGGCATTGGATTAGTTTAGTGATGATGTCATGATATGGTACCACGTCATATAACGACCCACTGGTGGGACTTACGAGGCCTCATATCCAAGTGGTGAGGTTTGATATAGATATCCCTACCACTAAATTCTCTTCCTTTGGCCAGGAGAGCCAGGTGGTAATGGATTGGGAATGTATCTTCCCTAAATCACCACCAATTCGGGTGGTCCAAGGGAAGGGAAATTATGGCCTATACACTAATGGAATGACCTTTAGCTGAATTATGACTAGTGATAGTGAGCTTAGTAGTTTCCTGAAATTAGCCTTTACTAGTTGTTGCAAGGGGGCTACTTATTGAAGTCACCTTATGGAGGTGACTAGCACATGGTTCCTACCATGATGGATATAAGTTCCTGCATATCACATGCATTGCATTCTGCATAACGTAACACCATTTACTTAGACCTATTTTCCATGTATTAGACTCTAATTATGTCCATTATTGCATTATTAGAGTGTAAGTGATGCTGTCACACAAGAAGGGGGTGAATTGGGTGATATAATATTTTCTACAAAAAAAAAAGAGATTTAATAATTATGAAGTAAGTCTAGAAAAACAGAGTATATCAGAGACAAATGAAAGAGAGAGAGAGAAAAAGAGGGAAAATCTTAGTCTATTTATCCTGATTCGGTTCTACACTTAACCTACGTCTAATCCCTAAGTCACCACTTAAGATTTTTCTACTATATCTTACAAGATTCAAATGGGTTCTTGCAAAAATTGCAGTACAACTCCAGCTCAAACTTTGAGCTTAAAAAAAAAACTTTCTAACTCTTCTCACACAAGAGTAAGAATAGCTCTCTTAGTGTTTTCTCACACTAAGTACTTCCTACAAGTATGTAGAAGTATACAAATAAGTGTGAAACTCTCTCAAAAGAGTAAATATGAAAGTTTAAGAACAAGAGTGAACGAAAGAGAAGGTAGATAAACTTTAATGAATGAGAAATGAATTATGCAAAGTTTTTGTATTAATGAGTTTATTAGTCTTTCAACTGGTTTAAATGAGTTCCTATTTATAATTTGAGGGCCAAACTATCCATTAGAAATAAGAATTAGTCGTTACTATCAAAAAGTAACCATTCACCTACCGCATTAAATGTGTCTAAAAAGGTTATCTGCATAACCTTTTTAGCTTATGCGAATAACAAGTGACCATTGGCTCTTAGTTTCAATGTTGGATATACGTTATACAGATAATCTACTTAGGTTATGTAAATAACATTTATTCCAGAAAGACTAAGTTTAAGCTCAAGAACATTTTCATGAAAATCTACTTAGTTATCTGAAAAAACAAGTCTCACAAACTCGGATACTTTTGAGGATTATCAGGATAACCTCCTAGGATGTTATTCCTTGTTCAGATAACATTCAATCAGCCCAAACTAAGTTTTTGAAAAACATAGGTTATTAGGATAACCTCCCAAGGTTATGCAGATAATGAGTTCAATAGAAGGAAGTTCAAGTGCCTTGTAACATACGTTATGCGAATAACTTCCCTTGGTTATGCGCATAACGGGCAGCACATAACAAGAGATCATTATTGTTAAGCCTCTTATATGAATAAGGCAAGCACCTTATCAGGAAAAAGAGCTAAACAGAAGTAAGGACATGGTGCATACCTTAGTTATGTGGATAACCTTAAACCTTTTCATAAAAACCAAAAGAAAACACTATTGAGCTTTGAAAATTTATAACTAATTCTAGAAAAATTATCTTGTGGTGATCCAAGTTTTTAAAAATAGATAAAAATATTCTCTACATGGAAAAGATGGGAAATAGAGCATTTTCTAGCCCAATTCATAAAGTTTATTTCTCAAAGATTTACCATACATTTAGTTATTTTGAACCTTCCCAAGTTTTTGGCCTTATATTTAAAAATTCATATCTCATGATATCCTAAGTCAAATGATGCATTCTTTAATGTCATTGGAAAGCCCTGTATCTCTATTTTCTAGAAATATAATTTTTGTACGTTTATTCTATTTTAATAGGGCAGGGCATTAATTTAAATCATTATGAGTCAGAACTTTACTTTTACTAGAGTAGTTTTAGAAATACATTCATATCTCTTGTTGTATAACTCCAATTACTCCCTAATTAGTGGCATATTCTCAGGACATAGAGCTTTCCATAGATATAAATTACTAAATTTTTGGAGCTCTGTATAATTTTATATTGCCCTTGAAATTTCCAGTACTTACAGTAAAATTCGTAGCATTTCTACTTACTATCCAGATTTCAACTCTAACTTCAAAATTTCACTATAAACCATGCACTTGTCTAATTTAAGTTATTTTTGTCTCTTTGGAAATCTTATTGAGTCTACTTTTAGAACATGTATAATGCTTAAAAGGAATTCTCTATTTCAGATAGATCTTTCTTATCTAAACTTCTACTGGTCATCTTGTTCATAATTATGCCATAACTCACATAATAAACCTCATACATTAACATTTATTTTTCCAAATCCACACATAATATCATAAGGGAACTGAAAGGGATATGACTATATATCAAGACATAATCTACCTTCCTTGAATATATTGATACTCATTTTCATAGTAAAGCATATTAATTTGCATGATCAAATTATTAATCACAATCTTCTTCATTCCTCTTGCTTCCTCCTTGCCTCTTCCATGTTAGATTAGCTGGCTTCCCAAGAGGAGTGGTGAATTGGGAAGATTAAAAATTTTCTACAAAATATCAAGAAGGTGAAGAAAGTAATATATGATGGTAAAACAGAGTATAAACAAATAACCGTAAAGGTGGCAGTAAAGAGAAGAAGACTCAGTAATTTATCTTGATTCGGTCTCTCCACTTGACCTACGTCCAGTCCCCAAGTCACTACATGAGATTTTCAACTATTCTGTAAGAATTCCGTGGGCTTCTTGCAAATGCCTCAGTACAAAGATGTTGCTCTGTTTCTTGAGCTCACTCTATCTCTCTGTGCACTCTTACAAAGTGCTCCCCAATCCCTTGTGATGTCCCATCACAAGAAAATCTATAATCCAGATGAACATAAGATTGATTAAAAAGATTGAACTCTCTTAAATAGAGTGAATATGAAAGTTAAAGTACAAAATATTGAAATGAGAGAGTAAGAAACTTTGAGTAGATGATTTGGTAGAGTTTCAGTATATACAATGTTAAAATCATTTTTCACAACTTCAAATGATGTTATATTTATAGATTTGGGTCTCAAATATCCGTTAGAGACAAAATCTATCCGTTGGAGAAGTTATCCAATGGTTACTCTGAAAAACTATCCGAATTTCGGTTGGTCAACAGACGAATTTCGCAAAAATCGAAGGTTAACAGCTTCAACGTTAAATGCCCGAAGTTCGTCTATCATGAAATGAAATTTGAATTTTGATATTTTGAAAATGTTTCTATGTTATGACATACGAATTTTCAAGTAGAAAGTTTTTCTGTTAAGTATGAACAGTATTTTCAATTTGCTACAGTGCCTTCGAAATTCGAATTTGGAACTCCAAAATTCGTCTGTGCGTAGCTGGTTTGTAAGGTATAGTAGTTCATGTGATTCAAAGTTCGAATTTTCAAATTTCAAAATTCATCTGTCAGAGAGACCTCTTTTTAGACTAACTTCAAAATTCAAATTTATAAATACTGTCATTCGTATATCAACATATCACTTTAACAGACTCACAAGCTCAGTTTTGGAAATTCAAATTTTCATGTTCAAAGTTCGTCTGTCAGTGAGCAATTTTGAAATTCATTCTAAACTTGGTTTCAGTGAACTTTGATATAATTTCAAACGAAATTCTTTAGTTTTCATAAGTTTCATTTTGTCTGAAATTTGAATTTTCAAAAACCAAAGTTCGTCTGTTGCTTAAAGCTCTTTCTGACACTTATCAAAATTCGAATTTCATGAAGTCAAAATTCTTCTGTCAGAGAGGCATCTCTTCAGACTTGTTCAGTTTCAGTACGAAATTCGAATTTCCAAAGCCAAAGTTCGAACTTTCACTATGACAGATTGGTTTTAACCTTTTAAACTTCATCTGTTGGTGGGTGTTTTTCAAATATTCCATGATTTAACACAGAATCAAAGTTTTAATACATCTTTTCATCAAATCAAAGTCTTTTACTCAAATTAGAATATAACTAAACATCCTACATCTATTCTTGCAGTGAGAGAAGAAGGAGCAGGGTCATCAGATTGGAACTTTTCTTTGAGCCTTCTTCTCTAAGCTTGCTAGAGAGCATTGCAAGCAATAACTTCAAAATCAACAACAGGCACAATGCTTCTCTCTTCATTGCTGGCAACCTTCAACATTGATGAAGTGGAAATGGCTGCCACTAGTCTTTCAACTTGCTCAGATTCTTGGGTGGAAAGAAATTGAATCCTGAGCATCTTCTGGAATGGGCTCATGAAGGCCTGTTTCCTGAGGTCCTTCTTCTTCCAAACCATAGTCCAAGGGTGGACTAGGACTTGGTGTCCTCATTGTACCAGCAGGCTCAGCACCATCTACATCATCATGCTCAGAAGAGGCTAGCTCGAAGGGGCTTGGAGGCTCAGGAGTTGGAGACTGAACAGGCACATAGAACCCTAGCTGAGGTGGAGCTGATGTAGCAGGAATTGCACTCTGAATTTCTTCATAGGCATTAGCAACCACTTTCATGTTCTTTGCCAACTGATGAATCTGATCTTGCAGATGAGCAAATTTAGCATTTTGCTCATCCCTGATGCTAAGTATGAGTGTAGACAGGCTGTTATACAACTCTGTGATCTTGGTTGGCTTGGCACGAGAGGGAGTGGATGAAATGTGAGTAGGCTTGGATAGAGATAGGATAGGTAGAGAAGGCTGTGGTGTATGTCTAGCAGGAGCCTCAGAGGTACCTTCTTGCTGTTAGGAGGCACTTTCAACAAAGAAAAGATCTTCAGATTTTTGTGCTCCCTTCCTAATCCATTTTCCTTCACTTCTTTCAATTCTCATCCTTTGAAGTTCCTCCTCCTTGAAGATCTCAGTGGGTTTCCCTTTCCCCTTCTCAAGATGCTAAATTCTAGCATATTACAGAATTCTGGAAATGATAGCTGCATAGGGGAGTGTGGAGTCTTTCCTCTGATCCCTTGCCTTGATCATGCGTTGGAGTATGATATGTCCCATGTTAATGAGCTTTCCACGCATGATTGCTACCATGACATGTGCCTCTACCCTTGTTATTAGATTGAAACTGTCTCCTTTGTTGAATATGATCCTAGACACTATGTAGTGTAGGATCCTCACTTGGGCACTGAGGTCTATGGGCTTCAGCAGGTTTATGGTTGGCCAATTTTCCTTTCTTCTGAACAATGTGCTCAAAATTGTGCTCTCCTTGTAGTTCAGAAAGGGGCCACCTTCTTCATCAGTAGTCTCTACCTCATCCATATATCCAGAGGTAGTAATGTCAATCTTGAGGCCATCCTGCCCTGGGATTTCCAGCACTTCATTAAAGGTCTCATCTGTGAGCCAGATGGTCCTTGATCTCAGATTGACCTCCTGCTTCTTCTTCTTGCTGTTGTACTTCAAGGAGGCATACCATGTCTTTACTACTTCATCATCATATCTCTCCAATATCTCTAACAGATTCTTATATCTTAGCATCCATATTCCAGCATCAAAACTATTAGAGAGCAAGAAATCTTCCAAGTTCACACAATGAGGCTTGATTACCTTTTTATTTGCAAACTTGGTAGAGTATTCCTCTTGAATCTGTGGAATGCTCCATAATGGCAGTGTAGTGAGTTGGTATTCTCCAGATTCAGTACTTGAGGAGGAAGTGGAAGCAACAGTCTCAGCAGCAGCAGGAACAGGGACTGAAGGCTCTACTTTCTTCGAGGAAGAGGGATCTGCTTTCTTTGATTTAGCCTTTGGTGTAGTTTTCTGATGTTTTGAGGGAGTTGTCTTGCTTGATTCGGCCTTTCTTTTTGGTTTCTCAACCTCCTTTGAAGCATATTGTGATTTGACCAATCTCTTTGGACGAGACTCTCCTTTTCCAACTTCAGGATTCTTTACTCTTGCCATTTCCGTGGATGAATGATTCAGAATGAAGCAAAGATTGGGTTTATAGGGTGCGAAAATCAGTTTAAACGGTGGGAGATGAAGATTTTCAGTCAGAATTTAAGAGTATTGATGAGAGGATTTGAACAGACTCAGAGAGGAAAAGAGTAAGGTTACATCTGTTCAGATGAAAACTGTCGGTTTTAACGTAAGTAACTGCCTGACAGATGAATTTTGAGGTGTCAAAATTTGAACTTTGAATAGTTAAAAGTTAAACCGTTCAGCAAAGCTTACTGACAGATGAATTTTCTTCTGAAAGTTCGTCTGACAGAGGCTTAGTTCAAGCAACACAAGATGAACAGACGAACTTTGTTCCAACAAATTTTGAATTTTGAAGTGTAAACATCAAACAGCAATCAAATCACCAAACAACAGACGAATTATGCATATAAAACTTCATCTTTCAAAGATTCAACATTGAGGAGCATGTTTCAATAGACGAATTTTAAGTCAGAAATTCGAATTTCTTTATTTTGTGAAAGTTTTCCAACATTCGTATGTTAAGAGATAAACATTAGTATAATCATCATGTTGGATAAACATAATTTTGAAATTTTTGTTCTGGAAAATTTGAACTTTGAAGGTCCAATAGACGAATTTCGAGGCATCACCGAGAACTGTTCCAACTTATAACAGGCTGAAGTTTATTTGTTGGGCATCCAAATTCGAATGTTGACCATGCTGACTTCCTCAGAAACTTAGTTTTTCACGGAAATTCATCTAACACACAATTAATATACGAATTTCAACTTTAAAAACTTACAGAATGGATCCAGAAACTCAAAATTTTTGCCATTTTCTTCACTTTTTGATTGTTCCATTCTCATGTGCTCCATTTTTCAAATTTATTTCCATTGAATCTCATGAGAAGCTCCTGCAACTTAAATTAAATACACTCCGATGCTAAAGTTAGAATTAATTTAATGTTGGAAAATCTAAAAATAGAATTGCACACAGATTTACTTATAGTTCATTGGGATTTACCATACCCAATTCTCTTCTGATTTTTCAATGTCTATCTTCTGATAGAGACTTTGTCAAGATATCTGCAACTTGATCCTCAGTTGGGATGTACTCTAGTCTGATTTCTCCTTTCAAAACATGATCCCTTATAAAGTGGTGCCTAACTTCAATATGTTTTGTCCTTGAATGCATGACAGGATTCTTTGTGATATTAATGGCACTTTGGTTGTCACACATGATTGGTATTTCCTTCATTTCAACCTCAAGATCTTCAAGCTGCTGTTTCATCCAGATGATTTGGGCACAACAGCTTCCAGCTGCAACATACTCAGCCTCTGCTGTGGATAAGGCCACACTGTTTTGCTTCTTGCTAAACCATGAAACCAAGGATCCTCCAAGAAACTGATATGTTCCACTTGTGCTTTTTCTGTCAGTTTTGGATCCTACAAAGTCAGCATTAGTGTATCCTTTGAGATCTTCTCCATTGCCCTTTGGATACCAAAGTCCCATCTGTGAAGTTCCAATAAGATATCTGAATATACGCTTCACAGCAGTTGCATGGGTTTCTTTAGGACATGATTGGAATCTTGCACACATACAGACACTAAACATGATGTCAGGTCTGCTGGCAGTTAGGTACAGTAGGGATCCAATCATTCTTCTGTACTGAGTTATGTCAAACATTTTCCCTTTTTCATCCATATCCAGCTTGGTTGTAGTAGTCATAAGTGTTCCCATTGGCTTGACATTCTCCATTCCAAACTTCTTTAGCAGTTCCTTCAGATACTTGGATTGGTTGAGGAAGATACCATCATCACACTGCCTGATTTGCAGTCCAAGGAAGAAGTTGAGTTCACCCATCATGGACATTTTGAATTCTCCCTGCATTATCCTAGAAAAATTCTTGCAAAGAGATTCATTAGTAGCACCAAATATAATATCATCAACATAGATTTGAACAATAAGTAAATCTTTATTCTCTTTCTTAGTGAATAAAGTTCTATCTACTTTTCCTCTATTGAACCCCTTTTCAGTTAGAAAATTACTCAATCTTTCATACCATGCTCTAGGGCCTTGCTTCAAACCGTAAAGGGCTTTCTTCAGTTTATATATATGGTTTGGTTTTGTAGAATCCTCAAAACCTGGAGGTTGATCTACATAAACCTGTTCCATGATATATCCATTTAGAAAAGCACTCTTCACATCCATTTGATATAACAAAATATTTTTCATGCATGCATATGCTAACAGAATTCTAATTGCTTCTAATCTAGCTACTGGAGCAAAGGTTTCCTCAAAATCAATACCTTCTTCTTGATTATATTCTTTAGCAACCAGTCTAGCTTTATTTCTGATTATTGATCCTGATTCATCAAGTTTATTTCTAAAAAACCATTTGGTACCAATGACAGGATGATTTTTGGGTCTAGGCACTAAATCCCAAACTTGATTTCTTTCAAACTGATTTAATTCATCTTGCATAGCCAAAATCCAGTATTCATTAGTTAGGGCTTCCTCAGTACATTTAGGTTCAATTTGTGATATGAAAGCACAATTAATCATTTGATCCCTTAACTGTTTTCTGGTTCTAACTCTCTCTTGAACATTTCCTATCACTTGATCAACAGGATGATTCCTTTGATATCTCCAAGCTCTAGGGAGTTCTTGAGACATTTCTTCATTATTTTCTTCTTCAAAATCTCTCTCCTAAATATCTTCCTCTATGTTAATAGATTCAGATATTTTTGGAGGTTCAATTTTACCTTCATCAGAGATATCTAACTTTTCAAAGTTTGAGATAAGATCATCCTCATCAGTAGCATGTTTTGAAGCAGTTTCATTTTCAATAAACACTACATGCACAGATTCTTCTACCAATTTAGACTTTTTATAAAAAACTCTATATGCCTTACTTCTGCTAGAATAGCCCAGAAATATACTTCATCAGATTTGGCATCAAACTTACCTAGATTCTCCTTTCCATTGTTGTGAATGAAGCATTTGCAGCTGAACACATGAAGATGTGATAGATTTGGCTTTCTTCCCTTGTACAGCTCCTAAGGAGTCTTCCCAAGGATTGGTCTGATATAGGCTCTATTTATGATGTAGCTTCCTGTATTCACAGCATCAGCCCAAAATACTTGAGAAAGTTCCTTTTCATTCAGCATAGCTCTAGCCATCTCTCCAATTGTTCTGTTCTTCCTTTCTACTACTCCATTCTGTTATGGAGTTCTTGGGGCTGAGAAGTTCTGGTCAATTCCATGCTCATTGTAATACTCCAGAAAGTATGAGTTCTCAAATTCTCCTCCATGATCTGCCCTGATAGAAACAATGGAAATACCTTTCTCATTTTGCACTTTCTTGGCTAAGGTTACAAATGCATCAAAGGTATCACTTTTAGAGGAAAGAAACAATGTCCATGTAAATCTTGAGTAATCATCCACAATTACAAGCACATACAGATTTACACCAATGCTTTTTACCCTAGATGGACCAATTAAATCATTATGCATTAGTTCTAGTGGTCTAGTTGTGGTGACTATGTTTTTGGGTTTAAAAGAAGATTTAGTTTGCTTTCCTCTTAAGCATGCATCACATTCTTTGTCTTTTTCAAAAGTAATTTTTGGCAGCCGGTGACTAGCTTGTTTTTAACTAGTTTTGAAAGCTGATTCATGTTAACATGAGCTAATCTTCTATGCCATAGCCAACTATCATTATCCTGACTAATCAAGCAAACAGAATCTAAGGGAGGAAGTTCATCAAGATCAATAGTATAGCAGTTACCATCCCTTTGAGCTTTGAGGATTACTTTGTGATCACCTTTTTTGATGACTAAGCAGAATTTTGAGTCAAACAGTACCCAGTTTCCTTTGTCACATGTTTGGGTCACACTCAGCAGATTGTGGTTGAGGCCTATCACAAACAGCACCTCTTCAATGGATGTTTCAGGATTCTTGCCCACAATGCCAATGCCAACTATTCTGCCATACTGATCACCTCCAAAGTTCACCTTTCCTCCTTTCTTGTCTCTAAGGGTGATGAACTTCTCCTTATCACCAGTCATGTGACTTGAGCAGGCACTGTCCATGTACCATTTATTGTTCTTTCTAGCTTTGAGACAGACCTACAAAACAAAGTTCATGTTTTCTTTTTAGGTACCTAAATTTTCTTGGGTCCTCTTCTGTCAGTGGTCTTTTCCCTAGATACAGATGTACCTTTGGGAACCTATTTAATCTTCCTATCAAGTCCATTTTTCTTTAAAGCACATGAGCTAGAAATATGCCCCTTTTTGTTACAGAAGTGACAGGTGGTAAAGGGACTGCTGGATTGAGAAGCAGGAAGAAAACAATGCAGATAATATTTTTGTTTAGCATGCCTTGGTTGATTATGTGATTCAATGTGATATGACATATGATCTTTCTTTCTATTTCCATCAGCATGCACAAAATGTCTCATGTACACATTCTGATTTTTCTTCCTAATCTTTTCTTTTACAGCACAAGGATCATAACCAAGTCCAGCTTTTCCTTGTGATATTCTTTGACGTCCCATTAAAGCAAACAACATATCTTTACCTCTAGTAAGCCTAGACATGCTTTTCACTAGATATTCATTAGTTTGCTTTAGGTCAATGCATAATTTACAGCAAACAGATTCAGTAATAGGTAGAGGAGCAATTTCAGAAATGTTGCATTGAGATTCTAGTTTGTTAATCTTTTTCTTAGTTTGCTTCAATTCTTTAGCAATCTTAACAAACTCATCATGCAGCTCATGAAATGCATCCAGTAATTTAGAATAGGAAGGTTCAGATTCATATACCTCATCTTCTTAATCACTGCTGCATGGGATTTCAGCTTCTTCAGAAGCAAGTGCCATGAGACAAATGTTAGCAATTTCATTTTCATTATCTTCTTCTTCATCTAAGCTATTGCCCCATATTGATGAGATGTAAGCCCTTTTCTTCTTGCCTTTGTCTGCAGCTTTCTTTTCTTTTTCTTACTTCTTGAGAAATTGAGGACAGTCCCATTTGATATGTCCTTGCTTTTTACACTCATAGCAAGTGATAGGCTCTTTTGCTTCCCTCTTGCTATCTCCAGCTGCTCCTTTCTTGAATATTTTCTTATTTCTCTTTTTACTGTAGAATCTTCCAAATTTTCTGACCATCATAGCCAGAGTTTCTTTATCAAGTCCCTCTCCATCGTCAGATTCTTCTTTCTTTTCTTCAGCAACTTTCAGAGCTAGGCCTTTCTTCTTTCTTTCTTGTGTAGCTTCCTTGAGAGCTTTCAGTTTTCCTTTATACTCCTCGAGGCTGCCAAAGAGAGCTGTGACAGAGGCCATTGATTCTCCTCTGGCTTCCTCTATTACTGTTACTTTAGGTTGCCATTCCAGAGGGAGAGCTCTGAGGATCTTTCTGACTTTCTCTATTTGAGTGTACTCCTTTCCTAGGCTCTATAGTTGATTCACAATGAGGGTGAATCTTTTCTGTAGCTCTTTTACATTCTCTCCTTCAGCCATTCTAAAGCTTTCATATTCTCCTATCCATGTATTTAGTTTATTTTCCCTGACTCTAGTTATTCCTTCATGAGCAATTTGCAGGGTGTCCCACATTTCCTTGGCAGTGGAGCATTGGGAGACTCTGTAGAATTCGTCTTGATTCAAAGCACTGACTAGACAGTGTTTTGTCTTGAAATTCAACAAGACTCTTCTTCTATCTTCCTCATTCCATTCAGCTTCTGGCTTCTCTCTGTATTTTCCATCATCTTCCAAAGCTATTGGGATAAAATCTCCCTTCTGAATGACTGACCGGATGTCCAGATCAATTGACTGGAGATAGATTTGCATCCTCATCTTCCAGTACCCATAGTGTTCTCCATTGAAGCCAGGTGGTCTATTTGTGTTATTGCCTTCTGGTAATATATGTTCTCCAAAGCCAGCCATTTTAATTCCCGGACTATGAGATCCTTTGATTGGGAATCCGGGCTCTGATACCACTTGTTAGATTAGCTGGCTTCCCAAGAGGGGTGGTGAATTGGGAAGATTAAAAATTTTTTACAAAATATCAAGAAGGTGAAGAAAGCAATATATGATGGTAAAACAGAGTATAAACAAATAACTGTAAAGGTGGCAGTAAAGAGAAGAAGACTTAGTAATTTATCTTGATTCGGTCTCTCCATTTGACCTACGTCCAGTCCCCAAGTCACCATTTGAGATTTTCAACTATTCTGCAAGAATTCCGTGAGCTTCTTGCAAATGCCTCAGTATAAAGATGTTGCTCTGTTTCTTGAGCTCACTCTATCTCTCTGTGCACTCTTACAAAGTTCTCCCCAATCCCTTGTGATGTCCCCTTACAAGAAAATCTATCTTCCAGATGAAGATAAGATTGATTACAAAGATTGAACTCTCTTAAATAGAGTGAATATGAAAGTTGAAGGACAAAATATTGAAGTGAGAGAGTAAGAAACTTTGAGTAGATGATTTGGTAGAGTTTCAGTATATACAATGTTAAAATCATTTTCCACAACTTCAAATGATGTTATATTTATAGATTTGGGTCTCAAATATCCGTTAGAGACAAAATCTATCCGTTGGAGAAGTTATCCAATGGTTACTCTGAAAAACTATCCGAATTTCGGTTGGTCAACAGACAAATTTCACAAAAATCGAAGGTTAACAGCTTCAACGTTAAATGCCTAAAGTTCGTCTATCATGAAATGAAATTTGAATTTTGATATTTTGAAAATGTTTCTATGTTGTGACATACGAATTTTCAAGTAGAAAGTTTTTCTTTTAAGTGTGAACAGTATTTTTAATTTGCTACAGTGCCTTCGAAATTCATATTTTGGAACTCCAAAATTCGTCTGTGCGTAGCTGGTTTGTAAGGTATAGTAGTTCATGTGATTCAAAGTTCGAATTTTCAAATTTCAAAATTCGTCTGTCAGAGAGACCTCTTTTTAGACTAACTTCAAAATTCAAATTTATAAATACTGTCATTCGTATATCAACATATCACTTTAACAGACTCACAAGCTCAGTTTTGGAAATTCAAATTTTCATGTTCAAAGTTCGTCTGTCAGTGAGCAATTTTGAAATTCATTCTAAACTTGGTTTCAGTGAACTTTGATATAATTTCAAACGAATTTCTTTAGTTTTCATAAGTTTCATTTTGTCTGAAATTTGAATTTTCAAAAACCAAAGTTCGTCTGTTGCTTAAAGCTCCTTTTAGACACTTATCAAAACTCAAATTTCATGAAGTCAAAATTCATCTGTCAGAGAGACATCTCTTAAGACTTGTTCAGTTTCAGTACGAAATTTGAATTTCCAAAGCCAAAGTTCAAACTTTCACTATGACAGATTGGTTTTAACCTTTTAAACTTCGTCTGTTGGTGGGTGTTTTTCAAATATTCCATGATTTAACACAGAATCAAAGTTTTAAAACATCTTTTCACCAAATCAAAGTCTTTTAACTCAAATTAGAATATAACTAAATATCCTACATCTATTCTTGCACAGATTTTTCCGGAATTTCTTCTTGAATTCATATGAGCACCTTTGATATCTTTATTCCAAGCTCTTGAGGGTTGGTTTGGAATCATCAAAACTCTGGATTCAACATTCCATGCCATGGCCCCTAACATATTAATCATTTGGATGGAATGATATTCAAAGAATCTCAATAGTTACTCCAATCATGCATTCACATTATCATTTACATTCATAAAATCATCAGTAAAATCAATAAAAGTCATAAGACTATAATATGCCATACAATTTCATAAAAATTTTGACATGGTAACACTTTATAAATTGTACATCCTAGGGTCAAAAAATGCTTCAATCAACCAGCCAACAATTCAAAACAATTACAAAGCATTCAAACAAATATATGGCATAGTCATAAAGTCATGAAAATAAAGCATGATAACATTAAAGATAATAAGGTAGTAAACTACCTTGTGACTTTCCTTTGATTCCAAAACTTTGTACACCTTTCCTTTGATCTCTAAACACTTCTTGGAATCCTATAGTATCATAAAACAAGGTCTTAAGTCACTGATTGCATGACTTCCTTTATAAAGTACTTACTTTAACTCTAATTTTTCACTTTCCTTACCTTTTGTATTTTTTTGTATAACATAATTGTTCTAACCTATTTTGGACCCAAGGAATCCATTTTTGGGGTCAAAAGTTTAAGATTCCAAGTCTATATAGAACCCTAAGTTAGTCAAAAATTACAAGAAAATATAAAAAAATATTTACTCCATGAATCTTGAAACAACTTGTACATTCATTCATCTTAAGACATTTCCAAGCTTTTCCATGGTTTTATTTTACCATAGCTCAACTTTCTCTCTCTAGGGTTTGCCATGGCTAAAGCTTGAAATGAGATAAAAGAGAAAATACTATGGCAACCTCACTAAACACTTGGATATACAAGAAAATGACCATAAAAGCTTATGTTAGTAGTTTGAGCACCAACTTTGGCCTCTTGCTTCGTCTCTTGCTCTTGGTATTTTAGTGCTCTTCTCTCCATCAAGAGCTATTGTTCTAGACGTGTTTGAGGAAGAGAATGGCTGAATATGATGACTTAACCCAAGGCTCCTAGGAAAGATATCAAATACGTAGTAAATCATGGTTATTTTTTTACTAACCCTTGGTTAACTTTGTCAAAAGCAATTGGCATAATTCTCTTGGTGTCCCAATCTATTTTCAGATGCCACTTAAGCTCATTTTTGGCCAAAAATTGCTTTAATAATTTTTGTGGATTAATATACCATTTACCAATTAAATTTACCCATACCAACTAAATAGTTTTGCCGAAATTATCATTAAATTGGTACATGATTATCCAAAAATTACTTTTGGATTAAAATCATTATCTTAACCCAAAATATATTTATGTAAGGTCTATCCACTGTCCTTAACTCAATACTATTTTTTCTGCAGTCTAAAATGATATTTATCAGGTAAAATATTAACTTTTTATTTCAATGGCCCATAATAAATCCATACTGACTTTATTAACTTCCAAATAATATTCCATTGGACTTAACTCATTAGAAGCTTTATTTTTATTATAATTTTTCATATTTACAAAAATACCCTGATCCGAGCAAATTTATAGGTTTTGAAACTTTTGAGTCCTTTATTGTAATTTTGCCCAAGGACTAAAATGAGTAAAGTTCTTTATTCAAAGGATCATTGTGCATAAAATTATTATCTCTTGGGGCCAAAATTCAAGTTTCTCATTCTTTCTTCTAACTTGGAAAAATGACATTTTTGCCATTTCTTATCCGTTTCTTTCTGTGTCTCTATTTTTTTAAATCTTTAATCAATTTACCTCCATGCAATATACAATTCAATCCGACATGTCAAAAGCTTCACTTTGATAGGAATTTTTCATATTGATGAAATTGCTCTTTAGTAGGGTCAAAGATGTAAATATTTATTCTTCAGGATACTTTCTCATAATTATCCCTATAGATTAATTTTTTAATAATTCTTCTTCTTCTTTGTTTTTTTACTATTCATTCTATACTTTTAAATTAGCCTATCTTTCAACCTCGACCTCCAAACTATACAATACTTATACTGTTGTTCTCAGCTCGAGATGAGCTTTCATCCAACTAGTATATTACATTTCTTTTTTAGCTCAATTCTGTAATTAATTTTTCCCAAGTACCTTACGAAAAATTAATTCCAATTAAAGACCATTCATAATTTCTTCTAAAAATCATATGGAAAATTAATTTCATCTGGGGACTGAGTATGTATCTTCATCGTCTCACTTCCTTTCCCGTCTTTTAGGCATTCTATGATATCACATAAAAATAGGGATATTACACATAACACATAGTACATAAGTATATATATTATGGTATATATACATTGTTATGTGTTTATCTTCATCGTCTCACTTCCTTTCCCATTTTATAGGCATGTGTTTATTCGAGAATACATGTTATGTTTAGTATTGTGTCAAGTATAAGAATGATGCCATATGTTATTGTTATGCATGCATTTCTAGGACTATATGTGTATTCGTGTTTCTCGTGTGTGGTTGATGTCATCTGTGACCTCCAGGTTGACTGAGGCTATCTGAGGTATAGAGGTGAAGGATGAGTCAATATGTAGATGTGTGCAATAATGTTATGGTAGAATGATTCACCTTGTTGCTTTGGGTGAGATTTGATGAATGTGAGTGATTTATGTGTGTTATGATTGAAGACCTTGGGTAGGGTCAGGATGTGTTTGTTTATATTGCACATTGCTCTATTAGTCTAAGGTCATGTGTGGATATCCATTTTCACGTTGTTGTGGTAAATTGGGTATATAACCCATTTGTGATATTATGGTGCTAAGGGGGTCAAATTCTAAAGGAATGGTTTCCTTAGAATGAAATTGCCCTAAACTCAGTCCTCAAAGTATTTGGGACCTGAGTCAAGTACTAGTTTTGGTGCTAGTTGTAACACCTCTTATAGGGCCCATTTCCCATGTATTTAATCATTCTAAAATCCATTTGTATCGTAATAGGTTCTTGAATCATAATAAATGCCATAATAAATTTTTCTTCAACTTTGGTTACTATTCATTTAATTGAATTTATTTATTCCAATTAAACTTCAAAAAAATCATAATTAAATCAATAAAAATCGTCTGCATGTGATTCAAGTCTCTAGAAATAGCTTATAACTTTGTCTACATGAGAAAAATATAGGTTCGAGCAATGATTGTACTAATCTATATAGCAAACTTTGTGAAATCTCACAATTTATATGAAAACTGTAAAACAATTATTTTAATTGGCATTAAATATAAAAATCTACCAAATTTTGCACACACATCCAATATGGGTGTACTTTGGACCATTGGAAAGCTCTTCCTGTCTACTTTTAAATCATTTATATCATTCTTACTTCACATTACAACTGTCTTAACAGTAGTGAGTTTCTTCTATAGAGGTCATAATAACCATTCATATCCTAATGCTTAGCAAAACAAAAGTGATAAATATTTACATAACCATAATTCCTCTTCGCATCATGCCATACCTTCATTTAGACTTAAAGGAACATGAAAATTTGAAGAAACATTTCTAACATTATCCTTACAAATTTACATAAAGTTCTAAACTCAGCCATTGAGATCAATATCAAATTAATAGCCAAATTCTTTCTCCTTTCATTTCTCTTCCTTGGTGGTCTTGTCATTATTAGTACCTATTCATGGTTAATATATGGGAGGGTGAGATTCAAATAATCTTAGTAGTTAACACCCAAACATGACATCATATTATCATATTAAGCATATAGCATCAAGATAACACGTTGAAACACATTATCATATTTGTATCACATAATTCATGAAAGTTTTGGTGAGTTTCATTTGGAAATTGGACATCTCGGGTCATAATACCCCTCAATCAACTCAACCAATACACATAATTCATCACAAAATATCATTTTAAACACATGGCAAAGTAAGAAACTCATTGCAAACAAGTATGATAACATATTGCAAGTATGGGGATTTAACTACCTTATGATACTCCCTTGCTTTCCAAACTTGGTCCACCACTTTTAAAGCTTTCCACAACCTTCTTGAGCCTATCCACATCATCATTGAACCAATTTAGCCATTGGATTCATGAGTTACATAATACATTACTCACTAAAACCCAATTTTTTTCATTTAACTTTCCTTTGATTTTTCTTTGTACAACACACTTGTTCTTTGGACCATGGGGAATCCATTTTTGAGGTCAAAATCATGAAATTAAAACTCTAAATACTCCCCCTATTGTGACTGAAATTGTCTCAAAGTGATTGGAAAAGATTTCCTTCAAATCACTTCAAACCATCCATGAATTCATGCTTCTAGTGGTTAATCTAAACTTTTCCCTAAGTTTATTAGTTCAAAAACTCATCCCCTTGCTAAATCACATTTTGGATGAAACTCTAAGAGGATAGAGGAGAAAATCTAATCCATAAAACATGCTTTGAAAGCCATTGATAGTAAGCTTAAGGTGGTAGTATAGAATATTACCAACTTGTGCTTCAATTTTCCTTTGATTCTTCTTCCTTTTCTCCCTCTTTTTCCCCTTCCTTTTCTTGCGTTTTCTTGCTAGTCTTTTGCTCCAGATGGGCTCATGAAAATGGATAAGAAAAAGGGTACTTAGGTGGCTTAAATGGTGACTAATCATGGTTAGCAAATTAATCCAACTAAGGTTACCTTTTTGTCTCCTTCCTTGAGAAGTATTCTTAAAAAAATAATATGATATTATTTTGTGTCACATGGCCATAGCATTCACGCATGGAAGAGGGACGAGAATGTCCAAAAATTTTCCAATTTTCCTGATCCAGATATATCTTGAACTGGTTACTTTTTAGTCGTACCGATAAAACCGCCTTTATAGTAATTTAACATTTTTGGGCTATAAGACTATTTTAATTTTATTTTTATATTTTCATAATTATCCTGTCTCAAATGGTATCTTTGTATGGCTCATATCCTGTCCCAGTTACATTTTAACCATCGGTAGGGCTCACAGTTTATTTTATCGGTTTACTATTACTTTTGGACACTTGGCATTGATTATTTTCTTATTCTTGAACATAAACCCATAGTGTCATATACTATTGGACTTCTCTTGTTGAGGGCTTCATTTTGACAATAACTTTACATATTTACAAAATTGTCCTTAACCTGGGGTTAAATTATAATTTCTGAAACTTTCTGGTCATTAGGTGTAATTTTCCCCCAAGGACTTTTCTAATTAATTTTTATATATATTTGGGATGTGGATGTCATTTTTATATTTTTTTAGGGGAAAAAATATAATTTTCTCATTTTTTGGTCCAACCGGGAAAAAAGATCTATTTGCCCTATTTCACCCAAAATGGTGTCTATCTATTTTCGCGAATTTCTTGTACATTTCATACTATCATTCATTTCTTACTCTTTCATTACTTAGTATCTAGTGAAATTTTGGGATATTATACAAGTGGTATGGTTGGCATTAGGAGGCCTAAGTGCTAAGTTTTGGTCAAAAACTGTCCATTTTAGTCTCAGACTTCCAAAACCTCTATACTGAGATATTTTGAAGTGTGATTGGTGTCTATAGTTAGAATGAGATTAGAGTAATTTGTAAGAGTTAGAATCAGGTCAATCAGGGATTGATGAAAGAAGTTATGCATGTCGAAAGTTCGACCAAGATATCAACAAATTGCTAATATCATATTAGTACATGGCGCTGCGGTTCCAGAGTTTAGGCTCCAGCGCCATACTCTGCTATTTCTTTTCATTTTCAACCCAAGAACTTCTGCGTCATGGCAGCACTGTAGTAAGCCATGGCAATGTCCTCTTTTTCTATCATGGGTGTTGTTCCATCTCCTTCTTGGTGTGTTTTTGGGGTCTTTAGTCTTATAGTGTTACACACATAGTTCTATAAGATGGTTTATTAAACCCATGACAAGTTATATGTACTTAAAGTATACTGATAGAGCTTTGAAACAAGCCTAAGGTCACAATCTATTGCTGCTTATGGGTGCTAGCTCAAAGGAGAAGGCTGGAAGAAATGTTTCCTCCTGCTGAACCACCTTCTCAATCTATTGCTGCTTATGGGCTTTCAGAGCACCAAAGAGCTCAACTAGCTCTTTCTAGGCAGGAAATGCAAGTACTGCTTGAGGTCTCTGATGATGATGAAGAACCTGCTGAGCCCCCTGCACCAGTTCAGCCAGAGATTCCTTTTGCTCCTGTCCCCCTTCGTGCTGTTCCTATCACTCAGATACCTCCTCCAATGGACTTTGTTGGACTTCCTGATGATGCCAAAAAGGGGGAGAAGATAAAGCAAACTGGGAAGCAAACTGGGACCAAGCAAGCTGGAAAATCTGCTGAGCCATCTGGAAAAGGAAAGACTTACAGCAAGAAGCCAAAGAAGAAGTGATGACTTAGATCTTAGGCTGATTATTCTTGTTGTATCTTGTTTTATTTGGGTGTTTTGTATTTGGTTGTTTGATTTTAAGAACTACTCTTTAATTGGAATTTGTATTACAATAGTTTGGTGATATATAGTATGTTCTTGATTATTTTGGGCGTTAAATCTCTTCGCTTAATCTGTTATTTTGATATCTTATGCATATGTTGAGGGGGAGCTTATGAAGGCAAACCCAAGTACTAATCCAGTTTGTGAGTTGTTTTGTCATCATCAAAAAGGGGGAGAATGTTGATGAAAGAGTTTTGATGATTTTAAACCAACACTCAAGATCTTGAATTGAAGATATCAAAGGAGATCAAAGCTGTTCCAAGTGAAGATTTTCTGAGTATTTGCTGTTAGATCTCTTGTAGGATCTTTAGTTTTTGTTATAATTAGGTAAAAGGTTTTGATTTGAAGAAAAGATGTTTTCAAACTTTGATTTTATGTTAAATCCTTGAATATTTGAAAAACACCCACAAACAGACGAAGGTTAAAAGTTTAAACTAAACTGTCAAGTTAGAAATTCGAACTTTGCCTTTGGAAATTCGAATTTCGAGCTAAAACTGATTAAGTCTGAAGAGATGGCTCTCTGTCAGACGAATTTTGGTGGTTCAAAATTCGAATTTTCATCTAGTCTGAAAGAAGCCTTTCTGGTGACAGACGAACTTCACACTTCCAAAATTCGAATTTCAAGTAAAATGAAGTTTGTGAAAACCAAAGAAATTCGTCTGAAACCATGACAAAGTGCATCTGAAATCAAAAGATATTCAGCTTGAAAAATGCTCTCTGACAGACGAATTTCGAGATTCCAACAGTCGAATTTTCATATAAGTCTGAAAGAAGCTTCTTGACAACAGACGAACTTTGAGTCTTCAAAATTTGAATTTCAGACAAAACAAAACTTGAGAAAATAGAAGAAATTCGTCTGAAACTATGTTAAAGTTCATCTGAGATCAAGAATGAGTTAAGTCTCAAAATTGCTCTCTGACAGACGAATGTCACCCTTTCAAAATTCGAATTTCGAAGAAAGTAAACTACTGTGTCTCTTTATACGTTCAATGGACAGACGAATTTTGGATACCAAAATTCGAATTTCGAAGACACTGTAGCAAATTGAAAACACTGTTCACACTTAACCAAAAATCTTTCTTCTTGAAAATTCGTATGTCACATTGTGAAAATGTTTTATAAGTTTCAAAATTCGAATTTCACTTCATGAACAGACGAACTTCGTGTTGTAACGTTGAAAGCTTTAACCTTCGGTTCCTTCGAAATTCGTCTGTTGACCAACCAAAATTCGAATTTCAGTATGTCAGAAACATTAAATGCGGTTGGTAAACGGATAGTTTTTCAGAGTAACCGTTGGATAACTTCCCCAACGGATAGATTTAGTCTCTAACGGATATTTGAGACCTAAATCTATAAATACAACATCATTTGAAGTTGTGGGTATCGAATCAAACTTGTATACACTGAATTTAAGCTAAATCTTCTTCTAAAAAGCTCTTACCCTCTCAACTTCTATATATACACTTAAACTTTCATATCTACTCTTTTCAAGAGAGTTATTTCATTGTAATCAATCTACTCTTCATCTGGAAGATAGATTTACTTGTGAGGGGTATTCACAAGGGGATTGAGAAGCACATAGTGAAAGTGCTTGGAGAGTTTGAGAGAGCTCAGAAACAGAGCATACTCGTTGTACTGCGGCCTTAGCAAGAAGCCCATTGAAATTCTTGCTGTATAGTGGATAAATCTCAAGAGGTGTCTTGGGGACTGGATGTAGGTCAAGTGGAAAGACCGAACCAGGATAAATTACTGAGTTTTCTTCTCCCTATCTTCACTTTTCAGCTTGCTCTGTTTTACGCATTATTTTCATTATACTGTGATATCTCCACTTACCTCACCTTGTGCAGAAAATTTTCAATCTTCCCAATTCACCCCCCCTCTTGGGAAGTCAGCCTTGCTAACAAAAAGTTCAAAGAGAAATTTTTTCTATATAGAGCTATGTTTAAGATATTTTTAGAGGCTTGAACCATGCCATATGATTTTTGTACATTTAGATATAAATTTTTAAAGTAAAGTCTGGAAGTTGGCCAAAACAATGAATTGTAAAGTCAATAGTTTAAACGGTTGAGGTTTTTCACTGGTTCAAGTGTCTCAAATGGCTTCTAAAAGTTACTAAAGGATGTTTAGTATATGGGAAAGATATAGAGAAAGTAAGATGCCATATTAAACATTTCACCTTTTCTACAATCAATTAAAAAAAGAAAACAATTAACAAATATAATCAAGCAAGGCAAAGCTTTTTTTTTTTTAATTAATGAATCAAAGGAAGAAATAGAGTTACTATTTTTAAGAAGTTTCCAACAAACCCCCTACTATTCCATAAGGTCTGATTACCATGATAGCAATCACATGCCAATATTAAAAGGAGACATATCACACTTGCAAAAGTACAACATCAATAATCAATATCAATTCACTCTACACTTGACAATTCTAAGAAACATGTATACTAAGCATATTAAAAAAATAGAAATTTTAACCAATAACTTAAACTCAAAATAGTAGAGAACTATTCCTCCAAGTCCTTGCCAATGGCAATGCTAGAGTCTTTCCTAGAAAATTGGAAAATCACAGGTGAGACTATAAAATCAATAACTAGGAATTTACAACAGGAAAATAGTATTGCAATTATTTCTCAATTAGGCCCAATGAAAATAATATCATAATATCACTTGAAAATGCCAAACCAAGGATGGGAATCAGATCACAATACATGGCAATATACTCTTTGGGTTACAACCAACCCCTCCCCAGAGGTGTGCAACTCCTAAGAAATATTGATTGTAGATCACACGCTCACATCTTGACAAGATATAGCTAGCACACACTCGTGAGATATATTACATCTTACATTTAAAGACATTTCCCATGAAAACTGCTTTCTTTTAATGCATAAAAAGAGTACTCAAAAACTTGAAATAATTAAAACTTTAAAACTATTTTCGCAAGATTTACAGCTCATTGTGCAATGAACTTCCCAAAATCATAATTAATTGTAGAAAAACTTTTTCTTAATGGTTCAAGTCTTTAAAAATCCTGCACATCTTAAATTTCATGGCAAAATATGAAACTAGAAAAATAGACACATAGGTTCATACAGTTTTTTTTGTATAAAATTTACTGTTTATTTTCACATCGAATTTCTATCCAAAAATTGAACCTTAAATATGAAAATTCATTTCTCATAAAATACGAAGTTATTTCATGGATACTTAGTATCATTGAAAAGTTTTATGTGTCTACTTTTAATATCTTGTACATTTATTCTACTTGTACAGGTCAGAGCATCAACATTAAGTGTCAGAGATCATAAATGAGCCTCATTAGAGCGGTCTTGGTAAAACAAGTAAAACTATAATTGTATAAATCTAAATGTAGTCAAACCAATGCCACATTGTTTCTAAGACATAGCTTTATCCATAAGCCATCCAAAACTTATACAACCATTCAAATAGATAGTAAGAAATAGAACCAAAAACAGTACAAGGTAGTTTCTTATGCATTAATCTTCTTCTTCAATTCTCTTTGCTACATTCTTTCCTTTAGTATTAATTGTCCCTATAATTGGGAAACTTAGGGTGAGATGGTGACATCTTAGTAGTAATATAGCTCAAGCATATTGCATCATCACATTAGCTTAAACATTGCAAAAACATTGTACAATCATTATGCTTTCATAACATACTTTTAAAAAATAATCAAAATACTACGTTGCAGTAAAAATTTCGGCAGTATATCAACTTAGTAAATAGGCATCTTAGTGCTTAGTCCTTAACATAAAAATAGCCAAAACTAGTCATAAAACATAGCTAACATGATAGCAGCACAATTTGAAACACAAAGCATAATGTATCACTGTAAAAGCTTAGAACAAGTGTTACTACCTCAAGGATTTATTTTCTTTGCTTTTAACTTTGGTTCTTACTTCTTTGGATTACTTTCCTTGACTTGACTAGAGCCTATTAGCTTCATTAAATATTTCTTAACAACATGATAGCATCATAAGAAAAATATATATGCATAGGTGGCCTTAAAACTTGACATTATCCAATCCAAGTTCTAAAATGCATCTCTTGGTCTTTCTTGACTAATTGCTATGCTAGGAGTCCATTGGAAGCATTTGTTTCATAAAAAAATCATTTCCTCCTTCACTTCTACCTTTGGTGAAAAAAGCTCAAATGAAAAAGCTCACAACTTTGGCTAATCTTTCTTGCATTTTGGTTATCATTCAATCATACAAACTCATGGCAACCATTAACAAAATGAAACTCAAATTCTTGTCTTTTATTCTTGCTTTGGTTATGGGTTAGGGAATAAAGGAGGAGAAGAAAATGCATCTAAACCCTAACTACTATCATGTTTGATCAATGGGAAAAGATACTAGAAGAGATTAGGAGAAGAAGCTTACCCTTGAAGACTTGAAACTCCTTCCTTTTTCTTCTCTTCCTCTTCTTTTCTTTTTTTTTTTCTCCTTCTCATCTCTTCTCTCTTCCTTCCTCTTGGCTTCACTCTCTTCTCTCCCTTCTCTTTTCACACAAATCTCTGTCTCTTACCTCTTGGTGTGTGTTACTGAGCAATGAGGGAGAGGACTTGAGGGGGTATATATAGGAAGTTCAGGTGATTGTAGCCATTAGATTTTACTTTAATCCAAAGGCCATAAGTTTTCCTCCAATTATGTAAATTGTTTTACCTATATGCCCTTGGATATTTTGATTCTTGTGAGAGAGAGTGTTAGGGCAAAATTCTCCATCTTTTCCCTCCTAAATTTTGGTTTTCAAGGCCAAGAGAGGGAAAATGTACTTTTAGCTTTTATAGATTAATTTGGCTTTAGTTTGAGTACTTTTCTTTATCTAGGTTTTCTACTATACTCTGTATCTTTTCTATATACTTTATCTGTGGGATTCATTACTTTTTTTTTTTTCATGTGGGGTCTACCTATCTTACTTACTTTTTACTATTCATCTTATTTGGTTGAAATTTATTATTCACATGAGACCCACTTTTACCGAACTAGTACTCTTTCCTCTCTGGGCCTGCATATCCTATATCATTTGTATTTTTATCATACACTGAAGTATTATAATATTATTTTCTCTTTCTTTTATTATAAAATGACCATTTTGACCTTGCCTTTTGAGAAAATGACCGTTTTGCCCTTTTAAGCACCTTTTAATATTTTTATGATATTTTAGGCCTTAAACCTATTTAATTAAATTTTCAAACTTCCTCAATCATCATAAATTAATCTAAGACACTTTAATATTATTTATAATATTATCTGGTTATAATATACATACATGAAAAATAGGGATATTACAAGGTACACACGCTACAACATCTTATCTTCATGCCTTAGTTCTCATCTATTAGACCTCATTTAGTATCCATTATACTTGGTTTAGAGGCTTGAATCACTTGAGGGACCAAAACAGAAAAATTTTAAAATTCGAGTTATTATTCATTTGCTTACCCTATTTTCCAGACTAAACTTTGAAAAATCATAATTAATTCTAAAAAAATTGTATAGAGGTGATTCAAGTCTCTAAAAATAGCTTAAAATATTTTCTATATAGAAAAACAATAAGAGATAGAACTTTGAGTGCACCAATTTATATAGTATTTTACTCAAAATTTACTATTCATTTAACTATTTTGCAACTTTCCAGATTTTTTACCTTAATTTTGAACATTCATAACTCCTTCCACACTTAACAAATTTAAGTGTTCTTTGACTTCCTAGAAATCTCATTATGTCTACTTTAAGTGTTCTTTGACTTCCTAGAAACCTCATTATGTCTACTTTCAAGGCATATAAGCGATTCATATGTCATGCCCTGTTCTAGATAGAATTGCCTTTACAAAACTTTCAGCACAGCAAATGAACAATTCAAGCCATTACTAGTCAAAACTAATTTCATAACATAATTACATTACCAAAACTTGATCATAATTCATACGTAACATAATAAGGTACTTCAGGGAACATAATTACATAAAGGTACAGTTTTAAAATTCATACATAGTTTTGCATAATAAGACAAAGAAGCATAGCATAATTGCCATTAACATTTTAATCATCACTATCCTCCTCTTTGCCTTTTGCCTTCCTTTGATCCTTGCCAGGGCTTGACCCTAACATGTTAGTGTTTGAGATTGTAAGATTATAAAATCCCAATAGCAAACACATTTTAAGCATACATGTTATTTATGCCACAAAACATCACTCAAAACATATTATAACATAAAATACTATATTATTATATTAAAATTTCAACAAAGTTTCTTCTTAGAAAATGGACATCTTGGGCATTGCCTTCACGTTAGAAATAGCCAAAACTAGTCACAAAACATCAAAACAACAATATGGTAATCATATATTATCTTAGAAACATATTAAGATAACATAAAATAAGAAATGTAAATTTGCTATCTTTATGAAACTTTTTGCTATACCACTTGGATTCAACCTTGCCACTTGCTTTCTTAGGCCTTCCCAAATCTAAGTACACCATTAAACACTTACTAAATCAAACATTTCCTTGGGCCAAGTTACAAAGAACCATAAAACCCTAAAATTTCGTATTCCTTTATCTTTGCCTTTTTCTTAAAAACCTAACTTGTATTTAGCTAATTCTTGCAAGAGGAATCCATTTTTACCATTGGATTCTTGAAATTCCAACTCTTTCCCTACCTTTTCTCATGGCCAAAAATAACCCTACGTAAGCAAGAGAAGGAATTTCTTTGCAACTTTCTATAAACTCATGCAAACATGCTTTCTTGTAACTTATTCATGCTTTTCCCTTGGATTTATGGCATGAAAACACTTCTCCTTTCCCTTTCCTATCTTGGCCAAAATTGATACATAGAAGGAGGAGAGGAAAAACTTTATCTAATCTAATCTTAACTCATAAAAACTATCTTGAACCATAAGCCTAGAAGATTAGAGAGAAAGTTTACCTAGAACTTTGATTTCTTCTCTTTCTTTCTTCTTCTTCTTCTTCCCACAATTTCTTCCTCTCTTTCTCTCCAATTTTTTTGCAAACTTTCCTTTCTCTTTCCTCTTCTTATTTTCAGCCAAGGAGGGAGTATATATAAAACCCAGCTTTCATAAAAATTGTCCAAGTGTCCATTGAGTTGTATGGCAAAAAATGATTCCTTGTTGGAGTTGGCTTTCTAAATCTTTCTATATATTAAAATATTCTTTATAATGTGTGCCAAAAATTTTGGCCAATAAGAGGGGAGAAAGTATCCCTCATACTATATATTATAGTTATTGAAATTGAGTGTTCTTCAGACCAAATTAAGGCTCTTTCTATCTAGTTTTCATCATATATTAAACATAAAAAGGCCCAAACAGTAACCAAATTTTCATATAGTGGTCATAAAGTCAAATTACATCCCATAACTTTATAAAATAAAAGCCATGAAGTACATATATGGCTATATTTTGTTCTCATATCATATTACACATCACATAAGACCTAAAGGGTCATGATCATCTTCATGTACATATTTAATACTAAACATGTGAATTTACATAGTAACTTGAACCAAAACACCATTTGAAGCAAAATCATCTTAATGATCAACTTGCTTTTCTTCACCTTTCTCCTCTTAGGTAATCTTGCCATAATGTGTTACTAGACAATATTAGCATAGGGGATGGATGGATGAGATCCATTGAATATCAGTAGTTATATCCAGTCATGCTCACATTATTATCAATTTCATAAAATCATTATTAAAAGTTATAAAGATATGTTTCACCATAGTATTTTCATAAAAATTTTGTCATGGTAATACCTTATACAATGGACATCCTAGGGTCACAAGACCCTGCACTTAACCATTCAACAACACAATATCATCACAAAACATTCAAACAAACATATGACATACTCATAGATTCATAAAATACAATTATGATAACATAAAGAATTAAAAGGGTAAATAACTACCTTATAGATTTCGTTTGCTCTTCAAACTTTGTACACCTTTCCTTTGGTCTTCTTTCACTTCCTTGAACACTATTGCATCATAAAATAAAGTCATAAGCCACTGATTTCATGACCTTTTACAAAAAGTGTGCAAGAACTAAAATTTCCAAGTTTATTCCTTTGGTTTTGTCTTATACAACACACTTGCATTTACGTATTTTGGACTCGATGAATCTATTTTTGGGGTCAAAATCTTGAAATTACTTGTCTATTAGAAATGCTAAGCTAGTTGAAATTAAAAGAAAAATTATAGAAAAATATTTGCTCTATGAAACTTGCTTTAACTTGTGTTTTCATGCTTCAAGTTACTTATTCTAGCCTTTTCCTTTGTTTATTTGTCAAAACTCCAACTTTCTCTCTCTAAACATGCATGGTCAAAATTTTCAAGGGTGAGAAGAGAAGAAAAACTCCATGAAAGCTTCTCTAAATACATTAGAACTCAAAATAGGAGGCTCAGGAACTTACCCTTGTAACTTGAGCTTTGAACTTGTCTTCTTCCCTTTCCTTCCCCCCTCTTGATTTTCAGTTTTCAAATTCTCTCTCTCCCTTTGGCTTCTGTTTTGGCCGACCAAACTCAAGGAGGAAGAAGGCTTTTAGTGACTTAACTCAAGGTAGAGAGGAGAGATATCAAATGAGTGAATAGTGTTCTCAAGTTAATTAACCAACTTTGGTTAATTTTAATGAAAAATCCACTTAAAATTAAATGAATTAGCTCCCTCCATGTCCTTCAACTGTGAATCACGCCACTTATGAGATTTGTTTACCAAAAATTGCTTCATACATTTTGTTAGTCCAAAATAACCTTACCAATAACATTTACCCATACCGATTAAATACTTTTGGCGTAATTGTCATTAACCCTTTTTACTTTTTAATAAAGCTTTTTAAATATTTCCCATAGTGCCATGCTGCCAATTCAGATGTGATTCATTCTCATTTTTGGCCAAAAATTGCTTTACTAATTTTTATGGTATAATATACTCTTTATCGATTACTTTTATCTGTACTGATTAAATATTTTTACCATAATTATCATTAAATTAGTACAAGGTTATGTAAAATTTACTTTTTGGATTATAATCATTTTCTTGTCCCAAAATATATTTGGGTAAGGTCCATTTAGTGTCTCGGATACTGAATAACCTTTTTCTACAGTCTAAAATAACTTTTATATGGTAAAATATTAATAATGAAACTTTAATATCCAATAAATATTATATTAATCTTATTAAATTCTAAATAGTATTCCATTGGACTTATCTCATCAAAGTCTTCATTTTGACTATAATTTTTCATATTTTCAAAAATACCTTTAACATGGTGACTTATAATTTTTAAAATTTTTAGGTCATTAGCTGTAATTTCCTTCAAAACTTATTTTCACTTGACTTCCCAGATGATTTCCTTGCTTCAAGGACTAAATTATCAAAAATTTCATTACTAGTGGCAAAGACATATTAATCCATCCTTTTTAGAGACTATTGTACAAAGAATTCTTCTTTCTTAAGGTAAATTGTAATTTTCTCCTTTTCAATTCCAATCTAGAAAATTATCCTTTTTTCCCTTTTATGCCCATTTATCTATCTCTCCTTTTTCCAAGATTTTAGACACCTTTTAAAATAACATCAATTTTTTTATCATTCTACATTATTTAATATCAAGTAAAATTCAGGATATTACATATTGTATAATTCTCTCATGTATCCTTACATGCTTAAGACATTGTAAATCCATCAAGAATTTTCATATAGATTGTACTATCTAATAGGCTTTAACTAGACGCATGTCAAGCTTGTTATGTACTACCAAACTAATTAGATATCTAAAAATGATTGCATCCACCATAGTAAAAATATATCTCTCATAATTAATACCAAATATTTTGTAAGAACCCTTGTGCTACAAGTCGTGCTTTATATTTAAAGACTTTATTTTTCTCATTTTGTTTTCACACAAATACCAATTTATATCTTACAAGTTTTACTACACTAAGTATTCAGACTATAAGTCCAAAAACTTCAGACTTTGAAAGTGAATTTTATTCTGCTTGAATTGTGTCTTTCCATTTTGGTCAATCATATCTTCGTCTACAATATGCAATAGATTTTGGTTCGTGATTCTCATTGTTATATATTACATGGCATGCTACATTTATACAAATTTATTGTCAATGTTGATTTCATTCTGGTTCCATTGTATCCTATTTATAACGCAATTTATTGAGATCTCATTATTCTCACAATTTGTAGGTACTTGAGTTTCTTCTGGAATAGAAACTTTAATTATGTCTAAGGACTCTTCTGGAGTTACCTTTAGGTAATCTCACAAATGCCAGGTTGCGAGTTAAAATAAATAAACATGAGACTATCTAATCAATGTATCAATTTAAATAATAAAATATCTAAATGATTCACATGGTGGGTAGATTAACCCATAAATATCACCTTGTATACATTCTAAAAAGGTTATTGGTTAACTCCTAATTTTTGTTGATGATGGTCGAGTAATCAATTTTCCTAAGGAATAAGTAACACATACAAAACTATTAGATTGAAGAATCTACTAGCTCTTCAAGTCATGTCTATTAGTTCAGGTGGCTTTCCAAGTGGGGAGGTGAATTAGGAAGATTGAAATTTTTCTACAAAGATAAAATACAATAGTGCTACTAAAAGAGTACTGAAAATAGAGTATAAGAAATAAAGAATAAAGGAAAGAGGACTCAATAGTTTATCTTAGTTCATTCTATTCCACTTGACCTATATCTAGTCCCCAAGCCACCACTTGGGATTTCTCCACTATCTCTTGCAAGATTTGAATGGGTTCCTGCAATGACCACAATATAATACCAGCCTGAACTTTGGACTAAAACAAGTTCTCTCACTCTTCTCACTTATGAGTAAGAATATCTCTCTTAGTGTAATCTTACACTAAGCACCCTCTACAAGTGTGTAGATTTATACAGAAAGAAAACTTTCTTAAAAGAGTGGATATGAAAGTTAAGATATAATGAATGAGCAAAATAGAGGGTAGGTAAGCTTTGAATAAATTAGAGATTCAATCAACAGAGTTTTTGGCATATTTATTGTTTTTCTCATTACCCAACAACTTAAACAAGGTCATATTTATAGTTTTGGGGCAGAACTATCCATTGGAAACAAAGATTAGCCATTACTCTTAGTAAAATAGCCGTTCACCTACCACATTAAATGCATCTGATAGAGGTTATATGGATAACCTCCTCAAGTTATCCGAATAATGAGTAACTGTTTGCCTTTGTTTTCAACTGAGAGCTTTCGTTATGTGGATAACCTAGCTAGGTTATGTGAATAACATGCTATCCAGAATGACTAAGTTTTAACTCAAAATTATTTTCATGAAAACCCACTCAGTTATTAGGATAACGTTAAGTTTTTCTCAAACTGATTTTTTGTGAAACTTAGGTTATTAGGATAATCTCCGAAGGTTATGCGGATAGCTTGTTTTGATGAAGAAGAGCAATGAGTTTTGTAACATAGGTTATGTTGATAACCTCCATAGGTTATACGGATAACCTATTTACTTTAGGAAAGTTTAAGTACTCTGAAATATAGGTTATGTTGATAACATCCTTAGGTTATATAGATAACCTTTTAATAGAGAAGAGTCTAAGTGCTCTGTGATACACGTTATGCGGATAACCTCCCTAGGTTATGCGAATAATGGGTTGTACAGTACCACTCACTTTTACTGTTCACTTGCTTATGTGGATAAGGTGCATTTCTTATTAGGATAACCACTTGGACAGACTTAAGAGCTTGATACCTAAACTATTTTATGTGGATAACCTGAATCCCTGTTCATGACATTGAAGAATGAATTTTGAAAAAGCTTTGAGAATGAGTCTTTATCTCCATAACCTTCAATGGTTATACGTATAAGGTAAAATATTTTCTTGAAAATCAAGGTAAGCACTTATAAATATCTTTGAAATTGAGAACTTATCCCTATAAGCTAAAACATGTTCAAGAAAGCCAATTCAATACTTAGAATCATTTTGAAATTAAAGCTTTATCCTCATAAGATAGCTCTTTTTATGAAAACCATTTTGAAATAATGAGCTAATTATTAATCATTTAATTAGTCATCTCATTTGATATTGGGTTAATTGAAATTCAAAGTTCAACTACCTTCTTTTACAAATAATTTCCTAAAGCATGTGAAACAGCTCTCCAATTAATAGGAAACTCCAACTTTGTTCTTTATTTTACTTGTATTCCTTTGATATTGGATCTCCAGGCTCATTTGTTTTAGAATCATCAAAACATTTGAATTAACATTCTCCCCTTTTTGATGATGACAAAACAACTTAAACTTATTGTTAGTACTTAGGTTTGCATGAAACTCCCCCTTAATATGTGCATAGTTTAAATAAGGTCAAATAATGTAGTGCACATTTTCATAATAAGGAACACCAAGAACAAGCGAAGTTCATAGAAAAACAATCACTGAATTATAAACATTCATTAAAAGTATAGAAGCAAAATCATGGCAAACAAACCAAAACAAGACATTAAAAAAAAACAAATCAGGTTAAGTCTCGTTCTCCTTAGATTTCTTCTTGGAAGGAGTGGACTTCTTCTTTTTCTTAGATTTCCTCTTTTTCTTCCTTCTCTTTCTTCTCTTCTTTTTCCTTGTCTTATTCTTTCTTTACTTTCTCCCCCTTTTTGTCATCAGCAACAGAGGGAATTTAAGCGACACCAATATCCATCCTAGCAATATCCTCATCAAGCTTGGCCTGCCATTCCTGAATTCTTTGAATTTTTTCATCCAAAGAAAGAGGAAATATAGAGGGTTGAGCTAGAACAATGGACACTGGGACTGGCTGAAGTGGCACACTAGCAGTAACAAGAGTGACAGAAGGAAATATAGGAATGAAAGGTATATCAGGCATCACAGGAGGAGGTGAGATAGTGAGAAGGGGTGCAGGAGAGGGATCAGAATTAGAGGCAATGGTGATGATTTCCTATAAAGCAGCCTCAATAAGATAACTGATGCCTTCAAAAGAGATAAGGTCAGGGAGAGAAGGAAAGAGAGCATTAATCTCTTTTCTTTGGAGATAAAGATAAATTTGGTGAATGAAATCACCTTCAAGCAAGAGAACTAAAGCTCTGCTTGGATCATGGACAGCTTCTTCCTCAAGACTATAGTCCAGGTTAGGACCTAGGTCCTCTGATAGAGCAGGTGATTACACAGAAGTAGTTGGTTCAGTGAATATGGGAGGTGGTAGTTGGATTGGTGAATAGGAAGATTATGGAACATTAGAAGCAAGTTGCTCACGCAAGAGTTTCCCTTCTTGGGTACGACTTTCAAATTTATTCTTAAATTTCTCTTGCATCTCAGCAATGAGATACCCAAGATTGATCATATCTTCTCTGTGTTCTTTCCTAGTGGCCATGGCAATTTGGAACAAGTTTTGGTACAGGGTAAGCATGTCTGATGGTGTGAGAAGATCAGTAGCTGGGATTTCATCTGATTTGCTTAGAGTAAAGGTAGGTGTATGAGGCTCAGGTTGAAAGGATTGAGGTGTTTCAAAGGGTGAAGATGGAGAGGAACTAAAATCACCAATTGAAGGGCTCTTTGAAATAAATGTGGGCTCAAAACCTTCTTCAGTGTCCCTTTTCTTGTCAACCCATCTCCCATTCTCTAAACTCATTCCCATCTTATGAAAAACTTTCTTACTGAACTCTTCTGGATGTAGTGCAGGCCCTCTCTCAATGTACAAGATGTTATGGAACTTCAGGATCTTGGTGATAATATACCCAAATGGCAGCTGAGAGTTTGTCTATAGGTTTTGGCTTTACACATCCTCTGCAAGATGATATCCACTACATTAACTATTTTTCCCTTTATTAGTAGCAGCATTACTTGGAATTCTCCTCTGGATAGGTAATTAAAGCCTCCACTCCTGTTGAAGAACATACGAGAGACAGTGTAATGTAAAATCTTGTTCTCAACACTTAGTAGAGTTGAAGCTATTTTTCCTTCAGAAGGCACATTTTGCCTTTGCCTGAGCAACCTTGAAACAATTATGCTCCATTTGTAGTTAGCTTCTCCCTTAGTATCCTCATTAACATCTTCATATTTTGCAGGATACTTTCAGGTCTCAATGTTCATCCTTATTCCTCCAGTAGGCAAACTCAGAATTTCACACAGCAAGTTAGGGTGCAGGGCAATCCATCTCTTTCTCAATCTCACTTCAAACACCTTTGTGTCATGGTTAATTCTTAGAGAATTGTACCAAGCATGCACAACCTCTTCATCATAATCCTCCTTCAGTTCAATCAGTCCTCTATATTTTTCTACCAATCCAGCAGCCTCAAACTTATTCCTCACTAGAAATTCTTCTATTCTAACAAAGTGAGGCTTGACTACCTTACGCTTTTTGAAATCAGCCTCATATGACTCTTTTAAAACCCTTGTACCAATAAGCTCATATGTTATTAATGCTTCCTTAGATTCAATAGCAGAAAAACTTACGTGTGTCAGCCTGAGTTTCTGATTTTGGAATTTCCTTTGGCTTTGGTGTTCTGGGCTTCTTCGTTGGAATACTCAGCCCAGCTTCAGCTTTTCTCTTCCCTTGACTTGGTGATTTTGAAGCATACTTTAACTTTACATTATGCTGTGATCGTTTCCCTCAATTGCCACCCTTCATCTTTGCCATATCAGTGATTCTAGATGATTTGGGAAGGTAAGAGAGATTTAGAATTGGCCTTAAAGAGTTTTGAGAGCAAGAAATTGAATGGGTTTTTGGAGAGTTTGGAAAGCTTGAAGAGTACGTTTGGAGGTTTTTAGGATAAGGTTAGGTTTTCCGCACAAGGTTCTGCTGAAAATCATAAAATCCTATATATAGTCTCAAGATTATATGCATAACCTACAGAGGTTATGGGGATAATGAGCTTTAGGAATTGTAAGAGAAGCCACAATTTACTAGGTTATGCAGATAAGGTCCTTAGGTTGTCCGCATAACCAACTTAAGACAGAGAGGCCAAAAGAGAAGTTATCCGGACAAGTATACCACGTTATCATGAAAAGAGGTTTCACAAGAGGAACACAAAAAGTTGACAAACAATAGGTTATCCGGATAACCTTGTCCCGTTATGCGGATAACATTCTTACTTTGGGAACTTCTTCTCTGGAGGTAATGTTATGCGGATAAGGTAAGTAAGTTATCCTGAAATCGAATTACAAAATAACATACAAAGAAGCAAACAAAGTAGGTTATGCGCATAAGGTAGAGGCCTTATCAAAATATCGAGTTCCACAGAGGCCTAAGGTTCACAAAAGGTCTCTTTTTCATGAAAATCTTCATACCTTATGCGGATAACCTCAAATATAGAGACTATGCACACTAATGTCAACTAATTTTTAGCATAAGGCTATGGGATTATGCGGATAACCAAATTTGAAAAGCTCATAAAAACTTACTGATAGCCTTGTTATCTTCATAAGCCTCTTCTCTTCATCATAACTTAATTCTAACGTGCAGGTTACTTTTTTTCATATGATTTTGAATGTTTCAAATAAAAAAGTACCTACAAAACAAACTTCTAGATACTCATATGCTTAAGTTAGTATTGTTATTGATTGAATTATAGTTTTAAGAAGGATTTCAGAGAAAACTTATAACTCACTAGGATTCACCATTCCCAATTCTCTCCTAATTTTTCCATGTCTGTCTTCTCCAAGTGGCTTTGTCAAAATGTCAGCAAGCTAATCTTCAGTAGGAACAAACTCTAGCTTGACATCACCTTTTAAAACATGATCTCTTATAAAGTGATGTCTAACTTTTATATGTTTTGTCCTTGAATGCATTATAGGATTCTTTGAGATGTTGATGGCACTTTGATAATCACACCTTATTGGGATCTCCTTTATCTCAATCTCAAGGTCTTCAAGTTGTTGCTTCATCCAAAGAACTTGTGCACATCAACTCCCTACTACTACATACTCAGCTTCTACTATAGAGAGTGCTACACTGTTTTGCTTTTTGTTGAACCATGACACTAGAGAGCCTCCCAGAAATTAGCAAGTTCCACTTGTGCTCTTTCTATCAATCTTGGATCTAGCAAAATTTGCATTTGTATAACTTACAAGCTTTTCTTCATTGCCTTTTGGATACCAGCGTCCCATTTGAGATGTACCCAGCAAGTATCTGAAAATCCTCTTTACAGTTGTTGCATGGGACTCTTTGGGATATGATTAGAACCTAGCATACATACAGACACTAAACATGATGTCAGACCTATCGGTAGTTAAATACAGCAAGGAACCAATCATCCTCCTATATTTAGTTATATCAAAGAGTTTTCCTTTTTTATCCATGTCAAGCTTAGTTACAGAGCCTATATGAGTTCCCATAAGCTTAGCATGCTCCAGTCCAAATTTCTTCAACAGCTCTTGAGATATTTTGACTAATTGAGAAAAATGTCATCATCACATTGTTTGATTTGCAATCCAAGGAAGAAGTTCAGCTCACCCATCATCAACATCTCAAACTCACTCTGTATTAACTTAGAAAAGTTCTTGCACAAAAACTCATTAATAGCACCAAATATAAGGTCATCAACATAAATTTGTGCAATAAGTAAATCTTTATTTTATCTTTTAATAAATAAGGTTGTATCAATTTTTTCCTCTTTTAAAACCTTTTTTAATCAGAAAATTACTCAGTCTCTCATATCATGCTCTAAGGGCCTGTGTTAAACCATATAGAGCTTTCTTTAGTTTATACATATGATTTGGTTTAGTTGAGTCCTCAAAACCTAAGGGCTGATCAACATAAACCTCTTTCATGATATAGCTATTCAGAAAAGAACTTTTTACATCTATTTGATACAATACAATATCTTTCATGCAAGCAAAGGCTAAAAGAATCCTTATTGCTTCCAATCTTATGACTAGAGCAAAAGTTTCCTCAAAATCAATGCCTTCTTCCTGATTATATCCTTTAGCCACTAATCTAGCTTTATTCCTTATTATTGTTCCTGATTCATCTTAAACACCCATTTGGTTCCAATAATAGAATGATTTTTGGGCTTAGGCACTAAATCTTAATCTTGACTTCTTTCAAACTAATTAAGTTCTTCTTACATAGTTAAAACCCAGTATTCATCAGTTAAGACTTCAAAACACTTAGGTTCAATTTGGGAAATAAATGCACAGTTATTCACTTGATCTCTAAGTTGTCTTCTGGTTTTAACTTTCTTTTGAACAACCCCAATAACTTGATCAACTGGATGATTCCTTTAATATCTCCATACTCTAGGGAGTTCGTGAGATACTTCCTCATTTATTTCATATTCATTATCATTCTCCTGGATATTTTCCTTTACATCAGTGGATTTAGATATTTTAGAAGGTTCAGTTTCATTATCTTCAGACACATTTAAATTATTGAAATTGGAAATAAAATCATCCTCATCTTTAGCATGCTTAGACAGAGTTTCATTTTCAAGAAAGACCACATGCACAAATTCTTCAATAGTTCTAGACTTCTTATTGAACACCCCATATGCTTTACTTCTACTTGAGTAGCCAAGAAATATACCTTTATCTGATTTGGCATCAAACTTACCCAGATTGTCTTTATTGTTGTTGTGGACATAACAAGTGCATCCAAATACATGAAGAAGAGAGAGATTTGGCTTCTTTCCTTTGTACAGCTCGTATAGAGTCTTTCCTCGTAAGGGTCTGATGTATGCTCTATTCATCAAGTAGCATGCTATGCTTAATGAATCAGCCCAGAATTATTTAGGTAACCTTTTTTCATTCAGCATTGCTTGAGCCATCTCCTCCAACACTCTATTCTTTCTCTCCATAACTCCATTCTGTTGAGCTGTTATTGGGGCTAAGAAGTTCTATTCTACTCCATTTTCAGCACAGTAGTTAGCAAATTTGGCATTCTCAAATTCTCCACCATGATCTATTCTAATACATACAATAGAGCAACCTTTCTCATTTTGGATTTTCTTGGCTAAGATCAAAAAAGCATCATATGTTTCATCTTTAGATGGAAGAAATAAAGTCCAAGTGAACCTTAAATAATCATCTACCACAACAAGTACATACAAGTTTCCACCAATACTTTTAGTATGATTAGAACCTATCAAATCCATGTGAAGTAATTGCAGAGGTCTTGTTGTAGAAACAATGTTTTTGGTATTGAATGAGGACTTTGTTTTTTTCCTTTATGACAAGCATCATATTCTCTATCCTTTTCAAACTTAATATTGGGTAGACTAAGAACAAGTTCATTTTTAATGATTTTATTCAATTGATGCATGTTAACATGAGCTAGTCTCCTATGCCACAACCAACTATCATCATTTTCACTTATTAAGCATATGGAGTCTAGAGGCGGCAATTCATCCAAATTAATAGTATAACAGTTATCATCTCTTTCTGCTTTGAGAATCACTTTGCGGTCACTTTTTTTCATGACTAGATAGTAGTTGGAGTCGAACAAAACCCAATTTCCTCTATCACAGATTTGGCTCATACTCAATAGGTTGTGATTGAGTCCTATCATGAACAAGACTTCTTCAATTAATGTTTCTGGGTTTCTTCCAATAATTCCAATCCCAACTATCTTGCCAAACTGATCACCACCGAAAGTGACTTTTCTTCCTTTCTTATCTCTCAGCACAACGAATTTTTCTTTGTCTGCAGTCATGTGTCTCAAACAAGTACTGTCCATATACCATTTATTGCTCTTCTTGGCCTTGAGACACACCTGTAAAACAAGTTTCAGTTCTTTCTTTTATGTAACTATATCTGCTTGGGTCCTTTCTTATTAGTGGAGGAATCCTTGGGAACCCATTTCATCCTATTGCCATTTCCTTCCTTCCTGAATATACAATTAAAGGATATATGACCCTTCTTGTTACAGAAGTGGCAAGTGGATAAACGGTTATAGGAATGAGATGCATGTCTGAAATAATGACTATAATATTTATTCTTTTGATTTCTAGGAGCTGGAAATGACTCTATGTTTTGAGTTGTTTTATGGCTATTAGCATGCACAAAGTTTCTCAGTTAAAGGTTCTATTTCTTGGTTTTCAATTTCTCCTTGACCGCACATGGGTCATATCCTAGACCAGTTTTGTTCTGACTCACAATTTGGTTTTCCAGTAATACTTTCAGTATGTCTTTAGCTCTAGTGAGTTTAGTCAGAGTCTTGTAAAAATAATTATTCTTATCTCTCAACTTAATGCATGAGACACAAACAGAGGTGGTGGAAGAAGAAGAGAACTGTGAAGTAATGCAAGATGTAGACTCACTTTCAAGCTTGTACATTTTCTTTTTAGCTTGACTCAGTTGTTTGGATACTTTGAAAAATTCAGTCATCAGTTCATTAAATGCATCATGTAGTTTATTGTAAGAAGGTTTAGAGTCATTTACCTCAGAATCATTGTCATTGTCTCAATTGCAATTCTTCTCCTCCTCAGTAATCTCCTGGGCCATCAAGCATAGGTTAGCAATTTCATCATCTCCTGCTACTTCTTCTTCATCTGAAGTGTCTCCCCATATGGAAGATACAAAAGCTTTCTTCTTTTTCACTTTGTTAGCCTTTTTGTCATTCCCTTTTTTCTTGCTCAGCAGAGAATATTCCTATTTGACGTGTCCAGGTTTCTTGCATTTGTAACATATGATGGAGTCTTTGTTTTCTTTCTTGCTGCTGGTGGCTCTATCTTTCTTTACAAACCTTCTGAATTTCTTCTTTCCATACATTTTGCCAAATTTCCGCACCAGCATGGCTATCATCTCTTCATCTAGCTCAGCATCCTCTTCTAAATCATTATCATTATCATCTGATTCTACTTTGAGAGCCAAACTCTTCTTCTTCTTGTCAGATGAAGTAGATTCCTTAAGAGCCTTCAGCTTCCCTTCATATTCTTCAAGACTCCTAAAGAGGGCTGTGACAGATGTCATTGATTTCCTCCTAGCTTCCTCAATTGCTACCACCTTCGGTTGCTATACAATGGGCAAGGTTCTGAGAATTTTTTTGACTTTCTCAAATTGAGTGTACTCCTTTCCAAGGCTCTTCAGTTGATTCACAATAAGAGTGAATCTCTTCTGTATATCCTTGATATTCTCACCCTCTTTCATCTTAAAGCTTTCATATTCTCTAATGCGCATATTCAATTTATTTTCTCTCACATTGGTGGTCCCTTCATGAGCAATCTCCAAAGTGTCCCACATGCCTTTGGCTGTTGTACATTAGGACACCCTGTAGAACTCATCTTCATTGAGAGCACAGACCATACAATGCTTAGCTTTAAAGTTGAGAAGGACCCTTCTCCTATCCTCCTCATTCTATTCCTCCTCAGGTTTCTTCTATATTTACCATCGTCTTGTAGTTTCATTGGAGCAAAATCTCCCTTTTGGATGACCAAATATCCAAATCAATGGATTGAAGGTAGATCTACATCCTTATCTTCCAATACCCATAATGTTCTCCACTTAAGCCAGGAAGTCTGTTGGTGTTGTTTCCTTCTGGAAGAACGCTTTCACCAAAGCCAATCATGTCTTCTCCTGGATTGTTAAATCCTTTAACTGAGAGTCCAAGCTCTAATACCACTTATTAGTTCAGCTAACTTTCAAAGAAGGGGGTGAATTAGGAAAATTGAAATTTTTCTGCAAAGATGAAATACAATAGTAATACTAAAAGAGTACTAAAAATAGAGTATAAGAAATAAAGAGTAAAGGGAAGAAGACTCAGTAGTTTATCCTGGTTCAGTCTATTCCACTTGACCTATGTCCAGTCCCTAAGCCACCACTTGGAATTTCTCCACTATCTCTTGCAAGATTTGAATGAGTTCTTGCAATGATCGTAGAATCATACCAACTTGAACTTTGGACTAAAACAAGTTCTCTCACCTTTCTCATTTACGAGTAAAAATATCTCTCTTAGTGTAATCTCACACTAAGCACACTCTATAAGTGTGTAGATGCATACAGAAAGAAAACACTATTAAAAGAATGGATATGAAAGTTAAGATACAATGAATGAGCAAAACAAAGGGTAGGTAAGCTTTGAATGAATTAGAGATTAGATTAGTAGAGTTTTTGGCATATTTATTTTTTTTCTCATTACCCAATAACTTAAATGAGGTCTTATTTATAGTTTTGGGGCAGAACTATCCGTTGGAGCTGTTACTCTTAGTAAAATAGCCGTTCACCTACTGCATTAAATGCATCTGACAGAGGTTATGCGGATAACTTCCTCAGGTTATGCAAATAATAAGTAACTATTTATCTTTGTTTTCAATGTAGAGCTTTCATTATGTGGATAACCTAGCTAGGTTATGCGAATAACGTGCTACACAGAATGACTAAGTTTTAGTTCAAAATCATTTTCACGAAAACCCACTCAGTTATTAGGATAACATTAAGTTTTTCTCAAACTGAATTTTTGTGAAACTTAGGTTATCAAGATAACCTCCCAAGGTTATGCGGATAGCCTGTTTTACTGAAGAAGAGCTATGAGTTCTATAACATAGATTATACGGATAACTTCCCTAGGTTATGCGGATAGCCTATTTTACTGAAGAAGAGCTATGAGTTTTATAACATAGGTTATGTGGATAACCTTCCTAGGTTATGTGGATAACCTATTTACCTAAGGAAAGTTTAAGTATTCTAAAATATAGGTTAAGCGGATAATATCCCTAGCTTATACGGATAACCTTTTAACAGAGAAGAGTCCAAGTACCCTGTGACACACGTTATGCGGACAACTTCTCTAGTTTATGCGAATAACAGGCTGTACAGTACCACTTGCCTTCACTATTCACTTCCTTATGCGGATAAGGTGCCTCCTTTATCAAAATAACCACTTCGACAAACTTGAGAGCTTGATCCCTAAGCTATGTTATGCGAATAATCTCAATCACTTTTCATGAAATTGAAGAGTAGACTTTGGAAAAGCTTTGAGATTGATTCTTTATCTCCATAATCTTTAATAGTTATGCGTATAAGGTAAAATATTTTCTTGAAAATTAGGGTAAGCACTTAGAAATATCTTTGAAATTGAGACCTTATCCCTATAAGCTTAAACATGTTCAAGAAAGCCAATTCAACACTTAGAATCATTTTAAAATTGAAGCTTTATCCTCATAAGATAGCTCTTTTCATGAAAACCATTTTGAAATAATGAGCTAATGATTAATCATTTAATTAGTCATCTCATTGATATTAGGTTAATTAAAATTCAAAGTTCAACTACTTTCTTTTACAAATAATTTCCTAAAGTATGTGAAACAGCTCTTCAATTAATAGGAAATTCCAACGTTGTTCTTCATTTCAATTGTGTTCCTTTGATATTGGATCTCCAATCTCATTTGTTTTAGAATCATCAAAACATCTAAATTAACAATGTCCACATGAATTTTCAATTTTTTTTTCATCATTATTGATTTGGGATGGCCAAATTAGTCATGTCAAACAAGAAACTTATTATGATTTGTAAACTTCTAGTTTACAATGTCATGTGGTTCAATTGTATCACTATATGTGTAATACAAACCAGAAGAAAATGTACTTAATCTTTCATTTGAGATAATTCTTGTAGTATATAAATACTCGACATTTCCTTTCATTTGTTTTCTCGATATGATATTCATTTTTGCGAATATCTATAAAACTTAAAATTTGGATGCCTCTACACAAGAAGCTAACCAAAATTATTTTTAAAAGTTCTTTTAGGCAAATAAATTAATCAAATTATACAGCATCTCCATGTTTCTTGTATTCTTAAAATTCATACACATAATTACTTCCACCATAATCAATTATATATCATTAGTTCAAAAGATTCTATAGCCAAACACTCATATAAAGGCCACATTATTATCAACATATTGCTTATAATAAGCCTCATATATAGTGAACCTATTATATTTTCCACCTTCATAAACATAATCATGAGAAATTAACATGGAAGGAGACCACTTAATATGTCACTACGTTAGAGCAAAATAATACCAAACAAGGAAATTTTATAATCATGAGAATTTAATCAACAATATTAATCAAAAGGGATATAATTTCCGCAACAAAAAGCATCAAACCTCCCTTTACCATGCATTGTTGAAGTAGCAAATTAAGCGAAGTAGGAATAATTGTCAATGTAAAATTTGGATTAAAAGGATTGAATTTTTTTATAATTTCAAATGAAATTAGACACCCTCGAATATTTTCTTTTAAGCCTTATATATGCCAAGTGTCAAATAATTTCTCAATGAATCAAACAAATTAAATAGCACCAAACAATAATTTGCATATATCATTGTCTATTAGAATTTGTCTAAAATAAAATCTCATAAGATAGGCAAATTAAAAATCACACCATAAACAACCTTTTATCATATAGACAAGTTTATATGCACTAAATAATTCTATCTTAATGAGAATTTTTTCTACCTTGTTAATCAAATTAAAAATATATGATTGAGGGATTAAAACAAAATTCTTTTGATTTACAAAATTTGGTTTAACATAACAATTCATGAGTTTAGGCAAAATTAGATTTCAAAATAATTTTACAATACTAAAATATACTATATGTGCTTAAAGTCATACTTTCAATAATTTTAATAAATTTCATCGGAAAATATTCTTTGCAAAATTTCTAATACATTAAAATTTTCAAAAATAAATTTTCATAATTGAAAGGCCCATAGAGTAATTTTTTTTAGAAAAAAAGAGCTAATAAGGTCTTAAATTCCTGAGAGTATTGAGAAATAAATATAAATAACAAAATCTAAGGTATCAAATATAATTCCAAAAATTGTTTGGGTCAAAATCTATGATTTTAACAAAACATACAATTGACGATGTCATTATACTTCATTCCTCAATTTCAACCATACGGTCTCTTGCACGTTACCGCCGTAAGGAACAATATACAACTATACCTTTCATTTTATTTTTTTAAATTATAACATTCATAAAATTTACAAAATTTGCCACTGAAATCTAAAATAAATTTCAATCTATCTATGATATAATCTAAAGCAAATTTCCAATCTATATCTACAATAAAATCTAAAATGAATTTTAGATCAGTATCATATGTTTCAAATGCATACACATGTTTGTATAGGTATTAAATAAATAAGAAAATGTAACAAACAAAAATATAAAGAATAAATTGTGGAATAAATTTATGATCCACTTCATTCTGAGTAGATAACTTTAGAATCACTTTATATTCTATATGGTATTGTAGAAGTGTTATGTAGTGCTAGGTAGCTTTGGGTATGAGTTTTGGTTGGATTGTGATGAGTTTGAGTGGAACCCTAGGCTGATTTTGGTTGAGGGTGTATGAATTCTGAAATGTATGAAGATGATTATGATGTTGATGATTAATTAGAGCTCATTAGTGTGTAAAATGTTTGTGGAACTATGGGTTAAGCTTAAATGACTAAATTGTGAATTTGGGTTGTTTTGAGTATTATGTTAATTGGAGAATATTATGACATTGTAGTGATTATTTGGTTGATCGGAGGAGTGTAAGTCATGGTTGGCAATCTGAAAGCTTATGAGATTTGTGTGTGTGGTATTAACAACTTAAGTTAACCGGGTATTTGTGATTTATGTGTTATATATTGATATATATATATATATATGTATATATGTATGTTCCTATTCATACCACAATAATGTTGTGTATATGTATGGTTTTTCTATGCATCATGGTATGTATATGGCTATTTGTATATGATGATGATGATGAGTATGACATGTATGCGTGATTTTGTAGCATCCCTATATCATTGCATGCTAGCATGACCATAATGGTGATTATGATGATATATATATTTAGAGTCATGTTAGCATGACATTCACATCATCATCATTGATACATATTGTGAGATGGATGTTGAGGTAATCATGAGATGTGATATGATGATGATACAAGAAATGATGATGATTGATACAATATGAAATGATGTGATATGATGATATGATGAAATATCCCTACCACTAAATCCTCTCCTATGGCCAAGAGAGCCAAGTGACAGTAGATTTGGGGATACACCTTCTCTAAATCACCACCAATTCAGGTGGTCTAGGAGAAGGACAACTATGGTCCAAGCGCTACTATAACCTTTGGCCGGGTTACATTAGTGTGAGGTAAGCTTGGTGATGTCCTCGAATCAGTCTTTACCGGTTGTTGGAAAGAAATCACATATTGAAAACATCATGTCATGATGCTAGCCCATGGTTCTACTCGTGTACGAGGGAGAACATGTATACTATGCCATTTTGTATTCATTGCACCATCACTATGTCAAAAATGGCTTTTTATGGTAATCAATAATTAGCATTTTCAAGAAAACGCTAATAAAAAATGAATGTGGAACACTTTAGCTGGTGTTCAATTTAAAACTGCCAACTGAAGTTAAGAAATATTATCAGTGTTTCATGTTAAAGTGCCAACTAATATTTTTATAAATAATTTAAAAATACAAAAAAATAGCGGGAAATAATTTAGTTGGTGTTTCTTATGGAAAAGCCAACTATATTCATATATTAATTAAAAAAATAAAATATAAGTCAGCGTTTAAACCTTAAACGCCAACCAAATGTTTAAAAATGAAAACCAAAAAAAAATTGAAAAATATTAGGTGGCATTTACAAATTAAATGCCAACTAATATTAATATTGAAATTAAAATAAATAAATAAAATTTGAAAAAATAAAGTTAAATCAAGTGAATGATGAATATATATATATATAGATAAGGGTTGTATCTAAAAATATATTCGACTCATTTATATATTTATTTATTATTTTTAGATATGTTTAGGATACATACGTTTAATTTAGATGTCTTTCTTGAGATGTTAGGAGCCATCTAATAATGGTCAATTGTAGTTCTCATTATTCTTTTATTATTTCTTCATATTCAAGTTTTGAATTTGATCTCTATCCTCATTGGACATGTAATTAATTACTCTTTTCTATTATGGGAGGCCACACTTTCTTAACTATTATCATATTTCTCACGCCTGGTAAACATCTTGGAAAGAAGCTTTGACCATTTGCAAGTTAGTATTGCATTGATCTTCTTTAGCTCATAGTTAATGTTTGGTATAGAATTAGTATAAGCTGGTACCACTAGGTTCAGGTGGTCATTTGAAAGTTTATGATCTTCTGTTTAGCTCACATTGATCTTCTCTGTTTATTTGCTTACCTCCTCTTCTATAGCTTACACTACTTGATCATAGGTTCATTTCGCAGCAAAATGGGTAGTATAATTGAGTGTTGCATGTGGAATTAGTTTGTATGGTATGTGATATATTTCTATATAAGTTCTTGTTAGAAATTAAAAGGAACTCAATGTTAGCTGCCATATATGGAAACCACAACTACTATCTTTCTTCCAATATAATAATTGAAAATTGAACGTAACTAAAGTAGCAACTGAATATATTCATAGACATTTAAATTGAAAGAAGGTAAATAGGCTAAAAAATTAAAATAATACAAAAGAAACACTTTGCAAGCCATGATTGGCCCAAATTGGACAAGCTGTAGATTAACCCTATATTTGGCTTTTTGGTTTCTTTAAGTCTTGAGGGAAATATCCATTCTTCTTGTCTCTGTGGTTCAATTTCTGAAATTCAAAAGCTTCAATGAGAGGGACTGATTCAGATTAAGTGGCTGCACTCTAAAATGACTTCTGAGTTGCTAGATGATTTGACAATGAGGCATGTCATAACAACACCAGCTGCACTTTAGTTGTTGAAAAATATTATCTTGATTTTGTTTGTATTGGAGTTCTATACTTTAGTTGTTGAAAAATATTATCTTCATATTGTTTCTACTAGATAGTATTTTGTATTTTAGTGAAAAATACTAATTATCTTTGTCTAGGAAGAAAATACAGGCAAGCAGAGGAACAATTAAATGAATTTTAAAAAAAAAAGGATATTGTAAGAAATGCCATCTAAAGTCCAATAAAAGATGGCGTTTAACAATTAAGCGCCATCTTTTGGACTTTAGATGGTATTTCTATGATAAATGCCATCTTTTACTACACTTTACATGGTGTTTCACATTTAAACGCCATGTAAATTCTAATGAAAGATGGTGTTTCCATATGAAACATCAAGTAAATGGAATAACTTTAGTTGGCATTTATGAGATAAACACCAACTAACGTAAGTAAATTTTATTTTTTCAAAAAATAAAAAACATATGACGTTTCCTCTTAAAGCACTGAGTTAAATATTCAAATTTAGTTGGCATTTCTCATGTAAATGCCATCTAAACTTAGCTTTTTGTTGGCATTTTTTAAACTCCAATGTAAGTGTCCCACATTTATCAATGCTAGAATAGATGACATTTTGGAAATGCCAATAAAGTTAAAAAAATGTCATCTATCCCCTTTTTAGTTGTAGTGCATGTGCATTATTTTATAGATTATTTACATAGGTTGCTTGTGTGTGTTCCCAATTGCCTGTATGTGTTCCTGGTTACTAAGACTTTGTCTCACACCCCTTCTCATAACTAACATTTTAGGTGAAGACTCTAGCACTAGTCCAGAGAAGACAAAGGAGTCATAGCCTCTTTGGTGTCAGGAATAATCAAGTCAACGATCATTGTATTATGGTCTATGTTATTAACTATGCCAAGTAGGATAGTATGTTTGTAATCAATATGAGAATAATGATGTTGTGATGATGATGGTTGTAGAATGCTAATGATGACAAATGACATGTGATAATAATGATGATGATGTGATATGGATGTATGCATGTATTAGTGTGTATGTATGATGATGATGTGAACCTCATTACGGGTCGTTATTATTGGAGCAAGTGTCTATGAGTTAGAATAGTTGTATGTAGGAGCCCAAAGGGGATTTTGGGCCTAGTATGTGTGTTTTGGGCATATAGCTCATTATATGAATTTAGGGTTTAAGGAGGTCAAACCTCGGAGAAGTGGTGCCTCTGAGATGAAATATTTTTTAACAAGTTGATTGAACCAAATAAGACATGTGTAGATGGCCCGTAGTTGTCAATTTGCCTTTAATGGCAATTGGGGTGCTTAAGCTTTGAGTTTTGGTTAAAAAGTGATCAAATCGGTCATGAGTGTCCAAAATCTCCATACAAAGATGGAATGAGGTGAAACCAATGTCTATAGTTAGATTGGAGCAAGAGTGACCTATAGGAGTTAGAATCAAGTCAATTGGAAGTCGGAGCACAAAGTTGTATGCGTCAAAAGTTTGCTCAAAAAATCAGCAATTTACTGATACAAAATCTGATACAAGCACTGCGGCGCTAGAAGCTTGGTTGCAATGCCAAGTGCTACTACTTCTCCCAGGCAACGGCTGCACTATAGCTTAATAAGATCCAGCCCTATTTTAAGGTTGTTGGAAGTTTCTCTATGTTTTTTAGGTTTTAAGGAGTTAATTTTAGGAGTATTTTGTTACAGAGTTAGTGGAGAAAATGACAACATGAAGCCCTAAATTTGTGAAATTTTGTAGAAGAAGCACGAGACATGGACACCCAATCTCCAATTTCAACAACACACACCAATACCCATCAATAATGACAATCAACCTCTATGTTCAATTTATCCTAGCTCCTCATAGCTTTATTTTGCCTCCATGGCACCAATCCTCTATCATTAAAAAATCTCCACATCATCTCAGAATAGTTATTTCTTTATTTTTTTGTTATTCTCATTCAAGTCTAAGAAATTCGAGTATACCTCGGCTCACACAACACCGGGTCTTATTCTATGTTTCATTTAGGACAACTCCCAAAGTTTGTTTCCATCATTTATGTTGTTGGCTCAAGCTTCTTTCCATTTTCTTGCGATCATGAATTTGTTCTTCTTGTTGTGGCAATGATTCAAGTCTTTTTTTTTTCATTTTAATTTCTGCCATTTAACATTTTTTACCTCATTTGATTGAAGTCAAGTTCTCACTAATTTGATGATCAATTCCTTTGATACGCACGCAAACAAAAAATGCAACTAACATTTTTTTCATTTAATTCTTTTAAATGTATGTATTTATGTAATTGTGTGTCTATGTAACACACAAATGAATGTCATCAATTCCTTCTACCTTAGTTATAAAACAATATGAAGTTAAAAAAAATTGCAGAAGTATGGACAAAGTTACTTTTTTTTTTCTTGTTCAAGCTAAATCACAGCCGTAGCATCTTTAGCTGTGGCTTTTCCAAAATAAGAAAAAGAAAAAAGGTATTAAATAAGGTAGAAAGTTTTTTTGTTAAATAAAGAGCGTGAAGCATTTTTATGAAATTATAGGAGTTTTAGAATCACTGTTACAAGGGAGAGAATTTCAATTTATAATTTTAAATTTACCTGACATTTTTTAGGAAAAATGAAATATTTTTGGGTGACGATTTTGTTTTGTAAAACTACCAGCAATGAAGCACCATCTCTATCAATCATCTCTTTCAGCAACTATTTAGAACCCTTGCTATTTTGAAGGAATTAAAACCATTGATAAATTCATTAAAACCACTGCCAATGGTGATATTTTTTGCTTTTTCAATTGTGAACATCATATTTTGTCTGGGTTACTTTAAAAATAATAAATTTCAAAAGAAAAAAATAGAGTTTTCATAAAGAAAATATTAAAAAATAATACTATCTCCTAAAGATTATCATATCTTGAAGAGCTATAATTTTCTACTTTTTAAGATTTTCATAAAAATTGAAAAATATAATAATTGTAAAAAAGGAAAAAGAAGAAAAAAAAAATCAAAGATTAAGATTTGATATCAAAATAATAATGAGAGAAAGAAAGAAATCAATCAATCTTAAAATGAAAATCAAAGGAAAAATAATAAAAGGAATTTTGATGATTTAAAGCATTAATTGAGGGATTTCTTTTTGGGGGAATTACACATTGGGACTAAGATGTAGAATTAATTAAATATTGAGATATACTGTTCATTTAATTACAATAAAAGACAAAATAAACTTAAATAAAATTAAAAACTTGTGCAATTACTAAAATACCCTTGAAATATCCCTCCATTTATACCACCATCACCAGCTGTCGGTGACTAGTCAACAATTTGATACTTATAAAATCAGAATAATAAAGGACATTAGAACCAAGAAATAGAATTAATTAAATATTGAGACCTAATATTCATTTAATTACAATAAAGGACCAAATAAAATTAAATAAAATTAAAAACTTGTGCAATTACTAAAATACCCTTGAAACATCCCTCCATTTATACCACCATCACCAGCTGTCGGCGACTAGTCAACAAATTGGCTTCAGGATTTGTAACATGTTACTCACATTTTGCAACTCCCATCTTCTTATTTTAAAATTTATTTTTCAAATTTTAATATAGAGTAATCAGATTTTAACTTTATAGGCATCAAATTGAGTTCAGGTATTTGCAACTCCCATGTTTTGATTTTGCAACTTATTTTCATAATTTTAACATGGAGCAATCAAATTTTAACCTTATCAGGAATTTACAACTTCTTACTCATATTTTGCAACTCACATATTCTAATTTTGCAATTGATAACTATTTGCCGTTGACAGGTCACTAGCGACCATTGACTAGCGTCGATGACTGTTGACCGGTGTTAACCAATCGCAGTTGATCGTTGACCGTAGCCACCTACCAATCAACCCTCGATCAATATCGTTGACCGGTCGCCCACAGTGGTTGACTGGCCGCTGGCGATAGTGGGGTAAATGGAGGATGTCTCAAGGGTATTTTAGTAATTGCACAATTTTTTAATTTTATTTAAATGTATTTGGTCCTTTATTGTAATTAAATGAATATTAGGTCTCAATATTTAATTAATTGTATTTCTTGGTTCTAATGTGTAATTCCCACTTTCATTTTAACACTATAAATAAAGGTATGAGGAGAGGAGAAAGGGACACAAAAAGAAAGACCAAAGAAAAGATCGAAAGTGAAGGAATGACAAAGGGAGAAGGGACGAGAGAGTGATTGAGAGAAGAAGAAAAAGAAAGAAAGGAAGAGAGAATTGGAGAGAGTTTTATTTTTGTGAAAAAAAATATAGGTGAGGTAGAAAGTTCCTTCTTTTCCTCTTCATTCCATCTCATTTACATGCTTGGGTTTTCTAATTGGTTGAACTTTCTTAGGTTAATTAAGATATGACCAACTACCTTCTCCTCTTCTTAAATGTTTCCATAGATCCCAAATTATATATTTTAATAAGGTCTATGAATAAACTACTCACACTAATGAACATCTCACAATAAATGGAGATGTATTTGTGATGTATATATTTTATCTTTACTTTTCTTTTTCTTGAATATATTTCCATGGATCTCAAAATATGATACTTTGGTGAAGTCTTTGAATATCATTGATAAAGATGAAGGCATGTTTATAATTTTGTGATAATCATTATGTGTTTTAAGAAACCAAGGTGTTATTACAACCATATAATTGTGGTTCCTCCTTGCCAAAATACACCAATAAAATTGTCTTTGATAATGGTGGGTTAAACATTTTTGACAAGTCAAAGATCATTCCTTTGCTATTGTGGTCTTGGGATTTAGTGGAATGGATTTCTCTCATTTTTATTATATCATAAGGAGCAGTTGATCGTTTAATTTGTGCATTGTTTATTTATTTCTCTTTTCATTAAAAGACCACATCAAGTGTACCTAAGATGCTCAAAATTTCTGTATAGGTTGTGACCAAATTTGGGTTAATATGCATTTGTGGTTTTATTCTGCTTCATTTGTAAAGGCAATCCTTTTTGAACTGAATTCATGGCATAAGTATTACCTTGGTTTTATCCCATTTGATCATCATTTGTTAGGAGAATCATGGAGAATATAATATTTCTTTTATCATACAAAGCTTGGCATCAAGGTTGGGGCAAAAGGTATATGGCTTCGCAAGGAGGTAACTTTAATTATGCTTTGTAGTTATATATACAATGAGGACATCTATGAGAAAATGATAAATGGATGATCTATATGTTCTTTAATTTCTTCATTCTATGTGAATAGCACACAAAAATCATCACTTGTATATAAAATTGTGAATATTTTCTTCCTTGGTATATAGTTTTTTAGATATTGCCCGATGGAGTTTTGTAACAACCCTCATGACATCTTTATTGTCATTGTGTGCAAAACCGGAGGAAACAGGACAGAGGATAGTTCAAGCGGAGAAGAAATGAGCTCCACGCCATGGCGAGAAGCAGGGCCGCCGCGGCAAGAGCGAGTTCCAGTGATATTTTCTGGCTGAAATTAGTGGCGCCACAGTGTGCTTATATGAAGCTACGGCGGGAGTCAAGATTTTTGTTTAAAACATAATCATTTTGAATGAATAGATGAAAAAGAAAAGGAGGAGAACCGAGGGAACAGTGCTAGGATTTGAGTTTTTCGACCATTGGGAGTGTTTTCTGGCATCCAAGAGCTTGGATTCACATTGGTAAGTGATCCCTACTCCTTCCTCTCCATTTTTTTTCAGTTTAAACTTGGGATTTTTCGGGTATAAGTTGGGATCTTTGGTTTTGGCTTAATCTCACTGATTGAAATGGATGAAATAGGGTTAATGGTGTGTGATTTAGTGTTCTTGTTGCTTGGCAGTGAGTTTTGAAGGGTGTATATATGATTTAAGCTTAACCTTAGGTTATTTTTTGTTAGGGCTCTTGGGAATCCAAAGTGTACAGGATTGATTGATGTTTGAATGGTTCTTAGGAGCCTAATGATGCATGAAAGTGGTGTCGAAACCTTGGGTTAGGCTAAAGTAGTTGAATTATGGAATTTGGGTATTTGGATTGTATTTTAATTGAGGTATTATGTTAATGTTAAGGTTGTTTAGTTGATCGAAAGGGGTACAAGTTGCATTGGCCAACTCTAGAAGTTCGTGGAATCCACGTGTGTGGAAATTTACAACCTGAGGTAACCGGGTATTTGTATTGTATTGTATGTATTGAGATATTATGTATATTTGTGATTATATGCATGTTTCTTTCATACCACGATATAGATGTGTTTGTGTGTATAGTTTTCTATATATATCGTGGTATGCACACAGCTAGATGATGATTACATGTGTCATATGGCATGATGCATAGCATGACATTAAGATGATGATGATTATTATTTGATGATATAATGTGAGCATTACCACATAGCATTATGAGATATATGGCAATCGGGTGGTGATGATCATATATGATATGATTATGATGATATATGATTAGGGAGGATAAGGATGAGATCTCTACAGATAAATCGCCTCCTATGGCCAGGAGGAAAAGCCGCACAGTGAACTGCACCTTCCCTAAATCGCTACCAATTCGTGGTGGGAAAGGGGAAGGAGAACCATAAGCCGAACATTAATGTTACCTTTGGCGGGTACATTAGTGGGAGGTGAACTTGGTGATGTCCCGAAATCAGTCTTTGCCAACTATTGGAAGGGAATTACTATACAAAAAAGTCCTGTTATGATGACAGCTCGTGGTTTTAGCAATGTGGAGGGAGACATGTTAGCAAGGCTGACTTCCCAAGAGGGGGGGTGAATTGGGAAGATTGAAATTTTTCTGCACAAAGTGAAGTGGGTGAAGATATCACAATGTAATGAAAACAACGAGTAAAACAGGGCAAGCTGAAAAGTAAAGATAAGGAGAAGAAGACTCAGTAATTTATCCTGGTTCGGTCTATCTACTTGACCTACGTCCAGTCCCCAAGACAATTCTTGAGATTTATCCACTATACAGCAAGAATTCAACGGGCTTCTTGCTAATGCCACAGTACACGAGTATGCTCTGTTTCTGGAGCTCTCTCAAACACTCTAAGCACTTTCACAATGTGCTTCCAATCCCCTTGTGATTTTCCCTCATAAGTAAATCTATCTTCCAGATGAAGAGTAGATTGTTTACAAAGATATAACTCTCTTGAATAGAGTAGATATGAAGGTTAAAGTATAGATATTGAAGTTGAGAAGGTAAAAGCTTTTGAGAAGAAGATTCAACAGAAATTTGGTATATACAAGTTTGATTCGTTACCCACAACTTCAAATGATGTTATATTTATAGTTTTAGGTCTCAACTATCCGTTAGAGACTAAATCTATCCGTTGGGGAAGTTATCCAATGGTTACTCTGAGAAACTATCCGTTTACCAACCGTATTTAATGTTTCTAACATACTGAAATTCGAATTTTGGTTGGTCAACAGACGAATTTCGAAGGAACCGAAGGTTAAAGCTTCCAACGTAGAAAAACAAAGTTTGTCTGTTCATGAAGTGAAATTCGAATTTTGAAACTTGTAAAATGTTTTCACGTTGTGACATACGAATTTTCAAGAAGAAAGTTTTTCTGTTAAGAATGAACAGTGTTTTCAATTTTCTACAGTGCCCTCGAAATTCAAATTTTGGAAGCCCAAAATTCGTCTGTCCATTGAACGTTCAAAGAGACACAGTAGATCACTTTCTTCGAAATTTGAATTTTGAAAGGGTGAAATTCGTCTGTCAGAGAGACTCTTTTCAGACTAGCTTCAACATTCGAATGTTACAATACTTGTCATTCGTATGTCAATGTTTCATTTCAACAGACTCAAAAACATAGCTTCTGAAATTCAAATTTTAGTGTTTAAAGTTCGTCTGTCAGAGAGCAGTTTTGAAACTTAATTTATTCTTGATCTCAGATGAACTTTAACATAGTTTCAGACGAATTTCTTTGGTTTTCACAAACTGCATTTTATCTGAAATTCGAATTTTGAATGTGTGAAGTTTGTCTGTCACTAAAAGGCTTCTTTCAATCTTGGATGAAAATTCAAATTTTGGAGGATCAAAATTCGTCTGACAGAGAGACATCTTTTCAGACTTATTCAGTTTTAGCTCAAAATTCGAATTTCCAAAGGCAAAGTTCGAATTTCCAACATGACAGTTTAGTTTAAACTTTCAAACTTCGTCTGTTTGTGGGTATTTTTCAAGTAAGTCAAGATTTAACGTAAAATCAAGTTTGAAAACATCTTTTCTTCAAATCAAAATCTTTTACCCAATCATAACTAAAAACAAAAGATTCTACAAAAGATCTAGCAGCAAATACTCTTCAAAATTCTTCACTTGAAGCACTTTGATCTCCTTTGATATCTTCAATCCAAGCTCTTGGATGTTGGTTTGGAATCATCAAAACTCTTGATTCAAGAAGACATACATTCCATTTCATATTGCATTCATGAGATTGTATGAAATATGTGTGTGTGTGTGTGTGTGTGTGGTTGTCCCCGGTTTCTGAAACATTGTCTCATACCCCTCTCCCATAAACTAACATTTTAGATGAAGGTTTGGGTACTAGTCCGGAGAAGGCAAGGGAGTAGCGTACCAGACGTGAGAATATCAAGTCTGTGTAGTATTTGTATTGTCTACATATGTTATGCTAAGTAGGAGAGTATGATTGTAATGGATGTGAGATTTTGGATGTTTGTAATGATAATGATGTTAGTATGTTATGAATGTGATGAGTATGTCAGTTTGCAGTGTATGTGTGGTTTTGGAAGTTCTAGTGTTAGAATGGTGGTGTTTGTGAGCCTAAAGGATGAATTAGGCCTTGTTGGTGCATTTTGAGCTATAAGCCCACTTTGTCAAATTGGCGTTCAAGGGGGTCAAATCTCATAGGAGTAGTTTCTTTGAGGTGAAACCTCTTTGGACAAGTTGTTTAAGTGGTTTAGGACCTGTGTGAATGGTCCTAAATAGTCAAAGTGCCTTTGGTGGCAATTAGAGGTCGTAAAATATGAGTTTTGGTCAAAAAGTGGTCAAAACGGTGCCAAGTATTCAAAATCTTCATACGAAGATAGATTGAGGTGAAATTGGTGTCTATGGATAGATTGGGAGAAGATTGATTTGTAGGAGTTGAAATCAGGTCAATTGGAGGTTGGAACATGAAGTTATAGGCATCAGGAGTTCACCCCAAAGTTTGAAATTTTGCTGGTATAGAAGTCAAAAGGGGGCGCCGTGGCGCCATGAAGTCAAGCCGCAGCGCCAGAGAGACAGTGGGTGTGAGAGTTTCTGGAATGAGTCGGAGTCGCGGTGGTACTATAGCAGCCACAGCCCCAAACCAATTTCTGGTGTTCTTTGAGATTTTTCAGCTACTCTGAAGTTTTGGGAAGTTGTTTTAAGATGTTTTGAACTGTGAATTGGTTATTTTTTGAAGTTTTTTATCAAGTTAGGAGGTATTTGAGGATAAGGTGTTACAAGTTTGGAACCTCTATGGGTATTTAAATTAATGGATTTGCCACGTATTGTGTTATGCCTTTGCTGGTATATTAATCAAATTATGTGTTTTCTTTTTAGAAAATATTTTTTAAATCAAAATAATAAAGGTTTCCTCAAATCTAATAAAGTTTTGTATCTATCTTAAATAGAAATAATTTTTTAAAAAATATAATTTCATAATACATTTTTAAGTCATCCCGTATGAGGTTTTTGGAGCTTCCGAAGATATATAAATCGGTTAATTATCATGTGAGATTTTGGGAAACTCCACGGATTTATTAACAAATAATAAATAAATAGTTAAGTAGTCTTTTCATATATAATTCAATTTTCAAAAATAACAAAAGAAACCATTATAGATTATTTTATTAAAAATATATATAATTTTTCTTAAAAAATACAAACCTATTAACATGAATTTTTACACCTGAACTATGTGAACTTTAATTCTATCAAAGGGTACGTAGACCGTAGACTCTTTATTTAAGTCAAGTTTACCTTTGTAAATAAATCCATTTTTTATATAATTATTTTTTATGTGTATTTTATAAACAAAATTAAAATAATTTTAAAATTACTTTAATTTTGTATAATCAATTTAAAGTAATCATTCTTATGAACAGATGTTATGAAGTGTCTAACACCTTCCCCATAGTGTAATAGACTCTCAAACCCTTTTTATTTCATAGATCATCATTTCTTTTTCAAAAGTTTTCCGAAATTTCTTTCTTAAAAATTTTTTATGACAACTCTACTTTGTTTAGATTTTCCACGTTGGAAAATTAAAAATCAAGTGTGACACCAATGATTTTGGAAAAAGCTGCCAAATTGCTCCCTTCAATTTTTTAGCAATAGTTTTTAAATTCGTTGCTACGGTCTATGGCAAGGTTATAAACCACCGCAAAAGCAAGGTAGATAAGCGAAAAAAACTTTTGTTAGTGATTATTTAAAGATACACTCACTTTTGTTGACGTTTCTGTTAATAATCACCAATAAAAACTTTAATAACTTTATCTCAAAAAAAAAAACACTTGCCATGCATAGATTAATGTTCTTAACTGTTGATAAAAAAAAATTTGACAGTCCATAGCACTCTCTTTTCCTCTCTCTTTATTTTCTCTTTCTTTCTCTTTCTTTATCGAAGACACGTCACTCACATGCTCATAAATATATATATATATATACACATGAATCACTTTCAATTTATGAATGTATCCCACTCTTCTAGATGTCAATACATATATAAATAGACCAATTTTAAAGTTGTTTATTAGATGAAGCAACAAATATACATTTAACTATTGATACAGATACATGAATTTACTTTTAAGATGAACTAACACCACAAAAAATAAAATTTATAGGGATCTTTCTTTTAGCCATCAATGCATATACATAAACAATTTTTGAAGCTACTGAATCGATGAATCATTGACCAAAACAAAACAAAAGAATGGATGAATCATTGAATAAGCTTTTCAATATTGATTAGTGCATGTACATGAACTTGTTCAATGGATTAAACCATGCAATTTTTATATGTAAATTATATGATATGCCATATATTGGCCTAACTAGCTATACATCTATATAAGAAGTTCACAATTTCTTTTGCCAAAAGTAAGAAGTTCACAATTAGTTTCATTTGTGTTTGTTATATACATAAAGGCAATATGGATTCAGGTGTGTTGATGTGTGATCAGAGGCATGAGGAGAAGAAAGAGGTAGGAGAACTTGTGTCTGATCCATATGTGCTTGGGAAGAAACTTAACTTGCCCAAAATTTTTGTATGGTCAAAGGAGTACTTGGTGGACGCCCAAGATGAGTTGGGTGCACCAACTGTAGACCTCGAAGGAGTCATGAAAGGTGACATACAAGCCATCCATCATGCCGCTGAGCTCATAAAAGAGGCCTGCTTTGTCCACGGCTTCTTCATGTGATCAATCATGGAATAGATGAACTTCTAATCAAGAAAGTGTATGAGCATGTCGATGCCTTCTTTAAGCAACCTGTTGACAAAAAGTTAAAGGCTAGTAAAATTCGTGGTTCCATATGGAGGTATTCCAGTGCCCACGCCGAGCGCTTCTCCAATCTAGCTTGGAAGGAAACCTTCTCTATTCCTGTTTAGCATGATGCTTCACACCCTGGAGTCATTGACTACTTTGTCTCCAAATTAGGCAAAGAGTTTCACGAATTTGGGTATTTCATTAGTTAGATTATTTATTTCCTAATAAACACATACTTACTATGCATATAAATGTAGAAAAAACATGTGGTTGTAATATTTTCATTATCTTGCAGGGTGGTTAATTTTACTAGAGTATTGTGATGCAATGAAGGAGTTAGGGATGAAACTAATGGAGGTGCTATCAATAAGCTTAGGGTTGGATAGGATGTATTACAGGGACTTTTTCTCAGATGGATACTCCATAATGAGATGCAACTACTGCCCCTCTTGCCAAGTTCCCTCTAATGTCCTTGGCACAGGACCACATTGTGACCCAACCTCACTCACCATACTTCATCAAGATGATGTTGGAGGACTTGAAGTTTTTTCTGGCGACAAATGGCAAACTGTTTCACCTGTTCCGAAGTCCTTTGTTATTAATATTGGTGATACATTCATGGTACGTCCTTCCAACCTATTCTTTATACACAATTAGCTACTCGTTCTTTTAGCATCTTATTTTGTGGTCACCTTAAATTATATTTGCTTTCATTTAAATATATATATATATAGTGGTTTTTGAATCTCATAGAAGGTAAGTGACCTTCTTAGTGCCTGTTTGGATACTACAAAATAAGCATTTATGCATCTATAATCACTTCTCAATTGAATAATCTAAACAGAAAGGCACTGTTGAATAATCACTTTTTAGCCACTTAAATGTTTATCTCATAAACTAGAGGGAGCTACTTTTCAAAAGTGTTTATGAGGGAAAAAACAACCGTTGGAGCATTTTATCAAAACACCCATGTGTGGTCCTCTCTGCCTGGTAAAATACCTGTGGTTCTCTCTTCCTGCTTTTCAGTAGTATACCCAACTGTACATATATATATATATAATACTTTTTAGTTATGTATTATTATTTTTAATGTTGAACTTTAGTATTTTTAATTTAATATGTACAAGACCATTAGTTATATAATATTTTTATATTATTTGTAAATTAGAATTTTAATTAAAAACTATTAAAATTTTATTTAATTACATAATATTTTTATAGTTAATTACATAATATTATTATGTATAAATGATTCATTTAAAAAAAAACTAACATTATTTAAGAATCAATAATATTTTAGATATTTCAAATCATTATCCATCTAAAAATAGATTTGATCAAATTATTTAAACATAATATTAGTGGGTAATTTGTAGAAAGGAATATATGAAGAGAGAAGTGGGGCAGCTGCCCCACTAGCATTTTTTTTTTCTTTTAATTAAAACTATATATGTATATATGAGACATATATTAAATGCCCCCAATACCTGATAATATTACATTTCGTTGCCATCCCACTTTTTTCTTTAACCATATTTTTATTAATCCATACTTTATTTTATTTACAAATACATTTTTTCATTTTAACCTTTTTTAACCTTTTTGCTTCGTGCATGTTTCAACTTCAGCCCTTGTTTTATTTTGTGTGCTTTGTCACCATCGAAATAAACTCTTACAAGTACCAAGATTCACGATTTTGACAAACTCAAAATATGATGAATATTCATATATTTTATAGTATTATATTATATCGTTAATTAATGTCCATATATTGCTCCTATAGTCCAAAAATCCTGAGTCCACCACTAGTAATCTGGAAGCACTACCTCTCTATAAGAACTCTTTGAATCATGAGATTTGCCACGATCTTGATAAACCTCTGAAACCCAACTCACGTTGTATACACACACAAATTCATGGTGGTTTACAAATAATAGGATCAATGTCTAGCGGGATATTTCGTGCATTATAGGCACTACCATTTTCAAAATAATTAAGTTTTACAATGTTGTGCATTGAGAGAAGGTATATGATGGAAATGTTCATATCAATTAATGTGGATATTGCAGGCATTAACTAATGGGAGGTACCAGAGTAGCCGACATAGGGCACTGGCGAACGGTAACATTGAGAGGAGGTCCTTGGCATTCCTTATGAACCCAAATGGAGAAAGGGTGATTAGACCCCCTCAGGATATTGTGCGCATTGATGGGATGAGGAAATATATATCCCGATTTTCACATGGGCTGAATTGCTTAATTTCACACAATGGCACTATAGAGCTGATGAATTCACCCTCCCAAATTTCATCAAGTTCCTATCCTCCAAGCCTCAAACCGTTTCTACCTAACCCTCCCTTTCTATTTTCGCTTATGCTCCTTTGCTTCTTATCTACCATCAAGAATAAAATATTGTGATGCTATAACGAATAAAATATTGTTCTTTTACTATTATATTATTGCATGTAATGTCATTATGCTCCAAGTCTACTAGTTTTATTTCATGGCAGCACTAATCAAGTTATTGTTTGTTTTGTTTGATACCAATAGGCTCGTATGGTGATTGAAAACTGAATATAAATTTGTTGAAGAAAATATGGGAGGAAATTAAAAAGCATCTAAAAGGTTAAAATTCAATTGAATCTTTGGTTATGTTCAACCAAACTGAGCTCACAAGAGAGGTAGGTGTGCACGTTAAGTATGTCAATCCATCTGAGAACACGCCTAGCTGCTTCTTGGCAAATTTTTTGCTTACTTATATATATGAAGTGAGGGAGATGTTAGCTCCAACTTCAGGAGATAGAATTGTGAAAGAAAATCTTGAAACAATCTTAGTTTACTCTCCCTTTTTTTCCTCTTTTAACAAAGCATATTCCTTATTTCATACTATTGACCAATCCAAAATTGAACCCCAATTGAAGCTGCATTAGGCTCTAATTGGAGAATTTTTTTTTTCTATTTATAAAATTCAAACTTGAAACTGATAGTTTTCTTTCCCTTTCTTCCAACTTCCAAAATCTCAACACAGTCTAATAACTATGGATTGAATTTAAGAAAAAAATGTTGAAATTGATTTTTCATTTATGTTAGAGCCATTCAATGACGTAATTGAGCAGCATTCCTCCACGTAGGTTATATGCTCAAAATTATAATTTTTTGTGTAATCCTATGAATAACTTGAACTGTATAAGTACATTGTAAACAACAAGAACAATCCAAAATCCTCTTGAATTATGTAAATGGAATAGATTCAAATAGCCATGCGATTCAAGAAAGCTAAAAATGATTCGGTGTTCACATTTATAAAAATGGTCGGGGCTGGTCCAATACAAAAAACAGAAAAGAAAAGAAGGTTTAGTTCGTAAACATACAAAATATGTGACTGCCATGCCATCTGAAAATTGAGCTTTAACTTGATGGTTGAAAAAAATCAATCTAGTTCATAATCGATGTGTAGCAAAAAAATGACAAAAACAATCTTTGCCCTCAATACATTAAGGAAAAATAATTTGTTGTTGGCTAGGATACTCTTCGTCAAAACAAAACAAAAAAAGACAACAAATTAATTCCACCTATTCTTTAAATTAAAATAAAGTGCATTGACATTTCCTCTGTTATTCCTTAATCACAGAAACTTTCTCTCTATTTTAAAAATATACACATGAAAAGTTTTTCATCAACTCTCTTGCCTAGTTTTTGATACACATCTTCAAAGATTTTATATTATTATTTCAATTTTTGACACCCATCTTTCCCTGTTTTCAAACTAATTAAACTAATTAAGGGTATTTCAATAATTTTGGTTTCATTTTATGATTAGTTAAGAATTTTGTATCCCTGTTATTAGGATTAATTCAAAATTTTGGTCTATGACTATCATTACCCTTGTTTTTTTTCTAATTTTCTATATAATATATAGTATATAAAATTAAAAATATATTAATTTTAGTACTACTAGTTTAATTACAATGTAACCACTGTTGACCTGTAAAATTTTTTTAATTTCAAAATTAATAGGTCTGACTAAATAATTTTGTCACAGATTTCTAATTAACTAAGAAGTCACACTGACAAAGAAATGTTAGTGTGAAAGAAAATCATGAAAAGATTTACAATTCCAGAAACTTGAGAAATAAAATCATGAACAGATTTTTCATTTTTCACAGTTTCAAAATCACAAACGAAGAGACTGGAATCACCATTGGACGCATTCATGGATCCTGATAAAGGCCCAACCCAGTAGCGCGTCGATCTCCCTCTCATTCTGGACTGATCACTCTCCGATCTCCTTTTTCATTCCTTTGCGTATATTTATAAAAATATATTTTTTGCGCTAATAAAGCTCGTTTAGTTGGAGTTGGAATAAAGAATTTAAAAAAATGGAGAATAAAAAACCTGAAAATGTATATACAAAATATTTAAAATCTAATTCATTGTTAGCATTCAGTACTTTTCTTTCACTGCTCTCTCTGTCTCACACACTGTGTGTAAAATGAAAATATTTTAATTTAAAAATATCTTTTATGTTCTTAAAAAGTAACAATAAAAATAGTTATTTATATATAACAACAACATAATTATTATAATTTTTTATTAAAACATTAATAAAAATTATTATGCTAAACCATTTCGTTGAAAAGTGTGAGTACCGGCCAAAGATAAAAATATTTTTTCTTTTGGTACAAACGAGAGTAAAGCCCAAAATACTACATACAGCTAGATAGGGATTACAATCCCAGCTTATCCTTTTCTACTAGAGGCCAACTTGATTGGGAACCACATCTAAGAATGAGAAGTTAGCTTGACATTGCAAGCTTCATTTAGCAAGATAATCAGCAACAGCATTACACTCATTGGTGAATAAACAAAAGAAATCTGCCTACGCCAATTTATCATGTGGAAAACTCTCAACCTCACATTGCTAAAGATAAGATATTTGTAATAAACAATGTAGCAATGGGCTCTAGAATCATTCAGTTTGGTGGGAAGGGATAGAAAAAACAAGTGAGAATAGATTCTCTAACTTAAGAACGGCATTGAAGGAGTGACTCTCAATTGAGACGAGTTATAATGTTTTTTTTTTCTCTTATCCAATAGCATTTTATATTTAGTGTGCGTTTGGATCCATGTTTGCAAAATAAGTTTGCAACAACGGAAAATCTCAATGATTATTGCTTTTCCATTTAGTGAATGGTGTTTTTGGTTTCCTATGGGTAAGCAATTTCGAAAGTTGCAAAATCCCGTTTATAATGGGAAACCATATAAGCTCTAACTTTTAGTGCGGTGGATGAATAGAAATGCAAGGTGAGGTGAGGTTGTTTGGGTAAAGCATGTTTGGTCCGGACGCATGTTTTGGCTTCTCAATGTCTAAATAAACACAAATATGAAGGTTAATGAAAATGACTATTAGAAGAGGATAACTACATGGATATCAACAAATATGTAAGCATATTTATTAGTATATCTAACTAAACCATAATTGAAAAAATTCTCAGCTGTCACCAAGCACCATAAACAATAATCTTTTTACAAAGATGAGGTATGAAACCTCAAAAGGGAAGAACAACGTTACCTTAAGGTCAAGCAAGCTATGCTTTACGTATAATGAACAGCATGCAAAGCAATTAAGGAAGTTAGTATAAAACAAAAGCAACTCAGGTATATCTGAAACTAAGAGCATTTCATTTCTAATTAAACCCACCACACACACTGGCTAGTGGAATAAGGCGCCTATCCACCATTAAATAGCTTCATATACAAACTCTCCCATTCCCTTCCTGAGTTTCAAGACTCAGTGAGAATTTGACAGAAACAAGAACTCACAGACACTTTTCTGGTGACAGCGTAACAGTTTTATACAGGGAATGAATTGAGGGTGTGGTAGGAACCAAAAGAAAATCAGTTAAGAATTAAAATGAAAGCACTTGATATGAAAATTGAAACTTCTGTTGATTTGTGAATATGACTTTGAGCAAGAGATGAACCAGCACAATATGAAGGGAGAATCACAGCTCCAACAAAATACCAGTAACAAATGACGTGCACGCCTTTGTTTTTTTATTTTTATTTTTTTGGGGTAAGAAACCAAAACAATTTAGGTTTATTATAAGGCAAAGACAGTAAATAGTCTCAGACACATAGTACCTTTGTCCAACCATATTTATAATAGCATATTCAACTGAAATACAGCACAAATCAGGATTATAAACTGATCTCTTGATAAGATGCAGCTAGTGCTTGGTAAATAGGTATATTACATATGACTAATTACAAGCAAGGATCTTCTCCCCTAAATAACTAAATTCTAAATTTGTAATTTCCAATGCACCTAACAAGTGTTTCTACTTGAAGCACTGAAATCAGCAAGAATCATATCTACACTAAAATCCTAAGGTCATCCTGTCATGTAAATTGATTAGATTGGCAATTCAAGCAATATGTTTATGGTTTAGGGGTCATTTTACTGTTTGGTAGGCTAAGTTTAGGAGCCATGGCTAAACCTGGATCTCTTCAATTTATTAAACACTCTCTCAAGCCTGCTAATTCTGTTTTCAAGATCCACTATTCTTATGTCAACTATCTCGCCACTGCCTTCTCTTTCAATCTAGGCCATACTTGATTCTTGGATCCCATTTGCATCTTCCTTAGCTTCTTCTAAACCTCCCATTGAAGTTTCACTTCTGACTTTTGGAAGAGGCTTCATCTGTAAGTCCATTTCATTCCTGGTTCCATAGTCAACAGTAGAAGAAACAGAGCTCAAGTCATCCCTCTTTGCATCTTCCTTAGCTCTCTTTAGTCTTCTAACCACATTCACATTCTAATTTCAATTAAATCATCAATTTTGTCAGCTGCAACTGGTGATGGAAGAACACCATTTTGATCAGTTTCCTCATTCCCAAAACTTCTACCACCATTATTTCTCTGTTGCCCCTTCCTACATTTGGGAGAAAACCCGGGTGGAACATCAGCATCATCATCAACTTCCCCTTTGGGTGACATTGAACTCCTATTTCCTTGCTGTCACACCCGAAAATGCGACGCGGATGGCGCGGGTAGAAAAGAAAAAGGGTGAAACCGGCCCGCACGGCGGGAGGCCAATCTCGGAGGGAGTCGCCACCAAAATTTTAAAGAAAATTTTGGAAAACCGAAATAAAAAACAAAAAAGACAAGGATTGGTCTGCGAATCAGAGTTGGGTTCGAGAGTACGATTGTGAGTGGGGAAGGTGTTAGACACCCCCACAACATCCGTTCCTAAGAACGGTTACCTTAGGTTGATTATGCAAATTTTATGGCTTTTAAAAATTACTTTGATTGCCCTTTTACCATTCACATGCAGAAATAAATATAAAAATAAGAGAAATGTAAAGATGAAAATAAAGAATAAAATGAAAATATGAAAAATTGGGAAAAATAAATTAAGAAAAATATTATTTATTTACAAAAAGTGGACTTGAAATAAATTGGTAAATATTTATTAAGTTAAGAGAAAAATAACAAATAAATCAGAAAATATTTATTTATTTACAAAGGTGGACTTGACCCAGAATGAGAGCCTGAGGCCTACGTAGCCTGCGATAGGGATCAAAGTCGACGTAGTTCGGACTAAAAATGCGTGTCACTGGGTTGGTATTTTTTATTTTATATATTCTTTGAAAAGAGAGGTTTATAGAAAATAATTTGTCTTTCCATAAAGAAAACAATTTTGAGAATTGGTTGGTGTGTTTTAATTTGTAAAAGACTGATTGATATCTATTATTTACTCTTTTCATTTATTCTTTTTTTAATCAATTCCTAAAAGAGAATATATATTTCCTCAATTTAAAAAAATATGATTAAAATTATTTGTGATTTTGAACATTTTATTTTGAAATGAAAATATTTGAAAACAAATTTATTTTTACATAATAAAATTAATTGGCTTATGTGGCGACTTTATCACTCACAATACACCGATTAATACCTACATGTCCACGGTGGTGCCACTCGAGACAAAAAGGCATAAAAAGGTTCGAAAGGAAATAAATAAATTTTTTTATTAAAATTATTATATATTTTTATTTTCTTTAAAATAAATAAAATCCTTTTAACACATATTTATTTAAAAGAATTTAAAAAACGTGATTATTACATATATTTTGAAGAAAGATAATCAGCATATGTGGTGACTTCATCACTCACAAGTTACTGATCTATGTTTAAAATACCTACGGTGTTACCACTCGAGGTAAATAAATGGGAGGATAAAAACTTGAAGGGAATCAACACTTTTTGCTTCAATCATTTTATTTATTATTATTTTCTTTTTACATGAAAAGGCAATAAAAATAAAAATAAAAATAAAATAAAAAAAACATAAATAAGAAAAATAAAATTCGAGGAAAATAAATAATATTGGTCTGAATTATTATCCCTATTATTTTTATTTTTATTATTATTATTATTTTTTTTACAAAAACAGAAATTGATAAAATTCTCTTTAACACATTTATAAAAAAAGTCATTAAAGAGAATTTAAAATGTCAATATTATGCATATTTATTTATTTTTTTAAAATAGTCATCAGCATATGTGGTGACTTTATCACTCACAAGTTACTGATTTTCGCTTGTATGCTCACGGTGTTACCACTCGGAGTAGAAAATACCAGAAGAAAAATTTTAAATGAAAATCAAACAGCATGTATGTTGACTTGATCACTCATAATTTGATGATTAATGCTAATATGCTCACGGTGATGCCACTCGTGGCAAAAGACATAGATAAAATTGAAATAAATGAAATCATTTTTACATTAAATTATAAAAATAAATATTATTATGGTTATTTAAAAAAACCGATAAAAGAAATTTAAAAATATGACTTTTACGTATATATTCATATATTATTTATTTTTATTTGTTTATTTGTTTTATTTTTTATTTTTTATTTTAGAAAAAGAACTAACCAGGATCTGTGGTGACTTTATCACTCACAGCTCGCTAATTGGTGCCTAAATCCTCACGGTGTTACCACTCGAAACATAAAGACAAAAATAAAAATTTGAAATAAAATGCTCTCATTAAATCATTTATTTTTAACTTTTAATAAATAAAAAAAATAAGATTTAGCCAACGTTTATACCATGGCAACTCCTCACTCATGGTATAATTGACTGACACTCTATAGGTACACGGATAATTGGTCCCTCGTGGCAAACTTTAAGATAGAGAAGAAAAACCAATGATCAAATCAACATCAAAACTACAAATAAAAATAAAATCAAAATACAATTTGTCGATGCGTGTGTGTGCATGTGCAAACTCAAATAATAACTTTATTCCACTACAATGGAAACTACATGAAGATAAAAAAGAAGACCAAACTCTTTTGCTTTCTTCCCATTTCTTGCTTTGATGTTCCTTTTCTGCCTTGCTAAAGAAAATTCGCTCTTTCCAAGCTCGATCTCACACTCCTGTAACACTCAAAAGAAAACAAGAAGACATGAATTAGTTTCCAGCTTAAAACTTCCAATTAACAAACTATCATAATGATAGATTCTAAATCTTAGCTCAAATACGTTGGAGAACTAATTACAGCCATGATACATTAGAGTCATGCAATCTAAGCTAGGTCACCCTTATTATTTAGACTCAAATAAGCCAACCTAACTTATACAGCGACTTGATACAAGCCCCGCAATCGAATTCAAGTAAATACTTCATGTCAGTACGTTGAAAATGAAACATTGAATGGAAAGATTCAATTCAATGAGCAGTATCTTTCGAAAGGAGGATCATTCATTGCTCTTGAAACTTTCTATATAAACAATTATCTCAAGCTTTTCAGAATACCCATATATCAACGAAACTAAATCTTTTTTTTTTATCTTTTTTTTATGATATATGCTCATATGATCATTCAGCGAAATTGGCCATGTACAGCAACGAAGTTGAGGCTTTTGGATAAAATAAGGTTATGTGATCAATTTGAAGAGTATAAATCAGAACTCATATATCCATAACAGCCTTCTAACTCCAATGCAAGAACATGCAAAGCTTTAACGTCAAAGTGTTATATTCATCAACTATTTTAACCCCCAAAGCATTTATGCTCAACATCATCCTAGTATCCAAAACAATATGAAATCATATCCATGGACGTCTAAGCACAAAATGAAATTAAGGGTTCACGTTAAGGGAGAGAACTCATTAGCCTCCCAAAACTAAATAAGTTACAAAAATGGGAAATGGCGAGTTAACTACACAGCCCTCTAATAGCAAAGCTTCCAATAAACAAAACGTAAGAGCCGTGGTTAAGTATCTATGTTTAGAAAATAGTGAACTCTTAATGGGCTTTTTGACAAACATCTACAAGACGTGTAACAAAGCATGACATTTTCTAACTTTAATAATAGAAATCTATCAATCAAAAGCATACAAAGGCCATTCAGTACACACCATCCAAGTCCAATGTTCTTGCAAACCAGAAATGATTGAGCAAACCATTAGGCTATCTCTAAGGACCTAGGGAAACAATTAAACAAAGAACTCCCCCTTGTAAATGGCATGCTAGTGCTAATTTTGAACAAACCGAAGTGCATACACAATCTGGTTTAGAGCTAGTACAGCCAATACAAATTCCAACAATATTTAGACTAAGCAAAAATTGTTTCTAAACTGGACGAATACACATTCTGAGGTCTAACATTTCATCAGTGACACTAAAAAAAATCCTCTAAGGAACAAGCCTGAACATACCAAAATCTAGAGGGAGCATTTTTCAACAGAGCTCAACCAATTCAGAAACAGGGCATCGACAAAGGCAACCAGAATCTTAGCACTTGTACAATAAAATCCGAGGCATGGAAGGGAATGGGATATTATTCGAAAGGGGATAGTATAACTCAAACTTAACAAAATTTACCAAGCTGAAGCCTCTGTTCCTGCGTCTTTAAGTATCACTACAACAGGGGGATCAATAACTCGAACTTGACTCGCACTCTCCTGCTCGAATACGGCACAACCACTTCCTCTCTCCTAAAGGTTTCACCCTCTCCATCTTTTTTTCTCTCTCACGTTCTGTCTCACACAGATAAGGACGACTAGATCTGGAGAGGTCAATGTCGTGAGCTTCATCTAGGCAGGTGTGGAGACCGACTGATATGGTGAGGTACCGCTTGTTGGTGCCAGAGATGGTGGACCCATAATCCTCATGAAGACCCACGACCCACAAAGAGAAAAAGGAAGCTGTGGATTCATCGGCCATGAGGAGGAAGCTCCAAAAAACTGCTTGTTGTGTCTCACTCCTTGAGCCGGACTCCCTCTGTTTGGTCTCCCTTCTCTCCATTTTCTTTGCTCTCTTTTCTTTTTCTCGGCCGTCTCTCTCTCTTTCCTTCTTTTTCTTTCCTTCTCTGCGGCCCCCTCTCTCCTTTTCACCGAACCCTAGCCCCCTCTTTTTTTCTTTTCTCATGGCTGCCTTCCTCAGCTCCTCCGTCCCTTTCTGCCTCCCTCTCCTTTTTCTCTTCGCTCCCCCACTGGCTCACCCATCTGTCTCCCACAGCCCCCCTCTGCCTTTTTTCCCTTTTCCTCAGCCGCGGCCTCCTTTTCTCTCCCCTCCTTTTTTCTTTCCTCGCGGCTCTCTCCTCTGCCCTGTTCAGACTCCCTCTCCCTGTTTCTCGTCTCCCGCAGCTCCTTCTCGTCCTCCCTCAGTCAAGCCCTCTCGCGGCCCTCCTGGCTCGTGCTCCCCTCTTCTCTTCCTCGTGCTTCCTTTTTTTTTTCGCCGCCCCCTCACTCTCCTTCTCTGCTTTTTCTTTCCTTCTTCGGCTGCCCTCTTTCCTCCAAATTCTCTACGCCCCCCTGCCTTTTCTTTTTCAACCCCCAGTCTCTTCCCTCCTTTAGTCTCTAGGGTAGCCCTCCACGAGCCCTCAACTGGGCTTGTGAGGTTATGGGTTGCAATGCCTAAATGCCTCTTTTTTTTAATATTTATTTTTAACTTTTCTTTTTAATTAATTTTTATTTTAATTTTTATATTATTTTTGTTATTATTTTACTTTATTTACATTTTTTTTATCTTTTGTTGTTTCCCCCTTTTTTTTTTAAATCCCATTAAAACAATAAGTTTAGTTTTTTTTTTAATTTTTTTTTATTTTATGCCCGGATAAAATACGGTGTTCACATTGGCACAAAATTCTTACTTGGATCTTGATGATTCAAAACCAAATTTTTCCATCACTCTACATAACGGTAACATCTGGCTCAAAAAACCGACATGGAATGAATACATTGCTATCTATCATTGGTCTAATGTAATTGGACCAAGCAATTTCAGGAGTCTCATTGAATGAAGCCACACAACCAAGAATGTCCTGATCCATCCCAAACATCATAGCTACTCTATGTGGGAGGTATTGTTCTACACAGTCAAAGAGCAACTAGCTCAGAAACTCTCAAGCATATAATAAAAGACTATTTCTTTATCCAAATTACGATAAAGTGGTATACACAATGAATTTTCAGCATAAAACTTTTTACTCTTGTCTCCAAATCTAGCATATGGACGCCATATAAAGTCTTCCATTGCTGAGTTTACAACTGACCTCACGTTGTCAATTTCCAAAGCCTTAACTTTGTGCCACCTGCCCAATACTGTGTCGCCATTGTTGATAACCTTAGGCTTTGGTTGCAAAACATGAAATCTCTCCCACACCCAAACTTGAACCAAATAAATTGGTGACTGAAGAACAAGTTCAAAGCCTTTTATCACCAACTGCTAGTCTCCTGGTCAAATCAACAAGGGATTGTTTCAACAGATTCAAATCTTTATAAATGCTAGCCAGAACTGCAGGTGCTAAAGCTATAGCGTTCCCTCTAGCGAGATGAATGGCGATTGGGAACACTTGCTTACTTATTAATAAGGATCCATAAGGAAATACAAATATCGAAAGCCAAACAACAAGAAATGCCTCATTCTCAATTTCCCTCCCAGTGTTGATGAAAATGCTCATCATTTATGCACGCAAGCCTTCTTACGCTTGCTTCTAGTAATTTCTGTCCGGGCTAGAATCAATTTTTCTCCTACGTCTTTCAATTCCCGAGTCTCAAGAGGCCATAAAACAGAGCCACCCAAAACAGGATAACCTCCCAAGAACATCATATCCTCCAAAGTGATTGTTGCTTCAGCCCAAGAAAACGCCAATGTATTTGTCTTAGAACACCATCTCTCTGCAATCCCAAACACCAAATCTTCATTTTTCAACAAGCGACACTTGCTGCTCATGATTGCTTCATAGAGACCCACTTTTCTCCACACTGATCCGTAGGTAGAATGCATGGAATCGACCCAACGAATCCATTTCTTGGGCGGGCATGGCCACCCCCTGAACTTTACTGAGAGAAGCCACTTCTTGGGTTCAAAGTTAGGCGGCAAAATGGATAGAGAAGATGAAGGAATCTCATCAATGGATCCACAGTTGGAGTTTAAGGAGGGTTTAAGGAAGTGAGCGATTCTTAGAGATGGCTTGCTATCACCCAAGGGGGAAACCATGAACTCCTCCCTCGATTCTATGATGGATTCTAATGGTTCAGACATGAGCATATAGAACAGAAGAACAAGGTCGTACCTAGCGTTTGTTTCTCGGGAAAATTTGAGGCTTCTCAAATTGCTGATACTGAGGCTGTTTCTGGTGATTGGTGCTGCTTGCAAATGGCCCTGAACTGCTGAAAATGGAATTCAGGAAGGAAAATAAAAGAGCAGATGAAAAGTTGGCTACAGAAGGGACGTATATGAAGCTCGCTGTTTATCGTAGAGGAATGAAAACCCAGAATTAGCCTTGCGTTCTAGCAAACTTCTCAATAAAAACCAGAACCGATGGAGTAGTGTCGCAGGGGTAGTTTTGTATTTACCTCTTTGAGTTCCTCAACCACTACCAAAGATAACTCCTTTTCTTCGTTTTGGAAACTCCAACATGGGATGGCTGTTTCTGCTACTTCCTGTTCCTGGAAATAGCTCCCGTCCGAAGTGCTGAAAATTGAAATTCAGAATGCGAAAAAGGCGAAATGCTACAATTAGACGCAAATGAAGCATGCCCTTCCCGTCTTCTGTAGGGCAGTGAAAACCCAGAATTATCCTTAGATTCTGTCAGGTTTTACAATTAAAACCATCACGTTTTGGGTAGAGCCGCAGGGGTAGCTGTGTATTTACAGCTCTTCCCGTGGAGTCTCCTTCTTTACTACTACACCAGAAAGAACAAAAGTTTAGGTTTTTTTTTTTTGAGAATTTTTTTAAATTATTGTTTATTATTAGAGGAAACAAAGTATTGGAGAAAATAACATTTAAAAATCTATAACATATATATATATATTGATAGTTTTTGTTGGATCAATAGTTGAAGATTATAAGATTAATTATTTTCAAAATTGCAGAGATAAATTATTATTCATATTTTTAAAATAACTTTTAAAGTTATTACTTAATCTTTCAAATATTACAATAATATTTTATTTAATAGTAATAATAAATTTATAATATTTTTACAATATTAAAAAATATTTTATCAATATAAAAATATTATACTTTTTGAAAAAAAATTATAAATAGCTATTGATTGATTAAATCTCTCAATATAATTTTCCAACTGTTTTTTCCTCTGTCTTCAAGCTTTCATATACAGTTTGTTCTTTATTTTGTTTTTATTTGATTCTCCGATTCTGAAAACTTGATTGATCAACTTATTGGGCTTAGGGTATGCCATTGAATTTTTTTTTTGGGTCAATGGATTTGCCTATGAATTTAACGGCTGGGCTTTTTTTTTTTCTTATTTTCATACGTAAATTTTTAGGATGTAGGATGTAAACTAATTTTTCTTTGTACTTTTTAATTCCTCCAATATTTTTTTTGCCCATCTTTTATTCTTCCAATATGAGCAATAATTGAGTATTGATTTATGAACATATTATTGTCCAGTGTTTGCCCATTGACTTTTCCTTGTCAATGAGTGTTGCCTACTTATTTAAACTTATGTATCATTGAATTTATCTTTTTATTTTAATTTTTATGTTTAAAAGTTACGCAATCTTTCTTAGGTTTTTTCTATTCAACTATCTAACATTGGATATTATTGAATCAAACTCATCAATTATTGTTGAACCCCAAATGTAAGTAGCTCTCCTTTGAACTCAAGGACATAGTAGTACAAACCTATAAAACAAATTCTCTGATATCAAGTAAAGAAAAATTCAAGATGGTATAAGGGATAAGGATTCTCATTTTTTAAGCGTGACTGGGAGTTTAATTATAAACTATTATATATGGAATAAACTTAATTGAGTAAAGAAATTGGTCCATACTCTCACTGGAGATCCAAAAATAAATAGCTCTCATAACTTTTTTTTTTCATTCAGAGTTTTAATTTTTTTTCAAAGATAAGTTTGATAATGGATAATCCGGCGTTCAACATCAATACATCAATATATCAATTCCAACGTCACTGTAAATTTACTAACCTACAACGGTTCTTATGTTCCTCTTTGATTTATTTTTCTCTTTTAAAATATTGTGCCTTCAATTATTGTTGGCCTGCAAGTGCCTTCAAATTTAAATCTTATGCACTATACGCATGCGCATAAAATAATATTGCATAAAAAATAAAATTAATGTATATTGTTATAATATAATGCTATAAATTATTATTTTTTATTTGCATATCATTTAAAAAACTGTTTAAATTTTTTAAAAAGAATTAATAATACAATGTTTAGTTAAAAATTGACATAAATAAAAAAGGATTTGAAATTATAAAACTTTTAAGGATTGTAATAATGTAGTATTGTATAGGGAAAAAGACATTTAAGGACCCCCCCAAGACAGATAATGACAAATTAGGGATCATAATTTCTCTAATCCTCCCCAAGTCCCCAGGTCCCCCATTGGAATAAAAACAAAATCGTTTGGACAAAATTAACCCTTAGCTCAGAAACAAAAAAATGCACACACGCAGGGCTCAATCTCAAAAACGCAGCCACGCACGCACGGATGCACTGACGGCTCCCAAAATCAGAAAGTGAGCGAAGTCATCATCTTCATTGATGGAGCTTCATAAAGGGCAAAATTTTTCCTCTCCCCAAGCTCAAAAAATCTTCCTCCCCAAAGCTTGGTGTCATCTTAGTTGGTATTGGGTAAAACATTGTTATTCTTCTCATCTACCTCTGTCATAATTTCTGCTGTGTTGTTCTTCTATTGTGACTATCTCTCCTTGCTACATTAGTGCTTTCATCTTCATCTTCTCCGCTGCCTCTCTATCGTTGCTGCATCATGCATTTCATCTTTGCTTATAAAACATCGGTTGGTTTTCGGTAAAACATTGGTAAATCACTGTCACTTGTTTTGTATAGCTTAATAATATGTTAAAACTACATATATCATACTTTCGATGGCATATGATCCGATGGCTTATGAACTTATCAGTGGCATATGATGTTTTTTATTGAACTGAAATATTTTTTCTAAACGAGAGTATGGAGGAGTATTGAAAACTGATATGAGAGGTATGGAATTATGCAAATGTCAGTTGGAAATGCTTGTTATCTTCATGAAAATTGTGCAGAAAACTGATCTTTCTTATAAACTGTAGTCTAAACCAACAATTGGCTTATTGGGTTATTTTATTAATAAATATTATGATTCACTCTTACTTAGTTAGTATAGATAAAGATGATAGGAATTTGTAGTTGGGAATTGTGGTTTAATTAATAGTTGTTATGAGAAATGATTTCATCTTGGTAAAATCATTTGTAACAACTAGATAGTTGCTTCTTGCAGGGTTGATTTACAGATGTCAAGTAATTCAGTGAAAGACGTATTTTGTTATGTTCACTTTAGGGGACAATTTGTGAAAGATGTGCAAGGTAGGATCCAATATGAGGGAGGGGAAAAAATGCTGAGTTGTTAAGAGAAGGCATGACACAGCACGAGTTGTTGAGAATAATATCATTGATAATGGGTAATGAATGCAATGGAGTTGAGGTGAAGTATACAGTGAAGTTCAATTATAGTACATTTATAGATCTTTTAAATAATGAAGGAGTTCAAAAATTGGTAAGGTTCAACGATGAATTTGCACATGTATACATTGGGGGGAACAGAATCAGTGAAATTGTAGAGACATCGATGGAACATTCAGAAGGGTAAGTTATCTTGGTTAGATGTTTGGACATACTTAAATTGAGTTTTGGAATAAAATGACAATAATGAATAATATTGGGACCGCTGAAAATAGGTTGAACGAGTTGGAAATGCTGAATTTCTCACTTGGGAATTATGTTAATTCAACTTGGAACATTTTTTGAGGATTGATTAAGTAAGGCATTGAATGCTGAAAATTATTGTACTGAGTTGGAAATTCTGAATTTCTCTCATGGAAATTTAGTTAAATGAAATTGGACATATTTTGAAGCTGATTTTTTTCAATAATTTGTTGTAATGTACTGTGATGGTTTGTGAATGCAAGATAGAGGCTATAACAGGATTCTCATTGGATGATTCTCCTTCTTGGGAGGAAGGGAATACTCATGGGGAGGATGGGAATCCTTCTTGGGAGGAAGTCAATACTTTACCTTGTGGAACACAAAGTCTGCCTATACCCCGGCCAATGTTGAATTCTACTAAATGGAAGGACCTATTTCTTGGAGTAGGACAGACATTTCTAAATACAAAGACATTCCGAAAAGTAATGTACAAATACAGTGTTGCTCATAAATTTGGATACAAGTATGTAAAGAATAGTTGAAAAAAGATGATTGCGAAGTGCATGGTTGTTGGGTGTCAATGGAAGATAACAGCATATGTTGTTGGAAGAGAAAGCTCATTCCTGTGTGTACATCATTTTCATAATGAACACACACATAGTGCACAAGACTACCTTCTTGTGCCTCGTAAGGTCAACTCAACACTGGTAGCATGTATAATTAGTGATGCTTTGATGGGTAATCCGAACAAAGCAGCAACTGAGATAGTACGAGACTTACTGAGGGATTATGGCCTAATCCTTACTTACAAGCAAGCATGATACTTTGGTGTTATGAATGAGTTGGAGTATGATTACAAGAGTGGAGTTACTGAAAATGGCTCAACTAGCATGAAATTTAAAATAAATTAAGAGGCCCAAGTAAGGGGGAATAAAATCTTGAACTGCAATGTAGACCAAAATGCTAATGGAGATTTTGGTGATGAAGGGAACAGACATAGGCAGAAGTGTAGAATTGATGAGATAGCAGACCAGGAAGTTACCATAGTTGTGGGAGATGAGAACAAGGTCAAAGCTATTCCTGGTGAAATCTCTTTAAATCAAAACCTTTCTAACTTGCTTAGGCTTGTTCTGTTGTACAAGTTTGGGGGCATTTACATGGATGTAGATGTTATAGTGTTAAAATGTTTCTCTAAACTGAGAAACACCGTTGGAGCATAGAATTTCAATGGAAAAATAGGGAAATGGAGCAGATTGAACAATGCTCTGCTGATATTTGACAAAAACCATCCATTACTTTCCAAGTTCATTAAAGAATTCTCCCTCACATTTGATGGGAACAAGTGGGGTCACAATGATCCTTATTTGGTCTCTAAAGTAGTCTCAAGGGTGAGTGGAAGACCAGGATTTAACTTCACTGTTATGCCACCATCTGCATTCTATCCTGTGGATTAGAGAGGTATTGGTTGTCTGTTTTAAAGGCCAAGAGATGAACTCCAATCAAAATGGATGGTGAAGAAACTAGGGCAAATTAAAAAGGAAAGTTTTGTAGTGCACCTATGGAACAAGCGAAGTAGGAAGCTAGAGATAGAAAAAGGAAGCACTGTTGATAATATCATATCAAGTTGTTGTATTTTCTGCAACTCTTAGTTCTGAAGCTTGTAATTAAAGGGCTAAATAAAATTGTTATTCCTATAAAGTTGTCTGCATTGTATGCATTATAAGTGGATATGAACTAATTGTAACTGGGTCCATTCCACCGTAGGAAAGAATATAATTGAAATTAAAGTGATTTTGTTGTATGTCTTTCAGAATCTGGAAAGAATAGGGTAAGAGGTGAACATGTTGTGTTATTTCCTTTCTCCTTAACACTGAATGGATGACATGTCTGGATTTTGATTGCATTTTGAATCTGGAAAGTGGGATTTGATTGATTGATTTTCGAAAAGGGAATGGACAAAACTGATCTTGTTTGTGACAATTAAATTGTGAAAGTGATCTCTCAGCTTCCTATCTTAATAGAGCACTTACTCTCTTCCCTACATGTGACAAGAAACTCAATTATCTTGTGAAGATATTGACTTACGGATTTGGACGTTGTGAATTTTAGTGAATGGTGAAATTGTATTTTTAAAATGAAATAATATTTTATTTCTTTTTTAACATTTTTTTTACTGAATTCCTAAGTGTCTCAAACTGAATTCCCAAGTGACCTAACCTTAATTCCCAAGTCCATCAAACTGAATTCCCAAGTGCCTCAAATTGAATTCCCAAGTGACCCAACTTGAATTCTCAAATCCATCAAATTGAATTCCCAAATGACCCAACCTAAATTCCTAAACCCATTAAACTGAATTCCCAAGTGCCTCAAACTGAATTCCCAAGTGCTTGTACCTGATTTCCCAGGTGGCTGAAACTTAATTCCCAAGTGATCTAACCTTAATTCCTAAGTGCCTCAAATTGAATTCCCAAGTGCTTCAAACTGAATTCTCAAGTGACCCAACCTTGATTCCTAAGTGCCTCAAACTAAATTTTTAAGTGCTTCAAACTGAATTCCCAAGTGACCCAACCTGAATTCCCAAGTCCGTCAAACTGAAATCTCAAGTGGCTGAAACTAAATTTCCAAGTGACCCAACCTAAATTCCCAAGTGCCACTTGGGAACTAAGGTTGGGTCACTTGGGAACAAAGGTTGGGTCACTTGGGATTTCAGTTTCAGGAACTTGGGAATTTAGTTTGGGGTACTTGGGAATTCAGTTTTAGTCACTTGAGAATTCAGTTTGCGGACTTGGGAATTTAGTTTTGGGGACTTGGGAATTTAGTTTAACGGACTTGAGAATTCAGTTTGGGGACTTGGGAATTCAGTTTGACGAGCTTGGGAATTCAGTTTAGAGACTTGAGAATTCAGTTTGAGGGACTTGGAAATTCAGCTTGGGGACTTGGGAATTCAGTTTTGGTCACTTGGGAATTTATTTTGGGTCATTTGGGAATTCAGGTAGACATCATTTCGCACATGCATATACATTGAGACACTTAGGAATTCAGGTATGAGATATTTGAGAATTCAGTTTTGGCCAAAAACTTGATCGGGATCCTGCAAGTATACAGGGTCGATCGCAGTAATAAAAAGTCTCCAGAGTTTTCCAGAGGTCGAACCCAAGGGAGGTAATAGATTTATAGTCCAAACTTTTAATTCCAAAAATTAATTGATAATCAAATTGATAATTCAAATTTAAAAGGAAAGAAATAGAAAACAAAATGAAGTCTGAGGTTTGATTCAGTTTTAGAAGCGTCAAGGGATATGGATTCACCTTATGAGATAATTAAATTTTATTTCTTAGTTAGACTCTATATAATTATAGTGACTGTTGTTTCTAAAGCGTTCTAATTACCTCTCGGTCAATTAATCCTAATTTAATTAGAATTCAATTCGCTCTTGCGCAACTAAATTTTCTAATTAAACCTTGAAAACTATAACATATATCACCATGAATTCCTAATTCTATCTCTAGATTAGTTATTCATGTTTATCTATCTAAATCTAGGTTCACTCTTCACCTCTCAGTCCATCAAGTTTACCCATTAATTAGATTTTATGGTGATCAAGCATAAAATCCACATGAATGAACAAAAGAGATAAATATAATAAAAAGATAAATTAAATATAACTTGAAGAACAAATCAAAAAGTCTTAACTAGAGAAACAAATCCAATCCATCCTAGTCAGGCTACATCCCTACCCCAAATTGGGAAATTTAGCTACTCATGGAAATAGAAATTAAATCACAACTAAAATCCCAAATCATAGTGAAAATAATAAGAAAACAGAGTTATATTAGAGAAGAATGAATCTATCGCTAATACTCCCCGAATCTCTTTGCTCTTTCTCTATAAGATGCTCTTAGTTACTCCCAGATACGTTTAGAATAATGTTCTCTGACTTCTGAGTACGTTTCTGAATCTCCCGTTGTGTTTTTATCGTGTATCTTTATATAGAAAAATTTTAGAAGCCCATAAAAGCCCAAAATATCACGAAAACACGTTAAAAACGTGTTTCTACGGACCCCTGTTGCATGACCCGGCGCCGGGTAACCATAAAATTAATTAATACGCCGTCGGGTGCTTCTAACTTGCTGAAAAACGTCAAAATCTGAGCTGACCCGGCACCGTACTGATTTGACCCGGCGCCGAGTGGTTACTGTTGTACGGACAGTACACCTCCAGCTTCATAACATCATCAGCTCGTGTTGACACTTTGAGTTCGATTTTCACCATGATAACGTTAGAATTTGGGAAAACTCAAAACATGAAAGTTGTAGATCTATGTCTTATCTTTCCAAAGAATCTTAAATCACCTCAATTAAAATTCATATGTGAGAGTTATGATCAAAATATCGAAGAGTATTGAAACTTTTCAGCATGAACGATTTGTAACGTTTTTATTCCAAATGCTTTCAAATGAGCCTATAATATCATGAAACACAAAAATATGTCAAATCATGCTAAAATATACCAATGTTAACATATTTAAATATAATTTAGAGTTGAAATGTGGGTATTTTATATATATAAAATGGACACATCAGGGACCTAGGAATTTAGTTTCAAGAATTTGGAAATTCAGTTTGGGGGATTTGGGATTTTAGTTTTGGTCACTTGGGAATTCAGTTTCGAGACTTGGGAATTTAGTTTAAGGGACTTAGGAATTCAGTTTAAAGGACTTGGGAATTCAGTTTGGGTCAAATGGAAATTCAGTTTGGGGGATTTGAGAATTCAGTTTGGGTCAAATGGAAATTCAGTTTGGGGGACTTGGGAATTCAGTTTGGATTACTTGGGAATTTAGCTTATTGACTTGGAAATTCAGTTTTGGGAACTTGGGAATTTAGTTTAGGTCATTTGGGAATTCAGTTTGGAACACTTGTGAAATTAGGTAGACATCATTCTACACATGCATGTACATTGAGACACTTAGGAATTCAAGTATGGGACACTTAGAAATTCAGTTTTGGGGACTTGGGAATTCAGTTTCAGGAACTTGGGAATTTAGTTTGACGAACTTGGAAATTCAGTCTGGGGACTTGGGAATTTAGTTTGAGGGACTTAAGAATTCAGGTATGAGACATATGGGAATTCAGTTTGGGGGATTTGGGAATTCAGTTTAGGTCACTTAGGAACTTAGTTTGAGGCACTTATGAAATCAGGTAGACATCATTCCACACATGCATGTACATTGAATTATAACAAATGACATAAATATGTTCAACAACTTGCATATATGTTATTAGCATATATATCATTCTTACATCAAAGGTAGTCTGAACAATTTACAATTTATCATTCTAACATGATAACTACCCATGTTCCCAATAATAAACACTATCACCTACCTATATGTAGTGCCCATTTCCTAAAAAAACATATATGGGTTGTATACCAACTTCTGTCAACCCCAACTTCTGCAAAAAAATATTGATTTGGGGTGCGTATCTATACAAAAAAACTGTTTAAAACCATTAACAGAATGAAGATAAAAACCAACTGCATTTTAGTGGTGAACCAGTTGATATGCTGGTGGTTTTCATCTTCCACATTTACAGAAGATCTACATAGGATTAGAATTCTTGCAGCTAGAGCGATTATGCCCAGGTTGGTGACAAAATGAACACATGTACACCTTCTTGTTTTAAATTGAGACTCCTGTCGCCTAGTCCGCGGTCTACCAGGAGCACGTGTGGTAATAGGAGGTTGTAAAAAAGTCTGTAATTCATAATCACTAGATGTTAGTTCATTCAACTGTGGCATGCCATTAGTTTCCACTGGAATCATGGTGCTACTGTATATTTTTTCTTGTGCACTAATCTTGTAACAGCCTTCAACATATGCATAAACATTTCCATGAACTAATCTAATTGCTGAACATGCATGTAGAAATGGAATGCCAACCATTTGCCATGCTTGACAGTTGCATTCTCGAGTTGTGAGATTGACCCTCAAATCTGCAGAAATATATGTAGTCTGCAGAAATAAAATAACCCAATAAGCCAATTGTTGGTTTAGACTACAGTTTACAAGAAAGATCAGTTTTCTGCACAATTTTCATGGAGATAACAAGCATTTCCAACTGACATTTGCATAATTTCATACCTCTCATATCAGTTTTCAGTACTCCTCCATACTCTCGTTTAGAAAAAATATTTCAGTTCAATAAAAGCCATCATATGCCACTGATAAGTTCATAAGCCATCGGATCATATGCCATCGAAAGTATGATATATGTAGTTTTAACATATTATTAAGCTATACAAAACAAGTGACAGTGCTTTACCAATGTTTTACCCAAAACCAACCGATGTTTTATAAGCAAAGATGAAATGCATGATGCAGCAACGATAGAGAGGTAGCGGAGAAGATGAAGATGAAAGCACTGATGTAGCAAGGAGAGATAGCCACAATAGAAGAATAACACAGCAGAAATTATGACAGAGGTAGATGAGAAGAATAACAATGTTTTACCCAACACCAACTGAGATGATACCAAGCTTTGGGGAGGAAGATTTTTTGAGCTTGGGGAGAGGAAAAATTTTGCCCTTTATGAAGCTCCATCGATGAAGATGATGACTTCGCCACTTTCTGATTTTGGGAGCCGTCTGTGCGTCCGTGCGTGCGTGGCTACGTTTTTGAGATTGAGCCCTGCGTGTGTGCATTTTTTTGTTTCTGAGCTAAGGGTTAATTTTGTCCAAACGATTTTGTTTTTATTCCAATGGGGGACCTGGGGACTTGGGGAGGATTAGAGAAATTATAATCCCTAATTTGTCATTATCTATCTTGGGGGGTCCTTAAATGTCTTTTTCCCTATTGTATATGATGTTGGAAATATTAATGTGTGCCCCACATTGCTCAAGTTAGTGAAAGTCTTAGTATATATACACTAAGAAAAGCATAAAAACAAGTAAAAGGTCCAAGAAGAGGAGTAGACTTTATTATATTATTCATGAACATTAATATTGTTTTGTAAAGAATAATGAGCATTTTGGTGTTGGATAGTTCTTGAGTTGGTAGTAACGAAGCATAGATTTCGTTCATTAAAATTGGGTGAAACAGAGCAGAATAACGAAGCATAGATTTCGTTCATTAAAATTGGGTGAAACAGAGCAGAATACACTGGTACAGTATTAAGAATTCAAATTAATGTTACTTTGTTTTATTATTACTTGGTCATGTGAGTTTTGATCTAAAAATAAGTTTTATTACGTATTATGAACGTACACCAAGGGCTTGCCGTGCTGCGTCGTGGAAGAGTGAAAACCCAGAATTAACCTTGACCTCTGGACAATTTCTGAATAAAAGCCAACACCAATTGAGGTAGAGTCGCATGGGTAGTATTGTATTCACATCTCTCACCACTGCGTCTCGTCTTAGGATACCTTTGCCACAACCGGAGAGAACACGTCTTCTGCGTTTTCGAGGAATTCAGGGTTTCGTAGCTTGGTGGTTGAAGCACGTATTCGATCGGGAATATTTTCTGACAATATGCATGTACATGAAGAAAGAGAAGCTTTGTCGTTTACATTGTTTTTTGTTTTTTTTTGTCCATTATATAAAGGCATAAAGCAGGATCAATGCTGGTCCAAAAAAAAAAAAAGCAAGATCTTTGGGATTTTTTTAAGTATAAATATCTCCTAAGTCACAGTTAAAAACTAATTTATTCAAGATGTAAAGAATATTAAAGTAGATTTTACCTTTCACAATAAATTTTTTTCTGCATACATGGTAAATGATCGAATCCAAAATAACATACTTCTTCCAATTCTATTTATAAGTATTATCTAAAAGATTTGTTTGGTTTTATTTATAAGGTGTTGAGTCATTTTTTTTTTAAATTTTCTTCTTTATCCTTCCTTTAATACTTTATTGTCTCATAAATTATTCTAGTCTTTAATCTGAGTAAAATTGAAAGCTTATGCTTATTTTTTATAATTTTGAGAGTATAACTAACGCTACTTAATATATGTGTCCATGTAAAGAGAAGCTTTTGTCGTTTACTTTTTTTTTTGGTCCATTATACAAAGCAAGATCATTGACATCTTTTTCTTAAGCATAAGTATTTCTCCAACCGATAGTTGAAAACTAATTTGTTTGAAGTGTAATGATCATTATAGTAGGTTTTACCTTTCACAATAATTTTTTTCAATATACGTGATAAATGATCAAATCTAAAATAACATACTTCTTCAAATCCTATTTATATGTGTTATCTAGAAGATTTGTTTGGTCTTATTTATAAGGTGTTGTGTCATTTTTTATTTGAATTTTCTTCCTTATCCTTCCTTCAATGACTTTATTATCTCGTAAATTGTTCTGGTCTTTAATTAGTATATAGGGGTAAAATTGGAAACTTATACTCTCTCTATTCTATATTATAAGTCATATTTACTTACCTCACACATATTTAGAAAATTAGTTGAAAATTTTGATTTTTTAAAAATTCCTATAACTTTCTAAAATTATCCTTATTAAATTATAATTCATTGTAAATGTATCTCTCTTAATCTCTTTCTACTATAACTTTTTTTTGTTATTTCCAAGAAGTGTAAAAATAAAAAATAATTAAATAGTATAAATGTCATAAAATGACTTATATTTTAAAACATTAATTCTTCAAAAATATCATATAATAGAGAATAGAGAGAGTAATTATTTTTTACAATTTTGAGACTATAACTAACTTTTCTTAATATAATATCTTATAAATAAGAGAGAACACTTAAGATCACGTTGTTGATAATTATATTTTGACCATTATATTCCTTAGTAAAGGGTGTGTATCAGGGAACCATCTTCTTGAAAATGTGTCATTGAGCCACATTTGAAAGTGGTGAAAGGGAGACTATGTATAATAGATAATTGGCTTTTTGTCCAAACTCTCGTGAACAAATACTAATGCTTTATATCCATTCTGATCATATGTACTTGCTTTAATGCTTTCTATCATTTTCTTTATAGTACTATATATGTAATTTTTTTTAGGAAAAATTACATATAATAATTAGTAAAGTGAATTAATTACAAAAAAAAATTTTAATTAAAAAAAAGTGTTAAATCGGAAAAACTAAGTAGTAAAATTGAGAGAATGAGTAGTAACAGATCCTATTTTATAATTAATTAATTATCTTGGTCTTAAAATATAATTCCCCCTTTTTTTAATTTCTTTGTATTATGTTTTCAGTGTTCGTTGTGCCAACGGCCAAAAGTTCTCTCAAGCCATTAAACGAGTTACCTAACACAGCCTAAAGTAATATGGAAAAGGAATTTCATTCACAATCATTCTCTTTACAACCCTATAACTAATGTCATATGAGATGCCATGCCACTTTTATTTGGAAGATTTTTGAAGAATTTTGAAATTTAGAACAAAACATGAAAATTACTAGTGTAAAGGATATCTAATGAAATCTCAAAAATAAATTTACTAGAAACATTTTTCAAATATCCTAAAAATAGGATTGAATTAGGAGAAAAGACCTTTTTTCATATTTTTTTTTATTTTCATCATTTATTTAATTGCTTTTTTATACAAATTATTCAACAAACCAAAAATTCAGCTAAACGGAATTTATTTTTCAATTTCCTCAATCCATATCCTTGTTGTGACAACCATCATTAGACTGCCCTGAACATAGTCCCAAGCTAACATGAAGTAATCCTAATGATGTGTGCAGGACCGGAGGAATGATCAAAACGAGACATTCAATTTTTTAGACAAAGAAGGGGCCACACCGTGGCGAGACGCAAGGCCGCCGCGGCGAGACACGTGTGGCAACTTGGAAAATATTGGGGCCGAGAGTACTCACGCCGCGGTGAACTTACTGGCACTGCGGAGAGAGTCGCGAAATTCTTTTAAATTAGAAGGGTTTCAAACAAACGAAGAAGAAGAAATAGAAGGAGATAGAAGGGAGCTCTACTAGGGCTTCAATTCTCTAGCCTTGGGAGGTGTTTTCTAGACCCAGGGAGCTTGATTAATGGTGGGTAAGTTGATCTTGCTTCCTCTCCTATCTTTTCTCTTCAATTTTTGGTTTGGAATCGGTGGGAGTATGTGGATTTTCGAGTTGAGGAAGAATCCACCAATTAAAATGCTTGATTTGGTGTTATAAAAGTGTTATGTAGTATTAGGAAGCTTTGGGTGTAAGTTTTGGTTGGATTATGATGAGTTTGAGTAAACCCTAGATTGGAAATTGTAGAGTATGAAATCCAAAATGTACGTGGATAATTATGGTTAGGATATGTAATTAAGGCTTATTGGGGAGTGTTAGTGCTATTGGAACGATGGGTTAAGCTTGAATGAGTGGAGTATGAATTATGGTTAATGTGTGCAGTATGCTAATTAAAGGTATTATGATGTTGTAATGGTAAATTGGCTAACTGGAGGCGTATAGTTCGTGATGGGTGCTCCGGAGGCTTGCCTAAGCCCTTATGTGTGGTATTGATAACTTGAGGTAACCGGGTATTTGTATATGTATTATATGCTAATATATATATGCATGTCTCTGTTCATACCACGATAACATTATGTATATGTGTATGCTTTTCTATATATCATGGTATGCACACGGCTAGACGATATAGCATATGATGATGATATACATATGTTGATGTGACACTATGTGAATATATGATGATGACGAGTATGATGTGTATGTATGATGTTATGACATTCTCATACCATTGCACGCTGGCATGACCATGATGATGATTATATACTATTAGAGGCATGTTGGCATGGCATATACATCACCACCCATGAGCATAGTGAGATATGGTTGATTGGGGGATAATGATGAGATGAGATATGATGATATACGATATGATAATGTGATAAGAGATCCATGCCACTAAATCCTCTCCTTGGGAGAGCCAGGTGGCAATGGACTATGATATGATACGATGATGAAATGATTTGGTGATAGGATGGAATATCTTTGCCACTAAATCCTCTTCTATGACCAAGAAACCTAGGTGGCAGTGGATTATATCCTCCCTAAATCACCACTAATTCGCAGTGGTCCAAGAGAAGGAGAGCCATGGTCCAATCACTAGTGTGACCTTTAGCCAAGTGCACTATTGTGAGGTCAGCTTGGTGATGTCCCGGAATTAGTCTTCACCAGCTATTGAAAGGGAATCACTTATCGAAATGTCTTGTGATGACACCAGCTCATTGTTCTAGCCATGTTTGAGAGAGACATGCATTGCATGACATCGGTTGCATATATGTGTGATATTAATGGTATATATATGTGTGTGTGGTTGTTCCCGGTTACTGAGATATTGTCTCACAACCCCCCTCTATGACTAACCTTTCAGGTGTAGACTCTGGTGCTAGTTCGGAGAAGACCACGGAGTTACAAGCCTCTCTATCTTCGGGAATCCCAAGTATAATTAGTAGTTGTAATTTAGTTTATGTAGTATTGTGCCAAATAGGTTGTCATCGCATAGTTGTATGTATGTGTGATGAAAGACCCAAGCAAAACTTGTCCGATTGAACCTTCAATGACTCAGAATGAATCACAGATCGTGCTAGAATCAAATAGGACATACGAACTAGTAACAAAACACAAGATAGATGAACACGTTAAACCAAAAAAATAGGATAATAAATATGAACAAAAATGACAAGAAAATAAGAAAGATATGTTGGTCAATGGGATAAGACCCTAAGAGAACTTGTCTCTTAGAACCCTAGCCTTGGGACGCCACAAAGGAAAACCACTCATTTGATAAGTCTAAGAATCTTCTCAAGAACACAAATGATACAAGAGAAAGCTCACGAGAAAAGAACATAAATTCTAAAAATTCATTATTATTAATCTCTCTATTTTACAAAAGTACATAGGCAGCTCTTTATATGTATGAATAAGGCAACCAAAACCCTAGGCTAAACTAAAAAAATGAAATTAAATAAAATATGAAAAAATAATCTAATCTAATCTAATCAATCCTAAAGAAGATACCACAATCTAAATGAAAAAGGAAATAAACTATTCCTCAAATTAATCAAAAGGTGGCACCTTTCTTGCTAAAACTAATAGAAAATTCTTCTAGAGCCTAAATTTTAAAAATAGGAAATAACCAAAACTTAATCTTCAAGACATAATCTTTGACCAAAATGCCTTATTTCTGAAAATTAAATAAAATAAACAAAAATTCTAAATAAATCAGCCTAAAGAAAATTCAATTTTAATTAATCACATAAGTAGCACATGATCACTTAAGTAATCTCCTCTAACTGGGCTCCCTTTGGGCTTGAATCTGAAACTTGCAAGGAAGAGAACATAATCAAGGTATTTGGACTTCTTGGGCTGTAATTTAATTTAAATGAATGGGCTTCAAATTATATAACTCTTTGGAGGACTCTTGCAATGGAACTTTTGTCTCCCTCCCAAGCTTGATTTAAATGAATGGGCTTCCTTTTTTATGCTTTGTAATTTGTCTAAGGACCCTCAATGTTTCATGCTTCAAGCATACTCTATCATTCCCTCCCTCCTCAAAAGAATTTATCATCGAATCTCCATAATCTACATGGAAGGAAAGGGAACAATTAGAAGTATCAAATAGATAATAAGGAGTATACTTATCATTTAAGCTTAATTGATGCATCTTTGCTTTAATCCTTCCATGAACTTGAAGGATATCATTCTCCTTTAGCTGCAAATTTGTTTTAAATATACCTGTACGCCTTTGCAACCACAACATTGCTCTGGGGTCAAAAATTTTATTTTCAAGCATTGGTGAAGAAAGTTTTGAACTTTCCTTCACATCAATCTCAACAATATCTTGTAGTAAATGACTAGGAACAAACTTAATCCAACAAAACTCAAATGGAACCAAGATGTTAGGGGACACATAGAAAAAGAAATGGGGACAAAATGGCAAACAATAAGACTTAATTAAAACCAAAGCATTACAAAAACCAAGAAACACAAAATCTAGACAGATTTGAACAATATTCATTAAATTTGAAATTTGGGCAGATTTGACACTTCTTGATGATTCATATTGAAAGAACAATGATGGAGAAGAAATGTCTTGATGCACATAGTTGAACACAATAGATGAAAACAAACATGAAGGAAATGAATTGATGGAAACAAAAGGAGATGAACAAAACACATGTAGATGGTAAGACAAAGAGGGAGAATAATGCACTAGATGAACACATATTACCACAATGAACAAGGTATCATGTAACAACTTACCTCCAAACACCTCCAGATTTGAGCAAAAACTTCAAAATCCAACCAAACACAACCCAAACATCTTAAGATAACTTCCCAAAACTTCATAATAGTGGAAACGAACCCAAAAACACCAGAAAATGGGCTGGGGCCGCGGTCGTTACTGTACTGCCGCGGCTCTAGCCTTCCCCTGTTTCTCCATCGCTACTGGACTATCTGGCGTTGCAGCCTACTTCCTGGAGCCATGGCGCCTCCTGCTAGTTTCCACACCAGTAAAAGCTCAACACTGGGGCAAACTTCTGACGCGTATAACTTTATGCTCCAACCTCCGATTGACCTGATTCCAACTCCTAAAGCCAATCTAGTTCCAATCTATCCATGGACATCACTTTTACCTCCATCCAACTTCATATGGAGAGTCTGGACATATGACACCGTTTTAGCTACTTTTTGACCAAAAGTCACCATTCACACTTCCCATTTGCCACCAAAGGCAATTCAGCCACTCGGGACAATTCACACAGGTCCAAAACCACCTAACCAACTTGTTCAAAGAGGTTTCACCTCAAAGGAACCATTCCTCTGAGATTTGACCCCCTTAAACCCCATTTGACAAAATGGGCTACTTGCCTCAAAACACACCAATGAGGCCCAAATCCACTCTGGGCTCACAAACACCACCATACTGACTTCCTAACATCCAAAACCATGCAAACACCATAACACAGCATACACATCACACACCACACAATTCCACATATATATATCCATACATACATCCATCCATACAATCCACATCCATGTCATACATCAATTACTTACATTCTATCCTACTTGGCACAAGATATATTATCCAAAAATACACACACTACATAGACTATTCCCACGTAAGTAGCTACTCCTGCGTCTTCTCCGGACTAGTGCCAGAACCATCACCTGAAAGGTTAGTCATGGGAGAGGGGTATGAGACAATGTCTTAGTTGTTGAATCAAGAAGTTTTGATGATTCCAAATCAACCTTCAAGAGCTTGGAATAAAGATATCAAAGGTGCTCAAATGAATTCAAGTGAAGAAATTCTGGACAAATCCGTGCAAGAATAGATGTAGGTTGTTTAGTTATGTTTTAATTTGAGTAAAAGACTTTGATTTGGTGAAAAGATGTTTTAAAACCTTGATTCTATGTTGAATCATGGAATATTTGAAAAATACCCACTAACAGACGAAGTTTGAAAGGTTAATACCAATCTGTCATTTGGAAATTCAAACTTTGGCTTTGGAAATTTGAATTTTATATTGAAACTGAACAAGTCTGAAGAGAAGTCTCTCTGACAGACGAATTTTGACTTAATAAAATTCGAATTTTGATAAGTGTCTGAAAGGAGCTTTTAGTAAGAGACGAACTTTGGGTTTTGAAAATTTGAATTTCAGACAAAATAAAACTTATGAAAACTAAAGAAATTCATCTGAAATTATGTCAAAGTTCATCTGAAATTAAGATTGAATTGGATTTCAAAATTGCTCACTGACAGACAAACTTTGAACATGAAAATTCGAATTTCAGAAACTGAACTTGTGAGTCTGTTAAAGTGATATGTTGACATATGAATGACAGTATTTATAAATTCAAATTTTGAAGTTAGTCTGAAAAGAGGTCTATCTGACAGACGAACTTTGACATTTGAAAATTCAAACTTTGAATTATATGAGCTACTGTGACTTATGAACTAGCTATGGACAGATGAATTTTGGGGTTCCAAAATTCAAATTTCGAAGACACTATAGCAAATTGAAAATACTGTTCACACTTAACAGAAAAACTTTCTACTTGAAAATTCGTATGTCACAACATAGAAACATTTTCAAAATATCAAAATTAGAATTTCACTTCATGACAGACGAACTTCGGGCTTTCAACGTTGAAGCTGTTAACCTTCGGTGTCTGCGAAATTCATCTGGTGACCTACCGAAATTCAAACTTTAGTATGTCAGAAGCATTAAATGCTGTTGGTTAACGGATAGTTTCTCAGAGTAACCATTGGATAACTTCTCCAACGGATAGATTTTGTCTCTAACAGATATTTGAGACCTAAATCTATAAATATAACATCATTTGAAGTTGTGGGTAACAATTTTAACATTGTATATACTGAAACTCTATTAAATCAATTACTCAAAGTCTGTTACTCTCTCACTTCAATATTTTGTACTTTAACTTTCATATTCACTCTATTTAAGAGAGTTTAATCTTTGTAAACAATCTTTTCTTTATCTGGAAGATAGATTTTCTTGTGAGGGAATATCACAAGGGATTGGGGAGTACTTTGTAAGAGTCCACAGAGAGATAGAGTGAGCTCTAGAAACAGAGCAACATCTTTGTACTGAAACATTTGCAAGAAGCCCACGAAATTCTTGCAAAATAGTGAAAAATCTCAAGTGGTGACTTGAGGACTGGACGTAGGTCAAGTGGAGAGACCGAACCAGGATAAATTTCTAAGTCTTCTTTTCTTTGCTGCCATCTTCACAGTTATTTAGTTATACTCTGTTTTACTATCATATATTGCTTTCTTCACCTTCTTGATATTTTGCAGAGAATTTTTAATATTCCCAATTCACCCCCCCTCTTGGGAAGCCAGCTAACCTAACAAGTGGTATCAGAGACCGGATTCCCAATCAAAGGATCTTACAGTCCGGGAATTACAATGGCTGGCTTTGGAGAAAATATATTACCAGAAGGCAACAACGCAAATAGACCACCTGGCTTCAGTGGAGAACACTATGGGTACTGGAAGATGAGGATGCAAATCTATCTCCAGTCAATTGATCTGGACATCTGGTCAGTCATTCAGAAGGGAGATTTTGTCCCAATCGCTTTGGAAGATGATGGAAAATACAAAGAGAAGCTAGAAGCTGAATGGAATGAGGAAGACAGAAGAAGAGTCTTGTTGAATTTCAAAGCAAAACACTGTCTGGTCAGTGCTTTGAATCAAGACGAATTCTACAGAGTCTCCCAATGCTCCACTGCCAAGGAAATGTGGGACACCCTGCAAATTGCTCATGAAGGAATAACTGGAGTCAGGGAAAACAAACTTAATACATGCATAGGTGAATATGAAAGCTTCAGAATGGCTGAAGGAGAGAATGTAAAAGATCTACAGAAGAGATTCACCCTCATTGTGAATCAACTAAAGAGCCTGGAAAAGGAGTACACTCAAACAGAGAAAGTCAGAAAGATCCTCAGAGCTCTCCCTCTAGAATGACAACCCAAAGTAACAGCAATAGAGGAAGCCAGAGGAGAATCAATGGCCTCTGTCACAGCTCTCTTTGGCAGCCTCAAGGAGTATGAAGGAAAAATGAAAGCTCTCAAGGAAGCTGGATAAGACAGAAAGAAGAAAGGCCTTGCTCTCAACGTTGCTAAAGAAAAGGAAGAAGAATCTGACGATGGAGAGGAACTTGATGAAGAAACTCAAGCTGTGATGGTCAAAAAATTTGGAAGATTCTACAGTAAAAGGAGAAACAAGAAAATCTTCAAGAAAGGAGCAGCTAGAGATAGCAAGAGGGAAGCAAAAGAACCTATCACTTGCTATGAATGCAAAAAGCAGGGACATATCAAATGGAATTGTCCACAATTTCTCAAGAAGCAAGAAAAAGAAAAGAAAGCTGCAGACAAAGGTAAAAAGAAAAGAGCTTACATCTCATCAATATAAGGTAATAGCTCAGATGAAGAAGAAGATGATGAAGATGAAGTTGCCAATATCTGTCTCATGGCACTTGCTTCTGAAGAAGCTGAAATCCCATGTAGCGGTGATCAAGAAGATGAGGTATATGAATCTGAACCTTCCTATTCTGAATTACTGGATACATTTCATGAGTTGCATGATGAGTTTGTTAAGATTGCTAAAGAATTGAAGCAAGCTAAGAAAAAGATTAACAAACTAGAATCTCAATGCAACATTTCTGAAATTGCTCCTCTACCTATTACTGAATCTGTTTGCTGTAAATCATGCATTGAATTAAAGCAAACTAATGAATATCTAGTGAAAAGCATGTCTAGGCTTACTAGAGGTAAAGACATGTTGTTTGCTTTAATGGGAAGTCAAAGAATATCACAAGGAAAAGCTGGACTTGGCTATGATCCTTGTGCTGTAAAAGAAAAGATCAGGAAGAAAAATCAGAATGTGTACATGAGACATTTTGTGCATGCTAATGGAAATAGAGAGAAAGATCATATGTCACATCACATTGAATCATATAATCAACCAAGGCATGCTAAACAAAAATATTATCTGCATTATTTTCTTCCTACTTCTCAATCCAGCAGTCCCTTTACCACCTGTCACTTCTATAACAAAAAGGGGCACATTTCTAGCTCATGTGCTTTAAAGAAAAATGGACTTGACAGGAAGGTTAAATGGGTTCCCAAAGGTACATCTGCATCTAGGGAAAAGACCACTGACAGAAGAGGACCCAAGCAAATTTGGGTACCTAAAAAGAAAACATGAACTTTGTTTTGCAGGTCTGTCTCAAAGCTAGAAAGAACAATAAATGGTACATGGATAGTGCCTGCTCAAGTCACATGACTGGTGATAAGGAGAAGTTCATCACCCTTAGAGACAAGAAAGGAGGAAAGGTGACCTTTGGAGGTGATCAGTATGGCAGAATAGTTGGCATTGGCATTGTGGGCAAAATTCCTGAAACATCCATTGAAGAGGTACTGTTTGTGATAGGCCTCAACCACAATCTGCTAAGTGTGAGCCAAACATGTGACAAAGGAAACTGGGTATTGTTTGACTCAAAATTCTGCCTAGTCATCAGAAAAAGTGATCACAAAGTAATCCTCAAAGCTCAAAGGGATGGTAACTGCTATACTATTGATCTTGATGAACTTCCTCCCTTAAATTCTATTTGCTTGATTAGTCAGGATAATGATAGTTGGTTATGGCATAGAAGATTAGCTCATGTTAACATGAATCAGCTTTCAAAACTGGTTAAAAGCGAGTTAGTCACTGGCCTGCCAAAAATTACTTTTGAAAAAGACAAAGAATGTGATGCATGCCTAAGAGGAAAACAAACTAAATCTTCTTTTAAACCTAAAAACGTAGTCACCACAACTAGATCACTAGAACTACTGCATATGGATTTGATTGGTCCATCTAGGGTAAAAAGTCTTAGAGGAAATCTGTATGTGCTTGTAATTGTGGATGATTACTGTAACATCCCTAAAATATTAGATAACTAAAAATGCATAGAGAATTTGCAAAAACATGCAGACACCGTTTTGCATGAAATAAGGTAAAGAGGGCAATTATCTCGGTTAGAAGGAAAAATGAAAAAAATGACCATTTTACCCCTGAAAAAAAAAAAAAGAAAGAAAGGAAAATGAAAAAAAAAATAAAAAAAGAAAGAAAGGAAGGCGGTGGACGCATGGAGGGGAATGAAGTAAATTTTATGAATTTTGGTGAAAATTACACCTAATGACCCAGAAGTTTTAAAAATTATAAAAATGTCTCGGGTCAAGGGCATTTTTGTAAATATGAAAAATTATAGTCAAAATGAAGCTCTCAATGAGTTAAGACCATTGGAATATAGTATGGAATTTATTGAGATCAAGATAATATTTATTGGGTAATTATGATTTAATATTAATGTCTTACCCGATAAATATCAGTCTGGACTGCAGGAAGAAGCAGTATTCATTCAAGAAAAATGTGTGGGTCTTATATTTGGATCAATTGGGATAATTATATTATGGTGATTTTATGATTATAATTAGTATCCCAATAATAGTACAATATACTGCTAAAGTAGCTTTAATTGTCCAGACCGGTCCAGGATATATCTGGATAAGTAAATAACTAAAATTTTTGGACCAAAATACCCTCCATTTCATGCTGGCCAAGCTGCACATGATAGAATTATATTATTCAATTAATTATGTCATTTTCAAGAAAAATCAAGAAGCTTAGGTGGCATAAATTGATTGGTTGACAAAGTTTATAAATACTCCCTCCTTGGCTCTCATGTGTGCGTCATATTTGGGCAAGAAAAGAAGGGGAGAAGCTGCAGCAAAGTGATGAAGAAAGGAAGCTACGTAGGAGGAAAGAAAAAGAGAAGAAAAAATAAGGAAGAAATGCAAGGAAAATTGGTAAGCAAACATCTTGTGATCTTTAAGTGTTCTAGCATAGTTCCTAAGCTCTATGAGTTAGTTCCCTTGAAATTTTCTCTCCTTCATCCACTGTTCTAATCTGCCCAATCATGATTAATGGAAAGAAAAGTTGTTTTAAAGTCATAAAATCATGATTTGATATGAGATTTTGCAAGAGGAAGCAAGTATAGTATGATTTAAGTAAGTTTTGTGAAAAACCAATTTCTTCCTCTTAAGAACAGATTTTGGTCAGACTAATAAGGTGGGAAGGAGATGGATTTTCATGTATTTGATGGTAAAAATGGATTTCCCATGGTCCAAAACCTTAAGAGTAAGTATGGGGTTAAATAAAAAGCTTAAGGTGAAGAAAATGAAATTCTAGGGTTTTGTGAGTCTTTAAGAAGTAACTCATGAAACCAGTGAATAAAGTGAGTGTTTAATGGTGTATTAGGAATTGATAAAGCCCAAGTAAGTTCTTAAAGGAGGGGGAACCAAGTGATGAAGCATTAGATTCAAGAGGAAGAGCCAAAGGAATGCTTCAAGGTAGCTAAGTTTCATATTCTTGCTTTATGTTCTTTCATTGTCTTTCTATGATTAAATTGTGTTGCCATATTGCAATTGTGATTTCTTTGATTGGTCTTGGCTGTTAAATGAGGGGTTTTATTCCCCAGGATGTCCATTTTCTAAGCCGTTATGCTGCCGAAATTTTGATGACCAATGTGGCAATTTATTGTTAAAATGTGATTGATATGATTAAATGTGATCAAATGTGAGTTATTTGACATGATTGACATAATTGCATGAAATGTAACTTGCTACTGAGATTGCCCCCAATCTCATCCCCTCAAGTATCCCAAATGACTAGGCACAAGCAATGTCAAGGAGATCAAGGAGCCAAAGAGAATGAAAGGGGAGAATGATGCTTGATGATAATTTCAAGCTATGATTCCATATTTTGAAATAATGTATAAAAATTATGTATATGCATATGGATCTGTATTCTTATACTATTATGTTCTTATGAGCATTATGAAATGTTTGGCATGGAGTTGAAACATGGAATGATCATGTGAGCTTATTATGAAGTCTACTTTGCCATGTTATATTGTTAGAAGTTCATTTTGTAGCAATGAAAGCAAAGTTAACACTGTTTGACCGAGACAGGGTAAGTAAGTCAAGTGTTATATATGCTCTGAAATTAGAGATAACAAGCTTTCCAATGAGCTAAAGAACACTCAATTTGGATATGTGTACAATTTATAGCATATTTTTGAAGTTAAGGGTCAAAACTGGACAGTGATGTGAAGACTGCGAATTTGACTGAATATATTACTTCTATTTTAAAAGTGATATAAAATCGTACAGAGCTCCAAAAATTCAGTGGCTTACATTTATGAAAATATTTATCTTTTGAGGTTAATATGCCACTGGTTTGAGTTCAATTGGAGCTGTACAATAAGAGATATACAAGTTTTCCCAAGACTGTTCCAGTAAAAGTGATGTTCTGATCCCTAGTGATTCAAATTGATACTGTGCCCTGTCTAGACCAAATAAATGTATAATAAAAATATGAAGGAAATTAGACATATATATATTTCCAATGGCATATATAATGCATGATTTGGCTCAGTATAGAGTTAGATATGAATTTTTAAAGTTATGGCCAAAATCCTGGAAAAGAGAGAAATGACCATTTGTATAGTGTAAGTTTGAGCAATAAACTGTACTAATTGGTCAGATTAAAGGAAATTTTCATATTTTTATCTTGTATATCATGTTTCTAGCTTCATTTAGAGACTTGAACCACATTGATACGATTTTTCTGGATTAAGTTATGATTTTTCAAAGTTCGTCCAGAAAACTTAAGAACCAAATGAATAGTACCATGTTTTTTTAATTTAAATATTTTGGTTCTATTAATGGTTCAAGCTCTTAATATGAGCTAACTGGACATTGTACATACTCTAATATATGGGAAAATATAGATAAAAGTAAGATGTTACATTTTTGGTATCAGAGCCGAAGGTCTTGGCTGTCAGAGCAAAGATATGGGCAAATCTTTGCATGAAGAGAGGAAGGTAATCCTCTCAGTTAGAATTTCCCCTTTAAATATCAGAAATATTCCTTTTGAGAAAGTGGCCTAAGAAAGTTTTAGTGGCATAAGAGGTTAGTCTTAAGGATAGCTTATGATAGTTGTGGGATTAGTTGAGGATGTTTTACAGATGATGTTTTTCTTAGGTCGTGAATTCTTTCAGAATGAGATCGTAGTTAGATCTTATCAGTAAAAAGATGTAGGATCACAGAGGATCCTAGTAGGGCTTAGAGATCGCAATAGATCTCGTGGTCGCAGTAGACCAATTTTGAGGTTGCAGTATACCTCTAAAGAGTATGAGATGATAAGAAAGATTAATGAGCCCTATAGTTCTGATAGTTTTCTGAAAGAAGATGGCCTATGATGATTTTAGGAAGATATGAAACCTCATTAATCAGCAGTTAGTATGAATGTTGACCTAAGGCTTTTCTCTAATGCCAAGCCACTGACTAGAAAGTAGTTATGAGATATGATGGTAGGTTGTAAATGAGTAAAAAGCAAGTATCCTGCCTACAAAATAAGTTCAGTGGCAAGATGTTTTCAATGGTGAATGAAAGAGGCCAGTAAGGAATAAATGATAGTTATGAAAAGAATCAATGGGAAAAAACTAATGTAAGATTTAAAGAAAGGTAAGTTAGAAAAGAAAGATGGTTAGTAATCCAAATACAGGATTTTGGCCTGAGCCTAATCAAGATCCTATAAGAGAAGACATAGGATCCAGTAAGATTTTCATTCCAATTAAACCAAGAACTCCAAATCCAAATGCTATTAAAGCTATGTACGATAAATATCATGATGGATTTGTGAGGATATGCTTAATTTTAGATTTCCTTGGTACAGTACAAGAAGCAAAAGAGATTCTTAGAAGGGCATTATGATTTTAAGCTTTCTATAAGAGAATGGGTTGAGCAAGTACTAGATGTCATAACAAGATCATGAGCTCTGGAGCTATATTAAGGAGTTCCCTCAAGGTTGAGTGTTTAACACTCTTAAAGGCTATGTCATTGCCTGAACGCTCCAGGTAAAGTACTATCAGGAAAGAAAGCTGAGGCAATAGAATTCTCAGATAAGGATGAAGATGAACATCCAATTGAGAAGCCAGATGACAATAATAAGCCTGATGTTAGTATGGAAGCCCTACAAGCTCAAGGAAATGTGTATATAAGGAACATGTGTATAGAAATAAGATGTATAGCTACAATCTTTGACTAAATATATATGCAACCAGATGTTGATTAAAGATTGGTAAAGTAAAAGACCAGGGATCTAGATACAATGATAAGTTCTTACCAATAATGGTATAATGAAGTAGTAGTTAATGTAATTGTGGAGTTCAAGTTGTTATTAAGAGTCGTTAAGATTTAAAGAGGTGCTCAACAAAGGCTAATAGTATAAGCACACGCCTCTCAAATAACTCTAGTAATAGTAAATGAATGTACTCCCAGTTTAGATCCCTTGCAAGTAATCCTTAGTTTTCTGGATCAGTAGCAGAAAACTATTGAGCAACTATAAGAGATAGTTAATGCTCAAGGACAATAAGGGAAAAGCTAGAGCCCTTAAGGTTTCCTGCTATACCGCAGCAGCCTCAGGTACATTAGTAGGTTCGGTAGGATTTTCCCCAAGGTAACTAGATGTGTTCGCCAACCACTGATATATGATTGGCTGATGAGAAAGTATTAGCTTCGATTCTTTGATGATAAATTTGATGTGCACATTGTTGAAAAGTAGATTGTGAGCCAAAAAAAAAAAAAAGATTTCAAAGATGATAGGATGCACGTCAGAAATGGAAGCTTGATAGTAAAAGAGACTGACCAATGGTGGCAGAACACGGAATGAGCTAGTAAGGTAAATGTCACTGTATTGACTTGGGAAGTATTATAAGAATAGTTTTATGAAAGTTATTTTCTCTAGTCTGTAAGAGATAAAAAGAGAGTAGAATTATAAGGATCAGCTAAGATGTGAATGAGTCAGTCATTAAATATGTCACAAGGTATAATCAACTGACTCGATACCTAATCTTCCTTCAATAGTTGTTGATAAGTAATGGTAAGTAACCTTGGAATACCAGGGGATTTAAGAAGTAAGGCAATAAGCACAGAGGAGATAGTTGAGTAAGCTAACTCCTATTTTTAAGAATGCGGAAAGGCTCATAGTAGAAAGTTATGATTAGCAATGAAGAATGTGTGCTTTAAGTATAAAAGTCGGGACACTATACTTGTGACAGTACTATGGAGATGGCCAACTCCAGACCATAAGCAAAGGAAAAAGTCTTTGTGCTAATCTCAATCTAAGGTCTGTAAGTCACCTAACCTTAGTAAAGGTATGATTCAGGTGCAAGACTAATTATGTAGCTATGCGAAGAAGTTGAGTCTGGAAGTTATTGTTATATAAGTTATATGAGAATGTCTTGATGAGAAACTGGGCTATAATCTCCATTATTTGTCTAAATAAGCACCGTAGCAATACAAAGATTTGTATGCCTTTCCCTTGTAGTGATGTGAGCATTGGTAAGAATCAACTTTTGTAAATAATCTCCTTCTAGATTGTATGAGCAAGATGATGATTTCGCCTTCCCCCTGAAGGTGTTCCAAGTATTGAGCCTAAGTTAAATGTTTTGTTGATAGCTCAAGCTAAGAAATGCTTGAAAAATGATGTTAAGAATAGACAAGAAAGTTGATGTAAGATTGAAACGAGACAGTTTGATAAGATGTAATGCTTCTGTAAGAAAAGTTAGTATACTTATGAGGTATAAGGTACAAAGTATGAGCCTAAGGTATTTGATTAGTGGTAAGCAGTTAGGGAACTAAGAAACCTTGAGATAGTTGATTGCTGAGTTTAGTATGAAATCTAGCTAAAAGAAAGTTCTTGGCCAAAAGATCTCACAATGAATACAATTTTCCATTAATTGCTAAGGTGATGAAAAAGGGAGGTAGCTCTTGGGGAGAAGCCCAATTGAGCAAAGAAATGAAATCTTCCATATGATAAAAGCAGCCGAGGCAAGGCAGATGGAAGGTAGCTCTTGGGGAGAAGCCCAATTGAGCAAAGAGATAAAATCCTCCATCAGATGAGTCGCCAAGGCAAAGTAATGGAAAGTGGCTCTTGGGGTGATGCCCGATAGAGCAAGAATGAGTAATGGTGAGAGGCCGAAGGCTAGATTCTAACTGAGCTAGCAAGAGACTTTTGAAGGGTTAAGAAGTTTCTCTTAAATTGCTAAAACACTAATTGACCGTGGCTAAATAACTAAGAAGTTATGTATAAAAATAGATAAAGCAGATATGTCATAAGAATATAAAGTTAGAGACCACTGCCTTAATATTATTTAGACCCTGAATCACAAAGAGCCAAAAGATCTTAAAGGTATGATAAGATAAGCAGAGTACAAGATTCATGGATATGTTTATACGTAAAGGTGTAGTGGTAAGATGAATCTCTAAGCTAGTAAAGGCTAGAGTAAAAAGAAGCAGTATAAGTATAGAGGATGAATTCCCTAAAATTAAAAGCAATAAGTGATCCAGAGGTCACACATATGAGTTATAGTTTAAAATGAAGTACAATGCCGCATTCTCTAAGTCTAAAGAATTACAAGAGTGTAGCAGAACCCCTCAGCACTTTACAATTAAGTGTGCTCAAGTGAGGGAGATTTTAGAATGAGTGACCTACTGAAAAGTGTGAAAAAGATGTAAAAGGTAAGAAAAATGTGCCAATGATTAAATTTGGGCACTGAGAATTTATGATAGCCTTACTAAAAGCATATGTTAGGCTACATAAAAAAAAAATAAATAGTTTATTGTGACCTCAAACATTTAAAGGAGCATGAAAGACAATTGAGAATTTTTCAAATGTAATTAAAAGAAAAAGCTTGCTGAACTTAATAGATAGGAGCTGGGCTCCAAGAAGTACAGTTAGTAGGTTACAAAATCTCCCATATGGATTGCAGTAGATCCTAATAAAGTAAGTAAAGTTATGAAATGGGAGAGACCGAACACTGTAATAGAGACGAGAGGTCTCCAAGTTTAGCAAGATGTTATGAAAAATTTCTCTTAAGTTGTCTTACCACTTAGTTAGAAGAGAAATTGATGTGGGAAAGAGATTAAGAAATGAGTTTTTATAAGCTACAAAGACTAAACCTCCTTCCCTGAGATAATTAATCCTGATCCAATAATGACCATAGGGGTCTATGTTATTAAAGTAAGCATGGATCAGGATATGAATAATATAACAGGGTGAGTGGCAGGTATTAGCCAATGTTTTATATAATAATTTTATGAAAAGCATGTTTCCACTTATAGTAGCAGTAAATAATGCTCTCAAGAAGGGTTATTAAGAGTTATGATAGCTACGAGTTGCTATATTCATGGTATTATTATAAAAGTGTTTGAGATCACAATAGCCTCAAGGAATTATGGGATAAAAGAAGAGTTAGACTTGAGGTAAAGAAAAGAAAAGAAGTGAAAAGCAAATATGAGATGACTTGCAAATGTCATCTAGGCAAAGCTAATGTGACGAGCTTATGCTTTAGTAGAAAGATTATTCATGTGAATAGTATGAAAGTAGAGAAAGAGATAGTATCAGGTGCCAATAATGGAAGTATAGTATGAATAAGATAAGAGAAAGTTATGGAAGTAAGAATAAGGATGTTACGAGTGGAAATTTCTGATACCCCTAAGATAAAGATAGTTTATGATGTCCTCACAATTCCCAATTTGAAGAATATGAACCAAACTCTTTAAATATTATAAATGACTAAATGATACCAGAGTAAAATATTGACTGAAAAGTCAAGTAAGTGAGAAATAAGAGTATTTCTTTGGTAAAAATGGTCTGGAAAATTAGGAAATTAAGAGAAAGGAAATAAGAGGTACTAGTATGTATCTAAATTTCGAGGACGAAATTTATTTTAAGGGGGAGGGAATTGTAACATCCCTAAAATATTAGATAACTAAAAATGCATAGAGAATTTGCAAAAACAGGCAGACACCGTTTTGCATGAAATAAGGTAAAGAGGGCAATTATCTCGGTTAGAAGGAAAAATGAAAAAAATAACCATTTTACCCCTGAAAAAAAAAAAAGAAAGAAAGGAAAATGAAAAAAAAAACAAAAAAAGAAAGAAAGGAAGGCGGTGGACGCATGGAGGGGAATGAAGTAAATTTTATGAATTTTGGTGAAAATTACACCTAATGACCCAGAAGTTTTAAAAATTATAAAAATGTCTCGGGTCAAGGGCATTTTTGTAAATATGAAAAATTATAGTCAAAATGAAGCTCTCAATGAGTTAAGACCATTGGAATATAGTATGGAATTTATTGAGATCAAGATAATATTTATTGGGTAATTATGATTTAATATTAATGTCTTACCCGATAAATATCAGTCTGGACTGCAGGAAGAAGCAGTATTCATTCAAGAAAAATGTGTGGGTCTTATATTTGGACCAATTGGGATAATTATATTATGGTGATTTTATGATTATAATTAGTATCCCAATAATAGTACAATATACTGCTAAAGTAGCTTTAATTGTCCAGACCGGTCCAGGATATATCTGGATAAGTAAATAACTAAAATTTTTGGACCAAAATACCCTCCATTTCGTGCTGACCAAGCTGCACATGATAGAATTATATTATTCAATTAATTATGTCATTTTCAAGAAAAATCAAGAAGCTTAGGTGGCATAAATTGATTGGTTGACAAAGTTTATAAATACTCCCTCCTTGGCTCTCATGTGTGCGTCATATTTGGGCAAGAAAAGAAGGGGAGAAGCTGCAGCAAAGTGATGAAGAAAGGAAGCTACGTAGGAGGAAAGAAAAAGAGAAGAAAAAATAAGGAAGAAATGCAAGGAAAATTGGTAAGCAAACATCTTGTGATCTTTAAGTGTTCTAGCATAGTTCCTAAGCTCTATGAGTTAGTTCCCTTGAAATTTTCTCTCCTTCATCCACTGTTCTAATCTGCCCAATCATGATTAATGGAAAGAAAAGTTGTTTTAAAGTCATAAAATCATGATTTGATATGAGATTTTGCAAGAGGAAGCAAGTATAGTATGATTTAAGTAAGTTTTGTGAAAAACCAATTTCTTCCTCTTAAGAACAGATTTTGGTCAGACTAATAAGGTGGGAAGGAGATGGATTTTCATGTATTTGATGGTAAAAATGGATTTCCCATGGTCCAAAACCTTAAGAGCAAGTATGGGGTTAAATAAAAAGCTTAAGGTGAAGAAAATGAAATTCTAGGGTTTTGTGAGTCTTTAAGAAGTAACTCATGAAACCAGTGAATAAAGTGAGTGTTTAATGGTGTATTAGGAATTGATAAAGCCCAAGTAAGTTCTTAAAGGAGGGGGAACCAAGTGATGAAGCATTAGATTCAAGAGGAAGAGCCAAAGGAATGCTTCAAGGTAGCTAAGTTTCATATTCTTGCTTTATGTTCTTTCATTGTCTTTCTATGATTAAATTGTGTTGCCATATTGCAATTGTGATTTCTTTGATTGGTCTTGGCTGTTAAATGAGGGGTTTTATTCCCCAGGATGTCCATTTTCTAAGCCGTTATGCTGCCGAAATTTTGATGACCAATGTGGCAATTTATTGTTAAAATGTGATTGATATGATTAAATGTGATCAAATGTGAGTTATTTGACATGATTGACATAATTGCATGAAATGTAACTTGCTACTGAGATTGCCCCCAATCTCATCCCCTCAAGTATCCCAAATGACTAGGCACAAGCAATGTCAAGGAGATCAAGGAGCCAAAGAGAATGAAAGGGGAGAATGATGCTTGATGATAATTTCAAGCTATGATTCCATATTTTGAAATAATGTATAAAAATTATGTATATGCATATGGATCTGTATTCTTATACTATTATGTTCTTATGAGCATTATGAAATGTTTGGCATGGAGTTGAAACATGGAATGATCATGTGAGCTTATTATGAAGTCTACTTTGCCATGTTATATTGTTAGAAGTTCATTTTGTAGCAATGAAAGCAAAGTTAACACTGTTTGACCGAGACAGGGTAAGTAAGTCAAGTGTTATATATTCTCTGAAATTAGAGATAACAAGCTTTCCAATGAGCTAAAGAACACTCAATTTGGATATGTGTACAATTTATAGCATATTTTTGAAGTTAAGGGTCAAAACTGGACAGTGATGTGAAGACTGCGAATTTGACTGAATATATTACTTCTATTTTAAAAGTGATATAAAATCGTACAGAGCTCCAAAAATTCAGTGGCTTACATTTATGAAAATATTTATCTTTTGAGGTTAATATGCCACTGGTTTAAGTTCAATTGGAGCTGTACAATAAGAGATATACAAGTTTTCCCAAGACTGTTCCAGTAAAAGTGATGTTCTGATCCCTAGTGATTCAAATTGATACTGTGCCCTGTCTAGACCAAATAAATGTATAATAAAAATATGAAGGAAATTAGACATATATATATTTCCAATGGCATATATAATGCATGATTTGGCTCAGTATAGAGTTAGATATGAATTTTTAAAGTTATGGCCAAAATCCTGGAAAAGAGAGAAATGACCATTTGTATAGTGTAAGTTTGAGCAATAAACTGTACTAATTGGTCAGATTAAAGGAAATTTTCATATTTTTATCTTGTATATCATGTTTCTAGCTTCATTTAGATACTTGAACCACATTGATACGATTTTTCTGGATTAAGTTATGATTTTTCAAAGTTCGTCCAGAAAACTTAAGAACCAAATGAATAGTACCATGTTTTTTTAATTTAAATATTTTGGTTCTATTAATGGTTCAAGCTCTTAATATGAGCTAACTGGACATTGTACATACTCTAATATATGGGAAAATATAGATAAAAGTAAGATGTTACAATTACTCTAGATTTACATGGACATTATTTCTTTCCTCTAAAAGTGATACCTTTGATGCATTTGTAACCTTAGCCAAGAAAGTGCAAAATGAGAAAGGTATTTCCATTGTGTCTATTAGGTCAAATCATGGAGGAGAATTTGAGAACTCATATTTCCTGGAGTATTGCAATGAGCATGGAATTGATCACAACTTCTCAGCTCCAAGAACTCCTCTACAAAATGGAGTAGTAGAGAGGAAGAATAGAACAATTGGAGAGATGGCTAGAGCTATGCTGAATGAAAAGGAACTCTCTCAAGTATTCTGGGCTGATGCAGTAAACACAGCAAGCTACATCATAAACAGAGCCTACATCAGACCAATCCTTGGGAAGACTCCTTATGAGCTATACAAAGGAAGAAAGCCAAATCTCTCACATCTCCATGTGTTCGGCTGCAAGTGCTTCATCCACAACAATGGAAAGGAAAATTTGGGTAAGTTTGATGCTAAATCTGATGAAGGTATATTTCTGGGCTATTCTAGTAGGAGTAAAGCATATAGAGTTTTTAATAAAAAGTCTACATTAGTAGAAGAATCGGTGCATGTAGTATTCATTGAAAATAAAACTGTTTCCAAACATGTCACTGGTAAGGATAATCTTATTCCAAACTTTAAGGATTTAAATCTTTCTGATGAAAGTAAAATTGAACCTCCAAAGATATCTGAATCTATTAACATAGAGGAAGATATTCAGGAGAAAGATTTTAAAGAAGAAAATAATGAAGAAATGTCTCAAGAACTTCCTAGAGCTTGGAGATATCAAAGGAATCATCCTGTTGATCAAGTGATAGGGAATGTTCAAGAGAAAGTTAAAACCAGAAAATAGTTAAGGGAACAAATGATAAACTGTGCTTTTATTTCTCAAATTGAACCTCAATGTACTGAAGATGCCTTAACAGATGAATACTAGACTTTAGCTATGCAAGATGAATTAAATCAGTTTGAAAGAAATCAAGTTTGGGATTTAGTGCCTAGACCCAAAAATCATCCTGTTATTGGTACCAAATGGGTTTTTAGAAATAAACTTGATGAATCAGGATCAATAATCAGAAATAAAGCTAGATTGGTTGCTAAAGGATATAATCAAGAAGAAGGTATTGATTTTGAAGAAACCTTTGCTCCAGTGGCTAGATTAGAAGCAATCAGAATTCTGTTAGCATATGCATGCATGAAAAATATTTTGTTATATCAAATGGATGTGAAGAGTGCTTTTCTAAATGGATATATTATGGAAGAGGTTTATGTAGATCAACCTCCAGGTTTTGAGGATTCTACAAAACCAAACCATGTGTATAAACTGAAGAAAACCCTTTACGGTTTGAAGCAAGCCCCTAGAGCATGGTATGAAAGATTGAGTAATTTTCTAATTTAAAAGGGGTTCAATAGAGGAAAAGTAGATACAACTTTATTCACTAAGAAAGAGAATAAAGATTTACTTATTATTCAAATCTATGTTGATGACATTATATTTGGTGCTACTAATGAATCTCTTTGCAAGAATTTTTCTAAGTTAATGCAGGGAGAATTCAAAATGTCCATGATGGGTGAACTCAACTTCTTCCTTGAATTGCAAATCAGGCAGTGTGATGATGGTATCTTCCTCAACCAATCCAAGTATCTGAAGGAATTGCTGAAGAAGTTTGGAATGGTAAATGCCAAGCCAATGGGGACACCTATGGCTACTACAACCAAGCTGGATATGGATGAAAAAGGGAAAATGTTTGACATAACCCAGTATAGAAGAATGATTGGATCCCTACTGTACTTAACTGCCAGCAGACCTGACATCATGTTTAGTGTCTATATGTGTGCAAGATTCCAGTCATGTCCCAAGGAAACCCATGCAACTACTGTGAAGCGTATCTTCAGATATCTTATTGGAACTTCACAGATGGGTCTTTGGTATCCAAAGGGCAATGGAGAAGATCTCAAAGGATACACTGATGCTAACTTTACAGGATCCAAAACTGACAAAAAAGGCACAGGTGGAACATGTTAGTTTCTGGGAGGATCCTTAGTTTCATGGTTTAGCAAGAAGAAGAAGTGGGAGGTCAATCTAAGATCAGAGACCATCTGGCTCACAGATGAGACCTTCAATGAAGTGCTGGAAATCCCAGGGCAAGATAGCCTCAAGATTGACATCACTGCCTCTGGTTATATGGATGAGGCAAATTCTGCTGATGAAGAAGGTGGCCCCTTTATGAACTACAAAGAAAGCACAATTCTGAGCACATTGTTCAGAAGAAAGGAAAACTGGCCAACCATAAACTTGTTGAAGCCCACAGACCTCAGTGCTCAAATGAGGATCCTACACTACATAGTGTCTAGGATCATATTCAACAAAGGAGGCAGCTTCAATCTGATCACAAGGGCAGAGGCACATGTCATGGCAGCAATCATGCGTGGAAAGCTCATCAACATGGGTCATATCATACTTCAACGCATGATCAAGGCAAGGGATCAAAGGAAAGACTCCACACTCCCCTATGTAGCTATCATTTCCAGAATTCTGCAATATGCTAGAATTCAATATCTTGAGAAAGGGAAAGGAAAGCCCACTGAGATCTTCAAGGAGGAGGAACTTCAAAGGATGGGGATTGAAAGAAATGAAGGAAGATGGGTTGGGAAGGGAGCAGGAAAATTTGAAGATCCTTTCTTTGTTGAAGGTGTCTCCCAACAGCAAGAAGGTACCTCTGAGGCTCCTGCCAGACTTACACCTCAACCTTCTCCGCCTGTCCCTACTCCATCCAAGCCTACTCACATTCCATCTACTCCCTTCTCTCGTGCCAAGCCAACCAAGATCATTGAGTTGTATGACAGCCTGTCTACACTCATACTTAGCATCAGGGATGAGCAAAATGTCAAATTTGCTCATATGCAAGATCAGATTCATCAGTTGGCAAAGAACATGAAAGTGGTTGCAGATGCCTATGAAGATATTTGGAGTGCCATTCCTACCACATCAACTCCACCTCAGCCAGGGTTCTCTGTGCCTGTTCAGTCTCCAACTCCTGAGCCTCCAAGCCCCTTCGAGCTAGCCTCTTCTGAGCATGATGATGATGATGATAATGAAGGTGGTACTGAGCCTGCTAGTACAATGAGGACACCAAGTCCTGGTCCACCCTTAGACTATGGTTTGGAAGAAGAAGGATCTCAGGAAACAGGCCCTCATGAGCCCATTCCAGAAGAAGCTCAGGATTCAATTCTTTCCACTCAAGAATCTGAGCAAGTTGAAAGACTAGTGGCAGCCATTTCCACTTCATCAATGATGGAGGTTGCCAGCAATGAAGAGAGAAGCATTGTGCCTATTGTTGATTTTGAAGCTATTGCTCGCAATGCTCTCTTGCAAGCTAAGAGAAGAAGGCTTGAGGAAATGTTTCATTTTGATGACCCTGCTCCTTCATCTCTCGCTGCATATGGTCTCTCAGAAGAACAAAGGGCTCAATTGGCTCTTTCCAGACAAGAAATGCAAGAGCTTCTTGAGGTCTCTGATGATGAGGATTCTGAGCCTTCTGAGCCTAATTTGCCTTTTGATCCTGTACCCCTCCAAGCTATTCCAATTTCTCAGATGCCTCCTCCTGCTAATTTTGTTCACCTTCCTGATGATGCCAAAAAGGGGGAAAAGTGTAAGCAAACTGAAAAATCTGCTGCTGAGCCATCTGGAAAGACTTACAGCAAGAAGACCAAGCCAAAGAAGAAGTGATTAGAATTTAGGCTTGAGTTCTCTTGTTATGTCTCAGATGTTTGTTTTCATTATTTGTATTTGATTTATATATTTAGAAGAACTTTGCTTAAATTGATCTTTGTAAAGCAACATTTGATTAAATGAAAGAATTTCTTGGTTGCAATGATCTGTTCTTATTATTCTTTGAATTCCTTCACATGATCTACTATATATGATATCTTTTGAAATATAATGCATATGTTGAGGGAGAGCTTGTTAAAGCAAACCCAAGTACTAATCCAGTTTGTAAGTTGTTTTGTCATCATCAAAAAGGGGGAGAATGTTGAATCAAGAAGTTTTGATGATTCCAAATCAACCTTCAAGAGCTTGGAATAAAGATATCAAAGGTGCTCAAATAAATTCAAGTGAAGAAATTCTGGACAAATCTGTGCAAGAATAGATGTAGGTTGTTTAGTTATGTTTTAATTTGAGTAGAAGACTTTGATTTGGTGAAAAGATGATTTAAAACCTTGATTCTATGTTAAATCATGGAATATTTGAAAAATACTCATCAACAGACGAAGTTTGAAAGGTTAATACCAATCTGTCATCTGGAAATTCGAACTTTGCCTTTGGAAATTCGAATTTCGTATTGAAACTGAACAAGTCTGAAGAGAAGTCTCTCTGACAGACGAATTTTGACTTAATAAAATTTGAATTTTGATAAGTGTCTAAAAGGAGCTTTCAGTAACAGACGAACTTTGGGTTTTGAAAATTCGAATTTCAAACAAAATGAAACTTATGAAAACTAAAGAAATTCGTCTGAAATTATGTCAAAGTTCATCTGAAATCAAGATTGAATTGGATTTCAAAATTGCTCACTGACAGACAAACTTTGAACATGAAAATTTGAATTTCAGAAACTGAGCTTGTGAGTCTGTTAAAGTGATATGTTGACATACGAATGACAGTATTTATAAATTCGAATTTTGAAGTTAGTCTGAAAAGAGGTCTCTTTGACAGACGAACTTTATCATTTGAAAATTTGAACTTTGAATTATACGAGCTACTGTGACTTATGAACCAGCTATGGACAAACGAATTTTGGGGTTCCAAAATTCAAATTTCGAAGACACTATAGCAAATTGAAAATACTGTTCACACTTAACAGAAAAACTTTCTACTTGAAAATTCGTATGTCACAACATAGAAACATTTTCAAAATATCAAAATTCGAATTTCACTTCATGACAGACGAACTTCGGGCTTTCAACGTTGAAGCTGTTAACCTTCGGTGTCTGCAAAATTCGTCTGGTGACCTACCGAAATTCAAATTTTAGTATGTCAGAAGCATTAAATGCTGTTGGTTAACGGATAGTTTCTCAGAGTAATCATTGGATAACTTCTCCAACGGATAGATTTTGTCTCTAACGGATATTTGAGACCTAAATCTATAAATATAACATCATTTGAAGTTGTGGGTAACAATTTTAACATTGTATATACTGAAACTCTATGAAATTAATTACTCAAAGCCTGTTACTCTCTCACTTCAATATTTTGTACTTCAACTTTCATATTCACTCTATTTAAGAGAGTTTAATCTTTGTAAACAATCTTTTCTTCATCTGGAAGATAGATTTTCTTGTGAGGGAATATCACAAGGGATTGGGGAGCACTTTGTAAGAGTGCACAGAGAGATAGAGTGAGCTCTAGAAATAGAGCAACATCTTTGTACTGAGGCATTTGCAAGAAGCCCACGAAATTCTTGCAGAATAATGGAAAATCTCAAGTAGTGACTTGAGGACTGGACGTAGGTCAAGTGGAGAGACCGAACCAGGATAAATTTCTGAGTCTTCTTCTCTTTACTGCCATCTTTACAGTTATTTAGTTAAACTCTATTTTACCATCATATATTGCTTTCTTCACCTTCTTGACATTTTGCATAGAATTTTTAATATTCCCAATTCACCCCCCCCTCTTGAGAAGCCAGCTAACCTAAAATTAGTAACCGAGAACAACCGCATATGATATATATACTGAACCACACAGTCATGTAATGTAATGCTAATGAATGTTATGCATGTTCTCCCTCATACACGGCTAGAACCATGAGCTGTCGTCATCATAAGACATTTCAATAGATATTCCCTTCTAACTGTCGGTGAAGACTGATTTTGGGATATCACCAAGCTCACCTTACCCTAATGCAACCCGGCCAATGGTTACAATAGAGCTCGGACCGTGGCTCTCCTTCCCCTGGACCATCACGAATTAATGGTGATTTAGGGAAGGTGTATCTTCAAATCCATTACCACCTGGCTCTCCTAAGGAGAGAATTTAGTGACAAGAATGTTTCATCATATCATATTGTCATCTGCTGCCTGGCTCTCCCATGGAGAGAATTTAGCAACAGGGGTCTTTGTCACATCATATGATATCATCATCACCTCATCATCAATCTCTCACTATGCATTCATATGGTGATGATGCCAATGTCATGCCAACATAACTCTACACATATATATCATCATTGCAAACATCATATGGACATGCTAGCATGCAATGGTATGGAGATGTTATACCTCATACATACACAACATATACAATCAATATCGTGGTATGAAAAGGAACATGCATATACATACATATATATATCAACATATAATCACATAAAACAAACACCCGGTTACCTCAAGTTGTCAATACCACACACGCGGATTCCACAAACTTCTCGAGTTGTCCAACACACTTAAACCCCCCCTCGGTCAACCAAACAACCTTCACAATATCACAATTTCTCAGTTAACAACATATACCAAATAACCAAACATCACAATTCAACCAATTTAGCCTAACCCAAGGTTCCAACATCACATTCATGCATCAATAAGTTCTTAGGGACCATTCAAACACTACTCAACCATATACACTTTGGATTCCTAAGAGCCCTAACCAACAACAACATAGGGTTAAGCTCAAATCATGCATAAACCCTTCAAAACTCAAACCCAAGTAATAAGAGCACCAAATCACACTTATCTAACTCCATTTCATCCATTTCAATTAGTGGATTTCATCCCAAACCAGAAATCCCAACACATAACAAAGAAGCCCCAAGTTTCAACTGAAGAAAAATGGAGAGGGAGGAGTAGGGATCACTTACCAACGTGAATTCAAGCTTCTAGAGGTTGAAAACAACTCCTAATAGTCGAATCTTGCAAACCCTAGTAGAGCTTCTCATGATCTCCCTCCATTTTCTTTCATTCTTCCATGTCCGATTGACCAAAATGTTTCTGATTTAACCAAGTTTCTTGACTCTCGCCACGGCTCCAGGACAACCCGCGTCGGTACCACTGTGTTTCAGCCAGAAAATGCCACTGGAATTGGCTCTCGCCACGGCGGCCCTGCTTCAAGCCACGGTGTAGAGCTCAATTTTTCTCCACTTGAGCCTTCCTCCATCCTGCTTCCTCCAGTTCTGCACATCACGGCAAGAAAGATGTCATGAGAGGTGTTACATATCACAAATATGAACATGTGAAATTAACTTACTAGATAGAAGATCAAACACACAAGAATGATGCAGATGAGATGGAACACACCAACAAATAGCCCAAAATACATATAACATATGAAACACACAAGAATCATGAGATAAGAAAACAATATGAGAATGAGAGGGAAAGATATGAATGCATGGGCTAAAGATAGACACTAAATTATGAATTTGGTTCAATTTCACAATAGACTCTTGATGAACCAAAGGCTCATGCAATGAAGATAGATTAAATAAATTATGAAAATTTGAAACAAAGTATGATGGGCAAAGAAGATGAAATGAAGGAACATATAGGGGATGAAAGAGATTAGAGAAACTCACCTTTATTTCATTCTTATCCAAAGAGCAACTGACAATGCTTTTCATCTCATTACTCTCAACTTTTTGCTCACTCTTATTTATATTTCTCTTTTCTCTCTTTTTCTTTCTCTTTTTCACTCTTTTCTTAATCTTCTTTTCACACACTCTTTTTCCACTCACAGTAATTTTCTGGACATTTTCTCTCTTACATCTCTCTTTTCTTCTCTCATTTCTACCACTCTTATTTTTCCACTCTAGCTCACTCTTCAAGTTCTCATGATTTTCACACAAATGAATATATGGCAATGGTTTACAGGCTTTATCCGAAACACAAGAATAGTTTTTAACATGCCCATTCAAGCTAACATCACAATCAAAATTTTCAATCACCACGTCAACATGCTCAATCTCATCAATGTAATCATAACAACCAATTTCCAATGAAACCATATCACTAATACTACTAGGAATTAGCATGCTACTATCCAAAGAATTTTCCATCAAATCATTAACATGTAAAGCATGATGTTCCTCTAAAAGTTGCACACAATCATGGTTATTAATCTCATAAACACAAGCAACTTCATTACCTTCCAATTGTGCTACATCAAGATTTTTAATTTGCATATTAGAAGTATAACTAGAACCAAAGCTATCTAACTCAACACTAACAGCATCTAGCTCAATTTTCTTCATTATAGGTTGCAAACATTTCATCTCATCATCACATTTAACATTTTTTGCAACCCTAACCAAATCTAATGACTCAACACAAGAGATATCATTACTAAAAGAGATTTAAAAGTTAGAAATACCTGTGGTGGATTCTCTTATTTCATCATCATTGGTAGAAACTACAACTTTGTTATCCTCTTGAACTGTGAGAACTTGTACCTCTTCCAAATGTTCAACAACATTCTTGGCTTTGGGAGGGTATTCATGTAAATGAGATGATGCAAACTTTTTTCTCATGACTGTTTTCATCTCCCCCCATGCTGCAATAGAAGCTTCTCCATTCATAGCTCATCTAGTTTCCATCAGTTTCCACCAAGCAGCAACCTTTTTACCCAATCAAAGGTAAGCACATTATACCTTCTCTAGCACAGAGTAATTACAACACCCAAATGCTAGTTCAACTTTTCTTTCCCAATCCAAATAAACATCAAGATTTTTCTCGCCATGAAATAATGGGATCTTTGGTTTGATGTTACTAAGAACATCCGTGTGAGTAGAAATCTTTGAATTATATCTTGCTTTACTTATAAAAGGAAACCCCAGGCGATCCAATTTTGTATTCACTTCCTCGATTTGATCGTTGAAAGTCCTTAATAAGACTTTAAGATCAAATTGTCTACCAACCATGCTTATAACCTGAAATGTTAGTGAAAACAAACAGGAAAAAAAATAGGGACCTCACAAATCACTCTCTCACATGTTTCCACTCAAAAATTTATTAGCACTCGTGCTTCACACAAAAAGAATGGCTTTTTCAATGATGTAAAACACTCTTACCTTTTACTACTCAACTTACTACCTATAGTGTTCTTAATCAAATTCCAACAAATCAAAAGGAGAAGTATGTATGAAGTGGCAATCACAAAACTAAAGTTTCAAAATTCAAAGTCCTCAAAGAATCAGATTTTAGACCAACAATCAAGAACAAAAATGTGCATCAATTTTTTATCACAACGAGCATGTAATATGGTATTCAAAAAAACGTGCACAAAATGTGCAGCATTATCCTTTTATGGAAAGAAAAAGAAGGAAAATGTTGGTGATGAATTTAGGAAAGTGGCATGACAATTATGGAAGGAAAGGAAAGCACAAAATTTGGACAAAACCAAGAATAAAAGCAAGAAAGCTACAAAGAACAATTGAGGAAACTAAGAAAAGAAAGAAATAGGAAAGTAGAATCAAGGAAGAAAATTGGGCAAGTAATGAATCAGCCAAAGAATGAAGAATTTCGGAAACAAAGGTGGGGAACAAAATAGGAAAGTAGCCAATCAACCAAGATATGAAACTTGCCGATCAAATTGTTGAACTTAGGAAATTCCAATGTGACTTGTAAATGCAAGAACAACAAATGAAGCAACTTTCTTCAACTTGTAATTAATCAAATACAAGATGGGAAAGCACTAAAAATTAGCAACTAAAACGTTACTAATTTGCAAACCAAGTAAATCTGGAAATATAATGCAAATCTAGGAATTCAGCACAAGTTTGAATTTTTTTTTCACAATCTTCTCTTTTTTTTTGTTCTTTTTTTTTTCTTTTCAATGAAACTTTTACAATCTCTCACCTTTTTTTTTCCTTTTAGCCATCAATTTTTTTTTGAATTTTTTTCACTCCTTTTTTTTTATACTCTTTTTTTTTTCTCCTCTTTCTCTTTGCAACAGCAACAAATCTTTTTTTTAAAAATTTTTTTTAATATAACAATGAATATAGACAGAAGACAAGATACAAAAAAAAAAAGACAGCAACTTTAACACCAAAAAAGGAAGAACAAGTTACAAGGAAGAAATAATTCAACAAAAGACAGCAAGTACAAAACACAAGAGACAAGAAAGGAGAAGAATCATGCCACAAAACACAACAAAGGAGAGATAAGAATCTGGACAGGAGGAAGGGAGGATGAAACAAGGAGGAAGAAAAGAAAAGACACACCTTTGAAGCTAGCAAACCAAATCTCTGATGCCGAATGATGAAAGAGCTAAGCGGAACTTGTCCGATTGAACTTTCAATGACTCAGAATGAACCACAAATCATGCTAGAATCAAATAGGACACACAAAATAGCAAGAAAATACGAGATAGATGAACACGTTAAACTAAAAAAATAGGATAATAAATATGAACAAAAATGACAAGAAAATAAGAAAGATATATTGATCAATGGGATAAGACCCTAAGAGAACTTGTCTCTTAGAACCCTAGCCTTGGGACGCCACAAAGGAAAACCACTCCTTTGATAAGTCTAAGAATTTTCTCAAGAACACAAAGGATACAAAAGAAAGCTCACAAGAAAAGAACATAAGTTCTAAAAATTCATTGTTATTAATCTCTCTATTTTACAAAAGTACATAGGTAGCTCCTTATATAGATGAATAAGGCAACCAAAACCCTAGGCTAAACTAAAAAAATGAAATTAAATAAAATATAAAAAATAATCAAATCTAATCTAATCAATCCTAAAGAAGATACCACAATCTAAATGAAAAAGGAAATAAAATATTCCTTAAATCAATCAAAAGGTGGCACCTTTCTTGCTAAAACTAATAGAAAATTCTAGAGCCTAAATTTTAAAAATAGGAAACAACCAAAACTTAATCTCCAAGACATAATCTTTGACCAAAAGGCCTTATTTCTAAAAATTAAATAAAATAAATGGAAATTCTAAATAAATCAGCCTAAAGAAGATTCCATTTTAATTGATCACATGAGTGGCACGTGATCACTTAAGTAATCTCCTCTAACTAGGCTTCCTTTGGGCTTAGATCTGAAACTTGCAAGGAAGAGAACATAATCAAGCTATTTGGACTTCTTGGGCTGTAATTTAATTTAAATGAATGGGTTTCAAATCATATAGCTCTTGGAGGACTCTTGCAATGGAACTTTAGTCTCCCAAGCTTGATTTCAATGAATAGGCTTCCGTTTTCATGCTTTGCAATTTGTCTAAGGACCCTCAATGTTTCATGCTTCAAGCGTACTCTATCATTATCCTGGGAGTACAAAGATATATGTTATGTTTGTTGGGGTGAAATGATGGTGTTGTGTAGGTGATGATATGTGATGGTTGTATAATGGTTATATCATGAGATTAGTAGTATATGCTTGAAGTAGGTGCTTGGGTGTTAGAATGGTCATATGATGGAGCCCAAAGTGGTTTTGGGCCTAGTATGTGAGTTTGGGGCATATAACCCATTTTGTGGTTTTGGGGTTCAAGGGGATCAATTCTTGAAGGAGAGGTTTCTTCAGGATAAATCCTCCTTGGACAGGTTGGTTGAGACAAATAGGTCTTGGGTGAAAGGTCCTTGAGTGCCCAATTACTTTCGGTGGCAAATAGAGGTGTTAAGTTGTGAGCTTTGGCTAAAAAGTGGCCAAAACAATGTTGAGCGTCCAAAATCTCCAAATAAAGTTGAATTCAAATGAAATTGGTGCCCATAGTTAGATTATAATGAGAGTGACCTGTAGGAGTTGGAATAAGGTTGATCGGAGGTTGGAACAAGAAGTTATGCATGGCGGAAGTTCACCCGGAAAATTAGCATTTTACTGATATGGTATTTGATATAGATGCCACGGCGCCAGAAGTGAGGCCACGGCATGAGTCCCTCTATTTTTAAAAGATTGAAACTCAAGAGTACCGAGGCAATAGTGGTGCTGTAGTAGGCCGCGACCCTGCCTAGTTTTGGTGGTTTTTCATTGTTCTGATGTTTTGGGAAGTGAATTTGAGGTGTTTGGGCTGTGTTTGGTTAGTAGTTGAAGAAATTGGTCGAGAATGGAGGTTTGTTTTTTTTATAGGGTGTTACACTTGTGTCTTGTTTTTTCTTTTGTTTTTCTGGATAGAATATGGTGTTTACTAGTATTACATGTAGTAATATGATGATTTCTTTCATTTTCTTGGCATAGTGATGCTTTTGCGTTTAAGAAGGAAGGATAAAATTTTTATCTGTATAGTGTTATGGACATTGTATCCAACATTTTATCTAATTCATTTTTAACTATCCTAAATCTAATTTTTTTTCTTGTACCCTGTTGAAAAGGTAAAGAAAAAACAATGGTAATGAACATATATTGTAATTAACAAAAATACCCCTCGTAGAACAAACGCTTTGATCATGCGCATGTGTCTGAGTGTCTCTATTTTCTATTAGTCAAAATAATTTGTTTTTTCTTGTTTTCTTTTCAATTTCAAAAGATAATAAACAATATATTTATTTTTTTAATTTAAAAAAAGTACAGTGCATCAAGAAAAACTATGAATGTTTATGGTCCTGTTTGGTATGATTGTACTCCTTTTTTTTTTGTAGAATTGGAATAGGAATAAGAATAAAATAGGACTAAAAATGAGTTTAAAAATATGTTTAGTATGATATGTCATCTTACATAATTTTTAATTTTAATTTGTGTACTATAATATAAAAAAGACTAAAATACTCTTATCAAATTAAGAAAAAAAAATCCCTTTTGACCTCAACCCACAAGTCTACACAAGTCTTCCAGTGTCCACTATTACCATTATTGGATTTTGGGCCATCCATTCATTGATTGATCCAATCCAATAATTAATTAATATTTATTTATCATTTTTTGAATTTTGAATTCAAAATTAAAAATGGAGTTATATATAATGATTTTGAGGGAGAGTTTTAGGTCGATTATAAAAACATAACTCCCTCTTCCACTTTTTCCCTCTTCCTTCCTCCCTCTCGATCAAAACACAAGTTTCTTGTGATTTGGTGCCTCTGTTGTGGAAGAGTAGCCCATTTCCTGTGTGATCTTGGACCAAACCATGTAGTATAGAAGAATTGAAAATATCCAACAAATACGGAAGGAGTCAGTGATAAATAAGCTAAAGAGGTAAACAATTCCATCTAATCCCTTTAAAATTGACAATTGTCAACCACCATGCCACCATCGACCACCACTTAGCTATCCCTATACAAACCACCGATTTCATAAGCTAGAGCTTCAGCTATTTCCAAAAATCAACCAAAATCTGATACCCATTTTTTATTTCAGTCATTGGTAGGTTTTCTTCTAGGTCAACTTGAGAGGAAGGTGAAGGAGACACCAAATTTGTTGAGGAGAAGCCAAGGAAGAGGACAAGAAGATGAAGAGCTGATGGAGGTGTAATGGTTAGGCGGGAGGTGCGATAGTGACTTGGTGGTGTGACAGTGAGACAGTGGTGCAATGATGACATAGTAGTGTGATGGGTGAGGGAGCCGTGAAGGTTGAAAGACATGCCAGATCTATTGAGGAGAAGCCAAGGAAGATGAGGAGAACATGACAGACTAGTAGAGGTGTGACGGTGAGGTGGAGGTGTGATGGTGACACTATGGTTGGAGGTAAGGCAATGTGTGATGGTCACGTGGTGGTGCAACAGTGAGGTAAAGGTGCAGTGGGTCAAGGAGTTGAGGGCTGAGGGTAAAGAGGTCTCAAATTCAAGACATTTTGCCATATTCTAGTTTTGTGGGAATCAAGATTCATGATTAGCAAATATGCTTAAGTTAGGAATCTCTTTCCATTTCCGTTTCCATCCCAAGAATTCCTGCGTACCAAACGGGGCATATGTACTTTATGTAATGTAGATTATTGATTTTTTATGTTATTACCAAATTATTATATAGTTTGAGAAAGTTATAGTAAAATTTTATTCTTCCATCTAAATTATCTCCTCAGCCAATATTAGAATAATTTAAAATTTACTATAATTAAGTAGGTATAATTAATATTATTAACTAAATTTCATAATTTATTATATAATTTATTTATGGTAACTACATAAATTGCCTAAATAATTTTATTCCAATATGTTTCCTAAATAATTCGATAAACCGGTTTCAGTTAAATTTGTAATAACAAATATTGATTGAATGATCTATCCGGTCAAAAAAAAAATATTGATTGATTGCCTTTTAGAACTTGGAATAAATTAGTATTAATAAATTTCAAAACTTGTAAATGAATAAATTGCTAAAGTAAGTTGGTTATTCCAACTCATTTCAAATCTTATTAATAAATTTCTTTTATTTAAATTGATAATTTCAAATAATTTGTATACTCATTTTTTTGGTGTCAAAATCAAAACCTAATTAAATCAAGAAATTACCAAATCAAGTTGATTATTTTAATCAATAAATTAAATAATTAGTGCAAATAGCTCTCATTTTTTTGGGAGAAATCAACTCTCATTTATATATATATATATATAGTTCCAAAGGATAACGAGATGATATAATTTTTTAAACCATTAACTCATGGTGTAAATGGAAGCATTGCAAGTTGTTGACTTTGATTAAAAGAAATATACGGTCATTGAAAATCAATTCATCAAAAATTAACATAGAAATGGAAGAATTTGCTAATTTAGATAATTGTTATAGGTGATGAAATAATTACACCTTACTAATTTCTTATCCACATGTCAATATTATCATTAATTTTCTTTTCATTAAATAGACATTACTAAGTAGATTTATTATAGCATTCTGTGCAACTGTGAATTTCGAGAGTGCAATGCTAGTTATCTCCTGAAGTGATACTAGAAACATGTTTCACTTCATTTTATAATAACTCTCCAATTATAGTTGTCTTTTGGCCAACACTCCACAATAATAGTTAAACAAATAAATAAGATCAATCATTCCTCTTCATATTAGGATTTGGTACATATGTTTTAGAGTAAAATATTGTGATCTCCCTTATATTTTGTTTAAATTATAAAGAACTCTCCTCTATTTTGTAAACCTATATAATCCTCCCTTGAATTAAAAATTATATTACATAAATTTTTCCTATATTTTTAAGATTCCATTTCCATCACCCGACAGTTAATAAATTGTTCACTTACTAAATTTAATCTTTTTCTTTTCCAAAATATTCCTCTTTAACATAAATATTTATTTAAAAAAGTTTTCAACACTTTTTTTTTCCTTTTAATTTTTAACTATAATAAATTTTATATTTGTATAAAGTCTAAAATAAGCCACATTGTTCATGCCTTCACGGTCTGTAAACAGTACATTTTGCATTTATTTTGTGTTTTATTTATTTTGATTGATTTGATATATTTTTATTTTTAAAATTTTTAATTTAATATTTTCAAATGAATTTTTTAAATATTACTATAATTAATTATTAAAAATTGTTTAATAAATATTTTATATTTTTTATGTTAGATCAAGAAGAAATATTATCATGAATTTTTATGTAAATATTTTCAATTTATTTATATTTTCTTGGATAGAAATTAAAGATTTTAAATTATTAGCATAAATAAATAATTTTAAATGGTTTTAGTATAAATTTTAATTGATAAAAAAGTTATAAAAAAATTATTAATGAAGTATTTTTAACACTGTTAAAAATTGGACTAAAGTATATGTTTTGAAAATAAATAAGCAATTTTTATAATTTCAACAATATAAAGAAAGATCAATGTGTTTTACTTTATTTTTTAACTAGATATGCACCCCGAGAGATGCACGGGTTAAATAAAATAAATGCATTTTTTAAACATGTTTAATGATTATATGTATAAATGAAAAAGAGAGTAACATTACTAAGTGTATGATACAGAAATAAAATGTGACTAAAAAGAAAAGGATAAAACAAATAGCATCAACTAAGATTATTAAGCAATTTTCTATACACAACATTTGAAATGATGTCACTTGAATTGTTATCCTAATTATTCAATCCACTTGCAGATTATATACGTGATAAAGCAACATTGAGTTGGTTATACGTAAAGATAGATTTTGATAAATACAATCCTACATTGGAAAGACTTTATCCCTAACTTTTATTTGTAGTTATAACAAATAGAGAATTGTTGCCTCATTGTATTAAATAGTAGTCTAGAATCCAATAGAGTCATATATCAAGCCTCATATGCATATTTTGCTTTTAGATCATAATCATATCAAGCCTTATATCATAATTATATTCATTTTGATGTATAAGAGAATTATGATGTAAAAACTTACAAAATATGTTATATACACAACCATGTGATTTTTTATTTAGACATTTTCTATTAAAATACTTTAAAGTTGATTGATTACTGTAACAGCTTACAAAATAAAACCTCAAACCTTGACCAAATACTTCAACAACTAACCAAAACACCTCAACACTTTACCTCCCAGATCATCAGAGCAACGAAAAACACCACAATACACCTCAAGAACACCCAAACAGCCGAGACAGGGTGTAGGGTCGCAGCCGCTACAATACCATCACAGCACTAGTGCTCTCGGGTTCCAGTATTGTCAAATTAGGGGATCTGGTGCCGTAGCCTGGCCTTGGCGCTGCGGCACCCTTTGCAAATATCATATCAGTACAATTTCCAACTCCTAGGGTGAATTTCCAATGCACATAACTTTATACTCTGACCTCTGATTGACCTGATTCTAACTCTTACACGTCAATCTTGTCTCAATCTATCAATAGACACCACTTCTACCTCAATCCATCTCCATATAGAGATCTTAGACACTTGACACTGTTTTGGTCAGTTTTTAACTAAAACTTGCAACTTACAACTTCCATTTGCCACCAAAGGTAATTTGACCATGTGGAACCATTTACACAGGTCCTAACCACCTCAACCAACTTGTCCAAAGAGGTTTCACCTCAAAGGAACCATTCCTTTGAGAATTGACCCCCATAAACCCCAAATTGACATAACAGACTATATGCTCCAAAATACACCAACAAGCCCCAAATCCATTTCGGGCTCACACACCTGACCATTTCACCCCACAAATACGCACACTAACCATATACAACCCACCAAAACAAACCTCCTGTCTTGACCAATTTCTTTACCTACTAACCAAACACAACCTAAGATCACTTCCTAAAAGCAACAGAACAACGGACAAACACTTGAAAGACACCAGAAGAGCATGAAGTCGTGGCCTACTATAGTACCACCACGGCCTCAGCTAGGCAACAAGGCTTGGCGCTGCAGCCTCAACATCAGAATCCATATTAACAAATTGCTGATTTTCTGGGCCAACTTCCGACGTGCACAACTTCTTGCTCTGACCTCCGATTGACCTGATTCTAACTCTTACAAGTCACTCTCATCATTATCTAACCATGGTCACTAATTTCACTTGAATCCAACTCCATTTGGAGATTATGGATGTCCAATACTGTTTTAGCCACTTTTGACCAAAATCCACAACCTATCACCTCCAATTGCCACCAAAGGCAAATGGACACTCAGGGACCATTCACTCAGGTCTTATTTGACTTAACCAACTTGTTCAAGGAGGTTTTACCTAAGAGAAACCTCTCCTCCAAGAATTGACCCCCTTGAACCTCAAAACCACATAATGGGCTATATGCCCAAAACTCACATATATAGCCCAAAACCACCTTTGGGCTTCCATATACAGCCAATCCAGCTCACATGTACACTCCCAATAATAGTGGCCCATACCGAGGCCCACACCATCAATACACAAATAAATATACCTATCACATAACAATCATCACCATCAATGTCATCACATAACATACGGATAACAACTCTCAGGACTCCCATGCAGATTCCACAATACTACATACCAACAATACTCCCCAAGAATACTCGGAACAGGCAACACTCAATTTTTTTTACCAAGAACAGGCAACACTCAATTACCACCTACTTAACACAATATTACATAAACTTCTTAATCTTCTCCGAACTAGCACCAGAGTCCGCACTTGAAAGGTTAGTCATAGAGGGGGGTGTGAAATAATGTCTCAATAACCGGAGACAACCACACACATGTATAATATCATTAATACCATACATATATGCAAATGATGCAGTGTAATGCTAATGTCATGAGATGCATGCCTCAATGCATGTCTCGGTGCATGTCTCCCTCAACAGGCTAGAACCACAAGCTGGCGTCATTATATAACATTTCAATTGGTAATTCCCTTCCAACAGTCAGTGAAGACTGATTCCAGGACATCACCAAGCTCACCTCACATAGTGTACCCGGCCAAAGGTCACACTAATAATTAGACCATAGCTCTCCTTCGTTAATTGGTGCTGATTTAGGGAAGGTGCAGTTCACTATCGCCTGGCGCTCCTATGGCCATAGGAGAGGATTTAACGATAGTGATCACATCCTATCACCAAATCATATCATCATCATATTATATCAGTCCACTGCCATCTGGCTCTCTTGAACAGGAGAGGATTTAGTGGCAAGGATCTTTTCACATTATCATATCGTATATCATCATATCTCATCTCATCACCACCTCCCAATACACCACATCTCTCTATGCTCATAAGGTGGTGATGTACGTGCCATGCTAGCATGCCTCAAATCACGCACATATATGTATCATCATCACAATCATCATCATGGTCATGTTAGCATGCAATGGTATGAGAGTACAACAGTCACGTATACACATATATAAAATCAGGCTCATCATCATCATATATTCACATCATGTCACATCAACATATGTATATCATCATCACATACTATATTGTCTAGCCATGTGCATACCACAATATATAGAAAACCCATACACATACACATAACAATATCATGGTATGAACGCAGACATGCATACATATATATACATCAACATATAACACAAATACAAACACCCGGTTACCTCAGATTACCGACACCACGCATAAGGGCTAGGCAAGCCTCCAGAGCACCCAATCACAAATTATATGCCTCCGATTAGCCAATCAACCACTACAACAACATAATACCTTTAATTAACATAACTCCCATAACACTAAAATCCATAGTCTAGCTATCCAAGCTTAACCTGGAGTTCTAACAGCATACACACACACACACACCAATAAACCTTAAACTACCATTCAAACACACATTCACACATGCAACTTTGGATTTCCACTTCTTTTCCCAAATTCCAACATAGGGTTTAGCTTGAACTCATCATAATCTAGCCAAAACTCATACCCAAAGCTTCCTAACACTACATAACACTTTTACAACACCAAATCATGCATTTTAATCAGTGGATTCTTACTTAACTCAAAAACCCACGTACTCCCACTGATTCTAAACCAAAAACCCGAAGAGAAAAGAGAGGAAAGGAAGCAAGATCAACTTACCAACCATTAATCAAGCTCCCTGGATGCAAAAAACATCCCCTCAGGTCAGATTTCACATGCCCTATCAGAGCTTCTCGCTACTTCTCGATCAATCCCTTCATTTCTTTCCTTTCTGATCATCTGAAATGATTCGGATTTAAACAAAATTCCCGATTCTTGCCGCGGCTCCAGATAAGTTCACCGTGGTGCTTTCACGTTAGCCAGAAAAATATCTCTCCGAAGCTCACTCTCGCCATGGTGGCCCTGCTTCTCGCCGCGATGTAAAGCTCATTTTCGTCCACGTTGAACTTTCCTCCGACCTGTTTCCTCCAGTTCTGCACACAATGCCAATGACACTTGATTAGCTTGGGATCATATTCAAGGTAGTGCAATAAGGGTTGTTACACTCAGACCATGGCTCTCCTTCCCCTGGATCACCGTGAATTGGTGGTGATTTAGGGAAGGTGCAATCCACTGCCACCTGGCTTTCCTAGCCATATGAGAGGATTTAGTGGTGGGGGTATTATATCCTATCACTAAATCATATCATCATCGTTATATCATATAGTTCACTGCCACCTGGCTCTCCTGAATAGGAGAGGATTTAGTGGCAGGGATCTTTTATCATATCATCGTCACATATCATATCATCATCACCTCAACATCAATCTCTCACTATACAATCATATGGTGATGATGCCAATGTCATGTCAACATGCCTCTATACACATATGCATATATATATATATCATCACAATCATCATATGGACATGCTAGCATGTAGAGGTATGGCGATGCTATATCATCATAAACGTATTATAAACAATTATCCTATATCGACTAGCCGTGTGCAGACCACGATATATAGAAAACCATACACATACACAATCAATATCGCGGCATGAAAAGGAACATACATATATATATAGACACATAATCACAAAAATCAAATACCCGGTTATCTCAGGTTGTCAATACCACACACACACAATTCCACAAGCTTCTTAGGTTATCTAACACACTTGTACTCTTTTGATCAACCAAATAACCTCTACAATACCATAATACCTCAATTAACACAATATACCTTTTAACCAAAACTCACAATTTGACTATATAGGCCTAGCCCAAGGTTTCAACACCACTTTCATGCATCATTGAGCTCCTAAAGACTATTCAAACTCTAACCAGACACACACACATCGGATTTCATGCTTCCATTCGCAATACAAAGCTAGGGTTTAGCTCAAATCATACATACTCCCTCTAAAACTCATACCCAAGCATCACAACCACCCAAACACACCTTTTTAATGCCATTTTATACATTTTAATCTGTGGATTTCAGCCAAAACTGAAAATCCCAACATAAACTCGAAAAACTATTAGGTTAGCTGGCTTCCAAAAAGGGAGGGTGAATTGGAAATATTAAAAATTCTCTGCAAAATATCAAGAAGGTGAAGAAAGCAATATATGATGGTAAAACAGAGTATAACCAAATAACTGTAAAGATGGCAATAAAGAGAAGAAGACTCAGAAATTTATCCTGGTTCGGTCTCTCCACTTGACCTACGTCCAGTCCTCAAGTCACCACTTGAGATTTTCCACTATTCTGCAAGAATTCCGTGTGCTTCTTGCAAATGCCTCAGTACAAAGATATTGCTCTGTTTCTAGAGCTCACTCTATCTCTCTGTGCACTCTTACAAAGTGCTCCCCAATCCCTTGTGATATTCCTTCACAAGAAAATCTATCTTTCTGATGAAGAAAAGATTGTTTACAAATATTAAACTCTCTTAAATAGAGTGAATATGAAAGTTGAAGTACAAAATATTGAAGTGAGAGAGTAACAGACTTTGAGTAATTGATTTGGCAGAGTTTCAGTATATACAATGTTAAAATTGTTACCCACAACTTCAAATGATGTTGTATTTATAGATTTAGGTCTCAACTATACGTTAGAGACAAAATCTATCCGTTGGAGAAGTTATCCAATTGTTACTCTGCGAAACTATCCGTTAACCAACCGCATTTAATGCTTCTAACATACTGAAATTCGAATTTCGGTTGGTCAATAGATGAATTTCACAGACACCGAAGGTTAACAGCTTCAACGTTGAAAGCCCGAAGTTCGTCTGTCATGAAGTGAAATTTGAATTTTGATATTTTGAAAATGTTTCTATGTTGTGACATACGAATTTTCAAGTAGAAAGTTTTTCTGTTAAGTGTGAACAGTATTTTCAATTTGCTACAGTGCCTTCAAAATTCAAATTTTGGAACCCCAAAATTCGTCTGTCCATAGCTGGTTCGTAAGTCACAGTAGCTCGTATAATTCAAAGTTCAAATTTTCAAATGTCAAAGTTCGTTTGTCAGAGAGACCTCTTTTCAGACTAACTTCAAAATTAAAATTTATAAACACTGTCATTCGTATGTCAACATATCACTTTAACAGACTCACAAGCTCAGTTTCTAAAATTCAAATTTTCTTGTTCAAAGTTCGTCTGTCAATGAGCAATTTTGAAATCCATTCTAAACTTTGTTTCAGATGAACTTTGACATATTTTTAAACGAATTTCTTTAGTTTTCATAAGTTTCATTTTGTCTAAAATTCGAATTTTCAAAACCCAAAGCTCGTCTGTTACTGAAAGCTCCTTTCATACACTTATCAAAATTTGAATTTCATCAAGTCAAAATTCGTCTGTCAGAGAGGCATCTCTTCAGACTTGTTCAGTTTCAGTACAAAATTTGAATTTCCAAATCCAAAGTTCAAACTTTCACTATGACAGATTGGTATTAACTTTTCAAACTTCGTCTGTTGGTGGGTATTTTTCAAATATTCCATGATTTAACATAGAATCAAGGTTTTAAAACATCTTTTCGCCAAATCAAAGTCTTTTACTCAAATTAAAACATAACTAAACATCCTACATCTATTCTTGCACAGATTTGTCCAGTATTTTTTCACTTGAATTCATTGGAGAACCTTTGATATCTTTATTCCAAGCTCTTGAAGGTTGATTTGGGATCATCAAAACTTCTTGATTCAACAAAAACCCCAACTCAAAACAGAAGAAAATGGAGAGGGAGGAGTAGAAATCACTTACCAATGGGAATCTAAGCTTCCGGAGTCCGAAAATCACTCCCAAAGGTCGGAAACTTCGAACCCTAAGAGAGCCTCTCTGTCGCTCCCTCTGTTTCTTCTCTTCTGTCTGACTGAAATGTTTTTGATTTAAACAAAACTTTCCCTACTCACCGTGACTCCAATAAGCCCGTCGCGACGTGGCTGCTCTCAGCCTATAAAGATTTAACCAATTTACAGTTCTCTCGTCGCGGCGGCCATGCTTCTCATCGCAGTGTGGAGCTCCTTTTTCCCCACTTTGACTCTTTCTTCTATCTTTGTTTCTCCAATTCTGCACATGATATCAACTACACTCGGTTAGCTGGGGACTAGGCTAGAGATAATGTAATGAAGGTTGTTACAATTACAATGTAATACTTTAAAGTCTTTGAATTAAATAAACCATTTTCTACAAATTCAAAATTACATTAAAAATAATTTATATTGAAGACATGATGTGATTAGGTAATTAATGATATCATGAAAATTTATTCAACAAATTATTTACAAAAAGTAGTAAAGGCAAAACCTACTTTGGTGATCTTTATTATACCTTGAATACATTAGTATTCAACGATTGATTGAAATACCTTGGTGCTCATCGACAAAAAAGTTAATCAGATTAAATCCACATTCTCAAGTTATTTAAATATTTTTTATTGAATAGTTTTGAATATATTTTTTGTGTGTACCAAAGGTACACTTAGCCGATAGTCGAAAATTAATTCATTTCAAAGCGTAGAGATCACAAAAGTGTATTTTGTCTCTTTCTACAAAGTATTTTCTATACACATAATAAAAAATTAAACCCCAAATGATATGTTTATAGGGCTTAACTCTCTATTAACTATACCAGTGCTATACAACTCTTTTGTTTTTTTTTTTGTTTTTTGCCTATTAGATTTAGGTGACTGAACAATACCTTCTATACAACTATTTATAGGCAATATTTTCCAAATTAAAAAAATCAAGTATTATGTCAAATTTAAATTACAACAATTAATAATTTCAAAGCAATGAAAATGATTGATTTATCATCCATAAGAATTAAAGTATAATAAATTTCAAGTAATTAGTCCCAAAAATTTTTAATCAAAGCAATCAAGATTAAGTTTTCCACTCAAAACAATCAAAGATGAAATAAAATCAAGATTTTGCAGTATTAGGTTACGAAAACTCGACTCAACATTTGAGAAAGCCATTATTATTCCAATTTAGAAAATAAGAGCAAAGGAATTTTGTGGATGAATAAGAGCTAAGATGGTTGGTGACACAACTGGAAGAACCCCGCGTACCATGCATACTTGAATTCAACATGGTTGCCCTGTGTAGAAAAAGAAAAAGGATTGCTCTATTTCTTTCTCTCTTTATGTTTAAGGTTTTTTTTCCCAGTTCGGCTAAAAAAAAAAGTTTTTTTTCGACTATGAATTTATGTTTAAGGTTAAGACCACGAGTTAATAGAATTTTACATGTATATTATACGGATGTTATAAATTTAATTGATACAACTATGACTATTGTTCATAAGGTGGAACAATTTTGATTATGTTTTCCTTGATTTGAATTTGATATAAATTCAAATTTTCAAATTGTTTTTATCATATCATGTAAAGAAAATTTTGAAATTGATTAGTTGTTTTGTAAATTCAAAGTTGCATTATAAGTATTTATTACATTTTTTAACTAAAATCTCAAATATATAGTTATTTAAAAAATTGCCATATTTTATTTAATTAAGTTAATATTTTCAAATTTCATTATCAAACTTTATTTGAAAATTAAGGAATGGTAATAAGATCTTTAATGTGAAAATTATCAAACTTTTCGGAAAATATACTTATGGAGAAATTATCTTTTCAAAAAATTCATTTGTGTTAAATATTTTTAAAATAAAAATATGATAATTTAATGTTAAATACATAAATACTCTTTTTATTAAGAAAATTGATTTATAAATGAAGAATTATTTTGGAAAAACATTATAAAACACTTGGAAAGAAGAACTTCTCTAGGTTTTACTCGGAAAGTTTTACTTTTTGAGTTAAACCTATCTTCTCGGGAATTTATAAGTTTTTTGTGAACCAAATAAAGTAATTGTTCTACTTTCGAGGAAGTTATAAGTTTTTTTGTGAATCAAATAAAGTAATTACTCTATTTTCCAAGAAGTTTAACTTCTCTTCCTCATCTCCCCCACACCAAAGGACCACTAATTTGCATATTTGATGTAAAAATATAGTAGACGAAAAATAATATATATTATCCTCAATTTAGTCATTTTTAAATCATTAAATTATATAAATATACTTGTATGGCTCATTATTATTGTAGTAATAATTTAATTTATTAAATCTTAATTATTTAGAAAAACTCATTCTAATTAATACTCCTTCTAAAACTTTTGTTGTTTAAAATTTTGGCATATAAATTAAGAAATCATTAATTATTGTATATATCAATAAAAATAACCTCAATTAATTAATCTATACAATAATTAAGAGAGAAAAAAGAGGATAAAAGTAATAAATAAGGGTATTGTTGGAAAATAAAGCCTTGAAATTTTAAAATAATAAAAGTTTTGGAACAAAATGATAAATTTAAAACAACAAAAATTTTGAAACGGAGGAAGTAGCTTTTATGGCTCTCCGTCAATTGCAATTGATTTATTGTAATCTAAAAATTGATTAGGCATTGAATTTCAATTAAATCAATATTAAGGAATTAACTTTCTCTTTTTTTGAGCAAAAAATAAAATTTCTCATTTTTAAAGTGCAACTTAAAATGTGATAAGAAAATAAAAGGCATAGCAGAATGGAGAGAGCACGTGAGCGAGGAGGATAGCCTACGGAGGACGGAGGTGGGGCAGAGGAAGGAGATGGTCAGGAGCGAAACAAGAAGGTCCGGCAAGGATCTGATCTACTTGAGGAGGAGAAATTTGGTTCTACTGAAGGAACGAAGGATGGTTCTTATAAATCTAAATTGCTAGATAAGGGCCATTTGAAATCTATGACAGATGGAAGGGGTAGCAATGTGTTCGAGGAAGCTTGGAGAGAGCACATTGAGAGTTTGAATAGCCTTTTTAGAGAGAGTAAGGAATATAACTCTAAAGTTTCTAAAGGGCCAGGGGCGGATGAGGAGGAGAATGACAAAGCTTTGATCCCTATGTTGGTTGTGACACAAGCAGAATATGAGAGATGGTGTGCACCATGACGGAAATCGCTCATAATCAAACTTATGGGGAAAGTTATCCCTCTCTAGGGATTGAAAGCTAGTTTGAAGCGACTTTGGCATAAGAAGGAAGCTTATGAAGTTAGAGACCTGGATAACGGATTTTTTGTGCTTTCATTCGTTAATGACTTGAATTATGTTTACTTTGAAGGACCATGGATGATTGTAGATCACTATCTCTTGGTGCAAAGATGGTACCCCAACTTTGATCCATGGAATGCTGAGATACAGACGAAGATAGCAGTGTGGGTTCGAATTCACTTGTTACGTCTAGAATTCTTCAATGCAGAGTGTCTCTACAAGATTGGTTGTTTGATCAGGAAAACGCTTAAAGTAGACTTAGTCACTTATTTGACTGCTAGAGGTAGATATGCAAGAATTTGGGTTGAGATTGATCTTAAGAAGAGGTTGAAGCCAGCCATATAAATATTTGGGAAGGACAAACATGTTGAGTATGAAGGATTGCACCTAGTATGCTTTCGATGTGGAAAATATGGACATCATCGTGATGCATGTCCAATGAACCAAGGGTTGAATGGTAACATTAAGGAAAACACTGGAGTTAATATAGAGAAAGAACCAGTAGATGATAGACGGAGGAAGGAAGAAGATGATCGGCTAGACCAAGAAGGGACGAGAATGATTGAATCACATAAGCGAAGTCAAGAGATTGATAGGAATATGGGCAGCGCTGATGAGTCAGCACCACCGTTTACAGAGGTCATCAAAGCTAGGAATCTCATCAAACAGACGGTTAGGCGTGTTAATGGTCATCCTGAGATCATGGGGAAATATAAGAAGAATCAGGTAAGAATCTCGAATGATAAACAAGAAGGAAAGTTTATGAAAGATTCCCAGCATCAACGAGCTATCAATTTGAATATTTCAAATGGCAGAGCAAAATTTACTTGTGGCGTTAGTGACAAATTCCGCAACTTTAGGAAGGATATCACTAATAGGAAAAGGTAGGTCCCAGTAGATCATGGAAGGCGCAAGATGAGGCATCATGTCTCACTTGGGAAGGAGAATAAAGAAGTTAGGCTAGTAACTCTTTAAATGGGTCGAGAGAGCTTAGTAGCACATGTGAGACATTTATGAAGTCTCCCAATCCCTTCAATGTTTTGTTGGACCAAGATGAGGAGGCTAATTATGAGCCCAATAATGATATGTCTCTAATAAACAATTTTGACCAAGTACGAAATGCTGGAGACCTTTTGAACATGGAGGTTGCAAAAATTAAAACCCATATGGACGAGCTGATGGGAGATACGAGTGGAAGTATAAATGAAGAAGTCATGGTAACTGAAAATAAGGGGTCTAGAGGCATTGAATCCCCTCATTTAGTTTCACCATGAATTTTATGTTTTGGAACAACCGAGGAAGTAGAGCAAAATCATTCCCAGGTTTAATTTGGGAACTTTCTAAAAAACATAATCTTGATTTTCTTGCAATTTTAGAGACTCGTTTAAGTGGTGATAAAGCCAAAAAAATTTCTCATAAACTTGGGTTTTCTAATGTTGAAATTATTGATGCCCAAGGTTTTAGTGGAGGTATTTAGGTTCTCTGGAATAATGATGCTTGGAAGTTTGAAGTTCTTGGTACTCATAAACAATTTATTCATTTATGTCTTAACAATGGAAGCTCTAGATCTTTCTTCATAGCTGTGTATGCTAGTCCTAATCCTATTAAAAGGAGGGTGGCTTGGGGTGCATTGAAAAATATAAGCAGTACTGTTAATGGCCCTTAGTGCATTAGGGGAGATTTTAATGGTACTTTGAAAATGCAAGACCGTAAATCTATGACCCGAACAGGTACATTTATTGACCGTGATTTTTCTTGTTGGGTGGAGGAATTATCTTTGCTTGATTTAGGATGTAATGGACCTTATTTCACTTGGAAAAAGGGAAATAGTGAGAGCAAGATTGATAGAATTTTGTTGAATAATGACTTTTTCTACTTTATCCTAATGCTTCGGTACATCATTTGCCATTTTTTAAATCAGGTCACTGACCTCTTCTTCTTTGTCTTGGAGATGGAGGGAGACGAACCCATTGAAGACATTTCCGATTCAGATTTCTAGTTTCTTGGGCTCTTCATCAAAATTTCAAACAATTTGTGAAAGAATCATGGCATGGTGATTAGGCTTGGAATGAAAATTTAACCCAGTTTATCTCTGGGCTAAAAAATTGGAGCCATGATGTGTATGGTTTTCTAAGAAGAAGAAAGCAGCATCTCCTTAACTGATTGGAGGGCCTTAACAATTTTTCGCACAAGTGCTACAATAAACAATCTATGGACCTTCTTCTAAAATGTATTTGGCAAGATTTAGAGGTGTTAATTTAGGAAGATTTGAATCGGGCCCAGAAAGCTAAATGTGACTGGTATACTATAGGCGACAAGAATTCAAAATATTTTCATGCAAGAGTGAATGCTAAGAGAAGGAGAAATAAAATTGAGGCCATTCAAAATGATGAGGGGGAGTGGATTTCTGATCATGATGAATAAAGAATATAGCGTTGAATTTTTATAAGAATTTATTTTAGGAAAAAGTAGGGTCTGGTGGTGACCACTGTAGCACGATCTCTTATCCTTTTATGGAATTGATTTTGATGGATGGTTTAGGAGGTGTAGCTGCAAGAGAAGAAATCCGACATGCTATTTTTAGTATGGGTGCTCTTAAGTCGCCTGGGCTAGATGGTCTTAATGCTTTGTTTTATCAAAGTCAATGATATCAAGTGGGAGACTTGGTGGTTAATTTGGTGCAAGCGGCTTTCAGAAATCCTTCAATTATTGAAGAAATCAATGGAACTTTTATTGTTCTTATTCCCAAAAAGGACCACCTTGAAACAATTTGGGACTTTCGTCCTATAAGCCTTTGTAATGTTATCTACAAGGCTATTACCAAAGTGATTTCTAACAGGATTAAAAGCTTGCTCCCCACTATTATTTCCCCTAATCAGTGTCATTTTGTTCCTGGTAGGCTGGGGTCTGATAATATTATTATTGCTCAAGAAGTTATTCACTTTATGAGATTTATGAAGGGTAAAAAGGGCTTCATGGCAATTAAAATTGATTTAGAGAAAGCTTATGACAGACTTTGATGGGATTTTATTATAAAATGCATTCAAGAAATTAATCTCCCTCCTTCTTTGGTTAAGGTAATTCGTCATTGCATTTCTTCTTCGAGGATGCAGATTCTTTGGGAGGGTAGTACGACTCAGGAATTCTCTCCCACACGTGGTATTCATCAAGGTGATCCTATTTCCCCATATCTTTTTGCTATCTGCATTGAGAAATTAGCTCACTTGATTCAGGAGGAGATTCAGCAAGGTAATTGGAAGCCTATCCATCTTTCGAAAGATGACCCCCTTTATCTCACATGTTCTTTACATATGACCTTATTTTATTTGGTGAAGCTTCTTTGGAGCAAGTTGAAGTTATACGACGATGCTTAGATTTGTTCTGTCAAATATCTAGCCAAAAAGTTAGTTAGAGCAAAACTCAAGTTTTTTTCTCTAATAAAATTCATCATACTCGAGTGAGCCAGCTTAGTGAGCAGCTTGGTTTTCAAGGTACTCCAGACTTGGGAAAATATTTGGGAGTTCCTTTGCATCATGATCGAGGTTAAAAAGATACTTACCATTATGTTATTGATAAGGTTAAAGCTAGATTGAGTAATTGGAAGGCTAGTATCATTTCTCTCATAGGGAGGTATACTCTTGTTTCCTCTGTGGCTCAAGCCATTCCTTTATACCCTATGCAAACTTGCACTCTTCCTTTATCTACTTGTGATGAGATTGATAAAAAGGCTAGAGGTTTTTTTACGGGGTTCTTATGATGAAAAGAAAAAAGTTCACCTCATGGCGTGGGATGAAGTCTATCAAGAGAAGAAGAAAGGAGGTTTAGGACTTCGACATGCTCGTCTTCAAAATAAAGCCTTCATGATGAAAGCTGGATGGGGCTTAATTAATAACAAAGATGTGCTGTGGGCTAGAGTCATTAGAAACAAATACAATCGTGGAAACAATTTATTACCTACTATAGATCAAAACCGGTCTAGCTCAAAATTTTGGAAAGGGATAAAGGACAACTAGAGTATAGTCTTAAAAGGGGTTGAACAAGTTACTTGAGCTAATGGAGAAAAAAAAGTGAGATGGCAACTCGAAAAACATGGTGAGTTTTCTCTCAAATCTGCTTATAATATGCTCATCCTACGTGGAGTAAAATTTGGCGCCTGGGTCTTCCTCAATGTTGTAAAATGTTCAGCTAGTTAGCAATCTAGAATAAACTTTCAACTAATGATGAAAGGAAACGACAAGGCATTGAGGAGCAAGCTAATTGTGTCTGGTACAACTTGGAGTCGAAGGATGTCATTCATGTCTTGCGAGATTGTAAAGAGATTGCTTGTTTATGGAGAGCTTTAGTTAAGCTGAGCATTATCCCAAGGTTTTTTAGCTGTAATCTTTGGGAATGGTTTTGTCTTAATTTATATGCTAATGTTAGTAAGCATGAGAAGAACTGGCATGATTATTTGTAGCTATATGTTGGTTGCTATGGAGTAAGAGAAATGCCAAACTTTTTGAAGACACAACCTCGAGGATTCATGAGATTCTTATGAAAGCTAAAGCTATCATTAATAGCTTTACCAAAGCTATGATGAGTCTGAAGAAAGTCCAGATCCATGGGTCATGAAAGAGGACGGATGGGTTGCAGTGTATATTAATGGGGGGGCCTTTTCAAGTTTCAGTGCAAAGGTGGGATGCGGTGGCTTTATGCAGGACCATAGAGGAATTATTCTGGAATCATACATGTTGCATTTAGGAAAGGGAGGTCCTCTTAGTTCCGAACTGTGGGCCTGTCTTATAGGACTCAGGCATACTTGGGATTATGGGCATCGACAAGTTCATCTAATGAGTGATTGCATGACAGCAACTAATCTGATTATGGGAGGGAACGTGGAAAATCATGAGTTTTACAGCTTTATTATGGAATGCAGAGGCATGTTACAGTGTGACTGGAAGGTTGACATTGATTTCATCAGAAGAGAGATGAATGTTGCAGCAGATCATTTTGCCAAGAGCGCCCTGAGCAAGCCTCAAGGTCTTCACTTCATCCTGCCTGAGGATTTTGATCTTTTCTTTTCAAGTAATATAGCATAGTTTCTTTTCTCCTTGTAAAAAAAAAAAAAGTGCAACTTAAACTAATTGCCTATACTTAATATCAATTAGTGCAACCAACATATATTGATCTTAGTCAAAGGGATTAGAGACGCTTAAACATTATGTCTCAAATTTAAGACCGTATGAATTTAAAAAATATCTTTTGGAAAAACTTTAAAATGTTTTTCGTTTAAAGTAGAATGAACATGAATCTTAATAGTGAAACTACTGCCAATCCCAAAGACCCATCCAAGATTGTGGTAGTGGCGATTTTGGCCTCCTCCGTAGCCATTCTCTACGCTACGCGTTTGATGTCTCCTGGCCCTGCCTCAATATATCTGCTGCTGATTCTAATTTTCAAATACTAACCTGAAAAATAAATCATATTTTTCAGCACTTCTTGAAGGCATGATTCTGACTTTCTGATGAGGGTAAGTTTTACAGGAGAGATAAAGTAGTAGACTAGTTTTATTAAAGTGAATTTAATGTATTTACTATTTTTCAATAATTAAATATCTTTTCAATAAATACTTAATGTGATTTATAGTTTGTGTCTAATAAATTAAATATGATTAATAAAATACACATTTGTTCCTCTTTATATATATTTGACATATTTTAGAAATTTTTAATGTATTCCAAATATAATTGTTTATTGCAATATTCCTGATAACAATAATACTGCCCTTCTGATTGATAGACATTTTTCTACCCCTGGACGCTCGTCGTGATCTTACACATTTCGCTGTTTCATTTTTCGAGGTCATCATGGAAGTAATAAACAAAAGAAATTTAAGTAATGATAAGAAAACAAAATTATGTAACGCATTGGTAGAGATAACATCTATTCCCTATTATAAGTCATTTCTAAATATTTTAGAAATATCAAAAAAAATAATTAAAAGTATTTTTTTGACAAAAAAAAAGTAATTAAAACTTTTAACTTTGCAAAATTTATTATAATTTTTTAAAATTACCCTTATTAAATTATAACACATTTTAATTACTACTCCCTCTGGTCCTTACTATAAAACTATTTTAACGAAATTATGTAGATTAATAATGAGAGTTAAAGTTAATTAACTACCCCGATTTTTCTGAAAATTTAAACATTTTTTCAAAACTATTCTTATTTAATCTCTTTCTCTTTGGATACATTAAATAGGGGTATTTTTTGGAAATATATAATAAATATTACCTCATATATTGTAAAATGTCATATATTTAAAATCAGGGCAAAATGCCCTATATATAGGACTGGAAGGAGTATTTAATAAGGGCAAACTTAACTATTAATACCCACAAAGTGACTATTTAATAAAGGCAAACATAACAAAGAAAAACGATTAAATTATATATCTTTCTTTATCTCTTTTCACCATAACTATTTAATAAAGGTAAATATGAAAATAAATATTTAATACTCACAAAATGACTTATATTTTGTATATTTCAATTCCTATAAAATATGATTTATAATAGAAAATAGAGAAAGTAACATAAAAATAGCAGTCAGCAGGAAGGAAAATATATTAGGAAAACAAATGGATGAACATTTTTAATGGAACATAATGCTTAAATAAGATTAATAAATAATGATAAAACTATATTAAAAAGTGGAATGAATAAATACATCTTTTGGTGAGAAAGGAACAAATTTATAAAGGAGAATTCATATGGATCAATCTTCAAATTATCTCATTGAATACAAACTTTGATAGAGTATTGAAAAAAACAACTTATATTGATAGTAAGTGATTCTATACTTCCCATAGCATATACCTACATTAAATCCCTTTATTTTATAAATCATGCTTTCCTTTATGTTGTCCTTGAATTTTCCAAAAATGGACAGTCTGATAACCGCAGAGATTCGATCATTTTACAAAAACCCAAACTGTTTAATCAAGTATTTTGATGATTCCAAACCAACCTTCAAGAGCTTGGAATAAAGATATCAAATGTGCACAAAAAGCTCAAGTGAAGAAATCCTGGAGAAATCAGTGCAAAGATTCATGAAGGATGTTTAAAAATGTTTTGCTTTGAGTAAAAGACTTTGATTTGGTGAAAAGACGTTTTAAAACCTTGATTCTATGTTAAATCATGGAATATTTGAAAAACACCCACCAACAGACAAAGTTTGAAAGGTTAATACTGATCTGTCATCTTGAAAATTCGAACTTTGGCTTTGAAAATTCGAATTTCGTATTTAAACTGAACAAGTCTGAAGAGAAGCCTCTCTGACAGATGAATTTTGACTTAATAAAATTTGAATTTTGATAACTGTCTGAAAGGAGCTTTCAATAACAGACGAACTTTGGGTTTTGAAAATTCGAATTTCAGACAAAATGAAACTTATGAAAACTAAAGAAATTCGTTTGAAAATATGTCAAAGTTCATCTAAAACCAAGTTTAGAATGGATTTCAAAATTGCTCACTGACAGACGAACTTTGAACATGAAAATTCAAATTTTAGAAACTAAGCTTGTAAGTCTGTTAGAATGATATGTTGACATACGAATGACAGTATTTATAAATTCGAATTTTGAAGTTAGTCTAAAAAGAGGTCTCTCTGACAGACAAACTTTGACATTTGAAAATTTGAACTTTGAATTATACGAGCTACTGTGACTTACAAACCAGCTACGGACAAACAAATTTTGGGTTTCCAAAATTCGAATTTCGAAGGCATTGTAGCAAATTGAAAATATTGTTCACACTTAACAGAAAAACTTTCAACATGAAAATTCGTATGTTACAACGAAGAAACATTTTTCAAGTATCAAAATTCGAATTTCACTTCATGACAGACGAACTTCAAGCTTTCAACGTTGAAGCTGTTAACCTTCAGTTTCTGCGAAATTCTTCTGTTGACCAACTAAAATTCAAATTTCAGTATGTCAGAAGCATTAAATGCAGTTGGTTAATGGATAGTTTTTCAGAGTAACTATTGGATAACTTCTCCAACGGATAGATTTTGTCTCTAATATATAGTTGAGACCTAAATCTATAAATATAACATCATTTGAAGTTGTGGGTAACGATTTTAACATTGTATATACTGAAACTCTGTCAAATCAATTACTCAAAGTCTGTTACTCTCTCACTTCAATATTTTGTACTTCAACTTTCATATTCACTCTATTTAAGAGAGTTTAATTCTTCTAATCAATCTTATCTTCATCTGGAAGATAGATTTTCTTGTGAGGGGATATCACAAGGGATTGGGGAGCACTTTGTAAGAGTGCATAGAGTGATTGAGTGAAGCTCTAGAAACAGAGCAACATCTTTGTACTGAGGCATTTGCAAGAAGCCTACGAAATTCTTGCAGTATAGTGGAAAATCTCAAGTGGTGACTTGGGGACTGGACGTAGGTCAAGTGGAGAGACCAAACCAGGATAAATTTATGAGTCTTCTTCTCCTTACTGCCACCTTTACAGTTATTTGTTTATACTCTGTTTTACCATCATATATTGCTTTCTTTACCTTCTTGATACTTTGCGGAAAATTTTTAATCTTCCCAATTCACCCCCCTCTTGGGAAGCCAGCTAATATAACAAGTGGTATCAGAGCCCGGATTCCCAATCAAACGATCTCACTGTCTGGGAATTACAATGACTGGCTTTGGAGAAAGCATATTACCAGAAGGCAACAATACAAATAGACCACCTGGCTTCAGTTGAGAACACTATGGGTACTGAAAGATGAGGATGCAAATTTATCTCTAATCAATTGATCTGAACATCTGGTCAATCATTCAGAAGGGAGATTTTGTCCCAACGGCTTTGGAAGATGATGGAAAATACAGAGAGAAGCCAGAAGCTGAATGGAATGAGGAAGATAGAAGAAGAGTCTTGCTAAATTTCAAGGCAAAACAATGTTTGGTCAGTGCTTTGAATCAAGACAAATTCTACAAAGTCTCCCAATGCTCCACTGCCAAGGAAATGTGGGACAACCTGCAAATTGCTCATGAAGAAACAACTAGAGTCAGGGAAAATAAACTAAATACATGTATAGGAGAATATGAAAGCTTCAGAATGGCTGAAGGAGAGAATGTAAAAGAGCTACAAAAGAGATTGACCCTCATTGTGAATCAACTAAAGAGCCTGGGAAAGGAGTACACTCAAATAGAGAAAGTCAGAAATATCCTCAGAGCTCTTCCTCTGGAATGGCAACCCAAAGTAACAGCAATAGAGGAAGCCAGAGGAGAATCAATGGCCTCTGTCACAGCTCTCTTTGGCAGCCTCGAGGAGTATGAAGGAAAAATGAAAGCTCTCAAGGAAGCTGGACAAGACAGAAAAAAGAAAGGCCTTGCTCTCAAAGTTGCTAAGGAAAAAGAAGAAGAATCTGACGATGGAGAAGAACTCGATGAAGAAACTTTGGCTATGATGGTCTGAAAATTTGGGAGATTCTACAGCAAAAAGAGAAACAAGAAAATTTTCAAGAAAGGAGCAGCTGGAGATAGCAAGAGGGAAGCAAAAAAACCTATCACTTGCTATGAATGCAAAAAGCAGGGACATATCAAATGGGATTATCCACAATTTCTCAAGAAGCAAGAAAAAGAAAAGAAAGCTGCAAAAAAAAGCAAGAAGAAAAGAGCTTAAATCTCCTCAATATGGGGAAACAGCTTAGATAAAGAAGAAGATGATGAAGATGAAATTGCCAACATCTGTCTCATGGCACTTGCCTCTGAAGAAGCTGAAATCCCATGCAGCAGTGATCAAGAAGATGAGGTATATGAATCTGAACCTTCCTATTCTGAATTACTGGATACATTTCATGAGCTGCATGATGAGTTTGTTAAGGTTGCTAAAGAGTTAAAGCAAGCTAAGAAAAAGGTTAACAAACTAGAATCTCAATGCAACATTTCTGAAATTGCTTCTCTACCTATCATTGAATCTGCTTGCTGTAAATCGTGCATTGAATTAAAGCAAACCAATGAATATCTAGTGCAAAGCATGTCTAGGCTTACTAAAGGTAAAGATATGTTGTTTGCTTTAATGTGAAGCCAAAGAATATCACAGGGAAAAGCTGGACTTGGCTATGATCCTTGTCCTGTAAAAGAAAAGATTAGGAAGAAAAATCACAATGTGTACATGAGACATTTTGTTCATGCTGATGGAAATAGAAAGAAAGATCATATGTCATATCACATTGAATCATATAATCAACCAAGGCATGCTAAACAAAAATATTATCTGCATTATTTTCTTCCTGCTTCTCAATCCAGCAGTCCCTTTACCACCTGTAACTTCTGTAACAAGAAGGGACATATTTCCAGTTCATGTGCTTTAAAGAAGAATGGACTTGACAAGAAGGTTAAATGGATCCCCAAAGGTACATCTGTATCTAGGGAAAAGACTACTGACATAAAAGGACCCAAGCAAATTTGGGTATCTAAAAGGAAAATATGAACTTTGTTTTACAGGTCTGTCTCAAAGCTAGAAAGAGCAATAAATGGTATATGGATAGTGCCTGTTCAAGCCATATGACTGGTGATAAGGAGAAGTTCATCATCCTTAGAGACAAGAAAGGAGCAAAGGTGACCTTTGGAGGTGACCAATATGGCAAAATAGTTGGCATTGGCATTGTGGGGAAGAATCCTGAAACATCCATTGAAGAGGTGCTGTTTGTAATTGGCCTCAACCACAATCTGCTAAGTGTGAGCCAGACATGTGACAAAGGAAACTGGGTACTGTTTGACTTGAAGTTCTGCCTGGTCATCAGAAAAAGTGATCACAAAGTAATCCTCAAAGCTCAAAGGGATGATAACTGCTATACTATTGATCTTGATGAACTTCCTCCTTTAGATTCTGTTTGCTTGATTAGTCAGGATAATGATAGATGGTTATGGCATAGAAGATTAGCTCATGTCAACATAAATCAACTCTCAAAACTGGTTAAAAATGAGTTAGTCACTGGCCTACCAAAAATCATTTTTGAAAAGGACAAAGAATGTGATGCATGCCTAAGAGGAAAGCAAACTAAATCATCTTCTAAACCCAAAAATGTAGTCACCACAACTAGACCACTAGAACTACTACATATGGATTTAATTGGTCCATCTAGGGTAAAAAGTTTTGGTGGAAATCTGTATGTGCTTGTAATTGTGGATGATTACTCTAGATTTACATGGACATTGTTTCTTTCCTCTAAAAGTGATATCTTTGATGCATTTGTAACCTTAGCCAAGAAAGTACAAAATGAGAAAGGTATTTCCATTATGTCTATCAGGTCAGACCATAGAGGAGAGTTTGAGAACTCATATTTCCTAGAGTATTGTAATGAGCATGGAATTGATCACAACTTCTCAGCTCCAAAAACACCTCAACAAAATGGAGTAGTAGAGAGGAAGAACAGAACAATTGGAGAGATGGCTAGAGCTATGCTGAATGAAAAGGAACTCTCTCAAGTATTCTGGGCTGATGCAGTAAACACAGCAAGCTACATCATAAACAGAGCCTACATCAGACCAATCCTTGGGAAGACTCCTTATGAGCTATACAAAGGAAGAAAGCCAAATCTCTCACATCTCCATGTGTTCGGCTGCAAGTGCTTCATCCACAATAATGGAAAGGAAAATTTGGGTAAGTTTGATGTCAAATCTGATGACGGTATATTTCTGGGCTATTCTAGTAGGAGTAAAGCATATAGAGTTTTTAATAAAAAGTCTACATTAGTAGAAGAATCTGTGCATGTAGTATTCATTGAAAATGAAACTGTTTCCAAACATGTCACTGGTAAGGATGATCTTATTCCAAACTTTAAGGATTTAAATCTTTCTGATGGAAGTAAAATTGAACCTCCAAAGATATCTGAATCTATTAACATAGAGGAAGATATTCAGGAGAAAGATTTTAAAGAAGAAAATAATGATGAAATGTCTCAAAAACTACCTAGAGCTTGGAGATATCAAAGGAATCATCCTGTTGATTAAGTGATAGGGAATGTTCAAGAGAAAGTTAAAACCAGAAAACAGTTAAGGGATCAAATGATAAACTGTGCTTTTATTTCTCAAATTGAACCTAAATGTACTGAAGATGCCTTAACAGATGAATACTGGATTTTAGCTACGCAAGATGAATTGAATCACTTTAAAAGAAATCAAGTTTGGGATTTAGTGCCCAGACCTAAAAATCATCCTGTCATTGGCACTAAGTGGGTTTTTAGAAATAAACTTGATGAATCAGAATCAATTATCAGAAATAAAGTTAGACTGGTTGCTAAAGGATATAATCAAGAAGAATGTATTGATTTTGAAGAAACATTTGCTCCAGTGGCTAGATTAGAAGCAATCAGAATTTTGTTAGCATATGCATGCATGGAAAATATTTTGTTATATCAAATGGATGTGAAGAGTGCTTCTCTAAATGGATATATCATGGAAGAGGTTTATGTAAACCAACCTCCAGGTTTTGAGGACTCTACAAAACCAAATCATGTTTATAAACTGAAGAAAACTCTTTACGGTTTAAAACAGGCCCCTAGAGCATGGTATGAAAGATTGAGTAATTTTCTAATTGAAAAGGGGTTCAACAGAGGAAAAGTAGATACAACTTTATTCACCAAGAAAGAGAATAAAGATTTACTTATTGTTCAAATCTATGTTGATGACATTATATTTGGTGCTACTAATGAATCTCTTTGCAAGAATTTTTCTAAGTTAATGCAGGGAGAATTCGAAATGTCCATGATGGGTGAACTCAACTTCTTCCTTGGATTGCAAATCAGGCAGTGTGATGATGGTATCTTCCTCAACCAATCCAAGTATCTAAAGGAATTGCTAAAGAAGTTTGGAATGGAAAATGTCAAGCCAATGGGAACACCTATGGCTACTACAACCAAGCTGGATATGGATGAAGAAGGGAAATTATTTGACATAACCCAGTATAGAAGAATGATTGGATCCCTACTGTACCTAACTGCCAGCAGACTTGACATCATGTTTAGTGTCTGTATGTGTGCAAGATTCCAGTCATGTCCCAAGGAAACCCATGCAACTGCTGTGAAGCGTATCTTCAGATATCTTATTGGAACTTCACAGATGGGTCTTTGGTATCCAAAGGGCAATGGAGAAGATCTCAAAGGATACACTGATGCTGACTTTGTAGGATCCAACACTGACAAAAAAAAGCACCAGTGGAATATGTCAGTTTCTTGGTGGATCCTTGGTTTCATGGTTTAGCAAGAAGCAAAACAGTGTAGCCTTATCCACAGCAGAGGCTGAGTATGTTGCAGCTAGAAGCTGTTGTGCCCAAATCATCTGGATGAAACAGCAACTTGAAGATCTTGAGGTTGAGATAAAGGAAATACCAATCATGTGTGACAACCAAAGTGCATTAATATCACAAAGAATCCTGTCATGCATTCAAGGACAAAACATATTGAAGTTAGGCACCACTTCATAAGGGATCATGTTTTGAAAGGAGAAATCAGACTAGAGTACATCCCAACTGAGGATCAAGTAGCTGATATCTTGACAAAGCCTCTATCAGAGGATAGACATTGCAAAATCAGGAGAGAATTGGGTATGGCAAATCCCAATGAACTGTAAATAAATCCGTTTGCAATTCTGTTCTTAAATTTTCCAACATTAAATTAATTCTAACTTAAGCATCGGAGTGAATTTAATTTAAGCTGTCGGTGCTCCTCATGAGATTCAATGGCAATAAATCTGAAAAATGGAGCACACCAGAATGGAACAATCAAAAAGTGAAGAAAATGGCAAAAATTCTGAGTTTTCGGATCCATTCTGTAAGTTTTTAAAGTTAAAATTCGTATCTTAGTTGTGTGTTAGACGAATTTCCTTGATAAAATGTGTTTTTGAACATGTCACCGTGGTTAATATTCGAATTTGGGTGCCCAACAGATGAACTTCGGTCTGTTATAAGTTGGAACAGTTCTCGGTGATGCCTCAAAATTCGTCTGTTGGACCTTGAAAGTTCAAATTTTCAAAAACAAAAAATTTCAAAGTTATGTTTGTCCAACATGATGATTATACATATAATTATTTCTAACATACGAATATTGGAAAGTCTTTACAAAGAAAAGAATTCATCTGTTGAAGCATGCTCTTCTTGTTGAATCTTTGAAAGATGAAGCTTCATATGCATAATTCGTCTGTTGTTTGCTGATTTGATTGATGCTTGGGGTTTACTTTTCAAAATTCAAACTTTGTTTGAACAAAGTTCGTCTGTTCATCTTGTGTTGCTTGAACCAAGCCTCTGTCAGATGAACTTTCAGAAGAAAATTCGTCAGTCAGTAAGCTTTGCTGAACAGTTTAACTTTTAACTGCTTGAAGTTTGAATTTTGACACCTCACAATTCGTCTGTCAGGCGGTTACTTACGTTAAAACTGACGGTTTTCCACTGAACAGACACAACCCTACTCTCTTCCTCCCTTAGTCTGTCCAAATCCTATCATCAATGCTCTTCAATTCTGACTATAAATCTTCAACTCCCATCGTTTAAACTGATTTTCGCACCCTATAAACCCATTCTCTGCCTCATTCTGAATCATTCATCAACGAAAATGGCAAGAGTAAAGAATCCTAAAGCTAGAAAAGGAGAGGCTTGTCCAAAGAGATTGGTCAAATCCCAATATACCTCAAAGGAAGGTGAAAAACCGAAGAGAAAGGCCGAATCAAGCAAGGGAACTCCCTCTAAATGACAGAAAACTACACCAAAGGCTGAATCAAAGAAAGTTGGACCCTCTTCCTCAAAGAAAGCAGAGCCTTCGATCCCTGTTCCTGCAGCTGCTGAGACTGTTGCTTCCACTTCCTCCTCCAGCACTGAATCTGGTGAATATCAACTCACTACACTGCCATTATGGATCACTCCATAGATTCAAGAGGAATACTCTACCAAGTTTGCCAATAAAAAGGTAATCAAGCCTCATTGTGTGAACTTGGAAGATTTCTTAGTCTCAAACAATTTTGATGCTGGAATATGGATGTTGAGATATAAGAATCTATTAGAGATATTGGAGAGGTATGATGATGAAGTAGTAAAGACATGGTATGCCTCCTTGAAGTACAACAGCAAGAAGAAGAAGTGGGAGGTCAATCTGAGATCAAGAACCATCTGGCTCACAGATGAAATGAAGTGCTGGAAATCCCAGGGCAAAATGGCCTTAAGATTGATATCACTGCCTCTGGATACATGGATGAGGCAGATACTACTGATGAAGAAGGTGGCCCCCTTCTGAATTACAAGAAGAGCACAATTCTGAGCACATTGTTCAGAAGAAAGGAAAACTGGCCAACCATAAACTTGCTGAAGCCCATAGACCTCAGTGCTCAAGTGAGGATCCTGCACTACATAGTGTCTAGGATCATATTCAATAAAGAAGGCAGCTTCAATCTGATAACAAGGGAAGAAGCACATGTCATGGCAGCAATCATGCGTGGAAAGCTCATCAACATGGGACATATCATACTCCAATGCATGATCAAGGCAAGGGATCAAAGGAAAGACTCCACACTCCCTTATGCAGCAATCATTTCCAGAATTCTACAATATGCTAGAATTCAGCATCTTGAGAAGGGGAAAGGGAAACCCACTGAGATCTTCAAGGAGGAAGAACTTCAAAGGATGGGGATTAAAAGAAATGAAGGAAGATGGATTAGGAAAGGAGCAGGAAAATTTGAAGATCTCTTCTTTGTTGAAGGTGCCTCCCAACAGCAAGAAGGTACCTCTAAGGCCCATGCTAGACCTCACCTCAGCCTTCTCTGCCTGTCCCATCTCCATCCAAGCCTACTCACATTCCATCTACTCCCTCCACTCGTGCCAAGCCAACAAAGATCACTGAGTTGTATGACAGCTTGTCTACACTCATACTTAGCATTAGGGATGAGCAAAATGCCAAATTTGCTCATCTGCAAGATCAGATTCACCAGTTGGCCAAAAATATGAAAGTGGTTGTTGATGCCTATGAAGATATTCAGAGTGCAATTCTTGCCACATCAGCTCCACCTCAGCCAGGGTTCTCTGTGCCTGTTCTGTCTCCAACTCCTGAGCCCTCCAAGCCCCTTTGAGCTAGCTTCTTTTGAGCATAATGATGATACAGATGGTACTGAGCCTGCTGGTACTATGAGGACACCAAGTCCTGGTCCACCCTTGGACTATGGTCTGGAATAAGAAGGTCCTCGGGATTCAAGTTCTCATGATCCCATTACTGCAGATGCTCAAGAGTCAATCTTGTCCCAGCAAGAATCTGAGCAAGTAGAAAGACTAGTGGCAGCCATTTCTACTTCATCAATGATGGAGGTTGCCAGCAATGAAGAAAGGAGCATTGTGCCTGTTGTTGATTTGGAAGCTATTGCTCGCATTGCTCTCTTGCAAGCTCAGAGAAGAAGGCTCGAAGAAATGTTCCGTTCTGATGACCCTGCTCCTTCATCTCTCTCTGCATATGGTCTTTCAGAAGAACAAAGAGCTCAATTGGCTCTTTCCAGACAAGAGATGCAAGAGCTGCTTGAGGTCTCTGATGATGAGGATCCAAGCCCTGAGTCCTCTGAGCCTCATCAGCCTTTTGATCCTGTGCCCCTCCAAGCTATTCCTGTTTCTCAAATCCCTCCTCCGACTGATTTTGTTCACCTTCCTGATGATGCCAAAAAGGGGGAGAAGAGTAGGCAAACTGGCAAGACTGCTGGTAAGCCATCTGGCAAGACGTACAAGAAGACCAAGCCAAAGAAGAAGTGATTAGAACTTAAGCTTGAGTCCTCTTGTAGTGTTGTATTCTGAGTTTCAGTTGTTTGTTTGTATTCTGTGTTTGTATTTTGTGCCTTTTGAAGAACTTTGCATAAATTGATTTTTGTAAAGCAACATTTGGTTAAATGAAAGAATTCCTTGGTTGCAATGATTTGTTCTTTTGAATCTCTTCACATGATTTACTATATATGATATCTTTTGATAAATAATGCATATATTGAGGGGGAGCTTGTTAAAGCAAACCCAAGTACTAATCCAGTTTGCAAGTTGTTTTGTCATCATCAAAAAGGGGAAGATTGTTTAATCAAGTGTTTTGATGATTTCAAACCAACCTTCAAGAGCTTGGAATAAAGATATCAAAGGTGCACAAAAAGCTCAAGTGAAGAAATCCTGGAGAAATCAGTGCAAAGATTCATGAAGGATGTTTAAAAATGTTTTGATTTCAGTAAAAGACTTTGATTTAGTGAAAAGAAGTTTAAAAATCTTGATTCTATGTTAAATCATGGAATATTTAAAAAACACCCGCCAACAGACGAAGTTTGAAAGGTTAATACTGATCTGTCATCTTGGAAATTCAAACTTTGGCTTTGGAAATTCGAATTTCGTATTAAAACTGAACAAGTCTGGAGAGAAGCCTCTCTGACAGATGAATTTTGACTTAATAAAATTTGAATTTTGATAACTGTCTGAAAGGAGCTTTCAGTAACAGTCAAACTTTGGGTTTTAAAAATTCGAATTTCAGACAAAATGAAACTTATGAAAACTAAAGAAATTCGTCTGAAAAATATGTCAAAGTTCATCTAAAACCAAGTTTAGAATGGATTTCAAAATTGCTCATTGACAGACGAACTTTGAACATAAAAATTCAAATTTCAGAAACTAAGCTTATGAGTCTGTTAGAATGATATATTGACATACGAATGACAGTATTTATAAATTCGAATTTTGAAGTTAGTCTAAAAAGAGGTCTCTTTGACAGACGAACTTTAACATTGGAAAATTCAAACTTTGAATTATACAAGCTACTGTGACTTACAAACCAGCTACGGACAGACGAATTTTGGGTTTCCAAAATTTGAATTTCGAAGGCACTGTAGCAAATTGAAAATACTGTTCACACTTGACAGAAAAACTTTCAACATGAAAATTCGTATGTTACAATGAAGAAACATTTTTCAAGAATCAAAATTCAAATTTCACTTCATGACAGACGAACTTCGGGCTTTCAACGTTGAAGCTGTTAACCTTCGGTTTCTGTGAAATTCATCTGTTGACCAACCAAAATTTAAATTTTAGTATATCAGAAGCATTAAATGTGGTTGGTTAACGGATAGTTTTTCAGAGTAACCGTTGGATAACTTCTCCAACGGATAGATTTTGTCTTTAACGTATAGTTGAGATCTAAATCTATAAATATAACATCATTTGAAGTTGTGGGTAATGATTTTAACATTGTATATACTGAAACTCTGCCAAATCAATTACTCAAAGTCTGTTACTCTCTCACTTCAATATTTTGTACTTCAACTTTCATATTCACTCTATTTAAGAGAGTTTAATTCTTCTAATCAATCTTATCTTCATCTGGAAGATAGATTTTCTTGTGAGGGGATATCACAAGGGATTGGGGAGCACTTTGTAAGAGTGCATAGAGTGATTGAGTGAAGCTCTAGAAACAGAGCAACATCTTTGTACTGAGGCATTTGCAAGAAGTCCACGGAATTATTGCAGTATAGTGGAAAATCTCAAGTGATGACTTGGGAACTGGACGTAGGTCAAGTGGAGAGACCAAATCAGGATAAATTTCTGAGTCTTCTTCTCCTTACTGCCACCTTTACAGTTATTTGTTTATACTCTGTTTTACCATCATATATTGCTTTCTTCACCTTCTTGATATTTTGCAGAAAATTTTTAATCTTCCCAATTCACCCCCCTCTTGGGAAGCCAGCTAATCTAACACAAACCAAATTAATTGGATAAATAAGAAATAAGACAACAAAAATTTTAGTACTAAGGAAAGGATAACTTATGTCTACATCTTATTGTAGTACTAGCTCAAGTGTCAACCATTTTTTCGACTTATAAGTTCCTGATACCACCCATAAGTATACAACCTAGACCTTCATACTCCAATTATTATGGTTTGGATTTATGGCTTTAATAGTATCAACATCTAAACCCATGCCTACTTTTTCCCTCTGTATGTGTGTGAAAATTTAGAGGAAAAAAAATAATAAAGAAGATAAAAGAGAAGAAAAAAATTAAATAAACCTGATACTTTTATATTATGTGGATGAGATAGAGAAATAAACGTCCACATAATCAAAGATTAAAAGAAAAAGTTGGCCTTGGTTTGAAATGCAAAGCAAAAGGAAAATACAAAAGCAATAACACTGAATGGCTATATAAAAAATTATGTAGAAAAAGAATTGCCAAAATATCTTAGAAATCTATACAATTTTTTTTTTCAATTTAAACAAAATATACTTTAAAAATTAGATATCCATATATTTTTAGTTATATAAATTGGTTAGGGTTTAGTAATTATAAGTTTAAATTAACAAAACATCAATATATAAATTTAATTGTGATGCTTTCACACTAACGAATTCAATTCAAATATTCAATATAATATACAAATGGGAGAATTCCAAATAAATAACAAAGAAACAAATAATTCCAATAATGTTTCACAATTTGCTCTAATTCCAAATTGGTACCCAGGTATTAAAATGGAATTATACAATTAAATTGAAAAAGTAAAAAATGCTCCAACCTAAATTGAAATCCTCTTTCCCGCGCTCTATCCCTCCCTCGCTTCCTTCTCCCGCTGTCCTTCTTTCTTCACCGTTGCCTCCTTCTTCTACATCCTCCCTCTTTCTATTCTCTTTCCCTAAAATCCTTCATTGGAGCCATAGGTTTTGTCATTTTAGTTCATGGAAAACTCAGCAACAGTAACACCAATAAGAAGCTCCAACTTTGATTCTCTCGCTGGATGTTTTCAAGAGTATTGGCGAACTAAAGCTTCCCTCCTTAACTTCCACCTCTAATCCGCCTTCTCCTTTTGTTGGAATGACCAGGTTTGTTCATCCATTATCTTTTTATTTCTTTTTGTTTAGAGAGAAGTGTTAGATTAGCTGGCTTTCTAAGAGGGGGGGTGAATTGGGAAGATTAAAAATTTTCTGCAAAATAACAAGAAGGTGAAGAAAGCAATATATGATGGTAAAACAGAGTATAAACAAATAACTGTAAAGGTGGCAGTAAAGAGAAGAAGACTCAGAAATTTATCCTGGTTCGGTCTCTTCACTTGACCTACGTCCAATTCCCAAGTTACCACTTGAGATTTTCCACTATACTGCAAGAATTTCGTGGGCTTCTTGCAAATGCCTCAGTATAAAGATGTTGCTCTATTTCTAGAACTTCACTCAATCACTCTATGCACTCTTACAAAGTACTCCCCAATCCCTTGTGATATCCCCTCACAAGAAAATCTATCTTCCAGATGAAGATAAGATTGATTACAAGGATTAAACTCTCTTAAATAGAGTGAATATGAAAGTTGAAGTCAAAATATTGAAGTGAGAGAGTAACAGACTTTGAGTAATTGATTTGGCAGAGTTTCAATATATACAATGTTAAAATCGTTACCCACAACTTCAAATGATGTTATATTTATAGATTTAGGTCTCAACTATATGTTAGAGACAAAATCTATCCGTTGGAGAAGTTATCCAACGGTTACTTTGAAAAACTATCCATTAACCAACCGCATTTAATGCTTCTAACATACTGAAATTTGAATTTCGGTTGGTCAACAGACGAATTTCGCAGAAACCAAAGGTTAACAACTTCAACGTTGGAAGCCCGAAGTTCGTCTATCATGAAGTGAAATTCGAATTTTGATATTTGGAAAATGTTTCTTCTTTGTGACATATGAATTTTCAAGTAGAAAGTTTTTCTGTTAAGTATAAACAGTATTTTCAATTTGCTACAGTGCCTTCGAAATTCAAATTTTGGAACCCCAAAGTTCGTCTGTCCGTAGCTGGTTTATTAGGCACAGTAGTTCATATGATTCAAAATTCGAATTTTGAAAGAGCAAAGTTCGTCTGTCAGAGAGACCTCTTTTCAGCCTTACTTTAAAATCTGAATTTATAAATACTGTCATTCGTATGTCAACATATCACTCTAACAGACTCATAAGCTTAGTTTCTGAAATTCAAATTTTCATGTTCAAAGTTCATCTGTCAGTGAGCAATTTTGAAATTCAATCCAAACTTGGTTTCAGATGAACTTTGACATAATTTCAGACGAATTTCTTTAGTTTTCATAAGTTACATTTTGTCTGAAATTCAAATTTTCAAAACCCAAAGTTCGTCTGTTACTGAAAGCTCCTTTCAGACATTTATCAAAATTGGAATTTTATTAAGTCAAAATTCATCTGTCAGAGAGGCTTCTCTTAAAACTTGTTCAGTTTTAATATGAAATTCAAATTTCAAAAGTCAAAGTTCAAATTTCCAAGATGATAGATTAGTATTAACCTTTCAAACTACGTCTGTTGGTGGGTGTTTTTCAAATATTCCATGATTTAACATAGAATCAAGGTTTTAAAGCATCTTTTCACCAAATCAAAGTCATTGACTTAAATCAAAACATTTTTAAACATCCTACATGAATCTTTGCACTGATTTCTCCAGGATTTCTTCACTTGAGCTTTTTGTGCACCTTTGATATCTTTATTCCAAGCTCTTGAAGGTTGGTTTGGAATCATTAAAACACTTGATTCAACAAGAAGAGAGTGATAGTAAGGGGTAGTGACCCTACATGAGGCGAAGAAGATATTTGAGATATGCCATTTTTGTGTTTCAATTCAGGTATTTTCATATTCATCTTCAATGGAATTGCAATTTCAATTCTGCCTTTCCACTTCATCTATGATATGCTTCGCTTTGTCATGTAATTTTTCATCTTTGTTTCCTTGCTATGAAAATTTGGGAAGGAAGATAATTCACTAGTTTAGATGGTTCAGAATAATTAAGAGAGCAAGGATCTGAAAACTGTTATTTAGTTTGCCGACATTTGTAAAATTCCATTGAGGATCTCATTCAGAGAATTTTCATACAGTTAATAGACATTCATCGATTGTTTTCCATATAATTTTAGTTACTTTTCTCCCTTCTTCCCCATCATGTTCATGATAATTTCCTCTACCAAAAGCTCAATGGTCATTTCCTTTTGCTTCAAATAAAACAAATAAATGTTGAAGCATTGAGGCTTACTCCATATCTAGGATTCCTTGATTTTCACTTTCAAGTTTCAAAACTGAGATGTCTTTGGATTATAATTGCCATATCTAAAGCTAAATTATATTGTTTATTAGGTTTGACTTAAGGTCTTAAAATTTTCAAATTTTCTATTTAAGGAATTGACTAAGGAATGCCAAGAAGATAGGAAGGAAGGGAAATTGGTTTTCTAGTGTGAAGAAAACTCTCTGTCCTAACTCAAAGAAGAGGGAAGACCAGGTTTGGATTTTTTTTTTCAAAAACTATATATATTTATTTTTTCATATATTTATCTCAATTTTATGGGATGTTTCTGTTGAATCAAGAGTTTTGATGATTCCAAACTAACACTCAAGAGCTTGGATTGAAGATATCAAAGGAGATCAAAGTTGTTTCAAGTGAAGATTTTCTGAGTATTTGCTGTTAGATCTCTTTAGTTTAAGTTGTGATTGGGTAAAAGATTTTGATTTAAGAAAAAGATGTTTTCAAACCTTGATTTGAAATTAAATCTGTACTTATTTGAAAAGCACTCTCAAACAGACGAAGTTTGAAAGTTTAACTGAACTGTCAAGTTGGAAATTTGAATTTTGCTTTTGGACATTCGAATTACGAGCTGAAACTGAATAAGTCTGAAGAGGTGTCTCTCTGTCAGACAAATTTTGGCCATTCAAAATTTGAATTTTCATCAAGTCTGAAAGAAGCCTTTTAGTGACAGACGAACTTCACAATTTCAAAATTCGAATTTCAGACAAAATGCAATTTGTGAAAACCAAATAAATTCGTCTGAAACTACGTTAAAGTTCATCTGAAATCAAGAAGAAATTGAGTTTGAAAAATGCTCTCTGACAGACGAACTTTGACTTAGCAACATTCGAATTTTCATGTAAGTCTGAAAGGAGCTTCTTTGTGACATTCGAATTTCACTCTTTCAAAATTCGAATTTCAGACAAAACACAACTTGAGAAAACAAAAGAAATTCGTCTGAAACTATGTTAAAGTTCATCTGAAATCAAGAAGAAATTAAGTTTCAAAATTGGTCTCTGACAGACGAATTTCACTCTGTCAAAATTCGAATTTCGAAGAAAGTGAACTACTATGCCTCTTTGAACGTTCAATGGACAGACGAATTTTGGGCATCCAAAATTGAAAACACTGTTCACGATTTACAGAAAAACTTTCTTCTTGAAAATTCGTATGTCACATTGTGAAAATATTTTATAAATTTCAAAATTCGAATTTCACTCTATGGACAGACGAACTTCGTATTTTAACATTGGAAGCTTTAACCTTCGGTTCCTTCGAAATTCGTCTATTGACCAACCAAAATTCGAATTTCAGTGTGTCAGAAACATTAAATACGGTTGGTAAACGGATAGTTTTTCAGAGTAACCGTTGGATAACTTCCGCAACGGATAGATTTAGTCTCTAACGGATATTTGAGAACTAAAACTATAAATATAACATCATTTGAAGTTATGGGTAACGAATTAAACTTGTATATACCAAATTTCTGCTGAATCTTCATCTCAAAAACTTTTACCCTCTCAACTTCATTATCTGTACTTTAACCTTCTTATCTACTCTATTCAAGAGAGTTGTATCTTTGTAAACAATCTACTCTTCATCTGGAAGATAGATTTACTTGTGAGGGGAATTCACAAGGGGATTGGGAAGCACATAGAGAAAGTGCTTGGAGAGTTTGAGATAGCTCAGAAACAGAGCATACTCATGTACTGTGGCATTAGCAAGAAGCCCGTTGAAATTCTTGCTGTATAGTGGATAAATCTCAAGAGTTGTCTTGGAGACTGGACGTAGGTCAAGTGAATAGACCGAACCAGGATAAATCACTGAGTTTTCTTCTCCTTATCCTTACTTATCAGCTTACTCTGTTTTACTCATTGCTTCCATTATACTGTGATATCTTCATCCACTTCACTTTGTGCAGAAAAATTTCAATGTTCCCAATTCACCCCCCATCTTGGGAAGTCAACCTTGTTAACAGTTTCTAATGGTTTTATCAACTACCTTTGCAGAAACCAAATAGTAAATCAAAGAAGAAATGGTATATATTTATATGAGATGTTCGTTGAAATAGATTCCATATCCAGATTTTTGCTTATCCCCTTAACCTGATGCTTACAGTGACACAAAGCAACAGAGGTGTAGTGATTTAACCATAGAAGGACGGATTTGACTCTATTTGCTGTGGGTTGTGCTCTAGGTAGCAATGACAATTAAATGAGTGAATATTGTAATGGAATAAACTTTGTAAATGTGAGTTGTTGTTTTGAGAATTGTAGTGGTTTTCTATATAAGGTTCTACTATGTAATTTTGGCTTGAATAATGGCAATTGAATTAAATTTTATATTTTTTGCTTTACTTTCTTGGTTGACATTTTGATTGGTTGAAATTTCATGTTAGTTTCATCCTATGTCAAATCTCCCAATTTAACTTCCAAATGTACCATCTAAAATTGTAAATACACATAATAATTTAACACAAGAACAATGATCAACTAGCCTCCAATGGTGGTTGTTAGCAATCTTATATTTTGATAATAACAAAACTAGATAAGAATAGTTTTGCAGAAAATAATTAGCTCTCAGACAGAATATAAGGAAGTTCACAATTAAAAATAATTCAAAACAAGATCTTTAGTAAAATTCTGTAAGTGGTTGAACCTATAAGCAAAATAAACTATGGATAATGTTTATGAATGTTTTCTAAACTTAAAATTTAATAATCTAGAAGTTTTTAAGCTCAAAAATAGCCTTATGCCTTATCTCTTCAAGTCTCATAAAAACTCTTCTAAATAATTGATTATCCCTAGCCATGTAATCTGTTATTTCAATTGCTCATCCTAGTTTCGTATTCTCTTGATGGTATAATCGATTATCTCCAACAAAACAATCGATTATCATATTTCTACTATATCAGCTTCCTTCATTTATAGTGCCCTAATCGATTATATCTATATATAATTGATTATATCAGTTGCCTAACATGTCTGGTTTTAACCTTTATTTGATATAATCGATCATTGCACTCAAAGTAATCAATTCTCTTGTTCTAGTTTTTTCTAATTCACTTCAGCCTCACGCTCCAATTGATTACTCTCTATTCTAATCGATTATATTGGTTCATATCACCTGTTATACTCTTACATAATCTATTATAATTCCTTAACGAGATTGCAAGCTCTCTATTTGAAATCTAACTATTATTCTTGAGCTTCTAATCGATTATCTCATATCTTTACTTAAAAATTCCCCCAACCTAATATGTTACATTTATACTTAATCGATTATCTTTGTTTTCCCTTCCTATCTTGTTCCACAATAATTGATTATCACTACAACAAAAATCAATTACATCTCAACATTTCCCAGAAACATCTATCTCGTTATTCTCTTTTTTTTTTAGCAAGCTAGAAAATGGATTTAATCTCTTCGTTTATATTAAAAGATGTTTTCCTCTAGTTTAAATGATCATTTTGGTGTATGGTAAACTAAGTTACTAAGAAAACACATACTTAGTATAATCGATTACTTTTTTATATGTCCATTTTATACATGTAAAATACTCACATTTAAGCTTCAAATTACATCTAAATATGTTTACATTGATATATTTTAGTATGATTTGACATATTTTTGTGTTTCATGACATTATAGGCTCATTTGGAAGCATTCGAAGCAAAAACGTTACAAATCATTCATGCTAAAAAATCTTGACATCCTTCATTATTTTAATCATAACTCTCACATATGACCTCCGATTGATGTGATTTAAGATGCGTTGGAAAGCTAAGACATAGATCTACAACTTTATGTTTTGAGTTTTTCCAAATTCCAACATTATTATGGTAAAAATAAAATTCAAAATGTCAACATGAGCTAGTAAATTTCTAAAGTTGAATGGAGAAGTTTCCGTACAAACAGAAGCACCCAGCGCCGGGTCAAACTCATCCAGTGCCGGGTCGATGTGAATTTTATGATTTTTCAGCTTTCAGAAGCACCCAGCACTGTATTGGATGAATATATGGCCACCCAGCGCTGGGTCAAGCAACAAAAGTCCATAAAATCTTGTTTTTGACGCGTTTTCGTGATATTTTGGGCTTTTATGAGCTTCTAAATTTTTCCTATATAAGGAGACACAATATAAACATAAGGGGGATTCATAAACACACTTAGAGGCCAGAGAACATGATTTAAATGCATCTGGGAGTAAGTAGTAGCAATCTATAAAAAGAAAGTAAGAAGATTTGGGGAGTATTGAAGCAAGATTATATTTATCTTTATAAACTCTTTCTTCTTGTTTTTCTTATCATGGTTTGGGATTTTAGTTTTGATTTGATTTATAATTCTATGAGTAGCTAAATTTCCCAGTCGGAGTAGGGATGTAGCCTGACTAGAATAGATTGGATTTATTTCTCTAGCTAAGACTCTATTGATTTGTTCCTCAAGTTATAATTAATTTATCTTTTTATTATATTTATCTCTTTTGTCGTTCATATGGATTTTATGCTTGATCACCATATAATCTAATTAATTGGTAAACTTAATGGACTGAAATGTGAAAAGTAAACCTAGATTTAGAGAGGTAAACATGAATAACTAATCTAGAGATAGAATTAGGAATTTATAGTGATATATGTTGTAGTTTTCAAGGTTTAATTAGAAAATTTAGTTGCGCGAGAGCGAATTGAATCCTAAGTAAATAAGGACTAATTAACTAAGAGGTAATTATGACCATTTAGAAACAACAGTCACTATAATTATGTAATCTAACTAACGAATAGAATCTAGTTATCTCATAAGGTGAATCCTGATCCCTTAATGCTTCTAGAATTGAATCAACGTCAGACTTCGTTTTGTTTTCTTTTTCTTTCCTTTTAAATTTGAATTCTCAATTTAATTATCACTTGCTTTTGGGATTAAAATTTTAAACTGATAAATTTACTACCTCCCTTGGGTTTGACGTCTAGAATACTCCGAAGACTTTTATTACTGCGATCGACCATGTATACTTGCAGGATCTCGATCACTTTTCACTTGTAATCACTTAATAAGTTACTAAGATTTCATTAATTCTTTCAAATTAGTAGAAAGTTTCAAATCACCTAATTCACCTCCTCTTGGGTGTTCAGCCATTCTAAGCGTGGTCAAGCAAGTTGATCATTTGATTGATCATTCATTTATCAAAGCTCCCAATTATATTTGCAAATATATCATCTGGAGTTGCAAATGCACTAATTTAAGTAATAAATGCATGCATGTTATGTGTGATTTAGATGGTGTGATAAAGTTTCAAGGGATACATGGTACCAATTGGTAATTGACCAATCATTCTTGTAAATACATCATACCTACATGTAAATACACAAGTGTGCATTGCAAATATACCTAATAATTTGACATGTGTGCATCGGTCAACCAATCTCCATTGGTAGTCAATTAGTTAATCATCCTATATAAATCTCTCAAGTTGACTTACAAATGTACCACATGGAGTTGCAAATACAAATAATAATTTAACATAATAGGACTAGTCAGCCAATCTCCTATGGTGGTTGGCCAGTTGACCATTCGTTTATCAAAACTCTCAATTATACTTGCAAAAGTACCACCTGTAATTGCAAATACACATGTGCACCATCCACCAATCTCCATTGATGGTTGACCAGTTTACCATCCACCAATCTCCATTGATGGTTGACCAATTTACCATCTTATATCAAAGCTCTCAATTTGACTTACAAATATACCACATTGAGTTCCAAATACACATATTAATTGGACACATATGCACTAGTCAACCAATTTCTAGTAGTAGTCAACCATTTCACCATCTTACATCAAAGCTCCCAATTTGACTTGCAAATGTACCACCTAGAGATGGAAATCCATATAATAATTTGACACAAATGCACTGGTTTACTAGTTTCAATTGGTGGTTGACTAGTTAACCTCCAATATCAAAGCTCTCAATTTGACTTGTAAATGTACCACCTAGAGTTACATTACAAATATATATAATAATTTGACACATGTGCACTGGTCCATTAGTTTCAATTGATGGTCTACCAGTTAACCTCTAATATCAAAGCTTTTAATTCGACTTTCAAATTTACCAACTCAAGTTGCAAATGCACTAATCTAAGTAGTAAATGCGCGTCTGTGATGTGTGATTCAAATGGTGTGATAAAATTCCAAGGGACACCTAAGTATCACTTGGTAATTGGCTAATCATTCGTGCGAATGCATGTTTTGCACCTGCAAATTTACCCTCATCAATTGCAAATACACCCCTATTGATGGAGGAAGCATCGGTTGACTAATAATGTGAGCATCTTCTTATGGTTAACTAATGCAACTATTTAATAGGTTAATGTGCACAAGATTAAAAAAGTTAAAAAGTTGATCAAAAGCAAGTCCACTTTATCGAATCAAAATTGTATCCATCATGAATAACGATTAACTATATTAACCAAAAGTAAGTCTATTTTATTAAACACATATGCAACAATCAACTAGTTTCCAGTGGTGATCGACTAGTTCACCATCCTACATCAAGCTCTCAATCTAACTTACAAATGTACTATTTGGAGTTGCAAATACATAAAACAATTTATATGCACTGGTCAACCAGCCTCCATTGATGGTCGACCAGTTCACCATCTTACATCAAATCTTCAAATTTGACTTGCAAATATATCACATTGAGTTGTAAATACACATAATAATTTAACGCATATGCATTAGTCAACCAGCCTTCAGTGATGGTTGACCAGTTCTCCAGTGCAATGGAGGAAGGATAAATTTATCATTTTCATTCAATTGCATAATTCCATTTTGATTCCTAGATGCCAAATTGGAATTAAAACAAATTATGTAATCTTTTTGGAATTATCTTTTCTTCTTGGTATTTTTCTGGAATTCTCCCTATGTAAATCTATATTAAATCTTTAATGTAATTTATTCAATTAGTTAGTAAGTGATATAACTCAATGATTTTTGTTGGGTATGTTAAATATATATTAATGCATTCACTCTAAGTGAATAAATTATAATATGATATAATATAATATATAAGTATAATGTAAGGCATTCACACTAACCAATTCAATTCAATATAATATATAAATATCATTATATAAATTCATCTTAAATCTATAATCTAATTTATTCAATTAGTTAGTAGTCAATTTGAATTTGTGTGATTTTTAAGAAGATTTTTTTTTGGAGGGGGAGGAATTAAAGGACATGAGAATAAAATAGATCAATATTGGTTGAAAGATTCTATGTAGATTTGACTTTTAAGTTTGAAATATAAAATAAATTAATAGGTTTTAGTTCCAAACCTAAGTCAAAAGTAGATATATGCATATAGATTACCTACTTTTATATATATAATAGACATGTACGTCATTCAGATCTCACATGAACCATTGAGGTGAAACATGAATAATTCAAATCTTATTATTTTTATATGTTTAAATTAAAATATTATTCTTTTATATGCTGATAATTATTAGATTAATATTTTTTTAACATTCCTTTATTTAAAATAGAAAATTATTGAAATTTAATTATAAAATAAAATAAATATGAACCGTTCAAATGTTATAGATTAATAGCCTGTTTGGATTTCATATCATAAGCATTTATGAGACAGATAAATGATTATGTGATGGAGTTACCAAACAGGAACAGCTTCTCAATAAGCACTTTTGTAAGTACTTATGGAAGAAGTTAAAAATTTCAACTTATGATAATCACTTATTCTCCAATAATCACTTATTTTATTTTTTCTTCTCATTATTCACCCAATAATCACTTAAAGCCCAATATGCAAATACATTTCTTTTCTCAAAATTACTTATAAGATAAAAATATTCAAACATACATAACTCTTGACATAATTATTTATTCTCATAATTACTTATAAATAATTATTTATTATTATAATCACTTATACTTAATCTAATCAAAACATACCGTAAATTGAACGGAGAGAGGCCGGTATATTGCAAGCAATCAAAGCTTCTACGTATCAAATTGAATGGAGCAACGACTTGCTTCTTGGGCTTGCACGCAAGTGGTATTCTGACACCAACACCTTCATCTTTTCTTGGGGGCGAGACAACCATTACGTTGGAAGATGTAATGGTTTGTGGGGGTTATTCTGTTTTGGGATCCTCAGTTTTTACCATTCTCAAAGATGAAGAATCAAAGCAAATGGAACAGAAGATGGTTCGAGTACAAAGAAACTTGACAAATACTCTAGTTAGAAGCACCCAACATCTTCTATGGTTGAGGCATTTCATGGAGGAAGAGGGTGAGTTGGCGCACGCAGCGTTTCTTTCACTACGGCTGGCAGGGTTTGTGTTTTCTTGTGATATTTCAGAACAAATTTTTCACACCGCAGTGCATCTAGCTAGAGGCAACCCAAATGCTCTAGCTCCTGCAGTTCTAGCACACATCTATAAGTTGACATTATTGAAAAGAAATGTTGATGAGGCTGTAAAATTTAACACTAGAAAAATTGCATATTAGCGAGTCACCATAACTGCTTCCTTACAGTTGGTGCAAATTTGGGCTTTTGAGAGATTTCCTTCCCTGCGTCTAAATCCTAACATAACTCAGAACTTGCAATCCATAATAGCAAAATGGCATAAAGTGAAAATGATTGACTGTGAGGATGCGAGTTTAGCTCTGGACTCTTCTGCAAAATGCTTTCCTTGGCGCCCATACAAAGATTCTCTCAAGTTTTACGACGAAAAGGATCAGTGGGTATGCAACAAATGCTTCATTTCAGGTTCACGCAGGTACTTAGAGTCGTTTGCTCGGTGCTTAAGACTTTCTGAGTTGGTGGGTATAGATTGCACAAAGACGTACTTCCCACATCGTGTGGCAGTGCAATTTGAGTTGGATCAGGACATTCCAGAGTGGATGGATCGTTGCAGGAAGATCAATCCAATGACTGCTAGGAGAATCTATGATAGCCCAATTATAAATGAATTGTTGTGTATTGCTGCTGTTGCATCATCATCTACCTTAGAGCCAAGTGTTACTTCTAAATACTTGGAATGGTGAAAGCGATCCAAACTTGGAAACATCTCAAAAAAATTGTCCCATGCTTCATCTGAAATGGAAGATTACAGAGGAGATTCAGTTCATGATAAAACTGATATTGTTGCCCCATCCCAAGTTGCAGCTGATAACATTGAGGTTTCAGGTGCTGGTGGAGCTGAAAAGTTGCCCACAAACGAGAATCTGAATGAAGTTGGATGATCAGAGAAAGCCATGGAAGATACAGAAAGTGAGAACTTGATTGGCAAATATGAAGGAACCATGGAAGGACAAAATGGAGAGGATGGGCAAGGTTCTAGACCTTATGCAGTAGAAACAGAAACTTCTGATGTTGAAAAGCTTGAACAGCGACTGCTAAGTTGGACTGATAAAAACTGTGATTGCTGAGCTTGAAGCAGCAAATCCTCGATACAAGTCAGGAAATTTGGTTTCTATGATAATAGTAATGGTGCTCCATGCAGGCCAGTGATGTATTTTGAATATGTACATAGAAGCCAACGCAGGTTGAGTTGGAGCTGCAATTATTACCGGATCTTCAAATTTGTCCTCCAAAAAAGCTACAAGGCAAGTCTCATATTTGCTACCATTTTAGGTTTTTTTACTTTTTAGAATAATTTGTATTTATATGAATGGATCTATGGAAAATTTGATTTCAGCTTTGCTAGAATTTTATGGTGCTAATTAATTTTGGTTAGTTTTCTTTTAGCTTGGGATTTCAAACCTTAGCTGTAGTTAAGTGACTAGGTAATGATGATGGTTATATTTTAGCATAAGTCTCGAACTTTTGTCTCTCAAAATGGTAAGTTATGTGTTATTCAATTGGTAAATAATGTCAGTAATGGTTTCTCTAGAAGAGGGAAGTAGCAGGGCATAGTTACTAGGTAGTTAGTACTAATAACTGAAAGAACATAGTTCCAAGCTATTTGGCACGTGTACTTTCCTATCTCTGGTAAGGTTTGGAAGCTTTTTTTAAATTGACATCCTTAAGTGCGGACACTTGAGAAAAAGAGCTATTTTTGTTTATGTATGCGTTACAAAATACTTAAATATATACTTGGACACTTCAGATATTGTCGTGTTGTTGGGTTGTGCTGTTGTTGATGCCTATGTCCTATTACATCTCCATTTTAGTCATAAGTTATTCTTGTTTTAAAAGCCTGTGTAATTTGATATTATATCCTCTAAACTAAACTGAGTTATATTGCATTTGTAATATTTTTTTCCCCTTTACATGCTTTTCTCACTAATCATCCGGGAAAAAAAAAAAGAAAGAAAGTAAGTTTTTCCCCATTCCAACCCCTCCTCTAGACTTTCAATTTCGTGACCATTTTGTTTAAAGGTTGAAATAAGGCCCTTATTTGTTGTCTGAAACGTCCTCATTAAAAAATATTCCACTGTGTGCATCTTCAATGATGTATGAAGTAATGCTTCATAAACATTGCTAACCTTTTATTCTACAGGAAGCATGTCTATCAAGTTGTTGGCAGCATAGCCTGGAGGAACAGACTGTAAAATTGAATTGGAATTTTCCTAGCTTTTGTTCTGCTTTAGAAATGCAAAGTCTCTCAATAGCTCCAAGTTTAATGCAAGCAGCTTGGTAAGGCCCCAGGAGCACATTTCTTAATTGATATGATATCTTGATGACTCATTTGTTTTTATATAAATTTTTGTTGACATTTGTTCTAATTACCTATACTATTATTGTCCAATACCATCAAACTGCAAAATAAAAAGAATTGATAAAATAATCAATAAGTATCAAAGATTGAAAAACAAGAGACGTAGCTATGACAAGGTATTGGATCATTTCAGTGATTGGAGATGCAGCAGACTACTGGTCAAGTTTATGACGCAATGAACAACGCAGGATTTCTTGATGCTAACATCATAGTTACACGGAATGACAACAAGCCTCTTTACCAACTGCCACACTTGATGGCCCTGCAATCCCAGTCGGAGCACTCAGCAGTGCAATGAGCAAAATTCAAGCAAGCACCCGATTTGGGAAACTTAGAGAAGCTGCAAAGGTAATATTATAAACTTATTTATTGTAGACAACTTCATGATTTTCCTCAGCGCTACTATTTTTTCCCTCTCAAACTGTGCTCAATCTCCAAACCTTTTTCCTTTTTGCTGAAATTGTTGCTAAAATGTAGTTCTGTTATGTTACCTACAGGTTGCAGTATATGGCATCTGGAAAGTATGTCCTCAAGCCGGTGGACCGATTCAGTTCCTGGTTATAATGGTTAATACTATTATTTTATTTATCTGTTTTATTTTCAATTTTATTTAACTTCTGCATTCATTCATTATGCTTCAACTATTGAATTACTCTCTCTTTGGCAACCATGTGTTATTAATTTTTTTAAATAAATCCTTTTGTTTAATTTCCTTTGAGGATCCTGCCCCAGCAATTGCACTGGTAAGGGCAAGTGTCTCTCCAATGGGATTTGTGAATGTAAAAATGGTTATACTAGCATCGACTGTTCAACTGATATGTACTGATGAGTTTTGAGCAAATAGTGTAATTAGAAATGTCTGCATTCTCATGATTAATTACTGAGAGCATTGCTACAAAATGAACAATGTTATTCCATACAAAGCGAATTATAAGCAGTAACTATCATATACTGTAGTGGAGTCTCTTCAGGATAATTGACTTGAATCCCTTTTATGTAATTTAATAGAGGCTTTTTAATTTTGCATTTTGGTCCATTTTTACTCGAATCATAGTCATATATGAATTAGAGACAAACATTGAATCAGACAAAAGTAATTATTCAATTCTTGCACAATGCTACAAACAATATTAGATTCTTACTTCTCCCTGAGGTTACATACATGCAGCATGTTTGTGATGAGCAATGCATCCTTCATGGTGGGCTTGGGATAATGGAGTTTGTGAATTCCTTTGTTTTGACTATGTGGGATACACATGCCAGAATGCTCCAGTCTCCTCTCAAGTCTCTCCGTTTGCAAAATTGTGCTGGGAAGTGATGTGTCTGGACAGCATTGTGCTCCCAGTGAACCAGGTGTACCATTTTGCAGCTCAGTCTTGATGATTCTCCTAGCAATCTTGCAGCTGCAACACTTGTACAAATTTTTACCAGTGATGTAAGTCTTCTAGGGTTCTATTTGTGAAATTGTTATTTGTGAAATTGTTCATTTCTAATATCAATTAAAAGCTATACCAGACTTTGTATTCTCAGCCTGAACATTCTAAATTACACAATCCATTGAATCCATAATTTTCCTTTCTGGGGTTTTGATTGTTATAAAATACCTTGAACGACCAATCTGCCTTCATACCCTTAACTCATCATTTGGTCCTTATCTTAGCCATCTTGAACTAAGTTTCTTTTCTGTCATTGTAACTTACTTCAAGCAAACAAATTTTGAACTGAGTCTACATCTTTTCAGATCTGTCCTTCTTGTTGCTTCTTCCTGTCAGCATTCTCATACGCATATTTTGAGCATAACTTCCCGCGGACCTCCGATGCAGTTGGTTAAAAAAAAAAAATTTATTCTTTCTAATCAGGGTACTCTTGAACAGCCATAGTTGAGAAAGATTTAAAGAACTTAAAATATGTCATTAGAATTTGAAAGTTTTATCTATCATAATTCTGATTAAACTGGAATACTGTTCTCGAGGCTTCCTTTGCCCATGATAAATCTTTGCCTAAATAATAGTCAAAACAAGGAAGAACAAAGTCATAGTTAAACGAGTTATATTTCCCTCAATATGGATACTGGTATAAAATTTTATTTTTGTTTCCATATTATAGACAAGTGCATCCTTGAATTTTTCTGAATTGAACCCAAAAGGACGTATTTGGACTATGCTGGTACTGTAAGTTGCCTAGTTTATGAACTTATTCTAATGTATCCTATATACCCTCATCATCTTTGGCTGAAAGTGAAACAACGGGGAAATTTCATGGACCAGTTTTAATTGCTGCAAGGTTTGTAAGTCCACTTCATGTAGATTTATTTAACTATGATATGTATCTGATATATATCCTATGAACATTTCATTGGTTTTTTTTTTTGTAATTTTTTTCCGTTTTATTACTACAAATGATTTTTTTCCTAGATATCCCATTTTTTTATGCGTCATGCCAACTAACTTTTTTATTCTTTTAGAAACGTGGACTCATGCTGAATTTTTTTATTTAGATGAGTTTTAGTCTCCCTACCATAAGGATATATTCATGGGAAATTTTATATTCTTGTAACAGAGACCATTGCATGTGAATTTATGCAGCTGGGCCAAAAAAAAAAAAGAAGGTTGAACTGATGTGATAGAGTATAATTGGACCTTCAAGTCGTTAATTCAATTGAACGAAATTGCCTTTCAATTTGGTTCAAGGATGCGCGGTTTAGAGTAATTTGACTTTGAATTGTGAATGATTATAAAATATTGAAACTCATTAAAAAGTTAATTTGAAACATAAATTAGAATTTTCCTTTTCATCTACTCACTAATCGCTAGCTAGAATTTCAGATGACAGACTTGTAGGTACTCATCTCAATCTAACTTTGTTGAAAACATGGCTCAGTAGAAACGACAAGAACAGGAGTTGAAAATTTACAAATCAATTGGAAATTATATAAAAACAAAATTTAAGAGGTTAGTTGATATGGAGAAGTAAGGGATACTAGATCAATAACTATTATTTTGAGCATCACTCCAGAAATTCCTCATATGTTGAGCATCACTCCAGAAATTTTACTTCCTAAGCAAAACTTGGAAAATTATATTTTCTTTTTGGTTTATTTCAAAAATATCATTGACTTCTTAATCCATTTTATCAATAAAAAGGATATTTATGTTTTTAGCACAAAAAAATAATATAATTATTCAAAATTAATTTAAATTATATAGAAAATATAAAATAAAACAAGCAAATTATGCATAAACTAAGGGATTGCTTGGTATTGAGTAAATAAGGGAAGGAAATATAACTTCTGGAAAAGTAGTTCAATAGGCACTACTTGATTTAAAAAAATATGAAATTTCTCGAAAAGTTGGGCTTAACTTGAGAAGTTTCACTTTCTGAGCAAAATCTAGAAAAGTTCAACTTCTCAAGTAATTTATAATATTTTATAAAAAATATTCTTAATTATTTAATTAATTTCTTTAATAAAAGGATATTAATGTTTTTGACACTAAAACATTATATATTTATTTTAAAAAATAATTTGAACTCTCCAAGAATTGAAAAGTTAAACAAGCATCTAAAGTATAAATTTCCCGGGAAATAGACTTATCGGGAAGCTATTTTCCAGAAAATATATCAAACCACCCCTAATTTTTCAGGAAGTAATATCAAGGAACCATTAATATTGTTTTCATTTTTAATTAAAACCAATATCAAATTCTAAAAAAAATATTATAAAGTTATAAGAAATTATTATTAAATTTAAGAAATATGATTTTTGAATACCTTGATAGTGATTCTTATGACTTGATATACAATTTTTTAAATTTATTAATAACTTTAGTTTTTGAATTTTAATTTATATAACTTTCAATACAATTTATTAATAACTTTATATATAATTATAAATTTATATACAATTGGAAATTTTAATAAAAGTATTTCCCAATCATTTCCTAGTCTTCTTCCATCATTTCCAATAATTTTTATCATGATTTTCTATTTCAAAATTTTAGGATATGGGTACAATATATAAATATATATATATATATATTCAACAATTCAATGTATCAAAGCTAAAAGAATATAAATTTTTTTATCTTTAAATAAGTATTTTAAAAATAATATAAAGATATCTAAAATATAAATCCAAAAATTATTTTTTCTATAAGATTATAAGTTATTTTATAATTTAAAAAAACCTATTAATATGCATATGATACATGAAGCACAGTACATATATTGTATCTAATACATATTTAATACATGTATGATTTTCTTTTTGAAGTAACAGTAAAATAGAAACTGCCTATACTACTTCATTTTGGATCCGGTATGTGGTTTTTTTTCGTTAGAGGACTAACGATTTGTGATGGTGGTGTACCCGAGAGTGGTGGTGATTGGCAGAGGGACGAGTGGCAGGAAGAAAGGAAGGAGCTGAAAAAAAATAAGGCATTATATCCAGATTTATTATAATATATTTTTGTTCTTTTATAAACATTGTAGTATATTGTTAATAATAATCTATTGCATCGATGGAGGCTCCCATTTGAAAAGCAATAGTAGGAATCTGCATTTTTGCTATTTGGTTAAATTTTTTTAGACAACATTACACTTTTATTCCCTTTATTTTATATTAAATTTTATTTCAGTACTTTAATTTTATTTTTTTAATATTTTAATTTTCAAAATACAATTAAAATATTCTCTATCACTAACACTATTAATTATATTAATTATAAATTCCAACAAAATATTTTCAAATGCTAACAAAACATTTTTTAAGACTTACATATTTATCTAACTAATTTTTTATGATAAAATAAATCATAAGAATAAGGGTTTATTTAGAACTCAGTTATGTAGTTATTTATCTTTAATTTTTCAATTTAATTAATAATATCTTAAACCTAAAATTAATGAATATATAATGATATTAATGATATGGAAGTGAAGATTAATATATCAATATTAAATTACTTTACTATCATGTGAGAATGCTTTATCATTATTTTTTATTAATATAGTTAATGAGACTAGTAATAGGAAAATTTTTGTTTATTTTAAAAATTAAAAGATTAAAAAGTAACAAAATAAATATATGGGACAAAGAGAATCTTGTGTAGAGTTAAAGGGACAACACTGTGTTTTTGCCAAAAAAATTTTTCCCTATGGTCTATATTTGGATTTTTTTTTCCATGCAAAGTATATTTGGATTGGATTGGATTTTAATTTTGGATGAGGTTGTAGATGAAATCTGATTTGGATTTATATTTTGATATTAATATATATATATTTTTTTCTTTTTATTTTGTTTGTTTTGTTTTTAGATTTGGATTTTTTTGGTCAAAAGATCTAAATTTTGTAGATGTTATTCTATAATACACATATATAATATGAGTATCAGATACAATATGTATTCAATACATCAATATATCCAAATATAAAAATATTGGCTGTGATACTTCTAAAATATATATGTATAAAACATCAAATAATCCATAAAATACTAGAAATATAATTGTAATAAAAAACTCCAAGCTATGAACACAATTATAGTCTTTTAATAATATTAAATACCAAAAGTATAATATAAAACTAAAAATAGCTAAAGAATGAAGCAATGGTAAAGTCATCATGTTAAATTCGATAGGAATACTTGGAATATAAGTAGATAAAAAATAAAAGAAATTTATTTAATTTTAGATAAAAAAATCCATTTTTATGATAAAAATATAACATAATTTTTTGAGTAATTTTTATGTTAAAAAAATCTATTCCTAATTTTTTAACTAATAAATAAATATAATATTTATTTTAATTTCTATAAAATTGTCATGAAGTATATAAAAAGTATTGAATAATATCGACTCGGATTCAATACGTATGAGATATGTATTGAAAATTAACTTTTTTATTTTTAATAAAAATAATAAATTGTATGCTTCATAAATACGTATTAAAAGAGTATCGACTCATAATAGTATTAGAGAAATATTCAATGTGGATCTGTTAAGTAATTTGAAGTATCAATACATTATAGATGCCACTTTTTTTATCAAGATCATGTATGTATATTAACATATTCTTATCTTCTATTATTTGTCCACATGCTTGTTTCTCCGTTAAAAACTTAAATTAGATGTTTATCCGTGCGATGCATTGTTTCATTAGATAATGAATATTTAAAAAATATTTAAATATTACAAGATTTAAATTTTGTTTAAGTGAGAAAACAAAAACGAAGAAGGCAAAAAAAAAAAACATAAACCAATTTGTATATATCACTCCTATTGTCATGAACTCATGATGATATATGTGTGTAAACATTCTTATCTTCTGTTATCTATCCCATACTTTTTTTCCCCACTAAAAACTTAAATTTACTTTAACATTTATTGCTCTGATTAATTTCCCCAACTTTTTTCCTTTTCTGGCAGAATTTCTCCAACTTTATCTAAGATACTGCAACTTAATTTATTTGTATTATTCGATGTAATATGTCTTCTTTCAATGCAAAACAACTCTTCTTCCTTCTCTATCAGCTAGCGTCCTCCGTCCCCTCGATCAAGAACCAAACAAGAAGCAATTACAGCACACAACTCCCCCTTTCCATCCTAACAATCTTTTCCATCTTATTCTCGTCTTCTTTCTTCTCTTTTTTTTTAGTGTGTATCCAACATTTTGGCTTACTCTGTTTTATCTAAAAGATTTATTGAATATAAACTAATTTATATCAAATAGAATCAAATCTTTTCAGGCGACAAGTTGTATCATCAATTATTTAATACTGTTGGATTCTTAAGACTCAAATTTAAAATCTTTAATTAAATTGATACAACTCCTTATCAGTTAAACTGAGCATAAGTATTCTATATTCTCCTTAATTCTCTTATTTTCTTCATTCTGGGGTTTGATTTTCCATTGGCAATGGGAATATGGCCAGATCAGTCACAATTCTACGTGCCGCTTATTGATGAATGATGATCCAAGTTTTATCATTATATCTATCAACTATAGACTGCAGCCTTGGTGAAGAATTAGAAGGAGTTCAAAGAGCGGTACTTTTCATTTTTCCTTCAATTATTTTGATCTTTAATTTATTTATTTATTTTTAAAAAGTGGCTCTTGTATAATTCAATGGTTTCTGCATAATTTATAATCAAATACTTTTTTTTCACATTTGGATTGTAAGTTTTCCATCTGAATTTTATCATGATTTTTTTGTTCATGTGGCATTTTATATTGTTGCAATAAAGACAAATATAACTATCTTGGCAAAAAAAAAAATGAAGAGAAATATAACTATCATTTAAATTCATTTAACATTAATCGTTCGAACTGTTATCCCTAATTGATCAGGTACAAAATAATTTCAAATTGATGTAAAATATTCTCAATATGATTTTAAGGTTATGACTTTGCATTGAAATTGTTTGCACCCACATGGTTTGGCCATTTATGAGATAATTATAAGAATTAAAAGTTTAATTAAAAAATTAAATAATAAAAAAGTAATTTTTAAAAATGAACTGTTTCAATAAATTAATTAGTAATTATTAAATTTTAATTAATAGAGCCAAGATTTTATAACAATTAAAGATAAAAAAATTTCTTTCACAAAAAAAATTATTTACTATATACATAATGACTTCTCATACTATATCTTGGTTTCCTTCAAACATATTGTGATTCTCCTTATCTTATGAATTCTTTATGTTGAAATTTAAGTGACTCAGTGGTAGTTGCAGCTAATAGGGTATTTAAATCAAATACAATTTGAGTAGGAAGAAGTTAAAGCTTTTGCCTAATGACTTGCTTTAATTCAATCAAATTAATATCTGAATTGACACTTATCATTTTTATATTATTCAACTCAAATGTTATACTGTGTGGATTAACACATATCTGTCTATTTGCAAATACTTATACCCACTTATTTCTATTTTCTATTCTTGTTCATATTTTATAAAATCATTTATTATTTACTTATAAACAAAAAAATAAAAATTAATGAACAAAAAAATATCTAATAACTACACAATAAAATTTTATAAGCTAATAAACTATTTATTATAAAGATATTGAAAATAAAATTATTTGTTAAAAATAATATTACAATAAATATTATTTATTTTTATTTATTAAAAATAATTTATTTATGCAATTGTACTATTTATTTATCATATTCTAAAATTATATATGTTAAAAATAATAAAATAAAATTATTTTTTAAAAATAATTTATGTAATTATACAATTTATTTATTTTATTCTAAAATTATAATATTAACCTATTTATTATGAAGATATTGAAAATAAAATTCTTTATTAAAAAATAATATTACAATCAATATTATTTATTATAGTTCATATAAAATGTTATTGTTTCTAATAATAATTTATTTTTGCAATTATATAATTTATTTATTATATTATAAAACTATAATCATTTATTCCACTTTTATATTGATTATTTAATTCATTATATTTTTTTACAAGTAATTAATATATTATTTTTATATATTAGAATACATTTCAATTTTTTTTAAAATAAGTAATGCTGGAAGCAAAACATTGTGCATGCAGCGTTAAATTGCAGCGCCAGTTTGGCGTTGCAAAATGTCTATCAATTGAAAGACTTAATGTGTCAATCTGATTTAAGCAAATCGGGCTTACACACTTCGTTTTTCTGTTAAAATTCCTTACAGAGTCACTAGGAAAGCATGACATACAATTATGATTTATTAAAATTGTAGTATTTTGGTAAATATTTTTAAAATTATAGTGTATTTGGATAAAAAATCGACTTTGTAAAATATTGATTTTATAAAATATCATTTACGTTTAACCTTTTCTATCGTTTCAGATTATGTGAAATCTTCTCGTCCTATGACAGGGAAGGAAGAAACAGGATGTAAAAGTAGGGATTTAATGGTGCTGCTGGAAAGCGCCAGGTCTAGACTGTTTCTTACCAGAAAAATTGATTTTTGTTACTGTTTACTTTTTGGGCTCCCTCCCTAATGACGTAATATGTTTTTTTTTTGGTGCTTTGCTCTCCCTCATTTGTGTTAAAAAAAAAATCAAAGCAATTCAAACTTACTCCCTCCAGAGTTAGAAAAAAAAAAAAAAGGAAATCTTCTTAAAGCAATATTTGATAAAAAAATATAGAACATTTAGCAAAGTGATATGTTATATTAATTTTTTATACCTTTGATCGGTAATTAATGAGTGAAAAATAGTAGATACGAAAAAAAGCTTTCCCTCTATAGGTGAGAATCCAAATCATTTTCCTCTATAAGAGTTTAAACCCTTGGCTTGTTTTCGAGTTTCAAACTTCTCGGCGCCTCTGTCCCTAGCATCCGCCGAGTGAGAGAATGTCTGTGGTGTGTGTGCTTTTTGATTTTTTTTGTTGTGGGTTTGGTGGTGTGCTTTTGTATGTTCAGGCTTGATGGTTGGTGGAGATTGTTGGATATATTTAATTTAATAATATTTAATTTAAATTTATTTAAATTATATATTTATATTGTTTAATTAATTAAATATATCTTAACTTAATGTGGTCCTTATCTTAAAGAGAATATATTGTCAGTTGAGCGATTTTAGGGAATAAGGGATAAACTCAGTATTTTTATTTGAATTCAAATTCAAATTTAAATTTAATAACCGATGATGGTCAAGGTTATTTAAATAGAGGCAGACTGAGTTGAGTTTAACATACGCTCTGGCTCCCTGATTAGTTGAGACTAAATCTCAGGCTCCATCACTGAGTCTCATAACTAGTTGGAAGAACTGTCTGCATAGATTATTTTCTGAGATTTCCTTCTAACTAATTTTATATGTGATTTCAGATCTAATATTTAGATTGAGTAACTCCAAAGATATCTGCATCAGATCATCTAGCATAGCGAGAGGTATTTATAAAATCTTCCGCTGCTCTCATAATTTTGTGGGAAATTTCAATATATGAAATTTATATAAAAAAAAATTGAATTTGCCTCACATGTGGCATCATAGCCTTAATTATCTTTGCCTGCATATATGTATTGTGATCTAATACTGTGTAAATTTTCATCTATGAAGAATTAGCATAGCATTGAAGTTGTAATTAAAGGTCTGAAATCTCTGTTTGATTTTATGCGTATTTAGACCAACCTATATAAGGAATCATGTATCTGGATTGTTGTTTTATATATATATATATAAAAGCATGGTCTTTGCCTTGTATATGCGAGAAAAGAAAAATTCTAGAAGTATGTATAAAGACGTTCTGGGCTTGCAAAAGAAAAAAAAAATTGGGCCGAATACTTGTTTTAATTTCTGGAATCTTAGTTTTTAGGCTTTCATATTTTCATAAAGTTTATTTTTTGGGCTATTCCTTTTGTACTTAAATTTTCTGGAAATAAATTTAGCTCATATTTTGTGATTAAATTGCCTTTGAACTAGAATTTTATGATATATAAATTTTCAGAACTTGTTTATTGGGTTATTTTGAACGATACATGTATTGAATCGTAAATGTTGTTTGATTATTTATTTGTTGTGCCATTTTAAATGTTTAGAAATTTGGATAATTAATTTTTGGGTTATTAAAATATTTTTGTAAAAATATTATTCTGTATTTAATTATTTAGAATTTGGAAAAATCTTATTTAGACAATTATAACACTGTTTTGATTTTTTGCAAAATAATTGAGTTATTTATTAGCCCAAAATTAATTTTCTAAACAATTGTTGGACACATTAAATAAATAAAAGAGTGGGAGAATTTATTTAATTATTTAATCACATACTTGTTTGGTTGATTAAATTAATTATTTAAATTCTCATAATGATTGTGCATATATATGAATTTAATTACACATAATCTATGATATTTGTGATTAGCATGCATTAAATTAATTAGCCAATGAATCATTTATAATTGTTGGACATGCATTATTGTTTCAATAAAATCACATATGGATTTAAAATATCAATTCTAATTATATGTGTAATTGTAATTTATCTTTACCCACAGGGAGATAATTATAGTTGCACATTTAATTAGGATGGAATAGGATGGCCTTATGTTTCTTAAGTAGCCCACATGTATTAGGAAATATGAATGCATTCTAGTTTCATCAAGTTAATAGGACAAAATATTGCACATTTATGATTTAATCATATGGGGAGAATTTTTAATTAATTAGTCATATATCTGATTCAGTTGATTGATTAATTAAATGATTCTCATTGTGTGATGCCTATATGAGTGCATTTGTATGTCCCTTTAAGCATAATAATTCCATATGTCTTTGTGATTGGCATGTATAGTTAAGGAGTAGTCACAGCATCCTTACATGACTGAATATATGCATTCTTGATTTGTTTTAACAAACAAAGATATCACATAAGGACTTAAAGACATCAATTCTAATTAAGTGTATAATTATAACATATCTTTGCCTACAGGTAGATAATTATAAATATATATACTTAATTAGGATGAAATAGATGTTGCCTTGTGCTTTCTAAGTAGCCCACAGGTATTAGAAAGTATGAATGCCTTCTAGTTTCATCATAAATGATACATAAATTTATGCTATGCTGAAATCTTTGCCCACAGGTAGATTTTAGTGATACGAAATTTATGTTTAGTATGTGTTACATTGGTAAGCATACATTTTTTGTTAAATGTGATGGATGATTGCCTCATATAGAATTGATGTAAGTATGTTTTAAGTTGAATCCTGAAAAATTGCAGTGTTATTATCATCTCTTGGATTATTTGGTTAAGGACAACTATAGAGTTCGAAAGGGGAAAAAAACCTTAACTCTTTGGGAGATATTGACATAGAGTTCCTGTACCCATTAAAGTTAGTATGAGATAATATTGTATGAATGATAGGAGTAATACAATTCTCTTAATACAATAATAATGAAATCTCAATGTAGAGCTAAATATTTGGGTACATAATTGATTTGAGGATGTCAATATCCATTTATAGGTAATGGTTGAAATTATGGTATAAGTCACTATTTAGTGTTCTAACTCTACAATAATTCTCCGTAAAGTAAATAGACACTAAAGATATGTAAATGACATACCATACAGATGAGAGACATGGTTCTCAAGATAAGAGAATCTCCATTGATCTTTGTGCGCACAATCCTTAGTTAGATTTCTCATCAGTATGAGCCATTATAAATTTTTCACAACATATATAAAAAGATATATACAATAAATATTTATTGGATATATGTGTGAAAAGGAAAATTAGGCTCAAATTTGGATTAAAAGTGAGATTCTAATAAGGGATTTAGTTCCAAAGATAGACCATGAAGAAAGAGGCATATAAAGAGTAATTACCTCACAAAAGGGTCTTCTTGGAGAATAATAGTTATACTTTTATCTTTAATATTTTTTTTTGAATCTCATTTAGCTAAAGCATGTCAAGGATAAAAATTCTTTCTATTATGTGATAGAGGAGAATACTAATGTCTCCATTATAGAAAGTTAACAAGGTTTATAAAGAATGAGATTATTTAATCTCAAAACCTCATTAACTCTGATTCATATATGAAATGCTCGAAGAATTTAATTGTTAGAGATTGTAAATGCTAGTGGCTAGTTTTGTATTTATGTTCTAATTGTTTAAAATGATCATTCCCTGTTGTTGTTAATTTCTCACAATTCATGAATACTACTTGTTTTATAATTTAGATAAGGCATATGATGCCTTAATAAGGATATAAAGCAAAAGTAGAGAATTAATCCTATAAATGGGTTAATATGGTGAGATTAATTAAGGGAATGAAAGTTATTATAAGTACACTAGTGATGGATAAATTCACTTAAGATAACAATGTACATTTAAAATAAGATTCCAATTTTTTTTGTAATTAAATACATCTTTTGAAGCCCATAAGGTTGGAATATTATTTTTAATGATTTACTCTCATTAACTTGTCTTGTAAAGGTAAAAGTGAATAGAGGTTGTTCCTTAAGTTTTTATTGCATATTTGGATGAAAATGCAAAGAAGCTTAAAGGATAAAAATTATAATATCTATTACATATAGGATATGTAGAGATTAGGAATGCCAAGTTCATTGAGGAATGTCATAATTAGTGGGAGTGATCAAATATATGGCAAATCTATCAGGAATGATCACATAAAGATAAATGAAACCACTAATTATGATGAAATACTGGTTTTACATGAAACTTATTTTTTTTTAAAATGAATGTAAAACATAATAAAGTTTTGAAATCTAATTGGTTATGCTGAAAATTAAGAGTATCAATGTCTTGGATTCTATTAACTATTGAAAAGAAATCTCATAAAGAATAAGAGATATCTGAAGATAGTTATAAATGGAACTCTTATTATACAACTTCAATCTTAATAATAGATTGAATTATGACCAATTATGATTGAGAATTTGGCAATCATTGGCAATTATATGGTGTACATTAAGAAACTTGATTAGAACATGAACATTAAGAATAACCTCATTTGTTCTCACATACAATGAAGTAAATTCCAAATTAAGATATAATTTCATGATAAATATGAGAGATCTTAAAACAAATAATATTTGGAAATTTGTATAATTGCTAGTGAGGTTAAGAGAATTAGCCATAAATGGGTCTTTAAGATCATAAGGAACTCACTAGTTAATATTATGTATTATAAATTAAAGATTATTTGCTAAATAGTTTTCTCTATAAAGAAAGGGATTGATGATAGTGAGATTTTCTCCAATATTGATAAATAATTCCTTCATTATTATTATGGATCTATATGCTCATTGGAATATTATGAAAATTATCACTCTCATTATGACTATAAGAGAGAGATATATGTGAAATAATGTGATGTGTTCAATCAATACTAAGGAAAATTTAATTAGGCAGGACTTCCCATGATAGTGGTAGTTGAAGTCTCATAATGTGATCACATTTTAGATAATGTTGAGAACATCATAGATCCTTGTTTATATCACTGGATTAGTGGGAGTTGAGTCATCTGTTTAATTTTTGTTATAGATGACATATTGCTTATAATAAATGACTAAAGATGTCACAAAAGACATGATAACTTTGTTCAAGAGCTATGATGTAAAAGATATAGGTAAAATGTCTTTAGAGATGTATAAAGAGATAATTCTCAAAATTTTTAGAATTATCATAAAGAACCTATATTTATAAGCACTTGAACATTTATGAATAAGGTATTTTTGCCATATGTGACATCTATATTTGCCATATGTCCCTGATAAGATTTGGAAAGAGATGAGAATAATATTTCTTTCATGCAAGTAGTGAAAGGCATAATGTATGTCTAAATGTGCACATAAATTGACATAGCCTTTGTGAAAGGAATATTATAAAGATCCTAAAGCAATTTATGCTTAGATAATAAATGATAAGCTGCAAAGAATACTAGAAATTCATGCTTACATATAAAAGATCAATAATTAGGAAAATACAGTATTTGTTCAATTTAGTAAGATAAGTTGACTTTAAAAAGTCAATATCATGACACATCCTAATGCAAGATGAACAAATTAAGTTATGGAGGAGTGCAAGATTGCTAAGCAATAACTAATTGCTTACTTTCACCATAAATGCTGGATTTGATCTTTGATTTGAGGCAAGTTTACATAAATGTTGAATTTCATCTTGGGTTTCAAATTGGGGATTCGTTTGAGACCATAAAGAAGTGTGTTGACCATATAAAGTGAAATGGTCATGCACCATATTAAGAGAAGATCTTTGATTAAGAGCATGCAATTAAAGAATATAAAGGATCATACACCTCATATGAGAAAGATCGCATTGTGGCAATCTCAATGAGGTGTGCTTAAGTGATGAAATTTGTATTTGTAGTTCATCAACTCAATATATATATTGTATACAATTCAGGTGAGATTGATGAACATTAAGTCAGGAACCGAATAAACATTTAAGGTTTATTCATAAAGATAATTTCTCATAAATTAAGGATATTACTTGTGATACATGGAAGGTAATACTCACATGATTAGAGGACCTACCGCCATGATTCTTGTAATATTGCTTAAATATTCCTTGATATATCAACTGACTAATCAAGATCGGACCAAGTGGGAGAATGTTGGATATATTTAATTTAATAATATTTAATTTGAATTTATTCAAATTATATATTTATATTGTTTAATTAATTAAATATATCTTAACTTAATGAGGTCCTTATCTTAAAGAGAAGATATTGTCAGTTGAGCGATTTTAGGGAATAAGAGATAAACTCAGTATCTTTATTTGAATTCAAATTCAAATTTAAATTTAATAACCGATGATGATCAAGGTTATTTAAATAGAGGCAGACTGAGTTGAGTTTAACATACGCTCTGGTTCCCCGACTAGTTGAGACTAAATCTCAGGCTCCATCACTGAGTCTCATAACTAGTTGGAAGAACTATCTGCATATATTATTTTCTGAGATTTTCTTCTAACTAATTTTATATGTGATTTCAGATCTAATATTTAGATTGAGTAACTTCAAAGATATCTGCATCAGATCATCTAGCATGGTGAAAGGTATTTATAAAATCTTCCGCTGCTCCCATAATTTTGTGGGAAATTTCAATATATGGAATTTATATAAAAAAAAATTGAATTTGCCTCACAGAGATCTCCTCTTGATGCTGAAGTTCGCTGCAAAATGATGGGGTTTCCGGTGATTCGAAATCCAGTGGTCGTGGTCTATGGTTGGCTTCTTCATCAGTTCGAGAGGATCTGTGACTGGCACTTTACGTCGATCGTTCACCCAGTTACTTCGATGGGTTCCGTTGAAATCTTGTTTCCCGTGAGCTCTACACATGAAAGTTGCTCAAACTCTGCCATTGCTAAAGCAGATTCATTGTTGGACGGGATGGGACCGAAAAGGATGGTTCCTAGAACCATCATCCCTAGTGATTGTGTTGTTGTTGCTGTTTGTTGATGAGGTGGAGGCTTTGTTCTTGGATTCATCTTGGATGGGTGGTTGGTGTCCTCTGTCTTTGGGTTGGGGTTTTCTTTCTTGTCTACTTTTGCTCTTGTGTTTGTTGGCTTGCTCCTCTTTGTCTCTATCATTTTTGGTGTTAGAGGTGTTTGTTGGTGGCTCCGACGCTGGTTTTGTCGATGCTTCCCTCTGGTTCATTGTTTCTAAGTTAGGGGTCATGTTGTGTCCAAGTCGGGTTGGGTTTGTGGTTTTAGGTTAGAACTTGTGGCTCTTTTGTGTTTTGGGCTTCTGTTATTTGTACTGTTTCTCTTTCATTAATGTTATCTGTTTTTGGCAAAAGAAATACGTGAGAAATAAATGTTACTAAAAATATGATGAGAGATAATATAATTAATAAAAATAAATTATAAAAAATATTAAAATTTTTTATCAAATTTAATGATTCAACTCAGTTTTTAAAATGTGAAAAATAGCTGATGTTTATATTTAGGATCATAGGAGTATTAGTTTGAATTAAAATTATTTAGTTAACATAGCTTTTCACAATGACCTGGAAACTTTCCCTAACACAAATATTGATAACTTTTCACCACCAGTCATTTGATTCAATTAATAAGATGTTATACTAATTTAAATAGAGATTTTGAGTTTGAGTTTTGTGAATGCAAGTAAATATTAAATACTTGGTGGTAGAATTTACTTTTAAAATGATCATACCCTGCTCAATCAAAATGCCTATACATATATAGTAAAAAAATAATCTAAAGTGGATATTTACATTCAATGGATGATTTTAAGGAGGGGGGGACTACTATGGGGCATGGTTCCCGAAAGGATCATACCATGCACAAAATGCAGAGACATATAATAAAAATTTAATTATAAGTGGAAATTTAATTATATGTAAAATAAATTATGTATATTACATATAGATAATGCATTTTTGATCCCTCAAAATTTATATTTTACTCTCAAAATATATTAAATATTTAAAAAGTCAACATATTTTTTCTTATATATATATAAATAATATTTTTAATTCAATCTCACTAATACAAAGATTCTGATATAGTTGAACATTATTATTTTGTTGATGTATATCTACAGTTATTATATATTATTAGTTAAAAGAATTAAATAGTAACCTTGAGCAAGCAACTTAGCTTATATTGAACACAATTTTAAATCATAAGGATGTATTCAAGTTATTTAATGTCAGGGACATTGGCAATCTTATTGAATAATTTTACTCTTCATATTTATTTATCAAGAAAAGATTCAATTGGAATATAAATTGCAGGATGATGGGTTTGATGTGTCTAAAGATCTAAATTTTTAAAATGTGTGTCTACTATTGGTGAATCATGATAAAAGTTTGTAAAGGTTGGAAAGTTTAATTTCTATCATTTAATTAATAGATTACTATGTACTATAACTTGTGTTAACTCTTCTAGTAATAGACTTTTTTAGCTATGAAAATTATTAAGATAATGCTTCACAATAAGATGAAAAATGATTTTCTCTCTGATTATATGAGTATTTATATTGAGAATAACATTATTAAAAAGTTTACTAATAATATGATAATTAATAGTTTTTTGTGCCATGAGATGTTGATGTACACAATTTAAAAAATAAAGGTACATGTTTTTTTTTCTTTTTAGTTAACGGTACATGTTTGTTTGGATTATATATTTAAAAAAATTGTTTATGAATATGTTGAAATATTTATATATAATAATTTTTTCATACTTTAGATGTTAAACGTTCTTCAATTACAATATAAGCTTTTTAATCTTGGTCCCCTCATAATTTAATCCAGGCTTCACCCATATTTGCATTTCTAAAAAAATACAAATTTGGAAAAACTTTGAGAAATAGAAGGTCCTTTATCCATATATATATATATATATATATTCTTATACTTCTTCTTCAAAAGCACCCAAACACACTCTTAGCACATACTCCTTTCGTTTTAAAATAATTGTCAGGGGATTTTTCCTTTCTCAAATCAATTGTTATTTTACAATTTTTAAGAGAATATTAATTATAGTTGGACAAATTTACCCTTCAATAATAATAAAGAAAGATAAAAATATTAATGAGTATTATATAATTAATAAGGGTATAACAGTAAAATGCAATTAAATTTTATTAATTTTTAGATTATTTATTAGTTTTTTTAATTTATATATATAATTTCAAAATGATAATTGTTTTGAAATAGAGAGTGTTGATGATTAGCTCAAAAATGAAATTCTTAAAATGAGGTTTGAGTGTCTTACCATGGCTATTCACTTTGACAATGCTAATTTTAAACCTCTTGCCAAGTCACACCTCTTTCATAGAGATTACGGGAAATTCTCATTTGAGTAGCTCCCAATGAAAATATTTCCTAATAAGAATTCATAAAACTTGAAATCCTCTTAAAGGACCTAGGTTTTTAAAAGAAAAATATATATTAATTTGACCAAAATATGTTTTCTTCCTTCTCCCTTTCCTCACCTCATCGATGCTGCTTAGCAACAGCAACATTGCCAGAATTTCAATTGTTCGCGACAAGTGCTGATGTCGGAATAATGAAATATCTCCATTGGGGAAAATAATTATTGCTTATTGGGAAATTAGTTATTGCTAGTTAAAAAATTAGTTATCTAACTTAAAAAATTAGTTATCTCCACTTAAAAAATTAGTTAGCTTCACTTGAGAAATTTGTTATTTTCACTTGAAAAATTAGTTATCTTTATTTAAAAATTTAATTATCCTTACTTGAAAAATTAGTTATTCATACTTGAGAAATTAATTATCACCACCGACAAAGTGAATCGGCATCGATGTCAGAATAGTAAAATTTCCCCCCTTGGTAAAATAGTTTTCCCAGCAGGGAAAATAGTTACTGCCACTTGGGAAATTAGCTATTACTAAGAAAAATTAGTTATCTTCATTTAGAAAATTAATTATTTATATTTAAAAAATTAGTTATGTCATAATATGAGATTTTCCCAAACCAAGTAGGAATAACCAATTTTTCAAGTAGAACAAATTAATTATCCAAGTAGAATGAACTAATTTTCCAAGTGAGGATAACTAAATTTTTAAATGAAAATAACTAATTTTTCAAGTGAAAATTAATTTCCTAAGTAAATATAATTAATTTTTCAAATGGAAATAACTAATTTTTTAAGTGGAGATAACAAATTTTTCAAGTAGAGATAACTAATTTCATAAGTGAAGATAACTGAATTCCTAAGCGATAATAACTATTTTTTCTAGTGAGAACAACTATTTTCTTAAATAGTGATATTTCACTGATTTGGCACCCGTGCCAGATGCCAGCGACCGGAGCTTCGGCGATGTTGTCGGCATTAATGAAGATAATTAATTTCTTAAGTGGAGATAACTAAATTTTCAAGTAGAAATAATTAATTTCCCAATTTGAGATAACTAATTTTCTAAGTAGGGATAACTAATTTTTTAAATAAAAATAATTAATTTTATAATGAAGATAATTAATTTTTTAAGTAGAGGTAACTAATTTTTTAAATAATGATAATTAATTTTAGAAGCAGAAATAATAATTTTTGTGTGTGAAGACATTCACTATTTCAACACCAACATGGGTTGCCGGCGGCTATCACTCCAGTGATGTCGCCATTGGCTAGATCTTCAGTGACTTCATCATTGCTAGTTGGGGCTAGAGCCGTCAAAATAGGCCAAGCCCGACGGGCCGGCCCGAAAGCCCGAAAAAATGAGCGGGCTCGGGCCTCAATTTCGGGAGTAAATACATAATCCGGGCTTTTTGAGCCAGGCCCATTTGGGCCGGCCCGTGGTGGGCCGGCCTGAGCGGGCCACGGGCCGGCCCGAAAGCCCTAGATTTTTTCTTTTTCTTTTGTTTTTAGTTTAAAATATTAAAAAATACATATTATTTTATTCATTAGTGATATATAAATTGTAAAATTTAAATATTATGTTAGTTTTTGATGAATTATGATGATAATTAATTGTATTAATTTAAATTATGATGATAATTAGGTATATTAATTTAAATAATTGTATAAAAAATTTATTAAAAAATATTAAAAAAAATATTAAAAAATTAAAAAAAGCCCGCGGGCCGGCCCATAGGCCCGATCCCGCGGGCTCGGGCTTGGAAAACCAAGCCCGTTTTTCAATTAGGGCTTTTTGGCCCGGCCCGTGGTGGGCCGGCCCAAATGGGCCGGGCCGGCCCGAATTGACAGTACTAGTTGGGGCTAGTGAGGTTGACGTTGAGAGGAAAAGGCTAAGTGCCTATTTGGTTGTCATTTTTGAAAACGTAACTGTACTTTTTAATCATCATTTTCTCCTTTTTCATTTAAACAGCTTTTCAGTAAACTACTCTACTTTTATCTAAATTTTATTTTTGTAAATTGTAATTATTTTAAAAATATTTTTATAAAAAGATAAACTAAACGAACACTAAGTGAGTAGGGTATTTTTATCAAACTACTCACGGAAATCTTGTTTTCAGGATTTTAATTTTTATGAACCGTCCTTAGGGAAATTTGTTTTTTCGGAGGTCCTCAAATAAGATTTTCCGGCAGATTAATGACTGTCAAATGATGCTGACAGTGCGGACCATTTCAGGGACAACCTCAAAGCAAGGACACGCTGCAGCTTGTGGAGCATCTAATTAAGACCAACGGCAGAGATTTAAAGCATCACAACTATACCTGTCCTTTGCCTCTCTACTGACGCTGACAAACCCAGATGCCAAAAGTAGTTTTAACCCCCCATTCCCATTTCTCTCAACCTTGACAGACTCACAAACATTGAGTGCCGTTTGTTTTTTTTTTTAGGTTGAAAATAAGTTTTGGTAAAATTAATTTTATAATATAATTATGATAAAAATTAATTTTGGACTGACGTATTTATATTTAGATAATTTATTTAAAAATTGATTTTAACAAAACTCATAATTTTTCTCTAAATTAATCTTAAATTTTATTCCATAATTAATTTAATTTACTTGGATTAAAATTTAATTTGTATTTATTTAATTGAGAATATAATATATCTGATATAATATTTTTTTATAGGTCATGATTTATAAAAATTAAAATTTTAAAGGGACATTTTGATCAATAAATAGGAGAAATTTTATGAAAATTTTATTTTTTAAAATTTACTATTTTTTCTCATTTTTATTAATCCATTTTTATCTTACTTTTTTTCAAATCTTGTTAAAATCAATGGAAAAGCAGCATGTAATCTACTTCTACCTCAACTCCGTTTTGCAGTTAAACCCAGCTCCAACGTGATTGGCTTAATCACCCAAACATTCCCAAAATAAAAAAAAACGTGATTATGTGCTTAAACGGCTTTTTTTAGCGGAACCAAACACACGCTGAGTGTGCAGCAAGGAGGCGCTAGCTTTGCTTCATATATAGAGAACTTGCCCTTGCTGGCTCCTCCTGATATTTATTAATCATTCACTAAAGCTATCATTTTTCTTCAATGTTCTTGGAATACACGCCGAAGGCACAGTTCTTTAGTTCGACGATGAACAAATTCGAATCAACTTGCAACATTGTTGATGAAAGAGTAGAGCTCATGGTTTCGCCTTTGGGAGGAAACCCATCTTTCAAATCTGCCCGTATCCTGAATCCCTTCTTGAATTGCTCCAACAACCCACCACGTCATCTTCCCCATGCCTTCTTCTCCGAATCGGCCATTCACAAACCTGTGGTGTCTTCAGACATAGTGTTTGATCGATGGCCACAAGAAGAATGGGATTCTTGGGAAGTAAGTCTTCGTTCTACGAATGAAAACATATGGAGAGCCGCTGGGATACTCGAAGCAATAAAAGCTTCTACATACCGAATCGAATGGAGCAAGCATTTGCTTAATGGGCTTGCACAAAAGTGGTATTCTGAGACCAACACTTTCATCTTTTCTTGGGGTGAAGCTATTATCACATTGGAAGATGCAATGGTTTGTGGGGGCTATTCTGTTCCGGGATCCCCTGTTTTTTATACCCTTCTAGGGGATGAAGAATCTAAGCAAATGGAGCAGAAGTTGATTGCAGCACGAAAAAATTTAACAAATACTAATCTAACAAATACTCAAGACAGAAGCACCTATCTGTTATGGCTAAAGCACCTATCTGTTATGGCTAAGGCGTTTCATGGAGGAAAAGGGTGAGTTGGAGCACATTGCGTTTCTATTGCTCTGGCTAGCACGATTTGTGTTCTTTTGTGACATTTCACCCCAAATTTTCCGCATTGCATTTCATTTAACCAGAGGTACACTAATTGCTCTAGCACCTGCAGTTTTAGCACATATCTATAGAGATTTGACATTGTTGAAAAGAAATATTGATAAGGCTGTTAGCTTGGATGCAAAAATTGTATATATGCGAATCTACTCAACTGCATCTTTACAACTGGTCCACATTTGGGCTTTTGAGAGATTCCCTTCATTGCGTCAAAATCCTAGAATAATTCAGAACTTCCAACCCATAACAACGAAATGGCACAAAGTGAAAATGAGTAACTGTGAGGATGTGAGTTTAGCTTTGGACTCTTCTGCAGAAAGCTTTCTATGGCGCCCTTACAAAGATTCTCCGAAGTTCTACAGTGAAAGCGATCAATGGGTATGTAGCAAATGCTTCATTTCACGTTCACGCAAGTATTTAGAGTCCTTTGCTCGGTGCCTGATGCATTCTGAGTTGGTGGGTATAGATTGCATTGAGACATACCTCCCACATCGCGTGGCCATGCAATTTGGGTTGGATCAGGATATTCCAGGGTGGGTGGATCGTTGCATGAAGATCAGTCCAACGGCTGCTTGGTATATCTATGATAGCCCAATTACAAATGAATTGTTGTGTATTGCTGCCGTTGCATCATCATCTACCTTGGAGCCAAGTGTTACTTCCACGTACTTTTCCCCTCTCTTTTAATCGTGTGAGTGTTTAGGCTTTCATACACAGTTTGTTCTTTAGTTTTGCTTTGAATTTGATTGTCCAACGCTGAAACTTGACTGATCAATTTATTTGGTTTAAGGTTTACCCTTTGATTTTTCTTTGTCAATGAAAGTTGCCAATTGATTTAAAGTTATGTATAATTGAGCTTATCTTTTTAATTTATCATTTTATATTTTACGTCTTAAAGTTTTACGTCTTAAAGTTAGATATAATTTTCTTTTATATATACATATTTTCTATGAACTAGAAGTATCTTGTTGGTAGTGGGAACTGATCTCTCTTGGGGTGGTGAGAGTTAAAGATAAACTTCTCAAACTAAGTTTGTCTATACATAAAGATTAGAAATCAAATTTCTAACTACTTATTTTAAAAAAATAAGAGTTCTTATTACTTATACCAGCCAAAATTAGTAAATAATTTTTCATTTAACTATCCAATATTCAATACTATCACACTAGAAGAAGGTATTGTTGAACTCAAAGGTAAATATATCTCCTAATATTATTTTGTCTATCCACAATATATTAAAATTTTCTTTTGGGTACAAACATATCAAATAGGTTTTGATATTGGATACTTGGTTGTTCGACATGATAAAATAGAACCCAATGTCACCTTAAATTTTCTATCCATATACTTATGGGCCTGATGGGCCTCTACGATTTTTTTCTTAAAAACATTGTGCTTTCAAATTTAAATCTTGTGCACTATAGCAATTAGCATAATATACTATTATATATAAAAAATTAATACATCGTTATAATAATGCTATATGATATTATTTTGATAATGTGATTGTACGGTACACTGCTATTTTTCTTTAAAATTTAATAATCAATTTTGAGCTAAAAATATTTACACAAATAAAAATATTAGAAATTATAAAACTTTAAAGAATTGGAATTGGAATAATATACTATATATCTACGGTTTGAGAAGGTGAGCCATTTTTTGGCAAAAGAAGAAAAAAAATAAATCGAAAGAGCCATTTTTAAAGTTGGCTTGCTATCAATAACTGTGGAAACCAATGACTCCTCCCTCGATTTATATGATGATGGCTTCTAATGGTTCAGATACGAGCATGTAGAATTAGTTGGCCAAAAAACAGGAAAAAAAAAGGGTCAAGCCTAGTGTTTGTTTCTCGGGAAAATAATGAAGCTCCCCTAATAGCTGAGAGTGACATTGAGGCAATTTTTGGTGCTTCCTGGAAATGGCTCTGAATTGCTGCTGAAAATGGAATTCAAAAAGCGAAAGGACAGATGTAGGGGTTGCCCTTCAAGTGGAAAATGGACGTTTTACAAAGCTAGCTGTTATGCGCAGAGGACGGAAATCCCGGAACTAGCCTTGACTTTCGGAAAATTTCTCAATAAAAAACCAAAACCCAGAAACTTTCATTTTTTTTTCTTGATAGCTATCCACTTATCCTTTTATATATATATATATAAATTTATTTTCAAGTATACCTTTATTAAATATGGGTTAATATTTTCTTATGGAAGAGAAATTTAGTAATGTATACATTAATTTAGGGGCATTTTAAAAAAAAATTATTTCAATTTAAGCCATTTAAAAAGATTAAGTGTTTTAACCACTATCCTTAACCAATATAATTAATGTCCTTTGATTCAGATATCCATAACATATTTAAGGACTTGTGACCAGAGGATTACTATAATATTTGCATCAGCAATGTTAAACAGAAAGTACTTAGTGTCGAGAAAAAAATGTGAATAAACTCTATGTTAGTGTTTGGCCAAAAGAACACCATGTATGTAGTGGACATTATTATTTTTTATGTTCCTATAAGCTACTACATTATGAGAAAGTCATAATGAAAATTTATTTCTTAATCTTTCCATTTATATCATCTCATAAGGGTCATATTAAAAACAAGTTATAATTCAGTCTTCTCAATTCACTTTAGAAAACCCAGCTATAGTTAAGTAGTAATATAAGTTTTATTTTTTATTTTTCTCCCAAAAAGTATAATATATATAGACATATATGCATACATTTACACACACACATGTGTGTGTATGGAGAAGTTACATAGAGAGACCAAGTCTATGTAACCGAGACTAGAGGCTTCTATCTAGTTTTTTTTTTGAGTATGTTTGGGTAGGTTTGGAAGATGGATTTATATTCTCTCCATACCTCTCTTCATACGTAATTTTTTCCATTGATTGCAATCAAATGATTGAAAAAATTAGTCTATAAATAAATAATATATTTGATTTAATGATTTACATTTATTATTATGAGTAGAATTTTCTTAAAAGCAATCTATAATGTTATTTATAATTATTATTAAAATGAATAATATATTTTGTTTAAATCTACACCATTCAAATTAAAATTAACGAATGAGATTGTGTATGGAAAGAATTTAAATCCCTCGAAGATGAAGTTCAAAAAGAATCAAGTGTTCATTATGTTGAATTAAGAGTTTTGATGATTCCAAGGCAACAATCAAGAGCTTGGATTGAAGATATCAAAGGAGATCAAAGTGTTTCAAGTGAAGAATTTTTGAGCAATAGCTGTTAGATCTTCTGTAGGATCTTTTGTTATGTTTTAATGAGAGTAAAAGATTTTGATTTGAAGAAAAAATGTTTTCAAACCTTGATTTTATGTTAAATCTTGACTTATTTGAAAAACACCCACAAACAGACGAAGTTTGAGAAGTTTAAACTAAACTGTCATATGGAAATTCAAACTTTGCCTTTGAAAATTCAAATTTCGAGCTAAAACTGAATAAGTCTGAAGAGATGTCTCTCTGACAGATGAATTTTGATTCTCCAAAATTCAAATTTTCATCTAAGTCTAAAAGAAACCTTTTTGAAATAGACGAACTTTGCATCTTCAAAATTCGAATTTCAGACAAAATATAATTTGTGAAAACTAAAGAAATTCGTCTGAAAAACGTTGAAGTTCATCTGAAATCAAGAAGAAATTGAGTTTCAAAAATACTATCTGACAGATGAACTTTGGCTTTCCAACATTCGAATTTTCATACAAGTCTGAAAGAAGCTTCTTTCAAACAGACGAACTTTGAGTCTTCAAAGTTCGAATTTCAGACAAAACACAACTTATGAAAATGATAGAAATTCGTCTAAAACAATGTTGAAGTTCATCTGAGATCAAGAATAATCTAAGTTTCAAAACTGCTTTCTGTCAGACGAACTTTGAACATTAAAATTCGAATTTCAGAAGCTAAGGTTGTGAGTCTGTTGGAATGAAATGTTGACATACGAATGACAGAATTTTTGTAACTTCGAATGTTGAGGTTAGTCTGAAAAGATTCTCTCTGACAGACGAATTTCACTCTTTCAACATTTGAATTTCGAAGAAAGTGAAACATTGTGCCTTCTGAACGTACAAGGAACAGATGAATGTTGGGCTTCCAAAATTCGAATTTCGAGGGCACTGTAGAAAATTTAAAACACTGTTCATACTCAACCGAAAAACTTTCTTCTTGAAAATTCGTATGTCACATTGTGAAAATATTTTGTAAGTTTCAAAATTCGAACTTCACTTCATGAATAGACGAACTTCGTATTTTTACGTTGGAAGCTTTAACCTTCGGTTCCTTTGAAATTCATCTGTTGACCAACCAAAATTCGAATTTCAGTATGTCAGAAGCATTAAATGCGGTTGGTTAACGGATAGTTTTTCAGAGTAACCGTTGGATAACTTCCCTAACGGATAGATTAAGTCTCTAACGGACATTTGAGACCTAAATCTATAAATATAACATCATTTGAAGTTGTGGGTAATGAATCAAACTTGTATATACCGAATTTCTGCCAAATCTTCTTCTCAAGAACTTTTACCCTCTAACTTTAATATCTGTACTTTAACCTTCATATCTACTCTATTCAAGAGAGTTATTTCTTTGTAAACAATCTACTCTTCATCTGGAAGATAGATTTACTTGTGAGGGGAATCACAAGGGGATTGGGAAGCACATTGTAGAAGTGCTTAGAGAGATTGAGAAAGCTCCAGAAAACAGAGCATACTCGTTGTACTGAGGCATTAGCAAGAAGCCCATTGAATTCTTGCTGTATAGTGGAAAAATCTTAAGAACTGTCTTGGGGACTGGACGTAGGTCAAGTGGATAGACCGAATCAGGATAAATCACTGAGTGTTCTTCTCTCTATTATTACTTTTCAGTTTACTCTGTTTATACATTGCTTTATTACACTTTACTTTCTTCACCCATTTGACTTTGTGCAGAAAAATTTCAATCTTCCCAATTCACCCCCCCTTTTGGGAAGTCAGCCTTGCTAACACATTACTATCATTAAGGTCTTAACACAATTGATAGATAATTAAGTATATTATTATGGGTCAGTTGTAGTTTGAGGGTACTTTGACACTTACCAAACGAAAGGAAGTCATTATCCATTAATGTTTAATGAAGTGCCAGATATGCTTTCATATATTTCCCAAACACAATCAAAAAACAAACGTGACTAATAAAGAACATTACCATTGCTGTTCACTTAATCCACTTTACATTAATGGCTATTAACATGGCTAATTTTAGAACCTGTTTGGATTCAAGTTATAAGTAATTATGGAAAGAAATAATTGCTTATTTTGAAAAGTTACAAAACACACAGTCAATTATAGTAATCACTTATACTTCAAATAAGTGATTAAGAGAGAAGCTGATTTTTTCTACTTATCATAATCATTTTTCCTCCTATAATCACTTATTTCACTTTTTCTTATCATTATTCATTCAATAATCACTTAAACCCCAAAATACAAACACATTTATTTTCTCAAAATTACTTCCTAACTAAAAACATTTAAACATAAATCACTTTTGATATAATTACTTAGTCTTATAATAAATTATAGAAAATCACTTTCCCTCATAATTAATTATAAAAAAATTAAATTCAAATATGCACTTAACTCTGTTTTGCCATATATCTACTCTTCCAACCTCTATCAAACAAGGATCAAAATCCTCTCCAACCAATTTCCTCGAGAACTCTCTACAACCATATTTGAGCCATTTAATAATATATTCAATGGTTCAGATTTGTCCATTTTATGATCCCTTTATCATAATTATTTATTAGTGGATGGGACAGAAAATAAATTTAGTGATATTTTGAATACTGAAAAGTAAAAACAAGTACATCATATGAGATGTAAAGAAGTTTTGCATTTAAAGATATAAGTTCCAATAACTTTTTGGGAAAAAGACACTTAGGAACCCCCAAAGACAGATAATGACAAATTAGGGTCTCTAATTTATTTAATCATCCACAAGTCTCCAGGTCTTAGATTGGGATAAAAATAAAAGTCTATGGACAAAATTGATTGTCTTTGAGTTTTTGAGTTCATGAGCAGTCTACTCCAGTTGGTGTTCATTTGGTTGGGGTTGTAGGTTCGTAGGTTCCAAGTTCGTGAGCATTCTATGGTCCATCATCTTCGAGTGTCGGAGTTTCAAAGTTCATTTGGTCGAGGTTGAGTTCGTTGCTCCATCACCAAACTTCATCTTGTACAGTGATTTCAAGGTACAACTATTCTTCCATTGGTTGTTTTAGTTGTGCTATGTTATATTCCTTTGTGTGATTTAGCAAACCCTAGTAAAGGCATGACATTTTGTTTTGGGAATATGTGCTATTTCTTGTTGGTAACTAGGCTATATTTGTTTGAGAAGTAAAACTACGTTATGATTTGAAGTGGTCAATAGGCTCTGCACTTTGAAAAAAATTTGTTGTGAAGAGAGGGAAGATATTACAGGGCAACCAAATTTCTGTACTCTGTTTCTCGGCATTATTGGTTATAAGTTGCTGTATTTTCTATCTTTTTCTCATATAAGGGGCGGCCAAATTTGGTGACCAAATTTGAACAAGTTTGGAATCATCCAAGTAGTAGCTCTATAGAAATTTCTATTAAAAATTTGACAGAATTAATTTTCAATTTCAATATGATTGATTAACCAAATATGACAATCAATAAAGAACATGTATTTAGTGTTTGTTTTCATTATTTATATCCTGTTTATGTCTAATGGTGGTTGTGTTCTGTCAAGTTGAAGTGTATTGATTTAACAAAAAGACGCAAAATATTCCAAATAGGTCAAAAATAGTAAAGGAAAAGGTTAGAGAAATGGCATCAAACTATTATGAGGTATGTTATTTGTGAGTTCAAGTAAAGTGGATTTCTTGATTTGAAGCTACGTTGCTGACATATTCCCTTTTTAATAAACAAGTGCCTTTCGAAACAAGATGCTCATCAAAGCAACTTCAAAAAGTTTTGAAGCACATAAAGGGAAGAGAGACATTGGTGGAAAGGGTGGTAAAAATTGGAATGTTTTGTTCTACATAGAGAGTTATGTGAGAAGGTGATCAAGGCATTTGGTCCACCTACCTTAAGTGTTTATTATAACACCATACCTCCAAACACCTCATGACTTAACCAAAAACTTCAAAATCCAATCAAACACAACCCAAATATCTCAAAACAACTCCCAAAACTTTAGAACAGTGGAAACGAACCAAACAATACCAGAAAATGGGCTGGGGCCGCGGTCTCCATAGTATCACCGTGGCTCCAGCCTTCCCTTGCTTCGGGATGGCTTCTACCTTCACTTGCGTCGCGGCCTGGACACTGGAGCCATTGCGTCCCCTCCTGATTTTCACACCAGCAAAAACTTAACATTGGGGCAAACTTCCGACGTGCATAACTTTAGGCTCCGATATCTGATTGACTTGATTTCAACTCCTGCAAGTCAATCTAGTCCCAATCTAACTATAGACATCAATTTCACCTCAATCCAACTCCGTATGGAGATTCTATACACCTGACACCATTTTAGCTACTTTTTACCAAAACTCACAACTCATAACTCCTATTTGCCACCAAAGGCAATGTGACCAACCATGACCATTCAAACAGGTCCAAAATCACTTAACCAACTTGTCCAAAGAGGTTTCAAATCAAAGGAACTGTTCCTCTAAGACCCCCTTGAACCCCATTTGACAAAATGGGCTACAGGCCCTAAGACACAACGACAAGGCCCAATACCACCCTTGGGCTCACAAACACCACCATACTGACTTCCCAATATCCAAAGCCAAGCAAACACCACAATACAACAAACACATCACATTCATTCTCCATACATAAACATACATACAACTATCCATCACAATCCTTATCCATGACATACATTGATTACAAAACCTTCTATCCTACTTGACACAAGATACATTATCCAAAAATACACACACTATATATAGACCTAGTATTCCCAATTCTGATGCTAATCCCATGTCTTCTGATGACTAGTGCCAGAACTGTCACCTGAAAGGTTAGTTCATGGGAGAGGGGTGTGAGACAATGTCTCAATAACCGGGACAACCACACACACATATATACATATATCTCATACAACTCATGAATGTAATATAAAATGAATGGAATGCATATATCCCTTGCATACAATTAGAACCACGGGCTATCGTCATAATAGGACATTTCGTATAGGTAATTCCCTTCTAACAGTCTGTATAGACTGATTTTGGGGCATCACCAAGCTCACCTTCCATTAGTGCACCCAGCCAAAGGTAACATTGATGTTTGGACCGTGGCTCTCCTTCCTCTTTCCTACCACGGATTGGCAACAATTTAGGGAAGGTGCAGTCCACTGCGCGCCTTTCCCCTCCTAGCCATAGAAGGAGATTTAGCCATATGGATCTCATCCTTATCCTCCCTAACATATATATATATATATATATCCATCCTTATCCTCCTTAACATATATATATATATATCCATCCTTATCCTCCCTAACATATATTTCATCATATATTATATCGTCGTCACATCATCACCACCCAATTCACCATATATCACAATCTCACAATGTCATGTGGTGATGCTCATGTATCATCATATAATCATCATCATCATCATGATCTCAATATCATGCTTTGCATCATGCCATATCATATCAATATCATCATCATAGTCATAATCATCTAGCTGAGTGCATACCATGATATATAGAACACTGCACACACAAACACATCAATATCGTTGTATGAAAGAAACATGCATATATGCACAAATATACATATCATCATACAATACAAATAATACAATACAAACAAAAACCTGGTTACCTCAAGTGTCAATACCACACACGCGGATTCCATGAACTTCTTGAGTTGTCCAACATGCTTGAACCCCTCTCGGTTAACCAAACAACCTTCACAATAATACAATTCCTCAATTAACAACATATACCATGTATCCAAATATCCCAATTCAACTACTTTAGCCTAACCCAAGGTTTCAACACCCCTTTCATGCATCATTAAGCTCCTAGGAACCATTCAAACACCAAATAATCCCATATACTTCGGATTCCCAAGAGCCCTAACCTAAGAACAACTTAGGGTTAAGCTCAAATCATACATAATCCCTTCAAAACTCACACCCAAGCAACAAGAACATCAAATCACATTTCTCTAACCCCATTTCATCCATTTCAATCGGTGGATTTCGGCCAAAACCAAAGATCCCAACTTATAGTGGAAAAACCCCAAGTTTCAATCGAAGAAAATGGAGAGTGAGGAGTAGGAATCACTTACCAATGTGAATCCAAGCTTTCAGGGGCTGAAAACAACTCCCAATGTAGACCTCCTCACTGCTTTACCGTTGCTCCCTCCGTTTCTTTCTTTCTTTTCATCCGAAATGATTCTGATTTAAACCAGATTCTTGACTCTCGCTGCGGCGCCACCATGTTCAGCCAAAAACACGCCACTGGACTTGCTCTCACCGTGGTGGCCTTGCTTCTCACCGTGGCGTGGAGCTCTTTTAGACTCCACTTGAAACTTCCTTCATCCTGTTTCCTCTGGTGCTGCACACAATGCCAAAACAAAGTCATGAGGGGGTGTTACATTTATGTTAGAGGTAAACAATAATAAATGAACCCTAAAGTTATTAATCGATTATTTGAGTTACCCTATATTGGATAAGAAATTATGTTAGAAGGTGATAATGACACCTTCATTTTATTAAAGGGGGAATTTAGGGGAGTACCTTATATGATGATAGAAAATAAGATACTCTTGGTGAAGATGAAGATAGATTTGAGTTATTCTTTATTTTGTATTGCTTGGAAAACTTTCTTTGCCCAAGCACAGCTTTGAATGTTAGTCATAGACTGTTGAAAATTGTGTCTAGTCTAAGGCTCAGAGAAACTCAGTATGACTGGTCTTCTTTTGTATACAAGGAGCCTGTAAAGGAAATTTCAGAATATAAAAAGTGGGTACAGAAAGGGAAAAGTAAAGGAAAAAAACTGTTGGAGGGTGCTTATACTTTTTAGTGGTATGTGATTTCGTTTGACAAATATATGTTTTAGGTGTTATACAATATTTTCCTCATATCCCTGTTTTTAGTTATATGCTCATTTTCAGTCCATTTGCAGCTATTTTTTATCCAGTATTTCCCCCTGATATAAATGAGGTGCCGTAACCTCAACATGCATTGAAATATTGGACACATGAAAGAGTTCAAAAGCGTGTTGAGGATGAAAAGTAGAGCTTCTATGGAATATTGAAAATATTTGGCATCAACGAAGCAACCTCCTCCTTAGACTTGCCACCCATGTTTGCATTCCATGATTTGGTAAGAGTAAATTATTATAATGTCGCTTATATAATCCTCTATAAAATAACATATCATTTTCATTGTTGTAGGAATTAAAACATATGTATGCTAAGGTCATGAGCTATGTTGAAGATGCAAGCAAGCAGATATGATGCAGACAAGCATGAAGAAAGGGAAAAAGAGGATGATAAAGAAGAAAAGGAGGTGGCTGATGAAGGGAAGGAGGAGAATGTAAGAGAAGACAAGGAACATGATGAAGAAGGAGGAAAAGATGATGAAGAAGAAGGAAAAGATAATGAAGAAGAAGAAAGAGAAGAGGACAAAGAAGAGAAAGGAGAGGATGAAGAATAAGAAAAGGGATAGGATGAAGAACAAGGAAAGGAAGAGAAGGAAGAAAATATACAATTTCTGAGTAGTGGGGAAGAAGGAGAGGATGGAGAAGAAGAGGGAGAGGAAGCAAGCAAAGATTTGACATCTGCAAAAGATGGATGGAGAAGATCTCAAAGAGAAAAGAGAACAATGAAGTGTTCTTTATTTTTGTATCAATCTCAATCATTTAAGAAAACAAGAGGAAGGATAGTGAGATGGAGGAGATGTTTAAATACTGCACAACAAATGGGAAAGAGTAAGTTAAGCAATGTTTATTTAGTTAACTACAAAACTAATTCTAAATGCCTAATTATTTGGTCATTGATTGATGTAATAGGGAAATTGTGAATATTGATGGGCTGATAGTCGCAAGAGCTGATTGTGAGTGTCTAGGTATAAGAAGATGGATAAAAGTACATGTGAGTGCATTCTCTAGAATTCTATTGTAGTTGGAAGTTGTTATTATTGCTATTTCTTACTTCAAAGAAGGTTTGTAGGTATTATCTATCATTGGAAGAATCTTGGTTCAAGACTAAAAGGAAGAACATAGAGTTGTGCAGTGCCACATTTTCCCCTCAGAGCTGATGGTAATGTTTTGCGTTGAATATTTTTTCATTTTCCTAAATATTGTTCTTACATGACATCTAATATGCATTAATATAAACTGATATGAATGATTCGTTATTTTGAAAATAGAAATGAATAATTTTGAGGTAATGGAAAACAGAGAACGACTTAAAATTGATAATGCTAGAATACGTAAGGTACAATAGAGGGGATTGTCAATTTATTTTTGCACCAGTGTGCCACGCACTACACTGGTTTTGCTATGTTGTGGAAATGAAGATAGCCACAATGTATCTTTTGGATTCTCTGTATTCAAGGAAGTTGTGTGAGGACAAGACTTACAGGAGAAAAGCTTCCAAAAATGATCGCATAGCAACAAGCATGAACTTAATGAGCAATTTCGTGGTATGACTTAAAACAACATATCAAAATCATTTTTTTTCCATGTTAGTAATGTTTTAAATAATCTAACTTTTTTAATGTTGATGGAAGCAACACATTGAAGGCATATTGAAATTAGTGAAACCGGGTGTTCTTAGAAAGAATGGTAATTTGGAATTGAAATATCTACAAACGCACACACAACCAACCAAGTGAGTGGAATCAGCGATTAATTCATTTATGCTTATTATGTTTATGCCTATCTGTGCTGTTTTTGATTGAATGCTTGTAATTTTTTTTACTGATGATTGTGGAGTGATTGTTATATCATGGCTACAACATTGGACCAACACTCCAAAGAAAGAGTGGGGTGGTTACACTAGCCCCAAGTTAACAATGGTTAGTCGTTTTTTCATGATTCGTGTTATTTATACTAGTTTATTATCATTTGGCCTATAATAGAGTTTCATGGGTATTATAATTTTTCTTTGTGTAGGAGCAAGTAGATAATATGCGAAGTGAGTTGGTGTATTGGTTGGTAAAACATCCGCGTAACCAACTGTACGAACAAGTGTTGACCTCTATTTCAAAGCCCAAGGAACTCAAAAGGTGAAGATTGAAGGCATAAACAAGTTGTCAATATAGTTGTGTATTTCAATTTGGTTGATAACCTTTTTGTACAAAGTGCCAGAGTGGAATTACATTTATGAATAGAAATACATGTAGTAGTGGGTTAGTACTTTTGAATACGATGACCCTTTGGTACAAAAATCGAAAGTGGAATTTAATTTTTACTACTCATGTCAAACTATATGTATGGTTCTGTACAACTCTTTTTAGCTACGTAGGGTTATAATGAAAGTTCAAAATCCCACTTGGGAATATAGTATTCTCCACCTGGGAATTCAGGCAGGATTAGTGTAGAATTTTGTTGTTACGACTTAGGAATATAGTTTTATCCACATGGTAATTTAGGCATGATCATCTGGAATTTCGTTAGTTTTATGACTAGATATACATGTACTGGTTTAGATTGTATGTACAGTTGAGAATTGAAATTGCATTCCCAATTACTTGTACCTTAATTCCTAAATGGCTGATACTAAATTCCAAGCTAACCCTAACAGAATTCCCAAGTACCTGTACCTCAATTCCCAAGTGCCTAATCCAAACTAAATTCCCTAGTGATCCTAATAGAATTCCCAAGTGCCTGTACCTAAATTTCCAAGTGCTTAAACTAGAATTTCCTACTGATCCTAATAGCATTCCCAAGTGCATGCACCTCAATTCTTAAGTGCCTGATACTAAATTCCAAACTGACCCAAACTGATTTCGCAGGTGCCTCAAACTAAATTCCCAAGTTCTTGAACATGAATTCCTAATAGATCCAAACTAAATTTACAAGTGCTTGTATTTAGTTTCCCAAGTGTCCCAAACTAAATTTCTAAGTGACCCAAACTGAATTCCCAAGTGCTTGTTGAATTCCTAAGTGCCTAATACTAAATTCCCAAGTGACCCTAACTGAATTCCCAAATACTTGTACCTGAATTCATAAGTGCCTGATACTAAATTCCCAATTGACTCTAACAGAATTCTCAAGTGTCTCTACCTCAATTCCCAAGTGACCCTAATTGAATTTCCAAATGCTTGTACCTGAATTCGGAAGTGCTTGATACTAAATTCCCAAGTGACTCAAACTAAATTCCCAAGTACCTATACATGAATTCCTAGGTGCTTGATACTAAATTCCCAAGTGACTCAAATAGAATTCCTAAGTGCCTGTACCTCAGTTCCTAAGTGCTCAAAACAAAATTCCTAACTGAGCTTAACAGAATTCCTAAGTGCCTCTACCTCAATTCCCAAGTGCCTGATACTAAATTCCCAATTGACCCTAACTGAATTCCCAAATGCTTATGACTAAATTTGCAAGTGCCTGATACTAAATTCCCAAGTGACTCAAACTAAATTCCCAAGTGTTTGTACCTGAATTCCTAAGTGCCTGATACTAAATTCCCAATTGACTCAAACAGAATTGCCAAGTGCCTGTAACTTAGTTCCTAAGTGCCCGAAACAAAAATCCAAACTGATCCTAACAGAATTCCCAACTGTCTCTACCTCACTTGCCTACTAGCCCTAACAGAATTCTCAAGTGCCTCTACCTCAACTCCCAAGTGCTAGATACTAAATTCCCAACTGACCCTAATAGAAGTGCCTGATACTAAATTCCATACTAACCATAACAAAATTCCCAAGTGCCTGATACTAAATTCCATACAGACCCAAACAGAATTCCCAAGTGCCTCTACCTTAGTTCCCAAGTGCCTAAAACAAAATTCCAAATTGATCCTAACAAAATTCCCAAGTGTTTGATACTAAAGTCCCAAGTGCCTGATAATAAATTCCATACTGACCTTAACAGAATTCCCAAGTGCCTGAAACAAAATTCCAAACCGACCTTAACAAAATTCTCAAGTGAGTGTACATGAATTCCCAAGTGCCTGTACCTTACTTCCCTACTGACCATAACAGAATTCTCAAGCGCGTGTACCTGAATTCCTAAGTGCCTGATCCTAAATTCCCAAGTGCTTGATACTAAATTCCATACTGACCTTAACAGAATTCCCAAGTGCCTGTACCTCACTTCCCTACTGACCCAAACAGGATTTCAAAGTGCCTCTACCTCAATCGCCAAATGCCCGAAACAAAATTCCAAACTGACCTTAACAGAATTCCCAAGTGCTTGATAATAAATTCCTAAGTGCCTGATACTAAATTCTCAAGTGCCTGTACCTCACTTCCCTATTGACCATAACAAAATTCCTAAGTGCGTGTACCTGAATTCCCAAGTTCTTGTGCCCCACTTCCCTACTGACCCTAACAGAATTCCCAAGTGCGTGTACCTCAATTCCCAAGTGCCTAATACTAAATTCCCAAGTGCCTGTACCTTACTTCCCTATTGACCCTAACAAAATTCCCAAGTATGTGTACCTAAATTCGCAAGTGTCTGCTATAAAATTTCCAACTGACCCTAAAATAATTCCCAAGTATGTGTATCTCAATTCCCAAGTACCTGATACTAAATTCCCAAGTGCCTGTACCTCACTTCCCTATTGACCCTAACAGAATTCCCAAGTATGTGTACCTAAATTCCCAAGTGTCTGAAATAAAATTCCCAACTGACCCTAAAAGAATTCCCAAGTATGTGTATCTCAATTCCCAAGTACCTGATACTAAATTCCCAAGTGCCTGTACCCCACTTTCCTACTGACCTAAACATAATTCCTAAGTGCCTCTACCTCAATTCCCAAGTGCCCGAAACAAAATTCCAAACTAACCCTAACCAAATTCCCAAGTACGTGTACCTAAATTCCCAAGTGCTTGATACTAAATTCCTAAGTGCTTGATATTAAATTCCATACTGACCCTAACAGTGCCTGATACTAAATTCCCAACAGACCCTAATAGGATTCCCAGGTGCCTGATACTAAATTCTCAATTGACCCTAAAAGAATTCCTAAGTGCGTGTACCTCAATTCCCAAATACTTGATGATCGGGATCCTGCAAGTGTATAGAGTCGATCGCAGTAATAAAAATATCTCCGGAGTATTCCAGAGGTCGAACCCAAGGGAGGTTATAATTTACTCAATTAAATAATTTCAGTTAGAACAAACAATTTGTGAAACGTTAATCAAATTTTAAATTAAGAGAAATTAACAATAAAAGCAACGATTTGAGTTTAATTCAATCACTGAGAGCATTAGGGAATTGGGTTTCGTCTTCCTGAAACAACTAAAATTACTCTTAACTTGACTCCTTATAATTATAGTGACAATTATTTTTAAATTATCCTAATTACCTTTCAATTAATTATTCTGTATTTAATCAGGTTTTAATTCACTCTCGTGCAACTAAAATTCCTAATTAAATCTTGAAGTTATAACTAAAGTCACCATAAACCTCTAATTCTATCTCTAGAATTATTGGTTATGTCTATCTCTCTAGGTTTAGGCTCACTCTTCACCTTTCAATCTATCAAGTTTACCCACATAATGAATTTTATGGTGGCCAATCACAAAATCCCCAAATAAAGCACCAAAAGAGATAGATATAATCAAACATACATATATTGGAAAAATTCAATCATAAACAAGAGTCAAAATCCAGAGTAAACTCTAATCAATCCCAGTTAGACTACATCCCTATCCCTAACTGGGAAGATTAGCTACGCATAAACATGGTTCTTAAATTCAACATAAGAATAATCTCCCAAATCATTTGAACAAAATCTAAAGAAAGAAAAGTAGTGGAAGAATAGAAAGATTCAGCCTCACTACGCCTTCAGTCCTCTCAGATTTGCCTTTAGAATGCTCTTTCTTAGCTCCAGAGAATTTGGAATAAGTCTTCTAGGGCTCGTGATCGTCCTCCTTCTTCTTTTCAAACTTATATATATATATCTATCTATTTCGTACGACCCTCGTGTAATATTCAAATTTCACTGAAAGATCCTTCACCCGACGCCGTATGATGTTATTTTTCTCCAGCCGGCGCCGGGTGAACTAATGCTGTGTTGCTTCTCCGTGATCCACCCGGCGCCGGGTCAACTCGCAATCCTGAGCATCTCACGCCTCCTCACCCGGTCGTGGGTGAGGAAAACAAATGGGGACCGGATGAATTTTTCTTGGTGCCTTCTTGTCTTTTTTTTTTCACTCTAAAATCCTCATTTATCCTTCAAATTTTCCTGAAATGCAAATATGTCTCAATTTAAATAGAATCATGCAAATTTGATATCAAAACTTAATATTTTTCAAGCAAAATAATATCAAATATGGGTATTTTATAGGTATAAAATAGACACATCACCTGATACTAAATTCCCAAGTGCTTGATACTAAATTCCATACTGACCCTAACAGAATTCCCAAGTGCCTCTACCTTAATTCCCAAGTGCCTGATACTAAATTCCCAACTAACCCTAACAGAATTCCTAAGTGCTTGAAACTTTTTGGGTCAGTTGGGAATTTAGTTTGAGGCACTTTGGAATTCAGGTATAGGTACTTGGGAATTCATTTTCGATTAGTGGGGAATTTTGGTTATCGCACATGGGAATTAAGGGACAAGCACTTGAGAATTTAGGTCTGATCAGTTGGGAACATTGTTTTCTCTATTTGGGAATTTAGTTTTAACCACTTGGGAAATTTGTATAAATGTAGACATCATTCCACACATGCATGTACATTAAATTATAACAAACGACATAAACATGTTCAACTTGCTATATGTTACTGGCATATATATATCATTCTTACATATATGTTACTTACATAAACATCATTCCTACATCAAAGGTAGTCAAACCAATTTCCAAGTTATCATTCTAACATGTTTACTACCCATGTCCCCAAAAAATATTCCTATCACCTACCTATATGCAGTGCCCATTTCCAAAAAAACATATATGGGCTGCATACCAACTTCTACCAAAAAATATCGATATGGGGTGCGTATCTATTCAAAAAAGCTGTTCCAAACCACTAACAGAATGAAGATAAAAACTAACTGCATTTCAATGGTGAACCAGTTGATATGCTGGTGGTTTTCATCTTCCATATTTACAGAAGATCTACATGGGATTAGGATTCTTACAGCTAGAGCGATTATGACCAGGTTGGTGACAAAATGAACACATGTACACCTTCTAATTTTGAAATTGAGACTCCTGTCGCCTAATTCGCGGTCTACCAGGAGCACGTGTGGTGATAGGTGGCTATAAAAAAGTCAGTGATTCATAATCGCTGGATGTTAGTTCATCCAACTGTGGCATGTCATTAGTTTCCATTGGAATCATGGTGCTACTGTATGTTTTTTCTTGTGCACTTACCTTGTAACAGTCTTCAACATACATATAAACATTTCCATGAACTAATCTAATTGTTGCACATGCATGTGGACATGGAATTCCAACCATTTGCCATGCTTGATAGGTGCATTCTCGAGTTGTGAGATTAACCCTTAAATCTATGGAAATAGTGTGGACTGATATCCTACTTAAGCTATAATGTTCAGCGACTATTGTTTCAGCCCTTGCCACATTCTCTTATAGCTGCTCTTCCACTTTTGGACTCACCTCATTTGTCCACTTTGACATAACCATCTTGCAACTATACAATTTCTTTGCCAATTTCGATCGATGCTCATTTATCAAAACATATATATTGTGCTTTCGCTCCTTTACCAACCAAGCACTGAACGGCTCAGCCATATTTGTTATGATATGATCCCACCTTGGATGCCAAAATTGAGATAAGACTGAATGATCAATATCACCATTTGTTTCTAGCCATTGTGCCACCTCAAGGGAGAAACACCTCAAATTGGCCATTGCTTTATCAAAATCACACTCCAACCTTGCATATGCAACAACATACAATAACTTAAGTGCATCATCCTTCCTCTTTCTCCTTCTATTGCCTGTGGTAATTTTCATAAACTCAGAACTGAAATTTTCATTTACATGCTGATAGTAGTATGCATGTCGATCACTTCCAAAAATATCTCGCATTGCACTAATTATTGCATTATGCCTATTCGAAAGTATGGTTATTTGCACAGACCCAGTAATCTCTCTCACATTCTGAAAAAACCATGCCCAATTATTATATGTCTACCTACCTATAATTGCATAAGCCGGAGGGAACAAGTCATCATTTGCATTATATGCTGAGGCTGACAGCAAGGTCCCTTTGTATGGACTACTCAAATGGGAGCCATCTATAGATAGTATTGATCGGGGCCCAAGCAAATATCCATTTATGCAACATCCATAAGCAATAAATAGCCTCTCAAACATGTTGTTTCCCGATGCTTCCCATTTTGCATTTGTATCAGGAGTTGGGAATTTTAACATACACGCATTAGAAAACTATCAAGAAATTCCCTCCCATGGATCCATCAATGTTGTTTAGATTGAGATGTAGAAAGAGAATTTACCTCCGGTATGTCCCTTGGTATTCTTTTTGTTTTGTCAGACCCTAGGAACTAATGCGACTAATCAGCTCCCTCTACCGGTATCTACACGAACGGTGTGCTAACACCTTTATTTGTGAATGTCTGCACGTCAGTTCAAGCTTTCACTGTTTGTCAATACAGTCCCAATTTTCATCCGTACAGCCCGCTGTCTGTCCATACAGTCTCACTGTCTGTCCCTACAGCCCCGCTGTTCATTCATACAGTCTGACTGTCTATCCATACAAATCTGCTGTTCATCTGTACAACCTGCTATTTGCTTTACAGTCTCACCATCTGTCTGTACAGGTCTGCTGTTCATCCATACAGTCTTGCACATATGTCCATACAGATCCGCTGTTCATCCATACAGTCTTGTACGTATGTCCATACAGATCCGCTGTTCATCCGTACAGCCCACTATCTGTCCGTACATTATCACCATCTGTTTGTACAGCTCGCTGTCTGTCAGTACAGTCTCACTGTTCATTATCGTCTGTACGCTGTTTGTCCGTATGTTCATGTGCTGTTTGTCCATACAGTCTCACTTGCAGTTCTCTCTTTAGGGTGATTCGAATTGTGTTGATTCTGTATCATAGTCTATATCGATATATATAGATAGAATTCAGTATTTGTTTAATTTAAATCAATAATTTAAACTAAACTAAATATTAATTAAATAGATTAGTTTGAATTTAAATCTATCTAATAGATTAAATTTAAACTAACTATCTAATATATATTTAGAATCAAATCTAAATTTAATTTATCATATAAATCAAATTTAGATTATTAGTTTAAATTCAAATTTAAAATCCAATCTAAATCAAATTTAGATTATGTCATTAGTTTAAATTTAAATCATCATATAGAATTAAATTTAAAACTAATTAATTTGAATTAATTCGAATAATATATATATATATTGAAATATAGAATAAATATATAATATATCAAACATATATATATTTCAAATTTTAATATATATATATAATTCTATCACTCTAAATTGAACATTAAATTCATTTAATCTAGACATATTTTAGATTTAATGAATCTTGACATTCTAGCTCGAGTTGGCTCGTTCTTGTGTGTGATCCTGTAGGTCCATATGATGGCAGTGGGCTAATAACACTATTGGACCCATAAGTCATAAGTGGCCTCTAGTAAGACATTGTGATTACTCAAATCATATGAGATCGGTGATCCGATATAACCTATCATATAACCTGATCACATCCCTTTTGTCTCATGATATATAAGTCAAGTGTGAGGCATGGAAATATCATTGTCATTTTACTCGACCATCACTTTCTCGATCTCTGAGTAGATTGACAGAACAAATGGAAACTCTTCCATTCGAGCACGGCCATGCATTTTCTCAGTCTCACTTATCGAGGGGCCCAGATATATCTCTCCATTATTTAGAGGGACAAATTCCATCTTGACCATTCATATTCCTCCACACGAGTTCCACTATGTCCGATCTTAGCCTTTATGATCTCCCTATTAAAGGTGACTTTTGACTATGTCAAAGTATAGTGTTCCCTATGTAAGAAGCCATGGTGATCTCAGGTCTGAGGGCTTAGTGACATGGTTATATATGAGATATGCTTATGACTTAATCCATGCAGCTATCTCATGATGGGTCAATTTAGCACCTATTCTCTAACAGGAGCTTATGATTTTTGATTTGTATCTTCATACATAATTATCCCATAATTATCAATCAAAATCATATTAGCCTTAATTCATAATTGTTCCCACAAAGATAATTGACTAGGGATATTTAGGATAAAATAATTTATCCAAGGATATTATCATAAAGAAAAACATGTAAACAATATAATAATGTAAGAAAAAAATCACCTTTTTTTTTATAATGAAACATAATGTTCATAATATAATGATTGACTTAGGCACAATCTCCAACAACTCCTACTTGTACTAGGCCCAATTGTTGATGTATCTAATACCCATTAACTTAACATGATGCTCATGCTTTATCTGTGCAAGCAGCTTAGTAAGAGGATAAGCAACATTGTCATCAGTTGGTATTTTGCATATCTTTATATCACCCCTATCAATGATTTCTCTGATAAGATGATATCGCCTGAGTATGTGTTTGGTTCTTTGATGTGACCTAGGCTCTTTAGCCTGTGCTATTACACCATTGTTGTCATAAAATAGATCTATCAGATTTGAGATGGTAGGCACCACTCCAAGCTCAATAATAAACTTCTTAATCCAAACAGCTTCCTTAGCTGCATCTGATGCTGCTAGGTACTTAGCTTCTGTTGTAGAATCAGCTACAGTGCTTTGCTTGGAACTCTTCCAACTGACTGCTCCAATATTCAAGTAGAATAGGAATCCTGATTGCAATCTAGAATCATGTTTGTCAGATTGGAAACTTGCATCTGTGCAACCATTTACAACCAGCTCGTCTTCCAATCCTCCATACACCAAGAATACATCCTTAGTCCTTCTTTAGTACTTCAGAATATTCTTGATAGTAGTCCAGTGATTCTCACCTGGATCTGATTGATATCTACTAGTCATGCTCAAGGCATATGAGATATCTAGTCGAGTACATAACATGGCATACATAATAGATCCAATTGCCGAAGCATATGGAATCTTGCTCATGCGTTCTTGCTCATCTCATGAACAAGGACACTGAGCTTTGCTGAGATTGATGCCATGAGACATGGGTATGTAACACCTCTTTGAGTCTTGCATACTAAACCTATGCAATACTTTGTCTATATATGTGAACTGACTTAGGCCGATTAGCCTCCTGGATCTATCCCTATAGATCCTATTACCTAGAATATAGGTGGCTTCTCCTAAGTCCTTCATTGAGAAATACTTTCTTAACCAAGTCTTGACATTTTGCAAGGTAGGAATGTCATTCCCAATGAGTTGGATGTCATCAACATAAAACACTAGAAATACAATTGTGCTCCCACTAACCTTCTTGTAAACACAAGGTTCATTAACATTTTGGATAAATCTAAACTCTTTGACTACTACATCAAAATGTTGATTCCAACTATGAGAAGCTTGCTTCAATCCATAAATGGATCTTTGAAGCTTGCAAACCTTCGTAGAATCTAATGGACATACAAAACCCTCAGGTTGTGTCATGTACACATCCTCAAGCAGCTTTCCATTAAGGAATGTTGTTTTGACATCCATCTGCCAAATCTCATAATCATAGTACGCTGCAATGATAAGAAGGATCCTGACTGACTTAATCATGGTGACTGGTGAAAAGGTTTCATCATAGTCTATACCATGAGTTTGCTTGAATCCTTTTGCAACCAATCATGCTTTGAAGGTATGCACTTGGCCATCCATGTCGATTTTTTCTTAAAAACCCATTACACCCAATGGTTTTATACCATCAGGTGGGTCAATCAAGGTCCATACCTGATTGTCATACATGGATTGCATCTCAGACTTCATGGCATGCGGCCATTTTTCAGAGTCAGATCCCATTATGGCCTCTTGATAGGTTGGCTCTTCTTGATCTATGAGCAACACATCACGACTATCAGTTAAAAGAAATCCATATCTTTGAGGCTGATGTCGTGCTCTATCATACCTTCTTGGTCCTTATGTTACTTGAGTAGGCTCATTAACTTGTTGTGAGTCTTCTCGTTCTTCCATCTCTGGCTCAATGAGATTTTGTGGGTCTCAAACTTCTTCAAGATTTATTTTACTCCCACTGGTTCTTTTAGAGACAAACTCTTTTTCTAGAAAGATACCATTCCGAGCAATAAATGTTTTATTCTCAGTGGGATTATAGAAGTAGTATCCCTTAGTTTCCTTAGGATACCCCACAAAAAGGAATTTAATAGATTTAGGTGCTACCTTATCTGAGGTTTGTTGTTTAACATATGCCTCGCATCCCCAAATCTTTAGAAAAGACAAACTGGGCTTCTTTCCAGTCCACATCTCATATAGGGTCTTTTCAACCGCTTTATATGGAACATGATTTAGTGTGAACGCAACTGTTTCTAATGCATAGCCCCAAAAGGATGATGGAAGATCTGTTTGACTCATCATAGATTGAACCATATTTAACAAGGTTCGATTCCTCTTTTCAGAAACACCATTCCACTGTGGTGTTCCTAGTGGAGTTAATTGTGAAACAATTCCACAATTTCTAAGATGGTCAATAAATTCTTGGCTCAAATATTCACCACCTCGATCAGATCAAAGTGCTTTAATAGATTTGTCAAGTTGATTGGGAGTTATCAATCAAAATTTGGATAAAAATGATAGTATTTTTTAAAAGAAAATGGCTGAGAACCCATTTCAATAACCCTCACTAAAATTACATCCTTTTGTCTTAGATACAAGAAAAATAATTATTTCATATATACTAATATTATTAGTTAAAATTAATTAATCTCATTTAATTTATAGTATGATATATTTTTTTCTATGCCTTCAATTGATTGTCTTTTTTATTTTAACATTAGATCAATGATCATTGAAAAGCACAAACTTTGCCCAAATTAGTGAAAAATATTACTGGAATATTTCATTTATTATACCAAACATATATATTATTTCTTATATTTTGGACTAACAAAACCCTCCCAAAATTTTTTTATTTTGAGACTGGAGGGAACACTAATTAATTATTTATTTATAATTGAAAATAAATATTTACAATTGCACCAATATATAATTAATTCTAATTTACAATTAATTAATTAAAAATAAAATTAATTCTACATTACAATGATATTTGAATCTTAATTATCCTTTTAGAGTAATAGTTTCATCATCAACTCCAATATATATCCATCTCCACAATGCAAATTAGCATTTTCTACATCACAACATAAGCAAAGACATAATTCACGAATGAAGTATGGATCAGGATTTTGGTAGATTTTAGATTTACGGTTTTTCAAATACGTACTATGGTAGCTGAAATGTGGCATCTCACCAAACTTGTAAGTTACCTCGTTTTAACCATGAGTTTAATGAATCTGGTTCATTTGATCCTGATCAAACCAACTTTTAAGTCAAGTCTCAACTCAAATCATCAAATTGGTAGATTAAATAGAACAACCCACTTTTGTAGAACTGATTTTGACAACTATAATTAGCAATGTTATCAGAATTGGACTGGATATTGAATTAGGCAGGGCTCTGATTCAAAGTTTAATGATTCAACCGTTATCGAATCGGGGTTGAATCGGTAATGATTAAAATAATATATTTTAAACAAATAATATAAATTTAAATAAATTTTATAATTTAATTAAAGTTTCAAAATCACGGCATGCATGCAGGTGGTGCTTTTCATCTATGTCATAGCTTTAATCTAATGTTTCACAATTGGCCACATGTATTGAATATGTGCTCTTTATAGTCTTGTACCATGTGCTTCTTCATATTTATAAATTATTTTAACTACTTTATATAAATTAAAAAATTAATTAAAATTGGTCTAGAATTCTTGAATTTTTTAAAAATTATTAAAATTTTACAATATTATACTTATTAAATTATAATTTTATCTTAATTATATCTCTTTTTATTGTAATTTAATACTGTTTAAATTTATAAAATGACTTATATTTTAAATAATAAAAAATTGTATATATATAATGTTAAATTAATACTCATTAATGTACGGTGGCGATAGTGGTAGTATTAATGTACAGTGGAGATAGTGGAAAGCAAGTGCGTTTGTAGGGGGAAGCTTCAAAATGTATGCCTGACACATTCTTTGCCTATGAGGAAGACAATGGTCAAAAAGGTCTTGCATTTTATAATTGGGAAAAAAAAAAAAACAACATTGGCTAAAGACAAAAGCTTCTTCTTGTCTATCTTCATGTACATGTACACGCATGGACAGCAACAGGCGTTTGGTTGAACTAGAGGATGGGGTATGTGATCTAATTCTCTTTATGCTTTCCCCATTTCATATATTCTGTAATTTTAGATTTTTTATTTTGTTCTGATTTTTTTATTTTAAATTTTCAATGAATTATTAATTTTTTTTTCAACTATACTCTCCTCTCATCTAATTTAATGTATATCATTTATTTCAATATAAGCTATTAAATGAGGGTATTTTAGTTAATTTTCTATAAAAATTTAACATAATTAATGTTTTTTTTAATTTGTGTGATATAATCTTAAACAACAAAAGAAATAGAATGAAGAGAGTATTACATGCTTAGACGTATTTGGTTGCACAAAACTTAGATAATGAGAATTACATCATTACCTCAAAACTAAAAATATTCATCCCTCACCATATTTGTATCATGCATGTCTTATCCGGGCTCATTAAATTATACATCGTTTTGATATATGAGAGGACTATGATGTATAAACTTATGTAATATATTACTTACACCAAACAAGTGATAAACTTATAATGTATTGTATTAGCTTAGACTATTAGGCTTTACATATCATGCCAAACGGACCCTAAGTACTTGAAAAAGAATCCTCATAAACTTTTAAGTTAGGGATAAAAATGGGATTTACTTGAGTTAAGGAGCTCCCATAAACTTTTAAGGTCATGGCAACAAATAGACCTATTTTATTGGAACTCCCATAAATTTCTAAGATCATGGCAACAATTAAAGGCTAATCACTTTTAGGTGTAGTTATCACTAAAGTAGGATTTATCTCTCCTAATAAGTTTTTTCATCAAACAATTACTCACTTTTGTTTTCATGAAATGGTTTTGGAACTCATTGATGATGGTTGCCAGATGCTATTGCCAATTACTGAATGCCACTGGCATATCCACCAACCACTGAACACCACAACTTTTGGGGAAATTTAGACTTTTTTAATTATATATTTAATTAAATATATAAATAAATTTATTTTCCACATATCAAACCAAACAAATCCACATATAATTATCATTATATTATATTATATTACTTACTCCCTTATAATTGAACCAAACGGATAACATATCACATATTAGACGACAAAATTTTCTCAAATATCTCTTCCCTCTATATCATGACGCCTCTCAACGCAATTACATGCTTCAAATCACACCAGCAAGTTGCAAAAGGAGGAAGAAGGAACGTTAAAAGTAGAAACTAAATATGTATGTGTGTGTGTGTGGCGGCCAACCCACAAAAAAAAAACAGAAACTATATATATCCATATTCTGGTTCTTACTACAGTTTCATAATATTTATTGGCTTACTTTCTCCTCACAATCTCATGATAAATTTTAGTTATTAAGGCCCACTGTATTTATATTCCGTTCTGTAAGACCTGATATGGTTGCTTTTTGCGAAGCTTGAAATCTCATTAATTAATTATTATGCAGTTTGTTTGAGTTCTATGTTTTCTTAATTAGCTGTTGGCTAGCTGATATGGGGATCAGTTTGGTAGCTCATAGGGGATTTAAGCAAGCTCGTGGAAGTGAATGGCTCACTTTTTCCCCCTATCTTACGATTAATTTTGTTTTACTTTTGTGTAATATTGGTAGAAATAAGTGTATTGAAATATTGTTAATATTGGAGTTGACCGAGAGCACAAGCGCACACAATCACAAATGACAAGTGTTGCTATTTTATCTTATTCATTTGAATTTTTTAGAGTTTGGTGTGTGTGACGTTTATAAACCCTCGCAAGTGTGATAATAAGTGTCCACACATATAACAATTAGGTCGCATCCATCTCTTGGCATTTTAACAACTTCAGTTCCATTGATTCATATCCATTTTAATTATATACTTAGAAAAATTAATCACAATAAAGTAATAAAAATATAGAAAACTTTTTATTGAAATAATATAAATGAAATAAATATGAAATTCTTAAAGAAATTTGTAGAATTCATCATCTGATGTTTGTGAGCCTCCACAAGTGGTTCTCCTAGCCATGACAAAATGAATTAGTTAAACGACGAGCTCCTACACAACTCTTATCATGCACGCCAACTTGAGTGGGATTTTTTTTTTTTGGCTAAATCTTGAGTGGGTTTTATCGTATTGGAAATAATATGGATCAATTTCATAACTTTGGAGCAAACTTAAATTTAATCAAGTTTTACAATAGTGATAGCCCACTTAATAAAAATAACCTACAGTCCTACACCACCAAAAATATCTGTTATGTTTTGTTTTTGCTGAATATTTGTTATGGGCTTTGTGCACATGACAATGGTTAGTGGGCTTTAATGAGCTCTATATAAGGATCTTGGGCCATGTTAGATAAGCATGAAAGCGGTTTTATAAAAAAGAAATATGTTAAAAAAAATTAATGTGAACTTATTTAATGAACATTAATCAACTTTTTTTAGGAATAAATAATAATCTTTTCGTGGCCTCCACCCTTTTCTTCGGCCTTTCAATACTGTTTCCATCAAACTTAGCGTTAGAGCAATGGCGAATTGCTAGGCCTGATGACCAAGCCCATGTCAGTTTAATGAAAGAAGGCTCAGGATATCCTTTTCATCACTCCTATTTTCATCACTCCTATTTTCATAGTCATTGTCGCAATTATAAGCACACCTCTTCTATATGCTTAAGGGAGATAATAATAATAATAATAATAATAATAATAATGGAGATGATGATGATGATAATCCACCCACACGGATAGTCTTTGATATTTTGTTGAAATTACATGAAATTTAAAAAAAAATACTTAAAAAAATTCTCTATCACAAATAAAAAAGTAAATTACATGTACCTCCTTAACTTATGCTGATATTACATATATATTTCTCTCCTATTTTCAAAGTCTACACAAGTCTTCTTAATTAAAAAAAAAAAGAGTAATTACACAAACCTTTCCTGATTTTTATTAAAATAACATTGACTCTCTTTTAATTTTTGAGAACTTTTGTATATATTTTGAAAATAGAGAAAATATCCGTATAATTTTAATAAAACGTAAGAAAGATCTATATAATTTGCTCTATTTTTTTTTTGTGAAATTGGAGAATAGTTTAAGTAGCTTTTGAGAATGGAACAACATCTATGTAGTTTTAATAAAATTAATGGAAGGTTTGTATTGGTTTTGAAAGGAGAAGGTCTAGATAAGTCAAGATTGGAAAAAACTAGCCAATGTAATGGCTATAATACAAAATGAATGTTGTCAAGGACATTCAAAGATAATCAATGAAACTAACTACAAACATATTACTTGGTGTTATACGACTAACCATGTGCATCAGTAGAAATACCACTAAACTGTTTTGAGAACAAACCTACACATGGCAACAAGTCATAAAGAAATCAAAGTCTATTTTGAAAAGGGAAAAACAAAAACGGAGGTTTAAAATGCTTCAATAGAATTACAACGTAGGTCAATGTGAATGGTGGTAGAGGTATTTGTCCCTTAAATAAATAAATAAAAGTTTAATTCTCAATCTTTGTGTATAAAACAAATCTAGTCAAGAAGAGTCCACTCTTTATTTTTCATATTCCATGGGAGATTAATTCTCACTACTAGAGAGAGATACTCCTAGTCACTATAAAAAATGTATCAACAGAATTAAATATATATTATATACAGTTGCTTGTTATTTAACAACGAGTCGATGATGTATTTGACTTCGGTGGGTTGATGTATTTAACTATGGTACACTTATTCATGACACTCACCAATCTTTATTCTAAAAATCTTTGTTCTAAAAGTCTCTAGCATTCCACTGTTAAAGAGAACGTGTCCTGTGTATACTTATCCAATACTAGTTAGTGATCATGACCATGGTTGTTTTCTTGTTCTCAATTAACCACATCACGTGAAGTGACATCCACAATATCTTGCACATTTTTATAACATATATAATTAAGTAATATATGTAATCAACATCTCTATTTCCATTTTCTAAAGCATGATCAAACAGCATAAACCTTGGATTAAACTACTTTCAGCAAAAAAACAAAAAACAAGAACAAAAAACTACATTACAAAGGACGCTGAACAAATAAGAAGAAATGCAACAAAATCAGCATAAACCATAAAATGCGTATAACTACAAACACAGTACTTACTGCTATGTGACTGCCCTTCTGCATCAACAGAAACAACAATGAAGTTGTATGAGAAGAAACCTGCTCAAAGCAGTTTAGAAAGAAATTATGGTCTAATTTTGGAGGAAAAAAAAAAGCATTTAAAAAATATCGATAGAATCTAAAAGAAAATAAAAGGAAGGGAAGATATACATACCAAACACGGAGTATACTTCCACTTGAAGAGGATGAAGAGCTCCAGGCGGTAGAAACAAAATCACTCGAACTTTGTTTACTACTTCACCGTAGATACACACGGGAAAGAAAATTGAGAGGAAGAGCGAGAGAGTTTTTTTTCAGAGAGGAAAGAAAGAAGCAAGAGATAGAGTCTCTGAGCGTTACTCAAAAAATGAATCGAGAGAGCACTTTTGAATAACTGATCCCTTCTTCTTCTTCACGCACACACACGTTCACTTAAAACTTTCGGGGTGTGCATTGTGTGGGAACGGTCTTTATTTAACCGTTCCCTCCCTCTCTAATTAAAACTAAAAAATAAAATAAAATAATTTTATTATATTTTCGGTTTAGGTCCATATGATTGGGCCCTCAATTTCCACCCATCAAGGGTGTAACCCAAACCCAACATCTCCCACTCACACTTGATGGGTTAACCTCTTATAATTCTTCCTTTCCATTTCATACTAAGTGTTCTACCGTGACCGCATGGGCATGACGTCTATAATTAGGTATTCTTATACTAGAAATCCTTTTCAAGGACTAGTATAGAATTACCTTATGTATTTCGCATTTATTTTGTTCATGTATTATGCCTTGAATGTCCTAGATTTATCCATATACACTTCATCCATGGCAAATCTAATCCCTCATAAGTTTTTATATATAAACTTAGATCGCCTTGCTCTTGTATACTTAGTGTCTACGCTTAAGATGTTAATACCATAACTTCTTAACGGACATGTCTTAGACACCAGTATAAGTGTGTATATATTCAGATAATCTTCCTTTCGCCCATATTTCATTTCAATATGAAACAATTGCTTTCCTAGTATAAGACCTTTAGATCGAATTTATCATGACCATTGGATATATGCTAAAGTAGCTAACGTTGAATCATTTTCCATGAAAAATGTCAAAGTCATAAGGACATTAATGAGAGATTTCATTTCTCTCTGGGACTCACACAGTAATGAAGCAGGGATCTATTCATTTACTTCCCAATTGCGGTTTTATTAAAAAAAACACATGCAGTATGAATTGCATGCTACGATGTTACTCTTAATACATAAGAGCGTATGTCGATTTTGTTTTTGTTGTTAACATCGTACAGATTTAAGTTTAGACACACACAGTGTCTAACCCGAATTCCACCAATCCTTCCACTTATCATAACGTCTTTATTGGAGAATTCTCATCTGGTTACATGTATTATGGATTGTGGGTATCCATAATTCAATCCAAAATTTATATTTATTGGATCTCATCCTGACTTATTCTCTTCTTTTGTCAGGACGACTTATTTTGTATTGTTTAACTGTCATATCTGCTCTCTTTCATATTTGCTAGTAAATACAAAAAATGTCTCATCTTTGCCCACTCTTCATGAGTGTCAAAGGCGGTTGCTCGTGTGAGGAAGCCAACCTTATCAACATGTATGACATACTAGACATTGTATATTTTTCATAAGTATATTTACTCGAATGACTCAATTATAGAAAAATGTACTTAATTTTATTCATATAATTGATCATTACAGAGATTTGTGTTACATCATATCCTACGAATACCAAGTGATTTTACATGATCAACATATATATCTCTCGGTATTGGCTTGGTGAAGGGATCAGCAATCATTTGACGTGTAGGAATATGGCGAATTGTAACACTTTTCTATACTATGGCATCTCTTACAAAATTATACTTGGTGTCCATGTTCTTTGTCTTACTATGATACTTGGGATCTTTAGTGTAAGCAATAGCAGCCTCGCTATCACAGTTTATCAAAATTGGATCCAATTTATCACCAATGATCCCTAAGTGTTTTATGAATCTTTTCAACCATACTGCTTCTTGTACTGCTGCAAAACATGCAACAAACTCTGCTTCCATGGTAGACAAAGCAATACAAGTCTGTTTCTTGCTACACCAAGATATAGCTCCATTGTTTAACAAAAAAACATATCCAGAAGTCGACTTACGCTCATCTAGATCTCCTCCCCAATCTGCATCGGAGTATCCTACCAAGCGTAAATCACTTCCTTGATAACATAGGGCATAATTTGCTGTGCCTTGCAAATATCAGGATTCTCTTCACAGCTTTCCAATGTTTCAATCCAGGGTTTGACTGGTACCTACTGACCAAACCAACTGCATAACAAATGTCTGGTCTCGTACACATCATGGCATACATTAAACTACCAACTGCACTGGAATAAGGGACTCTTTCTATCATTTTCTTATCAGACTCAGTCTGAGGACACATATCTCAGCTCAGATTTTCTCCTCTTGAAATAGGGGTATCCATAGGTTTACAGTTTTTCATGTTGAATCGCTCAAGAATTTTCTCAATATAATTTTTCTGAGAAAGGGATATTAACTTTCTTGGGCGATCTCTATGGATCTTAACTCTTAGTATATAGTCAGCTTCACCCATGTCTTTCATTTCAAAATTTGAAGATAGCCATTCTTTGATAACTATAATTGATTTTAGACTATTTCCGGCTAATAGTATATCATCCACATAAAGAGATAATATCACAAGATTCTTTTCAAAATTCTTAATGTATACACAGTGGTCCTCGTCGATCATCTGGAAATCGTACGAGGTTATAGCTTGGTGAAACTTCAAATACCACTGTCTGGATGATTGTTTAAGTCCGTAAATGGACCTTTTTAACTTACAGACATTATTTTTTTTCCCTTTCTCAATGAAACCTAATGGCTGTTGCATATAGATTTCTTCATCCAGTTCACCATTTAAAAATACGGTTTTTACATCCATCTGATGTAATTCTAGATTTAAACTTGCTACTATTGCCAGAATTAGTCTTATGGAGTTAAAACGCACAACAGGTGAAAAAGTATCTTCATAATCTATACCTTCCTGTTGAGTATACCCTTTTGCCACTAATCGAGCCTTGTATCGTTCAATTGATCCATCTGCATTTCTCTTAATTTTGAGAATCCATTTATTCCCAATTGCCTTACGTCCAGATGGAAGATTGACCAAATCCCAGACTTGGTTTATCCTCATTGAATTCATTTCCTCTTCCATTGCTTTCTTCCATTCATTACTAGCAGGGCATGATAAAGCCTCATGTATTGAACTAGACTCATCATAATCTTGTGGAGTAACTATAAGTGCAGTCCCTTCTATTGGGAAACGTCTCTTTGGTACACTTTCTCTGTTACTTCTTCGCAGTGGGGTCTCTTGTAAGTTATTCTGTTCTTGAACAGAATCTTGTACTTGTCCTTGTGAGCTCCCACTCGAATTAAGAGGTTGAGGTATATAAATTTGTTCCTCAGTTTCTTCATGTATCTCATAAAGAAATACAGTACGATCTACCTCACCCCTGCTAGGAAATTCATTTTCTAGAAATGTTGCATCTCTAGATTCTATTTCAGTGACACTCCCATTCTGATTTTCTCCAATGAAAACGTAACCCTTAGATTGTTCAGAGTATCCAATAAAGATACATTTCTTCCCTCTTGGACCTATTTTTCCATATTTATGGGAAGTATCATGGACATAAGCTGCCGACCCCCAGGGTTTTAAAATATTTAAATCCGGCTTCCGATTTGTCCATAGCTCATAGGGTGTTGATGTGACCGATTTTGAAGGCACACGGTTAAGTATGAAGGCTGCTGTTAAAATTGCATCTCCCCAATACGAAATGGGTAGATTGGCTTGTGCCATCATGGACCTAACCATGTCTAGTAATGTTCTATTTCTTCTTTTGGCTACACCATTTTGTTGTGGGGTGCCAGGAATTGTAAGTTGCCTCACTATTCCCTTTTCGTCACATAACTTTTTGAATTGTTTCGATAAATATTCACGTCTGCGATCGGTTCTTAATGCTTTGATTTTCTTGTCCATTTGATTTTCAACTAAATTCATGTATCGTCTAAAATATTCTAGTGCTTCAGATTTATGTGACATCAAATAGACATAACCAAATCGCGAGTAATCATCAATGAAAGTGATGAAATAAACAGCTCCATGTTTTGTCCTCACACTCATAGGACCACATACATTTGAATGGATTAATTGCAATGGAGTTTCAGCCCTAGTTCCAGTTCCAAATGGTTTTCTAGTTGCTTTACCAGCCAGGCAATGCTCACACAAGGACATTTCCATTTTATCAATTTCACCTAGCAGTCCTTCTTTAGCTAGTTTAATCATTCTATTTTGATTAATATGTCCTAGTCTAGCATGCCAAGCATTCATATCAACATTTGAATTGGAAGAAGTTGCAAAACAATCATGCATATAAAATACATCAACAATATCCATAACAAAGAACTTATTTGAAAGAAAAGCTGAACCATAAAAGGTCGTCCTTAACGAAATGTCTGCTACTTTATCATGAAAATTTACATTAAACCCATAAATTAATAAGCAGGAAATAGAAACTAAGTTCCGTCGGATGTCAGGTGCATGAAGTACATCATAGAGGATTAAGGTTTTTCCACCTCGCAAAGTTAATTTGCAGGTTCCTATGCCTTTCACCTCAATTCTAGCATTGTTGCCAACATAAAGCCACTTGATTTGATTTGGCAACCGACGGTACTCTGTAAAGGATCCTCGATCCCTGCTCACGTGGTCTGTGGAGCCTGAGTCAATTATCTAAGAAAAAGAAACAGTTTCTGTTAAAAAAATAGTACTTGAAACATAAGATATATGTGAATTAACATAATTCACTAGTACCTTTTCACGCTCATTTTGCTCAGGGCAATCCCTTGCAAAATGACCCATTTTCAGGCAGGAATAGCACTTAACCTTACTCAGGTCAGTCTTCTTCTTCTTTCCGCCTTTCTTCCCTCTTTTCTTGAAAGGTTTATTCCCTTTTTTAAATTTCGGGCCATTCTTCTTACCCTTTCTTTGATATATCTTGCCCTTTTTGAAATTGGGCTTAGGGTTTGAAGTTCCTGCTTCTTCAGTCAGATAGGCTTGTCCAGATGCTCTGTAAGCCTCTAGACGTTCATCTTCAAGCTCCAGGTGTTTCGCCACATCACTAAAAGTGTTTATATTCTCATTATGGGTCAAGTTGACTTTCATGTGTTCCCAACTTGAAGGGAGTGATCTTATAACAGCCTGGATCTGCTGTTCATCAGACAATTCATGCCCAGCTTCCTTCAGTTCTCTGATCATGCTGGCCATTTCTCATAGATGCTGTTTCATAGGAGTATTAGGCCTTAACTTATAAGTATCAAACTTAATTGTCAGCCTTCTAAGTTTGGTGGTAAAGGTACCTCCAAACTTATCCTTTAATGCCGTCCACATGGCTTGTGCAGTTGAATATTTTTCATACTCACACATGAGGTTATTTGCCATAGTACCCAGCATAGTTATACGTGCTATGCTGTTCTTCCTTTTCCAGGCCATGTAGACCTCTTGGTCTCTCCTATGTTGGGCTGTATTGCCGGCTTCTGGTTGTGTCATGACTATAGTCAGTGGCTCTACAGCATCTTGTTCTTCCAATATATATGAAACCTTTCGGTGCCAGATGTCCCAATTATCCCCATTTAGTTTGTCTTCTTTGTTTAGCTCAGCCATTATACTCTTGATTGCCATCCTCAAATCAGTTACGAAACTATCCCACATAAAGGATTTCTATTATTGAGCTGAACTAAAGAATGTATTAATTAAATATATATGTAGCACAGTACAATATACAATGTCATATACTTATATTATTTCTTAGTAGAACAATAATAATTTCATTAGTTCCATGATCAAGAGACCACAAGTGTATCTCCCATCACACGGATGCTAATGTTACTATTATTTTCTATTAAGATTTTAATACAAGTACTAGAATAATTAACTCAAAAAAAACTTATTTTAAGAGCTCCCACTCAAATAAAGCATATATTAAAAATATTGAATACATACAAGAACATAGTCATTGTACAAAAAAAAAATTAATAAAAAATATACATAAATTAAACAGGAAAACAGAAATTAATAATTTTCCTCTTAAGAATGCGATTTGCTATTTTCATAGCTCTATTAATCGCATCGACCCAGGTGTAATCTGAATATTTCTTATTTTGTGAATTCAGATTTTCTCTTAACTTAATAATAATGTTTGCGACGAACTCAGCATCTTCCATATTCATCACAAAGTGTGAATACTTTACAAGAATTGGATACAAGTCTTTTAAATGTTTTATTTTAGTTGCATCCCTATTTGCTATGTCTTGTGCTACAGAGTGGGTAAGGGGTTGATCTACTTCTTGACCTTCAATTTTAGGCTCTTCAAAAACAATTTCATTTTCCTTTGACCCATTTGGATCTGTATACACTTCTTGAAGTTCCTCAGAATTTTCTTCTCCTTCTAGAAACTCCTCATCAGGATCTTCATCAAAAAATTCACCATCTGGAATAAGTTCTTCTAAATACTCATAACTTGGAGAACCATATCCAACTATTTCAGTGCTTTCAGAATTCTCTTGCTTCATTATTTTTTACCTTCAATAAAATAGAAGTAATTATTAAAAAAAAGTTTTTTTTTTAAAAAATATACTGAAATAGCTCTATACAGATCCAAATTTATCTCAAAACTAGGCAAATAGTATATCAAATTGAAGATCTCGAATTTAGAAATTTTTAGAAGCAAACCGTGGTAAAAAATAACCCTGCACGTGCCCCCACGCGCCCACGTCAGCATTCCACCCTTTTTTTTTTAAAGGCACAATAACTCGGCCTAAAAAAAATGTTTTTTTTTTTAGAAGGGCCGAATGACACTGGCCCAGAAAATTTTTTTTTTTTCATTTGGGCTGAGCTGCTGTGGCCCAACACCTTTTTTTTTTTTAAATACGCAGCCCATTATTCTGTTTTTTTTTTATGAGTCAAAACGACGTGTCGTTGAGGTCATCCCTGACCTCCCGCCGGGTCAACCCAACCCGGTACGGACCCGGTGGCGGACCCGTGAACCCGCCACCATTTTTCGCCGTTTTCTCCTCCGTCCGGCGTCCGTTTTAGGTGTTCTTGGTGTCATTTTTCTCGTCTCGACGTCCTCTACATGGTGTTGGTCTCCTTTTATCCAAAAAATTGTGATTTCTTTAAACCCAATTTTTTCTTTTCCTACGCATACGGTGACTTTTTCTGGTATTTTCTCTCTAATCTAGTGTTCATTTTAATGCGGTTTTAGTAGGGTTAATCTCATCTCTGTATTCTCTACACAATGGTATATTTATTTTCTTGAAAGGGATGATCTTACAGTACCCTAAAACTGTACCGTGTAAAAAAATTTTAAATTTTTTAGATCACATATACTGAATCCTATTTGCTTATCTCATGAGTATAAACAGTATACAAATTATACAAAAAAAACTCATAAGAAAAATATATACCGTATGCAAATTATGAAACTCAGAAAAAAAATTTGCAGCGGAAATCGATTTTTCTTGAATCTAAACCAAGCTCTGATACCATTAAAAGAAAATAAAAGGAAGGGAAGACATACATACCAAACACGGAGTATACTTTCACTTGAAGAGGATGAAGAGCTCCAGGTGGTAGAAACAAAATCACTTGGACTTTGTTTACTGCTTCACCGTAGATACACACGGGAAAGAAAATTGAGAGGAAGAGCGAGAGAGTTTTTTTTCAGAGAGGAAAGAAAGAAGCAAGAGATAGAGTCTCTGAGCGTTACTCAAAAAATGAATCGAGAGAGCATTTTTGAATAATTGATCCCTTCTTCTTCTTCACGCACACACGTTCACTTAAAACTCTCGGGGTGTGCGTTGTGTGGGAACGGTCTTTATTTAACCGTTCCCTCCCTCTCTAATTAAAACTAATAAATAAAATAAAATAATTTTATTATATTTTGGGTTTGGGTCCATATGATTGGGCCCTCAATTTCCACCCATCAAGGGTGTAACCCAAACCCAACAGAATCAAATATATTACAGAGAAACTGCTTTCTATATGAAAACAGAATGAATATCTTTTTCCTAGAGGATAACTATCTTTATTCATTATCCACATGACATTGAACATTGAAACATCAACTCATTATCCTTATGAATTTTTTCTCACCAAGCTCATGTATGCAACGTACAAAGACGATTGCCTGTGTAAATGATGGTGAGGGAATGTAAAACATTATGGCCACACTTCTGTTCCTTACAAATGAAATTGTAATCTTCTGTTCTTTCAACTTCTATTAATATATTAGTGATTAATTTTTTATATAGTACGTATATTCATATTTTTTTGAAAATGCATTTAAGTTCCTGATGTCATCATTTTATTACAATAAAGCTTCAGAAGAAATAACATTTGTGAGCAATAATCCATAACTTCGTATAATTAACTGTTAGGGGGATAGGTGGTAACTGCTTCCATTAATATAGACAACATTACCGTAAAAAAAAAAGTTGAACGGGATGAAAATAATAATTTGAAAGAAGTAAATTTATTATAAGACACAATTGTTAAAACTATTTGGTACAACATATTAAAGCTATTGAATTTAGCCAATGGCCATATGGTCTAGTAGCATAAAGCTCACCCTTGTTGGTGATAGGTTGCAGGTTCAATCCCGCTAGCTACTTCAAGCATTTTACTTGCCCCAGTGTAATCCAGAAAAAAAAGCTAGTGAATTTAAAGAAATCAGACACAATTGTTGATCCCAGCACACAAGACCAACTATGAGAATTAACTTAGTGGCAATGCGCACTATTTTCCAAAGTGGGATCGAAAAATGAACGTAGGGGAAATTGCTAAAGGTGGCATTCCAAAATATTCATGAATTGCATTAAGATTTATTTAACATAATTAACAAAAAAAAAGGTAGGGAACACAACAAAAATTCACATGAACCATAGAACACTATTAACTTTAACGAAAGTACTCACAGCTGCGATGAGTCACTATGCATTCACATCCAAAAAATGCCACTCGAGTTCTTCGAGATGGAATCTACTCATGGCAATAAATTAATAAATAATGAGAGTATATTTTTCAAGATATTAAAAATTAAATCAGTTATTGAATTGATTAAAGAACTAGTTCAAAATTTAATGGTTCAACCATCGTTGAACCATAATAAAACCGATAATGATAAAATTAATATTTTTTTAACTTTATATATCATATATTGTTAAAAAATATTATTAATAAGTTTCATAACTTAGTATTAAAATCTAAATAAATTAATATTCTTCCATAATTATATTTTAAATTTAAAATAGTCAATTAATATTCTATTTTCATATTATTTATTAAGTAAATTTATTATTATTGATGATTATGTATTATAATAATACTTATACAATATTATAATATAGAAAAAATTTTATACAAAAAATAACACTATTTAATACTAAAAATAATGTTAATTTATTTTAAAATTTTTTTAAAAAATTATGACAAAGTCAAACTAGTTCTGGATTGGTTTAAGCCCGGTTCTACCAATTCTTACACGTTCTAAAATCCTCCGATCTCACTTTTCTTTTAGACTGGACCTAATACCAGTTCCTGGTCCAACTAGTCTAACTGGCTGGTCTGATCCGGTTTTTAATACATTAATATTTTTATAAGACAAGAAGGGGAGAATCAATGCATATAAATAAAATTATACACATCAAAACATAACCGCTCTATTTCTTACAAGATATCAATTTTTATTCACCATCCCCACAAAATTAAAAAATGTAAGTCATAAATTATACTATTTTCTCACATGCGCCCATATATAATATCAAAATACGTATCTGTGTATTAAAGCTGGCTTATAATCAAGCTAGAGAGGTACCCATAATGCTTTTCGGAGAAACTGTGTATCCCTATGGTGCTTTTCTTTGTTCCGGCATACAAATTTAGTTGTGAGGGGTGATAGATTTTGTCATCAATCTTGGAATTAGTGGCCAACTCCAACTGCAACCCATTCTTTAATCGACGTTGCACATACCATGGAATAACATGATCCGAATTCAAGAAATGCCCCTTATCATCTTTAGAGTAATTGCAATCCATTAGGCTGTTGAAGAAACAAAACCCAAATACCCAATAATTGGTCAAAAGAATGAGCAAATTGAATAATAATGAAGGTTTTCGAAGATGCAGAGGCTGATAGATTATAATTGCATCAAATTTAATTCAAACCTTCACTAACTAGTACATGAGTGCTATCACTCAAGTTCTTTGAGAAGAAAAAAATCATGGCAACACTTCAAAAAAAGAAAAAAGAAAATCAGAATCTAATTTTGATAAAAATAAAAATAAAAAATAAAAAAATTGGAGAGCAGAGGATTAAAAGCATATTAATAGAATTATATATATATATATATATTAAAAAACAACCCTTTTGTTCAAAAGAAGGAAAGGATACTTCTCTCATATGATAGAAAAATTTATTCATTGCCCACATTACATTAAAACATCAATCAATCAATCAATCAAGACAGAGATGGAATATTGAAGCAAGTTTCAAGTAAAAAATAGAAGTGTATTCCTAGAGAGTGTTTTTCTTTGAACTTGCATACAAAATTTAAATTGTAGTTGCTCATGATTTTGATATATAACGTAGTATAAGAACTACATTTTTTTATAGTGCTAAGCAGAAACCCTAAACCCTATAATCTAAACCCTACATTCTAAAGGGAACCCAAATGCAACTACAAGTATTAATAAAGAGACATGTGCACCACCTATCAATGGGTTTCATTGGTTGAAAAGAGAAAAAATCATGACCTAAGTCATGATTTGAAGTCAGAGAAATCAAATTTGAAAATAAAAGCGATTGCAGCATTTACCTTCTATTTGAACCTTCTATTTGAATACAAGACGCAAGGTGCCATGAAGGACAAAGGCTAAGGTAGTTGTGGTTGAGTAATCTTCACCGACACTACTACAGAATTGGCCATTAGGAACGCTAATTCTGGAACGTTTATGGATAAAACGTGCTGCAAAATCATTTCGGGAACGCTTTTATAACACACGTGCCAAAATTTTGAGCTTCGAGAACGTTTTCTAAGGAAACCGTTCCGAAAAGTTGGGCATCCGACACCGTGGATCTTGTGAAACACCTTCTGGCACGTTTTTTAAATTAAAGCATTCCAGACAGAAGGTTGCAGAACATTGCGTACAAAAAAGCCCCAAATTCCAAAATCCCTAATTTCTTTTCGATTTCACACTCTGACTCAGTTCACTACGCAAGTCACAAGCCATTCGCACACACTCACATTCACAACTGCTCAGCCTTGCTCCATCGTACGTTTGCCATTGTCTCTGCCTTCCTCCGTCCACGCACCACAGCTGTTATTCTGTTGATGACCACAGCTCTGTTACTCCAGCTCCATCTTCAGACCTTTACTTCTGCGACTGTAGCTTCGTGAGTTCATGCTGTGCGAGCCTCCTCCACGAATCTTTCCTTCCGTCCACAAGCTCGGTCCACTTTGGCCCTCCCTTCCATCCGCGACCACAACTGCTGCCTTCAGCAAATTACTGCTCTCCCCTCCAGCCCTCTCCCTCTTCTTCTTCTATGCACTCTTGAGGTAACCCAAATCTGCAGAAAATCACTTTCCTCTACAGAAAATCGCTTTACTCAAATCTGCACTCTTGAGGTAACCCACCCACTGACTTCGAAAAAATAGTTTAATGAATGCCCTATAAGATTTGTTTCTCCTTTATCGTTAATATCATTGATATGCATGATGCATCATTCTATATATGTCATCTTTTTATCTTACTATCCACGCGAAGAAAATGATGCCAAGTGCTTTTGCTTAAGTTTGAGCCTCGAGTGGTACATCAAGCCTTCATATCTTGCATCAATTGAATTAAAACATCATCAACGAGCTTTATATTCTACTCTTCTATAAAAAAAAATTTATTAACAAATAAAATAGAATCTTATATAATCACTCAAAGATTCATAATACGAACAAATATGAAAGCATATCAAGGACAGATTCTTCTAAAAAGTATGTTAATTTGACATGCTTGTGTTCATAATTGGATTGGCCTACCTAAGCCAATATTGTCAGTTAAACAAGTGAAATACATATTGTAAAACATTCTATTCTTTTCCTTCAAAATTTTACATATGTTGGGAGGTTGATAATAATTCCTAATTATGTCTTAGATAGTGTGCCTATATTTTATGCTTATCCAAGACTACTAGTGACCATTCCATAGCTGTTTTATTTTTAAAACATGATGAACAGTAAACAATGCAAACCTTTTTCATTGAAAAATAAAGGTAGTGGAAGAAGCGAAGGAGGTATTCCAAAAAATGATATCTTATGCTGGAGAATGTCCCCCACTGGTCAATTCACCACAAGATCTGCATATAAGTTCATTAGCGAAGAAAGTAGGGTTGCTAGGAATAGATTATGGAAAAATTTTTGGGGAGTACAAGTAACTGAGAAAGTCAAAATCTTCATCTGGATGGTAGTTAAGGATAGTCTTCCTACCAATCTTTTTCGGAAGAAAAGGCATTTAACTAAAGATGCTTCCAACACTTTCCAGTGTCATGAGGATGAGTCTACATAACACATTTTATGTGATTGCTCAAGAGCAAGACAAATGTGGTCTGAGGTCTAACACCCCTCATGTTATTTTTCTTGGCATTGTGTTCAGGACCGAAGGAAACAAGACGAAGGAAGGCTTAAGTGGAGTCTGGAAACACTCCACGCCGCAGTGAGAAGCAGGCCTGCTGCGGTGAGAAGCAATTCCAGTGGCATTGTTCGGCTGAATGTGATGGAGCCGCGGCGAGGTAAGCTGAGGCCGCGGCGAGGATTGGGAAATTTGTTTAAATCCTGATCATTTCGGACAAACGGAAAAGAAAGAAATGGAGGAAACTGAGAGAGACCGCGAGGAGCAGTGCTAGGGTTCAAGATTTCCGGCATCTAGGAGTGATTTTCGGACCTTGGAAGCTTGGATCTAAGTTGGTAAGTGTTCTATACTTCTCCCTCTCTATTTTCTTGGGTTAAGATTTGGGATTTTCGGTTTTAAGGTTAGATTTCCGATTTGGGGTGAAATCCACCAATTGAAATGGATGATTTGAGGTTAATGGAGTGTGTTTTGGTATTCTTGTTGCTTGGATGTGAGTTTTGAAGGGTGTATGTATGTTTTGAGCTTAACCCTAGGTTGTTATTAGTTAGGGCTCTTGGGAATCCGAAGTGTATGAGGTTGAGTAGTGTTTGAGTGATCCCTAAGAGCTTATTGATGCATGAAAAGGATGTCAAAACCTTGGGTTAGGTTAAGGTAGTTGAATTGTGATGTTTGGTTTATTGGTACATTGTGTTAATGAAAGAATTATGGTATTGTAAAGGTTGCTGGCTAATCGAGAGGGGTTCACGTGTATTGAACTGTTCAAGGAAGCTTGTGAAACTCGTGTGCATGTGGTAACAACAGTTGAGGTAACCGAGTGTTTGTTTATTGGTATTGTATCGTATATTGGTATGTATATTTATGTATATATATGCATGTTTCTTTCATACCACTATATTGATGTGATTGTGTGTATTGTTTTCTGTATATCGTGGTATACACACAGCTAGATGATGATGATGATTATGATTATAATGATGGCTTTGGCATGACATGACATGATGCATACATATGATTGTGACATGATGATGATTATATGATGATACATGAGCATCACCACATGGCATTGTGAGGCCTTGATATGTGGCGGATAGGGTGGTGATGATGTGATGACGGTATGATATATGATGATATATGTTAGGGAGGATAAGGAGGGAATATATATATATATATGTTAGGGAGGATAATGATGGGATCCCTGCGGCTAAATCACCTCTGATGGCCAGGAGGGCAAAGCGCGTAGTGGACTGCACCTTCCCTAAATTGCTGCCAATTCGTGGTGGGAAAGGGGAAGGAGAGCCACGGTCTAAACATTAGTGTTACCTTTGGCCAGGTGCACTAATGGGAGGTGAGCTTAGTGATATCCCGAAATCAGTCTTCACCGACTGTTGGAAGGGAGTTACCTATACGAAATGTCCTGTCATGATGATAGCCCGTGGTTTTAGCTGTGTGCGAGGGAAACATGCATACCATTCATTGCACATTGCATCCATGAGTTGTATGGAATATATATATATATATGTGTGTGTTTGTCCCCGGTTACTGAAACATTGTCTCACACCCCTCTCCCATGACTAACCTTTCAAGTGACAGTTCTGGTACTAGTCTGGAGAAGCCGCGAGAGTAGCTGCATACATGGGAATAGTCTATGTAGTGTGTGTATTTTGTATTTGTACCTTGTGCCAAGTAGGATAGAACGGTTTGTAATGGATAAATAATATGGATCAGACTGGTTATGAGTATACGTATGTTTATATATGTGGTATGTATGGTTGTATGGTTTTGGAGTTGAGGAGTTGTATGTTGGTTTGTTTAAGGGCCTGTAGCCCATTTGGTCAAGTTGGGTTTTAAGGGGTCAAATCTCAGAGGAGTGGTTCAATTGAGGTAAAGCCTCTTTGGACGAGATGGTTTGAGAGTTTTGGACCTATATAATTGGTCTGGGAGTATCCATTTGCCTTAGGTAGCAATTGGAGATTGTTAGTGGAAAATTTTGGTCAATAAGTGGCCAAAACGGTGTTAAAGGTCCATAATCTTCATACAGAGTTGGATTGAGGTAAAAGATGTGTCTTTGGATAGATGGGGACTAGATTGACTTGTAGGAGTTGGAATCAAGTCAATCGGAGGTCGGAGCATAAAGTTATGCGCATCGGAAGTTCACCCTGAAATATAAAAGTTGCTAATATGGGATATCAGCATGGGGTGCCGCAGCGCCAGTGAAGCTAGTAGCAATGCAAAATCAGGGGAGGCCGGAGCCACGGTGGTACTGTAGTGGTTGCGGCCCCCAGCCCTATTTTTGGCATTTTGGGAGTCGTTTCCGCTGTTTGAAGTTGTAGAATGTTGTTTTAAGGTTTTGGGGTTGTGTTTGGTTAAGTCTGGAGGTAGGGTGTTACATGAGGTTGTTCACCTCAATTATTGGCAAGACTTTGTTAGACTACCTTTAAAGGATTGGTTAAACTGGAACCTATAGAAAGAAAGGGGAAAAGTTCAGATAGCTAAATGGAAATGGAGCAGACTCATTACTCAAATCTGTTGAAGCCTTCGGAAAGATAGTTTTAGCAAGGCCATGGAACATATATCTTTTGATAATAATGTATACAGAAAGAAGACAATCTTTTAAATTGAAAATGGAAAATACAAGCTGGAAATTCAAGCACCAGTAACCAAATAGATGATGAAGATCAAATTAAACTGGAGGTCGATGGAGCTTGTACCAGTCAAGGCAGAGCTTCATGTGGAGGAGTAATCCAAGATTGTCAACATGTGGGCTTCTATCCTAATGCTATAGCAGAATGTTGGGCCCTTTTTACTGGCTTAGAATTTTGCTGGGCCAAACAATTCAAGAAAGTAGCTATATTTACTGATCTATTGAGGCTACACGGCTTGCTACGCAGTGGCATTATCATCAGAGGTAATATGGATGGCTAATTGATAGGATTACACAATATATTGAGAAAGATTGGGATGTTACATTTTATTGTGTAGATATAGGTTACAATGTGCTGATTGGTTGGCTGCTAATGCATAGAATTTTAGTACTCAGATTAAGTAGTTTGATGATTCCTATGGTATGCTTAGGCATGGATAGTAATGATAGACAGTTAAGCAGAGATGCTTTGAGGATGTAACTATGTTTACTTGATTTATATGAAGAAACTATTCAAATATATATATATGCCTGAATGGAGCTCAGATTTATTTAACTTGAAAAACCAGAGTAAGGAGCACAAGAAAATTTGCATGAAGCATAGAGCACAATTAACTCTAGCACGTAGTAAGAAAGTACTTAGTACTATGAGCAGCAGGATTTTTGCATTGAGAAAAATACCTCTCAAGTTCCTTGAGAAGATATCTACTCATGACAATAACCTCAAAAAGAAACAAAGTCCACTTCAATAAGATAAAAATGAGAGAACTAAAGCATATCAAGTTAGATAAGGCACCCTATAGAGCTTTCGGAGAAACTATATTTCTCTGTATTGCTTTTCTTTCTTCAAGCATACAAATTTGAGTTGGAATTAGCATTCCTCAATAACTTGAGCTTTTGTGAAGAATTTGTCCATATCACCATCACCAAAGTAATTGCAGTCGATGTAGAATGTTTTCTCCAATGTGAATTGAGGAAAAATGCACAAAGAAAAGAAACACAATAAGTACATCAAATTTAGTTCAAACCATCGCCAACTTTAACTACATTAAAAGTTCAATGAACATAAGTCGCGACACAACAAACATTAGCACAAACTATACAATGCCACAATCTACTATTGTTTTTTTTTTCTGCCAGCAGACACCACAACTAAATGAGGGACATATTGCACCTCTGCATCAATTATGAGGGACATATAGCACCTCTGCATCAATAGAAGTATAATCATGGCAAGAATTCAGGAGAAAAAAAATCAGAATCTAATTTTGAGAAAAAAAAATTTGTAGAATAATGAATTAGAGCATATCAATAGAATTAGATATCTTAAAAAGTAACCCTTTTGATCAAAAGATGTGATAGATATTTTTCTAAGAGGATATAGCCAATTTTATTCAGTGCCCACATTTGATTAAAAAATCAATCAATCAATCAATCAATTAATTAATTAATTAATGTAATCATTAATTTTGTATTACAAAAATTAAGTTTGAAAACACGTTGAAATGGAGAGATGCACTTACTCCAATGAATATATTATCTTGTACATTTTGCAAACCAAAGAAAAAGCCACAGTATAACTTATCATCATTACATTTTTTTCTTTCTAAAATATATGTTGAAAACTAATATTATTCCTAATTTATTGATTGCTAAAAGAGAGAATGTCCATGTCCATTGCAATGGCTCTTTTCTTTATTTTACTTTTAGAAGATGAAAAAACATTGTAAGAATAGACACATTCTTTACAAAGTGTATCTAAGAAATGGGTGTAAATATGGGAAAGGGCATTAAATGAGTAAAAAAAAGAAAAACAATAATAATAATAAAGTTGTGCCACACAAGAGTCGATTAAAGATACTTTTTATAACTGCTCTATTCTTAGAAGAAACCTCAGAATTGAGAAGAAACCTGCTCATGTCAACGGGTTAAAAAAAAATAACTGCTCTATTCTTAGAGAATAAGAATTTTTATTTACACAGTAAAACATCATTTTTATAAATTAGGTTCTATGATATTTGTTTTTAAATAATTTATTGTTATGTAATGGAAAGAGGTGCATATATATTAAAGTTTAGTTTATAATCATGGAAGAGAGAGGTATCTGAAAAGATATCAAAGAGACTTTATTTCTTTCATCTAGCGTGCAAATTTTAGTTGCAGGGGAAAGATGAAGTGATCAAGACTATGAGATTTCTTGGATTTAGTAGCCAACAACACCAACTCCTTTCCTAGAGAAGCAGCTTGAATGACAATTTCTTCAATTTCTTTGTTGAAGGCAGTCGTTCTTTAACATCAATATTTACATCCCTCTTTCTTTTCCTTTGGTTTATGTGTCTGAGGCATATATTTGGTAGACTCCACATGTAACACCCTACCTCCTGACACCTCGAAACTTGACCAAAAACTTCAAAATTCAACTAATCACAACCCCAACAACTCAAAACAACTTTTTCAAAACTTCAAACCAGCGGAAACGAACCCAAAAATGCTAGAAAATGGGCTGGGGCAACGGCTGCTATGGTACCACTGAGGCTCCGGCCTCCCCTATTTTGCACTTGCTTCTGGCCTCACTGGCACTGCGGCCAGGACCCTGGCGCTGCGGTGCCACCTTCTGATTTTCATATCAGTAGAATCCAACATCCCAGGCAAACTTCCGACGTGCATAACTTTATGCTCCGACTTCCTATTGACTTGATTCCAACTCCTACAAGCCAATCTAGTCCCACTCTACCCAGAGACACCACTTTCACCTTAATCCAACTCCGTATGGAGATTCTGGACCCCTAATACCATTTTTGCTACTTATTGACCAAAACTCACCACTAACCACCTCCAATTGCCACCAAAGGCAACTGGTCACTCAGAGACCAATCATACAGGTCCAAAACCCCTGAACCTACTTGTCTAAAGAGGTTTCAACTTAAAGGAACTACTCCTCTGAGATTTGACCCCTTGGAACCCATACTTGACAAACGGGCTATAGGCCCAACTCCAACTTTCACCATACATATCACATACACACAACATGCATACCACAAATAACCTCATTTCCACAAATATAACTAAATACACATCCATCCATACCATCAATATCCACATCATACATTCATTACAAAACCTTCTATCCTACTTAGCACAAGATACATATCCAATATACAAATACTATATAGACTACATAGACCTAGTATTCCCACGTCCGCTGCTACTCCTTCAACTTCTCAGGACTAGTGCCAGAACTGTCACCTGAAAGGTTAGTCATGGAAGACGGGTGTGAGACAATGTCTCAGTAACCGCTAACAACCACACACCTATATATATACATATATCTCATACAATCCATGAATGCAATATGAATGAATGGTATGCATGTTCTCCCTCATACACGGCTAGAACCACGAGTTGTTGTCATCACAAGACATTCAATAGATGATTTCCTTCCAACAGTCAGTGAAGACTGATTCCGGGACATCACCAAGCTCACCTTACCCTAATATAACCCGGCCAATGGTTATACTAGAGCTCGAACAGTGGCTCTCATTCCCCTGGGCCATCACGAATTAATGGTGATTTAAGGAAGGTGCATTCCCAAATCCACTGCCACCTGGCTCTCCCAAGGAGAGGATTTAGTGACAGGGATATTTCATCATATCATATTGTCCTCTGCCGCTTGGCTTTCCCATAGAAAGGATTTAGCAACAGGGATCTTTATCATATCATCATCTCATATCACATCATATCATCATCACCTCATCATCAATCTCTCATTATGCAATCATATGATGATGATGTCAATGTCATGCCAACATGCCTCTACACACATATATACATCATTATCATCACAATCATCATATGGACATGCTAGCATGCAATGGTATGGGGATGCTACACATCACAATATATATATACAATTATCATACATCAACTAGCTGTGCCTACCACGATATATAGAAAAACCATACACATACACAATCAATATCGTGGTATATAAAGCAATATGCATATATACATCAATATACATATTGTCATACTACATAATCAATACAATACAAACAAACACCTAGTTACCTTAGGTTGTCAATACCACACATGTGAGCTCCACGAATTTCTCAAATTGTCCAACACGTGTGAACCCCTCTCGGTTAACCAAACAACCTTCATAATACCACAATTCTTCAATTAACACAATACACCAATACTCGAACATCACAATTCAACCACTTTAGGCTAACCCAAGGTTCTTACACCCTTTTCATGCATCAATAAGCTCTTAAGGACCATTCAAACACTACTCAAACACATACACTTCGGATTCCTAAGAGCTCTAACCGAAATCAACCTAGGGTTAAGCTCTAAACACTTATAATCCCTGCAAAATATGACATCCGGGCGTTGACGAGGGCGGGGAGTGATCGTCGCTGCAAGAGAAGCAGGGGTCAGATAAAGAAATAAGGATAAAGTAATGAGGCACCGACAAGGAACGGCTCGTGGCAGGCTTCTAAGCGGGAGGGGCATATGAATGAATCGAATACATACCAGAACGAGAGGGATCCAGAGATTGTATAGGTATGAGACTATACGGTTAAAGGATAACTTAAAGGAATTGATAGGTACTACTTATACCAACAAGGTGCACCTACTTTTTCGGTAGCCTATCCCTTAAGAACTCCTCAGTTAAGCATGTTTGACCTGGAGCAATTATAGGATGGAGGTGTGTGAGTGAGGACAAAGCACACCGAAAGAGCTTGTATTGGTTTTTGGGGATAGTCGTTAATCATGAATAGCGGCCGGACGTTACAGGTGGTATCATAGCCCAGCCTCTCTCAGTACGGTATGGTTCAGGGATGAACCAAGTGGAAGCTGGCGGGCATGTGATATCCGGGCGCTGACGAGGGCAGGGAGTGATCACCAGTGCAAGAAAAGCAGGGGTCAGATAAAGAAATGAGGATAAAGTAATGAGGCACCGACAAGGAGCGGCTCTTAGCAGACTTCTAAGCAGGCGGGGCATATGAATGAATCAAATACATACCGAAATGAGAGGGATCCAGAGACTGTATAGGTATGGAACTATACGGTTAAATGATATCTTAAAGGAATTAATAAGTACTACCTATACCAACAAGGTGCACCTACCTTTTCGGTAGTCTGTCCCTTAAGAACTCCTCAGTTAAGTGTGCTTGACCTGGAGCAATTATAGGATGGGTGACCTCCTGGGAAGGAGATGTGTGAGTGAGAACAAAGCACACCAAAAGGGCTTGTGTTGATTTGTGGGGACAGTCATCAATCTCGAATAGCGGCCGGACATTACACAAAACTCACCTCTAAGCAACAAGAACACTAAAACACACATCCTTAACCCCATTTCATCCATTTCAATAGATGGATTTCATCCCAAATCGAAGATCCAACCTTAAAACTGAAAATCCCAAAATTTCAACCGAACAAAATGGAGAAGGAGGAGTAGGGAACACTTACCAACTTGAATCCAAGCTCTTGAGGTCCAAAAATCACTCCTAAATGCTAGAAATCACGAACCTTAGCTCAACTCCTCATCGCTCCCTCCATTTTCTTTCTTTCTGATTGTCCAAAATGATCCGGATTTAAATAAAAATCCCTAATCTCGCCTTGGTGAAGCATGTCTCACCGCGGGTCCACCATATTCAGCCAAAACAATGCCACTGGAATGGTTCTCGCTACGACGGCCCTGCTTGTCACCGCGGCGTGGAGCTCTTCCAGACTCCACTTGAGCCTTCCTCTATCCTGTTTCCTCTGGTCCTGAACACGATGCCAAGAAAAATGACATGAGGGGTGTTACACCACATGCTTTTATCAAGTCAACTTAACAGGAAAACTCATAGTTATTTAGATATTCAATAATAGAGAATTCAAATGTCAACTTGCCATGATAACTTGTTCGATCATTATCTAATTCATCTCTACCATACCATAGAAAGACATGATCTGAATTCAAATAATCACAATTAAAAAGGTCTTCATTTGTAGAGCAGAATTCGTGCTTATCATGATCAATGCAATGACAACAAATTTCTTTTGCTAGGGTAAGCTGAGAGGGAACCCAGCAAAACATGAAGTCGCATATTTGATGATGATTACAAGTAAATTCAACAATATTGGATGTTTTCGCTGTCTGTTTATATGGGATCCACATTGGAACTTTGCTTCCTGGGTAACATGCTTTTCGATAATAACCATCCACCATAGCAGAAAGTAGTGAGAAGTGAGTTAGTTCCCTAACAAGGGAAAGTGAAGGTTCATCCAACCTTGCACAATTATAAAATAGAAAGTAACAATCATTCCGAAATTGTTGCTCAACTGGTGTGAAGGAATTTACAATCTCCAAAGATGTGCATTCATAGGTATCTAGAATTTCAAGTAGAGAAGTAAGTCTAAGTATAGACCTAAGCTTCATGCACTGTCACAAGTGAATGGAAGTCAGGCTTGAAAGATGACTAATACTAGCTAGCAAACTCTCCACACTAGTTTTTACCAATGATAAAAATTCTAACCTTGTTAAGGAACCAATATTTTCTGGGATTTATGACACATTACGGTATTCATGCAAATGTAGATGACGCAAATAATGCAAGGCATCAAATAGGTTCTCTAGCTCCATTTTGTCAATTACTAGTCTGAAATTTCTACGACTAAACTCCTCAAGATATGTCAAGCAACACAATTCATTTATTGGAAGACTCTTCAGTCTTGAACCATCGAGATGAAGAACTCTAAGCTCCTTAAGACAACCCATTGGCAAATGCAATATTTTGATTTTACTATGCCCTAGATCTAATATTTTCATTTTCTCTAATGACAAACAAAATTTCCTGAGGTTATCACAAGCAACACCTCTGAGGATAGAGAGAGATTTTAAATGCGTCTCAGTTTCAAGACTCTCTAGTTTCCAGTAGCCAAAAACATCCAACTCAATGAGTAAATGGAGAGATAAGATAGGATGAACATTACGCAAACTTATACACCACGTTAGATTTACTTTTGCAAGCTTATGTTCCATAGAGAAATCAGGCAACTCCATCAATTGTTTGGAACCCCACAAATTTAATATCTTTAGATTCACAATATCTTGTGGCCATGAAAAGAGAGAAATTAAACAGAAAAACCTTCATAATATAATTAAACTGAAGACAAATAATATATATTAGCATATAAGTTCCTGTACTCCATCCCAAAGCTTTTTAACATTGCTGTCATTCATGTGAAGTTCAACAAGGTTCTCAGGACAAAAGCTTAAAGGCAGAGAGTCCAAAGGATATTGATCCCAATGCAAGTACTCAAGACCAAAAGGAAGCTCTGTGTAAGATCTCATGTGCCACTCCTATTTATTACAAAAGAATTTGAGAATTCTTAAATTTTTCATCTTGGTGAAGGTGTCACAACGCAATTGTAGATCTTTAGCTTGAGTAATATCCCATTTGAGACCTACAATTTCATTAGTTCCCTATCATAAAAACAAAAGGAAAAAAATCAAAATGGCGTTAAATTTATGAAATACTGTTTCAAACAATAAGAATAAAAATAGAAAAGAATGTATCTTTCTCTTACCACATTATTTTTCAAGAGATCATAAACTTCTTTAGGATTGTTCAATCGGCTACGTCTTTTAGGATATCTGATGGATTCCTCACGAACTATTTGCTCACCCATTTCTTGTATCAAAATATGCATATGTATGATGCCACTATCTAGAATTTTTATGAGAGCTTTGTTGACAAGATTTTCAATTCCGCTAATTGCATTGAAATGACAACCATCTAGCACCTGGGTAACTTTATGTTTTTGTTCTCCCACTAAAAAAAAAAATACAATGTCTAAAAGTATTTCCATGTCAATATAATATAGTCCATCATAGCTCACCTTCAATACATTTTGGATTTCCCCATTGATACACTTTTTGAGTTTGCTCAGCTCACTTTCCCAATATATTTTTTCTTTAGAACAAAAATTTGAACCCAAAACTTCCAAGGCTAAGGGAAAGCCTTTAGCATAGGCAATGGTCTTATATGATAGCTCTTCATATTCTTTCTTGGGATTACTTTGTTTGAAGGCATTTAAATTGAAAAGTTTAAGTGACTCTTCAAAGTTTAATTCCTGAACTTCATGTATATGCTCATCATGAATCCCTCCACTAATGAGAACATGCTTGTCTCTACTTGTTACAATAATTTTGCTGCTTGATCCAAAAATTTGTTCTCCAACTAAATCTTTTAGTTGCTTTGAGGTGTCCACATCATCAAGCACAATTAAAACTCTTTTACGATGCAGTCTTCTCCTAATTGATCTTGCTATCAATGCGTCATTCATGTTAAGATTTTCTTGGTTTAATAGTTCACAAAGAAGTTTTTGATACAAGTTACTCAAACCATTACTCTTCTGGGATTCTTCTCTCACATTTTTCATGAAGCAACAACTTTGAAAGTGAGAAGAAAATTGATCAAATATAGCATGAGAAAGAGTTGTTTTACCTATACCTCTAGTGCCCCAAATTCCAATAATTTGAACTTCTTGTGATTCAATTTTCATCAATGATTCCACACAAGGAAAATTTTGTTCAAATCCAATAATGCATTTGCGCTCAACTATGTCTTTACCTTTCAATCTTTTCAAGACGTCTTTGACTATTACATCAATGAGCTCAGATTCATCTCTAGCATATAAGAAAGAAAAAATTAAAGCTCACACATGATAGAAATAATAAATACATATATATAGTTTGATAACTTTATTATGTTTTAAGTTGTTTTGCAGGGGAGAAAAAAAACTAAGATAAAAATTAAAGACTATAAAATAATATATTGAATAATAGGGGACCAAAAGTGATGGAAATCTAAAAGGCATTCAAAATATCCATACTACTCATGGAAAGAGCCCATTTATCTTGATGGATTTATAATGTCTCCAAAGCCTAATCCAAGGACAAGCATGGTGTTTCCAAGTCTCAATTCAAATTCAAAAGAATTGATCCACCAAAAGACCATGTTTTGGAGAGTCCATGGATAAAGGAGATATTCAAGAGCTTACAAGAGCAATTTGGAGCCTATGTTATCATAATGAAGGCCCAATGACCTAATATGCACATGAAGAAGTCCAATGGAGCCTTAATAGTTCATATTCAAGCCAAAATGCAAGCTCTTCTAGCCCATTGAATTAATGTGACGTGAATAGTATTTTTGGTTTATTAATTAGTTGTTTAATTGTGTTTTGTTTTATGTTTAATTGGGAAAAACTTGAAATATTTAAATAAGCCCATTTGTTGAGTCTTTATTGGGTTCCTAACTATATTTCCAAGGGCTTAAATTAGTATTTTAAGTGTCTTAAGTCCATTATGACTACTTGGCTTTCAAGTAGATCATAAATTAGGTATGTTTTTAAGTAAAAAACGTCACTTTCTTTGTAGCTCTCAAAAAGTGACGTTTTTAAAGTAATTTCCATATTTATTTAGTATTATCTAGTCTCTTCTAGGATATTCTTACTTGGTTAGTAAGGTAGAATATTCTAGAGTGATTTAGTTTCCAAATAAGTGAGATTCTTACAATCTTATAAGATTTAGTCTCACAATTTAAGTAATTTTTATCCCTTAGCTTTAGGAATAATTAATTACCTATTTTATAAGATTCTCTAATCATTCTAGAGGATTTTATGGGTCGTTCTAAATATATGTATTTAAACCTACGTTTTTTTAATAAGTTGAATAAGAATTATTTCCTTCAATTCTCTTATGTGAGAATTATCTGAATTTATATTCTCTTGAGAACTCATGACCTACCAACTGGAGTAATCGACCGAGTGGGCATCATTGTTAGAGTTTAGGAATGAGTTTCCTTGGTTCTAACACGTGACCATCAACTTGTTCTTGTTCATAAGATTGTTTCTACTGTATTTTCTGGTTTGCTTGGTCATCCACCAAGAGGGGCATATCAATTGGCCTTAGAGCTCAGGTTTGAATCAAGGGTATTGTGTTCTTCGTGTCTTCTTTCCCTTCTTTCACGTCTTCTTCTTGTGTCCTTATATTCTTCCTTTTCCTTGTGTCTTCTTAGGTCTAGATTTGTTTTTCATTTTTCTTCTTTGTGGTGTCTTGTTTGTGAGTGTTTGTGTTGCAAGTTTTCATTCTCATAATCTTCTCCTTCCCTCCAGCTGTGGCTTTCTTAGTATTGTTGCTATTTGTGTTTTGTATTGCTTGAGTCATACCATTCAGTAAAAGCAAAAAAATTGTCCAAAAAAAGGTGGATAGCACATTGGAAAAAAAAAGTGCTGAAAAAAAAAGAGAGAGAAAAAAAACAAAAAAAAAATTCAAATTTGCTACTTTCTTTGGTTTCTTTTGCAGCATTACTTGATAATCAAGTTTAAGGCTACTACAAGTCATTGGAGGTTACTCTATTGGTGAAATCTTTCCTACTTGCAACTCAAGTCATTTACTTTTCTAAGTTCTATTTCTTAAACGCCACTCTTTTTCCTCTTTTATAAACTTCCTATTTTGTGTTGTTTCCTATTTTGTTCTTTCCATCCATTGTTGTTTCTGATTGTGTGTTTTTTTTTTGTAGGGGAATCAAGTCATTTACTTGAGTACCAAGTCTTCTACTTGGACCCCTAGAGTAACGCCCTCCATCCCTTTCTTTCCTAATCCCTCTTGTTTCTTATTCTCTTGTTCAAGTCTTTGTTTTCTCCTCCTAGTCTCTTTTGAATTTAATTAAAATCCTTTTCTTGATTTATCTCTTGATTGATCACATTACACACACATCTGATTTGGAAATATATTTTTTTCTAAGTTTTTAATTGGTGATTGCTTGCTCTTATTTCCTAAACTTTGTTTGATTTGGTTGCTTGAGTTTAATTGAGAACATTTGCAATTCAGAATTTGAGTGGGAAAAGGCAAGAGTGATTACATCTTTATAAAAGCCAAATTGAGTGAAACACAAGTGACTAACAATATTTTTTTCCTAGAGTGAAAAAAAAAGTGAGGTGTGTGAATGTTGTGAGGTCATTCTTTTTTTTAAACTAATCATGGCAGGTGAAGATCTTAGTAATGATTCATCCCCAAAAGATTGGCTTTTGAGCATTTATGCACAACAGTTTCATACTCGTTGTCTTATTGAAGGGAATAATGATAAAGCTTGCATTGTGATCATTGATGTAGACCTTCATAGAAACTATGCTAGTACTACACTAGTGGAGAAATTGGGGTTGTCTTGAATTGAACATCCTAAACCATACAAGATGATGATATGGATAAACTACGAATATCGAGAGATCATGGTAGACAAGTAAGTATTAGTGTCATTCTCCATTGGGAATTATTTTGATGAGGTATGGTGTGATGTGGTGCCCATGGATACTCACTTGAAATTAGGTAAGCCGTGGCAATGTCAAAGGAGTGCTATTTATAGAAAGAGCAAAAATTATTTCCTCTTTGAAAAAAAAGGTCAAAAGTTCAAGCTAATCTCGTTGACACCACAACAGATTTATGAAGACGAACTCATGTTGTCAAAAAGAATAAATCAAAAGAAGGAAATCCAAGTCAAAGAATCATTCTCAATTGAACTACAAGAAGAGATGCAGGCTCCCATAGTTCAAAATTCATGTGAATCTTATATGAAGCAAAAAGATCAATTGGAGGAGATAGCCTCTGTAACATCTACACTGGATGTTGAAATAAGAGATTCTACACCTAAAGGTATTTCTTATTCCCAAACATCTTATGGTGATGACTGTTGTGATAAATCAATTGGGTTGGAATGTGTTGATTCCCATGAATTACATGATATTGAACATGAAAATTTGTCATCCTAGTAGCACTCATGATGTAGTTAATTTAGAGAGTAGTTCACATGCTTGTAATGAAGTTCCTCATGTTGATATGGTGTTTGGCAGCCTTGGTTATTTGATGGGTATGATAATCATAGTTCCTTTGTTATCAAAAAAGCCCATGAATGTTTGCATTATATTCAATCTTGTGAGGATCAGGAGAAAATGAAAAGTGAGCTTGAGAGGAAAAATAAAAGTATGAGTGGTAAAAATAAGAGAGAAAAAGAAAGAGTACAGAAAAATAAAAAGAAAAGAAAAATGAGACAAGAGTGAAAAAGAGAAAGAAAAAGAGAGAAGGGAAAAGAGAAAGAGAGAAAAAGTGACATTGTGAGTATAGAAAATGATATGATTGAAGTGTCAACAGAACTTGTGAGATGCTCTTTGGGTGAAACTGAGGTAAAGGTATTCTTCACCAAACTTCCTTCTCCTTCTTATTTGTCTTCATTGCATCTTGCTCTTCCTTCCTTTTATGTTCCAAATTTATGCTATTTTAGTTTTTCATCCTTGTGTCATGAGTCCAAAGCCTCTCATGAGTCCTTAGTGAGTCAAAGTATTATCTTAATGTCTTCTTCATTCGTCTTTAATGTTCCATCTCATTTTTATTGTGATTTGCTTTATCAAGTCGTCTCTTGCATCTCCCCAATTTGTTTTATATTCTTTGTGTCTTGTATGTTTCATGAGTCAAGTGTACCCATATTTCTTTGCTGGTCATGTATTCTTTTTCTTCCTTCTAGCTTGTCTTGCTTGATTATGGTCTTTCATCTCATAGTATGTCAAGTTAGTTCACATATTCTTATTTTAAATAGTGTCCTTCGTTCATTATATGAGTCACATTTTACATGGGTCTTGTTATCATACTTTTTTACTTCACTCCATCCACTTGGTTTCATCTTGTTTCCAGGAAATGTTTGCAAGTTTGTTTTGCAGGTGTTTTATGGTGAAAAGGTGTTGACTTGTTTCCCATTGTTGAGGCTTAAAGAACCAAGCTCTAGTCACTTCATCTTTGATCCAGGAGATGGGTGTTGGTTAGAAATGAAGCTGCAATCAAAAGTAAACATTGCCCTTCAAGTTTATGCGAGGATTAAAGAGAAACCATATCAATCCAACTTAAAGGGTAAGCCTAATCATTATGATCTATTTGATGTTTTTAATTGTTCCCTCTCCATTCATGCAGAATATGGAGATTCGAGGATGAATCTGTTAGTTCAGCTAGCTTCCCAAGAGGGGGTGAATTGGGAAGATTCAAATTTTTCTGCAAAGACAAAACACAATAGTGATACTAAAAATGTAACTAAAAATAAAGTATAAAAGATTAAGAGTAAAGGGAAGAGAACTTAATAGTTTATCCTGGTTTAATCTATTCCACTTGACCTACGTCCAATCTCCAAGCCATCACTTGGAATTTTTTCACTATCTTTTGCAAGATTCGAATGGGTTCTTACAATGACCGTAGTACACCACTAGCCTGAACTTCAGACTAAAACAAGTTTTCTCACTCTTCTCACTCAAGAGTAAGACTATTTCCCTTAGTGTAATCTCACACTAAGTACTCTCTACAAGTGTTTAGATGTTTTACAAAATGAAAACTCTCTCAAAAGAGTAGATATGAAAGTTGAGATAGAATGAATGAGTAAAACAGAGGGTAGTTGAGCTTTGAATAAATTAATAAATGAATCAACAGAGTTTTGGCGTGAATATAGTTTTTCTCATCATGTAATAACTTAAATGAGGACCTATTTATAGTCTTGGGCAGAACTATCTATTGGAAACAAAGAGTATAGCTGTTACTCTCAATAAAATAGCCGTTCATCTACCGCATTAAATGCATCTGATAGAGGTTATGCGGATAACCTTCTCAGGTTATGTGAATAGTGAGTAACTATTTGCTTTTGTTTTTACCGTAGAGCTTTCGTTATGTGGATGACCTAGCTAGGTATCCACATAACTTACTACCCAGAATAACTAAGTTTTAGCTTAGAATCATTTTCCTGAAAACCCACTTTGTTATTGGAATAACGTTAAGTTTTTCTCAAACTGAATCTTTGTGAAGCTTAGGTTATCAGGATAACCTCCCAAGGTTATACGGACAACCTATTTATACGAGGAAAGTTCAAATATTTTGAAATATAGGTTATGCGGATAACCTCCCTTGGTTATACGGATAAGCTATTTACCCGAGAAGTCCAAGTGCTCTGTGACCCACGTTATGCAGATAACCTCCCTAGGTTATGTGAATAACGGGCTATACAATACCACTTTTCTTCACTATTCACTATGTTATGCGAATAAGATGCCTACCTTATCAGGATAACCTTCTGGATAGACTTGAGAACTTGATCCCCAAGCTATGTTATGTGGATAACCTTAAATGGTTATGCGTATAAGGCATGATATTGTCTTGAAAGCAAGGTAAACACTTAGAAACATCTTTCAAACTGATATGTTATCCCTATAAGTAAAACATTTTCATGAAAACTAATTAAATACTCAGAACTAGTTTGAAATTAAAGCTTTATCCTTATTAGATAGCCCTTTTCTTGAAAACCATTTTGAAATCATGAGGTAATAATTAATCATTTAATTAGTCATCTCATTTAATGTTGGGTTAATTGAAATTCAAAGCTCAACTACCTTCTTTTATAGATAATTTCCTTAAGTTTATGAAACGGTTCTTCAATCAATAGGAGACTCCAACTTTGTTCTTCATTTCACTTGTGTTTCTTTGATATTGGATTTTCCAAGCTCATTTATTTTAGAATCATCAAAACATCTGAATTAACATCCTCCCCCTTTTTGATAATGACAAAAGAACTTAAACTTATTGTTAGTACTTGCGTTTGCATGAAGCTCCCCCTCAATATGTGCCTGATTTAAGTAAGGTCAAATAATGTAAAGAATATATCACAGAACAAGAAATATAGAAATGAACATGTTCACAAAAGGAAATTCATTGCATTATAACAATCCATTACAAGTATAGAAACAAAATAGAAATATAGAGACATAACTTCTGAAAAGCAGCAGAGCAAGCAAACATAGATCAACAAATCCAGTTAAATTGTTTTCTTTTTCTTAGATTGCTTCTCTTTTTCTTTGCTTCTTCCTCTTTCTTCTTTTCTTTTTCCTTAATCTTTTCTGTCTTTTCTTTTACTTCTATCTCTTCTTTCTCCCCTTTTTTGTCATCAGCAACAGAGGGGATATGAGCAACACTAGCATCCATCTTGGTGATGTCTTGATCAAACTTAGCCTTTCATTCCCTAATTCTTTGAAGTCTTTCATCCAAAGAAAGAGGAAGGGTGGAGGGTTGGGCTGGAACAGTGGATAATGGTACTAGCCGAAGTTACTGAATGTCAGGCATCACAGGAGAAGGAGAGACAGTGGGAAGAGGTGCTGGAGAAGGATCAGAATTAGAGGCAATGGTGATGATTTCCTGCACAGCAGCCTCAGCAAGATAACTGATGCCTTCAAAAGAGATAGGATCAGGGAGAGGAGGAAAGAGAGCATTAATCTCTTGTCTTCGGTGATGAAGATAGATTTGGTGAATGAAATCACCTTCAAACACGAGAATTAAGGCTTTGCTTGAATCATGAATTGCTTCTTCCTCAAGACCATAGTCCAGGTTAGGACCTAGGTCTTTAGATTGAGTAGGTGAATGAGCAGAAGCAGTTGGTTAAGAGAAAGTAGGAGGTGGTGATTGGATTGGGGTAGAGGAAGGCTGAGGAATATTATAAGCAAGTTGCTCATGCAGGAGTTTCACTTCTTGGGTGGGACTGTCAAATTTAGTCTCAAATTTCTCTTATATCTCAGTAATGAGATACACAAGATTAATCATGTCTTCTCTGTGTTCTTTCGTAGTGGCCATGGCAATTTGAAATAGATTTTGGTATAGTAAAGGAATGTCTATAGGTGTAGGCAAGTCAGTGGCTGGGATTTCATCTGGTTTGCTAGGAGTAGTGATAGGTGTATCAGGTTCAGGTTGCATGGTTTGAGGTGGTTCAGAGGGTTTGGATGGAGAGGAGCTGGAACCACTAACTGAAGAGCTCTTTATGGCAGATGTTGGCTCAAAACCTTCTCTAGTGTGCCTTTTCTTATCAATCCATCTCCTATTCTTTAGACTCATTCCCATCTTCTACAGGACTTTCTCACTTCACTCTTCTCGAAGTAGTGTAGGCCCTATTTCAATGTGCAATATGTTATGAAACTTTAGGATTTTGGTGATAATATGACCAAATGGCAATTGTGAATCCTGTTTGTAGGTCCTAACCTTCCACATCCTCTATAGAATGATATCCACCACATTCATTGGTTTACCCTTTATCAGTAGTAGCATGACTTGGAATTCTCCTCTGGATAGGTAATTGAAGCCTCCACTCTTGTTGAAAAACATGTGTGAGACATTGTAGCGAAGAATCCCGTTATCAACAATAAGAAGAGTTAAGGCAATTTTCCCTTCAAAAGGCACATTTTTCCTTTGCCTAAGCAGCCTTAAGAATATTGTGCTTCATTTGTAATTGGCTTCATCCCCATTGTCTTCATTTACAGCTTTATTTTCAGGGGGATCCTTTGAATTTTCAATGTTTACCCTTATTCCTCCAGTAGGTAAATTTAGAATTTCACACAGCAAGTCAGAGTGCAGGGTAATCCATCTCTTTCTCAATCTCACTTCCAACAGCTTTATGTCATGGTTAATTCTCAGAGAATTATACCAAACACGTACAACCTCTTCATCATAGTCTTCCTTAAGCTCTATCAGTCCCCTATAGTTTTCTACCAGCCCAGCAGAATCAAATTTGTTTCTTACAAGAAATTCTTCTATTTTCACAAAATGAGGCCTGACTAACTTACGTTTCTTAAAATCAGCCTCATATGACTCCTTCAAGATCCTTATACTAATAAGTTCTTCAATAATTAAAGCTTCCTCAGACTCAGTAGCAGAAGTACTTACGTGAGTGTCATTATGAGGTTCAGATTTTGGAATTTCCTTTGGCTTTGGTGTTTTGGGCTTCTTTGTCGGTTTATTCGGCTCAGATTCAACTTTTCTATTCCCTTGACTTGGTGATTTTGAAGCATATTTGGACTTCACATTGCACTGTGGTCTTTCGCTTTGATTGCCACCCGTAGTTTTTGCCATAGTAGTGATTCCAGATGGTTTAGGAAGATAAAAGTTGTTTAGAGTTGCTCAAAAAAGGTTTTGAGAGCAGGGAAATGAATGGAATTTTAGAGATTTTGTAAATCTTGGGGAGTACAACTGGAGGTTTTCAGGATAAGGTTAGGTTTTCCGCACAAGATTCTGTTGAAAAACAGAGAATCCTATATATAGTCTCGAGGTTATGCGCGTAACCTATGGAGGTTATGCAGATAACGAGCTTAAGGAAATGTAAGAAAACCCACGGGTTGCTAGGTTATGTGGATATGGTCCTTAGGTTGTCTACATAACCAACTTCAGACAGAGGGGAGAAGAGAGAAGTTATCCAAACAAACATACTATGTTATTATGAAAAGAGATTTCACAAATGGCACACAAAAATTTTTTCCATAGAGCAGGTTATTCGGATAACCTTGCTATCTTATGTGGATAAAGTTCTCACTTTGGGAACTTCTTCTCCGAAAGTAACGTTATGCGAATAAGCCTGTGAGGAACTCGATATTCAGGTAGGGTCTCTACCTTATGTGTATAAGCTGCTTTGTTTCCTCCTTTATATATGTTTTGTGTGCTTCGATTTCAAGATAACCTGCCTAACTTTTTCTACTAAAGATCAGCTTGCTGACATCTTAACAAAGCCACTTGTAGAAGATAGACATGGAAAAATTAGAAGAGAATTGGGAATGTTAAATCCTAATGAATTGTAAGTATTTTCTGAAATCTTTCTTTAGAGTATAATTCAATCAATAATAATACTAACTGAAGCATCAGAGTATCTAGAGGTTTGTTTTGTAGGTACTTCTTGAATTAAAATGTTCAAAATTTGATGAAACGAAGTATCCTGCACGATTAGAATGAATTATGGTGAAAAGAATAGGCTTATGGGGATAACATGACTATCAGTAAGTGATTATGACCTTTTTAAAATTGGTTATCTGCATAACCTCATATTCTTATGTTGAAAAAAAGTTGATTTTCTGATGTGCATAGTATTTGTATTGAGATTATTCACATAAGGTATGAAGGTTTTCATGAACATGAGACCTTTCTTTGAACCTCCAGCTTGACATCACCTTTCAAAACATGATCTCTTATGAAGTGATGTCTTACTTCAATGTGTTTTGTCCTTGAATGCATAATAGGGTTCTTTGAGATGCTGATGGCACTTTGATTATCACACCTTATTAGGATCTCCTTCATCTCAATCTTAAGGTCTTCAAGTTGTTGTTTCATCCAAAGGAATTGTTCACAACAACTCCCTGCTACTACATACTCAACTTCAGCTATGAAAGTGCTACACTATTTTGCTTTTTACTAAACCATAACACTAGAGAGCCTCTTAGAAATTGGCATGTTCCACTTGTGCTTTTTCTATTGATCTTGGATAGAGCAAAATATACATCTCAAATTCCTTTTGGATACCAGAGTCCCATTTGAGATGTACCTAGCAAGTATCTGAAGATCCTTTTTATCGCTGTAGCATGGGACTCTTTGGGACATGATTGGAACCTAGCACATATATAGACACTAAGCATGATGTTAGGCCTACTAGCAATTAAATACAACAAGGATCCAATCATCCTCCTATATTGAGTTATATCAAAGGGTTTTCCTTCTTTATCCATGTCTAGCTTAGTTGCAAAGGCCATAGGAGTTCCCATAGATTTAGCATGTTCCATTCCAAACTTCTTTAGTAGCTCTGAGTTATTTTGATTGATTGAGGAAGATCCCATCATCACATTGTTTGATTTGAAATCCAAGAAAGAAGTTCAGCTCACCCATCATTGACATTTCAAACTCACTCTGCATCAACTCAAAAAAGTTCTTGCACAAAGATTCATTAGTAGCACCAAATATTATGTCATCAACATAAATTTGTACAACGAGTAAATCTTTATTTTCTCCTTTAATAAACAGGGTTGTATCAACTTTTCCTCTTTTAAAACATTTTTCAATCAGAAAATTACTCAGTCTCTCATATTATGCTCTAAGAGCCTGTTTCAACCCATATAGAGCTTTCTTAGTTTATATACATTATTTGGCTTAGTTGAGTCCTCAAATCCTGGAGGTTGATGAACATAAACCTCTTCCATGATATACCCATTCAAAAAAGCACTTTTCACATCCATTTGATATAACATAATATCTTTCATGCAAGCATAGGCTAAGAGAATCCTTATTGCTTCCAATCTTGCAACTTGAGCAAAAGTTTCCTTATAATCAATGCATTCTTCCTAATTATATCCTTTAGCCACTAATCTAGCTTTATTCATTATTATTGTTCTTGATTCATCAAGTTTGTTTTAAACACCCATTTGGTTCCAATAATAAGATGATTTTTGGGCTTAGGAACTAGATCCTAGACTTGACTTATTTCAAATTGATTAAGTTCTTCTTTTGTAACTAAAATCCAGTATTCATCAGTTAAAGCTTCTTCAGTATATTTAGGTTTAATTTGAGAGACAAATGCACAATTGGTAACTTAGTCCCTGAGTTGTCTTCTGGTTTTAACTTTCTCTTGAACATCCCCAATAACTTGATCAATTGGATGATTCCTTTGATATCTCCAAGCTTTAGGGAGTTCTTGAGATACTTCCTTACTTATTTCACATTCATTATCTTTCTCTTGGATATATTCCTCTACATTACCAGATTCAGATATTTTAGGAGGTTCAGTTTTATTTTCTTTAGACACATTCTGTTGAAACTGGAAATTAAATCATCCTCATCATTAGTATGCTTAGACAGAGTTTCATTTTCAAGAAAAATCACATGCACAGATTCTTCAATAGTTCTAGACTTCTTGTTGAATACCCTATATGCTTTGCTTCTATTTGAGTAGCCAAGAAATATACCTTCATCTGATTTGGCATCAAACTTACCCAGATTATCTTTGTTGTTGTTGTGGCAATAACAAGTGCTTCCAAAGACTTGAAGATGAGAGAGGTTGGGCTTCTGTCCTTTGTACAGCTTGTAAGGAGTTTTTCCTAGCATGGGTCTAATGTATGCTCTATTCATCAAGTAGCATGTTGTGCTTATAGTATCAGCCCAGAATTGTTTAGGCAATCTTTTCTCATTCAGCATTGCATGAGCCATCTCCTCCAACACTATTATTTCTCTCCACAACTCCATTCTGTTGAGGAGTTCTTAGGGCTAAGAAGTTGTGCTCCACTCCATTTTCATCACAATAGTCAGCAAATTTGACATTCTCAAATTCTCCACCATGATTTGTTCTAATACATACAATAGGGCAACCTTTCTCATTTTGGATTTTCTTGACTAAAATCAGAAAAGTATCATATGTTTCATCTTTAGAGGGAAGAAATAAAGTCTAAGTGAATCTAGAATAATCATCTCCACAACAAATACATATAAGTTTCCACTTATACTTTTAGTACGATTTGGACCTATCAAATCCATGTGAAGTAATTGTAGAGGTCTTGTTGTAGAAACAATATTTTTGGTTTTGGATAGGGACTTTGTTTGTTTCCCTGTAAGGCAAGCATCACATTCTCTATCCTTTTTAAACATAATGTTGGGTAGACCAAGCACAAGTTCATTTTTAATGAGTTTATTCAATTGATGCATGCTAACATGTACTAATCTCCTATGCCATAGTCAACTATCGTCATTTTCACTTATTAAGCATATAGAGTCTAGAGAAGGTAATTCATCTAAATTAATAGTATAACAGTTACCATCACTTTACAGTCACTTTTTCTGATGACTAGGTAGTAGTTGGAATCAAACAAAACCTAGTTGCCTCTATCACAGGTTTGGCTTACACTTAGCAAGTTGTGATTGAGTCCTATTACGAACAGGACTTCCCTAATGATGTTTCTGGGTTTCTTCCAACAATTCCAATCCCAACTATCTTACTGGACTGGTCACCACCAAAAGTAACCTTTCCTCCTTTCTTATCTCTTAGCACAATGAATTTTTCTTTATCTCCAGTCATGGGTCTCAAACAAGTATTGTCCATGTACCATTTGTTGCTTTTCTTGGCTTTGAGACGCTCCTGTAAAATAAGTTTCAGTTCTTTCTTTTAGGTATCCATATTTGCTTGGGTCCTTTTTTGTTAGTGGAGGTATCCTTGGGGACCCATTTCACCCCACTGCCATTTCCTTCCTTCCTGAACATACAGTTGGAGGACATATGACCCTTCTTGTTGCAAAAATGGCATGTGGAGAAAGGGTTAGAAGAAAGAGATGCATGTTTGAAATAATGACTATAATATTTGTTCTTTTGATTTCCAGGAGCTGGGAAGGACTCTATGTTTTGAGTTGTTTTATGGCCATTAGCATGTACAGAGTTTCTCAGGTAAAGGTTCTGCTTCTTGATTTTCAATTTCTCCTTGACTACACATGGATCATATCATAGACCAGTTTTGTTCTGACTCACAATTTGATTTCCCAGTAATACTCTCAGCATGTCCTCACCTTTAGTGAGTTTGGTCAGAGTCTTGTGGAGATAATTATTCTTATCTCTTAACTCAATGCATAAGACATAAACAGAGGTAAGGGAAGAAGAAAACTGTGAAGCAGTGCAAGATGTATGAGACTCACTCTCAAGCTTGTGTATTTTCTTTTTAGCTTGACTCAGTTGTTTAGACATTTTGAGAAATTCAGCCATCAGTTCATTGAAAGCATCATGTAATTCATTGTAAGAAGGTTTAGAGTCATTTACCTCAGAATCATTATCACTGTCTTGACTGCAGCTCTTCTCCTTTTTAGCAATCTCTTAAGCCATCAGGCATAGGTTGGCAATCTCATCATCTCTTGCTGTTTCCCCTTCATCTGAACTATCTCCCCAGATGGAAGATACAAAAGCTTTCTTCTTCTTCACTTTATTAATATTTTTGTCTTTCCCTTGTTTCTTGCTCAGCAGAGGACATTCCCATTTGATATGTCCTGATTTCTTGCACTCGTAGCATATGATTGGGTCTTTGATTTCTTTCTTACTGCTAGTGGCTCCGTCTTTCTTTGTGATCCTTCTAAATTTCTTCTTTCCATACATTTTACTAAATTTCCTCATGAGCATTGCCATTATCTCTTCATCTAGCTTAACATCCTCCTCTGAATCATCATCATCATCTGATTCTACTTTGAAAGCCAAACTCTTCTTCTTCTTATCAGATGAAGTAGATTCCTTGAGAGTCTTCAGCTTCCCTTCATATTCTTCAAGACTCCCAAAGAGGGCTGTCACATATGTCATAGATTTCCCCCTAACTTCCTCTATTGTAGTCACCTTCAATTACCATTCAATGGGCGAAGCTTTGAGAATTTTTTGACTTTCTCAAACTGGGTGTTCCTTTCCAAGGCTCTTCAGTTGATTCACAATAAGGGTGAATCTCTTCTACAGATCCTTGATATTCTCATCATCTTTCATTTTGAAGCTTTGATATTCTCTTATGCATGTATTCAGCTTATTTTCTCTTACACCGATTGTTCCTTCATGACCGATCTCCAGAGTATCCCACATGCCTTTGGCTATTGTACATTGAGACACTCTGTAAAACTCATCTTGATTGAGAACACTGACCAGACAATGCTTAGCTTTAAAGTTGAGAAGGACCCTTCTCCTATCCTCCTCATTCCATTCCTCTTCAAGTTTCTTTTTGTATTTCCCATTGTCTTGTAGTTTTATTAGAACAAAGTCTCCCTTCTGGATGACCAACCAAATATCCAAATCAATGGATTAAAGGTAAATCTGCATCCTCGTCTTCCAATACCCATAATATTCTCCACTGAAACTAGGAGGTATATTGGTGTTATTTCCTTTTGGAAGGATGCCTTCACCAAAGCTGACCATGACTTCTCCCAGATTGTTAGATCCTTTAACTGAGAGTTCGGGCTCTGATACCACTTGTTAGTTCAGCTGACTTCCCAAGAAGGGGGATGAATTGGGAAGATTGAAATTTTTTTTGCAAAGATGAAATACAATAGTGATACTAAAAAGGTAACTAAAAATACAATATAAAAGATTAAGAGTAAAGGGAAGAGAACTCAGTAGTTTATCCTAGTTTGGTCTATTCCACTTGACCTACGTCCAATCGCTAAGCCACCACTTGGGATTTTTTCACTATCTTTTGCAAGATTTGAATGGGTTCTTGCAATGACTGTAATACACCACCAACCCAAACTTCGGACTAAAACAAATTTTCTCACTCTTCTCACTCAAAAGTAAGACTATCTGCCTTAGTGTAATCTCACACTAAGTATTCTCTACAAGTTTTTAGATGTTTTACAAAATGAAAACTCTCTCAAAAAAGTATATATGAAAGTTGAGATACAATGAATGAGTAAAACAGAGGGTAGTTGAGCTTTGAATGAATTAATAAATGAATCAACAGAATTTTAGCGTGAATATAGTTTTTCTCATCATGTAATAACTTAAATGAGGTCCTATTTATAGTCTTAGGGTAGAACTATCCGTTGGAAATAAAGATTAGCCATTACTCTTAATAAAATAGCTGTTCACCTACCGCATTAAATGTATCTGACAGAGGTTATGCGGATAACCTCCTCAGGTAATGTGAATAATAAGTAACTGTTTGCTTTTGTTTTCAACGTAGAGCTTTCATTATGCAAATAATCTTACTAGGTTATGCGGATAACTTACTACCCATAATGACTAAATTTTAGCTCAGAATCATTTTCCTGAAAACCCACTTTATTGTTGGGATAATGTTAAGTTTTTTCTCAAACTAAATCTTCGTGAAGCTTAGGTTATCAGGATAACCTCCCAAGATTATGCGAACAACCTATTTACATGAGGAAAGTTCAAATATTTTGAAATATAGGTTATGCGGATAACATCCCTTGGTTATGCAGATAACCTGTTTACCCAAGGATAGTTCAAGTATTTTGAAATATAGGTTATGCGGATAATCTCCCTTAGTTATGCGGATAACCTGTTTACCCGAGGAGTCCAAGTGCTCTTTGACACACGTTATACAGATAACCTCCCTAGATTATGCGAATAACGGGCTACACAGTACCACTTTTCTTCACTGTTCATTATGTTATGCGAATAAGGTGCCTACCTTATCAGGATAACCTTCTGGACAAACCTGAGAACTTGATCCCCAAGTTGTATTATGCGATAACCTTAAATGGTTATGCGTATAATGTATGATATTGTCTTGAAAACAAGGTAAACACTTAGAAACATCTTTCAAATTGATATCTTATCCCCATAAGCTATAATATTTTCATGAAAACTAATTGAACACTTAGAACCAGTTTGAAATTGAAGCTTTATCCTTATTAGATAGCCCTTTTCTTGAAAACTATTTTGAAATCATTCAATTAGTTATGTCATTTAATATTGGGTTAATTGAAATTTAAAGCTCAACTACCTTCTTTTACAGATAATTTCCTTAAGTTTGTGAAACGGTTCTTCAATCAATAGGAGACTCCAACTTTGTTCTTCATTTCACTTGTGTTCCTTTGATATTGGATCTTCCAAGCTCATTTGTTTTAGAATCATCAAAACATTTGAATTGATAGAATCCTTTCGAGGAGGGAAGGAATGATGGAAATCTAAGAGGCATTCAAAATATTCATAGCTACTCGTGGAAGAAGTCCAATGGAGTCTTAATAGTTCATATTCAAGCTCAAATGCAAGCTCTTCTAGCCCATTGAATTAATGTGACGTGAATAGTATTTTTGGTTCATTAATTAGTTGTTTAATCATGTTTTGTTTTATGTTTAATTGGGTAAAACTTGAATTATTTAAATAAGCCCATTTGTTGAGTCTTTATTGGGTTCCTAATTGTATTTCCAAGGCCTCAAATTAATATTTTAAGTGTCTTAAGTCCATTATGACTACTTGACTCTCAAGTAGATCATAAATTAGGTATGTTTTTGAGTCAAAAACATCACTTTCTTTGTAGCTCTCAAAAAGTGACGTTTTTAAAGTGATTTCCATATTTATTTAGTGTTATCTAGTGTCTTCTAGGATGTTCTTACTTGGTTAGTAAGGTAGAATATTCTAGAGTGATTTAGTTTCCAAATAAGTGAGATTCTTACAATCTCATAAGATTTAGTCTCACAATTTAAGTAATTTTTGTCCCTTAGCTTTAGGAATAATTAATTACCTATTTTATAAGATTCTCTAATCATTCTAGAGGATTTTATGGGTCGTTCTAAATATATGTATTTAAACCTACGTTTTTTTAATAAGTTGAATAAGAATTATTTCCTTCAATTCTCTTATGTGAGAATTATCTAAATTTATGTTCTCTTGAGAACTCATAACCTACCAACCTGAGTGATCGACTGAGTGGACGTCATTGTTAGAGTTTAGGAACGAGTTTCCTTGGTTCTAGCACATAATCATCAACTTGTTTTTGTTCATGAGATTGTTTCCACTGTATTTTCTGGTTTGCTTAGTCATGGACCAAGAGGGCCATATCAAAAAGACTTACTGAAAATTTGATGAGTGATAGCCAGACAAGTTAGCAGCTTTAGTCAGGGTAGATCTCCAAATTTGCGGCTTGTCCATCTTATGTTTGAGCTCTAGTTCATATTGGGTAGATGCAATATTGTTGAAAACATATCTTCAAATTTTCATGACAAATGTCGTCCAAATTTGTAGGTTCCCCATGTTAACCTTGAACTTCTTTTCATGTTGGGCAAATGCTTCTGCATGAGAGCCTTTTTGATGCCTAACACATGATGGATCTACATTGTGGAAAACTGGTATTACAACCTGATTATTGGCTTCCTTGCATTCCATGATTTTGACAAACTCTTCCAAGCACCACTTTGAAGAGGCATATTCTTTTGAGAATATCACCAATGAAATCATTGATCGTTCTATTACATCTAGAAGTGTTGATGATATTTCATCTCTTCTCTTGAGCCTCTCATCTACATAGAAATCTATCTGCTTTTGACTTAACTCCCTTTTCAAATGGCTAAGAAAACCAAATCTAATGTCTGAACCTCTAAAGCTAATGAACACATCATATATACTTCTTGAGGAACTTGGAAAGAAGAAGCAGAAGCAACCATTACAGGACACAAACAAATGTATTGATTATTCCTGATAAATCTGGATTCTGATCTCTCAACAGAAGCTTGCAAATCTTAAACTTTTCTGTAACACCTTATATTAGGGTCCATTTCCCATGTATTAGATCATTCTAGATGTTTTTCATTATGGTTTAGAGACTAGAATCATAATATAATAAAAACAGAATTTTTCAAAATTCAGGGCACTGTTCACTTGGCAATTTCCATTTTACCTGATGAACTTTGAAAATCCATAACTAAATCTAAAAAAATAATCTTGATGTGATTCAAGTCTCTAATATTTTCTTAAATTCAGATCTACATGGGAAAAATGTAAAATAGTTGGGCCAACTCGTACAATGCTTTCGTGGACATTTACTGTTCATTGGGTCATTTTTTTCTATCTTCCAGTTTTTTGGCCTCAACTTTGAAAAATCATATTTCATTCTATCCATGACCAAATCATGCATAATATATGTCATTGGAAATCTATATATGTCCACTTATAGAAATATTTTTATTATACATTTATTTTACCTACACAGGGCATAACTTTAACTTAAATCATGAAGGGTTAGAATCCAACTCTTACTAGAATAGTTTTGGGAAAAACTTCATATCTCCTATTATATAGCTCCAATAAACTTCAAATCAGTAGCATATGAAACTTAAAACATATATATTTTTATACATATAAACCACTGAATATTTGGAGCATTTTTACGATTTTATATTAGCTTTTGAATTTTCTAGTACTTACTTTTCAGTTTTCAATTTTCCCATTCTTGCCCTGTTCTAAACCCTGACTTAGAAAATTCACCATTAATTGTACACAACTCCAAATGGGGTTAATTATCTGTCATATTAAAGGTTGAGATTCCCTCTATCCGGTATAAAAATACCATAAACCTAATCTCACATTAAGTATAGAACAAGGGCAAATGAAACAGATACGTCTGGAAAATGCCCTATTTCAGTCTATATTGCCATTTGCTTACCAAAACCCTTGTAAATGAACTTATTTTGGCATGAAACTTGGTAGACCATAACTTAATATCACAATATCCAGAAATAGAAATTATCATGAATTTTCTACAACATTAACATAATAATCACTATTTTACAATTTCATATAAAATAAGGTACAAATAACCATTCACATTATAACACAATGGCTTGCAACATCATTTCCTTCTTCATGCCTTTTGCTCCTTCCTTAGCTCTTTTGCAATGGTTCTCCCTAGCATGGTTAGTCATGGAAGAGGGTGAGATTCAAAGAATCTCAGTAGCAATTACCATTCATGTAATCATATTATCACATTAAGCATATAATCATCATAAAACATCATCTGAATACATTTAAACATTTATGCCATAATATTTTACAAAAATTTTGGCAAAGTTTCATTTTGTATTTTGGACATCCCAAGGTCTCAAAACCCTCAATTAACTCAGCCAACATTCTCAAAGCATCACAATTGATCATAGCAAACAATACCAAGTCATCAAACTCATTGAAAATCACATGACAATATAAGGCAAGAATAGGTAAATTGCTATCTTCATGCTTTCTCTTACTCTTCAACTTGATACCAATGCTCCCACTAGCTTCCTTGGGCTTCTCCTAGTCCTAATGCACCATCAAACAACTATTCAAGCTAATGGTTTCATGACTTTCTACAAAGTGTTCATGAAACCCTAATTCTTCAAAAATTCACCAAAAAATCATTCCTAACTCAAAAATGATGAATTATACCTCTATTCCATGTAATTTTTCATGAGGAATCCAAATATGGCCTCATAATTTTCAAATTCCATCTCCAGCTCGATTACTGTTCATTCCGAATTAAGCTTCAAAAAGCTAAAAATTTCACTTTCTTAATCTTAAGCTTTTTCATGAAATCATCACTTGTTCCTAAGGTTTTGGGCCATTGGGAACTTGTTTTTGGCATCAAAAACATGAAATTCCAACTCTAAGTATGAACAGTAACTCATCCAAAATCAGGGAAATTCAAGAAAAATTGCTATACTTTGTTATACAACAAACTACTTGCATATTCAAGTTTTAAAGGTGTATTCTAGCATTTCCCCTATGATTTATGGTTGGAAAACTCCATTTCTTGCTAAATCATGCCATGGATGAAATTCTAAGAGAGTGAAGAAGGAAAACCACTCCATGAATCATGCTCCAAATACTACCAACAACAAGTCTAAGGTGATAGAGTAACTTACCAAAGTTTGTGCCTTTGATTTCCCTTGAGCTTTCCTCTTCTTCTTTCTCTCTTTCTCTCTTCCTTTCTTGCCTTTTTCCTTCTGGTTTTGCTGCTGAAAATAACGTGCTGAATGGTGAAGGAAAGAGAGTAATTAAGGACTTAATGACTTGGCCAATTAGGACTAGTTAACTAGTCTAACCAAGGTTACTTTTTGTGCCAAAAATCCATGACTTCTAGGAGAAGTTTTGGCCAAAAATTGGCTGTCCCTTCTGCCCAATTTCAGCCACCTATGAGAGAGGTTTGAGTGTCCAAAATTGCTCAATTTTTCTGGTCTAGATATATCCTAAACCGGGTAATTTGTAATCGTACCGATAAAATTGCTTTTTATAGTAATTTAGCATTTTTGGGTTACAAGACTATTCTAATTTTATTTTTATATTTCCATAATTATCCTATGCTAAATGATATCTGTGTATGGCCCATACTCTAACCCGATTTCTTTTTAACCATCGGTAGGGTCCACAGTTACTCTATCAGTTTATTATTACTTTTGGACACTCGACTCTGATTATTTCTTTATCCTTGAACATTAACCCTCAGTGCCATATACCATTAGACTTCTTTCATCGAGGGCTTCATTATGACAGTAATTTTATATATTTACAAAACTACCCCTCACCCGGGGTTAAATTATAATTTCTGAAACTTTTGGGTCTTAGGTGTAATTTTCCCCAAGACATTTCTAATACTCATTCCACGTAATTTTTATGGATTTAAGGACATGGATGTCCTTTTCATAATTTTTTGGGGGAAAGAATATAATTTCTCATTTTTCCATCCAACCGAGAAAAATAACCTATTTGCCCTTCTTCATGCTTAACGGTGTCTTTCTGTTTTTTCCAATTCTTCATGCATTTTATGATATCAACATTTATTCCTTGGGGTTTAAATGCAATATTCATATTTTTCTTCTAATATGGGAAATAACCGTTTTACCCTTAAGCCGGGTCAAAAACATAATTATCCATTCTTTTAGGCACTTTCTTGTAATTTCACCCAAAGACCAATTTTTTATTATTTCTTTTTACTATTTACATTAACTTCAAATTGATCTATCTCTTAACCTAGACCTCCCAGCTACGTAATATTTATACTGTTGCGCTCAATTTGGAGCAGACTTTCATTCAAGTGGTGTATTGCATATTTTCCAGGGTAAGTTCTAGAATTAATTTCTGCTAATGACCTTATGAAAAATTAATTCCAATTAAGGACCAAATATAACTTCTTTATAAAATTAGATGAGAAATTAATTTCTTTTAAAGCCCGATTATATATAGGATTTTCATCTCACTTCATTTCTCATCTTTTATTCATTTTATAACATTTCATAAAAATAAGGATATTACATTTTTCACCAGCTGCAGAGCTAACTAAAACTAATTAAGACAAAAGTAAACTAAAGAAAAGAAAGAATAGCGTTCAAGAAGAAAGGTAGTGGCATGTTGGCAAAGAGAGAAGAAACGAAGTGGCATGAAGTGAATTAGGTTGAAGTCGTTAAAAATGAGGGAGATGATCATAATATTTCCTGGGTGGGAGTGACTAAATCGGATCTTAGGTTGAAGACTTTTAAGTTAATTTGGCATGTTCGCTTATCTTAGGCACTCCAGCACAGCAGATAAACGAGTATTTCAATATTGAGCCTTTGTTCATGTATACTTTTTTTTTAGACTCCAGGTCAAAAAAATACTTCTCTCTCAATGATGTTACAAATAAATTTTAATGGTTTGTAGTTGATGATGTTCTTTTGACAGTTTGGATATACATAAAGATGCTTTCACGCTGAAAAATAAAATATGCTTTCACACTAAATAATTTATGATATTAGTAAATAATCCTTCTTCTGACAATTTGTGCTTTCACATTCGCTATTAAAAAAATTATAAATATATATATATATACTCTCTAAATAATTTAAAATGTTAGAATAGAATGACATTGACAACAAGTAATTTATATATAACATTAAAAAATAAATAAAACTTGTGGCTGCTTTGGTGTGACGATAAAAAATCAACTATGGTTATTTAATATTAATTAATAATTATTAATATTCAATTGTAATTATTTTATACTTTTAAAATAAAAATGTAATAATTTTTATGTGCAAAATTATTTTTTATCTTTCATTCTATTATATACTTTATGTATTAAAAATCTTAAAAAAAAAATTCAAAGACCATTGTTTCTACCACCTCAAATTTCTAGTTTAATTTCATGGTTTAATTTCGGTGACTTCTCAATGTATGTAAAATTCATTTAAGAAGAAAAATTAGATCTTCTACTCAATTGAACTTAAGAAGAAAAATTAGAAAATATACAAATAAATTTAGCGCTACTGTATCTTGTTCCAAAACCTCAAGATATTAGATTTAATCTTTTTTTTTTAATTTACATGCCTCTTTAATCTCTTCTATGACTCATAATGTATGTAACACAGATAGCATATTGAAAGAATAAGATACAATACGATATAAAGAACACAATAATTTTTTAAATTTTAAGATATGAGCACAAAAATACACACATATATATAACTAGAACTAAAATTACTCCCCGCATGTTATATACGATAGCAAAGACTCTAAACACAAAAGTATATCCAACCCAATACCTAATGAGTCTGAATCAAGGAAGCTATGACGCAGTGATGGCTTCATTACTATAACTGTCCAATTAATCCTTTTTATTCATAAGTAAATAACTTTAATACTTTTCCCAACCGAAAAAAAAAATAACTTAAGTTCTTTAACAGTCCTGCCAACACAACAATGAAATTGAAGACCTCTGTCTAATATGAATTTCAGGCATGCATTTTCAAATTTTTCTTTTTAAAGTTTAGGATTGAAAGCCATATCATTTTATTTACATGAAGAACCTATTGGGCAAAAGGAATATGCTTTGATCAGTGATCAAAGCTTCTTTATGAGTTGAAAGATAGTCATGTAAATAAAATGATATGGCTTTCAATCCAAAAGCATAGGAAGAAAAATTTCAAGCAATGGTTTCACAAACTTTGGTTTGCAAGAGTCTTCAACATATTCCTTTTGCTTAACAGGTTCTTCATTAACCCTATAATTAGAGAGAGAAGCGCCCCCGGGGAGGGGGGGGGGTGGGGGGAGATGAAATAACAATATCTAAAACCTGAGCCAAAATATAACAACCCACGCAAGTAAGTAGAAAAAAACCTATACTGCAATTACAGAATACAAAGAACCAAATCCAAAAACTCAAAATCCTAAATACGTCATAATTTCCATGGGAAAAAAATACTACATAGACAATCTATGATACAATGTAACAGAGGCAGCAAGTCTTGTAACAAAAAGCAAGAGGGGCTGAAGCTTGTTTTATATGCACTGCACAAGTAACCACAATGCGGAAGAAAAAAAACAGACGTGGCAACAAGTCTCATATAACAATGGATGGTCATATCATTAGCCCATGGTTTGCGACAAAATATTCTAAACTCTTACGAAACAATTATAAGCAGCCCAAGCATGCAAAAAGAAATGAAACCCGTCACAGCATTGTGAAGCATCAAGGGGTACTTGAGTAGCTCTTCATAACATTAACATAATTGCCAAGTAAATGGAGACAAAGCCAAAAATAAAGGAAATATCCCAATCAATTTTTCTACAATAAAAAAAAACAAAATGAGTATACCCCTCCCAAGCATTTTGTCTTTTTTTTGTTTTTGGCCAATCCCATGCATTTTGTCAAGCACACAATAGGCATGACTTAGAAATACAAAACATGTTTTTTTCTCCTTTTCTCTACCATTAATTTCAAGCGTACAATCTATTAATATGATATGGTATATTGTATGATAATGTTCACAATCCAAACTTGATTTCCGTCCAAAAAAGTAAAACCCAAACTCATCATTGTTTCTGGTTAACACACACTAGTACAAAAAAAGCTTTTAACATCTACATTTTAGATCGGGTAAAAAATAAAAGATCTAAAAAATGGAACCGGTGGCATTTTTGTAAATAAACTATGAAATGTGGGACTTTCTAGATCGGTTATAAAAATAACCGATGTATAAAACACTTTCTAGATAAGTAGAAAAAACACACCGATCTAAAAGATAAAACAATATAAATAAAAAATATTTTTTTTCACTTTTTTAGATCTGATGGGAAAACCTGCTTATCTAAAGAATTTCCCCGCGTATGAAAAAATTATCTTTTTTACTTCCCCGCCATTTTGCTTCATTTTCGACATAACCCTACCTCTCCCGCATTCTGGAAAATCTCTAGCTCTCAGAACACAATCTACTCCTTCTGCGCAATCATCGTCAGTCTCTCTCATTGTGAGTCGTCTTTTTCCTTTTCCTCTTGCACAGCCGCACACAACCCATGACTTGTCTACTTCATATGCTGTTATTTCTTCCTCACCGTGGGTTACATCTTGGGGTTTTGAAATTATTGTGACCACACAATGAGAACAGTGCTTGGTCTTCTTCCTCGTCACCTTTGATCCGACCAAGGCGTACGACCCAGTGGTGTTGTTAAGCTTGTGGTGGCAATGTTGTCCTCGACTCCTTGAGCAGCATCGACACCCCATGGAGTAGTCCCCATGAGGACTCACCCACCCAATCCCTCCTCCACCGATCGACCTCCTCTGCTTAAGCTCTAGCATTCGAATTCACTTCCAGTACGCTGCGAAGTATGGGATTAAACCAGCTGATCCTCTCCAAGTAGAAATCAACCAGCAGAGTTGAGGTGAGCTTGTTTTCTGCAAAAGCCTTTTGGATGTCATCTATGGTAGCTTCGTTGACCGTGAAATTGGAGCCTTGATCTCTTTGACCCATCCTGTCAGAATATTTAGTATGCTTCATTCTCAAGTTCTTTAATTTGACTATGATTTGAGTTTGAAGATGGAGTTGAATAATTTCTATAGATTTTAAGGGAAAGAAGAAAGTCAAAGGTGGAAACAGATACTTTTTGTCAAAGCATGTAGCTAGTACGTCGTTTTCACGGGGTTCGAAAGAATTCTGTCTGAAAAAATATTATGGTTTGAAAGAATTATTTTATTAAGTTTCTCATTCAAAAAAGAATCATATCAAGTTTGCTAACGAGTCTTTCCTTCAGGATTCTTGGGAGCAAGTACTGATGGATTGGGCTTATAGTTTTCTAGATACTATTATCTCAAGTTAAAACCTTTTCTTAGTTGAAACTCTAGTTAAAATATCTGTTAAATGTGACATATTTATAGTCCTCAAGGAATTTGTAGGAAGGAATATAATGGCTAAAGGAAAGAAATTAAGATAGTATGTCAATTATCTTGTGCTTAATTAATGAATACACTTCCACTTTATTTTTGCTTTGTCTTCTTCTCCATGTTCTGTTCAGATATATTATTGGAATACTGCATATAGTTTAGATATAAGTTCCTTTTCCACTACAAACTTGCTAGAGAAATTAATAACTACGTTGTATGATTCTGTGGAAGTGGTCTGTTGCTCAAGAGATAAAGATTTTACTCTGACTTTGCAGGAAGTATCCAGAGAGCAGGCTCAGAATTTGCCTTCAGCTTTAGCATAACTCTGATAGTGGGTTCTTAAGGTGGAGTCAACTCTTGAGCAAAAGGAAGAGGAAAATACCACATTGAGGGAACAACTAAAACAAACCGAAACAAAATGGATTGAATATGAGGCGAACATGAAGTCAATGAAGGAGACAAGGCAAAAATAGATGGCTTCCTTGCAAGTAAGTATTTGGTTCGTAAACATTAATTTTTAATGTGGTTTACTTTTCATCCTAGCCTTACTAGTGGTTGAAATAGATGATCAAGTCAAACTTTAAATAGTTGATTTTGTAGGGAATTCCTGCCACCTCCATAATTAAATGACAACACTTGGATAATTGTCACTGTCTTGTTGAAGAAAACTCAAAATTAAGACTTTTAGGTTGGAAGGGACTAGTAGTTAAATACCGTGATTATATTTGCTCTAGATTTGTCTTTGTTAATTGGAAAAGAAAAGAAAATTATGGTATACTTCATATGGTTGACAATTTTTATAGACTCTTTCTATTTTAGTATAAGACAATCATGCTATCTCACCTTATCCTCGAAGCCAAATTCCAAGTTCCTAATTGTTACATATTAGGATTAGGATTAGGAATCACTTCGATGCATCATATTCTACTTTTACTACAAGACAAACCCAGATAATGTCACGTGGGTGTCCATTCAACCATGCACATATAATATATTTTTATATATATTTCATGTAAGAGTGCAAATTTCTTGTAGCTAGCTAGTGAGAAGATGGAGATTGTTGAATGACAAACATAAAGGGTCAATGAAAAAGAAAATAGCTACGTCACACTATAAAAATAGGGCACTTTGGGAAAAGCTTCCAATAGCTCTTTTCTTTGTTTCTCTGCCTCCAATAGTTCAGTTTCTTTGGGTCCCCATCTCTTTCTAATAATGTGTCTAGTCTTTGAAAAAGAAATGCTGTCCCCTGTAGCCTTTGCTCCTTCTCAACCCTCACCCCCACAATCCCTTTTGGTATTAGGTTCTCAAATGAACGTGGTTAGGTTAGGGCTAGTGAGGTCCTTGGTAATTGAGCTTCCAAATATATATATGTATATACATATAAAAGTAGAAGCCTAAAAGGTGCAATCATGGCATCAAGAGTCCTGCCTTACAGGCCAACTATATCTTCTCTTCGTACCATTCCTTGGTTTTGATTTTGGCTTCTTGTCAACATTTTTCTTTTCCATCTTCCAGATTTTGTCTGCAACGTTTTACACCGGTGTCATGTAGAGGTGGTCTTAGTGTTTGATTGAATTATTTACTAAATTATTTGTTCTCTTCATATGTAGTATATTTTATACATATTTATATATTGCAAATTATGTTGCACTTGTATTATAAGAATAATTGATTGGGTGGGGTCAAGATATATATTCTTTTTGTCTAAAAAAGTTTAAATTATAAATGATATAATAAGAGTCATGCGTGATGAATAATTTAAGCCGAGAGTTCATGTTATGATAATTAGTAGAAGATGTCTTGTTTACTGTTTCATGAAAAAGTTGAAATCATTAGGTACTGAGGATGGGATTGGATGGTACGCTGGAGGAACACTTTTAAATAGGGTATGTAAATCCAACCTGTACACCACTACATTTTTTACTTGTGAGGTCTTTTTATCTCTTTGTTAAAGAAATAATGACACCTTTATGATTTCATATGACTCCACCACTCTTGGATCTCACCCTTTCTTGTTTCCACTTATTATATCCATTCTTTTCTGACATACTCCCTCCGCTCAAGCTGACCCATCTGTCATTATTTCTCCCCCATCTCCACCCACTCGCCATGAGAAATGGAAGTTAGCTCATATGACAAAGGAAGGAGAGTATGTCTCTGAGGAGGCCGTTTTAGTTGTAGAGAAGATTGTAAGTAATTTAGGATCAATCAAATATATTGCTTTAACAATTCAAGTGCTAAGTATGTTTGTTGTTTTGCTTTATAGGATTCTCTTCAAGAGCAGTACACCCAGGGAACCTTTACTCCCGTTGGAAGGAAGGACATTTTGGCCATTGCTATAGGGAAAGAAGAGCACGGTGGCCATGTGAGGGGAGTAGGAAGAGGAGTGGGCATTAGGGAGTACTTTGGACCACTTTCACGCCATGGCTCAGGAATGGTTTCAAGGGAGGAGATGGAAGATATAGTGTCGAGACAGGTGGCAGCACAAGTGGCAACACAGATGGTAGCTATAAGGGAGGAAGTGTTGTCTATTTTGGCCACCCAGGCAATGCCTTCACGACACACACCTAACGAGAGGAACGATTCTCCTGTAGTTGATAGCACAAAAGGGAGTTGTGTTCCTGGTCTAGTAACAAAGGATCCTCCAAGCCAAGATACTGGAGAAGCATGTGAGTTATATTTAGAGGATCCTCATAGGCATTTAGTTGCTTATGGGAAAATATACAAGTTGGGTCCAACCATCCACCACCAGCAAATCAAAGAAGATCAAGTGAGGGTGTCGGTTGAACGAGTTGAGGTTGAGAATACACTAGTACCATACCCTAATGATGAGGTTCAGATGGTTGGGCAAGCCCTAAAAAATTTTATTTTGTGGCCAAGAAGATTGGTCCAAGTGGTTCTAGCTAAGGTATGAAAAATGTTATTATTATCATGTGTTTTTCTCATATTTCAAATTTGACATAGTATATAATTTTTATTAATCATTAATTGCCTACTTAATTATGAAATTGTATTATCCAAGGAACTTGCTTCAATTCCCCAGTCTCAACCACAAATGGATCCGATGACACGTTTGTGTGTAGCAACAATGAAAATCACGAGTCCTATAAGGATTTTTATGGGTAAAGGGATTGTGGATGATGATAAAGACTATGAATTTTATATTCCCAAGAAAGATTTGTTGGAGTTCATGATGAAGGATATGTTGAACATATCAATTCTCCAATTATGGATTATGTAAGTATATTTTTATTCGTAGATGGATATCTAAACATTGAACTCTCAAAACTCATATATTTGCAATATCATAGATATCTCCATCGCCTCTGCATCATAAAGAGAAGAAGTGATAAGTACGGATTCATATGCCCACAACACATTCAGGATGTAGGGAACAAAACAGATGAGATAAGAGCCTACATCGGATCTAGGATCTCAGAATGCAAGGGCAAATGTTTGCTGGCACCATATCATCATGGGTAAGAAAAATATTGTAATTAATATAATATTATGACTTTATGTGATCCATTCCCTATTTTGTAGGACCCATTGGCAATTGATGGTTATCTCCCCTCAAAGGGATGTCATCACTTGGTTTTGCTCACTATGGCATAAACCGAGGAAAGATTTCATGACCATGATTGAAGCGTAAGTGTGTTTGTGAAAAACTTTGATTTGTGATATTTATTACTACATAATATAATTTTTTGCATGTATTTGATTGTAGAGCTCTAGATACTAACCAAGTCTTGGGGGGTAAGCGCCCACATCAGCTAAAGAAGGTCAACTGGGTTTGTCCAGAGGTAAGTAACTTGAATCCAAACACTTTCTGGAACAACTATTCCACCTTTCTCATTATGGTCATTCTTTCTTCATTTGTAGATTCGTAGACAACCTATAGATAGCCTAGAGTGTGGATTCTATGTGATGAAACATATGTACGAAATCATTACTTTAGGCGTTTTTGAATCATTTGAAAAGGTAATTATATTTTACACAAATTATTTTTATTCTTTTGTCAGTTTATTTTTTAATGGACTTCAAATTTGTAGACATTTGACATTAAGGAATGCTTTTCTAATGAGGAAATTGAAGACATTCAAAACCGTTGGGCAAATCATTTTTTAGACATCACCAAGCTTTAAAGGTAAGACCTATTATAGTCACTATTCAAAGGTGTTGGTCTATCTACTATCTATTGTGAATCTCTGCATTGATTGTATTGATATGTTGAATTTGAAACACTTGTTCCCTTTAATTGCAAGTCTAGCTATACAATATTACAATTTTGAAGAATTAGTGAATTTTTTGAGCTTTTGGTTTGTCCTAATTGTTTTTCTAGTCATTTTCTCACTTTGGGGTCTCAAGTATTGGTATGGCAGTGTGTTCATGTTTCCTATTGATTTGATTGCTTTTCCTATTCATATGTCTACTTGTAAAGATATATATACATGCTTAACCTTCTAATCATGGGCAAACAGGAAGACAAGACATTAGAGAGTTTGGTATTGTTATGGGAGAGTACCCCTAGCTGCCTAAATGTTTAGGAGTGTGGTTTGTTTTGTGACCCATTTGCTTCTTATAATTTGCTTTTCTGTGTTAGTATATGTACTTTAAGGATTATGACTGTATTCTGCTGTTCTTACTGCTATAAAAACTTGTTTTGAGGTGTAAATTCTTTTGGTGAGAGTAATACTATACCAAGTTTCCATCACTCTTATTGTCTTATAATTTATCTTCATTGATGTTATTGAACTGTTTATATTGACAATGGATTCTTCCTCAAAAATATAATTTACAACCATGGTGCTTTGGGTTTTTGGCTATGGATCTCATGTACATGGGAAGAAATGTTCAAGAGTGTGGTTTGTTTTGTGACCCATTTACTTCTTGTAATTTGTTGTTCTGTGTTAGTATATGTATTTTAGGGATTATGACTGTATTCTGCTGTTCTTACTGCTGTAAAAACTTGTTTTGAGGTGTAAATTCCTTTGGTGAGAGTAATACTATACCAAGTTTCCATCACTCTTATTGTCTTATAATTGATCTTCATTTATGTTATTGAACTGTTTATATTGACAGTGGATTCTTCCTCAAAAATATAATTTACAACCATGGTGGTTTGGGTTTTTGGCTATGGATCTCATGTACATTGGAAGAAATGTTCAAGAGTGTGGTTTGTTTTGTGACCCATTTACTTCTTGTAATTTGCTGTTCTGTGTTAGTATATGTATTTTAGGGATTATGACTGTATTCTGCTGTTCTTACTACTTTAAACACTTGTTTTGAGGTGTAAATTCCTTTGGTGAGAGTAATACTATACCAAGTTTCCATCACTCTTATTATCTTATAATTTATCTTCATTTATGTTATTGAACTGTTTATATTGACAGTGGATTCTTCCTCAAAAATATAATTTACAACCATGGTGCTTTGGGTTTTTGGCTATGGATCTCATGTACATTGGAAGAAATGTTCAAGAGTGTGGTTTGTTTTGTGACCCATTTACTTCTTGTAATTTGCTGTTCTGTGTTAGTATATGTACTTTAGGGATTATGACTGTATTCTACTGTTCTTACTACTTTAAACACTTGTTTTGAGGTGTATATTCCTTTGGTGAGAGTAATACTATACCAAGTTTCCATCACTCTTATTGTCTTATAATTTATCTTCATTTATGTTGTTGAACTATTTATATTGATAGTGGATTCTTTCTCAGAAATATAATTTACAACCATGGTGCATTGGGTTTTTGACGATGGATCTCTGGTACATTGGAAGAGAAACTTGTAGGGGTTGGGTATATCGGTTTGTCTTGATTTTCTTTAAAAGTTGGTTCTAGGAATTCTATGAAACAAACCAATGGTTTACTCCTCCACAATCTTTGCTTGATTTAATGGTTGGAGTGGTTCTAAAAGCTAGTATTGCTTGAACTGAAATTTTGTTGCTCAGAAAGAGTTGGTATTGCAATTTGATGCAAGGATGAAGGGTTGTCACTATAGTATGAATTAAGATTGATTTTTACTTGTAGCAGTGAAGCACTTTGAATTTTCATCTTCTGTTTTTACCTTTTCATTTTCAATTCTCCCATTTCATTATTGCAGTAGAGAAATTAGTAGTTGATATTTATTTAACTGTTATAATATAAGTTCTATAAATAAAATTGGTTGTCATTGTTGGTGGTGCTGGAAAATGGTTAGTGCAATGTCATATTTTTTTTTGTCTCAGATGAAGAATGTAAACTTCGAATTAAATTTTATAAAAAAAAAAATTAACATTCTACATCGGTTGTAATTATAAACAATGTAGAAATTGTAGTTTCTACATCGGTTAAATTTACAACCGATCTAAAATAACATAATCATGATCGGTTCTTTATATATGACCGATCTCGAAGATGAACTTTCTAGATCGGTTATATTTGCACCCGATCTAGAATCATTTTTCTACATCGGTCCAGAAAGGCGATCTAAAAAATTATATTTTCTATATCGGCCACTTCTACATCAGCAGCGTAACCGATCTAAAATGCCCATTCCAACCGATCTAAAAAGTCATTTATGTACTAGTGACAGAAGCATATATAGTAATCACACAAATGGTCTAAGCATGAAAATACAGCACTACAAGTTTGGTATAAAGCATTGCAGACCACCTGGAAATGGTAGTGGTTTACTTCATGATAATCACTCCTTTGACCCCTGCAAAGAGACAGGGAACAATTACAGGGAGGAGTATAAAAAATGTCAACAATAATAATAGTATTAAAATCAATGTGGCACATGAATTAGTAAGATACATAAAGAATACCAATTAGGCCATACATACTAATGTGCCACAATCAAATGGTTCATCATTCTCTATGATATTGCTTTCTTCATTCTCCATGATATTGCTTTCTTCTTTCTATGTCAGACTTCCTTTATCCTTTTTTTCCTACACATAACACTTACAATCCAATAACTAACATCAACTCTCCTTTTAAGGAGATGGTGCAAACTAAAACTCTACTTTTCAGGTTTGTACTGGTAGTATAATTAAGGAATTCATGGGTTCAAAGACAGAAAACTACATACCTTTACAATCCTTAAACTTCATTCTTGAACAACTTCCTCATGCAACCATAAACCTGAACACAACATAATATGCCCATTTAGTAGTAGACAAAGATCACAAATCCTCTATTGCTAATAAATCTGGATCTATAGGAGCAAGGTGCTAGTGCTCGATATTTCTTTAATGATTCAATTTAACAAGCATCCATACCACCTATTTTTAACAATATAATGATGTAAACTAACCTCTAGCAGAGCTACAATTGCATAGCAAATGTAACACCCTACCTCCTGACACCTCCAGATTTGACCAAAAACTTTAAAATTCAACAAAACACAACCCAAATGACTCAAAACAACTCTTCAAAACTTCAGAACAGTGGAAACAAACCCCAAAATACCAAACACTGGGCTGGGGCCACGACTGCTACAATACCATCGTGACTCCGGCCTCCCCTATTTCTTCATCACTTCTGTCTTCACTGGAGCCGTGGCCTGGACTCTGTAGCCGCGGCGGCCCATGCTGATATTCCATATCAGCAACTTTCATACTCCGGGGTGAGCTTCCGACGCACATGACTTTATGCTCTGACCTCCGATTGACTTGATTCCAACTCTTACAAGTCAATCTAATCCCAATCTAACTAGAGACATCACTTTCACCTCAATCCAACTCCATCTGAAAATTCTGGACCCCTGACACCATTTTAGCTACTGATTGACCAAAACTTACCACTAACAACCTCCAATTGCCACCAAAGGCAAATGGTCACTCAGAAACCATTCATACAGGTCCAAAACCCCCAGACCAACTTGTTCAAAGAGGTTTCACCTCAACGGAACCCCTCCTTTGAGATTCGACCCCCTTGAACCCCAACTGGACAAAATGGACTACAAGCCCTTAAATACACCAATCAGACCCAATTCCAACTTTCAACACACATAGCACATACATACAACATACATACCACCAACAACACTTTTTCCACATATAACCATACGTACATCCATACAATCCATATCCATAACCATTCATTCATTACAAACCATTCTATCCTACTTGGCACAAGATACATTATCCAATATTACAATTACTACATAGACTATTCCCATATACGAAGCTACTCCCATGTCTTCTCTGGACTAGTGACAGAACCGTCACCTGAAAGGTTAGTTTATGGGAGAGGGGTGTGAGACAATGTCTCAGTAATCGGGAACAACCACACACATACATATACATATATCTCATACACTCATGAATGCAATATGAAATGAATGAAATGCATGTCGCCCTCACAGGAACCCCCATCCTTATCCTCCCTAACACATATAATACATCATTATCCTCCCTAACATATCTAATCCATCCTTATCCTCCCTGACATATCATATATTATTATACATCATATCATCATCACATCATCACCACCACATCCGTCATATATCACAGTCTCACAATGTCATGTGGTGATGCTTATGTATCATCATATCATCATCATCATAATCATCATAATGTCATGTATGTATCATGTCATATCATATCAATATCATCATCACATATCTCATCATCATAATTATAATCATTATCTAACTGTATGCATACTACGATATATAAAAATAATACACACAAACACATCAATACTGTGGTATGAAAGAAACATGCATATATATACACAACTATACGTACTATCATACAATATCGACAATACAATATAAACAAACACCCGGTTACCTCAAGTTATCAATACCACACACGTGAGTTCCATGAACTTCTCGAATTATCCAACACACGTGAACCCCTCTCGATTAATCAAATAACCTTCATAATAACACAATTATTCCATTAACACAGTATATCAAATATCCAAATTCCACAATTTAACCACTTTAAGCCTAACCCAAGGTTCCAACACCCCTTTCATGCATCAATAAGCTCTTAGAGACCATTCAAATACTACTCAAACACATACACTTTGGATTTCTCATACTCTCAACCAAGAACAACCTAGGGTTAATCTCTAAACACATATAACGCCTTCAAAACTCACACCCAAGTAACAAGAACACCAAAACACACTTCATTAACCCCATTTCATCCATTTCAATTGGTGGATTTCATCACAAATCGGAAATCCTGACATATAACCAAAAAAACCCAAATTTCAATTGAAGAAAATGGAAAGGGAGGAGTAGAGAACACTTACCAACTTGGATCCAAGCTTCCAGAGGCTGAAAACAACCCCCAATTGCCGAATCCAGCAAACCCTAGCAGAGCTCCTCGGTTTATCCTCTATTTTTTTCTTTCCGATTGTCCGAAATGATCCAGATTTAAATAAAAATCCCGAATACCGCCCCGGCTCTAGCACACCTCGCCGCAGCTACACCAGTTTCAGCAAAAACAACACTACTAGAATGGTTCTCGTCACGGCGGCCCTGCTTCTCGCCGTGGCGTGGAGCTCTTCCAGACTCCACTTGAGCCTTCCTCCGTCCTGTTTCCTCCAGTCTTGAACACAAAGCCAAGAAAGATATTATGAGAGGTGTTATAGCAAAACTCTGCAGCATGCTGAAGATCATAACGTTATCTTTTTCTCTCAAATGCTGTAGAATGGAAACAACCAGCATAAATAAGAAATTACAAAATTACTGCCAGCATGAATTTAAGATTATTTAACTCACTTTGATTTTGCCTTTTAGTAGCCTACATCATGATAATATCCAAGAAGCAGAAATTAAGGTCATGAAAAATTGTCAATCCTTACAAAAATCCATATTACAAGAGCAAGTTTTCAATTGCATAAACACTTCAGTATGTCTTGAACCTCAACTGCATATGATAAATTGGTTTTGTATAATAATTTCCACTGGCTTTGTCATTAATTAAACCCAATTTTAAATTGTGACTCCCAATATCCATCATAAATGCTAAAAGTCATAGTAATCAGCTACTAGAAGCTATTGAACCTAAAGACAGCATCAATCTACAAGAAAAAAAATTTTCAACCATGTGCACAGATGATTCCTTAAGTACATGGTTAGCTTTATTCTACTAATTGACTCTCTAGCGAAGAGTCAAGGACCAGCTTAACTATGGCATAACATGTACAGTGACTAAAGCCCATGCCCTTGTTGCCACAAAACTGGATGATGTTTGAAATCGAGGAAATATAGCCAAACATTTACAGTAAAAAGTTTTAGTTGAGGCATCTTAAATATTTCTAATATCAATCACTTATGTAACATACATATAATTAGTAGAATATTATGATAATTTCAGGACTGCAAAATTAGTAGTGATATGTAAAATGGAGTCCTCACCTGCAGCCCAAAGCCACCCTTTAGCTATTCCACCCCAGCACCACCGTTTATTGAACTTTCACTGTTTTTTCCTCATCCTTTCGCTATTCCATCGCAGCGCCACCGTTTATTTCCGCTTAAAGCTCGTATCTCCGCCGAAGCTTCACCGGCGGCTTCTGTCAACACTGCCGCTGACGCCACCCAGGTTCAAATAATTTAGAATAGAAATAGGAGTTTAAGTGCGAAAGATTTGGAAATAATGCCGAGGAAAAATACATGGAGCACAAAGCATGTGAAAAATAGCGCCGCACAAGGTCGCTTGATTGTGAGGTGGCGACTCATAGTAACAGTGGCGAAAATTGGTGCGGCCTTTACTCCCCTCCAGTGATGCGCCTGGGGTGTTGGAATCAGGAGTGACTCGGTCCTTCAATTAAATAATTTCTCTGCTCTTCTTACGCCTTTAGCGCAGCCGCAGAGAGAGGGAGGGAGAGATAGAAGAAGAAGAGTAGAATGAAATGCCCAGTTTGGATCGAAGAAACTGCGCGTGCGGAACTGGAACAGGTGGCGGACGTGCGAAAATGGAGTAGAAAGAAAAGCCGCAGCGAGACGGGGAGAAGCAAGTTGGGAAGGTCCGGAACGAAATGAAAAAGAAAGAAGTAATGATGAATATAAGATACAGGAAAATTTGAAATATGATTACAGCGGCAATATTACTGTACATTACAACATTTCAATTACTGTGCACTTCCCTTTTCTTTTCATGGTAATTCAAAAAGGAAGAGTATAGGCAATGTTATGTTATCATAATTGGTTCATACATTGAATATGATAAGATATTGCTTCAATAGTTCAATGCAAGTTTGATCAATAATTATTAAAATAATATATTTTAAATAAATTATAAAAATTTAAATAAATTTTATAATTAATTAAAGTCTTAAGCTAGATAATATTGAATTATTTATCAAAAATAAGTTATTAATAAGTTTCAATATTATAACTTAATATTTAAATTTAAATAAGTTATTATTTATCTGTAATTACATTTTGAATTTAAAATAACCAACTAATAATTTATTATTATATTATTTGTTAAGTAAATTTATAATTTTCAATAATTATATATAATAATAATACTTATATAATATTATATTATTGTCAAAATAATCAAATATTATGCCACCTGAGGCTAACTCAGGTTATATGGATGGGGTGGGTATAAATAGAGATCTAGGATTCAAACCTTCCTGATATATTAAAAAAATAATCAAATATTATAATGTAAAACGAAAAAAATATTTTACACTAATAATAATGTTATTTTATCTTAAAAACTTAAAAAAAATTTTAAAAAATTTTTTAAAAATTAAAAATAGGACCTATTTAAACTGGTTGATAACCGATTTAGGTGGTTCAACTCTAATTTCACTGGTTCTTAATTGGTTTGTACTGGTTCCTGAACTAGCCGATCATTACCTTCATCTGGACCGAACCTAGCAACGATTCTCAATTGGTCCAATTGAAACCAATCAAATTGGCTAGTTCGATCCTATTTTTACAACATTAAGTATACATATTAGATACAATATTTATATCATACTTCACGATACGTATTATAAATGTATTCTTATTTTTCTTCTTCACAAAATTACAAAGTAACTTAAATTTTATAGGAAAACCCAATTTTTGGTTTTTTTTAAAGAAAAGTGAAAGATAATATTAAGTTCAAAAATCAACAGAGATGGGACCAACAACCTATACAAAAACTGCAATATAAAAATACAACAACAAAAAGAACCACCCAAACTAAAAATGTTAAATCTGCTACTTAACATCTTAGTATTATTAAATTAGCTAGTCATCTAAGAGGGAGATAAATTGGGTGTTGCAAAATTTTTGGCTTTGTGAAGAACAACCCAATGATACAATAAGATGCAGCAAAATAAGGACAAACATGGTATAGAGAGAAGAAAAAGCTTGAGATAGATAAGAAGATCAAGACACCGAGATTTATACTAATTCAACCTAACAACTTAACCTACATCATGTCTTTAAGCAACTCGTTTGAGATTTTCAACTATATTTCATAAGTTTGATTTAGACACTTGTGAAGCCACATTACATTCCAAGGAATACCACACTCTTGAATCTCTCATCACACTCTTACAAGATGTAATTACAATACTCCCTTAAAATTCTCCTATTCTAAGCAATCTACCTAAGTAGAAAAGAAGTGTTTACAAACGATAAACTCTCACTAGAAGGAGTAGATAGAAATATTGTAGTTCAAAGAGTCATCTAAATATGGTAGGAAGAGCTTTAAATCAATATAATAGTATTTTGGCTCTATAATACTTAATATTGTTACCCATTACCTTAAATACAATTCTATATATAGATTTCAAGGACATATAACCATTAGATATGAGAACTAGCCGTTGCTAAGATTGCTTTAACGTTCACTTACTGCATTTAATGCGTGTCAGAGCTTAATAGGACAAGCTAACCAGCCATTAGACACATCTCTAAAAGTTGAACTAGGTTGTCATGACAAGATAGGCACCTTGTCAAGAAATTGATGAGTGTTCAAGGTTTCAAAAGCAAAGCTCAAGAATGGTTTTGTGACAACTTACCACAGTTGTCAAGTGTAACACCATACCAAAACAAACCCTAAACATCACCTGAAAACCTCAATAACCAACCAAACAAGACAAAATAGGCGAAACAGTGCTAGGGCAACAGCTAGCTACAGTATTGCCGTAGCCTCAGAGAGGTAGGAAGGGTTGGCGCCTTGGTGCCAATTACTAATTCCATATCATCAAATTTCTAGTTTCTGACCAAACTTTAGACATGCATAACTTCACACTCCAACCTCCGATTGACCTGATTCCAATTCCTACATGTCACTCTCATCCTAATCTAACTACAAACACTAATTTCACTCAAATTCATCTCTGCATAGAGATTTTGGATATCTGCAACCGATTTGGTCACTTTTTGGCCAAAACTCACAACTTACACTCTCCAATTACCACTAAAGGCAAAGAGACCCTTCACATAGGACCCGATTGACATAATTAAATTGTCCAAGGAGGTTTCACCCTAGATAAGCCACTCCTCCGAGTTTTGACCCCCTTGAATCCCAAGCCATATAAGGGGTTATATGCCTCAAAACATGCACACAAGGCCCAAAACTGAGGTCTAGATCACATCACATGCACACAAACACATGAACCAACATACAATGACCCATACCGAGGTCCAGATCACATCACATGCACACCATAAACATATAAATCACAAACGGGGCTTTAAGTCGCATTTGCAACAATCATCATTTCATATTTCATAACCACAACACACATTGATAACTTGCCACTTCCAATGGCATTCACCATCACTTGACCAATTACATAACACACAATACTCCTAGGACACAAGCAACGACCACATATGCAGTACACACTACTTGGCATAATTACTTAAATAAACTGAATAACATATAACTACCCATTGGGTATTTCGATGCGAAAGATAGTATAGACTCTTTAGACCTCTCCGGCTAGTACTAGAATCTTCTGCTGAAATGTTAACCATGGAAGGTGTGAGACAGAGTCTCAATAACCAGGAAAACACACAACATACAACAGATATCCACAAATATATATATATACATATGGTGTAATGCAATACAGAATGTCATGGTATGCATGTCTCCCTCATACATGGCTAAAACCACGAGCTAATGTCATCATAAGACATTTTCAATAGGTGATTCCCTTCCAATAATCAGTGAAAACTGATTCTAGGATATCACCAAGCTCACCTCACACTAGTGTAATCCGGCCAAAGGTCACATTAATGCTTGGACTATGACTCTCCTTCCCTTGAAGCACTCAAATTGGTGGTGATTTGGTGAAGGTACAATCCACTACCACCTGGCTCTCCTGACCATAGGAGAGGATTTAGTAGTAGGAATATATTATCATATCATCATTATATCTTATCTTATCTTATCTCATCATCATCACTCAATCCACCATATTTCACTATGCTCAATGTGATGATGATGTTCAATATCATGCCAACATATTACTATACAATCATCATCATTATCATAATCTTCATCAATGTCATGCTAGCATGTAATCATATGGAGATGCTCACGAATCATACATATATGATACCATGTTTATCAATATCACATGCAAGGAACAAGGATCAAAGGTCACACACCTCTACTAGCCTGTATATACCACGATGTGGAAAAGGCCATCCATACACATAAACAATATCATGGTATAAAGAGAAACATGCATATATATATATATAAACACAAAATCAATAATTAACACACACACATAAACACCTGGTTATCTCAAATTGCCGACATAACACACACAGGGGAATTAGGCAAGCCTGCGAAACACCAACCATGAACCGCAAACTTCCAATTAACCAATTATGCACTACAACACCATAATACCTTGAGTTAATATACTATACATATTAACCAAAATTCACAATTCAACTATTCAAACTTAACTCATAATCTCAATGGCACCAACACATGACAATAAGCCCAAATTACTTATTCACACCACAAACAACCACATACAATTCAGATTCCTTATAACCCCAAAGGATTCAAGGCTAGGGTTTCACACAAATCAATCACAAACCGTCCAAAACTCATTCTCAAGCCTTAGAGACACTAAACAGCACTTTAATAATCCATTATAATCATTTTAATAGGTGAAAACCTTAACCCAACCAAAAACAACCATAACCACATGGATTTCACACAAAAATGATGGAGAAGAGAGGATGAGAGGTTAGGGATCATGTACCAACCAAGATTGAAGCTTCCCAAGGTCAGAAATCAAGCCCATAGACCGAAAATTTTGAACCTTAGTAGAGAAATCTTTTTCTTCTCCTTCACTCGACTGAATTGCTTTCTAATTTAAACATGATCTGCAATTGGCACTGTAGCAAACAATAAGCTCTCTACAGTGTGAGGTCATTTTGTCCATAAATAGATTTGAAATCCTTAAGTATCTCACCGTCGCAGCTCTGTTCCTTGCCATGGCGTGATATGCTTCTATCCAATTCTTGAATTCTTCTCTCATTTCTTCCTTCCTCACTTCCTAGTTCCTCCAATACTGCACAAATCAACAAATACACTTCCCATTAACTTGAGGCTAGGTTTAGGATAATATGTTAAGGGTTGTTACATCAAGACAAGCTATTAACCCTAGGAAACCTATAAGCTAAAGTTCATGGTTGGTAGAAAAACAATCATAGAATGTTACTCCTTGTTATGACAAGATTTAATCAATCAAAACTAAGTTTTTGAAAATCTACCTTGGTAGGACAAACTAAAGGTCTTGTCGTGACAAGCTAATTGAAGGAAGGTTAGATTGCTTTTTGAAGAGCCATGATCTCATGACAACCTAGGGGCTTGTCAAGAAATCAAGCGAACTTGAAAGGCTTCCTTTCCTTTTTCAAAGCCTTGTCATGACAAGTTGGGTACATTGTTGTAACAAGCTATAAGACAGTAAACACAATATTGTGAAACATATGATTTCATGACAACCTAGGGACCTTGATAGAACAAACACTTTACCAAAAGCAGAAACAAGTCTTTAACAAAGTGGTTGTCAGGAAATTCACCTAAGTTTGGTAGAACAATATAGTTTTGGTATGAAAACAAGTTTAAAAACATTGAGCTTGCTACAAAAACATCAAATATACGGCCATTTAAGATTGAAGGTAATAAAATTAAGTGAGTTTAAATCTCAACAACCAGATATCCTAAGAGAAAGAAATAAGTAAAACATTTTAACTTTCATCTTCTCTTAGATTCACTTGCTTTCTTCAAATCATCTTGCTCCATTGATATAATTACTTTTTTCAGTTTTTGAAGCAACCTTTCTTGAGATGAGGACAACATGATAATCCATTTCTTTACTTCAATACTCACTCTTCCTTTTCTTTGGACAACCTACATTAAATATAACTTTCTTCAAGCAAAATAGTTAGTCCAATTCACATCATATGATAAGCATACTATAAATATTATAATGAACACTAAATACATATATTATGCAAACTTTTTGCTCCACTATTTGACACAATCAAAACTAATCATGTTGGTCATTAGACCTAACAAGTATACATATTCCTATTTGTGCCTGTAAGCAAATATTTCCATTTAACTTTCAGGTCATTTAATATTCTATGACAAATATGAGTAGATTTGGGAGTTCCTACTTAAAGATCAAACTATTTTTCACTTGCCAAATCGCATAAATTGTAGGACAAAACATAGCTATCCTAAGCTTAAATACTAGCCTTTGAGTCCTTCTAACTAGCACAAAAACATGTTGCCACACAATGAGTCTAGAGGAATTAATGTCAAAGTCAACATAATCCATCAACATTTTTAGGATTCTAGATTTAAAAAAATAAATGATCTAGTGTTTCAGAGTAAGCATGACAAAAATTGCAACGATCATCATGTATTAAATTATAGCCGCTTCAATCTATCTTTCATTGCAAGTCCGCCATGAAATGCTAGCCAAGCAATCATTGAATGTTTTCACAAAACATAAACATTTCAAAAAATAGGGTCTCAGCAAATTTCAGGGGCATTTGGATGAAATATCCTATAACACTCATTAAAAATGCACTTTTTAGGCAACCTCAATATTTTTCAAAATCGGTGGGAGTGCTTAATTCTACAAGCTCATCTTGAATTTTTAGTAGATTAAGCCACCATGAAGAGTCTAATTGTTTAGAATCAACTAGCCACATTGAAGCTGCCTTTTAATTTGCATTCCTTTACCCATCTACGCCAAATAGAATTAGAGGCCAGATCTACACAATCAAAGTAAAGTTTACATAGCCTCCCTTATTCCAAGAAAGTAACTTCTTGAATCTCAATCCTCCATCCTCTTTGGGTTGACAAATAATGGCCTAAGAAATGAGACTATTCTTTCCAATAGTCCCACCAGACCATAAATATTGCATGCAAATGTCAGAATTTTCTAGAGAACATTTAAAGGTATAAGAAAAATTTCACTCAAAAACCTTTGTATGCTAAGCAACACTAAAGCAATAAGTTGGACTCAGCCTATTCAACTTAAAAATCTAATCATCTAGTGTCTAACGCATTGTAACATCTTAGAGAAAAGAGATTTCTTATTTTTGATATCTTCATATTACTTTTAAAACGTTTGTTTAAAAATTAATTTTTTTTATATTTTTATCTTTAGTACATTAATCTGTTAATATGTAGATAAATTTTATATGTATATCTCTCAAACCCGTATTCTAAAATTTTAAAATTTATAGTATACAACATATAATATTGTATTGTATCCATGCATCATAACTTCTCATCCAACTTTTATTATATATAATAATTTATATATAAATTGATGATATTGATATTTCTTTTATTGATTTGATTGATGATTGATTATTTATGCATATAAAAAATAAATCTTACATATACTAAGGCAACATGTTGGATCATTATGTTGCCACAAAAGCATAATGTAATGGACTATCACTAGACCCACTTGGCTGGCTAATCAATTTTCAAATTTCATAGCTTGACGTCAAATATTAAATTAATGCAGTGATTATAAATTATTTCCATATAATTCATATTTGATGATTTTCAAAGTAATCATAAATGTCATATATTTTAACCATTTTAACGACAATTTGAATTTATTTGAATTATTTGCAATCATTTCTCAACTAATTGAGATTAATTTCATTCATTTAATATTCAAATGTTATGTTTTTATTCTCTATGGCCATGTTTGATTGGTTGAATCATTAGGGAAATTGAAGGAAAGAAGACATGTCTCTCAAGCTTGAGTTGTTTGGTTGGCAATGATGGAATTGGAAGCAACAACCTCGACCTCGGGAGACTACTTTCCTGCTTCCATGGGAGACTTCTTTCACCTAATATCGATGATAGAATAAGGGCTAGGAATGACTTACAAGAATTTGCAAAGGAGCATGGAGAGCTTGGAAGACTTGATCAATGTGCTGAACATAAAGACCAAGTTTAGATGAGATTATCAACTCCAAAATATAAGTTTCAGATCCAAGCCCAAGAGAAGCCCATTGGAAGAGATTACTTAAAAGATCATGTGCTTCACTAAAATAGCATGTGACTTAAGCTTAAGCATTATTAGGCTTAATTAGTATTAATTTCATTTTTATTAATTATGGGCTAAACTTAAGTGACTAATAAAGTCCAATTGGTTAATTAATAGTCTTTTTGATGGCCCAACTTGTAAATAAACATGTCATGTGCCAAACATGTGATTTCATTAATGTGTTGACATGTTTATAAGGGTTTAAACATTATTTTTATTATTTGCTTTGAATTTTCGTCATTTATTTTTAGAATTTTATTTTATTAGTTTTCTAAATCCAATAGGAGTGTTATTTGAGCTCAAAGTCTCCTAATCCTATTAGAACCACTTGAGCCCAAATTAATTAGGGTTTCTAGACTTATTAGGTTAGATTTTACCTTGCCTATTTAAGGCTAATTTTCATGTGCATTTTTGGAAATTTGAATGATTAAAGTTTTAGACTTTTGTGAGTTTCTCTTACATTCTTTGAGTGCTAGAGCGAACTGCGACTTATCAAAGAATTGGTCCTTTCTTGTGGCGTCACCGGAACTAGGATTCAAGAGACTGATTCTCTTAGGTTCTACTTCTCAAGACCAACATCTATCCTTCTTGTATTCTTTATTATTATTATTTTCTTTTGCAACTTTTTTTGTCCATTTTGTTCATTTTCTTTGCGTCTAGTCTTTGTGTTCCTTATTTCGCAAAGATCCGGGTATCATATACATCAAAGTGGGTTCTTTGAACGGGTTCCAAAAAGGTTCACTTATCATTTTTGCATCAGAGCTTAGATTTGCAAATCAATGTGTGTTTTTTTTATTTTGCTTCTTTCCTTATTTCATTCCATTTTCATTGTTTCCAAAAAATTTAGCACTGTTCATCCCATCCCGGTTGTCACATTGATTTGCACTCTCATAAGAAAGCAAGTTTTGAGTGGAAAAAGGTAAAAGAGAAATTGCATTATATTTGAAAAAGTCTTGACTTAGTATGAAACACGAGTGCATTTGCATTATTTGAGTGAAACACGTGAGAGAGTGTGTGAGATCCCTATTTCTTTCTCTTTGTTTTACACTAACATTTCATATTGTAAATATGGCTGTTGGAGAAGTTGATCTTAAGGCCTTATTAAGGACTTTCAATGATCAAATTGAGGAAGTAAATGCAAAATTGGATCGCTTGGAGTTTCCTTGTAAAACCAAAGCAAAGCGTAATCCAAAGGTTCCTGCTCACACGGATGTTCTTAGCAAGATCAAACCAAAGATCCCACTATTTCATGATAAGAAAAATCCTGATGGTTACTTGGATTGGGAAAGAAAAGTTGAACAAGTCTTTGCATGTTGCAACTACTCCAAAATAGAGAAGGCACAATGTGCTTACCTTCGATTGGGTGAAAAGGTTGCTGCTTGGTGAAAATGGATGGAAACTAGATGAGCTACGAATGGAGAACCTTCCATTATAACATGGAATGAAATGAGAGCAGTCTTGAGACAAAAATACATGACATCCAAAGCTAAAAATGTGGTTGAACATTCCAAGGAGATGCAAATGCCCGTGGTCCAAGATTCATGTGATTCCTACATGGAGAAAGATGATCAAGTGGATGATGACATTGCTACCACTTCAACAACAGAAGATGTAACGAGAGAATTCGCTACAGGTATGCTTAAACATCAAAATTCTAATACTGATATCTCTTGTGATTTATGATGTGATAATTCTGATGAGAATATTGATGTTGTTTGCATTAATGATATCTCTTGCAATGGATCAATCGAATTGGAATGCAAGTATAAATGTGTTAAACTTGAGAATATCAATAATTTTGATGATGTTGTTTATGTTAAAGAGATTGATTGTTTGCATCAATTAGAGGAGAATATTGATCTAGAAGTTGCTAGTACTTTTGATTCCAATGGTGTTTCTAATTTGTATCAATTGGAAAATGAATTTCATGACTGTGCTAATGAGATTAACCATGATTGCGTGCAACTTTTAGAAGAAAAACGTGATTTATTTGCTGCTAATGATTTGGTGGAAAACTACGTGGATAATGGTATGATTCCTTTGGGAATTGACTCTTATAATTGCATTGATGTTGAGCATATTGACATGGTAATTGAAGATTATGCTTTTGATTCTAATTTGAATGGGCATGTTAGTCTCTATTCTTTTGTAGTGGAAAAGGCTCATGCATCATTGCTATGTAATTTAGGTGAAACTCATGAGAAAATAAAAAGTAAGCTTAAGTGGAAAAATATGAGTGGAAAAACTAAGAGAAAAAGAGTTCACAAAAATGCAAAGAGTGCAAAAAGAATAAGTGAGAAAAAGATTGAGAGAAGATTGAAAAAGAGAAAGGAAAAGAGAGAAAGGAGAAAAGAAAAGGAGAGTTTGAGGAAGAATGAAAGTGAAAGTAAGCTTAAAGTAATTTGTACAAAACTTCTTCCTTCTTTACCTCATTTGTCTTATGTGTCTATAGCGTATTTTCTTTGTCCTTCTCATTATGTTTCTAATTTCTTTAAATTATGTCATCCATCATTGTTGCATGAGTTCGCAATTTCTTTTGAGTCCAAATTGCATGAGTCAATAATGAGTTCATTAGTTACTTTAGTGCATTCTTTCTCTAGTTTATCCTTCTATGCCATTCCATCTCATCATTATAGTGTTTTGTATTTCCTATGTATTTGTGAAGTAGTTCCTATTCGTTTTATGTTTTATGTTTATTGTATGTCTCATAAGTCATGTGTCTTTTTCGTTGTTTGTTGGTTTATCCCATTTCACCTTCATGAGTCTTTTGTGTTCCATTTTCTATTCAACTCATTCTCTTCTTCTTGTTCTATGTTAGTGTGTGTCCCTTTAGTCATTTCTTCTCCATCTTTGTTCTATCATTATGCATCATCTCTATGTGTCAAATCTGTCCAGATTTTGAATTTAATGAATTACATCCAAATCTGTCCAAATTTCTTCCCATATGATCATTGCATCACCTTAGTCCCTTTTGAGTCTTTTTGTGTCATGTTTTGTCCTAATTTCATTCTTCATATTTTCCCTAAACCTTTGGTTCCATTTGAGTCTAGCTGTGTCGAGTTTGTGTCTAGTTCTTTATGGCAGGATATGAAGAAAGATTTCAAAATTTGTGCACCAATACTGTAAAATAAGTCCCTTGTTTGACATAATGGTTGGAAGATTTTTCATCCTGGCGATTGGTTGCAAAAGCTTAAAGGAATATTTAAAACAATTTTGCAACCAAGGGAGAATAAAGTCCTTCAAGTTTATGGAAGGATTAAAGAAAAGATGCATCAAGCAAGCTTAAAAGGTAAGTATACTTCTTATGATCTATTTGATGCTTGTAATCTTTCCCTTTCTTTTCATGTAGATTATGGAGATTCGAGGATGAATCCTTTCGAGGAGGGAGGGAATGATAGAATAAGGGCTAGGAATGACTTGCAAGAATTTGCAAAGGAGCATGGAGAGCTTGGAAGACTTGATCAATGTGCTGAATATAAAGCCCAAGTTTAGATGAGATTATCAACTCCAAAATATAAGTTTCAGATCCAAGCCCAAGAGAAGCCCATTAGAAGAGATTACTTAAAAGATCATGTGCTTCACTAAAATAGCATATGACTTAAGCATTATTGGGCTTAATTAATGTTAATTTCATTTTTATTAATTATGGGCTAAACTTAAGTGACTAATAAAGCCCAATTGGTTGATTAATAGTCTTTTTGATGGCCCAACTTGTAAATAAACATGTCATGTGCCAAACATGTGATTTCATTACTGTGTTGGCATGTTTATAAAGGCTTAAACATTATTTTTATTATTTGCTTTGAATTTTCGTCATTTATTTTTAGAATTTTATTTTATTAGTTTTTTAGGTCCAATATGAGTGTTATTTGAGTCTAAAGTCTCCTAATCCTATTAGAACCACTTGAGCCCAAATTAATTAGGGTTTCTAGACTTATTAGGTTATATTTTACCTCACCTATTTAAGGATAACTTTCATATGCGTTTTTGGGAGATTTGAATGATTGAAGTTTCAGACTTTTGTGAGTTTCTCTTACATTCTTTGAGTGCTAGAGTGAACTGCGACTTATCAAGGAATTGGTCTTTCCTTGTGGTGTCACCGGAACTAGGATTCAAGAGATCGGTTATCTTAGGTTCTACTTCTCAAGACCAACATCTATCCTTCTTATCTTCTTTAATATTATTTTCTTTTGCTACTATTTTTTGTCCGTTTTGTTCATTTTCTTTGCGTCTAGTCTTTGTGTTTCTTATTTCGCAAAGATCCGGGTGTCATATACATCAAAGTGGGTTCTTTGGATGGGTTCCAAAAAGGTTCACTTATCATTTTCGCATCAGAGCTTAAGTTTGCAAATCAATGTGTGTTTTTTTTTATTTTGCTTCTTTCCTTATTTCATGGGAAAAGGGTTCACTTATCAATTGATGGGAAAAATCTCTTCCAAGAAGGTTAGACATTTCCATGGATGAAAATACCCATCAAAAGACATCCAAATCACACAAGCTCTCACAAAGTTTGTTTCTTGGGAAAATTAAAAACTCACCTTGTGATTGGATAAGAGGGAGAAGGAACATTGTTTTGACATGGATTGGTGTGGAAGTCACCATAGATGAAGACGACGATCTAGTCTGGTGTGACAATGATGACAATCACTATAGATCTGACTAAGTCATAGTGAGGCCCAAAGCTTGCACCAGAAAGTGGAGCTCTAATTGCTTTGGCTCCAATTCTACCTCTATTCACCCATCCGAGCATGACTCTGTTCCACCATAAATTTTCCATTCCAAAAGCCTCTTGTGCTCCACCCTCTCATGAAATGAGCAATTGGAGAGAAATAATGGATGAAAATAGTGCCTTATAATAAATGATCTAGAAATAATGATTTGGCATATGCATTTTTTTTTATTTTGATTTTTATTTTTATAATCCAATAGGGTTCAAACTCAAAGCTAAATGATGATTAATTAAAATAACCTATGTTATTATAGTTTATTTATATATAAAATAGTCTAAAAAGGTTGTATCGAAAAATAAAAGTCAAAAAGGGCATTATTGACATTTGGCATTTTATTCTCCTTTCTTTTCCATTCTTTCTACTAACTAAATATTTTTTTTTGCCATCAAACATTTCTCATTTCCTTTGCTAATCAAACATATTTTCTAATAATATCTCTCATTTTCTTTCCATTTCATTATGTATCTTTCCTTTTATTTTGTACAAGGCAATGCAAAGGAAAGTAAGGCGCCATTTAGTACAATGAAAACATTTTTAAAGGAAATGTAAATGAGAATAGGAATAGGAATATGAATGATAAAATATGTTTAATGTGTTAAAAAAAATATGGAATCCTGACATAAAATAACATTTGGTATGGTAGAAATAAGATATGAATGAAAACAATTGAAGTAAAAAGACTTAAATATGCCTAAAAATATTTTTTCTCTTACAGTACAAAATCATATAGATTGGACAATTTTGAAAGTTCATCATGGATTCCATCATCAATAGTATCATTCCATCAACAAATTGACGGAATAATTTCTTGGGGTTGGTTTCCATTATGGAATCCATTCTTGTATACCAAACATTGCATTGATGGAATCTCTGGCTAATATCCACTCCATTTTACTGTACTACCATGTACCAAACTAGACCTAATGCTAGCTTGGTTTGCAGAATCATTTTGTATAAATAGACATGAGAATATAAATGAGAATAGAAATGGAAATAGAAGTAAAGATTAATGGAATGAGATAAGTATGTTTGGTTTGTCATGAAATAGAATGAATATTTATATTTTGTTGGATAATAATGTCCCTAATATAAAATATTTCTTTTTAATTTTTCAATTATTAAAAAATTCTAATCTATTTGAAAAAGATAGTAAAATGTTTAATTTTAATTTCCTTAATTTTTATAATATTTTTAATATTGCTTATTTTATTTTTTTAATATTTGCACCCAAAAATGACAAGAAAAATGGGAAGGACCGGGAAACATTATATACAGTAAACATTCCATCCAATGAGTGATAAAGCTTAGCTGGTTAAATGATTTAATTACGTTCTTTAATGTAGGTACAAGGTTGTGGGTTCGAACACGCGTGGGACTCAACGGACATGAATTATGATGTGTAATAAATAATTGGTTGTGGTTTGAGTATCCAAGTTTAGGTAAAATTGGTTTTATAATGTGATTATGATAAAAATTGATTTTGAGTTAATGTATTTATATTTGAATGATTTATTTGAAAATTAGTTTTGACAAAAATAATTATATTTGGATAATTTTAATCAAAAGAGCTTTTAGTGCAATAATTTTTCCCAAAATTTTGCCAAATAATTTTTTTCATGATTAATTTAATTTTTTTGAATTAAAATTTAATCTATATTTATTTAATTGGAAATATGGTTTATCTGATATAATATTTTCTTGTAGGTCATGGTCTATACAAATTAAAATTTTAAAGAGGCTTTTAGGTTAATAGATAGAAGAAATTTTATGAAAATTTTATTTTTCTAATATTTCCATTTTTTCTTATTTTTATTAATCTATTTTTATCTGACTTTAAAATAAATACAGATGAGAACGAAGAAGCAGAATAGAGAAGCATGTCCTAATCTACTTTTGAAAGAACCCATTTCAGCCGTAGAATGAGTTGGCAATAGGATCTTCAAAAGATAGCTAAACACAATTTTAATTGGATCAAATTTATTTTTAGGCCCAAACTCTATTTGAAACAGGAGCCAAACAGGTACTGACTTCTATTCCAGCCAACCAAACAAACCATCCATTGGACTAATCATTCCAATCCATTCTACACAATAGTTATTCCATCCAACCAAACACAAGGAAAAAGATGAGTTTCCTTGGTTTGGTATGTTAGAAAACAAGTGGGGATTTTAGCACAAACTTTAATGCATTTTCTGTTTCCGTAGTTGTAGCTATGGAATGTTACTATTCACAATGAATTTTTGTTGGGGGTCAACATTCACAATGAAATTTATGTTAAAAAGTAAAAAAAAAATGCCCTTGTCATATTTTTTTTTATTTAAAAATAATGGATAATTTAATCTTTTCACTTTAAATTATTCATAATTCTTCTCTTTTTCTATTCTATCAAACATTTTTCAGTAAAATATCTTGTTTCCTTTCATATGCATAATAATCATTCTTTGTCCAATCCTATTCTCATTCTCATTCCTATTTGCACTTCCTTAAAAACCCTTTCAACATTCCAAGTATGACTTTAATTCACTTTCTTTGTACCAAATGGGCCTAAATCTATAACTACAAGTGGAAGAAACTAGCACAATGCTCATGTCTAGTCTGGATTTGAATAGTGGGTGCCCAGCTTGGTGCACACACTCACTCTTTCTCCATTGAATTCGTCCCTAGAATCCAACAATAATAGTAGCAGCTCCTTCAAATAAAGGCAAGGGACTAAATACTAACCTATTGCAGTTATTAATTTTGGCATTGTGAAGCTTTACATTATTTTACAAATTTTTTTGGGGTGAATATTTTACACATTTGTTATTATCAATTGTGTTTCTGGCTGAACAATTTTTCAGGGTTACCTTTTCGGTCATCAGAACCACTCTACAACAGGGGCGGACACACATACATAATTGGGGGGCTCCGGCCCCTCCTAGATTTTTTTTAATTTCTTTATTATTAAAAGTTGAAAAAACAAAAATCTATACTTCAGCCCCTCCCAGATTCGAACTCATAATGAAGCAGACATGTATTAATTAAGGTATTAAGAACTGAACCGGCCATTGAATAGGTCAAGACATCAGTTCAAAGTTCAATGATCAGATTGTTGTCGAACTAGTTATGAATAAATTAATATATTTCAAATAATATGGATGAAAAATATATGATATATTCATTCATAATAATAAAATTAATATTCAAACTAAGATAAAATTAATCATTTGGTATAATAATTAACCAATATTCACCATAAATATCAGAAGTTTAGAAATTTTATACCTTCCTTTTTAAATTTAAAAAATCTGAAACAAAAGGTAAAATAAAGAAAGTCAAAATTTATATCATCACATAATGAAAATAAAAATATAAAAAAAAGATATATGAATCACATCATTTGTTAAGATTGATTTTGAGTTTATTTTGGTTGAAATTAACATGTTTCAGCATAATTTTTGTAGTAATGAGTAGTATAAAGGTTATTTCATTGTAGTGAATTTCATATGTTTTGTTAGATAAGTTGGCTTCCCAAGAAGGGGGGTGAATTGAGAAGATTAAAAATTTTTCTGCAAAACGTCAAGAAAGTGAAGAAAGTAAAGGGTGATAGTAGAACAGAATATAAATGAATAAACAGTAAATATAGTAGGAGGGAAGAGAATACTGAGATATTTATCCTGATTCAGTCTCTTAACTTGACTTACGTTTAGTCCTCAAGTCACCACTTGAGATTTTCCATTATTCTGCAAGAATTCAGTGAGCTTCTTGCAAATGCCACAGTACAGCGTTGATGTTCTGTTTTTAGAGCTCACACTTTCACTCTTTGCACTCTCACTAAGTGCTTCCCTAATCCCTTGTGATATTCTCTCACAAGAAAGTCTTTCTTCCAGATGAAGATAAGATTGTTTACAATGAATAAACTCTCTTAATCAGAGTGTATATGAAAGTTAAAGTACAAATATTGAAGCATGTAAGAGACTTTGAATGGATGATTTGGCAGAGTTTCAGTATATACAAAGTAATTTTTGTTACCCACATCTTCAAATGAAGTTCTATTTATAGATTTCTGCCTCAACTATATGTTAGAGATAAGATGTAGCCGTTAGAGATGTTATCCAATGGTTACACTGAGAAACTATCCATTCACCAACTGCATTTAATACTTCTGACACTCAAAGTTCGAATTTCAATTGATTAACAAACAAATTTCGCAGAAACCAAAAGTTACATCCTTTAACGTTGAACTCTCGAAGTTCATCTGTCATGAAGCAAAATTCAAATTTTCATCTTTAGAAAATGATTCTATGTTGGAACATACGAATTTTCATGTTTAAAGTCGTTCTGTTAAGTGTGAATAGTAATTTCAATTTGCTACAGTGTCTTTGAAATTCGAATTTTGGATCCCCAAAATTCTTCTGTCAGAAGCTGGTTCAATGAGGCACAATAGTTCATCAATTCGAAATTCAAATTTTCAAAGAGCAAAGTTCATCTGTCAAAAAGACCTCTTTTCAGACTTACTTTAAAGTTCGAATTTCTGAATATTGTTATTCGTATGTCAACATATCAACACAACAGACTCACAAGTTTTGTTTCTGAAGTTCGAATTTTCAGGTTCAAAGTTTATCTGTCAGTGAGCAATTTTAAGGCTCTTTCTAAACTTGATTTCAGATGAACTTTGACATATGGGGAAATGACACTTGAGGACCAAGACTTTGAATTAATTCCAGTTTAGGATCACAAAATTCAAAAATACCAAAAAAGGACCATGATTTTAAATTAATTAAAAACGTAAATATGAATGACCTAAATGCCCCTGTTAAAATGTTTTACACTCAATATCTACTTTTTACTACTCTTTTTTATAAATTTGACACTGAACATCCCAAATTTTACACTGAATACAATAAAGAATTTAACTATCAGAATTTTACACTCATCTTCTGCCTTTTACTACTCATATTCCACGATTTGACACTGAAGACCCCTGATTTTATACTGGATAAATCTCAGAATTTTATACTCAACTTTCATTTTTTACTACTCAACATCTATTTTTTACTACTCTTTTTCATAAATTTTACACTAAACTTCCTCAATTTTATACTCATATTCCATAATGTGTTTAGTGTAAAATTGGGGGTGTTCAGTGTCAAATTTATGAAAAAGAGTAGTAAAAAGCATATGTTGAGTGTAAAACGTTTTAACAGGGGCATTTAGGTCATTTCATATTTACGTTTTTAATTAATTTAAAATCATGGTCCTTTTTTGGCATTTTCGAATTTTGTGGTCCTAAACTGGGATTAATTCAAAGTCTTGGTCCTTAAGTGTCATTTCCCCTTGACATATTTTTGGACGAATTTTTCAGTTTTCATAAGTTGCATTTTATCTGAAATTTGAATTTTCAACATCCAAAGTTCGCTTGTCAGAGAAAGCTCTTTTCAGACACGTATCAAAATTCAAATTTCTTAAGACAAAATTCATCTGTCAGATAAACCTCTTTTTAGACTTGTTCATTTTTAATACGAAATTCGAATTTCCAAACCCAAAGTTCAAATTTTCAATACATCAGATCAGTATAAACCTTTCAAACTTCACATGTTGGTGGGTGTTATTCAAATATTCTATGAATTAACATAGAATCAAGGTTTTAAAACATCTTTTTATCAAATCGAAGTCTTTTACTCAAATTAAAATATTACTAAACATTCTACATATATTCTTGCACTGATTTTTCTAGAATTCCTTCACTTGAAACCTTTTGTACACCTTTGATATCTTTATCCCAAGCTCTTTGAAGGTTAGTTTGGAATCATCAAAACACTTGATTCAACACGTTTAACTTAATAAATGTGTTTATATATATATATATATATTAAATATTGCACTAATAGAACAAAAGGATTTGTTGGCTTAGTGGTGGAGTGTTGCTTTTGTACTTCAAGGACATGGATTTGAGATGCCAGGGGCCCGGGTTCGAGATGTGGTGTGCATTCGCCCACGAACTGCCGATCAAACATGATTCTTAAATAGCTCGGTTCTAGACATATTCCAGACCAGACCAGAGCCCAGTTCACCGATATTTCGGTAGGATGGGTCAGTCCAGTCCGATTTTTAACTTATTGGTATTGATACTAAAACCACTTGCCTTGGTCATTAAATGTAAGTAGGCATTACAGAATTTATTTATAACTTGTCTTTAGTATTCAACTTGGCCCCTCAATCCTTTTCCGCTCAGTCCGTCCCTGCTCTACAATTTATGTGCATCATATATTTTATATATAGATCAAGTTGTCATTCTTTTCTTTCCTCTTTTAGATTGGTTTAATATGTCTTTTGCTTAGATTTAATAATTGATTATATTTGGGTTATAAATCCATCAATCATCATGTCCATCAATTTCATCCAAGGGTTGAGAGAAACCAATTTCACATGCTTTGCAAATGTTGAATGCGGCGAGGCTCATCATGAGACATGCTTCTTACAGTATGCAGTATGCCAATATATAAATTTGTCTCAGCCAAATATTCTTTTAAAACTTAATTTTCTTAATTTTAATATATATGAAAAATTTACTTTATATATTACGGATGATTTTTTTCTTAAACTTAAAAATTATTATTCTCTGACTCTTAAAAGTCTTTATGACCGTTTTTCTCATGCCTTGTGGATATTGTGCAAGTTTTTTAATAAGAGTATAACTGTGACATTCAATTTTTATAATTAAATTAAAAATTGGGTAAAATTATTTATTTTCTTTTTTACGGTCAATGCATCGTAGCAAATATTGAGCACTGGGCCCATTGCCATGTGATCACAGTTTTGTTTTTTTTCTTTTTTCATTTTTTGGTGAGGCCATAGTAATGTGATCACAATTTTTTTTAATTGTACTTTTAATTCCTTAACTTTGGGTTATATTTTTTTATTTTTTAATTCTATAAAGTTTCATTTTATTTCTTTAATTTTTAAGCTGTAGGCAAAAACATCCTAATTATTAATATTATTAAATATTTAATAGAAAATTATGATTTGACTTATTTAATACCAACTCTTAATTTTATTACATAGTCATTAATCTTATAATTATACTTAAATATTTTAAAATCTCAAAGTAAATAATAACAATCTTAAAAATAAATCTTATTTTATAAGTTTTATTTTTAAAGTTGTAATTATTTATGTTAACATTTAAATATATTTTATTTATAAAAAATTATTTAGTCTCCCTTTTCAAAGATAATTCATAAATTCCAGCTAAAAAAAGATAATTCGTTTATTAAATTAGAAACACCCATTACCCAGGATCATATTAGTCCTTCAGGTCTTCTGAAAACGAAGAACAGTATGGTGGTTAGAATTTTGGTTATAAGATTACAATATTTATTTTAAAAAGTATTTCAATTATAATAATAATATTAATGACTATATACTAATACCAATAAGTTGGCTTTTGAAATGCCAAATAATCCATTTTCTGTTAAATATTTAACGTGTTAAAAATTAAGAAGTTTTTTGTTCCATTTTAAAAGTTAAAGGATTATAATGAAGTTTAATAAAATTAAATAATTAAAATAAAATTCATCTCAAAATTAAAGGAAAAAAAGTGCATTTTTACTTTTTTTTTTTTGTTTTTTCCTTTCCTTTGTGGAGCCTGCTGCCATATGTCATTCCTTGCATTTTTTCACACTTCTTTTTCTTTTTTTCCGTATCCCACCTATCTCATTAATTTTTTTTTGCCCCATCAATTTTATTTTTTAACCCCCATTTTTTAGCATATTTTTTATTAATATTAATTCTTCATTGATAATGTTTTATTTATACTAATTTACTTTATTCATACTAATTTTTTTATTGATAAGAATTTATTTTTTCCCTCCATTATATTTATTATCAATTTTTATTGTTCATGGTACTTTTATTTCCTTCTTTGATTTCATTTTTTCTCATATTGAATATTCTGGGAATTTATTTTCTTTTTGAATAATTATTTTTTTATGCAAATTCACAATTCCCTTTCAATGTTGTTAAATTCATACTAATTAAAATTCAATTTTTTTTCACTTGTCAAGCATTGAATAAAAACTTTAGTGATTATTGCTTCATACATTTATTTTTCTAACTTTCAATTAGTTATTTGATAACTATTTATCTATGATTAATGTGAAAAGTTTGATGCAAGCTATGTGAAAAATATGAAACAATATGAAACCAAATATTCAATATATATTAACTTTAAGAAAAAATTATATTAATAAAATTAATCAATTTTATATTGTGTTTAATACTTAATAATTCTTTTTAATATTGTTTATTAAAAAAAGCACAAAGATCACTCTCTATTATATTACTCTTTATTATTGGTTATCAATTCTTGAAAAAAAAAATTGGGGGAGGGGGAGGACAAAACCCCAAATCTTTTAGCTTTTTAGATCTCAAATTTAAAATTTTTTGCAAATAAAATGTGAAAGGGTAATATATGTAGGTCCATTCCTAGTTGAAGGTAACAATTAAATTTTTTTGACAAAGTATACTTTATATGGTGGTCATCAAAAGACAAACTTGTAATGAACCACCAATGCATGTCTAGCCTTCACTGCAACTTTTGAAGATACAAATCTATAATAATTGTGTACTTTGAACCATAATAATCTTTAACAATTGAAAATAGTGTGTGAGCCTAATTAAAATTTTACCATTTGTTACTCCAAAATTTGACATATGCAAATATATCTTATAACATTAAATAGTAAACAGATGTACATGATAAAATTTTTTCTCTATTATACTTTTACAACTCAATACTTTATTAATATTAAACAAAACTTCTCAACTTAGGTGATTTAGGTAATTTTTTTTTTCAAGTTCATTATTAAACAATTGAAATCAGACCAATTTGCAACATATTCAATGCGAAAAACTTCCCCGTGTATCATGGACAGAAAAATCTAGTTATTTTCAATGATCAATTTATTATTAAATTGTGGATCCTTTTAATTTTTAAAGAATATTAAGAACAAAGGCTTAGGATATTAGTGGAGTCAAGCCTCACCTCACGATATCTTTCTCAGTCACTCTCCTATTGTCATAGTCAGCATTGCGATTATAAACACATCTCTTCTATGTGCTTCATGTATAAACTATAAACTAGACGGATACTCTTCGATATTTGGTTGGAAGTACACGAATTTTTTAAAATAACTTTCAAAAAATTTCGGTTACAAAAAAACATTACATGGACCTCGATCCTTAACTTCCGCTGACATTACATATTTTCTCTTCTATTTAAAAGTTTACATAAGTCTTCTTTAAAAAAAAATAAATTACAGAAGGCTTGAGTTTTATTTATTATTTATTTATTGCATCGCACCTAGTACGTTGGACATATTTCACTTTAATTTGAGGATTTATTGAAGTTTAAGTTAATTTGAATAAAGTTAAGTAAGACTATTTGAGGTTGTAAGTTCTATCACTAAGTATTAAAAATGGCTGTATTTTCTGGGATCAAACCTTTGATTAAGTTGATACAACCCCATTATCAATTGAACCAAGTGCCTGGTGGTGAGTTTTATTAAAATCGCACTAACTCTTAATTTTTGAGCAATTTTGAATATATTTTGAAAATATAGAGTAGATCTATGTAATTTTGATAAAGCAAAAGGAAGAATTGTATAATTTGCTCTTTGTTTCTGGAGAGATTTAAGTATCTTTTGTAAATAGGACCACATCTATGTAGTTTTGATGTATTCATGGAAGGTTTGTATTGGTTTTGAAAGTAGACCGTCAAACAAAGTCCAGATTGCAAAAAAAAGAAACCGATGGAATGGCTAGTCACATTAGATACAGGTGGTTTCAAATTACTAGTCTAGGCACATAGTTGCATTAAATAGTCGTTAAAATAACTTTGACATCCTTATGATTATACTTGCTTAATTATGTGATTACGGAATACAAGGTGATTCAATTAAAAAAGAAAAAAGTCATTGACAATATTTTATATTGTAGCCATTTTATCAGTTTGTTTCTTCCAATCTTGATTTATGTATCAATGAAACTAACTACAAACATATTACTTGCTGCTAAATGACTAGCCATGCGCATCAATAGAAATACTACTAAACTATTTCGAGAACAAACCTGCACATGATAATAAGTCATAAAAAAATAGAGTCTATTGTGGAGGGAAAAAAGAAAAAGAAGAAGAATGTGTTTTGCTTATGCTTATCCATAACTAGTTAGTGATCATGACCATGGTTGTTTTTTTGTTCTCAATAAACCAGATGAAGTGATATCCACAAAAAACAACATGTATTTTATCTTGCATATTTTTATAACATAATTAGGTGAGTGATATATGTATTTAACATCTCTATTTCCATTTTCCGAAGCATGATGAAACAGAGCTTATTTTCACCGTTGATTGAGTTCTATTTCTCCATTTTTGTTCCTGACTTAGAGAAATACGATAATTGTGATTTGATTAAGGGCGTGACATGAAGCATGAAATGAAAAGTACTAGATTTTTTTTTTTTGGAATGAAAGGGCTATGGTAAAAGCCAACAAAAGAAGAAACTAATCACTAATTTAAAAACCATGAGCAAGTAGAAGTCTACAGCTAGAAGGGGCTTCCCTAAGAAACATGAAGTTCACTTCCATTCCATGAGAATCATTTGCCAATCTGTCAGCACAAGACATTGAGTCTTTGAAACTGTGTTCAATGCCTACATTCCAGTTTTGTATTAACCAAATATCTTATCTCATTGACACCTTTGTGTAAGGATATTTGTTGTTGCAATCTTGTTTTATCAAATTGAGACCTTTAAGAGATTACTGAGGATAGCCACTTTCTGATGTCCCATATCCTAGCAGAGTTTTAAACTAGTAGAAATACCATGAAGCTCAGCGATAGTATTGGGTAAGTAGCCGAGTTTACTTGCAAAACCACCAATCCAAGTTCCTTTGCTATATCCCGATGAGACTGCCACAAGTTGCCTCTCCTTTGTAGTCAACTGATCCATCAGTATTGAGTCGCACCCAATCTCTATCCAGTGGAAACCCAACTTGGTTTTTAGAGCAATATGGAATACCAAGTTTGTCTTTTAAAATCTCTATATTCAAGTCGTCGATTAGGATTTGAGTACACTTGACAAAGGACTTTCATCCCAAAAAAAGAGCATCACAGAGGACACTTGACAAATTAGAAACACAACAAACTCAGCATAAACTAGAAAATGCATCTAACTTCAAACATATTACTTACTGCTATGTGGCTGCCCTTCTGCATCAATTGAAACAACCATGAAACTCTTTGAGAAGAAACCTGCTCACAGCAGTTTACATAGATATTATAGTCTATTTTTGGACAAAAAAAGCAATTAAAACATATTGATAGAAACAAATATATTACAGAGAAACTGCATTCTATTTAAAAACAATGAATATCTTTTTCTTAGAGGATACCTATCTTTTACTCATTATCCACATGACAATTGAGACATCAAGTCATTATCCTTATAACTGTTTCTCACCAAGCTCATGTATACAATAATATACAAAGACAATTGCCTTTGTAAAAGAAGATGAGGGATTTTAAAGCTTTATGGCCATACTTCTATACTGTAGTTCACCAGCCCAATTTATTGCAATGTCATAGAGTTGATTGTTTAATGGACGCGCAGTATCTGGAGGTAGATATCAATCAGTATATTTGACAAGTTAGGTATAACCAAAATATAAGATAATCCCATTACAAACATATCACCTATGGTTCCACCAGCATGCATGGATCTGACAAAATTCAAATAAGTTGTCAAACTGGGCAATCTTCTCCAAGCTTATCTGGAAGAGAAGTAAACAATATGGAGAAACTTTATCATGATGTAAGCATGCATGAAATTTAAGTTAAAAACCATAAGAATTCACTTTTTGTACAGAAATGACTTATCTTCCTTCTGCCTCACTAAATTATATTCATCTCTTTCTGATTGATGTAAAGAAAATAAGTAAGGCAAGAAAAATTACTGTTTCTGACTTAATGAATGATTAAATCTTTAAACCCCAAATTCCAAACAGAACCCAAACGTAGCTACAAGTATTAATAAAGAGACATGTGCAACACCCCATATACTCATGGGTTTTGTTGATTGAAAAGAGATTAAATCATGATCCAAAGTCAGAGAAATGAAATGTGACAATAAAAGCGATTGCAGCATTTACCACCGATTTGAATACAAAATGCGAAGAGCCATGAAGGACAAAGGATGAGGTTATTGTAGTTGAGAATTCTTCATTGAAGAAATTGATGGCAAGTGCTCCTGCTTAAGTTTAAGCCTAGAGTGGCACACGAAATCTTCATATCTTGCATCTGTTAAATTATAATATCATCATCTAGCTTTATATTCTACTCTTTCATATAAAATATCATCAGATGAAATAGAATCATATATAATCATTCAGAGAATCTTAATATGAATAGATATGCATGAAAGCACATCAAAGATAGGTTCTTGTGAAAAATGTTTGACATGCTTGTGTTCATAATTGGATTGGCCTACCTAAGCCAATATTGTTAGCTAAACAAGTGAAATACATACTCCTAAACATCTCTATTTCTTTTCCTTCTAAATTTTATCTTGGAAAGCTGATAATAATTCCTAATTATGCCTCATAAAGTAAGTTTAAAGTTTATGCTTGTGCAAGACTACTAGTGACCAACCCATAGTTCTTTTCTTCTATTTTTAAAACATGAGGAAACACAATAAAAATGCAAACCTTTTTCATCGAAAGATGAAGGTAGTGGAAGAAACGAAAGGTGGTATTCCAAAATATCCTTGAATGTAGCTAAGATTTATTTAATTTGATAAAGCAAAGTAAGGAGGAGAAGAAAATTCGCATCAGTTTAAAGCACAACTAACTCGAGTACATATTAAGAAAGTACTTATTGTTGTGAGTAGCTGCACTTTTGAATTCAGATATATACCTCTCAGGTTCTTTGAGAACAACAACCTCAAAAAGATTCCCTAAAAAAGAATCATGTTCAACTTTGATAAGGAAAAAATGGGAGAATTAAAGCATAACAAGTTAGATAAGTTACCTATAATGCAATATGCAAGATTCCTCAAGAACTTGAGCCTTGGTGAAGGCTTTTTCTGATGTAAACTAAGGAAGCATGTAGAAAGAAACGAAACACAATAAGTACATAATATTCAATTTAAACCATCGGTAATTAGTTTAACTATATTACAAAGTTCAGTTATTAGTAGTCATGAGGACAACAAACATTAGCATAAGCTATACAATGTCACTATCTACATAGACGCTATTTACTACCTTTGCATCTAGAAAATAACACTCAAGTTCTTTGAGAAGTATAATCATGGCAACAATTCAGGAAAAAAAGTAGAATGTAATTTTGAGGAAAGTAAATTTGTGGAGTAGCGAATTAAAGCATATCAATAGGAATAGATATCTTCAAAAGTAACCCTATTGATCAAAAGCAGTGACAGATATTGGCAAATTTTATTTAGTGTCCACTTAGATCAAAACATCAATTAATTAATGTATTTATTAGTTTTTTTGAACTCTATGTTGAAAACTTGACATTATTCCAAATTTATTGGTTGCTTAAAGAGAGCATGTCTATATATGTTTATTCATTGCAATGGCTCTTTTCTTTATTTTACTTCTAGATGAAAAAACATAGTAAGAATAAACAGTCTTTAATTAACAAGTGTTTTTTGAGAAATGGGTGTAAAAGAAATTAGACTCTACTTTTGATCTTTAATTTTTGAAAAAAAGTAACTGCTCTATTATTAGAGAACAAGAATTCTTAATCATGGTGTATGGAGACATCAACCATCATTTTTATAAATTATGTCTATGATATTTATTTAAAAAATATATATATGGAAATAAAGGTGCATATATATTATAGTATATGAAGGAAAAGAGGTACCTCAAAAGATATTAAAGAAAATGTATTTCTTTCACCTAGCGTACAAATTGTAGTTGCATGGGGTGAAAGAAGTGATCAAGGTTATGAGATTTCTTGGATAAAATAGCCAACTCCAACTCCGACCCTGACTCCGACTCCAGTTCTAACTATAGCAGCTTCAGTGATGATTTCTTCAATTTCTTTGTTGGGGGGAGTCGTTGTTTAACATCAATGTCTGCATCCGTCTTTCTATTCATACCCAGCTCCAAGTTCCCGCATCCACGACTCCTCCCTCACCTCCGACTTCGACACCCATACTAACTTCGACTTTAACTCTGGCTCTGGCTCTGACTCTGACTCTGAGGCATATATTGGGCAGACTCCACATGCTTTTATGAGGTCAGGTCGATAGCATGCAACCCAATCAGATGGATGTTCAATGAAGTTGAATTTAAACACAAACTTGCCATGATCACCTGTTCGAGCAAAATTTGAATAATGACTACGCCATAGAAAAACATGATCCGAATTCAAGGAGGCCACATTATAAACTTTCGGATAATAAGATTCGAATTTATAGTAAACACCATCAATCCTATCACAATTAATACTCAAAGTAGCTTCTGTCATTGTGGTAAACTGAGAAAGAACACAGCAAAAGATGAAGCGGCGTAATCGGTGAAGATTACAAGTAAATTCAACAGCATTGGAAGCCTCTGTTGTCTGTTTATATGGAATCTGTGGTGGAACTCTGCTTCCTGGGTAACATGCACTTCGATATTCATATTTATCATACATGCAATCTGAACATAGTGAGAAGTAAGTTAATTCCCTAATAAAGGAAAGTGATGGCTCATCCAACTTTACACAATTATTGAATTCAAAGCAACGCATATGTAGGGGTTTCTGCTCAACTGGTGCTAGTGTGGAGGAGATTAAAGTCTCCAATGATGCGCATTCTCTGGCATCTAAACATTTAATCAGAGGAGGAAGTCCAAGTATAGACCTAAGCTTCCTGCATTTTCTCAAGTCAATGCGTGTGAGGCTTGAAAGAAGCTCGATGCTAGCTGGCAAGCTCTCCACACTAGTTTCTACCAATGATAAATATTCTAACCTTGTTAAGGCACCAATATTTTCTGGGATTCCTGACAACTTACTGCATCCTTCCAAATCTAGAGTACGTAAACAACGTAAGGCATCAAATAGGTTATGTAAATCCATTTTGTCAATTACATATCTGAAACCTCTGATTTGAAACTCCTCAAGATATATCGAGCCGCACAATTCATTTATTGAAATACTCTCCAGCCTTTGACCAAAGAGACGAAGCTCTCGAAGTTCTGTGAAACGACCATTTGGCAAATGAAAAATTTTGATACCATTCTGTAAATCTAATATTGTCATTTTCTCTGGTGACAAACTAAATTTTTCAAGGTTATCACAGCCACTAAAATTGAGGACTGAGAGAGATTCTAAATGTGTCTGACTTTCAAGACTTTCTAGTTTGATGCAGTGATAAAGATCCAACTCAACAAGTGAACGAACAGATAAGACTGGATGAACATTCTGCAAACTTATACACCACCTTAAATTTACTTTTTTAAGCTTATGCGCCATAGAGAAATCAGGCAACTCCATCAATTGTTCGGACTCCGACAGATTTAATGTCTTTAGATTCACAAGATCCTGTGGAAAAAAAATAAGAGAGAAAGAGAGATTACACAAAAAAGCACTCATAATTTAAATATACTGAAGGCAAATAATATATATATAGTAGGACTTAAGTACCTGTGTTCCATCCCACAGCTTTTTCAATTTACTTCTTTTCATGTCAAGTTCAACAAGGTTCTCAGGACAAAAGCCTAATGGAAGAGACTCCAAAGGATATTTAAGCCAATACAAGTACCTTAATTCATTAGAAAATGACTTAAGACCAAAAGGAAGCTCTATATTAGATCTATTGTAATGATAACTACAATAGAATTTGAGAATTCTTAATTTTGTCATCTTGGTGAAGGTGTCGAAATGCAATTGCAGATCTTTAATTTGACTCACATCAAACATGAGACCTTCAATTTTATTAGTTCCCTGGAACAAAAAACAAATCAAAATGGTGTTAAGTTTGTGAAAAACTGTTTCCAAACATAAAAGTAAGAATAGAAAAGAATGTATCTTTCTCTTACAATGTTATTTTTCAAGAGATCATAAATTTCCTTAGGATTGTTCAATCGGCTACGTCCTTCAGGATGTTTGATTGATTCCTCATGGACAATTTGTTTAGCCATTTCTTGTATCAAATCATGCATTTGTATGATGCCACTATCCACAATTTTTATAAGAGCTTTATTGACAAGATTTACAATTCCACTTGCTACTTTGAGATCAGAAGCATCTAGCACCATGGTAACTTCATCTTTTTGTTTTCCCACAAAAAAAAAAGCAATGTCTAAAAATATTCCCTTCTCAACATCATCCAATCCATCATAGCTCACCGTCAATACATTTTGGATTTCCCTTTTGGGACATTTTTTAAGTTTGCTGAGCTCACTTTCCCAGTATATTTTATCTCTTGAACAAAAATGTGAACCCAAAACTTTCAAAGCTAAAGGAATGCCTTTAGCATAGGCAACGGTCATATGTGATAACTCTTCAAATTCCTTCTCGGGATGACTTTGGTTGAAGGCATTTAAACTGAAAAGTTCAAGTGATTCTTTAAAGTTCAATTCCCGAACTTCATGTATATGTTCATGACGAATCCCTCCACTAATAAGAACATGCCTGTCTCTACTTGTTACAATGACTTTGCTGCCTGTACCATATCCCAAAAGCCCCTCAACTAAATCTTTTAGTTGCATTGAGGTGTCCACATCATCAAGCACAATTAAAAGTTTTTTCTGAAGTAGTATTCTCTTATAGAATCTTGGCATCAATGCGTCATTCATGTTAAGATTTTCTTGTTTTAATAGTTCAAAAACAAGTTTTTGATGCAAATTACTCAAACCATTACACGTTATTGATTCTGCTCTCACATTTTCCATGAAGCAACAACTTTCAAAGTGAGCAGAAAATTCATCAAATATAGCACGAGCAAGAGTTGTTTTACCTATACCTCCGGTGCCCCAAATTCCAAAAAACAGAACTTCTTGTGACTCAATTTCCATTAATGATTCAACACAAGTAAAACTTTGTTCAAATCCAACAAAGCCTTTTCTCTCAACTGTGTCTCTACCTTTGAATTTTTTCAAGATAACTTTGACTATTCCATCAATGAGTTCAAATTCATCTCTAGCGTATAAGAAAGAAAAGGTAAATAAAAGAATGAATTAAAATCCACACGTGATAGAAATAACAAATGCATATATACAAATTGATAACTTTACTACGTTTTTAGTTGTTTTACTTTGTGGAAAAACAAAACCTAAGATAAAAACTAAAGACTATAAAATGATATATTGAATATTAAGAAACACACTTACTGAAAATTTGATGGGTAGTGATATCCTGACAAGTTAGCAGCTTTTTTCAAGGTACATCTCCAAATTTGCAGCTTTTCCATGTTCAGGTTGTGCTCCTGTTCATCTTGGGTAGAAGCAATTTTGTTGAAAACAGATCTCCAAATTTTCAAGACATATGCCGTCCAAATTTCTAGCTTCCCTATGTTGACCTTGAACTTCTGTTCATGTTGGGCAAATGCAACTGCATAAGAGCCTTTTTGATGCCTGACATCTGAAGGATCCACATTGTAGAAAACTGGTATTACAATCTGACCATTGCCTTCCTTGCATTCCATGATTTTGACAAGCTCTTCCAAGCACCACTTTGAAGATGCATAATCTTTTGAGAATATCACCAATGAAATCATTGATCCTTCTATTGCATCCATAAGTGATGTTGATATTTCATCTCCTCTCTCGAGCCTCTCATCAACATAGAAATATATCTGCTTTCGACGTAACTCCTTTTTCAAATGGCTAAGAAAACCACATCTGACGTCTGGACCTCTGAAGCTGATGAACACATCATATTTTTCCTGAGGAACCTGGGGAGAGGAAGCTGAAGCAGCCATTACTGGACAGCAACAAGATCAAGAGCGTATTGATTATTTTTGATAAGTCTAGATGTTGATCTCTCCACCGAAGCTTGCAGATCTTGGCCCTTTCCACAAATTGCAGGACTAACTAAAACTAATGAAGACAGAAGTAAACTAGAGAAAAGAAAGAACAGCGTTTAGGAAGAGAAGTAGTGCATGAAGCAAATCAGGTTGAAGATGATCATTATATTACCTGGGTGAGAATGGCTAAATCAGATTCAGATACTAGGTTGAAGAGACTTGAAGTTAATTTGGCAGGTTCGCTTATCCTTGGTGTTCAGCACAGCAGAAAAATGAGCCTTTCCGTATTGAGCTATTGTTCACATTTAACAAGAAGTAAACAGCCAGTGGAAATTGATTTCTTTTGTAAAGTAAATAGCAATTTCCACGAAGGAGTGAAAGTCTTCAATACGTACTCTTTTTGACTCCAAATCAAAAAGTACTTCTTTTTGTTTATTGTTTTAAAGTAAGAAGAAATTTCCACGGAAAAATTAAGAAGCTTCTTTAACTTTTAAAAAGCAATGATTTTTTATTTTTGTTATAGTGGAATTCGTCTTCTGATAATTTCCACTTTCTTATTTACAAGCCAAGAAAAAGAAAAGATTTACTAAAAAATATTTATAATATTAGAATAGATAATTTTGGACAAACAATGTGATGTTAATTTGTCCATTTATTAAAAAGTTACTCCCAGATCCCATATTAAATAATGAAGATGTTTGGCATTATTGCCCTCATAAAGCGCAAAGTTGGGTAAATTTCTACACCAGAAAACAAGGTTGGTTAATTTAATTTATAGATATAAAAAAGAAAAGTATGCCAATCGATCACTACCAGTCCAGACAGTCCAGAAACTCCCGACTACCAGTCCAGAGACTCCCGACTGGCAAATCAACCCACTTTCACTTTTGAAAAAATCTGAAGCATACTTTTATTATTTATCTATCCCGTGAACATTATTGCATTATTGGAACTCAGGTCTCAACTTCAGAGTAATTGCCAAGGAGCATCGTCCCAGGTTAGCCTTTCATCTATCCATCCATCTTTCTGAGTTTTTTTTTTAATAATTTCATAATTTATATTAATGATGTATATTAATATTAATTTTTAATTGTGAATTTAAAAACATAATATTTAAAAAAAAACAAAAATAAGATTTAAATGATTTAGCATTTTTATAATTATCTAACATTTGATACTATTATGTCAGTTTTGGGTATTGTTTGACTCAGTTGCTACATAGGTGTCTCATATACAATGTTTGAAATTTTAAACTTACTTAAAGGGAAATAAATCTCTCTTACTTAATCCAGTTACCATTTCCAATAAATTTGGTGTCTTTTTTTTTTCTCCAGAATCATAAATAACACGAAACATCTATATATGCACACTAAATAGAGATTTTAATTTTTTTCTTTTTTTAAAGAAACATGGGTTCCATGCATTTAAAAAAAATATTATTTCAATAAGTAATAGATAATGTGGTTTATATGAATGCCACATCAATAAATAATAAAACATAAATAAAAAAATTCAAGCCAAAGATAGAAATAACAAATAATTTTAATTTTATATCATATATTAATTGTTTACAGCTATTTATTTACATAAATTTTGAAGTAATATGAGATTTTGACAATCAAGAATTTATCTGTGGACCTGACCATTACACAATCTACTTTTTTCCCCCTCCAAAATCTACTTTAATTTTCTTTGGAAATCATTTCAACAGCGCATGTGTTTTTATATTTTTTCACAACCATCCACGCATGCCTTTAAAAAAGGGGGGACAATAATGAAAAGTGAACAAGAAAATACCTTTAACTTTTAAAAATACCTTTAACTTTTAAAGGTAATGATATATAGAAATATAATAATGATATTTAAAATAATGTTAGAACGCACTGTAGAATGCTCTTTTGACAATTTGGGTTCATAATGATGATGCTGTCGGGTTAAAATTAATCAATTAGTAAGTTATTATGCTTTCGGCGTGGTATTTTAGAACTTATTATTATGCTTATTTCTAAAGAGAGATTTAGTTCTTGGTAGTGATGGGAATGCTCCTAGCCGCAACAAAACCAAAAAAAAAAATGTATCAGTAGATTTATATATTTGATATATTATATTTCTTCCATTTTAAAATATAAAACATATCTACATATCTTACACCTATAAAAAAAACATTAATTTTTTAAAAATCTTCATAATTTTTCAAAATTACTGTAATTAAATATGAGAAAAAGTGAATTATTTTCTCTCCTCATAATTTTTTTTACTCTTCTATTTCATAATTGAATACTATCATAAATAAAGATAAAATTGAAAATAAAACATTAAATAATCATTAACTTTCATAAAATGGTTTATATTTTGAAATTTTGTTCCTTGTTTGGATAAAGGGGAAAATGTGGGGAAAAGAAAAGTAAGGGAAAAATAGAAAAGAAAATATATTTTCCCCTGTTTGAATAGTAGGGGAAAATAGAGGAAGGGATAGTAAGGGGATAAACATTGGGAGCCACATGTTTTTCCCCTTAAATTTTCTCTCCAAAAGTGGAGAGATTTTGGAGAGAAAACTAATTTTTCAAAATTACTTCTATAGAATACTTTATATTTATTGATGTTGCTTACCACCATAAGTATTAACCTTTTGTCATCGGCTCTTGTTAACCACCACCCTCTACTATCTACTAGCCGCTGCAGCTAGTCACTGGTCATTGTCACCTCTAGTCATTGATTGTCACTGTCGGTTGCCGATCATTGGCCACCACCGCTGGTTGCCAATCGTTGGCCATCATAGCCAGTTGCCGGTTATCAACAATGGCCACTTATCGCTGGTCATCTGCCGCCATTGCCAATCGCCAATTATTGGTTGCTAATCGCCGATCTAGTCAAGGGCTTCTGTCGGCAGCCAGCCATCGGCTGTTGTCATATGTAATATCCTGGCTTTCAAGGCCATATCCAAAATGCGACTATGATATGCTTAATAGGAATGTATTAAAGCATAAAAGAAAAAGATACCACGTGTTAAATATTTTATGAATGCTACCCAATGCAAAATGGTAATTTCACATGCTTGGTTCTTAATTGGAATTAATTTTCTATAAGATCCTTAGAAGGAATTATGTTTGAACCCTAATTAGAATAGAATGCAAATAAGGTCCTTAGTGAGAATTAATTCTAAAAATTATATAATATACCTGTTGAATGGAAGCTCTTGACGAGCTGAGTACAATGGTATAAATATTGTATAGGTAGGAGGTTGAGATTGAAAAATAAATTAATTTGAAAGTATAATAAAAGAATTATTTAAAGTTTGGTCCCTAGGAGAAATTACCAAAAAGTATCCAAAAATAAATATTTATACTTTAACCCAATTCAAGGCAATTTCATCATCTTATAAAATTACTATTAAAGCAAAGCTTGCTATATGTCGAACTCAATGGTATAATGCATTGAGGCTAATGAAGTTAATATGAAAAAAATTGAGTTTCAAGCATCGTAAAGTGCACAATACCAAGAAAAAAGGAGTTTGTGGGCTCTATATAAACAGATTAGTGAGAGGAATAGTATGTGGGCCCCACATAAATATTATTTGGAACATGATAATTAAGAGAACATAGATACAAATTTAAAATAATCATGTATCCCTAATGTAACACCCTGCTTCCAAACACCTCTAGATTTGACCAAAAACTTCAAAATTCAACCAAACACAACCCAAATATCTCAAAACAACCTCCTAAAACTCTTGAATAGTGGAAATGAACCCAACAACATCAAAATCTGGGAGTACCACCGCGGCTTCATACCTCCCCTATCTCACCACGCTACTGGGCTTCGTGGCACTGCGGCTTGCTTCCTGGCGCTGCGGCGTCACCTATTTGTTTTCTATACTAGTAAACTTAACCACTGGGGTGAACTTTTGATGTACATAATTTTATGCTCCAACCTCCGATTGACTTGATTCTAACTCCTACAAGTCAATCTAATCCGAATCTATCCATGGACACCAACTTCACCTCAATCTAACTTAGTATGGAGATTCTGGACCCCTGACACTATTTTAGCCACTTATTGACAAAAACTCACCACTAACAACCTCCCATTACCACCAAAGGCAAATGGTCACTCAAATACCATTCATACAGGTCTAAAACCCCCAAACCAACTTGTCTAAAGAGGTTTCACCTCAAAGGAACCACTCTTATGAGATTTGACCCCCTTGAACCCCATTTGACAAATCGGGCTATAGGCCCTAAAACACACTGACAAGACCCAATACCACCGTTGGGCTCACAGACACCATTAAATTGACTCCTTAACACCCTGAACCACACACAACACACACCACACAATTCCACATACATATCCAAACATACATCCATAACAATCCTTATCCATGTCATACATCCATTACAAAACCTTCTATCCTACAAGTTACATATCCAAATTATACAAATACTACATAGACCTAATATCCTCACGTCCAATGCTACTCACTCGTCTTCTCTGGACTAGTATCAAAACCATCATCTGAAAGGTTAATTCATGAGAGAGGGGTGTGAGACAGAGTCTCAATAATCAGGAACAACTACACACACACACACACACATATATAACTCATACAATCCATGAATGCAATATAAAATGAATGGAATGCATGTCTCCCTTGCATATAGCTAGAACCATGGGTTATCGTCATAACAGGATATTTCGTATAGGTAATTTCCTTCCAATAGCCAGTAAAGACTAATTTTGGGACATCACCAAGCTCACTTCCCACTAGTGCACTCAGCCAAAGGTAACACTAATGTTCAGATCGTGGCTTTTCTTCCCCTTTCCTACCATGAATTAGCAGCGATTTAGGGAAGATGCAGTTCACTACGCGCCTTTACCCTCCTGGCCGCAAGGATCCCATCCTTATCCTCCCTAACACATATATATATCCATCATTATCCTCCCTAACATATATATTCCATTCTTATCCTCCCTAATATATATCATCATATATCATATCGTCATCACATCATCACCACCCAATCCGCCATATATCATGATCTCGCAATGTCATGTGGTGATCCTCATGTCTCATCATATAATAATAATCATCATCATGATCTCAATGTCATGTTATGTATCATGTCATATCATATCAATATCATCATCATAGTCATAGTTATCATTTAGCTGTGTGCATACCACGATATATAGAAAATTGTACACACAAACACATCAATATTGTGGTATGAAAGAAACATGCATATATACACAAATATACATACGATTATATAATACAAACAAATATCCGGTTACCTCAGGTTGTCAATACCACGCTCAACGAGTTCCACAAGCTTTCTTAAACGCCAATCCCATGACTAGTCAGTTCCAATTAGCCAACAACCTTAACAACACTATAATACCTTAATTAACATAACATACCAAATATCCAAATTCTACAATTCAACTACTTTATCCTAACCTAAAGTTCCAACACCCTTTTCATACATTATTAAGCTCCTAGAAACCATTCAAACCACAAACAATCCCATACACTTCGGATTCCCAAGAGCCCTAAGCAAAAACAACCTAGGGTTAAGCTTAAATCATGCATAAACCCTTCAAAACTCACACCTAAGCAACAAGAACAATAAAACACATTTCTCTAACTCCATTTCATCCATTTCAATCGGTAGATTTAGGCCAAAACCGAAGATCCCAACTTATAACCAAAAGACCTCAGGTTTAAACCGAAGAAAATGGAGAGGGAGGAGAAGGGATCACTTACCAACGTGAATCCAAACTTCCAAGGTCCAAAAATCACTTCCAAATGTCAGAAATCTTGAACCCTAGCAGAGCTCCTCTTGATCTCCCTCTGTTTCCTTTATTCTCCTTCCCGTCTGACTGACCAAAATATTTCTAATTTTAACCAGAAACCCGACTCTCACCACAGCTCTAGGCCATCCCGCCGTGGTGCCACCAAGTATAGCCAAAAACACGACATTGGAATTGCTTTCGTCGCGGCAGCCCTGCTTCAAGCTGCAGTGTGGAGCCCAATCTTTCTCCACTTAAGCCTTCCTCTGACCTGTTTCCTCCAGTTCTACACATTATGCTAAGAAAGATGTCATAAGGGGTGTTACACCTAAAGTAGCAAAGTACTACAAAAAAAGTAACTTTATTGGTCCAGTTAAAAATTAAGTGACACAGGATATATCTAGATGACAAAAATATGCAATATCTTGACACTTCCCTCCTCCCTTGAGGCTTCACTTTTATGCATGTGAAGGATTGAATTTTAATTGATTTTTGGGACTGCTTGTTGAAAAAGTTTATGCAAAAGAAACCAAGGTTAATTAACTAAGTTTTAAGTAACTTAACAATGGTTAATGTAAGTAAGCTAACATCTCATTTCCCTCTCATTTTTGATGTGGCCAGCTGTAGCATATGAGAAATTTGGATTACTTAATTGATTTTTGAAAATACTTCTTCAAGAAGTATTCTAAAAAAAAAGTAAAAGTAACCAACGTTGGGAATTAATATGCTTCTTTATATCCTCCCTCTCACTTGCACGACCAAACACTTAGAAAGGAGAGAAAGAAGCTACTGCAAAGCAAGAGAGAAGGAAGGCCACATGAAGGAGAGAAAAAGAAGGAAGAAAATTCAGGGAAATTTGGTAAGTGATCCACTTGCAATTTCTGTGAGTTCTGGCGTAGTTTCTAATTAATTTGAGTTAGTTTTCTTGAATTCTCTTCTCCTCTTGCTGTTTGATTTTAGCCATGCTAAATATATAAGAGAAAAAGATGTATTTATGTCATAAATTGAAGAGAAAACATGGGAAATGGCAAGAGAAACGACCTTAAGTGAGTTTGGAAGCAAATAAATGAAATGTTATCTCTTCCCTTTCACCCTCCTGTTTCGACCAGTTTAGTACAGTATCCTAGAGTGGGAATTTCTTAAATCTGATGCCAACAAGGATTCTCCATAATAGAAAACCTTAAGGATAAGTGATAGATTCAAGAAAAAACTTATGATGAAGAAAAGAGAATTTTAGGGTTTAATTAAGACTTTATGAAGTAAACCCTAAAATCAGTGATTTAAGTGGATGTTGGATGTTGTATTTAGGTTTGAGGAAGTCTAAGCAAGTGGTTCGGATTCTACAAGTATACATGGTTGATCGTAGTAATGAAAAGTCTCCATAGTATTCCAGAGATCGAACCTAAGGGAGGTTATAAATTTATCAGTCCAAATTTTAATCCAAAAGCAAATGTCAATCAAATTAAAAACTCAAATAAAAAAGAAAAGAAACAAAAAGCAATCGATATAAGAGTTTTGATTTAATTATTATAAGTGTCAAAGGATCAGGGTTCACCTTATGGGATAACTGAATTTTATTCTTTAATTAGATTCAATATAATTATAGTGACAGTTATCCATAAAATGTCCTAATTACCTCTCGGTCAATTAGTCTTTATTTAATTTAGGTTAAATTCACTTTTGTGCAATTAAAGTTCCTAACTAAACCTTGAAAGCCATAACATAAATTACCATGAATTCCTAATTTTATCTCTAGATTAGTTATTCATATTTATCTCTTTAGATCTATGTTTATTTTTTACCTCTCAATCCACCAAATTTACTCATTAATAATACTCGATGGTGATCAAGCATACAATCCATATGAATGAACACAAGAGATAAATATAATAAAGATACAAATTAAATACAACTTGAAAAATAAATCTACAGAGTCATAAATAAAGAAAATAAATCTAGTCCATCCCAATCAAACTATATCCCTACCCTTGACTGGAAAATTTAGACATACATAAAAATAGAAATCAAAACAGAATTAAAATCCCAAATCATAATATGAATAACTAAAAGAAAGAATTTATAAAGGAAGAAAATATAATCTATCTTCAATATTCCCCATATCTCACTTTCTTTCCTTTAGAATACTTATAGTTGCTCCCAGATGCATTTAAATCGTGTTTTTTGGTCTCCGAGTGTGTTTCTGAATGAATTCTATTGTCCTCCTCCCGTTCCTTTATATAAAGGAGGTCCAAAAGCCCATGAAAATTACGAAGTCGCGTAAATAACATGTCAGTCTCGGGCACTAGCCAGTGCCGGCTCCATATTATTTCTTCCATCTAACGTTGTGTCTAGCGCATCTTCCAACTGGTCCAATGAATCCACCCAGTGTCGGCTGAGCTCTCTTCTTCATTGACCCAGCACTAACTCCTCTCGTAAGTTGGCATTCTTCTCACTCCTCACCCGTCCATGGGTGAGGAAATATGGGGAGTATGGATAAATTTTGTCTTTTGCATTTTGTTCCAACTTTTCGGCTTTATGTAGTTCAAATTCCTCATAAAAATTCCTACAATGTAACTATATTTCAAGTTATGCAGAATCATGCCAAAAAGTATCAAATCACAATATATTAGGATGAAAATAGATACTGAATGTGGATATTTTATATGTATAAAATAGGCACATTAGCAAGCTCTTGGAAGAGATGGAATCAAGTGTTGAAGAGGAATCACCAAGGTAACATTTTGCCTTTTATTGTATTATATTATCCTATGTTACTTTCATAAACTTGATGCTTTGCCATATAATCGTTTTGATATTTTGTGATTGTTGGTTGAGTTAATTAAAGGGGTTTGTAACCCCGAGATGTCTAATTTACAAAAACAAACTCTACCAAAATTTTTATGAAATTATATAGCATAATATGTTCTAAAGTGTTTAAGGTTGTTTTCATGATGTTTCCATATTAAATATGATGATATAATTGCATGATGGGTAATTCTACTGAGATTTTTTAAATCTCATTCTTCCAAAATGACAATTATGCTAGGTACAAACTATGACAAAGATGTCAAGGAAGCTAAGGAGAAATGAGAGGTGGATGACACTTGATGTTATTTTCAAACTATGAGCTTATATTTTAAAATATTATAAAAAATTGTGTATTTACTTTTAGATCTGTACTGCAGTACTATTATGTTCCTTTGAATATCATGAAATGTTAGGTATGGGTTTGAAGTTAAGAATAATGATATAAATATGTTATGAAACTTATTTTACCGAATTATGAATGGAAAGGCATATTTTTTCTTTTTTATTAAAGGACAACTAGAAAAAGTTTATTTATTCTAGCCCATATGAAAGGGAGGAAAGAAGAAGACAAATTTAACTTTTAAAGGTAAAAAATATATAAATATAATAATATAATATTTAAAATATCGATCAGGACGTAAAACTTGATTGAAGGATAGAAATAGTAGAATGCTCGTGTGACAATTTGGGGGCACATTGATGATGCTTTTCGTGTTAAAATTAATTAGTCAGTCATGTTTCCATAATAAAAAAAATGACTCAAAATTAGAATGAACTTCTTCCTATTAATTTTTGGCGGTTATTTTAAGTTCTTTTACGTGTGTGTGTGTGTGTGTGTGTGTGTGTGTGTGTGTGTGTGTGTTTTACATAGACTTTGAGGTCACCTCACAATCAAGAATTCAACTATACATGCCCTAAAAAGAGGGAGGACAATAATGAAAAACGAAGAAGAAAACACCTTTAACTTTTAAAAGTAATAATATATAAAATATAATAATATAATATTTAAAGTATCTATCGGGACCTAAAAAGTTTCTTGAATGGAAGAAATTCAGTGTAGACTGCTCTTAATTGCCTATTGATACAGTTGTCTCATTCGTGAGAGCGAAACCTCTTCCCCATGAGAGCGAAATCTCTCCAATGTGAGAGTGAAAAAACCCCTCTTCATGAGAGGTGAGAGATGGCACTGCAATGAGATGTAGCAAGATCTCAATTTTCAATGGACCATTTTCTCCCACTTGTCACTGTGTGTGGGTTTTTCTTTTGGTGATAACTGTGTGCGGATTTTCTTCCACTTGTTTGTGATAATGAAGCCCATGATAATATTCAAAATCATACTTTGAGGGCTCAAAATGGGCTACTGAAGGCAGCAAGGACAATTGTTTTTTGGGGGGGGGGGGGGGAGGGGTCGGAAATTAGGTATGGACTTCCCCAATATGGCTATTAGAAGGGTTCAAGTTGCATATGATTGTCAACATTTTGTTCTTCCAATATTAAAAAACCTTGGGTTCCTGATAAGCAAAGTTAAAAAATTGTGGATGTTATTCAGTTATGCAAATTTATTGATTGCTTTCTGCTGTCATGGATTCCAAGAACTTGCAACAAGGCAACCGGTTAGCTTGCCAAGATCTTTAACAGTAGGATGTATCTTCATAATTGGGATTCTACTCCCCTATCTCACATTTTTTTTTTAATGAAGTAAAAGTTTATCTCAATTGGGTCTCGGGAACTTATCAGAGTTAGGGCAAATTTTTAAAGTTCAAAGAGCATATATAGAGATACTTAGTCCCTCTGTTCCAGTTTATAATGCACTTTTAACTACCGTACACAGACCAAGACAATAATTAATAACTAACAAAATTTTCCACTTTTTCTTATATTACCCTCATTAAATGCTTTGAGAATGAAATATTTTAATCATAAACACATATTTGGGTTTATTAATTAGGGGCAATATTGGAAAGAGAACAAAATTACACTACGTAATCCGTAAAGTACACTATATTATGAAACATTAATTTCTCAAAAAAGTGCACTATATAGCGGAACGGAGGGAGTACAAATTATTAATTAATAAGGTCCTCACATTAATAACTGGATTTGAACCCACACTATTATGAAGTATGGGTTCAATCCTTGCTAATTAGATAAACTTTCATTGGCATATACTTGATCCAACAATATATATATATATACACACACACGTATAAAATAATATACAATTAATATTATAAAAAGAATATTATATCTAAAATTAAGATTACAAAAAAAGAGGCATGCATTACCACGAACTTTCATGCAAGGCCACAACAGAAACACAATAACCAGAACCTTCTTTGTTTCCGAACAAGTACGTTCTATCTGATGCCATTAATTTGTCGAAATTTCATTAAGCACTACAGCTTGAAATTTTAACAGCCACATAGATTACTATATATCCAAGTACTATTATATAATTTATAAAACAAAATATGTATACAAACACTACCATTACTTAGGTCAGAAGTGTCAAGAAGGATTCTAAGTACACGTCCAAAAAAGAGTCACTCGCATGAATCCACCATAATAGCTATCATAGAAAAAGAAAAATGAAAATTCCAGACTTGTACTCTAGTCTCTGCTGCTACAAGCTCAGGAATCACAGTTTTCATCAGCCCAACTTAACAGCCATAGTTCAAGCTTCTCAACATCAGAAGTTTTTGTGTTTGGTGCAGGAGGATTGGAACCTTCCCCAACCTCACCATTTTGTCCTTCCATGGCTCTTTCACTACCAATCACATTCTCACTTTCTGTGTCTTCCTTGGCTCTCTTTGATCCTCCAACTTCATTCAGAATCTCACTCATTGGCAACTTTTTAACTCCACCAGCCACTGAAACATCAGTGTTATCAACTGCATCTTGGAATGGTGCAACACTATCAGTTTTATCATTTCCAAAATCTCCTCCGCAATCTGTATCTACAGGATAAATTATACATTAATCACTTATAGTAATTAATCATATGTAATGACTCTTCAAAATGTTTTTGTTAATCAAAGTAAGACGTTATAGTTCTATAAAAAAAAAAAAAGTAAGACGTTATAGTTTATACACACTATATTTTTGTCTTCTTATTGCAGAAACAGATTTAAACACATTAATATTCACATTTAAGTTTTAACCAATGTTCAAAACATCGAAGTGAATCTACTGGCTGGACTGGAACCAATACTAAGTTTGGTTCAAAGATAAATGGCAACCGGTTATTCTCATAATCAATAAGAACTAGTGAAACACCAGTTGAACTGGTCACTAACCGGTATTGAATTGGTCAATTTTTTTATTTTTCTAATTTTTTTATTTTTTAGTTTTTAATATAAAATAATATTACTTTTAGTACTAAATAGTACTATTTTTTATATAAATTATTTATATTATAATATTGCATAAGTATTATTATCATATATAATCATTAATAATTATAAATTTACTTAATAAATAATATCAAAATAGAATATTAATTGACTTTTGAATTCAAAATATGATTATAGATAAGTATTAACTTAGTTAGATTTTAATATTAAGATGTGAAACTTATTAATAATATTTTTAAATTTTATATAGTACATAAAAAATTATTAAATTTATTACTAATGATTTAATTTTAGTTAAATTATAGTTAAATTATTCAACATTAAACTATTACCTTAAGCGTTCAATATCCTTTGAATCTGGGTTTTAACCACCCAATAACCGGTTCCGTAGAGGTAGCTTTTAATGTTCTTGTTGTAGTCTTTTCGGTGGTTGCCTTCTAGTAATTATTATTGTTCCTGTAGTTGTTTTCTGAATCGGTCTTTTTTTTATTTTTGTCACCTGTGGAAATTAATTTCTTGTTAAAGTAAGTTGTAATTTCAGTCAGTTGTAATTTCCACACGAACTCCAATACTCAAGTCAAAAAGCACTTTTTCTTTTTTATATTTTAGGAGAATTTAAATTCTTGACTTCTAAGTGACTTAAAAAAATTATTTTTTATTTATTATTTAATTTTTTTAAAAAAAATTATCACAAAAAAATTAAGAAACTTTTAACTTTTAAAAAGTAAATATCTATATATATATATATATATGTATGTATTTATGTTGATATGGTGCGTAATCTTCACAAGTTGCGCTTTCACAATCGCTTGAAAAAAAATAGATTTACTTTAAATAATTCATAATATTAGAATAGAAGTCCAGCAAACAATTTATATATACCATTAAAAAAACTTGTGGTTGCTTTGGTATGACAATAAAAAATAAATATGGTTATTTTAATATGTATTATCATTATTATTATTCAATTTTAGTGATTTTATTATTTTTAAGTGAAAAATGGAATAATTTTTTACTAGCAAAATTATTTTTTTATTTTATTATATATTTTATGTATTAAAAATCTGATAAGAAAAAACATTTTCAAAGACAATTTTTCCCTACCATCTCAAATTGCTAGCTAGTTTAATTTTAGTGATTTCTCTCAATCTATATAAAATTCATTTACCCTTCGTTTGGATAAGAAGAAAATAGGAAGGAGAAGAAAATTTAGAGAGAAAACAAGAAGAAACTTAGACATCCCCTTATCTAAATTCATCTTTATTTTTCTTCCTATTATTCCTCTCCCCCTATTTTCCTCAAATTCCAAACAACACCTTAGGGTTAGGGTTCGGAGAATGTAAAACATTAGAGTGATTTATTATATCTCCTACCCAATTGGACTTTAAAAGAAAAATTAGAAAATATATAATTGAATTTAACTCTATATCTTCTTCCCAATTTATTTTATTTATAACCTCTTCTTTAATTTTTTCTATATTACTCTTAAGTCATTTGATTTCCAATAAATTTGGTGTCTTTGACTGTTTATTTTTTTTTTTTCAGATTTACAAACAGCTACAAACAAACGTCTATGCGTACTGTTGAATTAAGTATTTTGATGATTCCAAACTAACTTTCTCGAGCTTGGAGAGAAGATATCAAATGTGCACAAATGATCTCAAGTGGAGAAATTCAAGAAAAACTAGTACAAGAATAAATATAGAATCTATAGCCATGTTTAAATTGAGTAAAATACTTTAAATTGGTAAAAAGATATTTTAAAACTATGATTCTATGTTAATCCATGGAATATTTGAAAAGCACCCACTAACAGACAAAGTTTGAAACGTTTATACTGATATGTTGTTTTGAAAATTCGAACTTTGACTTTGGAAATTCGAATTTTGTATTGAAATGAATAAGTCTGAAAAAAGCCTTTTCTGACAAACGAACTTTGACTGCAGAAATTCAAATTTTGAATCTTGTCTAAAAAAAGTCTTCTCTGACAAACAAACTTTGGCTTTTGAAAATTCGAATTTTAGGCAAAATACAACTTATGAAAAATGAAAAATTCGTCTGAGGATATGTCAAAGTTCATCTGAAAACTGAGTTTGGAAAGAGCATCAAAATGGCTCACTGATAGATGAATTTTGAACATGAAAATTTGAATGTCAGAGACAAAGCTTGTGAGTCTATTATGATGATATGTTGACATACGAATAATAGTGTTCAGAAATTCAAACTTTGATGTAAGTCTGAAAAGAGGCCTTTTTGACAGATGAAATTTGCATTTTGAAAATTCAAATTTTGAATAGATGAACTATTGTGCCTTATTGAATTGCCCACTGACAGAGGAATTTTGGGTATCCAAATTCAAATTTCGAAGGCACTGTAGCAAAATGGAACAACTATTCATACTTTTCAGAAGAACCTTAAACTTGAAAATTCATATGTTCCAATATAGAAACATTTTTCAAAGATCAAAATTCAAACTTTGCTTCATGACAGACAAACTTCGAATATTCAATGTTAAAGTCTTTAGCTTTCGATTTCTGCAAAATTCATCTATTGACCAACCAAAATTTGAACTTTGAGTGTCAGAAGCATTAAATGAGGTTGGTGAATGGATAGTTTTTCAGAGTAACCATTGGGTAACTTCTCCAATGGATAGATTTTGTCTCTAATGTATAGTTAAGATCAAAATCTACAAATATAATATCATTTGAAGTTGTGAAAAAGGATTTTAACTTTGTATATACTGAAACTCTGCTAAATCATCAACTCAAAGTCTCTTACTCTCACATGCTTCATTCTTTGTACTCCAACTTTCATATACACTCTGATTAAGAGAGTTTATCTATTGTAAACAATCTTATCTTCATCTGGAAGAAAGATTTTCTTGTTAGAGGATATCACAAGGGATTGGGGAAGCACTTAGCTAAAGTGCAAAGAGAGAAAGTGTGAGCTTTAAAAATAGAGTATCATAGCTGTACTGTGGCATTTGCAAGAAGCCCACTGAATTCTTGCAAGATAGTGAAAAATTTCAAGTGGTGGTTTGAAGACTGGATGTAGGTCAAGATTGAGAGACCGAACCAGGATAAACATCTGTGTCTTCCCTTCTCTATTACTACTTTTACTTGTTATTCACTTATACTCTATTTTACTGTCACCTTTGCTTTCTTCACTTTATTGATATTTTATAGAAAATTTTAATCTTCCCAATTCACCCCCTATCTTGGGAAGCCAGCATATTTAATAAGTGGTATCAGACCTGGATTCCCAAACAAAGGATTTAACAGTCCGGGAAGAACAATGGCTGGCTTTAGAGAGAGTATACTACCAGAGGGAACTAATACAAATAGACTACCTGACTTTAGTGGAGAGCACTATGGATACTGGAAGATGAGAATGCAAATCTATCTCCAGTCCATTGATCTAAACATATGGTCTGTTATCCAGAAGGGAGATTTTGCCCTAATGACATTGCAGGATGATGGGAAGTACGGAGAGAAGCTAGAGTCCGAATGGAATGAAGAAGATAGGAGAAGAGTTCTGTTGAACTTCAAAGAAAAACACTACCTGGTCAGTGCATTGAATCAAGACAAATTCTACAGGGTCTCACAATGCTCCACAGCCAAGGATATGTGGGACACCCTTGAAATCACTCATGGAGGAACCACTAGAGTTAGAGAAAACAAATTAAACTCCTGCATAGGAGAATACGAGAGCTTTAGAATGGTTGAAGGAGAGAGTGTCAAAGAACTACAAAAGAGATTTACCCTCATTGTGAATCAATTGAAAAGTCTTGGCAAGGAGTACACTCAGACATAAAAGGTCAGAAAGATTCTCAGAGCTCTTCCTCTGGAATGGCAACCCAAAGTAACAGCAATAGTGGAAGCCAGAGGAGAATCAATGGCATCTATCACAGCCTTCTTCAGTAGCCTCGAAGAATATGAAGGAAAGATGAAGGCTCTCAAGGAGGCAGGACAAGACAGAAAAAAGAAGGGTCTTGCTCTGAAAACTAGTAAGGAGAAAGAAGAAGAATCTGATGATGGAGATGAGCTAGATGAAGAAACTCTGGCTATGATGGTTGGAAAATTTGGAAGATTTTACAATAAGAAAAGAAACAAGAAATTCATCAAGAAAGGAGCAGCTGGAGATAGCAAGAGAGAAGGAAAAGAACCTGTCACTTGCTACGAGTGTAAAAAGCAGGGACATATCAAATGGTATTGTCCACAATTCCTCAAGAAGAAAGAGAAAGAAAAGAAAGCTGCAGACAAAGGCAAGAAGAAAAGAGCGCACATCTCATCAATCTGGGGCAACAGCTCAGATGAAGAAGAAGATGATGAATATGAGATTGTCAACATCTGTCTGATGACACTTGCATCTGAAGAAGCTGAAATCCCATCCAACAGTGATCAGGAAGATGAGGTATATGAATCTAAACCTTCCTATTCTGAATTATTAGATGCATTTCATGAATTGCATGATGAGTTCATTTAGACTGCCAAAGAACTCAAACAAGCTAAGAGAAAAATTAACAAGTTAGAATCTCAGCATAACATCTCTGAAATTGCTTATCTGCATATTGCTGAATCTGCTTGCTATAAATCATGTATTGAATAAAGCAAACCAATGACTATCTGGTGAAAAGAATGTCTAGACTTACTAAAGGAAAATATATGTTATTTTCTTTAATGGGAAGTCAAAGAATAACACAGGGAAAGGCTGACTTAGCTATGACCCTTGTGCAGTAAAAGAAAAGATTAGGAAGAAAAATCAAAATGTGTATATGAGACATTTTGTGCATGCTAGTCGTAGTAAAAAGAGAGATCATATTTCATGACATATTGAATCCTATGATCAACCAAAGCATGTAAAACAAAAATATTATCTGCATTACTTTCTTCCTATATCTTAATCCAACAGTCCCTTTACCACTTGTCACTTCTGTAACAAGAAGGGACATACTTCTAGTTCATGTGTTTTAAAGAAAAATGGACTTGACAGGAAGGTTAAATGGATTCCCAAAGGTACATCTGTATCTAGGGAAAATACTACTGATAGAAAAGGACCCAAGCAAATTTGGGTACCTAAAAAGAAAATATGAACTTTGTCTTGAGGTTTGTCTTAAAGCTAGAAAGAGCAATAAATGGTATATAGACAGTGCCTGCTCAAGTCATATGCTGGTGATAAGGAGAAGTTCATCACCCTTAGAGACAAGAAATGAGGAAATGTGACCTTTGGAGGTGATCAATATGGTAAAATAGTTGGCATTGACATTGTGGGCAAGAATCCTAAAACATCCATTGAAGAGGTGCTATTTGTAATTGGCCTCAACCACATTCTACTAAGCGTGAGTCAGACATGTGACAAAGGAAACCAGGTACTGTTTGACTCAAAGTTCTGCCTGGTCATTTGAAAAAGTGATCACAAAGTAATCCTCAATGCTCAAAGGGATGATAACTGTTATACTATTGATCTTGATGAACTTCCTCCCTTAGATTCTATCTGTTTGATTAGTCAGAATAATGATAGTTAGTTGTGGCATAGAAGGTTAGCACATGTTAACATGAATCAACTATCAGAACTGGTTAAAAATGAGTTAGTCACTGGCCTACCAAAAATTTCCTCTGAAAAAGACAAAGAATATGATGCATGCCTAAGAGGAAAAAAAACTAAATTTTCATTTAAATCTAAAAACGTAGTCACAACATCTAGGCCTCTGTAACTATTACATATGGATTTGATAGGACCATCTAAAGTTAAGAGCATTGGTGGAAATATACATGTTCTTGTAATTGTGGATGATTACTTTAGATTTACCTGGACATTGTTTCTTTCTTCTAAAAGTGATACGTTTGATGCATTTGTAACCTTAGCTAAGAAAGTGAAAAATGAGAAAGGTATTTTTATTATGTCTATCAGGTCTGATTATAGAGGAGAGTTTGAAAATTCATACTTCTTGGAGTATTGTGATGAGTATGGAATTGATCACAACTTCTCAGCTCCAAGAACTCCTCAACAAAATGGAGTGGTGGAAAGGAAGAACAAAACAATTGGAGAGATGCCAAGAGCAATACTAAATGAAAAGGAACTCTCTCAAGTATTCTGGGCTGATGCAGTAAACACAGTAAGTTAAATCATAAACAGAGCCCACATCAAACCAATTCTTGGAAAGACTCCTTATGAGCTGTACAAAGGAAGAAAGCCAAACTTCTCACATTTACATGTATTCGGCTGTAAGTGCTTAATCCACAATAATGTAAAGGAGAATTTGGGTAAGTTTGATGCCAAATCTGATGAAGGTATATTTCTGGGCTACTCTAGTAGGAGTAAAGCATATAGAGTTTTTAATAAAAAGTCTAAATTAGTAGAAGAATCTGTGCGTGTAGTGTTTATTGAAAATGAAACTATTTCTAAGCATGTCACTTATGAAGATGATCTTATTTCAAATTTTAAGAACTTAGATCTTTCTGAAGAAGATAAAATTAAACCTCCAAAAATATCTGAATCTATTAACATAGAGGAAGATATTCAGGAGAAAGATTTTGAGGATAAGAATAATAAAGAAATATCTCAAGAACTTTCTAGAGCTTGAAGATATCAAAGGAATCATCCTGTTGATCAAGGAATTGTGAATGTTCAAGAGAAAGTTAAAACCAAAAAACAAGTAAGAGATCAAATGATAAACTATGCTTTCATTTCTCAAATTGAACCTAAATGTACTGAAAAAGCCTTAATGGATGAATACGGGATTTTAGCTATGTAAGATGAATTGAATCAATTTGAAAGAAATTAGGTTTGGGATTTAGTGCTTATACCCAAAAATCATCCTATCATTGACACTAAATGGGTTTTTAGAAATAAACTTGATGAATTTGGATTAATAATCAGAAATAAAGCTAGACTGGTTGCTAAAGGATATAATCAAGAAGAAGGTATTGATTTTGAAGAAACCTTTGCTCTAGTGGCTAGATTAGAAGCAATTAGAATTCTATTAGCATATGCATGCATGAAGAATATAATGTTATATTAAATGGATGTAAAGAGTGCTTTTCTTAATGGATATATCATGGAAGAAGTTTATGTAGACCAACCTCCAGGCTTTGAAGACTCTACAAAGCCAAACCATGTTTATAAGCTGAAGAAAACCCTTTACAGTTTAAAGCAAGCCCCTCAGCATGGTATAAAATGTTAAGTAATTTTCTAACTGAAAAAGGGGTTTAACACAGGAAAAGTAGATACTACTTTGATCACTAAGAAAGAAAATAAAGATTTACTTATTGTTCAAATTTATATTGATGATATTATATTTGTGCTACTAATGAATCTCTTTGCAAGAATTTCTCTAAGCTAATGCAAGGTGGGTTCGAAATGTCAATGATGGGTGGGCTCAACTTCTTCGTTGGATTGCAAATTAAGCAATGTGATAATGGTATCTTTCTCAATCAATCCAAGTATCTGAAGGAATTACTGAAAAAGTTTGGCATGGAAAACACTAAGTTAATGGGAACACCTATGGCTACTGCAACCAAGCTTGATATGGATGAAGGAGGAAAAATGTTTGACATAACTCAGTATAGAAGAATGATTGGATCTCTGCTATACCTAACTACCAGTAGACCTAACATCATGTTCAGTATCTGTATGTGTGCAAGGTTCTAGTCATACCCCAAAGAGACCCATGCAACTGCTATGAAGCGTATCTTCAGATATCTTATTAGAACATCACAAAGGGGTCGTGGTATCCAAAGAGCAATGGAGAAGATCTTAAAGGATACACTAATGTTGACTTTGCAGGATCCAAAACTGACAAAAAAAGCACAAGTGAAACATATCAGTTTCTTGGAGGATCCTTGGTCTCATGGTTTAGCAAGAAGCCAAACAGTGTGGCCTTATCCACGGCAGAAGCTAAATATGTTGCTACTGGAAGCTGCTGTGCCCAAGTCATCTGGATGAAATAGCAGCTTGAAAATCTTGAGATTGAGATGAAGGAAATATCAATAATGTGTGACAACCAAAGTGCCATTAACATCACAAAGAATCCTGTCATGCATTCAAGAGCAAAACATATTGAAATTGGGCACCACTTCATAAGGGATCATGTTCTGAAGGAAGAAATCAGATTAAAATACATTCCTACAGAAGATCAGGCTGCTGACATTTTGACAAAGCCTCTTTCAGAAGATAGGCATTGCAAAATCAGAAGAGAATTATGTATGGTAAATCCCAATGAATTGTAAGTAAATCCTTGTGCTAATATGTTCTAGAATTTCTGACATTGATTTAATTCTAACTTTAGCATCGGAGTAAGTTTAATTTAAGTTGCAGGTGCTCCTCATAAGTTTCAATGGCAATAAATCTGAAAAATAGAGCACACCAGAATGGAACAGTCAAAAGGTGAAAAAGAAAGCAAGAAATCTGAGTTTTTGGATCCATTCTGTAAGTTTATAAAGTTAAAATTCGCATTTTAGATGTGTATTAGATGAATTTCCTTGATAAATTGTGTTTTTGTACAAGTCAGCATGCTTAACATTCGAATTTAGATGCCTATTAGATGAACTTCAGCTTGCTTTACATTGTAACAGTTCTCGGTGGTCCTTCGAAATTTGTCTGTTGGTCTATGAAAATATGAATTTTCAAAAATAAAGTTCCAATATTATCTTTGTCCAACATGAAGATTGTACGAATTTTCATTTCTCAAAATACGCATGTTGGAAACTCTTTACAAAATGTTGAAATTCGAAATTTCTGATTCAAAATTCATTTGTTGAAACATGCTCACATTATTGAATCTCTGAAAGATGAATTTTCATAATTAAAATTTGTCTGTTGTTTGTTGTATTGATAATTGATTGCTGCCTGTTCTTTGAAATTCAAACTTTGTTGAAACAAAGTTCATCTGTTCATCTTTTGCTATTTGAACCAAACCTTTGTCAGACGAACTTCCAGGAGAAAATTTGTCTGTCAGTAAGCTTTGCTGAATGGGTTTAACTTGTAACTACTTGAAGTTTGAATTTTGACCCCTCAAAATTCGTCTGTAGTGCAGTTACACACGTTAAAACCAAAAGTCATCCTCTGAACAGACGCAACTTATTAGTCTCTTTCGTGAGTCTGTTCAAATTCTCTCATCAATACCCATTAATTTTGTTCATAAATCTTCATTTTCCACCGATTAAAATTCTTTTTGATTCCTATAAACACATTCTTAGCATCTTTTTGAATCATTCCTCCACAAAAATGGCAAGAGTGAAAAATCCAGAGGTTGGAAAGGGAGAGTCTCGGCCAAAAAGAATAGTGAAATCCCAATATGCCTCTAAGGAGAGTGAGAAACAGAAAAGAAAAGGTGAATCCATCAAAGCAACCCCCTCTAAAAGGCAGAAAACAACACCAAAGGCTGATTCAAAGAAAGCTGGACTGTCCTCTCTAAAGAAAACAAAGCCTACGGTTCCTACTCCTGCTCCTGTTGCTTTTGCTTCCACTTCCTCCTCCAGTACTGAATCTGGAGAATACGAGTTGACCACAATACTATTATGGAGCAATACTCATATTCAGGAGGAGTACACAACCAAGTTTGTGAGCAAGAAGGTAATCAAGCCTCACTGTGTCAATATGGAAGAATTTTTAATATCTAACAACTTTGATGCTGGGCTGTGGATGATTAAATACAAGAATATGTTAGAGATATTGGAGAGATATGATGATGAGGTAGTCAAGACTTGGTATGCCTCTCTGAAATACAACAGCAAGAAGAAGAAGTGGGAAGTCAATTTGAGATCAAGGACCATCTGGCTAACAGATTAAACCTTTAATGAGGTTTTAGAAATTCCAGGGCAAGATGGCTTGAAAATTAACATTACTACTTCTGGGTATATAGATAAGGCAGAGACTATAGATGAAGAAGGTGGACCTTTCTTGAACTACAAAGAGAGCACAATCCTGAATACCTTGTTCAGAAGAAAGGAGAACAGGCCATCCATAAGCTTACTGAAGCCTATTGACCTTAGTGCTCAAGTGAGAATCCTATACCATATAGTGTCTAGGATTATCTTCAACAAAGGAGGTAGCTTCAATCTGATCACAAGGGCAGAAGTACATGTGATAGCAGTAATCATGCGTGGGAAGCTTATCAACATGGGACATATCATTCTCCAATGCATGATCAAGGCTAGAGATTAGAGGAAAGGCTCCACACTTCCTTATGCAGCAATCATCTCTAAGATCCTTCAGTATGCCAGAATTCAGCATTTTGAGAAAGGGAAAGGGAAGCCTACTGAGATCTTCAAGGAAGAAGAGCTACAAAGGATGAATATAGAGAAGAAAGATGGAAGATGGATTAGAAAGGGAGCTAGAAAATCTGAAGATCTCTTTTTTGATAAAGATGCCTCCCTGCAGCAAGAAGGTACCTTTAAGGCTCCTCCAAGACCCACACCTCAGCCTTCTCGGCTTGTCCCATCTCCATCTCAGCCTGCTCAAGCTCAAATTCCATCCACTCCCTCCTCTCATGCCAAGCCAACCAAGATCACTGAGTTGTATGACAGTTTGTCTACACTCATACTCAGCATCAGGGATAAGTAAAATGCCAAGTTTACTCATCTGCAAGATCAGATCCACTAGTTGGCCAAGAACATGAAAGTGGTTACTGATGCATGTGAAGACATAAGGAGTGCCATTCCTACCACATCAGCTCCACCTCAGCCAAGATTCTCTGAGCCTGCAAGTCCACAACTCCTGAGCCTCCAAGTCCATTTGTGCTAGCCTCGCCTGATCCTGATGTTGTTGTACATGACACTGAGGCTACTGGCACATTGAGCACACCACAAGCCTCCAGCAATGAGGCAAGTCCTGGTCCTCTCTTGGACAATGGCATGGAGGAAGAAGGTCCTCAGGAACTAAGCTCCCATGAGCCCATTCCAACAGATGCTCAAGATTCAATCCTTTCACATCAAGAATTTGAGCAAGTTGAGAGACTAGTGGCAGCTATCTCCTCTTCACCATTCATGCAAGCTGCCCTAAATGAAGAAAGGAGCATTGTGCCCTATGTTGATTTGCAAGCTATTGCACATAATGCTCTTTTACAAGCTTAGAGGTTAAGGCTTGAAGAAATGTTTCATCCTCCTGCTCCCTCACCTATTTCTTCTTATGGTTTCTCATAGGCACGAAGGGCTCAGTTGGCTGTCACAAGGTAAGAAATTCATGAACTTCTTGAAATCTCTGATCGTGAGGACACAAGTTCTGAAGTTTCTGAGTCTTTGCCAAAGCTCAATCCAGAACTGCCTTTTGTCCCTGTGCCTCTTCAAGCTATTCTAGTGTCTCAGATCCCTCCTCCTATTGATTTTGCACACCTTCCTGATGATGCCAAAAAGGGGGAGAAGATATCTAAGCAAACTGGGAAGTCTGTGGCAAGAGCTACAGCAAGAAGTCGAAGTCCAAGAAATAATGTCTAAAACTTATGGTTGCTTAGTTCTTCTTGTAGTGCTATATTTTTTTTTTTGTTTTTCTGTATTGTGTTCTTGTTGTTTCTCATAATATCTTGTAAAGTGACTTTTTGATGAAATGAAAATTTCTTTGTTTTGAACTCTATGATTGCATCCTTGTGTTGAACTTTGAATGAATTAATGAATCTCTTTACTTGATTTGTTGTACATATATCTTTTGAATTATAATACATATGTTGAGGGGAAACTTGTTAAAGCAAACCCAAGTACTAATCCAGTTTGTAAGTTGTTTTGTCATCATCAAAAAGGGGGAGAATGTTGAATCGAGTGTTTTGATGATTCCAAACTAACTTTCTAGAGCTTGAAGAAAAGATATCAAAGGTGCACAAATGATTTCAAGTGGAGAAATTCAAGAAAAACTAGCACAAGAATAGATGTAGAATCTACAACCATGTTTAAATTGAGTAAAAGACATTGAATTGGCAAAAAGATATTTTAAAACTATAATTTTATGTTAATCCATGAAATATTTGAAAAACACCCACTAACAGACGAACTTTGAAACTTTTATACTATATGTTGTTTTGAAAATTCGAACTTTGGTTTTGGAAATTCGAATTTTGTATTGAAAATGAATAAGTCTAAAAAGAGCCTTCTCTAACAGACGAACTTTGGCTTTTGAAAATTCGAATTTCAGACAAAATACAACTTATGAAAAATGAAAAATTCGTCTGAAGATATGTCAAAGTTTTTCTGAAAATTGAGTTTGGAAAGAGCATCAAAATGGCTCACTGACAGATGAACTTTGAACATGAAAATTTGAATTTCAGAGACAAAACTTGTGAGTCTGTTATGATGATATGTTGACATATAAATAATAGTATTCAGAAATTCGAACTTTGAAGTAAGTCTGAAAAGATGCCTCTCTGACAGACGAACTTTGCATTTTGAAAATTCGAATTTCAAATAAATGAACTATTGTGCCTTATTGAACTGCCATTGACAGACGAATTTTGGGTATCAAAATTCGAATTTTGAAGGCACTGTAGCAAAATGGAACAACTATTCATACTTTTCAGAAGAACCTTAAACTTGAAAATTCATATGTTCCAATATAGAAACATTTTTCAAAGATCAAAATTCAAACTTTGCTTCATGACAGACAAACTTCGAATATTCAATGTTAAAGTCTTTAGCTTTCGATTTCTGCAAAATTCATCTATTGACCAACCAAAATTTGAACTTTGAGTGTCAGAAGCATTAAATGAGGTTGGTGAATGGATAGTTTTTCAGAGTAACCATTGGGTAACTTCTCCAATGGATAGATTTTGTCTCTAATGTATAGTTAAGATCAAAATCTACAAATATAATATCATTTGAAGTTGTGAAAAAGGATTTTAACTTTGTATATACTGAAACTCTGCTAAATCATCAACTCAAAGTCTCTTACTCTCACATGCTTCATTCTTTGTACTCCAACTTTCATATACACTCTGATTAAGAGAGTTTATCTATTGTAAACAATCTTATCTTCATCTGGAAGAAAGATTTTCTTGTTAGAGGATATCACAAGGGATTGGGGAAGCACTTAGCTAAAGTGCAAAGAGAGAAAGTGTGAGCTTTAAAAATAGAGTATCATAGCTGTACTGTGGCATTTGCAAGAAGCCCACTGAATTCTTGCAAGATAGTGAAAAATTTCAAGTGGTGGTTTGAAGACTGGATGTAGGTCAAGATTGAGAGACCGAACCAGGATAAACATCTGTGTCTTCCCTTCTCTATTACTACTTTTACTTATTATTCACTTATACTCTATTTTACTGTTACCTTTGCTTTCTTCACTTTATTGACATTTTACAGAAAATTTTAATCTTCCCAATTCACTCCCCTCTTGGGAAGCCAGCATATCTAATACACTGTAATTGGAGATTGTCAGTTTTTTTCTTACTTTTTTTTAAGAGAAACACGTTTATCCATGTATTTAAAAAAATGATTTCAACTAATAATAAATAGGGAAAATGACACTTGAGGACCAAAATTTGCAATTAATCCCATTTTAGGACCAAAAAATTTGAAAATACCAGAAAAGGACCTGATCTTAAATTAATTAAAAATGTAAATATGAAATGACCTAAATACTCTTGTAAAAACGCTTTACACTCAACATCTGCTTTTTACTACTCTTTTTCATAAATTTGACACTGAACATCCCCAATTTTACACTGAACACATTGTGAAATATAAGTGTAAAATTGAGAAAATTTAGTGTCAAATTTACTAAAAAAAGTAGTAAAAAGCAGATATTGAGTAGTAAAAAACAGAAGTTGAATATAAAATTCTAAGATTTATTCAGTGTAAAATCGGCGGTCTTCAGTGTCAAATCGTGGAACATGAGTAGTAAAACACAGAAGGTGAGTGTAAAATTCTGGGAGTTGAATTCTTCATTGTGTTCAGTGTAAAATTGGGGAAGTTCAGTGTTAAATTTCTGAAGAAGAGTAGTAAAATAAGATGTTGAGTGTAAAACGTTTCAACAAGGGTATTTAGGTCATTTCATATTTAAATTTTTAATTAATTTAAGATCAGGTCCTTTTCTGGTATTTTCGAATTTTTTGGTCCTAAAATGGGATTAATTACAAATTTTGGTCCTCAAGTGTCATTTCCCCTAATAAATATTATGATTTATATTAACTAAATTTTTCTTCCTGTGTGCTGCACGGATAATGAATAATTATATAATAAATACTTTTATAATAAGATTATATTTCAATAATATACTATTGCAATATGCTACTATATATGTACATGTTATTTTCATGAAAGGATTTTTATCAACCATATACATGGAATAAAGTAAAATTAAATAAATTTCATTGTTTGTATGCAAAAAGAATTGGAATTCACAAACAGAGTTGCGACATCCTCCATGATATATTTTCTATAACGGAAAAAATGCAATGATACCGTGCTTCATTAATTTAAAACTTTAGTTATGTGAATCTCCAATGTTAGAGCATTCCATTGATACGTAGAAGGTGATAAAAACACATGCAATATTGACAATTATTACATCTAGAAAAGCACAATTAATATCTATCTTGAAAAAAAATATAGTAACAAAATGACCCCAACTTGCATCACCTGTAAATACAGTAACAATACTAAATTATTTCAATAAAAAAAGTTGTAATTTTGTTTCAAACTTTATCATATAGAAAAAAGAAAGTTGTCATACATATGAAAAAGTAGAAGAATAAAACAGAATCCCACTCTAAAATATTCAAAACAGAACCACAAGAAAAGAAAAAAATTAACATCTTCACGGTGGCTTCCCTAGTGGCCCAGTATCCTACTTTGAAGACGGCCTCTGTTTAGTATCTTCACGGTGGCTTCCATGGTGGCCCTTTGCTCCTTGTCCTTGGTGATGTCCATTGTTGTAGCCAACATAACACCTTGCTTCCCTCTATCGCTAATCTAAGGACAAGGATCAGCGATGGAGATCTGGGAGATGCCAAAAATGAAAGTAGCAGAGAGAACAGCAGAAAAAAAAGTTGATCGGAAAGAAGTAGTTTGGAGAAAGAAGGAAAAAAAAAAAATAAGGAGAAGAAAGAAGAAAAAATAGAGAGATAATGGGTAGGGTAAAATATGAAAATTAGTTGAAATATAATGGGAGAGAAAAATGTGGAAGTTAAAAGATAATGGGGTAGAGTGGTTAAAATAAATGGCTGAAGTGATCACAACAGAAAAAAAATTAATTTAAGATCTATTTTTTTTTAATTTTTGAAGTAAACATGGGAAACTAAATTTGAAGTAGTATAATAAATTAATTTAAAGTACAGATAATTGTTGTGGAAATTAATAATTTACATTTTCCTAGTTGGAACAGTTAAGGTTGTGGTGTTAAGTTAAGATCATAGGTGTTTTAAGAAAAAATCTACAATTTATAATTTTTATTTTTTAATTATGACAATTTTGGGGAGTTGGAATTGAGAAATATTAATATAATTTAAAATTTAAATTTAAAATACAGATAATTGTTGTAAAAAATAATAACTTACATTTTTTTTAATTGGAACAGTCGAGATTGTGGTGTTAAGTTAAGATCATAGGTTTTTTTTTTTTAAAAACTACAATTTATGATTTTCAATTTTTATTTTTTAATTGTGACAATTTTGGAGAGTTGGAAAATACTACTCATAACGATGCTTATGAAGAGTATTTTCCTTTGAAAAATATTAATATAATTTAAAATATAGATAATTGTTGTGGAAATTAATCATTTACATTTTTTAATTGTAACAGATAAGATTGTTATTATAGGTGTTTTCTAAAAATAACCTACAATTTATAATTTTCAATTTTTATTTTTTAACTGTGATAATTTTGGAGAGCTGGAAAATACTATTTATAACAATACTTATAAACAGTATTTTTTTTAGAAATATTAATATAATAATATAAAGGAATGCCATTTAAATAAATAATTTAATAATAAGTTTTTTTAAGCCAAAAATAAATACTAATAACATAATTTTAATTTTATAATATATATTATTGTTTACAAATATTGACATAAATTTTGAAGTCATCTTATGATGAAGAATAAATCCGGTGGACCTCTCACCACTGCACAATGGAAAGCAATTCGACTACACACGCCTTTAAGAAAGGGAGGACAAGAAGTTAGAATGCATGCCCTAACTACGGCTTCTTGTTGCTCTCTTTCATGGACCTCCACAATAATGAAAGAAGAAGAAGACACATTTACTTTTAAAGGTAAAAATTATATAAATATAATAATATAATATTTAAAATATCGATCAGACCTAAAACTTGTTTGGACCTAAAAGTTGATTGAATGGTAGAAAGAGTAGGATGCTCTTGTGACAATTTGAGGGTACATTTTTCATGTTGAAATTAATTAGTCATGTTTCCATAATAAGAAAACGACTCAAAATTGGAATGAACTTCTTCCTATTAATTTTTGGTGGTTATTTAAAGCTTTTTTATGCCTATGTGTTTTAGTTTTGGAGAACGGGCGAACACACATAGAAGCTGGGAGGGGCTGCGACCCCCCTTAGCCTCTCATCCCATCCCTTATATATGTATATATATATATTATACATCACACACACACACACAAACTACTATAAATATACATACGCATAGCCTAACACACTTGACCCCTCCCCTCCCCCTCATAGATGTATTCACACATAGGTTATATATTCATTCACATATATATGTATATATATCATATAAATTGCACACACACAATTAATAAATAAATATAATATATATGCACACTATCTATATTATTGATATATTTAAAATGAAATAAAATATATATTTTATTAGTTTATTAAAATATGTTTGTTATTGACTAATATTAACTTTTGATAAAAAAAGAATCATACTCAATATTTTTTTATCAGTTAATATATTTTTTTTATAAAACTGTTTGGATTTAGTTATCATAAAAATATATTTACATAAATATAGATTTAATTTGTTATTTAATTTATATATAATATTAATTAAGAGTTTTTTATTATGTTAAACATATAATTTCTAAAGTATCTATATATTGATTTATTTCTATGAAGTTTGATGATCTATCCTAATTTTTTGTTGTAATCATCAATATACAATGGATATGTAAATGTATTGCAAATATAAGCTTTTAATATGTTTTTTATAATTTTTTTTCATAAAATTAATATAAGTTTCACTTTATATATATAATTTTTTTAAAAATATTATATAATTATACATAAGTTATCTTTTCATGACTATTTTAGATTATACAATTGTTCTAAAAAATTAATTATGATAAATATTAAAAATTAAATTAATAATACCAAATATATATTATTTTAAAAATTGGCCCCCACAATCTTGATGCTGCACCCGTGGAGAAAACTTATATGCTTCCATGTTGTTATTTAATTAAAATTTCATATGTAGAATTTTTGAATTTTTTTAAAGTTTAAAAAAGTTAACATTGTGTTAGTATATAGTTAGTGACTAAATCTATAATATGTCCAAAAAAAAATCAACATATTAACTCTTAATTGAAAAATAGCATGAAAAGCATGAGTTTTTTTTCATTAATTTTTATCTGTCCAATGTGAAATTTTCCTACTCTTATCAAATTGAATACCAAATTTATATCTGAATTAAAAATGTCATGTTTGCCACACGAAAATATTTATTTATTTAAAAAAAAAATAAAAAGAAAACACATGTGACACGATTGTTCTAATTTTTTTTTTAAAAAAATATCACTTCAATGAATAATAAATAATTTGATATTATATTAACCTTCTCACATTAAATAATAAATAATAATATCAAATCATTTCAATTTTATATAATATATTTTCTTGCAACTATTTATATAAACAAGTGCATCAAAGAAGCTCTACGGGATTTCTGCTAACTGAAATCTTCTTTGTGGAGCCTTCCTAATAAAATGGATAAAAGAAAAATAGCTTCACCTGAAAAGAATGAATAAAAATGGCAATGAGTCATAAAACTCCAGTTTCTGAGACGTAGTTACACTATATAAAGGGGATTGGTTGACACTAGTACAAGACCTGCCACACTTCAACAGTTCACAGCTCGATATCATATTAAAGGATGTAATATTCATTAATCCAACCATTAATTAAATTAGAAGAAATTACCATATTGACATTGCATGCCAAATTATAGAAAGATAATGGCAATAGAGCAAGCAGTCAGGTCGATGATTTCATAGCATAGGTCAAAACGTGTTTTCGACGAAAGCATTAATCTTTCTTAGCTTTTGCCCCGAAAGCCACAAAATCACATTTATAACGAGAAACTAAACACAATCTGAAATATATGCCATGTGCGAGCGTGTGTTCATATTTCACTTGAAGCAGTACTACTGGTCCAATTATAAAAAATTGTTCAAACTAATATTTACATGCAATTATTAAATCCAAAACAAGAGGGACTCGGTATATTCATCAATAGAGAATTACCTTGTAACCAATGTTTTCTCCAATGGTCACACCTCTCCCACTGGCAATTCTCTCAGCAACTACATACTAATTAAAGCAAGGAAAAAATAATTCACATTTGAGAAAAGATTGTAAATCAATAAATATCAATAAAAAAAAAGTGCGCGTGAGTGTGTGACTATTGTGCAAGAGTTACTGACCTGAAATTGCAGACATACGTCGAGGTTGAGTGCACACTACTTTACAAACCTCCCCCATATTTAATATTAGGTTAAACATGACAGTCACAAAAAGAAAGGATAGAAGTTTATAAGATCTTTGCCCATACATAGAGATGAAAGTATTTGAGTCAAACTAAAACCCAAGCTCATGAAACATCAAGCACTATATAGCACATCCACAATTATAAGCCCAATATTAAAGATAATCATAACAACTATGGCAATATGTAGGACCAATCCGAATTCATAAAACCATTCTTCTATCCAAGATTATAAATCCTTACCAACCCAAAATTGCTGCTCAAAATATATTAAATATAGAAGTATTATATTAAAATGAAAGAAAATGCAGGAATTCCCTTACGTTATCAAATCCACTTCCTCATAGATTCCTATAACTCTCAAAGGCCAAATGGTCCAAGAGCAGTATATCTAAAATATAACCCATCCTTAGATCTTCAGCTCACAACTCACTGCTGCCTCATCATCTCAAACCTCTCCAGGTGTCAATGCCCAAGGTGAACAAACAATGCCATAATACCTAATGATTTTCGTCACAGGAGGATTTTCTCCCATGAGCAACCCAACCCCATCAGAATTGCCATTAGACTGCAAGTCCTCACAAGACACACTTTAAAGGCTTTAGAAATCACCAAGAACTTGCAAAGTGTCGTTGTACATGGCATTTTTTTTTTTGAGGCCTGTTTTGCTCTGCAGCCTCCCCTGATGTAATTTTGTTCAATTAATGATATTCCCCTTGTCCAAACCGCTTGACCCTGTTCTGGCATTTTAAGTTATCACTTCCTATGCTTTTTGTCCGTTTGTCTTTGTCTATATTTGCTGGATGTGAAACTCAACTCCCATTCACAGCAATGGCTCGCCCCCTATCAGCCAATCAGGCTGAGTCTGACATCTAGGACTATGTTCTATCCACATGATGCAGTTTCCATGGCCTTATAACTTTGCATGATACAAAAGCAAAGTACTACAAAAGAACAATTAATAGGTGTCTAGTTTCTTTTAAGGGACGGGTTTTCCTCTGTTATGCAACCTTATTTGATATGTTGACCACTGACAGTGTAAGAAGGACAAAATTTGCCAAGCCATTAAGTATCACAGAAATTCAATCAAGTGCAATTATGTCTAACTTATCTTCTAGATATGAGTCTCAGTCAACCTCTGTTTGGTTTGTTGACTTTGAATTGCAGAAAATGGTTGACATTTAGATAGTTAATACTCAGCAGTTCATCAAGAAAAAGTTAAAGAGGGTGATACTACAGTATCTGACTCGTTATTCCTAAGTTTCCATTCACTTCATCACAGTCCTTGCTGACTTCTCAGAAATTGAAGTGGGAAATAGTAATAATAATAATACTAGTATAAGGTGATAGTAGAGGTAGTAGTAATAACAACAACAACAATGATAGAAAACAGAAATAACAGTAGAGCTACTAGCAGACACCTTCCTATAAAAATAACCAAGTTGCCAACAAAAAGAAGTATATCATCACTAAGACATCTTAGATGCAATAATTCTCCAAAACTAACATGCATGTCTTCTTTTGCATGTCTAATGTATTTATCTGCTTCTTACTCATAAAATGAAGAAGAAAAGTCTTTATATTGTACCAAGTCGCAAACAGAGGCAAAATTCCTAAATAGGTAACACCTTAACAGGATTTATCATAAAAAGAGAAAAGGAACTGCTTCAAGCATTTTATTCCCTAAATAAGTTCATACAGACCATAGCACCCATGAAGATCGACTCAATCAATCCAAGAAACATTGAAAGAGATTGGTTGAATCCATTAAAAAGTAGCCTAATCAGGTCAAATGACCACAGTAATCAGCTTCCCAGCAAATAGTAAATCAAAATTATAAGATGAAAACTACACTTCAATTGGACAAATACTTGAAGAGACCATACATATCATTTTAAAAATCGTTTGTAATAGTTTTATCAGCTTACTTCCTAATGTAAACAAAAGAACTGCTTGAAGAAAAAGTGGGTACAACTCATACCCCAAAAATCTATCTTAAATAGACATAATGCAAGAATATATAAGCAAGAGAAAGATCATTTTGAAACAGAGTGGCACATTATACATAAAACGTAGTTGTGGCTTAACAAAGATCCATGTAATTAAGATTTGACAGAATTTTACACTATGGTATAATAGAGATAAAGCAAAGAATTATAACCTGTGTAGTCTTTCTACAACCAGTCTGACCAGATATGAGAACAACCTGTTTTGAAACACACAAGAAGAACTCTAAGACCAAAGGAAATGAAGAAATCTAATTTTCATATTTGGCTGGATAATTATGTTGAAAGGGTTAAGAGCCTAAATATGACCCAACTGGATGTAAATATTTAAAATATCAATGAACTATTTTAAGAGTTTAATCATATTGCAATCTGCAATCAAGATTTGAAAAATAAAAAAGACTTGAGTCAAAACATTTGAATAACTTGGTTAGATTCAACAGTTGGTGAAACGACATCCTTCAATGCTGCAATTGGAAGCTTAGACCTCTGCGTTGAGATCTGCAAGGTCAGAATTCAAAGAAATCATTCATTGACAACACTATTGTTCAGTAAGCATTGCACATCCTAACTGCAGAAGAAGGGTAACAACAATATGTCACGTATTCAACAAAATTCTTAAAGAAGATCTGTAAAGTGTTAAAAGGAAATAATAGAACCTGTGGTGAATGGGGGGTTGTCTTCATTTTAGAAGAAAATGCTTCAAATTTCTTACTGATTTCAGCTTTGTGCATAGAGGGATTGCTGAAAGCATGATCTTTATTTTGCTTTGTTTTTTCAGTCTTGTCATTACGTTTTCCAACCATCTCTTCACTCACCTAGAACTATGGGATTTCATACCCATTTTTTGGATTTCAGACTTGTACCCTGCGGATTACAAAAATAGACGCACTCAGTCAGAAGCATACAACGAAATTAAGCAACCCATGTGGACGTAAGAAACAAAAGAGAATCACCGTTTATGAGGCCTCCAACATAATGCGAATAGACTAGAGAAGAAATTACAAATCTAACAACCAATAACCAAACTCGTTCTTAAATATAAAAACATACGTATTACGTATCCCACACCACGTATCTGCGTCAACAGAGGCAGACCACACCAAATCATGAGGCATTCGAAGACCCAGCAGACATACCTTTCTCATTCATTGGATTATTGGAACTCTTCTTCCAATTAGGTGCGTTACTTCCATGTTTCCCAGGCCTTCTAGGGCTTAATTGAATTTTGTTTTCTGAACAGTTTTTTTATTTTTTAAAATAGAAAAAAACTTATTTAATATGTCTATTTTTTATAAAATATTTTAAAAAATAAAAAAATAAAAAACTCATAATATTTTAAAGATATTTTTAATTTTTTTTATTCTAAAAAACATTAAAAAAATGAGAAATACCCCTTTTATTAATGATAAAATTATAAATTTTGAATAATTTATTTAACATTTATTAGTTATGATTTTAATAATAATTATTTCAACCAATTATTTTATTTCCTTATTTCTAAATAAAAAATAATTTTATAAAAATATTTAAGAATAATAAAACAAAAAATCTGGCAAACAAGCCCTTATTTTGCCCTCACCTTGCCTTGGCCGCTGGTCCGTATGTGTACTCCTGGTCTGGTATCACTGGCACTTTCGTTTCAATACACCCAGAAGAAGAAGTAATAAATAATATTTGTTAGCATAAACATGACCATGATTTCCGACTTATAAAAAAAAGTATAAACATAATTATATATATATATATTTACCATTATTTAAATATAATATTTAATAATTTAATTATGTGGATTTTAATGTTTTACAGGAAATCTGAAAAAATTGAATCACCCTTGTAACACCTTATGTTAGGGCTCATTTCTCATATATTAGATCATTTTAGATGTCTTTCATCATGGATTAGAGACTAAAATCATATTATGATAAAATCAGAATTTTACAAAATTCGGGGTACTGTTCATTTGGCAAATTTTATTTTACCCGACGAACTTTGAAAATTCATAACTAAATCTAGAAAATTCATCTTGAGGTGATTTAAGTCTCTAAATTTATCTTAAATTCAGATCTACATGGAAAAAAATATAAAATAGTAACATCATTGGGCCAATTTGTACAGTAATTTCGTGGATATTTACTGTTTATTTGGTCAATTTGCTATGTTCCAGTTTTCTGACCTCAATTTTGAAAAATTATATCTCCTTCTATTCTGTTCCAAACTATGTATAATCTATGTCATTTGAAAGCTCTACATGTATACTTAATGAAATATTTTTCTTATACATTTATTTCACTTACACAGGGCATAACTTTAACTTAAGTCATGAAGGGTCAGAATTTGACTCTTACTGGAACAGTTTTGGAAAAAACTCCATATCTCCTATTATATAGCTCCAATTAACTCCAAATCAGTGGCATACAAAACTTAAAATATAGACCTTTTTATATATATAAACCACTGAATTTTTAGAGCTTTGTACGATTTTATATTATCCTTTGAATTTTCCAGTACTTACTTTCCAGATTTCAGTTTTCCCCTTCTTGCCCTGTTCTAAACCCTGATTTCGAAAATTCATCATAATTCATACATTTATCCAATCTAGGTGCTCCTTAGCTCTATAAAAATCTTGTTCTGTCTACTTTAAGAGCATATATAACACTTTTATAGGATGCTCTATTTAGAACAGAGTTCCTCTGCTCAAATCAATACTGGTCATCTCCAATGAACTTATGTCATAACTTACATGATAAGCTTCATAACACATTTACATTAACATTTAGTACTCCAATTTCATGCATAATATCATAGAGGACTTAAAAAAATATATTCAAGGGATCCAACAGGATTTAACCCCTTTCATACGAATTTATACAAATTCCCAAAACATAACATCAAGACTTGCATAATAATATCATTCATCATTCTCTTCCTCTTTTCCTTTAGCTCTTTGCCTCCCTTGGATTTCTTCCATAACTTGGACCTATCATGTTATTATTTGGGTGATGAGATTTTGGAAATCCCAGTAGCTAGTCACATCTCAAACATTTACATTATCATGCATGCTACAAAACCTTCAATACATCATAATAATCATTTCAAGACATAAATCACCATATCGTTTATAAAAATTTCGGCATTATAACGGCATAGAAAATGGACATCCCGGGTACTATCCCTTTCATAAAAACAGCCAAAACCAGTCTCAAACATCATAAAAATAATATGGCAAGTCATCATTCACAATATAATATAGCAAGACAATATAATGTGAGAAAAAGTAACTATGCTACCTCATGAAACTTTATGTCTTTCCTCTTTGATTCAACCATTTCAAGGACTTTCTTAAGCTTTCTCACACCCTAATGCATCACCAAATATCAAATAAATCAACTTGAACTAAGGGTTAGTTCATAAGAACTTCAAACTAATGGTTCCATGACTTTCTTCAATTCATGAAACCCTAATTCTTCAAAAATTCACCAAAAATTCATTTTTAAATCAAAAATGATAAATTATACCTCTATTTCATGTAATTTTTCATGAGGAATCCAAATATGGCCTCAGAATGACCAAATTCCATTTCTAACTCGGTTATTGTTCATTCCGAATTAACTTCAAAAACCTAAAAATTTCACTTCCTTAATCTTAAGCTTTTTCATAAAACCATTACTTGTTCCTAAGGTTTTCCACCATGAGGAACTCATTTTTGGCATCAAAAACATGAAATTCCAACTCAGTGTGAACAGTAACTCATCCAAAATCAGGGAAATTCAAGAAAAATTACTACACTTTGTTATACAACAAACCACTTGCATATTCATGCTTTAAATGTGTAGTCTAGCATTTCCCCCATGATTTATGGTTTGTAAACTTATTTCCTTGCTAAATCATGTTTGAATGAAACCCTAAGGGAGTGAGGAAGCCAAACTAAACCATGGATCATGCTTTGAAAACCATAATAGCAAGCATAGGGTAGTAGTAGGCAAGCTTACCAATTTGTGCTTTGATTTTCCCTTGGTTCCTCTTCCTTTTCTTCATCCTTTTCCCTTCCTTTTTCTTGCATTTTCTTCCTCTGTTTTAGCTACTGGAAGTCATGCGTGAATGGTGAGGAAAGAGAAGGTTTTAAGTGATTAATCATATGCTTAACTTAGTAACTAATCTTGGTTACTTTTACTAATCTTTGATTAGTTTAATACATACTTCCTTGACAAGTTTTCCAACAAAATAATATAATATTATTTTGTGTCACATGGCTGCAGCAATCACGTAAGAGAGAGAGAGAAGTGTCCAAAAATTGCCTAATTTTCCTGATCCAGATATACCTCAATCCGGATACTTTTTAATCATACCGATAAAATGGTCTTTACAGAATTTAACATTTTTGGGATACAGGACTATTCTAATTTTATTTTTATGTTTCCATAATTATCCTGTCCCAAATGATATCTGTGTATGGCCCATATCCAGACCCGATTTCTTTTTAACCATCGGTAGGGCTCACAGTTTACTTTATCGGTTTACTATTACTTTTGGACACTCGACACTGATTATTTCTCTATTCTTGAACATTAACCCTCAGTGTCATATACCATTGGACTTCTCTCGTCGAGAGCTTCATTTTGACAGTAATTTTGCATATTTACAAAATTACCCCTAACTCGGGATTAAATTATAATTTTTGAAACTTTTGGGTTATTAGGTGTAATTTTTCCCAAGACTTTTCTATTTCATTCTCCTCCTAAATTTTAAGGCTTTTAGGACATGGAGGTCGTTTCTATAATTTTTTAGGGGCAAAATATAATTTTCTCATTTTTTCATTCAACTGGGAAAAATGATCTCTTTACCCTTTTTCACGTAAAATAGTATCTATTCATTTTTACATAATCCCTATACATTGCTACATATTTTAGTTTTCTTGGGATGTTACAACCCTCACAAAAACTAAAAAAAATCACCATATCTACAAAATACAATTTACTGCTAATAATTATATATATATGTATATAAAGTTCAACACAGTTGATAAATAATTATATTCCTTAAATATGACTCTTTCAGTGTGTTGTCCCAATTTTTCATTTCAAATAAATTAATTTTCAGCTGTAAGTTGAGTATTTCATTTATACTAAAAAAAAGATTATATGAGGCTTTTGAAATTAGTTTTACTTTTTATTAGTTTTATTTTCATGAAGACTTAAATGTTTTTTTAATGATTTTATATCTTCTTTTGATTCATATTTGTTTTAAAAATTCTATATACGTGTATAAATAGTTGCCAAAAGTAATAACCACAGAGTTTCTGCAATTATGTGAGGCCACTTCAGACTTAAATAATCAATTATAAATAATTAGTTATTAATTTTCAAATTGCTCATTAATTGGGTATTAAATTTCCTTCCTGCTATCAATTTAAAAATAAGGAAATGATTCAAGCCAAAAAATAAATAAATAAAGAGATGATTGGCATATATAAGTCATTAAAATTCATTTATTTACATGTGGCAACTTCATTGCATTCTAGAAGTGTGAACTTAAATTTATTTTTAACAAATCATGTTTATATATATATGCATGCCTTTAAAAGTTGAAAAATTCAATTTGAATAAGATCATAAATATATATATAAAAGAAAAATCATATATATATATATCTATATAAATTAAATATATGTTTTTTACATCTTAGTTTAAATTAAGGAAAAAATTCACAATGGAATTTATGTTAAAAAGTAAAAAAAAAAAAATGCCCTTGTCATATTATTTTTTTAATTTAAAAAAATGGATAATTTAGTCTTTTCATTTTAAATTATTCTCAATCCTTCTCATTTTCTATTCTACCAAACATTTCTCATTAAAATATCTTGTTTCCATTTCCATGCATAACAATAATTCTTTTTCCAGTCATATTTTGATTCTCATTTCTACTCGCACTCCAAATAAAACCTTTCAAACATACTAAATAGGACTTTAATTTTTCTTTCTTTGTACCAAACGGGCCTTATCTATAATCACCTGTGGAAGCAACCAACGCAATGCTCATGTCCAATCCGGATTCGAATAAGATGTGCTTAGCTTTGCGTGCACACTCTCTCTTTCTCCATTGAATTTCTCAGTAGAATCCAACAATAATAGTCTCCTTCTACTAAAGGCAAGGGACTAAATACTAACCTCCTGCAGTTACTGATTTTGGCAATGTGAAGCTTTGCATTATTTTACAAATTTTTTTGGGGCGAAGATTTGTTATCATCATTTGTGTTTCTACCTGAACAATTTTTCAGAACTATCTTTTTGGTCATCAGAACTACTCTACAATTTCTGTGCATCATATTGATGATAGACAGGTATTAACAAGAGTTATTTTATATAGATTGAGTTGTCATTCTTTTCTTTCCTCTTTTAAATCAATTTAATATGTCTTTTGCTTATATTTAATAATTGATTATATTTGGGTGATAAATCCATCAATAATCATGTCCATTAGTTTCATCCAAGGGTTGAGAGAAACAATTTCACATGCTTTGCAAATGTTGAATGCGGGGAGGTTCTTCATGAGACATGCTTCTTTCAGTATGCAGTATGCCAATATATAAATTTATCTCAGCCAAATATTCTTTTAAAGCTTAATTTTCTTAATTTTAATACAGGATAGAGATAGTAAGTATACTATCTTTATCCTGTATATGATGAAAAGGACTAATGATATTCATGAGAATGAGATGATGAAATATGATGATTGCTAGTATATTGATGATTATGATACACCATTATGATACACCCCACGTCATATTGCATATACCCTTATAGCATGCTAGCACGATAGGAATGAGTTATATATTGATATGTTAGCATGCATTGGGCATTGTCACGTATGATATATTGATGAGACATATGGTTTGGGTGACAATGCTTTATATACCGCGTGATATGCTAATCCGCTAAACAACAAATGAGGCCTTGTTTTTAGGCAGTACGGCTTGTGATATTCCAATTACTAGATAGTCATCCTATGACTTAGGAGACTCAGGTGGCTGCAAATTTAGGATGCATCTTCTTTAAATAGCCATCAATTTTGGTGGTTCAAGGGAATGAGAGCCATGGTTCAACCTTTGGTACATTGACCTTTCACCACGTCAATTTGTGGTTTTAATGATGCTCAATAGTTGGCGTTTATTTAATAAATGCCAACTAAATTTGGACACGGGAAAAAAGTTAGCGTTTATATAGATAAACGCTAATTAATGAAAAGATTTATATGGCATTTTTACATTTAAATGCCAAGCAAAGCTACATAATTTTTTTTAAATTTTTTTTTAAAATTTTTAGTTGGTGTTTATAAATTAAATGTCATATATAGATTATCATTTTAGTTGGTGTTTAAGATATAAACGTCATCTATATTATTTTAGGTGGCGTTTATATTTTAAACGCCAACCAAAGTTCTAGATTTTTTTTTTATTTTTTTCTAATTTTTAGTTGGCATTTATATATTAAACGCCAACTATGTATGATAGTTTTAGTTGACATTTAATACATAAACACTATCTATATTATTTTAGGTGGTGTTTATATTTTAAACGCTGAGCAAAGTTCTAGAATTTTTTTTTTTAAATTTTTAGTTGGCGTTTATATAGTAAACGCCAACTAAGTGGTAGATTTTAGATGACGTTTAAAATATAAACACCATCTATGTTCACATTTTAGTTAGCATTTAATATTTAATTTAAATGCTAACTAAGTTATTTAAAACAACTCCTGAAGCCCCTTTTTATCCTAACATCGCGTGTGCTCTGAATTGTGCCGTCTTCGTTCCCATCGTGTGCTTTGAATCCCTCCTCTACCACAGTTCTTCTGGCACAACTCTTTGGCCACCACGTGATCAAAGTTGACACTCTCTCCCTCCTCCGCCACTGCTGTGCTCTACAGAAATACCATTCAACCTAAAGGTCGAAGCTGAGACCGCTTGAACTCGCTTGAACTTGAAACCTCTCCTAGTCAATGGTGAAGGCGAATAGAGTGAAAGAGACCTAGTTCCATTCTCTTTGACAAATTTGAAATCCCTCCCACTCCCAACGGTGAACGACAGCTAGCTTTGAGGTAAACCCACTGTCTCACTGACGCTCTCTTCCTCCATGCTCTCTCTCAGCACAATAAAATTTTTTATATATTATGTTCTTCTCCTTTGAAATTCTATTCTATCAGAGCTTCGTGCATCTCTAGGTCTGTAAGAATCTCGAAGGCAAGGATAGATTTGCAATCAGAAGTTAATGCCCACAGCTTTGTGTTTCTTATTTTCTCTCGCTTCTATAGTTTCAAATTTAGCCCAGTATACCTGAAAATCTTCTTTCATAGCTTTGGTCATCTTTCTCAGAATATCGGACGGCAAATCCCCTGACCGTAACAGTTTTCTCTCCAGTTTTTATAGTTTTATTGTTAACTTTGTTGTCCGGATCAGTAGAATTGTATGATCTAGTTGTCTTGGAAGTTTTTTTTTTCTTTTCTGGATTTCCTACTATTGTCTTTTATGAAAGCATTGTGTTGCGGCTGCTTAGTGTAGCAATCAATTCAAATGGTCTAAAATTAGATTAATTATATGCAGCTGGTTGATTGCATATCTTTCCTTTGTAATGCCTTTGAGTCAATGGAATGAGGATTCGAGGTGATGATGACATTCCCATAGTATTGATGGTTTCGCGTGCTACACCTACATTATAAATATAATGCATTCTTTTTTGAAGGACTACTTGATATAACATGGTATTTGGTATATATAATTGCATAAAATTTACATCACTTGGGAGGGTGTACTCATTTTAGTTCTTTCCAGGCTTTATGAATGAGTAAGTCAACTGGTTGACGTGCTTTTGAAGCATTAACCTGTTAAGATGATTATGAGTGAGTTCAAGTTTATGGTCGACTCAAAGTCCTTGTTTAGCAATCCTATTCAATCAAAGGGATCACTGCAACATTGGATGCAAATAGTGCCGTATGCATCACATCAATCTACAATTAGTGCATAAACTATCCTTAAGACTACTTTAGAAGTATTTTCCAAACAAGTAATGCCATTCTACTTTACACTACAGTTTGCGTACTAGTTTTTTTTTATCTTCTTCTATGTAGTTTATACCCTAATTTAGATCTAGTTATATTGTCATAAGATTGGTAATAAAAGGATATTTATCTTATTAAAATTCTTGAATGATCCAGAATAATGAAGGAGAGAAAGCAACAGGTTGTTGATGAGTTAAAGAATATTTATTTTGTATTTATAATTGTGTGTGTTGTTTGAAAAATGAATTAGAATTAAGGGGAAATCAGAAGAAAAGGAGATTGAGAGATTTCTTGGGAATTATGGGATTTGCAATATCACTTCCCTTCCCCTGTCTGCTAGTATACATAAGAGTTTTAGGGGTCAAGGTTGAATATCTTGATCTTGACAATTTTTGCCTCCTCCTCCCCCTCCTCCTCCTGCTCCTCCTCTTTCTCTCTCTCTTTTTGCTTGCTGCTAGTAGTTGTAGCTATTTTTCTTTTTAATCATGTCAACAGTAATGCCTCCAGAAAAGAGGGAACCTAGGCTAGCTAGGATAAAGTTGAAAGGGCCACTAAAGAGCAGTGAATTGAAGAGCTCAAGAAGCCTTCTTATTGAGTTCAGTAGAGCAGCCAAGAGAATGTCACCAAGAATGTAATAGATTTAAGACATTAGAGAGCTCTTCATAGGAGAAGAACCTGAGGAATATTGAAGAGGTCACTGCTGTGTGAGAGTTCTAGAAACAGTCCTGCTTAGAGGGATTACCAGTAGCCTAGATTCCTGAAATGTTTTACTTTGTTTCCTTGTTGAGTTATAGGCCAGTGTTTGCAAGATGGGTAAATGAGAAATCCATACTCCATCTTAAGGGAGAGTGTTGGCTAATCAAGAATAATTGATTGAGTTGATTAAACAAAGTAGTTGAGTATAGAAGGAAATAGTGGATTGTTGACTAATCAACATATATGACTGAGTAAGCTATTATTGAAATAGTCATAAGTACATGAGATCGAGTGATTCAAGGGAGTTATTTATGGAATACCCTAAAATTTGTTGTATCAGGCTCCATTAAATAAGGAATGGTATGGAACATATGATCGACTATAAGTCTAAAATATTGTGGCATCGGTCATAGAAGGACTGGAAAGCAAGCATAAACGATAACAAACTTAGCCCTTATAATAAACTAATGAAAATGAAACTTTCCATCTTTCTTTTTCTTTTTTTCCCTTTTTCAGGCCTCTCAAACTTGAGAATGCAACTTTTATTAGCACATCCATATGTACTAATCTCCATCATTTTGATGGCATTTTAAATAACTAGGTTTATTTTGAATCATTAGCTTACTTTTTGTTTTCTTTGAATTATCAAGTGTTAAAGTACACTCACATTAATATATGTGATCTCCATAACTAAATCTGAAAATTGTAACTTTTTTTTCTCGTGTAGATCATCTGATAGCGGATGTGTTCTTGGCCAAAATTGTCGATGAGTTAGCAAATGTGCTCGGTAATGAAGATGAATCTAGACTTGTAATGGTAATTTTACCTCCCTTGTCTCTTCTCTTCTGTCTTTATTTAAAATGTAAATCATAGTGTGATTTTTTTTCTTTTATATTGCTTTGTTGACCTTTATTTGTAGATGTTGATCTTAAAGCTATGCTATCATGTATTGAAATAGATTTTATGTTTTTAGTGTGAGAATTTTTGGGGTATGTAACTTTGCATGATTTGAATGAGGGTAGAATTATGTTCCATGTTATATATATCCTTTATATTGCAGACTTTTTTTTTTTTAAATAATTCTAATGAGATCTCAAGCTTTGAGGAAAAATGGATAGTTAATAATATTAGGCAGCTGCCTTGCTGGAAGGGAGGATATGGTATGTATTGGAATGAAAGTAAGTTTTCCTTCTTCCCTTTGGCTAAAAGTATGTTTTCAGCTAAGCATGCTAAAATGAAATTTTCTTATATTTGAGCATGGTAATCAAATTGAAGATTATGTTGTCATACCACTAAAACTAATTGTGAATTTCAAAATGCTTTAGTTGTATCTTTGTTAACATTTTAGCTGGTCATATGATGAAAATGATCATGGTTGCATAATAAAAATGGACTTAATGTGTACAAAATGCGGCATTGAAAATAGAGAAGTCACATTGTGGAGAGTACCACTGATTAGGAGAGGTGGAGGAAGAAGGTCACTACCTTATGCTACCTCTCCTAATTAGTGATACTCTCAGTTAATAATGTACATTATTAGTTTTAGATTTGATATTTAATGTTTAATTTATCCATACCTATGCTGAACCTAGATGTTTAATATTCCATTACTATGATTTTAGTATTAAAAACTAGTCTTAGTTCTTAACATTCGCTTGATTTCTTCATCTGTTAATAACTAATATGCTATATATATACTTACTGCATGCTTTCGCAATCTTATAATATTTCCTTCCGATTAAAAAAAAAAAGAAAAAAAGAGTACTTTGATTTGAGGTCTAGCTAATAGAGAAGAAACTAAGAAAGAGAGAGCACGTGACTTTGTGGTTCAAACTAAACTAAACAAATATGAAAGTTTGGACTTTTGTGATGAAGTGTGTGATGGGGAGGAATTGTTTTTTGGTTGGATTTTTGTGGTGAATGTTTTGCTTGGGTTTTTTGTTGTGCTATCAAAAAAATAAAAATAAAGCCCATAGTGGTATTGAAGTGAGGACCATTAGGACTTTTTCATGAGAGAGCATTGCGGAGCTATGCTTGTACTATACAAGTAGTTGCATTCCCAAACCAACCAATTTGTCAGCCCTAAAGAGGCAACAAACCAATGAAAAATTATGATGAAATAAATATAGTTGTTTATTTTAAATATTTTAAAATAACGTATACATTGTCTTAACTCTTATACATTTTATCACATCCATTGTTATTATTCACATGAATATATAAAAATGTCATTTATATACTCCCTCCCTTTATTCATAGGAAGATAAAATAAACATTGTTTTGGAATGTAGTGCCTAGCTAGCTATATATTAGTTTGTCAAACCAAAAGTAGCTAACACAACAATATATAAAACTAAAGTTCATTATTTCTTCATGAACTACAGGGTGGGATGTCTAATGAATAAACAACACAATTGCCCATGTAACTAATGGAATTTATGAAGGTACTAATGAGAATATTTTTTTTTCATTTTATGCTTTTGTATTTTTTGATGTTGATGTTAAGTATATTATGTTTTGTCATAGGCCTTGCCATTGGATGTGACATTTTCCCAAGTTTTTGTATCCATAGAGTACCTCTTGGTTCACAGTTTGAACCTTTCCCTTATCCATTGTTAACAGATTTTTAATACTGCTTGGTTTTGGTTTCTTCTCTTTTGGAATTTTGAAATCATGTTTTATATTTGTCTTAGTTTCTAAAATGTTTGATTCTATTGAAGTTTTAATATCAATATTGAAAATTTGTTTTGTTTTATTATTTACATGTATTTGGTTTCTCTCTGTGTCAAGCTTATGAAAATTTGATTTTATGAAGTTTTCTTTTATTTTATTATAATTTAACAGGGCAGGAAATCAACTCTCCTAAATTCTACTTTTTAGGTATTTTCAAAAAGCTTTATATAATTACTGTGGAGTTGAAATGACATATATATATTTTTCCAATTGCATAGTAGTAGTTGTAGTGATGTGTTCAAAACATGAGTTTCTAGTCACTATAATCTCAAGGAAGCATACCAACTTTTAGATGTGCTTGTTTCTTTTGGCTTGTAGGTTTAACTTTTTAATCTTTCCATGGAATGATTCTTGAGTCATATAGGCTTATTTATAAGTATAACTTTACTAATATCTACAATTTTATTATGTAGCTTGTTTTCTACTTTAATTGTGACATTCTCCATGATAAACTCACTACCTTGTCTTCTATTTTTCTAAATTGGATGCTGGTAAAACACAAGGAGGTTGTTTGCATTTTACTAATGAGCTTTCCTTTTAGTAATGATTGTGTGAGATATGGTGTTGGAGAAGAATTTGAACTACAATTTTAATGGCTATCAAGTGCCTGCCATTCCTAGAGCATCATGATCAACTAGAGTATTTATATGCTTCTTATAACACCTTACTTTTATCTATATTTTTTCATATATTATAGTATGCACAATGTCTAAATAGCTCATATTAAGAGCTTGAACCAAAATATTTAAAAAAACGTGGTACTATTCATTTGGTTCTCAAGTTTTCTGGATGAACTTTGAAAAATCATAACTTAATCTAGAAAAATCGTATCAATTTGGTTCAAGTCTCTAAATGAAGATAGAAACCTGATATATAAGATAAAAATATGAAAATGTCCTTTAACCTGATCAATTCATACATTTTATTGCTCAAACTTACACTATACAAATGGTTATTTCTCTTTTTTTTTTCAGGATTTTGACCATAATTTTAAAAATTCATATCTAACTCTATGCTGAGCCAAATCATGTATTCTATATGCCATTGGAATGATATATATGTCTACTTGGCTCCATATTTTTATTATATATTAATTTAGTCTAGATAGGGCACATCATTAATTTGAATCACTAGGGATCAGAATATCACTTTTACTGGAATAGTCTTGGGAAAACATGTATATCTCTCATTGTACAGCTCCAATTGAATTCAAAACAGTGGCATATTAACCTCAAAAGATAAATATTTTCATAAATATAAACCATTGAATTTTTTGAATTCTGTACAATTTCATATCACTTTTCAAATAGAAGTAATATATTCAGTAAAATTCACAGCCTTCACATCACTGTCCAGTTTTGATCTTGAACTTTAAAATTACACTATAAATCGTACATATATCCAAATTATGTGTTCTATAGCTCATTGGAAATATTGTTCTCTCTAGTTTCAGATAATATATAACACTTGACTTACTTGCCCTGTTTCAGTCAAACAGTGTTGACTTTACTTTTATTGATACAAAATAAGCTATTTGCAAGGTAACATGGAAAATAGGCCTTATAACATGTTCACATGATCAATCCATGTTTCAAAACCATGCCAATCATCTCATAATACTCATAAGAACATAATACTACAAGGATATAGATCCATATGCATATACATAATTTTTATACATTATTTCAAAATATGGAATTATAGCTTGAAATTATCATCAAGCATCATTCTCTCCTTCATTCTCTTTGGCTCCTTGATCTCCTTGACATTTCTTGTGCCTATCATTTGGGATACTTGAGGGGATGAGATTGAGGGCAATCTCAGTAGTAAGTTACATTTCATGCAATTATGACTATCATGTCAAATAACTTACATTTGATCACATTTAATCACATTTAAACAATAAATTGCCACATTGGTCATAAAAATTTTAGCAGCATAACGGCTTAGAAAATGGACATCCTGGGGAATAAAACCCCTCATTTTACAACCAAGACCAATCAAAGAAATCACAATTGCAATATGGGAACACAATTTAATCATAGAAAGACAATGAAAGAACATAAAGCAAGAATATGAAACTTAGTTACCTTTGGTACTTGCACTTAACTTTCCTCTTGAAACCAAAGCTTCCTCTAGTTTTCCCAAGCTTCCTCAAGTCCCTAAACATCATTAAACACATGCTCAAACCACTGATTTCATGGCTAATCACAAAAAGCTCTCATAAAACTCTTGAAACCCTTAAATTCCTAAACTCTTTATCTTAAACTCTATCTTTGAGTCAACCCTTGTCTTTAAAGTTTTTCATCATGGGAAATTCATTTTTGCCATCAAATTAATGAAATTCCAACCTTAAGACACTCAAATGATCTGGCTGAAAGTCTACTCCAAAGGAAAAAGAGTGGTTCTTTCACAAACTTGCTTAAAACATACCATACTTGTTTCCTTTAGAAAAATCTCATGCTTTCTCTAAACTTTATTGCATAAAAACACTTTCTTAAATCCATATCCAAACTGAAACTAAACAGGGAGAGGAGAAGAGGAGAAGCTTCAAAGCTTAGCATAAACCACTTGAAAACTAAGCTAGGAACCATAAAAGTCACAAATAGGAATTTACCTATTTTTCTTGAATTTTATCTTTTCCCTTTTTCTTCTCCTTCCTCACATTCTCTTCTTTCTTTCCTTGTGTGTACAGCTGCTCCTCTCACCTGCACATATGTCTTTCACTTCCAGGAAGTGAGAGTTAATATAGAGAAATTGAGACAATTAAATTATGCCAACTTATGTACTTGAAGGTTCTTGAAAATTCATGTAAAAATAGCATGAATTTTAAATAATTGGAATTTCCCATGTGCAGCTTGGTCAGCACTAAATGGAGGGTATTTTGGTCTAAAAATTTTAAATATTTACTTATCCAGATATATCCTGACCGGTTTGGACAATTAAAACTACTTTAGCAGTATATTTTACTATTATTGGGATACTAATTATAATTATATTGGGATATAAAATTACCATAATATACTTATCCCAATTGGTCCAAATATAAGATCCACATAATTTTTTTGAATGAATACTGCCTTTTCCTGCAGTTTAGACTAACCTTTATCGGGTAAGACATTAATTTTAAATCATAATTATCCAATAAATATTATTTTGATATTAATAAATTTCATAGTATATTCCAATGGTCTTAACTCATTGAGAGCTTCATTTTGACTATAATTTTTTATATTTACAAAAATGATCTTGACCCGGGACAAATTTATAATTTTTAAAACTTTCGGGTCATTAGGTGTAATTTTTGCCAAATTTTTTGACTTCTCCTCCACGTCAATTCTTATATGCTTGGGGACAAATTTGTTATTTCCATAATTCTTAGGGGTAAAAATGTATTTTATCATTTTTCTGTCCAATTGGAAAAAATGACCTCTTTTGCCCTATTTCACGTAAAACGGTGTCTACTCATTTTTACAAATTTCCTATGCATTTTTAGTTATCTAAAATTTTAAGAATATTACACTTCTACCATTCTGATATTGCATATTGATCTTTATTTCATCAAGTTTTTAATATTTTATTAGCTTTAATATATAGCTATATAAGGTTTTAGCATGAATTTCATTCTCAATATACTTCAATTAACTATGCATGGATTCTCTTTGTTTTATTGCAAAACTCATAAAGTTATGACTAGTGCACTTGTTCAAGTTAAACCTCTCTCATATACTTTCTGTAGTAACTTGTGTAGGAGCTATATTTTGGTCTAGTAACCTCTGTAGTCTTATAACCGTGTTAGGTAGCTTGTTGAGTTTGTGGGTGACCTTCATTTAACTTGTTGCTTCACTTCTATGAAGGTGTCATTGGTGTGCTTGTTTCAGATTGACATAATTTACAGTGCTAGCCCTTCAGATTATCTGCTTTATCTGATGTATGCTTCATCATTATGTTTATCTAAAATTTTTGTATCAGTTAGCTAAGTTAGTTGAATTGCTAAATGGTTAATGCTATGGTTATATTAGTTAGCTAAATTTGAACAGAAAATCATGAACTTTGGTTGAAATGTGTTGTGTTTTGTGTGAGTAGATGGCTTAAAGTTATAATTTAGTCAATAACTAGGAAACTCTTGTTCTTAAGTTGTTATGTTGCCGATTTGTCTTTAAAAGTTATAATTTAGTAAATGAAAAGCTATGGATAGTTGATTTGGATGGTTGACAACATATAATTGAAACTCCTTTTTTATTTGTGTTGTTGAATATTTTTGTTAGTTAAGGACTTGAAAAGTAACATATGCTTTAATAAATCAGAAAGTAAAGTTAGGAAAAACAAAGAATGGTAGTACAATTATTGAATGTAGTTTTTTTTTGTAGCATGAATATTAATTTATTAATCATGGGGTCATAGTATTTAATCCATATGAAAAACATGACCTGTAAGTTGTTGTCGTAGAATTATTAGGAGGCTTAACTTTTAAAGGAGGCTCTGCCGAAATTTATACACAAGTTATAAAAGTTTACACAACTTAATAAAAGTATGGATCGGAAATGGATGTCTATGAATCAATTTGAGAGCTATGCTGTTTGGTACAATCAATGATTTTCCGGCGTATGGAAATTTGTCTAGATATATACAGTATCAAAGGAGAATTTGGTTGCTCTATATGTGAAGAAGGTACACAATCCATTTGGTTAGAACATGATAGGAAATTGATCTTTCTCAGGCATCGAAGATTTTTGCATCAGCGACATAGTTACAAAGGGTGGAGAAAAGCCTTTGATGGGAATATAGAAGAAGGAGGAGAACTTGTGCTGTTAAGCTGTGAGGACCTATTTCGCAAGGTACAACATTTGAATAACAACTTTGGGAAACCTTTTACAAGACACCTTGGGACAAGTGGGTGGAAGAAAAGGTCAATTTTCTTTGAATTGCCATATTAGAAGTCATTGTATGTGAGACACTTCCTTGATGTGATGCATATAAAAAAATATGTGTGATAACATTATTTGTATGTTACTCAATGTGAAGGAAAAGACCAAAGATGGTAAGAAGGCGAAATTAGATTTGGTTGCTATGGAAATTAGAGGAGAATTGGCACCGATCAAGGAGAAATGACATACTTATCTACCTCTGGCAGCGTATACTTTATCTAGAAAAGAAAAAATCATACTTTGTGAATTCCTTAATGGAGTTAAAGTTCCAGAGGGGTACTCCTCAAATATCAGGAACCCTGTATCTATGAAAGACTTGAAGTTAAAGGGCCTAAAGTCTCATGATTGTCATATTTCGATGGAGCATATGATGCTGGTGGGTATAGAATCCATTTTCCCTAAAAAGGTGTAAGGGACAATCATGAAACTATGTTTCTTTTAGAAGTCTATTTGCAGCAAAGTCAGTGACCCTAGGAAGTTGTCCAAATTACAAAGACAAATTGTTGTCACTTTGAGTGAGCTTGAGATGTATTTCCCGCCTTCATTCTTTGACATGATGGTTCACCTAACAATACACCTCGGTCGGCAAATACAAATGTACGGCCTAGCTTATATGAGGTGGATGTACCCGATTGAGTATTACATGAAGATATTGAAAAGGTATGTGAAAAATCGAAGTAGACCAAAGGGATGTATTGTTGAAAGGTACATAACCGAAGAAGCTGTTGAATTTTGTACTGAATACTTATTGAATGTTGATAACATTGGGCTTCCGAGGTCTCATCACTTGGGGAGAACAAGTGGTGAAGGGATTCGAGGAAGTGAAATAGTTAGTATCTCTAGGACACAGTAGGAGCAAGCTCACTTGTATGTCTTGCACAACTCGGATGAGGTTGATGAATATGTGGAAATGCATAAGGAGAGAATTAGAACCTTGAACCCCAATAAGAATGAGAGTTGGATTTCGAAAGAACATAATTGACTTTTTATAGATTGGTTGCGAGATCACATTACCTTGGAGTTGGAGAGGAATTCTAGTAAGTTTCAAACATGTTGAAATAGTTAGCAATGGGTCCAAGCATGTATGTACTCTCTTACACTAGTTATCTCATCAATGGGTACATGTTTTATACAAAAGAGCAAGATGATAAGAGTACAATGCAAAATAGTAGGATAACTCTTATAGCTCAATCAATGCATATTTCTAGTGTTAAAAACCCTATTTTTGCACCCATGTCATACTTTGGGGTAATTGAGCACATATGAGAATTTGACTACATCTCATTCCAAGTACCTGTCTTCAATTGTAAGTGGGTTGACAACAACAACGACCTTCGAGTTGATGATTAAGGGTTCATTCAAGTGGATCCTAATAGGGTGGGGTATAAAAATGAACCTTTTATTTTAGCCTCTCAAGCTCAACAAATGTGTTTTGTCACTGATCCTGCTAATAAGAAGTAGTCCATTGTTATGCTAACAAACAAAACAATTCACAACTTAGATAATGGTCAAGACTATCAAGGTGAGGATATTGAGGATGATCCTTACCATGGGACATCACTTGATACTGATCCTGTGGAGATGATACCCTTTATGTGAGAGAAGACCATCAAGAAGGTACTTGGATTGTACAAAGGGGACTAATTGTTGAATCTAGAGTTTTGATGATTCCAAACCAACATTCAAGAGCTTGGAATGAAGATATCAAAGGAGCTCAAAATGTTTCAAGTGAAGAAGTTCTGAGTAATCTGTGTAAGATTTGTTGTAGAACCATTAGTTATGTTTAAATATGGGTAAAAGACTTTGATTTAATGAAAAGATATTTTAAAACCTTGATTTTATGTTAAATCATGAAATATTTGAAAAATACCCACCAACAGACGAAGTTTGAAAAGTTTACATTGAACTGACATATTGGAAATTTGAACTTTGGCTTTGGAAATTTGAATTTCGAGCTAAAACTAAATAAGTCTGAAGAGATGCCTCTCTGACAGACGAATTTTGATTTTCCAAAATTCAAATTTTCATAAGTGTCTGAAAGAAGCTGTTGACTAACAGACGAACTTTGAGTTTTGAACATTCGAATTTCAGACAAAATGAAACTTATGAAAACTGAAGAAATTCATCTGAAACAATGTTAAAGTTCTTCTGAAATCAAGATTATATTGAGTTTCAAAGATTGTTCACTGACAGACGAACTTTGAACATAGAAATTTGAATTTCAGAAGCTAAAGTTGTGTCTGTTGAAATGATATTATGACATACGAAGGACAGTGTTTACAAATTCGAATGTTGAAGTAAATCTGAAAAGAGGTCTCTCTGACAGACGAACTTCACTCTTTTAAAATTTGAATTTCGAAAGAAAATGAACTACTGTGCCTCTTGAGCATGCTGCAGACAAACAAATTTTTGGGTTCCAAAATTTGAATTTTGAGGGCACTGTAGCAAATTGAAAACACTGTTCACACTTAACAGAAAAACTTTCTTCTTAAAAATTCGTATGTCACAACATGGAAACACTTTCTAAGTTTCAAAATTCGAATTTCACTTCCTAAACAAAAGAACTTCAGCATTTCAACGTTGGGAGCTTTAACCTTCGTTTCCTTCGAAATTCGTCTATTGACTAACCGAAATTTGAATTTCAGTATGTCAAAAGCATTAAATGGGGTTGGTTAACGGATATTTTTTTAGAGTAACCATTGGATAACTTCCCCAATGGATAAATTTTATCTCTAACAAATAGTTGGGACCTAAATCTATAAATACAACATCATTTGAAGTTGTGGGTAACGAATCAAACTTTGTATATACTGAAATTCTGCCAAATTTTCTACTCAAAGACTTTTACCCTCTTACTTCAATACTTGTACTACAACTTTCATATTCACTCTATTCAAGAGAGTTTCATCTTTGTAAACAATCTAATCTTCATCTGAAAGATAGATTTTCTTGTGAGGAGATATCACAAGGGATTGTCAAGCACTTTGTGAAAGTGCAGAAAGTGATTGAGTGAACTCTAGAAAATAGATCACTGACATTGTACTGTGGCATTTGTAAGAAGCTGGTTGAATTCTTGCTGAATAGTGGAAAATCTCAAGTGGTGTCTTGGGGACTGGATGTAGGTCAAGTGGAGAGACCGAACCAGGATAAATATCAGAGTTTTTCTTCTCTCTATCACTACTCTTTCATCTTATTGCTTTATACTCTGTTTTCTGTCATACCTTGCTTTCTTCATTATTTTCACTTTGTGCAGAAAATTTTTAATCTTCCCAATTCACCCCCCCTCTTAGGAAGTCAGCCTAACTAACAAGTGGTATCAGAGCCCGGATTCCCATTCAAAGGATCTCACAGTCCGGGAATTACAATGGCTGGCTTTGGAGAAAGCATATTATCATAAGGGAATAATACATATAGATCTCCTGGCTTCAGTGGAGAGCACTATGGTTACTGGAAGATGAGAATGCAAATCTATCTCCAGTCAATCGATCTGGACATCTGGTCAGTTATTCAGAAGGGAGACTTTGTCCCAATGGCTTTAGAAGATGATGGAAAGTACAGAGAAAAGCCAGAAGCTGAATGGAATGAGGAAGACAGAAGGAGAGTCTTATTGAATTTCAAGGCAAAACACTGTTTAGTCAGTGCCTTGAATCAAGATGAATTCTACAGAGTCTCACAATGCTCCACTACCAAGGAAATATGGGACACCCTGCAGATTGCTCATGAAGGAACAACTGGAGTTAGGGAAAATAAACTGAATACTTGCATTGGAGAATATGAAAGCTTCAGAATGGCAGAAGGAGAAAGTGTTAAAGAGCTACAGAAAAGATTCACCCTCATTGTGAATCAACTAAAGAGCCTGGGAAAGGAGTACACTCAAATAGAGAAAGTCAGAAAGATCCTTAGAGCTCTCCCTCTGGAATGGCAACCCAAAGTAACAGCAATAGAGGAAGCCAGAGGAGAATCAATGGCCTCTGTCACAGCTCTCTTTGGCAGCCTTGAGGAGTATGAAGGAAAACTCAAAGCTCTCAAGGAAGCTGGACAAGACAGAAAGAAGAAAGGCCTTGCTCTCAAAGGTGCTGAAGAAAAGGAGGAAGAATCTGACGATGGAGAGGAGCTAGATGAAGAAACTCTGGCTATGATGGTCAGAAAATTCGGAAGATTCTACAAAAAAACTTCAAGAAAGGAGTTGCTGGAGATAGCAAGAGGGAATCAAAAGAGCCTGTGACTTGCTATGAGTGCAAAAACCAAGGACATATCAAATGGGATTGTCTGCAGTTCCTGAAGAAGCAAGTGAAAGAAAAGAAAGCTGCAGATAAAGGCAAGAAGAAGAGAGCTTACATCTCATTAATATGGGGCAACAGCTCAGATAAAGAAGAAGATGATGATGATGAAATTGCCAACATCTGTCTCATGGCCCTTGCATCTGAAGAAGCTAAAATTCCATTCAGCAGTGACCAAGAGGATGAGGTATATGAATCTGAACCTTCCTATTCCGAATTACTAGATGCATTTCATGAGCTGCATGATGAGTTTGTTAAAGTTGCTAAAGAACTGAGGCAAGCTAAGAAAAAGATTAACAAACTAGAATCCTAACATAATATTTCTGAAACTGTTTCTCTACCTATTGCTGAATCTGTGTGCTGTAAAACATGCATTGAACTGAGGCAAACCAATGAATATCTAGTGAAAATCATGTCTAGGCTTACTAGAGGTAAAGACATGTTGTTTGCTTTAATGGGAAGCCAAAGAATATCACTAGGAAAAGCTGGACTTGGCTATGATCCATGTGCTGTTAAAGAAAAGATTAGGAAGAAAAATCAGAATGTATACATGAGACATTTTGTGCATGCTGATGGAAATAGAAAGAAAGATCATATGTCACATCAGATTGAATCATATAATCAACCAAGGCATGCAAAACAAAAATATTATCTATATTATTTTCTTCCTGCCTCTCAATCTAGCAGTTCTTTTACCACCTGTCACTTCTGTAACAAAAAGGGGCATATTTCTAGTTTATGTGCCTTAAAGAAAAATGGACTTAACAGGAAGGCTAAATGGGTTCCAAAGGTACATTTATATCTAGGGAAAACACTACTGAAAAAAAAGGACCCAAGCAGATTTGGGTACATGGGAAGAAAACTTGAACTTTATTTTGCAGGTCTGTCTCAAAGCTAAAAGGAACAACAAATGGTACATGGACAGTGCCTGCTCAAGTCACATGACTGGTGACAAGGAGAAGTTCATCACCCTTAGAGACAAGAAAGGAGGAAAGGTGACCTTTGGAGGTGATCAGTATGGCAGAATAGTTGGCATTGACATTGTGGGCAAGAATCCTGAAACATCCATTGAAGATGTACTGTTTGTAATAGGCCTCAACCACAATCTGCTAAGTGTGAGCTAAACATGTGACAAAGGAAATTGGGTGCTGTTTGACTCAAAATTCTGTCTAGTCATCAGAAAAAGCGATCACAAAGTAATCCTCAAAGCTCAAAGGGATGGTAACTGCTATACTATTGATCTTGATGAACTTCCTCCCTTAGATTCAGTTTGCTTAATTAGTCAGGACAATGATAGTTGGCTATGGCATAGAAGATTAGCTCATGTTAACATGAATCAGCTTTCAAAATTGATTAAAAATGATCTAGTCACTGGCCTGCCAAAAATTGCTTTTGAAAAGGACAAAGAATGTGATGCATGCTTAAGAGGAAAACAAACTAAGTCTTCTTTTAAACCCAAAAACATAGTCACCACAACTAGACCACTAGAACTACTGGATATGGATTTAATTGGTCCATCTAAGGTAAAAAGTCTTGGTGGAAATCTGTATGTGCTTGTAATTGTGGATGATTACTCTAGATTTACATAGACATTGTTTCTTTCCTCTAAAAGTGATACCTTTGATACATTTGTAACCTTAGCCAAGAAAGTGCAGAATGAGAAAGGTATTTCCATTGTGTCTATCAGGTCAGATCATGGAGGAGAATTTGAGAACTCATACTTTCTGGAGTATTGCAATGAGCATGGAATTGACCACAACTTCTCAGCCCCAAGAACTCCACAACAGAATGGAGTAGTAGAAACAAAGAACAGAATAATTGGAGAGATGGCTAGAGCTATGCTGAATGAAAAGGAACTCTCTCAAGTATTTTGGGCTGATGCAGTGAATACAGCAAGCTACATCATAAACAGAGCCTACATCAGACCAATCCTAGGGAAGACTCCATACGAGCTGTACAAGGGAAGAAAGCCAAATCTGTTACATCTCCATGTGTTCAGGTGCAAATGCTTCATTAACAACAATGGGAAAGAAAATCTGGGTAAGTTTGATCCCAAATCCGATGAAGGTATATTTCTGGGCTATTCTAGTAGAAGTAAGGCATATAGAGTTTTTAATAAAAGGTCTAATTTAGTAGAGGAATCTGTGCATATAGTATTTATTGAAAATGAAACTGCTTCTAAACATGTTACTGATGAGGATGATCTTGTTTCAAACTTTAAAAAGTTAGATATCTCTAATGAAGGTATAATTGAGCCTCCAAAAATATCTGAATCTATTAATATAGAGGAAGATATTCAGGAGAGAGATTTTGAAGAAGAAAATAATGAAGAAATATCTCAAGAACTCCCTAAAGCTTGGAGATATCAAAGGAATCATCCTGTTGATCAAGTGATAGGGAATGTTCAAGAGAGAGTTAGAACCAGAAAATAGTTAAGGGATCAAATGATTAATTGTACTTTCATATCACAAATTGAACCTAAATGTACTGAGGAAGCCTTAACTGATAAGTACTGGATTCTAGCTATGCAGGATGAATTAAATCAGTTTGAAAGAAATCAAGTCTGAGATTTAGTGCCTATACCAAAATATCATCCTGTCATAGGTACCAAATGGGTTTTTAGAAATAAACTTGATGAATCAGGATCAATCATCAGAAACAAAGCTAGATTAGTTGCTAAAGGATATAATCAAGAAGAGGGCATTGATTTTGAGGAAACCTTTGCTTTAATAGCTAGATTAGAAGCAATTAGAATTCTATTAGCATATGCATGCATGAAAAATATCTTGTTATATCAAATGGATGTGAATAGTGCCTTTCTAAATGGATATATCATGGAAGAGGTCTATGTAGATCAACCTCTAGGTTTTGAGGACTCTACAAAACCAAACCATGTTTATAAACTGAAGAAAGCTCTTTATGGTTTAAAACAAGCCCCTAGAGCATGGTATGAAAGATTAAGTAATTTTCTAACTGAAAAGGGGTTCAATAGAGGAAAAGTGGATACAACTTTGTTTACTAGAAAAGAAAATGAAGATTTACTTATTGTCCAAATCTATGTAGATGATATTATATTTGGTGCTACTAATAAATCTCTTTGCAAGAAATTTTCTAAGTTAATGCAGGGAGAATTCGAAATGTCCATGATGGATGAACTCAACTTCTTCCTTGGACTGCAAATCAGACAGTGTGATGATGGTATCTTTCTCAATCAATCTAAGTATTTGAAAGAGCTGCTAAAGAAGTTTGGAATGGAAAATGCTAAGCCAATGGGAACACCTATGGCTACTGCAACCAAACTAGACATGGATGAGAACGGGAAAATGTTTGACATAACTCAGTATAGAAGAATGATTGGATCCCTGCTGTACTTAACTGCCAGCAGACCTGACATTATGTTTAGTGTCTGTATGTGTGCAAGGTTCCAGTCATGTCCCAAAGAAACCCATGCAACTGCTGTGAAGCGAATCTTCAGATATCTTATTGGAACATCACAGATGGGTCTTTGGTATCCAAAGGGCAATGGAGAAGATCTCAAAGGATACACTGATGCTGACTTTGCAGGATCCAAAACTGACAGAAAAAGCACAAGTGGAACTTGTCAGTTTCTTGAAGGATCCTTGGTTTCATGGTTCAGCAAGAAGCAAAACAGTGTGGCCTTATCCATAGTAGAGGCTGAGTATGTTGCAGCTAGAAGCTGTTGTGCCCAAATCATCTGGATGAAATAGCAGCTTGAAGATCTTGAGGTTGAGTTGAAGCAAATACCAATCATGTGTGACAATCAAAGTGCCATTAATATCACAAAGAATCCTGTCATGCATTCAAGGATAAAACATATTGAAATTAGGCACCACTTCATAAGGGATCATGTTTTGAAAGGAGAAATCAGACTAGAGTACATCCGAACTAAAGATCAAGTTGCAGATATCTGGACAAAGCCTTTATCAGAAGATAAGCATTGCAAAATAAGAAGAGAATTGGGCATGGTAAATCCCAATGAACTGTAAGTATATCTGTGTAATTCTGTTTTTAAATTTTCCAACATTGAATTAGTTCTAACTTTAGTATCGGAGTGTGTTTAATTTAAGTTGCAGGTGCACCTTATGAGATTCAATGCTGATAAATCTGAAAAATGGAGATTACCAGAATGGAACAATCAAAAAGTGAAGAAAATGGCAAAAATTCTGAGTTTCTGGATCCATTCTGTAAGTTTTTAAAGTTAAAATTCGTATATTGATTATGTGTTAGACGAATTTTTGTGAAAAATTGAGTTTCTGAGGAAGTCAGCATGGTCAACATTCAAATTTGGATACCCAACAGACGAACTTCAGCCTATTATAAGTTGGAACAGTGCTCAGTAATGCCTCGAAATTCGTCTGTTGGACTTTCAAAATTCAAATTTTAAAGAACAAAAATTTCAAAGTTATGTTTGTCCAACATGATGATACTAATGTTTATCTCTTAACATACGAATGTTGGAAAAACTTTCACAAAATAGAGAAATTCGAATTTCTGACTTAAAATTCATCTATTGAAACATGCTCCTTAATGTTGAATCTTTGAAAGATGAAGTTTTGTATGCTTAATTCGTCTGTTGTTTAGTGGTTTTTTTGCTGCTTGATTTTTGCTCTTGAAAATTTGAACTTTGTTGGAACAAAGTTCATCTGTTCATCTTGTGTTGTTTAAACCAAGCCTCTGTCAGATGAACTTTCAGAAGAAAATTCGTCTGTCAGTAAGCTTTGCTGAACGGTTTAACTTATAACTGCCCGAAGTTCAAATTTTGACCCCTCAAAATTCGTCTATCAGGCGGTTACATACGTTAAAACCAACGGTTTTCCAAAGAACAGACGCAACCCTATTTCTATTCTCTCTGAGTCTGTTCTAATCCTCCATTCAATGCTCTTAAATTCTGACTGAAAATCTTCATCTCCCACTATTTAAACTGATTTTCGCACCCTATAAACCCAATCTTGGCCTCTTTCTGCATCATTCATCCGCGAAAATGGCAAGAGTGAAGATTCCTGAAGCTGGCAAAGGAGAGTCTCGCCCAAAGAGATAGGTCAAATCACAATATGCCTCCAAGGAAGGAGAAAAACTGAAGAGAAAGGCCAAATCCAGCAAGGCAACTACCTCCAAACGTCAAAAATCTACACCCAAGGCTGATTCTAAGAAAGCTGGACCTTCCTCACCAAAGAAAGCAGAACCTTCGGTCCCTGTTCCTACTGATGCTACTGTTATTGCTTCCATTTCCTCTTTCAGTACTGAATCTGGAGAACACCAACTTACTACACTGCCTTTATGAAGCACTCCTCAGATTCAGGAAGAATATTCGACCAAGTTTGCTAGCAAAAAGGTAATTAAGCCTCATTGTGTAAACTTGGAAGAATTTTTAATCTCTAACAACTTTGATGCTGGGATATGGTTGTTGAGATATAAGAATTTGTTGGAGATATTAGAGAGATATGATGATGAGGTAGTGAAGTCTTGGTATGCTTCCCTAAAGTACAATAGCAAGAAGAAGAAGTGGGAAGTCAATCTGAGATCTAGGACCATCTGGCTCACTGATGAGACATTTAATGAGGTATTGGAGATCCTAGGGCAAGATGGACTCAAGATTGACATCACTGCCTCTGGATACATGGATGAGGCAGATACTACTGATGAAGAAGGTGGCCCCTTTCTGAGTTACAAGGAAAGCACAATCCTGAACACTTTGTTCAGAAGAAGAGAAAATAGGCCAACCATAAATTTACTGAAGCCCACAGACCTCAGTGTTCAAGTGAGGATCCTGCACTACATAGTGTCCAGGATCATATTCAACAAAAGAGACAGCTTCAATCTGATAATAAGGGCAGAGGCATATGTCATGGCAGCAATCATGCGTGGAAAGCTGATCAATATGGGACATATCATACTCCAACGCATGATCAAGGCAAGGGATCAGAGGAAGGACTCCACACTCCCCTATGCAGCTATCATCTCCAGAATTCTGTAATATGCTAGAATTCAGCATCTTGAGAAGGGAAAGGGGAAGGGGAAGCCCACTGAGATATTCAGGGAGGAAGAACTGCAAAGAATAGGAATTGAAAAGGATGAAGGAAGATGGGTTGGAAAGGGAGCAGGAAGAACTGAAGATCTATTCTTTGTTACAGATGCCTCCCTACAGCAAGAAGGCACCTTTGAGGCCCCTGCAAGATCTATACCTCAGCCTTCTCAGCTAGTTCCATCTCCATCCAAGCCTACTCACATTCCATCCACTCCCTCCTCTCGTGCCAAGCCAACCAAGATAACTGAGTTGTATGACAGCCTGTCTACACTCATTCTTAGCATCAGGGATGAGCAAAATGCCAAATTTGCTCATTTGCAAGATCAGATTCATCAGTTGGCAAAGAACATGAAAGTGGTTGCTGATGCCTATGAAGAAATTCAAAGTGCAATTCCTACCACATCAACTCCACCTCAGCAGGGTTCTCTGTGCCTGTTCAGTCTCTAATCCCTAAGCCTCCAAGCCCCTTCGAGATTGCCTCCTCTGAGCATGATGATGTAGATGGTGATGAGCATGCTGGTGCAATGAGGACACCTAGTCCTGGTCCACCCTTGGATTATGGTTTGGAAGAAGAAGGACCTCAGGAAACAGGCCCTCATGAGCCCATTTTAGGAGAAGCTCAGGATTCAATTCTTTCCACTCAAGAATCTGAGCAAGTTGAAAGACTGGTGGCAGCCATTTCTACTTCATCAATGCTGGAGGGTGCCAGCAATGTAGAGAGAAGTATTGTACCTGTTATTGATTATGCAACTATTGCTCATAATGCTCTGCTACAAGCTCAGAGGAGAAGGCTTGAAGAAATGTTTCGTCCTGATGAACCAGCTCCTCCTTCTCTCGCTGCTTATGGACTCTCAGAGGAACAAAGAGCTCAATTGGCTCTTTCCAGGCAGGAAATGCAGGAGTTGCTTGTGGTCTCTGATGATGATGAAGAACCAAGTCTTGAGCCTCCTGCACCAGTTGAACCAGAAATCCCATTTGCTCCTGTGCCTCTCAGAGCTATTACAGTCTCTCAGATCCCTCCTCCGGTTGATTTTGTTGGGCTTTTTGATGATGCCAAAAAGGGGGAGAAGAGGAAGCAAATTGGAAAATCTGCTGCTGAGCCATCTGGGAAGACGTATAGCAAGAAGACTAAGCCCAAAAAGAAGTGATAGAAGGACTGCTTAGAACTTAGGCTTGAATCCTCTTGTTGTGCTATGTTTTGTTTCAAATGCTGTTTGTTTGATGATTGTACTTTATGTTTTGAAATTGGTTTTTGAAGTACTTTTTACTTTAATTGGTTTCTATAAAGCAACAATTAATGAAATGAACGAATTCCTTGGTTGTAAAGATTTGTACTTATCACTTCTCGAATCTCTTCACTGATTTGCTATATATGATATCTTTTGAAATATAATGCATATGTTGAGGGGAAGCTTGCTAAAGCAAACCCAAGTACTAATCCAGATTGAGAGTTGTTTTGTCATCATCAAAAAGGGGGAGAATGTTGAATCTAGAGTTTTGATGATTCCAAACCAACATTCAAGAGCTTGGAATGAAGATATCAAAGGAGCTCAAAATGTTTCAAGTGAAGAAGTTCTGAGTAATCTGTGCAAGATTTGTTGTAGGACCATTAGTTATGTTTAAATATGGGTAAAAGACTTTGATTTAATGAAAAGATGTTTTAAAACCTTGATTTTATGTTAAATCATGAAATATTTGAAAAATACCCACCAACAGACGAAGTTTGAAAAGTTTACATTGAACTGACATATTGGAAATTCGAACTTTGGCTTTGGAAATTCGAATTTCGAGCTAAAACTAAATAAGTCTGAAGAGTGCCTCTCTGACAGACGAATTTTGATTTTCCAAAATTTGAATTTTCATAAGTGTCTGAAAGAAGCTGTTGACTAACAGACGAACTTTGAGTTTTGAACATTCAAATTTCAGACAAAATGAAACTTATGAAAACTGAAGAAATTCATCTGAAACAATGTTAAAGTTCTTCTGAAATCAAGATTATATTGAGTTTCAAAGATTGTTCACTGACAGACGAACTTTGAACATAGAAATTTGAATTTCAGAAGCTAAAGTTGTGTCTGTTGAAATGATATTATGACATACGAAGGACAGTGTTTACAAATTCGAATGTTGAAGTAAATCTGAAAAGAGGTCTCTCTGACAGACGAACTTCACTCTTTTAAAATTTGAATTTCGAAAGAAAATGAACTACTGTGCCTCTTGAGCATGCTGCAGACAAACAAATTTTTGGGTTCCAAAATTTGAATTTTGAGGGCACTGTAGCAAATTGAAAACACTGTTCACACTTAACAGAAAAACTTTCTTCTTAAAAATTCGTATGTCACAACATGGAAACACTTTCTAAGTTTCAAAATTCGAATTTCACTTCATAAACAAAAGAACTTCAGCATTTCAACGTTGGGAGCTTTAACCTTCGTTTCCTTCGAAATTCGTCTATTGACTAACCGAAATTTGAATTTCAGTATGTCAAAAGCATTAAATGGGGTTGGTTAACGGATATTTTTTTAGAGTAACCATTGGATAACTTCCCCAATGGATAAATTTTATCTCTAACAAATAGTTGGGACCTAAATCTATAAATACAACATCATTTGAAGTTGTGGGTAACGAATCAAACTTTGTATATACTGAAATTCTGCCAAATTTTCTACTCAAAGACTTTTACCCTCTTACTTCAATACTTGTACTACAACTTTCATATTCACTATATTCAAGAGAGTTTCATCTTTGTAAACAATCTAATATTCATCTGGAAGATAGATTTTCTTGTGAGGAGATATCACAAGGGATTGTAAAGCACTTTGTGAAAGTGCAGAAAGTGATTGAGTGAGCTCTAGAAAATAGAGCACTGACGTTGTACTGTGGCATTTGCAAGAAGCCCGTTGAATTCTTGTTGAATAGTGAAAAATCTCAAGTGGTGTCTTGGGGACTGGACGTAGGTCAAGTGGAAAGACCGAACCAGGATAAATATAAGAGTTTTTCTTCTCTCTATCACTACTCTTTCATCTTACTGCTTTATACTCTATTTTCTGTCATACCTTGCTTTCTTCATTGTTTTCACTTTGTGTAGAAAATTTTTAATCTTCTCAATTCACCTCCCACTTGGGAAGTCAGCCTAACTAACACTAATTAGTCAACATCTGAAAAGAAAGAGGAAAAGGTTTGAATTAGTTTGAATTTTATTTTATTGTTTGCCTTAGTTTGAATTTTATTTCCTTCTACATGTATAATTTTTGTGATGTTTTTTTTTGTATGTTTTATATTTGCTTTAAATTCTTTTTCCATCTTTGATATCTTACATGTTTGTTCAAATTTTATTGTAGGTAAATGGCATCCCCTTCTGATCACGATGATCATCGTGATGGTGATCATGGTCAAGAAGAGTTAGAGAAATATATCAAAAAGCACCAGCGTGGTTTGACTGTCTTGAAAGAGGTGATACTCACCCGAGATACTCGCCAGAAGATTCATGTGGAGTGGAATCACAAAGGCAATCCAATACGGAAGGGTGGGCAAAAATTGAGCAACTACATTAGGGTCATTGCCAAGTTCAAGGTTCCAATCTTCCATCCTCACAAGGATTGGAGGAAAGTCCTTGATCCTATGAAGAATAGCATTTTCAAAGATATAGAGGTAATAATATAGTATGTCATCTGATTATAATGTATGTATATATATAGAGGTAATAATTCTTTTCGGTAATGCATGTTGCAGTCTGCTTCTGACATAAATAATAGTCACAAATGTCACAAATATATGAAGGCTGGAGTGGCACTAAGAAATTTTCGATCCATTCTCACTAGATTCTTCCTGAGAGATGAAGCATGCAACTTCTTTGGTCATCCACCTCGGTTGTTTGAGTTATACTTTACACAGGAACACTGGGATGCTTTTGTTGTGGGGCGTCATGAAGAATCTTTTCAGGTAAACCATTTCTCTCATTGTTGTTCTTCATTATAATCTCATTGCAAGATTTTTGTTGGACTAAACCTAATCATATGTACCTTATGTTAGTTTTTGTTAGACTAAAGCTAATTTGGTACTTTACAGAAATTAAGCCAAGCTAATAATGACAGAGACAAGAAGCAGCAATACCCCTATAGAGGGGGTCATTAAGGATACCACTGTATAGAGGATAAGATGGTACGTGCTTTTATAGCTTATTTCTATGAATGACACTTCTGTTCAAATACTTACACATTTGCTTATTTGTGATCATACATAGCAATCAAAGGAGGGGTTAGAAGGGAGGGCAATAGAACGCCATAAGCTATGGATAGAATCCCGCAAGAACAAGGATGGGATAATTGACAACGAAAACATTTGGAAAGTTGCCAAGTCAATAATTAGTATTATTGTGTTATATATTTTATTTACATATTTATTTTCAAATACTTATTAATTAGTTGCAAATATTTTTAGTTTGTTTCTCTTTCTTCCACAAAATGAACTCTCCAATTCCATGCTTGAAGCTAGTGAGGCGGAAAGCGTTGGGCAGGATATACTTGGTAAGGCACTGGGTTCCCTGAGTATCTTGGTTGTGTTAGGGGTGCAGGGTTTAGTGTGAGACACAAAGCCTTTTTTGGGCCTCAACCATCATCAAACGCTGCAAAGGTTGCCCGATTGGAGGCTATTGTTGAGGAACAACATCAGACTCAATCTCAGATGCAGCTCCGATTAGCTGAATTGATGAACATGGTGCTTCAAATGCAGTTAACGCAAGGGTCAATCATATTGCCAGTTATGGTTAGATACACCTAATCGGTGCGTGGCTGCAGAGAGGTATGTGTATAATAGCCCTAAAGAGATGCTTCACTATGCCCTCGTACTTGCGAACCATATAAAAGTGTCGATTGAGGTAGTTAGGGAGGAGGGTGCTAGGTTGCCTGTTCCTATGGAGGACATGGAAACAATATGAGTGGCATTGGGCAGCTTCATAGCATAGCCCGCACACCTCATCACTGCTACTCCATTAGTAAAGGTATGTTAGTTGACAATGTGTTAGACTTTTTGTATCACATTCTATGCTGTAGTCTTTCTAATGTTTGCCTCCCAAGTATTTAGAAATTCTTGTAGTTGTGTTGATGATTAAGGGCTGATTTGGGTGGATATTCTGTTAATTGTATGTATATGGAAATTATAAGATTTAAGAGTTTGTTAATTATATAACCAAAAGAAAAGTCATAGTTGTTTCATGCAATGGTTGTTTTATGCTTTGAGCTCTAGTGTACACTTTCAAAGACAAACTAGATGTATGCTATCTATTTGTTAACATGTATCTTTAGTTCTGATGTGATACTAAATTGGTACTAGATGTATTGACCGAGCCACTAGATACTGAGGTTGTGCTTAGAGGACCTATAGATATATACTATGATTCTGTGCATGATCTTTATGTGAAATTTCATAATATGATTACCATTGGAATGTGTGATAAACAAGATTTTGAAAAATGATAGTGTCAACCTTGTGAAATCATATGCATTTCTCCCAAGTGACTCTTCTTTTTCTTCACCCTAACTTTTGAAATCATATTAAGGTGGTTAATCTCAAAATTTCCCACTTTGTTGCTTAGTTGAAGGGGAAGAGTAATGTCCCAGGGTTAGGATAATCAAAGGAATCAGTAGCTCCACCACTCATGCAACCGCCCAAGCATATGGTTCTAGACATTTTTCAAAGGATAATTGTCAAGTTTCTACCACATTCGCTTAAGGGCAGAGTCGACAAACATGTGAAATTTGACAAAAACATTTATAATAAGGCAGTATTTGAAAGTATCAATGCTGAAATTGTTGATTACATCATCCATCGTAAGTGGATCGGGGTTGCAAATGTTAACTTGTACATAAGGTACTTGATGTTAATCTATTTGTTTTAATTTTTTTCACTTTAGGCCTTCATATTAACCTATGTTTATTTTTTATTTTGTTTCTATTCAAGATACCTCTACGAGACATTGTTGGTGCCTCGTAATCTTACAAAGAAATTTATATTCATCCATCCTGAAGAGGTAGCTGCTATTGTTAGCAAATTGTTGGACAGTGAGATTACTAAAGAACGGCAGTTAATTGCGGATGCATTCACTGCAAGGACTAACAAAGATATCTTATTCTTAGTTTCGTATAATAATGTGTAAGTAAACTTTCAAATTTTCATGTATTTGACGTCATTTGCTTAATTATAATTTGCTAATGACACTAGTTATTTTTTTCATAGTGGACACTGGATGTTAATTACAATCAATCCATTGGAGCTGACTATCTATTTTTTAGATCCTTTGAATCATGATCCGGAACTTCGTGAACAAATGATGGGGATCATTAATAAGTAAGAATAATATATTTATTTTTTATGTATTTAATGTTTTACACTTATATGTAATAATTCAAATTAGGTTTTGCTCAATCTAAGTTTTTTTATATTTTATGGTTAAACAGTGCTGTGTCAATATTTCGAGCGGCCCGGGGGTATAGAGATAATCATAAGGGAAAAATGGTAAAACCCTTAGCTTCCTCGTTATATAAATGGACGAAGATACGTGTATGTATAAATTTGTATCCAATCAACAATTGTTGAGATTAACATTTCTTTATTGTATAATTAATATAATTTTTCTCTTTAGTATCCAAAACAACCAAATGATAATGACTATGAATACTATGTGATGTTATTGATGAAGGATATCATCACACATGGTCATAGCATAATCCCAGACACAGTATGTAATTTCATATTGACGTTAATGCTCATAAAATTTTGCCAATTTCACTTATGTAAAATATTTTAATTTATAGTACTTCCCTAATACCTCTTATTCCGAATACTCTGATATGTAAATCAAGGAACTCATCGAAGAGTGGTGTAATTTCATCCTTGATAAGTGCCTATGAATAGAGAGTTAAATTTAACTTGTTTTTATTATGATTAACTTTGTGAAAAAAATTGATCTAGATAATGTCAATATAACATTTGGTTATATGGTGCAGGTGTGGATGTTGTGAGGAAAAGGTGAAGAATCAAAAGATAAGGTAGTAGTGACAGAACAGCAAGAGAAGGAATAATTTTTGTGGACATACTTATATGCTAACTTGTTGGTAAACTAATGTGGACTTTGTAGTTTTGAATGTATTCTTTATAGTTTTTTACATGTTATTGTTGTTGGTAGTTTTTGGACATGTTATTCTTCTTGGTTTTAACACATTGTTTTTGTTGTTATAGTTGGTTAAAACTTGAGTATAGTTTTGTAAGTATAGTTTATATCTTAGTTGTTCAAAAAAGTTGTCTTAGTTTTGTTGAAAATATAAAAGATTGTCTTAGCTGTTGATGATGCTATTGGACATACTGATTGGGAAGAAAATACATGTTGTATGCTTACTGGACATATATTATAAACTGTCTTAGTTGTTGATGATTCTATTGCGACATATTGATTTGGAAGAAAATATACATGTATGCTTGCTGTAGGTTGTAAGTATAGGTTTAAAGAGAAGTAATAATACTTAAAAAAATTACTTCATTGCCATTTCAAGGGAAAAGCCAACCAAATTATTTATAAAATGGAAAAAGTTAGCTTTTTAGTAGGAAACACTAACTAAAGTCTGCACTTTAGTTGGCATTTCCATGTTAAACGGCAACTAAATTAAGACTTTAGTTGGCATTTTTTAATTAAATGCCAACTAAAGTCTTTACTTTAGTTGCCGTTTCACAGTGAAACGCCAACTAAAGTTATAATTTAGTTGGCGTTTCACTATGAAACGCCAACTAAATGAAGACTTTAGTTAGTGTTTTTTAAACGCTAACATTTTTGTACACTTTTCATCATCATGTTATTAGATGGCAGTTTTGAAATGCCAATAAAGGTAAAAAATAAATGCCAACTATTCCCATTTTTTGTGTAGTGTTTGGCTAGAACATGACCATTGGAAGGAGTTAGGTGGTGACCCCGAAATCGACCATCATAGGTAGTTGGAAGGGGGTTACTGGTTGAGGTTACCCTATTATGGTAACTAGTTCATTGTTCAAGCCATGTATTGATGGGGAATTGTGTCTACATATAATGCATTGTACATTGACATTGAATTGCATATGCTTATTGGTATGAAAGTATGCTTATCTATATGTGTATATATGGTTGTACCCCCTGGTTACTGGGACGCATGTCTCACCCCGTGGCTAACAATTCCTAGGTGAAGGATCAAGGTCTAACAAGGACAGAACCAAGGAGGACTTGGGAAAGGAAGACTGAGAGTACTCGTGGGTGATGAGGGTTTAGACCTCCTTGTTGATTTTACTTTGTGTCTAGTAAAGTGTCATATTTGTGATTGCATAATACTATGTGTTTTGGTGTATTTGTGTATTCGGGGGCATGACTGGTGTAATGCTCCCTATATTATCTTTTATGGTTGTGGTGGGCCTTGGTATGCTAATGGGCCTAAGATTATAAGAATTGATTAATGAATGTTGATGATGTCCATATCTTGGTGTTTGGGTTGTTTGGACATGGGGTTGATGGCTCTGAGTCCATTTGGTCATATACATTCTATTTGTAAGCATGGTGTAGTTGTTTTAGGACCCTATTGTGTGAAATGGGCGTATGGCCTATTAGCCTGAATGGGGTTCAAGGGGGTCAAAACTCAAAGGAGTAGTTACTTAAGGGTAAAACCCTCTTGGACAGGTTGTTTGTGTCTTATAAGACCTGTTGGAATGGTCGTCGGATGCCAAATAGACCTTGGTGACAATTGGGGTCGTTTGGTTGGTTGGTTTTGGCCCAAGTTGGTCATTTTAGTTTCAAGTACCTAAAACCTTCATACAGAGGTGTATTGAGATATGGTTGGTGTCTATGGGAAGAATAGAAGTAGAGTGACCTGTAGGCTTCGGTTTCAAGTCTATCGGAGATCATGGAGCGAAGTTATGCATGTCAAAAATTTGTCAGAAAAACTAGAAATTTGTGCTGTCATGTTCTGCTGATGGCACCGTGGTGACAAATCCTTGGCCACGGTGTCACATGCTACTGCCCACTTCCTTGATTCGTCTAGAATTGTCTCCTGCCGTGGCTTCTTTGGTCTAGGCAGTGGTGTTACTATTCATTTATTCTTCTTTTTCCTTGTTTTGAGCCCTTTCTGAGTAGTTTTGGGGTTTGTGAATGTAGGGTGTTACATTTTGGTATTAGAACAATGGTTTGTGCCATTATTTCTCATCTTGTGTTATGTCCATGTTGGCACTTTACTCATGTTGCAATTTTGTACTCTCATACTCTTTAGTTGCTTACTAGAGTAGGATCTTGATATCTGAATTGTGTTCCTACTATGTATAGGTGCCCATGGCACGACATGGTAGGCCTAACAACAATGAACTTCTAAGGGAGATGCATGCTATGATCACGGGACTGAGTGACTGGGTCTAGAGTTAAGAAGAGGCAATGACCAGGATGCAAGAGAGGATGGAACAATAGGAATATGTGGAGCAAAAGGAAGAGCCCCAAGAAGAGGCATAAATGTATGTTGATCTGAATACTACTAGAGGTGAAGGGTCAGGAAACCAGAATCAGGCCCCACCGAGGGAGCAAGGCATATCTGAATGGTTGAAAGATTTAAGGAAGTTCAACCTTCTTGCTTTTGAAGGAAAGATGGACTCTACTATTACTGAGGATTGGATTGAATAGTTGGAAACTATTTTTGAAGTTATAGATTATAGTATGGAACAGAAGGTTCATTTGGCCACCTTTAAGTTGGAAAAGAAAACAAAAAAATGGTGGAGAAGTGTAAGGCCTGATTTGGAGCATATGGGAAACATGTTGACTTGGGATCACTTCAAGGAAAGGTTTTTTGTTCATTACTTTCCTCCTACACTTATGATGCAAAAAGAAGTATAGTTTTTGGCTTTTCAACAGAAGAACTCGTTAGAGAATAAATACATTGATAAGTTCCTTGACCTGGCAAAATACTCCATTTATTTCAAGAGTCATCTAGATGACAGGTGGAAAGTGCAACGTCTACTAGAGGGTGCTTGCCCTAAGTTGAAAGAACAGTTATCTGTTGTGCACTTTACATCATTTGAGGACCTTTATGCTAAGATAAGAAATATGGCAAGGAGAATGAGGAAGTTTGATGAAGCAAGAAAAAACTCCATGGTTAGGGCTTTCTCCCACCTGGGTTGTACTAGGGGAATAATCAAGAGAGGTGGTCATAGTGGTAGTAGTAGCAGTGGTAGTGGTAGATCATGGAGGTTGAGGGGTTCTTTCCATAGAGGTGGTCGCAATAGGGGCAGATTCAACAGAGATGCTCATAATAGAGGAGGTTTTATTTTAATAGGCCGAATTGGGGGGACATGGTATCATTACAATCTAGTTCTACTAGCACCCCCTCACCTTGTGAGAAGTATGGAATGCACCATGGAGTGTGCTCTTGTTTGATTGATTACAACTATGGGAAGCCAGGGCATATTTCTTATGGTTGCACTACCCTGAAGAAATATGGCCCTGCATGGAAGCCAATAGTGCCAGGAAGGGTCTTTGCCATTACACAGTAAGAGGCGGATGCAGCGCTAAACATGATTAGAGGTATCCTGAAACTTAATGGCTTTACAATTCATGTATTATTTGATTTTGGTGCATTGCACTCTTTATTTTCATTTAGTTGTGCTCGAAGGTTGGGTATGGTGGCCATTAAGTTTCCTTTTGAATTGTCTATCTCGACACTCACGGGGGTCTCTGTGAGGACCATTCAAGCATGTTTAAATTGTGTGGTGTACTTTGAGAATCGATTATATGAATTAGGTTTTTCGACCTTACCTGGACAAGTTTGTAGTTGTGTTCATTCATAATATCCTCATTTACTCTAGGAGTGAAGAAGAGCATGAGCTGTATCTTCATACTGCAATACAAGTAGTGAAAGATCATCAGTTATATGCCAAGTTAAGCAAATGCGAATTCTAGTTGAAGGAGGTGAAATTTCTGGGGGCATGTAATCTTGGCCAACAATGTGGCAATGGATCTTAGTAAGGTGGATGCAGTTTTGAGATGGGAAAGGCCGTAGACAGTGACAGAAATTTGAAGCTTTTTGGGCTTAGCTGGTTATTATCGGAGGTTCATTAAGGGGTTTTCTCAACTTGCTATGCCTTTGACTAGATTAACACAAAAGGATGAACCTTTTATCTGGGATGATAAATGTAAGAGATCTTTTCAGGAGCTGAAGATTCATCTAACATCAACTCCTGTGTTAATCACTCCCAACCCATGTGAGACATTTATACTTTATACTAATGCTTCTAAGAAGGGCCAAGGATGTGTCTTAATGCAACAAGGGACAGTGGTAGCTTATGCCTTGAGATAGTTGAAGCCTCACAAAGAGAATTACCTTACTCATGATTTTGAGTTGATGGCAGTGGTTTTTGCTTTGAAAATATGGAGGCATTACCCTTATGGTGCACAGCTTGAAGTGTTTAGTGGCCATAAGAGTTTGAAGTATCTCTTTGACTAGAAAGAGTTGAACATGATGCAACATTGTTGGATAGAATTCTTGAAGGATTATGACTATGCCCTTAAGTATCATCCTAGGAAGGCTAATGTGATGGCAGACGCTTTGAGCAGGATGTCCATTCATGTGGTGACTATGATGATATGGGAACAACAGTTGATTGAGAGCTTACGGGACTTGAGTTTGTCTATTTCCATGAAACCAGGTGCCTTGGTGTTGGGGTCAATCAATGTTTTGAGCAATTTGTAGAGAGAGATCTATTTTACACAAATAAAAGATGAGTACCTTTTGGGTGTAAGAGAACACGTAGAGATGGGTGAGACACAAGATTTCGATGTGCATGAAGATGGTACTATGCGGTATAGTGGAAATTTGTGTACCCAATGCCGAGAGCCTGCATATGACTATCCTAAAGGAAGCTCATAAAAGTCGATACACCATTCACCCAAGTACCATGAAGATGTATCACGACTTGAAGCATGGATATTAGTGGCTAGGGATGAAGAGGGATGTTATGAAGTATGTGTCAAAGTGTCTAGTTTGCCAATATGTGAAAATAGAACATTAACGTCCCGCAGGATTGTTGCAACCATTGGAAATTCCGAAATAGAAATGGTATAACATCTCTATGGACTTTGTGATGGGCTTACCCAGAACTTCTTCTGTGCATGATGCAATTTGGGTGATTGTTGACAGATTAGCTAAGGCGGCTCATATCTTACCCATCAAGGAGACCATTGCCATGGAGAAGTTAGCATAGCTGTATTAGATGAAATTGTTAGGTTGCATGGAGTCCCATAGAGCATTGTTTCTGGTTGAGATCCTCGATTTACCTCGAAGTTTTGGAGGTCCCTTTAGGAAGCTATGGGGACAAGGCTAAATTTCAGTACCGTCTACCATCCTCAATCAGATAGGCAGGCTAAGAGGACAATTCAGACCCTGGAGGATATGTTGAGGGCTTGTGTTTTGGAGCAGAAAGGTTATTGGGATAGGTACCTCCCACTCTAGTATGCAAATAGTGCCATTTGAGGCCTTGTATTGGAGGAAGTGTCGATTACTTTTGTGTTGGGTAGAACTTAGTGAAAGGAGTATGTTGGGCATGAATATTGTAGATCAAACTACCCGACAAATTGACTTCATTCGTCAGAAGCTCTTGGTGACTCAGAGTATACAAAAGAGTTATACAGATAAAAGGAGGAGACCATTAGAGTTCAGAGTTGGGGACCATGTGTTTCTCAAGGTCACCCCAACTACCGGTGTGGGAAGGTCTATTCTCGCCAAGAAGCTTACTCCAAGCACTGCTACACTGAGCACTTTTTAGATCGGGTAAAATATGCTTTCTAGATCGGTTTTAGTGCAGATGTAGAAGTGACTGATGTAGAAAATTTTATTTTTCTAGATCGGTTTTTTTAAACACCCAGTCTAGAAAATCATTAAAAAAAACATTATGAGCACTTTCTAGATCAGTTATGAGTTATGACCGATCTAGAAAGTGTCAATTTTTTTTTTTAAATATACTCACTGAATTTTATACTTATCATCCTTGTTTACACTCAAAATGTAAATCAAACTAGCAAATACTAAGAACACATTATAATTTGAACCATATGTACTTTCTATGCATAAGTTACAATCTATTAAACATCATCACTGCACAAACAAAAAAAGAATTATACTAAATAGCCCAATGTCTTTCAAATTTAAAGGACTATCATGCCTTAAATTAACCTAAAAATATTACAGCATAAAATCATCAAGACAACAAAAACTTATCATGACCAATCTTGTGCTTTCTTTTGAACATAGTTGGCCAACAAAATAGCTTTCATTTCAATGTCCATCCTTCACAAAGATCATAAAGAAACATCTATATCAGTCAGAGTTTTAATCTCAATGTTATATCTTCTTTTCAGTGAAAAAAATCATCATTTTTCTCAATAGTTCCTATATTTGATGGAAAAGAATTAAATTCTGCTTTGAATTGCCACTTATCTAATCATCACTAACACCTCTTTTGTTGATATGAAACTCTTCTTTCTTTCTTTTTTGCCCGAATGAAACTCTTCCATTATAACTAATAAGAGATCCCAAAAAATAATCAATCCCCATTCTTTTGTTTATAATAACTAACCAGATACCCCAAAATGAGATACCACCATTATATATGTATATGAATATATAGATATATAGATATATCTATATATCTTCCACTTTACGCAGTGCTAATAGCCTAATTTGCAAAATTAAAACACCACTTATTCCACCTAAACCAACTACTTAGCATGAAGTTCAATTAGCCAACTCTAGTGAACTAAAAGTATAACAACATACATCAAGACAAAGTTCATAAATTTAAAGTACGTGATTTACAATTGCATGGCCATGTTTCCACTCACACATTTGAAACTTATTTAGAAAGTTTGTGCAACCAAATCTAACCTTCAAAGCAAAGTGGTTTCCAGAAAATAGCTTGCCCAACGCCTTTGAATGCCTTTAATTTCCTCATCAGAAAAGGAGTCCTCATTGTCGAATATCTATAAGTTCAAAGCCTATCAAAACATGAACTCACAAAGGAACAAAACTAAGTTTTGTAAGCTATAATTACCTTTTCAAATGATTCAATAATTCCTGAAGTGATGATATTGAACATATATATCATCACATAATATCCACACACTTTGTCTCCTACTTGTTTTTGACACTACAAATAAAAAAAAATGACCAACATCATAAAAGAGTGAAAGTTTGTTGCAAAAAGTGCTCGGGTTCAAACTACTTACCTTTGGGTAAAACCACGAAGTCTTCTTCAGCTGATGTGCATGCTGACCCTGCAAGACTTTGCTCGATCCTATAGCGCTAAGTTCAAATGCATGCAAGGAATTATATTACAAAGTAATAATAATAAATATCACAAAAAGATTTACATAAACACACTTACGTGTCAATCATATCCTTGAAATCATCATTTGGTAGCATCGATGCAGAGCAGAACCAAGTTACGGCATTTTGTTGAGGGGAAATAACCATTAACTGCCAATGATCCCTACAAAATAAGGAATAAATTACACAGCCACAATATCATATGAATTATAATCTTTTTCTTACCCTTGATGATATGGTGCAAGGAAACATTGCTTGTTGCCTTCTTTGAGCCTAGATCTGATGTAGGCTGATATTCCAAATGTCTTGTTACCTTGCCTTTGGATGTGTTGTAGGCACATGAAACCATACTTATCACTTTTTCCTGATAAGTTGCAAAGGTGATTGAGATACCTACAATATTTAAATATGTGACTTTTAAGAATTAAATGCTTAGACATCATCCAAAAATAACAATAAACTTACTTTACAAACAATTTCAGGATCGATATGTTCAACTTATCAGTCATGAGTAGCTCCATCACATCTCTCTGGTAAATGTAGAAGTCGTAATCCTTCATATCATCTATAATCCCTAAATCCATATGAACCTTGACAGGATTTTTTATGTTCATTGCCACTACACATAGACGTGTTAGTGGATCCATCTGAGGTTGGGATTGCCGTATTGAAGGAGTAGTTTCCTAAATAGTGAAGTAATTATTAAACAGATTACATGCTATATGAAGTATGAGTAAAACACAACATAGTAATAATAGAATTACCTGGACTAGTGTTTTTGGCCATAAAATAAAAGTATTTAGGGCTTTCCCTACTGTGTTCACCTCTTCACTAGGGAATGGTACTGGTGCATCTGGAACTTCAACCCGTTCAACCACTACCCTCACTTGATTGTCCTTCATTTTTTGGTGATGGATGACTGAGCCCAAGTTGTAGACTTTACCATAGGCCACTAATCGCCTTTGAGGATCCTCCAGATATAGCTCACACGGTTGTCTACTATCTTGGATGGGAACACCCTCTGATGCAAGGTCAGGAATACAACTATCTTTTGTGCTTTGAACTATGGGAGAATTGGTTCCTTGGACGGATGTGTCTATCCGTGATAGTATCCCCGCTACGCCAAATAAGGACATCACTTCATCCCTTATAGCTGCTACTTGTGTTGCCACCTGCGCTGCCACCATCATTTCCATCTCATCTCGAGTCATAATTCTTGAGCCATGAGGTTTAGTTGATCCAAAGTACTGTTTGATACCTACTCCTCTTCCAACTCCCCTGACACGGCCAGGGTGCTCCATTTTCCCCAGAGCAGTGGCCAAGATATCATTCCTTCCAACAGGAGTGAAGCTTCCCTGGGAGTACTGTTCTTGGAGAGAATCCTGTAACATACAAATAACAAACATATTTAGGGCAAGCATAACTAAAGTCAAATAATAAATTTGATTAGTCCTAAATTACTTACAATCTTCTCAGCAACCGCACGAGCCTCCTCAGTGACATACTCTCCTTCCTTTGTTTGCCGCGCAAGCTTCCATTTCTCAGCGCGAGTGGGTGGAGATGGAGGAGAAGTCATAGTGGATGAGTCACCTTGAGCATCTTCACGCTCCTTCAATTTTTTTTTCATAATTTTTTCTTCAAGCAAGTCATAACCCCCACGTCACAATCTATGGGGGTAAACATTTTTTGCCTGTAACTCTTGAGCTTTTTGTCTCTTCTCCTATTAACAGTAAGTAAATAAAATCAATAATGAATAAAACCATTTCATTTTCACATTCTTGGTTTACTAACCTGAAATTTTTTATCCAAACGACTTTCAACAAATTTATGCCAAGTCTCTTCTTCAAGAAATTGATAATCCGCACAAGGATTTACTCCCTTCAGCTTACCAAACACATATCTACTGGTAAGACTGGTCTTAAAGGCCTTCCATCGCTCCCCTACATATTGAATCAACTTTGTCCTCAACAATTGATTAGGAGGAACATCATAAGTGAGCTACAACACACACATATAGAAAGAAGTTAGTGATATAATAGTATTGATAAATATAATAGCTGATATAGTGATATACCGCGATAGTTTCCCAAATCTGATCCTTCACCTTGTTGGATACATCTTCCTACTCATTCTTTAAAATGCTCGCCTTACTACATCCTAAAAGGGCAACAAAACTTTTAAACCTCTTCCTATTAGGCCCAATTGGATTCCAACTCTCATCAAATTCAATATGTATCCTTTGTTCACCACCATGACCGAGGGTTAATTCCTTTAAACGTGTGCCACGTCTGCCCCTTTTACATGTAGATTGATGAGCTTGGCCACTTTGAGTATCATTATGAGTAGACTGGTCATTAGAACGATTCTCCATGTGCCTATTTAGACAATAAGATAATAAGGTAAGCATATTGAAGATAATTAAAGTATGAAATAAGATAAGTAACAAACAAAATTCAAACTTAATTTTTATAAACTGTTATATAAACTATAAAATAAGATAAGTAATAACTTAACTCAAACTTTATTTAAGGTTATTCTCCCATATCCCTTCATTATGATCTCCTCTTGTGGCATGTATTTCATCTACTTCATCTTCTTCATTTAGTTCAGGTAACCTAGATGAGAAAGAAGGAGTCTCACAAATATTGAAATTTGATTCATCATTCTCATCACCAACAATCACCCGTTTCCCTTGTAGAACCACTGACCACCTTTTATTTGCCGGATCAGTGACATAAAACACTTGTTTCGCTTGGTATGCCATGATAAAAGGCTCCTCCTTATAACCTACCCTATTAAGATTCACCAATGTAAATCCTAACTCATCTGTTTGGACACCATTATTACTATCAATCCACTTACATTTGAAAACAAGCAGTTTAAATTTTGTATAGTCTATCTCCCAAACCTCTTCAATAACTCCAAAATAAGATATGGCTACCAATACCGGGTTTTTATCTTTTGAACTCGAAAAATGCATTGACTCTGCTACTACCATAACCCTACTATTTTGTATAGTACTCTTATCATCTTGGGCCTTTGTGTAGAAGGAATACCCATTGATGTCATAACCACTCCAACATACAACATCAAAGTGCGGCCCATCGGCTAACCATCTTATTGTATTAGATACATTATCATCATTTATAACCTGTTCATTGAACCATGATCTGAAAGTCTTGTTGTGTTCATTCACTAACCATTTATCATTCTTCTGAGGGTTTTTTTCTCTTATAATGCTTTTATGGGTAGCCAAGTAAGGCTGAACTTCATCAGTGTTATTCAAAATGTATAGATGTGCTTGTAGTACTTCTTCATGACCCATGCTTTTCACTCTTAACCCCCGTGTACCCTTACCAGCACCTTTTCCCTCATGGCGAGACTTTGGAAGTCCAAAAGCTTCAGCTTCTGTTAAGTATTCAGTACAAAATTTAACTGCTTCTTCAGCAACATAACTTTCAACAATTGATGCTTCAGGCCGATGTGGATTCTTCACATACCCCTTTAAGATTTTCATGTATTGCTCAAATGGGTACATCCATCGTAAATAAACAGGGCCATACAACCTTATCTTCCTCACTAAATAGACCATTAAATGTACCATGATGTCAAAAAAGGAAGGTGGAAAGTACATCTCAAGTTGACACAAGATAATAGCAGCATCATTTTCCAATTCATCTGATTCCTAAGGGTCAATTACTTTGCTACATATGGTATTGAAGAAAAAGCATAGCCTGGTTATAGTATGTCTCAATTTTTTTGGCAATATGTCGTGAATAGCCATTGGTAATAGTTGTTGTATTAAGACATGACAATCATGAGACTTTAAGCCGATTAATTTCAAATCTTTCATTGACACAAGCCTTTTAACATTCGAAGAATACCCTTGGGGCACTTTGACACCATGTAAATACTCACAAAAGCTTCTTCTCTCATTTTTGGACAATGTATGACAAGCTGGGGGCAAATAAGTCCTTTTACCTACTAGTTGCGGAGCTAACTCTTGTCGTATTCCCATTACAACCATATCATTTCTCACATTTGTTGAATTAAGAGTTTTGATGATTCCAAACCAATAATCAAGAGCTTGGATTGAAGATATCAAAGGAGCTCAAAATTATTCAAGTGAAGAGATTCAGAGTAATTGCTGCTAGATCTACTGTAGGATCTTTAGCTCTAGTTATGAATGGGTAAAAGCTTTTGATTTAACGAAAAGATGTTTTTAAACCTTGATTTTATGACTCATTTGAAAAATACCCACAAACAGACGAAGTTTAAAAAGTTTAAATTAAACTGTCATATGGAAATTCGAACTTTGCCTTGGAAATTCGAATTTCGAGCTAAAACTGAACAAGTCTAAAGAGATGTCTCTCTGTCAGATGAATTTTGGTTCCCCAAAATTCGAATTTTCATATAAGTCTGAAAGAAGCCTTTTATGTCAGATGAACTTCAAGTTTTCAAAATTCGAATTTCAGATAAAATGCAGTTTGAGAAAACCAAAGAAATTCGTCTGAAATAATGTTAATGTTCATCTGAAATCAAGATGAAATTGAGTTTCAAAAATACTATCTGACAGACGAACTTTGGCTTCCCAACATTCGAATTTTCATGTAAGCCTGAAAGAAGCCTCTTTGAAACAGACGAACTTTGAGTCTTCAAAATTCGAATTTAAGACAAAACACAACTTGTGAAAATAGAAGAAATTCGTCTGAAACAATGTTAAAGTTCATCTGAGATCAAGAATAATTTAAGTTTCAAAACTGCTTTCTGACAAACGAACTTTGAACATTAAAATTTGAATTTCAGAAGCCAAAGGTGTGAGTCTGTTGGAATGAAATGTTGACATACGAATGACAGAGTTTTGTAACTTCGAATGTTGAAGTTAGTCTGAAAAGAATCTCTCTGACAGATGAACTTCACTCTCTCAACATTCGAATTTTGAAGAAAGTGAGCTACTGTGCCTCCTTGAACGTACTGGGAACAGACGAATTTTGGATTTCCAAAATTCAAATTTCGAGGGCACTGTAGAAAATTGAAAACACTGTTCATGCTTAACAGAAAATCTTTCTTCTTGAAAATTCGTATGTCACAACGTGAAAACATTTTACAAGTTTCAACATTCGAATTTCACTTCATGGACAGACAAACTTCGTGCTGTAACGTTGGAAGCTTTAACCTTCGGTTCCTTCAAAATTCGTCTGTTGACGAACCAAAATTCGAATTTCAGTATGTCAGAAGCATTAAATGCGGTTGGTTAACGAATAGTTTTTCAGGATAACTGTTGGATAACTTCCCCAACGGATAGATTTTGTTTCTAATGAATAGTTGGGACCTAAATCTATAAATACAACAACATTTGAAGTTGTGGGTAACGAATCAAACTTGTATATACTGAATTTCTGCTAAATCATCTTCTCAAAAGCTTTTACCCTCTAACTTCAATATCTGTACTGTACCTTCATATCTACTCTATTCAAGAGAGTTATATCTTTATAAACAATCTACTCTTTATCTGGAAGATAGATTTACTTGTGAGGGGAAATCACAAGGGGATTGGGAAGCACATTGTAGAAGTGCTTAGAGAGATTGAGAAAGCTCCAGAAAACAGAGCATACTCGTTGTACTGAGGCATTAGCAAGAAGCCCGTTAAATTCTTGCTGTATAGTGAAAAAATCTCAAGAGGTGTCTTGGGGACTGGACGTAGGCCAAGTGGATAGACCGAACCAGGATAAATTACTGAGTGTTCTTCTCTCTATTATTACTTTTCAGTTTACTTTGTTTATACATTGCTTTATTACGCCCTACTTTCTTCACCCACTTGACTTTGTGCAGAAAAATTTCAATCTTCCCAATTCACCCCCCCTCTTGGGAAGTTAGCCTTGCTAACAGCATTCGCACAATCCTTAGTCTTGCCTTGTATATTGAGAAGCGTTCCGATAAGACTATCACACACATTTTTCTCCACATGTATCACATCAATACTATGCTTTATTGAATCAAGAAGTTTTGATGATTCCAATTTAACCTTCAAGAGCTTGGAATAAAGATATCAAAGGTGCTCAAATGAATTCAAGTGAAGAAATTCTGGACAAATCTGTGCAAGAATAGATTTAGGATGTTTAGTTATGTTTTAATTTGAGTAAAAGACTTTGATTTGGTGAAAAGATGTTTTAAACCTTGATTCTATGTTAAATCATGAAATATTTGAAAAATACCCACCAATAGATGAAGTTTGAAAGGTTAATACCAATCTGTCATAGTGAAAGTTCGAACTTTGGCTTTGGAAATTCGAATTTCATACTAAAACTGAACAAGTCTGAAGAGATACCTCTCTAACAGACAAATTTTGACTTGATGAAATTCGAATTTTGATAAGTGTTTGAAAGGAGCATTAAGAAACAGACGAACTTTGAGTTTTGAAAATTCGAATTTTAGACAAAATGAAACTTATGAAAACTAAAGAAATTCGTCTGAAATTATGTCAAAGTTTATCTGAAACCAAGTTTAGAATAAATTTCAAAATTGCTCACTGACAGACGAACTTTGAACATGGAAATTTGAATTTCAGAAACTGAGCTTATGAGCCTGTTAAAGTGATATGTTGACATACGAATGACAGTATTTATAAATTCAAATTTTGAAGTTAGTATGAAAAGAGGTCTCTATGACAGACGAACTTTGACAATTTGAAAATTCGAATTTTGAACTATATGAACTACTGAGCCTTGTAAACCAGCTATGGACAGACGAATTTTGGGGTTCCAAAATTCAAATTTTGAAGGCACTGTAGCAAATTGAAAATACTGTTCACACTTAACAGAAAAACTTTCTACTTAAAAATTCGTATGTCACAACATAGAAACATTTTCAAAATATCAAAATTAGAATTTCACTTCATGACAGATGAACTTCGGGCTTTCAATGTTGAAGCTGTTAACCTTCGGTGTCTGCGAAATTCGTTTGTTGACTAACCAAAATTGGAATTTCAGTATGTCAGAAGCATTAAATGCGGTTGGTTAACAGATAGTTTCTCAGAGTAACCGTTGGATAACTTCTCCAATGGATAGATTTTGTCTCTAATGGATATTTGAGACCTAAATCTATAAATATAACATCATTTGAAGTTATAGGTAACAATTTTAACATTGTATATACTGAAACTCTGCCAAATCAATTACTCAAAGTCTGTTACTCTCTCACTTCAATATTTTGTACTTCAACTTTCATATTCACTCTATTTAAGAGAGTTTAATCTTTGTAAACAATCTTTTCTTCATCTGGAAGATAGATTTTCTTGTGAGGGAATATCACAAGGGATTGGGGAGCACTTTGTAAGAGTGCACAGAGAGATAGAGTGAGCTCTAGAAATAGAGCAACATCTTTGTATTGAGGCATTTGCAAGAAGCCCACGGAATTCTTGTAGAATAGTGGAAAATCTCAAGTGGTGACTTGAGGACTTGACATAGGTCAAGTGGAGAGACCGAACCAGGATAAATTTCTGAGTTTCTTCTCTTTACTGTCATCTTTACAGTTATTTGGTTATACTTTGTTTTACCATCATATATTGCTTTCTTCACCTTCTTGATATTTTGCAGAAAATTTTTAATATTCCCAATTCACCCCCCCTCTTGGGAAGCTAGCTGATCTAACATGCTTGACCTCAAGACTTCGCTAATATGGAAGATCATAGAAGATAGACCTCTTTTTCCATAAATTTTTTTCAGTTGCAAGTTTCTGAGTCTTTCCAAAGATAACATTAATGTCTTTCACCCGTTGATAAACTTGCTCTACATTTAATGCCTTGGGAGTATCTTAATACTCTTGTAAGCCATTGAAAGCTTTTTTCAATCTATGATATGGGTGGTTCCGTCGAACAAATCTCTGATGAGCAAGGTAAACTGTCTTCTTTCCATGCTTAAGTTGATGATAGTGTGTGCCTTCTTGACATATAGGGCATGCCTTATGCCCCTTAACACTATACCCGGACAAGTTTCCATATACGGGAAAGTCATTTATCATGCAAAAGATCATGGCACGCATCTTAAAAGTCTCCTTGTAAAATGCATCAAACACATCCACACCTTCCTCCCACAGCATTTTTAAGTCTGCAATCAAAGGTCCCAAGTAAACATATATGTCGTTTCCTGGCTGTTTTGGGCCCGAAATCATCATCGACAACATGATGTATTTGCGTTTCATACATAACCAAGGAGGTAGATTGTAAATCACCAAAAGAACAGGCCATGAACTATGTTTACTGCTCATGTTACCATAAGGGTTCATTCCATCCGTACACAGTCCAAGCCTAAGGTTTCTTGACTCACCACTAAAGTCAGGAAACAATTCATCGATAACCTTCCATTGAGGGGAATCAGCTGGATGTCAAAGCTTTCCGTCAGAAACCCTTTCATCTGCATGCCATCTTAAGTTCTTTGCATCCTTTGCATTAGCAAACAAGCGCTTGAACCTTAGTGTTATTGGAAGATACCATAACACCTTCATAGGAGGCCCCTTAATGTTCATATCACAATTAGAATCACCATCCTCCTTCACTTTGTAGCGTGATGCCCCACATTTTAGACACACATGTAATAAATTAGAACCAACAAAAAAAGTGAGAATATAGTATTTCACAAAACAAGTTCAAAAATTCAAACATAATACATATAAAATGCTCATTGAAACAATTAAAACAATACTCTTATCCTATAGGTTGCATATAAAGTTTGCAAAGTCTCAACTAAAAGTTCGACCTCTAATAATTTTACAATAAAAGACTAACTATCATAAATCAATCATAGCCCTCTAATAGTTTTACTAAGCTAGGAATTATTAATAGCAACTAGATATGTATTGAGAAATTAAACTTACAGGAATTTCAAACTTGGTAATTGTGATAAAAAATTTAGGCACTGCTGTAATCAGTTTGTTGTATGATAAATCCCTACAAAAGAGTTATCATTTAGAGGAGCATAGTGCAAATTTTATAAGTTGACAACCTTTCAAGCCAAATAATATGGATAGAAAATTAAACTTAAAAGGCATGTCTTGAAATGCATTAAAACTTACAAGGACTGTAGTTTTGTGAATCTTGAAAATGAAGCATCTATATGCCTTGTTAGTCACCAAGAGCACCAGAGCTATGTGCAAACTTCAAGGCATGCTTATCATATATAAGCTAAGTTGACTAGTGTAAAAGATATGTGTGTCATACAAGGGGGAGGTGTGCGGGGTGTGTCACCGTCTGCATATGAAAGTAGCAGAGTCCATAGACTTACAAGTTGTGTGTGTGTGTGTGTTTTGTTTGAAAAGGGGGGGTTTGGGGCCTATATATGTATCCGTCTCCACTGTCATGCTACTAAGTTTTTGTAGGTCAATGAAGAGTCTTTGAGAAACAAAACTTGGTTCAACTATCAAGGGAGTTGTACTATTTAATTAGAAGTTTCGAGTTTGAGTCATAGGAATACACACATGTGTCTAACACATGCATGTACCAAATATAGAACAAAAACCTGACACCAATATAAGCATGAGATTAAAAAAGGAAAGAAAAAAGCAACTGCACTATATATTATTGGGGCTCTTCGATTGATGTGAATCAGATATAGATCATAGAGGTCAGTTCATTATCTTCAGAAGGCTATACGATGATCAACAGTTATTCAGATATATATATATAATTAAATATCAGCAATTAGGCAGCACATGCACTCTATATATAAATATATATTTGTGGTAGATTACAAGTGATTGAATTAAATATCAGCAATTAGGCAGCACAAGCACTCTATATATAAATATATATTTGTAGTAGATTACAAGTGATTGATTAATATTAACTAACCTTAAAGAGATCTTTGTATCTTGATCAGGTCAGTGTCTGTAATCATAGACTAATCAGGAATTCTTAAATCCATAAAGACCTAATTAATGCTAGTGCAGGCAGCAATGATCAAGAGGTTTGAAAATAAATAATAAATTAATAGATAAATATATATATATATGTAGTTGTTGTGTTGTTATTGAGAAAGAAAGTATTATTACTGAGAAGGGGTATGTGAGTGGGGTCAAGGATGATTTTGGTCATGCATGCTATAGCAAATATGATAAAACAACCTTACTAAAGACTTGGATTTGTTTGATTAGGCTAAAGAAATCTCTTTCTACCAATGTTTGATAATGACTTGCTTTTTGTTGTCTTGTCCCTTTGATCTGCTCTGTGTTCTGTTGCTCAAACCTGGTTTTAATTAATTCCTTCCAAACCTGCATATCATGGATCAAAGAAAAGAAGCATCACTTTATCATTATATATAATTAAGACCATAGAGCAAAAAGGACATATCGAAAGAAAAATTGAGCAATGAACATATTAGATAAAGCACATACATGAATTCATGATTCCAACAAGCACCTTTTTGCAAGTAAATACCTTTTCAACACCGGGACTTATATGCATTTGTACTACCTAAGCCAGAGCAATCCTATTCCTATTACTTATTTGCATTTCTATTACCTAAGATTGGTTGTTAGTAACACCTCCAACAGGCTCCCTCACAAGAAAACCATTTTCGGCTTGGCATTTGGATAAAGCACATGTGACTAAAATGGGAAGTACTAAGAATTTAATTTCATAGCATTTAATCATAGAACTTCCAATAACATGTGAAGGACCACTTTAATACAAAAGCATAAGTTCTTAACTGAAATGTGAAGACCCTAGATATGGTTATATCATATCCATAATACGAACAAATGTTAATGCAGTATAAAAAAGTTGTTATCACTTATCAACATCAAACTTTGCTAGTAATAAGCTTTAAAGAAGTGAGTCAGAATGCCCTATCATTGGACCATACATCATGATCCACTAAAGATTAAATAATGCCTGTCAAGCAAAGAAATATGTCACTGAAGTTACCAAAATATGCTGATTAAGAGAAAATTTACGAGGCATAGAGAAAAATTCATGATGTAGTTAATGATCCTAAGTGATTACTGTTATATAATTGCCCAATATTGTTCTATTAATTGTCATGTAAATCAGTAAACAAGGCATAAATTTAAACTTACATGCACAATGAATTGGCAAGATATTCCATGTGAACTGACTCTAGATCCACCATATCATTCACCTACATAAATGACATGTATGTCCAAAAGAATCATCAAAACTTTGAAAATAAAGACAAAGAAACGAATTAGATCAAGGTTATTATAACAAGCAAAATCCAAGACATTTATAATCAAAAGTGATAGAAGAGTATAATAGCACACAAGTTATTTGACTTCATATCTCTGTAGATTTCTATGTCTGTCGTAATTTTACAATGCTATAATGTCATAAAACTATAATGGAGAAGCTACTGAGTTCAAAACTAAACACTTGCAGATTTAAGAGTCTTGTAGTTATCTCTTAGTATTATTCTCTAGATTCATTTTAGGATTATTCCCTAGTTTCATTCTGACAATAGGAATAGCATTGCTATTTATCTTCAGATTACTTTGCATTTCATCATAATTTCTAGGAGTTTATCTTTCTTTAAACTCTTTCAAAATATTATAAATAAAGGAAGGTACAAGGGTATGTGTTGTTTGGCAGTCCTTAAGTTCTGCCAACTATTTTAACCATAAATTTCAATGCTATTGAACATTTAAGGTACCCATAGCAAACTAAGACCCTCTTTGGTATCTCTGCAGGAAGAAGAAAGGAATCCATTGCACAAAGACTGAGATATGCAATATTTATCATATCCTTGTCACCATTACTTAATAGTAATATTTCTTTTTGTTACTTTTTTTAACTCAAGGTCACGAAAGAAATTTTTTGTCTACATAATCACTTTTGTCATTCCATTCCATTTTTTCATTCTATTCCATTCAGTGTACCAAACAAACCCAAAAATAGTTGCTCTTGATGACACTCTATAATTTAACTCAGATCCTCCATGGGAATCAGAAACTTCCTAGAATGTAAGCTATATCATTAACTGCTTTTCAACTCTATCATAGGAATATCAACCACTGATGTAGCGACAAAAGAAAAACAAAATAATTATAAGGTCAAAGAGCATACTGGAAATACATTGAAGATTTCCTTTAGCTTCAGGTTCTGCAGACTCCTCTTCAATGATGGCTCCAAGATTTAGCTTTGGCACAAGTGTTAGTGTTCCTATTGCTACAGCTACTCAGATGCTTAAGGATTTTTATCTGGAAATCTACGACAAGAAAGAACAAAAATCAATACCTTTTCACCCTAACATCTTCTAGGAGAAGTAGAATGTGGGCTCACCATTTTTGGCAGAAACTTTATTTCAGCAATAAAGGTCTGAGATACTGAGAAACATTGCTAGTCACCAGAAAGAGTAGAACTCCAATAGCAACCGCCACATGCTCGTGTACCTAAAAGAGCATATAGTATCTAGCAAAATTCATGATAAAATAATGCTAAAAAATCATAGAGCAGCAAAAAGGTAAATATATCAGCAATGCGGCATGATACCTGTGAACTCTACTTAAATAGTAGCTACGAATATAGGGAAAGGAAAAATTTACAATTGAATAATTTGTTATCCCAATTATCACTAGATACAAGATCTGCAATTAAAAAAATATGTTTAGATAACCAACAAAGAACAGAACCATGTTTTCTTGAAGGGAAATCTTAGATATAAGACATACTTAGATAATTATTTCAATCCTCTTTGTCATCCTACATCGTTACCACCTCAAAATCTTCCAAAAAAAAAACTTAAATTCAGCAATAAGATTTAGAATTCCTCAATAGCATGGGAGACCCTTAAATCTACAGTGTTTCTTCCATAATGAGCAACCAAAACAAAGTTGCCCACCCCATACATTTAAACTATTTAAGATTCAAAATTTCTCAATAGCACATTAATTTTATGAAACATAGACACGCTTATTTTCAGGCCATATGTGTCCACAAGTGTCATCATGATAACAATCATCATCATCATTATAAGAAAGATTAAGAACAAAAAGGCTTCAAAATGTGCCACAACAGGAGGAAGCAGATTAAAAATAAGAAAAAAGAGTAAAAAAAGAGACCAAAAACCCCTCTTGATGAGTTAAACTTTTATGTTGTGCATAAAGAGTTTGAATGGTTTAGCATAACAACTGAAAACATTTTAGAAAATAATAGTGCAATGTGGTTGTAGCATAGGATGATAACCCTGTTTTTCCCCTACTTTTGGAGAGGTTCAGTGAATGGATACATAAAAGTTAAGATTTAGATATGACACATCCAGACATTGTTGTTTGACAATATAATGATATAATATACTATAAGCATCCTTGTTTAGTAGTTTAAATAACTACTAAACAGATTTAGGTATGAAAGGAGTTTAAATAACTATAGCAGATTATTTAGTTAATGTTAAAAATTAACATTATCACATATCTAGATATGCTACCATGTTTTGAGTTTAATGCGTCTCCATGACCACTACAGTGTACTTGCTTCATAGCATATGTTAGTGTCACCGTATTCAGTGATCCTTTTCCAGTAAAGAAAAATGTTAGTGTTCCAAATGTAATATCCAGAGTTTTAGTTTGGAGATTACCAGATTCTGATTCAGATAATAGAAAAACTTATATCCACAATAAACTATATGATGATGTAATCCATCCAAAAGATAAATTAATAATTATACAAAGCTAAAATAACTTCTTTGTATATATGCTTGTTTGAGCCCTGCTTGCAAACATGAGGATCTGAGGCAGGAATCCTCACTCTTCTTATGAGAGCATGCTAAGAAACTTAATCAACTAAACCAAGTAGCAGCCTTGCTAAAAACTTAACGAGCACAACTATAAGTCTCTTAAACTAAAGCTATATAGTAAGCAGCAGATCAACCCCAACTGATAACAATTAGTAAGAGTTAAATTGTTCCTGATTCTTGGTCATACAAAAGTATAGTGACTACTGATGGTGATTAAGGAAACCTATAAGATTAGGTTGGGCCGATTGCAGCAGTAATATTCCATAGAAAGAAGTGCATTTGTACACTCAGAACAAAAAACAGCCCAAACAATACGCCTACAAAGATGTGAAAATTAAAGCCATTGGTCCCCAATTTGCACCGATAGAACAAGAAGAAGCTACATTATTGAACTCTTAACCTTAATTTTCCTTAGTTCTGGACATGACCCGAAAATGAATAGTAAAAGCATGTATGGAAAATTTCATTCCTAAACCTGAAATCTGAGTTTGAGTGAGGAACAGGTCCGAGTTCAAGGCATTAGTTGCACAGGAGAAAATTGAATCGTTATAGCAAGTCCGAGTTCAAGGCTTCTGGTGCAGATCTTGGACTGATGAACGAAGGACTTTGCGAAGACAAGACGAGGAGCAGAGGAACAGACGAGTTGAAGGAAGACAAGATGAGGAGCAGAGCCGTGAAGGGAAGGAATGATTCAAGAAGGCTGAAGGATGAGTTGCAGAGAAACTAACAAAGGGAGGTAGGGATCGAGTGGTGGGGGTCGAAGGTGAGGAGGAAGTCGAGCTTCAGTGAGGAACGACTGCGGAAAAGAAAATGGGTAAGGGGAAGTGAAATTAGGTCAACTTTTTAAATTGGGTATTTTAAACCACTGGTCTAGAAAGTTAAATTTATAACACTTATTTACAAAATTACCACAGGGTTATTTTTTAGATCGGTTATTTAAATAACCGATCTAGATTACTGATATAGAAATGATATTTTGTACAAGTGAAGGTATATGGGGCTGTTTCAAATCCTTGACAGGATTGGGCTAGGAGCATATCGAGTAGCGTTACCACACAATCTAACCTGGTTACATGACATGTTTTATGTGTCTCAACTTAAAAGTAGCAGCTTGATCTGTCCCATATCATTGAACATGAAGAGGTCCAATTGCAGGAAGATTTGCTTTTTGAGGTTAGGCTGGAAAGAATTATGTATTCGAAGGTGAAGCAATTGAGAAACAATTAAGTTTGTAAGGGTTTTGTGGATAGGGTTGTCGTCGAGTGAAGCCACTTAGGAGACGGCGGAATCGGTGCAGAGGAATTATCCTCATCTTTTTAACTAAGGTATATGAGCGAAATTTTGAGGATGAAATTATTGTAAGGTGGGGAGAATGTAATAACCCTAAATATTAATCCTAAGGTGATTATTGATGATTGATATATGATTGGAGAGTCTAGGGTCAAAGGAAGGATCAAAATTAGGATAAAGGGAGCAATGAGATAGAATGCCTCGACGCCGTGGTGAGGAATACTGATGTTACGACTGACAAGAGGTAGAAGGCACTAGAGCCACGACAAACTTAAGTGGTGCCATGGCAAACGAGGCTGGATCAGCTTAAATCAGAAGTCAAACCAGTTGCCGAAAAAAGAGGAAAATAGAGGTTTGATTTCTGGCTTTAGGAAGCTCAAATCTTGTTGGTAAGAATTCCCTTAATTCTCCTCTGCATTTTTCTTCACGTTTTACTGCAAATTTTTCATGAGGTTGGTTAGGGTTCCATTTTGGTTGAGATTCCACCAACTAAATTGTGTATAAATGTGTTCTAGAGGTATTGTTGGACATTTCTATGGATTAGCTGTTGGTTTTATGATGTATAAGTTATATATCTCTCAAACCCTAACCCTCAAATGTTAATATATTTGGGAATATGAAGTTGTATGAGTATGATAGTTATTTTGGGAGTTGTTTTGGGTATTATGATGCTTGGGTTGGCTTGATGAAGCTCTATTTTCCACTCGGTCTATGTTTGAATTGGTAAATGAGTATGATAAAGTTGAGGAATTGTGATAGTAAGGGGGAATTAATGTTATTTAGGTTGTTTGTTGGCTCAATTGTAATCTCTGGACTCTGGTTTGTGTTTGGGAAGGTGTTGGATTGTTATGGTTGCTCCATTGCCCTACCGAGGCGTCAAATGTGCTGGACAGTTAAGATAACTAGGGTTTTCCTTTGTGTGTATGATATATGTTTGGTTGTTTTCATTTCATGATATGCATGTTTTATATATGTTTTGCCTTTTCATATCACGATATGGTTGAGAGTTTGGTTATGATATTTTCATTTCATCATGATATGTGTAACTACACAACTAGTAAGTATACTATCTCTATCCTGTATATAATTAAAATGACTAATGATATTCATGAGATTGAGATGATGAAAATATGATAATTTCTAGCATATTGATAATTATGATGCATCCCACATCATATTGCATATACCTTATAGCATGCTAGCACGATAGGAATGAGATGTATTGATATGTTAGCATGCATTGGGCATTGTCACATATGATATATTGATGAGACATATGATTTGGGTGACAATGCTATATATACCATGTGGTATGCCAATTTGTAAATAACACACGAGGCCTTGTGTTTAGGTGGTGCGGCTTGTGATATTCCAGTTACTAAATAGTCATCCTATGGCCGGGAGACTCAGGTGGCTATGAATTTGGGGTGCACTTTCTCTAAATAGCCATCAATTCGGGTAGTTTAGGGGAAGGAGAGCCATGGTCTAACCTTTAGTGCATTGACTTTTGCTTGGGACATGACTACTAGACGGAGAGATGGGTGTGACCCAGAATCGACCATCACAAGTTGCTGGAAAGGGGCTATTAGTTGAGGTTACCCTGTTATGGTAACTAGTTACCTCATGGTTCAAGCTGTGTATTGATGGGGATTTGTGTCTGCATATCATGCATTGTACATTGACATTGAATTGCATATGCTTATTGGTATGAAAGTATGCTTGTACCCCTTGGTTACTAGGATGCATGTCTCACGCTATGGTTAACAATTCCCAGGAGAAGGATCAAGCTCTAGCAAAGACAGAACCAAGAAGGACTTGGGAAAGGAAGACTGAGAGTACTCATGGATGATGATTGTTTAGCCCTCCTTGTTGTTTTTGCTTTGTGTCTAGTAAAGTGCCATATTTATGATTGCGTAATACGATGTATTTTGGTGTATTTGTGTATTCGGGGCCATGACTAGTGTAAAGCTCCCTATATTCTCTTTTATGGTTATGGTTGGCCCTGGTATGCTGATTGACCTAAGATTATAAGAATATATTAATGAATGTTGATGATGTCCAGATCCTGGTGTGTGGGTTGTTTGGACTTAGGGTTGGTGGCTCTGAGTCCATTTGGTCATATACATCCTGTTTATAAGCCTAGTGTACTTTTTTAGGACCCTATTGTGTGAAATGGGTGTATGGCCCATTAGCCTGAATGAGTTTTAAGGGGGTCAAAACTCGGAGCAGTAGTTTCTTCAGGGTAAAGCCCTCTTAGACAGGTTGTCTGTGTCTTGTGTGACTTGTTGGAATGGTCATCGGATGCCAAATGAACCTTGGTGACAATTGGAGTCGTTTGGTTGGTTGGTTGGTTTTAGCCCAAGTTGGTCATTTTGGTGTCAAGTACCCAAAACCTTCATATGGAGGTGTATTGAGACATGATTGGTGTCTATGGGTAGAATGGAAGTAGAGTGACCTGTAGGATTTGGTTTCAGGTCTATTAGAGGTCATGGCACCAAGTTATGCACGTCAAAAGTTCATCGAAAAAACTAGAAATTTGTAATGTCATGTTCTGCTGATGGTGCCGTGGTGCCAAACGCTATTGCCCACTTCCCTGTTTCATCCAAAATTGTCTCCCACCATAGCTTCTTTGGTCCAAACCGTGGCATTACTATTCATTCATCTTCTTCTTCCTTGTTTTGAGGCCTTTCTGAGTTGTTTTGGGGTTTGTGAGTGTAGGGTATTACATTTTCGGAGTTGGAGAATCAAATAAAAACAAAAGTGAAGAACAAACTATACATGAAAGCCTAAAATCACTCACGTGATAACAGAGAAAAAATGTTTGAAAATTATGTGGAGAGATTTTATCAATTAATAGCTATTTATAGACCTTTTTTAAAAAAAAAGGAATTATTAGATTATTGATAATTTTTTTTAAACATTGTAAAACTATTTTACATTTATTGCTACCTCCGAATAAAAATATTATTACAATATTTTAACCATAAAACTAAAATATTATATACTCTCTTGCTCCTTTTTATAAAAAAAATTTGGAGTGTTCATTTGGTTTTATTTATTAGAAAGAAAGTCCCTTTTATCTTATGAATTTATTGAATTATTCCTTTTATACCTTTCATTTATAAGGAAAATTATTTTCACTGGGCAAATATTGTTTTCCATGTAAGAGTAGGGAGTATGAGTTATTTAATATAGGTAAATTTCAATTTGTAACATATGTATTAATAACACTTAATGAATTTCAACTATCTTTTTTTTAATTTTGGTGAAGTAGTTATTTATGTATTATAGAAAAGGACAAGATCCTTAAACTTCGGGTTGGTTACAATAAAAAAACTCTCTTACATTCGAAAGTCTAAAATAAATTACCCTTTGACTTTTTACTTTTTTGACTTATGAGAATCCTCTTCCATATTAGTATTACCCATAATTAATTTGCCAACGGTGAAGAACATGTTGGCATCCTACATAAAATTAGGAAATTTTATGTAATTTTCTCTTCATAAGGGCTAGAATGTCATTTTAATCTCAAGAAACCCTCATTATCCATCCAGTCAAAGAAAGCTTCTGTGTGCATCTGAGTGGTAATTAACAAAGTGCATTCACAGTGAAGTCGAATTAACAATTTATTCGCAAAAGGAGATAAAAAGTTGCAAGAGATTACTGTATATGCAGATAATTAGTATTACCGTAACTTATAAATCACAGCTTCTATCTGCCCAACTTAGCAACTGCTGTTCAAGTTTTTCAAAATCAGAAGCTTGGAATGGTGGAAGCCGTCCAAACTTGGAACCAATAGGGATTCTATGACTATCAGCTGTGACAATTTCTCTGGGAAACTGACAAGCAGCATAAACAGAAATGGATTCGCAAAGAAGAAAGAGAAGTAGAATAGGAGGAAGCTTCACATTACTACAAAAGAGGACGTGAACACCATATTTTATTGGGATGATAAAAAAACAAAACACAAAGATATGCAAACTGAAAAAAAAATTAATAAATTCACTTTAGCTGAATTTTCAGTTAGTTGGGTAATTCTTATTAAAAATTTTCCCAAGGAATAAAACATTATTTCTTTCCAAGGAAGCTTCCCTTTAGAAGCAATGATAGCTAGAAAGCAAGTACATCACAAAGGATAAAGCAATATTTTTCTAAATGAAAGGCTATGACAAATATATATATATATATATGTAAGAAAAAAAAAACTAATTACTGATTACAGAGACTGAGTAAGATAAGATCTGTAGAAGCTTTCCTAATAACCACTTAACCCGATGGGTCCTCTAGAGCTATGATATCATGCCCAGTTTTGCACAAAGCAATATTTGTTCACGAGAATTTGGACTAACTAAAGAGGCAAATATACAGTCTCACCACTTTCAAAAGTTGCCTGACACACTTCCATGGTCGAAACGTCAATGGCCTTGTTTTATACAATGGACAAAAACAATAACAGTATTGAAGACGAAAGCTTCTTCTTTTTCAAATATGTACGGTGCATCGAAACACAGAAACAATGGAGCACTCATTAATTAGAGGACAAAATTTTGTCTGCTCTCACTGATTTTGGGATCAGTTGGGTCATTTGCTATGTGGTCTGATGAAAATTGGGAGGAAGAATAGACTGCGTACCTTTAATGGAAATCATGGACGGGCTCCAATTGTTGTTCACAGTAGATAATACCGGCAAGGGAGTGAATGCAAGGGAGTTTGAGTCACAGGGAAAAGGAGAGAATTCAGAATCTTATAGTGCAACTTCTCCTTAGGCTCCCATTTTCTTGTAACATCTCTTATATATAAAAATTTTCTGGGCCAATAAGTCAGTTCATCAATAGGCAACCCAATTCAAAATTTTCAACATGATTAGTGTCAAATTTTTACAGGTTGTCATGAAAATGATACAATAAGCTATGAAGATGCTTCAAATTTTTTTTTTGATTAATTATGCATGAATGGAGTTGGGATTAGCCTACCATATGGCTAGCTATCTAACTTGTCAATATGTCTTTTTTCAAATGGGGCATATATGATTCACGTAGCTTCATCCCAAAATTAGTTTTTAAATTTATATGCATGGTTTAATTTGTGCTCATGATTGATACATTTTGGCATTTATATTCTGGGCCTTGGTTTATGAGAGTGTCATCGTTGTTTTTGGTGGATGAAGCATTAATTAGTTTACATACATATATATATAGATATTTTTTTATGACAAATACATATATATAGATATATACGTGCATATATGTGTATGTGTCAGTGTGTATGAAAGTATATCGTTACACACGCATGTGTATATATACACACACAATCACAAATGACACCCATGTTATTTTATTTTATTTTATATTTTCATTTTTATTCATTTTAATTGTCACAGTTCGTTTATGAACCTTCACAAGTACTTAAGTTAATCATGTCACTGTGCATAATAATAAGTCTCAACAGATATGTATATATGTAATTTTTTTTTTTACCATCACTAGAGATGCATTCACATAAGACAAAAACACAAGAAGACAAATAGTGTTCAACCCAGAAGGTCGTCTGGTCGTCAAATATATTTTGATTATAGATCTAGTCTTGACATTTTAATAATTTTGCGTTCCAATGACTGATATGCATTTTATTTTGTATACTAAAAAAAATAATAACAATAAAGTAATATGGAATTTACAAGTTTTTTTATTTCTATTGAAATAATAAATAAGTAAGAGGTTTTTAAATAAATTTGTAGAGTTATATTGTGCGAGGTTTGTGAACCTCTGTGAGTACGTAGGTGGTTTGGCAGCTAGATTGTGGAACTTTGACAATATATTTTTGCATGTATAGTTGTATACTGATCGAGTTGTTGTGTGATTTCACTTAATTTCTAAATAATTTTGGGTTCAATAGCTCATACCCTTTTAATTTTATATACCTTTAAAAATAATAATTACAATAGGGTAAGAGAAAAAATATATATAAATGTTCTTAATCCTAAAAAAATAAATAAATAATATATTTTTAAATAAATTTGTAGAGTTTACTGAGTGAGGTTTGTGAATTTCTTAACTTTGATCTCTACAATGGGTTTTGATAATTTTGGATTTTAATAAAAAATTAATTATTTAAATTACTTTCAACAAGAATAAAAAAGAACTTAGACATATGAACTATTATCTAGAAAATGACAAGAGTTAAGAAAGTGAAATTAGTCTGTCTTTTGCAAAATTAAACCACACCAACCGACTTCAAAATATATTTTAGTTGTGAAAGGATAAATTATTTTCATTATCTTTATCTTTCAGTAAAAATTCTTAATGAAATCAGAAATCACCAATATGATGACACATATTTTTCCAAGTTATGATGTCATTGATATTTATCACATGGTATATATGTCGTAGACTTTCATTTTAAGTCAAATCTCCGGTGCTCTATATTTATTTTCTTCATAAGTTTATCTTTACTTTTGCATGTGACTGTTAAAGGATGATTGAAATAAGTTCAAGTCTATATCAAGTTAATTTGCACGATCAACTTCAATTAACTGTTGTTGTAAACAAGTGTTATGAGATGCATAATACCTCCATCATGTATAATAAACTACTAAACCTATCTTTCTTTCATATATATATATATATGTATATTCTTTTCATATTTCAAAAGCTTTTTTTTTTAATTTTTCCTAAAATTATGATGCTGTCTCCCTTCAAAAATTGGTTTTTGTTTTGAAAATGGATTTCTCCTTTCTCTTTTCTGCTTGAGGTACGCGTTGCACGACCAAACCCTTTTTTGTCACATCTTAAAGATTCAAAAAAGTCATGTTTTATTGTTAAGATTTGAAGTGACATGGTTGGATGTAGAATGATATAGATGGTTGCACATCAACAAATATAATATACACATATTATGTCGTATTGCATATGTGATTTGAGTATATTTATCATTTTAAAATATCAGTGCAAGTAATACTTTTTTTTTGGACCACTTTCAAAAGTTGCTAGCACATGTATAGTTTACCAAAGCAATAAGTTGCCCGACACACTCTTTGCTGGTCAAAAAGATGAATTGCTGAAAAGGCCTATATAATGGAGGAAAACATGAACAATGTTAAAGATAAAAAGCTTCTCTTACATGCCAATGCTCTTGTGACATAGTGGCATCGAAGTCTCTCACTAATAGAGAGGTCATCGTTTCAATCCCTCCATCAAGCATTAGCTTGAGTTTAGATTTTGCAATCACCTATTCGAAGACCTCATCTATTATCCATTATACTGTGAGAAAATTGTACGCAACAAAATTTTAATGATGGTTCATCATTATTTTTATTCTTCGTTATCCTTGATTTTTGTTTTCTATATTATGATTTTATTTATTTTCTTTATTTATATTAACGGATATGTAAATTTAGCCTAATACTTTAAAATACTAACAAACCTAGCCTTCATAAAATTCTTTTATATCTTATACGTACTAACAATAAGCAGTTTGTAGATATATAAAAAATTGTGAACTATATGTTAAAATTATATAAATACCTTGTAATTTGATGTTATTTTAGTTATTCTACCATATTTAAATGTGCAGTCATGATACAAAGTATTTTTATATTATTATTTCAATCACAATTTATTTTCTTTTATATTTTTAAGGATATACATGTGTTTAATCCATCTTTTTTTTTCCCAATATTATGACTATCATCTCCTTTTAGATTTGAAGGTTCATTAAGGTAAGTTATTCTCTTAGTGATTTATTAGTTTGAAAGAAAGAACTTGATTTATCAATTTGTAGTAGTAGTAATAATAATAATAATAATAATTGTTAAGTCTGGTGACTTACATGATTAGTTTTGATAATGTTAGATAGTAGAGCAAAAATTTTGCATGATATGGTTTTTTAATGTTATTTATATTTTTTATATCATGCTTATTATTTGAGAAATAATTGGACTAATTACTAAAGTCAATATGAATTTCTTATGTAATTATTTTACGAAGAAGAAGAGAGTTTTAGAAAAGAACTTGGGAGCTCATACTGGAAGATCAAGATTCAAGTTGTTAACCTTTGAGTTTAGGTGTAAGTAGTTGAGAATATTTGAGTTTAAAAGGTTTTGCAAATAATCTTAGAACATATCTTTTAATATCCTTGAAGATTTTATGTTTAGAAATCAAATTGAGTCTTGATTCCTTCATTCCGGTAAGTTTTCAAAGTGTTAGTAAAAGTAATCGATTATCCCTTGATTATAACCTATTAACTCAGCCTCTCAGATATCCTTCGAGTTTTCTTGCTGAAATAATCGATTACCTTCAAAACTAATCGATTGTCATTCCTTCTAATAGCTCTGTGTGCTTTAGAAATGTGCCCTAATCGATTATATCTCAACATAATTGGTAAACGTGCCCTAATCGATTATATCTCAATATAATCGATTATATCAGTTGTCTCACACATCATGTTTCCTCATCATCTAATATAATTGATTACCTCCTAAAAATAATCGTTTATCATGTCTTTTCATTCTTGATACACTTCAATTTCGTGCCTTAATCGATTACTTCTTACCTTTTATCGATTATATTGCTTCATATATGTTGAATCAAGTGTTTTGATGATTCTAAAATAACTAGAGCTTGGAAGGAAAATATCAAAGGAGTGTGAGAGCATACAAGTGAAGAAATCCAATAAGAATTGCGTAAAGAAGTAGTGTTAGGATTTCTCACAATGTACGCGGGGGTAAAAAATTTTGAGTTTTACTTACTGAAGTTTCCACAGCATTTCAACAAGTGTTTTCAATTATAATCCTATGTTAACATATGTTAGATTTGAAAAATATTGACTAACAGATGAATTTTGGATTGTTAAACCTTATATACTTCATGAAAATTTGAACTTTGCTAACTAAAATTCGAAGTTCTAGAGATATCACCTCTAACAGACGAATTTCTAGTATTGAACTTTGAATTTTGAGTCAAGTATAATTAAGCAAAATATGCAAAATTCGTCCACAGTCATGTCAAAGTTTGTCTGATATTAAAGTACAAACTAGAGTCAAAGACAATCTCTCTGACAGATGAATTTTAGATTTCAAAATTCAAACTTTAAAATGAAGACTTGCAAGTCTAGTTAGAGCTGTCTCTATTAGACAAATTTTGAGAGAGCAAAATTCAAATTTCTTAAAGTAGAACATTTGTGTCATATTGAGCCACTCTCTGACAAATGAATTTTGGCTCATAAAATTTGAATTTTGAGTGCACTGTAGAAATATGAAACAACTATTTACACTTAACAGATGCACTTTGAACATGAAAATTTATATGTTTTAACATGGAATACTTTTAACAAAATAAAAATTTGAATTTCACATTTGAAAAGATGAATTTTGGAAGTTCAATGTTAAAGTCCTTAGCCTATGGTCTTTGCAAAATTCGTCTGTTGGCACCCAAAATTTGAATTTTTGTGTGTCAGACACATTAAATGCCATTGGTGAACTTCTCTAACAGCTTGAATAACATCTCTAACAGCTTGATCTTGTGTCTAACATCTAGTTAAATCACAAATCTATAAATAAAACCTCATTTGAAGTTATGGATAACTACTTCATACTACATATACTGAAACTCTGTTGAAATCATTAGCAAAAGTCTTTTACTCTCACACACTTCATTTATTGCACCTCAACTGTCATATTCACTCTTCATTAGAGAGTTTTCTTTCTGTAAAGTCTTTTCTTCACCTAGAAGAAGGATTTACTTGTGAGGGGTTGTCACAAGGGATTTGGAAAATACTTTGTAAGAGTGCAGAGTGTAGAATGAAGAAGCTCTTAGACTAGAGTATAAGCTTGTACTGCACCATTGCAAGGAGCCCACTGAATTGTTGCAAGATAGTGAAAAATCTCAAGTGGTAGCTTAAGAACTGGACGTAGGTCAAGTGAAGTAAACAGAACTAGGATAAATCTTTGTGTCCTCTCTTCTTCTACCTTGCAATCTACCTTTTATATTCCGTACTCTGTTTTCTGCAACTTTTACTGTCATTATTCTATCACAAGTTTGTAGAAAAATTTTGAACTTTCCAATTCACCCCCCTTTTGGGAAGTCAGTAGACCTAACAATATAATTTGTTATCATGAAATATAATTGATTATCCTCTCCAATGTAATCTATTGCTTTGAAATGTAATCTGTTACCTTGGAATTCTTTTCCAAAATCAATCATACCCAAATATAATCTATTATATCCTCAAATATAATCGGTTATATATCTTTCTTCCCAAACTCTTTTCATCATTCAATAACTTGTTATATCCCTAAACATAATTGGTTATGTTTCCTAACCTTCAAAATTCATTTTCAACTGATTATTCTTGACTCAATTGATGGCTGAACTTACTTTCTTCTTTGTTATTAAACTCAATCAATTGACTTAAACTGAGCTCAATTTATTGTTGTGGATACATTACTGAGAATAGCCTTGAATCACACCGTAATCGATTAGATTTTCATAGTATAATCGATTAACTCAATAAAGTGCTTGCAATGGCTAGTTTAACAGTTAATTCTTGAGAGTAACAACTAATTAATTGTGCCTAATGGCTAATTAACTACCTTCACTTATAAATAGAGCTTCATTTTTAAGTTGAGAGAAGAGAGAATGATGTTTTAAAACTGTTTTATTGATTCAACAATTTTATTTCTCTATCAAATACTCTTAACTACACTCTATGACTCTGATGTATTTATCCACTCTTTAAGAGAGCTTTTGTTTTCTACATTTATATTTTCTCTGTAGAGAAATCTCTAGGTTATTTAGAGGGATTACTCAAGAAGGATTTTCTTGAAAGGAATTTGTAATCACATCAAAGAAGGTATGGGAGAAACACAGACTCAAAGAAGGAGTCTTGGTTGTACTGTGGTTTCATAAGTGCCTGGAATAAACTTGTGGTTATAGTAGAAAATCTCAAGTGAGTTGTCTAGGGATTGGACATAGCCCAAGTGGTTGGACTAAATCAGGATAAATTGCTGTGTATTGATCTTTCTTCATCTCCTGTGTTTACCTATGTTTTTCACACTTCTCTATGACATTAAGTTGGTCTTCAAAAGGGTAAAAACTTTGTATCACTCAATTCACCCCTCTCTTGGGTGACTAGCCAAATTAACAACAATAATGTTTTTTATTGTACATCATATATATGTTATACATATTAGTAATTTATTATTCTTTTATATCATGTTGGGGGAATTAGCATCAAAATGATAATAATTTTTTCATCATGATATAATCATATAATTATAAAATGCCAAAAATATATCATATTTATACTCATTTTATTATATTCATTTATATAATTTGATTAATTATACCTGAAACTTCCCATGCATCAATTATGAATTCAAATTGGTAAATAATTGGTTAGTAATTTTATAAGCACTCTTTAAACTATAAGGCCTATCTGACTCTTTTGAATCTCAAGACCTATCTTACCTAAATTTTTTTGTTACATAATAATATTTCTCTTAGTGAGGCACAATTGGATACTAGAAGAGCTAATATAGTTGCCTTTGTAGAGCTTGAAAACTCAAAAAAAAAAAAAAACAACAACAACTTATAAGTTTGTTTGAGTTCAATGTGCTGTTTGGCTAGTAGCGTCACGTTGCTGGTTGTCATGAAAGTGATAGAAATACGTTATGAAGATTTTCATTATGCATGAATATGGAGTAGTTGCGATTAGCCTACCCCACACATAAACACACATTTTGTCATGATCTCTTTTAAATGAGGCTTATGATTCATGCGGTTCTGCACTTATATTATGTAAATCGTGATTCACATTCACGATTTACGTTCATAATTTTCTTTTTACACATAATGCAAATCGTGAAGTTGAATCACAATTTGCATAATGTCCTTTTCAATTTATTGTTTGACACTTTTTTTTAATATTAATTATTATAATAATTATTACATAATGATTAAGGTAATGATTAATAATTATTAGGCAATAATTATATAATAATTGTTAAGAATAATAATAACTATTATTATTATTATTATTATTAGATAATGATTAATATAATAGACATATTAGTTAAAAACTTGTAAATAATAAAAAAATTAATTTTTAAACATAAACTATTTTAACAATTAATTGGTAAATATTAAATTTTAATTAATAAAGCCAAATTTTCACAACAATTAAAGATAAAAATTTTTCTTTCGTAGGAAAAAATTGTTAACCTTATTTGTAATGACTTCCCGTGCCACATCTTAGTCTCCTCCAAGCACATGTAGTCAACTGTGTCTTATGGGCTCTTCATGTTGAAATTTAGTTGACTTGGTAGCAGTTACAGCTGGTAGGGTATTTAGATCAAATACAGGAGACTTAATTGAAGGAATTGACTGCTGGGGATCATAAACACTTCATTTGATGGCCCGCCCATTTCAAATGAATAATTGTTATACTCGAGCTCAAAAAATATTGAATTCTCCAATAAAGACATAAATGACCCATATTGATCTAAATTGGGTGAGCTTAATTGGGATACAGATGATGGTGGTATGTAATGGTAGAGTCTAAATATCTAAAGAAGAAGCGGCTCCAAGATTTTGTTTCTCTACAGCTCCTACTGCGTCTTGATTTTGTTCCTCTTCTTCTTTAGTCGCAACCGGCGGTTGAGTTGACAAATAGCCACCACATCATTTACTTAGTCTACCTTGAGCAATCACTAGACATGGTGGCTCAATTGCAAGTGGAGCAAGCTAAGGGACCATATTGCAATATTGTTCTCTTAATGCCATTCTAATATTTTGTTGGTCTCGTATAACCCTTTGTTGATATTCCCCAATTGGCATTAGCAAAGGGTCTTGAATACTTACCTGAATTAATTCATCAACTATATCGACCTGAAATCAACAATAAGACATTATTAGGTAATGACACTATCCATATAAAACAAGATAAGAAGACAATGATTTTAGATACTTACCGCAAAACTAGTTGCTACACTAGAAGGGTAGATCCACCGTCAAGTGTGTCTCTAATACCATTGTATGTACTAAGATCTACAATCTAATGCCTTATGTGTCACATGTGATTCAACAATAGCATTACGCCACCCAAGCCATAATGTAATATATTGCATGTGCTTTAGAATCCAATTTTTTGATGTTCTTCCTCTTAGTTAGATTGTGTGGCAAGTCCCATATGACAAATATTGGCCCAATCTAAGTCTATATTACCACTTACATGTAATTCTTCACAAGGAAGGCCCAACTGAATTGTCACATCCTGTAAAGTAATTGTGCATTCTCCACAAGTTGTATGGAAAGTATGGGTCTTTAGACACCACTTCTCAACAAGTGCTGAAATTAAAGCCGGATTATACTCAAATTGGTCTATTCTAGCAACTCCATGGAATCCAGTCTGCATAAGGTAAGGCACAATTTGGATTGGTGGTTCAATTAGTCAGTCCTTATGCACAACTAGTCGGGTTTGAAGGATCCAATTGACCTGAAAAAGTGGAAATAAAATTTCAAATGATTATGAACAATTGATACTTACATGTGAAAAAAAAAAGTTACTTACATTTTAGTCCACACAACCTTGGAAGTATGTCATGGTTGTAAATATAATAGTAAATTGTCCTTTGGACCTAGGTTAATTATGTGATGTGGTTGTGCCATTTGAGGACCGTTTCTGCAATGTTTGTAATTAAAAAAAAAAGTACTATCCAATGTAATCACAGTAAAAAGAATATGCAAACAATTACAATTAAAAATTTTCTATTCCATTAGCAATATATAAAAAATGCCATATATATATTTGAAAAATCTTAAATACATGGGGAAGTAGACAAATTAACATCTAAAGGCCTGACACTATGGACAAGTGGAACGATTATGACCTCCTTGCCTACAAATCCACACTTAATAGGTTGATCAGTTATAGTCCAATCTATTTCATTACGTACACGAGTTGAACATGAACAACCTTTTTGAGGAATCATTACAAGGATAGGGATCAAATTTGGAATATCAGTTTCTAGCCAATGAACCTCATCATCTATATAATGGAACTTGTTACTATAAGTAAGGCTCATGGTGTAATACCCTACCTCTAAACACCTCCACATTCGACCCAAAACATCAAAATCCAACCAAATGCAACCCAAATATTTCAAAAAAACTTCCTAAAACTTCAGAATAGCTGAAACGAACCCAAAAACCCCAGAAAATGGGTTGGGGCCGCAGCTGCTACAATACTGCCGTGGCTCTAGCCTTCCCCTGTCTCACCATTCTTCCTAGGGCCTAGGCGTCCCCTACTGATTTTCTATACTAGCAACTTCCATACTCTAGGGTGAACTTCCGACGCACATAACATTATGCTCCGACCTCCGATTGACTTGATTCCAACTCCTACAAGTTAATCTAGTCCCAATCTATCGATAGACACCAACTTCACCTCAATCCAACTCCGTATGGAGATTCTAGACCCATGACACCATTTTAGCCACTTATTGACCAAAACTTACCACTAACAACCTCCAATTGCCACCAAAGGCAAATAGTCACTCAAAGACTATTCATACAGGTCTAAAACCCTCAAACCAACTTGTTCAAAGAGATTTTACCTTAAAGGAACCACTCCTCTGAGATTTGACCTCTTTGAACCCCAACTTGACAAAATGAGCTACAAGTCCTAAAACACACCAATAAGGCTCAAATCCACCTTTCATCATACATAACACATACAACATATTTCCACATACATAACCATATGTACATCCATCCATAACAATCCTTACAATGTCACATATTCATTACAAAACCTTCTATTTTACTTGGCACAAGATACATATCTAAAACACACAAACTACATAGCCCTAGTATTTCCACGTCCACTGCTACTCCCTCGACTTCTCAGGACTAGTGCCAGAACCGTCACCTGAAAGGTTAGTTCATAGGAGAAGGGTGTGAGACAATGTCTCAGTAATCGGGAACAACCACACACACATATATGCATATACACATAACTCATACAATTCATGAATGCAATGTGAAATGAATGGAATGCATGTTTTCCTCGTAGGGATCCCAACGTTATCCTCCCTAACATATATAATCCATCCTTATCCTCCCTAACATATATATATTTCATCCTTATCCTCCCCAACATATATATATATATATATATTCATATATCATATTGTCATCACATCATCACCACCCAATTCGCCATATATTACAAACTCACAATGCCATGTGGTGATACTCATGTATCATCATATAATCATCATATCATAATGTCATGTAGGCATCATGTCATGTCATGTCATGTCAATATCATCATCTCTAATCATCATTATAATCATCATCTAGCTATGTGCATACCATGATATATAGAAAACAGTACACACAAACACATTAATATCATGGAACATGCATATATACACAAATATACGTACTATCATACAATGTAATCAATACAATATAAACAAGCACCCAGTTACCTCAAGTGTCAATACCACACGCGGATTCCACGAACTTCTCAAGACGAATTTCATCCTTGAAAATTCGAATTTCGGATAAAGCACAAATTATGAAAAATGAAAAATTCATCTGAAGATATGGCAAAGTTCATCTGAAAGTAAAGTTTAAAAAGAGTTTCAAGTTAGTCTTCTGATAGATGAACTTTAACATTGAAAATTTGAACTTTGGAAAGATAGCATACAAGTCTGTTATGATAATCTTTTCACATACGAATTTTAGTATTCAGAAATTTGAACTTTGAATTAAGTCTGATAAGAGATTTTTCTGATAGGCGAACTTTGGAATTTGAAAATTCAAATTTTGAAAAGAAAAAGTATTATATCATATTGAGCTGCCCACTGACAAATGAATTTTGGCACCAAAATTTGAACTTCGAAGGCACTGTAGCAATATGTAATAACTGTTCACACTTACAAGAAGTACTTTAAACTTGAAAATTCGTATGTTTCAATATAGAAACAGTTTCCAAAGATGAAAATTCAAACTTTGCTTTATAATAGATGAACTTCGAGGTTCAACGTTAAAGTCTTTAGCTTTCGATCTCTGTGAAATTCATCTGTTGACACACCAAAATTCGAACTTTAAATGTCAGACGCATTAAATACAGTTGGTGAACCGATAGTTTTTCAGAGTAACCATTGGGTAACGTCTCTAACGACTAGATCTTGTCTCTAATGTATAGTTAAGACATAAATCTATAAATAAAACTTTATTTGAAGATGTGGGTAACGATTTTACATTGTATATATAGAAACTCTACTAAATTCTTAAGCCAAAGTCTTCCACTCTCACATACTTCATATTCTGTACTTTAACTTTCATATACACTCTAAATTAGAGAGTTCAATCATTGTAATCAATCTTATCTTCATTTGGAAGAAAGATTTTTTTGTGAGTGGATTTCATAAGGGATTTGGGAAACACTTAGCTGTAGTGCAAAGAGTGAGATAGTAAGCTCTTGGAACAGAGCATAAAATTGTACTGAGGCATTGCAAGAAGCCTACCGAATTCTTGCAAGATAGTGAAAAATCTCAAGTGGTAGCTTGAGGATTGGATGTAGGTCAAGATTAAGAGACCAAACCGGATAAACATCTGTGTTTTCTCTTCCCTTATCCTATTTTCATTTGGTTATTATTTTATACTCTATTTTTACTGTCACTCTTGCTTTTATCATTCTCTTGACTTTTGCAGAAAATTAATCTTCTCAATTCACTCTCCTCTTAGAAAGCCAGCATATCTAACAAGTGGTATCATAGCCCGGACTCCCAAACAATGGATCTAACAATCTGGGAAAATTTAATGGCTGGCTTTGGAGAAAACATTCTACCTGAAGGAAACAACACAAACAGACCACCTGACTTAAGTAGAGAACACTATGGATACTGGAAGATGAGAATGCAAATTTATCTCCAGTCCATTAATCTAGACATCTGGTCTGTCATCCAGAAGGGAGATTTTGTCCCAATGGAGCTACAGGATGATGGGAAATACAAGGAGAAACCAGAAGACAAGTGGAATGAGGAAGATAAGGGAAGAGTCCTATTGAACTTTAAAGCAAAACACTGCTTGTCAGTGCATTAAACCAAGATGAATTCTGCAGAGTATCACAATGTTCCACAGCTAAGGGTATGTGAGACACTCTATAAATCGCTCATGAAGGAACCACTGGAGTAAGGGAGAACAAATTGAACTCCTGCAATGGCAAGTATGAAAGCTTCAAAATGGTGGAAGGTGAAAGTATTAAAGAGCTACAAAAGAGATTCACCCTCATTGTGAATCAATTGAAGTGTCTTGGCAAGGAGTACACATAGGCAGAGAAAGTCAGAAAAAACCTTAGAGCTCTTCCTCTGGATTGGCAACCAAAAGTAACAGTAATAGAGGAAGCCAGAGGAGAGTCAATGGCCTCTGTCACAGCACTCTTTGGTAGCCTTGAAGAATATGAGGGAAAGATAAAGGTTCTTAAGGAAGTAGGTCAAGACAGGAAAAAAAGGGTCTTACTTTAAATACTGCTAAAGAGAAAGAAAAAGAATCTGATAATAGAGATGAATTAGAAGAAGAAACTCTGGCTATGATGGTCAGAAAATTTGGAAGGTTTTACAACAAGAAAAGAAATAAAAGATTCTTCAAGAAAGAAGCAGCTGGAGACAACAAAAAAGAAGGAAAAGAGCTTGTCACATGCTATGAATGCAAAAAGTAAGGGCACATCAAATGGGATTGTCCACAATTCCTAAAGAAGCAAGAGAAAGAAAAGAAAGCTGCTGACAAGGGCAAGAAGAAGAGAGCATACATCTCATCAATTTGGGGCAATAGCTTAGATGAAGAAGATAATGATGAAGATGAAATTGCTAATATCTACTTGATGGCTCTTGCATCTGAAGAAACGCTAATCTCATCCAACAATGATCATAAAGATGAGGTATATGAATATGAACCTTCCTATTCTGAATTGCTTGATGCATTTCATGATCTGCATGATGAGTTCGTTAAGATTGCTAAAGATCTAAAATAGGCTAAGAAAAAGATTAACAAGTTAGAATCTAAGTGCACCATTTCTGACACTGCATCTCTGTATAGAGCTAATCTGCTTACTGTACCTCATGAATTGAATTAAAGCAAACTAATGATTATCTGTTGAAAAGTATGGCTAGACTTACTAAGAGCAAAGATATATTGTTCGCTTTAATGGGAAGTCAGAGAATCACACAAGGAAAAGCTGGACTTGACTATGATCCTTGTGCAGTCATAGAAAAGATTAAAAAGAAAAATCAAAATCTATATATGATGCATTTTGTGCATGCTGATGGACATGAAAAGAAAAATCACACTTCAAAACGCATTGAATCCTATGACCAACCAAAATATGTGAAACAAAAGTATTATCTGCATTGCTTTCTTTCTGCATCACAATCCAGCAGTCCCTTTACCACCTGTTACTTCTGTAACAAGAACGAACATATTTTCAATTCATGTTTATTGAAGAAAAATGGACTTGACTAAAAGGTAGAATGGGTTCCCAAAGGTACATTTGTATTTAGGAAAAATGCCACTAACAGAAAAGGACCCAAGCAAATTTGGGTACCTAAAAAGAAACTTTGAATCTTGTTTTGCAGATTTGTCTTAAAGCAAGAAAAAGCAACAAATGGTATATGGATAGTGCTTGCTCAAGCCATATAGCTGGTGATAAGGAGAAGTTCATTATGCTTAGAGACAAGAAAGGAGGAAAGGTGACCTTTGGAGGTGACCAATACGGCAAAATAGTTAGCATTGGTATTATAGGCAAGAATCTTGAAACATCTATAAAAGATGTGCTATTTGTAATTGGCCTCAACCACAATCTGCTATGTGTAAGTAAGACATGTGACAAAGGGAACTGGGTATTGTTTGACTCAAAGTTCTACCTGGTCATCCGAAAAAGTGATTATAAAGTAATCCTCAAGGCTTAAAGCGATGGTAAAAGCTATACTATTGATCTTGATGAATTTTCTTCCTTAGATTCTGTCTGTTTAATTAGTCAAGATAATGATAGTTGGTTATTGTATAAAAGACTGGACATGTTAACATGAACCAGCTGTCAAAACTGATTAAGAATGAGTTAGTCACTAGGTTACCAAAAATCTCTTTTGAAAAAGACAAAAAATGTGATGCATGCCTCAAAGGAAAACAAACTAGATCATCTTTTAAATCTAAAAATGCAGTCATCACATCTAGACCACTGCAACTATTGCATATGGATCTGATTGATCCATCTAGAGTAAAAAGCATTGGTGAAAATCTGTATGTTCTTGTGATTGTGGATGATTACTCTAGATTTACCTGGACCTTGTTTCTTTCTTCCAAAAGTGAAACATTTGATGCATTTGTAACCTTAGCTAAGAAAGAGCAAAATGAGAAAGGTATTTCTATTGTATCTATCAGGTCTGATCGTGGAGGAGAATTTGAAAATTCATGTTTTCTAGAGTACTATGATAAACATGAATTGATCACAACTTCTTAGCATCAAGGACTCCTCAGCAAAATGGAGTGGTGGAAAGGAAGAACAGAATAATTAGAGAAATGGCAAGAGCAATGTTGAGTGAAAAGGAACTATTTCAAGTATTCTGGGCAGATGCAGTAAACACAGCAAGTTATATCATTAACAGAGCCTACGTCAGACCAATTCTGGGGAAGACTCCTTCTGAGTTGTACAAAGGAAGGAAGTCAAACCATTCACATTTGCATGTATTCGGCTGTAAATGTTTCATCCACAACAATGGAAAGGAGAATTTGGGTAAGTATGATGCCAAATCTAATGAAGGTATATTTCTTAGCTATTCTAGTAGGAGTAAAGCATATAGAGTTTTTAATAAAAAGACTAAATCGGTAGAAGAATCTATGCATGTTGTGCTTATTGAAAATGAAACAGTTTCCAAGCATGTCATTGATGAAGATGATCTTATCTCTAACTTTAAGAACTTAAATCTTTCTGAAAAAGGTAAAATTGGATATTCAAAAATATCTGAATCTATTAACATAGAGGAAGATATTCAGGAGAAAGATCTTGAGTATGAGAATAATGAGGAAATGTCTCAAGAACTCCCTAGAGTTTGGAGATATCAAAGGAATCATCATATTGATCAAGTGATTGGGGATGTTCAGGAGAAAGTTAAAACCAGAAAACACTCAGGGATCAGATGATCAATTGTGCTTTTATTTACCAAATTGAGCCTAAGTGTGCTGAAGAAGCCTTAATTGATGAGTACTGAATTCTGGCTATACAAGATGAACTAAATCAGTTTGAAAGAAATGAAGTTTGGGATTTAGTGCCTAGACCTAGAAATCACCCTATTATTGGCACTAAATAGGTCTTTAGAAATAAACTTGATGAATCAGGAACAATTATTAGAAATAAGGCAAGATTAGTTGCCAAAAGATATAATTAAGAAAATGGTATTGATTTTGGGGAAACCTTTGCTCCAGTTGCAAAATTGGAAGCAATTAGAATCCTATTGGCCTATGCATGCATGAAAAACATAATGTTATATCAAATACATGTAAAAAGTGCTTTTCTAAATAGATATATTATGGAGGAGGTTTATGTAGATCAACCTCCAGGCTTTGAGGACTCAACAAAACCAAACCATGTTTATAAATTGAAGAAAGCGCTTTATGGCTTAAAACAAGCTCCTAAAGCATGGTATGAAAGGCTAAGCAATTTTCTAACTAAAAAGGGATTCAATAGAGGAAAAGTATATACTACTCTGTTCACCAAGAAAGAAAATAAAGACTTACTTATTGTTCATATTTATGTTGATGATATTATATTTGGTGCTACTAATGAATCTCTTTAAAAAAAAACTTCTCTAAGCTAATGCAGGGTGAATTCGAAATGTCAATGATGGGTGAGCTCAACTTCTTCCTTGGATTGCAAATTAAGCAATGTGATGATGGTATCTTCATAAATCAATCAAAATATTTGAAAGAGTTGCTGAAAAAGTTTAGTATGGAAAAAGCCAAGTCAATGGGAACTCCGATAGCTACTGCAACAAAACTTGATATGGATTAAGGAAAAAAAACCTTTGACATAACTCAATATAGGAGAATGATTGGATCCTTGTTATACCTAACAGTGAGTAGACCTGACATTATGTTTAGTGTCTGTATGTGTACAAGGTTCCAATCATATCCTAAAGAATCCCATGCAACTGCGTGAAATGAATCTTCAAATATTTAATTGGAACATCACAGATGGGACTTTGGTACCTAAAGGGCAATAGAGAAGAACTCATAGGATACACTGATACTGACTTTACTAGATCCAAAACTGACAGAAAAAGCACAAGTGGAACATGTTAGTTCCTTGGAGGATCCTTGGATTCATGGTTCAGCAAGAAGCAGAATAGTGTGGATCTCTCCACTGCAGAAGCTGAATATGTTGCTACTGGAAGCTATTATGCTCAAATCATTTGGATGAAACAGCAACATGAAGATCTTGAGATTGAGATGAAGGAAACACCAATAATGTGTGACAATCAAAGTGCTATCAACATCACAAAGAATCATGTCATGCATTCAAGGACAAAGCACATTGAAGTTAGGTATCACTTTATAAGGGATCATGTTCTGAAAGGAGAGATCAAATTGGAATACATCCCTATTGAGGATCAAGTTGCTGACATTTTGATCAAACCTCTTCCAGAAGATAGACATTGTAAAATCAGAAGAGAATTGGGTATGGTAAATCCCAATGAACTGTAAGTAAGTCCTTATATACATCTATTTAAAATTTCTGACATTGAATCAATCCTAACTTTAGCATCAGAGTGAGTTTAATATGAGTTGCAGGTGCTCCTCATAAGTTCAAGTGACAATAGATCTGTGCAATAGAGCTAATCAGACCCGCACAATCAAAAGATGCAAAAGGAAGCCAAAATTTGAACTTCTGGATCGGTTCTGTAAGTTCAGAAATTTGAAATTCGTATTTTAGATAATTATTAGATGAATTTCCATATTGAATTGTGTTTTTGGAAGAGTCAGCATGCTCAACATTCGAACTTAGATCCCCTTCAGATGAATTTCAGTTGGTTACACACTATAACAATTCTCTCTTAACCTTCAAAATTTGTCTGTTGAAGAGTAGAAATTTGAATTTCAAAAATAAAATACTAATGTTGTTTTTATTCAAAAGGACTGTTATACAAATCTCCATATCTCAAAATACACATTTTAAGAAACTCTTTACAAAATGTTAAAATTTGAATTTTTGAATCAAAATTCGTCTGTTGAAACATGCTCTCATAATTGGGTCTCTGAAAGATGAACTTTCATAAGTAAAATTCGTCTATTTCCTGTATTGTTCATGATTACTTATTGCTTGAATCTTTCAAAGTTTAAACTTTGTTGAAATAAAGTTCGTCTGTTCACTTATTGTTCTCAGAGCTAAGCCTCTGTCAGATGAACTTCCAGATGAAAATTCATCTGTCAGTAAGCCTCGCCTATGGATTAACTTGTAACTGCTCGAAATTCAAATTTTGAACTTTCAAAATTCGTCTATTTAACCGTTACATACGTTAAAACCGAAGGTCTTCCTCTGAACAGACGCAACCCTATTCGTCTCTCTCTCAAGTTTGTTCAAATTCTCTCTTTAATTCCCATTAACTCCGTTCGTGAATCTTCATTTCTCACCGATTAAACTTCTTTTTGCACCTTATAAACCCATTCTTAGCATCCTTCTAAATCATTCACCTACAAGAATGGCAAGAGTTAAAAATCCAGAAGTTGGGAAAGGAGAATCACGATCAAAGAGAATGTGAAATCCCAATATGCCTCCAAGGAGAGTGAAACTCAGAAAAATAAGGACGAATCTAACAAGGCAACTCCTTCCAAGAGGCAGAAAACAACTCCTAAAGAAGACTTGAAGAAATCTGCTCCTACTCTCACGAAGAAATCTGAGCCTGCTATTCCTATTGCTCCTGTCTCTCCTATCTCTTCTTCCTCCCGCAGCACTGAATTTGGAGAATATCAGTTAACCACGCTACCTTTATGGAGTAATGCTCATACTCTGGGAGAGTATACTACCAAATTTGTCAGTAAAAGGGTAATCAAGTCTTACTGCGTAAATTTAGAAGATTTCTTGATTTCTAACAACTTTGATGTCAGGCTTTGGATGATAAGATACAAGAATTTATTAGAAATTCTGGAAAGATATGATGATGAGGTGGTTAAAACCTGGTATGCCTCCCTGCAGTACAATAGCAAGAAGAAGAAGTAGGAAGTAAATCTAAGATCAAGGACCATCTGGCTAATAGATGAGACCTTTAATGAGGTAATTGAGATTCCAGGGCAAGATGGATTGAAAATTGACATTACTGCCTCAAAATACATGGATGAAACTGAAACTGCAAAGGAAGAAGGAAGGTCTTTCCTAAATTACAAAGAAAGCACAATTTTGAACACGTTTTATCAGAAGAAAAGAGAATATGCCACCTCTGAGTTGGCTGAAGCCTGCTGACCTCAATGCTCAAGTCAGAATTCTAGACTATATTGTGTCCAAGATTATTTTCAACAAAGAAGGCAGTTTCAATCTAATCACAAGGGCTGAAGCACATATGATGGCAGCAATGATGCGTGGCAAGTTAATCAATATGGGCCACATCATTCTCCAACGCATGATCAAGGCAAGAGATCAGAGGAAGGATTCCACCCTGACATATACATCAATCATCTCCAAGATACTTCAGTATGACAGAATCCAACATCTAGAAAAAGGAAAAGGGAAGCCTACTGAAATCTTTAAAGAAGAAGAACTACAAAGGATGGGAATAGAAAAGAAGGATGGAAGATGGATTGAAAAGGGAGCTGGAAAGATAGAAGACCTATTCTTTGAAGAAGATGCCTCCTAGCAGCAAGTTGGAACCTCTGAGGCTACTCCAAAATCCATGCCTCATCCTTCTCAGCCTGTCACATCTCCATCTTAGACCACTCAAACACAAATACCATCTACTCCCTCTACTCAGGTGAAGCCAACTAAGATCACTTAGCAGTATAACAGTCTGTCTGCACACATGCTGAACATCAGGGATGAGCAAAATGTCAAATTTGCTCATCTGCAAGACCAGATTCATCAGTTGGCAAAGAATATGAAAGTGGTTGTTGATGCATATGAAGACATCAGGAGTTTCATTCCCTCAACATCAGCTCCACCTCAGCCAGGATTCTTTGAGCCTGTCTTGTCTCCTACTCCTGAGCCTCAAAGTCCTTTCATGCTAGCCCCCCTTGAGCCAGATGATGATGCTACTAAGTTTGCTGACACCTTGACCACTCCACAGGCCTCCAGTAATGAGGCAAGCCCTGGTCCTTCCTTTGACTATGGCATAGAGGAAAAAACTCCTCAAGAACCAAGCTCCCATGAGCCTATTGCTGAAGAAGCTCAGGATTCAATTCTCTCTATTCAAGAATCTGAGCAAGTGGAGAAACTGGTGGCAGACATCTCTACTGCATCATTCCCACATGCTGCCCTATGCCTTATGTAGATCTAGAAGCTATTGCTCATGATGCTATTTTGCAAGCCTAAAGATTGAGGCTTGAAGAAATGTTTTGTCCTCTTGCTCCTGCTCCCTCACTTCTTTCTGTTTAAAGTCTCTCGGAGGCACGAGGGGCCCAATTGGCTGTTACTAGGCAAGAAATGCAAAAGCTTCTTAAAGTCTCTGATAATGAGGACTCAAACCCCGAAGTTTCTAGACCACTGCCAAAGCTTAATCCTGATCTGCCTTTTATTCCTGTGCCTCTTAAAGCAATTCCAGTATCTCAGATCCCTCCTCTTGCTATTCATGTACACATTCCTGATGATGCCAAAAAGGGGGAGAAGTTATCCGAGCAGACTGGAAAATCTGCAGTAAAACCTTCTGGCAATTCCTATAGTAAGAAGTCCAAGCCCAAAAAGAAGTAATTAGATCTTAGGATTGCTTGGTCCTTCTTGTAGTGTTGTTTTATGAATGAAAGTCTTGCTTTTGAATTCTATGTTTGCAATGTCATATCTTTGTATTGAAACTATGAATGAATTAATGAGATTTTCTATTTGATCTGCTGTACATGACGCACTTATCCTTGAATTTTAATGCACATGTTGAAGGGGAGCTCGTTGAAGCAAACCCAAGTACTAATTCAGTTTGCAAGTTGTTTTGTCATCATCAAAAAGGGGAAGAATGTTGAATCAAGTGTTTTGATTATTCCAAACCAACTGGAGCTTGGAAAAAAGATATCAAAGGCGTGCAAAAGATCTCAAGAGTAGAAATCCAAGAAAAATAAGTATAAGATTAGATATAGGATTTCTTATTGTATTCAAAATGAGTAAAAGACTTGGATCTTGTAAAAGAATATTTTTAAAATGTGGTTTTACGATAATTTATGAAGTATTTGATAAATACCCACTAACAGACGAACTTTGAAGTGTTAAAATTGATTTGTTGCTTTGGAAATTTGAACTTTGGTATCTAAAATTCAAACTTCGGAGTGAAAATATGTTAGTCAAAAAAGAGGTCCCTCTAACAGATGAATTTCATCCTTGAAAATTCGAATTTTGGATAAAGCACAAATTATGAAAAATGAAAAATTCATCTGAAGATATGGCAAAGTTCATCTGAAAGTAAAGTTTAAAAAGAGTTTCAAGTTAGTCCTCTGACAGACAAACTTTGACATTGAAAATTCGAACTTTGGAAAGATAGCCTGCAAGTCTGTTATGATAATCTTTTAACATACGAATTTTAGTATTCAGAAATTTGAACTTTGAATTAAGTCTGATAAAAGATTTCTCTGACAGACAAACTTTCGCATTTGAAAATTCGAATTTTGAAAAGAAGAACTATTGTATCATATTGAGTTGCCCACTGACAGATGAATTTTATGCACCAAAATTCGAACTTCGAAGGCACTGTAGTAATATGGAACAACTGTTCACACTTACAAGAAGCACTTTAAACTTAAAAATTCGTATGTTCCAACATAGAAATATTTTTCAAAGATAAAAATTTGAACCTTACTTTATAACAGATGAACTTCAAGGTTCAATGTTAAAGTCTTTCGCTTTCAGTCTCTGCAAAATTCGTCTGTTGACATACCAAAATTCGAACTTTGAATGTCAGACGCATTAAATGCGGTTGGTGAACAGATAGTTTTTCAGAGTAACCGTTGGGTAACGTCTCTAACTGTTAGATCTTGTCTCTAACGTATAGTTAAGATATAAACCTATAAATAGAACTTCATTTGAAGATGTGGGTAACGATTTTACATTGTATATATAGAAACTCTGCTAAATTTTTGAGTCAAGGTCTTCCACTCTCACATATTTCATATTCTGTACTTCAACTTTCATATACACTCTAAATTAGAGAGTTCAATCACTATAATCAATCTTATCTTCATTTGGAAGAAAGATTTTGTTGTGAGAGGATTGCACAAGGGATTTGGGAAGCATTTAGCTGGAAGGCAAAGAGTGAGATAGTAAGCTCTTGGAACAAAGCATAAAATTGTACTGAGACATTACAAGAAGCCCACCGAATTCTTGCAAGATAGTGAAAAAGCTCAAGTGATAGCTTGAGGACTGGATGTAGGTTAAGATAAAGAGACCGAACCAGGATAAATATCTGTGTTTTCTCTTCCCTTATCCTGTTTTCACTTGGTTATCCTTTTATACTTTGTTTTTACTATCACTCTTGCTTTTATCACTCTCTTAACTTTTACAGAAAATTTTAATCTTCTCAATTCACCCCCCTCTTGGGAAGCCAGCATATCTAATAGATGTTTCTCTTCTATCATATATGTGAACAATGCATGCAAATGCAACTTGTGTTGCCATTTCTAATTTCCTACTCAATCTCTCGAAAAACACTTGGCTAGTAGCTATTTGTGCATGCACTTGTTGGGCATGTTTGACGTGGTAGCATTCACAATACTAGTAATCGGCAAACTCCAACCACCTTTGAAGATACCATTCATGCATTCAGCAAGATTAGTTATTATGTGATCATAACACCGATACCCACTGGCATATGCAGGAGACCATTTTTCTATTGGGATGTCGGCAATCCATGCAGTTGCTTGTGGATGAATCAATGTTATCTCTTCCAATTGTTGGTTAACATAATGGTGCTGATATGCATAGCCTACAAATAATTAGAAATTCATAGCTACTAATTTCATAATCACATGTTAATTTATGTGAACAAGGCAGTCGATACTCATATATGAACTTATTCTTTAACCAATTCATTCCATGTGCTTTATGGAGGTTAGCTGTCACATGCCGTAGGCAAACAACATGATATCCATGTACTGCTTGCCATCCTACATGTCTACTTGCAACTACAGACATTATTGAAGTATGTCTATCATAAATTAAACATATCCTAGTTCTCCTCTTAACTGCACATGTGCACACGTGATATAAGAACTATATCCAAGCAGATTTTGTCTCCCCTTCAGCAGTAGCAAATGCAAGTGGTATAACATTATGGTCATCATTCTGTGTTATAGCCATAAGAAGTGTGTGTAACATCCCTAAAATGTTAGATAACTAAAAATGTATAGGAAATTTGCAAAAATGGGTGACACTATTTTGCGTGAAATAGGGCAAAGAGGTCATTTTTTCCTATTGGACGGAAAAATGAGAAATTGCATTTTTACCCCTAAGAATTATGGAAATGACAATTTTGTCCCGAAGCATTAAAAATTCACGTGGGAAGAGAAGTCAAATATTTTGGCAAAAATTACACCTAATGACCTGAAAGTTTTAAAAATTATATATTTGTCCCGGGTCAAGGGTATTTTTGTAAATATGAAATATTATAGTCAAAATGAAGCTTTCAATGAGCTAAGACCAATGAAATATAGTATAGAATTTATTAAGATCAAAATAATATTTATTGGGTAATTGTGATTTAATATTAATGTCTTACCCGATAAATGTCAGTTTGGACTGTAAGAAGAAGCAGTATTCATTCAAGAAAAATGTGTGGGTCTTATAATTGGACCAATTGGGATAAGTATGTTATGGTAATTTCATATCCCAATATAATTATAATTAATATTCCAATAATAGTAAAATATACTGCTAAAGTAACTTTATTTGTCCAGACCAGTTCATGATATATCTGGATAAGTAAATATCTAAAATTTTGGACCAAAGTACCCTTAATTTCGTGCTCCATAAGCTGCACATGATAAAGTAACATTTTTTAATATTTTAAGTTGCTTTCTAAGAAAATTCAATAACATTAGGTGGCAAAATTTTATTGGTTGGAAAATTTTATAAATCCTCCCCTATAGTTCATGTTTTGGCCGACCAAAGAAGCAAAGAAAGAGTGGAGAGAGGTCTGAAAAATAGCAAAGAAAGAAGAGAAAAAAGTGAAGAAGAGGAAGAAGGAAAAAGAGAAGGAAGAATCAAGAAAAAGGTAAGAATTTTCCTTTGAAATTCTAAGTAATTTTCCTTCAAGTTTTAGGTAGTTTGAAGTAGGTTAGAAAGGTTTTATCCTTCTTCTCTTGGTGTTTAATTTTCTTCCTTAACATGGATTCATGAAAGGAAGTGGTTTCATGCAATAAATTAGAAGAAACCATGAGATAATGCAAGAAGAACAAGGTTTGGTATGTTTGGAAGTAAGAAAATGAAAATCACTTCCTTCCTCTTCCAATCCTTATTTTGGTTTGTTTAATATGATGGGAAGGAGTTGGATTTTCATTGTTTTGATGGCAAAAATGAGTTCCTCATGATGAAAAACCTTAATGACAAGCATTGGCTCAAAGATAAAGCTTAAGATAAAGAGTTTGGGAATTTAAGGGTTTCAAGAGTTTTATCGGAGCTTTTTGTGATTAGCCATGAAATTAGTGGCTTGAGCATGTGTTTAATGATGTTTAGGGACTTGAGGAAGCTTGGGAAAACTAGTGGAAGCTTTGGTTTAAAGAAGAAAGCCAAGTGCAAGCACCAAAGGTAGCTAAGTTTCATATTCTTGCTTTATGTTTTTTCATTGTCTTTCTATGATTAAATTGTGTTGCCATATTGCAATTGTAATTTATTTGATTGGTCTTGGCTGTAAAATAAGGGGGTTTATTCCCCGAGATGTCTATTTTCTAAGCCGTTATGCTGTCGAATTTTTTTTATGACCAATGTGGCAATTTATTGTTTAAATATGATTGATGTGATCAAATGTGAGTTATTTGACATGATTGACATAATTGCATGAAATGTAACTTGCTACTAAGATTGCCCCCAATCTCACCCCCTCAAGTATCCCAAATGATAGGCACAAGCTATGGCAAAGGAGTCCAAAGAAAAGGCAAGAAGAATGAAGAAGAGAATGATGCTTGATGGTGTTTTCAAACTATGAGTGTATATTTTGAAATTATGTAAAAAACCATGTATATGCTTTTAGATCTGTGCCATTGTGCTATTATGTCCTTATGAGCCTTATGAAATGTTTGGCATGGATTTGCAACATGGAATGATTATGTGAGCTTGTTATGAAGTCTACTTTCCCATGTTATATTGCTAGAAGTTTATTTTATAGCAATGAAAGTAAAGTCAACACTGTTTGACTGAAACAGGGAAAGTAAGTCAAGTGTTATATATTACCTGAAACTAGAGAGAACAAGCTTTATAATGAGCTAAAGAACACTTAATTTGTATATGTGTACAATTTATAGGATATTTTTGAAGCTAAGGGTCAAAACTGGACAGTAAAGTAAAAGCTAAGAATTTCACTGTAAGTATCACTTATTTTGAAAAGTGATATAAAATCGTAAAGAGCTCCAAAAATTCAGTGATTTACATGTTTGAAACGATATTTGTTTTGAGTTTAATATGCCACTGATTTGAATTCAAGTGGAGCTGTACAATGAAAGATATACAAGTTTTCCCAAGACTTCCAATAAGAGTGAGGTTCTGACCCTTAGTAATTTAAGTTAAAATCATGCCCTTTCTAGACTAAATAAATGTATAAAAAAATATGATAGTATGTATACATATATATCTTTCTAATGGAATATAGAATACATGATTTGGCTTAGTATAGAGTTAGATATGAATTTTTAAATTTATGGCCAAAATCCTGAAAAAGAGAGAAATAATCATTTGTACAGTGTAAGTTTGAGCAATAAATTGTACTAATTGGTCATGTTAAAGGAATTTTTCATATTTTTATCTTGTATATCATGTTTCTAGCTTCATTTAGAGACTTGAAGCACATTCATACGATTTTTATGGATTAAGTTATGATTTTTCAAAGTTCATCCAAAAACCTTGAGAACCAAATGAATAGTACCACATTTTTTTTATTTAAATATTTTGGTTTTATTAATGGTTCAAGCTCTTAAAATGAGCTAACTGGACATTGTACATACTATAATATATGAAAAAATATAGATAAAAGTAAGGTGTTACAGTGTGCCTTTATATTTTCCACACAGGAAAGTTCCATCAACCTGGATGATGGACTATAGGTGATTGAATGCATCGATACATGGTTTGAATGCCCAAAAAACACACTTAAACATGTCAACCAACTACCTTTTAGAATTGATTTGGGAACATGATGAGCTAGAAATTTTAATATATGACCCAGGCATGAAATGTTGGATAGCAATGAACCACCTAGGTGGTAATGAATAAGAGCACTCCCAATTACTAAGAGCAATAGCAAGTGCTAATTGCTTTACCTTCCATGCTTTCCTTTATGATACGGTATGCCCAAACATTGATTGCATTCACCCAATTATTTGAGAGACTTTGACGTCTGATTGATTAGTCATCATTGCCACTATAGAGATGAAATGACATCAGCATCCAACTTAAGATAATCTTGAGTTAATGATATGGCTAAACATGTATGGGACCCCACATATCTTGTGACTTTCCACTCTATTCCATTTTATTTTCTACATGCCTTTAGTCTCCAATTGCAATTGGCTCCATAGTTTATACACCAATATTCTTCATACTTGTTACTTGAATGATACACGTTGAACGTATGATGAACTCAGATAGAGTAAAATTTGGCTACAAGTCTTAGAGCATGGGTATTATTAAAAATTTGGCTAATTGAGAACTCTTGGAAATTATTGTAAGGTAAAACATGTCCTAGTCCACTAAACTTAAGATTCACAGCCAACTCTAAATTTACACATGAAAAGAAATTAGCTGCAAGCTCTTCATGTTCATTTATATGCAACGTTAGGTTTGGGACATTATTACCACCCTTGTAATTCTCCTCACCATCCTCATAATCGTGATCATCATGATTGTTCTCAACACCATCATTTATTAAAGAATCATACTTATCCTCATTCTCAAAGTCATCCATAATATCCTTAATTTGATGAAGTAAACATGATGGTATAATATTGTCAACATTTGAGCAAGGTTCAAATGGATGAAAATTTTCCAAGTGTATACTAAGCCTTGATCCTTGTTCCACTAAATCCAGTTGATTGCTACTTAATGGGAGTGTATATCTCACATAGTCCCCCAGTGGTTGTGATTCGAGATAGTCATCAACAGCCACGTTTGAAGTATACGCATGCAACTCTACTCCTATTAATTGAGTTGAATATCACGAATTTATTTGCCACATTCTTTGGAAGGCCAAATCTTCTGTTAGAATACATGATTTGTGTCATGGCAGATTTATGTACATAAGACATCTCTATACCAAATTTGACACAATTTGATTCAAAGGAAATTGAAGCTTTTGCCCGACGACTTGCTTTAATTGCACCAAGGTAATATTTGAATTAACACTTATCATTTTTATACTATTGGACTTCAAATGTCACCCCGTTTGGACCATAAGAAATCCATCCATTCACATATACATAAACTCACTCTTTTCTATTGCCCATTATTGTTCCTATGATATGAAATTGTTTAATATTTACTTATGAACATGAAAATTATTAATGCGCACAAAAATAACATTACCATCAATATGAAATTTTATTTTCCCTACTTACAATTTATTTATTAAATTCTCAAATAAAAATCATGTTTCCAATATGAAATTACTTGTTTAATTGAATGCATAATTTATTTCTTTCATACCATATCTATTATATTTATTAAATGTATGCCAATAATTAATATATGACAAAGTATAATATTGATACCTAAATAAAATTACTTTTTAACATTTTCTATAATTTAGTTTTTCATCATCCAACATTTTTTAAATATCACAATTTATGACTATAATCCACCATTAGCTTATAAAAGATTTTTTAGAAGCTAATGGTAAATTTATTAATTTAAATAATTGGCAAAAAATTGTTGTTCAAGATTTTGATAAAAACTTTTTAATTTAAATCAAATATTGTCATAAAGATTGTTCTCATAAAAAAAATATTTGAACCAAAAACATGCTCATATCACATTATTTTTAAGAAAGGTTCACACACATCCAAAAAAAATAAACTTTAATTTTATTAATACATAAAGTTATTTTTATAGTAGATTTCTATGTCTCATAATTATTTTTTTAAAAAAATTTATATAATAAAAAACTGTTTAATATAAATTTTGTTATTTTTCACCCCATGTACTATTTACCTTAATCATCATTTTTATCTTTTAATTTATCTTTAATATAAATTTTAATGTTAATTTAATTGATTAAAAAAATTTTTGTTAAATTTATCTGCTATTTATTTTTTAAATGTTCCTTATCATTTTTATTTTTTAAAATTAATATATATTTTTCTAAAATTTTTTTAACATAATTTATAATTTATATATTTTTCAACATATAAATATATTTGATATATAATATTATATATATACACTTGTGTGCGTGTGTGTGTGTTTTTTTTTTTTTTTATTGCATGGAGAAACTGGGGGTTCGTGGGAGAGAGAATGAAAAGTGAGGCTGGGGTGGGCAGAGCTGTGCCGCTTTGTTTTAATGCTGTATAAGTGTAGTATGTTGTTAAATTTTTTTGTAGTATTTTGGCATAGAACTTTTTTATAAATATAGTTTAACAAATATATTTCACATACATTTGTATATATTTTTCAGACTATATATCTAGAAATTATCATATTATATATAAGAGACAATCTTACCAAATACTATATAATTATGAACAATTTAATATTTAATGCAGGTTATGAGAACTCAACATTCTAACAAGAAAATCATGGATAAGAATAAAATCGGTTTAATTAATATTTAATGCTGACTTGTTAGAAAAAAAAATCTTAACATGTAATATAATAGAGCAAAACTAATATAATGGGCCGAAATCTAAACAAGCTAGATATGAAAAAAAAATTATTAGGAAATGTTAAATATAAATTTAAATATTATTAAAAATCTCTACAAATAAATATATTTATTTTATGAAAGTTAGAGAAAAAATCAATAAGAAGAAGGATGAATATTTTTAGAGATATTTCCACTTTAGAAGAAGCTCACATATGATGCAGTAATTCTACTTCAGAAGAAGCTCATGAACATGCATCAATTTTTTCTGCAAACAAATAGCAACAAATGAGAGAAAAGAAGAGAAGACCAAAATGTAAGTGCATAAAACGCATGTAGAAAATGAAGGAGAAAACTGAACACTAAAAATAAAACAATGGGGCGTGTTGTAATTTTTTTTTCCCGCTGACCACATTTAACCCTCTGGCGTGCCTGGCCAGCTCCATGTAGCTTTATTTAAAAACAAACAAAAAAAAACTGCCCAACACACTGCCCATTGGGCAGCTTTATTTAAAAAAGAAATTAAAAAAATGAAGCTGCCCAACATTTAAAAAAAAAAAAAATTCCTTAACCCTGGTGCGGTCAAGCGCAGCAATAGTGAAGTGACTTCACTGGTTTTAAAAAAAAAAAACTGACATTTTTATTTTGGAACTTGACATTACGACTTGCTTTAAAATTAACTCATCCCCGCCAAATTTATAGTATTGGGTAAATACTTTTGGTGATGTAGCATTTTGATATATATTTTTTTAATTATTGTATTTGAATAAAAAAGCGCTGGGTTTTCACTTTTCACTCTTCACTCTTGTATGCAGAACATCGAGCTTCATAGACTCTACTTGTAGCCAAACCTTCATCTGCTCTTTTCCATCCCGAATTTTCAGCACTTCACACGACTATTTGCAAGAAGCACCAGAAACAGCCTCTGTATCAGCAATTAGAGGAGCTTCATATTTTCCCGGGAAACAAACACTAGGTTCCATATGCTCATGTCTGAAGCATTAGAATCCATCATGGAATCTAGGGAGGAGATCATGGTTCTCCAGACGGTGATCGCAAGCCCACTTTAAGAATCGCTCACTTTCTTAAACCTTCTGTAACCTCCAATGGTGGACCAATTTCTGAGATTCTTCCATCTTCTACGTCTTTGCCACCTACCTTTGAACCCAAGAAGTGGCCTCTCACAGTAAACTTCAGGGGGTGGCCATGTCCATCTAGCAAATGGACTCATTGGGTGGATTCCAAGCATTCTACCTACGAATCAGTTAGGAGGAAAGTGGGAATCTATGAAGCAATCATGGGAACCAAGTGTCACTTGTTGAAATATGAAGTTTTGGTATTTGGGATTGCAGAGAGATGGTGTTCAAAGACAAGTACATTGGTGTTTCCTTGGGCTGAAGCAACAATCACTTGGGAGGATATGATTTTCTTGGGAGGTTATCCTGTTTTGGGTGACTCTGTTTTCTGGCCTCTCGACACTCAGGAATTGAAAGAGGTTGAAGAAAAATTGATTCTAGCCCGGACGCAAGTTTAGAAAAAGCAAGGTAAGAAAAGCTTGCGATAGAAAATAAATGGAAGGGAAGACATACATACCGATTACGAAGTATACTTCCACTTAGAGAGAGTAAAAAGAATCCCAACCAGTTGAAACAAAATCACTCGGACTTTGTTTAAGGCTTCACTGTAGATACACTCCGGGAAGGAGAATTTAGAGGAAGAGAGAGAGATTTTCTTCAGATTCTCCTTCGGGATCAGAGAGTCTCTCAATTGAAAACTAAAAACTCACCCGACTGCACTTACGCACACACGTTCACTTATTTTCTGTAGTTTGCGTTATGTGAGGGAGCGGTTCTCATTTAACCGTTCCCTCCCTCTCCTATTAAATTAAATATAAAACTAAAATAATTTTATTTTATTTTGTTTTGTTTTATTTTGGGTTTGGGCTCTTATGATTGGGCCCTCAATTTTCACTCATCAAGGGTGTAACCCAAACCCAACAGCTTGCGTACGCAAGTGGATAAGTATTTTCATGAACAGTGGAAATGAAATTGAGCATGAGGCATTTCTAGCTGCTTGGCTTTCCATGTTTGTATTTCCTGGCAGATCTCTAATAATAAGGAATCTTGTGATCCCAATTGCCATTCATCTCGCCAGAGGGAATGCTATAGCTTTAGCCCCTGCAGTTCCGGCGAGCATTTACAAGGATCTCAGTCTGTTGAAACATTCCATTGTTGATTTGACCAAAAGTCTACCAGATGGTGATAAAAGGCGCTTTGAACTTGATCTTCTGTCACCATTTTACCAGGTTCAAGTTTGGGTGTGGGAGAGATTTCATGTTTTGCAACCAAAGCTTGAGGTTATCAACAATGGCGACACTGTGTTAGGCAGGTGGCACTGAGTTAAGGCTTTGCAAATTGATATCAGGTCCGTTATAGACTCGGCAATGGAAGACTTTAAATGGCGTCCATATGCTAGATTTGGAGGTAAGAGTAAAAAGATTTATGCTGAAAATTCAATGTGTATACCACTTTGTCATACTTTGGATAAAGTAAGAGTCTTTTATTATATGCTTGAGAGTTTCAGAGCTAGTTGCACTTGACTCTGTAGAACAATACCTCCCACATAGAGTGGCTATGCAGTTTGGGATGGATCAAGATATTCCTGGTTGTATGGCTCGAATCAATGAGACTCCTGAAATTGCTTGGTCCAATTACATTAGACCAATAATGGATAGCAATGTATACATTCCATCTCGATTTTCTGAGCCACATGTTACCACTCGTTATGTACAGTGGTGGAAGAGAATGGGATTGGATCATGAAGATCCAGTTAAGAATTTTGTGCAAGGAAATCGGAGTTCAATATCCCCAAAGAGGGAAGGTGATGATGATGTTGATGTTTCACCTGGGTTTTCTCCCAAATGTAGCAAGGACCTGCAGAGAAATAATGGTGGCAAAAGTTTTGGGAATGATGAAACTGATCAAATTGGTGTTCTTCCATCACCAGTTCCAGCTGATAAAACTGATGTTTTAATGGAAATCAGAGATGAAATATTGGTGAAGAGTGAGAATGCAAATATGGTTAGTGAACCAAAGAGAGCTAAGAAAGATGCAAAGATTGATGGCGTGAATTCTGTTGCTTCCACTGTTGATTATGGAGCCAGGAATAAAATGGACTTACAGATGAATTCCCTTCCAGAAGTTAATAGTGAAACTTCAATGGGAGGTTTATAAGAAGCTTATCAAGTGTAAATCAGTCTGGGACTGAAAGAGAAGACAGTAGTGAGATGGTTGACATAAGAACAGCGGATCTTGAAAATAGAATTAGCAGGCTTGAGAGAGTGCTTGATAAATTGAAGAGATCCAGGTTCAGCCATGGCTCCTAAACTTAACCTACCAATTAAAAATTAGTCATATGTAATATAGAGGAGACTATATATCTTTGCTTGTAAATTAGTCATATATATATATATGTAATATATTATAATAAATAAAATACAGGTACCGGGTTATTATGGTACCAAGCACTAATTTATGGCTTGTGCTCACGATTTGATTGATATGGTTTGGCACTTAGAATTGGGCATTGGTTTATGAGAGTGGCATTCTTGTTTTTGGTGGATGACACATTAATTAGTTTACATGCATATATATATATTGGCCAACCAGCATGCATATATATATATATAGATCTATATATATACGTGTATATATATGTGTGTGTGTGTGTCTATATATATATACACAATCACACAAATGACACAAATGTTGGTATTTTATTTTAATTTTTAGAGTTCACCGTATAAGGTCTTATTATCTATCAAGCTCCCACAAGTGCTTAGTGGTATTTGAAGTTTTTTTACCCGAATACATCAACCAACAACAACAACAATAACAACAATAGCCTTATCCCACTAAGTGGGGTCGGCTACATGGATCAAACGACGCCAATGAGCTCTATCAAACACCATCTCTTCAGATAGATCATATCTCAAAAGGTCATTCCTTATAACTTCCCTTAATGTCCTTTTTGGTCTTCCTCTACGCCTTTTGATCGGGCTCCAGGCCATTTGATCAACTCTCTTCACTGGCTCCTCTTGCCCTCTTCTTTGTACATGCCCAAACCACCTTAAACGATGTTCCACCATCTTCTCCTCAATAGGTGCTACCCCAACTTTTCTTCGTATACAGTCATTTCGTATCTTATCAAATTTTGTATGACCACACATCCATCTCAACATTCTCATCTCTGCTACTCCCATCTTATGCTCTTGTTGTCCTTTCAAAGCCCAACATTCACTACCATATAGCATTGCTGGTCTTATAGTTGTTCTGTAAAATTTACCTTTAAGCTTAGTAGGCACCTTGCGGTCACAAATAACTCCTGTAGCTTTGCTCCACTTTAACCACCCAGCTTGTATCCTATGCATAACATCCCCATAAATTTCACCATTATTCTGTAAAATCGACCCCAAATATTTAAACTTTGACACCTCAGGAATGATTTACTCTCCAATTTTTACCTCTGAATCCTCTATAATTGGCCTCTTATTAAATTTGCAATGCATATATTCCGTCTTACTCCTACTCAGACGGAAACCTTTTGATTCCAAAGTATGTCTCCATAATTCAAGTTTAGAGTTGACCTCTTCTCTTGAGTCTTCAATTAAAACTATATCATCTGCGAAGAGCATACACTTTGGAATTTCTTCTTGTATATGTTCTGTAAGAACATCCAAAACCAGATCAAACAGGTATGGACTCAAAGAAGATCCTTGATGTAAGCCTATTGTTATAGGGAAGTCCTTTGTCACACCTCCAGGAGTCCTCACACTTGTCGTTGCCCCCTCATACATATCCTTTATGACTCGAATATAAGCCACCCTGACACCTTTCTTCTCCATTGCTTTCCACAAAATATCTCTTGGTACCCTATCATAGGCTTTTTCCAGATCAATGAAAACCATATGCAAGTCCCTCTCTTTACTCCGATATCTTTCAATCAAACCCCTTAAAAGATAAATAGCCTCTGTTGTAGACCGTCCGGGCATAAATCCAAATTGGTTTTCTGAAATACGAGACTCCTTTCTGAGTCTATACTCAATCACTCTTTCCCAGAGTTTCATCAACCAAAGAAATAATTTCCTAATATGCTATAAGTTAAAAATTATTTACTCAAATGCTACAAATTATATGATCTCAGTTAGTCAGAGCCCAAGAAAGCATGTACTGATGTCATAGAATAATACCAAAATATGATCTTGTTATGACAGTTTTAGAGGAAATGTATGATTTCCTTTAAATCGAGATACAATAATACCAAATGTTGGTTTTCACCAAACTGAGATCTCATCTTTTCAAACATATAAATCCTAGTTTTTACAAAACCAAGATCATATACTAGACAAAAATAAAATAATAGCGAGGGAATGTGACGTTCAGACATTCAGATTTTTTAAACGAGATAGGTTTTTGAAAATAATGTATACTCCATATAAAACACTTTTAATTATTATTTTACACACATTAAAAAATAGTTAAATAATTAAATATGTTATAAAATTTCAATATTTTGCATTTATTAATTTTTATTATCTATCATACTTCTCATATTATTTATCTCTTTTTTATTAATTACTATTAATTACTTCCTCCAATTCTTTTAATAAGGAATTTCCAACAACTTCACATAGATTAAGGAAGTTAGTTATTTGTCTAAAATTTCAAAAAAAAAAACAAACATTCCTTTTCTATCTCTATTTATTATAATAATACAATCCATATTAAATAAAAACTTTCTATCATTAGTAAGTTGGAAAGTATAAGAGTAATTGAAAGAAAACTAAAAATATTACCAATTGAATAATTGAAAGTGTTTCTTTCATCAAAAAAAGTCCAATAATAATGTACGAGAAAAAATAAATGCCGGAGGGTAAAGGAGAAAGAATATGACTAAACATTTTAAGGTCCCTTATAAAGAGGACAAAAAAAAAAGTTCTAAAGGGTCCCTTATAAAAAGAATTAGAGAGAATATAGACTAGAGATATAAAAAAATAATTATTACACTAAATAATATTACAAAATATCTTGTATTTGAATCAAATAATATTTTCAAAAATTATCTATTATTTAAAAGTGGAATGAATACATAGCTAATTCTATATAGCTTCAAATAATCTACCTTACTAAAAAAAATTTTAATTCATACTTTAAATTTTATGTTTTAAAGAAATAAATGATAAGATGCAACACTGCAACATTCGTCTTGTGAAGCCAAACGAAAAGAGCTGAAATCCCAACACAGACATAAAGGAATAAAGGGAGGTACCATGTGTTTAAATTTTTCTTTGTAAATGACAAGACTTGGTATTATAAAGCAACTGAGGAGGAAGTACAAAGTTGTTTAATCATTTTTTTGTTTTGAGATGACAACACCAAAAGTCACAAGAAAGGACCAGACGATGGGAGTAACATGTGCTTGAGAAGACATTGTTTAAAATAAAATAAAAATATTTTGAAAATCTCGGTTCAAGATTTTTTAACAAGACTAGATTTCTCTTGGACCAAGCATGCTAAAATGAATCTCAATTTTTGAGAAACGGAGATTCATGTAATTTTTTTTTTGTAAAAATGAATCTCGATATCTGAGAATTCGACAATTTTTACAACACATACTTTTCACACTATCCATGGGAAATGCACAATAACTTTACAAGACGTGGTAATTCAGCTGGGCCTTCCTTGCACCGGAAACCCTGTGATTGGTATGACAAAATTCAATTGGCCACAAATGTGTCAATTGCTCCTTGGAGAATCACCACCTCAAAAAAAAATATTTGGACAGGCGCTAGTAATAAGTTGGTTGGATGAACACTTTCATGACCTCGACGATGATGCAAATGAACAACAAATAATGCAATTCACTCATGCGTATATACTTAGATTGATTGGCGGATATCTAATACCATATAGGTTTAGTCAGAGGGTTTATCTGATATATCTCCTACTACTCATGGATATGGGTAGAGTATGTCTATATTCTTGGGGATTTGCAGTAATAGCACATTTATATAGAGAATTATGTAATGATACAGAACATACATAGTAAGGGATTGGCGGATGCATGACATTACTCCACCTTTGGGCATGGGATTACTTTCCTATGCTAGCGCTACAACAACCTCCACTAGCAAATCTACATACAAATATCTATCCTCTGACACCACTTGTAACAACGTACCCCCAAACACCTCCAGACTTAACCAAAAACTTCAAAATCCAACCAAACATCTCAAAACAACCTTGCAAAACCATCGAGCAGTGGAAAAACAACACAAAAGCGCTAAAAAGTGGGCTGGGGTCGCAGCCACTATAGTACCGCCACGGCTCCAGACCTCCCCTGTTTTAACCCTGCTACTGGATTCTCTGGAGCCGCGACCTATTTCTTGGCTCAGCGGCGTTCCCTGCTAGTTTCCACACCAGCAAAAATCTAACATCGGGGCAAACTTCCGACGCACATAACTTTATGCTCCGACCTCCAATTGACTTGATTCCAACTCCTACAAGTCAATCTAATCCTAATCTATCCAAAGACACCACTTTCACCTCAATCCAAATCCATATAAAGATTCTGGACACCTGACATCGTTTTAGACACTTTTGACCAAAACTCACCACTCACAACTCCCATTTGCCACCAAAGGCAATTCAACCACTCTGAACCATTCACAAAGGTCTGAAATCACTTAACAAACTTGTCCAAAGAGGTTTTACCTCAAAGGAATCACTCCTCTGAGATTTGACTCCCCTGAACGCTAAATGACAGAATGGGCTATAGGCCCTAAAACACACCATCAAGGCCTAATTCCACTCTAGGCTTACACACTCTACTACACAGACTACTCAACACCCTGAACCACACATACACCACCATTCAGCATACACATCACATGCCACACAATTCCACATACATAACCATACATACAACATCCATCCATAACAATTCTCATCCATGTCATACATCCATTACAAACATTCTATCCTACTTGGCACAAGATACATTATCCAAATTACACACACTACATAGACTATTCCCACGTACGTATCTACTCTCGCTTCTTCTCCGAATTAGTGCTAGAACCAACACCTGAAAGGTTAGTCATGGGAGAGGGGTGTGAGACAAAGTCTCAATAACTGGGAACAATCACACACAGTACATATATATATATTGACCCACATAATCATGCAATGTAACGCTAATGAATGGTATGCATGTTCTCCCTCATACTCAACTAGAACCACGAGCTGTCATCATTACAAGACATTTCAATAGATGATTCCCATGTAACACCCATCATGACATCTTTCTTGACATTGTGCGCATAATAAGAGGAAACAGGACGAAGGAAGGCTCAAGTGGAGGAAAAATTAGGCTTCACGCCACGGCTTGAAGCAGGGCCGCCACGGCGAGAGCCAATTCCAATGGTGTTTTATGGCTGAAACATGGTGGCGCCATGGTAGGCTATCCTAGAGCCACAGCGAGAGTCGAGAAACTTAGCTAAATTAGAACATTTTGGTCAGTCAAAAGCAAAGGAAAAGAAAGAAAACGGAGGGAGAACGTAAGAGCTCTGCTAGGGTTTGCAAGATTCATCCATTGGAAGTTGTTTTCAGCCTCTAGGAGCTTGGATTCATGTTGGCAAGTGATCCCTACTCCTCCCTCTCCATTTTCTTTGATTGAACTTGGGATTTTTCAGTTATATGTCGGGATTTCTAGTTTAGGTTGAAATCCACCGATTGAAATGGATGAAATGGAGTTAGAGAAGTGTGTTTTGGTGTTCTTGTCGCTTGGCTTTGAGTTTTGAAGAGTTTACGTATGATTTGAGCTTAACCCTAGGTTGATTTCGGTTAGAACTCTTGGGAATTCGAAGGGTATGTGGTTGAGTGGTGTTTGAATGGTTCCTATGAGCTTAATGATGTATGAAAGGGGTATTGGAACCTTAGGTTAGGCTAAAGTAGTTGAATTGTGATGTTAGTTTAATGGTATATGTGGTTAATTGAGGTATTATGATATTGTGAAGGTTATTTGGTTAACTGAGAGGGGTTCAAGCATGTTGGACAACTTGAGAAGTTCATGGAATCCGCATGGTATTGACAACCTAAGGTAACCAGGTGTTTGTTTTATGTGATATGTATATGCATGTTCCTTTTCATACCACAATATTGATTGTGTATGTGTATATGTATGGTTTTCCTACATATCATGGTATGCACGGCTAGTTGATATATGATGATTGTATATGTTGTGTATGTATGATGTGTAGCATCCCTATACCATTGCATGCTAGCATGTCCATATGATGTTTGCGATGATGATATATATATGTGCGTAGAGACATGTTGGCATAACATTGGCATCATCACCATATGAATGCATAGTGAGAGATTGAGGATGAGGTGATGATGATATGATATGTTGTGATAAAGATCCTTATCGCTAAATCCTCTCCATGGAAGAGCCAGGCAGCAGAGGATAATATGATATGATGAAATATTCTTGTCACTAAATCCTCTCCTTATGAGAGCCAGGTGGTAGTGGATTTGGGGATGCACCTTCCCTAAATCACCATTAATTCGTGAAGGTCCAGGGGAAGGAGAGCCACGGTCCGAGCTCTAGTATAACCATTGGTTGAGTTGCATTAGGGTAAGGTGAGTTTGGTGATGTCCCGGAATCAGTCTTCACCAATTGTTGGAAGGGAATCATCTTAAAATGTATTGTGATAACGACAGCTCGTGGTTCTTGCCAAGTATAAGGGAGAACATGCATACCATTCATTAGCATTACATTGCACGATTGTGTGGGTCAGTATATATATATTGTGTGTGATTGTTCCCGATTACTGAAACTTTGTCTTACACCCCTCTCCCATGACTAACCTTTCAAGTGACGGTTCTGGCACTAGTCTAGAGAAGACGTGAGAGTAGTTACGTAGTGGGAATAGTCTATGTAGTGTGTGTAATTTGGATAATGTATCTTGTGCCAAGTAGGATAGAATGTTTGTAATGGATGTATGACATGGATGAGAATTGTTATGGATGGATGTTGTATGTATGGTTATGTATGTGGAATTGTGTGGCATGTGATGTGTATGCTGAATGGTGGTGTATGTGTGGTTCAGGGTGTTGAGTAGTCTGTGTAGTAGAGTGTGTAAGCCCAGAGTGGAATTGGGCCTTGATGGTGTGTTTTAGGGCCTATAGCCCATTCTGTCATTTGGCGTTCAGGGGAGTCAAATCTCAGAGGAGTGGTTCATGTGACATCTGGGCACTGATGAGGGTAGGGAGTGATCACCGGTGTAAGAAAAGGGGGTGAGATAAAGTGATGAGGCACGAATAAGGAACGGCTCCTGACAGGCTTCTAAGAGGGAAGGGCATATGAATGAATCGAATACATACCAAAATGAGAGGGATCCATAGACTGTATAGGTATGGGACTATACAGTAAAAAGATAGGTTAAAAGAATTGATAGGTACTACTTCTACCAACAAGGTGCACCTATCTTTTCGGTAGTTAAGCGTGCTTGACCGGGAGCAATTCTGAAATAGGTGGCCTCTTGGGAAGGAGTTGTGTGAGTGAGGACAAAGTGCACCGAAAAGGCTTGTGTTGGTTTGTGGGGACAATCATTAATTCCAAAGAAGTGGCCAGACGTTACACGTATGCTTAATTTACACTCAAACAATTTGATTTTAGCTTATTAACTTAATCATACAAAGTTTAACAAGTCCCTCTATGTTTTCATAGATGAAAAAATGTAGGTAAATCACCCCGTCCTAGTGAGAGAATGTTGCGACATTATAGGAAGTTGCTTGATGAAATGAGGGAGGATGATATAGTTTGGTGGCCATATGAATCTTTACCGGTGCAGCAATTAATTCAAGCATATTGCTTAGAGACACCATTGATTTGGTGAGTTTCAATCCCCCTTATATGCTTCCATATAGTTGATCGTGTGCTGAGGCAATTTGGTTGACAACAACCAATTCCTAAAGTCCCAGTTCATTTGGGGAATTGCCATACGATACAACAAAGAGGAAGAACAGATATCAATTGGGTTGAAAAGCACAACGAATTCATTAAGGCATGGAATAGATGGCATGATGCTATAACCGAGTCACCTATGGCACGTGAAGCACTAGATCACACATCTGAGTATATGCGATAGTATGGGAGACACACTCGACGGTAGATTCACCAAGCTAGTGCTACAACTGGTTTTGTGCTTTGTATCTGACATCATTGTCTTTGTTTTGTTTATATGGGTAGTGTTATTAGCTAATAGGTTATTATCAATTTCAGGTCGACATAGCAGATGAATTGATTGAACTAAGTATGAATGACCTTTTGCCAATGTCAACTAGGGAATATCAAGAAAGAGTTATATAGGACCAACATAACATCAAAGTGGCATTAAAAGAACAACATCATAATGTGGTCCCTCAACTTGCTCCACCTGCAATTGAGCTACCATGTCTATTGATTCCTCAAGGGAGATCAAGTAAGGGATGTGGTGGCTATTTATCAACTCAACCACCAGTTGTAGTTGAAGAAGAATATGAACATGATCAAGGATTCACAGCAAAAAATGAAGATGAATAGGATCAAGGCGTTGCTTCTTCTTCAGACATTTTTAGTGAATCCTATTATATGCCACCCTCAACTTTGCCTCAATTCAGCTCGTCCAATTTCGAGTTATCATTTATGTCTTTATTTGAGAATTCAACAATTTTTGTAATAAAGTATAATAACTACACATTTGATGTTGGCGGATCATCAAATGAGGCATTCATGACTCAACAGCAATCAATTCCTCCTATTGAGTCTCATATATTTGACTTGAATACTTCACTGACTCCTTCTACCATAGAGTCACCTGAATCTCAACATGAGGAGCTAATAAGACAAAAATGACCACAACGTGTTAGAAGGAGACCGAGATGTGACACAGGAAGTCATTATGTATAGAATCCTCACAATTTTTTCTTCTCAAAGAAAAATTTTATCTTTAATTATTGTATCAAATTCTAATCTTAATTGCTTGTTATTAATTATTATTTGTTAATTTATTATCAATTAATATAGTTAATTATTAATTAACAAAAAATTTCCCTCAACTTATTTTTAGTATTTAATTAAAAATTATTAATTTCAATAATATTTGTTATTTTTTAAATAGACATTATTTTTAAATCATTACTTAATCATTCCTTTTCATCATTATTCCATGATTATAAAATATGATTAATCATTACACAATTATCTATTGTCAATCATTACTAATTATTATATTTATTATTCAATCATTATTCATCATTACATAATTATTGTAACAATTTTTATTAATATTTTAACCATCAGATAGTACATATCTTGCCTTCTTTCAAATCGATTTTTTCTTTAGTAAAAAAAATAAAAAAAAAACCAAATCGGCTTGTCTCAAACCAAGATGAGTTGTAGTGTTTTAATAAAACTTTTCAAACTTATAGGATATGGAAAAAAACTTTTCTAACTTATAATATCGTGGTCAGTTTTCCAGTATTTGACAACATGCCTACACATACACACTAATTATAAGTCTAGTCTTGACATTTTAATAATTTTGGGTTCCAATGAACCCAGATCTATTTTATTTTGTATACTTAATAATAATAATAATAAGCTTATTGTTATTACTTTAAAGTAATAAAAAGAATATTAAGGTTTTTTATTTCTATTAGAATAATAAAATAGAATAAATAAGAGATTTTTAAATAAATTTGTAAAGTTTATCACGTGAGGTTTCTGAACCTCTACAAGAGGTTAATTGATAGAGTCCATGGGTGGATCCAAGAGTGAAAGAGCACCATTCCAAAAAATCCAATTCAGGCAATAGAAGGCACATTAACTAGAGACAGAACCAGAGCCATGAAAGAAACTCTAAGCCTTAATTAGAGGCTTACAAGATGATGAACCAAAACATTTGAAAAAGAGGCATCCTTGCCTTTAAGTCACAAAGAACTGTTATATTGATCTAGGCCCAATATAATGATATGACTCAATTGGAAGAATGACCCAAACCACTTAGGATTAGTTTATGATAATATTAGATTTTATTTTTAGATTTTTAGATTTTATTTGACTTATTTTATATATCTTATTCTTTTTATTTGATTTAGATTAGAATGAATAATTTGTGGTTTCTATTTGTATTCCAATGGATCAATTATAGGTTTAGATTTAATTTAATTTAATTTAAATTCTATTAGATAAAGTTTATTTTTATCTAATATCTTTCAAAATTTTCATTAAGATTTAATTTCCTATTTATAGACCTTTGTAATGCCAGAGTTTATTCAATTAATGAATTTCATTAGTTTTTCGTGTTCTTTTTAGAATACACTGACTTATCAAGAGTTTCATCTACTATTGTGGCATCTTCCTATAGCTAGAGTTGATTCCCATTGGGTTCTAATTCAATCAACCTATTTGAATCAAGCTTCCACATTGGTGTTCTCTGTATTTTCTGGTTTCCCGAGACGAGTTCCACTTGGGATCCACATCAATAGACATAAAAGCAAATGTTGGATTCAAACTTTATCGACATCATTCTCAATCCGACAGCTAAAAAAAAAAGAGTCTTCAAATTTTCCTAGCAACCCAATACCCCTTACTCATAATCCCATATTCCAGCTTATGAAACATTGTCTTTTTCCTTTTGCAAACACGCTTCCATTCGCATCTCCCTTTGTCCCCAAATTTGCAATTCCTTTAAAGCGTCTACTACCGTGTCTGATCCAATTTCAAATTCACATCCTTCCTTAAATTCGGTTGTTGCATCTTCATCCCCAAAGTTTCTTCAAGTCAGACTCATTCCTATTTCTTCTCCAAATTCATATTCAAGTCTCCTTCCATCAGAATGTTAGCAATTCGTGTGCTCTTAATCCTTGCTAAAATTTATTTTCTGGGAAAGTCCTTACAGGACGTTGGTAAGTACTAGAAAATTTGCTGCTTGCTAAAAAGTTTCCTTTGCTAAAAATTTCTTACTAAAATTTTTGCTTTCAAACGAAGAAAAGAAAAGAAAAAAAATTGTTGATGGAATTAATTGCTTGCTGACATGATTGTTTATGGACAATTGTTATTGCTCTTGGGTGATAAAACAAAAGAAAAAGGGTTAAAAAGTGCCATTAAAAAAAACAAAAAGAGGCCAATTTAAAAGGGAAAAAAGCTCCATAATAAAGCTTTCTTATCATTATTTATTTGATACTTAACTCTTAAACTCTAGCATTTTATTTTTACCACTAGCTCTTGATTGGTAATAGTAATTCTATTAAAAACACCATAAGACACTAGTTTGAGTAGTAAAAGGTAAGAGAGATACATAATTGAAAAAACCAATTTTAAGTGTGATATAAGAGTGTACTAACATCCTTTGAGTGAAACACGTGAGAAGAGTGCACGAGATCCTTTTCTTTGTTTCTTTATTATATTTTCAGGATGCCTAGAAATAATGGAGGCAATAGAGGAAATGGGAGTGAAGATGAATAGGGCTCAATGGATATAAAATTCTTGTGGGATTCTTTGAAAGCTGAATTAGCCAATCTCAATAATAGGCTAGATAGTGTTAAATCTGCTGCTAAAGGAAAGAAGATACAAGGAAAGCTTGACCCAGAATTAGAAGATTATGAATCAGATGTGGAGGAGTCTACTTCAAAAAGCAAGCATTCTTCTACATGTGATAATGACCTAGGAGGACTCAAGTTAAAGATTCCACCTTTCGATGGGAATGATGATCCAATACATATTTGGAGTGAGAAAGAAAAGTAGAACATGTATTTGAGTGTCACAACTACTCTGAAGAGAAAAAAGTAAAATTAGCTACAATAGAATTCACTAAATATACAAGCATTTGGTGGGACCAGTTGCAAGTTAGTAGACAAAGGTATGGAAAGCATTCCACCAGTTCTTGGTATGAGATGAAAGTTGTTATGAGAAAGAGGTATATCCCTAGTCATTACTATCATGATTTACATATTAAATTACAAAGAATAGAGCAAGGAACTCAAAGTGTTGATAAATTCTACAAAGAGTTAGAAGTAACTTTGATTTGGGCAAACATAGTAGAAGATCCTGAACAGATCAAGAACAGACCATGGCATGGTTTCTTAGTTGTTTGAGACCAAAAATTCGAGATAGAGTGGAATTGGAGTGTTACACAGACATCAAAGATCTTTTGCACAAGGCCATTCCGGTGGAAAAGCAACTAAAATCTAGAAAATCCTCCTACTCAACTTCTTCTTGGAAGGAATCAATATCTATTACTAAATGAAAAGATAGAAAATCAAGAGAAGTCTCCAAAGACTTCAAGTCCTCCTCAAGGCCCAAGGAGGAAAGCAAACCCAAAAATTCAAACTTTAGAGGTAAATATAACATTAAACTTTCTTCTTTTTCGTCTTCTTCTAACAAGTGTTTTAAATGTCAAGATTTTGGACACATCACCAATCAGTGTCTAAATAAAAGAATCATGACCATTCGGGAAAATGGTGAATTGCAAGTGAATGTGAAGTTGAAGTTGAAAGTGAAAATGAAGAGAAATCATCATATGAATCTTCAGAAGATGAATATTATGAGCCATTGCATGATGGAAATTTCCTTATCAACAAATGAACTCTTAATATTCAACCTCAAAAAGAGCAAGATAATGAACAAAGAGATCAACTTTTCCATTTGAGATGTCTTATCACAGAAAAATTATGTTGATTTGTTATTAATGGAGGTAGCTATACCAATGTTGCTAGTACACTGCTTGTTGAAAAATTGAATTTGCCTACCTTGAAGCATCATAATCCCCATAATCTCCTATAGATAAATGATAGTGGTAGCTACAAAGTTTCTAAACAAGTTTGAGTTTCTTTTTCAATAGGCAAATATCATGATGAAGTTTTATGCGATGTAGCTCCTATGTTTTCGAGACATCTATTGCTTGAAAGGCCTTGGAAATATGATAGAAAAGTACTCCATGATAGGTCCACTAATTTGTACTCATTTAGGCATATTGGCAGAAAACTGACATTAACTCCTCTTACTCCTCTAGAAGCATATAAGGATTAAGTGAGAATTCAAAGAGATTGCAAATGAGAGAGTTACAAAAGAAAGATGAGTGTACAAAAGAAAAAAGTGATAGTGAAATATCAGAAAAATTGCAGAAAATTGAAAAGAGAGGAAAAAGTGAGGAAGATAGGAAAAAGAGAAAGAAAGTGAGCGAAATAACAAAGTGAGTTTGTTGATAGAAAAAGGAGAGATAAAAAAAGCATTAATGGCGAGGCAAGAGGTCTTTGTGGTTATGTACAAGGACATATATTTATCCACTAACCAATTCGATTCTTCTCTTCCTTCTAGTATTTTCATTCTTTACTGCTACAGAAAACCAAAATTCATCTGTGAGTGAGCAACTTAATATGGCACAAATTTTTTTTTTCAAAATTCAAATTTTGAACTTTCAAAGTTCGTCTGTCAGAGAGACCATTTATCAGACGTATACTTTTTTATTCCAAAGTTCAAATTTCTAAAACTAAAGTTCGTTTATTAGAGGGACATCTAATTAGACCTTTACATTTTCATTCCAAAGTTTGAATTTTCAAAACCAAAGTTTGTCTGTCAGAGGGACTGATTTTGAACTCTTTTTGCACTCTAATTTCATATGAACTTTAACATAGTTTCAGACAAATTTTTCATTTTTCATAAATTATGCTTGACTCCAAATTCAAATTTCAACAGGCTGAAATTTGTTCGTCAGAGGCAACATCTCTATAACTTCGAATTTCAGTTATTAAAGTTCAATTTTCAAAGAAATATATGAAGTTTAACAGTTCAAAATTCATTTGTCAGTGAATATTTCTCAAATTTATCATAGGTTAATATAGGATAGTTGAAAAACACTTATTTAAAACTAGTGTGTGCAGATCAAAGCCTTTTACTCTGTGAAAACTATGAGAAATCCTACAAACTAATCTTGTTACTCATTTCTTTTTAGATTTATTTACTTGAGATCCCTTGTACTCCTTTGATATCTTCCTTCTAAGCTCCAGTTGTTTGAAATCATCAAAACACTTGATTCAACATTTTTAATATTGAAATTTGGCTAATTTTATGTGATTTACATGATATATAGGAAATTAGCCTTAATTTGAAATAAATGAAAATTTTAGGATAATTTTAGGAAATTAAGCTTTAATTTTGATTATTTTTACTTTCCAAATTATTTCTAGATTTTAATTCTTCCATTTTATTTAGTTTAATAATTCTCAATGTGATTAAGGGTTATTTGTGGTTTAATTGTGATTAAGAAAATGATTCAGAATTGTTCCATTTATGGGCAAAATTGTTAAAGAGCTTTGGAAATTTATGTTTAGTATTTTATTTCTTTTATTTTTATCATTTTGACCCATAATTTTAATTGAACTTAAATTTTATCCCAAGATTAATTTAATTTCCTTGGATCAAAATTTAATTTTCATTTATTTAATTGTGAATATAATCTATATGATGTAATATTTTCTTGCAAGTTATGGGTCCATGGAGACTAAAATTTTGAAGGGGCATTTTGGTTATCAGAGAGGAGGAATTTTATGGAAAATTTATTTTCTCAGTTTTCCATTTTCTCTTATCTTTATTTGTCCATTTGTATCTCTCCTTATTTTAATTAGTTTATATAGCATTTTCTTATTCCATTTCCGGGCAACCAAACATGCCCCTTGCCCTTTCTTCTTATGTTTCGAAGCCCTTCGTTAAGAGAAGTGCGTGGCACCTCTAGGGAGATACAGACCTTCTTTTTCTCACCCTTTGTTGTCTTCCTCATCATCTCTCAAGCTTTTCTCTCGGATCCCTCTATTTCTTCCATTCTCAACCACATTTTGGACTCCTTCCTTCATTCTCACTCACACGGACGGCATCCCCTTTAGTCCTTCACCTTTTGTTATTTTCTAGTGAGCTCCTCCCCACTTCCATACCATTCTCACCATTTCCTTTACCTTGCCTATTTTTCTTTCATCTATTTCACACCACTCTTACTCCTCTTTTGCCACGACTAAATCCCTCTCTTTCTCTGGTGATGATTGAAAGCTCGTTAGTATGCAAGGCTAGGGTGTTTGTGGTTCATTCATGAAGTAAGGCAAGGAGTTTGGTTTTGGAGCTTAGCTAGAGCATAAATGGAGGAATGAGAAGTTTTTCTTTATCATCTTGTGTTTTTTGAAATTTATCTAATTTTATTTTAGGTTTTCTAAGTTAAGATTAATGAAAATTTATAAATATCCTGACGATTGGAGAATGGATTTGTGTTTGGAATGTATTGTATATATTATCCTAGTTGTTTAATGTTGAATTAAGTTGGATTTATGCTTGTTTCAGATATGGAATTTTGTGTATTTTGCCCCAATTTGGTGTTATCTTGATTAATTCATTGGTTTATGATGCACTCTAGATAATATTATGTTTTGTATTGTATAATTAGGGAGTTAATTATCTAATTTGGTTTAATTAGATAATTTTATCCAATTTTCCAGATTTAATATAAACTCAATTAACATTGAGATTAGGCTTAATTAATTGGGTTAGACTAATTCTAGGTGATTAACTAACAACTAGAGGTATCTAGGATTAATTAATTATTTAGATTATGTTTAAGGTAATTAAGTGTCTAATCTAATTAGTTTACTTAATCAAGAACTTACCCATTTTGGTTTTAATCTGACTCAAGCTAGGATAGGTCCAAATGACTTGCCTAACCCATGAATATTCCACATTTTCCATAATTGAATATTTATTTTCTTTTAATCCTTAAGAGTTTTGACTCACTTATTTCTGTTTTCAAAAAATGTATGTTTAATATTTTAATTTTAATTTTTTAAATCTAAAAACCATAATTTTTAACAAAAAACCATTTTCTTTTTGTAACAAAGGATATAAATATATAAACAAGGTTCTAACACAATTAGTAAATAGTTGAATCTTTTTAACAAATTCTCATCGATTTGATTCCTAGTTATGTATATGAAAAATGTCTTATTGGGAGAGATAAAATCCACTTTGACATTCTCTACCCTTTGATAGAATTAGTCTACTCTTTGGCTATGGGTTATATCCTTAATCCTTCAAAAAAGGTATAAATATCTAATGAAAAATAGCGGACATTGTGTTCCATTTTTGTACTCGGTTGGATAAAAATAATACCCTTAATATATTTTTATAAATATTTATTATTTTTTAATCTTTTAAAATATATTTTTATATGTATTTAATAGAAAAATTTATTCAATTTCAAAGTTTTAGTTTGTAAAAATATTTTTAAAGTAACAATAATAAAATTATCAATTCTAATTACCAATAATAAATAATTCATAATTATAAGAACGATTTTTGAATAAATAAAAAAAGAAGAAAATATTAAGAACAAATACTAAAATCAGTGTCCGTGCATTGATTGTATTATTTTCATCATTCAACTCGATTTCATCCCTGTCTCCTGATTCGTCTCATTTTGTAAATGTAAAGAGCACCGTTTTAAATAAAAGTACAATCAATTTTTTTAGAAAAAAAAGGTTCTATTTCAACTTAAAAAATTATAAATAAAAATTTAAAACCTCGATAATGCAGATCTTTTTTTTTTTTAATTTGGGTACAAGTTTAAATCTTATCTTAAACAAGAGCAAGCAATACTCATTTTCGTACTTTGGAACTTCGAAGGGAATTTTTCTAATTAGAAAATAAAATTCTTGAAAGAAAAGAAATGATGAATTTGACTTAATCAAATCGATTTAAAAATTTGATGTGCATAATGGATTTAAATTTTGACTTCTAGATAAGAGTCTCACAAACAATAATAAAACAATTATTAGTGTTGGTTAATTGGTAAAGAATGCCTATCTATATATCTTTTTGTACTAAGATTCGAATCCTATCTTGGTAATGATAAAACAGTTAGTATCAGATATAGCAAAGAGTTTGTATCCTAATAAAACTCTTAATTAAATGCACCCTCATGCTCGGGAACCTTAGTTATAAAAGGCACATTCTGGCACCTTAGTTATAGAAGGCACATTCTCACCGCCATATTCTCAATGAAACTAAGATACTCTCTCACACTACCATATTCTCAACGAAACTAAGATACTCTCTTAGATCTCGTCTCTCCTTTCCATGGCTTTTTCTTCTTCATCAATGAAGACTTGTCTTGTGCTACTTTTCTTATTGATGGTTGTGACATCCATGGCCTTCCCCTCCTCAATAGCCATCCACTCTCCTCCATCACCGGCTAAGTGCATTCACCACCACGTAAAACTTACTACCTGTGCACATTTCTTGAAAGATGATAGTGAATTTGCTAAACCCACCAAAGCTTGCTACCAGAACTATGTGGAGATCTTTCACAGTGGAACTCTGACATGTTTATGCCATTAAAACTTAAATCCCACATTGGATAGGAGTAAAGCTTATGAAGCGTATATAAGAGAAAGAAGACAAAGCATGCTAAAATAATTATGGAGGAAAAAAGGCTAAGTAGATTTAAATATTATTTATTTACTATTTAAAGCACTTAGTACATGGCGTATCGTGATCATTGGATTGATCTAACGGTGGAGATCTAGTCTGATATAAATTTGAGATTAATATATTTAATTAATTATTTTTCAGAAACGGAGTTTTCAAATGACAACTTTCTGAAATGACACATTCTGAAACTGCAAGTTATTTGATATTCTATTTGATAACAATGTTCCAATTACAATGTTCAGAAACAAACTGATTGATCAATAACGTTTCAATTTTTCACTATTATAAAAGGGTCAGACCAAAGACTGAAAGAATCCCTAACATTCTCTCCTCTTGCTTACAATCTCTCTATTTTATTCTGTGTTTCAAGGTATCTAAAGTTGCTGTCAGATATCTTTAGTGCTTAGAATAATTCCTAGGGGTGATTCACTGGATCCCTACAACAAACCTAGTGGGGATGAATAATACATTAAGAATAGTGTATTATCATACGTTTCTGAGCACTATTTGTTTTCAATTACTGTTTCTAACAATCTTAATGTGTTAATTTTGATTGATAATGGAGACCACCTAGCAATTAGCAGTTAAGGTCATGAACCAGGACCTCATCAAGTTGGATCATTTTGATGCAACAAATTTCAATAGGTGGAAGGACAAAATGATGTTTTTGTTGACTGCCATGAAAATTTCATATCTACTTGATCTTGCTCTAGAGCCGCTTACTTAATCGAGTGATGATGATAGTAAAGAAGTCAAGGCTAGACTTAAGAAAAGGGCAGAAGATGAAGTGCTGTGTCATGGACATATTCTGAACACATTGTGAAACCAATTATATGATCTCTACTCATCTTTTTCATCACCAAAATAGATCTAGGATGCGTTGGAGGCCAAACACAACACAGAAAAGCAAGGAACAGATAAGTTTCTGATCATGCAGTATTTTGATTACAAATTGTAAGATGATGTTAATATTTTAGATCAAGTTCATGATTTACATATTATAGTTTCTAAACTAAGAGATATTAAGGTGGACATTCCAGAGTCAATGCAAGTAGTTGCCATTATTACAAAATTACCTCCAACCTGGCATGAATTCAGGAAAAAGTTGTTGCACGCCATTAAAATTACTTTGGCTTAGATTTCAAAACATTTAAGGATTGAACAAGAAACTCGTGTCTTACAAAAAAAAGTATTCAGAATCTAAAACCAAAGTTAACTATGTAGCTACTACAAGTCATAAAAATCAAAATTTTCCAAGAAATAAGAACAAGAGAAAGAACCCAGAGCCCACTGGTTTCAGTTTTGGAAAACAATTCAAGACTCAAAAAGGACATCCTAAAAAGAATTGCTGATATAAGAAAAAGCCAAGGAATGAAACTATCAATAATGCAAACATGGTGGATACAAAATGTGACAAAATTATTGCCATGTTTCTAATATGCACATTGGTATGATTTCGAAATTAAATATGGTTGCTACTATAAAGTCGTTTGACTGGTAGTATGATTCTGGAGCAATAGTTCATGTGTGCCATGATAGGAATCTGTTCAAGAATTATGAAATTGCTCAACAAGAGCAGCATGTGATTGTGGGCAATGAAAGCACAACAAATGTACTTGGAAGAGGCAGTGTTGAATTATAGTTTACTTTTGGAAAGAAGATGATTCTACAGAATGTACTTCATGTTCCAGAAATTAGAAAAAATCTTGTGTCTACAAGTGTTTTGTCTGGAAACGAGTTGAAAGCTATTTTAGAGGCTGATAAGATTATTATCTCTAAGAATGGGGTGTTTGGGGGGAAGGGTTATGTTTCTGATGGAATGTTTAAGTTAAGCATTAATAAGAATGATTTAGTTTTTGTTTATATGCTTGATCAATCTTTTACTTTGTGGTATGGTAGTTTAGGATATGTTAATTATAGAACAATAGCACACATGTCTAAAAATGGATTAATCTCTTGTGAAAATAATAAGAATAACAAATGTGAAATTTGTATACAAGTTAAAACAGTAAGAAAACCTTTTCCTTCTATTCAAAGAAGTTTAGAAATTTTAGAACTTGTTCATTCTGATATCTGTGAGTTAAATTGTACTTTAACAATAGGAGGAAACATATACTTTATAACTTTTATAGATGATTTTTCAAGATTTACTTATGTTTATTTGATGAAGACAAAAGATGAAGCTCTTGAGATATTTATAAACTTTAAGAATGTTATAGAAAACCAAAAGAAAAGAAGATAAAGATTTTAAGAAGTGACAGAGGAGGAGAATATTTTTTTACAGAATTTTCAAATTTTGAAAAAATAATGGTATTATTCACTAAATGAGTGCTCCTTATACACCTCAACAAAATGGTTTAGCAGAAAGAAAAAATAGAACTTTAGTAGAAATGGTAAATGCAATGATTCTAAATGCGAAAACTCCCATGAATTTGTGGAGTGAGGCTTTGTTAACTGCTAACCATATTCTTAATAGAGTTATTTCAAAATCAATAAAATGCACTCCTATGAGTTGTGGAAATGTAGAAAACCGAATTTAAATTATTTAAGAGTTTGGGGATGTCTTGCTTTTAACAAAGTTCCAAAACATAAAAGAGCTAAATTAGGATCAAGAGCTTTGAAAAGTATATTTGCAGGATATGCAAAAAATTCAAAAGCTTATATACACTTGGATATTAATCCTAATGTAATTGTTGAATCACAAGATGTTGAATTTTTTGAAGGAAAATTTGTTTCTGATCCAGTACAAACTGATTTGTTTCAAAATAAAGAGTATGAAGAATCTACATCTGTAAGTAATGAATTAGTAAAACCTCATTTTGAATTTGAACCTAGAAGAAGTCAGAGAGCAAGGAAAGGAAAATATTTAGATTCTGATTTTATTAATTCTCAAGTAATAGTCTTTTTAGTCGAAGGTGATAGAGAATCAGTGTTAAGACGAATTCCTATTCTTTTAAGTAATGAAGAAAATCCTAAAATATATATGGAAGCATTGATGTTTAGAGACTCAAGTTTCTGGAAAGAAGCTATAAATGATTAAATGGATTCATATTGTCTAATAAAACTTGGGAATTACTTGATTTGCCTAAAGAGTCAAAACCTATTGGTTGCAAATGGGTTTTTAGACAGAAATATAATACTAATGGCTCTATTCAAACATTTAAAGATAGGTTGGTTGCTAAAGGTTTTAAACAAAAAGAAGAAATTAATTATTTTGATACATATGCACTAGTTGCTAGAGTTACTTCTATTAGAGTTTTATTTGCTTTAGTATCTATTAATAATTTGTTTGTCCATCAAATGGATGTTAAAACAACATTTTTAAATGGTGAATTAGAAGAAGTTTATATGGGACAACCAGAAGGCTTTGTACTTCCTGGAAATGAAAAGAAAGTTTACAAATTAACTAGATCCTTGTATGCTTTAAAACTAGCTCCTAAGCAATGGCATGAAAAGTTTGATTATGTTGTTTTGTCTCATGGTTTTAAATATAACAATGCAAATAAGTGTGTTTATCTAAAGTTCACTAGTGAGTATGGAGTGTTATGTTTGCTGGCTTCCCAAGAGGGGGATGAATTAGAAAGTTTAAAAATTTTGTGCAAAATAGTAAAAGAGTAGTGGAAGTAAAAGTTGCAAAAAATGGAGTGCAAAATATAAGAGGGAGTTGGCAACATAGAGGAAGGGAAAACACAATGATTTATCCTGGTTCAGTCAGCTTCGCTTAACCTACATTCAGTCCTTAAGCCACCACTTGAGATTTTCCACTATCTTGCAAGGATTCAATGTAACAACCCTCATTGCACTACCTTGAATATAGTCCCAAGCTAATCGAGTGTCTTTAGTATTGTGTGCAGAACCAGAGGAAACAGGACAAATGAAGGTTTAACATGGAGGAAAATGAGCTCTACGCTGCAGTAAGAAGCAGAGCTGCTGTGACGAGAGTGAGCTCCAGAGAGATATTTTTCTGGCTACCATGGCAGCACCGCGGTGAGAATCGGGAATTTTGTTTAAATCCAAATCATTTTGGACGATCAGAAAAGAAAAAAACGGAGGGAGCGATGGAGAATCAGTGAGAACCTTTGCTAGGGCACGTGAAATCCAACTTGAGGGGATGTTTTCTAGACCCAAAGAGCTTGATTAATGGTTGGTAAGTTGATCTTACTTCCTCTCCTCTCTTTTCTCTTTGGATTTTGGTTTGGAATTAGTGGGAGCATGTGGATTTTCGAGTTGAGTGAGAATCCACTGATTAAAATCCTTGATTTGGTGTTATAGAAGTATTATGTAGTATTAGGAAGCTTTAGGTATAAGTTTTGGCTGGATTGTGATGGGTTTGAGCCAAACCTTATGTTGCAATTTGGGTAAAGAAGTGGAAATCCGAAGTTACAGGTGTGGATGTGTGTTTGGATGGTAGTTTAAGGCTTATTGGTATGTGTGTATGTTGTTAGAACTTTGGGTTAAGCTTGGATAGCTAGATTATGGATTTTTATGTTATGGGTGTTATGTTAATTAAATGTATTATGTTGTTGTAATGGTTGATTGGCTAATCGAAGTCATGTAGTTTGTGATTGGGTGCTCTGGAGGCTTGCTTAAGCCCCTGTGCGTGGTGTCAGTAATCCGAGGTAACCAGGTGTTTATATTTGTGTTATATGTTGATATATATGCATATCTTCATTCATACCACGATATCATTATGTATATGTATATGGTTTTTCTATATATCGTGGTATGCACACAGCTAGATGATATAGTATATGATGATGTACATATGTTGATGTGAATATATGATGATGATGAGCATTATGATTTTGTATATATGCATATGTGACTGTAGCACTCTCATACCATTACATGCTAGCATGACCATGATGATGATTATGATGATGATATACATATGTGCGTGATTTAAGACATGTTAGCATGACATGTATATCACCACCCTATGAGCATAGAGAAATGTGGTGTATTAGGAGGTGGTGATAAGATAAGATATGATGATGTGGAAAGATCATTGCCATTAAATCCTCTCCTATTCAGGAAAGTTAAGTGGCAGTGGATTGATATGATATGATGATGATATGATTTGGTGATAGGATGGGATCCCTATCCCTAAATCCTCTCTTATGGCCATAGGAGAGCCAGACGGCAGTGGACTGCACTTTTCCTAAATCACCATTAATTCGAGGTGGTCTAGGGAAGGAAGAGCCATGGTTCAATCACTAGTGTGACCTTTGGCCGGGTACACTAGTGTGAGGTGAGCTTGGTGATATCTCAAAATCAGTATTCATCGACTATTGGAAGGGAATTACCTATTGAAATATCATATGATGATGCCAACTCATGGTTCTAGCCGTGTTGAAGGAGACATACATTGAGGCATATGTCTCATAACATTGGCATTACACTACATCATTTACATATGTGTGTGGTTTTGATGATATATCTATGTGTGTGTGTGTGTGTGTGTTTGTCCCGATTGCTAAGACATTGTCTAACACCCCCGTTCATGACTAATCTTTCAGGTGAAGACTCTGGTGCTAGTTCGGAGAAGACCAAGGTGCTACTGGCCTCTCCGTCTTCAAGAATTCCAAGTATAATTAGTGGTTGTAATTTAGTTTATGTAATTTTGTGCCCAGTAGATTGTTATAGCCTAGTTGCCTGGATGAGTATTCTGGGAGTATAGAGATATATGTGACGATAGAATGACTATGAGATAATAGTGAGGTTGATGAATGTTATGCATGACGTGGATAAGTGTCATGAATGGGTTAAGTGTGAGTGATATTGATAATGGACCTCGACATGGGTCTTTAATGTATAAGTAGGTATTTGTATGCTAGAATAATCATATGTAAGCCCAAAGGTGGATTTTAGCCTTGTTAATGAGTATGGGGCATATAGCCCATTGTGCGATGAGGGGGTTCAAGGGGGTTAAATCTTAGAGGAGTGGTTCCTTTGAGATGAAATCTCTTTGAACAAGTTGGTTGAGCCAAATAGGACCTGAGTGAATGGTCCCTAGGTGTCCATTTGCCTTTGGTAGCAATTGGAGATGATAAGTTATGAGTTTTGGTCAAAAAGTTGTCAAAACGGTGTTGGGCTTCTAGAATCGCCAAATGGAGTTAGGTTCGTGTGAAATTGGTGCCCATGGTTATATAATGATGAGAGTGACTTGTAAAAGTTGGAATTAGGTCAATCAGAGGTTGGAGCAAGAAGTTATGCGCATTGGAAGTTGGCCTAGAAAATCAGCAAATTACTAATATGGATTCTGATGTTAAGCCGTGACGCCATCAACTTGGCCATGGTGCCAAGCCTTATTGCCCGGCTTAGGCTATGGTGATACAGTACCAGGCTGCGGCTTCATCCTATTCTGGTGTCTTTCAAGTGTTTTTCCGCCACTCTGATGTTTTGGAAAGTGAATTTAGGCTGTGTTTGATTAGTAGTTAAAGAAATTGGTCAAGAATGGAGGTTGTTTTGATAGAGTGTTACATTCAGTGGGCTCCTTGCAATGTCACAATACAACCTTGTGCTTTATTCTAAGAGTTTATAAATTTACCACTCTGTACTCTAGCAAAGTGTTCCCCAAATCCCTTGTGAAATCCCCTCACAAGAAAATCTTTCTTCCAGATGAAGAGAAGATTGTTTACAATAATAAAAACTCTCTAATACAAAGTAAATGTGACAGTTGAAGTGCAATGAATGAAGTGTGAGTGAGTAGAAGGCTTTGTCTAATGATTTTGATAGAGTTTCAATATTTATAGTATAAAGTTGTTACCCACAACTTTAAATAAAGTTCTATTCATATATTTGTGCCTTAACTATACGTTAGACCCAAGATCTAGCCATTTGAGATATTACCTAATAATTACTCTGCAAAACTAGTCATTTACTAACTGTATTTAATATGTCTGACACTCAAAATTTGAATTTTGCAGTGTTAATAGACGAATTTCAGAGAGACCATAAGTAAAAGACTTTAACATTGGACTTCTAAAGTTCATCTGTTTAAAAGTGAAATTCGAATTTTGGTTTTAACAAATATTTCCCATATTAGATCACACAAATTTTCAAGTTTAAAGTGCATCTGTTAAGTGTGAACAGTTGTCTCATATTGCTACAGTGCACTTGAAGTTTGAATTTTGGAAATCCAAAATTTGTCTGTTAGTGAGCAACTTAATATGGCACAGAAGTTCTACTTTTCGAAATTCAAATTTTGCGCCTTCAAAATGTGTCTGTCAGAGAGACCTCTGATCAGACTTATACATTTTCATTCCAAAGTTTGAATTTTCAAAGTCAAAGCTCGTCTGTCATATAGACCTCTAATCAGACTCATACATTTCCATTCCAAAGTCTGAATTTTCAAAATCAAAGTTCGTCTATCAGTAGGACTAACTTTGAACTCTTTTTATATTCTAACATTAGACATACGTTGACATAATTTCAGATGAATTTTTCAATTTTTGCAAATTATACTTGTCTCGAAATTTGAATTTCTATAACTTGAAATTCCTCTGTCATAGGTAACATCTCTGTAATTTCAAATTTCAGTTACCAAAGTTCAAATTTTTAACTACATATATAGAGTTTAACAGTTCAAAATTTATCTGTTAGTCAGTATTTTTCAAATTTAATATAAGTTAGCATAGGATAGTTGAAAAACACTTATTTAAAACTAGTAGGTGTAAGATCAAAGCTTTTTACTTTGTGAATGCTATGAGAAATCCTACAAACTAATTCTATACTTATTTCTTCACTTCAGTTCTCTTATACTCCTTTAATATTTTCCTTTCAAGCTCCAATTGTTTGGAATCATCAAAACACTTAGATTCAATATGGAGCTATTATTTGTTTATATGTAGATGACATGCTTATCTTTGGAACTAGTATGGTTGTAATAAATGAGACTAAAAAGTTTTTATCCTCGCAATTTAAGCTGAAAGATCTTGGAGAAGTGGCTACTATTTTAAGGATCAAAGTTAAGAGGCATAATGGAGGTTTTTCTCTAGATCAATCTCACTATGTTAGTAAAATTTTGAACAAATTTCAACATTTAAATATAATAGAGGAAAATAACCCCTTTGATTCATCACATCATTTAACAGAAAATAATAATAGATCAGTGGCTCAACTAGAATATGCTAGTGCTATTAGGAGTTTGATGTATGCAATGCATTGTACTAGATCTGATATAGCTTTTACAGTATGCAAACTTTCAAGATATACTAGTAATCTAGGAATAGAATACTAGAAAGGAATCATAAAAGCCCTAGGATATCTAAAGAAAACAATTAATTTGGGACTGCTTTACAATAAATTTCTAGTAGTTTTGGAAGGTTACACGGATGTTGATTGGATAATCGGTACAGGTGATAGTAAGTCAACTTCAGGGTGGATATTTACCCTAGTAGGAGGAACAATTCCCTGGGCATCAAATAAATAGACTTGTATAAGTCATTCTACAATGGAATCAAAATTTATTGCCTTAGCATTTGCATGTAAAGAGGGAGAGTGGTTGAGGAATTTATTATTGGAAATAAAGCTATGGCCACAGCCAATGCTAGCCATCTCTTTATATTGTAACAGCGAGGCTACAATGTCTAGGGCATTTAATAAAATTTACAATGGTAAATCTAGAAATATGAGCCTAAGGCATGAATATGTGAGGCAATTAATTTCTGATGGAGTAATTATAATTCAATATATAAAAACAAGTGAAAGCTTGGCTAATTCTTTTACAAAAGGACTCAATAAAGAATTAGTTAACAAAACATCAACAGGAATAGGATTGAAACTCGTTAACATCAGTCACTAGAAATGGAAACCCAATCTTTAAGTAGACCAAATCTGGTTTAAAGTTTAAATGGATAATAACAAGTTACTAACAAGTGACTGGGCACTAAAGTAGACATTTAACTATTCTGTGACTAGTGCATATAAGAAGAACTTAAGTGTTCATGATGAGTTAAACTCTTAATGGATTTAAGGAAGTCTGAGAAATTAAGGCTTAATGGAAATCCACATATATGAACATAAGAAGTGGTGCCGCTTCTTACAAGAATTCAGGGGTAATTCTTGAAATGTTCATAAAAAGCCTAGGATGAGCATATGGCCATAAAAGTGCAAGAAGTTTATGCAGAACATAATCGATATAAGAGTATGTGCGTGGTATTACTGGTACTAACACTAAAGTTATGGTTCAATACAATTAAGCAACTATCGACTTATTAATACATTGAAGTACTTACTATATTAATAAGTTCTAGTCAAGAGACACTTGCTATTGAGCATATTTTTATAAGTTTAAGAGAGTATTTATTTTTTCAAACTAAGTGGGGGATTATTAGAGGTAGTTTGAAAAACTTGAGTCCCACATTAGATGGGAGTAAGGCTTATGAAGTATATATAAGAGAGAAAAGACAAAACATGCTAAAATAATTATGGAGGAAAAAAGGCTAAGAAAATTTAAATATTATTTATTTAATATTTAAAGAACTTAGCACTTAGCATGTGGTGCGTTGTGATCGTTAGATTGATCTAACAGTAGAAATCTGGTTTGATATAAATTTGAGATTAATATATTTAATTAATTATTTTTTAGACATGGAGTTTTCAAATGACAACATTCTGAAATGACACATTCTGAAATTACACGTTATTTGATATTCTGTTTGATAACAATGTTTGTAACACCTTATATTAGGACCCATTTTCTATGTATTAGATCATATTAGATGTCTTTTATCATTATTTAGAAAAAAGAATCATAATATAATAAAACAGAAATTTTCCAAAGTCGGGGTGCTGTTCATTTGGAAAACACCATTTTACCCGATGAACTTTGAAAATTCATAACTGAATCTAAAAAAATCATCTTGAAGTGCTTTAAGTCTCTAAAATTATCTTAAATTTAGAAATACATAGGAAAAATGTGAAACAGTAACTTCATTGGGCCAATTTATATAGTAATTTTGTGGACATTTAAATGATAGAAAAACCCAAGCGGAACTTGTCCGATTGAACCTCCAATGACTCGGAATGAACCACGGATCGTGCTAGAATCAAATACGACACATGAAACAGGAAGAAAGCACAAGATAGATGAATATGTTAAAACAGAAAAATAGGATAATAATTCTAAACGAAAATAACAAGAAAATAGAAAAGATATGTTGGTCAATGGGATAAGACCCTAAGAGAACTTGTCTCTTAGAACCCTAGCCTTGGGACGCCACAAAGGAAAACCACTCCTTTGATAAGTCTAAGAATCCTCTCAAGAACACAAGGGATACATGAGAAAAACTCGCAAGAAAAGAACAAAAGTTCTAAAAATTCATTCTCATTAATCTGTCTCCATCAAAAGTACATAGGTGGCTCCTTATATAAAGGAATAAGGCAACCAAAACCCTAGGCTAAAATAAAAAACGAAAATTACAATGAAAATAAAGAAAATAATCAAATCTAATCAATCCTAAAGAAGATACCACAATCTAAATGAAAAAGGAAACAAAATATTCCTCAAATCAATCAAAAGGTGGTACCTTTCTTACTTTAACAAATAGAAAATTCTAGAACCTAATCTTTAAAATTTAGGAAACAATCAAAACTTAATATCCAAGACAATCTTTGACCATATGCCTTATTTTGAAAATTAAATAATTACAAAAAAATGAAAATTCTAAATAAATTCGAATAAAGAAGACTCCTTTTTAGTTGATCACATGAGTGGCACATGATCACTTAAGTAATCTCCTCTAATTGGGCTCTCTTTGGGCTTGGATCTGTAACTTGCAAGGAAGAGAACATAATCAAGCTTTTTGGACTTCTTGGGCTGGATCATCTATGCCTTGCAATGGAACTATAGTCTCCTAAGCTTGATTTCCAAGTGATGAAGCTTCCTTTTTGTCCAAGGACCCTCAACGTTTCATGCCTCAAGTGTACTCTATCATTCCCTCCCTCCTCGAAAGGATTCGTCCTCGAATCTCTGTAATCTACATAGAAAGTAAGGGAACGATTAAAAGCATCAAATAAATAATAATGAGTATACTTACCTTTCAAGCTTAATTGATGCTTTGTGGCTTTGATCTTCACATAAACTTGGAAGACATTATTCTCCCTTGGTTGCAAATATGTTTTAAATGTTTCTCTAAGCTTTTGCAACCAATCTCCAGGATCATAAATCTTCCAACCATGATTTCGAACAAGGGACTTATTTTCAAGCATTGGTGCACAAAAGTTGGAATCTTTCTTTATATCATCTTCATCAATATCCTGCCACAAAGAACTAGACACAAACTCGACACAACTAGACTCAACTGGAACCAAAGGGTTAGGGAAAATATGAAAGATGAAATTAGGACAAAACATGACACAAAAAGACTCAAAAGGGACTAAGGTGGTACAATAATCATATAGAAAGAAATCTAGACAGATTTGGATATAATTCATTAAATTCAAAATCTGGATAGATTTGACACATAAAAATGATGTACAATGATAGAGCAAAGATGGAGAAGAAATAACCAAAGGGACACATACAAACATAGAACAAGAAGAAGATATTGAGTTAGATAGAAAAAGGAATACGAAAGACTCATAAGACTTACACAACACATAACATATGTGATTACTTAGATAGATATAAGAAATATTTAGAGGATACAAAACACAATGACCATGAGATGGAATAGAAGATGAAGCAACAATGGGTGAATATGACACTAAATTATCACAATGCATTTCTTTCACAAGAGACTTATGCAATATGGACGCATGCAACAAAGATAGGTGACATAAATCAAAGAAATCAGCAACATAATAAGAAGGAAGAAGAAAATATAATGAAGACACATAAGAAAGATGAGGTGAAGAAGGAAGGAGCTTTGTAGAAACTACTTTAAACTCACTTTCACTCTCAATCTTCCTCAAACACTCTTTTTCTTTTCTCTTTTTCCACTTCTTCTTTCTCTTTTTAACTCTTCTCTCAATCTTCTTTTCATGTGCTCTTTGTCCGCTCACAACAATTTTCTGAACATTTCCTCTCTTATTACTCTTATTCTTCAAGTTTTCATGACTTTTACACAAGTGATTACATGGCAATGATTCATGGGTTGTGTTTAATACAGAAGAACTATTGCTATCATGTCCAATTAAATTAACATCACAATCAAAATTTCCAATCACCATGTCAACATGCTTAATCTCATCAATGTAATCATATGAACCAATTTCCAATGAAATCACATCATCAGCACTACTAGGAATTAGTATGCTACTATCCAAAGAATCATTAACAACATAAGCACAAGCAATATCATGAAATTTATTTTCCAATTGTGCTACAACATTATTTTCAATTTGCACACTAGAAGCACAACTAGAATCATCAAAACAATCTAACTCATCAATGTCTGACACAATTTTCTCCTCAAGATTTAGCAAAATATTATTATCAATCCCATTAACACAATCAACATCATTAAACATATTGGGATTCTCAAGCTCAACACATCCTAAATCATTTACTTTAGCACAAGAGATATCATCACAAGAGTTTTGCGAATTAAGCATACCTTTAACCGTAGACAACTCTCTTGTCTCAACAACCTTTGCTAATGCAGCAAATTGTTCTTCCACTTGATTGACTTTCTCTAGGCAGGAATCAAATGAATCTTGAACCACGGGCACTTGTATCTCTTTAGAATGTTCAATCACACTCTTTCCTTTGGATGGTATGAATTTTTGCCTCAAAATTGCTTTCATTTCATTCCAACTTACAATGGAAGATTCCCCATTCATAGTGCGTTTAGTTTCCATCCTTTTCCACCAATCAACAACCTTTTTACTAAATCTAAGATATACACATTGCATCTTTTCCAGCTCAGAGTAGTTATAACATTCAAATGCTTGATCAACTTTTCTTTCCCATTCCAAGTAAACATCAACATCTTTCTCACCATGGAACAATGGGATCTTTGATTTAATATCCTTAAAAGAAGAAATTTTCTTGCCTCTTTTAGGATGGACTTCTTTAATAATTGCTTGATCATGCCTACTTTGGGATTTGGAGCAAGACTCCATGCTATCCAATTTAGCATTCAACTCATTCATTTGATCATTGAAAACTTTCACTAGAGCTTTAAAATGAATTGCACTTTCTTTTCTAGCCATACTTAAAACTTGAAATGTGAGTAAAAACAAAGATGAAAGAAATATGGACCTCACAAATCACTCTCTCACGTGTTTCCACTCAAAAATTTATTAGCACTCATGTTTCACACAAAAAGATTGGCTTTTTTAATGATGTAAAACACTCTTGCCTTTTACCACTCAACTTACTCCCTGTAGTGTTCTTAATCAAATTCCAACAAATCAAAAAGGAGAAGTTTGTATGATAAGTGGCAATCACAAAGCTAAAGTCCCAAAATTCAAAGTTCTCAAAGAATCTAAAAAGGGACACCAACAAATCAAAGAAAAGAAAAAAAAAAGGTACACCAAAAAGGGCACTAGATATAAGCAAAGTCCAGCAAGTTTTTAGAAGAAGAATGGAGGTGTATGGATACTAGGATGATGGCGTGATATTATGGATATTGATAGAAGCAGTAAGAAAGCAAGAAAAGACATAAACAACAATTTAGGAAACTAAGAAAGGAAGAAAATAGGAAAATAAAATCAAGGAAGAAAATAGGAAACTAGAGACAACCAAAGAGTGAAGAAATTATGAAACAAAGGAGGAAGTAAAATAGGAAAGTAGGATTCAACACAAAGAAGGAAGAAATTAGGAAACTATTGATATGAATCAAAATAGGAAGGTGGCAAAAATCCCACAAGATCTGAAACTTATCAATCAAATGTTAATTTTAGGAAACCTCTTCTCTGGCTTGGGAGGCAAGAACTTAATCAATTCTCAATTAGGAAATCAGCCAACAAATAGAAAAAGTAATTGGTAACTAAAAGCTACCAACTTGCAATTCAAGTCTTCAACCAACACAAACACAGATCTGGAAATTTTGTGCAACCATTATCAATTTTGAATTTTCTTTTTTTCTTTTTACTGCTATTCTGCTTTCTTTCTTTTTTTTTTTTGTAGCAGCAAGTCACAGACTTTTTTTTTTATTTCGGATTTTTTTTTACTTTTTTTTTTCTAATTCTGCACCTTTATATGCTCCTTTTCTTTTGTGCAGAAATCACAACAATTTTTTTTTTATCTTTCTTTTTTTTTTTGAATATCTGGATACACTAAAAAATTGTAGCAACAAAAGAAATTCAAATTTTTTTTAATATATGACTCAAATAAATAATAAAAAAAACATAAATTCTGGATAGCAACAATTGTTGTCTCAAATAAGAAGGGAAAAAAAATGCTGCAAGCAAGTCACAACAGAGAAAAAATCAACAAAAGATGGAAAGACAAATACTTGTTGGAGATGCCACACAAGAGAACTCACAATGAAAGACACCAAATCACACCAAGAGGAAAGAGAAAGGAAGTACAAAGACACAACAAATCTGGATAGAAATAGAAGATGGATGAACAAAGGAGGAAACAAGGAAAGAAAACACCTTAAAGCTAGCAAACCAAAGCGCTCTGATACCAAATGATAGAAAAACCCAAGCGGAACTTGTCCGATTGAACCTCCAATGACTCGGAATGAACCACGGATCGTGCTAGAATCAAATACGACACATGAAACAGGAAGAAAGCACAAGATAGATGAATATGTTAAAACAGAAAAATAGGATAATAATTCTAAACGAAAATAACAAGAAAATAGAAAAGATATGTTGGTCAATGGGATAAGACCCTAAGAGAACTTGTCTCTTAGAACCCTAGCCTTGGGACGCCACAAAGGAAAACCACTCCTTTGATAAGTCTAAGAATCCTCTCAAGAACACAAGGGATACATGAGAAAAACTCGCAAGAAAAGAACAAAAGTTCTAAAAATTCATTCTCATTAATCTGTCTCCATCAAAAGTACATAGGTGGCTCCTTATATAAAGGAATAAGGCAACCAAAACCCTAGGCTAAAATAAAAAACGAAAATTACAATGAAAATAAAGAAAATAATCAAATCTAATCAATCCTAAAGAAGATACCACAATCTAAATGAAAAAGGAAACAAAATATTCCTCAAATCAATCAAAAGGTGGTACCTTTCTTACTTTAACAAATAGAAAATTCTAGAACCTAATCTTTAAAATTTAGGAAACAATCAAAACTTAATATCCAAGACAATCTTTGACCATATGCCTTATTTTGAAAATTAAATAATTACAAAAAAATGAAAATTCTAAATAAATTCGAATAAAGAAGACTCCTTTTTAGTTGATCACATGAGTGGCACATGATCACTTAAGTAATCTCCTCTAATTGGGCTCTCTTTGGGCTTGGATCTGTAACTTGCAAGGAAGAGAACATAATCAAGCTTTTTGGACTTCTTGGGCTGGATCATCTATGCCTTGCAATGGAACTATAGTCTCCTAAGCTTGATTTCCAAGTGATGAAGCTTCCTTTTTGTCCAAGGACCCTCAACGTTTCATGCCTCAAGTGTACTCTATCACATTTACTGTTCATTTGGTCATTTTTCTATCTTCCAGTTTTTTGACCTTAAATTTGAAAAATCATATTTCATTCTATTCTACTCCAAATTATGCATACTCTATGTCATTCGAAAAATCTACATGTATACTTATAGAAATATTTTTCTTATATATTTATTTCACTTACACAGGACATAACTTGAACTTAAATCATAAAGGATCAGAATTCAAATTTTACTAGAATAGTTTTGGGAAAAACTCCATATCTTCTATTATATAGCTCCATTTACCTCCAAATTAGTGGCATATGAAACATAAAACATGTAAATTTCTATAAATTTAAACCACTAAATTTTTGGAGCTATGTATGATTTTATATTATCTTTTGAATTTTCCAGTACCCAACTTTCAGTTTTCAGTTTTCCCATTCTTTCCCTGTTCTGAACCTTATATTTGAAAAATCACCATTAATTGTATACACTCCAAATGGTGTGAATTAGATGTCCTTTTAAAGCTTGAAATGTCCTATATCTTGTGTAAAAATTCAGAAACTAACCTCACATTAAGTACTGAACAATGATGAACAAACAGACACATGTGGAAAATGCCCTGTTCCCATCTATATTGAAATTTGCTTGCCAAAACCCATGCAAATAAACTCATTTTGGCATGAAACTTGGGAGAATATAATATCATAACACAATATCTAGAACTTCAAATTCTTATACATTTTCTACAACGTTAACATAATATTCATTATTTTACAACTTCATGTAAAACAAGGCACAATTAACAATTCATCATTTTCTTCTTCATGCCTCTTACTCCTTCCTTAGCTCTTTTCCATTGTTTCCTTCCTAGCATGGTTAGTCATTGAAGGGGGGGGGGTTGAGATTCAAAGAATCTCAGTAGCAATTACCCATACATGCAATCATATTACCACATTTTCATTAAAACATTGAAGAATCATTGATTGTTTATACTTGCACATTTAAGTCATATGATTTCACAAAAATTTTGGCAGAGTTTCATTTTAAAAAATGAACATCCCAGGGTCTCAAAGCCCCTCATTCAACTCAGCCAATATCATAAAAACATCACAAGGCAACAACAATATCATATGACAAAGCATCAAACATATTCAAAGCAAGTATGATAACATAATGCAGGTAGAAAAATAGTGCTACCTTTGTAAATCCTCTTACCTTTTCCTTTGATTCCACCTCTTTCTAACACTTCCACAAGCTTCCTTAGGCTTTTTCAAACCTAAATGCATTATCAATTAGCTACTTAAGCCACTGATTCAAGGGGTAGTTCTATAAAGTCTCAATTAAACCCTAAAATTTCATTTTCTTCTCCTTTGGCTTTTTCATGAAATCAATACTTGTTCCTAAGGTTTTCCACTATAAGGAACTCATTTTTGGCATCAAAAACATGAAATTACAACTCTAAATTGATGCTCTGTTCTGACCAAAAATATCAAGAAATGGAGAGAAATGATTTGTTTTGAAACTCACCTAACTACTTCCAGAATCATATCCTAGGTTGTTAGTTTGGTGTTTCTCCTAAGTTTATTGCATCAAAATCCGTTCCTTGCTCCCTCTAGGGTTTAGCCGAAATTTTAAAATGGAAAGGGGAAGAGGAAGCCTCCAAGAAACTAAGCTTTACTACTTAAGATCACAAGCCCAAGGTAGAAGGAATCACTTACCAAATCCTTGAGTTCTTGAACTTTGAACTCGCCTCCTCTTTCTCTCTTCTTCTTTCTCTCTTTTCTCTCTTTCTTTGTTTTGTTTTCTTTATTTGTTTTGATATTGAATGTGTTGTTCAGAATGGATAGGAAAGAGAGGGATTAAATGGACTAATCATTCACTAATTACTCACTTAACATTAATTATCTTCCTTAGACAAAAGTCAAGCCTTCTTCAACAAGTAGTTTGGCCAAATAAATCCAAGCCTTCTTTGAGAAGTTTTGGACAAAAAAGTGAGTTGTCCAGATGCCTAGAGAGAATGTCTTAAGTGTCCAAAATTTCTCAATTTTTCCTTGTCCAGATATATCTTGAATTGGGTAATCTTTAACTATATCGATAAAACTGCTTTTGATAGTAAATTAGTATTTTGGGCTATAGGACTATTCCAATTTTATTTTTATATTTCTATGATTATCCTGTGCCAAATGATATCTATGTATAACCCATATCCTGTCCTATTTACCTGTTAACTGTCCATAAGGCCCACAGTTTACTGTTACTTTTGGACACTAGGCACCAATTATTTTCTTATTCTTGAACATTAACCTTCAGTGCCATATACTATTGGACTTCTCTTATCGAGGGCTTCATTTTGATAGTAATTTTTTATATTTACAAAATTACCCCTGATCCAAGATTAAATTATAATTTATGAAACTTTTAGGTCAATAGGTGTAATTTTCCCCAAGCCCTTTTTGCAAATTCCCTATACATCTCTAGATATTTTAACTTTCTTGGAATGTTACAACTCCCTCCCCCTAAAAATAAATTTCATTCTTGAAATTTGGTTACATATTTGTATCTCATACTTTCTTTATATTTATTTCCCAATTTTCAGACAATTTTTACTAAAGGAATACTTTCATATCTTAATTATATGACTTATAAGTCAACTTTTGACTTTGATTTTATTTCTCCATCCTTAACATCTGAAGGATTTGGCTAGTACCTTTCATATTGAGAAATGTTGAGGACATCATAATTTTATTTTATCTTAAGGGTATTGGAAAATTTCATATAACATACCCATTCTTAATCATCATCCTTACTTTCATAACTTTCTTTTCTTATTCATACTATAGTCTCTTCTTTGGCACCTGACATCATTCCTTTTCTTTATTTTTTATAACTTTATGCTATTTACATTAATAATCTTCCTACTAAGCATAAGCTGACTATATTAGCTTTGCTTGAATGGCACTTACAAGGCCATCTCTTTCTTCTTTTCTTTTCTTGACCTCAAGTCCAGTTATCCTTTATTTCATTGTTACTTGAGGTTCTTGATATTCTCATAATATTTCTATTGTAAAACCATAGAGATTATTTCTTACTTTAACTTATCACACTCCGTATCTTAAGAGCATTAATCATTGCTGCTATATGTGGGAACATTTTTTTTATATTAGAATTTATCATATAAAATATAGACCATTATCCTCAACTCAACCTTGCTTGATTACTCATACCCTGATTCATACTATCTTTCATTATTATAGACCCCTTGGGTTATTATTGGATCAGTACTAATCATCTCAGGGAAGGAGGTTTAGCCTCTTTTTTAATTCATAAAAACTCATTTCTTACCTCTTTTTCCCACAAAACTTTTTCTTCTAATTAAACGGTAAGACAATCTGAGAAAAATTTTTCACAATAAAATTTTTTTTATAACATATTACTGGACTTAGTAAATTTCTCATCTTGTTCCGATTTTCAATCTCTCTCATTTATAACTTTACTTGCTTTATTAGGATTTGTTGCGACCCTTGGGAGATTCTATAGCCTACTGACAATACTTTCATGAGCTACATTCACTATGTTTAGTAAGTCAATAATTTTATTTAAAATATTTTAAAAATTCTAAGTCATCTTTCATGCTCATTACAGATTCAGAACACCTTAACACATCATTCTTGAGAACCATCATTAGCTACTTATACTTTTATTCATGTAGTCTTAGCAGGTGCCTTTACCTATCTATCTGACATAATCATAATTCATAGTTCCCCTTAGTTAACAATCGGCACATTTTTTCTTTCTTACTCTTTACATTTTCCTCATCTTTCAGTACTGCTTAGTAAGTTACCATCCTGGTGCTTTCCTCATTTGAGCTTATTTAACTATTGAATGCTTAGGGTTTTGTACGTACTCATGCCAAAATTTGTCTTGTAGAATACTAGCAATGGCTTCCTTTCAAGCCATAACTTATCTATGTGACCTCTGAATATTTTACTACTTTAATTTATAGGCCATTCAACCACTATTTCCATATTTCTTCTATCAATTGTTTGCTATCTAATAATGGAATCTTATCATCTTTTAGATTTTCATTCATTACTTACACTTATACTGCTTCTTTATTTTTTTACTCTAGTTTTTATTAACTTAAAGTCTCAACTTACCACTCTGCCTTCATGTATAAACATATTCCTAAACCCAATGCTTTTGCTTGTCTTAGCATTATCTTTAGATTCTCTTGACTTTTATGGGTTGGGGTTTTAATGATATTAAGACAATAGTCATTACTCTTTACTCTTTATCACTTCTCATACTTCTACTTTATTATTTTTATCCATAACTTCCTTAGCTGCTTAGTCAAGGTTAATTAGTGGTTTGGTAACTTAAGGGAGATTACTCAACCCTTTAAAGTTTCTTGCTAACTCAGATAGAATCTAGCCTTTGGCCTCTCATGATTTTTGGCTCATTTGGGCATCACCCCAAGAGCTACCTTTCATCTACCTCACCTTGGTGGCCTTTATCATATGGAGGATTTCATCTTTCTTGGCTCAATTAGGCTTCTCCCCAAGAGCTACCTCCCTTTATCCTACCTTGGTAGCTAACGAAAGATTTCATTCATTGTGAGATCTCCCGGCCATAAACATTTCTTTCTATAGCTAGATTTCATACCAAGACTAGCAATCTACCATCTCAAGGTTTCGTAATTCCCTAAACTGCCTGCCACTATTTTCTCCTTTCTTGTTTCATAATTTTTACCTTGCACATGATACATGCATATTCTTCCTTTATTTTACATCTATACTTGCATTACTTTATACTTGCATCATCCCTTGTTATACTGAACTTATGGGGTTTCAATACTAATGGCAAACCTATTGTTGTCATCTATTATCTCCATGAGATCTCCTTTTGCATCCTTCTCTAGTTCCTTTTCTAAGACTTTTAATGCTTTAACTTCTTCTTCTTACAATAACATACTGCCCAAAACATATAGGCAATGAAATGATTTACCAAAATATGATATACTTAATTCTAGAACTTGTAATCTAATTATGACATCAAGTATTTACTCAACCCATTAATTCTTAGGGAGTTTATGGTCATGATGCCCTTCTAAAAAATTTCTTCACTTCTAATCCAATACTTAGGGAATGCAAAGCCAAAACATATCCTCCAAATCCCACACGACATTCATCATCGATACTTCGAACATCTATTTGATTTGAAGTCCTTGGTTTATTTTGGAAAAAAACTAATGTCCTTATTAAAGAATCCATCTAGCCCAAACTTATTTGAAGTATCATAGTTCATGGGCTGATTAACCTTTTTTCTTGATCATAGATCAGTCTTCTTATTTCTTTTCCCATGGCTACTTCTTTTTCTAACTTATTTTCCTTTATATATTAGTTTCTCCTCACTGATTCTTTTCATAACTACTTTTATTTATTTCTATGATTCATTTCTTACTGGCCTCTTTCATTTATTACTAAAAACATCTTGCCACTAAACTTATTTATAGGTGCTATACTTACTTCTCATATTCATTATCATCACCTACCATCACATTTCTTTGCTACTTTCTGGTATGTGGCCTGGTATTAGAGAAAAGCCTTACGTAAAATTTCATATCAGTTGCTGATTAATGAGGTTTTGTATCCTTTAATATCATCCTAGGTCATCCTCTTTTAGAGAACTATCAAAACATTAGGGCTCATCAATCTTTCTCATCATCTCATTTTCTTTAGAGGTCTACTACAACCTCACAATTAGTCTACTGCAACTATGAGATCTACTATGATTTTAGAGCCCTACTAGGATCCTCTATGACCCTATATCATTACTTAACTGATAGGATCCATCAGGATCTAACTCTGAAGGGTTTCATGACCTATGAAACATCCTCATCTAAGCCAGCAACTACTGTCTTCAAGACTTATTCTCTTATATTATTAAAATATTTCTAGGCTAGGTTTTCATAAAATAATACTTGCAGGGAAAACTATCATTAAGATGATTCTCTTTCTTTCCTGTTGCTATTACTTCATCACTTCATTCTCTTTCTTCTTTTCTTACGTTTGTCAGCAACAGCTTCTCTAACATTTGCTGGGTAGCAGACATAAAACTTTGATCATTCAAACTATTTCCTGTAATTCTTCTAGCTGCTACTAGAATACTAAATCGCACACTTCGTATTGAGGCTTTCCTTTCCCTGATGGCTAGCTTTGTTCCTCTTCTTAGCTTTTTTATCCTCCACCTCTAGTCATCATACTATTATAACTAGGTGGAGTTTCATACTAATTGTATGAATATGGCTTCTTACTTACTTACTGACTAATTCATTGCTTATCGGAACATAATGATCTCATCTTCTTTCTCATCCCTAACTGACTACAAGAAATATTTATCATAAAAGATTACAAAATAATTTCTGCGTCAAGGGTATTATTTGGGCTTGCAAGATTAACTTAGTATTACGCCACCATCTATCTAATTCTTTCTCAAGTACATAAATAGATAGCCTATAGGGCTTTCATTTTAAAGGAATAGCCCATGAATCTGAAAATATTTTCTAAACTCAATATCTAGTCCTCAACCATTTGTACATCAAACCTTTCGTTAAATAAGGGAGGACACCTTTTTTAGAACTGAGCTATTACATGCTGCAGGTTAGCATGATCAATTTTTGTTCTCGCTGCTAGGTTCATCAGTACAACCTAGAGTACCTGCTACTTATACTACCTTAGAGATGAAATTTCAACTATAATTTCTTGAAGTTGTTTCTAAGTGTCTAAGGTTCGCTGTAACTTATCAAAAATTCTTTCCTGTTGATCTCATCTATTTATAATAACTTACAAAGGATCACTCTTTGGTGTCTTTCCTTGTTCAGGAATCTTTACTCTTATTTGTTTCCTAATGTGACCCTTTTCATTCATCTTCATTCCATTTTTATAATAATAAATTCACAATGCATGATCATTCTACTCTGATAACATTTATAAACAAAATATCTTTATTTACATAAGTAAGCTTCATACATAAGTTCTTATGATCTCATTACATTATCATTTTATTATACTTCCTACTTATGACTGCTTATGATACACTTAAAACTTACAGTTATCATTGTTCTTTACATTCACATATTTATACATGATTTCTTTTATCATTCCATTTCGAAGGGACCAGAGCTACTTTCACCTCTAACAAAAGCTTCACTGAAATTCACTTCTGGATTCTCTTCCAAGTTCTCCTCGAAATCTTCTTCCTCTATGTCTATAACAGGATCCTCCTATTCCAGTTGGATTGCCTTCAAATATACCAGCTCTTTAATACAATCTTAAAAAGTTTCTGGCATTTGTTCTTGTAGCCTAACTTTATGTGGCATCCAATACTCATCATCTGGTATTACATTTATCATTATATGGATCCAAGCTTCCCCCTTATAGAAGTGATTTAGGAATTCCAGGGATTGCTTAGTATCTCTAACTTATCCAGAAAGGTCAAGATTTTGGATTCTATAAAATTCTCCTGGTTTTCCCATAATAGCTGCATAACCATTGTTCTAGTTTTGCGGCATCAACAAATGGGGGAATAAGGCTAAAGTCTTTTGGAATCATTACTTGATCATTAGCTATAACTGGCCAGCAATTTATCTTATCTTCAATATTAATTAGACCATCAAAACCTGAATTATATGAATCTTGTAGAAACTTAGCCTTATAGTTCCCGCCTTCTGTAGCTACCATTCCTGGTTTATGAACTTGAACAAGAAGAGCTAGAACAATTTGGGATAGGGATGCTTTAATAGTTTTAGATCTAGTTAGATGTGGTCCTTCATTAATATTGAGCCTGTCCAGACTTCCTATTGGTAACTTATTTGAGCCTATACTTTCTTCATTCTTTTCCATCTTTGGCTTAGGGATTACCCATCTCTCATGGTCAGGATCCTGGTTATTGTTTGAGAAAAACATCTTATCTATCTCTATACACAATAGCAATCATTGTCAATATGCTGATCCAAGGGAATATTAATATTTAATATATTCCTTTTTCTAAATTTAACTATTTTGGCCCAAATATAATGCTCTAAGAACCTAAACCTTCGGCTTTAATACCAAAAAATGTAACACCTTCTATTAGGGTCCATTTCCCAGGTATTAGATCATATTAGATGTCTTTCATCATAATTTAGAAACTAGAATCATAATATAGTAAAAACAGAATTTTTCAAAATTCGGGGCACTGTTCATTTGGAAAACTCCATTTTACCCAATAAACTTTGAAAATTTATAACTAAATCTAAAAAAATCATCTTGAAGTACTTCAAGTCTCTAAAATTATCTTAAATTCAAATATACATGGAAAAAATATGAAACAGTAACTTCATTGGGCCAATTTGTACAGTAATTTTGTGGACATTTACTATTCATTTGGTCATTTTTCTATCTTCCAATTTTCTGACCTCAATATTGAAAAATCATATTTCATTCTATTCTACTCCAAATTATGCATACTCTATGTCATTCGAAAGCTCTACATGTCTACATATAATTTATTTTTCTTATACATTTATTTCACTTACACAGTGCATAACTTTGACTTAAATCACAAAGGGTCAGAATTTGAATTTTACTAGAATAGTTTTCAAAAAAATTCCATATCTTCTATTATATACCTCTATTTACCTCTAAATTAGTGGCATCTGAAACATAAAACATATAACTTTCTATAAATTTAAACCACTAAATTTTTGGAGTTATGTATAATTTTAAATTATCTTTTCAATTTTTCAGTACCTAACTTTCAGTTTTCAGTTTTCCCATTCCTGCCCTGTTCTGAACCTTATATTTAAAAAAACACCATTAATTGTATACACTCCAAATGGTGTGAATTAGGTTTTATTTTAAAGCTTGACATGCCCTATATCTTGTTTAAAAATTCCAAAGTTCTAACGTCACAAAAGTACCAAAAAAGGATGAACCAAGTAGACACATCTGGAAAATGCCCTATTTCCATCTATATTGAAATTTGCTTGTCAAAACCCATGCAAATGAACTCATTTTGGCATGAAACTTGGTAGAATAAAATCTCATAACACAATATCCAGAACTAGAAATTCTCATACATTTTCTACAATGTTAACATAATATTCATTATTTTACAACTTCATGTAAAACAAGGCACAATTAACAATTCATCATTTTCTTCTTCATGCCTCTTACTCCTTCCTTAGCTCTTTTCCATTGTTTCCTTCCTAGCACAGTTAGTCATTGAAGGGAGGAGGGAGATTCAAAGAATCTCAACAGCAATTACCCATACATGCAATCATATTACCACACTTTCATTAAAACATTGAAGAATCATTGATTGTTTATACTTGCACATTTAAGTCATATGATTTCACAAAAATTTTGTCAGAGTTTCATTTTAAAAAATGAATATCCCAGGGTCTCAAAGCCCCTCATTCAACTCATCCAATATCATATAAATATCACAAGGCAACAACAAAATCATATGACAAAGCATCAAACATATTCAAAGCAAGTATGATAACATAATGCAGGTAGAAAAATAGTGCTACCTTTGTAAATCCTCTTGCCTTTTCCTTTGATTCCGCCTCTTTCTAACACTTTCACAAGCTTCCTTAGGCTTTGTCAAACCTAAATGCATTATCAATTAGCTACTTAAGCCACTGATTCAAGGGGTAGTTCTATAAAGTCTCAATTAAACCCTAAAATTTCATTTTCTTCTCCATTGGCTTTTTCATGAAATCAATACTTGTTCCTAAGGTTTTCCACTATAAGGAACTCATTTTTGGCATCAAAAACATGAAATTCCAACTCTAAATTGATGCTCTATTCTGACCAAAAATATCAAGAAATGGAGAGAAATGATTTGTTTTGAAACTCACCCAACTACTTGGAAAATCATATCCTAGGTTGTTAGTTTGGTGTTTCTCCTAAGTTTATTGCATCAAAGTCCATTCCTTGCTTCCTCTAGGGTTTAGCAAAAATTTTAAAATGGAAAGGGGAAGAGGAAGACTCCAAGAAACTAAGCTTTACTACTTAAGATCACAAGCCCAAGGTAAGAGGAATCACTTACCAAATCCTTGAGTTCTTGAACTTTGTACTCGCCTCCTCTTTCTCTCTTCTTCTTTCTCTCTTTTCTCTCTTTCTTTCTTGTGTTTTGTTTCTTTGTTTTGCTACTGAATGTGTCGTTCAGAATGGATAGGAAAGAGAGGGATTAAATGGCCTAATCATTCACTAATTGCTCACTTAACATTAATTATCTTCCTTAGACAAAAGTCAAGCCTTCTTCAACAAGTAGTTTGGCCAAATAAATCCAAGCCTTCTTTAAGAAGTTTTGGACAAAAAAGTGAGTTGTCCAGATGCCTAGAGAGAGTGTCTTAAGTGTCCAAAATTTCTCAATTTTTTCTTATCCAGATATATCTTGAATTGGGTAATCTTTAACTGTATTGATAAAACTGCTTTTGATAGTAAATTAGTATTTTGGGCTATAGGACTATTTCAATTTTATTTTTATATTTCTATAATTATCAAATGATATCTATGTATGACCCATATCCTGTCCTAGTTACCTTTTAACTGTCCATAGGGCCCACAATTTACATTATCAGTTTACTGTTACTTTTGGACACTAGGCACCAATTATTTTCTTATTCTTGAACATTAACCTTCAGTGCCATATACTATTGGACTTCTCTTATCGAGGGCTTCGTTTTGATAGTAATTTTTTATATTTACAAAATTACCCCTGATCCAAAATTAAATTATAATTTATGAAACTTTCGGGTCAATAGGTGTAATTTTTCCCTAGGTATTTATATTTCTCCTTCACATAATATTTAATAATTTTGGGACATGATGTCATTTTATAATTCTTTAGGGATAAAAATATAATTTTTTCATTTTTCCTTCCAACCGAGAAAAATGACTTCTTTGCCCTTTTTCACGCAAAATGGTGTCTCTCCATTTTTGCAAATTTCCTATGCATCTCTAGATATTTTAATTTTCTTAGGATGTTACAACGTTCCAATTACAACATTTAGAAATATACTATTTAATCAACAACGTTTCAATTTTCCACCAGAGACTGAAAGAATCCCTAACATTCTCTCCTCTTTCCTACAATCTCTCTGTTTCATTCTATGTTTTAATGTATCTGAAGTTGCTATCAAATATCTTTGGTGCTTAGAATAATTTCTAAGGGTGATTCGTTGGATCCCTATAGTAAACCTAGTAAGGGCAAATAACACCATAAAGATAATATGTTATCATACATTTCTAGGCACCGATTGTTTTCAATTACTGTTTCTAACACTCAGAACCTAGTTCAATGTCACCAAGTTGATGTCTCTTCATGTTGTCTGTGGACAAAGCTCAAGTTCTGATGATACAATTCCTCTTTATGATCTTTGTGTGGGGCTTCAAGATCCTCAAGAAAAGTTTGATGGAATTCTAGATGCTATTAACAAGGATCACCCCAAGAATCTTTTCATGCCTTAGGCACATCGCGTATAGCTTATTTAGTTTAAATTAGGATTTAGTTGTTCCTTGGAATTAAAGACGATTGATGTATGTATGATTTGTTTTTTTAAGATGATGGATGTATGTATAATTTTTAATTTATCAATAAAACTACGTTGGCTTTTTTTTTGTAGAGTAAACCTTGCAACTCGATTAAAGTTTTGTTCATATTAATTAACTTCATAGGAATTTTTTTTCCATTTTTTTGGAGGATATATATATCATTGCATTATTGATCGATTCGTTTTCAAAGAACACATCCTCTCCAGTCTTAGTGATTCACACTTTTTGCTTCTATCTTTGCTTTCTTTCTTCAATAGAGTTTGTCACAAGTGATGTTAAGTTTCTCTAAGTAAGCACTTAGAGTAATAATCATAGAGCTATGGGCGATATTAAATCATCGAACCAAAGTTATTTAAGTTGTGAATAATTAAGAATTGAAGAGCTTAGGTAACGTTTCTTTTTCAATTAATAATTGATAATTATTGAATCAAAAATTTTTATTTTAAAAATTTCAAAATAGAAAACGAAAAAAATCATTTTTCTCCATTAAAAATTCAAAAGATAAAAAGTCTTTTTTAGCTTTTAAAATAAATTACATTAAAAAATATAAAATATAAAATCTTTTTCTAAACTTTTCTTTTAACATAAATCTGCTAATCCAAAATGTAGCTCAGTCCTTTTTCTTTTCGAGTTATCCTTCAAAAGACTTTGAAATTTAAAAAAACAAATCAAATTAAAAGCATTTTTTTAAAGTTTAAATGAAGAAGGAAGTGGGCGATTAAACTAAATTATTATTTAGAAAAGGATAAAAAGGAAAAAGTCTTAATTAAGTTTGGGAATTTCTTGGATAGTTCAACTAAATTATAACTGAACTAATTAATAGGGTCTAAAAAATTAAGACAACCAAGTATTAAATTAAATGAGTTAGCTTACTTATAATTATCTATTTCCTAAAGGTATAATGTAATACCCTACTCTAACACACCTCCAACTGTTAACCAAATACTTCAAAAAACAACCAAATGCAGCCCAAACACCTCAACTTTACTTCCCAGATTATCATAGCAGTGAAAAACACCACAAGACACCTCGAGAACACCAAAAAACCCAAAATGGAGTGCATGGCCACGGCTACTACAATACCGCCATGGCTCTAGTGCTCTTAGGTTTCAAGATTGTCAAAACTAGGGGACTGGTATAGGGCCTGACCCTGGCGCTGCCAGCAGATATCCTGTCCGCACAAACTCCAACTCCCAGGATGAACTTCTGAAGCACAAAACTTTACACTCCAACCTCTAGTTGATCTGATTCCAACTTCTACAGATCAATCCTATCTCAATCTACCCATGGACACCAATTTCACTTTAAGTCATCTCCGTATAGAGATTTTGGACACTCGACACTATTTTGGCCACTTTTTAACCAAAACTCATAACCTACAACTCCCAATTGCCACCAAAGGCAATTCGACCATCATGGACTATTCACACAGGTCTATTTGACTTAACCAACTTGTCCAAAGAGGTTTCACTTCAAAGTAATCACTCCTCTAAGATTTGACCCCTTTGAACCCCAAAATGATAAAATGAGCTACTTGCCCTAAAATACACCAATAAGGCCCAAATCCACCTATGGGCTCACATACACTACAATACTAACTCTTTAACATCCCAAAGTAGCACTACCATATAATATGATGAATGTATAGTTCGGGGTGTTGAGAGTTAGTATGGTAGTGTATGTGAGCCCAAAGGTGAAATTTAGCCTTGTTGGTGTATTTTAGAGCATGTAACCCATTATGTCAATTTCGGGTGAAGGGGGTCAAATCTTAGAGAAGTGGTTCCTTTGAGATGAAACCTCTTTACACAAATTGGTTAGGTCAAATAGGACCTGAGTGAATGGTCTTGAATGGTTAGATTGCCTTTGGTGGCAAATAGGAGTCATAAGTTGTGAGTATTGATCAAAAGTGGCCAAAACAGTGTTAGGTGTCCAAAAGCTCTATACAAAGATGGATTGAGATGAAGTTGATATCCATGGTTAGATTGGGATAAGATTGACTTGTAGGAGTTAGAATCAGGTCAATCATAGGTTGAAGCATAAAGTTATGCACATTGGAAGTTCGCCTCAAAAGTTGAACTTTTGTTGATATGGAATCAATAAAGGGACACCGCGGTGCTAAGGCCAGGCCACAGTGTTAGTCCCTTGGTTTTGAAAGTTCTAAAACCCGAGAGCACCAAAGCTGTGGTAGTATTATAACAGCTGCAACCCTACACACTATCTTAACTGTTTTGATGTTGTTGAGGTGTCTTGTGGCATTTTTTGTTACTGTGATGATTTGGGAAGTAAAGTTGAGGTGTTTTGGGCTGTGTTTGCTTCAAATTTAAAGAATTTGGTCAGTCAGGAGGTGTATTGGTGTAGGGTGTTACATTTTGATATCAAAGTCTGGTTTAGGCCATTGTTTCTACTGGAATAATACTTGGCACAACATTAAATACATAGACTTATATATTCCCAATGCAATGCTAGTCTAGAACCATATAATTGAATGTGTTGTTGCTTGTGTTAGGAGAAAATATCTTGTAGACGTAGATCGAGTAATAGTAACTTGATGAGGCAAATGCATGAGATGTTGATTGGCCTCAGTGATCAAGTAAATACTCAAGGGGAAGCATTGAATAGAATGTAGAAGCAGTTGAATCGGCAATAATATGGTGATGTGAATGAAGAAGTCGATATGTATATGGATCTGAATGCAGAAGAGGGCAATAATAATGAGAATGAGAATGAGGTGGAACCTGAGAGAGCCCCAAGATCTGAAAGAAGAGGTATCTGCTCCTAATTGAAAGACTTTCAGAAGTTTAATCCCCCGGCTTTCGAAGGAAAATGGATATTACATTGGCTAAAGAATAGATAGAGCAATTGGAGATTATATTTCGTGTGATGGATTACACCTCTGAACAAAAGGTGCAACTGGTGGAATTTAAGCTTAAGAAGAAGGCTAAGCATTGGCGGAGGAGTGTCCTCCCAAGTGTTGAAGTGATAGGTGCTCCATTGACCTATGAACAATTTAAGGAATGGTTCTTTGTACATTACTTCCCTCCAACCCTAATAATGCAAAAAAAGGCTGAGTTCCTAGCTTTTCAATAAGGAAATTTTTCGGCGGATGACTATATTGATCAATTCCTGGATTTGGCAAAGTATTCCACTTATCTGAAAAATTATCCTGATGATAAGAGGAAGGCTCAAAGATTGTTCAAGGGAGCCCATCCAAAAATTAAAAAGCGGCTGACGGTTGTTGAATGTGTCCTTCAATGACTTATGTGCGAAGATACGTGTCTTATCCAGGAGAATACGGGAGACTAAGGAAGAGAAGAGGAATTTGTTAGATAAGCTGGCTTCCCAAGAGAGGGGGTGAATTAGGAAGATTAAAAATTTTCTGCAAAATGTCAAGAAAGTGAAGAAGCAAAGTATGATGGTAAAATAGAGTATAAATGAGTAAACTATAAAAGTAGCAGTAAAGAAAAGAAAACTCAAATATTTATCCTCGTTCGGTCTCTCCACTTGACCTACTTCCAGTCCCCAAGTCACCACTTGATATTTTCTACTATTCTGCAAGAATTCAGTGGGCTTCTTGCAAATGCCTCAGTACAAAGGATGGGTATAGAGAAGAATAATGGAAGATGGATTGGAAAGGGAGCTGGAAAATCTGAAGATCTCATCTTTGATAAAGATGCCTCCCTGCAGCAACAAGGTACCTCTGAGGCTCCTCCAAGAACCACACCTCAGCCTTCTCAGCCTGTCTCATCTCCATCTCGGCCTGCTCAAATTCCATCTACTCCCTCCTCTCATGCCAAGCCAACCAAGATCACTGAGTTGTATAATAGTCTGTCTACACTCATACTCAGCATCAAGGATGAGAAAAATGCCAAGTTTGCTCATCTACAAGATCAGATCCATCAGTTGGCTTAGAACATGAAAGTGGTTGCTGATGCATATGAAGATATTTGGAATACCATTCCTACCACATTAGCTCCACCTCAGCCAGGATTCTCTAAGCTTATTATGTCTCCAACTCCTGAGCCTCCAAGTCCATTTGAGCTAGCCTCTCCTAATCCTGATGTTGTTGTATATTACACTGAGGCTGCTAGCATATTAAGCACACCACAGGCCTCCAACAATGAGGCAAGTCCTGGTTCTCCCTTGGACTATGGTATGGAGGAAGAAGGTCCTCAAGAATCAAGCTTTCATGAGCCCATTCCAGTAGATGCTCAAGATTCAGTTCTTTCCACTCAAGAATTTGAGCAAGTTGAGACACTAGTGGCAGCCATCTCCACCTCACCATTTATGCAAGCTGCCCTAAATGAAGAAAGGAGCATTGTGCCTTATGTTGATTTGCAAGCCATTACACATGATGCTCTTTTACAAGCTCAGAGAAGAAGGCTTGAAGAAATGTTTCGTCCTCCTGCTCCCTTACCTATTACATCCTATGGTTTCTTAGAGGCACGAATGGCCTAATTGGCAGTTATAAGACAAGAAATTTCTGAACTTCGTGAAATCTTTGAGGATGAGGATGAGGACATGTGTTCTGAAGTCTTGGATTCTTGCTAAAGCTCAATCCAAAAATGCCTTTTGTCCCTATGCCTCTTCAAGCTATTCCAGTGTCTCAGATCCTTCCTCCTGCTGATTTTGTACACCTTCCTAATGATGCCAAAAAAGGGGATAAGATATCTGGGAAAACTAGAAAGTCTTCTGGCAAGACTTACAGTAAGAAGTCTAAGTCCAAGAAATATTGTTTAGAACTTATGGATACTTGGTTCTTCTTGTAGTATTTTGTAATGTTGTTTTGTTTCTGTATTAAGTTCTTTTTATAACTTGTAAAGTGACTTTTTTATGAAATGAAAATTTCTTTATTCAGATCTCTATCCTTGTGTTGAACTTTGAATGAATAAATCTCTTTACTTGATCCACTGTACTTGATATTTTTTGAATTATAATGCATATATTGAGGGGGAGCTTGTTAAAGCAAACCCAAATACTAATCTAGTTTGCAAGTTATTTTGTCATCATCAAAAAGGGGGAGAATGTTGAATCAAGTATTTTGATGATTCCAAACCAACTTTCTAGAGCTTGGAAAGAAGATATCAAAGGTGCACAAATGATCTCAAGTAGATAAATTCAGAAAAACTAGCACAAGAATCTACAGTCATGTTTAAATTGAGTAAAAAACTTTGAATTGGCAAAAAGATGTTTTAAAACTATGATTCTATGTTAATCCATGGAATATTTGAAGAACACCTACAAACAGACAAATTTTGAAACGTTTATACTGATATGATGTTTTAAAAATTCAAACTTTGACTTTGGAAATTTGAATTTCGTATTGAAAATGAACATGCCTGAAAAGAGCCTTCTCTGACAGACGAACTTTGACTGCAGAAATTCGAACACTACTGCAGAAAGACATTTTTACGTCGGTTCTTTTACATCAATTACATCAGTTCTTGAGGTGACGCGGATCAGGTAGACGTAGAAACATGTTATTTCTACGTCGGTTTATAAATTGACGTAGAAATATGTTTTCTACGTCAGTTCCATAAACCTGATCGACGTGGAAAAGGATACTAGACGAAATAAATTATTTCCACGTCTTTATTTCACTTCGATTATCCTATCTAACCGACGTAAAATTAAATTTTTTATGTCGGGTATATGTTGTAACCAATGTAGAAATGTGTTATTCTACATCAGTTCATTTATAAACCGACGTAGAAATGAAACCTTTTTAAAAAAAAATTATAAACATTAGTGGCAATTGTCAATTTCACATACGAAAAAAACTTGTTAATTGTGACAATTGATGCATTTCCAATATGTTACAAAATTAATTCCAATAATGAAAACAAGAAATCCAATACTAAAATCACCAAATCAAACATACACCAACTAGTTTAAAACAAGAAACCGAAGGTCCTAAACAAGGTAATGCAAGCCCAATTCAAAAATGAAATGAAAATAATGAGAAAACTTAAAGCTTCACAACAACAAAATTATTCATCAACTCCTTCCTTTACGATCAAGTTGTGTCCCATCAGCTCCCTCCCCATCTGCATGAGATGCTAAGTCATTACCACCAAATTTTATAATTCAACAAGAATTTGCATCAAAACTATACAATAGTAAACCTAAACAATTACCTTATCCTAATGCCACTTTTTGTAGAAAATATTCTGCCCAAATGTTGCGAACGTGTTCCATCTCTAAATCAGAATAGCTCTCAATATCGTCATAGTGCTGCAAGTTCAAAGTAAAACCATTGAAACATAAGCCATAGATCAATCAATAGAAATCTCAAGTAGCATCGCAAAACTAAGTTGGGTAAGATATTATTACTTGATGAAATGACTCAATAATATTTGTCTTGATGATGTCATACATATATCTCATCACATAATAACCAAACTCATTGTCTCCTTGATGATGATGACACTACAAATAAATGAAAAATAATAAAACAAGATGTAATGATTGTTCTGGAAAAAGCTTGAGTTCAAACAACTTACTTGTGGATATTCCCATTTGCACTTCTTTTGCTTATGTGAGTGCTTTCCACCCATCATTTGGTATGACTTCAGAGATCTAGCATCAAATACACCAAAATATACAACATCACACATTAGAAATAGCAAAAAAGCCATAATCATCCTAAACAGACATTCCAGAAAGCATCATATCAAATGAAAGAGTGCATACTTCAATAATAATTATATATAATAATTCTAGAGCGCCCAGAAGTAAATAATAATTATTATTATTATTTACTATGCTTATTCTCTTATGAGATAATTATACAACAAGAGACAGGTTTAATGGAAATGGATTGATCAAAATAATGCCAAATAGACATGATATCATTTCTAACCCAACTCTAATACATTTAGAAAGAAAACATACTTTTTCTTGAGATATAAATTGCCTCGGGCACATCACAATTAGGCCAAGCAAACAACAAAGAACACTCTAACATTCAGTCATCATGCATTTATTTTGTGGGAAGCCATCACGTAAATTAGTATTTTAATTAACCAAGGTTGAAGTAATTTTGAGATATTTCACATTTATTCTAGTAAAACTAAGGATTGAAAAGAATACAAGAAATAAAGGATGCATTAAAATTATATACACAACCCAAAAATAATTTAAAAAAAACAAACACACACAAATGGCAAGAAGAAAAGAGAAACATAAAAAAAACACTCTTGAAATAGTGAGGTGCCTTTGCTCTAGACACACCAAAATGCAAGCCAATGCTACAAAAATCCCTCAAGTGAAACCCATGCAGTCATAATTTATATTAGTGACAAACTAATAGTATGACTCGTGGGAATATGTCTCATTATCAGTAGGGTAGCTACTTGCTATGAAGATTGATTATTAATCTCTAAAGAACAAGTAAATGTCTTCCTAACCCAAAGTCTCAGGGCTGACACATCTTAATTATCAAAGACACTTATAAGACTGGGTAGGTCATTTTCAACATTTTCAACATAGAGAACATAATCATAGATGTACCAAGCACAAGAGAGAACAAAAATTAATACTAGGATCAGAATATATCCTTGAAACATAATAAGTTTACAAACTTAGTAAACATAACAAGATATCTATCCTGTTCATGTGACTCTCATTTCTCAAAAGCGACAAAAAATTGATGATTATAAACTTAAACAGGAACTGACAGCAAGAAGTAGTAAGCATTATGGAAAGCATCATATATCAACCAATATAATTTTATATTCCATAGTCATCTTGCTAAGAATGAAGCCAATTCATAGTTTAAAAACGTGTGAAACAAAGTTTTATAGAAAACTTACGTTTCAAATATGCTCTTCACATTAAGGCTCACTTGCTGCTCCATGGAAGAAAACCATAAGATGGTGGTTTTTTGTGGGCAAATAATACCTAGCTTCCAATAAGTCCTACAATATATCAATTAATGATAATGTAATATCAATTACATATTCCATATTAATTAACTTCAAGGAATGGATTGCAAACCAAATATTACCCCTCACAGTATGGTACCATCCAACATTGCTTGTTTTCATCCCTAAGCCTATTTGCAATGTAACTCATTCTTTCATTTGCTTTGTTCCCTGTACTCTGGGTGTACATTGGGCATAAGAATCCATATCTGTCATTCCTTCCAGAGCTAGTGCATAAGTCATGAAGATACCTACAATATTAGAAAAAAGAATTATAAAAGTTAAATTCATTCACTTTTTCTTTAGATTATGTTAACAACTTTGTATCATTATTCAAAAGTGTAGGTCTTGAAGTAAAAGTAAACTTACATGATAAACAATTGCATCATGGATATTGTAACACCCCTCATGATATCTTTATCGGTTTTGTGTTCAGGATCGGAGGAAGCAGGACAGAGATAGGTTCAAGAGGAACCAGAAAAGGCTCCGCGCCGCGGCTAGGAGCAGAGCCACCACGGCGAGAGACCTTCCAATGGCATTGTTCCGGATTAATTGGTGGCGCCGCGGCTAGGAGCAGGGCCGCCGCGGCGAGAGTCGTAAAAATTGTTTAAATCCGGATCAGTCGGACGCGAAGGAAAGAAAGAAAACAAAGGGAGCGACGCAGAGAGACGAGGAGCAGTGCTAGGGTTTGGCATTTTTGGTGTCCCAGAGTGATTCTCGTCCATTGGGAGCTTGGATTCAAGTTGGTAAGTGCTCTCTACTCCTCTCTCTCCATTTTCTTCGGTTAGAATTTGGGATTTCCGATTGTGAGGTTGGATTTCCGGTTTGGGACGAAATCCACCGATTGAAATGGATGATTTGTGGTTAATGGAGTGTGTTTTGGTATCATTGTTGCTTGAATGTGAGTTTTGAAGGGTGTATGTGTGATTTGAGCTTAACCCTAGGTTATTCTTGGTTAGGGCTCTTGGGAATCCGAAGGGTATGAGGTTGTGTAGTGTTTGAGTGATCCCTAAGAGCTTATTGATACATGAAAAGGGTGTTGGAACCTTGGGTTAGGTTAATGTAGTTATACTGTGATGTTTGGTATATTGTGTCAATAGAAAATTGTGGTATTGTGAAGGTTGTTGACTATCGAGAGGGGTTCGCGTGTATTGAACAGTTCAAGAAAGCTTGTGGAACTCGTGTGTGTGTGGTAACGACAGTCAAGGTAACCGGGTGTGTGTGTTTGTATTGTATTGGTTGTACGACATTGATTGTGTATATGTATGGTTTTCTTATATAATGTGATACACACGGCTAGTTGATGTATGATGGTTGTGTAATTGCATTGTGATGTGTAGCATCCCCATACCATTGCATGCTAGCATGTCCATATGATGATTGTGATGATAATGATATATATATATGTGTGTGTAGAGGCATGTTGGCATGACATTAGCATCATCACCATATGATTGCATAGTGAGAGATTGATGATGAGGTGATGATGATGTGATGTGATATGAGATGATGATATGATAAAGATCCCTGTCGCTAAATCCTCTCCATGGGAGAGCCAGGCGGCAGAGGATAATATGATATGATGAAATGTCCCTGTCACTAAATCCTCTCCTCGGGAGAGCCAGGTGGCAGTGGATTTAGGGGATGCACCTTCCCTAAATCACCATTAATTCGGGATGGTCCAGGGGAAGGAGAGCCACGGTCCGAGCTTTAGCGCAACCATTGGCCGGGTTGTACTAGAGTAAGGTGAGCTTGGTGATGTCCCAGAATCAGTCTTCACCGACTGTTGGAAGGGAATCATCTATTGAAATGTCTTGTTACGACGACAGCTCGTGGTTCTAGCCGTGTATGAGGAAGAACATGCATACCATTCATTTACATTGCATTGCACGACTGTGTGGATCAGTATATATATATATATTGTATGTGGTTGTTCCCTGTTACTGAGACATTGTCTCACACCCTCTCCCATAACTAACCTTTCAGGTGACGGTTCTGGCATTAATCCGGAGAAGACGTGGGAGTAGCTGTGTACGTGGGAATACTAGGTCTATGTAGTGTGTGTAATTTGGATGCTGTGCCTCGTGCCAAGTAGGGTAGTATATTTGTAATGGATAGCTGAAAGGAATTGATAAAGGATTTGTACGGATTGATGTATGTATATTTATATAGGTTGTATGCATGGTTTGGATGTTGGAGTGTCTATGTATGAGTTCAGAGTGATGTTGGGCCTAGTTGGTTTGTCTAAGGGTCTGTAGCCCATTTGGTCCAGTTGGGTTCCAAGGGGTCAAATCTCAGAAAAATGGTTTCTTTGAGGTGAAACCTCTTTGGACAAGTTGATTTGGGGGTTTTGGACCAGTATGAATGGTCTCTGAGTGACTAGTTGCCTTTGGTGGCAATTGGAGATTGTTAGTGGCGAGTTTTGGTCAATAAGTGGCCAAAATGGTGTTATGGGTCCAGAATCTCCATACGGAGTTGGTTTGAGGTGAAAGTGGTGTCTATGGATAGATGGGGACTAGATTGACTTGTAGGAGTTGGAATCGAGTCAATCGGAGGTCGGAGCATAAAGTTATGCGCGTCAGAAGTTCGCCCCAAAGTGTTGAAGTGCTGATGTGGGACATCAGCAAGGGGGCACCGCGGCGCCAGCAGTCCAGGCCGCGGCGCCAGGCGTCCAGTGGCACGACATGTTTCAGAGAAAGATGGAGCCGTGGCGGTACTGTAGCGGCCGCGGCCCCAGCTCAAAATTTTGTATTTGGGGTTCGTTTCCGCTGGTTTGAGGCTGTGAGATGTTGTTTGGAGTTGTTAGGTTGGATTTTTTGTGAGTTTTGGTTACTTGTGAAGGTAGGATGTTACAGATATGCCCAATTGCTCGAAGGCTATGAACTCTATGACATCTTGCTTTTTGATGCAGAAGTCATACTCCTTCCCCACAATCTCTAGACCCATATGTAAGTGGATCATATTAATCTTCCTAGCTGCCACAGTTAGTCGTGTGAATGCGTCAAGCTCCGGGGCAACATAGGGTTGAACTACATGGGGTTGGGGTTGGGGATTTGAATCCATAGAATCCTTGGTCTTATGGAGTTCCTAATTAAATAAATAAAGAATAATTAGAACTTCATACTATCTTATTTAGAAAATAAGTGAGAATAATATGGTCTTTTTGTATCTGGTCTATAACCAAGCAAACTAGTCTTTTTGGCCACAAAATAAAATTTTTGGGGGCTTGCTGATTTGTGGTAACCTCCTCAGTTGGGAATGGCACCAAGGCATCATAGTCAACAACATCCTCAACCACCACACTTACTTGGTCATTTTGTATCTGCTGGTGGTGGATGGGTCCTCCCAACTTGAAGACTTTGCCATATGCAACTATACGAGTGTAAGGATCCTCCAAATAAATCTCACACACTGCTCCTGTATTTGGTATTTCAGGTTCCTCCATAGGTTGAGTTACACAACTGCCTTTCGTGCTAGGAGGCATGGGAGAAGGGATATCCATGGGAGGCTATTCTGTTCGGGATTGCATCGCCATTGAGCTCCTGAACATGGACATCATTTTCTCTTGCATAGCCTCCATTCGTGCTTCCATTCGTTGTTCCATGTCAGCTACTACTGCAACACGGGTTTGTTCTCTAACATCTTCCATCATTTTTTCCACCTGGTGCATAGAAACTGATCCTGAGCTATGGCTTGAACATGATCCAAAGTATTGTCTTATGCCTACTCCCCCTCCTAAACCCCTTACATGCCCAGGGTGCTCTTCCTTCCCTAGTGCAGTGGCCAATATATCCTTCCTTCCAATGGGAGTAAGGGTCCCTTGGGTTACCTCTTGTTCTAGAATATCCTGTAATGCAAAAAGAACTAACATAATTAACAATTATGAAACTAAAGTACAATAATTTTCATTTATATTAAATTACTTACAATCTTCTCAGCTACTATTCTAGCCTCCTCGGTGAGGAATTGTCCTTCCTTGTTCATCCGTGCTCTCTTCCACTTTTCATGATAAGAGGGAGGAGATAGAGGAGAGATAACTACTCATTCATCATTCCCTGCAACATGTCTTCTTGCTTTCAACTTCTCCTCCATCATTTGTTCTTCAAGCAATTCATACCCTCCACGAGACAAGGTATGGAGATAAACATTGTTCTTTTGGATCTCTTGATGTTCTTCTCTTTTTTTCTGTTAGCAATAAATGGGAAGGTTAGGTCCAGAAAAGCAATTAATCACAAAATGTATTTGATATCACATTCAAATGTTTGCTCACCATAAATGCTGGATCATGTCAGCTATTAACAAATTTATCCCATGTCTCTTGATTAAGATACTCATACTTCTCACAAGGATTTTGGTCTCTCATCTTACCAAAAACATAAATACTTGTCAGTTTGCTCTTGAAGTCTTTCCATCGCACCCTTGCATATTGTAGTATCTTTGTCTTCACAACTTGAGTTTGAGGAATGTCATAAGTTAGCTACAAGGATGCATGCAAGGAAGTTAGCAATAAAATAGATAAAAAATATGTAAAACAATAGATAATTATATAATTATTTACCAAGATAGCTTGCCAAAGTTGATCCCTCTCAATATCATCTACATGATCCCATTTTTCGATTAAGATGCTAATTTTTGAGTGTGTCATAGTGCCAACAAAACTCTTAAACTGCTTAGATCCAGGCCCAGTTGGATTCCCTAATTCATCAAAGTTAACCTTCTTTCTATGGCCACCACCATGAGCTAAGGCCAACTCTTTCAATCGTGTGCCACCACGTCTCCCTCTTTTACACTTACTACTTGAGGGATTCTCCATGTAGCTGTTAAGTGAACACAATAATTAAGGTTAGTAAATTGTAGATAAAATGTGATAATTAAGCTAAGAAATGAAAATAAGCATATTGTAAATAAACCAAAAGAAATGAAAGCACATTGTAAATTAACCAAAAGAAATCACATTGTAAATAAACCAATAGAAACCAAAACTCTACCTCTACCTCAAGTATTTCAAACTTTCTTATGTCTGGATATTCTCCCATATCCCTTCTTCATGATCATTTCTTGTGGCATGCACATCATCAACTTCATTATCTTCATTCCATTGAGGTAGCCTTGATGAAAAATGAGGAGTCTTATAAGTATCAAAATTGGATTCATCAATCTCATTACTATCAGTCAGCCTTTTCCCTTGAAGAACCACAGATCACTTTTTATCAACCGGGTCAGTGACATAAAACACTTGTTTCGCTTGGACTGCCATGATAAATGGCTTCTCTTTATAACCTTCCCTATTAAGATCTACCAAAGTAAATCCTAACTCATCTATTCGAACAGCATTATTACTATCAACCCACCTATATTTAAAAATAGGTACTTTAAACTTAACGTAGTCCACCTCCTATATCTCTTGAATAACACCAAAATAAGATATGCTTGCCAATATGGGATTTTTATCTTTTGAGCTTGAAAAATGCATTGATTCAGCTACTACCATGACCCCACTATTTTGCATAGTACTTTTATCATCTTGGACTTTTGTAGAGAAGGAGTACCCATTAATGTCATATCCACTCTAACATATGACCTCAAAACGAGGCCCATCAGCTAACCACCTAATTGTATTAGAAGCAGTAACATCCTTCCTTACCTGTTCATTGAACCATGACCTGAAAGTCCTATTGTGCTCATTTAGCAACCATTTATCACTTTTTCGAGGGTTCTTCTCCATTACAATATTTTTATGCTCAGCTAAGTAGGGATAAACTTCATCAGTATTATTTAGAATGTACAAATGTGCTTGTAGTACTTCTTCACGTGTCATGGGCTTCACTTTTACACCCCGTGTACCCTTCCCTACAACTCTTATTCCCTCTTGGCGAGACTTAGGAAGTCCAATGGCTTCTACTTCTGACAAATATTCATGACAAAACTCAACAACCTCTTCAGCAACATATCTTTGAACAATAGAGGCTTCAGGACAATGTGGGTTCTTCACATACCCTTTTAAGATTTTCATGTATCGCACAAATGGGTACATCCATTGTAAATATATAGGGCCACATAGCCTTATCTCTCTCACCAGATGTACAATTAAATGTACCATGATGTCAAAAAATGATGGTGGAAAGTACATTTCAAGTTGGCATAAGATAATAGCAATATCATTTTCCAATTCATCCAATTTTAGAGGGTCAATGACTTTGCTACATATAGCATTGAAGAAGAAACACAATCTAGTTATAGTTTGTCTCACATTTTTAGGCATTATATCTCTGATAGCCACTGGTAATAGTTATTGCATCAACACATGGCAATCATGGGACTTCAAGCCAACTAATTTTAGATCTTTTAATGACACAAGCCTTTTGACCTTTGAAGAATATCCTTGTGGCACCTTAATGCCATGTAAACACTCACATAAACTTCTTCTTTCTTGTTTTGACAAAGTATGACAAGCTGGGGGTAGATAAGTTCTCTTCCCTACTTGGAGTGGAGCTTGTTAGCAAGGCTGACTTCCCAAGAGGGGGGGGTGAATTGGGAAGATTGAAAATTTTCTGCACAAGGTGAGGTAAGTGGAGAAATCACAGTATAATGAAAATAATGCGTAAAACAGAGCAAGCTGAAAAGTGAAGATAGGGAGAAGAAAACTCAGTAATTTATCCTGGTTCGGTCTTTCCACTTGACCTACATCCAGTCCCCAAGACACCTCTTGAGATTTATCCACTATACAGCAAGAATTTCAATGGGCTTCTTGCTAAGGCCACAGTACAACGAGTATGCTCTGTTTCTGAGCTCTCTCAAACTCTCCAAGCACTTTCACTGTGTGCTTCTCAATCCCCTTGTGAATACCCCTCACAAGTAAATCTATCTTCCAGATGAAGAGTAGATTGATTACAATGAAATAACTCTCTTGAAAAGAGTAGATATGAAAGTTTAAGTACAAGTTTAGAAGTTGAGAGGGTAAAAGCTTTTGAGAAGAAGATTTAGCAGAAATTCGGTATATACAAGTTTGATTCGTTACCCACAACTTCAAATGATGTTGTATTTATAGATTTAGGTCTCAAATATCCGTTAGAGACTAAATCTATCCGTTGGGGAAGTTATCCAACGGTTACTCTGAAAAACTATCCGTTTACCAACCGCATTTAATGTTTCTGACATACTGAAATTCGAATTTTGGTTGGCCAACAGACGAATTTCGAGGGAACCGAAGGTTAAAGCTTCCAACGTTAAAATGCGAAGTTCGTCTGTCCATAGAGTGAAATTCGAATTTTGAAACTTATAAAATATTTTCACAATATGACATACGAATTTTTAAGAAGAAAGTTTTTCTGTTAAGTGTGAACAGTGTTTTCAATTTGCTACAGTGCCCTCGAAATTCGAATTTTAAAAGTCCAAAATTCGTCTGTCCATAGAACGTCCAAACAGGCACAGTAGTTCACTTTCTTTGAAATTCGAATTTTGACAGAGTGAAATTCGTCTGTCAGAGACCAGTTTTGAGACTTAAATCATTCTTGATCTCAGATGAACTTTATCAAACTTTCAGACGAATTTCTTCTATTTTCTCAAGTTTTGTTTTGTCTGAAATTCGAATTTTTAAAGAGTGAAATTCGAATGTCACAAAGTAGCTTCTTTGACTCAGATGAAAATTCGAATGTTGCCAAGTTAAAGTTCGTCTGTCAGAGAGCATTTTTCAAACTTAGTTTCTTTTTGATTTCAGATAAACTTTAGCAAAGTTTCAGACGAATTTCTTTGGTTTTCATAAATTGCATTTTGTCTGAAATTCGAATTTTGAAACTGTGAAGTTCGTCTGTCACCAGAAAGGCTTCTTTCAGACTAGATGAAAATTCGAATTTTGAACCACCAAAATTCATCTGACAGAGAGCCATCTCTTCAGACTTAATCAGTTTTAGCTCGAAATTCGAATTTCCAAAGGCAAAGTTCGAATTTCTAACTTGACAGTTTAGTTTAAACTTTTAACCTTCGTCTGTTTGTGGATGTTTTTCAAATATTCAAGGATTTAACATAAAATCAAAGTTTGAAAACATTTTTTCTTCAAATCAAAACTTTTTACCCAATCATAACAAAAACTAAAGATCCTACAAGAGATCTAACAGCAAATACTCAGAAAATCTTCACTTGGAACAGCTTTGATCTCCTTTGATATCTTCAATCCAAGATCTTGAGTGTTGGTTTAAAATCATCAAAACTCTTTCATCAACATTCTCCCCCTTTTTGATGATGACAAAACAACTCACAAACTGGATTAGTACTTGGGTTTGCTTTCATAAGCTCCCCCTCAACATATGCATAAGATATCAAAATAACAGATTAAGTGAAGAGATTTAACGCCCAAAATATTGCAATCAAGAACATACTATATATCACCAAACTATTGTAATACAAATTCCAATTAAAGAGTAGTTCTTAAAATCAAACAACCAAATACAAAACACCCAAATAAAACAAGATACAACAAGAATAATCAGCCTAAGATCTAAGTCATCACTTCTTCTTTGGCTTCTTGCTGTAAGTCTTTCCTTTTCCAGATGGCTCAGCAGATTTTCCAGCTTGCTTGGTCCCAGTTTGCTTCCCAGTTTGCTTTATCTTCTCCCCCTTTTTGGCATCATCAGGAAGTCCAACAAAGTCCATTGGAGGAGGTATCTGAGTGATAGGAACAGCACGAAGGGGGACAGGAGCAAAAGGAATCTCTGGCTGAACTGGTGCAGGGGGCTCAGCAGGCTCTTCATCAGAATCATCAGAGACCTCAAGCAGTTCTTGCATTTCCTGCCTGGAAAGAGCTAGCCGAGCTCTCTGTTCTTCTGACAGCCCATAATTAGCAAGAGAAGGAGAGGCTGGTGCAGGAGGAGAAAACATTTCTTCAAGCCTTCTCCTTTGAGCTAGCAGAAGGGCATTGTGAGCAATAGCAGCAAAATCAATAACAAGCACAATGCTCCTTTCCTTATTGAGTGTAGATTGCAGAAATGGTGAAGCAGAAATGGATGCCACCAGCTGCTCAACTTGCTCAGACTCTTGGGTGGAAAGAATAGAGTCCTGAGCAACTGCTTCACTCTTCTCAATGGGGCTTGTTTCCTGCAGACCCTCTTCCTCCATGCCATAGTCCAAGGGTGGACCAGGACTTGGTGTTTTCATGGCACCATCACCATCCATATCAGTATCATGGTCAGAGGAGGCAATCTCAAAGGGACTTGGAGGCACAGGGGATGGAGACAGAGTAGGCTCAGGGACACCAGGCTGAGGTGGAGCTGAAGTGGTAGGAATTGCATTTCTTATCTCTTCATATGCATCAGCCACCACCTTCATATTCACTGCCAACTGATGGATCTGATCTTGTAGATGAGCAAATTTGGCATTTTGCTCATCTTTAATGCTGAGAATGAGTGTTGACAGACTGTCAAACAACTCAGTGATCTTAGTTGGCTTGGCTCGTGAGGAGGGAGTGGAAGGAGGGTGAGTAGGCCTGGAGGGAGATGGAATTGTCTGGGAAGGCTGAGGTAAGGATCTTTCAGGGGCCTCAGAAGTGCCTTCTTGTTGGAGGGATGCATCAGGGACAAAGAACAGGTCTTCATTTTTTCCTGCTCCCTTTCCAACCCATCGTCCTTCATCTTTCTCAATGCCCATTCTTTGCAGTTCCTCCTCCTTGAATGCCTCAGTGAGTTTCCCTTTCCCTTTCTCAATGTGCTGAATCCTAGCATGCTGCAGGATTCTTGAAACAATTGCAGCATAGGGGAGTATGGAATCCTTCCTCTGATCCCTTGCCTTTATCATTCGCTGAAGGATGATATGACCCATATTGATCAGCTTCCCACGAATGATAGCAGTCATCACATGAGCCTCTGCCCTTGTTATCAGATTGAAGCTACCACCCTTGTTGAAAATGATCCTTGACACTATGTAGTGCAGGATTCTGACTTGTACACTTAGGTCTGTGGGCTTCAACAGATTTATTGTTGGCCTGTTCTCCCTTCTCCTGAATAAGGTGTCCAAAATGGTGCTCTCCTTGTAGTACAGAAAGGATCCACCTTCTTCATCTGCTGTGCTTGCCTCATCCATATACCCAGAGGCTGTTAAGTCAACTTTCAGCCCATCTTGACCTGGGATTTCCAATACCTCATTGAAGGTTTCATCAGCAAGCCAAATGGTCCTTGATCTCAAGGTGACCTCCCATTTCATCTTCTTGCTGTTATACTTAAGAGACGCATACCAAGTCTTCACTACTTCATCATCATATCTTTCAGCAATTTCCAACAAATTTTTATATCTTAACAACCATATAGCAGCATCAAAATTGTTGGAAATCAGAAATTGTTCCACATTCACACAATGAGGCTTGATTACCTTTTTGTTGGAAAACTTGGTAGTGTACTCTTCTTGAATCTCAGGAGTGCTCCATAGTGGTAGTGTAGTCAATTCAAACTCTCCAGATTCAGTACTGGAAGAGGCAGAAGAGGCAGCAGCAGGAGCAGACGGTTCTGCACTTTTTGAAGAGGAGGGGCCAGATTTCTGGGATTCTGCTTTGGATGAAGATTTCTGGCGTTTAGAGGGAGTAGCTTTACTGGGTTCGGCTTTTCTCTTTGATTTCTCTCCTTCTTTGGTAGCATATTGTGATTTAACATTCCTTTTCGGACGGGCCACAGCTTTTCCTGTTCCAGGAATTTTAACTCTTGCCATTTCTCGGTTGAATGAAGCAGAATGTGGCTGAGAATGGGTTTATATGATGCAAAAGGAAGTTTAATCGGTGGAAAAAGACGGTTTTTGGACAGAAGTTAAGAGGATTGAAGAGAGAATCAGAACAGACTTAGAGAGGTTACAAATAGGGTTGCGTCTGTTCTGTGGAAAACTGACGCATTTAACGTGTGTAACCGTCTGACAGACGAATTTTGAGAGGTCAAAATTCGAACTTCGGGCAGTTATAAGTTAAACCGTTCAGCACAGCTTACTGACAGACGAATTTTCATCTTGAAAGTTCGTCTGACAGTGGCTTGAAACAAACAATACAAGCACATCAGACGAATTTTGTTCCAACAAAATTCGAATGTTGAAAAGAAAAAGGCAGACAATAATCAAATCAACAGTCAATAGACGAATTAAGCATTCAGAACTTCATCTTTCAGTGATACAACCAACAAGAACATAAGTCAACAGACGAATTTTGAACTGAAACTTCGAATTTTTCAACTTTTATAAATATTGTCCAACATTAGTATGTTAAGAAGTAATAATTCGTATAGCAGTGATGGACAATCATAACTTTGAAATTTTTGTTTTTGAAAATTCGAACTTTCAAGCTTCAACAGACGAATTTCGAGGCATTACCGAGAACTGTTCAAGGCATAACAGACCAAAGTTCGTCTGTTGATCAACCAAAATTCGAATGTTGACCATGTTGATCAGTTCAAAAACACAGATTATCAATGAAATTCATCTAGCAATCAAACATCATACAAATTTCAACTTTAAAAACTTACAGAATGGATCCAGAACTCAGAATAATTATCATTCTCTTCATTTTCTGGTTGTTCCAATCTGGAGTGCTCCAATCTTTCAAACTTTTAGCCATTGATTTTCACAAGGAGCACCTGAAACTATACTAAAACATACTCCGATGCTCAAGTTAGAATTTATTCTAATATTAAAAGTTCTAAAGACAGACTTGCACAGAAATGACTTACAATTCATTGGGATTTACCATTCCCAATTCTCTCCTTATTTTGCAGTGTCTGTCTTCTGATAGAGGCTTTGTGAGTATATCAGCAACTTGATCCTCTGTTGGGATGTACTCCAATCTAACTTCTCCTTTCAGAACGTGATCTCTTATGAAGTGGTGCCTAACTTCAATATGTTTAGTCCTCGAATGCATGACAGGATTCTTGGTGATATTTATAGCACTTTGGTTGTCACACATGATTGGTGTCTCTTTCATTTTAACCTCAAGATCTTCAAGCTGCTGTTTCATCCAGATGACTTGGGCACAACAGCTTCCAGCTGCAACATACTCAGCTTCTGCAGTGGATAAGGCCACACTGTTTTGCTTTTTGCTGAACCATGAGACCAGGGATCCTCCAAGAAACTGACAGGTTCCACTTGTGCTTTTTCTGTCAGTTTTGGATCCTGCAAAATCAGCATCAGTGTATCCTTTGAGATCTTCTCCATTGCCTTTTGGATACCAAAGACCCATCTGTGATGTTCCAATAAGATATCTAAAAATTCTTTTCACAGCTGTTGCATGGGTTTCTTTGGGGCATGATTGGAACCTTGCACACATGCAGACACTGAACATAATGTCAGGTCTGCTGGCAGTTAGGTACAGCAGAGATCCGATCATTCTTCTGTACTGAGTAATGTCAAACATCTTCCCATTCTCATCCATGTCCAGTTTGGTTGCAGTAGCCATAGGTGTTCCCATTGGCTTGGCATTCTCCATACCAAACTTCTTTAACAGCTCCTTTAGATACTTGGATTGACTGAGGAAGATACCATCATTTAGCTGTCTGATTTGCAATCCAAGGAAGAAATTGAGTTCACCCATCATAGACATCTCGAATTCTCCCTGCATTAACTTAGAAAATTCCTTGCAAAGAACCTCATTAGTAGCACCAAAAATAATATCATCAACATAGATTTGAACAATTAGTAAATCTTTATTTTCTTTCTTAGTAAATAAGGTTGTGTCAACTTTGCCTCTGTTAAACCCCTTTTCAGTTAGAAAATTGCTCAGTCTCTCATACCATGCTCTAGGGGCCTGTTTTAAACCATAGAGAGCTTTCTTCAGTTTATAAACATGGTTTGGTTTTGTAGAGTCCTCAAAACCTGGAGGTTGATCAACATAAACCTCTTCCATGATATATCCATTCAGAAAAGCACTTTTTACATCCATTTGATATAATAAAATATTTTTCATGCATGCATATGCCAGTAGTATTCTTATAGCTTCTAATCTAGCTACTGGTGCAAAAGTTTCTTCAAAATCAATACCTTCTTCTTGATTATACCCTTTAGCAACTAGTCTAGCTTTATTTCTGATTATTGTTCCAGATTCATCAAGTTTATTTCTGAAAGCCCATTTGGTACCAATAACAGGATGATTTTTGGGTCTAGACACTAAATCCCAAACTTGATTTCTTTCAAATTGATTTAATTCATCTTGCATAGCCAAAGTCCAGTAATCATCAGTTAAGGCCTCTTCAGTACATTTGGGTTCTATTTGTGAAATGAAAGCACAGTTGAGCATCTGTTCTCTTAACTGTTTTCTGGTTTTGACTCTCTCTAGAACATTCCCTATTACTTGATCAACAGGATGATTCCTTTGATATCTCCAAGCTCTAGGAAGTTCTTGAGATGTTTCCTCATTGTTTTCTTCATCAAACTCTTGCTCCTGGATATCTTCCTCTATATTAACAGATTCAGATATCTTTGGAGGTTCAGTTTTACTCTTATCAGAAATTCCTAGTTTTTCAAAATTGAAAGTAAGATCATCCTCATTGATAGTATGTTTTGAAACAGTTTCATTTTCAATGAAAACCACATGTACAGATTCTTCTATTACATTTGATCTTTTATTATAAATTCTATATGCCTTACTCCTACTTGAATAACCCAGAAATATACCTTCATCGGATTTGGCATCAAATTTACCTAGATTTTCTTTACCATTGTTGTGAATGAAGCATTTGCACCCGAACACATGGAGGTGTGACAGATTTGGCTTTCTTCCCATGTACAGCTCATATGGAGTCTTTCCTAGGATTGGTCTGATGTAAGCTCTGTTTATGATGTAACTTGCTGTATTTACTGCATCAGCCCAGAATACTTGGGAGAGTTCCTTCTCATTTATCATAGCTCTGGCCATCTCTCCAATAGTTCTATTCTTCCTTTCTACTACTCCATTTTGTTGAGGAGTTCTTGGTGCTGAGAAGTTGTGATCAATCCCATGCTCATTGCAGTACTCCAGGAAGTATGCATTTTCAAATTCTCCTCCATGGTCTGACCTGATAGACACAATAGAAATACCTTTCTCATTTTGCACTTTCTTGGCTAAGGTTGCAAATGCATCAAAGGTATCACTTTTGGAGGAAAGAAATAATGTCCAAGTAAATCTAGAATAATCATCAACAATTACAAGCACATACAGATTACCACCAAGACTTTTCACCCTAGATGGTCCAATTAAGTCCATATGCAACAATTCAAGTGGTCTAGTTGTGGTAACTACATTTTTAGATTTAAATGATGATTTGGTTTGTTTTCCTCTTAAGCATGCATCACATTCTTTATCCTTTTCAAAAGATATTTTTGGTAGACCAGTTACTAGCTCATTTTTAATTAGTTTAGATAGTTGATTCATGTTCACATGAGCTAATCTTCTATGCCATAGCCAACTATCATTATTCTGACTAATTAAGCATACAGAATCTAAGGGAGGAAGTTCATCAAGATCAATAGTATAGCAGTTACCATCCCTTTGAGCTTTGAGGATAACTTTGTGATCACTTTTTCTGATGACCAGGCAAAACTTTGAGTCAAACAGCACCCAGTTTCCTTTGTCACAGGTCTGACTCACGCTTAGCAGGTTGTGGTTGAGTCCAATCACAAACAGCACCTCTTCAATGGATGTTTCTGGATTTTTACCCACAATTCCAATACCAATGATTTTGCCATATTGGTCACCTCCAAAGGTCACCTTTCCTCCTTTCTTGTCTCTCAGGGTGATGAACTTCTCCTTGTCACCTGTCATGTGACTTGAGCAGGCACTGTCCATATACCATTTGTTGCTTTTCTTAGCTTTGAGACAGACCTGCAAAACAATGTTTACGTTTTCCTTTTAGGTACCCAAATTTGCTTGGGTCCTTTTAGGTCAGTATATTTTTCCCTAGATGCAGATGCAACTTTGGGAACCCATTCAACTTTCCTGCCAAGCCCATTTTTCTTCAAGGCACAAGAACTGGAAATATGTCCCTTTTTGTTGCAGAAATGACAGGTAGTGAAAGGACTGCTAGATTGAGATGCAGGAAGAAAACAGTGCAGATAATACTTTTGTCTAGCATGCCTTGGTTGATCATATGTTTCAATGTGATGTAATGCATTAGTTTTCTTTTTATTGTTCTCAGCATGCACAAAATGTCTCATATAAGCATTCTGATTTTTCTTCCTAATCTTTTCCTTGACAGCACATGGATCATAGCCAAGACCAGCTTTGCCTTGTGATATTCTTTGGCTCCCCATTAATGCAAACAACATGTCTTTGCCTCTAGTGAGCCTAGACATGCTTTTAACTAAATAGTCATTAGTTTGCTTGAGTTCAATGCATGAAGTGCAACAAACAGATTCAGTAGTGGGCAAAGAGGCAATTTCAGAAACTATGCTTTGGGATTCCAGCTTATTTATCCTTTTCTTTGCCAATTTCAGTTCTTTAGCAACTTTAATGAATTCATCATGAAGCTCATGAAATGCATCTTGTAATTCAGAATAGGAAGGTTCAGATTCATATACCTCTTCTTCCTGATCACTGCTGCATGAGGGTAAGACTTCTTCTGAGGCAAGTGCCATTAAACAAATGTTGGCAACCTCATCCTCATCTTCTTCTTCCTCATCTGAGCTGTTGCCCCATATGGATGAGATATAGGCTTTCTTCTTCTTCCCTTTGTCTGCAGCTTTCTTTTCTTTTTCCTGCTTCTTAATGAATTGGGGACAGTCCCACTTAATGTGTCCCTGCTTCTTGCACTCATAGCAAGTTACAGGTTCTTTTGCCTCTTTCTTGCTTTCTCCAATTACTCCTTTCTTGAAGAATCTCTTGCTCTTCTTCTTGCTGTAGAATCTTCCGAATTTTCTGACCATCATAGCCAGAGTTTCCTCATTCAGCTCATCTCCTTCATCAGATTCTTCTTCCTTTTCATCAGCAGCTTTGAGGGCAAGGCCTTTCTTCTTTCTGTCCAGCCCAGCTTCCTTGAGTGCTTTGATCTTTCCTTCATATTCCTCAAGGCTGCCGAAGAGAGCTGTGACAGAAGCCATTGATTCTCCTCTGGCCTCTTCTATAGCTGTCACCTTGGGCTGCCATTCCAGAGGTAGAGCTCTGAGTATTTTTCTCACTTTCTCAGACTGTGTGTATTCTTTTCCCAGGCTCTTCAGTTGATTCACAATAAGAGTGAATCTCTTTTGGAGCTCCTTTACAGTTTCTCCTTCAGCCATTCTGAAGCTTTCATACTCCCCAATGCACGTGTTCAGTTTGTTTTCCCTGACTCCAGAAGTTCCTTCATGTGCAATCTGTAGAGTATCCCACATTTCTTTTGCAGTGGAGCATTGTGAGACTCTGTAGAATTCATCCTGGTTAAGGGCACTGACCAAACAATGCTTTGCTTTGAAGTTCAGTAGAACTCTCCTTCTGTCTTCATCATTCCACTCTGCTTCCAGCTTCTCTTTGTGTCTTTCATCTTCTGTTTGAGCCATTGGAACGAAATCTCCTTTTTCAATCACTGACCAGATGTCAAGGTCAATTGATTGAAGGTAGATCTGCATCCTCATCTTCCAATATCCATAATGCTCTCCACTGAAGCCTGGTGGTCTGTTAGTGTTGTTTCCTTCAGGAAGTATACTCTCTCCAAAGCCAGCCATTTTAATTCCCGGACTGTGAGTTCCTTTGAATGGGAATCCGGGCTCTGATACCACTTGTTAGCAAGGCTGACTTCCCAAGAGGGGGGTAAATTGGGAAGATTGAAAATTTTCTGCACAAGGTGAGGTAAGTGGAGAAATCACAGTATAATGAAAATAATGCGTAAAACAGAGCAAGCTGAAAAGTGAAGATAGGGAGAAGAAAACTCAGTAATTTATCCTGGTTCGGTCTTTCCACTTGACCTACATCCAGTCCCCAAGACACCTCTTGAGATTTATCCACTATACAGCAAGAATTTCAATGGGCTTCTTGCTAAGGCCACAGTACAACGAGTATGCTCTGTTTCTGAGCTCTCTCAAACTCTCCAAGCACTTTCACTGTGTGCTTCTCAATCCCCTTGTGAATACCCCTCACAAGTAAATCTATCTTCCAGATGAAGAGTAGATTGATTACAATGAAATAACTCTCTTGAAAAGAGTAGATATGAAAGTTTAAGTACAAGTTTAGAAGTTGAGAGGGTAAAAGCTTTTGAGAAGAAGATTTAGCAGAAATTCGGTATATACAAGTTTGATTCGTTACCCACAACTTCAAATGATGTTGTATTTATAGATTTAGGTCTCAAATATCCGTTAGAGACTAAATCTATCCGTTGGGGAAGTTATCCAACGGTTACTCTGAAAAACTATCCGTTTACCAACCGCATTTAATGTTTCTGACATACTGAAATTCGAATTTTGGTTGGCCAACAGACGAAAATTTCGAGGGAACCGAAGGTTAAAGCTTCCAACGTTAAAATGCGAAGTTCGTCTGTCCATAGAGTGAAATTCGAATTTTGAAACTTATAAAATATTTTCACAATGTGACATACGAATTTTTAAGAAGAAAGTTTTTCTGTTAAGTGTGAACAGTGTTTTCAATTTGCTACAGTGCCCTCGAAATTCGAATTTTGAAAGTCCAAAATTCGTCTGTCCATAGAACGTCCAAACAGGCACAGTAGTTCACTTTCTTTGAAATTCGAATTTTGACAGAGTGAAATTCGTCTGTCAGAGACCAGTTTTGAGACTTAAATCATTCTTGATCTCAGATGAACTTTATCAAACTTTCAGACGAATTTCTTCTATTTTCTCAAGTTTTGTTTTGTCTGAAATTCGAATTTTTAAAGAGTGAAATTCGAATGTCACAAAGTAGCTTCTTTGACTCAGATGAAAATTCGAATGTTGCCAAGTTAAAGTTCGTCTGTCAGAGAGCATTTTTCAAACTTAGTTTCTTTTTGATTTCAGATAAACTTTAGCAAAGTTTCAGATGAATTTCTTTGGTTTTCATAAATTGCATTTTGTCTGAAATTCGAATTTTGAAACTGTGAAGTTCGTCTGTCACCAGAAAGGCTTCTTTCAGACTAGATGAAAATTCGAATTTTGAACCACCAAAATTCGTCTGACAGAGAGCCATCTCTTCAGACTTAATCAGTTTTAGCTTGAAATTCGAATTTCCAAAGGCAAAGTTCGAATTTCTAACTTGACAGTTTAGTTTAAACTTTTAACCTTCGTCTGTTTGTGGATGTTTTTCAAATATTCAAGGATTTAACATAAAATCAAAGTTTGAAAACATCTTTTCTTCAAATCAAAACTTTTTACCCAATCATAACAAAAACTAAAGATCCTACAAGAGATCTAACAGCAAATACTCAGAAAATCTTCACTTGGAACAGCTTTGATCTCCTTTGATATCTTCAATCCAAGATCTTGAGTGTTGGTTTAAAATCATCAAAACTCTTTCATCAACAGAGCTAATTCTGCTCGTATTCCCATTGCAACTAAATCTTTTCTTGCTTTCGTAGTATCCTTGGTCTTGCCTTGTATGTTAAGAAGCGTTCCGATAAGACTATCACACACGTTTTTCTCCACATGCATCACATCAAGACAGTGTCTTACCTCAAGATGTTGCCAATATGGAAGATCAAAGAAGATAGACCTCTTCTTCCATAAATTCTTATTAGTTGCTGATTTCTGGCACTTACCGAATATCACATTGATATCTCTCACCCGTTGATAAACTTGTTCTGCAGTTAATGGCTTTGTATCATTTTCATATTCTTGTAAGCCATCGAAAGCTTTTTTCAATCTACGATAAGGGTGGTTCTGTCTTAGAAATCTTCTATGACCAAGGTAGATAGTTTTCTTTCCAAATTCAAGTTGATAAAGGGATGTACCTTCTTCACAGATGGGGCATGCATTATACCCTTTAACACTATATCCAGACAAGTTTCCATATGCAGGGAAGTCATTTATTGTGCAAAAAATCATAGCCCGTAGCTTAAAAGTTTCCTTCTGATTTGTATTAAACACATCCACACCTTCCTCCCATAACAACTTTAAGTCCTCAATCAAAGGTGCCAAGTAAACATCTATGTTGTTTCTAGGTTGTTTTGGACCTGAAATCATCATAGATAACATGATGTACTTGCGTTTCATACAAAGTTGAGGAGGTAGATTATAAATCACCAACAAAATAGGCCATGAGCTATGTTGATTGTAAAGATTACCATAAGGGTTTATTCCATCAGTGTATAGTCCAAGCCTTAGGTTTCTTGGCTCATGGCCAAATTCAAGAAACAATTGATCAATTATCTTCCATTGAGGAGAATCAGCTGGATGTCGAAGCTTTCCATCACATATCCTATCATCAGCATGCAATCTCAAGTTCTTTGCTTCATTTGCATTAGCAAACAATCATTTGAACCTTGGAATTATTGGAAGATACCATAACACCTTTGCAGGAGGCCCCTTAGAGATCACATCACCGCTAGCATCACCTTCCTCCTTCACTTTGTAGCACGATGCTCCACAAGTTGGACATACATGCAACCCTTCGTTCTCATTTATATACAATATGCAGTCATTAGGGCAACATGTATCTTTTTATACTCTATACCCATTGGACACAAGATTTTCTTCACCTCATAGTTACGATTTGGAAGTTCGTTACCATCTGGAAACATATCTTTCAATAACTCAAGCAACTTCACGAAACTCTTATCGCTCCACCCATTTCTTGCTTTCAAGTTGACCAATCTCAACACAGCTGACAACCTTGTATATTTTGTGCATCCCGGATACAAAGGCTTCTCTGCATCACCACACAAACTATCATATACATGTGCTCGCTCAAAGCTCTCTACTCCAATATCATGGATCATATCCTCTATTCGATCACCCATATCCACATCAACTTCATCATTTTGGGACACAATAGATGTCTCTATTTCACCATGCCATATCTATTGTGTATAATTCTTATTGAACCCATCACAAATCAGATGGTCTTTTATTACCGCAATACTCAGTCATCTCAAGTTTAAACATTTAACACAAGGACAGTAAAATAATCCTTTATTATTAGGAACACTACTTTTTGCAAATTCCAGAAACTGGTCTACCCCATTCTCGTATTCATCACTCGTTCGTCTTGCGTTTATCCAACTATGGTCCATAACTACCTAATATAGACATCCATAAAACAACAGACCAAAACAAACAAATACATAGCTATAGTTAGTCTACTTATTATTGGTCCAATTATAATTAATCTAAACATTCATCAAACCTTATAGATATAATCTAACTACAATTAACCAAATTAATTAATTAACTTATTTCTTCATATAATATTGTTCAAACATATTTATATTTAAACTCATTAGACGCTAATGGTAACACCACCCAGTTTAATTATAAAACTTATTTCATGAAGAATAGGAATGATACCTATGATTGATTGAGCAGTAGATTGCAAAGAGAAGAGATCAATTAATCTTCGAATGACACAATTGCCTTGGAAAATCCCTAATTTGAAATGCAAGTGTTAGAAAAGAAAAAAGCATTAGATAAGAAGCATTAGTCATATAATTTATTAAGCATTTTTAATTTCCCCTTATTTAAATCTCATTGCTAATATAAATGAAAATAAACCATGGTTGACAAATTATTTATTCTAGTAAACAAATCAGACACTAAAGATAAGAAGCATTTTAACTTTTAATGGGCGGGGAAGATAGTACTGAAAAATTGAAGTTAGTCTAAAAGAGTCACCTTTGTTTATAGCCAAAATAATGACATATAACTAAAACATGAGTCAATGCACTGATCTGAGAGTGGAGTGAAGGGATATAATGGAGACAAAAGTATTGAGCTCTTCATTTATGTTAATTCAATATTGATATTACTTTAGATATATACAAGATTTGATATGCTACCTAAGGAATGTAAATAAAGGGTGCTTAATTGAATGTAAATAAAGAAACTGAATCATGATTTTTAATTAGTTATTTGAGCCACCGGGTCTCTCTCATGTCAATTCTTTTTTCATACTTATTTTCTTTTGGTTTTTTGGAACCAAAGTTTTTACTTTTCTTTTTTGTTACGGATACAAGCTACCTTAGTTGACCAAAGAGATCTATCTTAGTTAAGTTTTAGCATTATTATATGAGAGAGTAAATAAATTAATTCCTCTTTTGTCTTATGTTTAACAGTATTACTGCTTATGGGTCAACTCTCTCGTTGGGCAAAACCTGTAACAGCACTAAAGAACTAGTTCAGTATATTACTAGGTGTAGAAACTTTTAGTTATTGGAAATGGTATTCTAAACTCTCATTGTGCCACTAGAAAATACCAAACTTACAGCTATAAAATAATTTCTTTAAAAAAGACTGAAGCAAAGGTTGGTAGCATTAAATACATAATATACAAATATTCCAATGTGATGAAGTATAATGTTGGGCTGGCTAGTTTTGAATTCAATGAGAGGAAATAATAATGTGGGGACAAAGTTTTCCAAGCACTACAGGAATCTATGAGCTAGCTTAGTTTGGTAATCTAACCAAAATTGAACAGATGTAAAGCATATACCTGAGCCACTAGATCAATTTCTAAAAGGAATAATGCCTTTCTTGTCTCAGGTACTTTCACAAAAGGAATCTGTCAAATTTCTTATACTAGAAAGGAAGAATAGAGTTATAATGTTATTACAATTATGTACACCCAATATGGTAAACTCTTATGAAAATCAACACATGCACTTAAAATTCTCTTCCACTACAACATAAAAAATTCCACTTTTGTATGTGCAATTATACCAGGAATAATAGCGTATATAAAAATTATAACTTGACTTGCCAAGGCCAAGTGTTTAGAAGTGATTGACTTCAAGCCAGAAACCTGTCTACTTATTGAAAGCCAAAACAATGGTAAGAATCCAAAAGGATTGAAGTGGATTCAAGAGAACATAGCAAAGAGAGAAGAAATTAGGAAACTGAGAAGACATAAGAGTACCAAGAAAGAAATAATGGCTCTATTTGTCCACTCCAAATAAAAAAGGTTACCATATAATTAACAACATAACAGCATAACAGAGGTGCAAGTTAACTTAGTATCTAAAAGGATACTGAAGCCAAAACAATAGTAAGTATCCAAAAAGACTCCTAAGACTACAAAGCCAAAACAATGATCATGTACTTTGTTCCAACAGGTCTCGTAAAAGAACTCTTAAGCTTAACACTGAAAAAAAGTTGAAAGTCCTAGCAAACAAGTGGTAGCTATGATATGAACAATGTCCTCTTTAACCATTATAATTTAGAATCTTGATCAATCCATGTTCTTCACTATCCTCACCCACCCCACCCCACCCCACCCCCCTCCCAAAAAAAAAATGAGCGCAAATGATAAGTATTAGGAGGTAACCACAATGCATCTACATCCAAATGAACAAATGATATAACCATAGCTTGCATAGTCCAAGGTAAGAGACACATAACTTTTGTTTGGAACTTTGTATGTATTACCTAGTTCATGATAATTCATTGTAATTCAAGCATGTCCATTAACTTATTCTTTTCTTACATGAAAAATACAAGATGCATGCAGATTACAATTTGAGAAGTATCTTTATATGGTACAGATTACAATCTTCCAAAAAAGATTTAGCTACTTTATTACTCCAATTTGATTGTTGGTTATCTGTGTATCAGTTGCATATAGCAGTCTTTGTACTTCAATGTATTAAAAGGTTATGTATCCTTGGGAAACTACCTACAGTGTTTGTACTTTGATGTATTAAAAGGTTATGTATCCTTGGGAAACTACTGGATTGTCATTTCCATATAATAATATTCACTGTATGGCAAATGTTAATAGATTTTGAGCCACAGATTTAAGGTTCTTAGTTTGATAAGTCAAAAATTTTCCATTGAAAGGAATGAGATAGAATATAATAATAATTCGTGACTAGGAAACCATGGTTGCTCCCCTTTTTTTTTTTATGAAGCTTTAGTGATTGAACTTTGAATTATGGTACAACATTGGAATAACCATATTGTGAATGAAATGATAATGTTGCAAAACTCTCATAACTAGATTGTTTCAATAAAAAGAAATAAAAAAAAGGAACGAATAGAGGTAAAAAAAAAAATGAGAAGGCATCGGAGGTTCATGTACACATTTCATCCCCTCTATGAACAAAGTAAAAGTAATAGAGATGTTAGAAGTAGATGTTGAGAGCCTTAAAGTGCCTCCAAAGCTGTTATTCTATCCTAATGAAATCCTTACAGAGAACCACCAATTCTATTCCAACCAATCATCATCCAATGACTACATAGATTCTACTAGTTATGCTAGTGATGATATGCTGAGAATAAGGCTAGCAATAGGGAAAAAAATTTGCAAGTGATAAAAGAGCCTCATAAAGCTTGGTAATTTGCTTTATTAATTATAAGTCACAGCATCTTTAGAATAATACTGTATTTTATAACAGTACTTGAATCATTTCCTTGCCTTGTATTTTTGCTTCAGTAATAGTACTATATGAATATATAACTATTCCATTTTGCAAACTTGATGTTTTATTGTTATTATTTTTTTACAAAGTTTATCTTATATCTCCAAACTAGAATGTGCAATCTAATTGTTGAAGAAATAACAGTACTAAAAAGGAATATCGCTCCTTGTGACAAGTGAGACATAATTAATTATAATAGGATATAGATTAGCAAAAGCAAATAATTAGAAGACGGCCTTCTTCTTTATGCTTATAGTGTATGCATCTTTATCTCACTCTTCAACTTCTTTCTACAAGTCTTACTTGATCTTTCATTATGCAACCATGACCAAAACCAAGGAAAACATAGAAAGTTGTTTCAACCTAAATTTAATACTTTAACTTTGTTATTTTAGAGGATTCCTTTTTTCAAACTGATGAGATGCATTTCACTCTCTCCCCCCCCACCCCCCACTCAATTTTGGAATTTTTGCACGTAGAAGGAAGATTGATTTGTCACATCAATAAGATTTTTAAACCTAAAAGAAAATTCAATCCATTTCATATCCCTTCATAACAAGATTTAAAGTTTAAACCCATTTCAAATCCCTTTATAATAAGATATAGAGATACATGAGATACTCAACATATATAGTGCACCTTTTACCTCTTATTTTCAAGCACAACAAAATCAGGGGTGCAATACTGAATCATCCTGCAAATAACACAGATGAACATTGATTCCAGCAAAAGTTTGCAATTGGAATGGCAAGAAAGAAGACTAATCACAGCTCCAATGCATGTTAGTAGTCTAAGCTAATGGTAAGAGTAACCATGTATGTAAACAAGCGAGATAGCTAAATTTAGATGTCACCCATATTTCACATATTGGGCCAGGTTTGTATGATGCTCAAGTTGAAAGAAATATGCTCAAACCAAAAAGGTTGCAAGAATTGGCAAATTAAACAAGTTAAGAAACCAATTAGAGGATTTGTAGAAGTTTAATTTTAGCCAAGAAAGGTAATTTTTTAAACTGTACATAATATTGTATGAACTTTTTAATTTGGACCATAAAAGCTGTCTTCATCTGGTTTTCAGCTACCCTATCTAGATCTGGTTTTCAAATTATTTCAGTAATCAAACAAAATCCTTTTGCCCTAGAATTTTTATAGTAGATAGTACATATAGAGAGAGCTTTTCAACAAGTACTAATTTGCTTAATTTGAAGGTCCCTAGCTCAAGTTATGATTTTCCTAATGTTTGGAAGCTAAAAGGGTCACAAACCACATTTACAAATAGTATTGGAATCCTTAGCTAGTTGAAGTTTTCTAGTTTTAATGACCTCCTTTGCTTCTGAACACACAGGGACTGAATGCTTGACCACTGGATGGAGATCTAAGATGTCTAATGTTTGGAAGGGTGTTGTGGAATTGAGATCATGCTTATGAGCTGCAATGGTTATACCAACTTGTAAACCAACATTTTTAAACTATGATAAAACCCAATCACACAAGCTTAAAATAATTAATATGTAAATAAGTAATAGGTAAGATTCACTACTCAGCAACTATGTACATAAGAAGTAAAACCTTTTTAGTAACTACTAACTAGTGTTACCCTATCATCAAATTATATTCAATGCATAATAAATAAGCAAAGTCTAGGATTGAAACAAATTACGATAGCATATCAACATTATTTTTAAAATGCTGATAAGTATAATTAGTTCATCTAATTATTAAGCCGATTGACTGCACTTATACACACACACACACACACACACATATATATATCTCTAAACAAAAAGGTAATCTACCTCCATCAACTTATATAGAAAACTAGCACGATGCATCAAATATCATTTTGTAGAACTAATTAAATCCATAAAGTGGTACTGTTACTTTTAAATAATCAATTTCACAAACAAATTTTGGTATAGTCACTATTTCATTATTTCATTCATTGATTTGGGCTCGAAAATTTAGAAACTATCTTCTCTGATAACTTATATTCTCATTTCCCTAAAATTTCAATTCAACCTGGGCCCTACAAGTAATGGCTGGAACCTTGCCATAATTCACAAGGCAGAAGGCATTCAACAAGGCTACACTTCCATGGAGATGCAGAGAGGGGATGACCAGGTCCACACCACCTTTACTAACGGTGGATTTTGGAAATGGATGGCAACATTAGGTGCAAAAAATTCTGATACTGAAGCTCCATTTCAATTGAACAACGAAGATATTTGTATGAGACTATAGAATCAATCTTCCTCAAAGTTTCCTACTCAAATCCTTTAGTGGCCCCACAAAAGAATCCGACATATATATGAGGAGAAAACAATAAAAGGTAAAGAAAAAATGCAAACACCCAATATATGAATTAAATTTAGAATCCAAATTACACTTCCCATTGGACAATTTAAGAAGTAATATATGCAAATGATAGCAAACTGTACAATCATCTATCCTAAGACAGTAACTACTAAAAATAGCACATTGCTTTGTATAATGCCATTAATGCCTATAGAAATAACAAAAGTATCAAACACTACTTACTCTTTCGATTATTCAACTCAACCAGAGGCGGACCGAGGACCTAGTGCCAGTGGGGCGGTGTATATTATTCTAAAAAATTGACTAATAATGACTAATTATTATTATTATATAAAATTAAATTAGATGAAGATTATTGACGTTTTAATACAAATTTTTTCCTAAAAATTATTTGTTATTCAAAATATAGAAAATTTACAATGATACAATCTACCTATCATAAATCATATTCTAACATAAGTAAAGACTATACTTAATAAATGAAAAATAGATAAGGACATTAAAAATTAAAAATCATACTTTAAACAAATGCATAAAAAAGTAAATGATTCCATTAAAAAGTATGTAAATGAATTTCTATCAGCCAATAAAATTAAACAGATGTTTTATTTAAAATTATATAAAAACTAAAACAAGATGTATCACATTTTAACAACAATTATAATAAATTAATAAAAGCAATATATGTATGGGATGCTAGCATGCCAAGGGTAACCAAGAGAATGTGGCATATGAGGATGAGTGTAGAAATATTAGTGGCCAAATAACAATGTGGCAGGTAGGATCCTGATGATCTTCTACCCTGGTCTTTTTTTTTTTTTGGTAAAATTCTGCCTTGGTCATTGCATGATAAAAAACAATGATGTCACTCCGATGAAGGACTCATGCACTGAAAAAGACATCGAACCCCTCTTGCTTTAAGTGAAAGAAGCCCAAGTGGTCATTGGCCACGCTACTTAATCCATTGCAGATCAGCATATAGTATATACGGTTGAATTTGATTAATTAGCTTGTTGTTTTAATGGTTGCTAATAAATCTATGAAGAACTATATGTTTCCTCTCTCTTAAATTCTCTTCTCCATGTAATCTCTAAAATACTTTCTTCCTCTTCTCTCCCAATTCCTCTCTCTATTTTCTCAATTCCAGGTAGTGGGTGCAAATTAAAAACATGAGTGGGTGCATGATATAAATCTAACACCATACACATCTAATTTTTGAAAATCTGAAGGGGTCATCTGCCCCCACTCATGTTAATGTAGGTCCGCCATTGAACTCAATGGAAACCATTTTACCAACAATTTAGATGCTCGAGCTTCTTGTCTTCACTAGAATTTTTTTATGAGACATGGATATTCCAAATACCAAGTGCACATATATCTAGAGCAAAGAGTAGAAAAGTATTTTGAAGAAATTACCTCTTGCAGTCTCTTCTTGGACTTCAATGAGATCTTCCAGAAAAAGAATGAAAGGTAGAGAAGCGACCAATGACACAACAGTGACGCAAAGCTGAAGGCTGGAGAAGCAATAACTATGTGCTCAAGGATAAGGGATGAATGACGACTACCAGCGCAGGGGATCGATGAAACAGAAAAAGGAAGAATGAGGAGGAGGATGATGAAATTGGTTGTGATGACCACCGGCGAATGACAACCGGTACTCAAGGGTGGAGGACGGACAGCGATTGAGCTCTGTTTGGAGAAATTGTGCCGGTCTCTACGTGCATGAAGGAATGAACGAGCAAGAAAGCTAGCTAGTGCGGAATGAGTGAGATCTGTTTAGGGCAAGCTTCGAGCCTTATGTCTTCTCTTTTCTCTCTTTAAATTTTTTTTTATTTTGGCTTCAATTGTCTGAGCAACCAATGTCACATATAGATTTTCTACTTTGGTTTTAAAAAGGATCGATGCCAATAACTTAATTAATATCAAATGATTTACAAAAATGCCACCGGTCATTATTTTACATTGGTTCTTAATACAACCGACGTAAAAATTGGGATGTAGAATTAACTTTTTCTACTAGTGGAATTTTGAATATTGTCTGAAAAGAGCTTTCTCTGACAGACGAACTTTGACTTTTGAAAATTTGAATTTCAAACAAAATACAACTTATGAAAAATGAAAAACTCATCTGAGGAAATGTCAAAGTTCATCTGAAAACCGAGTTTGGAAAGAGCATCAAAATGGCTCACTAACAGACGAATTTTGAACATGAAAATTTGAATTTCAGAAACAAAGCTTATGAGTCTATTATGATGATATGTTGACATACAAATGATAGTATTCATAAATTTGAACTTTGAAGTAAGTTTGAAAAGGGACCTCTCTAACAGATGAACTTTGCATTTTGAACATTCAAATTTTGAATAGATGAACTATTGTGCCTTATTGAACTATCCACTGATAGATGAATTTTGGGTATCAAAATTCAAATTTTAAAGGCACTGTAGCAAAATGGAACTGCTATTTACACTTTTAAGAAGAACTTTTAACTTAAAAATTCGTATGTTCCAACAATAGAAACATTTTTCAAAGATCAAAATTCGAACTTTGCTTCATAACAGATGAACTTCAAATGTTCAATGTTAAAGTCTTTAGTTTTTAGTTTTCACAAAATTCATCTATTGACCAACCAAAATTTGAACTTTGGATGTCAGAAGAATTAAATGCGGTTAGTGAATGGATAGTTTTTCAGAGTAACCATTGGGTAACTTCTCCAATGGATAGATTTTGTCTCTAACGTATAGTTGAGAACTAAATCTATAAATATAACATCATTTGAAGTTGTGGGTAACAATTTTAACTTTGTATATACTAAAACTCTGCCAAATCAACAACTCAAAGTCTCTTACTCTCACATACTTCATTCTTTGTACTCAAACTTTCATATATACTCTGATTAAGAGAGTTCATCCATTATAAATAATCTTATCTTCATCTGGAAGAAAGATTTTCTTGTGAGGAGATATCACAAGGGATTAGGGAAGTACTTAGCGAGAGTTCAAAGAGAAAAAGTGTGAGCTCTAAAAATAGAGCATCATAGCTGTACTGTGGCATTTGTAAGAAGCCCATTGAATTCTTGCAAAATAGTTGAAAATCTCAAGTGGTGGCTTGAGGATTGGACATAGGTCAAGATTGAGAAACTGAACCAGGATAAACATCTGTGTCTTCCCTTCTCTACTACTACGTTTACTTGTTATACATTTACACTCTGTTTTACTGTCACCTTGCTTTCTTTACTTTATTGTTATTTTGCAGAAAATTTTAATCTTCTCAATTTATCCCCCTCTTGGGAAGCCAGCATATCTAACATTCTCGACTGTGCTTGGAAGATTGTGTCATTGCCCATGAATATCCTTAGTATGGAAGGGGATGAAAATATTTGTTTGTCCTTTGCCCAAGTTGACAGGTATTTGAGAAAGGGGTGCAGGTATACTATTCACCCAGGCACCACTAAGATGTACCAAGACTTAAAGCGAGAGTACTAGTGGCCAAGCATGAAAAAGGATATCGTAGAGTATATGGAAAGATGTCTAATTTGTCAAAAGGTGATGATTGAACACCAATTTCTAATGGGTACATTGCAACCTCTGGAGATCCTGGAGTGGAAATAGGATAGCATTTCCATGGATTTCGTGATGGGATTACCAAGGATCTCTTTAGTACACAATGCAATATGGGTAATTATGGATAGATTGATGAAGTCAGCCCATTTTCTTCCAATTTGGGAGACTATTACTATGGAGAAATTGGCCCAATTATATGTGAATGAGATTGTGAGGCTGCATGGAGTCCTGATAAACATTGTGTTAGATAGAGATCCTAGGTTTACATCCAAGTTCTAGAAATCTCTTCAGAAGGCCATAGGGACGAAGTTGAATTTCAGTATTGCTTATCACCCTTAATATGATTGGCATATTGAAAGAACGATACAAACTCTAGAAGACATGCTGCGAGCTTGTGTTCTAGAGAATAAAGGCAATTGAGATCAATACTTGTTGTTGGTTAAATTTACCTACAACAACAGTTACCACTCAAGTTTGCAAATAACTCCACATAAAGCATTGTGCGGCAGAAAGTGTAGATCCATTGTGTGGGTTGAACTTGGTGAACGGAGTCTTTTAGACCCAGATATTATAAACCAAACCTCTTAACAAATGGAGAGTATTAGATAGAAGCTTTTGACCACGCAGAGTTATGCAGATAGAAGGAGGAGACCATTAGAGTTTGATATTAGAGATCATGTATTTCTGAAGGTCACTCCTACCACAATGTTGGGAGATCAATTTGAGCAAAGAAGCTCACTCTGCGGTATATAGGTCCATATCAAATTTTGGAGCAAATTAGGCCAGTAGCATATCAAGTGGTGCTGCCGCCTAATCTTGTAGGATTACATGATGTTTTCCACATGTCTCAACTTAAGAAGCATTATCTAGATCTGTCTCACATAATTGATGATAAAGAAGTACAAGTACAAAAGGATTTGACTTTTAAGGTCTCACCATTACAAATTCTTAATATAAAGGAGAAGCCATTGAGAAATAAGACTATTAAGTTAGTAAAGGTGCTATGGAGCGGCTTGATATCCAATGATGTCACGTGAGAGGTAGAAGAATCCATGTGAAGGAGGTACCTTGAGATTTTTCCTTGAGGTAAAATATGAAATTTAGAGGACGAAATTCTTATAAGGAGGGGAGAATGTAATAACCCTTATTACATTGTCCCTAACTTGGTCCCTAGCTAACTAAGTGTATTTGGTGTTGTATGCAGAATCTAAAGGACCAAGACGGAGGAAAGGTTTAAGTAAAGGCAGAAGAAGCTCCACACTGCAGTGAGAGAGCTATAAATTAGATAAAAATTTCCAAGCCAAGAGCGTCCATGCCGTGGCGAGCTTACTGGAACCGCGGCAAGCATGAAAAATCAGTATAAACTAAAAACTTTTCAAACGAATAGACAAGAAGGAAAACGAAGGGAGAAAGAAGAAGTTGTGCTAGGGCTTGAAAGATCTGACCTTTGAGAGTGATTTTTGACCTCTAGGAGCTTGGATTCTTATTAGTAAGTGATCTTTACTCCTTCCTCTCCATTTTCATCAGTTTTGAGTTGAGATTTTTTTGGTATATGTTGGGATTTTCGGTTTTAGCCAAAATCCATCAATAAAATGGATGAAATGGGATTAATGAGATGTGATTTAGTGGTTGTGATGCATAGGTGTAAGTTTTAGAAGGGTTACTCATGAGTTAGGGTAAACCCTAACCTTGTGTTGTGTGTGGAAGCAAGGAAACTAAAGTTTGTATGGTTGATTAGAGTTTGAGTGATTTTTAGGAGCTCAATGATACATAAAAATGATGTTGGAACCTTGGGTTATGCCTATATAGTCAAATTGTGATATTTCGTTAAGTGGTATATTGTGTTAATTGAGATATTATGATGTTATAGAGATTGTTTGGTTGATCAAAGGGGGTACAAGTCATGTTGAATAGCCCAAAAAGCTCATGGAATCGCGTGTGTGTGATGTTGATAACCTGAGGTAACCGAGTATTTGTATTATTTGTATTGTACATTATTATATATATGTATATATATATATGCATGTTTCCATTCATACAACGATATCAACATTTGTTTGTGTATGGTTTTTCTATATATTATGATATGCACACAGCTAGACATAAAGTGGATGATGATTATGATGATGATGATGTGACATTACATGATGCATAGCATGACATTGAGATCATGATGATGATGATGATTATATGATGATCATTACTACATAATTGGCCTTCTGGAACACATATTCTAGAATGTTTATTAAAAAAAACATGTTTGAAAACCATATAGGGAATGTGTTAACTAAAACTATGAAAGAAAGTTCATCTTTGGGAATGCTTTCTTTCTTATCAAAGCATTCCCAAAATTTTCCCGTCTAAAAATAATTAATTGTGAGGAAGACATTTTGGAATGTTTAGTTAAGTAAACATTTCTGAATACGTAGTTTATTCAGTAATGTTCTAAAAATTTAAACCTTCCTGGTCATTTTTTCCCTAAATTTTAAGATAAAGGCCATCGAATCCAACTAGGTCACAAGCTACCCCTTCCTATCGTCTCTTCTCTTTTGGTTGTATCTCTCTCCTTTCTTCTTTTGTAATCTCTCTATTGGCATCTTCCATCTCCATTTGCATTCTCTTCATCAAAGATGGAGCCCTATCAAGATTTCAGCCCCTTCCTCCTCTACTCGACATGAGTTCACCTTCCATTAAAGATTCAAATTCTTTTTGATTTTGGCCTCCTCTATTAGCAAAGCTTCATCAAACTCCATGGCTAAAGACTTGAGTCCCTTCCCACCACCTGTGAAACCCAATTGATGTGTTCCATGTTCGCGAAAAATAGGGCTTGCTAGCTTTTTACCTCTGAACCCCACCACGATTTCAACCACAATTTGATTACCCCTCTTCTTCTTCTTTTGATATTCTAGAAATCAGAAACAAAGACCAAGTCAGTTATATTCTAGTGCCTATGGTGGGGAGACTAGAAAGCAAGGGAAGGCATCAAATCTTGATATGATATGATATGATGATATATGATATGGTGAAATAAGAAGGGATCCATGTTGTTAAATCCTCTCCTATGGCCAAGAGAGCAAGATGGCAGTAGACTGCACCTTCCCTTAAATCACCACCAATTCACGGTAGTCAAAGGGAAAAAGAACCATGATCCAAGCATTAGTGTTACCTTTAGCCAAGTGTACTAGTAAGAGTTGAGCTTGGTGACATCCCAAAATCAATCTTCACTGACTATTAAAAGGGAGTTACATGTACAAAATATCCTATGATGATGCCAGCTCGTGGTTCTAGCTGTGTGAAGGGAGACATCCATATCATAACATTTGACATTGCATATGTGTGTGATATTGGTGATATTATTAGATGTGTGTGTTTATCCCAGTTACTGAAATATTGCCTCACACCCCTTCCCATGACTAACATTTCAGGTGAAGACTTTGGTACTAGTCCGAAGAAGGCCAAAAAGTCATAGTTCTCTTTGTCTTCAAGAATTTCAAGTACAACTGGTAGTTTGTAATATAGTTTATGTAATATTGTGTCAAGTAGGTTGTTATAGTTTGGTTGCATGTTTGAGAGTCCTAGGAGTATTACCTTTGTAGTATGTGATGATATTGATGGTGATGGTTTATATGTGATATGTGTAGACTTATGCTAGGTATAGTTTATATGTGTGTGATGATGGTGTAGACCCCAGTATGGGTCACTATTGTTAGAGTGTGTCTGTGAGCCGAATAAGTCGTATATGGGAGCCTAAAGGTGGTTTTGGGTCGTATATGTGTGTTTTGGGCATATAGCTCATTATGTGATTTTGGGGTTCACGGGGGTCAATTCTTGGAGGAGAGATTTCTCTAGAGTAAAACCTTCTTGGATAAGTTGGTTAAGTTAAATAGGTCCTGTGTGGACAATCCTTGAGTGCCAAATTGACTCTATGGCAAATGGAGGTGTTACATTGTGAGTTTTGGCTTAAAAGTGGTCAAAACAATATTAGGTATCCAGAATCTCCATATAGAGTTGGATTCGAGTGAAATTGGTGTATATGGTTAGATGGGCATGAGAGTGACCTGTAGGAGTTGGAATCAGGTCAATCGAAGGTCGGAGCATGAAGTTATGTGCTACGGAAGATCGCCCTAAGAATCATCAAATTGTTGATATCATATCAGATGGGGGCATTGTAGCACCAAGCATTTCTGTCTCCTCCAAGCCACAGCTACACTATAGCTCACTATGGCCCCAACCTAGTTTTGGTATTTGTAAAAGCTTTTCGGAGTTTATGGTGTTGGAGGAGTTATTTTCAGGGTGTTTGAAGGTAGGTTGTTACATAGGGATTGAGTTTGGAATGGAATTTCAAAATTTTGACACTAAAAATGAATTCCTTAGATCAAAATTATATAAGAACAAGCGTGTTATACTAGAGGAAAGCAAAGGAAATCAACTTGGAAAATTTAGGGTTTATTGCGCACTTTTTCTATAGGGTCATGAAATAAGAAATTATGGCCTTATTTTATGATTCAATAGGATTCAAAGAAGTGTTAGAAATCAAAGAAAGTGTTTACAAAGTTTAGAAATCATTGGAAAGTGACAGCTAGTTTTATTCCCTTTCAATGCTTTATTTTAACATTATTGCTTTTCATGATTTAATGAATACATCATGTGGTTGTTTGATTGTTTTGTGATGAAATTAAGTTGTTGGTTGGTTGTTTGAAGGGTCTTGTGGCCCTAAGATGTCCATTTTATAAGTTATTACTATACCAAAATTTTTATTAAATTGTTATTGTACAATATGTTAATTCAGATGATTTTGATGATTCTAAACAACAATGAATTTGGAAATCCAATATCAAAGGAACACAAGTAATATGAAGAACAAATTTGGAGTTTCTTGAAGATTGAAGAGTTGTTTCACATATTTTAGGAATCCATTTGTAAAGGAAGGTAGTTAAACTTTGAAATTTACCTCACCCAATATTAAATGAGATATCTATTTGAATGATTAATTATTCACTTATTATTTCAAAATGGTTTTCATAAAAAGAGCTACCATATGAGGATGAAGTCTCAGTTTCAAAGATGTTTTTAGGTATTCACTTTGTTTTCATGAAAATGTTTTATCTTATGATAATAAAGTCTCAATTTAAAAGTTGTTTCTAAGTGTTCTCATCTTGTTTTCATGAAAAAGGTTATCTTTATGCGCATAACCAGTGAAGATTATAAGAATAAAGACTCAATCTCAAAGCTTTTCAAAGTGTCCCTTCTTTGATTTCATGAGAAAGGGTTGAGGTTATTCGCATAACATAGTTGTGCACTATGTACTCAGGTCTGTTTAGGTGGTTATCCTAATAAGGTGGGTACCTTATTCGCATGAGGGAGTGAACAGTGAAGGCCAATTATACTATGCAGCCCGTTATTCACATAACCTAGGAAGGTTACCTAGATAACATGTGTTACAGAACACTTATACTCTTCTCTGTAAATAGGTTATTCACATAACCTAGGGAGGTTATCTGCATAACCTATGTTTTAGTGCCCTTGGACGTTCCTCGGTTAAAAAGATTATCCACATATCCTTGGGAGGTTATCTGCATAACCTATGTTACAGAAGTTAAGATCCTTCTTTAGCAAAATGGGTTATTCGCATAACCTTGGGAGGTTATCTTAATAACCTAAGTTTTACAGGAACTCAGTTTGAGAAAAGCTTAATGTTATCCTAACAATCAAGTAGGTTTTCATGAAAATGTTCTTGAGCTAAAACTTAATCATTCTAGATGAATGTTTTCTATATAACCTAGCTAGGTTATCAGCATAATGAAAAGTCTACGTTGAAAATAAGAGCCAACAGTCACCCGTTATTTGCACAACCTAAGGGTTATTCACATAACCTAAGGAGGTTAACCCTATAACCTTTGTCAGATGCATTTAATACGGGAGATGAATGGTTATTTTTCTGAGAGTAACGACTAATCTTTGTTTCCAATGGATAGTTTTACTCTAAAACTATAAATAGGACCTTATTTAATTTGTTGGGTAATAAAGAAAAACATATAAACACCAAAACGCTGCAGAATTGATTACTGATTCTTTCAAAGCTTACCTACCTTCTGTTTAGTTCATTTATTTTACTTAAATTTTCATATCCACTATTTTGAGAGAAAGTTTTCATATCTTGACTTGTACATTTCTACACACTTGTAGCTAGCACTTAGTGTGAAGATACACTAAGAGATTTGCTTTTACTTTTGAGTGAGAAGAGTAGGAGTATTTGTTCAGCTCAAAGTTCAAGCTGGGGTTGTACTGTGGTTTTTGCAAGAACCCATTCAAATCTTGCAAGATATAATGAAGAAATCTCAAGTGGTGGCTTGAAGATTGGACATAGGTCAAGTGGAGTAGAATAAACCAAGATAAATTTCTGTGTCCTCTTCTTATTCACTTTGCAAGTGTTTTTTATATCTTATACTTTGTTTTTTAGCAACTTCTATTATTACTACTGTATTTCACTTTTTATAGAAAAATCCAAACTTCCCAATTCACCCCCTCTTGGGAAGCTAGTTGAACTAACAAGTGGTAGCAGAGCTCGGACTCCCAGCTGAAGGATCTAATAATCTGGGAGAATACATGGCTGGCTTTGGTAAAGACATTCTTCCAAAAAGAAACAACACCAATAGACCTCCTAGCTTTAGGAGAGAGCATTATGAATACTACAAGATAAGGATGCAAATATATCTTCAGACCATTGACTTGGATATTTAGCCAATCATCTAGAAGGGAGACTTCGTTATGATGAAACTACAAGATGACGGGAAGTACAAGGAGAAGCTTGAACAGGAATGGAATAAGGGGAACAAAAGAAGGGTCCTTCTTAACTATAAAGTCAAGCATTACCTGGTCAGTGCCCTCAACTAAAATGAATTCTACAAGGTGTCCCAATATACAACAGCCAAAGGTATGTGGGACACTCTAGAGATCACTTATTGAAGAACAACTAGGGTGAGAGAAAATAAATTAAACTCGTGCATAGGTGAATATGAAAGCTTCAAGATGAAGGGAGGTAAAAACATCGAAGAACTCCAAAAGAGATTTACTCTCATTGTGAATCAGCTGAAGAGCCTTGCGAAGGAATACACTCAATCTGAGAAAGTCAGAAAAATCCTCAGAGCTTTGCCTATTGAGTGACAACCAAAGGTGACGGCAATAGAAGAAGATAGAGGAGAATCAATGACATCTGTCATAGCCCTCTTTGGAAGCCTTGAAGAATAAGCTGAAAGCCCTCACAGAATCTTCATCTTTGGACAAGAAGAAGAAAATTCTAGCCCTCAATGTAGAGTCAGAAGATGATGATGATGACTCTGATGAAGATGCTGAACTAGATGAAGAAATAATGGCTATGCTGGTGAGAAGATTTGGTAGAATGTATGGAAAAAATAAATTTAGAAGATTTGCAAAGAAATATGGAGCCATCTGTAGCAAGAAAGAGAACAAAGACTCTATCATATGTTATGAATGCAAGAAACCTAAACATATCAAATGGGAATGCCCTCTGCTAAACAAGAAACAAGGAAAAGACAAGAAGGTTGAAAAAGGAAAAAAGAAGAAGGTCTTCGTATGTTACATCTGGGGAGATAGTTTAGATGATGAAGAAGCAGCAGAAGATGATGAAATTATCAATCTATGCCTAATGGCTCAAGAGATTGTAGAGAAGGAGAAGAATCAAAACCTAGACAGTGACAGCAATTTTGAGGTAAATGATTCTAAACCTTCCTACAATAAACTACATGATGCATTCAATGAACTGATGGCTAAATTTGTCAAAGTATCTAAACAGTTGAGTCAGGCTAAAAAGAAAATATCTAAGCTTAAAAGTAAATCTCATACATCCTGTACCGCTTTACAATTTTCTTTTTCTTCCACCACTTCTGTCTGTGTCTCATGCATTGAGTTGAGAGATAAGAATTGTTATCTCCATAAAACTCTAACTAAACTTACTAGAGGTGAGGACATGCTAAAAGTGTTACTAGGAAACCAAGTTGTAAGTCAAAACAAAACTGGTATAAGATATAACCCATGTGCAGTCAAGGAGAAACTGATAATCAAGAAACAAAATCTTTACTTGAGAAATTTTGTACATGTTAATAACATTAAACCAACTTAGAGCATAGAGTCATTTGCAGCTTCTAAAAACCAAAAGTACAAATACTATCATCATTATTTCAGGCATGCATCTCTTTCCTCTAGCTCTTTCTTTACTTGCCACTTCTGTAATAAGAAGAGTTATATGTCCTCCACCTGTATATATAGAAAGGAAGGAAATGACAATGAAATGAAATAGGTTCCCAAGGATTCCTCTACCAACAAGAAAGGACCCAAGCAAAAATGGGCACCTAAAAGAAAGAACTAAAATTTGTTTTGCAGGTATCTTTCAAGGCAAAGAAAAGCAACAAATGGTACATGGATAGTGCCTGTTTGAGACACATGACTGGAGACAAAGAAAAATTCATTGTACCGAGAGATAAGAAGGGAGGAAAGTTTACTTTTGGTGGTGACCAGTCTGGCAAGATAGTTGGTATTGGAATTATTGGAAGAAACCCAGAAACAACAATTGAAGAAGTTCTGTTCATTATAGGACTGAACCACAACTTGTTGAGTATAAGCCAAACCTGTGATAGAGGCAACTAGGTTCTGTTTGATTCCACCTACTGCCTAGTCATCAGAAAGAGTGACCGCAAGGTTATTCTCAAGGCAGAAAGAGACAATAATTGTTATACTATTAATTTAGATAAATTACCTGCTCTAGACTCAATATGCTTAATAAGTGAAAATGATGATAGTTGCCTATGGCATACGAGTCTAACACATGTTAGCATGCGTCAATTAAACAAACTCATTAAAAATGAACTTGTTCTTAGATTACCGATTATTAAGTTTGAAAAGGATAGAGAATGTGATACTTGCCTTAAAGGAAAACAAACAAAGTCCTCATTCAAAACCAAAAACATTGTTTCTACAACTAGACCACTGCAATTGCTTCACATATATTTAATAGGTCCTAATCGTACTAAGAGTATTAGTTGTTACTTGTATATACTTTTTGTAGTGCATGATTACTCTAGATTTACCTAGATAATATTTCTTCTCTCTAAAGATGAAACATATTTCTGATCTTAGCTAAGAAAATCCAAAATGAGAAAGGTCATTTTATTGTATGTATTAGAACAGATCATGGTGGAGAATTTGACAATGCCAAATTTGCTTGTTACTACAATGAGAATAGAGTAGAGCATAACTTCTTAACACTAAGAACACCTCAACAAAATGGAGTTGCGGAGAGAAAGAACAGAGCACTAGAAGAAATGGCCCGTGCAATCTAAATGAAAAAGGATTACCTAAGCAATTATGGGCTGATACAGTGAGTACACATGCTAATTGATTAATAGAGCATACATCAGACCCATATTAGGCAAGACTCCATATAAGCTGTGCAAAGGAAAGAAGCACAACCTCTCTCATCTTCATGTCTTTGGATGCACTTGCTATGTCCACAACAACAACAAAGACAAGCTAGGTAAGTTTGATACCAAATCTAATGAAGGTATATTTCTTGGCTACTCAAATAAGAGTAAAACTTATAGAGTTTTCAATGAAAAGACTGGAACAATAGAAGAATCTGTGCATATGGTTTTTCTTGAAAATGAATCTATGTCTAAGCATGCTAAAGATGAGAATAATTTAATTTCCAGCTTTAAGAACTTGAATGTGTCTAAAGAAAATAAAACTGAACCTCCTAAAATATCTAAATCTGCTGATGTAGAGGAAGATTTTCAGGAGAAAGATAATGAATGTGAAATCAATGAAGAAGTGTCCCAAGAACTCCTTAAAGTTTGGAGATATCAAAGGAATCATCCAATTGATCAAGTTATTAGGGATGTTCAAGAGAGAGTTAAAACTAGAAGATAACTTGGGGATCAAGTGAATAATTATGCATTTATTTCTCAAATTGAACCTAAGTGTACTGAAGAGGCTTTAACAGATGAATACTAGATTTTAGGTATGCAAGAAGAACTTAATCAGTTTGAAAGAAGTCTGGTTTGAGATTTAGTGCCTAAGCTCAAGAACCACCCTATTATTGGAACTAAATGGGGTTTTAAGAACAAACTTGATGAATCAGGAACAATAATAAGGATTAAAGCTAGACTAGTAGCTAAAGGATATAATCAAGAATAAGGCATTGATTATGAGGAAACTTTTACTCCAGTTGCAAGATTAGAAACAATAAGGATTCTCTTAGCCTATACCTACATAAAATATATTGTGCTGTTTCAAATAGATGTGAAAAGTGCTTTTCTGAATGGGTATATCATGAAAGAAGTTTATGTTGATCAACCTTCGGGTTTTGAGACTCAACTAAACCAAATCATGTATATAAACTGAAGAAAGCTCTATATGGCTTAAAAAATGCACCTAAAGCCTGGTATGAGAACTGAATAATTTTCTGATTGAAAAAGGTTTTAATAGGGGAAAAGTTGATATAACCTTGTTTATGAAAAGAGAAAATAAAGATTTACTTATTGTACAAATTTATGTTGATGACATTATATTTGGTTCTACTAATGAGTCTTTGTGCAAGAACTTTTCTATGCTAGTACAGAGTGAATTTGAGATGTCAATAATGGGTGAGTTGAACTTCTTCCTTGGATTGCAAATCAAACAATGTGATAATGGCATCTTCCTCAATCAATCAAAGTATCTCAAGGAGCTACTGAAGAAGTTTGAAATGGAACATGCTAAATCTATGGGAACTCCTATGACCTCTGCAACTAAGCTTGACATGGATGAAGAAGGAAAACTCTTTGACAGAACTCAATATTGGAGAATGATTGGTTCCTTGCTGTATTTGAATGCAAGTAGGCCTGGCATCATGTTTAGTGTCTGCATATGTGCTAGATTTCAATCATGTCCCAAAGAGTCTCATGTAAAACCTATGAAGAGGATTTTCAGATATTTGCTGGGAATATCACAGATGAGACTTCAATATCCAAAAGGCAATGGAGAAGAGCTCATAAGTTATAAAGATGCTAACTTTGCTAGATCAAAAATTGATAGAAAGGGCACAAGTGGAACTTGTCAATTCTTATATAAGGCTTTCTAGTGTCATGGTTCAGCAAAAAATAGAATAGTGTAGCTCTCTCCACAGCAAAAGCTAAGTATGTTGCAACAAGTAGTTGCTGTGCATAAGTCCTTTGGATGAAGCAACAACTTGAAGACCTTGAGATTGAAATGAAGGAAATCCCAATAAGATGTGATAATCAAAGTGTCATCAACATCTTAAAGAAAACTATTATGCATTCAAGGACAAAACACATTAAAGATATCACTTCATAAGAGATCACGTTTTGAAAGGAGATGTCAAGTTCGAGTTTGTCCCTACTGAAGATCAGCTTGCAGACATTCTGACAAAACCACTTGCAAAAGATAGACATGGTAAAATCAAAAGAGAATTGGGAATAGTAAATCCTAATGAGTTTTAAGTATTTTCTGAAATCTCTCTTAAGTTTATGATTCAGTTGATAATAATACTAATTTAAGTATCGGAGTATCTAGAAATTTGTTTTGTAGGTACTTCTTGATTTGAAATAATTAAAATATGATAAAATGAAGTACCCTACACATTGAAATGAAGTTTGTTAGGTCTGATGGCTTCCCAAGAAGGGGGGTGAATTGGGAAGTTTGAAATTTTCTGTAAAAGTATAAGAGAATAGTGAAAGCAAAAGTGAAAGAAAAACAGAGTGCAAAATATAACAAAGTAGTAAGTAAGGTAAAGGAAGAAAAGACATAGAGATTTATCCTGGTTTAATCTCTTTCCCTTGACCTATGTCCAATCCTCCAACTACCACTTGAGATTTTCCACTATCTTACAAGAATTCGATGGGCTCCTTACAATACCACAATACAACTTTATGCTTCATTCTAAGAGCTTACAGTTTCACTCTCTGCACTCTAGCTAAGTGCTTCCCAAATCCCTTGTGAAGTCTCCACACAAGAAAATCTTTCTTCCAGATGAAAATAAGATTATTTACAACAAGATAAACTCTCTAATTTAGAGTATGTATGATAGTTGAAGTACAATATATAAAGTATGTGAGAGTAGAAAGCTTTAACTAAGGAATTTGACAGAGTTTCAGTGTAGACAACATAAATTTGTTACCCACACCTTCAAATGAAGTTCTATTTATAGATTTATATCTTAACTATACGTTAGAGACAAGATCTAGCTGTTAGAGACATTACCCAATGGTTACTCTACAAAACTATCTGTTCACCAACTGCATTTAATGCGTCTGACATCCAAAGTTGAAATTTTGGGGTGTCAACAGATGAATTTTGCAGAGACCATAAGTTAAAGGTTTTAACGTTGAACTTTGAAGTTCGTCTGTTCAAAGGTAAAATTTGAATTTTCATCTTGACAAATATTTCCCATGTTGGAACATACAAATTTTCAAGTTTAATGTTCTTCTGATAAGTATGAACAGTTATTCCATATTGCTACAGTGCATTCGAAATTCAAATTTTAGTGCCCAAAATTTATCTGTTAGTGAGCAGCTCAATTTGGCACAAAAGTTCTTCTTTTCAAAATTTGAATTTTGAGCTTTCAAAATTCGATTGTCAGAGGGACCTCTTTTCTGACTTTTTGCTTTCATTCCAAAGTTTGAATTTCTAAAGACTAAAGTTTGTCTGTTAGAGGGACACCTGAACAAGCTTACTCATTATCTTTCCAAAGTTTGAATTTCTAAAGACTAAAGTTCGTCTGTAGAGGGACACCTGAACAGGCTTACGCATTATCTTTGTAAAGTTCAAATTTTCAAAATCAAAGTTTACCTGTCAGAGGACTGACATGGAACTCTTTTTAAACTTCACTTTCAGATGAACTTTGACATATGTTCAAACAAATTTTTCATTTTTCACAAGTTGTACTTTACCTAAAATTCAAATTTTAACAGTCATCTGTCAGAGGCAACATATTTGTATGTTCAAATTTTGACATTCAAAGTTCGAATTTTCAAGGTAACATATGAAGTTTAATAGATCAAAATTTGTCTATTAGTGAGTATTTTTCAAATATATTGTAAGTTAACATAGGTTATTGAAAAACACATTTTAAAAATATTTGGGTGAAAGATCAAAGCCTTTTACTCATGTGAATATAGTGAGAAATCCTACGAACTAATCTTGTACTCATTTTTCTTAGATTTCTTCATATGAGATTTTTTGTACATCTTTGATATCTTTCTTTCAAGCTCCAGTTGTTTGGAATCATCAAAAACACTTGATTCAACAAAGTTATGATGAAAAGAAAAGGCTTATGAGGATAACACAGCTATCTGTAAGTGTTTATGAGTTTTTCAAATATACTTATTCATATAACCTCATAGCCTTATGCTAAAAATGAATTGATTTTCTGGTATGCATAGTCTCTGTGTTTGAGGTTATTCGGATAAGGTATGAGCTTTTCATGAAAATGAGAGCTTATATGAACTTTTGGACTCTGTAAAGCTCGATTTTCAGAAAAGGTCATCACCTTATACGAATAACCTGCCTTGTTTGCTTCATTGTATGTGTGTTGTGAAATTTGATTTCAGGATAACCTGCCTACCTTATTCGCATAATGTTACATGCAGAGAAGAAGTTCCCAAAGTTGTTAGATAAGTTGGCTTCCCAAGAGGGGGGTGAATTGGGAAGATTGAAAATTTTTTGCAAAATGTCAAGAGGGTGAAGGAAGCAGAGTATCATGGTAAAACAGAGTATAAAAGAATAAGTTGTAAAAGTATTAGTAGGGAAGAGAAAACTCAGATATTTATCCTGGTTTGGTCTCTCCACTTAACCTATGTCCAGTCCCCAAGTCACTACTTCAGATTTTCCACTATTCTGCAAGAATTCAGTGGGCTTCTTGCAAATGTCACAGTACAAAAATGATACTCTATTTTTAGAGCTCACTCTTTAACTCAATGCACTCTTACTAAGTGCTTCCCCAATTCCTTATGATATCCCCTCACAAGAAAATCTTTCTTCCAGATGAAGATAAAATTGTTTACAATGAATAAACTCTCTTAAATATAGTGTATATGGAAGTTTAAGTACAAGCATTGAAGTGTGAGAGTAAGAGACTTTGAGTAGATGATTTGGCAGAGTTTCAGTATATACAAAGTTAAAATCGTTACCCACAACTTCAAATGATGTTATATTTATAGATTTAGGTCTCAACTATACGTTAGACATAAAATCTATCCGTTGGAGAAGTTATCCAACGGTTACTTTGAAAAACTATCCGTTAACCAACCACATTTAATGCTTCTGACATTTTGAAATTTAAATTTCAGTTGGTCAACAGATGAATTTCGCAAAAACCGAAGGCTAAAGACTTCAACATTGAATGCCCGAAGTTCGTCTGTCATGAAGTGAAGCTCGAATTTTGATATTTGGAAAATGTTTCTATGTTGTGACATACAAATTTTCAAGTAGAAAGTTTTTCTGTTAAGTGTGAACAGTATTTTCAATTTGCTACAGTGCCTTCGAAATTTGAATTTTGGAACCCTAAAATTTGTCTGTCCATGCTGGTTTATAAGGCACAATACTTCATATAATTCAAAATTCGAATTTTGAAAGGGCAAAGTTCATCTGTCAGAGAGACCTCTTTTCAGACTTACTTCAAAATTTAAATTTATAAATACTTTCATTCGTTTGTCAACATATCATTGTAACAGACTTATAAGCTTAGTTTCTGAAATTCAAATTTTCATGTTCAAAGTTCTTCTGTTAGTGAGCAATTTTGAAATCCAATCTAAACTTGATTTCAGATGAACTTTGACATAATTTCAGACAAATTTCTTTAGTTTTCATAAGTTACTTTTTGTCTGAAATTTGAATTTTCAAAACCCAAAGTTCATCTGTTACTGAATGCTCCTTTCAGACACTTATCAAAATTCAAATTTTCTCAAGTCAAAATTCGTCTGTCAGAGAGACCTTTTTTCAGACTTGTTCATATTTAGTATGAAATTCAAATTTTCAAAATCAAAGTTCGAATTTCCAAGATGACAGATGAGTATAAACCTTTCAAACTTTATCTGTTAGTGGGTGTTTTTCAAATATTCCATGTTTTAATATAGAATCAAGGTTTTAAAACATCTTTTCACCAAATCAAAGTCTTTTACTCAAATCAAAATATTTATAAACATCCTACATGAATCTTTGCACTAATTTCTCCAGGATTCCTTCACTTGAACCTTTTGTGCACCTTTGATATCTTTATTCCAAGCTCTTGAAGGTTGGTTTGGAATCATCAAAACACTTGATTCAATAAAAGTAAGAATGTTATTCGCATAAGATGGCAAGGTTATCCGGATAACATATTGCTTGACATTTTTCTGTGTGCTTTTGTGAAACTCCTTTTCATGATGATGTGGGGTGCTTGTCCAGATAACTCTTCTCTTCTACTTTCTGTCTCAACTTGGTTATGCGGACAACCTAAGGACCTTATCGACATAACCCAAGCAAATCGTGCCCCTGCATATACTCTCTAAAGCTCATTATTCACATAACCTCCATATGTTATGTGTATAACCTCAAGACTATATATAAGAATCTCTGATTTTCAGCAATCTCTTGTGCAGAAAACCTAGTCCTATCCTAAAGACCTCTATTCGTACTCCTCAAGCTTTCCAAAATCTCTAAAGTTTCATTCTATCCCTTGAATTCAAACTTCATTTTGACCTACTCTAAACTTCTTTCACCATCCCAAATCATCTAGAATCACTACTATAGCTAAGACTAAGGGAGGAAACCAAGGGGAATGACCACAGCATAATGTGAAGTCCAAATATGCAACAAAATCACCAAGCCAAGGGAAAAGGAAAGCTGAAGCTGGACTGAGTGTTCCAACAAAGAAACCCAAAACACCAAAATCAGAGGAAATCCCATAATCTGAGCCTCAAGCTGACACTCATGTAAGTTTATCTGCTACTGTGTCTGAGCAAGCCTTAATTACATATAAGCTTATTAGTAGTCAAGCCTCATTTTGTTAATCTAGAAGAGTTTCTTGTGAGGAATAAGTTTAAATCTACTAGGCAGCTTGAAAACTATAGAGGGTCGATAGAATGAAGGAAGAATATGATGAGGAGGTTGTGCGTGCATCGTACAATTCCTTGAGGATAAACAATGAAACAAAAGTGCTTGAGGTGAGGCTTAGGAAAAGATAGATAGCACTACACCCTGATTTACTCTCTGAGATTCTGAACTTGCCCACTAGAGGAATCAGAGTAAATATTGATAGTACAAAGTATCCCTTAAAAAGTGACAATGTTGATGAAGACATTGGAGAGGAAGCTAACTACAAATGGAGCACAATTGTATCTAAGCTACTTAGGCAAAGACAAAATGCGCCTTCTAAAGGAAAGATAGCTCCAACTCATCTGAGTATTGAGAATAGGGTCCTCCACTACATTGTTTCTGTTTGTTCTTCAACAAGAGTGAAGGCTACAACTATCTATCCAGAAGAGAATTCCAAGTCATGGTGCTGCTAGTGAAGGGGAAACTAGTAAATATGGTTGACATCATCCTACAAAGAATGTGGAATGCAAGAACTTACAGGCAGGATTTGCAATTTCCATATAGGCATCTCATCACCATAATCCTGAAGTATCATAACATTCTACATATTAAGATAGGCCCTGTATTGCTTCCTGAAGAGTACATTAAGAAAGCACTGTAGAAGATGGGATGAGTCTGACAAATGGTAGATGGGTTGATATGAAAAGGGATACTGAAGAAAGTGAAGCAAGTTTTGAATTAGTAGATGCAGTCAAGAGTCATGAAGTTAGTGCTTCCAATTCCTCTTCCTCCTCACCTATTGATCCTCAATAGCCTTTGCACCCTGAACCACGTACTCCCACTCCTACACCAAACAAACTTGATGAAATCCCAGCCACTAACCTACTTACACCTTCTGACATTCTTACCCTGTATCAAAATCTATTTCAGATAGCCATGGCCACTAGGAAAGAACATGAAGAAGATATCATCAATCTTGGGTACCTCATTGCTGAGATCTAAGAGAAATTTGAAGCCAAAATTAAAAACCTTACCCAAGAAGTGAAATTCCTGCGTGAACAGATGGCCTCTGGTGTATTCAGCCTTCCTCATCACCAACCGAACCACCACCTCCTACCCACATTGGACCTACTACTTTTCCTGAGACTTCTGCACAGTCTCCACTTGCTGATATAGCCATTCCTTCCACCTCTAAGTCTCCTGCTTTATCATAGGATCTAGGTCCTAACTTGGATTATAGACTTGAGGATAAGGAATCTGATTAGATAGTGGAAACTAACGAGGATCAGGATAGAGTCTTAGTTCTTTTGTCTAAAGGAGACTTCATTCACCAAATCTATCTCCGACACTGTAGACAAGAGATTAATGCTCTTTTTCCCCCTCCACCTGACCCAATTTCCTTTGAGGGTATCAATTACCTAGCGAGGTAGCTGTACAAGAAATAATAATCATTCTCTCTTACACTGATCTCTCTCCTGCCCTTCATCATACTGTCTCACCTCCTCCATTAATGTCAGAAATTCCCCTTATCCCTGTGTTTCCTTTTGTTCCTCATGTTCCTACTGATGTGGCTCTTCGGCCTATCCCAATGTCTACAGTTCTAGCTTAATCTTTCACACTCCTTCTTTCTCTAGGTGAAAGACTTCAAAGAATCAGGGAATGGAAAACCAAACTTGATCAGGACATAGCTCAGATAGATTCTAAGGCAGCTTAATTCCCTTCTATTGCTAATGACAAAAAGGGGGAGAAAGAAGACAAAGAAGATAAAGAAAAGGGAGAAAAAGAGAAGAAGAAAAGGTCTACCCCTTCAAAGAAAGAGACTTAACTAGACTTGTTGTTGTTGTTTTTCCTGTTTACTTGTATGTTTTCTTCAGTTGTGTTTTTGTACTTGTATGTCTTCTTTAGTTGTGTTTTTGTTGCTAATTATGTATGTAATCCCTCTTTATTGTAATGACTGCTTATGATACAATAAATTCCCTTCTGTGAACTCTGTCGACTCTTGATTGACTTTTCTCTGAAAATATATGCATTGCATTATCTAATCTTATTTAAACCATGCATATATTGAGAGGGAGCTTTATGCAAACCCAAGCACTAATGAACTCTTTAAGTTATTTTCTCATCATCAAAATGTGGGGAGAATGTTAATTCAAATGATTTTAATGATTTTAAACACAATGAGGTTGAAAATCCAATATCAAAGGAACACAAGTAATATGAAGAATAAAGTTAGAGTTTCCTGAAGATTGAAGAGTTATTTTACATATTTTAGGAATCCATTTGTAAAGGAATGTAGTTAAACTTTGAAATTTACCTCACCGAATATTAAATGAGATATCTATTTGAATGTTTTATGATTAGCTCATTATTTCAAAATAGTTTTTATGAAAAGAGCTACCATATGAGGATGAAGTCTCAGTTTCAAAGATATTTTTAAGTGTTCACTTTGTTTTCATGATAATGTTTTAGCTTATAATGATAAAGTCTCAATGTCAAAGTTGTTTCTAAGTGTTCTCATCTTGTTTTAATCAAAAGGGTTACCTTATGCACATAACTAGTGAGTGTCCCTTCTTTGATTACTTGAAAAGTGGTTAAGGTTATCCACATAACATAGTTGTGCACCATGTACTCAGGTCTATCCGGATGGTTATCCTAATAAGGTGGGTACCTTATTCGCATAAGTGAGTGAACAATGAAGGCCAATTGTATTATGCAGCCCGTTATTCGCATAACCTAGGGAGGTTATTCACATAACGTGTGTTACAAAGCACTTAGACTCTTCTCTATAAATAGGTTATCCGCATAACCTAGGGAAGTTATCTGCATAGCCTATATTTCAATGCCCTTGGACTTTCCTCGGTTAAAATAGTTATCCACATAACCTGTGGAGATTATCCGCATAACCTGTGTTACAGAAGTCATGATCCTTCTTCAGCAAAATGGGTTATCCGCATGACCTTGGGAGGTTATCTTGATAACCTAAGTTTTACAAAAACTCAATTTGAGAAAAACTTAACGTTATCCTAACAACTGAGTAGGTTTTCATGAAAATATTCTTAAGCTAAAGCTTAGTCATTCTGGATAAATGTTATCCACATAACCTAACTAGGTTATCCGCATAAGAAAGGTCTACGATGAAAACAAGAGCCAACAGCCACCCTTTATTCTCATAACCTAAGGAGGTTATCCATATAACCTCTGTCAGATGCATTTAATGTGGTAGGTGAATGGCTATTTTTCTGAGAGTAATGGCTAATCTTTGTTTCCAATGGATAGTTTTGTTCTAAAACTATAAATAGGACCTCATTTAATTTGTTGGATAATGAGGAAAAACATATAAATGCCAAAACGCTACAGAATTGATTACTGATTCTTTCAAAGCTTACCTACCTTCTGTTTAGTTCAATTATTATACTTAAATTTTCATATCCACTCTTTTGAGAGAAAGTTTTCATATCTTGACCTGTACATTTTTACACGCTTATAGATAGCACTTAGTATGAGGATACACTAAGAGATTTGTTTTTACTCTTGAGTGAGAGGAGTGGGAGTGTTTGTTCTGCTCAAAGTTCGAGCCGAGGTTGTGCTGTGATTTTTGCAAGAACTCATTCAATTCTTGCAAGATATAGTGAAAAAATCTGAAGTGGTGGTTTGGGAACTAGACATAGATCAAGTGGAGTAGACTGAATCAGGATAAATCTCTGTGTCCTCTTCTCGTTTACTTTGCAAGTGCTCTTTGTATCTTATACTCTATTTTTCAGCAACTTCTATTATTACTACTGCATTTTACTTTTTACAGAAAAATCCAAACTTCCCAATTCACCCCCTCTTGGAAAGCCAGCTGAACTAACATAATATGTTTTATGACTTTCATTAATGATTTCATGTAATATGATAATAATGTGAATGCTTGAATAGGTATAGCTACTGAGATTTTTTGAATCTCATTCATTTCCAAATGTTCAATATGACTATGCCCAAATCATGGCAAGGTTGCCTAAGAAGCAAAGGCAAGGAAAATAAAGTTAGGTCTATACCTTCATGTAATTATGTCACTTTAGGTCTAATGTAATGTATGACAAAGTATAGGAAAAACAAATGGCCATATATGAACTATAGGCCTTTTATTTTGCAAAGTTTTGGGATGTAAAGTGATTTGATGACCCTCATATGTTAATGCAAGTACTGTTTAGACCTTTTTTTTTATAAAATATATATATATATGTTATATATGGATGAAAACTAGACAAAAATAGCTTTAATTTGGTCTAAATAGCACTGAATTTGGGGTTATGTACAAATTGTTATGATTTTTTAAAATTGGACTGAAAATCAAGAAAATCTAAAAAAGGATTAAATGAATAGTAATTCTTCTCGAAATTTTCTGTAATAATTGGTTAAATTAATACTCTGGTTATTATTTTTTTCATATAAACAATATTTTTATTTTTGGAGATTTGAATCACTTGCATGCGATTTTTGTAAAATTAGTTATGATTTCCCAAAGTGGTAAAATGCTAATTACTAAATGAATAGTAACCTTTAAAAAAATTTATTTGGCATTTTTATGTGATTTAAGCTACTCAATGAACTTCAATGGACATAATTAAGAACAAAATATGGGAATTGAGCCTAAGATCCAAGTGTTACACATATTGATCCAAACTGAGGTCTCATAACTTAACACACATATAAAATTACAAATCACGTAGTTGTCCAATTTGACTTAGATAATAAGTATGATGTAAATGATATAATGAATACTGAATAAATATATCATGCAAACTTTTTACTTATTATTTGACATTATCAAAACTAATAATGTTAGTCATCAGACCTAATATCCTTAATGCTAAAAACATGGTATAAATATCTAATGAAAAATAAGGGACATTGTGTTTCATTTTTGTACTTGATTGGATGAAAATAATACCCATAATATATTTTTGTAAATATTTATTAGTTTTTTGTCATTTAAAAATATTTTTTATATGTATTTAATAAAAAATATTCAATTTCAAGTTTTAGTCTGTAAAAATATTTTTAAAGTAATAATAATAAAATTATCAATTCTAGTTACCAAAAAAAATTAATTTCATAACTATAAAATTGTTTTTAAATAAATAAAAATAGAAGAAAAAGTTAAGAACAAATACTAGAATCAGTGTTGGAGTTTTGATGGTATTATTGTCATCATTCAACTCGATTTCATCCCAATCTCTTGATTCGTCTCATTTTTTAAATGTAAAGGGCATCGTTTTAAATAAAAGTAAAATCAACTTTATAGGAAAAAAAGTTCTATTCCAACTTAAAAAATTAAAAATAAAAATTTAAAATCTTGATAGTGTAGATCTTTTTATTTTTGGGCACAAGTTCAGATCTTATCTTAAACATGAGTAAGCAATACTCATTCTCATAATGACTAGAAGATTTGGATCCCAACTTGCTTAAATTAATTTAGTTTCGAACTTAGAAGGCAATTTTTCTTATTAGAAAATGAAAAACTTTAAAAAATAGAAATAATGAATTTCACTTAATCAAATCGATTTAAAAATTTGATGTGCATAATGGATTGAAAATTTGACTTCTAGATAAGAATCTCACAGACAATAATAAAACAATTAATATTGGTTAATTGGTAAAGCATGCCTATCTATATCTTTTTTATACTAAGATTACTAAGATTCGATCGAATCCTATCTTGGTAATGATAAAACAGTTAGTATCAGATATAGCAAAGAGTTTGTATCCTAATAAAAGTCCAAATTAAATACACCCTTATGCTCGTGAACCTTAGTTATAAAAGGCACATTCACACCGCCATATTCGCAATGAAACTATGATACTCTCTCTCACTACCATATTCTCAACGAAACTAAGATACTCTCTTTGATCTCGCCTCTCCTTTTTTCCATGGCTTCTTCTTCATCAATGAAGACTTGTCTTGTGCTACTTTTCTTATTGATGGCTACGACGTCCATGGCCTTCCCCTCCTCGACAGCCACCGGCTCTACTCCATCACCGGCTAAGTGCATTCACCACCACGCAAAACTCACTGCCTGTGCACGTTTCTTGAAAGACGATGGTGAATTTCCTGAACCAACCAAAGCTTGCTGCCAGAACTACGTGGAGATCTTTCGCAGTGGAACTCCGACATGTTTGTGCCGTTACCTCCATCCTGAAAAACTCAGAACCTGGCTCAGTGTCACCAAGTTGATGTCTCTTCATGATGTCTGTGGACAAAGCTCAAGTTCTGATGATACAATTCCTCTTTATGATCTTTGTGCCGGGCTTCAAGATCCTCAAGAAAAGTTTGATGGGATTCTAGATTCTATTAAGAAGGATCACCACAACAATCCTTTCATGCCTCAGGCGCATCGCATATAGTAGTTTATTTTGTTTCAATTAGGATTTAGTTGTTCCTTGCAATTAAGGACGATAGATGTATGTATGATTTTTTTTTTTTTTTCAGGACGATGGATGTATGTATAATTTTTAATTTATCAATGAAAGTACGTTTCAGAGTAAACCTTGCCACTCGATTTAAGTTTTGTTCATATTAATTAACTTCATAGGAATTTTTCTTTGTTTGTTTTTTTTTTAGGTGAATTTGCATATTATTGCATTATTGATCAATTTGTTTTCAAATAACACATGAGTTGCTTCTATCTTTGCTTTTTTTCTTTAACAGTTTAACAGTTTGTCACAAGTGATATTAAGTTTCTCTCAAGGACTTAGAGTAATAATCATAGAGCTATCATTGTTATTAAATCATCGAAACAATATTTAAGTTGTGAATATTTAAGAATTTCATGCTTAGGTAGCTTTTCTTTTTCAATTAATAATTATTAAATAAAAAAAAATTATTTTAAAAATTCAAAATAGAGGACAAAAAAATCTTTTTTCTCCTATAAAAATTCAAATGATAAAAAGTCTTCTTAGCTTTTAAAATAAAATTAAAAATATAAAATATGAAAATACTTTTCTGAACTTTTCAAGATAAATATATTAATCCAAAATGCGGCTCGACCTTTTTCTTTTGGAATTATCCTTCAAAAAAATTTAAAATTAAAGTAAATAAAATTTAAAATGTATGTTTGCATAATTAAAATACAATATATAATAACAAATATATAAATATAATCTAAATAATTTTTTTTATCCATTATGAGAGTTCCAACCCCTGAGCTCTACCCACACCACATCCCACCCCTACCACCTAAATTAGCCTCAAAATAGAATTAGCTATATTTCATAATTTTCATACTCAACATAAAAATTTTAACACAATACATACTTGAAAAAGCTCTTAAGTAAATTCGTTAGGGGAAAAAAAAAGCTCTTGATTAAATAATATATATATACATCCTTATTGCCTTTTGTTATTATTGGTGCTTTTTACTGACACCAAGCTGAAATCATGTTGTATATGACAATTCACAACAATGAATAAGAAGCAAGTTTATTTATTGTTAGAAGAAGCAGAATAACAATATTATTAAAATATTATAATGTTATAACTTATAAGTTACAATTTGCCATAACTTTAAATTATAGACTTTTTTTTTTAAAAAAATCATATAATTTTCAAGATATACCAGATGCAAATTGTTCTTGAGAGTTTGACTCACTTATTTCTGTTTTCAAAAAATGTATGTTTAATATTTTAATTTTAATTTTTTAACACTAAAAACCATAATTTTTAACAAAAAACCATTTTCTCTTGTAACAAAGGATATAAATATATAAACAAGGTTTTGACACAATTAGTAGATAGCTCAATATCTTTAGCAAATTATCATTTATTTAATTCTTAGTCATATGTATTGAAAATATTAAGAATAAATACTAGAATCAGTGTCTGTGCATTGATTGTATTATTGTCATAATTCAACTCGATTTCATCCCAATCTCTTGATTTGTCTCATTTTGTAAATGTAAAGGGCATCGTTTTAAATAAAAATAAAATAAATTTTTTAAGAGAAAAAGGTTCTATTTCAACTTAAAAAATTAAAAATAAAAATTTAAAGCCTAGATAATGCAGATTTTTTTTTATTTTGGGTACAAGTTTAAATCTTATCTTAAACAAGAGCAAGTAATATTCATTTTTGTACTTTCGAACTACCAAGGGAATTTTTCTAATTAGAAAATAAAATTCTTAAAAAAAATAAATGATGAATTTGACCGAAACAAATCGATTTAAAAATTTGATGTGCATAATGGATTGAAATGTTGACTTATAGATAAGAGTCTCACACAAACAATAATAAAATTAACAATTAGCTAGTATTGGTTAATTCGTAAAGCAGGCCTATCTATATCTCATTATACTAAGATTCGAATCCTATCTTGGCAATGATAAAACAGTTAGTATCAGATATAGCAAAGAGTTCGTATCCTAATAAAAGTCCTAATTAAATACACCCTCATGCTCGTGAACCTTGGCTATAAAAGGCACACTCTCACTGCCATATTCTCAACGAAACTAAGATACTCTGTCTCACTAGCATATACTCAACGAACCTAAGATACTCTCTCTCACTACCATATTCTCAACGAAACTAAGATACTTTCTTTGTTCTCGTCTCTCCTTTTTCCATGGCTTCTTCTTCATCAATGGAGACTTGTCTTGTGCTACTTTTCTTATGGATGGCCGCGACGTCCATGGCCTTCCCCTCCTCGACAGCCACCCGCTCTCCTCCATCACCGGCTAAGTGCATTCACCACCACGCAAAACTCACTGCCTGTGCACGTTTCTTGAAAGACGATGGTGAATTTCCTGAACCAACCAAAGCTTGCTGCCAGAACTACGTGGAGATCTTTCGCAGTGGAACTCCGACATGTTTGTGCCGTTACCTCCATCCTGAGAAACTCAGAACCTGGTTCAGTGTCACCAAGTTGATGTCTCTTCATGATGTCTGTGGACAAAGCTCAAGTTCTGATGGTACAATTCCTCTTTATGATCTTTGTGTGGGGCTTCAAGATCCTCAAGAAAAGTTTGATGGGATTCTAGATGCTATTAACAACGATCACCACAACAATCCTTTCATGTCTCAGGCGCATCGCATATAGTAGTTTATTTTGTTTCAATTAGGATTTAGTTGTTCCTTGGAATTAAGGACGATATATGTATGTATGATCTCTTTTTTTAAGATGATCGATGTATGCATGACTTTTAGTTTATCAATAAAAGTACGTTGGCTTTTTTTTTTTTTAATGATGGATGTATGTACCTTGAAATTATTGTTTAATATATATTATTTTGATAAAGTTTGAAGCAACTCTTTTTTTTTTTTCTTCAATATTATATAGCAAACTGATTATCACCCTGGCATCCCAAAAATAGTCTCCACATCTTAACTTAATTGGATATCATGTTCAATATCTTATCTTTTAAGATACGTAGGGAATACTTATCTTACACCTTTATCCAAAAAAAAAAACCTTATCTTACACCTAGCTTATATAATAATTTCAGCAATTTGAATTTAATTTTATGTTCAAAATTTAATATTATTTTTAAGAGTAAAATAGAGAATAAAATAATATTTTAACCATAATTTTTTTTTTAAAAAAAATTCTATTTCAACTTAGAAAATCAAAAATAAAAATCTAAAATCTTGATGGTTTAGATCTTATCATTTTTTTCCGGTACAAGTTCAGGTCTTTTCTTAAACGTAAGCAAGCAATACATTCTTGTTATGACTAGAAGATTTGGATCGCAACTTAAATAGAAAGTAAAACTCTTAAAAAAATTATCAATTTGACTTATCTTACACCTAGATCATATTAAAATTAAAAGACTTGAATTTTATTTTATTTTCAAAACTTTAATAATATTTTAATAAGAGTAAAATATAGAATAAAATAATATTTTAACCATTATTTATTTTAAAAAAAATTCTATTTCAACTCGAAAAATTAAAAGTAAAATCATTTTTTAAAATAAAATTTCCATTTCAAATTTTTTAAAAAAATTAAAATAAAAATTTAAAATCGTGATGGTTTAGATATCAAACATGAGCAAGCAATACTCATTTTTGTAATGACTAGAAGATTTGGATCGCAACTTGCTTAAATTAATCATACTTTCGAACTTTAAGGCAATTTTTCTAATTAGAAAATAAAATTCTTAAGAAATTAGAAATGATGAATTTGACTTAATCAATCGATTTAAAAATTTGATGTACTAAAGCATTGACATTTTGACTTTTAGATAAGAATCTCACAAACAATAATAAAATTAACAGTTAGTATTGGTTAATTGGTAAAGCAGGCCTATCTCTATATCTCTTTATACTAAGATTCGAATCCTATCTTGGTAACGATAAAACAATTAGTATCAGATATATAGCAAAGAGTTTGTATCCTAATTAAATACACCCTCATGCTCGTGAACCTTGATTATACAAGGCACACTCTCACTGCCATATTCTCAACGAAACTAAGATACTCTCTCTCACTACCATATTCTCAACGAAACTAATTTATTTATTGTTAGAAGAAGCAAAATAATAATATTATTAAAATATTATAATGTTATAACTTATAAGTTTCAAAATGCGATAACTTTAAATTATAGACTTTTCTTTTAATTCTGTATCATTTTTAATTTTAATTTTTTAAACTAAAAACCATAATTTTTTAACTAAAAATCATTTTCTTCTATAACAAAGGTAAATATACTAATAAAGTTATGGTGCAGGATAATTAAATCCTTAAATATGTTATTCTAAGTTTGATTATTGGTGTATGTACATGGAAAATGTCTTACTGAGATAGACAAAACATATTTTACCTTAAAAAATTAGTCTTCAACTATGAGTTAGAGATATCATTTGTTCTTACATTAAAAAAAGGAATAATTATCTAAACTCAAAATTTACATCGTTGGACCATTGAAAGGATACTGTAGGGGGAAAACTGAAAAAAAAACCATATTATTAAAAAGATATGGCTATAAATTTTTCCCCACAATTTTTATAATTTTATAAAACATGTTTAATATTTTTGACAAAATATAAAATGATGAATAGCAAAAAAAAAATTTTTTTCTTTAGTCTCATATTTTCTTTTATTTTATGTTTTATCTATCAAATGAGCCAAAAAAGCCAAAATTACGGATGTGACTAATGGGAGATTCCAACTGATGTTTGGCCCCATTTGGAATGTAGAATACTTTTCATCAAAATAACAATGAGAATGAATTTTTCCTTTTTTTTTCCTCATTTAAGTCCTATTTTAGAAGTTGTCACCGACAAAAAACAAAACACAACGAGAATAAGAATGAAAAATATATTTTGATATAATGAAATAACTATATTTGACATCTAATGAAAAATACGGGACATTGTGTTTCAATTTTGTACTTTGTTGGATGAAAATAATATAAACATAAAAAGGTAACTAAACAACGATAATATCATTAATATAGTTATTTAATCATTAAAAAATATATTTTTATATGTATTTAATAAAAATAAAAATTATTCAATTTCAAGTTTTAGTTAGTAAAAATATTTTTAAATTAATAATGATAGTATTATCAATTTTAATTAAAAATAAGTAATTTCATAATTATGAAAATAATTTTTAAATAACTAAAAATAGAAGAAAAATAATGGAATGAGCCTTGTCAATAGAATGAAAAAAATTTTTTAATTTCAAGAAGGAAATCAGACTAGGCATTATTTTTTTAAAAAAAAAAACTCAGTCCACTCCACTCCAGCCTTTGTCTGGTACCCACTATTTTTTTAATTACATGAAAATCAAGACGTATAATATTTATTATATCTTATAATAATTATTTTTAATTTTTATCTATAAGCATACATGTTTCAAAAATAAAAAATTATTTTTTATTTCATTTTTTCTATTTTATTTCCAAAAGTAATAATTCAATTTTATAGCCTATTTGGTTCTCTTTTTTCAAAAAGAAACCATGATTGAAAATCATGGTTTTCTAAGATTATGTATTTGACCAAACACAAACTATCTTTTGGAAAATGAGGGAAAAAGTTACTTTTCTTTTAACAAAATATGGGTTTTGGAAAAGGAGAAGCAACATTATTCTATATTATACATTTAAAAATACTTTTAACCCTTATTATCTAAATAAATTTTTCTCAAATTTACTTTTACAAAAAAAATATCCAAACATAAACAACTTCCAAATAACTTACTTTATCTAAACTTCAATTTTACAAACTTCATTTATCTTAACTTAATTTTACAAAATTAAGAACCAAACGGACCTTAATGTTGAAAGCAAGGTAAGTATAATGATGAAATAACTGTTGGCATTGGAGCACCAGCGCAGGATATCAAGGGTGAAAAGAAAAGAATAATCAATATATCTCAAGCTTATATAGTCATTTAGGAAAAGTAGAATGAAGGATTCAATTGGCGAAAAGGATGAAGGATTCAAATTCTTTGACATTTATAAAATTCTCTTAGAAATTAAACTTATTTACAAGACTTAAAAAAATTAGGTTATGGATTATAAGTATTTCTCACCAAAGGAGAGTAACTACCCCTCGAATACTAGGAGCAAAAGGTAGATCCTCTAAACTAAGTTTTCTCCGTACATAGGAATAGATGATCAAATTTTCAACTACTTACTTGAGGGTGGGAGTTTTTATCATTCAAACCAACTATTTATTTAAAAGATAAAAGTACTCTTACTTAAATTTACTTAATTTCTTTGGTACAATCTAGTTCTCCAATTTCTTGTCCAATGGCTATTGTCATGTTTAGTTCTCTAATTTTTCTTTATATTTTTCTTAATCATATTTAAGGACTCTTTACTAGAGATTATAGTTGTTAGATATGCTGGCTTCCCAAGATGGGAGGTGAATTAGAAAGATTAAAATTTTCTGCAAAATATCAATAAATTGAAGAAAGCAAAGGTAACAGTAAAACAGAATATAAGTGAATGACAAGTAAAAGTAGCAATGGAGAAGGGAAGACACATGTTTATCTTAGTTCGGTCTCTCAATCTTGACCTACGTCCAGTTCTCAAACCACCACTTGAGATTTTTCACTATCTTGTAAGAATTCAGTCGACTTCTTGCAAATGCCACAATATGGCTATGATACTCTAATTTTAGAGCTCGCACTTTCTCTCTTTGTACTCTAGCCAAGTGTTTCCCCAATTCCCTATAATATCCGCTCACAAAAAAATCTTTCTTCCGGATGAAAATAAGATTATTTACAATAGATAAACTCTCTTAATCAGAGTGTATATGAGAGTTGGAGTACAAAGAATGAAGTATGTGAGAGTAAGAGACTTTGAGTTGATGATTTGGCAGAGTTTCAGTATATACAATGTTAAAATCGTTACCCACAACTTCAAATGATGTTATATTTATAGATTTAGATTTTAACTATACGTTAGAGACAGAATCTATCCATTGGAGAAGTTACCCAACGGTTACTCTGAAAAACTATCCGTTCACTAACCGTATTTAATGCTTCTGACATTCAAAGTTCGAAATTTGGTTAGTCAACAGAAAAATTTCATGAAAATCGAAAGCTAAAGACTTTAACATTGAACATTCGAAGTTTGTCTGTCATGAAGCAAACTTCGAATTTTGATCTTTGAAAATGTTTCTATATTGGAACATACGAATTTTCAAATTTAAGGTTCTTTTGGAAAGTATGAATAGTTGTTCCATTTTGCTACAGTGCCTTTGAAATTCAAATTTTGATACCCCAAATTCATCTGTCAGTGGACAGTTCAATAAGGCATAATAGTTTTGTTAGCAAGGCTGACTTCCCAAGAAGGGGGGTGAATTGGGAAGATTGAAATTTTTCGGCACAAAGTGAAGTGGGTGAAGATATCACAGTATAATGAAAGCAATGAGTAAAACAGAGCAAGTTGATAAGTAAGGATAAGGAGAGAAAGACTCAGTGATTTATCCTGGTTCGGTCTATCCTCTTGACCTACGTCCAGTCCCCAAGACACCTCTTGAGATTTATCCACTATACAGCAAGAATTTCAACGGGCTTCTTGCTAATGCCACAGTACACGAGTATGCTCTGTTTCTGAGCTCTCTCAAACTCTCCAAGCACTTTCTCTATGTGCTTCCCAGTCCCCTTGTGAATTCCCCTCACAAGTAAATCTATCTTCCATATGAAGAGTAGATTGATTACAATGAAATAACTCTTTTGAAAAGAGTAGATATGAAAGTTTAAGTACAAGTATAGAAGTTGAGAGGGTAAAAGCTTTTTGAAGAAGATTCAACAGAAATTCGGTATATATAAGTTTGATTCGTTACCCACAACTTCAAATGATGTTGTATTTATAGATTTAGGTCTCAAATATCCGTTAGAGACTAAATCTATCCGTTGGGGAAGTTATCCAACGGTTACTCTAAAAAACTATCCATTTACCAACCGCATTTAATGTTTCTGACATACTGAAATTCGAATTTTTGTTGGTCAACAGACGAATTTCGAAGGAACCGAAGGTTAAAGCTTCCAACATTAAAATACGAAGTTCGTCTGTCCATAGAGTGAAATTCGAATTTTGAAACTTATAAAGTATTTTCTCAATGTGACATACGAATTTTCAAGAAGAAAGTTTTTCTGTAAATCGTGAACAGTGTTTTCAATTTTCTACAGTACCCTCGAAATTTGAATTTTGGATAACCAAAATTCGTCTGTCCATTGAACGTTCAAAGAGGCACAGTAGTTTACTTTCTTCGAAATTCGAATTTTGACGTAGTGAATTTCGTCTGTCAGAGATCAATTTTGAAACTTAATTTCTTCTTGATTTCATATGAACTCTAACATAGTTTCAGACGAATTTCTTTGGTTTTCACAAGTTGTGTTTTGTCTGAAATTTGAATTTTGAAACTGTAAAGTTCGTCTGTCATAGAGAGGCTTCTTTCAGACTTATATGAAAATTCGAATGTTGCAAAGTCAAAGTTCATCTGTCAGAGAGCATTTTTCAAACTCAATTTCTTCTTAATTTCAGATGAACTTTAACATAGTTTCAGACGAATTTCTTTGGTTTTCACAAATTGCATTTTGTCTGAAATTCGAATTTTGAGACTGTAAAGTTTGTCTGTCACAAAGAGGCTTCTTTCAGACTTATATGAAAATTCGAATTTTGAAAGACCAAAATTCGTCTGACAGAGAGACATCTCTTCAGACTTGTTCAGTTTAATCTCGAAATTCGAATTTCCAAAGGCAAAGTTCGAATTTCCAACTTGACAGTTTAGTTTAAACTTTCAACCTTCGTCTATTTGTGGGTGTTTTCCAAATATTTCAAGATTTAACATAAAATCAAAGTTTGAAAATATCTTTTCTCCAAATCAAAATCTTTTACCCAATCATAGCAAGAACTAAGACTCTACAAAAGATCTACCAGCAAATACTCATAAAGTCTTCACTTGAAACAGCTTTGATCTCCTTTGATATCTTCAATCCAAGCTCTTGAGTGTTGGTTTAGAATCATCAAAACTCTTGATTCAACAAGTTTATCAATTCAAAATTTGAATTTTCAAAATGCAAAGTTCGTCTGTCAGAGAGGTCTCTTTTCAGACTTATTTCAAACTTCAAATTTCTAAATACTATCATTCGTATGTCAACATATCATCATAACAGACTCATAAGCTTTGTTTCTGAAATTCAAATTTTCATGTTCAAAGTTCGTTTGTTAGTGAGCCATTTTGATGCTCTTTCCAAACTCAATTTTCAGATGAACTTTGACATATCTTCAGATGAATTTTTCATTTCTCATAAGTTGTATTTTGTCTGAAATTCGAATTTTCAAAAGTCAAAGTTCATCTGTCAAAGAAAGCTCTTTTCAGACAAGATTCAAAATTTGAATTTCTGCAGTCAAAGTTCGTCTATCAGAGAAGGCTCTTTTCAGACTTGTTCATTTTTAATATGAAATTCAAATTTCCAAAGCCAAATTTTAAATTTTCAAAACAGCATATCAGTATAAACATTTCAAACTTTGTCTATTAGTGGGTGTTTTTCAAATAATCCATGGATTAACATAGAATCATAGTTTTAAAACATCTTTTGGTCAATTCAAAATCTTTTACTCAATTTAAACATGGTTGTAGATTCTACATCTATTCTTGTGCTGGTTTTTATTGAATTGCTCCACTTGAGATTATTTGTGCACCTTTAATATCTTCTCTCCAAGCTCTAGAAAGTTGGTTTGGAATCATCAAAACACTTGATTCAACATTTTCTCCTTTTTGATGATGACAAAACAACTTTCAAATTGGATCAGTACTTGGGTTTGCTTTAACAAGCTCCCCCTCAACATATGCATTATAATTCGAAAGATATCATGTACAATAGATCAAGTAAAGAGGTCATTAATTCATTTAAAGTTTCAACACAAGGATAGTACATGGCAATCATAGAATTCAGAACAAAGAATTTTTATTCCATTCAAAAGCCACATTACAAGATATCACTAAGTAATAGAAAAACAACATAACAACATTACAAAATACTACAAGAAGAACCAAGCATCCATAAGTTCTAATCATTTTTTCTTGGACTTGGACTTCTTGCTGTAAGTCTTGACAGAAGACTTTCCAGTTTGCTCAGATATATTCTCCCCCTTTTTGGCATCATCAGGAAAGTGTACAAAATCAGCAGGAAGAGGGATCTGAGACACTGGAATAGCTTGAAGAGGCACAGGGACAAAAGGTAGTTCTGGATTGAGCTTTGGCAAAGACTCAGAAACCTCAAAACTTGTGTCCTCACCATCAGAGATTTCAAGAAGTTCAGAAATTTCTTGCCTTGTAATAGCCGATTGAGCCTTTCGTGCCTCCAAGAGACCATAAGAAGAAACAGGTGAGGGAGCAGAAGGACGAAACATTTCTTCAAGCTTTCATCTCTGAGCTTGTAAAAGAGCATCATGTGTAATGGCTTGCAAATCAACATAAGGCACAATGCTCCTTTCTTCATTCAGGGCAGCTTGCATGAATGGGGAAGTGGAGATAGCTGCCTATAGTCTCTCAACTTGCTCAGATTCTTGAGAGGAAAGAATTGAGTCCTGAACATCTTCTGGAATGGGCTCATGGGAGCTTGGTTCCTGAGGACCTTCTTCCTCCATGCCATAGTCCAAGGGAGGACTAGGATTTGCCTCATTACTGGAGGCCTATGGTGTGCTCAATGTGCCAGCAACCTCAGTGTCATGTATAGCAACATCAGGATCAGGAGAGGCTAGCACAAATGGACTTGGAGGATCAGGAGTTGGAGACATAACCGGCTTAGAGAATCCTGGCTGAGGTGGAGATGATGTGGTACGAATGGCATTCCGAATGTCTTCATATGCATCAGCAACCACTTTCATGTTCTTAGCCAACTTGTGGATCTGATATTGCATATGAGCAAACTTGGCATCTTGCTCATCCCTGATGCTGAGTATGAGTGTAGACAAACTATCATACAACTTAGTGATCTTGGTTGGCTTGGCACGAGAGGAGGGAGTATATGGAATTGGAGCTTGAGTAGGCTGAGATGGAGATGGGACAGGCTGAGAAGGCTGAGGTATGGGTCTTGGAGGAGCCTCAGAGGTACCTTCTTGTTGCAGGGAGGCATCTTCATCAAAGAAGAGATCTTCAGATTTTTCAGCTCCCTTTCCAATCCATCTTCCATCTTTCTTCTCTATACCCATCCTTTGCAGCTCTTCTTTCTTGAAGATCTTAGTAGGCTTCCCTTTCCTTTTCTCAAGATGCTGAATTCTGGCATACTGAAGGATCTTAGAGATAACTGCTGCATAAGGAAGTTGTTGAATCAAGAGTTTTGATGATTCCCAACCAACACTCAAGAGCTTGGATTGAAGATATCAAAGGAGATCAAAGTTGTTTCAAGTGAAGATTTTCTAAGTATTTGCTGTTAGATCTCTTGTAAGATCTTTAGTTTCAGTTGTGATTGGGTAAAAGATTTTGATTTGAGAAAAAGATGTTTTCAAACCTTGATTTGAAATTAAATCTTTACTTATTTGAAAAATACTCACAAACAGACGAAGTTTGAAAGTTTAAACTGAACTGTCAAGTTGGAAATTTGAACTTTGCCTTTGGAAATTCGAATTTCAAGCTAAAACTAAATAAGTCTGAAGAGATGGCTCTCTGTCAGATGAATTTTGGTTGTTCAAAATTCGAATTTTCATACAAAACTGAGAGAAGCCTCTTTGGTAACAGACGAACTTCACACTTTCAAAATTCAAATTTCAAGTAAAATGAAGTTTGTGAAAACAAAAGAAATTCGTCTGAAACTACGATAAAGTGCATATGAAATCAAGAAGAAATTGAGTTTTAAAAATGCTCTCTGACAGACGAACTTTGACTTTGCAACATTTGAATTTTCATATAAGTCTGAAAGGAGCTTCTTTGTGACATTCGAATTTCACTCTTTCAAAATTCGAATTTCAGACAAAACACAACTTGAGAAAACAGAAGAAATTCGTCTGAAACTATGTTAAAGTTCATCTGAAATCAAGAAGAAATTAAGTTTCAAAATTGGTCTCTGACAGACGAATTTCACTATGTCAAAATTCGAATTTCGAAGAAAGTGAACTACTGTGCCTCTTTGAACGTTCAATGGACAGACGAATTTTGGGCATCCAAAATTCGAATTTCGAGGGTACTGTAGCAAATTAAAAACACTGTTAACGATTTACAGAAAAACTTTCTTCTTGAAAATTCGTATGTCACATTGTGAAAATATTTTATATGTTTCAAAATTCGAATTTCACTCTATGGACAAACAAACTTCGTATTTTAACATTGGAAGCTTTAACCTTCGGTTCCTTCGAAATTCGTCTGTTGACCAACCAAAATTCGAATTTCAGTGTGTCAGAAACATTAAATACGGTTGGTAAACAGATAATTTTTCAGAGTAACCGTTGGATAACTTCCCCAACGGATAGATTTAAGTCTCTAACGGATACTTGAGACCTAAAACTATAAAAGTAACATCATTTGAAGTTGTGGGTAACGAATCAAACTTGTATATACCGAATTTCTGCTGAATCTTCTTCTCAAAAGCTTTTACCCTCTCAACTTCATTATTTGTACTTTAACCTTCATATCTACTCTATTCAAGAGAGTTGTATCTTTGTAAACAATCTACTCTTCATCTGGAAGATAGATTTACTTGTGAGGGGAATTCACAAGGGGATTGGGAAGCACATAGAGAAAGTGCTTGGAGAGTTTGAGAGAGCTCAGAAACAGAGCATACTCATGTATTGTGGCATTAGCAAGAAGCCCATTGAAATTCTTGCTGTATAGTGGATAAATCTCAAGAGTTGTCTTGGGGACTGGACGTAGGTCAAGTGGATAGACCAAACCAAGATAAATCACTGAGTTTTCTTCTCCTTATCCTTACTTATTAGCTTACTCTGTTTTACTCATTGTTTTCATTATACTGTGATATCTTCACCTACTTTACTTTGTGCAGAAAAATTTCAATCTTCCCAATTCACCCCCCCTCTTGGGAAGTCAGCCTTGTTAACAGAAGTGTGGAGTCTTTCCTTTGATCCCTAGCCTTAATCATGGGTTAGAGAATGATATGTCCCATGTTGATAAGCTTCCCACGCATGATTGCTGCCATCATATGTGCCTCTGCCCTTATGATCATATTGAAGCTACCTCTTTTATTGAAGATAATCCTAGACATTATATAGTGTACGATTCTCACTTGAGCACTGAGGTCAGTGGGCTTCAACAAGCTTATGGGTAGCCTATTCTCCTTTTTTCTGAACAAGGTATTTAGGATTGTGCTCTCTTTATAGTTCAAGAAAAGTCAACCTTCTTCATATGCAGTTTCTGCCTCATCCATATACCCAGAAGCAGTAATGTCAATCTTCAAGCCATCTTGCCCTGGAATTTCTAAAACCTTATTAAGTGTTTCATTTGTTAGCCAGATGGTCCTTGATCTCAGATTGACTTCCCACTTCTTCTTCTTGCTGCTGTATTTCAGAGAGGCATATCAAGTCTTAACTACCTCATCATCATATTTCTCCAATTTTTTTAACAAATTCTTGTATTTAATCATCCATAGCCCGACATCAAAGTTGGGAGAGATTAAAAATTCTTCCATATTGACACAGTGAGGCTTTATTACTTTCTTGCTCACAAATTTGGTCGTATATTCCTCCTGAATGTGAGCATTGCTCCATAATGGCAATGTAGTCAGCTCTATTCTCCAAATTTAGTACTGAAGGAGGAAGAAGAAGCAACAGCAGCAAGAGTAGTAGTAAGAACCGTAGGCTCTATTTTCTTCAGTAAAGATGCTCTAACTTTCTTTGAATCAGCCTTTGGTGTTGTTTTCTACTTTTGAAGGGAGTTGCTTTGCTGGATTCACCTTTTCTTTTCTGTTTCTCACTCTCCTTGGAGGAATATTGGGATTTCACCGTTCTTTTTGGCCAAGACTCTCTCTTTCCAACCTCTGGATTTTTCACTCTTGCCATTTTCGTGGAGGAATGATTCAGAAAGATGCTAAAAATGAGTTTATAGGGTGTGAAAAGAAGTTTAATCGGTGAAAAATGAAGATTTATGGATAGAATTAATGGGGATTGATGAGAGAATCTGAATAAATTCGAGAAAGAAATAAATAGAGTTGCGTCTGTTCAGAGAATGACATTTGGATTTAACGTGTGTAACCGTAGAACAGACAAATTTTGAGAGGTCAAAATTCAAACTTCAAGCAGTTACAGGTTAACCCATTCAGCAAAGCTTACTGGTAGATGAATTGTCTCCAGGAAGTTCGTCTGACAGAGGCTTGGTTCAAACAGCAAAAGATGAATAGACGAACTTTGTTTCAATAAAGTTTGAATTTCGAAGAACAGGCAACAAGCAACTATCAATACAACAAACAACAAATGAATTTTAATTATGAAAATTCATCTTTTAGAGATTCAATAATGTGAGCATGTTTCAACAGATGAATTTTGAATCAGAAATTCGAATTTCAACATTTTGTAAAGAGTTTCTAACATGCGAATTTTGAGAAATGAAAATTTGTACAATCTTAATGTTGGACAAAGATAATTTTGGAACTTTATTTTTGAAAATTCGAATTTTCATAGACCAACAGACAAATTTCAAAGGACCACCGAGAACTGTTACAATGTAAAGCAAGCTGAAGTTCGTCTGATGGGCATCTAAATTCGAATGTTAAGCATGCTGACTTATTCAAAAACACAATTTATCAAGGAAATTCGTTTAATACACATCTAAAATGTGAATTTTAACTTTATAAACTTATAGAATAGATCCAGAAACTCAGATTTCTTGCTTTCTTTTTCACTTTTTGACTGTTCCATTTTGGTGTGCTTCATTTTTTAGATTTATTGCCATTGAAACTTATGAGGAGCACCTGCAACTTAAATTAAACTTACTCCGATGCTAAAGTTAGAATTAAATTAATGTCAGAAATTCTAAAACAAATTTGCACAAGGATTTACTTACAGTTCATTGGGATTTACCATACCCAATTCTCTTCTAATTTTGCAATGCCTATCTTCTTAAAGAAGCTTTGTCAAAATATCAGCAATTTGATTTTCTGTAGGGATGTATTCTTATCTGATTTCTCCTTTCAGAACATGATCCCTTATGAAGTGGTGCCTAACTTCAATATGCTTTATCCTTGAATACATGACAGGATTCTTTGTGATATTAATGGCACTTTGGTTGTCACACATTATTGGTATTTCCTTCATCTCAATCTCAAGATCTTCAAATTGTTATTTCATCCAAATGACTTAGGCATAACAGCTTCCAGCAGCAACATATTCAGCTTCTGTCATGGATAAGGCCACACTGTTGTGCTTCTTACTAAACCATGAGACCAAGAATCCTCCAAGAAACTGACATGTTCCACTTGTACTTTTTCTATCAGTTTTGGATCCTGCAAAGTCAGTATCAGTGTATCCTTTGAGATCTTCTCCATTACCCTTTGGATACTAAAGACTCATCTGTGATGTTCTAATAAGATATCTGAAGATACGCTTCACAGCAGTTGCATGGATTTCTTTGGGACATGACTGGAACCTTGCACACATATGGACACTAAATATGATGTCAGGTCTACTAGCAGTTTGGGTATAGTAGAGATCCAATCATTCTTCTATACTGAGTTATGTCAAACATTTTTCCTCCTTCATCTATATCAAGCTTGGTTGCAGTAGCATATGGTGTTCCCATTGGCTTAGCATTTTCCATGCCAAACTTTTTCAGTAATTCCTTCAGATACTTGGATTGATTGAGAAAGATACCATCATCACATTACTTAATTTGCAATCCAAGGAAGAAGTTGAGCTCACCCATCATTGACATTTCAAACTCACCTTACATTAGCTTAGAGAAATTCTTACAAAGAGATTCATTAGTAGCACCAAATATAACATCATTAACATAAATTTGAAAAATAAGTAAATCTTTATTTTCTTTCTTAGTGAACAAGGTAGTATCTACTTTTTCTCTGTTAAACCCCTTTTCAGTTAGAAAATTACTTAACCTTTTATACAATGCTCTAGGGGCTTGCTTTAAATCGTAAAGGGCTTTATTTAGTTTATAAACATGGTTTGATTTTGTAGAGTCCTCAAAGTCTGGAGGTTAGTCTACATAAACTTCTTCCATGATATATCCATTAAGAAAAGCACTTTTTACATCCATTTGATATAACAATATATTCTTCATGCATGCATATACTAATAGAATTCTAATTGCTTCTAATCTAGCCACTGGAGCAAAGATTTCTTCAAAATCAATACCTTCTTCTTGATTATATCCTTTAGCAACCAGTCTAGCTTTATTTCTGATTATTAATCCAGATTCATCAAGTTTATTTCTAAAAACCCATTTAGTGCCAATAATAGGATGATTTTTGGGTCTAGGCACTAAATCCCAAACTTGATTTCTTTCAAACTGATTTAATTCATCTTGCATGGCCAGAATCCAATATTCATCAGTTAAGACTTTTTCAGTACACTTAGGTTCAATTTGAGAAATGAAAGCATAGTTGATCATCTGGTCTCTTAGCTATTTTCTAGTTTTAACTTTCTCTTGAACATCCCCAATCACTTGATCAACAGGATGATTTCTTTGATATCTCCAAGCTCTAGAGAGTTCTTGAGATATTTCTTTATTATTCTCATCCTCAAATCTTTCTCCTGAATATCTTTCTCTATATTAATAGATTCAAATATTTTTTGAGATTCAATTTTATCTTCTTTAGAAAGATCTAAGTTCTTAAAATTTGAAATAAGATCATCTTCATCAATAACATGCTTAGAAACAGTTTCATTTTTAACAAACACTACATGCACAGATTCTTCTACTAATTTAGACTTTTTATTAAAAACTGTATATGCTTTACTCCTACTAGAGTAGCCCATAAATATAGCTTGATTAGATTTGGCATCAAACTTACCCAAATTCTCCTTTCCATTGTTGTGGATGAAGCACTTACAGCCGAATACATGTAGATGTGAGAGGTTTGGCTTTCTTCCTTTGTACAGCTCATAAGGAGTCTTCCCAAGAATTGGTCTGATGTAGGCTCTGTTTACGATGTAACTTGTTGTGTTTACTGCATCAGCCCAGAATATATGAGAGAGTTCCTTTTCATTCAGCATTGCTCTTGCCATCTCTCCAATTGTTCTGTTCTTCCTTTCCACCACTCTATTTTGTCGAGGAGTTCTTGGAGCTGAAATATTGTGATCAATTCCATGCTCCTCACAATACTCCAGGAAGTATGAATTTTCAAACTCTCCTCCATGATCAGACCTGATAGACACAATAGAAATAGCTTTCTCATTTTGCACTTTATTAGCCAAGGCTACAAATGCATCAAACGTATCACTTTTAGAAGAAATAAACAATGTCTAGGTAAATCTAGAGAAATCATCCACAATTACAAGAATATACAGATTTCCACCAATGCTTTTAATTCTAGATGGTCCTATCAGATCCATATATAATAGTTGCAAAGGTCTAGATGTGGTGACTACGTTTTTAGATTTAAATGATGATTTAGTTTGTTTTCCTCTTAGGCATGCATCACATTCTTCATCTTTTTCAAAAGAAATTTTTGGTAGGCCAGTGACTAACTCATTTTTAACTAGTTTTGATAGTAAATTTATGTTAACATGTGCTAACATTCTATGCCACAACCAATTATCATTATCTTCACTACTAAAATAGACAGAATCTAAGGGAGGAAGTTCATCAAGATCAATAATATAACAGTTACCATCCCTTTGAGCCTTGAGGATTACTTTGTGATTACTTTTTTGGATGACTAGACAAAACTTTGAGTCAAACAGTACCCAGTTTCCTTTGTCACATGTCTGACTTACGCTTAGCAGATTGTGGTTGAGGCCAATTATAAACAGCACCTCTTCAATGGATGTTTTAGGATTCTTGCCCACAATGCCAATGCCAATGCCAACTATTTTGCCATATTGATCACCTCTAAAGGTCATCTTTCCTCCTTTCTTGTTTCTAAGGGCGATGAACTTCTCCTTATCACCAGTACCAGTCGTATGACTTGAGCAAGCACTGTCCATATACCATTTATTGCTCTTTCTAGTTTTAAGACAAACTTGCAAAACAAAGTTCATATTTTCTTTTTAGGTACCCAAATTTGCATGGGTCCTTTTCTGTCAGTAGTATTTTCCCTAGATACAGATGTACTTTTGGGAATCCATTTAACCTTCCTATCAAGTCTATTTTTCTTTAAAGCACATGAACTAGAAATATGTCCCTTCTTGTTATAGAAGTGACAAGTGGTAAAGGGATTGCTGGATTGAGATGCAGGAAGAAAGCAATGCAGATAATATTTTTGCTTTACATGCTTTGGTTGATCATAGGATTCAATATGTCGTGAAATATGATCTTTTTTTTTGCTACCACTAGTATGCACAAAATGTCTCATATACACATTTTGATTTTTCTTCCTAATCTTTTCTTTTACTACACAAGGGTCATAGCTAAGTCCAACCTTTCCCTGTGTTATTCTTTGACTTCCCATTAAAGCAAATAACATATCTTTTCCTTTAGTAAGTCTAGACAGGCTTTTCACCAGATAGTCATTGGTTTGCTTTAATTCAATGCATGATTTACAGCAAACAAATTCAGCAATATGTAGATAAGCAGTTTCAGAGATGTTATGCTGAGATTCTAACTTGTTAATATTTCTCTTAGCTTGTTTGAGTTCTTTGGCAGTCTTAATGAACTCATCGTGCAATTCATGAAATGCATCCAGTAATTCAAAATAGGAAGGTTCAGATTCATATACCTCATCTTCCTGATCACTGTTGGATGGGATTTCAGCTTCTTCAGATGCAAGTGCCATCAGACAGATGTTGGTAATCTCATCTTCATCATTTTTTTCTTCATCTAAGCTGTTGCCCCAGATTGATGAAATGTACGCTCTTTTCTTCTTGCCTTTATCTACAGTTTTCTTTTCTTTCTCTTGCTTCTTGAGGAATTATGGACAATCCCATTTGATAAGTCCCTGCTTCTTGCACTTGTAGCAAGTGACAGGTTCTTTTCCTTCTCTCTTGCTATCTCCAGCTGCTCCTTTCTTTAAGAATTTCTTGTTTCTTTTCATGCTGTAAAATCTTCCAAATTTTCTGACCATCATAGCTAGAGTTTCTTCATCTAGGTCTTTTCCATCGTCAGATTCTTCTTCTTTCTCCTCACCAGCTTTAAGAGCAAGACCCTTCTTCTTTCTGTCTTGTCTTGCCTCCTTGAGAGCCTTCATCTTTCCTTCATATTCTTCAAGGCTACCGAAGAAGGTTGTGACAGATGCCATTGATTCTCTTCTGACTTCCTCTATTGCTGTTGCTTTGGGTTGCCATTCCAGAGGAAGAGCTTTGAGGATCTTTCTGACCTTTTCTGTTTGAGCGTACTCCTTGCCAAGACTTTTCAATTGATTCACAATGAGGGTGAATCTCTTTTGCAGTTCTTTGACACTCTCTCCTTCAACCATTCTGAAGCTCTCGTATTCTCCTATGTAGGAGTTCAATTTGTTTTCTCTAACTCCAGTGGTTCCTTCCTGAGTGATTTCAAGGGTGTCACACATATCCTTAGCTGTGGAGTATTGCGAGATCCTGTAGAATTCGTCTTGATTCAATGCACTGACCAAGCAGTGTTTTGCTTTGAAGTTCAATAAGACTCTTCTCCTATCTTCCTCGTTCCATTCGGCCTCTGGCTTCTCTCTATACTTCCCATCACAATGTCATTGGGACAAAATCTCCCTTCTGGATGACAGACCATATGTCTAGATCAATGGACTGGACATAGATTTACATTCTCATCTTTCAGTATCTATAGTGCTCTCCACTGAAGCTAGGTGGTCTATTTGTATTATTTCTCTCTAGTAGTATACTCTCTCCAAAACCAGCCATTATTCTTCCCGAACTGTTAAATCCTTTGTTTGGGAATCCGGGCTCTGATACCACTTATTAGATATGTTGGCTTCCCAAGAGGGGGGTGAATTGGGAAGATTAAAATTTTTTGCAAAATGTCAATAAAGTAAAGAAAGCAAAGGTAACAGTAAAATAGAGTATAAGTGAATGACAAGTAAAAGTAGTAATGGAGAAGGGAAGACATAGATGTTTATCCTGGTTCGGTCTCTCAATCTTGACCTACGTCCAGTCCTCAAGCCACCACTTGAGATTTTCCACTATCTTGTAAGAATTCAGTCGGCTTCTTGCAAATGCCACAGTACGGCTATGATACTCTATTTTAGAGCTCACACTTTTTCTCTTTACACTCTAGCCAAGTGCTTCCCCAATTCCTTGTAATATCCCCTCACAAGAAAATATTTCTTCCAAATGAAGATAAGATTATTTAGAATGGATAAACTCTCTTAATCAGAGTGTATATGAAAGTTAGAGTACAAAGAATGAAGTATGTAAGAGTAAAAGAATTTGAGTTGATGATTTGGCAGAGTTTCAGTATGTACAATGTTAAAATCATTACCCACAACTTCAAATGATGTTATATTTATAGATTTAGATTTTAACTATACGTTAGAGACAGAATTTATCCATTGGAGAAGTTACCCAATGGTTACTCTGAAAAACTATCCGTTCACTAACCACATTTAATGCTTCTGACATTCAAAGTTCAAAATTTGGTTAGTCAACAGAAAAATTTCACGAAAACTGAAAGCTAAAGACTTTAACGTTGAACATTCGAAGTTCATATGTCATGAAACAAAGTTCAAATTTTGATCTTTGAAAAATATTTCTATGTTGGAACATACGAATTTTCAAGTTTAAAGTTCTTCTGGAAAGTATGAACAATTGTTCCATTTTGCTACAGTGCCTTCGAAATTCAAATTTTGATACCCAAAATTCGTCTATCAGTGGGCAGTTCAATAAGGTATAATAGTTCATCTATTTGAAATTCGAATTTTCAAAATACAAAGTTTGTCTGTCAGAGAGGTATCTTTTCAGACATACTTCAAAATTCGAATTTCTGAATACTATCATTCATATATCAACATATCATCATAACAGACTCACAAGCTTTGTTTCTGAAATTTGAATTTTAATGTTCAAAGTTCGTCTGTCATTGAGCCATTTTGATTTTCTTTCCAAACTCAGTTTTCAGATGAACTTTGACATATCCTCAGACGAATTTTTCGTTTTTCATAAGTTGTATTTTATCTGAAATTCAAATTTTCAAAAGTCAAAGTTCGCTTGTCAGAGAAGGCTCTTTTCAAACAAGATTCAAAATTCGAATTTCTACAGTCAAAGTTCATTTGTCAGAGAAGACTTTTTTCAGACTTATTCATTTTCAATACGAAATTCAAATTTCTAAAGGCAAAGTTCAAATTTCAAAACAGCATATCAGTATAAACGTTTCAAACTTCATCTATTAGTGGGTGTTGTTCAAATATTCTATGGATTAACATAGAATCATAGTTTTAAAACATCTTTTTGCCAATTCCAAGTCTTTTACTCAATTTAAACATGGCTGTAGATTCTACATATATTGTTGTGCTGATTTTTCTTGAATTTCTCCACTTGAGATCATTTGTGCACATTTAATATCTTCTCTCAAAGCTCTAGAAAATTGGTTTGGAATAATCAAAACACTTGATTTAACAATAATATTTGCATGAGCACCGTTAAAAAAAATAAGGGATGAGTAAAAGGAATTTTTGGCTTTTTATTTTTAATTGTTTTTCATGCATTCTGAAAAGATTTTTTTTCATATTTTAATTGAATGAAAATAGGAATAGAATGAGATAGTTAGGGAAAAAATATGCTTGGCATGCACAGGAATGAATCGAAACAAAATATTTTGCTTAAGCGATGTTTGGTAAAATAGAAAAAGAGAAGATTTGGAAATAATTTAAAATGAAATACTAAATTACCCCTCATCCTTAAATTAAAAAAGTAATCTAATGAGGATATTTATTTACATTTTCATGTTGATTCCATAGAGCACATTAACATTCATCTTTCTAAAGGGCTCATTTGGCTCCTAGAATGGCTAGGAATGGAATGAAATAGTTAGAAATAAAATAATAATTATTGTAAGTTTATTTGGTATGATATAAGAAAAAAAAATTAAAAATTAAAATTGATTAAATAAAAATAAATATAAATGGAATAAAAGGACTTATTTAATTCAATTCCAAAGGGACTTGGGAATGTGATTTCGGATCCTACTCCAAAAGTTAGATTATTTGATTGCATAATGAAATGAGAATCTAGACTCCATATTAAATGAGGATAACCAAAAAAATAGAAAATGAGGATTATCACCTTAACCCCTATCTCTCATTATTTCTACTTTTAGAAATATTTTTTTAAACTAAATTACCCTTCTCCACCAACTTTATCTTCTTCATCTTCATCCTCCAACCTCTTCTCTTCCTTTTCAACAACATGGAAAAATTATGCATTGAAAATAGACCAAAGCCTACATATTTTTCTCTCCTACATACCAAATTATAAAAATCTCCCATCCTTTTATTATGCATTGCATGGTAGCATTCTAGTGTATCAAACAAGGCCTAAGTCATCAACTTATCCGCACTATATCACGAACGTCACGAGACGAGAAAAAGTATAAACCTCTCCCTCCCTCCCTCCCTCCCTCCCTCTCTCTCTCTCTCTCTCTCTCTCTCTCTGGTACAAGAGATTCTTTAATTTTAATCAATTGTTTTCAGATTTTGGTCCAATTTTTTTTCCCCACATCATCATCTATCAAGTAACGTGTTAATTTAGATGGGCTATTAGGGTCTCAGATATTTACTACCGTGTCAGTTTGCAGCGTGCTTGCAAAAATTTATTAAATTATTTTAAAGAAAAAATGCTCTTCATTAAAAAAAAAAAAAACTCTCACTTAAATTTGCTTAATTTGAGTAATATCATCTTTAAGTTGTAAAATTATTACTAACATATTTACAAAAGTTATTATAAGTTATTTGCTTCAATTTTTTGGGTACAAACTATTTCTCTAATTTCTAGTTCAATGGCTATTTTTTTCGTTCAGTACTCTAGTTTTTCTTTATGTTTAATTTAATGTCCTTTGCTTCGTATATCTTTTATCATATTTGAGGACGCATGACCAGAGGATCATAATATTTGCCCGAGTACAGTAAAAACAAAAGATCAAGGGATGAGTAAAAAGACTTTTAAATTTTTTAATTTTAATGGTTTTTCTTGCATTTTGAATAGATATATTCAAAAAAAAGAGCTTATTTTTTTAACTTTAAAACAAAAAAAACCGTATAAAGAAAAATTATGAATAAACTTTATGTAGCATAAATTATTATTTTAAAATTTTTTACCGAACTAGTATATATATATTTGGCCAAACAACCAATTTATATATACATATGAAATCTATTTAAAGAATTCATATTATTTACAAAACCATTAACAGAATGACTCACCCTAAATTTTTTTTCTTGGGACAAACTCACCTTAAAATTAATGCACAGCAAATATATGTTAAAATTTATAAGCAATCACTACACACTAATGAAATCTATCCTTAGCTAGTGTATAATATGATTTTTTTTTAACCTAGTGGCTACTATATAATATGAAAAATAGATAAAGTCATGAAAAAAATTTATTTCTTAATCTTGCATCTGAATTATCATAATTTATAATTAATAGTTATTCCGCCACATGAGGTTAACTCAGGTGGTAGGGGTGGGAAGACTTTTAGATAGAGGTTAAGGGTTTGAATCCTTATGATGTATAAAAAAATATAATTAACTATCATTCTACTTTATTATATAAAATCAAACAAACCCCCTTGCGCCCAAAATAAATAAAAACCCAAGCCTAAAATAAGGGCATGTTTGGTTTTTTTTTTTAAAACAGTTTTTCTGTTTTTAGAAACAGAAAACTCAGAAAACTTGTTTGGTAAACCTGTTTTTTATAAACTGTTCTAGAAAATAGAAAAATAAAAGAACAGAAAACTCAAAACACCTTTGAGGTGTTTTATAGTTTTTATTCTGGAAAATACAAGGAAAGATGAGAAACATCCACCTCATTTTAATAGTAAAGTTATAAATTTTGAATAACTCATCTATCACTCACTAGTTATGATTTTGAAAACAATTATTCAAACAAATTTTTTTATTTTCTTGTTTTCAAAACTTACTCTCGAAGACAGTTTTATAAAACTATTTTCAGAATAATAAAACAGAAAATACTGCCAAACAGGGTCTAAAACTCTCCTAATTCCCAAACAATATAATAAAGTAATAAACATTAAACATGATTTGTCATTCACTTTCATTAGCTTCCCAAACGAATTACTCCCTCTAAATATTAAATATGATTTGGCATTTCATTTTCATTAGCATCCCAAAAGAAGTCGTCCCTCCGTTTCATATTGTAAAACAATATTTAGGGTTCACACATATTAAAAAATAAAAACAAAATCTTTAAATTCTTAAATACTTCTCTTCTTATAATTTTAATAATTAATATTTAGGGTTCACACATATATAAAATACTATATATTATATTAATAAAATAATATTATCTTATATTATGAGAAATTCCATTCATGGGTGTGAAGGAGTATAACATAGAAGTTTTAGGTCTATTTGATTTACATTTTTAAAATAGTTTTTTTTAAATTATAAAAATAAAAAAAACTTGTTTAATAAATCTTTTTTTTATAAAAATATTTGAAAAATAAAAATATAAAATAATAGAAAATTCAAAATATTTTTAAAGTATTTTATAATTTTTATTATAAAAATATAAAAAATATATATAAAAAATATCTATCTCAATAATAATAAAATTATAAATTTAAATAACGTATTTAATATTTACTAATTATATTTTTGTATAATTTTCATCACAATTATTTGATCATATTTTTCTTTTTGTTTCTTCTCAAATCTTGTGCCGTAACAATTTTATAAAATTGCATTATAACAGTAAAACAGACAGGCCTCAGTTTCTTCGTCTCTCTTTAGCTTTTCTCCGGCAGCCCCCTGGTCCCCACTCACGGGCTTACCCACCCAGTTTTCTCCACACACAACCATACACAAATATAGCCTGAACCTGCTTTCAGCTAGCTCTGCTTGATAGGCCAAGGACTCGCTCTCCACTGGCTCCTCTTGCCACTAGCTCTGCTTCTGCTTGGTATTAATCATTCATTGGGTTTATCGTTTTCGTTTTCGTTTTCGTTTTCGTGTTTTGAGATACACACTGGAGATATCGGTATTGGTTCATCTACGATGGAGAAAGTTGAATCAACAAACGACATCATCGATGAAAGAGTAGAACTGATGGTTTCGCCGTTGGGAGGAAACCCAACTGTTAGATCAGCCCGTTTCTTGAAACCCTGTGTAAATTGGTTCAAGAACTCACCACGTCTTCTTCCCAGTACCCTCTTCTCTGAATCCGCCATTTACAAACCCTTGATCATCGCTTCAGACATAGGATTCGATGGATGGCCTCAAGATGAGTGGAGTGACTGGGAAGAAAGGCTTCGTTCCAAGTACGAACATGCATGGAGAGGCGCTGGGATACTCGAAGCAATCAAAGCTTCTACTTACCGAGTTGAGTGGGGCAACGATTTGCTTCTCGGGCTTGCACAAATGTGGTATTCTGAGACCAACACCTTCATCTTTTCTTGGGGAGAAGCCACCATTACGTTGGAAGATGTAATGGTTTGTGGGGGTTTCTCTGTGTTAGGATTCTCTGTTTTTACACTTCTTGAAGATGAAGAATCGAAGCAAATGGAAAAGAAGTTGGTTGAATTACAAGGAAATTTGATGAATACTCAAGACAGAAGCAGCGGGCATCTTCTATGGTGGCTGAGGCATTTCATAAAGGAAAAGGGGGAGTTAGAGCACACCGCATTTCTATCGCTGTGGCTGGCAAGGTTTGTTTTCTCTTGTGAAATTTCAGAACAAATTTTTCACGTAGCAATGCATCTAGCTAGGGGTACCCCAATTGCTCTAGCACCTGCTGTTCTAGCAAGTATTTATAGAGATTTAACATTATTGAAATCAAAATTTGATGAGGCTGTAAATTCTGTAACTAACAAAAAAGATGAATGTTGTGTATCTGCTGAACCAATAGTTCTAAGAGCTCCTTTACAACTGCTCCATATATGGGCTTTAGAGAGATTCCCGTCATTGCATGCAAATCCTAACATAATTCCAAACTTCCAGCCCATAATAGCAAAATGGCATAGAGTGAAAATGATTAACTGTCACGATGTGAGTTTAGCTCTGGACTTTCCTGCAAAAAGCTTTATTTGGCGCCCATATAAAAATCCTCCAAAGCTTTACAATGAAAAAGATCAGTGGGAATGCAGCAAGTGCCTCATTTCAGGTTCATGAAAGTATTTAGAGTCTTTTGCTCGATGCCTAAGGCATTCTGAGTTGGTGGGTGTAGATTGCATAGAGAAGTACCTCCCCCATCGTGTGGCAATGCAATTTGGGTTGGATCAGGACATTCCAGTGTGGGTAGTGTTAGAAATTTAATATATTTAAATATATATTGTATTTATTTAGATATTATATATTTTTATGTTATTATTTTAATATATATATATATATATCACCGGATGTGTCCCGCATCATTATTTGAATTACAGATTAAAGAGTTGCATTCAAAGGGTCACAACAGGTCGGTGAAACCTTTCTAAGCCTTGATGGGAGGCTATATAAGGGCTTGACCATAACTCAGAAGGACACGTAAGAAAAGAAAACGTTGTTTATTCGATCAAGAATTCCTTGACAGGGTGACGGTGTTCAACAGTCCATCGCTGTGCCAGAAATTCCCGTTCAGAAGAATTCAAGAAAAACTCAGATAATATATAGTATTCATACACTATGACAAGAGGTATGTAAGACTTCCGCTGTGAATCTCATAATCTTAGATTTATGAATTATGTTTAACATGTGGCATCAGAGCCTGTTTTTTCCCTCTGCCTAGTGTTTAATACATGTTTTCATCTTTGAGAAAATATGAAGTTGATAAACATGTGATTTTCTAGTTGATTATTGATTCTGAAATTTTTTTTTTTTTGGATTAAAATATATTTTAAACTTTGATTCAGAGATATCAAGTCATGAAGAGATATTGTATATCTGCATATAGTTATTTTCGGTGATTTGCAACTTCTGTTTAAAAGAGATCAAATAGTTTTCGATTCAAAAAAAAAAATCATTTTCCAGAATCAAATAACTTCATCCGTCAGTTTTGAATTTCTTCAAAAGTTCTTTTGGTTCAAATTTTTTTTTTTAAGAGCAATCTGCAAGATTTTCCTATTGGAAAGTTTCCAAATGATTTTTTGCGTGAAAAAGAAAGAGCATCGTGATTGGAACCGTCGAAAACAGCCATCGAAAATGTCTGGAAACAGAACCAGAGTCGCGGGTCCGACGAGTTTGGTTTCCGGGTTTTCAGGTCGGGTACCGGGTAAAGGAGATGACCAAACTTACTTCTGGAGAGAAGCGCGTTTGGCTAAAGCTACGTTTGGCTTCTGCGTTTTCTAAAAGGCATGTTTTAAACAGTGTTTTCAAAAAAAAAAAAACCGGATTGGGCCTACACATTATTTTTTTGTTTTGTTTCTGTTTCTGCATTTTTTTTTACGTGGGCCAACAACAATTTTTTTTTGGGGCCAATTGCTAATTTTTGTTTATGGCATTTTGGGCTGCAACATTTTTTTTTGTTTGTTACTAATTAAAAAAAAATTATGACAGAATTTTAATTGCAATTTTATTTTATGTTTTCTCTCACTAATTTTTTTTTAATAATTAGAATTCATGCTTTTATAAATTTATTAGAGCTAAATAAATATTATTCTATGGATTTTTATTAGCTCTACATATGTTTATTTATTTAATTCTACAAATTTCTTGTATGGATTATTTAAATTGTCTATGAATTTATGTGTTATTGCTCTTTAGGAAATTATAAATATTTTGAAATTTGGAATTAATTCTGAATTAATATTTATTTGAGCAAATTTATGTGAAGCATGAATTAGTGGGAGAATTTCAGTTATCTAGTTACATATTGTTAATTAGATTAACTGTTAAATTTTTATTATGTTATTGTTGCATATTTATGTATTTAAATACACAAATTGATATTCGTGATTAGCATACCTATATATTTGGGGAATAGCCACAGCATCCTCATTTTATAAATTACATGCATATTAATAAATCACATATGGTATTATGGAATATCATTGTAATTAGATGTGAGATTACAATTTATCTTTACCCACAGGTAGATAATTATAATCAAACTTTTAATTAGGATGAAATATAATGGCCTTATGTTTTCTAAGTAGCTCACAGGTATTAGAAAATAATAATTGCGTTTTAGTTTCATCAATTTTAGACAAATGCATTGTATGCTAGTATTCTTTGCCCACAGGTAGATGCTAGTGATACGTATTTGTAATCGTATGGTTCAAATAAGTTGACCATGCACCTGGCACAATAATTGTGTTTGCTTCAAAAGCTAATGTGAGTATATTCATAAATTTTTGCAGCTCCTGTTACCACTAGGGTTATTACTGATATGAATAACAAAATGATCCTGGATGGTACTAATTACTTTGATTGGAAAGATAGTATTCTGTTAGATCTTGGATGTATGGACCTGGATCTTGCTTTGAGGATTGACGAACCTCAAAAACCAGCTGATGACTCTACTGATCGAGATGCAAGACAGCAATATGATCTGTGGGAGCAGTCTAACAGATTGTCTCTTCAACTCATTCAATCAAGAATCCTAAGAGGGATTAGGGGTGCTATTCCTGAATGCAAAACTGCCAAAGAGTACCTGGAAGCTTTAGAAAAACAATTCAAGGTGTCATACAAACAAATGGGTGGAGCCATTATGTTTGAATTATGTACCTTAAGGCTTACAGGCATTGGTGGTGTAAGGCAGCACATCATGAAAATGAGGGACCTCTCATCTCAACTCAAACCCTTGAAAATGGAACCTACTGAATCATTTTTGGTGCAGTTGATATTGAACTCTCTTCCTCCTTCATATGATGCTTTCAAGGTCTCATATAACACACATAAGGAAAAATGGACAGTGGATGAACTATTGGCCATGTGTGTTCAAGAAGAGACTAGATTACTAATGAATGAGAAATCTGCACATAAAGAAGCTTATTTTGTTGAAAGTTCCAAGGCAGAAGCTGGCAAGGGTAAGAAGAAAGATAAAGGTAAGAGTCATAAGAAGAAAAACAAGATTCCTCCTGTCAATACAGCAAATAAGAAGGATGGAAGATGCTTCTTTTGCAAAAAGAAAGGACACATTAAAGTTGATTGTCTCAAGTTTAAGGCTTGGCTTGAAAAGAAAGGTACGCTTTCAACTTGTGCTGTATTTGAATCTCATTATACTTCTGTTAGTGATGACACTTGGTGGATTGATACTGGTTCCATGATCCACATATCGAATACCATGCAGGGCTTTCTAAACAGTCGACCTCCAAAACCCAATGAGGAAAAAGTCCTTTCAGGCTGTGGGAAAGGAGATGCTGTGAAGGCTATTGGAACATTTAGGATAATTTTACCTAATAATTATGTTTTAGATCTTTTTGAGACTTTTTATGTACCTTCTTACAAGAGGAATTTAATTTCTATGTCTAGGTTAATTCCTTTTGGTTATGGATTAAACCTGTCAAAAGATCATATGTTTATTAGTAAAGATTCAGTTCCTATTTCAGATATCATTTTGGATAATGGTTTATTTAGAATTATTTTTGATTTACCTCATGCTTTATCTGTTACACATGGTATTAAACGAAGTGTCATCAATGAAAATTCAATTAGCCTGTGGCATAGGAGATTGGGTCATATCTCTGTTGATAGAATTAAGAGGCTAACTAAAGATGGAGTTATTCCATCATTAGAGTATTCGGATCTTAGTTCTTGTGTGGATTGCATTAGAGGAAAGCAAACCAACAAGTCACATAAAGGGGCTAAAAGAAGTTCAGAATTACTTGAGATCATACACACAGATATATGTTGTCTCGATTTAACTACACATGGTCAAAAATATTTTATTACTTTTATCGATGATTACTCGCGTTTTATGTATGTTTATATGCTTCATAACAAAAGTGAGGCACTAGATGCCTTTAAGGAATATAAGGCTGAAGTAGAAAAACAGATTGGGAAACCAATCAAAATTGTGAGATCAGATAGAGGTGGTGAATATTATGGTAGATACACTAGTGAAGGACAAGCACCTGGTCCTTTTGCAGATTTTCTTCGAGAGCATGGTATAGTGGCTCAATACACCATGCCTGGCTCTCCTGATATGAATGGTGTCGCTGAAAGAAGAAATATGACTTTACTAGATATGGTTAGAAGCATGTTGAGTAGCTTCAAACTGCCAGTTTCCTTGTGGAAGGAAGCACTCTTGACAGCCGTATACATACTCAATAGGGTTCCAACAAAAGCGGTACCAAAAACACCGTTTGAAATCTGGAAAGGATGGAAACCTAGTTTAAGTCATTTTAGGGTATGGGGATGTCCTGTAGAAGTGAGAGTGTACAATCCACAAGAGAAGAAATTGGATCCTAAGACTATAAGAGCCTATTTTGTTGGATATGCTGAAAAGTCTAAAGGTTATAAGTTTTATTGTCCTCCACCTTCAAAGAGGTTTATAGAATCTAGGAATGCAAGATTTCTTGAGAATGATTTGATTAGTGGGAGTGATAATTTGCAAGATAATCACATAGAAGATACCACTAACAATCATGATGAGGAAATATCAATAAATGAAAACATCCCTCAAATGAGAGTTATTGTAGAGCATGATGTTATCCCAGTCACTCAAGTTGACCATACAGAACATGAGGAACATATTCAGAATGATCAACCTGTCACACAACCACAGAATGTGAAAAGGAATGTTTTGCATGAACAGCCTGAACCAATTCAGGAAGTTGAATTAAGAAGGTCAACAAGAGAAAGAAAATCAGCATTACCTAGTGATTATATAGTGTATCTTACTGAATTTGACTGTGACATAGTTATAGAGGATGACCCATTAAATTTTACTCAGGCTATGGAAAGTGCTAACTCTAAGTTATGGTATGATGCTATGTTGGATGAGATGAAATCTATGGCAAACAACCAAGTTTGGAAACTTGTGAAGTTACCAAGTGGGGCCAAGGTTGTTGGCTGTAAATGGGTTTTTAAAACCAAAAGGGACTCACATGGTAACATTGATAGGTACAAGGCAAGGTTGGTTGCAAAAGGTTTTACTCAAGTGGAGGGAGTAGACTACAGAGAAACTTATTCTCCTGTATCTTCAAAGGATTCTCTCCGCATTATTATGGCATTAGTTGCACATTTTGATTTAGAGTTGCATCAGATTGATGTTAAGACTGCATTCCTTAATGGAGAACTAGAGGAAGAGGTCTACATGAAATAACCTGAGGGGTTTATTGCAAAAGAAAATGAAAATTTGGTATGCAAGTTAAAGAGGTCAATTTATGGTCTTAAACAAGCTTCCCGACAATGGTATTTGAAGTTCCATGAAGTTATTACATCTTTTGGCTTCATTGAGAACGTCATGGATGAATGTATATACCACAAAAATAGTGGGAGTAAAATCATATTTTTGATACTCTATGTGGATGACATACTACTTGCAACCAACGATTTAGGACTCTTACGAGAGGTAAAATAGTTTTTATCCAGAAATTTTGACATGAAGGATATGGGTGAAGCATCTTATGTCATTGGCATTAAGATTCATAGAGATAGACATGAAGGTTTTTTAAGTTTATCTCAAGAAATCTATATCAAGACAATTCTGGAAAGATTCCGGATGGAAAGCTGTAATTCCAACATTATTCCCATTGAAAAGGGAGATGTGTTTAGTTTGGATCAGTGTCCCCAGAATGATTTACAAAGGAAAGAGATGGAAAGGATCCCATATGCCTCAGCAGTAGGAAGCTTAATGTATGCACAGGTTTGCACAAGACCTGATATAGCTTTTGCTGTGGGTATGTTAGGGAGATACCAAAGTAATCCTGGAATGAAACATTGGTTAGCTGCAAAGAAAGTTTTTAGATACCTTCAGGGTACAAAACATTACAAGCTCACATATAGAAGAACAGACAATCTTGAAGTGATTGGATACTCAGATTCTGATCTAGGAGGATGTGAAGATACAAGAATATCTACTACTGGTTATGTCTTCCTCTTAGCAGAAGGAGCAATATCATGGAGAAGTGTTAAACAAACACTTGTAACTGCTAGTACTCGTGATGCTGAGTATGTAGCGGCTTTTGAAGCAAGTACACAAGGAATTTGGATAAGAAATTTCATCGCAGGGCTTAAGATTGTGGACTCGATCTCTAGGCCAATCAGAATGTTTTGTGATAACAAAGCTGCGGTGGCCATTGCCAACAATAGAAAGAGCGGAGCTTGAAGTAGGTTTGTTGAATTAAAGTTCTTATCTTTAAAAGATAGAGTTAGAAATGGCCAAGTTTCGGTTGAATACATCAATACAAAGAAAATGCTAGCTGATCCTTTGACTAAAGGTATGAAACCGAAAGACTTTGTTATACATGTACCTGATATGGGGCTTAAGCCATTATATGACTAAAGAAGGTATATGATGTGATGAATTTTCGTCTATTGTTATCATCTCTATTTTGTTATTTGTATACATATATGATTCATGAGATTGATAAGTATTAAGATAGGAATTGAATAGACATTAAGGTTTATTCATAAAGTATTATCCCATTAAGTAAGGATACTACTTGTGATTATGGAAGACAATACTTGATCAATGAGGACTTGTCGCCATAGTTCATGTAGTGTTGCTTAAATGAACTATACTCACCAAATAATATTAAGTTGCGGGACAAGTGGGAGAATGTTAGAAATTTAATATATTTAAATATATATATTGTATTTATTTAGATATTATATATTTTTATGTTATTATTTTAATATATATATATGTATCACCGGATGTGTCGCGCATCATTATTTGAATTACGGATTAAAGAGTTGCATTCAAAGGGTCACAACTGGTCGGTGAAATCTTTCTAAGCCTTGATGGGAGGCTATATAAGGGCTTGACCATAACTCAGAAGGACACGTAAGAAAAGAAAACGTTGTTTGTTCGATCAAGAATTCCCTGATGGGGTGACGGTGTTCAACAGTCCATCGCTGTGCCAGAAATTCCCGTTCAGAAGAATTCAAGAAAAACTCAGAGAATATATAGTATTCATACGCTATGGCAAGAGGTATGTAAGACTTCCGCTGTGAATCTCATAATCTTAGATTTATGAATTATGTTTAACAGGTAGATCACTGCAGAAGACATGTCCAATGACTGCCTAGAGAAACTATGATAGCCCAATGACAAATGCATTGTTGTGTATTGCTGCTGTTGCATCATCATCTACGTCGGAGCCAAGTGTTACTTCTAAGTACTTGGAATGGTGGAAGCGATCAAGACTTGGATGGAGAGAAGAAACCAATAAGGATTCTAGGCCTATAAGCATTTATGAAAAACTTTGGCACGCTTCAGCTAAGCTGGGGTCTCATAGTCATAGGCATAGAGATCAAACGGGAGAATCTGATCAAAATTATGGTTCAACAGATAAAGAACATAAGAAGAGATCTCATAATAATGAAACAAAAGTTGCAATAGCGCATGGAGTTGAAAATCTGACAGAGTGAAAATATGAATGTGGGTGTAGGATCAAAGAGAGCCAAGGCAGATGTAAAACATGAGGATGTGAATGGTGAGCCTAAAGAGTCCAAGGAAGGTAAATATGGTGACAATGGTAAGGAAGGGGAATATATCATGGGTTGTGATCCAAGTTTTGGTAATGATAAAATTGGAAGTGTGGCACCATCCCAAGTTGCAGCTGATAACAATGATGTTTCAGTGGTTGGTGGAGTTGAGAAGTCGGCAACGAGTGAGAACAAAAATGTAGTTGTAGGATCAAAGAAAGCCATGGAAGATATAAAAAGTGAGAATTTGATTGGCAAATGTAGAAGAGCCATGGAAGGACAAAATGGTGAGGATGGGGAAGGTTCAGTCCTGTGTGGTCTGCCATTCGGGTTCGTCGATGTCGTTTCTAGAGGTTGGATTGTTTGCGATTAAGGTGGCTCTTGACAGTTGTTCCTCTCCATTGGAATTTGTCCTTCAATCTATTTGTTCTAAGTGGACCAATTAAAAAAAAAAGCGTACTGCATTATTATAGTTAATTAGATGATTATGGTCTATTGCTCCTCCTGGTCCTTTTTGGTTGGTTAAGAATAAAACATAAGCGATTAATATCAATATCAACTCCACTCTGTATTCATTCTATGCAAATTTATTAAACAATTTATATACAGAAATTATGGCTCCAAAATAACTATGTGCATTTTTGTAACTGAGAAAAATAAATTTCACATAACTTAAATCAAATTAACTATTTCGCTGATAGACATATCTAATCCTACATGTTCACAGGAATTAAAAGTTTGAATTAGAACCTAATTAAATCAAATTATCACTACAACATTTGAAATTTCAATTTCAAATGATATCTCTTAAAAAAAATTACTGGGAAGAATTCAATCAACCAAGACTAAGAACTTCATTACTGATTGCTTGATTTGACATTTCAAAAATAATGCTTGAACTTGAACAACATAACCATCATTACTTTTTTATATAAAAAATTTAATTTAATTTTTTATAGGTAAATTTAATTTAATTTTACACTAAAATGAAACAAAATTCATTGTATCTGTCCTTCAAAATTAACCACAACGTTCCCCCCAATTACATACACCTCATTTTTTGAATAGAAAATAGAATTTCTTCTTAGTATAAATAAATTGCTATCGATGAAAGAATTTCATTAAAATAACTGCTAAATAATACTCCCTCTAATTTTAAGTATATGATCTTTTGTTCTGATTCTAAATATAGAATCATATGTAGTATATGAGATAATATTTATTATATATTTTTAAAAAATGTTTCTATTTAATGTATCTCAAAAAGAGAGAAAAAGAGATTAAATAAGAGTAGGTTTAAAAAAATTATAATTTTTTGAGAAATCGAGGTAGTTAACTTTTAACTCTTATTCTTAATCCATGTGATTCGTTTAAAATCACTTTATATTAAAAGCAGGAAGAAGTAACTCAGACAGAAACTTTTTACACTAATGCAATTTAAAAAAATTATAATTATAATAAATTAATAATGATTATTTAATATTCAACAAAGCATGAAAATTAATTCAAATTTTGTTGAATTCTTTTAACCTTTTTTATATGAATAAAAAATATTTTAATTCAACGAACAATAACTTAAAACAAAAGCAAAAGTTAAATCACTCTGGAATCTTCTACTGTTGACAATTAACCACGGAAAATGAATATTTCAATAAATTGGCAGATTAATTATAACATTGGCATTTAAGAAAAAAAAAATCCATTTATCTGGAATGTTCCACTTACAAAAATTTATTTGATCAAATATAAAAGCATCACCGGGAACCGGTTAAGTTCAAAAGTCCAAAAAAAAAAAGATGGTGTCTGAATACGATTTGGTCAGAGATATCGATACCAGCAAAGAAACTTGTCGCCTTCGGGTAAGAGGATTACTTGCTCGTCCTCTCTTTTATATTATTTTAAAAAAATTTCAATATTTTAACTTATTTATTATTTTATATTATTAATAAAATATTAATTAGTTTTTTACTATTTTACCAGTGGAACACAAGTTATTTTTTAATATTTAATTTAAAAATATTTTAATAAAATATTATTATATTTTATTATAATTTAGATTTTTTAATAGTTTTATTAGTTTATGTAAAAAATTTTAAAATGATAAATTAAATGAGGAAGTAAGAAATTGGAACATTCAGAATACAAGAAATCCATCTCAAACGGTTGGCATCAGCTTGTGGTATTAATTGATGAAGAGGAAAGAATAACTATTCAATTTACATTTTAGCAATCTCCTTTTACACATATTTGGCGTTTATTCCCACCATTGTAATCTATATAATGACTCTATCAAGTTAACGAATCAGGGAACCAAAATTCAAGCTGGAATACTTGGTCCTAATTTGACTGAGCATTACCGACACACTCTCACTGAAGGAGAATGCTTCAAGATGGAAAATGTTCATGTTTCAAATAATACATGCAGTGAGCTCTTATTTAATTTATTTAGCCCAACTTGCTATTTCAAAAATAGTTGAAGATTAAGGCCAACCATTCCTTGCACTTGCATTTTAGCAGGAAGTCGAATTAGGATTTGAGTCAAGATATCGGGATTCGTCACAATAGCATGAACAAATTCTTGAACCGCCAAATTGTTTGTGGAATCATCAACAATTTATATGATTTTAACCTGTCACAAAAGAATTAGTATTAGCAATTTAAATTATGATGAAGGAAATTAAGATTCCACTGGAGTCTATTAATAAAAAAGATTCTTTACATTATGGTGAACCATTAAACTTACTATAATTTACCTATTTTGAAAGATAAAGGACTTGACCATTGCAATTTCCATTGAACATAATCCCGAAAAAAGTAACTTCTGCATCAATTACATATTCCTTGTGCAATGTACATATCACACTGTTTGTAACAACAAAATAGTGCCCCCTTTTTTTTTTTTGCCACAACAACAAAATACGTCTATATAACATTACCATTAGAAACAAATAACAAATGGTGTTACTACGACGCATATGCACATTCATGTTAGGTCAGGAACAACGTTACGACACTCGTAGAATTTATCCCCATTCCAAACGGAAAACAAAAAAAGAAACCATCAAGTAGAAGAAAGAAACCTGAGGCTAAAAGAGAAAAGAAGAAGAACAAGAAACAAATTTGATTCCAAAAATTTAAGTTCCAAGAAAGATGGGATTGAGCCCAAAATTTTGGTTTACGCTGGCTGCACATAATACTATTTCTCCATCTCATACAACGACACTAGCATATATAAATCAATCGGTACGGATCAAATTGAAGCACAGGTTAATGAACCTAAACACATTATCGCAATCTTCAGGATCATATTGAAGAAAAATATTGAAGCAATTCTGTTGGCAAGATGTCCTTCATGAAATGTGAAGTTCAAAGTTGGATTCAACCAATCTCGTTTTAGGGAAGAAATAAATTTAAAAAAAATTCATTTGATTGTCCTCCATGTCATTCTTGATATTTATAAATGTTAAGATTTCTTTGTGTAAAAGATTATTTTAAAATGCCAACTAAAACAATGGAAATTAAAAAAAAAAGAACATACTCGATTTTTTTTTAGTGTTCTTGGTTTTTTTTTTTGAGATGAACCACAAGTATTCTCCTATTTGAGATAATTCTATTTAAGGCACGGTCGGTTGATAGAACATATTTGATTTTAAACAAACTTAACCGTGAATATAGACTAATTACCATTAGAAATAAATATTCAAGATTCTTTATAATGTTAGAATTTAATAAAAATTATAAAAACTCTATACATTTTTATAATTACAAAACTTGGTATGATTTAAATATCTTAATAAAAAACTAACAATAGAATTGATGCGTTTATTGGGTTGGTTCACATTTGTAGAGATATATATATATATATATTGAACTTTTAAAAATTAAAAAAGATTAATTTTGGAAGACAATTCCCAAGAAGAAACGATCGATTAGCTCTTTTTGATATTGACTTTTTGAAATATTTTCTTTATTTTGAAAAGAAAATCCCAAAGAAAAATGGCCAATTTGGATAAATTGATTGTTGTTATTGATTTGATATTTTCTTATATTTCATTAAAAAAATAGTCTGATAACTAAATTTGACGTATATGAATCAGAAAAATTGCAACTAATTAGTTGAAAATACAAAATAAGGAAGTTGTTTGTTTTCATTTTTTTTTTACTTTTTTTAAAATTGTTCGAATTAAATATAGTATTCACATTATTGATTAATCTATAAACTTAAATAAAATGAAGAACTTTACTTTATTGTGAAGGTGAAACCAAAAAACAGGTTTATTACGAAGGGAATCACATATATTACTAAATATCATTATACAAAAAAAAAGTGAGATTGAACGTTGTTTTTTATGAGAATCGTTTATTATAATATAAAGAAATTAGGGAAAATTTGAGTTAAATACCAAGAAAATAAGAGATTGAAAAAATCACAATTTACCCTAATTTCAAAAAACTATCAAGATTTGTAATTAGAATTAAAATTGAAAAGTAAAAGATGAAAATATCATTCTTGTAAAAGTAACCCATTTCCAAGTGATAATAATATATTTGTAAGTGAAATAAACTCATCTGCAATAGATATTATTATGACTTATAAATGAATTTATGTCACTTACAACTATATCAAAAAGTTAATATTTTCATTTTTTTCTTTTAATTTTAATTCCAATTACATACCTTGGTAACTTTTTGGAATTAGGGTAAATTGAAGTAATTTTTTGAAATTATTTTGTTTTCTTGATATTTAAATGGAATTTTCCCAAGAAATTATATCTTGTTAGTTTATTCTTTATATGTAACTTTTAATTTAGAAGTGTTTTTATTTGGTCGTGACTTTACTCAAATATAAAGTATTTTTATTTGCTATTTTTGATAAATATTTTTTATTTTTTATTGTTCAAAGATAACTAAAAAAATGAATTAACTCAACAAAAAATTTTTTTACTATATTTTATATATTTTTATTTTTTTAAACTAAAATAAAATTTGAAGAAGAAATATTAACTTTTTGGAATTTTTTTTAATTTTTATTTTTAAAAAATTGATTATTTGATTTGTTATTAAAAATCACTTTAATATATTTAAATTTGACTTCTATGCATAAACAAAATCACAAAACAAATAACTTTAAATTACAGAAGAAAGGAGATTTTCATTTTGATTTTTATTTTTTGAAATTGTTTTGATAAAATATAATATTCACTCTATATTTTATTTATTATCTAGACTTCAGATGTTTATATATATATATATATCTCTTATCTTGAGAGTTTTGGTAAAAAATATGTATATATATTTTGAGAATTATCAAGACTCAAGATTATACTTAACACTTCTATAAATAATTAAGACTAGAGTTTGATGCAGAAAGATCTGAGGAGAAATAGCAAGTGCATACTTGAAGGTGATCATGTAAGTATCTTGTGATGAGCCAAGAACCTTCTCCCTCATAAAAGAGATCCTTTGAAATTCAAATGATGAATATTCGATGAAGTTTATTAATTAAACTATGAAAGGTGAAAATTTTCGTCTTTATCTATGTCATGTAAAGTGCACACAAAGTTGCTCATTGCAAAAATAGTCTTGTGGTTCTTCCTATGCGTTTATTTTTTGGAATCTGCACATGTTGTTGATTTTTGTTTTTTACTAAATTTAGAGCATTTTAAAATAATGTTTTAAATTAGAACACTGTTTTATTAATCCAAAGTTTTTATATGACAGATTTGTTCAAAAATTTCAAATATGATGTCTAAGAGATTTTTATAGAGCTAAAGAACACCTAAATTGGATAAGTGTACAATTCATGGTGAATTTTTGAAATTAAGGGTCAAAACTGGATTTTTATTATGAAGACTAAAAAATTCAAAATGCAATATAAAATCGTATAAAGCTCCAAAAATTTAGTGGTTTGAATTTCTGGAAACCTCTAAATCTTAGGAAACGAATGCCACTAGTGTGTTAGTATTTGGAGTTATAAAGAAAGAGTTATACTATTTCTCCTAAAACTGTTTCAGTGGAAGTAGTGTTCTGACATTTAATGACTTAAGTCCATTCCATGCCCTGTACAAAGTGAATAAATGTACAAGAAAATGTAGCTAGAAATTAGACATATAGGGCTTTCGAATGATATAAAGAACACATGATTTGGCTTAGAATATCATGAGATATGAATTTCTAAAATAAAAGGCTAAAATCCTGGGAAGTTTCAAAATGACCAAATGTACAGTAAATTTTTAAGGAATAAACTGTACAAATTGGCCTTGAAAATACTCTCTTATTTTTTCCATGTATAAAATCTTTATATCTATTTTTATAGACTTGAATCACTATCATATGATTTTTATTGTATTAATTATGAATTTTCAAAGTTTAGTTGGTATAGTAGAAAACACCATATGAACAGTAACTGAAAATTTTAAAAATTATGTTTTCCATATTTAATTGATTCAAGCTTCTAAACAAGCTTTAATGGATTAAATGGAGTTTAATACATGGGAAATGAGCCTCTAAGAGATGTGTTACAAAACAAACTCACTTTCATTGATTTTTTTGACTGTACTTCTTCAGAGCATTTTAAAAAACTTCGAGCTTCTGCCAAAATTAGGTTAAACACGGGATCCAATTGAGCCCAGTTCTTACAAGAAGTATCAAATTGTACTATAAAAATTAAATCAACTTACTCGATTGCCATTAAAGGCCACTTTCATCGGCTTTATTTGATTATACTTCTTGATTGCATGTTCAAAAACTTCGAGTTTCTTCCAAAATGTGCTCAAAACGAGATTCGATTGTGCTCAATGCTTCCAAATTGGCTTAGATTGTTCTAAGAATCCTAAATGAACTTACTAGCTTTCTTTTGGAGGCCATTTTCATCAATTTCTTTGATTGTACTTCTTCAGGGCCTTTTTAGAAACTTCGAGCTTCTACTCCAACTAGGTCAAGATGAGATTTGATTGAGTCCAATTCTTCCAAGAAGTGTCAAATTGTGATGGGGATGCAAAATGAAATCACTCACTAGCCTTTAGAAGCCTATTTCATCAGATTTCTTTGATAACACTTCTTCAGGTCATTTTTGGAATATTTGAACTTCTGATCAAAATAAACTCAAAATGAGATTTGAGTAAGCTCAATTCTGTTAGTTAGGCTAACTTCCCAAGAGGGGGGTGAATTGGGAAGATTAAAAAAATTTCTGCAAAATATCAAAGAGGTGAAGAAAGCAATATATGATGGTAAAATAGAGTATAAATAAATAACTGTGAAAGTGGAAGAAAAGAGAAGAAGACTCAGAAATTTATCCTGGTTCGGTCTCTCCACTTGACCTACGTCCAGTCCCCAAGTCACCACTTGAGATTTTCCACTATTCTGCAAGAATTCGTTGGGCTTCTTCCAAACACCATAGTACAAAGTTTATGCTCTGTTTTCTTGAGCACACTCAATCACTCTCTGCACTTTCACAAAGTGCTTCCCAATCCCTTGTGATATCCCCTCACAAGAAAATCTATTTTCCAAATGAAGATTAGATTGTTTACAAAGATTAAACTCTCTTGAATAGAGTGAATATGAAGGTTGAAGTACAAGTATTGAAGTGAGAGGGTAAAAGTCTTTGAGTAGAAGATTTGGCAGAGTTTCAGTATATACAAAAGTCTGATTCGTTACCCACAACTTCAAATGATGTTATATTTATAGATTTAGGTCCCAACTATTCGTTAGAGACAAAATCTATCCGTTGGAGAAGTTATCCAACTGTTACTCTGAAAAACTATCCGTTAACCAACCACATTTAATACTTCTGACATACTGAAATTCGAATTTCGGTTGGTCAACAGATGAATTTGAAGATACCGAAGGTTAACAGCTTCAACGTTGAAGACTGAAGTTTGTCTGTCATGAAGTGAAATTCGAATTTTGATATTTTGAAAATGTTTCTAAGTAGTGACATACGAATTTTCAAGTGGAAAGTTTTTCTGTTAAGTGTGAACAGTACTTTCAATTTGCTACAGTGCCTTCGAAATTCGAATTTTGGAACCCCAAAATTCGTCTGTCAGTAGCAGGCTCAAAAGGCACAGTAGTTCATTTTCTTCGAAGTTCAAATTTCCAAAGGGTGAAGTTCGTCTGTCAGAGGGACATCTTTTCAGACTTACTTCAAAATTCGAATTTACAAATACTGTCCTTCGTATGTCAACATATCAATGTAACAGACTCACAAGCTTAGTTTCTAAAATTCGAATTTTCATGTTCAAAGTTCATCTGCAGTGAGTAATTTTGAAACTCAATATAATCTTGATTTCAGATGAACTTTGACATTATTTCAGACGGATTTCTTTAGTTTTCATAAGTTGCATTTTGTCTGAAATTCGAATTTTCAAAACCCAAAGTTCGTTTGGTTTCTAAAAAGCTTCTTTCAGGTACTTATGAAAATTCAAATTTTGGAAAATCAAAATTCATCTGTCAGAGAAGCATGTCTTCAGAATTATTTAGTTTTAACTCAAAATTCGAATTTCCAAAGCCAAAGTTCGAATTTCCAACATGACAGTTCAATATAAACCTTTTAAACTTCATCTGTTAGTCGGTGTTTTTCAAATATTTCTTGATTTAGCATAAAATCAAGGTTTTAAAATATCTTTCCATCAAATCAAAGCCTTGTGCTCAAAATAAAACAAAACTAAACATCCTACAACAAACTTTTCACTGATTTCTCCAGGATTTCTTCACTTGAACTCTTTAACCACCTTTGATATCTTTTATTCCAAGCTTTTGAGAGTTGATTTGGAATCATCAAAACTTCTTGATTCAACATTCTCCCCCTTTTTGATGATGATAAAACAACTTACAAAATGGATTAGTACTTGGGTTTGCTTTAACAAGCACCCCCTCAACATATGCATTATATTTTCAAAAGATATCATAAATAGTACACCATGTGAAGTGATTCAAAGAGCAAATCATTGCAACCAAGAAATTCTTTCATTTAACCAAATGTTGCTTTACAGAGACAAGAATTTAAGCAAAGTTCACAAATCAAATACAAAATACAAACAATCAAAACAGACAACAGAAACACAGTACGACACTACATGAAGACTCAAGCCTAAAATCTAATCACTTCTTCTTCTTTGGCTTGGTCTTCTTGCTGTAAGTTTTCCCAGATGGCTTAGCAGCAGGCTTTCTAGTTTGCTTACTCTTCTCCCCCTTTTTAGCATCATCAGGAAGTCCAACAAAATCAACTGGAGGAGGGATCTGAGAGACTGGAATAGCTCTGAGAGGCACAGGAGCAAACGGGATTTCTGGTTCAACTGGTGCAGGAGGTCAGAAAGCTTAGGACTTGTCTCTTCATCATCATCAGAGACCTCAAGCAACTCTTGCATTTCCTGCCTGGAAAGAGCCAATTGAGCTCTCTATTCCTCTGAGAGTCCATAAGCAGCTAGAGAAGGAGGAGCTGGTTCATTAGAACGAAACATTTCCTCAAGCCTTTTTCTCTGAGCTTGCAAGAGAGCATTGCGAGCAATAGCTTCATAATTAACAACAGGCACAATGCTTCTCTCTTCATTGCTGGCACCCTCTTGCATTGAAGAAGTGGAAATGGCTACCACCAGTCTTTCAACTTGCTCAAATTCTTGAATGGAAAGGATTGAATCCTGAGCATCTTCTTGAATGGGCTCATGAGGGCCTGTTTCCTGAGGTCCTTTTTCTTCCAAACCATAGTCCAAGGGTGGACTAGGACTAGGTGTTCTTATTGCACCAGCAGGCTCAGCACCATCTACATCTTCATGCTCAGAAGAGGCTATCTTGAAGGGGCTCAGAGGCTCAGGGGTTGGAGACTGAACAAGTACAGAGAACCCTGGCTGAGGTGGAGCTGATGTGCAGGAATTGCACTTCAAATTTCTTCATAGGCATCAGCAACCACTTTCATGTTCTTTGCCAACTGATGAATCTGATCTTGCAGATGAGCAAACTTGGCATTTTGCTCATCCCTGATGCTAAGAATAAGTGTAGACAGGCTGTCATATAACTCAGTGATCTTGGTTGGCTTGGTACGAGAGGAGGGAGTGGATGGAATGTGAGTAGGCTTGGATGGAGATGGGATAGGCAGAGAAGGCTAAGGAGTAGGTCTGGCAGGAGCCTCAGAAATACATCTTACTGTTGAGAGGCACCTTCAACAAAGAAAAGATCTTCAGATTTTCCTGCTCCCTTCCCAATCCATCTTCCTTTACTCCTTTCAATTCCCATTCTTGGAAGTTCTTCCTCCTTGAAGATCTCAGTGGGTTTCCCTTTCCCCTTCTCAAGATGCTGAATCCTAGCATACTGCATTTTGGAAATGATAGCTGCATAGGGGAGTGTGGAGTCCTTCCTCTGATCCCTTGCCTTGATCATGTGTTGGAGTATGATATGTCCCATGTTGATCAATTTTCCACGCATGATTGCTGCCATGACATATGCCTCTGCCCTTATTATTAGATTGAAGCTGCCTCCTTTATTGAATATGATCATAGACACTATGTAGTGTAGGATCCTTACTTGAGCATTGAGGTCTGTGGGCTTTAACAAGTTTATAGATGGCTAGTTTTCCTTTCTTCTGAACAAAGTGCTCAGAATTGTGCTCTCCTTGTAGTTTAAAAAGGGGCCACCTTCTTCATTAGCAGTTTCTGCCTCGTCCATGTATCCAGAGGCAATGTTGTCAATCTTGAGGTCATCTTGCCCTAGGATTTCCAGCACTTCATTGAGAATCTCATCTGTGAGCCAAATGGTCCTTGATCTCAGATTGACCTCCCACTTTTTCTTCTTACTGTTGTACTTTAAGGAGGCATACCATGTCTTTATCACTTCATCATCATATCTCTCTAATACTTCCAACAAATTCTTGTATCTCAACATCCATATACCAGCATCAAAACTATTAGAGACTAAGAAATCTTCCAAGTTTACACAATGAGGCTTGATTACCATTTTATTGGCAAACTTGGTGGAGTATTCCTCTTGAATCTATGGAGTGCTCCATAATGGCAGTGTGGTAAGCTCATATTCTCCAGATTCAGTACTTGAGGATGAAGTGGAAGCAACATTCTCAACAGCAACAGGAACAGGGACCAAAGGTTTTGCTATCTTTGAGGAAGAGGGTCCAGCCTTCTTTGATTCTCCCTTAGGTGTAGTTTTCTTGCATTTAGAAGGAGTTCCCTTATTGGATTCGGCCTTTCTCTTCGATTTTTCTCCTTCCTTGGAGGCATATTGTGATTTGACCAATCTCTTTGGCCGAGACTCTCCTTTGCCAGCTTCAGGATTCTTAACTCTTGCCATTTTCGTGGATGAATGATTTAGAATGAGGCCGAGATTGGGTTTATAGGGTATGAAAATCAGTTTAAATGGTGGGAGATGAAGATTTTTGGTCAGAATTTAAGAGTATTGAAGACAGGAATTGAACAGACCCAGAGAGGAAGAGAGTAGGGTTGCGTCTGTTGAAATGAAAATCGTTGTGTAACCGCCTGACAGACAAATTTTGAAGGGTCAAAATTTGAACTTTGGGCAGTTACAAGTTAAACCGTTCAGCAAAGCTTACTGACAGACAAATTTTCTTGTGAAAGTTCATCTAATAGAGGCTTGGTACAAGCAACACAAGATGAATAGACGAACTTTGTTCCAACAAAGTTCAAATTTTGAAGTGCAAACATCAAACAGCAATCAAATCACCCAACAACAGACGGGTTAAGGATGCAAAATTTCATCTTTCAAAGATTCAACATTGAGGAGCATGTTTCAACAGACGAATTTTAAGTCAGAAATTTGAATTTCTCTACTTTGTGAAAGTTATCCAACATTTGTATGTTAAGAGATAAACATTAGTATAATCATCATGTTGGACAGACATAACTTTGAAATTTTATTCTTAAAAATTCGAATTTTGAAGGTCCAACAGATGAATTTCGAGGCATCATCGAGAACTGTTCCTACTAATAACAGGCCGAAGTTCGTCTGTTTGGTATCCAAATTCGAATGTTGACCATGCTGACTTTCTCAGAAACTCAATTTTTCACAGAAGTGCGTCTAACACACAATTAATATACAAATTTTAACTTTAAAAACTTATAGAATGGATCCAGAAACTCAGAATTTTTGCCATTTTCTTCACTTTTTGCTTGTTCCATTCTGGTAAGCTCCATTTTTCAGATTTATCAGCATTGAATCTCATGAGGAGCACCTGCAACTTAAATTAAACACACTCTGATGCTAAAGTTAGAACTAATTCAATGGTGGAAAATCTAAAAATAGAATTACACACGGATTTACTTACAGTTCATTGGGATTTACCACACTCAATTATCTTCTTATTTTGCAATGTCTATCTTCTGATAGAGGCTTTGTCAGTATATCTGCTACTTGATCTTCAGTTGGAATGAACTCTAGTCGGATTTCTCCTTTCAAAACATGATCCCTTATAAAGTGGTGCCTAACTTCAGTATGTTTTGTCCTTGAATGCATGACAGGATTCTTGGTGATATTAATGGCACTTTGATTGTCACACATGATTGGTATTTCCTTCATTTCAACCTCAAGATCTTCAGGTTGCTGTTTCATCCAGATGATTTGGGCATAACAACTTCCAGCTGCAACATAGTCAGCCTCTGCTGTGGATAAGGCCATACTGTTTTGCTTCTTGCTAAACCATGAAACCAAGGATCCTCCAAGAAACTGATATGTTCCACTTATGCTTTTTCTGTCAGTTTTGGATCCTGCAAAGTTAGCATCAGTGTATCCTTTGAGATCTTCTCCATTGCCCTTAGGATACCAAAGACCCATCTGTGAAGTTCCAATGAGATATCTGAAAATATGCTTCACAGCTATTGCATGGGTTTCCTTAGGACATAACTAGAATTTTGCACACATATAGACACTAAACATGATGTCAGGTCTGCTGGCAGTTAAGTACAGTAGGGATCCAATCATTCTTCTGTACTGAGTTATGTCAAATAATTTCCCTTCATCATCCATATCCAGTTTGGTTATAGTAGCCATAGGTGTTCCCATTGGCTTGGCATTTTCCATTCCAAACTTCTTTAGCAATTCCTTCAGATACTTGGATTGGTTGAGGAAGATACCATCATCACACTGCCTGATTTGCAATCCAAGGAAGAAGTTGAGTTCACCCATCATAGACATTTCGAATTCTCCCTACATTAACTTAGAAAAATTCTTGCAAAAAGATTCATTAGTAGCACCAAATATAATATCATCAACATATATTTGAACAATAAGTAAATCTTTATTTTCTTTCTTAGTAAATAAAGTTGTATCTACTTTTCCTCTGTTAAACCACTTTTCAGTTAGAAAATTACTCAATCTTTCATACCATGCTCTAGTGGATTGCTTCAAACTGTAAAAGGCTTTCTTCAGTTTATACACATGGTTTGGTTTTAAAGAATCCTCAAAACCTGGAGGTTGATCTACATACACCTCTTCCATGATATATCCATTCAGAAATGCACTTTTCACATCCATTTGATATAATAAAATATTTTTCATGCATGCATATGCTAGTAGAATTCTAATTGCTTCTAATCTAGCTACTGGAGCAAAGGTTTCCTCAAAATCAATACCCTCTTCTTAATTATATCCTTTAGTAACTAATCTAGCTTTGTTTCTGATGATTGATCATGATTCATCAAGTTTGTTTCTAAAAACTCATTTGGTACCTATGACAGGATGATTTTTGGGTCTAGGCACTAAATCCCAGACTTGATTTCTTTCAAACTAATTTAATTCATCCTGTATAGCTAGAATCCAGTACTTATCAGTTAAGGCTTCCTTAGTACATTTAGGTTCAATTTGTGAGATGAAAGCACAATTAATCATTTGATCCCTTAGCTGTTTTCTGGTTCTAACTCTCTCCTGAACATTCCCTATCTCTTGATCAACAGGATGATTCCTTTGATATCCCCAAGCTCTAGGGAGTTCTTGAGATATTTCTTCATTATTTTCTTCTTCAAAATTTCTCTCATGAATATCTTCCTCTATATTAATAGATTCAGATATTTTTGGAGGTTCAATTATACCTTTATCAGAGATATCTAACCTTTAAAAGTTTGAAACAAGATCATCTTCATCAGAAACATGTTTAGAAGCAGTTTCATTTTTAATAAATACTACATGCACAGATTCTTCTACCAGTTTAGACCTTTTATTGAAAACTCTATATGCCTTACTTCTACTAGAATAGCCCAGAAATATACCTTCATCAGATTTGCTATCAAACTTACCCAGACTCTCCTTTCCATTGTTGTGGATGAAGCACTTGCAGCTGAACACATGGAGATGCGATAGATTTGGCTTTCTTCCCTTGTACAGCTCATAAGGAGTCTTCCCAAGGAGGTCTGATGTAGGCTCTATTTATGATGTAGCTTGTTATATTCACTGCATCAGCCTAAAATACTTGGGAGAGTTCTTTTTCATTCAGCATAGCTCTAGCCATCTCTCCAATTATTCTGTTCTTCCTTTCCACTATTCCATTCTGTTGTGGAGTTCTTGGAGCTGAGAAGTTGTGATCAATTCCATGCTCATTGTAATACTCCAGAAAGTATGAGTTCTCAAATTCTCCTCCATGATCTGACCTGATAGATACAATGGAAATACCTTTCTCATTTTGCACTTTCTTGGCTAAGGTTACAAATGCATCAAAGGTATCACTTTTAGAGGAAAGAAATAATGTCCATGTAAATCTAGAGTAATCATCCACAATTACAAGCACATACAGATTTCCACCAATACTTTTTACCCTAGATGGACCAATAAAATCCATATGCAGTAGTTCTAGTGGTCTAGTAGTGGTGACAACGTTTTTGGGTTTAAAAGAAGATTTGGTTTGTTTTCCTCTTAGGCACGCATCACATTCTTTGTCCTTTTCAAAAGTGATTTTTGGCAGGCCAGTGACTACCTCGTTTTTAACTAGTTTTGAAAGCTGATTCATGTTAACATGAGCTAATCTTCTATGCCATAGCCAACTATCATTATCCTAACTAATCAAGCAAACAAAATCTAAGGGAGGAAGTTCATCAAGATCAATAGTATAGTAGTTATCATCCCTTTGAGCTTTGAGGATTATTTTGTGATCGCTTTTTTTGATAACTAGGCAGAATGTTGAGTCAAACAGTACCCAGTTTCCTTTGTCACATGTTTGGCTCACACTCAGTAGATTGTGGTTGAGGCCTATCAGAAACAGCACCTCTTCAATGGAAGTTTCAGGATTCTTGCCTACAATGCCAATGCCAACTATTCTGCCATACTGATCACCTCTAAAGGTTACTTTTCCTCCTTTATTGTCTCTAAGGGTGATGAACTTCTCCTTGTCACCGTTCATGTGGCTTGAGCAGGCACTGTCCATATACCATTTATTGTTCTTTCTAGCTTTGAGACAGACCTACAAAACGAAGTTCAAGTTTTCTTCTTAGGTACCCAAATCTGCTTGGGTCCTTTTCTGTCAGTAGTCTTTTCCCTAGATACAGATGTACCTTTGGGAACCCATTTAGCCTTCCTATCAAGTCCATTTTTCTTTAAGGCACATGAACTAGGAATATGCCCCTTTTTGTTACAGAAGTGACAGGTGGTAAAAGGACTGCTTGATTGAGAGACAGGAAGAAAACAATGCAGATAATATTTTTGTTTTGCATGCCTTGGTTGATTATATGATTCAATCTGATGTGACATATGATCTTTCTTTCTATTTCCATCAGCATGCACAAAATGTCTCATGTCTACATTCTGATTTTTCTTTCTAATTTTTTCTTTAACAGCACATGGAACATAGCCAAGTCCAGCTTTTTCTTGTGATATTCTTTGGCTTCCTATTAAAGCATACAACATGTCTTTACCTCTAGTAAGCCTAGACATGCTTTTCACTAGATATTCATTGGTTTGCCTCAGTTCAATGCATGTTTTATAGCACACAGATTCAGCAATAGGCAAAGAAGCAGTTTCAGAAATGTTGTGTTAAGATTCCTGTTTGTTAATCTTTTTCTTAGCCTGCTTTAATTCTTTAGCAATTTTAACAAACTCATCATGCAACTCATGAAATGCATCCAGTAATTCAGAATAGGAAGGTTCAGATTCATATACTTCATCTTCTTGATCACTGTTGCATGGGATTTCAGCTTCTTCATATGCAAGTGCCATGAGACAAATGTTGGCAATTTCATCATCATCATCTTCTTCTTCATCTAAGCTGTTGCCCCATATTGACGAGATGAAAGCTCTCTTCTTCTTGCCTTTGTCTACAGCTTTCATTTCTTTCTCTTGCTTCTTCAGAAATTGTGGACAATCCCATTTGATATGTCCTTACTTTTTGCACTCATAGCAAGTCACAAGTTCTTTTTGTTCCCTCTTGCTATCTCCAACAGCTCCTTTCTTGAAGATTTTCTTGTTTCTCTTCTTACTGTAGAATCTTCCAAATTTTCTGACCATCATAGCCAGAGTTTCTTCATCTAGCTTCTCTCCATCATCAGATTCTTCCTCCTTTTCTTCAGCACCTTTGAGAGCAAGACCTTTCTTCTTTCTGTCTTGTCCAGCTTCCTTGAGAGCTTTCAGTTTTCCTTCATACTCCTCAAGGCTGCCAAAGAGAGCTGTGACAGAGGCCATTGATTCTCCTCTGGCTTCCTCTATTGCTGTTACTTTGGGTTTCCATTCCAGCGAGAGAGCTCTGAGGATCTTGTTGACTTTCTCTGTTTGAGTGTATTCCTTTCCCAGGCTCTTTAGTTAATTCACAATGAGGGTGAATCTTTTCTGTAGCTCTTTAATACTCTCTCCTTCTGCCATTCTGAAACTTTCATATTCTCTTATGCATGTATTTAATTTGTTTTCCCTGACTCCAGTTGTTCCTTCATGAGCAATTTGCAGAGTGTCCCACATTTCCTTGGCAGTGGAGCATTGGGAGACTCTGTAGAATTCGTCTTGATTCAAAGCACTAACCAGACAATATTTTGCTTTGAAATTCAGTAAGACTTTTCTTCTGTCTTCCTCATTCCATTCAGCTTCTGGCTTTTCTCTGTATTTTCCATCATCTTCCAAAGCCATTGGCACAAAATCTCCCTTCTAAATGACTGACCAGATGTCCAGATCAATTGACTGGAGATAAATTTACATCCTTATCTTCCAGTACCCATAGTGTTCTCCACTGAAGCCAGGTGGTCTATTTGTGTTATTGCCTTCTGGTAAGATACTTTCTCTGAAGCCAGCTATTGTAATTCTTGGACTGTGAGATCCTTTGATTGGGAATCCGGGCTCTGATACCACTTGTTAGCTAGGCTGGCTTACCAAGAGGGGGTGAATTGGGAAAATTAAAAATTTTCTGCAAAATACCAAAGAGGTGAAGAATGCAATATGTGATGGTAAAACAGAGTATAAGTAAATAATAGTGAAAGTAGCAGAGAAGAGAAGAAGACTCAGAAATTTATCCTAGTTCGGTCTCTCCACTTGACCTACGTCCAGTCCCTAAGTCACCACTTGAGATTTTCTACTATTCTGCAATAATTCAGTGGGCTTCTTGCAAATGCCACAGTACAACATTTGTGCTCTGTTTCTTAGAGCTTCTCTCAATCACTCTCTGCACTTTCACAAAGTGCTTCTTAATCCCTTGTGATATCCCCTCACAAGTAAATCTATCTTCCAGATGAAGATTATATTATTTACAAAGATTAAACTCTCTTAATCAGAGTAAATATGAAAGTTGAAGTACAGACTATTGAAGTGTGAGAGTATGAAGCTTTGAGTAAATGATTTGGCAGAGTTTCAGTATATACACAGTTAAAATCATTTTTCACAATTTTAAATGATGTTATATTTATAGATTTAGGTCTCAAATGTCCGTTAGAGACAAAATCTATCCGTTGGAGAAGTTATCCAACGGTTACTCTAAAAAACTATCCGTTAACCAACCGTATTTAATGCTTCTGACATACTGAAATTTGAATTTCGGTTGGTCGACAGACAAATTTTGAAGATACTGGAGGTTAACAGTTTCAACGTTGAAAGACTGAAGTTTGTCTGTCACGAAGTGAAATTCTAATTATGATATTTTGAAAATGTTTCGAAGTAGTGACATACGAATTTTCAAGTGGAAAGTTTTTCTGTTAAGTGTGAACAGTACTTTCAATTTGCTATAGTGCCTTCGAAATTCGAATTTTGGAACCCCAAAATTCGTCTGTCAGTAGCAGGCTCAAAAGGTACAGTAGTTCATTTTCTTCGAAGTTCGAATTTCCAAAGGGTGAAGTTCGTCTGTCAGAGGGACGTCTTTTCAGACTTACTTCAAAATTCGGATTTACAAATATTGTCCTTCGTATGTCAATATATCAATGTAACAGACTCACAAGCTTAGTTTCTGAAATTCGAATTTTTATGTTCAAAGTTCATCTGTCAGTGAGTAATTTTGAAACTCAATATAATCTTGATTTCATATGAACTTTGGCATTATTTCAGACGGATTTCTTTAGTTTTCATAAGTTGCATTTTGCCTAAAATTTGAATTTTCAAAACCCAGAGTTCGTCTGTTTCTAAAAAACTTCTTTCAGGTACTTATGAAAATTCAAATTTTGGCAAATCAAAATTCGTCTGTCAGAGAAGCATCTCTTTAAAGTTATTCAGTTTTAACTCGAAATTCGAATTTCCAAAGCCAAAGTTCGAATTTCCAACATGACAGTTCAATATAAACCTTTCAAACTTCGTTTGTTGGTGGGTGTTTTTCAAATATTTCTTGATTTAACATAAAATCAAGGTTTTAAAATATCTTTCCACCAAATCAAAGCCTTGTACTCAAAATAAAACAAAACTAAACATCCTACAACAAAATTTGAACTGATTTCTCCAGGATTTCTTCACTTGAACTCTTTGACCACCTTTGATATCTTTTATTCCAAGCTTTTGAGAGTTGATTTGGAATCATCAAAACTTCTTGATTGAACAACTGATGAGGATGATCTGGTTTCAAACTTTAAAAGGTTAGATATCTGTGATGAAAGAAAAATTGAACCTCCAAAAATGTTTGAATCTATTAACATAGAGGAAGATATTCAGGAGAGAGATTTTGAAGAAGAAAATAATGAAGAAATGACTCAAGAACTCCCTAGAGTTTGGAGATATCAAAGGAATCATCCTGTTGATCAAGTGATAGGGAATGTTCAAGAGAGAGTTAGAACCAGAAAATAATTAAGGGATCAAATGATTAATTGTGCTTTCATCTCACAAATTGAGCCTAAAAGTACTGAGGAAGCCTTAACTGATGAGTATTGGATTTTGGCTATACAGGATGAATTAAATCAGTTTGAAAGAAATCAAGTCTGGGATTTAGTGCCTATACCCAAAAATCATCCTGTCATTGGTAACAAATAGGTTTCTAGAAATAAACTTGATGAATCAGGATTAATCATCAGAAATAAAACTAGACTGGTTGCTAAAGGATATAATCAAGAAGAAGGCATTGATTTTGAAGAAACCTTTGCTCCAGTAGCTAGATTAGAAGCAATTAGAATTCTATTAGCATATACATGCATGAAAAATATTTTGTTATATCAAATGGATGTGAAGAGTGCTTTTCTAAATGGATATATCATGGAAGAGGTTTATGTAGATCAACCTCCAGGTTTTGAGGATTCTATAAAACCAAACCATGTGTATAAACTGAAGAAAGCCCTTTACAGTTTGAAGCAATCCCTTAGAGCATGGTATAAAAGATTGAGTAATTTTCTAACTGAAAAGGGCTTTAACAGAGGAAAAGTAGATACAACTTTATTTACTAAGAAAGAAAATAAAGATTTACTTATTGTTCAAATATATGTTGATGATATTATATTTGGTGCTACTAATGAATCTTTTTGCAAGAATTTTTCTAAGTTAATGTAGGGAGAATTCGAAATGTCCATGATGCGTGAACTCAACTTCTTTCTTGGATTGCAAATCAGGCAATATAATGATGGTATCTTCCTCAACCAATCCAAGTATCTAAAAGATCTGCTAAAGAAGTTTGGAATGGAAAATGTCAAGCCAATGGGAACACTTATTGCTACTAAAACCAAGCTGGATATGGATGAAAAAGGGAAAATATTTGACATAACTCAGTACAGAAGAATGATTGGATCCCTACTGTACCTAACTGCCAACAGACCTGACATCTTGTTTAGTGTCTGTATGTGTGCAAAATTCCAGTAATGTCCCAAGGAAACCCATGCAACTGCTGTGAAACGTATCTTCAGATATCTTATTGGAACCTCACAGTTGGGACTTTGGTATCCAAAGGGCAATAGAGAAGATCTTAAAAGATACACTGATGCTGACTTTGCAGGATCCAAAACTGATAGAAAAAGCACAAGTGGAACATGTCAGTTTCTTGGAGGATCCTTGGTTTCATGGTTTACCAAGAAGCAAAACAGTGTGGCCCTATCCACAGTAGAAGCTGAGTATGTTGTAGCTAGAAGCTGTTGTGCCTAAATCATCTAGATGAAATAGCAGCTTGAAGATCTTGAGGTTGAGATGAAGGAAATACCAATCATGTGTGACAATCAAAGTGCCATTAATATCACAAAGAATCCTGTCATGCATTCAAGGACAAAACATATTGAAGTCAGGCACCACTTCATAAGAGATCATGTTTTGAAAGGAGAAATCGGACTAGAGTACATCCCAACTGAGGATCAAGTTGTAGATATCTTGACAAAACCTTTATCAGAAGATAGAGATTGCAAAATCAGAAGAGAATTGGGTATGGTAAATCCTAATGAACTGTAAGTAAATCCGTGTGCAATTCTGTTTTTAGATTTTCCAACATTTAATTCTCACTTTAGCATCGGAGTGTATTTAATTTAAGTTGCAGGAGCTCCTCATGAGATTCAATGGGAATAAATCTAAAAAATGGAGCACATAAGAATGGAACAATTAAAAAGTGAACAAAATGGCAGAAATTTTGAGTTTCTGGATTTCTGTAAGTTTTTAAAGTTAAAATTCGTATATTAATTGTATGTTAGACAAATTTTCATGAAAAACTAAGTTTCTGAGGAAGTCAGCATGGTCAACATTCGAATTTAGATGCCCAATAGACGAACTTCAGCCTGTTATAAGTTGGAACAGTTCTCGGTGATGCCTCGAAATTCGTCTATTGGACCTTCAAAGTTCGAATTTTCAAGAACAAAAATTTCAAAGTTATGTTTGTCCAACATGATGATTATACTAATGTTTATCTTATAACATACGAATGTTGGAAAACTTTCACAAAGTAAAGAAATTCGAATTTCTGACTTAAAATTCGTCTATTGAAACATGCTCCTTAATGTTGAATCTTTGAAAGATGAAGTTTCATTTGCATAATTCGTCTGTTGTTTGAATATTTGATTGCTGTTTGATGTTTATACTTACAAATTTGAACTTTGTTTGAACAAAGTTCGTCTGTTCATCTTGTGTTGCTTGAACCAAGCCTCTGTCAGACAAACTTTTAGAAGAAAATTCATCTGTCAGTAAGCTTTGCTGAACGGTTTAACTTTTAACTACTCGAAGTTTGAACTTTGACCCCTCAAAATTTGTCTGTCAGGCGGTTACTTACGTTAAAACCGACGGTTTTCCACTGAACAGACGCAACCCTACTCTCTTCCTCTCTGGGTCTGTTCAAATCCTCTCTTCAATGCTCTTAAATTCTGACCGAAAACCTTTATCTCCTACCATTTAAACTGATTTTCACACCCTATAAACCCAATCTCTGCTTCATCCTGAATCATTCATCCACCAAAATAGCAAGAGTAAAGAATCCTGAAGTTGAAAAAGGAGAGGCTCGTCCAAAGAGATCGGTCAAGTCTCAATATGCCTCAAAGGAGGGTGAAAAACCGAAGAGAAAGGCCGAATCAAGCAAAGGAACTCCTTCCAAACGTCAGAAAACTACACTAAAGGGTGAATCAAAGAAGGCTGGACCCTCGTCCTCGAAGATAGCAGAACTTTCAGTCCCTGTTCCTGCTGCTGCTGAGAATGTTGCTTTCACTTCCTCCTCAAGTACTGAATCTAGAGAATATCAACTTACTACACTGCCATTATGGAGCACTCCACAGATTCAGGAAGAATATTCAACCAAGTTTGCAAACAAAAAGGTAATCAAGCCACATTGTGTAAACTTAGAAGATTTCTTGGTCTCTAATAGTTTTGATGCTGGGATATGCCTGCTAAGATATAAGAATCTGTTAGAGATATTGGAGAGATACGATGATGAAGTAGTAAAGACATGGTATGCCTCCCTGAAGTACAACAGCAAGAAGAAGAAGTGGGAGGTTAATCTGATATCAAGGACCATCTGGCTCACATATGAGACCTTTAATGAAGTACTGGAAATCCCAGGGCAGGATAGCCTCAAGATTGACATCATTGCTTCTGGATATATGGATGAGGCAGAGACTGCTGATGAAGAAGGTGACCCCTTTCTGAACTACAAGGAGAGCACAATTCTGAACACATTGTTTAGAAGAAAGGAAAATTGGCCAACCATAAACTTGTTGAAGACCATAGATCTCAGTGCTCAAGTGAGGATCCTACACTACATAGTGTCTAGGATCATATTCAACAAAGGAGGCAGCTTCAATCTGATCACAAGGGCAAATGCATATGTCATAGCAGCAATCATGCATGGAAAGCTCATCAATGTGGGTCATATCATACTTCAATGCATGATTAAGGCAAGGGATCAGAGGAAAGACTCCACACTCCCCTATGCAGCTATCATTTCCAGAATTTTGTAATATGCTAGAATTCAGCATCTTGAGAAGGGGAAAGGGAAACCCACTGAGATCTTTAAGGAGGAAGAACTTCAAAGGATGAGAATTGAAAGAAATGAAGGAAGATGGGTTGGGAAGGAAGCAGGAAAATCTGAAGATCTTTTCTTTGTTGAAGGTGTCTCCTAACAGCAAGAAGGTACCTCTGAGGCCCCTGCTAGACCTACACCTCAGCCTTCTCTGCCTGTCCCATCTCCATCCAAGCCTACTCACATTCCATCTACTCCTTCCTCTCGTGCCAAGCCAACGAAGATCACTGAGTTGTATGACAGCTTGTCTACACTCATACTTAGCATCAAGGATGAGCAAAATGCCAAATTTGTTCATCTACAAGATCAGATTCATCAGCTGGCAAAGAACGTGAAAGTGGTTGCTAATACCTATGAAGAAATTTGAAATGCAATTCCTACCACATCAGCTCCACCTTAGCCAGGGTTCTCTGAGCCTGTTCTGTCTCCAACTCCTGAGCCTCCAAGCCCCTTCGAGCTAGCCTCTTTTGAGCATGATGATGATGAAGATGGTGCTGAGCCTGCGGGTCCAATGAGGACACCAAGTCCTGGTCCACCGTTGGACTATGGTTTGGAAGAAGAAGGACCTCAGGAAACAGGCTCTCATGAGCCCATACCAGAAGATACTCAGGATTCAATTCTTTCCACCCAAAAATCTGACCAAGTTGAAAGACTAGTGGCAGCCATTTCCATTTCATCTATGTTGGAGATTTCCAGCAATGAAGAGAGAAGCATTGTGCCTATTATTGATTTTGAAGCTATTGCTCGCAATGCTCTCTTGCAAGCTCAAAGAAAAAGGCTTGAGGAAATGTTTCGTTCTGATGACCCTGCTCCTTCATCTCTCTCTGCATATGGTTTCTCAGAAGAAAGAGAGCTCAATTGGCTCTTCTAGACAAGAGATGCAAGAGTTGCTTGAGGTCTCTAATGATGAGGATTCTGAGCCTTCTGAGCCCCATCTGCCGTTTGATCCTATGCCCCTCCAAGCTATTCCAGTTTCTCAGATCCTTCCTCCGGCTGATTTTGTTCACCTTCTTGATGATGCCAAAAAGGGGGAGAAGAGTAAGCAAACTGGCAAGACTGCTGCTGAGCCATCTGGAAAGACTTATAGCAAGAAGACCAAGCCAAAGAAGAAGAAGTGATTAGAATTTAGGCTTGAGTCCTCTTGTTATGTCTTAGATGTTTGTTTTGATTGTTTTGTGTTTTGGATTTGATTTGTGTACTTAGAAGAACTTTGCTTAAAGTGATCTTTGTAAAGCAACATTTGATTAAATGAAAGAATTCCTTGGTTGCAATGATCTGTTCTTATTACTCTTTGAATTCCTACAATATATAATATCTTTTGAAATATAATGCATATGTTGAGGGGGAGCTTGTTAAAGCAAACCCAAGTACTAATCCAGTTTGTAAGTTATTTTGTCATCATCAAAAAGGGGGAGAATGTTGAATCAAGAAGTTTTGATGATTCCAAACCAACCTTCAAGTGCTTGGAATAAAGATATCAAAGGTGCACAAAGGGTTCAAGTGAAGAAATCCTAAAGAAATCTGTGCAAAGTTTGATGTAGGATGTTTAGTTATGTTTTAATTTGAGTAAAAGACTTTGATTTGGTGGAAAGAAGTTTTAAAACCTTGATTCTGTGTTAAATCATGGAATATTTGAAAAACACCCACCAACAAATGAAGTTTAAGAGGTTAATACCAATCTGTCATAGTGAAAGATGAATTTTGGCCTTTGGAAATTCTAATTTCGTACTAAAACTGAACAAGTCTAAAGAGATGCCTCTCTGACAGACAAATTTTAACTTCATAAAATTTGAATTCTAATTTTGAAAGGAGCTTTAAGCAACAGATGAACTTTGGGTTTTAAAAATTCGAATTTCAAACAAAATGAAACTTATGAAAACTAAAGAAATTCGTCTGAAATTATGTCAAAGTTCATCTGAAACCAAGCTTAGATTGGATTTCAAAATTGCTCACTGACAGACGAACTTTGAACATGAAAATTCGAATTTCAAAAACTGAGATTGTGAGTCTGTTAAAGTGATATGTTGACATACGAATAACAGTATTTATAAATTCAAATTTTGAAGTTAGTCTGAAAAGAGGTTTCTCTGACAGACGAATTTTGATATTTGAAAATTTGAATTTTGAATCACATGAACTACTATGCCTTACAAACCAGCTACGGACAGACGAATTTTGGGGTTCCAAAATTTGAATTTTGAAGGCACTGTAGCAAATTGAAAATACTATTCACACTTAACAGAAAAACTTTCTACATGAAAATTCGTATGTCACAACATAGAAATATTTTCAAAATATCAAAATTCGAATTTCACTTCATGACAGACGAACTTCGGGCTTTCAATGTTGAAGCTGTTAACCTTTGGTATCTGCAAAATTTGTCTGTTGACCAACTGAAATTCGAATTTCAGTATGTCAGAAGCATTAAATGTGGTTGGTTAACGGATAGTTTTTCAGAGTAACCATTGGATAACTTCTCCAACGGATAGATTTTGTCTCTAACGGATATTTGAGACCTAAATCTATAAATATAACAACATTTGAAGTTATGGGTAACGATTTTAACATTGTATATACTGAAACTCTGCCAAATCATTTACTCAATGCTTCATACTCTCACACTTCAATATTTGTACTTTAACTTTCATATTCACTCTGATTAAGAGAATTTAATCTTTGTAAATAATCTAATTTTCATCTGGAAGATAGATTTTCTTGTGAGGGGATATCACAAGGGATTGGAAAGCACTTTGTGAAAGTGCAGAGAGTGAATGAGTGAGCTCTAGAAAACAGAGCACAAACTTTGTACTGTGGCATTTGCAAGAAGCCCATGAAATTCTTGCAGAATAATGGAAAATCTCAAGTGGTGACTTGAGGACTGACGTAGGTCAAGTGGAGAGACCAAACTAGGATAAATTACTGAGTCTTCTTCCCTTTACTGCCACCTTTACAGTTATTTGTTTATACTCTGTTTTACCATCATATATTGCTTTCTTCACCATCTTGATATTTTGTAGAAAATTTTTAATCTTCCCAATTTACCCCCCTCTTGGGAAGCTAGCTAATCTAACAGCTACGGCCCTACACACTGTTCCGACTATTCTGGTATTTCTTGAGGTGTTTTATGGAGTTTTCGGCTGCTCTGATGTTTAAGAAGGTAAATATGAGACGTTTAGGCTGTGTCTCGTTGGTTTTTGAAGTTTCTGGTCAAATCAGGAGGTGTTTGGGAGTAAGGTGTTACAATAAGCACTTATTAGGCTAGATTGATGTGTTAAGCAATACTCCACTATGGGGTCACAAAAAACATTTATTAGATCCCATAAGTACTATCTAAATAGGCTCTTAGTATCCTTTTCCCCTTTGGCACTTACTCGACAGTTTGCTTTTGTTTGTACTGTTCTTTAAAAAGTAATGAAAACAAAAGATTTAATCACAGTTTGTGAAAGAACCATCTCAAGTAAAATCTCTTTAACCCTCTATTTGGATAAAGGGAAAATAAAGGAAGAGAAAAGTTTAAAAAGAAAACAAAAAAGAATCTAAACACTCCATCATTTAAGTTCTTCTTTATTTTCCATCATAATATTCCCCTCTTCCTTTTTTTCTCTTATTTCAAACAAAGTCTAAATACTCCAACATGTGAGTCAAGTGTAATGGAGGATAATGGCTAATGACTATGGCTCTAATAGAGTGAGTAAAATATGGAAATAGAGCCAATGCCTCATCTCGTTTTGGTATGAGGGATTAGGAAACCACGGGTGGGCTTTTGATAGATTGGTGGAATCAATTTGATGTGGGTAATGATATCTGATCATCCAGATTTATGTCTCCATTACATGCAACCCCGGATTCTGGAATTTATAGCCATCATTTGCTTGGGACAAAAACAATTGACTTTGTCTTAGACAATATTATAACGACCATGTATAGACAATATATGGTAAATTTAAATGAAAGCACACCAATTTTGGCCCAAAAAAGAATGAAAGAAAGAATACCAACGAAACGAAACAATTGATGGTAACGAAATAAAAATTTAAAACGTTGTAAAAATGAAAATTTGAACGGGATATAAGAATTAAAAATTTAAAAGTGAAAAATAAAATCAAATGAAATTGCAGTAATACACATATAGATCCACTCTAGTTGGTGATTAAAACGTTAGAATTGCAGCGTTTTAATTGATTATCCGGACCCTGATTCAATAATTATTAATTAACTCTGTACTCCTTATTTTTTAATCTGGGTTGCAAAATGGACAGCTCAGATTAGTATCCGTTCAACGGCTTAGATTATTTAAGAAGGAATTTTTATTAAAAACTAGAGTGCAAAGCATGCCACAAGTGATGTAAATTTCTTCTTATGATAAAAATAATAGCAATAATATACATTAACACGCACTTATATTGAAATGACTAGAATGAATAATAATAAATTATTAATACAACGTAATAATTAAATTAGATATATATATATATATTACACTTAAATAATCACTCTTTTGAATTTAAGAAAACATAAAGAAATAATCTATTTAGTCCTTAATATAAGACTCTTTTAACTGAATTACTCGGATTAATGATGATAGTTAAAGTTAATTAACTACTTTGATTTCTCAAAAAATCACAATATTTTTCTAAAACTATCATTATTTAATCTCTTTATCTCTTTTTAGAAAGTATTAAATAAGGATATTATATAAAAATATATAATAAATACTATCTCATATAATGTAAAGAATATTATATTTAGAGTCAAGACAAAAAGTCTTTTGAGTACAATTGTCAACACACAGTAAATAATACCATAGAGAAATTTTATTAAAAAATTTACAGCCTCCTTGCATTTATGTTTTATTGTATCAAGCACCGCTGTAGTATATTGCTTGAGAAGTATCTAATATTTTATTAAAAAATTAAATTAAATATTTTATACATGGGCATTAAGTAGTAAGCAAGGAGATATAAAAGTTGTCTTTTTTATAAACGATGGCCAAGGATGATAAAACTAATATTGTTCCTAATATTAGGCATCAGGTTGCAAGCAACTAAGCATTAACAGTAGTAAAAGTATGGTTATGTTAATAAAATTTTTGAGTACAAAATTGACAATGATTTTAAGTGTTTTGGATTTTTTCAACTACAATTACATTTCTTGTGTGTTTTATTAATTTTTTATTAGTTTTATGAATTTTCTATGAATATATATACATATCTTAAATGTATCATATCCTACATTTTTATATTTGACACCATGGATGTATTGGATATAATACATATCCTATACTCATATCATATTTGTTCATTTTATATGTAACATCCATAAATTTCCATATATGATTTTTAATACGGTTTATGTTTAGAATATGAGGAATGAAGATATACACTGAATAAAGATATACAATGAATTATGATTTCAATAAGTTACATTGAATTCTAATGAGTATTCACTGAATGAATGTATATAATAAATAGTAGTTTCAATGAGTTACATTGAATTCTGATGAGCATACAATGAATAGAGGTATATAATAAATAGTAGTTACATTGAATTCTGATGAGTATACACTGAATGAAGGTATACAATAAATAGTGGTTTCAATGAGTTACATTGAATTATACACTGAATGAAGGTATACAATAAATAGTGTTTTCAATGAATTACATTAAATTCTGATGAGTATACACTGAATGAAGGTATACAATAAATAGTGGTTTCAATGAATTACATTGAATTCTTATGAGTATACACTGAATGAATGTATACAATAAATAGTGGTTTCAATGAGTTACATTAAATTATGATGAATAAACATTGAATGAAAGTACACAATGAATTGATGTCACTTGTTAGTCAAGACATCAACACTATAAATACCCCTCCCATTTCTTCATTTCAGCACATCACTAGTTGAGAGTGAGAGTTGGGAGTAAGTGAGAGAAAGAGAAAGCCGAGGGAAAGAAAGAGAGTGTGAGTGAAAGAGAAGGAAAAGAAAGGAATGTTAGCTTCAAGTAAGGTACTTAAAAAAATTCAAGAAGGAAGGGAAGCTGCTTAGCTCAGGATACTTTTCGGTGGAGGTAGTATATTATTTATTTCATGCATTTTCTGTGAATTAATTATGGATATTATGTGATATTATTAGATAAGTTATTTCAATATAAATGTTTTGAAATGCTATGGATGTCTAGTATTAAGAGGAAACTCTGTTGAGATTTTTATAGATGCATGAAATATGAGTTATTTGGTTGTTTGCATAATTACCTGATTATGAGCATGATTTGTATGAATGAATATATATACTACTGAGATTTCCCCAAATCTCACACCAAATGACTAACAATGTCAGGGCCAAGCATAAGTAAAGGCAAAGGTAAGGAGGTGGTGAAGTAAGAGGAAGCAGGCTGGAAGATATTATTTTATATTAGAATAAATGTATTGAATTATGCTGATATGTTCTGGAACAACAGTCAGATAATTACAGTATGATTGGCTTGATTTTTATTAATTAAAGTAAACTTTTAGTTAAGTTATTGTCTTTTGAGCAACCAAATTGTGAAAAGTTTAAAAGTTTAATTGTTCTAGGTTTTTAATTCTTTCCGCTAGATATATAAAATATGATTAAAAGCCTAGTAAGTTAGGGTGTTACATTATAGAAGACAAACTTTATATCAACCATACTTTTGCATGTATAGTCTGATCAGAAATCATCCTTAATATATACGTTGTTTGAGAAAAGAAAGTAACGTTATCTTAAAAAAAAATAAAACAAATCAAAGAGATGTTTAATATTCTAATTGAAGTAGCAGGAGTTTTTTTTTTTTTTTGATGAGGAAGTAGCAAGAGTTCATCAACTGCTATTTTGTGAATTATTTGAGTGATTTATAAAGTTTTGAATTTGATGCATTGATTGCAGATTGTTTCATAAAAGATTTTTTTTTGGTTGCAGTAACAATGAAATTAAACACAGAAGTAAACAAAATGATAAAATCCTAAAATATGTACAATTTGATATGTTTATTGGGCCAAGGTTGCTTCACATTCATAGACTGTATTGTTTGTCAGCCATATTTTGAGGCATTTGAATACTTTTTTTCTTTGGAATTTCTTATATTGTGCCACGTCCTTATTAATTAGGACTATAAAGTATAATAAACATTAAAATATAAATTAAAGAGATAACTAAAATGTATTGGATGAAATCTCTCGTTTATAATTTCATAATTATTGCGTACAAATTAAAGATTTATATATAACAGTTTTTTTTCAAATAAGTATCATCATCATCATCATCTAGAATTCAAATTAAATTAAAGTTTTGGCTTATCTCTATTTTAAATTAAATAATTATTTCTTTGCCTCCCTCTTGATATTTATAGGCGCGCCTGCAAATATATATATATATATATAATATTTGTGTGAAGAGTTTTAAATTTTGTTATCAAATTATTTCCCAATTCTCAGGTGATCCATCCATATTCATTTGAGAGATTAGGCAATCCACGATCTTGTAACTCTGGTTCAGCGGATGACGACGATGAAGCAGTGTACTCGGGAGGAGGACAAACTATTGGAGCTTGCTCTCGAGTTGTATCCAGAAGGCTGCCCAAACCGTTGGCAGAGGATTGCCGACGTCATGAGTGGTGCGTCAGTGGAAATTATCTCGCAACCATATAACCAGCAGCTGCTACACCATGTCGATGTGGCCGACATTGATGCACGCCCAATTCAGACTCCGGTGTTCTCCGAGTTTCCGACGTCGGACCTCGCGTTTAACTTGGAGCCACCCAAGAATAGTGGCCTCAAGAGAAAAAAGGTCACGCCTTGGACTGAGCAAGAACACAGGTACGTACTTTTTTGTTTTTTTTTTCTTTTGAGCTTTCTTGACTTTGAGAATTTTCTTACGAACATCTTTGAAGAAAATAATAGATATAGGAAAGAACTTTTTGATGGAGGCCACCAACTCGGAATCAGGGCATGTTTGGATTAGTTTATATATAAGTGATTATAAAAATAAACAATTATTCATAATAGATTATGAGAATAAGTGTTTATGTCAAAAGTAATTTGTGTTATGATATTTTTATCCAATAAAGGATTTTAAGAAAAAAATATATTTGAATTTTGGTAGTTGGAGTGATTATTGGGTGGATTATAAGAAGGAAAAGTAAAATAAATAATTATGGGATGAAAAATGATTTTTATGAGTAGAAAAAAGTAGTTTATAAAAATAATTATTTAAATAGCCATAAGTAATTATTTTATCCTCGAATACGTCTGACAGTTGATCAGCATAAGTACTTCTTTTTCTCCATATGAACTTTTTTTAGTGAATCCAAAGGCTCACGCAATTCAAGTTTTAGTTTCAAAGGAATTACACCAAATTAAACAACCAAATTTAAATTTCTCGATAATGAGTAGTGTGTAAACTGATATGTAATTTGATATGTAATTTTCTCTAATTACAGGTTATTCTTGAAAGGACTGGAGATACATGGCAAGGGAGATTGGAGGAATATTTCTAGAAATGTTGTGGTCACAAAAACACCAACTCAGGTAGCTAGTCATGCTCAAAAATACTTCATTTGCCAAAGCGATAAAGGGAAGAAAAAGAGAGCGAGCATCCATGATATCACTACTGCAAACCTCAATCTTGAACCTCTGAATCAGAGCCAGATAATGTATCAGTCCCTGCCCATGCATCAATTTAACATGCAAATTCCTTCGGATACTCAGATGCATCATTTTAACCAACAAATTCCCTCCAATTTATCAGCAGATCAGTCACCACTAATGCATCAATTTAATCCTCAAATTCCTTCAGATTTTTCGCCTGATCAGTCACAACTTCAGAGTAGCAATATGATGACTTCTAGTTCGACAATAGACCCAATTCCCTTGAATCCCCATTCATCAGGAATCTCTCAAGCTTCTCATCTTCCATCTTTCAAAGAAACCCAAGATGAAATGATAATTTGTAACAAGACTACGGAAAACTATGATTACACAGCTGTGGATATGCTTTCTTCTTTGGAGAACATAAGTACATCAGTAAGAACATCCCCAGCATTGGAGTCTTCAGGGATAATAGAGTTAGAACTTCAGAATATAGTGCCCTCCGAGTTGACAATCACTACTACAAAAATGGACTTCTGGAACGTTTATTTTTTAGCTTCTGGAACGTTTTTGAAACGTTCCATATGTGACCGTTCCTGAAAATTTTTGGAACACTTTACTTTTTATTGAAATGGTTCCCAATGACTGGTTTTCGGCCACGTTTCTAACAAAAAATGTTTCTGAATGCCAGTTTTGTGGCACACTTTTTCAGGTTAAAATATCCTCAACACTGGTTTTTTGGAACGTTTTTTTATAGTAAGCGTGCCTGAATATCAGTCTTCCAGCACGTTCCTGGGTCAAAACGTTCCCGTAACGTATTTTTTTTTAAAAAAAATAAATTTCATTTCTCTTATTGTTTTTTTTCAACCACTCCAACAATATTTAACATTATAAAATCAAATAATTCAATAATTTAGAAAATTTCATTATATATGAATAAAAATTAAAAAGTACATGCTCTAGCCAAAAAATGTTCATATCCATTATTATTAATCTATCCATATCAATTTACAAATGTCTAACAAATAAAATTGTCACCACAAAATATCTCTAAACAATGTCTCAAATATTATAAACATTCTATAAATTACATTTTTTTAACATATACTTTCCCCATTCTTTATGACTTCTTATATGCCTTTTTTGGAGTAGGAAGCATGATGCTTATCTGAAAAGTACTGCAAAATAAAACATCACATACAATAAGTTAAATGAGCTTTGTCTAATTTAAAAACCTATGTAATATAAAATAGAGTTCAAGTGTAGACAATGACAGGATGTTAGATTGGCCGTGTATGTCATGATAATAACATGCAAAATATATGATATGACATGACTCATTAGCTTCAATAATCAAAGCAAGGAAAATTAGCTATAACTGTGATATTAAAATGAAAAAAAAAAGTAATAGTAAGCTAATGAAAAATGTCATGTAATTTCTAAAACAGAATTCAATCAGTAGTCCTTTCAAAATCATAGGCATTCTCACCTTGCACCACTTAACCCAAGTGTGGAATTCTTTTTAATAATTTTATGCAAATATATTACTATTATCAGTTCCTTTAACACAAATATATTGCAGCCGAATGCGTCCTAATTCCTAACCCAGAATTGGGTTCCCAAAGTTCTAAACAAAAGCTATAATGCTTGCAATCTAAATTATTGCCAAGTGCACACATAATACAACAACAATAAGAGAATCCTGTCCATAACCAAGAACCTATTCTTATTGTTGGCAGTTGAAAAGATATAAGGCATTTTATAGACCATGTAGAAAACCTAGGGATCAGATAGTGTTGAAGCCTGACAGACTTTAATGGCAACTGGACCTGACCATAATAAAATTTTAATGCCATTTGACTTCACCCAGTGATTATATAAAACGAGTTCAGAATAAATAAGTAAAATTGTATCACTTAGATAAAAGATAAATTAAAATGGATTTTTAACAAAAATTTTGGTACCTTCATCTTATATCCAGATCATCCTCAAGTTGCAATGAAGTAGGCCGAAGATCTGGATGTATTTTTTGAAACTTTGCGCATAGCTCTTGCAAATGTGTAGATAGATAATTAGTAATTCTCACAAGAAAGAAAATAGCAGCATTAAAGGAATAAATAAGTTGCATTCAATGTTATGATGACCAAATTAATACTGTAAATCCTTGTGTCAGATTTTGATTGTGTCACTTGGGCTTTATCTTCTGTCATTCAAATCTGGAAAACATTATTTATTTTAATGTGTCAGCAATTGAGACATGATTAGTGAATTTTTAGCTTTGGATGTTTAGGGTTGCTTTTGTTAAACTATAATGACAGGGGAAGCATCAATTCTTAGAAAGTGTTTTATAAAAGGGCACTTATGCTCGGAATAATGGTGACAATGTGTTTCAACATCAAGTTGGAAAAGGACTTATCCACCACAAAGTAGAACAATGGGGGTTTTAGAGTTCAAACTAAAGATGCTGTGAACCACCTAAAAGTTTGGGACGCATAATACTAAAAATACATTATGAAGATAAAAACAAAGGTTAACTAGAATCAATGAAACTTTAAATGCTCACATGCATTTCAAAGCATAAGCTGTTAAAAAAATTATGAACTTGGTGAAAAATAAATAGCATGATTTCCAACTTGGAGAGCATAATCTAACACTTGTATAAGGGAACATTAAAGGGATCAACTAACTGTGTAAGGGATCATTTTCCTAAAATACTTGTCACTAATCCAGAATTTTCATTCCACTGCATGCTATCTTGAAATTAAGGAAAGGAAGTCCTTACCTCAACTTTTGAAAGGTTTCCATGCCTGCTTCTTTCTGTATGAAGGATCCCACATATAGTTGCTCTTAAATCCAATAATTTACATGATAGAAGTAATCATAAATATCTATCCTTATGACCAAAGCTAAACAAAATGTATTAAACTACAAAATAAAAAAAAAAGTCTGCACCTTAGATTAGGATGAAGGAGATCTACCTCGCCTAGCTACTTCAACAGGACTGCAGGACACAATATGACTATTGAAAGTATAGTTCAACTCCTCAGCAAGCACAGTTACAATATAATTTACCAGGAAGTAAAGCACAATTAAATAAGAGAGAAAATTAAGTTATATTTGATTATTGAATACTTAAGAGTTAATTCAACTGGATAGCAATGATATAAAAAAAAAAAGTTCTTCTACCTTTGCATTGTTGCCCACAAAGTTATAGATACATTACCAATACATAATCATATCCCTTCTTCTAGAAACTCCTACTTTATAACAATTCAATAAACTCCTTCCTTATGCTTATGGCTACTGATCCTAATAGCATGCTAGCTAACAATTTCTGTCATACCTTAATCATCATCAAGAATAATGGAACTCAACAATCCTTGAACAAACTCAAACCTCCAAGCCTTCTCTATTTTATCCTTGTTCAACAGTTGCACCTCTTGGGGTTTTCTTTAGCCATACACTTTTGTGTTAGCAAGTTGTAGATCGAGTTCTAAAAGACTAACAAAAGAAAGAGTTGTAGGTATAAGCGGTTAAATGAAGCTAAGATGATTGATATTACAACCCAAGTCATCTTCAAACATGAAACCAAGGCAATACTAATAGGCTACATTACTGAAAGACACTGATTAGGTCACAATCATTAACTTTAGTAAAAGAAAATTGCATTAAACTAGAAATAACCCAATTCAAAAATTATAAAAAAAGCATGCAATTTGAGAAAAATATGGTCATCTGATTTTAGCTTAAAATATATATAATGATTTTGCCACATGCAGAATCTAAAACCTACAGCACATGCACATACATCCCATTCTAAGACTTTTACATCAAATACTTTCGCAAATAAGAGTTTCCATTTGATTTTCAAAACCATTTAAGAAAAAAAAGAATATAGCTTTGATTAGTGTAATCTAGAGATAAAAAGAATCAAACAAACAACATCTTTAAATTAGACAAATTCTAATAAAGAAAATTATCAAAGCCAATGTTACAACAATCCTTGCAAGTCTTTGAACTGGATCATTTATCCACCAGTGCTAACCATTCCTATCTCAACTTTACAATATTTTTAAGGATGCCCCTCAATTTGGAAGTTTCTCTAAGTGGGATCAAGTATATTAGTTAAGGCCTTAGAGGAAGATTATTAGTCAATTTTATATCAAGAATTTCTCGTTCTTTTGCTCCTAAGATAGGCTGAAAAAAAAAAAGGCTTTATGCTTTCTATAACTAAGCTATAGCAAAGTTTCTATTAGTGGGTCAAATTTGAAATGAAACACAAAATTTATAATGCTTTTGCAAATTGAATTGGAAAAATAAAAAACCTAATAAAATTGCACTTACACGCCATCTACTTCTTGTGAGCCTATGACATCACAGAGTATCTCAGTTCTTCAAGAAAAGGATAGCAGCCAGATCTAGAGGTTAACTAAGGCTTAAAAAAAAAAAAAAGACTACCCATCACAACTTATTTTTCAGGAAAATAATCAAAGAAGTTGAACTAGGAAGAAAGGGAACTTCTCTCTAAATGAGTTCCTTTACTTTAACTCAGAAACTAGAAACATGAAAGTATAGTTGAAGTTAAAATAATACCTTAGGGATCTCAAGCTTGAAGCTTTCGTAAACAAGCCCATAGAAGAAAGTAGAAGTTCAAGTGACCAGCCAATGCATTAGATTTGACCGAACAACCAGCTATTCTATTGGTGTTCGCCGAATTAGAAATGGAGGAGCTAAAAGGGAAGAGGAAGGCTCGACAGTCCGACACAATGGAATGGGAGGGCCGAAATAATGGTTTGATTTACATATTTGGGGCTGGAATAGGGGGGGCTCGATTGACTCGATTATGGCTAGTAGCAGAGCATTTTTGTACATGGACCACAACGACAACCTAAAGCTCAAGTCTTAGGGGAGTTGATGACGATGGTGATGGTGATGGGTGAGAGAGGGAATGGCAAGAGAGAGCTTCGAGTAAAGGAAAAGGGTCGATGGGTGAGAGGAAGAAGGGCGAGTGAGCTAAATCTTGTTACCTCAGTTCGATCTTACTTTACACAGGTTCAGTTGGAAATTTTAAAAAAGGAAAAAAAAATGCGGAACGTTTAACTGAAGACAACGTGTGGGAATTGGTTGTGAATTCGGGAACGCTTTCTATAATAAGCGTTCTAGAATGTCCTTCTGCAAAATAATGCCCGCTAGTGTTATACTTCCGACAACGCTTTAGCAAAAAACACGTTCCCAAAGGTTAACTTTCTGGCACATTTTCTTAAATACGTTTCTGAAATCCTTTTCGGGCACGTTTTATCAACAAAAGTTCCTAAATGTGCGTTCCTGAAGCCCAAATCTGTAATAGTGAATGGACCCACATCATATGAATCCTCGTTCTTTAGATATTTATCACGCTCCTCATCTTCCATATTCCTAAGAAATCCAAGTTCAATTAGTGCAGGATGTACCAAAGGATTATGTAGGTTGTGGTAAACTTGTAACGTCAAAGTTCATACAAACTGTATTAGCATAAGTTTCTGATTGAATGTTATATTTTTTTATTATAAGACAATTTAGTGTAATATATTTGCTAATGAAAAATTATATCTTATTACTTTAGTACATCTCATCAATTAGTTGATTTTATATTTATTTTATCGACACACAAAAAAAATTGAAAAGAAATAAATTTCTAAATTTTATTTTGAGCTATAGATTCCAAAATTTTTCCCAACTCTAAAAGCAATATAAAAACTAAAAATAAAAAAAAAATCAATTGAAGTCCGCATAATACAATGACACGTGGTTGTGTTTTCTTGTGTGCACCCAATGCAAATATCACATCATCGTGATACATCTACTCCGCGTTGCATGGATAAATTAAACTGAATATAGAACCAAGGTAGAGACATATGTTAATTGGACACAATGAGACATCAAGTAGCATGTTCTTTTTTTTTTTCCTTTTAATTTTTTTGAATCAAATTTGGAGCTTAAGAAGAAGCTTAATTATGCTTTGTTGGATATAATGGCACATGCAGCAACCATGTATATAGAGTATAGAAATGTTGTGCATACAATGACATACTGGCATGTATTTTAATTTCTCAATAAGTTGAATCCAAATGGTATTCCTAAACAAGCTTCAGTCATGCTTGAAAGCTGATGCAGAAAATCACAGAAAAAAACCTTAACACACACACACACACATATATATATTAAACTAAGCTTGTAATAATCATAATCATATTTGAAAATGACTGCCCATATTCTTTCCTTCTTTTATTCTCATAGTTGACGACTCCGTCATTCTTATAAATCTTACATTAAACAAAATCATCCAGCTACAAAACATGAAAAAAAAAATTAGTTTGTTCAAAATTTATAAAATGTTTATATAGAAATTCAAATAATACTAAACATCATTATCAGTGTTAATTATTCTTCGATGAGAAGGTTGAACAAGTTTATATTCACTCATAACCCAATTGGTTTTTGTACCAATCGGATTCTTCCCTTGATAATAAACCAATGTTGTCCGTTTTCCAACAATTCTCCCTTTTGAATAAATTGTTTTGTCCGACTTTGAAATCTTCCAATAACCATCATGTGTTGATTTCTTGGGCCTTATACCATTTGGATATTTTCGTTCCCTCGGTGAGAAAAAATACCATTCCTGTTCTCCAACACTCTCGTATTCCTCTGCAAATGAATTCACATATAACAAATGCAGGAATGTTATTCTCGTTATATCAAAACCTACGATATATTTCATGACTATAAACACAAGAAAAAAATTATATATTACCACAAATAATTTGTGGATTGTGCTCATATACGTCAATCTCTAATATTAAATTTCGTGGTAATGGTTCATTCCTCACTTTCTTCATCAAATAAAAGAGATAAGTTCTTCATCAGTTGGGCAGAAACGATATCTAGGAGGAAAGCAATTGAAGTAGTCATGCTGACGTGAGCCTCCATTGTTCATGTTATGAAGCTCTTGATCATCATTGGAAGTAGAAGCATAAGCATGACATACAACTAATGGACATCTGGTCAAGTGGTAAGGGATTTGACCAGCATTTCTTAGGGTTGAGGTTTCAATTCCTGAGGAGTGTAGTAGTGTTAAAAAAAATTAAGGCCTCAAAGGCCTTTCCATCAGTATCCATGAGCCATCATAAGGTCTTACACGCTAGAGTCCGAATTAATCTGGGACGGGCAATGAATCCAAGATACTGGGTGATAAAGTATAAAAAAAAAAAAGAATAAGCATGACATACAATGGCTGGGGATTTTGGAGGAACTTGAGGAGTATTGGACACCATATTTAAAGTTTGCACAGAATTATACAAGCTCTAATTGCTAAAAAGACGAATTTAATTTTGCATTAAAAGACATGGGAGTGATAACACACGGTGATCTTTGTGTAAATTGGGAAAAGGACATTTGATTCTTCTTATTTCCCCCAACATGTACTTCACTTTAATTTTTTTCCCAAACTTACTGTTAGTATCTTTCTCATATATCCTGTTAATGGCTTAGAAATTAATAAGCTTCCCAAAAAATGATTCCAGTAAAGACTGCCATTCTAGCTAGCATTCAAAATTTCGGATTGTCAAAAGTAACAGCCATATGTATAGGCACTACCATTAATTCTTATTTATTATTATATTTTGTGTCTGAACACACATTTTCATTTTAATTGAATGGATATATCTATGTGCGGGTGACGATAATAAAATAATAATCATCACGGTGAAAATAATAATACCAGAATGAACACACTTTAAACAAAAGTAAAACAAAATAATAAAGTCCTTCCTACTATATATATAAATTGAAAAGTTTATTGGGGTTGCTTCCCATTGATAGATTATGTATAATATGTAAACCATAATTTTTTTAATTTAATCAATATCAATATAAAATATACATGAACCGTAAAGCAAGTTACAATGCCTAGTTGTAATTATATGTTATACATGATCTAGTTATTTTTAATATATATGATATATAATATTAGAAAATAAATTTTCATTATATGACAAGTTATCTAATTGTTCAATCAAAATAAAACAAACAGAAATAATTATATTATAAAAAATTCATGAGCAATAACCATATAAAATATAAATTAATTAAAGCGAGGAGTAAAATGTAGATTACAAAATCTCTCTTCTTTATAAGTTCATAATCATAATTATATATCTTGTACAAATTAAAAATTTATATATATATATATAACAATTTTCTTTAAAATAATGAACCAAACTTTTCTGACGAGATGCCTTCTTGACATATGAAGTTGATAGGTAGTCAAATTCAAGTGACACAGTAACGGTTGATATAAAATAATACACAGGAAGCATCACGAACAAATCAGATTAATTAATCACTCTAAATTACCATATGGCCTATGGATGGCCAGCTAAACTGCTGGCTACAGATAAAAGAACATGACCCATTCTTGAAATGAATCTTTAATAGATTAAATTCAGGTGAGAAATTTCACATGACTGTAGTCCATTTTCTTTTGAAAGACAATTACAAAATGAAAGAACTAGCTCTTTTTGATAAATATTTTTTATTTTTTATTGACAAAAAATAACTCACAAAAAAAAAATTAACTTAGTAAATTTTTTTTATTTTCTAATATATTTTTATTTTACTTTTGAATATCTAAAATATAATTTTCAAGAAGAAAGATTAACTTTTTCGAATTTTTTTTTATTTTTGAAGGGAAATTTGCAGTGAAAAGCAAGCATTTTATATAAATTGATTTTTTAAAAAAATCAATTTTTTAATTTGTTATTAAACAATACAAAAAATTTGGCTTTCGGTGAAGATAAAAGTCATCGCAAAGAGTCAAAATGTCGTTGTCGAAAACTTTTAGCGATGACAATTTTGTCGTCGGCATAAGTCTTGTTGTTGAAAAGTTTCGACGACGACAAAAGATGTCGCCGCTAAAAGTAGATATTTGGTGATGAAAATAGTTGTCGCTGAAAATATAAATTGTTGTCGCTAAAAGTTTGTCATCGCTGAAAGTTGACCTTTAGCAACAACCAAATTATCGTCGCTGAAAGTTGACACTTGGCGATGACCAAATTGTAGCTGAAAGTTAATATTTGGCGATGACCAAATTGTCGTCGCTGAAAGTTGACATTTGACGAAAACATTTAGTCGCTGTTGAAAGCCTATTAAACACCATTGCCACATCATCATTAGGTCATGCCACATCACCTTAGGTCATGCCACATCACCTTAGGTCCACCACCACATCACTGCCATGTCACCCCAGGCCCACACCATGTCCACCGCCACATCACCACCATGTCACCACGAGCCTACGTCATGTCACCGTCACATCATATAATGCTTTTAAATGTATTCACATAGGTTTTAAACTCATGACCTCTTACTCCGAAAGCTTTATATTCACTCTTTTACCAGTTGAGCTGAAATGTACCTGCAGTCTTTATATGAAATATTAAATAGATATTATTTATCTATACATTAATATACACACATATATTTAAAAATCAATATATTATTAAAAAATACACATTTGTTTTATTTTCAATTACTAATTTCATAAAATGTTTTATTTAGATATACTTATATTTATATGAATATTTATATTATAATTTTTTATTTTTAAATATTAAATAATCTTTCTATAAATATATTTATTTTTCTTTGACAAGAAAAAATTATTTTCTAACTGACTTTTAAATTTGATTTTTATTTTTAAATAAAAATAATTATATATATAATATTTATGATCCATATGTATTAATATTATATTACTTTACGTTATTTTTCGCATAGTTATATCATATATTATATTATTTGATAAATTATATTATATATGCTTAATATATATTAGAGGTGGGATGAGATTGGGTAGGAGTGGATTTTATATCAACTTGTGGTCTGATTTAAAGTTTTGATCAAGTATTATATATATCCATTTTTTATTTTTTAAAAGAAAATTAAAAAAGTGAACTTCTACTATGACGGTATTTTCAACAAAATATGTTTAATACTTGAAGAAACTACATATAATAAATATAAAAAATAAAAAAAAACCCTTAGGCCGGGTCAGACCAAGTGATCTAAGAAGGTTGCTCGAATTCTGGTCTGACCTGGTCAAATGGCTTTGCCCGATGCTCAAGTTTTGGTTTTCTGTTAAAATGACCGGATTTGTCTTTAGTTGAGCTGCTTCGGGTTGGACTAGATTGATCGGGTTCAGGTTTATTCTCTCACCCCTATATATTATATATAATATAATAGGAATTTGGAAAAAAATCATTATTGCCAATATTATAATTTTGATTATCATATGATTTAAAAGAAAATGGAATAAATTCAATCTGTTATGATTGTGAGAATAAAAAAGATCAAAAAGGTTCAGATAGTGAGAAAGAGAATTCGCTAATACTTGTTTTCTAAATATTGTCATTACTTATTAATTAGGAAAGTAGATTAATAATCTATAAGCATTTTTTTTCTATGTGACATTGCTCTGTTAAACTTTTACACTATGTGAAAATATCTATACTACCAACACCCATAGGAGTTTAGGTTGAGAGTTTCAATCATAGCATGACTGATTATTATTTTAGATATATTAACTACTAATTATTATCTTAGTACGTTACTACTTCATCAATTGTTATTCGTAATAAATAACATTAATATTAATTTATATGTTAAATATATTAGCAATTAATTACTTAGCCTAATAAAAATTCCTCCAAATATAGGATTGATCATATTAAATAATTAGATATTAGTTTGTCCTCCTAATTCTCTTTTATTAGTGTTATCAATCCCTTTATTAATTAAAAAAATTATCCTAATAAGAATAACATATTTCATTAATTAAGATGAAGGAAAAGTAAAAATAATTGTGAAATAGATTCAATAGTTTGACCAAGTCTTTAATCTCAAACAGAAACAAAGCACTTTCAAAATGTTTAAAATAATTCCAATGAATTTGATAAAAAAAATTTAAATAAAAGAAAATAGTAAAATACTTTGATTTTAACAAAAAATATTAGATATTCTTTATAATACAAAATATATGTAGAATATCTTATTTTTTATTATAAAATTGTATCAAAATAATACAATTATTATTTCAATATGTTGTTTATTAATTTTTAAAGTAAAAATAATAAAAATTTAAAAAATTAGCTTTAGCAGCGACATAGTCGCAACTGAAAGTATGACTTTCGGTGACGATACAAAAAGTAATCGCTGAAAATGTGACTTTTGGTGACAACACAAAAAGTCGTTGCTGAAAGTTATACATATGACAATGACTTTTCTTTGTCATCGTGAAAAGTGTGACTTTTGACAATGATTTTTTTTGTCATCGTTGAAAATTTGATTTTCGGCAACGACTTTTTTTGTTGTTGCTGAAAGTCACACTTTGAGCAACGACTTTTTTTTGTCGTCACTGAAAGTCATCGCTGAAAATCTGTTTTTTTGTAGTGTAAAAAATTACTCTAACATTCAAATTTGACTTATATGCATAAACAAAATCACAATTCAAATAACTTTAAATTTTAAAATGCAAAAGAAAGGAGATTTTCATTTTTATTTTTCGAAATTGCTTGGATAAAATATAATATTCACTCTATATTTTACTTGTTATCCAGGCTTCAGATGTTTATATATATATATATCTTATCTTGAGAGTTATATATCGAGATTCAAGATTATAGTTAACACTTCTATAAATAATCAAGGCTTGAGTTTCATGTAGAAAGATCTGAGGAGAAATATCGAGTGCATGCTTAAAGGCAATCATGTGAGTATCTTATTTTTAGTCATCTTCAGTTCAACACTTCATAATTAATCTCTTTATTCATATAATTACAATTAATATAAAAAGGCATTGCCAAGATTATTCTTGTGATGAGCCAAGAACCCTCTTCCTCATAAAAGAGATCCTTTGAAATTCAAATAGTGAATTCAATGAAGTTTATTAATTAAACTACGTGAAAATTCTCACCTTTATCTATTTCATGTAATTACGTACACATGAATTGCTCATTGCAAAGATAGTCTTGCGGTTCTTCCATGAATTGCTCATTGCAAAGATAGTCTTGCGGTTCTTCCTATGGGTTCATTTTTTGGAATCTGCACATGTCATTGATTTTTTGTTTTTTGTTTTCTAAATTTAGTGCATTTTAAAATGATGTTTTAAATTAGAACACTATTTTATTAATCCACAGTTTTTATACGATAGATTTGTTCGGTAATTTCAAATATGATGTCTAAGAAGAATATTTTATCTGCTTTGCTGACTGAAAACATGATTTTCAAGAAGTAAAAAGCTGATCATGATATTAGCAGAGGATGTGAAAACTATGAATTTTAGCAAATTATTCCATTGGGATTTAGGTTTCACCATACAAAACAAGAGTTGAGCACGGCTTATTTGAGGAAGAAAGTGATGAATGAGCCATTACCACTTAATTTGATCACAGAAGTTGAAGTATATAAGTATAAACCAAAACAACTTTCCAGTTAACTTTCTCTATCTCTTGTAAATGATATATATATATATATATGTTTTATCAATATTAATAAAGTGCTGAATTTATGTTTGTTTTCTGGTAAAAAAAAAGAATTTATGTTTGTTTTTTATTCCTATATATGTCTTTGTACATTAAAAGAAGCCATCTTAGTGTTTCCATAATATATAACTAATCACTTTGCTCGAAAGTCATCTGTAGAGTTGAATACTCATTTCTTGAATCCTTGCCCAAAAAAAAACTTTCTGATCATATTCTAGGGAACTTTAGGTGAAAAGAACAGTACATTTTTGTTTTAAATAATGAACAGCTCAAAAAATGTTTATCAATAACTTACTCATTCATAGTATTTCATAATTAGTAAAAATGGATCGATTCTTTTTTTTTTTTTTTAGCATTTTTTTTAGCTTGAAGAAATTTGATTAATACTCATATATATATAAACTAATTTGGTGATATATGACATAAAAATGCTGGACAATATGGGAGTTATGGAGAAGAGGAGTGGTACTTTCCCTCTCCAAGAGATAGAAGATATCAAAATGGAAAAAGGCCAAATAGACCAACAAGAGATGGCTATTGGAAGGCAACTGGAAAATGTCAATCAATTCATTCCAATGATGGAAAGATCATTGGACAATGGAGAACTCGAGTCAATTATGAAGGTAATGATCAAGAAGGCAAGAAGACTAATTGGATAATGCGTGAGTATTGGTTGGATGGGATAACTCATGTGAAAACTAGTTCATTAGATACGAAGGTAAGTAGTAGTTTTAATTTGTAATTTTAGTAAAGTTTTTATTTGAATTACTTAAAATTATATTTAAAAAAAGTCTCTTCTCTAAAAATAAGAGTGCAAACAAACATTTTTTTCAAGTTCATGATATATGTTTATCAACTTAAATATTGACGCTCTTTTGTACTTATCACTGGACAACATAGAGAATTATGGTTATATGACCCCAGACATGCTTCTTTCTCTAGAGGACATAACCACGTCAGAAAGAACATCTCTAGAAGTGAAGTCATTAAAGAAAATAAAGCCAACCCAAATCCCAGAAACACTTTCTTCAATGGAGGATTCAACCACATTAGTAGTACCGTTTCCTGAATTGGAGCCATCAAGATCGATTGGAGATCCATCTACCGACCCATATACTGTAGAGGACATAATTTATTATGAATGGAGTTTGCGCCAAAGAGTTGTGTATTGTAACGTTTGGCCGCTATTCGAGAATGAGGATTATTCCTACAAACCAACATAAGCTCTTTCAGTGTACTTTATTCTCATTCACACAACTCCTTCTCAGGAGGTCACTCATCCCAGAATTACTCCAGGTCAAGCAAGCTTAACTAAGGAGTTCTTAAGGGATAAACTATCGAAAAGGTAAGTATACCTTGTTGGTATAGGTAGTACTTATCAATTCCTTTAAGTTATCTTTTAACTATATAGTCTCATACCTATACAGTCTCTGGATCCCTTTTATTCCAGTATATATTTGATTCATTCATATATCCCTCCCGCTTAGAAGCCTACTAGGAGCTACTCCTTGTCTGTGCCTTATCACTTTAACTCACCTCTTTTTCTTGCACTCGTAATCACTCCTCGCCTTTATCAGCACTCGAATGTCACATATAGGCTGTGGTAAACAGGTAAAACCACATATTCAGACAAATTGTATGGATTGAATGTTATTTTCAATAATGAGAAACATATTTATTGTATTGTATTTGCTAATGAAAAATTGTATTTCATTAGTTTAATACATTTTATAAGTTTGATGATATTTTCATTTTAATGGATTCTGGAATTTATAGCCATCATTTTCTTTTTGGAATTTTTTTTAAACTAAAATAAAATTTCATTAGTTTAAACGACTATAAAACCACCAAAAACTGGGATGGGGCCGCGGCAGCTACAGTACCGCTGCGGCTCCGGCCTCCCCTGCTTCTCCATCGCTTCTGGGTTCACTGGCGCCGCGGCCTGCCTACCCGCGCCGCGGTGCCCCCTACTGATATACCATATCAGCAAATTCAACATTTTGGGGCGAACTTCCGACGCGCATAACTTTATGCTCAGACTTCCGATTGACTTGATTCCGACTCCTACAAGTCAATCTCACTCCCATCTATCCAAAGACACCACTTTTATCTCAATCCAACTCCGTATGGAGATTCTGGACCCTCGACACCGTTTTGACCATTCCTTGATCAAAACTCACCACTAACAACCTCCATTTGCCACCAAAGGCAACTGGACACTCAAAGACCACTCATGTAGGTTCAAATCCCTCAAACCAACTTGTTCAAAGAGATTTCACCTCAAAGGAACCACTCCTCTGAGATTTGACTGCTCGGAACCTAACTTGACAAACGGGCTACAGGCCCTCAAACAAAACAACAAGACCCAACATCACTCTGGACACTCAACATCCAAACCATGCAACATACATACATCCATCTAGACCAATCCTTTATCAATTCCTTTAAGCTATCCATTACAAACATACTATCCTACTTGGCACAAAGTACATTATCCAAAATACACATACTACATAGACCCAGTATTCCCACGTACACCGTTATTCCCGCGTCTTCTCCGGACTAATGCCAGAACCGTCACCTAAAAGGTTAGTCATGGGAGAGGGGTGTGAGACAATGTCTCAGTAACCGGGGACAACCACACACAATATATATATACTGACCCACACAATCGTGCAATGCAATGTTAATGAATGGTATACATGTTCTCCCTCATACACGGCTAGAACCACGAGCTGTCGTCATCACAAGACATTTCAATAGATGATTCCCTTCCAACAGTCGGTGAAGACCGATTCCGGGATATCACCAAGCTCACCTTACTCTAATGCAACCCAGCCAATGGTTACACTAAAGCTCGGACCGTGGCTCTCCTTCCCCTGGACCATCACGAATTAATGGTGAGCTCTTATTTAATTTATTTAGCCCAACTTGCTATTTCAAAAATAGTTGAAGATTAAGGCCAACCATTCCTTGCACTTGCATTTTAGCAGGACGTCAGATTAGGATTTGAGTCAAGATATCGTGATTCGTCATAATAGCACGAACAAATTCTTGAACCGCCATATTGTTTGTGGAATCATCAACAATTTATATGATTTTAACCCGTCACAAAAGAATTAGTATTAGCAATTTAAATTATGATGAAGGAAATTATGATTCCACTGGAGTCTATTAATAAAAAAGATTCTTTACATTATGGTGAACCATTACACTTACTATAATTTACCTATTTTGAAAGATAAAGGACTTGACCATTGCAATTTCCATTGAACATAATCCCGAAAAAAGTAACTTCTGCTTCAATTACATATTCCTTGTGCAATGTACATTACACACTATTTGTAACAACAAAATAGTACCTCTTTTTTTTTTTTTTGCCACAACAACAAAATACGTCTATATAACATTACCATTAGAAACAAATAACAAATGAAGACCACCATAAACTTAAATTCTTTTTCACCTCAACCAATAAAAATCCTCAATTTCAAATTAAACATGAAAATGCATAAATCAAAATGTACATTTGAATATATAGTAATCATGTCAGTCTTGTCCATCGCGCCGGGATATAGTCTAGTTATATATGAAAACTCGTGGCAACCAGACCTCCTTCATGGTTTAAAAAACTTCACGCCCACTCACATTGCACTCTTGCAAAAACTGTTTAGTTCTCATTCCTTTTCCACTGTTACCATTTTCATTTTATTTGGTTTTAGAGATTTGGAGGGAAGAAAGAGAAAATTTTTATTTTATTTTTTTCTAAACCAAATAAAGGGATGTGAGCATTTCCCTCCCATCACCTTCTCTTCCTCTTATTTGAAAACGGGAAGAAAAGTACTCTTTCTCTTTTTTATTGGTTGGAGAGAAAAATAGGATTAAAAATTTTCTTTCCTTTCCCCTCCCCTCCAAATTCCTTAAAATCAAACAATCAAACAGAGGGTTAGTCTCCTTTAATTGTGTAGGGCCCACATATTTTGAACATTTTCTTTGTTTTAGTATGTGCCCACATTTTCCACCATTAATTCCTCTTTCTTTTTCATTTTTTTATTATGATTTATTTAATCAAATTTATATAAATCTAAGCAACTCTTCTGTTCTTACGTAATTTTCTTTTTCTCTTAAGTTGTTGCTAATAATAAGTTCACCTTTTGCAACATGGTCTTTCAACTTTCATAAAGACTCTTTCTCTTTATTTTTATTTATGTGATTCTCATTCTTTCCGTGTAATTACTTATGAATACTTAACCCTCTTTTTAAATATATTTAAGTCTTCTCATCATTTTCAAGCTTGTGTTCATATTTTTATTGAAGGTTTGTAATTTACTGCATTTTTTTGTTTATCGAGCATGAATCATGACTATTGATATGTGGAGGATTTAAGATATATATTAGTGCTTTGCTTCTCTTGTTATTCAAGTCTGAACAGAGGCAAAAAATAAGAAGAGGGGTGTATGGATATATACACATATAGATACATATATATTGGCCTCATAATATTTCTACGATACCAAAACTCATTCAATATTCATTCCAAACATCTTAAGATGTCCAAAGGAGCATGAACATAGATAATTACAGGATTTATACTTCATACATAAATTTATACATATTCTCAAAATATAACATAATATAACTTGTATTATCAAGTTATTCATAACTCTCTTCCTCATTTTCTTTTGCCTTCCTTGAATCTCTTGCATTGCTTGTGCCTACCAAGGTTAGGGAATTGGGATGGTGATATTTAAGAATCTTAGTAGTGAGTTACATTTCACACATATATATTATCAAGCAAGCCATAAAACATCACATAAATTATATTGTTCATATAAATTTTGACAGCATAATAGTTTGGAAAATAGACATCTCAAGCAATAGCCCTTTGATAAAAACAGTCATAAACAGTCACCACATATCATATTAACAATATGTTATCATAAAACATCATAAAGTATAGTAAGATAATAAAATGCAGAAATATAGACTTTGCTACCTTAGGTGTTTTCCCTTGCTTCACTACTTGAATCCACTCCTTTCAAGAGGTTGTGTAGGCTGTTTCAAACCCTAATACATAATCAAATATTCACTTTATTCATTGATTTTATGAGTTACTTCATAAAGACCCATAAAACCTTTAAAAATTCCATATAATTTATTTTTATTTTTTTCTTAAAATCAACACTTGTCTTAAAGTAAATCCACCATGAAAAATTCATTTTTGACATCATTTTTATGAAATTCTCGCTCTTTCCATGAATTCTCATGAGGCTGAAACTCAGGGCTCAAGTGGAGTAAATGGATTTCAATGTCCCTCCTCATGTTACTCATCTTTGGTGTGGCCGTTTTTCCATTTACGTCTTGTTCCTTACTACCCGAATTCATTCTGAGTCCGTTTCTTCGTATAAGTTATAGGGTGTTACAGGAAACGAGAGTGCAGAGAGAAAGAAGATTAGTATTGTAATGTATTATTGGTGGCTTTGCTTCTGACTCTGTCTCCCTTTGGCGCCTTCTTAAATACAAATTAAATTTTGATCTGTATTAAAAAGAATCAACTTATTTAAGAAAAACTGAGAATGAAGAAAATTTTTATGAATGCATATGGACTATCTCAACTGTTAATTTATAATTATATAGTGTACTTCTTTTAAGTTAAAATAGTGATTATATAGTTAGTATTGCATTTTGCGGCTGAGTAAATATTATTGCATTTAAAATTTAACTCTATTAAAAATATTTGTTAATTAAGAGCTATATATATTATACGTACCCCAGAACATGTAACTCACCCATTTTTGCCCATGTATGCATGCACCATCCGTGTCAATAAAAAAATAAAAAGTCATTCCAAGAAGTCAAACTTTTCATCTTAAAAATTATCTTTTAGGAAAAAAATGGAAAAAATGTAAATTAGAAAAATTCATTTGTAGTAAGTTATTATAACTTATATATTAAACCTAATCATGCAGATATAACTGTTCATTTACACACACATAGGAACAACTGCATGATTTTTGCAATGTGCATGCGTGCACTATGAATGAATATGTATCAAAAGAAAACTTCTTGAAAACGAATGAGGATGGGAGATTGGTGATATTACGACGTCGTAACATGAATGAAATATGAATATTTAGCAATTGATCATGGTGTTACTACGACGCATATGCACATTCATGTTAAGTCAAGAACAACGTTACGACAATCGTAGAATTTATCCCCATTCCAAACGCAAAACAAAAAAAGAAACCATCAAGTAGAAGAAAGAAACCTGAGGCTAAAAGAGAAAAGAAGAATAAGAAGAAAGAAATTTGATTCCAAAAATTTAAGTTCCAAGAAAGATGGAATTGAGCCCAAAATTTTGGTTTATGCTGGCTGCACATAATCCTATTTCTCCATCTCATACAACGACACTAGCATATATAAATCAATTGGTACGGATCAAATTGAAGCACAGGTTAATGAACCTAAACACATTATCGCAATCTTCAGGATCATATTGAAGAAAAATATTGAAGCAATTCTGTTGGCAAGATGTCCTTCATGAAATGTGAAGTTCAAAGTTGGATTCAACCAATCTCGTTTTAGGGAAGAAATAAATTTTAAAAAAATTTATTTGATTGTCCTCCAAGTCATTCTTGATATTTATAAATGTTAAGATTTCTTTGTGTAAAAGATTATTTTAAAATGCCAACTAAAACAATGGAAATTAAAAAGAAAAAAAGAACATACTTGCTTTTTTTTTAGTGTTCCTGTTTTTTTTTTTTTGGATGAACCACAAGTATTCTCCTATTTGAGACAATTCTGTTCAAGACACGGTCGGACACTAAATGTGGGCAGCTTTTTCAGCAAGAATTCGAACCTTAGTTTGTCATGTTGTGAAGGACTAGCTCTTTCCATTAAACCCACTCCTGTTGATAAAACATATTTGATTTTAAACAAACTTAACAGTGAATACAGACTAATTACCATTAGAAATAAATATTCAAGATTCTTTATAATGTTTTGTTGGATCAAGAGTTTTGATGATTCCAAACCAACACTCAAGAGCTTGGATTGAATATATCAATGGAGGACAAAGCTGTTTCAAGTGAAGATTCTCTGAGTATTTGCTATTAGATCTTTTGTAGGATCTTTAGTTTTTGTTTAGATTGGGTAAAAGATTTTGATTTGAGAAAAAGACGTTTTCAAACCTTGATTTGAAGTTAAATCTTTACTTATTTGGAAAATACTCACAAACAGACGAAGTCTGAAAGTATAACTGAACTGTCAAGTTGGAAATTCGAACTTTGCTTTTGGAAATTCGAATTTCGAGCTAAAACTGAATAAGTCTGGAGAGGTGTCCCTCTGTCAGACGAATTTTGGTCTTTCAAAATTTGAATTTCAATCAAGACTGAAAGAAGCCTTTTTGTGACAGACGAACTTCACAGTTTCAAAATTCGAATTTCAGACAAAATGCAATTTATGAAAACCAAAGAAATTCGTCTGAAACTTTGCTAAAGTTTATCTGAAATCAAGAAGAAACTAAGTTTGAAAAATGCTCTCTGACAGACGAACTTTAACTTGGCAACATTCGAATTTTCATCTGAGTCAAAGAAGCTACTTTGTGACATTCGAATTTCACTCTTTAAAAATTCGAATTTCAGACAAAACAAAACTTGAGAAAATAGAAGAAATTTGTCTGAAAGTTTGATAAAGTTCATCTGAGATTAAGAATGATTTAAGTCTCAAAACTGGTCTCTGACAGACGAATTTCACTCTGTCAAAATTCGAATTTCAAAGAAAGTGAACTACTGTGCCTGTTTGGACGTTCTATGGACAGACGAATTTTGGCCTTCCAAAATTCGAATTTCGAGGGCACTGTAGCAAATTGAAAACACTGTTCACACTTAACAGAAAAACTTTCTTCTTAAAAATTCGTATGTCACATTGTGAAAATATTTTATAAGTTTCAAAATTCGAATTTCACTCTATGGACAGACGAACTTCGCATTTTAACGTTGGAAGCTTTAACCTTCGGTTCCCTCGAAATTCGTCTGTTGGCCAACCAAAATTCGAATTTCAGTATGTCAGAAACATTAAATGCGGTTGGTAAACGGATAGTTTTTCAGAGTAACCGTTGGATAACTTCCCCAACGGATAGATTTAGTCTCTCACGGATATTTGAGACCTAAATCTATAAATATAACATCATTTGAAGTTGTGGGAAAAATGAATCAAACTTGTATATACCGAATTTCTGCTAAATCTTCATCTCAAAAGCTTTTACCCTTCCAACTTCATTATTTGTACTTAAACCTTCATATCTACTCTATTCTAGAGTGTTATTCATTTGTAAACAATCTACTCTTCATCTGAAAGATAGATTTACTTGTGAGGGGTATTCACAAGGGGATTGGGAAGCACACAGAGAAAGTGCTTAGAGAGTTTGAGAGAGCTCAGAACAGAGCATACTCGTGTACTGTGACTTTAGCAAGAAGCCCGTTGAAATTCTTGCTGGAAAGTGGATAAATCTCAAGAGGTGTCTTGGGGACTGGATGTAGGTCAAGTGGAAAGACCGAACCGGGATAAATCACTGAGTTCTCTTCTCCTTATCTCTACTTTTCAGCTTGCTCTGTTTTACACGTTGCTTTCATTATACTGTGATATTTTCACTTGCTTTACTTTGTGCAGAAAAATTTCAATCTTCCCAATTCACCCCCCCTCTTGGGAAGTCAGCCTTGCTAACATGTTAGAATTTAATAAAAATTATAAAAACTCTATACATTTTTATAATTACAAAACTTGGTATGATTTAAATATCTTAATAAAAAACTAACAATGGAATTGATGCGTTTATTGGGTTGGTTCACATTTGTGGAGATATATATATATATATATTGAACTTTTAAAAATTAAAAAAAGATTAATTTTGAAAGACAATTCCCAAGAAGAAACGATCGATTAGCTCTTTTTGATATTGACTTTTTGAAATATTTTCTTTATTTTGAAAAGAAAATCCCAAAGAAAAATGGCCAATTTGGATAAATTGATTGTTGTTATTGATTTGATATTTTCTTATATTTCATTAAAAAAATAGTCTGACAATTAAATTTGACATATATGAATCAGAAAAATTGCAACTAATTAGTTGAAAATTCAAAATAAGGAAGATGTTTGTTTTCATTTTTTTTTACTTTCTTTAAAAATTGTTCGAATTAAATATAGTGTTCACATTATTGATTAATCTATAAACTTAAATAAAATGAAGAACTTTACTTTATTGTGAAGGTGAACCCAAAAAACAGGTTTATTACGAAGGGAATCACATATATTACTAAATATCATTATACAAAAAAAAAGTGGGATTGAACGTTATTTTTTATGAGAATCGTTTATTATAATATAAAGAAATTAGGGAAAATTTGAGTTAAATACCAAGCAAATAAGAGATTTAAGAAAATCACAATTTACCCTAATTTCAAAAAACTATCAAGATTTATAATTGGAATTAAAATTAGAAAGTAAAAGATGAAAATATCATTCATGTAAAAGTAATCCATTTCTAAGTGATAATAATATATTTATAAGTGAAATAAACTCATTTGCAATAGATATTATTATGACTTACAAATGAATTTATGTCACTTGCAACTATATCAAAAAGTTAATATTTTCATCTTTTTCTTTCAATTTTAATTGTAATTACATACCTTGGTAACTTTTTGGAAATAGGGTAAATTGAAGTAATTTTTTAAAATTATTTTGTTTTCTTGATATTTAAATGGAATTTTCCCAAGAAATTATATCTTGTTAGTTTATTCTTTGTATGTAACTTTTAATTTAGAAGTGTTTTTATTTGGTCGTGACTTTACTCAAATATAAAGTATTTTTATTTGCTATTTTTGATAAATATTTTTTATTTTTTATTGTTGAAAGATAACTAAAAAAATGAATTAACTCAACAAATATGTTTTTTACTATATTTTATATATTTTTATTTTTTTAAACTAAAATACAATTTTGAAGACGAAATATTAACTTTTTGAAATTTTTTTTAATTTTTATTTTTAAAAAATTGATTATTTGATTTGTTATTAAAAATTACTTTAACATATTTAAATTTGACTTCTATGCATAAATAAAATCACAAAACAAATAGCTTTAAATTACAGAAGAAAGGAGATTTTCATTTTTATTTTTATTTTTTGAAATTGTTTTGATAAAATATAATATTCACTCTATATTTTATTTATTATTTAGACTTCAGATGTTTATATATATATATATATCTCTTATCTTGAGAGTTTTGGTAAAATATATATATATATATCTTGAGAATTATCAAGACTCAAGATTATACTTAACACTTCTATAAATAATTAAGACTAGAGTTTGATGCAGAAAGATCTGAGGAGAAATATCGAGTACATGCTTAAAGGCGATCATGTAAGTATCTTATTTCTAGTCATCTTCAGTTCAGCACTTCATAATTAATCTATTCATCATTCATACTGTTGGGCTACACCCTTGATGGGTATAGAGCCCAAACATATGGTACCAGGCCCAAAACAAATTAAATAAAATATATTTTATTTAATTGTTTTAAGTTTGAGAGGGAGGGAACGGTTAAATAAAAAACCGTTCCCATACACAAAGCACACCCCGAAAGATTCAAGTGATCGTGCGTGTGCGTGAAAAACAACAAGGAGGATCAGTTATTGAAACACTCTCTCGATTCAATTTTGGGATAAACAAAGTCCGAGTGATTTTGTTTCTACCGCCTGGATCTCTTCATCTTCTTCAAGTGGAAGTATACTCCGTGTTTGTGGTATGTACGTCTTCCCTTCCATTTATTTTCTTTCATTGGCATCAGAGCCTGAGTTTAGATTCATGAAAAATAGTTTTCCGCTGCAAATTTTTTTCTGAGTTTCATAATTTGCATACTGTGTATATTTTTCTTATGAGTTTTTTTTGTATAATTAGTATACTGTTTATACTCATGAGATAAGTAAATAGGATTCGGTAAAGGTGATCTAAAAATTTAAAATTTTTTTTACACGGTACAGTTTTAGGGTGCTGTAAGATCATCTCTTTCAAGAAAATAAATATATCATTATGTAGAGAATACAGAGATGAGATTAAGCCTACTAAAACCGCATTAAAATGAACACTGGATTAGAGAGAAAATACCAGGAAAAGTCACGGTATGCGTAGGAAAAGAAAAAATTGGGTTTAAAGAAATCACAATTTTTTGGATAAAAGGAGACCATCATCATGTAGAGGATGTCGAGACGACAAAAACGACACCAAGAACGCCTCAAACGGACGCCGGACGGAGGAGAAAACGGCGAAAAACGGTGGCGGGTTCGCGGGTCCGCTACCGGGTCCGTACCGGGTCGGGTTGACCCGGCGGGAGGTCAGGGATGACCTCAGCGACGCGTCGTTTTGGTGAAACTGCAAAACGACACGTCGTTTTGACTCAAAAAAAAAAAAAAAAAATCTGGGCCGGCAGTAGCTGGCCCTGTAAAAAAAAAAATTTAAAAAAAAAATAATTGGGCCGAGACTTTGGGCCCTTAAAAAAAAATTTAATTAATTAAAAAAAAAAAATTTTTTGGGCCGAGACTTTGGGTCTTTCAAAAAAAATTTTTTTTTTAATTTTTGGGCCGAATGTTGGGCCCTTCCAAAAAAAAAAAAGGGAATTGCTTACAGGGCGTGTGGGGGCGCGTGAAGGGGTAATTTTGGCCACGGTTTGTTTCTAAATATTCCTAAATTCGAGATCTTCAATTTGATATACTATTTGGCTAGTTTTGAGATAGGTTTGGATCTGTTTAGAGCTATTTCATTATATTTTTTTTATAAATTTTTTTTTTCATTTTAATAATTTCTACTATTTTATTGAAAGAAAAAAATATATAATGAAGCAAGAGAATTCTGAAAGCACTGAAATAGTTGGATATAGTTCTCCAAGTTATGAGTATTTGGAAGAACTTATTCTAGAAGATGAATTTTTGGATGAAGATCCTGATGAGGAGTTTCTAGAAGGAGAAGAAAATCCTGGGGAATTTCAAGAAGTGTATACAGATCCAAATGGGCCAAAGGAAGATGAAATTGTTTTTGAAAAGCCTAAAATTGAAGATCAAGAAGTAGATCAACCCCTTACCCACTCTGTATCACAAGACATAGCAAATAGAGATGCGAAAAAAATAAAACATTTAAAAGACTTGTATCCAATTCTTGCAAAGTATTCACACTTTGTGATGAATATGGAAGATGCTGAGTTCTTCGCAAACGTCATCATTAAGTTAAGAGAAAATCTGAATACACAAAACAAGAAATATTCAGATTACACCTGGGTCGATGCTATTAAGAGAGCGATGAAAATATCGAATAGCATTCTTAAGAGAAAAATTGTTAATTTCTGTTTTTCTATTTGATTTATGTATTTGTTATTTATTTATTTTTTTTGTACAACGACTATGTTCTTGTATGTATTTAATATTTTTAATATATATGCTTTATTTGAGTGGGAGCTCTTAAAATAAGTTTTTTTTTGAGTTAATTATTCTAGTACTTGTATTAAAATCTTAATAGAAAATAATAGTAACATTAGCATCCGTGTGATGGGAGATACACTTGTGGTCTCCTGATCATGGAACTAATGAAATTATTATTATTCTACTAAGAAATAATACAAGTATATGACATTGTATATTGTACTGTGCTACATGTATATTTAATTAATACATTCTTTAGTTTAGCTCAATAATAGAAATCCTTTATGTGGGATAGTTTCGTAACTGATTTGAAGATGGCAACCAAGAGTATAATGGCTGAGCTAAACAAAGAAGATAAACTAAATGGGGACAATTGGGACATCTGGCACCGAAAGGTTTCCTATATATTGGAAGAACAAGATGCTGTAGAGCCACTGACTATAGTCATGGCACAACCAGAAGCCGGCAATACAGCTCAACATAGGAGAGACCAAGAGGTCTACATGGCCTGGAAAAGGAAGAACATCATAGCACGTATAACTATGCTGGGCACTATGGCCAATAACCTAATGTGTGAGTATGAAAAATATTCAACTGCACAAGCCATGTGGACGGCATTAAAGGATAAGTTTGGAGGTACCTCTACCACCAAACTCAGAAGGCTGACAATTAAGTTTGATACTTATAAGTTAAGGCCGAATACTCCTATGAAACAGCATCTACAAGAGATGGTCAGCATGATTAGAGAACTGAAGGAAGCTGGGCATGAATTGTCTGATGAACAGCAGATCCAAGCTGTTATAAGGTCACTCCCTTCAAGTTGGGAACACATGAAAGTCAACTTGACCCATAATGAGAATATAAACACTTTTAGTGATGTGGCGAAACACCTGGAGCTTGAAGATGAACGTCTAGAGGCTTACAGAGCATCTGGACAAGCCTATCTGACTGAAGAAGCAGGAACTTCAAACCCTAAGCCCAATTTCAAAAAGGGCAAGAAATATCAAAGAAAGGGTAAGAAGAATGGCCCGAAATTTAAAAAGGGGAATAAACCTTTCAAGAAAAGAGGGAAGAAAGGCGGAAAGAAGAAGAAGACTGACCTGAGTAAGGGTAAATGTTATTCCTGCCTGAAAATGGGTCATTTTGCAAGGGATTGCCCTGAGCAAAATGAGCGTGAAAAGGTACTAGTGAATTATGTTAATTCACATATATCTTATGTTTCAAGTACTGTTTTTTTAACAGAAACTATTTCTTCTTCTTGGATAATTGACTCAGGCTCCACAGACCACGTGAGCAGGGATCGAGGATCCTTTACAGAGTACCGTCGGTTGCCGAATCAAAGCAAGTGGCTTTATGTTGGTAACAATGCGAGAATTGAGGTGAAAGGCATAGGAACCTGCAAATTAACTTTGCGAGGTGGAAAAACCTTAATCCTCTATGATGTACTTCATGCACCTGACATCCGACGGAACTTAGTTTCTATTTCCTGCTTATTAATTTATGGGTTTAATGTAAATTTTCATGATAAGGTAGCAGACATTTCATTAAGGACAACCTTTTATGGTTCAGCTTTTCTTTCAAAGAAGTTCTTTGTTATGGACATTGTTGATGTATTTTATATGCATGATTGCTTTGCAACTTCTTCCAATTTAAATGTTGATATGAATGCTTGGCATGCTAGGCTAGGACACATTAATCAAAATAGAATGATTAAACTAGCTAAAGAAGGACTGCTAGGTGAAATTGATAAAATGGAAATGTCCTTGTGTGAGCATTGCCTGGCTGGTAAAATAACTAGAAAACCATTTGGAACTGGAATTAGGGCAGAAACTCCATTGCAATTAATCCATTCAGATGTTTGTTGTAACACCCCTCATGATATCTTTATCGGTTTTGTGTTCAGGACCGGAGGAAGCAGGACAGAGATAGGTTCAAGAGGAACCAGAAAAGGCTCCGCGCCGCGGCTAGGAGCAGAGCCGCCGCAGCGAGAGACCTTCCAGTGGCATTGTTCCGGATTAATTGGTGGCGCCGTGGCGAGGAGCAGGGCCACCGCGGCGAGAGTCATAAAAATTGTTTAAATCCGGATCATTTCAGTCGATCGGGAAAGAAAGAAACGGAGGAAACCGAAGGAGAACGCGAGGAGCAGTGCTAGGGTTCGAGTTTTTCGGCTTCTAGGAGTGATTTTCGGACCTCAAGAGCTTGGATTCAAGTTGGTAAGTGCTCTCTACTCCTCTCTCTCCATTTTCTTCGGTTAGAATTTGGGATTTCCGATTGTGAGGTTGGATTTCCGGTTTGGGGTGAAATCCACCGATTGAAATGGATGATTTGTGGTTAATGGAGTGTGTTTTGGTATCATTGTTGCTTGAATGTGAGTTTTGAAGGGTGTATGTGTGATTTGAGCTTAACCCCAGGTTATTCTTGGTTAGGGCTCTTGGGAATCCGAAGGGTATGAGGTTGTGTAGTGTTTGAGTGATCCCTAAGAGCTTATTGATACATGGAAAGGGTGTTGGAACCTTGGGTTAGGTTAATGTAGTTATACTGTGATGTTTGGTATATTGTGTTAATGGAAGAATTGTGGTATTGTAAAGGTTGTTGGCTAATCGAGAGGGGTTCACGCGTACTGGACAGTTCAAGGAAGCTTGTGGAACTCGTGTGTGTGTGGTAACGACAGTTAAGGTAACCGGGTGTGTGTTTGTATTGTATTGGTTATATGACATTGATTGTGTATATGTATGGTTTTCTTATATAATGTGGTACACACGGCTAGTTGATGTATGATGGTTGCGTAATTGCATTGTGATGTGTAGCATCCCCATACCATTGCATGCTAGCATGTCCATATGATGATTGTGATGATAATGATATATATATATATGTGTGTGTAGAGGCATGTTGGCATGACATTAGCATCATCACCATATGATTGCATAGTGAGAGATTGATGATGATGTGATGTGATATGAGACGATGATATGACAAAGATCCCTGTCGCTAAATCCTCTCCATGGGAGAGCCAGGCGGCAGAGGATAATATGATATGATGAAATGTCCCTGTCACTAAATCCTCTCTTCGGGAGAGCCAGGTGGCAGTGGATTTGGGGGATGCACCTTCCCTAAATCACCATTAATTCGTGATGGTCCAGGGGAAGGAGAGCCACGGTCCGAGCTTTAGTGTAATCATTGGCCGGGTTGCACTAGAGTAAGGTGAGCTTGGTGATGTCCCAGAATCGGTCTTCACCGACTGTTGGAAGGGAATCATCTATTGAAATGTCTTGTGATGACGACAGCTCGTGGTTCTAGCCGTGTATGAGGAAGAACATGCATACCATTCATTTACATTGCATTGCACGACTGTGTGGATTAGTATATATATATATAGATATGGTGTGTGGTTGTTCCCGGTTACTGAGACATTGTCTCACACCCTCTCCCATAACTAACCTTTCAGGTGACGGTTCTGGCATTAGTCCGGAGAAGACGCGGGAGTAGCTGTGTACGTGGGAATACTAGGTCTATGTAGAGTGTGTAATTTGGATGCTGTGCCTCGTGCCAAGTAGGGTAGTATATTTGTAATGGATAGCTTATAGGATTTGACAAAGGATTGTATGGATGGATGTATGTATATTTATGTAAGTTGTATGCATGGTTTGGATGTTGGAGTGTCTATGTGTGAGTTCAGAGTGATGTTGGGCCTAGTTGGTTTGTCTAAGGGTCTGTAGCCCATTTGGTCCAGTTGGGTTCCAAGGGGTCAAATCTCAGAGGAATGATTTCTTTGAGGTGAAACCTCTTTGGACAAGTTGATTTGGGGGTTTTGGACCGGTATGAATGGTCTCTGAGTGACCAGTTGCCTTTGGTGGCGATTGGAGGTTGTTAGTGGCGAGTTTTGGTCATTAAGTGGCTAAAACGGTGTTATAGGTCCAGAATCTCCATACGGAGTTGGATTGAGGTGAAAGTGGTGTCTATGGATAGATGGGGACTAGATTGACTTGTAGGAGTTGGAATCGAGTCAATCGGAGGTCGGAGCATAAAGTTATGCGCGTCAGAAGTTCACCCCGAGTGTTGAATTTGCTGATATGGGTTATCAGCTGGGGGCGCCGCGGCGCAGAAAGTCAGGCCGCGGCGCCATAGGAGGCAGTAGCGATATGGAGAAGCAGGTGAGGCCAGAGCCGCGGCGGTCCTGTAGCGGCCGCGGCCCCAGCTCAAAATTTTGTGTTTGGGGTTCGTTTCCGCTGGTTTGAGGCTGTGAGTTGTTGTTTGGAGTTGTTAGGTTGGATTTTTGAGAAGTTTTGGTTAAGTCAGGAAGGTGTAGAAGGTAGGATGTTACATTTGTGGTCCTATGAGTGTGAGGACAAAACATGGAGCTGTTTATTTCATCACTTTCATTGATGATTACTCGCGATTTGGTTATGTCTATTTGATGTCACATAAATCTGAAGCACTAGAATGTTTTAGACGATACATGAATTTAGTTGAAAATCAAATGGACAAGAAAATCAAAGCATTAAGAACCGATCGCGGACGTGAATATTTATCGGAACAATTCAAAAAGCTCTGTGAAGAAAAGGGAATAGTGAGGCAACTTACAATTCCTGGTACCCCAAAACAAAATGGTGTAGCCGAAAGAAGAAATAGAACATTACTAGACATGGTTAGGTCCATGATGGCACAAGCCAATCTACCCATTTCGTATTGGGGAGATGCAATTTTAACAGCAACCTTCATACTTAACCGTGTGCCTTCAAAATCGGTCACATCAACACTCTATGAGCTATGGACAAATCGGAAGCCTGATTTAAATATTTTAAAACCCTGGGGGTCGGCAGCTTATGTTCATGATACTTCCCACAAATATGGAAAAATAGGTCCAAGAGGGAAGAAATGTATCTTTATTGGATACTCTGAACAATCTAAGGGTTACGTTTTCATTGGAGAAAATCAGGATGGGAGTGTCACTGAAATAGAATCTAGAGATGCAACATTTCTAGAAAATGAATTTCCTAGCAGAGGTGAGGTAGATCGTACTATATTTCTTTATGAGATACATGAAGAAACTGAGGAACAAATTAATATACCTCAACATCTTAATTCGAGTGGGAGCTCACAAGGACAAGTACAAGATTCTGTTCAAGAACAGAATAACTTACAAGAGATCCCACTGCGAAGAAGTAACAGAGAAAGTGTACCAAAGAGACGTTTCCCAATAGAAGGGACTGCACTTATAGTTACTCCACAAGATTATGATGAGCCTAGTTCAATACATGAGGCTTTATCATGTCCTGCTAGTAATGAATGGAAGAAAGCAATGGAAGAGGAAATGAATTCAATGAGGATAAACCAAGTCTGGGATTTGGTCAATCTTCCATCTGGACGTAAAGCAATTGGAAATAAATGGATTCTCAAAATTAAGAGAAATGCAGATGGATCGATTGAACGATACAAGGCTCGATTAGTAGCAAAAGGGTATACTCAACAGGAAGGTATAGATTATGAAGATACCTTTTCACCTGTTGTGCGTTTTAACTCCATAAGACTAATTCTGGCAATAGTAGCAAGTTTAAATTTAGAATTACATCAGATGAATGTAAAAACCGCATTTTTAAATGGTGAACTGGATGAAGAAATCTATATGCAACAGCCATTAGGTTTCATTGAGAAAGGGAAAGAGAATAAAGTCTGCAAGTTAAAAAGATCCATTTATGGACTTAAACAATCATCCAGACAGTGGTATTTAAAGTTTCACCAAGCAATAACCTCATATGATTTCCAGATGATCGACGAGGACCACTGTGTATACATCAAGAATTTTGAAAAGAATCTTGTGATATTATTCCTTTATGTGGATGATATACTATTAGCCGGAAATAGTCTAAAATCAATTATAGCTATCAAAGAATGGCTATCTTCGAATTTTGAAATGAAAGACATGGGTGAAGCTGATTATATACTAGGAGTTAAGATTCATAGGGATCGCCCAAGAAAATTAACATCCCTTTCTCAGAAAAATTATATTGAGAAAATTCTTGAGTGATTCAACATGAAAAACTGTAAACCTATGGATACCCCTATTTCAAGAGGAGAAAATCTGAGCCGAGATATGTGTCCTCAGACTGAGTCTGATAAGAAAATGATGGAAAGAGTCCCTTATTCCAGTGCAGTTGGTAGTTTAATGTATGCCATGATGTGTACGAGACCAGACATTTGTTATGCAGTTGGTTTGGTCAGTAGGTACCAGTCAAACCCTGGACTGAAACATTGGAAAGCTGTGAAGAGAATCTTGAGATATTTACAAGGCACAGCAGATTATGCCCTATGTTATCAAGGAAGCGATTTACGTTTGGTAGGATACTCCGATGCAGATTGGGGAGGAGATCTAGATGAGCGCAAATCAACTTCTGGATATGTTTTTCTACTAAATAATGGAGCTATATCTTGGTGTAGCAAGAAACAGACTTGTATTGCTTTGTCTACCATGGAAGTAGAGTTTGTTGCATGTTCTGCAGCAGTACAAGAAGCAGTATGGTTGAAAAGATTCATAAAACACTTAGGGATCATTGGTGATAAATTGGATCCAATTTTGATAAACTGTGATAGTGAGGCTGCCATTGCCTACACTAAAGATCCCAAGTATCATAGTAAGACAAAGCACATAGACACCAAGTATAATTTTGTAAGAGATGCCATAGCACAGAAAAGTGTTACAATTCGCCATGTTCCTACACGTCAAATGATTGCTGATCCCTTCACCAAGCCAATACCGAGAGATATATATGTTGATCATGTAAAATCACTTGGTATTCGTAGGATATGATGTAACACAAATCTATGTAATGATCAATTATATGAATAAGATTAAGTGCATTTTTTTATAATTGAGTCATTCGAGTACATATACTTATGAAAAATATACAATGTCTAGTATGTCGTACATGTTGATAAGGTTGGCTTCCTCACACGAGCAACTGCCTTTGACACTCATGAAGAGTGTGCAAAGATGAGACATCTTTTGTATTTACTGGTAAATTTGTAAGAGAGCAGATATGACAGTTAAACAATACAAAATAAGTCGCCCTGACAAAAGAAGAGAAAAGGTCAGGATGAGATCCAATAAATATAAATTTTGGATTGAATTATGGATACCCACAATCCATAATACATGTAACCAGATGAGAATTCTCCAACAAAGACGTTATGATAAGTGGAAGGATTGGTGGAATTCGGGTTAGACACTGTGTGTGTCTGAACTTAAATCTGTACGGTGTTAACAACAAAAACAAAATCGACATACGCTCTTATGTAATAAGAGTAACATCGTAGCATGCAATTCATACTGCATGTGTTTTTTTTAAAACTGCAATTGGGAAGTAAGTGAATAGATCCTTGCTTCATTACTGTGTGAGTCCCAGAGAGAAATAAAATCTCTCATTAATGTCCTTATGACTTTGACATTTTTCATGGAAAATGATTCAATGTTAGCTACTTTAGCATATATCCAATGGTCATGATAAATTCGATCTAAAGGTCTTATGCTAGGAAAGCAATTGTTTCATATTGAAATGAAATATGGGCGAAAGGAAGATTATCTGAATATATACACACTTATACTGGTGTCTAAGACATGTCCGTTAAGAAGTTATGATATTAACATCTTAAGCGTAGACACTAAGTATACAAGAGTAAGGCGATCTAAGTTTATATATAAAAACTTATGAGGGATTAGATTTGCCATGGATAAAGTGTATATGGATAAATCTAGGACATTCAATGCATAATACATGAACAAAATAAATACGAAATACATAAGGTAATTCTATACTGGTTCTTGAAAAGGATTTCTAGTATAAGAATACCTAATTATAGACGTCATGTCCATGCGGTCACGGTAGAACACTTAGTATGAAATGGAAAGGAAGAATTGTAAGAGGTTAACCCATCAAGTGTGAGTGGGAGATGTTGGGCTACACCCTTGATGGGTATAGAGCCCAAACATATGGTACCAGGCCCAAAACAAATTAAATAAAATATATTTTATTTAATTGTTTTAAGTTTGAGAGGGAGGGAACGGTTAAATAAAAAACCGTTCCCATACACAAAGCACACCCCGAGAGATTCAAGTGATCATGCGTGTGCGTGAAAAACAACAAGGAGGATAAGTTATTGAAACACTCTCTTGATTCAATTTTGGGATAAACAAAGTCCGAGTGATTTTGTTTCTACCGCCTGGATCTCTTCATCTTCTTCAAGTGGAAGTATACTCCGTGTTTGTGGTATGTACGTCTTCCCTTCCATTTATTTTCTTTCACATACAATAACAATTAACGTAGAGAGGCACCGCCAAGATTATTCTTGTGATGAGCCAAGAACCTTCTCCCTCATAAAAGATATCCTTTGAAATTCAAACGATGAATATTCGATGAAGTTTATTAATTAAACTATGAAAGGTGAAAATTTTCATCTTTATCTATGTCATGTAATTACTTACACACAAAGTTGCTCATTGCAAAAATAGTCTTGCAGTTCTTTCTATGCGTTTATTTTTTGGAATATGCACATGTTGTTGATTTTTGTTTTTTACTAAATTAGAGCATTTTAAAATGATGTTTTAAATTAGAACACTGTTTTATTAATCCAAAGTGTCACACCTTAATCTTAGGAACCATTTACTATTCATTACTAGTAGTTTAGGTTCCAATTAGATGTATTTGGAAGCAAATTTGGGCCAAATTCAAAAATTCCAAAAATTTACCAAAAGTCACTATTCATTTGATAAATATAAAAATTTGGCTGAATTTTGAAAAATTATAACTAATTCTAGAAAAATCATTTAAGGGTGGTTCAAATTGCTATATTCATCTCTTAAAATACTCTATAAGGGAAAAATATTAATTTGGACTTTTATTAGGCAGATTACTACAGTAAATTTCGTGAATTTACTTGCAATTTTACCCTAATTTTTCCAAATTTCATTCCCTAAAATTCCATAATACCATAGTTTCAATGGTATTCACATAACACATATAAAATTGATCCAAAACATACTTTTATTCATCATCTAGGAGTCACACATAATTTACATAATTGTGACATAAAATGTCATTATACTTGATATTACATAAGTATCCAAAATACCCTTCCTATTTCTAAACATTTCTTCATGGATCCTCCTTTATCTCCTTGCCTTTCACATGATTTGAACCTAATCATGGTTAGATATTTGGTGGGGTGAGATTTAAGAAAATCCCAATGACATCATAATCCCATTCTTAGCATAATATTTAAAAATAATTGCAAGAAACATGAATTCATTTTGGCATGGTAACATTTAGGATCAAAAGGTATCTTTTAGCATGTTCATCATGTTCTTCACATGTTCATGCAAAATTCATAGCATATTCATCATTCTTTCACCATTTTGATCCAACATCATCATCATATTCATAACATAACATGTTTTCTACCTACCAATCATAGAAATACAAGATCTAAACAACCATTTAGAAATAAAATGCAAGAAAGGGAAAAGATGTTACCTTAAACTTGCAAATTTTCCTTTCCTCTTCTCCTCCTTCTCTCTATAACTCACTCTCTCACTACTATATGGTGGATTTTCGTTTTTGGTGTGAATAATGGAGGGGAGGAAGAGTCTATTTATAGACAACAAGAAGCAACTACATCCATTTGATTAACTTTTGATCCAAGGGTCAAAATTGCACTACATCATCTCTTTTCTCCACCATACACCTAATTTCTTCACATAATTGTTATCTAATTAATTTTCCCTCTCTTGTCATTAATTTGGATGCCACTTTTATCTCCAAATAAGGTAAATATTACATCATTATGCTTACATAAGCTTACTTCATCCAAACTTCCAATTTTGACACCTAATCTTTGAAATAGTGTCATGCATGGTGGTTAACTCTTCTCCACTCCTTTTGCACGAAATTTTGAGTCCATATTCAGCCCAATATGATGCCTTTAATTATTTGGGCTTAAACCATTTAATTCTAGGCCCAATTTCAACATATACCAGGTTTTCGGGCTCTAATTATGTAAATTTTGTCTGGTAAAATTTTTCATGCATAAATATATTTAAAATATGAATTTTAAACTCATTATGACCTTAATTAATTATTTCTAAGCCCATATAATTTATTTTAGAAGATATTTTACCTTATTGGGCTCTAACCGAAAACACCGATAAAATTAGTGCTGATTAGTTTTTCCTGTAACTTCTCTGCATAGAGGATTATTATAACCCTTCTAATATTATTTTGAACTTATTCTTGATTATTTCATAGTCTACTGGGTCACCTATAATTTAATTAGCCTGGAAATCGGGTGAATTGGGCTCATTGGGCTCATTGGGCTCTTTATCCTTTCTTGACATCATTTGAGCTATTCTTGTTAATAATACTTCTGGGTTTCCCAAAAATCATCCCCAGCCTATTAGGTTTTTCTACACCTTTATTGGGCCTCCATGAATAGTAACTTTGGCCCATTAAGAAACCGGTACAGTCTTACAGGGCTCAGACTCTGATTTTGGCCCAATAGCTACTAGACCAATTCTATGGCTATTTAAACCTTATAGAAAAATCTAGTATCTCTTTTTATACCCTAATATATCTGAGTTTCCTGATCCAGACTTATTTTCTAATTCTTAGTAATTTACAGATTATGGAACTTCGGATCAATTTTCTGCCCAATATATCTATTTTCTGGTTTTGCTTATTAGAGTATAATTTCTTACGAGAATTTTCTTGAATCACCCCCTATAACCAGTCTTAGCAAATATTGAATAGATAATTTGTTTGAGAAAATGACATCTATGTCCCCTTTTTTGTCTTTTTGCTAATAATTAATATTTTCAATTATGCCATCCAACTTTCTTTGCAATTTGGTCCCTGATCATCATTTGCAATTTAGTCCCTACTTTGATCTACATAAGATATTTAAGCTCATTTAATTCTAATTATGCAGTAATTCTCTAAACTAGAATTCAAACAAAATCATAAAAATTTAGATGTTACACAAAGTTTTTATATGACAGATTTGTTCAAAAATTTCAAATATGATGTCTAAGACGAACGTTTCATCTGCTTTGCCAACTGAAAACATGAATTTCAAGAAGCAAAAAGTTGATCATGACAATAGTGGAGGATGCGAAAATTATAATTTTTGGCAAATTGTTCCACCAGGATTTAGGTTTCACCCTACAGAACAAGAGTTGATCATGGGTTATTTGAGGAAGAAAGTTATGAATGAACCATTACCACCTAATTTGATCACTGAAGTTAAAGAATATAAGTATAAACCCGAACAACTTTCCAGTTAAGTTTCTCCATCTTCTATAAACTGTATACATATTATCAATATTAATAAAGTGCTGAATTTATGTTTTTTCTATTCATATGTGTTCGTACATAAAAAGAAGCCATCTCAATGTTTCCATAATATATAACTAATCACTTTGCTCGGAAGTCATCTTTAGAGTTGAATACTCATTTCTTGAATGCTGGCCAAAAAAGAAAATTCTGATCGTATTTAGGGGACCTTAATTTAGAAGAGAAGAACAGTACATTGCACTTTTAAAAAAAAAATGTAAAGCTAAAAAAATGATTATCAATAACTTGCTCATTTATAGTATTTCATAATTAATAATAATGAATCGATTCTTATATTTTTTTTTAGCTTGAAGTAGTGTGATTAATACTCCTATATATATGTATATATTAACTAATTTGGTGATATATATGGATAAAAATGCAGGACAATATATAGGAGTTATGGAGAAGAGGAGTGGTACTTTTTCTCTCCAAAGAGATAGAAGATGTCAAAATGGAAAAAGGCCGAATAGATCAACAGGAGATGGCTATTGGAAGGCAACGGGAAAATGTCAATCCATTCATTCCAATCATGGAAAGATCATTGGACAATGGAGAACTTTAGTCTATTATGAAGGGAATCTTCAACAGGGTAAGAAGACTAATGGGATAATGCGTGAGTATTGGTTGGATGGGATAAATCATATGTGAGAATCAGTTCATTAGATATGAAGGTATTTAAGTAATAGATTTGATTTGTAGTTTTAGTAAAGTTTTTATTTAAATTAGATATATATATTATTATAAACTTTTTTTTCAACTTCATGATACATGTTCATTAACTTAGATATTGACGTTCTTTTGTATTTTCCTATTTTGTAGTTGGATGATTGGGTTCTCTGGAAGATTTACCAAAATACTAAAAACTATAAGTAGCTTTATTCGTGAGGATGCACCAAAGACAATTGACCAAACTCATTTCACTTCTTCAGTAGAAATGCCTCAACCTCAACTAGTTCAACCTCTATCACAACATTAGAATGATAATATGGAGTTCTCCAAGTTGCATTGGATCCAAATCACATGAATCCCCATTCATTAGAGATCCCTCAAGCTTCCCAACTCCCATCTTCTTAATGAAACGGAACAAGAATGAATGACCCACCATGTAACTCCCGTAACTCCTTTACACTCCTTGTAACTCCCTTTTCAATTCTATGTAACCCCTACCCCTCCATAATTCCATTCATAAACTCCATTAAAAGTCTACCTATTTAATATCTCTGGGAACTAGTATAAAAGGAGGCTTTCTCCTTCTGTTAAGGATTATTCAGAAAATAAAGAATCATTTCTATCATTCCTCATTGTGAGATAGTTATTCTTTGAGTTTCTAAGCCGTTTTTGGTATCAGGGCGAGGTTAGAGACTGTTCAGGAGCTGAGTAAAGTGAGAGAGCCGTCAGAGAGTAACCTGAAAGTGAGCAACAGCCACCACTGCCGCTGTTGGAATCCATTTCCGACCACTTTTCAGCAAAATGGACATCACCATCGAGTTCGGAAGACCGAAAAACCTCGGTCTTAAGAGTTTTGCCATCGTGTGACACCCCATGCACCCTCATGCGTCACCACCAGAAGACCACACGCATCCCACGCACCTACAGCACTTCCCACGCACTGTCCACGCACCCTGGAGATTGAAGATGATAACATCATCTGCTACGTCATTCTGACCTTTCCAGTTTGCGACAGATCAGTCACCCAGTGTCCGTCACGTGTCACTTCTTCCATGTCACCTTGCCCAGTCAGCTAAACTTTTCATATTTACAGTTTGACTCCTAAACTCTTTCATATTTATATTTTTGCCCATATACTTTCCATATTTACATTTTAGGCCCTAAACTATCTAAAATTACATTTTGACCCCTTGACTTCCTTTAAATTGCAATTTCTCCTAAACAATTTGAAATTGCAATTTCACCCCATATTTCTTTAAAATTACAGTTTTGGCCAAACTTTCTTAAAATTTCTTTCCACCCCTATATCCCATAAAATTACCTTTTTTCCCCTATATTTTTTAATTGTTTTTGCCTAAGTCCTAACCTTGCAGAAAAGGACAGAAAAAAAAATGCCTCCAAAACGCAGGAATGTACAAGACATTGCAATGGATAAAATGAGACATCGAATACGAGAGTTTGAGACTACTGTAGAAATGCAGCAAGCTTTGTTAGAAACTCGCAGAGAAAACCTAGAAGCTGATTCGGGTAGCAGCAATTCATCATCCACTTACAACTACCACCGTCCTCAACAACAACCATTCCACCCTAATGACATCAAAGTAGACATTCCTCAATTTGAGGGAAGACTCTAGCCAGATGAGTTCATAGATTGGCTTCAAACTGTTGAGCGAGTATTCGAATACAAGGAGATTCCAGACAGACAGAAAGTCAAGATTGTCGCCCTTACACTCAAGAAGCATGCTTCCATATGGTGGGAAAACCTCAAACGGAAGCGAGTATGAGAGGGAAAGCGTAAAATTGAGACTTGGGAGAAAATGAGACGACAGCTTACTAGGAAGTTCCTATCGGAACATTACCACCAAGATAATTTTATCCAATTGCAGAATCTTTGACAGAGGTCCTTGTTTGTAGAAGGATACACTAGAGAGTTTGAAAAACTTATGATGAAGTGTGACATACAAGAGAAGGAGGAGCAAACGATAGCTCATTATCTTGCAGGGTTAAACGCTGACATTAGTCATCCAGTCCAGCTTCAGTAGTATTAGACTTTGGATGATATGATTTGCCTAGCCATCCATGTTGAGAAGCAAACACCCAAGAGATTTTCTTTTCAACCTTCTTCCTCTAAGGGTTATTTTGATGGCCGAAAGGCAAAATTTCAGCAGCCCAATTCCTCAGGCAAGCCACAGCCTAGCACTACACGTAAGCCTCCACCAAATACTGTCAAGGAGTCTGGCTCTAAAGCACCCAGATGCTTTAAATGCCAAGGATTTAGCCACATCACCTCAGACTGTCCTACTCGGAGGATTGTCACCATTAAGGAAGGGCAAGTTTATGAAGCACCTTAGGAAGATAAAGAGGAGACTAGATTTTATGAAACTGAATTGGTATATGATGAGGAGATTACTCCTGCAGATCAGGGAGAGGCTTTAGTTATTAGACGAAGTCTGCATGCAACTGTAGTTAAGAAAGAACCCTGGCTAGACGCAACATTTTTCACACCTGTTGCACTACCCAGGGCAAAGTTTGTAATGTCATCATTGATAGTAGAAGCTGTGAAAATGTAGTGTCTGACTACATGGTGCAGAAATTGAAGCTACCAACGCACGACCATCTATATCCTTACAAGCTTTACTGGCTTAATACTAGAAGTGAGGTAAAAGTCTCTAAGTAATGCCTTGTTACTTTCTCTATTGGGAATAGGTATTGTGACGATGTTTTGTGCGATATTGTTCCTATGGATGCATGCCACCTTCTTTTGGGGAGACCATAGCAATATGATCGATATGCTTTGCATGATAGACGTACAAACACCTACTTTTTCACTAAAGATGGTGTTAAGATCAAGCTAGCACCCCTACCACCTAGTGAGTTTAGCAAAGCTTCGATAGAAGCTAAGCCATTGGTAACTTTGATGACCACGGAAGAGTTCAAAGTGATGAAATCTGAAGCCCAGATGATGAGTTTCATATCGGTACTCGAGGTAAATAGTGAGTCCACCATCTCATTAGGAGTTATGCCCTTAGTATCCGAGTTTCCAGACGTGATAGCTGATGAGATATCACCCAGGTTGCTACCCATGCAAGACATATAGCATGCCATTGATTTTGTTCCAGGAGCAGTCATTCTTAACAAGCCTGCTTATAGGATGAGTCCTCAGGAACATGCTGAAGTCCAGTGACAAGTTGAAGAGCTGCTGAAGAAAGAGCTGGTTCGGGAAAGTGTTAGCCCTTGTGCTGTACCTATTCTGCCAGTACCCAAGAAAGATGGGAGTTAGAGAATGTGCATCGATTGCTGAGCTGTTAACAAAATTACTATCAAGTATCAGTTTTTGATACCCCAGCTCGATGACAAGTTAGACCAGCTGTATGGTGCCACTACCTTTTCCAAGATTGATCTTCGTAGTGGGTATCACCAAATTTAGATTCGGCCAGGAGACAAATGGAAGACCACCTTCAAGACAAGAGATAGCTTGTATGAGTGCAATGTGATGCCTTTTGGACTGATTAATGCCCCTAGCACATTCATGCGTCTGATGAATAAGGTATTGCGATCCTTTACTGGCAAATTTGTTGTTGTTTACTTTGATGACATTCTTATTTATAGCTAGAGTCAGGAAGAACATTTCGATCACTTATGGCAAGTCTTGCAAGCATCGCGAGACCAAAAGCTTTTTGTCAATCTAATGAAGTGTACCTTCCTCACCAATATTAAAGTGGTTTTCTTTGGGTATATCATCACTGCAGAAGGTGTTTGAGTTGATCCGAGTAAAGTTGAAGCCATTAATAACTGGCCAGTTCCAAGATCTCTTCAAGAAGTTTGAAGCTTCCATGGATTTGCTTCTTTCTATAAGAGATTCATCTGCAATTTTAGCACTATAGCAGCACCCCTCACAGATTGCACTAAGGGAGACAAATTTCAGTGGACAAAGCAAGCTCAAAGGAGGTTTGAGGAGCTAAAGAAGCGGTTAACTGGAGCTCCCATCCTAGCTCTTCCAAATTTTGACCAGGTGTTCGAGGTTAGTTGTGATGCCTCCAACATTGAATTGATGCTGTCTTAAGCCAAGAAGGTCATCCCATTGCCTTTTTTAGTGTGAAACTCAATGATGCCAAACTCAGGTATTCCACTTATGATAAAGAATTCTATGCCATTGTTGGAGCTCTGCAACATTGGAGTCACTATCTCCTAAAGAAAGAGTTCATACTTTTTTTCAAATCATGAAGCCCTAAAGTATTTGAACTATCAATAAAAGATCAACCAAAACATGCCCATTGGAGTGAAATCTTGCAGTCTTATCCCTTCCTCATTAAGCATAAGGCTAGAATTTTAAACTCTGTAGCTTATACTCTTAGCTGTCGACATATTTTGCTAACAACAATGCAGGCCAAAGTTATTGGTTTTGACCTTGTCAAGGAGTTGTACCAGGATCACCCTGATTTCCATGGAGTATGGGAAGCTACTGCCAATCAATCGTTCCACCAGTATTACTGACATGAAAGGTTTCTATTCCAAGGTAAAACCTTATGCATTCCTCAGAGTTCTTTGAGGGAGGCGATAATTTGGGAAGATTACAATGGAGGATTAGTTGGTTATTTTGGTAGAGACAAGACAGTTGATATGGTCAAAGAGAATTTCTATTGGCCAAAGCTTGAATGAGATGTCAAATGGCATATATAGCGATGCGGAATATGTCATTTGGCTAAGACCAAGGGGCAAAATACAGGATTATACATGCCACTGCTGGTTCCAGAAGCGCCATGTGAAGATGTGAGCATAGATTTTATTCTTGGTTTACCCCGAACACAGAGGCAAAAAGATTCCATCATGGTTGTTGTGGATTGATTTTCGAAGATGGCCCATTTCATTCCATGCCAAAAGACCAATGATGCGGTGCAAGTTGCAAATTTGTACTTCAAAGAGATTGTTCATCTCCATGGAATTCCCAAAACTATTACCTCTGATCATGATGTTAAGTTCCTTAGCCACTTTTGGAGGACGCTATGGAAGAAGATAGGAACTAAGTTCCAATTTAGTAGCACTAGCCATCCACAGACGGACGGTCAAATTGAAGCTATTAATAAAATTTTAGGCAATCTTCTTTGAAGTTTTGTGGGAAAGAATTTGAAGCAGTGGGACCTTGTTCTTGCTCAAGTTGAATTTGCCTACAATAATTCTATTAATCAAGCAACTGGGAAGTGTTCATTTGAAGTTGTTTACGGCACTCGTCCCCTTAGTCCACTAGACTTGACCCCTTCACTTGATAAGCAGTAATATAGTTCTGATGCAGATCAAAGGGCTAAGGAAATCAAGAAGTTGCATGAACAAGTTTGTGAAAGAATCCAGAAGTAGAATTTCAAACTCAAGACATAATGAGACAAGCATCGGAAGCAACAGATCTTTAATGTGAGAGACTTGGTTTGGATACATCTCAGAAAAGAACATTTTCCTAAACAACCCAATGCCAAGTTATCTCCTAGAGTTGATAGTCCTTTCAAGATTGTGCAAAAGATCAACAATAATACTTATAAAGTGGAATTGCCTGATGCCTATGGCATTTCAGCTACCTTCAATATTGCTGATATATCTACGTACATCGATAATGATGCCAAGTTTGACTCAAGGACAAGTCTTGTCCAACCTGAGGAGGATGAAACGGAACAAGAATGAATTACTCACCATGTAACTCCCCGTAACTCCTTTACACTCCATGTAACTCCCTCTTCAATTCTATGTAACCCGTACCCCTCCATAATTCCCTTCATAAACTCCATTAAAAATCTGTTCATTTAATGTATCTGGGAACTAGTATAAAAGGAGGCTTTCTCCTTTTGTTCTGGATTATTCAGAAAATAAAGAATCATTTCTATCATTCCTCATTGTGAGATAGTTTTTCTCTGAGTTTCTAAGCCACTTAAGAAATCCAAGATCAAAAGATAAAGTTAGATGATGTTTTGCATTTAATAGACCTCGACAATTTATCACTAGACAACATGGAGAAGTATGGTTATATGACCTTGGACATGCTTACTTCTCCCGAGGACATAAGCACGTCAGAAAAAACATCTCTAGAAGTGAAGTCTTTAGAGAAAATAGAGACAACCCAATTCACTTGTCCTTTAGAAATGGTTCAACCTCAACTTCAGTCTCAGTCACAACTTTAGAGTGAAAACATGATGCCCTCCAAGTGGACAATGGATCCAATTCACATGAATCCCAATTCATCAGAATTGTCAAATTTAGACAAAGACTATTTGGAAATCATTAGACAACAACAAATTCAAAGAAATCCCAGAGGATATAACTATATACTACAGAAGACATAATTTATTATCAATGGGGTGTGCACCAAAGGGTTGTGTTGGCCATGGTAAGCTTGTAAAACCAAATATTCAGACAAATTGTACGGATTGAATTTTATTTTCAATAATGAGAAAGAGATTTATTGTATTGTAATGTATTTGCTAATGAAAAATTATATCTCATTGGCTTAATACATTTTACAAGTTTGATAATATCTTCATATTTATCGTGACTTTGCTTAAATTTTTTTATAAATAAGAGTTAAATGTAAGGTAGACACCAAAAATTGAAAAGAAAAATTAAGATTTATTATTTATTTTTCTGTTACTTTCTAATTACCTTTTTTTTTTAAAAAAATCAAATTTTATATGAGGAGTAATTCAAATGGGAATGAATTGATTTTTTTTTCCCAAAATATGCATTGGACACTAAATTTATTTTGGCGCCTCCCATTCCCTCCCAAATTGCCCAATCCTACTCCTAAATCGAACCACCACCACCACCACCGGAAGGAATAAAACCCTATGCCTCCTTATAGCTGATATTCCCTTCCCTTCCCAGTTCCCACTCGGCACTCGGCGTCTCGGCCACTTCCTTAGTCCCTCCCATTGTGAATTGTCCCACCACACTTCTATACTCTTCTCTTCGGTTCGGTGACTGAACTTCGGTCCCACATCAGAGTACTCAAAGATGCTTATGCTTTCTCTCACACTTTGCCACTTCGATCTTCCCTTCCACTCCCATACTTTGGTTCGGTTTCGCTCTCTCTCGCTTAGTTTCTGCAAGAAGGACAACCCCAAATCTGCTATTGTGCATGTTTGTGTGGTTGTGTGTTCAGCTCATTTTCTCACTGAGTCACTCTCTCAACTTGTGCTCTGATGAGTCTGCTCTAGTGCTTTGTATGGATGCTCTAGGTCTGCAAGCACAAAAATATTGTAGGCTAATATAAGTAGAGTTATCAAAAGATTTTTTTTTATGATAACATCTTTTGTGTTGCATTGACAAAGGTTTGGCCCAAAAAAAAAACGTGTCAAACGCGCGGCCAATATAGGAAGGAAATCTAAGGATAGTAGGATACAGCGAACATCACTGATTTTAGGCATAATCCCTAGTGTCACGCTGATTTTCTGGAATAGTTCTTTCTCCTTGCAACCATTGATTTAACTTGGGGAAAATTCCTACCCAAAAACAATTCGGTGTGTTTTGGATTAAATTTTATACAATCGATTTCGAGCATAATTGATTTAGAATTGATTTTATTATAATTGACTTTGTCAAAAAATTATTCATGTTTGAATATTTTTATCTCAGAAGTGATTTTAAGAAAATGAAATATATTTGAATGAATCACTTTTAAATGGGCAAGAGAAAATTTTGAATGAATAGTTCCTTTAAGTAATTATTGAAAATGTAAGTGAAAAGTTTCCACTTCTATAGACAGATAAGTGATTTTTTAGTTATAAGTGTAACAACCTTCATTACATTATCCTTTGCTAACCATGTGTCATTGGCATTGTGTGCAGAACCGGAAGGCCAGGACGGAGGAAAGAATCAAGTGGAGGAAAAATGAGCTATATGCCACGACGAGAGGCAGAGCCACCATGACGAGCAAGCTACAGATTCTGAGATATTTTTTTGGCTGAGACCAATAGCGCCACAGCAGGCTTGCTGGAGCCATGACGAGCAGTGTTAATTTCATTTAAATCTGAATCATTTCAATCAGACAGAAAAGAAAGAAATTGAGAGAGCGATGGAGGAAAAAGAAGGAGCAGTGCTAGGGTTCGAAGTTTTAGGCCATTGGGGGTGATTTTCAGACCTTACGAGCTCGTGGAATCGCATGTGTGTGGAATTGACAATTTGAGATGAAGGTTCTGGCACTAGTCTAGAGAAGATTAGGGAGTAGTGCATGGACGTGAGAATATCAAGTCTTTGTAGTGTATGTGTGGAATGTCTATGTACTTCGTGCCAAGTAGGATAGTGATAAAGAATGGATAATCCCAAGATAATTAGGATTATTTATCTTTGTCATAAAATAATTAGGATTTTAAACATAGATATTTTGTTAGGATATTTAAATTATTTTTTTAGATTTGATTTAGTTTATTTTGAATTTATTAGGATTTAGATTTTATCTTTAATTTATTTATAGGATTTAGTTATTTAAATTATGATTTATCTTCTATTTAGATTTAGAATATTTTGAAAAGATATATCTTATCTTAGGATTCTAGTAGGATTATAATTAAAACTTTATAAATAAGAGCTCATTACTCATTTGTATTCAGACTTTGATTATTGATTTGAGTTATAGTTTCAGTGAATTCTCTTTTTCTATTCCCCTGAGTTCTTCCTTTTCTCCCTCATTTGAGTTTTTTTCTCTCTCCCTTTTTGACCCTATCCCCTTATTTACATCATTTGGTATTAAAGCCCATAGGACCCAAGTTCCCTACACACTCCATGCACGTGGATCATGAGATTGACGTCGTTGACCACAAGATTGATACAATGCAAGCATATTTTTGAGGAGATTTCAACCACAAAATTGATATAATTGAAGCAAATTTCAACCACAGATTTGACAGGTTGGAGAAATTATTTGAGGAAATGATACATGAATTGAGGAAGCAATGATTGTAGGAAGTTTTTAAGCAGCATGAAGATGGAGAATCTCAACATTCTCCAAGGTTTGATGATAAAGGTGATGTTTCTCCAAAGAAAGATGAAAGTTTGAAGGAGGAACAAGCACGGAAACAATTTCCGCAAACTGCCATGCCATTGAGAGCAAAAGCTCTTAAAGAAGAGCATGTTTTCTTCCTACATAATGATCTTCTCCACTAGTATCTCTTCTACTGGAAGAGATTTCTAAAGTCAAAGAATATTTGGATCTTTGCAGAAAAGTTTTTTCTTAGATCCCATATTCCTCTATCTTGCTTGCTGGAAAGGTTTCCCAGATCTAGATGCTACGTGGAGTTTTAACTCTCCGGTGGAGAGTTCTTTCAAGTGGGGGAGAATGGTAGAGAATGGATAATCCCAAGCTAATTAGGATTATTTATTTTTATCATAAAATAATTAGGATTTTAAATATAGATATTTTGTTAGGATATTTAAATTATTTTTTTAGATTTGATTTAGTTTATTTTGAATTTATTAGGATTTAGATTTTATCTTTCATTTATTTATAGGATTTAGTTATTTAAATTATGATTTATCTTCTGTTTAGATTTAGAATATTTTGAAAAGATATATCTTATCTTAGGATTCTATTAAGAACATGATTAAAACTCTATAAATTAAAGCTCATTACTCATTTTATTTAGACATTGATTATTGATTTGAGTTATAGTTTCAGTGAATTCTCTTTCTCTCTTCCCCTGAGTTCTTCCTTTTCTCCCTCATTTGAGTTCTTTTTTCCCTCCCTTTTTGATTCTCTCTATCTCTCTCTTCCCTACCCTATCCCCCTGTTCACATAAGATAGTGTTGGTATTGGTCAAGAGATTCTGAACGATGTTGTATGTATGTTTATATATGGTGAATGAATGTTAAAATGGTGTTGAATGTGTTATGTATGATGTTTTGTGTTGCATGCATAGTACGTGTGTTCTTGAGTTAGCATGGTAGTGTTTGTGGGACCAAAGGCAGGATTGGGCCTTGTTGGTGTGTTTTGGAGCAAATAGTCCATTATGTCAATTTGGGGTTCAACAGGGTCAAATCTCCAGGGAGTGGTTTCTTTGAGGTAAAATCTCTTTAGAAAAGTGTGATTAAATAAATTAGGACCTTTGTGAATGGTCCCACATGGTCAATTTACCTTTGATAGCAAATGAGAGTTGTAAGCGGTGAGTTTTGGTTGAAAAGTGGTCAAAATGATATTACGTGTCCAAAATCTCTATACAGAGATGGATTGAAGTAAAATTGGTGTTTATGAATAGATTGTGATAAGATTGACTTGTAGGAGTTTGAATCAAATCAATCGAAGGTCGGAGTATAAAGTTATGCGCATCGGAAGTTAGCCCCAAAAGTTGAACTTTGTTAATATAGCATCAGCAAGGGGGTGCCGCGTATTTGAGAGCTCCAGAGCCGCAGTGGTATTGTAGTGGCTGCGGCCCTACACACTGTTCTGTCTATTCTGGTATTTCTTGAGGTGTTTTATGGCGTTTTCGCCTGCTCTGATGTTTTGGAAGGTAAATATGAGAGGTTTGGGTTGTGTCTCATTGGTTTTTGAAGTTTCTAGTTAAATCAGGAGGTGTTTGGGAGTAAGGTATTACAATAAGCACTTATTAGGCTAGATTGATGTGTTAAGCAATACTTCACTATGGGGTCACAAAAAACATATATTAGATCCCATAAGTACTATCTAAATAGGCTCTTAGTATCCTTTTCCCCTTTGGCACTTACTCGACAGTTTGCTTTTGTTTGTACTGTTCTTTAAAAAGTAATGAAAACAAAAGATTTAATCACAGTTCGTGAAAGAACCATCTCAAGTAAAATCTCTTCAACCCTCTATTTGGATAAAGGGAAAATAAAAGAAGTGGAAAATTCAAAAAGAAAACAAAAAAGAATCTAAACACTCCATCATTTAAGTTCTTTATTTTCCATCATAATATTCCCCTCCTCCTATTTTTCTCTTATTTCAAACAAAGTCTAAATACTCCAACATGTGAGTCAAGTGTAATGGAGGATTATGGCTAATGACTATGGCTCTAATAGAGTGAGTAAAATATGGAAATAGAGCCAATGCCTCATCTCGTTTTGGCATGAGGGATTAGGAAACCACGGGTGGGCTTTTGATAGATTGGTGGAATCAATTTGAAGTGGGTAATGATATCTGATCATCCAGATTTATGTCTCCATTACATGCAACCCCGGATTCTGGAATTTATAGCCATCATTTGCTTGGGACAAAAACAATTGACTTTGTCTTAGACAATATTATAACGACCATGTATAGACACTATATGGTAAATTTAAATGAAAGCACACCAATTTTGGCCCAAAAAAGAATGAAAGCAAGAATACCAACGAAACGGAACAATTGATGGTAACGAAATAAAAATTTAAAACATTGTAAAAATGAAAATTTGAAAGGGATATAAGAATTAAAAATTTAAAAGTGAAAAATAAAATCAAATGAAATTGCAGTAATACACATATAGATCCACTCTAGTTGGTGATTAAAACGTTAGAATTGCAGCGTTTTAATTGATTATCCGGACCCTGATTCAATAATTATTAATTAACATTATGGGCAGTATGCTCTGTACTCCTTATTTTTTAATCTGGGTTGCAAAATGGACAGCTCAGATTAGTATCCGTTCAACGGCTTAGATTATTTAAGAAGGAATTTTTATTAAAAACTAGAGTGCAAAGCATGCCACAAGTGATGTAAATTTCTTCTTATGATAAAAATAATAGCAATAATATACATTAACACGCACTTATATTGAAATGACTAGAATGAATAATAATAAATTATTAATACAACGTAATAATTAAATTAGATATATATATATATATTACACTTAAATAATCACTCTATTGAATTTAAGAAAACATAAAGAAATAATCTATTTAGTCCTTAATATAAGACTCTTTTAACTGAATTACTCGGATTAATGATGATAGTTAAAGTTAATTAACTACTTTGATTTCTCAAAAAATCACAATATTTTTCTAAAACTACCATTATTTAATCTCTTTATCTCTTTTTAGAATGCATTAAATAAGGATATTATATAAAAATGTATAATAAATACTATCTCGTACAATGTAAAGAATATTATATTTAGAGTCAAGACAAAAAGTCTTTTGTTCAGGATCGGAGAGTACAATTGTCAACACACAGTAAATAATACCATAGAGAAATTTTATTAAAAAATTTACAGCCTCCTTGCATTTATGTTTTATTGTATCAAGCACCGCTGTAGTATATTGCTTGAGAAGTATCTAATATTTTATTAAAAAATAAAATTAAATATTTTATACATGGGCATTAAGTAGTAAGCAAGGAGATATAAAAGTTGTCTTTTTTATAAACGATGGCCAAGGATGATAAAACTAATATTGTTCCTAATATTAGGCATCAGGTTGTAAGCAACTAAGCATTAATAGTAGTAAAAGTATGGTTATGTTAATAAAATTTTTGAGTAGAAAATTGACAATGATTTTAAGTGTTTTGGATTTTTTCAACTACAATTACATTTCTTGTGTGTTTTATTAATTTTTTATTAGTTTTATGAATTTTCTATGAATATATATACATATCTTAAATGTATCATATCCTAATTTTTATATTTGACACCATGGATGTATTGGATATAATACATATCCTATACTCATCATATTTGCTCATTTTATAGAAGACAAACTTCATATCAACCGTACTTTTGCATGTATAGTCTGATCAGAAATCATCCTTAATATATACGTTGTTTGAGAAAAGAAAGTAACGTTATCTTAAAAAAAAAAAAAACAAATCAAAGAGATCTTTAATATTCTAATTGAAGTAGCAAGAGTTTTTTTTTTTTTTTTTTGACGAGGAAGTAGCAAGAGTTCATCAACTACGTACTATTTTGTGAATTATTTGAGTGATTTATAAAGTTTTGAATTTGATGCATTGATTGCAGATTGTTTCATAAAAGATTTTTTTTTTGGTTGCAGTAACAATGAAATTAAACACAGAAGTAAACAAAATGATAAAATCCTAAAATATGTACAATTTGATATGTTTATTGGGCCAAGGTTGCTTCACATTCATAGACTGTATTGTATGCAGCCATATTTTGAGGCATCTGAATACTTTTTTTCTTTGGAATTTCTTATATTGTGCCACGTCCTTATTAATTAGGACTATAAAGTATAATAAACATTAAAATATAAATTAAAGAGATAACTAAAATGTATTGGATGAAATCTCTCGTTTATAATTTCATAATTATTGCGTACAAATTAAAGATTTATATATAATAGTTTTTTTTTAATAAGTATCATCATCATCATCATCATCTAGAATTCAAATTAAATTAAAGTTTTGGCTTATCTCTATTTTAAATTAAATAATTATTTCTTTGCCTCCCTCTTGATATTTACGGGCGTGCCTGCAAATATATATATATATATATAATATTTGTGTGAAGAGTTTTAAATTTTGTTATCAAATTGTTTCCCAGTTCTCAAGTGATCCATCCATATTCATTTGAGAGATTAGGCAATCCACGATCTTGTACCTCTGGTTCAGCGGATGACGACGATGAAGCAGTGTACTCGGGAGGAGGACAAACTATGGGAGCTTGCTCTCGAGTTGTATCCAGAAGGCTGCCCAAACCGTTGGCAGAGGATCGCCGACGTCATGGGTGGTGCGTCGGTGGAAATTATCTCGCAACCATATAACCAGCAGCTGCTACACCATGTCAATGTGGCCGACATTGATGCACGCCCAATTCAGACTCCGGTGTTCTCCGAGTTTCCGACGTCGGACCTCGCGTTTAACTTGGAGCCACCCAAGAATAGTGGCCTCAAGAGAAAAAAGGTCACGCCTTGGACTGAGCAAGAACACAGGTACGTACTTTTTTTTTTTTTCTTTTGAGCTTTCTTGACTTTGAGAATTTTCTTACGAACATCTTTGAAGAAAATAATAGATATAGGAAAGAACTTTTTGATGGAGGCCACCAACTCAGAATCAGGGCATGTTTGGATTAGTTTATATATAAGTGATTATAAAAATAAACACTTATTCATAATAGATTATGAGAATAAATAATTATGGTAAAAGTAATTTGTGTTAGGATATTTTTATTCAATAAATGATTTTAGGAAAAAAATGTATTTGAATTTTGGTAGTTTGAGTGATTATTGGGTGGATAATGAGTAGGAAAAGTAAAATAAATGATTATAGGAGGATAAGTGATTATCATAAGTAGAAAAAAGTAGCTTATAAAAATAATTATTTAAATAGCCATAAGTGATTATTTTATCGTCGAATATGTTTGACAATTGATCAGCATAAGTACTTCTTTTTCTCCATAGGAACTTTTTTGTGAATCCAAAGGCTCACTCAATTCAAGTTTTAGTTTCAAAGGAATTACACCAAATTAAACAAGCAAATTTAAATTTCTCGATAATGAGTAGTGTGTAAACTGATATGTAATTTGATATGTAATTTTCTCTAATTACAGGTTATTCTTGAAAGGACTGGAGATATATGGCAAGGGAGATTGGAGGAATATTTCTAGGAATGTTGTGGTCACAAAAACACCAACTCAGGTAGCTAGTCATGCTCAAAAATACTTCATTCGCCAAAGCGATAAAGGGAAGAAAAAGAGAGCGAGCATCCATGATATCACTACTGCAAACCTCAATCTTGAACCTCTGAATCAGAGCCAGAGAATGTATCAGTCCCTGCCCATGCATCAATTTAACATGCAAATTCCTTCGGATACTCAGATGCATCATTTTAACCAACAAATTCCCTCCAATTTATCAGCAGATCAGTCACCACTAATGCATCAATTTAATCCTCAAATTCCTTCAGATTTTTCGTCTGATCAGTCACAACTTCAGAGTAGCAATATGATGACTTCTAGGCTGATAATAGACCCAATTCCCTTAAATCCCCATTCGTCAGAAATCTCTCAAGCTTCTCATCTTCCATCTTTCAAAGAAACCCAAGATGAAATGCTAAATTCAGACAATGATGTCTGGGATTTAATAGACCCGATAATTTATAACAAGACTGCGGAAAACTATGACTACACAACTCTGGATATGCTTACTTCTTTGGAGAACATAAGTACATCAGTAAGAACATCCCCAGCAGTGGAGTCTTCAGGGATAATAGAGTCAGAACTTCAGAATATAGTCCCCTCCGAGTTGACAATGGATCCACATCATAAGTTTCTGATTGAATGTTATATTTTTTTATTATAAGACAATTTAGTGTAATATATTTGCTAATGAAAAATTATATCTTATTAGTTTAGTACATCTCATCAATTAGTTGATTTTATATTTATTTTATCGACACACACAAAAAAATTGAAAAGAAATAAATTTCTAAACTTTATTTTGAGCTATAGATTCCAAAATTTTTCCCAACTCTAAAAGCAATATAAAAACTAAAAATAAAAAAAAAATCAATTGAAATCCGCATAATACAATGACACGCGGTTGTGTTTTCTTGTGTGCACCCAATGCAAATATCACATCATCGTGATACATCTACTCCACGTTGCATGAATAAATTAAACTGAATATAGAACCAAGGTAGTGACATATGTTAATTGGACACAATGAGACATCAAGTAGCATGTTGTTTTTTTTTTTTTCCTTTTAATTTATTTGAATCAAATTTTGAGCTTAAGAAGAAGCTTAATTATGCTTTGTTGGATATAATGGCACATGCAGCAACCATATATATAGAGTCCAGCTATAGAAATGTTGTGCACACAATGAGATACTAGCATGTATTTTAATTTCTCAATAAGTTGAATCCAAATGGTATTCCTAAACAAGCTTCAGTCATGCTTGAAAGCTGATGCAGAAATTCAGAGAAAAACCTTAACACACACACACACACACACATATTAAACTAAGCTTGTAATAATCATAATCATATTTGAAAATGATTGCCCATATTCTTTTCTTCTTTTATTCTCAGAGTTGAACAAGTTTATATTCACTCATTACCCAATTGGTTTTTGTACCAATCGGACTCTTCCCTTGATAATAAACCAATGTTGTCCATTTTCCAACAATACGCCCTTTTGAATAAATTGTTTTGTCCGACTTTGAAATCTCCCAATAACCATCATGTGTTGATTTCTTGGGCCTTATACCATTTGGATATTTTCGTTCCCTCGGTGAGAAAAAATACCATTCTTGTTCTCCAACACTCTCGTATTCCTCTGCAAATGAATTCACATATAACAAATGCAGGAATGTTATTCTCGCTATATCAAAACCTACGATATATTTCATGAATATAAACACAAGAAAAAAATTATATATTACCACAAATAATTTGTGGATTGTGCTGATATACGTCAATGTCTTATATTAAATTTCGTGGTAATGGTTCATTCCTCACTTTCTTCATCAAATAAATGACGATAAGTTCTTCATCAGTTGGGCAGAAACGATATCTAGGAGGAAAGCAATTGAAGTAGTCATGCTGACGTGAGCCTCCATGGTTCATGTTGTGAAGCTCCTGATCATCATTGGAAGTAGAAGCATAAGCATGACATACAACCAATAGACATCTGGTCAAGTGGTAAGGAATTTCACCAATATTCCTTATGATTGAGGTTTCGATTTCTGAGGAGTGCAATATTGTTAAAAAAATTAAGGCCTCCAAAGCCTTTCCATCAGTATCCGTGAGCCGCCATAAGGTCCTGCACAGCGGAGTCCGAATTAATTTAGGGTGGGCAATAAATCCAAGATACCGGGTGATAAAATATAAAAAAAAAAATAAGCATGACATACAATGGCTAGGGATTTTGGAGGAACTTGAGGAGTATTGGACACCATATTTAAAGTTTGCACAGAATTATACAAGCTCTAATTGACAAAAGACGAATTTAATTTTGCATTAAAAGACATGGGAGTGATAACACACGGTGATCTTTTTGTAAATTGGGAAAAGGATATTTGATTCTTTTTATTTCCCCCAACATGTACTTCACTTTAATTTTTTTCCCCAAAATTACTGTTAGTATCTTTCTCATATATCCTGTTAATGGCTTAGAAATTATTAAGCTTCCCAAACAATGATTCCAGTAAAAACTGCCATTTTAGCTAGCATTCAAAATTTCGGATTGTCAAAAGTAACAGCGATATGTATAGGCACTACCATTAATTCTTATTTATTATTATATTTTGTGTCTGAACACACATTTTCATTTCAATTGGATGGATATATCTATGTGCGGATGAGGATAATAAAATAATAATCATCACGGTGAAAATAATAATACCAGAATGCACACACTTTAAACAAAAGTAAAACAAATAATAAAGTCCTTCCTACTATATATATAAATTGAAAAGTTAATTGGGGTTGCTTCCCATTGATAGATTATGTATGATATGTAAACCATAATTTTTTTAATTTAATCAATATCAATATAAAATATACATGAACCGTAAAGCAAGTTACTCCATGCAATGCCTAGTTGTAATTATATGTTATACATGATCTAGTTATTTTTAATATATATGATATATAATATTGGAAAATAAATTTTCATTATATGAAAAGTTATCTAATTGTTCAATCAAAATAAAACAAGCAGAAATAATTATATATATTATAAAAAATTCATGAGCAATAACCATACAACAACAACAACAATAATAGCCTTATCCCACTATGTGGGGTCGACTACATGGATCAAATGATGCCAATGGGCTCTATCAAACGTCATTTCCTCAGATAAATCATTTTTCAAAAGGTCATTCCTTATAACTTCCATTAATGTTCTTTTTGGTTTTTTTCTACGCCTTTTCATCGGGGTCCAGACCATTTGATCAACTCTCTTCACTGGCTCCTCCTGTCTTCTTCTTTATACATGCCCAAACCACCGTAAAAGATTTTTCACCATTTTTTCCTCAATAGGTGCTACCATAACTTTTCTTCGTATATAGTCATATCGTATTTTATCTAATTTTATATGATCACACATCCATCTCAACATTCTCATCTTTGCTACTCCCATCTTATGCTCTTGTTGTCCTTTCAAAGCCTAACATTCACTACCATATAGCATTGTTGGTCTTATAGCTATTCTGTAAAATTTTCCTTTAAGCTTAGTAGGCACCTTGCGGTTACAAATAACTCCTGTTACTTTCCTCCACTTTAACCACCCAGCTTGTATCCTATGCATAATATCCCCATCAATTTCACCATTATTTTGTAAAATCAACCCCAAATATTTAAACTTTGACACCTCAGAGATGATTTGCTCTCCAATTTTTACCTCTGAATCATTTCTAATTGCCATTTTATTAAATTTGTAATGCATATATTTCGTCTTGTGAGCAAGAAGACCAAGTCCAAGAAGAAATAATTGTAGAATTGCTTAGAAATTAGGCTTGAGTCCTCTTGTTGTATTTTGTGTTTTGTGTTTGAACCTTGATTAATTTGTTTCTGCACAGGCAACTCTTGATTAAATGAATGGATCTCTTTGTTGCAATATTTTTTTTTGTGCCTTAAATCTCTTCACTTAATCTGTTGATTTAATATCTTATGCATATGTTGAGGGGGAGCTTGTGAAAGCAAACCCAAGTACTAATCCAGTTTGTGAGTTGTTTTGTCATCATCAAAAAGGGGGAGAATGTTGAAACAAGAGTTTTGATGATTCTAAACCAACACTCAAAAGCTTGGATTGAAGATATCAAAGGAGATCAAAGCTATCTCAAGTGAAGATTTTATGAGTATTTGCTGGTAGATTTTTTGTAGAGTCTTAGTTCTTGATATGATTGGGTAAAAGATTTTGATTTGAAGAAAAGATATTTTCAAACTTTGATTTCATGTTAAATCTTGAAATATTTGGAAAATACCCACAAACAGACGAAGGTTGAAAGTTCAAACTAAACTGTCAAGTTGGAAATTCGAACTTTGCCTTAGGACATTCGAATTTCGAGATTAAACTGAACAAGTCTGAAGAGATGTCTCTCTGTCAGACGAATTTTGGTTTTTCAAAATTCGAATTTTCATCTAGTCTGAAAGAAGTCTTTTTGGACAGACGAACTTTACAGTTTCAAAATTCGAATTTCAGACAAAATGCAATTTGTGAAAACCAAAGAAATTTGTCTGAAGCTATGTTAAAGTTCATCTGAAATTAAGAAGAAATTGAGTTTGAAAAATGCTCTCTGACAGATGAACTTTGACTTTGCAACATTCGAATTTTCATATAAGTCTGAAAGAAGCCTTTTTGGACAGACGAACTTTGCAGTTTCAAAATTCGAATTTCAGACAAAACACAACTTGTGAAAACCAAAGAAATTCGTCTGAAACTATGATAGAGTTCATCTGAAATCAAAAGGAAATTAAGTCTCAAAATTGATCTCTGACAGACGAATTTCACTACGTCAAAATTCGAATTTCGAAGAAAGTAAACTACTGTGTCTCTTTGAACGTTCAATGGACAGACGAATTTTGGGCATCCAAAATTCGAATTTCGAGGGTACTGTAGAAAATTGAAAACACTGTTCACGATTTACAGAAAAACTTTCTTCTTGAAAATTCGTATGTCACATTGAGAAAATACTCTATAAGTTTCAAAATTCGAATTTCACTCTGTGGACAGACGAACTTCGTATTTTAACGTTGGAAGCTTCAACCTTCGGTTCCTTCGAAATTCGTCTGTTGACCAACCAAAATTCGAATTTCAGTATGTCAGAAACATTAAATGTGGTTGGTAAACGGATAGTTTTTCAGAGTAACCGTTGGATAACTTCCCCAACGGATAGATTTAGTCTCTAACGGATATTTGAGACCTAAATCTATAAATACAACATCATTTGAAGTTGTGAAAAAAAAAACATATATATACCGAATTTCTGTTGAATCTTCTTCAAAAAGCTTTTACCCTCTCAACTTCTATACTAGTACTTAAACTTTCATATCTACTCTTTTCAAGAGAGTTATTTCATTGTAATCAATCTATTCTTCATCTGGGAGATAGATTTGCTTGTGAGGGGTATTCACAAGGGGATTGGGAAGTACATAGTGAAAGTGCTTGGAGAGTTTGAGAGAGCTCAGAAACAGAGCATACTCGTGTACTGTGGCCTTAGCAAGAAGCCCGTTGAAATTCTTGCTGTATAGTGGACAAATCTCAAGAGGTGTCTTGGGGACTGGATGTAGGTCAAGTGGATAGACCGAACCAGAATAAATCACTAAGTTTTCTTCTCCTTAGCTCTACTTTTCAGCTTGCTCTATTTTACACGTTGCTTTCATTATACTGTGATATCTTCACTTACTTCACTTTGTGCAGAAAAAGTTCAATCTTCCCAATTCACCCCCCTCTTGGGAAATCAGCCTTGCTAACAACTGGTTCATAGTCTTACATGACAAAGTGTTCACTAAATAATTGAATTTTCACTTTGCTTTCCTTTTGGTTTTTCTTTGCATCTATACTTGTTCTTAAAGTTTTGGATCATGGGGAATTCATTTTTGGGATCAAAATCATGAAATTTTGTTCCTATATCACTCCCTAGTCTGACTAAAAATTTCATGAAAATATGAGAAAAAGATTTACTTCAACAACTTACAACCTATTCATATATTCATACTTCTTGAGACTTTTTTATACCTTTTCCTAAGTTTATTTCATCATAGCTCAACTTTCTCTCTATAGAACCTCCATGTTGAAACTTAAGGTGAGAGAGGAGAGGAAAAACTCCTTGAAACAATCTCTAAATACTTAAGAACACAAGGTAGGAAGCTTGGAAACTCACCTAGGCACCTTGGTCTTCAACTTTGCTTCCTTGCTTCATTTTTGCTCTTCATGAATTTTTGCTCTTTCTCACCCTTGTAGCTGCTGGTTCCAAACGTGAAAATGAAGGGGGTGAAGTGATCTAGATTACTTAACTAAACATCTTGAGGAAAGAGATGAAAGGAATGAATAGTGAAGTTAGGTTTGTTAACCAACTTAAGTTAATTTCATTAACAATTAAGCAAATTCCCTCCTTGTCCTAACAGGATCTGTGATGCCATTTAGAAGACAAATTTGTCCAAAAATTGCTTCATAAATTTTATTAGTCAAAAATAATCTTTACCGATAAACTTTACCCGTACTGATTGAATACTTTTACTATAATTGTCATTTAATTTGTTTATGATTGTTCGAAATTCAATTTTGGACTAAATTCATTGTTTTGATCCCAAAATATATTTATAAGGATCCATATACTATTCTCTTAACTCGTGCATTTTTATGGAGCTCATAAACCTATTTATTAGATTAAAACTCACTTTCGACCTTAAATTGAAATTATAAATTTATTTGAACTCAATTAGTTTTTAAATTGTATTCCATTAAACTCGGCTTGTTGAGAGCTCCGTTTTGATAGAATTTTCAAAAATTCCAAAATTGCCCTTGATATGGGCAAAATTATAATTTTTAATTTTTTTGAGCCTTTTCTTGTAATTTTTCCTAGGAACTTAATTGCAAAGGGCTAAATTTAAATAATTCTTTTCCCTTAGGGCTAAAATATAATTTTCACATTTCTTTTTCTAGCATGAGAAATGACCATTTTGTCCTTGAGTCTGATTAAAAATACAAATATCAATTCTTCTGATACTTTCTCATAATTTTCACTAAAGATAAATTTTTAATAAATTTTTTATTAAACTTCAAATCGGTCTATCTTTCAACCTTGACCTTTTAGCTAAGCAATACTTATACCATTGCACTCAACCCAACATAAGCTTCCATTGAACCAATATATTGCATACATTTTTGGCTTAGTTCTGGAATCACTACTACAAAAATAGGTTTTCTAAGCAGTTATTGTTGGCTTTTCTTTAGCAGTTATGAACCATCTTTTATTAGACCACCAAGAAAAGAGATAACTTTTGTAGGCAGTTAAATACCGCCTAGAAAGGCTGAATTTCATAGGCACTTATTTTTTTAACCACCTACAAAACTCATCAAAGAGACAACTTTTGTAGACAGTTAAAAAAATAATCAACCACAAAAGTCATCAATTGTAGGTGGTTATTTTTTTAACCGCCTACAAAAGTCATCAAAAGAGACAACTTTTGTGGGCAGTTATCCTCATAACCTCCCACAAAAGTCATCAATTATAGGCAGTTATTCATAATGACTGCCTACAAAAGTCATCAAAGAGACAACCTTTATGCGCGGTTATGACAAAATCTGTAATGTACGAGGTTCTTCTTTAGAACCACCTACGTTTCCTTTTTTTTTTAAATATATTAAATTTTTGGATTCCCCATAAATATGTTTTTTTTTTAACTTGCAATTAAACCCAGCATATATAGTATAACGTATAAAGCAGCAGCCACAGATAACAAACTAGAGACAATCTCACATATGACTATATATATTGTTTGATTGTGGGCAACAAACTTAATGAGCATAACATCTAAATAACAACAAATGAGGTCAAAAACCAAATTCTATACAAAGCTTCAACTCTGAAAAGCTATATAAATGAAATGAAAGACTATACAAAGCTATAAGTCTATAAAATTAAGGTGCATAACATCTGAAAAGCAACCAAAAGACAAAACCAAAAGTCTAAGATCTAAGAATACTAATGTATGAACCTTTTATTACATATTCAATATTACCACATGTCCCTCCTCCCCTTCTGGTACTACACTCATGTAGAGATCAATCACATAGTCACTCAACTCGGCAATGAGTTCATCAATTTCAACTTTAGAGTATCTAGTACAGAAGGCATCGGGAAAGTACTGTAAATTAAAATATCATAAAGAAATCAAGTTCCATTACTAAAATTAATCAAAAATTACTTGATTAAGATACATACAATGTAATGACATACCTTGACTGGGATGGAGCTTTGACCATGTATAATGATATCTTTCATGAATTTTAAAACATAATATCCACAATCAATGTCATTATTTGCTTTGGACACTAAGCAAAAAAGTATATATATACATATTAATCACAAGGAATGTCAATCTTAATTTTTTACTTGAATATTAAGTTATAAATACCTGTATCGATGTCCATTTATATAATTGTGAATATATTATTGTTTGCTTCTTGCTAGGTTTATTACTTTTGTCATTCAACCCGCAGTTTGAGTGAAACATTTTCATGACTATATTAAACATGAGAGAAGAAAATTAACATAGAAAAACATTGAATTCAAATAGGGTAATGTAACATTGTACATTGAGAAAAAAACTTATTCTTACTGATTGAACATCTCCATCTGCTTGCGGGTTTCTGGCCATGGACCATGTGCAGAGTCAAAATAATATATTGCTGGCTCTAATGGGTTGATCACAATCAACATCCAGTGATGTCTAATAAAAAAAACCATTGTTAGCAAATTATGATTAAATAGTTAACATGAAATAAGTCATCATTCAAAATTTTAGTGTTAAGTTATTCATCCATGATAGAAAGGTGCTAAGAATAACACATCCTCACCGGGCCTTGCCATGAACACATTAGCAACCTCTTGGGATTGTTCTATGATTCTCTTCTGGGGCATCACAGCTTGAAAAGATGATATCCCTTGGGGTGAAGGAACACAAATCTATCTAGTAGATTGTTTGGGACCAAGAACTTCTCATTTAGCAACCTAACATGGAAAAACAAAGGTATTAATAATCCATACTAAAATGAAAGGTCAATTAGATCGCAGTTCATGTACCTAATGTATATGTTAATATTCACAGTCTCAAGCTTTTGATGGTCCACTATAATGTTAATGATATCTATAGTTATTGCTTCAAAGACTTCCTTATTATATACACCTTCATGTCATACTTAGCCCTCAATATGTTCCATTGACCTCCTTGTGCTAATCTTCTCAAGAGTTGGCAGTTTTTGTCAGAAAAATTAGGTCAAGGCAATCCCTTTGCTTGGTGAACATTTGACTACTTTGATTGCCCTATCCCTATGGCTTGCTTCTCTTTTCCCTTTGTAACAAAGTTGGACAATAATAGCAAATTATAATAAAGTGCAAGATGAACAAGAGAATATCACAATAGCAAATTATAATAAAGTTTCAATTGCCATACCTTTATAGATGGACCCAATCGTTTGGCTCACTTCTCTTTCACCTATACGACAAAGTTGGTCAATATGGGATGAATTGGAGAATACATAATAGCAAATTATAATGAAGTATCAATTGACATGCCAGGGTAATGAGGTTTGATGGCCATGCTACGTAGCTACCCATATCCTTTACTACTACATCCACCTCTTCAATAGGAATAGGCAACAAGGCATTCTCCTCCTTTGAAACTTCAAAGGATACTCTCAAATGGCCTACAGGTAAGGTTGTGTTAGCGCAACATTCCTCCTAGGCTATTATCCACATGCCCTTCTGCAATCACACGACGAGTCAGGGTATCCAACTATAGTTGGCAATATGATACACCATAAACCAATCATAACATCATAAATTTAAATATACAAAAAAAATATGGACTTCATTAATAAGGAGAGGAATTACCTCAGGGAGATGTTCACAATAAAGAGTACAACTATCTTTGACACTAGGGTTGGCTTCCTCCACTTACACCTTATGTGATGATTGTATTTGATCAATTACCTTCACTTGTTTATACACTAACTCTTTCAATGGAGATATTTCTTTGTTCATCTGTTCCTCCATTTTCTTAAGTGCCATAGCTACAGTGTTTGAGGATGAACGACGTTTGGTTCCAAGAACAGCTTTCTTACTAACGTCAAACCCAACACCCCTAACATGACCAGGGTGTTTAGGCTGCTCCAATGCCTTGCCTAACACATCCAACCCTGTGGCTTCATCAATATTGTTGGGCATGGATTGTGAAAGTTCATCTTATCAATTCAAAAAAATAAATGATTATTAAATTATTTTATAAAGATAATAATACATACTTACAATCCAAAAAAATAGTAATTTTTTTTAAAATATAGATAATGAAGTAATAGATACTTACAAATTGGTCGTAAAATTTCTTAACCTCTTCATTATCAATCATCCCTTCCTTGCTTTTCCTTGCTTCTGCCCAGAGCTCATGATGGGTAACTGTGCTTTCCTCTAATCCCTCATGAGTAACCTATGTATTAATACAAATAATGAATTTATAAGCATTTTTATGGAAAATATATTTATACAAATAAAACTAAAAACATGTACCATTCTATCTTCAATTCTAGAGTATCCTAGATGACTGCCTCTATGAGGGTAATGTTAAAGCTTAGCATTTTCACTATTTTGCTGGCTTAATATTTGTTTGAAACACAATACTCAAATGTAACAACTTGAAACATAGATTAATAAAATAAAATTAACAAAAATGGCTTACCTTGAAAGACTTGTCATGATGTCAATCAGTAAAAATATCCCAAGCTTCTTGTTGTATATATATTTCAAATAGCTTCGGAGGATGCTCAAGGATATTACCATCTTGATCTTTCATTTAATGTTTTGTCAAAATATAACAAAAAGCTTGCATTGCCACTCCAGCCTTCTTGTATATGTAATCTCAACGGGTCTCATCGATATCCAATGTTAACTGCAAAACAATTATAGTAAGCATGCATATATGAAAAAAAAGAAAAAGAAAGAAGAGAAAACATCATAAGGGGAAGCAATTTACCGCTATATCTTAGAAAACCAAGTTCTTTACACCCCAAGGGACTTTCCTCCAATCCTTCCAATCCCAATCATTACTTGATATGGGCACCTTCGACTTAACAACTATCTCGATATAGCTACTTAATTTGTTTCCACCTTTTCTTATGGGATGATTTTTATAATTCCAATCCACATGGATCTTACGGCCACTATCTCTTGCTCATGTGACATCATTTAGCACGATCAATCCACGATTGTGCTTGTCTAATTCTTTCCTTAACTTCTTTTTAGCAGGGTCAACCGATGCGTCACCATGACCCAGATCTATATCATGTCTAGAAGGGGAAGCCAATTACCTATAATATAAATCAAACAAACGTGTTATGTATGATCCAAGTAATATAAATCAAGTTAAGAGAACTCAATCATAAGAGAAATTATATTTGTTAAAAAATAGTATAAATCAAGTTAAGAAAACTCAAACATATGAGAATGTATATATGTTAAAAAAAGGTAATATAAATCAAGTCAATAAAACTCAAAAATTATGTATGTTAACAAAATAATAAATGAAGTTAAGAAAACTCAAATATAAGAGAAATTATATTTGCTAAAAACAGTTAAACTTTTTCCTCTTTCTATTTTGTCCCTTCTTTATGATCCAAATGCCCTCTTGATGATCATTTCTCATATACATGGCATCATCTACAGTGGAATCAGTATTAATTGATGTCCCTAAGAAAGGATCATCCTTAATATCTATATCTTGATGGTCTTCATCATTATCCATTATTTTGTTTGTTAACATAACAATGGATCACTTCTTATTAGTAGGATCAGTGACAAAAAACACCTGTTGAGCTTGAGATGCTAAAATAAAAGACTCTTTCTTGTACCCCACCTTATTAAGATCCACCTGAATGAACCCCAATTCATCAACTCGAAGGCTATTCTTATTGTCAACCTACTTACAGTTGAAGACTGATACTCGGAATAAGATGTAATGCAACTCCTATATACTCTCAATCACCCCAAAGTATGACATATTTGTAAAAATAGGGTTTTTATCTGTGGCACTAGAAATATGCATTAATTAAGTTATTAGAGTTACCCCACTATTTTGCATTGTACTTCAATCATCCTCCTCTTTCATATAAAATGTGTACCCATTGATGAGATAACTGGTGTAAGATAGGACATGCATGCTTGAACCATTACCTAACCATCTCAACCTTTCTAAAATCGAATAAGGATTCCTCTCAAACTCCAAAATAGTGTGATGTCTCAACCAATCTATAAAAACTCGAAGGCCAACTCTCATTCTTATTAGGCTTTAAGTTTCTAAGTTCCTCCTTATGCATTTCCACATATGGCACAACATCCTTAGACTTGTGCAGAACATACAAGTGAGCTTGCTCTTACTGTGTTCTAGAGATGCTAACTATTTCATTTCCATGAATCCCTACCCCAACTATTCTTTCCATCTGATGAGACTTTGGAAGACCAATGTTATTGACATTGGATAAATATTTGGTGTAGAACTCAACAGCTTCTTCAGCTATATATCGTTCAACCATATGACCCTCTAGTCTACTTCGGTTTTTCACATACCCATCTAACACCTTCATATAATGCTCAATCGGATACATCCATCTAAGATAAGCTAGGCTACACATTTGTGTCTCTCTAACCAAGTGAACTATTAGGTGAACCATCATGTTAAAGAATGAAGGTGGGAAATACCTCTCAAGCTCGCATAGAGTAAGAACAATTTGTTGTTGCAATGCCGGCAACTTTCTGGGGTCAATCACTTTCTCCAAATAGACTTGAAAAAGAAAAAATTTCATGATTGTCCCTTGTACCTTTTTGTGAAAAATGGACCATATAGCCACCATCATCATATGCTTCATCAGTACACGATAGTCATGAGACTTAAGACCTTTAACTTCAAATCTTTCATGGATACGAGTTTCCTGATATTTGAGGAATAGCCCTCTGGAACTTTAACTCTGTTAAGAAACTCACAAAAAGCAATTTTCTCTTTTTTAGATAAGGTGTAAGCTGCCGGAGGTAGGTAAGTATGGTGTTTCTCCTTCACCGGTGCTAATTCTCCTATTATTCCCATAGCAACCATATTTAACCTTGCCTTGATGACATCTTTGGTCTTTCATGGCACATTGAGTAATGCGCTAATGATACTATCACATACATTTTTTTCTATATGCATCACATTAAGGAATTGCCTAACGTACTAAGACTTCCAATATGACAATTCAAAGAAGATTGACATTTTCTTCCCGCCACTCTTCCCAAGGTGTCTCACAAAAGGTTTCTCAAAGTTGTTATTCAAATTTTTTACCTTGTGAAATTACTCCTCACCAATTAATGACAAAGATTCTTTGCCTTGTTTGTATTCCTATTGAAGGCTTCCTTCCATGACTTGTAACAATGTCCTTGGGGAAAAAATCTATAATAGCCAAGGAAAACAAATTTCCCCCCATGCTCCAACAATATGGAATGTGTATTTTCTTCACATATAAGGCATCCAAACTCTCCTTTAATACTGTAGCTTGACAAATTACCATATGCTAGAAAATCGTTAATTGTGCCAAACATCATTGCTTTTAACTTGAATGTCTCTTCTCTATATCCGTCATACACCTCTACATCCCTCTCCCAGAGTAGTTTCATATCTTCAATTAGTGGAACCAAGTATACATCTATATCATTTCTTGGTCATTTGGGTCCAGAAATTAACATAGAGAGCATCATAAACTTCCATTTCATGCATAGACATGGCTGTAGGTTATAATTCACCAAAATTACAAGCCATGTACTATAGGTACTACTCTACATACCATGAGGATTCATTCTATCAGTAGATAATGCAAGTTGTAGGTTTCTATCTTCTTCCCCGACGTCTTCATATTCACCATCAATTTTTTTCCATTATGGAGAATCTGTAGGATGTCGAAGTTTTCCATCTTCAATTCTTTCATCTGCATGCAATGTCAAGAGCTTCGCATTTTTAGCACTGCTATACATGCATCTAAATCTAGGTATTATGGGGAAATACCATTCCACCTTCGTTGGACTTGATTCTTTCTTCTTATATCATGGGGCACTGCATTTAAGACACTTATCCAATGATGCATATTCTTTATGGAATAAAACACAATCATTAGGACATGAATGTATTTTCTCATAACTTTTCTTAATAGAACATATCATCTTTTTAGCTTCATATGTATGGCTGGAAGCTCATTACCCTTTGGCAGCAAATCCTTCAAAATTACAAGTAATTCTGTGAAGCTTTTATCATTGCACCCATTACCCACTTTCAAGTTATATAGTTTCAACACAGCTAACAATATCGTAAATTTAGTAGAACCTGAGTATAATGGTTTTTCTATATCACTTTTCAACCTTTCAAACATATGAGGACAATCCCGAAGTTCATCTTCAATTACATTTGTCATCTCTTCAAGATAGTCAACCTCGAATATACTTGGGTTGAAATCAGTCGATCCACAGCTTCCACTATACCCCTGATCACTATACCCATTATTCGACTCACCATGCTTTGTCCAACGTGTATAACTTCGATCAATTCCATGACACATTAAATGTTCTTCCAACTCAATTGCACTAACTAGCCTCCCATGACAACACTTCAAACAAGGGCAAATGAGTCTATCAATGTGAGCAGTATGCTTAACTGCAAACTTAACGAAATCTTTTACTCCATCCCAATATTCCTTAGACAAACGACTCGCAAATATCCATTTCTGATCCATACTCCTAAGTTGTGTATATAAATTTCAGCAAAGCTTCACCTAGAAGTTAGGCCTCCCAAAAATTCTACATTAAGCATAAGGAGAATCATTATTCCAAGCAAGGGCAGATGTAGCACTAAATTGTAAGGGGGGCCAACAATTTGTTTAATTTTGTATTTTTAATATTATCATAAATATTTTTAAAAAGCTAGTTTACAATCTAAAAGAAATTATTAAATAAGAAATCATGTATAGTGATAAAAAATTTCCTAACAAAAGAAAAAATTATAATGATAAAAAAATAGTAGAAAAGTAATTTTTAAGAAAAACTGACAATATAACGGCTTAAAAATGAGAGTTTTCCTAAGCGTTAAGCCCTATTTTTATACAAAAACTAAGATAACCCACAAAGTCACATATCTAAACAAACTAAGACAATCCACAACTACATAAATAATGTTTCAAATTGATACCAAACAAAATTCATGTCATACACTACACTAAAGTTTTTCAGCCACATAGCAATTAAATATTATATTTTACCATAGTGATCTTACAAATAGTGGTGCCAAGTGATATTTCCTTATTCAGTAACTCTTTAGCAATCTCCTCAGGAAGATAAAAAATAGCTCCTTGAACATAATGGTTGAAACATTAAAAGTTAAAATGTTTAAGTACACCTAAATAGACAAAAATTCTTAAGCACACAAGAACCAAGAAGAAAATGTTTAAGCAATTGAGTAATTTAAAATCAACTTAGTATGATTTTTTTGGGAACTAACTTAAAAATGATCAAATAAGAACCATTAAAAAAATCTGTGCACAAAAAGAATAAAATATTAGAAACTGATGACTTGGTTATCTAGTTTTACTTTCTTAGAGTTGACAAACACCCTCTATTAATAACAAAAGACATCAAATTGTGTCAGCCAATTTGCTAGAGCTATGGTAGCGATTGTTATTGGCTCATCTTCATATAAACATATATTAGGTGTGAAGTTTCCTCATGCTATTTTGACACTTGACAGTCGAGGTGCACTAAAATTGGCCTTCACTCCAACATGTCATGCTAGAAGCAAACATATTGAGCTCCAATAACACTTTTTTTCTATGAACAGGAACCAATTGTACTCCTTCATGTTTTTTCTATGAATGCAAATCTTTTTTCAGACTTCACAAGGCAAGGAGATTTTTAAATGAGTTCATCCCAAGAAACTAGTTATCATTTGTTAGTTGTTTAAGGTAAAGTGCATATGTTAGGACATGAATAAGATCACACCCCTATAGTGTTAACTAGATAGAGAGTATGTGTTCACTTCATTATATAACTTGTCACTTCAAAAAGTAGTTAAAGAATAAATAAGGTAATAAGCTTTCTCAAAGAAGAAATAATGGTGGGAATCAAGATGGCTTCAATCTTTTGAAGTTGACACTATTCCTCAAAATAAGGTAATAAGCTCTTTCAAGGAATGACGATGCTAGGCTCAATAAGCCAACCAAATGCAGAGTCTGAAATGGCATCCTCTTCTTAAACTCCCCAAAATGTGGCTCCAAATAGAGCCCCAATGCCTAACTAAAATCAATTGAAGGTCTTTTCCCTAGTCTAAAAATTCAAAAATAAAGAGAAATAATAAAAGTGGAGGACATATGAAATACAAAAAAAAATAAATAATAATAAAAAATGATTTAATGATATAAAATGATACTTTTATTTTGAAAATAAAAATATAACAGATATTATTAACTTAAACCATGATTATAAATACTTAATCATTAAAAAGTTAGACCAATTTGCAAGGATTCATATTTCATGAGGATATTATGACCAAAAAAAATCAAGAGGACAAGTGATCAATATGAAGGCACGTCAATAAACAATTTTAATTAAGAATCTTAAGCCTTTAAACCAAAATTGACCCAAATTTTTTTTCTTGAATAAAAAAATAAATAAAGTTCTTGCATGCTTAGGATGCATAAAAAATCTAGTAAAGGAAGCACTTTGGTTGAATTCTTTTGGTTAATCTAGCCCTAAAGGTGTCATTCATTTCCACGTAGTTGAGAAAAGACATTGATAAGAAGTAAAGACGATGTGGAGTAACAATTATAAGAAAATTAGGAGAATCAGTTAGGTTGAGTTCCAAGAAAAATGAAGAAAGAAGCGATGAATTGGAAAGAAATGTGTACCTTTTTCCCAGCACTGAAGTTTCTCCTCAAGGTTGGGATTAGATAGTCATGCACGTTGAGGCAAACTCAAAGGCTTCTAGAGGGCACTCCAATGAAAAAAATATTATAATAATAATAATAATAATTATAATAATAATAATAATAAAGATAGAAAGTTCCTTTTTTTTAGTGAATTGTGATGCTCACGGTCATTGATATTTCTACCAAATTAAACAAGTTTTTAATATAACCGAACCATCAACAATTGAACAGAACAAAACATTAATTAAATCTAGTTAACAATGACTTGGGTATAGTTCCACATATTTAATTGTTCAGATCATATCAACAATGAAATGGAATAAACATTAATTATTATAATGAAAGAGATACCTACTAGTCAACCTCACATAAGGTGGGCTCCATCTGTCCCCACTAGTCCTTTTATGTCTAGGGGCTCTTCCCTAAATAAGCCTTTGCCTAAAGAATTAAAAAAAATAGAAAGAAAAAAATCCGTAATAAGTTGACAAGTAATTGATCTAATTCTCTTGGTCTTAGAAGTTGAGGACCCCTTCTGTCCTTCTCCAGCAAATTAAGATTTGTCTCTATCGATCACGGATTAATTATCGCAATGATTAATTTTCTGAATGGCAAAGATTCACACACACACACACACACATATATAGTGGTAGCTAGAGCCTAGAGTGTAACACCCCTCATGATATCTTTCTTGGCTTTATGTTTAGGACCGGAGGAAACAGGATGGAGGAAGGCTCAAGTAGAGTCTGGAAAAGCTCCATGTCGAGGCGAGAAGCAGGGCTGCCGCGGCGAGAACCATTCCAGTGGCGTTGTTTAAGCTAAAATTGGTGAAGCCGTGGCGAGGTGTGCTGAGGCCACAGCGAGGATCGGGAATTTTGTTGAAATCAGGATCATTTCAGACGATTGAAAAAAAAAACGGAGGGAGTGATGAGGAGCTCTACTAAGGTTCGTGATTTTCAGCATTTGAGAGTGATTTTCGGACCTTAAGAGCTTAGATTTGAGTTGGCATCAGCGCCTAGCCTCTCTCAGTACGGTATGGTTCGAGGATAAACCACACAAAAGCTAGTGAGCATGTGACATTCAGGCACTGATGAGGGTGAGGAGTGATTGCCGGTGCAAGAAAAGGGGTGTGAGATAAAAAGTGATGAGGTATGGGCAAGGAGCAACTCCTGGCAGGCTTCTAAGCGAGATGGGCATGTAGATGAATCGAATGCATACCGAAACGAGAGGGATTTAGAGACTGTATAGGTATAGGACTATACGATTAAGGATAGCTTAAAGGAATTGATAGGTACTACCTATACCAACAAGGTACACCTATCTTTTCGGTAGCCTATCTCTTAAGAACTCTTTAGTTAAGCGTGCTTGTCTTGGAGTAATTCTGGGATAAGTGACCTCTTGGGAAGGAGGTGTATGAGTTAGGGTAAAGCACACCGAAAAGGCTTGTGTTGGTTTGTGGGGACAGTCGTCAATCCCAAAGAAGCGGCCAGACGTTACATAGGGCCTAGAAGGTAAGTACTCAAGGTCTTTCTTTTTTATCGTTGAATCTTAAAATAAATGAGTGCATCCTAAGAACTGGAAATTGTAGGGTAGTATAGTGTAAAATACATTAACTTAGTTTCATTATGAAATTCTCAAGATGCTAAAGGATTATGTATGTGATTGCATTAACTTAGTGTCATTATGAAGTTTTCCACATGTTTCATGTAGATATAAATAGACAGTATATGCTAATAGATTATTACGCAGTTTCCCTGATAGTTTTAGGTTAACAGCTTACATTCCACTTTACATGACTATCACACTGTTTGCTGTTATAAACCTAAGGCCTCATATTAATTTCTTCATCTAATTATCTGTCAATCAGACACTACTTGATAGAGGCCTTCACAAATCAGGACCCAACAACCAACTGTAATAATATGAGAGCAGGTTGGTCAATTTGAATTTTGAAGCATAAGTAATTTCAACTTGGGTGGATAATTCTCTAAAGAGGACTGATTAGTCAAGGAACAGGCTAAGGCTACTAAAACCAGCTTATCACTAGACAGGATCTCATGTTCATAAAGTGTAAAATCCTTACTATGATTGATTGTGAATGCTATTCAGTAGGAAATACAGCATTTTGGGAGATATTATATGAAATTGAAGGTGCAGCAGATGAAGAGAGGCCAGGAACTGGAGGTTGAACAACCACTGGAGATATAGTTGAATTCAATTTTGTCACCTGCATTGAAAGATAAATAACAAATATTGTAGTGTATAAGCATTTCTGTAATTTAGGGTCCTAATTACATATACCAGAATACACAAAAACAACAACAACAACAATTAGTAGTAGCAAAAACGCATTGAATAATAAGCCCAACAATAGCAATATGAACAAAGAAATATATATGTACTAACAGAATGAATTGATGACAGCTAAGAATTCCCAGAAGTATTCATGTTCTGATGAACACCGTAAGAGACTAGCAGTGCTGGAATAAAAAATCCCAGTTGCATTAATGAATTTTCAATATGCAAGTTCTGGCATTGATTCACATGTGACACAAATTAAACCCATTAATATAGGATAATTCTCTAAATAGTAAAATGAACATACTAAAACTAGGTGAAGATCACCTTTAATGAAGAACAATCTAATAGCTTTAGCTATGTGTTTTCTAGCTTAGCCTTTCCTTGTGACTCTCGTTCTTCAAGTGTTGCATCAATAACCACCTTGTAAGGTGTTTCCTCAATGAAGGCCCACCCCTTGATCTTCGCTATAGGCCTGAAACACAAATCCTTTATCTTTTCATACAATCACACAAATCCAATATCAGATTTCTAGGTAAAAATGTAAACCACTTTTACAGTTATCAATGAACGACTGAAATATGATATTAAAGAGAAAGAAACACTAAGCAAAGTGAAGGAGAAAAACGAAGGGAAGAGTAGCCGACTTACAAGAGGAAACCCTGGCCAAGACATACCACCACGATGCAAGGAGAAATGGATGTTGCAAGGTACCTGATCAAGAGTCAAGTGAAGCCAAACCAAGAATATGAACAAATGAGACCTAAAAGAAGAAGAATCTTGACAGCGTGGAGAAATGGGGAACAACGAATGAGAAAGGGTTGTTCTTTTGGAATTGAAGCATTGAAAATCAAAGGGTTTCATTGATTCGCCGAGGGAGGAAGACTAACAAAGAGAGAGCTTGAAGGCGGCAACAAGAAGGTTCTATGGACAAGAAAGAGGGAAGTGGTTGTGCGACCTAGATGCCTCTCTTATAATTTTAAAGATGTTTAAAAATTAAAAACAAAAGAACCATTAACGGTAAGGCAATTTCACCGGTAGGAGGAAGACTGGAGATGAGAGGAGCACGATCATCGATGGAGTTTGGAGAGGATTATGGAAAAAAGGAAGAGAGGATGAGGCAAAATTTCGCGCGTGAGCTCTGGACTTGAGACACGATGACTTGAACAAAAGGGAATATATTTGTAAATTTACTTAGGCGGTTATTTAAAATAACCATAAATAACCGCCTATGTATTTAATTTTTTAAATAAAAAATATATGTTGTAAATATACCTAGGCGTTTTAATTTTTTAAATAACTACCTATGTAATTAATTTTTTTAAATAAAAATTATACATAGGTGGTTGCGTTATGAATATATATTTTTACTTTATATATTTTTAAAAAGAATATATTTATACCTAGGTGGTTATTTAAAATAACCACATATGTATTTAATTTTTTAAATAGAAAATATGTATTGTAAATATACCTAGGTGGTCATTTAAAATAATCACATATGTATTTAATTTTTTAAATAAAAAATATACATTGTAAATATACCTAGGTGGTTATTTAAAATAATCACCTATGTAGTTAATTTTTTAAATAAAAAATATATGTAGGCGGTTATTCCAGAAAACCGCCTATGTTATTGATATATATTTTTTCTTTATATATATTTTTAAAAATAATAGATTTATAATATTTTTCAATATATTTGTAATATATTTTTTAATATTATGTTTTAAACCTATGTTGGTGATTATTTAAAATAATGGCCTACATTTTATAATCTTTTTTTAAAAAAATAAACATATTTTGATATTAAAAGAATAATAATTGCCTACATTATGGATTTTTTTCTTTATATATATTTTTAAAATTAAATAAGTTATAAACATATTTTTAGTATATTTGTAAGATATTTTTTAATATTATTTTTTTAAAATATATGTAGGCAGTTATTTAAAATAACCGCCAACGTGTTTTAATCTATTTTTTAAAAAAATAATATACGTGAGTAGTTATGATAAATAATAGCCTTCATTATTGATATATTTTTTATCTATATATTTTTTCTTAATAATAATGGGTAGGCAGTTAGTTTAATAACCACCTATAAAATGGTAACTTTTATAGACAGTTATTTAAACAATCGTCAACAAATCCTATGTCTCACTTTTCTTTGCGTTTTTTTCATATAACCACCTACATAAGTGCGCTAAGAAAACTCATTTTTGTAGTATGAATTAATTTTTACTAAGGACCTTATAAAAAATTAATTCCAATTAAGGACCAAGCATAATTTCTCTTAAGAATCATATAAGAAATTAATTCTATTTAAGGACCGAGCATGTAATATTACCATCTTACTTCCTTTCACATCATTTCATGCTTTATATTTTACTTGCTTGACCTTAATAGTCATCACTTCACTCTGGTATAATTAATTTGTTCATAACTTTTGTAAGGTCTAACTAAGCCTCTTTATATTGGAAAAATGTTGAGGACATTGTGTATCTCTTCTTTATTGTAGGGGTATCGGAAGTTTCCTTATGACATTCTCATTCTTACTTTCATAATTCATTTATCTTAGGGCATTCATAACTTCTACATGACATACTTATCCTTACTGTCTTGATTTTCATTAACTTATTCATGATATAATCTTTCTATCGGTACCTGACATCTTTCCTTTCTTTTTCTTTCCATACCTTCAGACTAAACATATGAGTAACTTTTCCTACTAACCCATAAGTTTATTGTATTAGCTTTGTTGAATGGCACTTTTAAGGCCAACTTTGCACTACTACACTAGACACTTTCTAGATCGGGTAAAATGTACTTTCTAGATCGGTTCCAGTGTAGATGTAGAAGTGACCGATGTAGAAAGTTCTTTTGTCTAGATCGGTTAAATAACGGGTCTAGAAAATATTTTTTAGATCAGTTTTTTAAACACCCAGTTTAGAAAATCATGAAAAAAAAGAAAATGTATGTAAGAGAAGACTTTCTAGATCGGGTTTGAGTCATAACCGATCTACATTTAGTGTACTTTCTAGATTGGTTATACCTCGAACCCGATCTAGAAAGTGTATTTTTTTTAATATATATACTAAATCTTACATCCACCATCCCTATTTACAATCATGAAGAATGTATATCAATTTACGTACAACCAGTTCCAATAAGTCTCCTATCATGCTTTAAACATACTTTAAGATAACATTTTCCATCCTAATAAATATGGACATCCCTAGCAATAAAAACAAATTTGGCAATAATAGTATTAAACACTAAGGACCTCAATCATAATCATCTATCATAATACACACACACATCAATACTACAATGGAAGCTATTATATGCACCAATCTTGAAACAATACCTCAACTTTCATTTATGGCATTATAGCTCCCTATGCTATAATGGACTAATATAGAAATAAACAAAGGTTACCTAGCTGTTATACTTTGATAACCAAATATGATTTACATTTTAGACAAACTATAAGTGAAAATAGGAGCCATTTATGTCAATAACAGTTAATTACTTTCGTAAAAGCAACAGATATAATGAAAAAACCTTGTGATCAAATTCAGCCATCTTTAGAACAATAGGCATGGCTATTGGCTTGGAACCCAACTTCTACTTTGTCACATTAGTTCTATTTGTCTTTAGTTCTCTAAGAGAACTACCTACACAACAACAAAATATGTATTAAAACATTAAAATATTTAGCATAAAATTGAAACATTTACACCTACTCATACATAAATGATGACTTCCTCTACATGTTTGCAATCATTTGCCCAACAAAAAGCATGTCTGTTTGGGCTCTTTAGTTGTCATTGACCAAAACTATTCTATGAGAGTGAAAATGAGAAACTATGAAACATGCAATTTAACTTTCAGTCTTATTTACTTTCAAAAACTACATTATATCATTTTCTAAAATGAAATGATGTCTCTGGACGAGTAATTATAAGAGTGGTGGTAAAATTTGCAGTGTAAACCAAAGATATTACCCATGTTACTTTTCTTTGATATATGAAGTCTGCAAAAGATCAAGTAGTAAGACTAAAAATGAATTCTAAAATTCTTGTAATGATAAAGAGCTAGCTTCACTCTTTCAATTAAGTAATATGCAATGTTTGACATAATAATCATAAACTTTAAGGAATTGGTTTTTTTTCTCTTATAATGTTAATTGTATTCTATTAAGCAGTAGGAAGATATCATCATAACATATTAATATATTGGAAGCTATTTAAGCTAAGGATGTCTTCTAAATTAAATGGGGTGTTGAAGAATCAAGAATATATGAATCTGCACACAAAACCTTTTGAGGATTAGAGGATTATCTTTGTATTCAGAACTATCCAATTATAATAAGTAGAAAGTAAATCAACATAGTGGTTATGTGTGCAAGCCTTACTAAAAGGTGTTGATGAAACATATTAGAAGCACGTATACTTGCAATGGCAGCAGCTTTCTAATGATTTTCCCTTACTTCTTGCTCTACTTTTGAGAAAGAACTTACCAATACAACATGTTAGAAAAAACAAAGGCAAGACATATATAGTCTACTTCCATATAAAAGTTCAACCCAACACAAAGTTTAAAGAAAAAAAAATGAAGAGCAAATCACAGAAAAGTTCACAATTCTAAAGAGTACTTAGGTATACTTTATAGATAGAGCAGGTGAGATGATTAGCATCTTGTAACATGTTGATAGAGCAGTTCTACCTTGTAAATATTCTATCTGTTCCCCAAACACTTTCCTAAATTTGGGAGCATCATGGGGGGAGTGATTCCTTGGAAAAGATCTATTTTCAACAGAGAAACAAAAAAAAAATCACTAGGCTAAACTTTCAAGAAAGGAGCTTGTTATTGTGAAAGGTAACTTAAAATATAATATCTATACAATTCTAAAGCAAGGCCATTGAATTTAGTGTTTGTTATGTATGAAACCTATGTTTAAAAGAGAAAATATTCTAACAAAATCAGATTTATGTAGCAAAGCTGCCATGAATAGAGTTTTCATTAAAGTTTCTGAAAACATAGGAAAGAAAAATTCCTTACCACTTTTGACCCTCAAGTTATCTAATTAGTAATTACAGTATCTTTACAGAACTAGATATTTCAAAATATAAGAAACACACATACACACACACTAAAAGTGAGTTGAAGCACATCCTTAATTGATAATTATGTTTTTTATTAGGAAGACCATATAAGATAGAAATGGACAAATTATCTTGATCTTCTAATATGTATACCTTACCGTGACTATGTTTCTCTCTAAAGTCGTACAACAAATAAAATATATCTAAAGTCATTGTGCTTGGAAACTACATATCGTCACACCTGGCTTTCTAGATCCTTGTCTTGATAATGAATCACATTAGACTTATTCTGTGGTCACATAGCATTAAATCATATTAATAGATAAACTAAGGTTATAAATGCAGTGCTATAAGACTTAAATTGCCTACTTATAGTTTGGAGACTTGGGTCTAGAATTCTATATTAAAGATTTTTAATTCTTGAAAAACGAAAGAGATTTCTGATAGACTTTTAAATTCCCATCTTGAGACCTGTAGAAAAAGATCTTATAATAATCTTCTCAATTTGAAACTCTTGCAAATTCAACTAGAAAAATTGTCATTGCACACACACAGAGACATATTACTCTGATATAAGCCCTTAAGGCATTCCCTTCATCCTTCTAACCACATCTCATACAAAATGGTAATCATCTCCTTTTGCTTTGCTAGTAGTTGCATAGATCTATCATCAAAATCAATTCTTATAAATGAAAAAAATCCTTACAAAGCTAAGTATCAACACATTAATATTCATATATCATGTTACATGTTAGCATCCGAACAAGTGAATTTTTTTAACATCAAACATATGTAAGCTTTCAGTCCTATAAGGGAGCTTATAGATTAGGCTATATTCTAATTAATAATGTTCCTTTTCTATTATCCTTTCTTTTTGGGTATGAAAATCTTCCTATTAGAATACAAGGTGTGACCAATATGTCCACAAAAGTGAAAAGAAAAATAAAAGTAATAGAAATAAAAAAATAAGTTCAAAGGGATATAATTCTTAGCAAACTAGCAATACCACCCTTAGCAACACATATTTTGAAGACAAAACCAAAGATTACATTAGAAATCACAAAATGAGATGAAGGACAGAGCACGGAAGAGCTGTGATGAGAGGAAAATAGGGGTCGTGGTCGTAAGAGACAAAGACGACAAAAAGACCGAGAATAAAAAACAAACGCATACATATAAATTTTTTTCCCAAGCCTGAAATCAAAAATGTAAGTCGCGATTCATAGGCCCTCTTCTGCAAGTATGAGTTCAAGGCTGAAGGTTGCAGAGCTTAGATTGAACTTGGACTTTGTGAAGACAAGACGAGAAGTAGAGGCGTGGAAGGAACAAACGAATGGAGAAGGCTGAAGGATGAGGTGTATAAGAACAAATGAAGGGAGGGGGTGATGTGATTATAGGTCCAACGATGAAGGCCGAAGGTAAGGATCGGAGATTTTTTTTATGGAAGCCAAGTTTCAGTGGTGAGGCCGCGAAGAAGAAGATGGGTAAGGGGGAGGTGAGAGCAAGCAGTAAAGGAATTAGGTCAACTTTTTAGACCAGACTTTTTAAACAACTAGTCTAGAAAGTTAAAATTGTAATACTTATTTACAAAATTGCCATTGATCTTTTTTTCTAAATCGGTGCTTTAAATAACCAATCTAAATTATTGATGTAAAAAGGATATTTTGTGCTAGTGTTGCTTTCTTTTCATTTCCTTTTCTTTTCATAACATTTGTTTGACTTCTTGTATAATAGTCTTTCTATTGAGACATAAGCTTATCTTATTAGCTTTTCCTAGATGACACCTTCTAGTCATCTTAACTTTTAGTTCGTTCTATTTTCTGTATCTCAAGTTTAACTCTTTTTCTTTTATGGTCACTTGAGGTTATTCCAATTTTAGTACCTCTATAGTGGTATGATAGACTTAGTAACTCGTACTAACTCCGTATCTTTAGAGCATTCATTACCGCTGCTACAAGGGGGAATACATTTTCATAAAAAAATTATTATTTAAAATATAGACTACTACATCAACTCAACCCTGATATGCTGCTCATACCTTGATCAATTCTTACTTTTCATTATCATAGACCTCTTGGGTGATTATTAGATCAAGAATATTTAACATAGAGGAGGAGATTTAGTCTCTTTAGTTCATAAAAACTCATTTTGTAATTCTTTTCTCACAAAACTTTCTATCTAACTAAATGGTAAGACAATATGAGGGAGATTTTTCATAACATCTTGCTAAACTTGTGGAAATTTTCATTTCATTCTAGAATTCAGTCTCTCCCTTATGATAACTTTGCTTACTTTATTAGAATCTACTGTAACCCTACGGGATACTCTGTAACCTACTAACTATACTTTTTTGAGTCCAACTCACTCTTTTGGCAGTTAAGCAAGTAATTTCATTCATTCATAATGTTTTAAAAATCCTCAGATGTCTTTCATGCTCTTATAATGATTTGGAGTTTTTCAAGCATCATCATTTTCATCATCATCATCTAAGACGACTATAAACTATAATATTTTGTTCATTCTTCTATTCATGTAGCCTCACAGGTGCCTTGGTAAGACTCTTACTGTCCATATTCAACTATTGAATCTTTCCTTTCATACTTCTTACATCTCTATCTCTTCCCAATAGGTCATCCATTCCAAAAATTTTCCTCACTTGAGCACGGTTAACTATAAAATACCAAATAGTTATGCTACACTCATGCCACTACTGGACTTAGAAAATGCAGTAATAGACTTTTTTCTAAGCCATAATTCGTTTATGGGACCTTTGGATAACTTACTACTTTATTTCTATATCATTCAATTTTTCTTTCCATCATCCTTTAACATCTGGTATAACATCTCATAATGATGCTTTATTATCATTCTCATTTTCATCTATTGCTTATACTTAGACTACTTTCTTATTCCTTTCTCTGGCTTTTACTATCTTACAGGTTTAATTCACCACTATGTCTTTGTTTTTAAACCTACCTTCAAACCTTGTACTTTACTTATCTTATTGTAGCTCTTAAATGTTGAATCAAGTGTTTTAATAATTCCAAACAACTAGAGCTTGGAAGGAAAATATCAAAGGAGTATAAAAGCATTCAAGTGAAGAAATCCAGGAAGAAATGAGTAAAAGATTAGTTCGTAGGATTTCTCAAGGTGCCCATAGAGTAAAAGGCTTTGATTTCACTTCCACTAGTTTTAAATATGTGTTTTTTAACTATCCTATGTTAACTCATGCCAAATTTGAAAAACACTAACTATCAGATGAATTTTGAACTGTTAAAATCCATATACATAGTTGAAAATTTGAACTTTGGTAACTGAAGTTCAAAGTTATAAAGATATTATCTCTAACAGACGAATTTCAGGTGATTGAAATTTAAATTTTGAGTCAAGTATAATTTGTGAAAATTGGAAAATTCGTCTGAAGCTATGTCAAAATATGTCTGATATTAGAGTGCAACAAGAGTTCGAAGTTTGTTCCACTGATAGACAAACTTTGGTTTTCAAAATTTGAACTTTGGAATTAAAATGTATAAGTTTGATTAGAGGTCTCTCTAACATACGAATTTTGAAAGCTCAAAATTTGAATTTCAAAAAATGGAACTCTTGTGCCATATTGAGTTGCTCACTGACAAATGAATTTTGGATCCCCAAAATTTGAACTTCGAGTGCACTGTAGCAATATGAGATAACTGTTCATACTCAATAGATGCACTTTTAACTTGAAAATTTGTATGTCTTAACATAGGAAATATTTGTCAAAACAAAAATTCGAAGTTTACTTTTAAACAGACAAATTTTGGAAGTTCAACGTTAAAGTCTTTAGCTTATGGTCTCTGCGAAATTCATCTGTTGATACCCCAAAATTTAAATTTTAGAGTCTCAGACGTATTAAATGCAGTTAGTGAATGACTAGTTTTGCAGAGTAACCATTGAGTAATGTCTCTAATGGCTAGATCTTGTATCTAACATATAGTTAAGATACAAATCTATAAATAGAACTTTATTTGAAGTTGTGGGTAACAATTTTATGCTGTATATATCGAAACTCTGTTGAAATCATTAGAAAAAGCCTTCTACTCACTCACACTTCATTAATTGTACTTCAATTGTCACATTTACTCTGTATTAGAGAGTTTCTCTTATTGTAATCAATCTTTTATCATCTAGAAGAAAGATTTTCTTATGAGGGGTTTTCACAAGGGATTTAGGAAACACTTTGCTATAGTACAGACTTAAAATTTGTAAGCTTTTAGAACATAGCAGAAGGTTGTATTGTGGCATTGCAAGGAGCCTACTAAATTCTTGCAAGATAGTGGAAATTCTCAAGTAGTAGCCTAAGGACTGGATGTAGGTCAAGAGGAGCAGACTGAACTAGGATAAATCTTTGTGTCCTCTCTTCCTCTACCTTGCAAACTGCCCTCTTATATTTTGCACTCTGTTTTTTGCAACTTTTACTCTTATTGCTCTTTTCTAATTTTGCAGAAAATTTTAAACTTCCTAATTCACTTGCTCTCTTGGGAAGCCAGCATTACTAACAAGTGGTATTATAGCCCAAACTCTCAATTGAAGGATCTAAAAATTCGGGAGAATCAATGGCTAGCTTTGGAGAAAATATTCTTCTTGAAGGAAACAACACCAGTAGACCTCCTGGCTTCAGTGGAAAGCATTATGGATACTGGAACATGAGAATGCAAATCTATCTCTAGTCCATTGACTTAGAGATCTGATCAGTCATCCAAAAAGGAGACTTTGTCCCAATGAAGTTGCAGGATGATGGCAAGTACAAAGAAATGCCAGAGGAGGAATGGAATAAGGAAGATAAGAGAAGAGTCCTGCTCAACTATTAGGCAAAACACTGCTTAGTCAGTGTACTCAATCTGGATGAATTCTACAGGGTGTCTTAATGTACCATAGCCAAAGGAATGTGGGACACTCTAGAAATTACTCGTGAAGGAATTACTGGAGTGAGGGACAACAAATTAAATTCCTGTATTGGTGAATATGAAAGTTTTAGAATGATAGAAGGTGAAAGCATCAAAGATTTGCAGAAGAGATTTGCCTTCATTATAAATCAATTTAAGAGCCTTATTAAGGAGTACACACTGTTAGCAAAAGTTAGAAAAATTCTTAGAGCTCTTCCTCTGGAATAGCAATGAAAAGCAATAGCCATAGAAGAAGCTAGAGGAGAGTCTATGGCTTCTGTTATGGCTCTCTTTGGCAGTCTTGAATAATATGAGAGCAAGATGAAAGTTCTCAAGTATATTGGACAAGACAAGAAGAAAAAGGGTCTTGCATTAAAAGTTGTAGAAGAAAGATAAGAAGACTCTAATGATGAAGAAGAACTGAATGAAGAAACTCTAGCTATGTTAGTCAAAAAATTTGGAAGATTCTACAACAAAAAGAGAAATAAGAAGTTCTTCAAGAAAAGAGTAGCTGTAGACAACAAGAAAGAAAGCAAAGAGCCTATTACCTGCTATGAATGTAAGAAGTAAGGGCACATCAGATTAAATTGCCCACAATTCTTAAAAAAGTAAGAGAAAGAAAAGAAAGCTACTAACAAAGGAAAAAGAAAAAGGCTTACATCTCATCAATCTGAGGCAACAGCTCTGATGAAGAAGATGAGGAAGAATTTGCCAACATCTGTTTATTGGCAAGTACAGTTGAAGAAACTCCAAATTCATCTGGCAGTGATCATGAAGATAAGGTAAATGATTATGAACCCTCATATTATGAATTGCTAAATGCATTTTATGATCTGCTTGATGAATTCATCAAAACTGCAAAAGAATTAAAACTGGGTAAGAAGAAGATTAGCAAATTAGAATTTGTTTGTAAAATGCTTGACATTACATCTCAACATAGAGTAGAATATGTTTGTTGTGCATCATGCATTGAACTGTAGAAAAATAATGAATATCTTTTGAAAAGCATGGCTAAACACACCAAGGTAAAGACATGTTATCTGCATTATTTGGAAGTCAGAAAATTGCACAAGGAAAAGTTGGTCTTAGCTATTATCCTTGTGCAGTCAAGGAAAAGAATGAAAAGAAAAATCAAAATTTATATATGAGACACTTTGTATATGCAGATGGACATGAGAGGAAAAACCACAATTCAAAATCCATTAAATCTTATATTAAACCTAGATTTGTGAAACAAAAATATTATCTACATTGCTTTCTTCCTGCATCACAATCTAGTAGTCCCTTTACCACCTGTCATTTTTGTAACAAGAAGGGACATGTCTCTAGTTCATGTTGGTTAAAGAAAAATGGACTTGGTAGGAAGGTAGAATGGCTTCCTATAGGTACATTTGTATCTAGGGAAAATGCCACTAATAGAAAAAGACCCAAGTAGATTTGGGTACCTAAAATGAAAAATTGAACTTTATTTTGCAGGTCTATTTTAGAGCTAGTAAAAGCAATAAATGGTATATAGACAGTGCTTAATCAAGATATATGACTAGTAATAAGGAGAAGTTTATCACCCTTAGAGATAAGAAAGGTGGAAAGGTGACCTTTGGAGGAGATCAATATGGCAGAATAGTAGGCATTGGTAATGTAGGCAAGAATCCTAAAACATCTATAAAAGAGGTGCTGTTTGCAGTTGGACTCAACCACAACCTGCTGAGTATGAGTTAGACACGTGACAAAGGAAACTAGGTACTGTTTGACTCAAAATTCTGCCTGGTCATCTGAAAAAGTGATCATAAAGAAATTCTCAAAGCTTAAAGGGATGGTAACTGCTATACCATTGATCTTAATGAACTTTCCTCCTTAGATTCCATATGTTTAATTAGTAAAGACAATGATAGTTGATTGTGGCATAGAAGACTGGTACATGTTAATATGAATCAACTAACAAAATTGATTAAGAATGATTTAATTACTGGTTTACCGAAAATCTCTTTTGAAAAGGATAAAGAATGTGATGCATGCCTCAAAGGAAAACAAACTAAATCATCATTTAAATCTAAAAATATAATCACCACATCTAGACCACTACAACTGTTGAATATGGATTTGATAGGTCTATCTAGAGTAAAAAGCATTAGGGGAAACTTATATATACTTGTGATTGTAAATGATTACTCTAGATTTACCTGGACCTTATTCCTTTCTTCTAAAGATGAAAAATTTGATGTATTTGTAACCTTAGATAAGAAAGTACAAAATGAGAAAGGAATTTCCATTATGTCTATCACATTTAATCATGGAGGAGAATTTAAAAATTCAAGCTTTCTTGAGTAATGTGAAGAGCATGGATTTGATCACAACTTCTCAGCTCCAATGACTCCTCAACAAAATAGAGTCGTGGGGAGGAAGAACAGGATGTTGGGAGAATTGGCAAGAGCAATGTTGAACAAAAAGGAGCTTTCTCAATATTTTTGGCCTGATGCAGTAAGCACAGTAAGCTACATCATTAATAGAGCCTACATTGGACCAATTCTAGGGAAGATACCTTATGAGCTATATAAAGGAAGGAAGACAAATCTCTCATACTTGCATGTGTTTGGATACAAGTGCTTCATCCATAATAATGGAAAAGAAAATCTGGGTAAGTTTGATGCTAAATTAGATGAAAGTATATTCATTTGCTATTCTAGTAGAAGTAAAGCATATAGGGTGTTTAGTAAAAAAACTAGAGCTATAGAACAATATGTGCATGTAATTTTTATTGAAAATGAAACTGTTTCGAAGCATGCCATATATGAGGATGATCTTATCTCTAGCTTTAAGAACTTAAACTTTTTTGAAGAAGCTAAAATTAAACCTCCTAAAATATCTGAATCTGCTAATGTAAAGGAAAAAATTCAGGAAAAAGATGTTGAATGTGAAAATAATGAAGAAATTTCTCAAGAACTCCCTAGAGCTTGTGATAGAGTATGCTTGAGGCATGAAATGTTGAGGGTCCTTGGACAAATTATAAAGCACAAAAAGGAATCTTCATCACTTAGAAATCAAGCTTGGGAGGCTAAAGTTCCATTGCAAGGCATAGATGATCCAAAAAAGCTTGATTATGTTCTCTTCCTTACAAGTTACAGATCCAAGCCCAAAGAGAGCCATTTAGAGGAGATTACTTAAGTGATCATGTGCCACTCATGTGATCAACTAAAAAGGAATCTTCTTTATTCTATTTTATTTAGAATTTTCGTTTTTTTATTATTAAATTTTCAGAAATAAAGCATATGGTCAAAGATTGTCTTGGATATTAAGTTTTAATTGTTTCCTAATTTTTAAAGATTAGGTTCTAGAATTTTCTATTAGTTAAAGTAAGAAAGATACCACCTTTTGATTGATTTGAGGAATATTTTGTTTCCTTTTTCATTAAGATTGTGGTATCTTCTTTAGGATTGATTAGATTAGATTTGATTATTTTTTATATTTTATTTAATTTCATTTTTTAAGTTTAGCCTAGGATTTTGGTTGTCTTATTCATTTATATAAGGAGCCACCTATGTACTTTTGAAAAGACAGATTAATGAGAATGAATTTTTAGAACTTATGTTCTTTTCTTGTGAGCTTTCTCTTGTATCCCTTGTGTTCTTGAGAGGATTCATAGACTTATCAAAGGAGTGGTTTTCCTTTGTGGCGTCCCAAGGCTAGGGTTCTAGGAGACGGGTTCTCTTAGGGTCGTATCCCATTGACCAACATATCTTTCCTATTTTCTTGTCATTTTCGTTCATAATTATTATCCTATTTTTTCTAGTTTAACATGTTCATCTATCTTGTGTTTTCTTGTTATTTCGTGTGTTCTATTTGATTCTAGCACGATCCGTGGTTCATTCCGAGTCATTGGAGGTTCAATCGGATGAGTTCCGCTTGGGTCTTTCATCATTTGGTATCAGAGAGCTTAGGTTTGCTGGCTTCAAGGTTTGTGCTTTTCCCTTCTTGTTCTTTGTCACGTCCCTCTATCCATATTTCCATCTTGTGTTTCAAATCTGTCCCTTGTTCTTCTTTGTGGCTTGATTCTATCTTTCTTATCTCTCAAAGTTTGTGGCTTTTCCATCAATTTCTTGTCTTGCCATCTTTGTTGTTTCTTCCCTTTTGTGACTTGTTCTTCTTTCTTTCTTCTTGATCTCCTATTTTTGTATTGTGTAAAATTAAAAAAAAAATTCAAATTTCTTTTTTTGGCTCAAAATATTAGTTTTCTGTCTTGTGTCAAGTATTGCCCAGAAAATTGAGAAAAAAAAAAGAAAAAAAAATTCGTGAAAAAAAAACTTGAGTGGCTGCTGCAAAAAGAAGGAAAAAAAAACAGCAATAGTGATAGCAAAAAAAAAAAAGAGAAAAAAAAAAGAAGACAAAAAAAAAAAAGGAAAGTCAGAATTGTTCTTGGGCATTGATTTCTTTATCAATCAATTTAGTTTCCTATTTTGAATGATTGCAATGCAAGTTGAAGAAAGTTGCCTATTTTGAGGTTCTTGGCCTCCAAGTCACAAAAAGATTCCTAATTACGTAAACTTGGATGGTAAGATTCGTGGTTTTTTTTGCCACTTTCCAAATCTTTTCAGATTCTAGTTTCCTAATCTTGTCATATCCTTTCTTTCCTAATTTCTCTTGTGCTGAATCATTAGTTTCCTATTTTCTTCCTTGATTCTATTTTCCTATTTCTTCCTTTCTTAGTTTCCTAAATTATTGTTTGTGTCTATCTTGCTTTATTCTTGATTTTGTCCAGATTTTGTGCTTTCCTTTCCTTCCATAATTGTCATACTACTTTCCCAAATTCATCCCTAGCATCTTCCTTCCTTTTCTTTCCATAAAAACATGCTGCACATTCAATCTTTCTAGTGGTCAATATTTGTGCACGTTTTTACATTCTTGAATACCATATTACATGCTCATTGTGATCAAACTTGCTGCACATTATCCTTCTTGATTGTTGGTCTAAAATCTGATTCTTTGAAGACTTTGAATTTTGGAATTTTAGTTTTGAGATTGCCACTTCATATATACTTCTTCTTTTGATTTGTTGGAATTTGATTAAGAACACTATAGGGAGTAAGTTGAGTGGTAAAAGGCAAGAGTGTTTTACATTATTAAAAAAAAAAAAGCCAATCTTTTTGTGTGAAACACGAGTGCTAATAAATTTTTGAGTGGAAACACGTTAGAGAGTGATTTGTGAGGTCCATATTTCTTTCCTCTTTGTTTTCACTAACATTTCAGGTTCTGAGTATGGCTAGAAAAGAAAGTGCAATTGATTTTAAAACTTTAATGAAATCTTTCAATGATCAAATGAATGAGTTGAATGCTAAATTGGATAGCATGGAGTCTTGCTCCAAACCCCAGAGAAGGCGTGATCAAGCAATTATTACAGAAGTCTATGCTAAAAGAGGCAAGCAAGTTACTTCTTTTAAGGATATTAAATCAAAGATCCCACTATTCCATGGTGAGAAAGATGTTAATGTTTACTTGGAGTGGGAAGGAATAGTTGATCAAGCATTTGAATGTTGTAACTACTCTGAGTTGGAAAAGATGCAATGTGCATACCTTAGATTTAGTAAAAAGGTTGCTGCTTGGTGGAAACGGATGGAGTGCCGACGCACTATTAAAGGAGAGCCTTCTATTGCAACATGGAGTGAGATGAAAACGGTCATGAGGAAAAAGTTTGCATCATCTCATTTACATGAACACCCTCCCGAAGCTAAGAATGTTATTGAACATTGTGAAGAGGTGAAAGTTTCGGTAGTTCAAGATTCTTGTGATGCCTATCTAAAGGAAGTTGATCAAGTGGATGAAGAAGTTGCATTTTCAACTAGTGATGATAAGCCAGGAGAATCCATTACAGGTATATCTAACTCTCAGATCTCTTTTAGTGATATCTCTTATGATGAGTCATTAGATTTGGTTAGTGTTGCAAATGATGTTGAATGTGATAATGAGATTAAAAGTTTGCAACTTGTAATGGAGAAAAGTGACCTAGATCAAAATGGTGTTGTGGTAGAAAGTTTTGATGATTGTAGTTGTACTTCTAATATGCAAATTAAAAATCTTGATGTAGCACAATTAGAAAATGATGAAGTTGCTTGTGCTTATAAGATTAACCATGATTGCATGCAACTTTTAGAGGAATATCATGCTTTACATGTTAATGATTTGATTGAAAATTCTTTAGGTAATAGCATGTTAATTCCTAGGAGTCCTTATGATTACACTGATGAGATTGATCATGTTGACATGGTGATTGGAGATTTTTATTGTGTTGATTTTAATGGGCATGTTAAAAACTATTCCTGTGCTTTGGATGAAGCCCATGAATCATTCCCATATAATCATTGTCCCACCTTAGTCCCTTTTGAGTCTTTTTGTGTCATGTTTTGTCCTAATTTTGTCCTTCATCTTTTCCTTAACCCTTTGGTTTCATTTGAGTCTAGTTGTGTCGAGTTTGTGTCTAGTTCTTTATGGCAGGATATTGGTGAAAATGATATGAAGAAAGATTCCAGATTTTCTTCACTAATGCTTGAAAATAAGATTTTCGATCTTGGAGCAATGTTATGGTTGCAAAGGCTTGGGCGAATATTTAAAACAAATTTGCAGACAAGTGAGAACAATGTCATTCAAGTTTATGAGAGGATGATCAAAGCCATAGTTCATCAATATAGTTTGAAAGGTAAGTATCCTCCATATGATCTCTTTGATGCGATTAATATTTCCCTTTCTTTCCATGTAGATTATGGAGATTCGAGGACGAATCCTTTCGAGGAGGGAGGGAATGATAGAGTATGCTTGAGGCATGAAATGTTGAGGGTCCTTGGACAAATTATAAAGCACAAAAAGGAATCTTCATCACTTAGAAATCAAGCTTGGGAGGCTAAAGTTCCATTGCAAGGCATAGATGATCCAAAAAAGCTTGATTATGTTCTCTTCCTTACAAGTTACAGATCCAAGCCCAAAGAGAGCCCATTTAGAGGAGATTACTTAAGTGATCATGTGCCACTCATGTGATCAACTAAAAAGGAATCTTCTTTATTCTATTTTATTTAGAATTTTCGTTTTTTATTATTAAATTTTCAGAAATAAAGCATATGGTCAAAGATTGTCTTGGATATTAAGTTTTAATTGTTTCCTAATTTTTAAAGATTAGGTTCTAGAATTTTCTATTAGTTAAAGTAAGAAAGATACCACCTTTTGATTGATTTGAGGAATATTTTGTTTCCTTTTTCATTAAGATTGTGGTATCTTCTTTAGGATTGATTAGATTAGATTTGATTATTTTTTATATTTTATTTAATTTCATTTTTTAAGTTTAGCCTAGGATTTTGGTTGTCTTATTCATTTATATAAGGAGCCACCTATGTACTTTTGAAAAGACAGATTAATGAGAATGAATTTTTAGAACTTATGTTCTTTTCTTGTGAGCTTTCTCTTGTATCCCTTGTGTTCTTGAGAGGATTCATAGACTTATCAAAGGAGTGGTTTTCCTTTGTGGCGTCCCAAGGCTAGGGTTCTAGGAGACGGGTTCTCTTAGGGTCTTATCCCATTGACCAACATATCTTTCCTATTTTCTTGTCATTTTCGTTCATAATTATTATCCTATTTTTTCTAGTTTAACATGTTCATCTATCTTGTGTTTTCTTGTTATTTCGTGTGTTCTATTTGATTCTAGCACGATCCGTGGTTCATTCCGAGTCATTGGAGGTTCAATCGGATGAGTTCCGCTTGGGTCTTTCATCAGCTTGGATATATCAAAGGAGTTATTCAGCTGATCAAGTGATTGGGGGTGTTCAAGAGAATGTTAAAACCAAAAGACAACTTAGTGATCAAATAAACAACAATGCATTTATTTCCCAAATTGAACCTAAGTATACTAAAGAAGTCTTAACTGATGAATATTGGATATTCGCTATACAAGATGAACTTAATCAGTTTAAAAGAAATCAAGTTTTGGTTTTAGTGCTTAGACCCAAAGATAACCCAATTATTAAAACTAAGTAGGTATTTAGAAATAAACTTGATGAATCAGGAATAATCATTAGAAACAAAGCTAGATTAGTAGCTAAAGGATATAATCAGGAAGAAGGCATAGATTATGGGGAAATAGTTGCTCTAGTTGCAAGATTGGATGAAATAAGAATCCTTTTAGCCTACGCATGCATAAAAGACATAATGCTGTATCAAATGGATGTAAAGAGTGCTTTTCTGAATGGTTATATCATGGAAGAGGTTTACATTGATCAACCTTTAGGATTTAAGGACTCAATAAAGCCAACCATGTTTATAAACTAAAGAAGGCTCTTTATGGCTTAAAATATGCACCTAAGTCATGGTATGGAAGGTTAAGTAATTTTCTAACTGAAAAATGATTTGATAGAGGAAAAGTATATACAACATTGTTTACAAAGAAGGAAAATAAAGACTTACTTATTGTTCAAATTTATGTTGATGACATTATATTGGTGCTATTAATGAATCTCTTTGCAAGAATTTCTCTAAGTTATTGCAGAGTAAATTTGAAATATCAATGATGGGTGAGCTCAACTTTTTCCTTGGACTACAAATTAAACAATGTGATGATGATATCTTCCTTAATCAATCAAAATATCTAAAGGAGTTGCTGAAAAAAGTTTGGAATGGAAAAAGCCAAATCAATGGGGACCCGTATGGCTATTGCAACAAAACTTGATATGGATGAGGAAGGAAAGCCTTTTGACATAACTTACTATAAGAGAATGATTGGCTCCCTACTATACCTAACAGCAAGTAGACTTGACATTATGCTTAATGTTTGTATGTGTGCAAGGTTCCAATCATATCCCAAAGAGTCCCATGCAACAGCTGTGAAGAGAATTTTCAGGTACCTAATTGGAACATTATAGATGGGACTTTGGTATCCAAAAGGCAATGGAGAGGAGCTCATGGGATATAATGATGTTGACTTTACTGAATCCAAAACTGATAGAAAAAGTACAAGTGAAACATGTTAGTTTCTAGGAAGATCTTTAGTCTCATGGTTTAGCAAGAAGCAGAACATTGTGGCTCTCTCCATGGCAGATGTTGAATATGTAGCTGCAAGCACCTGTTGTGCACAAGTTCTTTGGATGAAGCAACAACTTGAAGATCTTGAGATTGAGATGAAGCAAATACCAATAAAATATGATAATCAAAGTACTATCAATATCACAAAGAATCCAGTCATGCACTCAAGAACAAAGCACATTAAAGTAAGACATTACTTCATAAGGGACCATGTTTTGAAAGGAGACATCAAATTGGAATGCATCCCTACTAAAGATCAGGTTACAGACATTTTGACTAAACTACTTGCAGAAGATAGATATTGCAAAATCAGAAGAGAATTAGGAATGATAAATCCTAATAAATTGTAAGCAAGACTCTTACTAAATCTATTTAAGTTTCTGGCATTAAATTGGTACTAACTTTAGCATTGGAATGGGTTTAAGATGTTTTATAGGTACTCTTCATAAGTCTAAATGATAGTAAATCAGTTTAAAGGAGTTTATCAAACCTACATGATCAAAAGATGCTAAAGCAAAGTTGGAAATTTGAACTTTTAGGCCCCATCTGTAAGTTTAGCAATATGATATTCATATTTTAGATGTTATTAGATGATTTTCTATGTTAAATTGTGACTTTGAATGAATTGGTATGCTAAAAATTTGAACTTAAGTGCTAATTAGATGAATTTCAGTGGCTCTCATGTTGTTACAGTGCTATCATGTCCCTCGAAATTTGTCTATTGTCTAGTAAAAATTCAAATTTCTAATTAACACTGTAAATATTGACTTTGTTCAAAATGCTCACTATGTGAATTTTAATACCTTAAAATACACATTTCAAAAGTTGTTTACAAAACTTTAAAATTTGAATTTTAGATACTCAAAATTCGTCTGTTAAAGCATGCTGTCATGATTGGTCTCTGATAGATGAAGTTCAAGGATGAAACTCATTTGTGAAGTTCTAACTCTTTGTTTGCTTAATGTTTGATCCTTCAAAATTCTAACTTTGATGGTTCAAAGTTCATCTATTGAAGTTTGTGTCTTGAACTTAGCTTTTGTCAGACAAACTTTAAGATAAAAATTCATCTGTCAGAAAGCCTTTCTTTTGGCATAGCTACATAACATTTCAAAATTCAAATTTTGAACCCTTAAAATTTGTTTGTTGAACGGTTACAAAAGCTAAAATGAAGGGTCTCACTTTGAACAGATGCAACCCTATTTGTTTCTCTACTAAATCTATTCACCTCCTCTCTTAATTTCTCATCAATTCTGTTTGTGAATCTTCATTTCTCACCATTTAAACTCCTTTTCGTACCTTATAAATCCTCACATCTTTTTGCAATAATCAATCATGAGAATGGCAAGGGTTAAAGATCCAAATACAGGTAAAGGAGAGTCCAGACCAAAGAGAGTGGTTAAGTATCAATATGCCTCTAAGGGATGAGAAACTTAGAAAAGGAAAGGCGAATCTAGTAAGGGAACACCATCCAAATGGCCGAAAACAACTCCCAAGGCTAATTCAAAGAAGCCGGTCTCTACTGCTGCTGCCTCTACCTCGTCCAACACTGAATTTGATGGATTCCGGTTAACCACTAAGCCATTGTGGAGCAATGCCCACATCCTGGAAGAGTATACCACCAAATTCCTTAGCAAGAAGGTAATCAAACCTCACTGTATGAATTTGGAAGAATTTATTGTTTCCAACAATTTTTGATGCTGGGCTATGGTTGGTGAGATATAAGAACTTGTTGGAAATAAAGGAGAAATATGATGATGAGGTGATCAAAACATGGTATGCTGCTCTGTTGTACAACAGCAGAAAAGAGAAATGGCAGGATAATCTGAGGTCCAGAACTCTACTACTCTCTAATGAAACCTTGTTTTAGAAATCCCTGGGCAAAATGGCCTGAAGATTGATATCACCACCTCAAGATACATGGATAAGGATGAAAATGTAGATGAGGAAAGTGGTATATTCTTAAATTACAAGAAGAGCACAGTCCTGAATTCCCTGTTCAGAAGGCCTAAGAATAGAACTCCCCTAAGTTTGTTGAAGCCCTTTGATCTAAGTGTTCAAGTCAGGATCCTGCACTACATTGTGTCCAAGGTCATATTCAACAAAGGAGGGAGGTTTAATCTAATTACAAGGGCTGAAGCTCATGTGATGATTGCACTAATGTTTGGAAAGCTATTGAATATGGGCTATATCATCCTTCAGTGTATGATCAAAGCATGAGATCAAAGGAGAGATTCTACTTTGCCATTTGCATCCATCATCACCAAAATACTTTAGTATGCCAGAATACAACACTTGGAGAAAGGGAAAGGCAAGCCCACTGAAGTCTTCAAGGAGGAGGAGTTGCAATGGATGGGCATTGAAAGAAAAGAAGGAAGATGGGTTGGCAAAGGAACTGGAAAGTCAAAAGACCTATTCTTTGAAGAAAGTCAATCACAAGAGGGGACCTTTGTAGCCATACCTCATACTCAGCCCTTATTACAACCAGCCCAGCATACTCCACTACAACTATCACATCCCATCTCACCTCCAGCAAAGCCATCTCATATACCTTAGCCATCCACTCCTCTGAACTGAGCCAAGCCAACCAAAATCACTGAGCTATATGACAAACTTTTTGCACTCATGCTGGGCATCAGAGACGAACAAGATGCTAAGTTTGCTCACCTTTAGGGTCAAATCACACAATTGGCAAAGAACATGAAAATAATTGCTGATGCCTATGAAGAAGTCATAAGTGCTATCTTCTCTATATCAGCTCCACTTCAGCCTGGAGCCTAGCAAGTCTCCGACTCCTAAACCTCTAAGCCCCTTCAAACTAAACTCTTCTGAGCTTGATGCTAAAAATGTTGTTGCTGAGGCTGCTGGCACTATGGCTACCCTACAGGCCTCTAGCAGTGAGACAAGCCTAGTCCACCCTTGGGCTATAGCATGGAAGAAGAGGTCCCTCAAGAAGCAAGTTCTCACGAGCCTATGATGGAAGATACTTAAGAATCAATTCTGTTACTCTAAGAATTTGAGCAAATGGAGAAGCTTGCAGCAGCCATCACCTATGCACCGATCATTTAGGCTTTACTCAATGAGGAAAGAAGCCTAGTTCCTTATATAAATATTGTAGCTATTGCACATGATGCCATTGTGCAAGCTCAAAAATAAAGGCTTGATGAAATGTTTTCTCCTCTTGCCCTTTAACCTTCATCTCCTCAATATGGCATGTTAATAGCACAAAGGGGTTAGGTTCGCCAACCTTCAAAAGGAAGTTTAGGAGATAGTCGAAGATGTTGAGGATGACCAACCTGAGACACCACCAACCGTACCTCTTCCTCAAGTACCTTACACTATGTCATTTGTTCCTATTCCTCTTCATGCAATTCTAGTGTCACAAATTCCTTCTCCTACTATGCATGTTCAAGCCCCTAATGATGCCAAAAAGGGGGAGAAGAAATCTGAACAAACTGAGAAGATTATAACAAGGCATTCTGCAAGACTTACAGCAAGAAATCCAAGCTCAAGAAGAAATGATTAGATCTTAGGATTGCTTGTTTTTACTTGTACTGCTTGTTGTATCCCATATAATGAAATGACAATCTTACTTTGAAATACTGTGCTTGCAATGTCATATCACTGTACTGAACCTTAAATGAGTTAATATAATGTGATTCAATATTTTTCTTTTGCTTTGCTGTATATGCTGTACTTATTTCTAAACTTTAATGCATATGTTGAGGGGGAGCTCCTAGAAGCAAACCCAAGTACTAATCCAATTTGCAAGTAGTTTTGTCATCATTAAAAAGGAAAAGAATGCCGAATCAAGTGTTTTGATGATTCCAAACAACTGAAGCTTGGAAGGAAAATATCAAAGGAGTATAAAAGCATTCAAGTGAAGAAATCCAGAAAGAAATGAGTAAAAGATTAGTTCGTAGCATTTCTTACAGTGTTCATAGAGTAAAAGGCTATGATTTCACTCCCACAAATTTTAAATGTGTTTTTCAATTATCCTATGTTAACTTATGCCAAATTTGAAAAACACTGACTATCAAATAAATTTCGAACTGTTAAAATCCATATACATAGTTGAAAATTCAAACTTTGGTAACTGAAATTTAAATTTATAGAGATGTTACCTCTGACAGATGAATTTTAGGTGATCAAAATTTGAATTTCGAGTCAAGCATAATTTGCAAAAATAAAAAAATTCGTCTAAAGCTACATCAAAGTGTGTTTGATATAAGAGTCCAAAAAGAGTTTAAAGTTAGTCCCACTGACATATGAACTTTGGTTTTCAAAATTCAAACTTTGGAATCAAAATGTATAAGTCTGATTAAAGGTCTTTTCGACAGATGAATTTTGAAAGCTCAAAATTCAAATTTTGAAAAATGGAACTCTTGTACCATTTTGAGTTGCTCACTTACAGATGAATTTTGGATCCCCAAAATTCAAACTTTGAGTACATTATAGCAATATGAGACAATTGTTAACACTCAATATATGCACTTTCAACTTGAAAATTTGCATGTCTTAACATGAAAAATATTTGTCAAAACCAAAGTTCAAATTTCACTTTTAAACAGACAAATTTTGGAAGTTCCATGTTAAAGTTTTTAGTTTATGGTCTCTATGAAACTCATATGTTGACACCCCAAAATTCAAATTTCAGAGTCTCAGACGCATTAAATGTGGTTGATGAATAACTAGTTTTTGCAAAGAAACCATTGGGTAATGTCTCTCACGGCTAGATCTTGTGTCTAATATATAGTTAAGACACAAATCTATAAATAGAACTTCATTTGAAGTTGTGGGTAATAATTTTATGCTGTATATATCGAAACTCTGTTGAAATCATTAGAAAAAGCCTATACTCATTCACACTTCATTTATTGCACTTCAACTATCACATTTACTCTGTATTAGAGAGTTTCTCTTATTGTAATCAATCTTTTCTTCATCTAGAAGAAATATTTTCTTATGAGGGGTTTTCACAAGGGATTTGGGAAATATTTTGCTAGAGTGTAGAGTGAAAATTTGTAAGCTCTTATAACATAGCACAAGGGTGTATTGTGGCATTGCAAAGAACCCACTAAATTCTTGCAAGATAGTGGAAATTCTCAAGTGGTGGCTTGAGGACTGGACGTAGGTCAAGAGGAACAGACTGAACCAGGATAAATCTTTGTGTCCTCTCTTCCTCTACCTTGTAAACTACTCTCTTATGCTCTGTACTCTATTTTCTGCAACTTTTACATTCACTGCTCTTTTCTAATTTTGCAAAAAAATGTAAACTTCCCAATTCACCCCCTCTTGGGAAGCCAGCAAACCTAACATTAAACTCTTTTGGCACTTTGTGGGTCAAAGTTTGAATGATATTAAGGTAGTGATTACTAACTTTTGCATTCTACTTTATCTGTTTTCATTTATACCTTCTTAACATTTTAGACAAGATTAATAAGTGATCTAGCAATTCAAGTTCTTAACCATTCAAAAGTCTTTTGCTCGCTCAGTTAAAATCTAGCCCTTCACCTCTCACCATCATTCATTTTTACTCATTTAGGCATCAGTCTAGGTGCTATCTCTCATTTGCCTAGCCTCGATGGCTTTCATCATATGGAGGATTTTATCTTTTTTGGCTTAATTGAGCTTCTCCTTAAAAGCTGCTATCTTAGCTTAATTGGGTTTCTTCCCAAGAGCAACCTCCCTTTTACCTCACCTTGGTAGCTAATAGAGGATTTCTTTCATTATGAGATCTTTCGACCAAGTACTTTCTTTCATAGCTGGATTTCATAGTAGGCTCAACAATTAATTATCTTAAGGTTTTGTAGTTCCTTATCTGCCTGCTACTACTCCAAACCTTAGCCTTATATTTTGTTCTTTGAATTCTTACCTCATGCCTCAAACATCATAAATACATTGCTAACTTTCCATTACAGAGATATTAAATCTTTTTAAAATTTCTTTAATTCATTTATCAATTTTCTTGTTCATTCTTAACATTCTTCTTCAAGCATTTCTTAGCTTAAGTAGTTGGTACAACATTGAACTCAATCTCAACACATGGAACATTTCAAGGGTAGGCAAAATTAACATCTTGTTATGACAATCTAGGAGGAAATTATTGACAAAAGCTAGTTCATGCCAATGCTTACATCATTATCAAGGGAAGGCATACAAATGACATTCATTATGATGCCATGGTACTTCAACATTTATTTTTACTAGCAATGGAGATTATAGCCCTACTTCTAGTGACAATATGCACTTGTACATTATATAATTGTAACCTCCAAACCTAACCTCTTAGCATCGTTGTAAAAGAATGGCTTGTACCTACATCATACCCTTGTTGAGATCAAGTGACTTATGCCTCATATTAGGATAGTATATAAACTATCCTTTGTGCTTACGATTTGGTGTAAGTCATCTCTATAGTATTATCACGATTTCTATACTTGGAGCATCATTTTATCTTGCTAGACATGGCCTTCCACCATAAGCCTTTCTGCATTTGAACCAGGCTAGTTGCTTTGTCTACCTCCCTTGCTCTTTTGCCTTATCTTTTAAATCCCCTATTATTCCAAGGCCTTTAGCTACTTTTCCTTCCTCCAAATTTCCTTATCATCATTAGCTAGACATGTTAGAGCATACTTGTGATTCAGACTATTTTAGTGATCTTGCTTATTTCTATCAATGAATTGAAAATATGAATTTACATCGAGCATCTTCACCTTAACTACAATGTCTAGAAATTTTCTCCACTTTTCTATCTTTCCTCATTCATTATCATATTGCTGAAGGTATGTTGAATATCAAGCCAATTGGTTATACCATATTATACATTTATTGACCAGCTTATTCTTATTCTAGTGGATCCTTATAAATTTTGCTTCCTTTTCCAACATATAGGTTGCCATTAAAACCTTCTTTCTCGATTTGCAATGTGTTATCTTGGAAATCTTCCGGAAGCTCATACTCCGATTGTCAACAACTTTCACATCAACTTATCATTAAAGAATGGTGGGTAACATTTTCTAAATTTTGCAAGCGTGTGTTGGTGATTGATGCTCTAAACCATCTACCCTGTAGCTTATTCCATAGCAGTTTATTAATCTGCTTGGAACTACTATATTACAAGCATAGCATTGGTGGTTTTAGCCCCCTTCTATTATATGTGAAAATTAACTATCTCTTATAGTTGCTCTTCATGGTCTCTTATGGCTGATCCAGACCATTAAGGATCATTTATAGAGAATCTTGGTTGAGGTTACCTTTATTTGCTACTACCGAGGCCATTCAAGAAAACCATGTTTGTATAGCTTGTCTTTGCCAAACATCTCAACCATTCTCATCTTTCATCTTAATAATCACAAAATTTAAATTATACTTGACAAAATATCATTTATCGTTTACTACTTCTATCCTTATTATCCTTTGACCCCTAGTTATCTTACTACTTTAATTCTTTATTGCATGCATACTTAGTTCGAAATTTGTGACCTTACATCACTATTACATATACATTCCATTTATACTTATATTATCATCACATTGAACTGATTGGATTTCCGTACTAACAATAAACTTGCTATTGTCATTCGATATCCCCATTGGATTCTTTTCCAAGTTGTCCTCTAGGACTTCAAATTCCATATAACATCAAGTACTGGCTCAACCCATTCACTTTCAGGGAGCTAATAGTCATGATGCCATTCAAAGCATTCTTTTGCTTCTAAGATAGTACTAAGAAAATCTTGATCTTGAACTTGTCCTCCAGATCTATCCTGGCATTCCTTAGGACTATTCTGATACCAAAAATATAACACCTTAGTCTAGGACCATATTTCCTATGATTAGACCCTATTTAGGCCATGTTAGACTGTTCAGAAGCTTGAATTACTTTAGGGACTAAAACACAAAAATTTAATTTTCTATGATACTCTTCATTTGATATGCCCCATTCTCACTAGTATTACCTGACCAAAGGCAATACTAATGATGATTGGACCATTATTCTTCTTCTCCTAGACCACTATAATTGGTGGTGATTTAGGGAATATACATTCCCAATCCATTACCACTTGGCTCTCATAGCCAAAGAAAAAGGATTTAGTGGTAGGGATATATATATATACACGCATCAACCTTACTACTTGGACACAAGGCCTCGCGTATTTCACAAGCGGATCGATATACCACATGGTATCATATAACATCATCACCCAAACCAACTGATGCCATCCATGCATAAAAATGCGATGATACTTTTCATTCTATCATATTCCATACGCATATGTATATTCTCATCATTATCATCATCATAGCAACCTACTATCTTAAATGGCGAGGATGCTAGTATATCACATGTTATGAGTCAATATATAATCACATGAATCACACACATAAGACAAGGAAAGAGGTTATCATTTCCATCATTAGCCGTGCCTTGGGACATTTTATGATACAAAAATAACAAACATATATATATAATCAAGAAATCTACATTATATACAAATATAAACCCCAGTTATCTCGAATTATTCACACACACAAACACATGAAGGGGAAATGGTAGGCTTGTTGAAGAAATGATGATGAATTCTACTATTCTAAATCACTTCTTATAATGCCATAGCTTCCAAACACAATCTTGAACTCTACAATACCATAATACCTTTAATTAGCACAATATTTATATATCACAATTGTTAGATATGCTGGCTTCCTAAGATGGTGGTGAATTGGGAAGATTGAAATTTTGTACAAAAGTTAGAAGAGTGATGATAGCAAAAATGACAGTAAAACAGAGTATATAGATATAGTAAGGTGAAAGTAGTAAAAGAGAAGGGAAGACACAGATGTTTATCCTAGTTCAATCCCTTTATCTTGACGTACGTCCAGTCCCCAAGCAACTACTTGAGATTATCCACTATCTTGCAAGAATTCAGTGGGCTTCTTGCAATTGCCACAATACAACTTTGATGCTCTATTTTTAGAGCTTACAACTTCTCTTTTTGCACTCTAACTAAGTGCTTCCCAAATCCCTTGTGATAATCCCTCACAAGAAAATCTTTCTTCCAGATAAAGATAAAATTGATTAGAAAGAGTGAACTCTCTAATATAGAGTGTATATGAAAGTTGAAGTGCTGAAGTATGAAGTATGAGAGCAAAAGACTTACAGTTGAGAATTTGGCAGAGTTTCAGTATAAACGATGTTAAATTTGTTACCCACAACTTCAAATAAGGTTTTATTTATAGATTTAGGTCTTAACTATACGTTAGAGACAAAATCTATCTGTTAGAGAAGTTACCCAATGGTTACTTTGAAAAACTACTCATTCACCAACCGCATTTAATGCTTCTGACACTCAAAGTTCAAATTTTGGTTAGTCAATAGACGAATTTCAAAGATACCAAAAGTTAAAGACTTTAACGTTGAACTTCAAAGTTTGTTTGTTATGAAGCAAAGTTTGAATTTTCATCTTTGAAGAATATTTCTATGTTGGAATATATGAATTTTCAAGTTAAAGTTCCTCTGATAAGTGGGAACAGTTGTCCCATATTGCTACAATGCCGTCGAAGTTCAAATTTTGGTACCCAAAATTTGTCTGTCAGTGGGCAGCTCATTAAGACACAATAGTTTATCATTTCGAAATTCAAACTTTCAAGATTCAAAGTTTGTCTGTCAGAAAGATCTCCTATCAGACTTACTTAAAAGTTCAAACTTCTAAATACCAATATTCGTATGTCAACAGAATGTCATAACAGACTTGCAAGATTTGTTTTCAACGTTCAAATTTTCAAAAACAAAGTTTGTTTGTCAGTGAACCATTTTGAGATTCTTTTTAATCTTCATTTTCTGATGAGCTTTGAAATATCTTCAGATGAATTTTCAATTTTTTATGAATTGTAATTAGTAGGAATTCAAATTTTCAAAACTGAAAATTCATCTATTAGAGAAGGCTCTCATCAGACTCATGTCAAAGTTCAAATTTCTGCATTCAAAGTTCTTCTATCAGAGGGATCTCTTTTCTGACTAACTTATTTTCAATTCGAGATTCAAATTTCAAAGCAATAGTTCAGCTATATCACTTCAAGTTCGTGTGTTAGTGGGTGTTTTTCAAGTATTCCATGAATGAACATGGAATCAGATTTCTAAAAACTTTCTTATGACAATTTAAAGTCTTTTACTCAACTCAAACATAATAATAAATCCTATATCTAATCTTGTACTGATTTTACTTGGATTTCTTCATTTGGGATCTTCATGCACCTTTGATATCATCTTTCCAAGCTCTAGAAGGTTGATTTGGAATCAACAAAACACTTGTTTTAACATTCTCCCCCTTTTCGATGATGACAAAACAACTTGCAAATTGCATTAGTACTTCGATTTGCTTTAACAAGCTCCCTCTCAATATATACATTAAAATTTAGAAGATAAGATATCATGCAAAGTAGATTACCCAAAGAAAACCATTCATTCATTTAAATTTTTACAAATTATTGCAATCATGACATTTTGAATATAGTTCAAAAATAGAGAATTATGTCATTCAAAAAGCAGTACAATGAGAAGGGCCAAGCAGTCCTAAGTTTTAATCACTTCTTCTTGGTCTTAGACTTCCTCTTGGTGTAGGTCTTAGCAGAAGGCTTTGCTGCAGTCTTACCAGTTTGCTCAGACTTCTCCCCCTTTTTAGCATTATCAGGAAGGTGAATAAAGTCAATAGGAGGAGGAATTTGAGTCACTGGAATTGCCTGAAGAGGCACAGAAACAAATGGTAGATCTGGATTAAGCCTTGGCAAAGACTCAGATGCTTCAGAATTGGAGTCCTTTTCATCATCAAAGAGTTCAAGAAGTTCTTGCACTTCTTATCTAGTGACAGCCAATTGAGCTCTTCATGCCTCCGAGAGACCAAAAGTGAAAATGGGTGAAGGAGTAGGAGGACGAAACATTTCTTCAAGCTTTAATCTTTGAGCTTGTAAGAGAGCATTATGAGTAATAGCCTCAAGATCAACATAGGGCACAATGCATCTCTCTTCATTCAGGGTAGCTTGCACAAAGGATGAAGTGGTGATGGCTGCCACCAATTTTTCAACTTGCTCTGATTCCTGGGATGAGAGTATTGAATCCTGAGCAACTTCAGGAATGGACTCACGGGAGCTTGGTTCTAGAAATGCCTCTACCTCCATGTTATAGTCCAAGAAAGGACCAGGACTTATCTCATCACTGGAGGCCTGTGGTATTGTCAACATGCCATCAGCTCCAGTATCATGCATTGCATCATCAGGTTCATGGGAGGTTAGCACGAAAGGAGTTGGAAGCTCAGGTGTTGGAGATATGATAGGCTTAGAAAATCCTGGGTGAGATGGAGCTGATGTGGAGGGAATGACATTCCTTATGTCTTCATATGCATTAGCAACCACTTTCATATTCCTTGCCAACTGATGTATCTGGTCTTGTAGATGAGCAAACTTGGCATTTTGCTCATCTATGATGCTAATCATGAGTGCAGACAGACTGTCATACAACTCAGTGATCTTTGTTGGCTTTGCTTTAGCAGATGGAGTTGATGGTGCTTGAGCTTGAGGGGGCTGAGATGGAGATGGTACAGGCTGAGAAATCTAAGGCATGGATTTTACAGTAGCCTCAGAGTTTCCTTCTTGCTGTTAGGAGGCTTCCTCATCAAGGAAAAGGTCTTCAGTCTTTCAAGCTCCCTTTCCAATCCATCTTCCATCTTTCTTCTTTATTCCCATTCTTTTGCAGCTCTTCTTCTTTGAAGATTTCAATAGGCTTCCCTTTTCCTTTCTCAAGATGTTGTATCTGGACATATTGAAGTATCCTGGAGATGATTGCTACATAGGGAAGGGTAGAATCTTTCCTCTGATCTCTTGCCTTGATCATGCATTGGAGGATGATGTGTCCTATGTTGATGAGCTTCCCACACATAATAGCTGTCATCACATGTGCTTTAGCCCTTGTAATCAGATTGAAACTACCTCATTTGTTGAAGATAATTCTAGATACATTATAGTGCAGGATTTTAACTTGAGCATTGAGGTTAGTAGGCTTTAGCAAGCTTAAAGGTGGCCTGTTCTCTTTTCTTCTGAACAGAGTGTTCAGAATTGTACTTTCCTTGTAGTTCAGAAAAGGGCCTCCTTCTTCATCAGTGGTTTAAGCCTCATCCATATACCTTGAAGCTGTAATATCAATCTTCAAACCGTCTTGCCCTGGAATTTCTAAAACCTCATTAAAGGTTTCATCTGATAACCAGATGGTTCTTGACCTCAGATTCACCTCCCACTTCTTCTTCTTGCTGTTAAATTTCAGAGAGGCATACCAGGTTTTTACTACCTTATCATCATATCTTTCTAGTATTTCCAACAGATTTTTGTATCTAATCATCCATAGTCTAGCATCAAATTGTTGGAAACCAGGAATTCTTCCAAATTTACACAGTGAGGCTTAATTACCTTTTTGCTGACAAATTTGGAAGTGTATTCTCCAAGAATGTGGTCATTGCTCCATAGAGGTAGTGAGGTCAGTTGATATTCTCCAGATTCTGTGTTGGAGGAGGAAGAAGGTGCAGCAGTGATAGAAGTAGCAGGAAGAGTGGGCTCTGCTTTCTTCGAAAGAGAGGGTGCAGATTTCTTCAAATCTACCTTTAGAGTAGTTTTCTGCCTTTTGAAGGGAGTAGCTTTGCTAGATTCGCCTTTTCTTTTCTGTGTTTCACTTTCCTTTGAGGCATATTAAGATTTTCCAGATCTCTTTGGCCGTGACTCTTCTTTCCTAACTTCTGGATTTTTGACTCTTACCATCCTTGGTGAGGAATGATTCAGAAAGATGCAAAGAGAGGGTTTACAAGATGTGAAAAGAAGTTTAATCAGTGAAAAATGAAGATTCATGAGTGGAGTTAATGGAAATTAAGGAGAGAATCTGAATAGACTTGAAAGAAAGATGAATAGGACTGCATTTGTTCAGAGGACAACCTTCGATTTTAATGAATATAACCGCTGAACAGACGAATTTTGAGAGGACAAAATTCAAACTTTGAGCATTCATAAGTCAATCCATTTAGCAAGGGTTACTGATAGATGAATTTTCAACTGGAAATTCGTCTAACAGAGACTTGGTTCTGAACACAATATGTGAATAGACGAACTTTGTTTTAACAAAGTTTGAACTTTTAATGAATCAGGCAATAATCAAATATGAGCATAGCAAGCAACATACGTACTTTACTTATGAAAATTCATCTTTTAGAGAACCAATAAAGTGAACATGTTATAACAGACGAATTTTGATTCAAAAATTTGAATTTTGACATTTAAAATTTTTTTTTAACATACGTATTTTGAAAAATAGAGATTCATACAACAGTCATGTTGAACAGAGACTATATTTGTTATTTCATTTTTGGAAATTTGAATTTCTGGTTATCAATATATGAATTTTGAAGGATAGAAGAGTACTGTGATAGAGTGCAATCAACTAAAATTCATCTGACAACCATCCAAATTTGAATGTTAAGCATGCTAACTTTACAGAAACACAGTTTAATCAAGGAAATTCATCTAATAAACATCTAAAACATAAATTTCAACTTTTTGAACTTACAAAACAGATCCTTATGCTCAGATTTCTTGCTTTCTTTTTCATCTTTTGATTGTGTCATCTAGATCAGCTCTATTATAAGGTTATGTTATCATTTGAACTTGTGAGGAGCACCTGCAACTTATATTAAACATACTCCGATGCCAAAGTTAGGATTGATTCAATGTTAGAAACTTTAATTAAAATAAGTATTATGATATACTTACAGTTCATTGGGATTTTCCACACTCAATTCTCTTCTGATTTTACAATGTCTATCCTCTGGAAGGGGCTTTGTCATAATGTCAGCAACTTGATCCTCGGTAGGGATATATTCTAATCTAATTTCTCCTTTTAGAACATGATCCCTTATAAAGTGATGCTTAACTTCAATGTGCTTTGTCCTTAAATGCATGACAGGATTCTTTGTGATGTTAATGGCACTTTGGTTGTCACACATTATTGGTATTTCTTTCATCTCAATCTCAAGATCTTCAAGCTGCTGCTTCATCCAAATAACTTGGTACAATAGCTACCAGTTGCAACATATTGAGCTTCTGCAATGGATAGAGCCACAGTATTTTGCTTCTTGCTGAACCATGACACCAAGGATCCTCCAAGGAACTGCACGTTCTACTTGTGCTTTTTCTATCAGTTTTGGATCCTACAAAGTTAGCATCAGTGTATCCAATGAGATCTTCTCCATTGCCCTTTGGATACCAAAGTCCCATTTATGATGTTCCAATTAAATATCTAAAGATGCATTTTACAGCAGTTGCATGGGTTTCTTTGGGACATGATTGAAATCTTGCACATATACAGACACTAAACATGATGTCAGGTCTACTGGCTGTTAGGTATAGCAGAGATCCAATCATTCTTCTGTATTGGGTTATGTCAAAAGTTTTTCCTCCTTCATCCATGTCAAGCTTAGTTGCAGTAGCCATAGGGGTTCCCATTGGCTTGGCTTTTTCCATACCAGACTTTTTCAGCAGCTCTTTCAGATATTTTGATTGGTTAAGGAACATACCATCAATGCATTGCTTAATTTGCAATCAAAGGAAGAAGTTAAGCTCATCCATCATTGACATTTCAAACTCACCCTGCATTAGCTTAGAGAAGTTCTTGCAAAGAGATTCATTAGTAGTACTAAATATAATATCTTCAACATAAATTTGAACAATAAGTAAATCTTTGTTTTCTTACTTAATGAACAAAGTAGTATCTACTTTTCCTCTATTGAATCCCTTTTCAATTAAGAAAGTTGCTTAATCTTTCATACCAAACTCTAAGAGCTTGTTTTAAATCATAAAGAGCTTTCTTTAGTTTATAAACATGGTTTGGTTTTGTAGAGTCCTCAAAGCCTGGAGTTTGGTCTACATAAACTTCTTCCATGATACATCCATTTAGAAAAGCACTTTTCACATCCATTTGATACAACATTATATTTTTCATGCATGCATATGCCAACACGATTCTAATTGCTTCTAATCTTGTAACTGGGGCAAAGGTCTCCTTAAAATCAATACCTTCTTCTTGATTGTATCCTTTGGCAACTAGTCTTGTTTTATTTCTTATAATTGTTCCTAATTCATCAAGTTTATTCCTAAAGACCTATTTAGTGCCAATTATAGGGTGATTTCTAGGTTTAGGCACTAAATCCCAAACTTGATTTCTTTCAAACTAATTTAATTCATCTTGCATGGCTAGAATCCAGTATTCATCAGTTAAGGCTTCTTCAGCATACTTAGGTTCAATTTGAGAAATGAAAGCATAGTTCATCATCTGATCTCTTAGCTGCTTCATGGTTTTAACTTTCTCTTGAACATCCCCAATCACTTGATCAACAGGATGATTCCTTTGATATCTCCAATCTCTGGGAAGTTCTTGAGATGCATGTTCATTATTTTCATTCTGAAAGTCTTTCTCCTGAATCTCTTACTCTATGTTAATAGATTCAGACATTTTTGGAGGTTCAGTTTTACCTTCTTCAGAAATATATAAGTTCTTAAAATTCAAAATAAGATCATCCTCATCAATTATATTCTTGGAAACTGTTTCATTTTCAATAAATACAACATGCACAGACTCCTCTACAGATTTAATTTTCTTATTGAAAACTCTATATGCTTTACTCCTACTAGAATAGCTCAGAAATATACCTTCATCAGATTTAGCGTCAAACTTACCCTGATTCTCCTTTACATTGTTGTTAATGAAACATTTACAACCGAACACATGCAGATGTGAAAGGTTTGTCTTTCTTCCTTTGTATAGCTCATAAGGAGTCATCCCCAGAATTGGTCTGATGTAGGCTCTGTTAATAATATAACTTGCTGTGTTTACTGCATCAGCCTATAATACTTGAGAGAGTTCCCTTTCATTCAGTATTACTCTTGCCATTTCTCTAATTGTTCTATTCTTTCTTTCCAACACTCCATTTTGCTGAGCAGTTCTTGGAGCTGAGAAGTTGTAATCAATTCCATGTTCATCACAGTATTCCAGAAAGCATGAATTTTCAAATTCTCCTCCATGGTCAGACCTGATAGACACAATAGAAATACCCTTCTCATTTTGCACTTTCTTAGCCAAGGTCACAAATGCATCAAATGTTTTACTTTTGGAAGAAAGAAACAAAGTCCAAGTAAATCTAGAGTAATCATCCACAATTACAAAAACATACAAATTTTCACCAATGCTTTTTACTCTAGATGGACCAATTATATCCATATGCAATAGTTGCAGTGGTCTAGATGTGGTGACAACATTTTTAGATTTAAAAGATGATTTGGTTTGTTTTCCTTTAAGACATGCATCGCATTCTTTGTCCTTTTCAAAAGAGATTTTTGGTAAGCCAGTGACTAATTCATTCTTAACCAATTTTGATAGTTGGTTCATGTTAACATGTGCTAATTTTCTATGCTACAACCAACTATCATTATCCTGACTAATCAGACAGATAGAGTCTAAGGAAGAAAGTTCATCAAGATCAATAGTATAGTAGTTACCATCCCTTTGAGCCTTGAGGATTACTTTGTGATCACTTTTTTAGATGACCAGGAAAAATTTTGAGTCAAATAGTACCCAGTTACCTTTGTCACATGTCTGACTTACACTTAGCAGATTGTGATTAAGGCTAATTACAAACAACACCACTTCAATAGATGTTTATGGATTCTTGCCCACAATGCCAATTCCAACTATTTTTCCATATTGATCACCTCCAAAGGTCACCTTTCCTCCTTTTTTGTCTCTAAAGGTGATGAACTTCTCCTTGTCACCTATCATGTGACTTGAGCTGGCACTGTCCATATACTATTTATTGCTCTTTCTTGCTTCAAGACAGATCTGCAAAACAAAGTTCAGAGTTTCTTTTTAGGTACGCAATTTTGCTTGGGTCCTTTTTTGTCAGTGGCATTTTCCTTGGATACAACTGTATCTTTGGGAACCCATTTTACCTTCCTGTCAAGTCCATTTTTCTTCAAGGCACATGAACTGGAAATATGTCCCTTCTTATTACAAAAGTGACAGGCGGTCAAAAGGTTGCTAGATTGTGATGTAGAGAGAAAATAATGCAAATAATATTTTTGTTTTACATATTTTGGTTGATCATAGGATTCAATGCGATTTAAAGTATGATCTTTCTTTTTATGCCTATTAGCATGCACAGAATGCCTCATATACATATTTTAATTTTTCTTTTAATCCTTTCTTTTATTGCACAAGGATCATAGCTAAGTCCTGCCTTTTCTTGTGTGATTCTCTGACTTCCCATAAAGCAAACAACATATCTTTACCCTTAGTAAGTCCAGCCATTCCTTTCACTAGATAATCATTAGTTTGCTTTAATTCAATACATGATGTACAGCAAGTAGATTGAGAATTATGTAGAGATGTAATGTCAGAACTACTGCACTAAGATTCTAGCTAATTAATCCTTTTCTTAGCCTGTCTCAGTTCTTTAGCTGTCTTAATGAATTCATCATGCAGTTCATGAAATGTATCAAGTAATTCAGAATAGGAAGGTTCAGATTCATATACCTCATCCTCATGATCACTAATAGATGGATCTTGAGTTTCTTTAGAAGCAAGTGCCATCAAGTAGATATTGGCAATTTCATCTTCATTATCTTCTTATTCATCTAAGTTGTTGCCCCAGATTGTTGAGATGTATGCCCTCTTCTTCTTACTCTTGTCAGCAGCTTTCTTTTCCTTCTCTTGCTTTCTTAGGAATTATGGACAATCCCATTTTATGTGTCCTTGCTTTTTGCATTCGTAGCAGGTGATAGGTTCTTTTCCTTCCTTTTTGTTGTCTGGTACCATTCCTTTCTTGAAGAATCTTTTGTTTCTTTTCTTGTTGTAAAATCTTCCAAATTTTCTAATCATCATAGCTAAAGTTTCTTCATCTAATTCATCTCCATCATTAGATTCTTCTTCTTTCTCTTTAGGAGCTTTCAGAGCAAGACCCTTCTTTTTCTTGTTTTGTCCTGCTTCCTTGAGAGCCTTTATCTTTCTTTCATATTCTTCTAGGCTACTGAAGAGGGTTATGACTAAGGCCATTGATTCTCCTTTGGCTTCCTCTATTGCTATTACTTTGGGTTACCATTCCAGAGGAAGAGCTCTAAGGATTTTTCTCACCTTCTCTAGTTGGGTGTATTCCTTGCCAAGACTCTTCAATTGATTCACAATGAGGATGAATCTCTTTTATGGCTCTTTGATACTCTCTCCTTCCACAATTCTGAAGCTTTCATATTCACCAATGTAGGTGTTCAATTTGTTTTATCTTACTCTACTAGTTCCTTCATGAGCGGTTTCTAAAGTGTCCCATATACCCTTGGGTATGGAACATTGTGACACTCTGTAGAATTCATCTTAGTTTAATGCACTGACCAGGCAGTGTTTTGCCTTAAAGTTCAGCAAGACTCTTCTGCTATCTTTCTCATTCCATTCATCCTCTGGCTTCTCCTTGTATTTTCCATCATTCTGTAGTTTAATTGGGACAAAGTCTCCTTTTTGGATGATAGACCAAATGTCCAGATGAAAAGACTGGAGATAGATCTACATTCTCATCTTCTAGTATCCATAGTGTTCTCCATAAAAGCCAGGTGGTCTGTTTGTATTGTTTTCCTCTGGTAGTATACTTTCTCCAAAACCACCCATTGAATTTCCTGGACTGTTAGATCCTTTGTTTGGGAATTAGAGCTCTGATACCACTTGTTAGATATGCAGGCTTCCCAAGAGGGGGTGAATTGGGAAGATTGAAATTTTCTGCAAAAGTTAGACGAGTGATGATAGCAAAAATGATAGTAAAATAGAGTATATAGAAATAGTAAGGTGAAAGTAGTAAAAGAGAAAGGAAGACACAAATGTTTATCTTGGTTCGGTCTCTTTATCTTGACCTACGTCCAGTCCCCAAGCAACTACTTGAGATTATTTACTATCTTACAAGAATTCAATGGACTTCTTGCAATTGCCACAGTGCTGTTTTGATGCTCTGTTCTTAGAGCTTACAACTTCTCTTTTTGCACTCTAACTAAGTGCTTCCCAAATCCCTTGTGATAATCCCTCACAAGAATTTGGCAGGGTTTCAGTATAAACAATGTTAATTTGTTACCCACAACTTCAAATGAGGTTTTATTTATAGATTTAAGTCTTAAAGATATGTTAGAGACAAAATCTATCTGTTAGAGAAGTTACCCAATAATTACTTTGAAAAACTATCCACTCACCAACCGCATTTAATACTTCTGACACTCAAAGTTCAAATTTTGGTTGGTCAACAGATGAATTTCGAAGATACTAAAAGTTAAAGACTTTAACGTTGAACTTCAAAGTTCGTCAATTATGAAGCAAAGTTCATATTTTTATCTTTGAAGAATATTTCTATGTTGGAAGATACGAATTTTCAAGTTAAAGTTCCTCTGATTAGTGGGAACAGTTGTCCCATATTGCTACAGTGCTGTCGAAATTCAAATTTTGGTACCCAAAATTTGTCTGTCAGTGGACAGCTCAGTAAGGCACAATAGTTCATCTTTTCGAAATTCAAACTTTCAAGATTCAAAGTTCGTCTATTAGAAAGACCTCCTATCAGACTTACTTAAAAGTTTGAACTTCTGAATACCAATATTTGTATGTCAACAGAATGTCATAATAGACTCGCAAGCTTTGTTTTCAAAGTTTGAATTTTCAAAAGAAAAGTTTGTTTGTCAGTGAACCATTTTGAGATTCTTTTTAATCTTCACTTTCAGATGAGCTTTGAAATATCTTCAGATGAATTTTCAATTTTTTATGTATTGTAATTTAGTAGAAATTCGAATTTTCAAAACTCAAAGTTCGTCTGTCAGAGAAGGCTCTAATCAGACTCATGTTAAAGTTCAAATTTTTGCATTCAAAGTTCATCTGTCAGAGGGATCTCTTTTCTGACTAACTTATTTTCAATTCAAAATTCGAATTTCAAAAGTCAAAGTTTGAATTTTGAAAGCAATAGTTCAGCTATATCACTTCAAGTTCGTGTGTTAGTGGGTGTTTTTCAAGTATTCAATGAATGAACATGGAATCAGATTTCTAAAAACTTTCTTTTGTCAATTCAAAGTCTTTTACTCAACTCAAACATAATAATAAATCCTATATCTAATCTTGTGCTGATTTTACTTGGATTTCTTCATTTGGGATCTTCCATGCACCTTTGATATTATCTTTCCAAGCTCTAGAAGTTTGGGTTGGAATCATCAAAACACTTGATTTAACAATAATAACTCATAATCCAACCAACCAAGCTTCATGATGATAAACCCATAGTTTCAATGGAATAAACATACATCAAGAAGTCCCAAACACCCATCCAAACCATTAGTAACCACAGAAAATTTGGATTCCAAGCTTCCTTAACAAATTCAAGACAGGGTTTAAGATAAATCATTCATAATTCCTCAAAAATTCATTCCCAACTCATAGAATCACCAAATAGCACATCAATAACATATTTACAACATTTTAATCAGAAGAAATCTTTAATGCTCCCACGGATTTCAACCCAAAACCATGAGAAAAAAGAGGGAAAGCCACTTATCAACTAAGATTCAAGCTCCCAAGGTTTAGAAATTGATCCTCAAAGCTAGAAATTGCAAGCCTTAGCAAAGCTCCCAAGCTTGTTCTTCAATTTATTCCTTTATGTTAACTGAAATGCTTTCTAATTTATCTAAGTTCTATGACTGGCATAGCGGCACATGATAAGCTCGCCGCAGCATGAGCATTATTGCCTCAAAAAATTTGAAACTCTTCTGCTCTAGCCACAACGCCTCTGCTCTATCTCTTTTCTTAAACTTTAGTCCATTTTGGTCCTTTCTTCAATCATGGCCCCTTCGGTGCTGCACAATTGAAAAGATATACGTCTCATTAACTTAGTTCTATGTCTAGGACAATATACTAAAGGTTGTTATAAAATCAATACTTCTAATGAACTTCTCATGCCCAAAATAGTAAAGAAGAACCAAAGGAATCAAGTAGAAAGCTAGTATGAAAGTTTAAGGCCAAATATCTTCTACGAACCTAGCTTACCCTAGGATACCCATTTTCTAAGCTGTTATGTTGTCAAAATTTTTATTGCAACATGGTATTTAGTTTGTTTTCTTAAAACTTGTTAATGCCCTCAACCAAGACGAATTCTACAGGGTGTCTTAATGTACAATAGACAAAGATATGTGGGATAGTCTGGAAATTGCTCATGAAGGAACAACCTACATAAGAGAAAATAAATTGAATTCGTGCATAGGTGAATATCAAAATTTTAGAATGAAGGAGAATGAAAACATCAAAGATCTGTAGAAGAGATTCACTTTTATTGTGAATTAGATGAAGAGTCTTAGGAAGGAATACATTCAATATGAGAAAGTCAAAAAAATTCTTAAAGCCTTGCCCATTGAATGGCAACCAAAGGTGATAGCAATGAAAGAAGCCAAAAGGGAACCAATGACATTTGTCACAGCCCTCTTTGGAAGCCTTGAAGAATATGAAGGGAAGCTAAAAGCCCTTAAAGAATCCTCATCCTCTAATAAGAAAAAGAAAAGCCTGGCTCTTAAAGTAGAATCAGAAAATGATGATGATTCTGAAGAAGATGCTGAGCTAGATGAAGAAACTATGGCTATGATAGTGAGAAGATTTGGCAAAATGTATGGAAAGAAGAAATTTAGAAGGTTTGTAAAAAAAGATGGAGCCACCAGCAGTAAGAAAGAAAACATTATGCTATGAATACAAGAAACCTAGACATATCAAATAGGAATGTCCTCTGCTGAGCAAGAAACAAGGAAAAGACAAGAAGGCTGACAAAGGAAAAAAGAAGAAAGCTTTTGTATCTTCCATTTGATGAGATAGTTCAGATGAAGAAGAAGTAGCAAAAGATTATGAAATTACCAATCTATGCCTAATGTCTTAAGAGGTTGTAGAGGAGGAGAAAAATCATAACCAACATAGTAACAATGATTCTAAGGTAAATGCTTCTAAACCTTTCTACAATGAACCACATGATGCATTCAATGATTTGATGGCTGAGTTTGTCAAAGTGTCTAAACATCTTGCACTGCTTCACAGTCCTTTTCTTCTTCTTCTTCCACCACATTTGTCTGTGTCTCATGCATTGAGATGAGAGATAAGAAAAATTATCTCCATAAGACTCTAACTAAACTCACTAGAGGTAAGGATATGCTGAAAGTGTTAATGGGAAAAACAAGTCATAAGTCAGAGCGAAACTAGTCTAAGATATGACCCATGTGCTGTCAAAGAGAAACTGAAAAGTAGAAAAAAAATCTTTATCTGAGAAATTTTGTGCATGCTAATAACATTGAATCAGCTCAAAACATCGAGTCATTTCTAGCCCTTAGAAATCAAAAGGACAGATGCTATCTCTATTATTTCAGACATGCATCTTTTTCCTCTGCCCCTTTTTCTATTTGTCACTTCTGTAACAAGAAGGGTCATGTATCCTCTACTTGTGTATACAGGAAGGAAGGAAATGGTAATGGAAAGAATTAGTTTCCCAAAGGTACTTCTACTAACATGAAAGGACCCAAGCAAATATGGGTACGTAAAAGAAAGAACCAAAATTTGTTTTGCAGGTGTCTCTTAAAGCCAAGAAAAGCAACAAGTGGTGTATGGATAGTGCTTGTTCGTGACACATGATTGGAGACAAAGAAAAATTTATTATGCTGAAAGACAAGAAAGGAAGAAAGGTCACATTTGGTGGTGACTAATCTAACAAGATAGTTGGCATTGGAATTGTTGGAAGAAACCCAAAAACATCAATTAAAGTTTTGTTTGTGATAGGACTTAACCATAATTTGTTGAGTGTAAGTCAAACCTGTAATAAAGCCAATTGGGTTCTGTTTGTTTCCAACCATTGCCTAGTTGTTAGAAAGATTAATCACAAAGTTATTCTCAAGGCAGAAAAAGATGGTAACTATTATATTGTTGATTTAGATGAATTACATGCCCTAAACTCAATATGTTTAACTAGTGAAAATGATGATAGTTGGCTATGGCATAGGAGACTAGCACATGTTAGAATTTACCAAGTAAACAAACTCATTAAAAATGAACTTGTTCTTGGATTACCCATCATTAAGTTTGAAAAAGACAAAGAATGTAATCCTTGCCTTAAAGGGAAATAAACAAAGTCCTTGTTCAAAACAAAAAATATTGTCTCTACAACTAGACCATTACAATTGCTTCACATGGATTTAATAGGTCCTAGTCGTATTAAGAGTATTGGTGGCAACTTCTATGTACATGTTGTAGTAGATGATTATTCCAGATTTACATGGACATTATTTTTTCCCTCTAAAGATGAAACATATGATGCTTTTCTGATCTTAACTAAGAAAATCCAAAATAAGAAAGTTTACTCTATTGTGTGTATTAGAACATATCATGGTGGAGAGTTTGAAAATGTCAAATTTCTTGACTACTGCAATGAGAAAAGAGTAAAGCATAACTTCTTAGCCCCAAGAATACCTCAATAAAATGGAGTTGTAGAGAGAAAGAATAGAGTACTAGAAGAAATGGCTCGTGCAATGCTGAATAAAAATGATTACCTAAGCACTTTTAGGCTGATACAGTTAGCACAGCATACTACTTGATGAATAGAGCATACATCAAACCCATTCTAGGCAAGACTCCATACGAGCTGTGTAAGGGAAAAAAGCCAAACCTTTCTCATCTTCATGTCTTTGGATGCACTTGCTATGTCTACAACTACAGCAAAGACAATTTAGGTAAGTTTGATTTTAAATTAGATGAAGGTATATTTCTTAGCTACTTAAATAGGAGTAAAGCATATAGGGTGTTCAATAAAAAGACTGGAACTATAGAAGAAATTGTGCATGTGGTTTTCACTGAAAATGAAATTGTTTCTAAGCATGCTATAGATAAGGATGATCTAATTTCTTGGCTTTAAGAACTTGAATGTTTTTGGAGAAAATAAAATTGAACCTCCTAAAATATTTGAATCTACTGATGTAGAAGAAGATATTCAGAAGAAAGATACTGAATGTGAAAAATATGAAGAAATTTCTCAAGAACTCCCTAGAGCTTGAAGATATCAAAGGAATCATCTAGATGATAGGACAACTTAGGGATCAAGTGAATAACTTTGCATTTATTTCTCAAATTGAACCTAAGAGTACTGAAGAAGCCTTAACTAATGAATATTGGATTCTAGCTATGCAAGAAAAACTTAATTAGTTTGAAAGAAGTCTAGTTTGGGATTTAGTGCCTAGGCCCAAGGACCATCCAATTATTGGAACCAAATGGGTTTTTAAGAATAAACTTGATAATTCAGGAACAATAATAAGAAATAAACCTAGACTAGTAGCTAAAGGATATAATCAGGAGGAAGGCATTGATTACAAGGAAACTTTTCTTCAGTTGCAAGATTGGAAGCAATAAGAATTTTCTTAGCCTATGCCTACATAAAAGATATAGTGCTACATCAAATGGATGTGAGTGTTTTTCTAAATGGTTATATCATAGAAGAGGTTTATGTTAATCAACCTCTAGGTTTTGAAGACTCAATTAAACCAAATCATATATATAAACTGAAGAAAGCTTTATATGGATTAAAACAGGCACCCAGAGCATAGTGTGAGAGACTGAGTAACTTTCTGATTGAGAAGGGGTTTAATAGAGAAAAGTTGATGCAACCTTATTCACTAAAAGGGAAAATAAAGATTTACTTATTGTACAAATTTATGTTGATGACATTATATTCGGTGCGACTAATAAGTCTTTGTATAAGAATTTTTCTAAGTAAATGTAGAGTAAATTTGAAATATCAATGATGGGGGAGCTAAACTTCTTCCTTGGACTGCAAATCAAATAATGTGATAATGACATCTTCCTCAACCAATCAAAATATCTCAAGGAGCTGCTGAAGAAGTTTGGAATGGAAAATGCCAAACCTATGGGAACTCCTATGGCCTCTGCAACTAAGCTTGATATGGATGAAGAGGGAAAATCCTTTGATATAACTCAATATAGGAGAATGATTGGTTCCTTACTATACCTAATTGCAAGTAGACCTAATATCATGTTTAGTGTCTGTATGTATGCTAGATTCCAATCATGTCCCAAAGAGTCCCATGTAACAGCTGTGAAAAGGATTTTCAGATATCTAATTAGAACATCACAAATGGGACTTTAATATCTAAAAGGCAATAGAGAAGAGCTCATAAGTTACACAGATGTTGATTTTGCGAGATCCAAAACTAATAAAAAGAGTACAAGTAGAACTTGTCAGTTTCTTGGAGGTTCTCTGGTGTCATAGTTCAGCAAAAAGCATAATAGTGTAGATCTCTCCACAGCAGAAGCTGAATACATAGACGTAGGTAGTTGTTATACACAAGTCTTTTAGATGAAGCAGCAACTTGAAGACCTTGAGATTGAGATAAAGGAAACTCCAATAAGATGTGATAATCAAAGTACCATTAATATCACAAAAAACCCTGTCATGCATTCAAGGATAATGCACGTTGAAGTAAGACATCACTTTATAAGGGATCATGTTTTGAAAGGGGATGTTAAGTTGGAGTTTGTCCCTACTGAAGATCAGCTTGCAAACATTTTGACAAAGCCACTTGCAGAAGACAGACATGATGAAAAATCCCAATTAGTTATAAATACTCTCTGAAATCTCCTTTAAATTTGTGATTTAGTTGATATAAATACTGACTTAAGCATCAGAGTATCTAGAAATTTGTTTTGTAGGTACTTCTTAATCTAAAATGGTGAAAATCTCATAAAATGAAGTACACTGCACGATGAAATGGAATTATGATGAAAAGAAAAGGTTTATAGGGATAACATAGTTGTCTATAAGTGTTTATGAGTCTTTCTAATGTGCTTATGTGCATAACCCATAGCATTATGCTGAAAATGAATTGATTTTCTGGTGATTATAATTTTTGCTAGAAAGGCTATTCAAATAAGTTATGAGACTTTTCATGAAAATGAGATCATGTGTGAAATTTTGGTCTCTGTGAAGCTCGATTTTCGGGCAAGGTCAACACCTTATGTGCATAACCTGTCATGTTTGCTTCATTATATATGTTCTGTGAAAGTCAATTTCAGCATAACCTGGCTACCTTATTCGCATAACATTATATCCAGAGAAGTGGTTCCCAAAGTAGGAACGTTATTCGCATAAGATGTTAAGGTTATCCGGATAACATATTGATTGCCTATTTTTTTTTGTGCTCTCTGTGACATTCATTTTTATGATAACTTGAAATGCTTGTCTAGATAACGCTTCTCTTTTCATATCCGCTTCAACTTATATTAATTTGGTTTTGCAAACAATGTAAGGACATTATCTGCATAACGTAGCAAATAGTACCCCTGCATATATTCTCTGAAGCTCGTTATTTGCATAACATCCTTATATTATGCACACAATGTCAAGCCTATATATAGGATTTTTTATTTTTCAATAGCCTCTTGTGCAAAAAACCTAACCCTATCTTGAAAACCTTCATTTGTACTCCTCAAGTCTTCCAAAATATTCCAAATCTCTTTCAAATCGTTGAGATCAAAACATATTTTATCCTACTCTAAACACCTTTTATCCTCTCAAATCATCTGGAATCACTGCTATGGCTAAAACTAAGGGAAAAAACCAAGGTGAATGACCTGAATGTAACGTGAAGTCCAAATATGCAACAAAATTACTAAGCCAAGGGAAAAGGAAAGCTGAATCTAGTTTGAATGTTCCAACAAAGAAGCCTCTAACACAAAAATCAAAAGGAATTCCAGAATTTGAGCCTCAAACTAACACTCAGGTAAGTTTGTCTGCCACTAAATCTGAGCAAGATCTTATTATTGATGAATTGATTAGCATAAGGATATTGAAGGAATCATATGAGGCTGATTTAAGAAGCATAAAGTAGTCAAACCTCATTTTGTTAAATTGGAAGAATTTATGGTTAAGAATAAGTTTGAAACTGCTGGTCAACTTGAGAGTTATAGAGGTTTACTTGAACTGAAGGAAGAATATGATGAAGAAGTTGTATGAGCATAGTATAACTCTCAGGATAAACAATGAATCAAAAGTGCTTGAAGTTAGACTGAGAAAGAGGTGGATGGCACTAATCCTGATATGTTTTCAGAGACTATGAACTTGCCCACTGGAGGAATCAAAGTAAACATAGACATCACCAAATATCCTTCTGAAGATGAAAATATAGATGAAGACAATAGAGAAGAAGCAAACTACAAATGGAGCACGATTGTATCAAAGATGATTAGACAGAGTCAAAATATACCTCTTGAAGGGAAAATTGCTCCAAGTCATCAAAATATTGAGAACAGAGTCCTCCACTATATTGTATCATGAATGTTCTTCAACAAAAGTGGAGGATACAACTATCTATCTAGAGGAGAATTCCAAGTTATGGTGTTGCTGATAAAAGGAAAGCCAGTAAACTTGATTCATATCTTCCTGCAGAGAATATGGAAGGCAAGGACTTATAAGCAGGATTCACATTTGCTATATGGGCACCTCATCACCAAAATTCTGAAGTATCACAACATCTCACATCTTAAGAGAGGACCTGCATTGCTTCCTAAGGAATTCTATGAGAAGGCACTGCAAAAGATAGGGATGACTCTAACAAATGGAAGATGGGTTGATAAGAAAAAAGAAACTGGAGAAGAAGAAGGAGATTCTAAATTAGCAGATGCAATAGATAGACATAAAGGTAATGCTTCCAGCTCCTCCTATTCCTCACCTATTGAACCACCACAGCCTTTGCACCCTGAACCTCATTCCTCTATTCCTGCTCCACATGAACCTGAAGGCATTCTAGCCTCTGACCTACCTACACCCACTGACATTCCTGTGTTATATCAAAACCTATATCAAATACTTATGGCTACCAGGAGAGAACATAGAGAAGATTCTATAAACCTTAGGTACCTCATTGCTGAATTGCAAGAGAGGCTTGAAACCAAAATAGAAAATCTTACCCAAGAAGTCAAACTCCTGCGTGAACAAGTAGCTTCTGGTATATCTCGGCCATCTGCATCACCTCTCCAACCCTCACCTCCTGAATTTACTGGCACTACAACTATTCCTGAATCTTATTTAAAGTCTCCACTTGGTGATACAGCTAGTTCCTCTACCCTTAAGTCTCCTATTCTGTCAGAGAGTCTGGGTCCTAACCTAGGCGATGACCTTGATGATAAGGAACATGCTCAAGCTTCAACATAACAAGTGATGAAGACTGATCAGAATTAGGAAAGAGCCTTAATCCCTATAATTGGAGGAGACTTCCTTCACCACATTTTTCTCCTTCACCGCAGATAAGAACTTAATACTCTCTTCCCTCCTCCACCTGATCTAGCTTTATTTGTGGGCATTAGCCATCTAGCTGAGGTAGTTGTACAAGAGCTGATAAACATTCCCTCGGATAATGATCCTTCATCTTCCCTTAATCCTCCTCTAGTCATGCTAGACATCCTATTTATCCCAGTCTTTCCTTCTGTACCTCCTACTCATTTTGATGTGCCCTTCTAACCTATCCCATCATCCACAGTTGCAGCTCATTCTCCTACCTTCCCTCTTTCTTTAGATAAGAGACTTCATATGATTAGGGAGAGGAAAGTCAAAATTGATCAGGACATTACTCGAATAGATGCTAAAGCAGCTCAATACTCTTCAATTGTTGATGAAAAAATGGGGCAGGAAGAAGATAATGAAGAGAAATAAAAAGAAAAGACGACTAAGAAAAAGAAGAAATTTGCAAAAAGGAAGTCCTCCCCAAAGAAGAAAAAGATTTAACTAAACTAAACTAAATTTGAATCTGTTGTTGTCTTCCTGTGTGTTCTTCTATTTTCATTAGTTATGGCCTTTGTCCTTATATTGCTATTATGTAAACTCTTTGTACTACAATGATTATTCTTAATGCATAATCTCTTTTTGTGATCATTGTCTACCCTTGCTCTATTTTCCTTTCTTCTGAAAATATATGCACAATACTATCTGACATTATTTATTCTATGCATATATTGAGGGGGAGCTTTATGTGAATCCAAGCACTAATGAATCTCCTAAGTTGTTTTGTTATCATCAAAAAGGGGGAAAATGTTAATTCAGATAGTTTTGATGATTCTAAACAACAATAGGCTTGGAAATCTAATATCAATGGAGCATAAGTCTTATGAAGATCAAAGTTAGAGATTCCTAATGTTTGAAAAGTGTTTACACACATTTTTAGGAATCCATTTGTAAAAGGAGGTAGTTAAGCTTTAAATACCACCTATTCTGCTGATCCTAATATTACATGAGGCATCTATTTTAAATGATTAATGATTAGCTCATGTTTTCACAATGGTTTTCATGAAAAGTTTTACCTTATGTGCATAATATTTAGAGGTTATGGGGACAAAATCTCAACTTCAATGTTTTTCTAAGTGTTCACTCTTCTTTTTCATGAAAAGGGTTTAGGTTATCCGCATAACCAAGGTGTGCACCACATCCTCAGTTCTGTCTAGCTCGTTATCCTGTTAAGGTGCTTACCTTATTCGCATGAGGAAGTGAATAAAATGCCATTTGTACTGTGTTGTCCGTTATTCACATAATCTAGAGAGGTTATCCACATAATACATGTTACAGAACTCTTGGACCTCTTCTGTTAAATTGGTTATCTGCATAACCTAGGGAGGTTATCAGCATAACGCATGTCACATAACTCTTAAGCCTTCCTCTATTAAAAGGGTTATCCGCACAACCTTGGGAGGTTATCATGATAACCTATGTTTTTCAAAAACTTAGTTTGTGGAGATTTAATATTGTTCGAACAAGGAATACCATCCTAAGAGGTTATTCTAATAATCATCAAAGGTATCCAAGCTTATGAGATGTTATTCGAACAATTGAGTAGGTTTTCATGAAAATATTCTTGAGCTAAAACTTAGTCATTCTGGAATGAATGTTATCTGCATAACCTAGTTAGATTATCCGTATAACAAAAGTTCAACGTTGAAACCAAGTGCCAACAGTCACCCATTATTTGTATAACCTAAGGAGGTTATCCGCATAACCTCTATCAAATGCATTTAATGTTGTAGTTGAACGGCTATTTTTCTAAGAGTAATGGCTAATTCTTCCTTTCAATGGATAGTTTTGCTCTAAAACTATAAATAGGACCTCATTTAATTTGTTGGATAATGAGGAAAAACATATAAATGTCAAAACTCTGCAGAATTGATTACTAATTCATTCAAAGCTTACCTACCATCTGCTTAGCTTACTCATTGTTCTTAAACCTTCATATCCACTCTTTTGAGAGAGAGTTTCATATCTTGATTTTGTATATTTTTACACGCTTGTAGATAGCACTTAACGTAAGAAGACACTAAGAGATTTGTTCTTACTCGTGAGTGAGAAGAGTAAGAGTTTTATGCGAGGCTCAAAGTTCGAGCTAGAGTTGTACTACGATTTTTGCAAAAATCCATTTGAATCTTGCAAGATATAGTGGAGAAATCTCAAGTGGTAGTTTGAAGACTGAAAGTAAGTCAAGTGGAGTGACTGAACTAGGATAAATCTCTATGTCCTCTTCTCATTTACTTTGCAACTATTCTTTATATTTTATACTCTATTTTTCAGCAACTTTTGTTATCACTGCTATATTTCAATTTTGTAGAAAACTTCAAACTCCCCAATTCACCCCTTTCTTGGAAAGCCAGCAAACCTAACACTTTTTACTATTTATCTTGCTCGATCGGTATTTACTATTCATGTGAGATTCGCTTTGACTGAACTTGTATTCTTTCCACTCTAGGCCCACATATCCAGTATCACTTGCATTTATATCCTGTTTCAAAGTATTATAATATTATTTTCTCTCTTCTATTATAAAATAACCATTTTATCTTTATCTTTTGATAAAATAACCGCTTTGCCCTTTTAAGCCCAATTTTTATGCTATTTTAAACATTGAATCTATTTAATTAAATTTCCAGACTTCCTTAATCATCATAAATTAATTAAAGACAATTTAATATCATTCATAATATTATCTGGTCATAATATACATACATGAAAAATAAGGATGTTACAAGGTACACATGCTGTAACATCTTACCTTTATGCCTCATTTTCCATGTATTAGACCTCATTTAGTATCCATTGTACTTAGTTTAGAGGCTTAAATCACTTGAGGGACTAAAACAAAAAAAATTTAAAATTTAAGTTATTGTTCATTTGATCACCACGTTTTCTAGACTAAAATTTGAAAAATCATAATTAATTCTAAAAAAATCTTATAGAAGTGATTCAAGTGTCAAAAAATAGCTTAAAATATTCTCTACATGAAAAAAAATTAGAGATAGAACTTTGAGTGTACCAATTTATATAGTATTTTACTCAAAATTTACTGTTTATGTAGCCATTTTGCAACTTTCCAAATTTTTTACCTTAGTTTTGAAAATTCATAACTCCTTCAACATTTAACCAATTTAAGTGTTCTTCGACTTTTTAGAAATTTCATTATGTCTACTTTCACAGCATATAAACCATTCATATATCACGCCCTGTTCTAGATAGAATTACCTTTACCAAACTTTCAGTATACCATATGAACAATTCAAGCCATTACTTGTCAAAACTAATTTCTTAACATAATTACATTACTAAAACTTGATCATAATCCATACGTAACATAATAAGGTACTTAAATGAACATAAATATATAAAGGTACAGCTTCAAAAGTTCATACATAATTTTGCATAATAAGACAAAGAAGCATAACATAATTGCCATTAACATTTTAATCATCACTATCCTCCTCTTTGCCTTTTGCCTTCCTTTGATTGTAACCATGGCTTGGCCCTAACATGTTGATTTTTGGGATAGTGAGATTATAAAATCTAGTGGCAAACACATTTCAAGAAAACATGTTATTTATGCCATAAAACATCACTCAAAACATTTTACAACATAAAATATCATATTATTACGTAAAAATTTTAGCCTAGTTTTCTCTTAGAAAATGGATATTCTAGGCATTTCCCTCACATTAGAAACAACCAAAACCAATCACAAAACATCAAGACAACAATATGATGAACATATATTATCATTGAAACATATTAAGATAACATAAAGTAATACATGTAATTTTCCTACCTTTATGAAACTTTTTGCTATACCACGTGGATTCAACCTTGCCACTTGCTTTCTTTAACCTTCCCAAATCTAAATACACCATTAAACACTTACTAAATCAACCATTTCCTCAAGCCAAGTTACAAAGAACTATAAAATCTTAAAATTTCATATTCTTTATCATTGCCGTTTTCTTAAAAACCTAACTTGTCTTTAGCTAATTCTTGCATGAGAAATTTATTTTTACCATTGGATTCTTGAAATTTCAACTCCATCCCCACCTTCTCTCTTCGCTGAAAATAACCCTAGGTGAGCAAGAGAAGGAATTTCTTTGCAACTTTCCATAAACTCATGCAAACATGCTTTCTTGTAACTTATTCATGCTTTTCCCTTGGATTTATGGCATGAAAACACTTCTCCTTTCCTTTACTATCTTGGCTAAAATTGATACATAGAAGGAGGAAAGGAAAAACTTCATCTAATCTAATCTTAACCCGTGAAAAATATCTTGAACCATAAGCGTTGGAGATTAGAGAGAAAGCTTACCTAGAACTTTGATTTCTCCTCTTTCTTTCTTCTTTTTCTTCCCACAGTTTCTACCTCTCTTTCTCTCCAATTTTTCGACATACTTTCCTTTCTCTTTCTTCTTCTCATTTTTGACCATAGCCAAACACATTCTTGACTTGCCTTATATGTTACATTGATTTCTGCATGATTTAATGAGATAACAACTAGAATTTGTTTTGTTAAGTATTAAGATATAGTTGTACCTCCACATGTAAACATATATCCAGGTTGAGATCATGCTTTGTGTGGATTTGATAAATATCCTACATCTACATAATCAATTAATTATGATCTAGATTCAATTGAATAGAATAACCATATATCAATAGTCCCTTGGAGATATTGAAAGATATGCTGAATCTCATTCCAATGTTTTCTTGCTGGAGAAGAACTAAATCTTAGTAATAAATTTACAGCAAATGCAATCTTAGGTCATGTTGATTTTGCAAGATACATTATTGCACTAAGATATGTTACTTCAGAACCAAGAAATTCTTTGTCATTCTCTCATGGGCGAAATGGATCATTATTCACATGAAGCGATCTTACAACAATTGGTGAAGGTTATGAATGTGCTTTATCTATATAAAATTGCTTTAAGACTTTTCAATATAAATTGATTAATGAAGGAGAATCCCATTTGTTAAGTGCTCAATCTGTAAACCAAGACAAAACTTCATTTTTCCAGGATCTTTCATTTCAAACTATTTCTTTAAACAATCAACTTCTTTTCGAAGCTCTTCAGGAGTTCCAATAATATTTAAATCATTCACATAAATAGTAATTATAGTAAACTTTATAAATACACATGGGTGAATACACATGTATAAATCGGGTCATTCTTATAACCTTCTCTCAACAAATATTTACTAAGACAATTATACCATATCCGTCTCGATTGTTTCAATCCATATAAGGATTTATAGAAATGTATTGTGTCACACCTCACACTTTCCCATGTCACACCTCATACTTAAGCCCCTTTATGCATCAAACTTGAATCCATAAAGAATCATAAACAAAAATTTAAAAATTCTTTGGTACTGTTCACGTGGCTTAATCTATTTTATCCAATGAAATTTGAAAATTTATAACTAATTCTGTAAAAATTATTTTGAAGTGATTCATGTCTCTAAAATTATCTAAAAAGATTTTATATATGGGAAAAATAAGTAACTGGATATTTATTTGGTCAATTCATATAATAAATTCATGCAAATATCACTATAGCAATGGTCATTTTCCAAAATCTCTGAAAATGACCATAAATTTGAAAAAACACAATAAATCACACACAACTCCAAATTGAGTTATCTTTATGTGTATGAAAATCTCTCCATGTCTAGTTTCAATATAAAAACTCATATATTAAACATAACAAGGTCTATGTAGTACACACAATTCTAAACAGAGGTCAACAAGGTTATCCACAATCTCCAACTTTGAAAATACTTACTAATATGTACATAAATGGTCATAACTAGAACTTAAACTTGTATATACATTACATAAGATCTAGATGGATATAATTACATGTAAATACAGTCCCAACACCATACACATTAATTGACATAAGTACTCCAAATCCATTACCAAAGAAAGCAAGTTCATTTTAATCAATAGCTTGCTTTTCCTTGCCTTGGATCTCTTAGGTGACCTTGCCATGACTTGGACCAAAAATGGTTAGACAATTGGAAAGGAATGAGATTAAGAGAATCTCAATAGAAACCACTATTGAATCAAGAAGTTTTGATTCTCAAGAGCTTGGAGTAAAAGATATCAAAAGTGCACAAAGAGTTCAAATGAAGAAATCCTGAAGAAATTTGTGCAAAGTTTGTTGTAGGATGTTTAATTATGTTTAATATGGGTCAAAGACTTTGATTTGATGAAGAGATGTTTTAAAAACTTGATTTTATGTTAAATCATGAAATATTTGAAAAAAACCCACCAACAGATAAAGTTTGAAAAGTTTACATTGAACTGTTATGTTGGAAATTCGAACTTTGACTTTGGAAATTCGAATTTCAAGTTAAAACTGAATAAGTCTGAAGAGATGCCTCTCTGACAGATGAATTTTGATTTTCCAAAATTTGAATTTTCATAAGTGTCTAAAAGAAGTTATTGAGCAACAGACAAACTTTGAGTTTTGAACATTCGAATTTCAGACAAAATGTATTTTATGAAAACTGAAGAAATTCATCTGAAACAATGTTAAAGTTCATCTGAAATCAAGATCATATTGAGTTTCAAAATTGCTCACTGACAGAGGAACTTTGAACATGGAAATTCGAATTTCAGAAGCTAAAGTTGTGAGTCTGTTGAAATGACATGATGACATACAAAGGACAGTGTTTACAAATTCGAATGTTGAAGTAAGTCTGAAAAGAGGTCTCTCTGACAGATGAACTTCACTCTTTGAAAATTCAAATTTCGAAGTAAATGAACTACTGTGCCTTTTGAGCCAGCTGCGGACAGATGAATTTTGGGGTTCCAAAATTCGAATTTCGAGGGCACTGTAGCAAATTGAAAATACTGTTCACACTTAACAGAAAAACTTTCTTCTTGAAAATTCATATGTCACAACATGAAAACATTTTCTAAGTTTCAAAATTCGAATTTCACTTCATGAACAGACGAACTTCAGTATTTCAATGTTGGAAGCTTTAATCTTCGGTTCCTTCGAAATTCGTCTGTTGACCAACCAAAATTCAAATTTCAGTATGTCAGAAGCATTAAATGCGGTTGGTTAACGGATAGTTGTTCAGAGTAACCGTTGGATAACTTCCCTAACGGATAGATTCTGTCTCTAACGAATAGTTGGGACCTAAATCTATAAATACAACATTATTTGAAGTTGTGGGTAACGAATCAAACTTTGTTTATACTGAAATTCTGTCAAATTTTCTACTCAAAGACTTTTACCCTCTTACTTCAATACTTGTACTTCAACTTTTATATTCACTCTATTCAAGAGAGTTTCAGCTTTGTAAACAATCTAATCTTCATTTGGAAGATAGATTTACTTGTGATGAGATATCACAAGGGAGTGTAAAGCACTTTGTGAAAGTGCAGAAAGTGATTCAGTGAGCTCTAGAAAACAGAGCACCGACGTTGTACTATGGCATTTGCAAGAAGCCCATTGAATTCTTGCTGAATAGTGGAAGATCTCAAGTGGTGTCTTGAGGACTGGACGTAGGTCAAGTGGAGGACTGAACCAGGATAAATATCAGAGTTTTTCTTCTCTCTATCACTACTCTTTTATCTTACTGCTTTATACTCTGTTTTTTTTGTCATACCTTGCTTTCTTCACTGTTTTCACTTTGTGCAGAAAATTTTTAATCTTCCCAATTCACCCCCCCTCTTGGGAAGTCAGCCTAACTAACAACCACTATCATGCTCACTTATTGTCACATATATTGCAAGAAATCATCAATCATACATAAAGCATTCAATCAAAATTATTTGTGCATAAATATTTTACAACAATTTGGGCAGCATCTTTCCTTGCATTTTGGACATTTTCGGGGTCACATTACCCTCCAAACAATCCAGCAAACAACACCAATTCATCACAAGACAACATTTGAATTATTAAACACATCATTTAAACAAAGCAACAACAATGACAATATATAGGCATTCATTGGTAAGTTAACCACCTTTTTGCTCTCCAATTATCTTCAAACTTGGTGGACACTTATTTTGGTCTTTAAACACTTCTTCGAACCCTAAAACATCATAGAACATGGCCATTATCCACTGATTACACAATCCCCCTCACAAAGTACTCTCTTGAACTAAAAATTTCACTTTGTGATTCTTAAGGTATTTCTTATACAACAAGTATATTTCTACCTATTTTGGACCCAAGGAATCCATTTTTGGGGTCAAAAGTTTGAAATTCCATTCCTAGAACAAATCCTAACTCAGCTGAAAATTACTAAAAATTGTTGAAGAATAATTACTCAATCAACTTGCAATTTAATGACAAATTCTTGCATCTTGAAGAATTTTTATGGCCTTTCATGGTTTACTTTCTTCATGATTTCACTTTCTCTCTCTACTTTCTCTCTATAGGTGAAATTTTCAGAGGCAATAAGGGAGAAAATAATCCATAAAAATCCTTCCAAACACTCAAGAACATAAACTAGTAGTCATAGAACTTTACCTTAAACACTTGAGATCTTGGCCTTTGCTTCTTCTTCTTCTTCTCTAATTTTTTTTGTGTTTTCTCCCTTCTTCACCCTCTGTTCAGATTTGCTTTTCAACTAGAAATGAAGGCTAAATGACTTAACCATGGCTTTCAAGGAAAGAGATGTAATAAGGGATAAATCATGGTTAATTTTAATTAACCCTTGGTTACTTTTTAATAAAGCTTTTCAAATAATTCTCCTTTTGTCCATGATGCTAATTTAGACATGATTCATCCTGATTTATTCTCATTTTTGGCTAAAAATTGCTTTAATAATTTTTATGGACCAATATATTCTTTACCAATTAATTTTAACCGTACCGATTAAATACTTTTGTCATAATTGTCATTAAATTGGTACAGAGCTATCTAAAATTTAATTTTTGCATTATAATCATTTTCTTGTCCCAAAATATATTTGGGTAAGGTTCATTTAGTGTCTTGGATACTGCACAGCTTTTTTCTATAATTTAAAATAATTTTTATCGGGTAAAATATTAATAATAAAACTTTAATATCCAATAAATATTATATTGATCTCATTAAACTTAAAATAGTGTTCTATTTGGCTTAGCTCATCAAAGGCTTCATTTTGATTATAATTTTTCATATTCACAAAAATACCTTTATCCAGGGCAAATTTATATTTTTTGAAAATTTCAAGTTATTAGCTACAATTTCCCCCAAAACTTATTTTCCCTTTACTCCTACCCATCCTTCAAGGGACTTAATTGCAAAGAATTTCACTCCTAGAGGTAAAGACATATTAACCTATACTTTTTATGAACTATTTTGCAAAAAATTCTTCTTTCTTGGGATAAAATTGTAATTTTCTCCTTTTCAATTCCAATCCAGAAAGAAAAATTTTTGTCCTCTACCCATTTCTTAACTCTCCATTTTCTAAGATTTTAGATGCCTTTTCAGATAACATCATTTTTTTTATTATTCTACATTATTTAATATCTAGTAAAATTTAGGATATTATATATTGCATAATTCTCTCATGTATCCTTGCATGCTTTAGGCATTGTAAATAGTTCTGGAATTTTCATATAGATTTTACTATCTTATAGGCTTTAACAATATTTACTAGAAGCATGTCTAGCTTGTTATGTACTACAAAACTAATTAGATATCCAAAAATGATTGCATCCACAATAGTATATGTTGAATCAAGTATTTTGATGATTCCAAATTAACCTTCAAGAGCTTGGAATAAAGATATCAAGGGTGCATTAAAGGGTTCAAGTGAAGGAATTCTGGAAAAATCAATGCAAGAATAGATGTAGAATATTTAGTAATGTTTTAATTTGAGTAAAAGACTTTGATTTGGTGAAAAGATGTTTTAAAACCTTGATTCTATGTTAATTCATGGAATATTTGAAAAATACTCACCAACAGACAAAGTTTGAAAGGTTTATACTGATCTACTGTTTTGAAAATTTGAACTTTAGCTTTGGAAATTCGAATTTCGTATTGAAAATAAACAAGTCTAAAAAGAGCCTTCTCTGATAGACGAATTTTGACTTGAGAAATTCGAATTTTGATACATGTCTAAAAAGAGCTTTCTCGGACAGACGAACTTTGGCTTTTGAAAATTCGAATTTCAGATAAAATGCAACTTATAAATATTGAAAAATTTGTCTAAGAATATGTCAAAGTTCATCTAAAAATAAGTTTAAAATGAGCTTTAAAATTGCTCACTGATAGACAAACTTTGAACTTGAAAATTTGAATTTCATACACAAAGCTAGTGATTTAGTTGTGTTGATATGTCGACATACGAATGACCAAATTTACAAATTTGAACTTTAAAGTAAGTCTGAAAAGAGGTCTCTCTGACAAACAAACTTTGCCCTTTGAAAATTTGAATTTCAAATTGATGAACTATTGTGCCTCATTGAACCAGTTACTGACAGATGAATTTTGGAGTTCCAAAATTCGAATTTCGAAGGCACTGTAGCAAATTGAAATTACTGTTCACACTTAACAAAATGACTTTAAACATGAAAATTCGTATGTTCCAAAATAGAATCATTTTCTAAAGATGAAAATTCGAATTTTGCTTCATAACAGATGAACTTTAGGAGTTCAATGTTAAAGGCTATAGCTTTCAGTTTCTGCGAAATTCATCTGTTGACTAACTGAAATTTGAACTTTGAGTGTCAGAAGTATTAAATGCGGTTAGTGAATAGATAGTTTCTCAGTGTAACCGTTGGGTAACGTCTCTATAGGCTAGATCTTGTCTCTAACATATAGTTGAGGCAGAAATCTATAAATAGAACTTCATTTGAAGATGTGGGTAACAAAATTACTTTGTATGTACTGAAACTCTGCAAAATCACCTATTCAAAGCCTCTTACTCTCACATACTTCAAACTTTGTACTCCAATTTTCATATTCACTCTGATTAAGAGAGTTTATTTGTTGTACACAATCTTATCTTCATCTGGAAGAAAGATTTTCTTGTGAGGAGATATCACAAGGGATTGGGGAAGCACTCAGTGAGAGTGCAAAGAGTGAAAGTGTAAGCTTTAGAAACAGAGCATCAACTTTGTACTGAGGCATTTGCAAGAAGCCCACTAAATTCTTGTAGAATAGTGGAAAATCTCAAGTGGTGACTTAGGGACTGGACATAAGTCAAGTTGAGAGACTAAACCAGGATAAATATCTGAGTCATCTCTCCCTACTGCTACTTTTACTATTTATTCATTTATACTCTATTTTACCATCACACTTTGCTTTCTTCACTTTCTTGATGTTTTGTAGAAAAATTTTTAATCTTCCTAATTCACCCCCCTCTTGGAAAACCAGCTTATCTAACGAGTGGTATCAGAGCCTGGATTCCCAATCAAAGGATTTTACAGTCCGGGAATTACAATGGCTGACTTTGGAGAAAGCATACTACCAGAGGGAAATAACACAAATAGACCACCTGGCTTTAGTGGAGAACACTATGGTTATTGGAAGACAAAGATGCAAATCTATCTCCAGTCCATTGATCTGGACATCTGGTCCATCATCCAAAAAGGAGATTTTGTCCCAATGGTATTGCAGGATGATAGGAAGTACAGAGAAAAGCCAGAAGAGGAAGATAAGAAGAGTCTTGATGAATTTCAAGGCAAAACACTTTCTGGTCAGTGCTTTGAATCAAGATGAATTCTACAGGGTCTCACAATGCTCCACTGTCAAGGAAATATGGTACACCTTGCAAATTGCTCATGAAGGAACAACTGAAGTTAGAGAAAACAAACTGAACACCTGCATAGGTGAATATGAAAGCCTCCGAATGACTGAAGGAGAGAGCGTAAAAGAGCTACATAAGAGATTCACCCTTATTGTAAATCAACTGAAGAATCTGAGAAAGAAGTACACTCAGATAGAAAAGGTCAGAAAGATCCTCAGAGCTCTCCCTCTGGAATGGCAACCCAAAGTAACGGTAATAGAGGAAGCCAGAGGAGAATCAATGACCTCAGTCACAGCTCTTTTTGGTAGCCTCAAGGAGTATGAAGGAAAAATGAAGGCTCTCAAGAAGGCAAGACAAGATAAAAAGAAGAAAGGTCTTGCTCTGAAAGCTGCTAAGGAGAAAGAAGGAGAATCTGACGATGGAGATGAGCTAGATGAAGAAACTCTGGCTATGATGGTCAGAAAATTTGGAAGATTCTACAGCAAGAAGAGAAACAAGAAAATCTTTAAGAAAGGAGCAGCCGGAGGTAGCAAGAGAGAAATAAAAGAACCTGTCACTTGCTACAAGTGCAAAAAGTAAGGACATATCAAATAGGATTGTCCACAATTCCTCAAGAAGCAAGAGAAAGAAAAGAAAGTTGCAGACAAAGGCAAGAAGAAAAGAGCTTACATCTCATCAATATGGGGCAACAGCTCAAATGAGAAAGAAGATGAAATTACCAACATCTGTCTGATGGCACTTGCCTCTGAAGAGTCTGAAATCCCATGTAACAGTGATCAAGAAGATGAGGTATATGAATCTGAACCTTCCTATTGTAAATTACTGGATGCATTTCATGAGTTGCATGATGAGTTTGTTAAGGTTGCCAAAGAATTGAAGTAAGCTAAGAAAAAGATTAACAAACTAGAATCTCAATGCAACATCTCTGAAATTACTTCCTTGCCTATTGTTGAATCTGCTTGCTGTAAATCATGTATTGAATTAAAGCAAACCAATGACTATCTAGTGAAAAGCAAGTCTAGGCTTACTAAAGGTAAAGGTATGTTGTTTGCTTTAATAGGAAGCCAAAGAATATCACAGGGAAAGGCTGGACTTGGCTATAATCCTTGTGCAGTCAAAGAAAAGATTAAGAAAAAGAATCAGAATGTATATATGAGACATTTTGTGCATACTAGTAGTAATAGAAAGAAATAACATATTTCACAGCACATTGAATCTTATGATCAACCAAGACATGCAAAACAAAATTATTATCTGCATTGCTTTCTTCCTGCATCTCAATCCAGCAGTCCCTTTACCACCTGTCACTTCTATAACAAGAAGGGACATATTTCCAATTCATGTGCTTTAAAGAAAAATGAAATTGACAGGAAGGTTAAATGAGTTCCTGAAGGTACATCTATATCTAAGGAAAACACTACTGACAGAAAAGGACCCAAGCAAATTTGGGTACCTAAAAAGAAAATATGAACCTTGTTTTGCAGGTTTCTCTTAAAGCTAAAAAGAGCAACAAATGGTATATGGACAATGCCTACTCAAGCCATATGACTGGTGATAAGTAGAAGTTCATCACCCTTAGAGACAAGAAAGGAGGAAAGGTGACCTTTGGAGGTGATCAATATGGCAAAATAGTTGGCATTGGCATTGACATTATGGGGAAGAATCCTGAAACATCCATTGAAGAGGTGCTATTTGTAATTGGCCTCAACCACAATCTGCTTAGTGTGAGCCAGAAATTGGACAAAGGAAACTGAGTACTGTTTGACTCAAAGTTCTTCCTAGTCATCAGAAAAAGTGATCACAAAATAATCCTCAAAGCTCAAAGGGATGGTAACTACTATACTATTAATCTTGATGAACTTCCTCAATTAGATTCTGTCTATTTGATTAGCCAGGATAAAGATGGTTGGTTGTGGCATAGAAGATTAGCTCATGTTAACATGAATCAACTATCAAAACTGGTTAAAAATGAGTTACTCACTGGCCTACCAAAAATTAATTTTGAAAAAGACAAAGAATGTGATGTATGCCTAAGAGGAAAACAAAATAAATCTTCCTTTAAATCTAAAAATGGAGTCACCACAACTAGACCACTAGAACTATTGCATGTGGATCTGACTGGTCCATCTAGGGTAAAAAGCATTGGTGGAAATTTGTATGTGCTTGTAATTATGGATGATTACTCTAGATTCACCTGGACACTGTTTCTTTCTTCTCATAATGATACGTTTGATGCATTTATAACCTTAGCTAAGAAAGTACAAAATGAGAAAAGTATTTCTATTGTGTCCATCAGGTCAAATCATAGAGGAGAGTTTGAGAATTCATACTTCCTGGAGTATTGTGTTGAGCATGGGATTGATCACAACTTCTCAGCTCCAAGAACTCCTCAACAGAATGGAGTAGTAGAGAGGAAGAACAGAACAATTAGAGAGATAGCTAGAGCAATGCTGAATGAAAAGGAACTCTCTCAAGTATTCTGGGCTGATACAATAAACACAGCAAGTTACATCATAAATAGAGCCTACATCAGACCAATTCTTGAGAAGACTCCTTATAAGTTGTACAAAGGAAGAAAGCCAAATCTCTCACATCTACATGTATTCGGTTGCAAGTACTTCATCCACAATAATGGAAAGGAGAATCTGGGTAAGTTTGATGCCAAATCTGATGAAGGTATATTTCTGAGCAATTCTAGTATAAGTAAGACATACAGAGTTTTTAATAAGAAATCTAAATTAGTAGAAGAATCTGTGCATGTTGTATTTATTGAAAATGAACCTGTTTCCAAACATGTCACTAATGAGGATAATCTTATTTCAAACTTTAAAAACTTAAATCTTTCTAATGAAAATAAAATTGAACCTCCAAAGGTATCTGAATCTATTAACATAAAGGAAGATATTCAGGAGAAAGATTTTGAGAACTCCCTAGAGCTTGGAGATATCAAAGGAATCATCCTGTTGATCAAGTGATAGGGGATGTTCAAGAGAAAGTTAAAACCAGAAAATAGTTAAGGGATCAAATGATAAATTGTACTTTCATTTCACAAATTGAACCTAAATGTACTGAGGAAGCTTGAACTGATGAATACTAGATTTTAGCTATGCAAGATGAGTTAAATCAGTTTGAAAGAAATCAAGTTTGGGATTTAGTGCCCAGACCCAAAAATCATCCTATCATTGGCACTAAATAGGTTTTGAGAAATAAACTTGATGAATCAGGATCAATAATCAGAAATAAAGCTAGACTACTTGCAAAAGGATATAATCAAGAAGAAGGTATTGATTTTGAAGAAACCTTTGTTCCAGTGGCTAGATTAGAAGCAATTAGAATTCTGTTAGCATATGCATGCATGAAAAATATTATGTTATATCAAATGGATGTAAAGAGTGCTTTTCTAAATGGATATATCATGGAAGAAGTCTATGTAGACCAATCTCCAGGCTTTGAGGACTCTACAAAACCAAACCATATTTATAAACTGAAGAAAGCCCTTTACGGTTTAAAGCAAGCCCCTAGAGTATTGTATGAAAGATTAAGTAATTTTCTAATTGAAAAGGGGTTCAACAGAGGAAAAGTAGATGCAACTTTATTCACTAAGAAAGAAAATAAAGATTTACTTATTGTTCAAATCTATGTTGATGATATTATATTTGGTGCTACTAATGAATCTCTTTGCAAGAATTTTTCTATGCTAATGCAGGGAGAATTCGAAATGTCCATGATGGATGAACTCAACTTCTTCCTTGGATTGCAAATCAAGCAGTGTGATGATGGTATCTTTCTCAATCAATCCAAGTATCTGAAAGAATTGCTAAAGAAGTTTGGGATGGAGAATGTCAAGCCAATGGGAACACTTATGCCTACTGCAACCAAACTGGATATGGATGAAAAGGGAAAAATGTTTGACATAACCCAGTATAGAAGAATGATTGGATCTCTACTATACCTAACTGCTAGCAGACCTAACATCATGTTTAATGTCTATATATATGCAAGGTTCCAGTCATGTCCCAAGGAAATCCATGCAACTGCTGTGAAGCGTATTTTCAGATATCTTATTGGAACATCACAGATGGGTCTTTGGTATCCAAAGGGCAATGGAGAAGATCTCAAAGGATACACTAATGCTGACTTTGCAGGATCCAAAACTGACAGAAAAAGCACAAGTGGAACGTGTCAGTTTCTTGGAGGATCCTTGGTTTCATGGTTTAGCAAGAAGTAAAACAGTGTGGCCTTATCTACGGTAGAAACTGAATATATTGCAGCTGCAAGCTGTTGTGCCCAAATCATCTGGATGAAACAGCAGCTTCAAGATCTTGAGATTAAGATGAAGGAAATACCAATAATATGTGACAACCAAAGTGCCATTAACATCACAAAGAATCCTGTCACATTCAAGGACAAAACATTTTGAAGTTAAGCACCACTTCATAAGGGATCATGTTCTGAAAGAAGAAATCAGATTAGAATACATTCCAACAGAAGATCAAGTTGCTAACATCTTGACAAAGCCTCTATCAGAAGAAAGACATTGCAAAATCAGGAGAGAATTGGGTATGGTAAATCCCAATGAATTGTAAGTAAATTTCTGTATCAATCTATTTTAGAATTTCTGACATTAATTTAATTCTAACTTTAGCATTAGAGCAAGTTTAATGTCAGTTGCAGTTGCTCCTCATGAGTTTAAATGACAATAGACCTGAAAAATGGAGCAAATCAGAATGGAACAGTCAAAAGGTGAAAGACACAGCAAGAAATCTGAGTTCTGGATCCACTCTATAAGTTTTTAAAGTTGAAATTCACATTTTAGATATGTGTTAGATGAATTTCCTTGATAAATTGTGTTTTTGAACAAGTCAGCATGCTCAACATTCAAATTGAGATGCCTAACAAACAAACTTCAGCTTGGTTTACATTGTAACAGTTCTCGGTGGTCCCTTGAAATTTGTCTGTTGGTCCTTAAAAGTTCAAATTTTCAAAAATAAAAGTTTCAATGTTATCTTTATCCAACATGATGATTATACAAATGTCTATTTCTTAACATACGTATATTGGAGAACCTTTACAAAGTGTAGAAATTTGAATTTCTGATTCAAAATTCATTTGTTGAAACATGCTCATAATGTTGAATCTCTGAAAGATGAATTTTCATATGCATAATTCATCTGTTGTTTGTTGCATTAATTATTGCTTGATGCCTGCTCTTCGAAATTCGAACTTTGTTGAAATAAAGTTCGTCTATTCATCTTGTGCTGCTTGGACCAAGCCTCAATCAGACAAACTTTCAAAAGAAAATTCATCTGTCAGTAAGCTTTGCTGAATGGTTTAACTTTTAACTGCTCGAAGTTTAAATTTTGACCCCTCAAAATTCGTCTGTCTGGCAGTTACACACATTAAAATTGACAGTTTTTCACTGAATAGACGCAACCCTACTCATCTCTTCTCTGAGTCTGTTCAAATTATTTCATCAATGCTCTTCAATTCTGACTGTAAATCTTCATTTCCTACCATTTAAACTCCTTTTTGCATCCTATAAACCCATTCTCAGCTTTATTCTAAAACATTCATCCACGAAAATGGCAAGAGTAAAGAATCCAGAAGTTGGAAAGGGAGAGGCACGACCAAAGAGAATGGTCAAATCCCAATATACCTCAAAGGAGGGTGAAAAACCAAAGAGAAAAGCCGAATCAAGCAAGGCAACTCCCTCCAAACGACAAAAAATAACTCCAAAGGCTGAATCAAAGAAAGCTGGACCTTCTTCACCAAAGAAAATAGAGCCTTTGGTTCCTGTTCCTGCTGCTGTTACTGTTGCTTCTACTTCCTCCTCCAATACTAAATTTGGAGAATACCAACTCATAACAATGCCATTATGGAGCACTCCTCAGATTCAGGAGGAATACTCAACCAAGTTTATGAGTAAAAAGGTAATCAAGCCTCATTGTGTGAACATGAAAGATTTCTTAGTCTCTAACAATTTTGATGCTGGAATATAAATGCTGAGATATAAGAATCTGTTAGAGATACTAGAGAGGTATGATGATAAAGTGGTTAAGACATGGTATGCCTCCCTGAAGTACAACAGCAAGAAGAAAAAGTAGGAGATCAATCTGAGATCAAGGACCATCTGGCTCACAGATGAAACTTTTAATGAAGTATTGGAAATCCCAGGGCAAGATGGCCTTAAGATTAACATCACTGCTTCTAGGTATATGGATGAGGCAGAGACTGCTGATGAAAAAGGTGGATCATTCCTAAACTATAAGGAGAGCACAATCCTGAACACTTTGTTTAGAAGAAAGGAGAATAGGCCACCCATAAGTTTACTGAAGCCCACTGACCTCAGTGCTCAAGTGAGGATCCTATACTACATAGTGTCTAGGATTATCTTCAACAAAGGAGGTAGCTTTAATTTGATCACAAGGGCAGAGGCACATATAATGGCAACAATCATGCGTGGGAAGCTTATCAACATGGGACATATCATTCTCCAACTCATGATTAAGGTAAGGGATCAGAGGAAAGACTCTACACTCCCCTATGCAGCAATCATTTCCAAGATTCTACAATATGCTAGAATTCAACACCTTGAAAAAGGGAAAGGGAAGCCCATTGAGATTTTCAAGGAAGAGGAGCTACAAAGAATGAGGATTGAGAGAAAAGATGGAAGATGGATTGGGAAGGAAGTAGAAAAATCTGAAGATCTCTTCTTTGATGAAGATGTCTCCCTACAACAAGAAGGTACCTCTGAGGCTCCTGCAAGACCTACACCTCAGCCTTCTTAGCCTATCCCATCTCCATCTCTACTTGCTCATATTTCATCTACTCCCTCCTCTCGTGCCAAGCCAACCAAGATCACTGATTTGTATGACAGTTTATCTACACTTATACTAAGCATCAGGGATGACCAAAATGCCGAGTTTTCTCATCTGCAAGATCAGATCCACCAGTTGGCCAAGAACATGAAAGTGGTTACTGATGCATATGAAGACATTCAGAATGCCATTCCTACCACATCAGCTCCACCTCAGCCAGGATTCTCTGAGCCTGCTAAGTCTCCAACTCTTGAGCCTCCAAGCCCCTTCGTGCTAGCCTCCCCTGAGCATGATGATGTTGTAGTTAATACTGAGGTTGCTGGCACACTGAGCACACTAAGTCCTGGTCCTCCCTTGGACTATGGTATGGAAGAAGAAGGCCTTCAAGATTCAAGCTCTCATGACCCCATTCCAGCAGATGCTCAAGAGTCAATCCTGTCTCAGCAAGAATCTAAGCAAGTAGAAAGATTAGTGGCAGCCATCTCTACTTCACCATTCATGCAGGCTGCCTTAAATGAAGAAAGAAGCATTGTGCCTTTTGTTGATTTGGAAGCCATTGCACACAATGCTCTCTTACAAGCTCAGAGAAGAAGGCTTGAAGAAATGTTTCCTACTCCTACTCCCTCACCTGTTACATATTATGGTTTCTCGGAGGAAAAAATGGCACAATTGGCAGTTAAAAGGCAAGAAATTTCTGAATTTCTTGAGATTTCTAATGATGAAGATGAAGACACAAGTTCAGAAGTTTCTGAGTCCTTGCCAAAGCTCAATCCAGAAATGTCATTTGTCCCTGTACCTCTTCAAGCTATTCCAGTGTCTCAGATCCCTTCTCCTGCTGATTTTGTTCACCTTCCCGATGATGCCAAAAAGGGGGAGAAGAAGAGTGAGCAAACTGGAAAGTCTGCTGCAGAGCCTTCTGGAAAAACTTATAGCAAGAAGACCAAGTCAAAGAAAAAGTTATTAGAACTTATGTTTGGATCCTCTTGTAGTGCTATATTATGTTTCTGTTGTTTGTGTATTGTGTTTCTGTATTGTGTAATGTGTTGCATTGTTGGTTCTTGTAAAGTGACATTTGATGAAATGAAAGAATTCCTTGGTTGCAATGATCTATTCTTGTTGAACTTTGAATCTCTATACTTGATCTACTATACATGATATCTTTTGGAATATAATGCATATGTTGAGGGGGAGCTTGTTAAAGCAAACCCAAGTACTAATCCAGTTTGTAAGTTATTTTGTCATAATCAAAAAGGGAGAGAATGTTAAATCAAGTGTTTTGATGATTTCAAACCAACCTTCAAGAGCTTTGAATAAAGATATCAAAGGTGCACAAAAGGGTTCAAGTGAAGGAATTCTAAAAAAAATAAATGCAAGAATAGATGTAAAATATTTAGTAATGTTTTAATTTGAGTAAAAGACTTTGATTTGGTGAAAAGATGTTTTAAAACCTTGATTCTATGTTAATTCATAGAATATTTGAAAAACACCCACCAACAGATGAAGTTTGAAAGGTTTATACTGATCTGCTGTTTTGAAAATTTGAACTTTGGCTTTAGAAATTCAAATTTCATATTGAAAATGAACTAGTTTGAAAAGAGCCTTCTCTAACAGACGAATTTTGACTTGAGAAATTCGAATTTTGATACATGTCTGAAAAGAGCTTTCTCTGACAAACGAACTTTGGCTTTTGAAAATTCGAATTTCAGATAAAATGCAACTTATGAAAATTGAAAAATTCGTCTTAGAATATGTCAAAGTTCATCTAAAAATAAGTTTAAAACGTGCTTTAAAATTGCTCACTGATAGATGAACTTTGAACTTGAAAATTTGAATTTCAAACACAAAGCTAGTGAGTTTATTGTGTTGATATGCCGACATACGAATGACCAAATTTACAAATTTGAACTTTAAAGTAAGTCTGAAAAGAGGTCTCTCTGACAAACAAACTTTGCCCTTTAAAAATTTGAATTTCAAATTGATGAACTATTGTGCCTCATTGAACCAGTTACTGACAGACGAATTTTGGGGTTCCAAAATTTGAATTTCGAAGGCACTGTAGCAAATTGAAATTACTGTTCACACTTAACAAAATGACTTTAAACATGAAAATTCGTATGTTCCAAAATAGAATCATTTTCTAAAGATGAAAATTCGAATTTTGCTTCATAATAGATGAACTTTAGGAGTTCAATGTTAAAGGCTATAGCTTTCAGTTTCTGTGAAATTCGTCTGTTGACCAACTGAAATTTGAACTTTGAGTGTCAGAAGTATTAAATGCGGTTAGTGAATAGATAGTTTCTCAGTGTAACCGTTGGGTAACGTCTCTATAGGCTAGATCTTGTCTCTAACATATAGTTGAGGCAGAAATCTATAAATAGAACTTCATTTGAATATGTGGGTAACAAAATTACTTTGTATGTACTGAAACTCTGCAAAATCACCTATTCAAAGCCTCTTACTCTCACATACTTCAAACTTTGTACTCCAACTTTCATATTCTCTCTGATTAAGAGAGTTTATTTGTTGTACACAATCTTATCTTCATCTGGAAGAAAGGTTTTCTTGTGAGGGGATATCACAAGGGATTGGGGAAGCACTCAGTGAGAGTGTAAAGAGTGAAAGTGTAAGCTTTAGAAACAGAGCATCAACTTTATACTGAGGCATTTGCAAGAAGCCCACTAAATTCTTGCATAATAGTGGACAATCTCAAGTGGTGACTTGGGGACTGGACGTTGGTCAAGTTGAGAGACCGAACCAGGATAAATATCTAAGTCTTCTCTTCCCTACTACTACTTTTACTGTTTATTCATTTATACTCTATTTTACCATCACACTTTGCTTTCTTCACTTTCTTGAAGTTTTGCAGAAAAATTTTTAATCTTCCTAATTCACCCCCTTCTTGGGAAGCCAGCTTATCTAACAGTATATATCTTTTCATAATTAATACCAAATATTTTGTGAAAACTCTTGTGCTATAGGTTGTGCTTTATATTTAAAGACTTCATTTTTCTCATTTCATTTTCGTACAAATGCCAATTTATACCTTACAGGCTTTACTCCTTCGAGTATTCAAACTACAAGTCCAAAATTTCACACTTAGAAAGTGAATTTTATTTTGCTTAAATTGCGTCTTTCCATTTTGGCCAATCATCTCTTTCTATACATTATGTAGTAGATTTTGCTTCATGATTCTCGTTGTCATATATTATGTAACCATCCTCATTACATTATCTTTAACTTAGTCTCTAGCTGATGAAGTATAAATAGTGACATGTGTAGAGCTGAAGAGAGACTAGGACAAAGGAAAAGCCAAAATTGAAACAAAGGAGCTTCACATCGCAGTGAGACACAAGACCACCATAGCGGACAAGCTTGAATTTAATGTTATTTTCAAATAAAAAGGGGCTCATGCTGCAGTGCACTTACCTACCACCACGACGCCAACCCTTGGATTGTTATAAATCTAAAGCATATCAAATGAATGAAGAAAGGAAAAGCAGAGGGAGAAACGGGGAGTAGAGCTACGGCTTGGTGGATCTTGCTAGAAGGAGTGATTTCTGGACTCTAGGAGCTTGATAAATTATTAGTAAGTGGTTCTTAATCCTCCCTCTCTATTTTTCTTTGGTTTTGAGTTGTATTTTTCTGTTATATGTTAGGATTTTAGGTTTTGAGAAATCCACTGACATGAAATGCAATTAAGGGAGTGTGGTTTAGTGTTTATGATACTTAGGTGTAAGTTTTAGAAGGATTACACATGATTTAACTTTAACCCTAGGTTATGAGTGGTTGAGGAAATTGGGAATCCGAAATGTGTATGGTTGAGTAGAGTTTGATTAGTCTTTAGGAGCTCAATGATGTATAGAAATGGTGTTGGAACCTTGGGTTAAGCCTAAGTAGTCGAATTGTTGTTTTTTGTCAAGACAAGAAAAGTTCTGGCACTAGCCTAAAGAAGACAAGGGAAGCATAGCCACTCTAGTATTGGGAATATTAAGTCACTATAGTGTAGGTGTGTATGGGCTATGTACTTTGTGCCAAGTAGGATAGTGTGTATGTAATTGACATGAGAATCCTGATGATTATAATGATAAGGAATGATATTGATGTGGAATGGTGTTGAATATCATGAGTTTGATATGATGTGATATGATGTATACATGGTTTGGAGTGAAGTTGTGTAGGAATAGTATTGTATTCGAGCCCAAAGGTGGAATTAGGCCTTGCTGGTATGATCTAGGGCAAGTAGCCTATTATGAGAATTTAGGGTTTAAGGGGGGTCAAATCTTAGAGAAGTGGTTCCTTTGAGATGAAACCTCTTTGGATAAATTGGTTAAGTTAATTGGGACCTGTATGAATGGTCCATGAGTGCCCACTTGCCTTTGGTGGCAATTGGAGGAGCTTTGTGTGAGTTTTGGTCAAAAAGTGACTAAAATGGTGTCAGGTGTCCAAAATCTTGATACAGAGATGAATCGAGGTGAAATTAGAGTCTATGGATAGATTAGGACAAGATTGACTTGTAGTAGTTGGAATTAGGTCAATCGAAGGTTATAGCATGAGGTTATGCACGTCGAAAGTTCGCCCCGAGACTTTGCAATTTTGCTGATATGCTATCAATAGCGGGCGCCGCGATGCTAGGGCCAGGCCACAATGCCAGTCCTTTGGTCTTGATAATACTAAACTCAAGAACATCGATGCCGTAATAGCACTATAGACGCCATGGCCTTACACTCTGTTTTGGCTGTTCTGGTGATCTTGGGGTGTCTTGTGGTGTTTTTCCACTAGTTTGATGTTTTGGGAGGTAAAATTAAGGTGTTTTAGTCATGTTTGGTTAGTTTTTGAAGTATTTGGTCAATAGTGGAGGTGTTTTAGAATAGGGTGTTACATATTACATTAAGTGCTACATTTATGCAAATTTATTATCAATGTTGATTTCATTCTGGTTCCATTGTATTCTATTCATGACATAATTTATTATGATCTCAATATTCTCACAATTTGTAGGTACTTGAGTTTCTTCTGGAATGGAAACTTTAATTATGTCTCAGGATACTTTTGGAGTTACCTCTAGACGCTCTTCTAAAGTTACCTTATCATCGATTAGGTTATCTTTGTTGAATTAAGAGTTTTGATGATTCCAAAGCAACAATCAAGAGCTTGGATTGAAGATATCAAAGGAGATCAAAGTGTTTCAAGTGAAGAATTTTTGAGTAATAGCTGTTAGATCTTCTGTATGATCTTTTGTTATGTTTTAATGAGGGTAAAAGATTTTGATTTGAAGAAAAAATATTTTCAAACCTTGATTTTATGTTAAATCTTGACTTATTTGAAAAACACCCTCAAACAGACGAAGTTTGAGAAGTTTAAACTGAACTGTCATATGGAAATTCCAACTTTGCCTTTGGAAATTTGAATTTTGAGCTAAAACTAAATAAGTCTGAAGAGATGTCTCTCTGACAGACAAATTTTGATTCTCCAAAATTCAAATTTTCATCTAAATCTGAAAGAAACCTTTTTGAAACAGACGAACTTCGCATCTTTAAAATTCGAATTTTAGACAAAATATAATTTGTGAAAACTAAAGAAATTCATCTGAAAAATGTTGAAGTTCATCTAAAATCAAGAAGAAATTGAGTTTCAAAAATACTATCTGATAGACGAACTTTGGCTTTCCAACATGCGAATTTTCATACAAGTCTGAAAGAAGCTTCTTTGAAACAGACGAACTTTGAGTCTTCAAAATTCGAATTTCAGACAAAACACAACTTACGAAAATGGAAGAAATTCGTCTGAAACAATGTTAAAGTTCATCTGAGGTCAAGAATAATTTAAGTTTCAAAACTGTTTTCTGTCAGACGAACTTTGAACATTAAAATTTGAATTTCAGAAGCTAAGGTTGAGAGTCTGTTGGAATGAAATGTTGACATACGAATGACAGAGTTTTGTAACTTCGAATGTTGAAGTTAGTCTGAAAAGAATCTCTCTGACAGACGAACTTCACTCTTTAAACATTCGAATTTCAAAGAAAGTAAACTACTGTGTCTTTTGAATGTACTACGGACAGACGAACTTTGGGGTTCCAAAATTCGAATTTCAAGGGCACTGTAGAAAATTGAAAACACTGTTCATACTTAACAGAAAAACTTTCCTATTGAAAATTCGTATGTCACAACGTGAAAACATTTTACAAGTTTCAAAATTCGAATTTCACTTCATGAACAGACGAACTTCGTGCTGTAACGTTGGAAGCCTTAACCTTCGGTTCCTTCGAAATTCGTCTGTTGACCAACCAAAATTCGAATTTCAGTATGTCAGAAGCATTAAATGCGGTTGGTTAACGGATAGTTTTTCAGAGTAACCGTTGGATAACTTCCCCAACGGATAGATTTTGTCTCTAATGAATAGTTGGGACTGAAATCTATAAATACAACATCATTTAAAGTTATGGGTAATGAATCAAACTTGTATATACTGAATTTCTGCTAAATCATCTTCTCAAAAAGCTTTTACCCTCCAGCTTCAATATCTGTACTGTAATCTTCATATCTACTCTATTCAAAAGAGTTATATCTTTGTAAACAATCTACTCCTTATCTGGAAGATAGATTTACTTGTGAGGGGATATCACAAGGGGATTGGGAAGCATATTATAGAAGTGCTTAGAGAGATTGAGAAAGCTCCAGAAAACAGAGCATACTCGTTGTATTGAGGCATTAGCAAGAAACCCGTTGAATTCTTGCTGTATAGTGGAAAAATCTCAAGAGGTGTCTTGGGGACTGGATGTAGGTCAAGTGGATTGACCGAACCAGGATAAATTATTGAGTGTTCTTCTCTCTATTATTACTTTTTAGTTTACTCTGTTTATACATTGCTTTATTACACTTTACTTTCTTCACCCATTTGACTTTGTGCAGAAAAATTTCAATCTTCCCAATTCACCCCCCCTCTTGGAAAGTCAGCCTTGCTAACAATCTTGATTTTTACCTCCTTTTCTTTTCAAGGAATTTTTATTTCTAGAACCGATGAGTCTACTACGCTTCATTCATGCTTAGACTTTGATTGTCCAACAAGCACTACAACTTTTGTTGGAATATTAGTAATTGATATATATGATTTAGTCACTCTTTTTGGGCCAGTAAACACATCTGGCAATTGATTTACTAAACTTTGCAATTGAATTATCTTTTGAACTTCTTGTTCACATTGTTTTGTATAAGGATCAAGATGAGATAATGATAATTCCATCAAACTAATTTCTTTTACCAATAGCCTATTCTCTCCCCTTAATGTTGGAAAAACTAATTCATCAAAATGACAATAAGCACATCATACCGTGAATGAATCTCCTATTAATAGTTCAAGATATCTTATTATAAATGGATATTCATATCCAACAAATATATATTCCTAACATTTTTTAGGTCCCATCTTAATACATTGTATATAAACTACACATCAAAAACTCTTAGATCGGAAATATTAAGTTCTTAAACAAAAACCATTGGTAAAAAGGAAGTTTTATGATAACTTACTAGTCTGATGTGAATCAATGCTCAACATGCAGGAATGCAGACCACCAAGCGGAGATTAGGAGTTTTAATCTCATAAGCAATGGTTTTGCAATTAGTTTTAAATGTTTAATAAATGATTCTGCAAGTCCATTTTGTATATAAATATGTGCTACAAAATGATCAACTTTAATCCCAATGAACATACAATAATGATTGAAAGCTTGAGATATAAATTCACCAACATTGTGAAGGCATATTTTCTTAATTGAATAGGGAGGAAAATTTGCTCTTAGTCAAATTAATTGATGATGCAATCTCACAAACACCTGGTTGCGAGTTAAAAATAAACAAACATGTAACCATCTAATAGATGCATCAATTTAAATAATAAAATATCTAAATGGTCCATATTGTGGGTGGATTAGCCCATAAATATCACCTTGAATACGTTCCAAAAAGGTTATTGATTCACTTATAATTTTTGTTGGTGATCGTCAAGTAATCAATCACTACTACAAAAGTTGTAACATATATCGGTTATTTACATCGGTTAAAAAAAACCGATATAAATTGATGACCGGTGGTAATTTTGTAAATAAATTTTTCAGTGTATATCTTTCTACATCGGTTTTTTAAAAAGACCGATGTAATTTGTTTACCGAACTTCAAACTAATGAAATAAACATATAATTATATAAATTAACCAATTACAATATATCTTGCATGTGGATAGAAATATAGCATTATATAACTATATGATTATAATTAGATTTTTATATTATATTATTTTATAATATGTATAATTTAATATATTTTTAATGTAGTTATATCGGTTTTTTAAAAAAAACCGATGTAAACTTATTTAACTTGACATTTTTTATGTTACAATATATTGATTTTTTAATTAATATAATTAAATAAAATATGTAAGTAATACGCAAATATATTATTAATATAACTAAATTCTATAATTAATAGAACTAAATAAAAATAGGTAAATAAAATTATATAATATAATATCAACATATGATATTTATTTTATTGAATTATATTATATTATTTGTAAATATGTATAATAAAATATATTTTTAATGCATTTATATCGGTCTTTAAAAAAACCGATGTAAACTTGAATTCCCAACTCCCGCGTAAAGGTTATCTAACTACAATTATATTTTTATGATACAATATATTAATTCTTTAATTAATATAATTAAATAAAATATGTAATTAATATACAAACATATTATTAATATAATTACATTCTATAATTAATACAACTAAATAAAAATATATAAATAAAATTATATAATATAAGATAAATATATGATATTTAGTTTATTTAATTACATAGTTATATCGGTTTTGAATAAGCAACCGATATGTACAGATTTTTATATCGGTTTTAATGTAAAAACCGATGTAATTGGATTATGAAACAAAAAAAATTTACTCCCTCAGCATTGTCGAAAGCACGGGCTCGTGTTGTCTTCAGCTACAGTCCAAGAATGCACTCCTGCTCAGTCAAAGCTTGCATTTTTCTTCCTCTCTCCCACACATCCTCCGTCGCCCATCTCTCTCTAAAAGTTCCACTGTCCCTCTCTCTTTCTTGCTACAAGTTTCTTCTTTTCTTTCTCCCTCCACTCCAACATCCACAACCATAGTCGTTGCTCATTAGTTTCTTCCTCCCTGCTTTGTCTTCATTGTGCCGCGCCATTACGCCGTACGTTCTCTGCAATGGTGCCTCTGTTTTCATCGTCCCTTTCTCTCTCTCGCTGCAAGTTTCTTCTTTTCTTTCTTCCTCCACTCCAACATCCACAGCCATAGTTGTTGCTCATCAGTTTCTTCCTCCCTGCTTTGTCTTCATTGTGCCGCGCCATTACGCTGTACGTTCTCTGCAATGGTGCCTCTATTTTCATCGTCCCTTTCTCTCTCTCACTGCAAGTTTCTTCTTTTCTTTCTCCCTCCACTCCAACATCCCCAGCCATAGTCGTTGCTCATCAGTTTCTTCCTCCTTGCTTTGTCTTCATTGTGCCGTGCCAATACGCCGTACGTTCTTTGCATTGATGCCTCTGTTTTCATCGTCCCTCTCTCTCTTAGAGAAAAGTGCATCCTTTCATTTCTTTGTCTTTGTCTTTAAGCCTAGAGACTGAAACTCGTCTATCCATTCCCTTGACTGAAACATGTTCTTTGTGACAGGTGCGTGGCTTTTTTTTTTCTTCTATAAATTATGGTTTGATATTTACCCAGATTATGACTATTTCTTTAAAGCTTTGAATAAATTAGAAGGGGGTCATCTCATATGAAGCTTATGTACATATTTTCTCACACAAAGATATTTGTTTTTGGATAGGATATATATATTTGGTCTCCACAGATGCTAACCAGTAAAATATTTTTTTAAAACCTCTCAACCTTTTTCCGTATAAAAAAATGTCTTTGTTCTATAAGTATCATTTTGGTGGCTTAGAGATTGGACAGATAAAAGATGTTTATTTTAGTTTATCATAAAAATCAATTCAATGGTGTTGATATCTTTTGCGCCTATCTAAATTAATTGGCAAAGCCCCTGGTTGCTCTGGATTCACTATATTAACATATAAGTCTCACAATAACAAGTTATCTGAAGTTGATGATTGTAAATAACAACCAAGCAATTCAACTATATATTCTATATTGTCCTTATGGAAACTTATCTGTTGATTTGGTATTGCAGATGGTCAAAAATTTCATATGCAAGGGAGTTTCTTCTCTCTTTGGATAAACCAAAATTGATTGAATTACCCAGGGACATTTACCTATTAATTTCAGAGTAATACAACTTTTCTATCTTGTGTTTTAGAAAATTTTACTGCTTAGTGTGGGTTGCATAATTGCTAAATCTCTATTTGTTTCTTAACATATAATTTAAAGAAGTATATGGTCTCTTACCACCACCATTTTGTGATCCTGGTATGTAGATGTATTTTGACTTTCTCATGCTATTGTAGGTCCTCCATTGAATTACCATCTTATGATTGAGTTACCATTATAGTAAAGTCTTTGTTTCTTTGTGACCCACGTGATTCTACTCTTACCACATGTATCATTACAATTTGCATTTTGCCTAGATTAGAAACTAATGTCTTTGTATTAGATATTGAAATTCTTATGAGAAAAGCTTGAATTAGTTGTAACCTGTAAGTGAAGACTAGATGAGAACCATAAAATATCTTATGGATTCCACGTGTTAATGATAATGTTGGCATTACAGGAACTACTTGCGTCACACTTAGTATGATGTTTGGATTAAATAGTCCTTTTTCATATATTTGGTTGCTGGAAACTAACAGTAATTTCTCTAACAGTAATTTCATATATTTCTTTCTTATTCAAATGGTACCTTGCTGAATTTTGATATAAAAAAGTATTCTTTATAGACATTTTTTAATTAGTACTTGACATATATATTGCAATAAAAGATGTAAGTTGGGAACATGCAGCACTAGTTCGGAAATTTATAAAGATATTTGGGTTGGGTTAGTTGCCAAGGTGTTTATGAGTTGTGTTTCTTGATATACATACAGATGGGTGTTGTCATATTATATCCTTATAAATAGATGTAGCTTGATTGACAAAGTTGTAGTCAGTTTTTTTGGGATTGTAAACTTTATGCTATGACACAGATTCTAGTCTCAACAAAACTGGACCTCAACAGTCTTCTCTGAAGGTTTTGCATATTATCCGTCTTAGGTAATTTTTTTTATTTGGTGTTGATAAAAAATTTTGACAATACAATTTATCAAAACTTTTTTGTTTATTTAGAAAAACCCTTATTTTCCAAACAATGCATCTGTTATATTAATTTGTCTTTCTTTAAATTTACTTATGTGATTTGTTTTATGAAGTACAAAAATATAGACATATTTTTATCAATCATAAATTATAAATAGTATAATTTATTATGAATGTTATTATATATTAATACATTAATTGATATTAATATACATAGCTTTGAATTAATGGAAAAGAAAATGATGAGATTGGTCAAAAATATCAATAGATTATCTGATTTTTTATATACATATCAATTCCAAGAGTAGGGAATCCTAACAAATTATTTATAAATTTCAATCAAATTATGAATTTATTAATAATTTCAATCAACATGGATATGCATATCAATTCCAAGAGCAGGGAATCATAACAAATTCTTTATTAATTTATTAGGATTCTTAATGCAAATCTTTCTAAACTTATAAATTTAAATCAAAATTTTGTAACATTCAGTCAATATCCATGTATCAATTTAAATTAACAAAGAAAAACCAAAATCAATCTCTTTCTTTTAGGATTTTCAAAATCATATAAAATTAGAAAAAAATATCTTTATATTTTTACATTTAGAGAATCCCCTTTTTTGAGCAGATTATTTATTATTCAAGTATTAAAAAACTTATAATATAATTTCCTCTTAAAAAATAATTTTTAAATAAAACAAATAATAATTAAATGAAGAGAGAAGCTTAAAAAGTAATAATAATATAAAAATATCGTTAGATTATATATACATGTTTTAAGATGATGCACTAGTGAATTTTGATGCAATTTCCGGCCAATTTGTGCATGTTATCCTCCACTATCAATTCATTTTTTTGGAAAAATGAATTTTTTGATGGATTTTATTTTTCACATTTGTGTGGAGATTTTTTTGGAACAAATTATTTTTTTCGGTTACATTATCTGAAGAAGTTAAAACATATGTTTGTGATTTTTTTATGAAAATAGTGGATGTAAAAATTTTTTTAAAAACAAATCTAAGACTAAAAAATAATTTCATAAGAAATAAATAAAACCTTTATGCCTTATCTTGCAGGTTTATTCTCTTGGCAATTGAATTATTGGTACTTATTAAAATAAATGTAGAGGTCAATTAAGGAGGTGGCTATTTGGCTATTGAAAAATAGAAAATTTGACTGTTAAAGTTTCTTTACTAATGGATTGATGATAGTTTTACATTTCTATATTATTTATTGATTATTTTCTACATTTGATGTTTTAATATTAACTATTATAAAATTTTGGGAGCCTCAATACTTAGGGGAGAATTGGCTGAAATTTTTATATAACTCATAGGATACTAATGTATTTTATGGAAATTATGGAACCATGCAAGTGATCTATTTTCATTGATTAAATTTTGGAGCTTGACTTTCCTTAAATATGGAAATTATAATATAGCTCTTTATAATTAAAGATAACTTGTGGACTCGAATTTCGTTTAGGTAACATGGATCGTAATTGGATAAACGCTAGACGAACAAGTGATGAATACGAGAATGGAGTTGAGCAATTTCTAGAATTTGCTAAAAGAAATGTTCTTGATAATAATGGGAGGTTTTATTGTCCATGTATGCAATGTTTGAATGGGAGGCGACTGAGTATTGCAGAAATAAGAGACCATCTATTTTGTAATGGGTTCAGCAAGAACTATACACAATGGATATGGCATGGTGAAATAGAAATGCCAAGTGTTTTCGAAAGGGAGGAAGTTGATGTCAATTTGAATGATTGATTGGAGGACATGATCCATGATGTTGGAGTAGAGTTTTTTGAGCGATCACATGTATATAATAGGTTGTGCAGTGATCCAGAGAAACCTTTGTACCCAGGATGTACTAAATACACACGATTGTCAGCAGTGTTGAGATTGATCAATTTGAAAGCAAGAAATGGGTGGAGTGATAATAGTTTCACAGATTTGCTTGAGTTGTTGAAAGATATGCTTCCTGAAGGTAATAAACTTCCAAATCGTAACTATGAGGCAAAGAAAATCCTATGCCCAATGGGTTTGGAGTTTAAAAAGATACATGCATGTCCTAATGATTGTTTATTATATAGAAATGAGTACGAAGAGCAGGATGTATGTCCAAAATGCGGGGCATCACGTTATAAAGTGAAGGAGGATGGTGATGAGATCATTAAGGGGTCTCCTTTGAAGGTACTATGGTACCTCCCAATAATACCAAGGTTCAAACGCTTGTTTGCTAATACAAATGATGCAAAAAACTTGAGATGGCATGCAGATGGGAGAAAATCTGATGGAAAGCTTCGACATCCAACTAATTCTCCTCAATGGAAAACAATTGATCAATTGTTTCCTGAAATGGTTGTGAGCCAAGAAATCTGAGGCTTGGACTCTGTACAGATGGAATGAACCCTTATGGCAATCTTAGCAACAAACACAGTTCATGGCCTGTTCTCCTGGTGGTTTATAACCTCCCTCCTCAACTGTGTATGAAATGCAAGTACATCATGTTGTCTATGATGATCTCAGGCCCAAAACAACCAGGAAATGACATTGATATATACTTGGGACCTTTGGTTGAGGAATTAAAGATGTTGTGGGATAAAGGTGTAGAAGTATTTGATGCGTATCACAAAGAGTCTTTTATGTCGCGTGCCATGATCTTCTGCACGATCAATGACTTCCCTGCATATGGAAACTTGTCTGGATATAGTGTTAAGGGCCACAAAGCATGCCCTATCTGTGAAGAAGGGACATGTTTCCATCAACTTCAACATGGAAAGAAGACTATCTACCTTGGTCACCGAAAATTTCTGAAAAGGCACCACCCTTATCGTAGATTAAAAAAAGCTTTCAATGGCTTGCAAGAGTATGAAAATGCTCCAGAACCGATAACAGTAAAGCAAGTTTATCAACGGGTGAAAAACATCAATGTGATCTTTGGTAAGACCCAAAAGCTTGCAACTGAGAATAATTTATGGAAAAAAAGGTCTATCTTCTTTGATCTTCCATATTGGCATAGTCTTGAGGTGAGGCATAGTCTTGATGTGATGCATGTGGAGAAAAATGTGTGTGATAGTCTTATTGGAATACTTTTAAACATAAAGGGAAAGAGTAAGGATGGCGTGAATGCGAGACTAGACTTGGTTGAAATGGGAATACGAGCAGACTTGGCTCCACAGCCAGTAGGAAAGAGGACTTATTTGCCCCCAGCTTGTTATACATTGTCGAAAGTAGAGAGAAGAAGTTTTTGTGAGTGTTTACATGGCATCAAAGTGCCACAGGGGTATTCCTCCAATATCAAGAGGCTTGTGTCAATGAAAGATTTGAAACTAATAGGATTAAAGTCTCATGATTGTCATGTTTTGATGCAACAACTGTTACCAGTGGCTATTCGTGACATATTGCCAAAAAATGTGAGACACACTATAACTAGACTATGTTTCTTTTTCAATGCTATATGTAGCAAAGTAATAGACCCCTAGAAGTTGGATGAGTTGGAGAATGATGTAGTTGTTATTTTGTGTCAACTTGAGATGTACTTTCCACCATCTTTTTTTGACATCATGATTCATTTAATTGTTCATTTGGTTAGAGAGATAAGGCTTTGTGGCCCAATTTATTTGAGATGGATGTACCCATTTGAACGATACATGAAAATCCTAAAAGGGTATGTCAAGAATCCACACCAGCCTGAGGCATCTATTGTTGAAAGATATGTTGCCGAAGAGGCTATTGAGTTTTGTACTGAATACTTGTCAACAATAGAAGCTGTTGGACTTCCAAAGTCTCGCCACGAGGGAAGAGGTGAAGGTAAGGGTATACGAGGAGGCAAAGTGAAAAGCATGGATCGTGCAGAAGTGTTACAAGCACATTTATACATCTTGAATAATATTGATGAAGTCCAGCCTTACTTGACCATGCATAAAACCATTGTTAAGGAAAAGAATCCTCGAAAGAGTGATAAATGGTTGGTGAATAAGCATAACAAGACTTTTAGATGTTGGTTCAATGAATGGGTTATGAATGATGATAATGTGTCCAATACACTAAGATGGTTAGCCGGTGGGCCACGCTTTGATGTCATATGCTGGAGTGGATATGACATTAATGGGTATTCATTCTATACAAAAGCCCAGGATAACAAGAGTACCATGCAAAATAGTGGGGTTATGATACTAGCTGAAGCGATGCATTTTTCTAGTTCAAAAGATAGAAACCCTATTTCGGCAGCCACATCATATTTTGGGGTTATTGAAGAGATATGGGAGGTTGACTACATAACATTTAGAATTCCTGTTTTCAAATGCAAGTGGGTTGATAGTAACACTGGTTTTCGAATAGATGAGTTAGAATTTACCTTGGTGGATCTTAGTAGGATAGGATACAAGGAGGAGCCCTTTATCATGGCAAACCAAGCAAAACAAATTTTTTATGTCATCGATCCGGCAAATAAAAAGTGGTCCATTGTTCTCCAAGGGAAGAAACAAAATGCTAGTATTGAGAACAATGAATCTACTTTTGATATTGATGAAACCCCTCCTTTTTCTTCAAGGCTACCTCAGCTAAATGAAGAAGACAAAATAGATAATGTACATGCCACAAGACATGATCACCATGAAGGGATTTGGGAGAATATCCTTATATAGGATAATTTCTCCTGAGGTAATTTTTCTATTTCACATGCTCACGCACGTTCAAAGTTTAATTTTGCATACACATAGGGTTAATTTCATTTATTATTTTAATTTAATTTGTTACTGTAATTTAATTTTATTTCAATGTACTTATATTTCTTATCTTATTATCTAAACAGGGATATGGATTCCTCTAGCAATTTTGAGCAGCCTACCATGATAGCTAGGAAGAGTACTACTAGTAGAAGTACCACTGGTAGACGTACCACGACTATGAGTTCATTAACCAAATCTCGAGGTAGTCAACAGAGATTACATGTTGATCTCAGTGAGTTAGATTATGAAAGACGCCTTGAAAGGACTCAGTTTAAGAGTTATTTAGGAGATTTGGCTCGTAGTAAAGTCAACATCTTGCTCCCTGTGTGGAAAAAAGTTCCATATTCTGTCAAAGACCAGATTTGGCAAGATATCTTGGTATAAACCTTTGTATTGATATATTTTTCTATATATTTTAATATAATATTACTCATTACTAAGTTAATTGTATGTATGTGTTAAATTGTAGATTACTTATGACATTCCTCCTACTATTGCAATGAGGAAACAATGTTTAACAATTGTAGCGGAGCGGTGGAGAGGATTTAAAACAAGTCTCACTAGTAGATACATTTATGGTAAATTGAAGGGACAAAATCCATGCATTAAGTATCCATACTTAGATGAAGAGACATGGCAGAAGTTTGTTGAAATTCGACTATCTCCTGAATGTCAGGTAATTAAATTTATCATTTTCATTATTTAATTTATAATTATGAGTTCTTACTTAAAAAGCTTATTGGATTTATATCTAACAGAAATTAAGAGAAGAAAATAAAGAGAGGAAAAAAAAATGTGTATCCTCACAACTTGTCTCGTGGAGGATATGACTTGTTAGAGCATAAGATGATAGAGGAGAAGTTGCTAGAAAGACAAGAAGCTGCAGAGTCAGACCCATCCATTGTTGTTTGTCCTCCATCACCCCCAAATCGTGCTCAAAAATGGAAGAGGGCAAGGTTGAACAAGCATGGACAGTATATCACCCCCGAAGCTAGAGTGGTTGGCGAAAAGATTGTAAGTAAATTATAATCAATCATAGTGATTATGTGACTTCACTAGTGCAATTGCTAATTATATATATATATTTGCTAATTATTTACTCCATGTGGGAGGCAAGATATCTTGGCTACTACTTTAGGCAAGGATGAGCACCCAGGCCGTGTTAGGGGTGTAGGAGGAGGAGTGGGAATCAAACAATATTTTGGATCATGTCGCCATCGTGGGGGAATGGTTTCGGAGCATAAGATGCTAAAAATGTTGGATAAGGTTAAGGAGGAAACAGAAGCTCGAATGCAACAGATGTTTCGAGCTGAGATGGACGCTAAGATGGAAGCTATGCGACAAGGGTTTATGTCTATGCTCTCTTCTAAGCAAATTCATATGCAATCTGCCGAGACAACCCCTTCTCCTATGCTTCAAAGCACGAAAGCTAGTTGTGCATCTCCACTTGACATTAACAATGAACAAGATGTGGGAGTGGCATGTGATCTATATTTGGATGTTCCCACTAAGCGCATTGTAGCTCATGGTCGAGTTTATAAGATGGCATCAATCCTCCACCACCAACAAATACTAGAGGATCAAGTAAAGGTGTCGGTTGACAATGTCATTGAGCCTCATGCACATGTGCCATTCCCAAATGATGAGGTTGAGATGGTAGCCCAAGCTCGATGATATTATATTTTGTGGCCTAAAAGACTCGTCACATTGGCTATGCCTCAGGTATCAAAAACTGCATAATCTTCTTGATTTCTTATTGATTTTGTTTGCAGTTATAATACATTGTCATTTATTTGATTAGGGAAAGGATTCAATGGACTCAATGCCCAAGTCTCAATCCCCAGACTCACAAGCTATTACGGGCATGAGATTTTTGTCACGTCTAAAGATTGTAGTTTCACAATTAAAAAATTCTGTTAAAGTTACCATGGCTCCTGGTATTGTGGGATCTCATTCATATTCATTTTATCTTAATAAAGATGATGTCCAAGATTTCATAGATATGAAGGAGTTGGACATATCCATTCTCCAACTTGGTATTATGTAAGTTTATTTTCATTGCTAAGCATCTTTTCAATCAATTGGGTTTATAAACATTTGGTGTTTTATCTACATTTATTTTCATTTCGGTTCTCTAACAGGTTTCTCCACCAATATTGCATCCAGTTGGGATGCAATGATAGGTTTGGATTCCTTTGTCCATATGCCCTTCAAGGTGTGGGGAACTCAGAAGAAGATAGAACGAGCTATGTAGGAAATACTATTGAACAAAATCGTAAGCTATGTTGGTTTGCACCAATCCATAAAGGGTAATAAGTTTGAAATTCATATACAAAGAAATAGTTGTAATTAGGCTTTATATAATTGAGATGATATTATCAATAGCTTATATAATGCAGCAATCATTGGATATTGTGTGTGGTATGCCCTGAGCAAACCATTGTCTATTGGTTTGACTCCCTTTGGAAAAAGGATAAAAAAGCGCCTAAAGAGTTTCGTCAAGTAATTGATTGGTAAGTATATCTGTGAAAAACTTTGAATTGTCATAACATGTGACTTCATTAGTCTATAATATGATTTTTCCTTGCATATGATGACAGATCTTTGAAGACATATCAATATAGGGGTGGAAAACACACATATCGTCATAATAATACAAAATGGATTTACCCAAAGGTAAGTAGTTTGAACCCAAACTTAAAGGATATCTTAATCCAATTATTTTGGTTTTGATTATTCTTGTTTGTTTTGTAGTATCGCCAACAACCTGGGAACACAGAGTGTGGTTATTATGTCATGAGGGAAATGTTTGAGATAATTACTCTTAATATTGTTGACTCATTGGAACAGGTACATGTGGTGGTGATATTGGTTTTAAATTGTTATCATTTATTTTTACATCAGGACTTCGTGCTGTATATGGGTGTTGATATTTATTTTCAACTTGCAGCACTTGGACATAGATGATCACCCCTATACTGAGCCAAAAATTGACAAAATTCGGAACATGTGGTCACAATTTTTTTTACAATTCATTTGACTATATTTCTAAATATATAGTTTAGTCAAACTTGGATTGGTTACCTTTTGGAGTATATATTAGTTGATGTATAAAATTAATGTGTTGAAAAATTGTTTCTACTTTGACTGCCAAATTTGTTTAGCTCTTTTAAAAATTTGGTTGTAAATACAGGTTTGGATATGGATTGTATTTAATTTGGTGCGAAAAAAAAAAATTCAATCTTACATCGGTTTTTTATGAAAAACTGATGTGAAGTGTAAAGTTTTTTTATATCGGTTTTTTATATGAACCGATATAAAAAGCAAATTTTTTATATCGGTTTTTTGTAAAAAACCGATGTAAATGAAATTTTTTTACAACGGTTTTTTATAAAAAAACCGATGTAAATGCAATTTTTTACATCGGTTCTTTTAACCGATGTAAATATTTCAGTTTTTACATCGCCAGCTTCTACATCGCTTTCAAAACCGATTTAGAAAGGCTAAAATAACCGATGTAAATTGGGGTTTTGTATAGTAGTGAATTTTGCTTGAGAACAAGCAACACATAAAAAACTTTTAGATTGAAGAATCTACTAGCTCTTCGAGTCATGTCCACATGAGTTTTCAATTATTTTTTTTCATTATAATTGATTTGGGATGACCAAATCGGTCATGCCAAACAAGAAACTTATTATGATTTATAAACTTCTAGTTTACAATGACATGTGGTTCAATTGTATGAGTATATGTGTAATAAAAATCGTAGGAAAATACAGTTAATCTTTCATTTGAGATAATTCTTGTAATATAAAGATACTTAGTATTTCCTTTCGTTTATTATCTTAATATGATATTCATTTTTGCGAATATCTCTAAAACTTAAAATTTGAATGCCTCTACACATGAAGCTAACCAAAATTATTTTTAAAAAATCATTTAGGCAGATAAATTAATCAAATTATACAGCATCTCCATGTTTCTTGTAATCTTAAAATTAATGCATATAATCACTTCAAACATAATATATTATATATCATTAGTTCAAAAGATTCCATAGCCAAACACTCTTATGAAGGCCATATTATTATCAACATATTGCTTATAATAAGCCTTATACATAGTGAACCTATCATATTATTCCACCTTTGTAAACATAATCAAGAGAAATTAATAGAAAAGGAGACCCGTTAGTATGTTACTATACATTAGAGAAGGTACGTATGATGGAAATGTTTCTATCAATTAATGTGGATTTTGTAGGCATTAACTAATGGGAGGTACCAGAGTAGCCGACATAGGGCACTGGTGAACAACCACATTGAGAGGAGGTCCTTGGCATTCTTTATGAACCCAAATGGAGAAAGGATTGTTAGACCCCCTCAGGATATTGTGCGCATTGATGGGATGAGGAAATATCCCGATTTCACATGGGCTGAATTGCTTAATTTCACACAATGGCACTATAGAGCTGATGAATTCACCCTCCCAAATTTCATTAAGTTCCTATCCTCCAAGCCTCAAACCGTTTCTACCTAACCCTCCCTTTCTATTTTCGCTTATGCTCCTTTGCTTCTTATCTACCATCAAGAATAAAATATTGTACATGCTATAAAGAATAAAATATTGTGCTGTTACTATTATATTATTGCATGTAATGTCATTATGCTCCAAATCTACTAGTTATATTTCATGGCAGCACTAATCAAGTTATTGTTTGTTTTGTTTGATATCAATAGGCTGGTATGGTGATTGAAAACTGAATATAAATTTGTTGAAGAAAATATGGGAGGAAATTAAAAAGCATCTAAAAGGTTAACATTCAATTGAATGTTTGGTTATGTTCAACCAAACTGAGCTCACAAGAGACGTTGGTGTGGACGTTAAGTATGTCAATCCATCTGAGAACACGCCTAGCTGCTTCTTGGCAAATTTTTTGCTTATGAAGTGAGGGAGATGTTAGCTCCAACTTCAGGAGATAGGGAGATGGAAGAAAATCTTGAAACAATCTTAGTTTACTCTCCCTTTTTTTCCTCTTTTAACAAAGCATATTCCTTATTTCATACTATCGACCAATCCAAAATTGAACCCCAATTGAAGCTGCATTAGGCTCTAATTGGAGAATTTTTTTTTTCTATTTATAAAATTCAAACTTGAAACCGAGTTTTCTTTCCCTTTCTTCCAACTTCAGAAATCTCAACACAGTCTAACAACAATGGATTGAATTTAAGAAAAAAATGTTGAAAATTGATTTTTCATTTATGTTAGAGCCATTCAATGACGTAATTGAGCAGCACTTTCCTCCACGTAGGTTATATGCTCAAAATTATAATTTCTTGTGTATTCCTATGAATAACTTGAACTGTATAAGTACATTGTAAACAACAAGAACAATCCAAAATCCACTTGAATTATGTAAATGAAAAAATTTACACATACCTAATCTAAAACTAGCCAAGAGATATATTACACAACCTATCCTCTATTTGTAATATTCTTTTCTTTTGTGAACCAAAAAATTTACGTGAATTAGGTCCTAGGGTTCACAAAGGTTAAGGCAAGCTTGAAGGAAGAGCGCTTCCAGAGTATTTATAAATTACCCCCCCAATAAAATCTTCACATTGGCAAAGGAGGAAAATATACATATGAAAAGTCGTTTATCAACTCTCCCCTGCCTAGTTTTCGATACACATCTTCAAAGGTTTTATACTACTATTTCAGTTTTTGATACTCATCTTTCCCCATTTTCAAAGTGATTAAAGGTATTTCAATAATTTTGGTTTTATTTTATGATTAGTTAAGAATTTTGTATCCATTATTGACATTTGGTAAAGGTCTTGATCTCAATTAATAAGTTAATATGTGATTATGAATGAATATTATCTCAATTAAGACAAGAGTTATAATGTTCTTTTATTGTTTTGTCCTATCTCATCGAATAGCATTTTAGGTTTAAGTGTGCGTTTGGATCCGTGTTTGCAAATTAAGTTTGCAACAATGGAAAAGCTCAATGATTATTGTTTTTCCATTTAGCGAATGGTGTGTTTGGTTTCCCGTGGGTAAGCAATGTAAGAGTAGCTTTAATTTGAAAGTTGCAAAATCCCGTTTGTAACGGGAAACCAAACAGACTTACTTTTAGTGCGGTGGATGAATAGAAATGCAATGCAAGATGAGGTTGTTTGGGTAAAAGCACCTTTGGTTCGGATGCATGTTTTGGCTTCTCAAATGTCTGAATAAACACAACACATATGAAGGTTAATGAAAATGACTACTAGAAGAGGATAACTACATGGATATCAACAAGTATGTAAGCATATTTATTAGTATATCTAACTAAACCATAATTGAAAAAATTCTCAGCTGTCATCAAGCACCATAAACAATAATCTTTTTACGAAGATGAGGGATGAAACCTCAAAAGGGAAGAATAACGTTGCCTTAAGGTCAAGCAAGCTATGCTTTACGTATAACGAACAGCATGCAAAGCAATTAAGGATGTTAGTATAAAACAAAAGCAACTCAGGTATATCTGAAACTAATAACATTTCATTTCTAATTAAACCCACCACACACACTGGCTAGTGGAATGAGGCGCTTCCTAACCATAATTAAATAGCTTCATATACAAACTCTCCCATTCCCTTCCTGAGTTTCAAGACCCTGAGAGAATTTGACAGAAACAAGAACTCACAGACTTTTCTGGTGACAACGTAACAGTTTTATGCAGGGAATGAATTGAGGGTGTGGAAGGAACCACAAGAAAATCAGTTAAGAATTAAAATGAAAGCACTTGATATGAAAATTGAAACTTCTGTTGATTTGTGCATATGACTTTGAGCAAGAGATGAACCAGCTCAATATGAAGGGAGAATCACAGCTCCAACAAAATAGCAGTAACAAATGACATGCATGCCTTTGTTTCTTTATTTTTACTTTTTTGGGGTAAGAGACCAAAACAATTTATGTTTATTATAAGGCAAGGACAGTAAATAGTCTCAGACACATAGTACCTTTGTCCAACCATATTTATAATAGCATATTCAACTGAAATACAGCACAAATCAGGATTATAAAATGATCTTTTGATAAGATTCAGTTAGTGCTTGGTAAACGGGTTTATTACATATGACTAATTACAAGCAAGGATCTTCTCCCCATATAACTAAATTCTAAATTTGTAATTTCCAATGCACCTAACGAGTGTTTCTACTTGATGCACTGAAATCAGCAAGAATCACATCTACACTAAAATCCTAAGGTCATCCTGTCATGTAAATTGGTTAGATTGGCAATTCAAGCAAGATGTTTGTGGTTTAGGGGTCATTTTACTGTTTGGTAGGCTAAGTTTAGGAACCATGGCTAAACCTGGATCTCTTCAATTTATTAAACACTGTCTCAAGCCTGCTAATTCTGTTTTCAAGATCCACTATTCTCATGTCAACTATCTCGCCTCCGCCTTCTCTTTCAATCCAGGCCATACTTGATTCTTGGATCCCATTTGCATCTTCCTTAGCTTCTTCTAAACCTCCCATTGAAGTTTCACTTCTAACTTTTGGAAGGGGATTCATCTGTAAGTCCATTTCATTCCTGGTTCCATAATCAACAGTAGAAGAAACAGAGCTCAAGTCATCCCTCTTTCCATCTTCCTTAGCTCTCTTTAGTCTTCTAACCACATTCACATTCTCACCCTTTGCCAACATTTCATCTCTAGTTTCAATTAAATCATCAATTTTGTCAGCTCCAACTTTTGATGGAAGAACACCATTTTGATTAGTTTCCTCATTCCCAAAACTTCTACCACCATTATTTCTCTGTTGCCCCTTGCTACATTTGGGAGAAAACCCAGGTGGAACATCAGCGTCATCATCAACTTCCCTCTTTGGTGACATTGAACTCCTATTTCCTTGCACAAGATTCTTACTTGGATCTTGATTATTCAATACCAAATTTTTCCACCACTCTACATAACGAGTGGTAACATCTGGCTCAAAAAACCAAGATGGAATGAATACATTGCTATCCATTATTGGTCTAATGTAATTGGACCAAGCAATTTCAGGAGTCTCATTGAATCAAGCCACACAACCCGGAATGTCCTGATCCATCCCAAACATCATAGCTACTCTATGTGGGAGGTATTGTTCTGCACAGTCAAAGAGCAACTAGCTCAGAAACTCTCAAGCATATAATAAAAGTTTATTTCTTTATCCAAATTACGATAAAGAGGTATACACAATGAATTTTCAGCATAAAACTTTTTACTCTTATCTCCAAATCTAGCATATGGACACCATATAAAGTCTTCCATTGCTGAGTCTACAACTGACCTCACGTTGTCAATTTCCAAAGCCTTAACTTTGTGCCACCTGCCCAATACTGTCACCCTTGTTGATAACATTAGGCTTTGGTTGCAAAACATGAAATCTCTCCCACAGCCAAACTTGAACCAAATAAATTGGTGACTGAAGAAAAAGTTCAAAGCTCCTTTTATCACCAACTGCTAGTCTTCTAGTCAAATCAACAATCGATTATTTCAACAGACTCAAATCTTTATAAATGCTAGCCAGAACTGCAGGTGCTAAAGCTATAGCATTCCCTCTAGCGAGATGAATGGCGATTGGGAACACTTGCTCACTTATCAATAAGGATCCATAAGGAAATGCAAACATGAAAAGCCATGCAACAAGAAATGCCTCATGTTCAATTTCCCTCCCAGTGTTGATGAAAATGCTCATCCATTTATGCACGCAAGCCTTATTACGCTTGCTTCTAGTAATTTTTGTCCGGGCTAGAATCAATTTCTCTTCTACCTCTTTCAATTCCTGAGTCTCAAGAGGCCATAAAACAGTCACCCAAAACAGGATAACCTCCCAAGAACATCATATCCTCCAAAGTGATTGTTGCTTCAGCCCAAGGAAATACCAATGTGTCTTTGAACGCCATCTCTCTGCAATCCCAAACACCAAATCTTCATTTTTCAACAAGCGACACTTGCTGCTCATGATTGCTTCATAGATACCCACTTTTCTCCACACTAATTCGTAGGTAGAATGCATGGAATCCACCCAACGAATCCATTTCTTGGGTGGGTATGGCCACCCCCTGAACTTTACTGAGAGAGGCCACTTCTTGGGTTCAAAGTTAGGCGGCAAAATGGATAGAGAAGATGAAGGAATCTCATCAGTTGGTCCACAGTTGGAGGTTAAGGAGGGTTTAAGGAAGTATTATTGAGTCAAAATCATCAATTATTGTTCAAAAATGTAAATAGCTCTCCTTTGAACTCAAGTACATAGTAGTACAAACCTATAAAACAAATTCTCAAAACTCAAGGAAAGAAAAATTTAAATTGCCATTAGTGGTAAGGATTCTTATTTTTAAAGCGTGGTTGGGAGTTTAATTATAAACTATTATATATAAAATAAACTTAGTTGAGCATAGAAATTAGTCCATACGCAGGAGATCCAAAAATAAATGACTCAACTTTTTCTTTTCATTCAAAGTTTTAATTTTTTTTTCTAAGATAAGTTTGATAATGGATAATCCGGCGTTCAACATCAATATATCATTTTATCAATTCCAACGTCACTGTACATTTACTACTCACCTACAATGGTTCTTATGTTCCTCTTTGATTTATTTTTCTCTTTTAATATGCCTTCAATTATTGTTGGCCTGAAAGTGCCTTCAAATTTAAATCTTATGCATTATACGCATATGCATAAAATAATATTATATAAAAAATAAAATTAATGTATATTGTTATAATATAATGCTATAAATTATTATTTTTTATTTGCATATCATTTAAAAACAGTTTAAATTTTTTAAAAAGAATTAATAATACAATGTTTAGTTAAAAATTAACATAAACAAAAAAAGATTTGAAATTATAAAACTTTTAAGGATTGGAATAATGTAGTATTGTTTATGATGTTGGAAATATTAGTGTATGGGCGTCAAAAGGAGAAAAGTCTCACATTGCTCAAGTTAATAAAAATCTTAATACATATATACTAAGATGAGCATAATAGCAAGTAAAAAGACTAAGAGAATGAGTGCACTCATATGCACAATAACGAGCCAACTCTAATGAATTCTCTTGCTTACTAAAAAATAAAGAAAGGAGTTTTGAAATTTTATTATATTATTCATGAACATTAATATTGTTTTGTAAAGAATAATGTTTATTTATAGCTGATTAAAATTGCGTACCTATGAGTATATTTTTTGTAATGAAGCATTTTGCTGTTGGATAGTTCTTGAGTTGGTAGTAGTAACGAAGCATAGATTTCGTTCATTAAAATTGAGCGAAATAGAGCAGAATACACTGGTACAGTATTAAGAATTCAAATTAATGTTACTTTGTTTTATTATTACATGGTCATGTGAGTTTTGACCTAAAAATAAGTTTAATTACGTATTATGAACGTACACCAAAAGCTTGCCGTGCTGCGTCGTGGAAGAGTGAAAACCCAGAATTGACCTTGACCTCTGGACAATTTCTCAATTAAAAATCAACACCAAGTACGGTAGAGTCGCAGGGGTAGTATTGTATTTACATCTCTCACCACTACGTCTCGTCTTATGATGCCTTTGTGCTCCAACCATAGAGAACACGTTTTCTGCGTTTTAGAGGAATCCCGGGTTTTGTAGCTTGGTAGTCGAAGCACGTATTCGGGAATATTTTCTGTCGATATGCATGTACATGAAGAAAGAGAAGCTTTTGTCGTTTACATTGTTTTTCTTTTTTTTTTTACCATTATATAAAGCAAGATCATTAACATTTTTTTCTTACGTATACATATCTCCAATTAAAAGTTAAAAACTAATTCGTTCAAAATATAAAAATTATTAAAATAGGTTTTACCTTTCATAATAAATTTTTTCCCATGATAAATGATCAAATCCAAATTAACGTAATTCTTCTAGTTTTATTTATAAGTGTTATCTAAAAGAATTATTTTATTTTATTTATATGGTGTTATATCATTTTTTTATCTAAATTTTTTTTTATCTTTTCTTTAATAACTTTATTATCTCATAAATTATTCTAATCTTTAATCAGTAGAGATAAAATTAAAAATTTATACTTGTTTTTTATAACTTTGAAAATATTAACTAACTCACTTTAATACATATATATTGGATAATAATACATTATAAATAAAACTAGAAAAAATATTTAAGTAATTTAGTTATCTACCAATTATAACAAAACCTTGTTAAAAATTATATTTTAACCATTATCTAGGTAGCTTTGTTTGGATCTGTGTTTAGACCTGTGTTTAGGCCCAAACCAGTTTTCTAATTAAAATAATACGTTTGGTTATCCTCCCTCTTACACGTTTGAAAAGTGGTTGGAGCTAAAAATGAAGTCTTCGCCGAAGCAGCTTTTGAGGGAGCTTTTCCATTGGCAGACTGCAGTTGAGCATTAATTATATATTAATTAAAATAAAATTAAATAAAAATAAATTAATAAAGATTGAGAAAAATTAAAAAAAATTAAATTTTTTATAAAATTTCTCCTATTTAATGACCAAAATACTCTTTTAAAATTTTAATCTTCATAAACTATGACCTGTAAAAAAATATTATATGAGATATATTATGTTCTCCATTAAATAAATACATATTAAATTTAAGTTTAAGAAAATTAAATTAATCATGAGATAGAATTTAAGTTCAATTTAAAAAAAATCATGCGTCAAAATAATAAAGATAAAGAAAATAATTTTAAACTTTCTTAAATAATTTTAAACTTTTTTTTAGACAAACATACATACACACATATATTAATACTTTTGATTAAAATTATCCAAATATAATTACTTTTATCAAAAACTAATTTTTAAATAAATTATTTAAATATAAATACATTAATACAAAATTAATTTTTATTATAACTATATTATAAAATTAATACTACCAAAACTTATTTTTGACAAAACAAACAGCCACAATGTATAATGGATAATTGGCTTTTTTTTTGGTCCAAACTCTCGTGAACAAATATTAATGCTTTGTATCCATTCTGATCACACGTATGCTTTAATGCTGTCTATCATTTGCTTTATAGTACTATATATGTAATTTTTTTAATTTCTTTGTACTATGTTTTCAGTGTTCGCTGTGCCAATCGCCAGAAGTTCCCTCAAGCCATTGAACGAGTTACCTAACACAGCCTAAAGGAATTTCATTCACAATCAATCTCTTTACAACCCTGTAACTAATCTCATATGAGATGCCATGCCACTTTTATTCGGAAGATTTTTGAAGAATTTTGAAATTTAGAACAGAACATGAAAATGACTAGTATAAAGGACATCTAATGAAATCTCAGAAAATAAATTTACTAGAAAATTTTTTCGAATGTCCTAAAAATGGGATTGAATTAGGAGAAAAGACCTTTTTTTCATATTATTTTTATATTTTTCATCATTTATTTAATTGCTTTTTTGCACAAATTATTCAACTAACTAAAAATTGTGCTAAAAGGAATTTATTTTTTCAATTTCCTTAATCCTTATCCTTGTGTCTTGTTTTTTCTTTTGTTTTTCTGGTTAGAATATGGTGTTTACTAGTGTTATATGTAGTAATATGATGATTTCTTTCATTTTCTTGACATAGTGATGATTTTGCGTTTAAGAAGGAAGGATAAAAAATTTTATCTGTATAGTGTTATGGACATTTTGTCTAACATTTTATCCAATTCATTTTTAACTACTCTAAATTTAATTTTTTCCTGTACCCCTGTTGGAAGGTAAAGAAAAAAAACGGTAATGAATATATATTATAATTAACAAAAATACCCCTCGCAGAACAACCGCTCTGATCATGCGCATGTGTCTGCGTGTCTCTATTCTCTATTAGTCAAAATGATTTGTTGTTTTTTTTCTTTGGCTTTCTTTTCAATATCAACAGATAATAAACAATATATTGATTTTTTTTAATTTAAAAAAAGTACAGTGCATCAAGAAAAAACTATGAATGTATATGGTCATGTTTGGTATGATTGCACTCTTTTTTTCATGGAATTAGAATAGGAATAAGAATAATAATAGAACTAAAAATGGGTTTAAAAGTGTATTTAGTATGATATGGAATCTTAAATAATTTTTAATTTTAATTTTAATTTGTGTACTATAATGTAGAAAGGCTAAAATACCCTTATCAAATTAAGGAAGAAAAAGTCCCTTTTGACCTCAACCCACAAGTCTACACAAATTTTCTAGTGTCCACTATCACCATTGTTGGATTTTGGGCCATCCAATGATGGGTTGATCCAATCTAATAATTAATTAATAGAAAATTAATTAATATTTATTTATTATGTTTTGAATTTTGAATTCAAAATTAAAAATGGACTTATATATATAATGATTTTGAGGGAGACCTTTTAGGTCGGTCGTAAAAACATAACTCCTTCTTCCACTATTTCCCTCTTCCTTCCTCCCTGTCGATGAAAACACACATCTCTTGTGATTTGGTGCCTTTGTTGTGGAAGAGTAGCTCATTTCCTATGTGATCTTGGACCAAATTATGTGATACAGAAGAATTGAAAATATCCAATGAACATGGAAGGGGTCAGTGATAAATATACTAAAGAGGTAAGCAATTCCACCTAATCCCTTTAAAATTGACAACTGTCAACCACCACATTGCTATTGACCACCACTTAGCTATCCTTATACAAACCACCAATTTCATAAGCCAAAGCTTCAGCTATTTCCAAAAATCAACCAAAATCTCGTACCCATTTTTTATTTCAGTCATTGATAGGTTTGCTTCTAGGTCAACTTGAGAGGAAGGTGAAGGAGACGCTAGATCTATTGAGGAGATGCCAAGGAAGAGGAGGAGAAGATGACAAGCCAATGGAGGTGTGATGTTTAGGCGAGAGATGTGACGGTGACTCGGTGGTGTGACGATGAGACGGTGGTGAGATGGTAATGCGATAGTGTGATGGATGAGGGAGCTGTGAAGGTTGAAGGAGATGCCAGATTTATTGAGAAGAAGCCAAGGAAGAGGAGGAGAACACAACAGGCTTGTGGAGGTTCGATAGTGAGTTGGAGGTGTGATGGTGATGCTATGGGAGAAGGTGAGGTAGTGCATGACGGACACATGGTGGTGAAACGGTGAGGTGAAGATGCAGTGGGTCAGGGAGTTGACAGTTGAGGGTAAAGAGGTCTCAAATTCAAGACATTTTGCCAAAATCCTATTTTGTGGGAATCAAGATTCATGATTAGCAAATATGTTTAAGTCAAGAATTCCTTTCCATTTCCATTTCAATTCCAAGAATTCCTGTGTACCAAACAGGGCATATGTATTATGTAATTAGATTATTAATTTTTTTATGTTATTACCAAATTATTATATAGTTTGAGAAAGTTATAATAAAATTTTATTCGTCCATCTAAATTATCTCCTAAGGCAATATTAGAATAATTTAAAATTTACTATAATTAGGTAGGTATAATTAATATTGGTAACTAAATTTCATAATTTATTATATAATTTATTTATGGTAACTATATAAATTGTCTAAATAATTTTATTCCAATATGTTTCCTAAATGATTCAATGAACCAGTTTTCAGTTAAATTTGTAGTAACAAATATTGATTGATTGATCCATCCAGTCAAAAAATATATATTGATTGATTGCCTTTTAGAACTTGGAATAAATTAGTATTAATAAATTTCAAAACTTGTAAATGAATGAATTGCTAAATTAAGTTGGTTATTCCAACTCATTTCAAATCTTATTAATAAATTTGTATAAAAAAAACTTATTAATAAATTTCTTTTATTTAAATTGATAATTTCAAATAATTTGTATACTCGTTTTTTCGGTGTCAAAATCAAAACCTAATTAAATCAAGAAATTACCAAATCAAGTTGATTATTTCAATCAATCAATTAAATAATTAGTGCAAATAACTCTCACTTTTTTTTTGGGGAGAAATCAACTCTCATTTAATATATATATATATATATATATAGTTCCAAAGGATAACGAGATGATATAATTTTTCAAACCATTAACTCATGGTAAAAATGGAAGATAATTCATGGTATAAATGGAAGCATTGCAAGTTGTTGACTTTGATTAAAAGAAATATAAGGTCATTGCACTAATCAATTCATCAAAAATTAACATAGAAAATAGAAGAATTTGCTAATTTAGATAATTGTTATAGGTAATGAAATAATTATACCTTTCTTATTTCTTATGCACATGTCAATAGTATCATTAATTTTTTTTTCATTAAATAGACTTTACAAAGTAGATTTATCAGAGCATTCTGTGCACCTGTGCATTTCATGAGTGCAACGCTGGTTATCTCCAAAAGTGATACTATAAACATGTTATACTTCATTTTATAATAACTCCCTAACAATAATTGTTTTTTTGGCCAACACTCCCCAATAATAGTTAAACAAAGAAATAAGATCAATCATTCCTCTTCATATTGGGATTTAGTACATATGTTTTAGAGTAAAATATTATTATCTCCCTTATATTTTGTCTAAATTATAAAGAAATATCCTATATTTCGTAAACTTGTATAAACCTCCTTTGAATTAAAAATTATATTACATAGATTCCCCTATATTTCTAAGATTCTATTTCCATCACCCAATAGTTAATAAATTGTTCACTTACTAAATTTAATCTTTCTCTTTGCCAAAATATTCATCTTTAACATAAATATTTATTTTAGAATATTTTCAACACTTTTTTTTACTTTTTAATTTTCAATTATAATAAATTTTATGTATTTATATAGAGTTTAAGACAAGATGCATTGTTTACGGTTTGTAAACAGCACATTTTACATTTATTTTGGTTTTATTTATATTGATTGATTTGACATATTTTTATTTTTAAAATTTTTAATTTAATATTTTCAAATGAATTTATTTAAATATTACTATAATTAATTATTAAAAATTGTTTAGTAAATATTTTACATTTTATGGTTGATCGATAGGAAATATTATCATGAATTTTTATATAAATATTTAAATTTATTTATATTTTCTTGTATAGAAATAGATATTTTAGATTATTAGTCTAAATTAATAATTTTAAATTATTTTAGTATAAATTTTAATTGATAAAAAAGGTATAACAGAATTTTTAATGGAACATTTTTAACAGTATTAAAAATTGGAATAAAGTGTATGTTTTGGAAATAAATAAGCAATTTTTATAATTTCAACAATATAAAGAAAGATCAATGTATTTTACTTTATTTTTTAACTAAATATGCATCCCGACTGATGCATCGGTTCAATAAAATAAATTCAATTTTTAAACATGTTTAATGATTATATATATAAATAAAAAGAGAGTAACATTACTAAATGTATGATACGAAAATAAAATATGACTAAAAAAAAGAATAACACAGTAAGCATCAACTAAGATTATTAAACACTTTTCTACACATAACATTTAAAATAATGTCATTTCAAGTCCGAGCCCACGGGATCGGTCAACGGGTCAGCCTGTGGGTTTTTTTTATTTTTTTAATATTCTAAATATTTTTTATAAAATTTTTTATATAATTATTTGAATTAATACAACTAATTATCATCATAATTTATAAAAACTAACATAATATTTAAAATTTAAAATTTATATATTATTAATTAATAAAATAATATGTATTTTTAAATATTTTAAACAATAAAAAAAGGAAGAAAAAATAAACGGCTTTTTTGGGCCGGACTCAAAAAGCCCAGATTATATATTTATTCCTAAAGTTGAGACTCAAGCTTACTCATTTTTTTGGGCTTTTCGTACCAACCCGTCAGACTTAATCTGTTTTGACAGCTCTACAGTTTTGACAAAAAAAAAATCTTTTTTTCGATTTGGAATTTATGTTTAAGATTAAGACCACAAGTTAATAGATTTTTACATGTATATTATAAGGATGTTATAAATTTAATTGATACAACTATGATTATTGTTGATAAGGTGGAATAATTTTGATTATGTTTTCCTTGATTTGAATTTGATATAAATTCAAATTTTCAAATTGTTTTTATCATATCATATAAAGAAAATTTTGAAATTGATTAGTCATTTTGTGAATTCAAAGTTGCATTAAAAGTATTTATTACATTTTAACTAAAATCTCAAATATCTAGTTATTTAAAAAATTACCATATTTTATTTAATTAAGTTAATATTTTCAAGTTTCATTATCAAATTTTATTTGCAAATTAAGGAATGGTAATCACATCTTTAATGTGAAAATTATCAAACTTTCTAGAAAGTTACTTATGGAGAAGTTAACTTTCCAAAAAATTCATTTGTGTTTTATTTATTTTATTTTTTTCTTCCTTGGAAGTTCAAAATATTTTTAAAGTAAAAATATGATAATTTAATGTTAAATACATAAATACTTTTTTTATTAAAAAAATTGATTTAGAAATTAAGGGTTATTTTGGAAAAACATTATAAAACACTCAGGAAGAAGGATTTCCCTAGATTTTACTCTATCTTTCCGGGAAGTTATAAGTTTTGTGTGAACCAAGTAAAAGTAACTACTCTACTTCCTAGAATTTTCAACTTTTCTTCCTCATCTCCCTCTTACCAAAATGACATCTAATTTGCAGTTTTGATATAAAAAATAGGGGTGCATAAAGATTGGGAAAAATTGGATTGATAATTAACTCGATACCTGATTTTTGTAAGACTGAACAAAACCAGACCAACCCATCATACAAGACCAGGGCCCGATATTAAAAAGTATTTAAAAATAAAATAAAATTAATTTTATTTATTAACAAAAATATAATTACGTTCACCTAAAATATATTTTCTTGAAAATAATATTATATTAAAAAATAACATTTATTAAAATTATAAATACTCAATAATCATACATTATTTTTGCACAATATTAATAAATCAATTTAAAATTTTAAATAAAATTAAAAGATTGAATACTTAAAAATATTCACAATAATGATATAATTAATTTATTATATATAATGTATTAAGAAAAATATCATATAAAAATAATATTTATAATTTTATTTTATAAAATATCAAAATTATTTATATATCAGGACTGAACAAGACCAGATTCAACCTTAACCCGATGCCCAAGGTCCAGTCTCCAGGACCAACCAAGTATGCCGGGTAGGATTGAGCCTACCGGGCTACCGAATTAGTTGAACACCCATAGTAAAAATATAGTAGATAAAAAATAATATCTATTATCCTCAATTTAGTCATTTTTATATCATTAAATTATATAAATATACTTTTATGGCTCATTATTATTGTAGTAATAATTTAATTTATTAACTCTTAATTATTTAGAAAAACTCATTCTAATTAATACTACTTCTAAAACTTTTGTTATTTAAAGTTTTGGCATATAGATTAAGAAATCATTAATTATTATATATATTAATAAAAATTTCCTCAATTAATTAATCTATACTGTAATTAAGAGAGAAAAAAAAGACTAATAGTAATAAATAAGGGTATTGTCAGAAAATAAAGCCTTGAAATTCTAAAACAATAAAAATTTTGAAACAAAATGATAAATCTAAAACAACGAAAATTTTGAACGGAGGGAGTAGCTTTTCTGGCTTTCAGTCAATTTCAATTGATTTATTGTAATCTAAAAATTAATTAGGCATTGAATTTCAATTAAATCAATATTAATGAATTAACTTTCTCATATTTTTGGTAAAAAATAAAATTTCTCATTTTTAAAGTGTAACTTAAACTTTTTACCTATACTTAATATCAATTAGTGCAACTAACATGTATTGGTCTTAGTAAAAAGGGTTAAAATCACTTAAATATGATGTCTCAAATTTAAGATTGTGTGAATACAGAAATTTTTTTTTTGGAGAACTTTAAAATGTTTTTAGTTTAAAGGAGCTATTTGGATTTAGGAATAGAATGATCATGAATCTTAACAGTGACGCTACTACCAACCCCGAGGACCCATCCAAGATTGTGGTCGCGGCGAATTTGGCCTCCTCCGTAGCCATTGTTCACGCTATGCGTTTGATGTCTCCTGGCCCTGCCTCAATATATCTACTGCTGATTCTAATTTTCAAATATTAACCTGAAAAAAAAATCATATTTTCTGCACCTCTTGAAGGCACGATTCTGAATTTCTGATGAGAGTAAGTTTCACATGAGAGATAAGGTAGTAGATTATTTTTATTAAAGTGAATTTAATGTATTTACTATTTTTAAATCATTAAATATCTTCTCAATAAATACTTAATGTGACATTACACCATCTATTCTCTATTATAAGTTACTTCTAAATGTTTTATACATATAAAAAAATTATAAGTAATTAAAATTTTTTAACTTTATAAAATTTATCATAACTTTTTAATATTATCATTATTAAATTATAACACATTTTAATTACTATTTAATAAGGGCAAATGTAACTATTAATACCCACAAAGTGACTATTTAATAAAGGCAAACATAACTAAGAAAAACAGCTAAATTATATATCTTTCTTTATCTCTTTCCATCATAACTATTTAATAAGAAAAAACATGAAAATGAATATTTAATATCCATAAAGTGATTTATATTTTACATATTTCAATTCTTATATAATATAATTTATAATAGAAAATAGAGAAAGTAACATAAAAATAGCAATCAGTAGGAAGGAAAATATATTAGGAAAACAAATGGATGAACATTTTTAATGGAACATTATGCTTAAATAAGATTAATAAATAATGTTATAACTATATTAAAAAAATGGAATGAATAAATACATCTTTTTGTGAGAAAGGAACAAATTTACAAAGGAGAATTCATATGGATCAATCTTCAAATCATCTCCTTGAATACAAACTTTGGTATAGTATTGAAAAAACAACTTATACTCATGGTTAGTGGTTCTATACTTCCTACAACATATACCTAATCCTTTTTTTTAATAAACTATGCCTTCCTTTATATTGTCCTTGAATTTTCCGAAAAAGGATAGATTGATGACCGCAGAGATTCGATCATTCTACAAAAAGACAAATCAAATTAATTAGATAAATAAGAAATAAGATAACACAAATTTTAGTATTGCGGAAAGGATAACTTATGTTCATATCTTGTAGTACCATCTCAAGTGTCAGCTATTTTTTCAACTCATAAGTTCCTGATGCTACCCATAAGCATACAACCCAGACCTTCAGACTCCAATCATTATGGTTCGGATTTATGACTTTAATAGTATCAACATATGAACCCATACCTACTTTTTCCTTGTGTATGTGTGTGAAAATTTTTTAAGAAAAGAATAAAGAAGATAAAAGAGATGAAAAAAATTAAATAAACATGATACTTTTATATCATGTGGATGAGATAGATAAAGAAACATGCACATAATCAAAGATTAAAAGAAAGAGTTGGCCTTAATTTGAAATACAAGGCAAGAGGAAAATACAAAAGCGATGATATTGAATGGCTATATAAACAATTATGTGGAAAAAGAATTGCCACAATATCTTAGAAATCTATACAATTTTTTTCAATTTAAACAAAGTATACTTTAAAAATTACATATCCATAGATTTTTAGTTATATAAATTGGTTAGGGTTTAGTAATTATAAGTTTAAATTAACAAAACATCAATATATAAATTTAATTGTAATGCTTTCACACTAACGAATTCAATTCAAATATTCAATATAATATATAAATGGGAGAATTCCAAATAAATAACAAAGAAACAAAATAATTTCAACAATATTACACAATTTGCTCTAATTCCAATTTGGCATCTAGGTATTAAAATGGAATTATGTAATTGAATTGCCTAAATTGAAATCTTCTTTCACTCACTCTATCCGTCCCTCGTGTCCCTCTCCCACCGTTCTTCCTTCTTCACCGTCACCTCCTTATTCTACATCCTTCCTCTTTCTACTGTCTTTCCCTAAAATCCTTCATTGAATCCATAGGTTTTGTCATTTCAATTCATGGAAAACTCAGCAACAGTAACACCAATAAGAAGCTCCAACTTGATTCTCTCGCTAGATGTTTTCAGGGGCGTCGACTTACTAAAGCCTCCCTCCTTAACTTCCACCTTTGATCCGCCTCCTCTTTTCATCGGAACCACCAGGTTTGTTCATCTATTATCTTTTTGTTTCTTTTTGTTTAGAGAGAGGAGAGTCATAGTGAGGGGTATAGCGACCCTACATGAGGCAAAGAAGATATTTGAGATATGCCATTTTTGTGTTCCAGTTCAAGTATTTTTATATTCATCTTCAATGGAATTGCAATTTCAATCTTGCCTTTTCACTTCATCTATGCTAGGCTTTGTTTTCTCATGTAATTTCTCATCTTTGTTTCTTTGCTATGAAAATTTGGGAAGGAAGATAATTCACTAGTTTAGATGGTTCAGAATAATTTAGAGAGCGAGGGTCTGTTAAGAATAATTTAGAGACCAAAGATATGAAAACTATTATTTAATTTGATAACATTTCTAAAATTCCTCTGAGGATCTCACTTGAAGAATTTTCATACTATTAACAAACATTCATCGATTATTTTCCTTATAATTTCAGTTACTTTTCTCCCTTCTTCCCCATCATGTTCATGATAATTTCCTTTACCAGAAACTCAATGGTCATTTTTCTGTTTCCTTCAAATTAAACAAATAAATGTTGAAGCGTTGAGGCTCACTCCATATCTGGGATTCCTTGATTTTCACTTTCAAGTTTCAAAACCTGGATGGCTTTGGATTATAATTGTCGTACCTAAAGCTAAATTATATTGTTTATTAGGTTTGACTTAAGATCTTAAAATTTTCAAATTTTCCATTTAAGGAATCAACTGAGGAATGCCAAGAAGATGGGGAGGAAGGGAAATTGGTTTTCTAGTATGACGAAAGCTCTCAGACCTGAGTCAAAGAAGAGGGAAGACCAGGTTTGGATTTTTTTCAAAAATTATATATATATATATTTATTTATTTTTTCATATATTTATCTCAATTTTATGGGATGTTTATGATAGTTTTATTAACTACCTTTGCAAAGACCAAATAGTAAATCAAAGAAGAAATGGTATATAGTTATATGAGGTGTTCATTGAAATAGACTCCATATCCAGATTTTTGCTTGTCCCCCTAATCTGAAGCTTACAATGACATAAAGCAATAGAGGTGTAGTGATTCAGCCATTGAAGGATGAATTCAGCTCTATTTGCTATAGGTTGTGCTCTAGGTAGTAATGACAATTAAATGAACATATATTGTAATTGAATATACTTTGTAAATGTAAGTTTTTGTTTTGAGAATTGTAGTAGTTTCCCGTGAAAGGTTGTACTATGTAATTTTTGCTTGAATAATGGAAATTGAATTAAATTTTAAATTTTTTGCTCTACTTTCTTGGTTTACATGTTGATTGATTGAAATTTCATGTTAGTTTCATCCTATGTAAAATCTCCCAATTTCACTTACAAATGTACCATCTGAAGTAGCAAATACACATAATAATTTAACATAATAACATTGGTCAACTCGCCTCCAGTGGTGGTTGTTAGCAATTTTATATTTTGATCATAACAAAACTAGTGAAGAATTGTTTTGTAGGAAATAATTAGCTCTTGGACAAAATATAAGGAAGTTCACAATTCAAGATAACTCAAGACAAGATCTTCAATAAAATTCTATAAGTGGTTGAAACTATAAGCAAAATGAACTATGGGTAATGTTTATGAATATTTTCTAAACTTGAAATTTAATATTCTAGAAGTTTTTAAGTTCAAAAAGAGCCTTATACCTTATCTCTTCAAGTCTCATAAAAGTTCTTCTAAATGATTGATTATCCCTATCCATGTAATCTATTATTTCAATTGCTCATCCTAGTTTTGTATTCTCTTGATGGTATAGTCAATTATCTCCAACAAAACAATCGATTATTGTATCTTTGCTATATCATCTTCCTTCATTTATAGCGCCCTAATCGATTATATCTATATATAATTGATTATATCAGTTTCCTAACATGTCCAGTTTTAACATTTATCTGATATAATTGATTATCTCACTTAAAGTAAGCAACTATCTTGTTCTAGTCTTTCCTAATTCGTTTTAGCCTCATGCTTCAATCGATTACTCTCTATTATAATCGATTATATCAATTACCTAACATGTCCAGTTTTAACATTTATCTAATATAATTGATTATCTCACTCAAAGTAAGTGACTATCTTGTTCTAGTCTTTCCTAATTCATTTCAGCCTCACACTCCAATCAATTACTCTCTATTCTAATCTATTATATTGGTTCATATAACCAGTTATACTCTTATATAATCGATTATAATTCTTCAACGAGATTATTGCAAGCTCTCTGTTTGAAATTTAACCCATTACTCTTAAGCTTCTAATTGATTATCTCGTATCCTTACTCAAAAAATTTCCCCAACTTAATATGTTACATTTAGACTTAATCAATTATCTTTGTTTTTCCTTCCTATCTTGTTCCACAATAATCAATTATTACCACAACAAAAATCGATTACATCTCAACATTTCTCAGACACGTCTATCTTGTTATTCTATTTTTTTGGGCAAGCTAAAAAATTGATTTAATGTTTTCTTTTATATTAAAAAATGTTTTCCTCTAGCTTAAATGATCATATTTTTTATATTCAAGCTTAAATGATCATTTTGATGTATGGTAAAATAAGTTAATAAGAAAACACATACTTAGTATAATCATTTTTCTCACTTGTAATCACTTAATCTGGGTAGGTGAGCATTGAATTCACCTTCAACGGTCATTTAATCTTTGAGTAATGGAAAATTTATTATGTCTAATGGCTCATAAATTAATTTTACATATAAATAGCATTTCATTCATACAAAAAAGAACAAGAAAGTGTTTTGAAAATGTTGTGCATTAATTTTGTTGTTCTTTTGCTCATAAACACGCTTAACCACTTTTGATCTCTATTGTATCATATTCATCTATTTGAGTAAGGATTTATTGCTATAAAGCATTAAGCTTTATTAAAAACCATTTCTGAGTAGACTTAAGATAATAGGTATCTTGAGTGGGTAGTCAAATTACTCCTTGTACGAAGAGAGAAATCATTTGTGAAGAACAGAATATTGTATTGCGTCCCCTGTAACAACCCTCATTACGTTACTCTGAACATAGTCTCGAGCTAACATAAATTAACCTTGTGATGTGTGCAGGACTGGAGGAAACAGGACCGGAGAAAGAAGCAAAACAGGAGAAATTCAATATTTGAGGCAAAGAAGGAGCCAAGCTGCGGTGAGATGTAGGGATGCCGTGGTGAGACATGTGTGTCAATTTGAAAAATAACGGGACTAAGAGCACTCAAGCAGCGGTGAGCTTACTAGTACCGTGGCGAAAGTCAAAAAATTTTTATGTCAAAAATGTTTCAGTCGAACACAGAAGGAGAAAATGGAGGGAGAATGGAGGAGCTCCACTAGGGCATGAGAAATCCAGCCCAGGCATATCATTTTTTAACTCAAGAGACTTTGATCTTTGTTGATAAGTGATCCCTAGCCTTCTCTCTTCTTTTTTCTTTCTATTTTTGGTGGGAATTCGAGTTGAAGCTTGAGGTTTCCAGTTTGATCAATTTCCACCAATTGAAATGTGTATAAAGGGATTAAGGAAGTGTGATTTATGTTAATAATGCTTGGTATAAGTTTTAGAAGGAGTATGTGTGATTTAAGCTAAATCCTAGGTTGGAATTGGTTAAGGGTGTGTGAAATCCAAAGTATATGTGGATAATGATGGTTAGAATGTGTAATTAAGGCTTATTGAGATGTGTTAATGCTCTTGGAACAATGGGTTAAGTTTGAATGATTGGATTGTGAATTATGGTTAATATGTGCATCATACTAATTGAAAATATTATGATGTTATAGTAATTGATTGGCTAATTGAAAGCACAAGGTTTGTGGTGGGTGCTCCGGAGTCTTGTTAAGCACTGTGTGCATGGTGTTAGTAATATAAGGTAATTGGGTATTGGTATGTTTGTGTTATATGTTGGTATATATATATATGCATGTCTCCGTTCATACCACGATATCATGATGTGTATGTGTATGGTTTCTCTATATATTGTAGTATGCACATGGCTAGACGAGATAGTATATGATGATGATATATATGTGTTAATGTAAATATATAATGATGATGATGATGAGTATGATTCCGTATATGTACATACATGATTGTGGCACCCTCATATCATTACATGCTAGCATCACCATGATGATGATTAGATATGTGCATTTCGAGGCATGTTAGCATGGCATATACATCACCACCCATGAACATAGTGAGATATGGTTGATTGGAGGTGGTGATGAGATGAGATATGATGATATACGATATGATGATATGGAAAGATTCTTCCACTAAATCCTCTTCTTGCGAGAGTCAGGTGGCAGTGGACTATGATATGATATGATGATGATATGATTTGGTGATAGGATAGGATCTCTATCGCTAAATCCTCTCCTATGGCCATAGGAGAGGTAGGCAGCAGTGGACTGCACCTTCCCTAAATCACCACCAATTCACGGTGGTCTAGGGAAAGGAAAGCCACGGTCCAATCACTAGTGTAACCTTTGGCCGGGTACACTGGTGTGAGGTGAGCTTGGTGATGTCCTAAAATCAATCTTAACCAACTGTCGAAAGGGAATTACCTATTGAAATGTCATATGATGACGCTAGCTCATGGTTCTATCTGTGTTGAGGGAGACATGCACCGAGACATGTATTAAGGCATGCATCTCATGACATTGGCATTGCACTGCATCATTTACATATATGTGTGGTTTTGATGATATTATATATATGTGTGTATTTTTCCTGATTACTAAGACTCTGTCTCACACCCCCCTCCATGACTAACCTTTCAGGTGAAGACTTTGGTGCTAGCTCAGAGAGGACCACGGAGTTGCAGGCTCCTCTGTCCTTGGAAATCCCAAGTATAATTATTGTCTTAATTTAGTTTATGTAATACTGTGCCAAGTGGGTGGTAATTGAGTGTATTGCTTGTTTTAAGTATTCCTGGGAAGTATTGTTGGTATGTAATATCATAAGATCGGTATATGTATCCTATGAGTATTGGCTGCATATTATGTGATGATAGGATAATTGTGATGATGAGGTATGGATGGTATGAATGATATGTGAGATGTGGAGAGGCATCATGAAAGGTTTAGAGGTGTGATAATGGTGTGGACCTCGGTATAGGTCACTATTGTTGGGCGTGTGCCTATGAGTCGAATCGGCTGTATGTGGAAGCCTAAAGGTGGTTTTGGGCCATGTATGTGAGTTTTGGGCATTTAACCCATTATGTGATTTTGGGGTTCAAGGGGGTCAATTCTCAAAGAAGAGGTTTCATTAGGGTAAAACCTTCTTGAACAAGTTGGTTGAACCAAATGGAACCTGCGTGAAGGGTCCCCGACTATCCATTTGCCTTTGGAGGCAATTGGAGATAGTAGATTGTAAGTTTTGGTCAAAAAGTAGCCAAAATGGTATTGGGCATCCAAAACCTTCACATGGAGCCGGATTGAAGTGAAATTAGTGTTTATGGATAGATTAGGACAAGAGTGACCTATAAAAGTTAGAATTAGGTCAATCAAAAATCGGAGTAAGAAGTTATGCGAGGTAGAAGTTCGCATGGAAAATCATCAATTTGCTTATATGGAATCTGATACGGGAGCTGCAACGCCAAGTGCTACTGGATGAATAAGGCTACAGCGGTACTGTAGCACGCCATGACTCTGCATTGTTTTGGTTCCACTCGAAGTTCTTTCCGTTGTTCTAATGTTTTGGGAGTTAAGTTGAGGTGTTTTGGTTATGTTCAGTTGGTTTTTGAGGTAATTCAGCAAGTCTGAAGGTGTTTGAAAGTAGGGTGTTACATCCCACAAGTGCCTATTTAAAACTTGTGAAGATAGTGAAAATCTCATATGGAACCTTGGGAACTAGACGTGAGTCATGTGGTGTAAGGCGAACTAGGATAAATTTCTTATATTCCTTCTATATTTCATTATTCAGTTCATTGTATTGAATATACTTTGTTTATCCTTATTTTTCTATTATCTTCACTGTTTCATTAATTCTTTCAAATTAGAAGAAAATTTTAAATCACTCAATTCATCCCCTCTTAGGTGCTCAACCATTCTAATAGTGGTCAACCACGTTGACCATTCATTTATCAAAGCTCCCAATTATATTTGTAAATATACCATCTAGAGTTGTATATGCACTTATTTAAGTAGTAAATGCATGCTTGTTATGTGTGATTTAGATGGTATGATAAAGTTTCAAGGGACACCTAGTGCTAATTGGTAGTTGACCAATTATTCTTGTAAATACACTATACCCACATGTACACAAGTATGCATTGTAAATACACCTAATAATTTGACATGTGTGCATCGGTCAACCAATCTCCATTGGTAATCGACTATTTAACCATCCTACATAAATCTCCCAAGTTGACTTACGAATGTATCATGTGAAATTGCAAATACAAATAATAATTTTAAACAATACCACTAGTCAACCAATTTCCTGTGATGGTCAGCCAGTTGATAATTCGTTTATCAAAACTCTCAATTATACTTGCAAATGTACCACCTATAGTTGTAAATACATATGTGCACCGGTCCACCAGTCTCCATTGGTGATTGACTAATTCACCATCTTACATCAAAGCTCTCAATTTGACTTGCAAATATATCACATTGAGTTGTAAATATGCATATTAATTTGACACATATGCAATAGTCAACCAATCTCTAGTAGTGGTCAACCATTTCACCATTTCACATCAAAGCTCCCAATTTTACTTGCAAATATACTACCTAGAGATGCAAATCCACATAATAATTTGGCACATATGCATGAGTCCACTAGTTTCAATTGGTCATTGACCAGTTAACCTCTAATATCAAATCTCCTAATTTGACGTATAAATGTACCACCTGAAGTTACAAATACATATAATAATTTGACATATATACACTAGTCCATCAATTTCAATTGGTAGTCAATCAATTAACTTCCAATATCAAAGCTCTTAATTCGACTTGCAAATTTACCAACTCAAGTTGCAAATGCATTGATTTAAGTAGTAAATGCATGCCTGTTACGTGTGATTTAGATGCTGTGATAAAATTCCAAGGGACACCTAAGTACCACTTGGTAATTGGTCAATCATTCATGCAAATGCATATTTTGTACCTACAAATTTATCCTCGTCAATTGCAAATACACCCTTATTGATGGAGGAAGCACCGGTTGACTGTTAATGTGGGCATCCTCTTACGGTCGACCAATGCAACCATTTCATAGGTTAATGTACACAATCAAAAAAAGGAAAAAGTTGACCAAAAGCAAGTCCATTTGATCAAATCAAAATTATATCCATCATGAATAACTACTAACAATATTAACCAAAAGCAAGTCTATTTTATTAAACACATATGCACTAGTCAACCAATCTCCATTGGTGATCGACCAGTTCACCATCTTACATGAAAGCTCCCAATTTGGGTTACAAATATATTATCTGGAGTTGCAAATATATATAACAATTTAACACATGTATATTGGTCAACTAGCATCCATTGATGATCGATTAGTTCACCATCCTGTATTAAATCTTTTAATTTGACTTGCAAATGTATCACACTGAGTTGTGAATACACATAACAATTTAACATATATGCACTGGTTAACCAGTCTCCAGTGGTGGTCGACCAATTCTCCAGTGTCATGAAGGAAGGACAAATTTGTCATTTTCATTAAATTATATAATTCCATTTTAATTCCTAGATACCAAATTGGAATTAGAGCAAATTATGTAATCTTTTTAGAATTATCTTTTCTCCTTGGTTTTTTTTTTGGAATTCTCCCTATGTAAATCCATATTAAATCTTTAATGTAATTTATTCAATTAGTTAGTAAATGATATAAGTCAATGATTTTTGTTAGGTATGTTAAATATATATTAATGCATTCACTCTAAGTGAATAAACTACAATATAGTACATAAACATAATTATATAAATTATAGTATAATATAATATATAAGTATGATGTAAGGCATTCACACTAACCAATTCAATTCAATATAATATATAAATATAATTATATAAATTCATCTTAAATCTCTTATGTAATTTATTCAATTAGTTAGTAGTCAATTTGAATTTTTATGATTTTTAAGAAGATATTTTTGGGAGAAAAATTAAAGCACATAAGAGTAAAATAGATCAATATTGGTTATTGTTGAAAGATTTTGTGCAGATTTGGTTGTTAAGTTTGAAATATAAAATGATTTAATAGATATTAGTTTCAAACCTAACTCTGAAGCAAATATTATGAAGCACATAATTGCTACAAAGATGTCTATACGTATTATCTACTTTTATATATGTAATAAATATATGCATCATTCCTGTATTATTCAGGCCTCACATGAATCATTGAGATGGAACATGAATAATTCAAATATTATTATTTTTATATGTTTAAGTTAAAATATTATTCTTTTATGCGCTGATAATTATTAGATTAATGTTTTTTTAACATCCCTTTATTTACAATAGAAAATTATTTAATGAACCATTCAAATGTCATAGATTAATCAAATGCACTTATGTATGCTTTATTCAATTTCATCTCTTCTCCCTTCCCACCTCAACCATTCCATCCAACCATAAAACTCTCTCAAACAATAAAATAAACAAATCTGTCACATCATTAACATTAATTACCACAGCATTCTCTTTGAACCTCACCTTCCAAAGTCCAAACGCACCCTAAACGTAGTGCAGTGCTTGCTTGCTGCCAATAGGAACCCATATTCAAGAACACGTAGCAGTTTATGGAGCATCAGATGTAAATAACGGCATAGATGAAAAGCACCACCTACATGCGTACTGCTCTTTTACAGAAGATATGCTGAACGAACCAAATTACTAAAATAGATAGAAACCTCCATTATTGCAGGATTCACTTTCTGCTAGCAGTGCTTGATGCAGCAAGGAACCGCTTGCTTTCCCCTAGCTCTACTTGATACTAATCTTTCACTAGTGCCATCATTTTTTTTTCTTCTTGAAATACACACTAGAGTGAAGGTATCGTTCGGAGTTCTTCTGAACGATGCAGAAATTTGAATCAACCAACAATATTGTCGATGAAAGAGAAGATCTCATGGTTTCGCCGTTGGGAGGAAACCCATCTGTTAGATCTGCTCGTTTCCTGAAACCATGTGTAAATTGGTTCAGCAACCCACAATGTCTTCTTCCCTGTGCCTTCTTCTCTGAATCCGCCAATTCCAAACCTTTGGTAGCATTAACCATAGCATTCGACTGATGGCCACAAGAAGAATGGGATTCCTGGGTAGAAAGGCTTCATTCCAAGCATAAAGACGTATAAAGAGAGGCTGGATATTGCAAACAATCAAAGCTTCTACATATCAAACTGAATGGAGCAACGACTTGCTTCTTGGGCTTGCACGCAAGTGGTATTCTAACACCAACACCTTCATCTTTTCTTGTGGTGAAGCAACCATTATGTTGGAAGATGTAATGGTTTGTGGGGGTTATTCTGTTTTGGGGTCCTCTATTTTTACCATTCTCAAAGATAAAGAATCAAAGGAAATAGAACAGAAGATGGTTTGAGTACAAAGAAACTTGACAAATACTTGAGTCAGAAGCACCCAACATCTTCTATGGTTGAGGCATTTCATGGAGGAAGAGGGTGCGTTGGAGCACACAACCTTTCTATCACTATGGCTGGCAAGGTTTGTGTTTTCTTGTGATTTTTTAGAATAAATTTTTTACAATGCAGTGCATCTAGCTAGAGGCACCCTAATTGCTCTAGCTTCTGCAGTTTTAGCACACACCTATAAAGATTTGACATTATTGGAAAGAAATGTTGATAAGGCTATAAAATTTAACACTAGAAAATTGCATATTTGCTAGTGACCATAACTGCTTCCTTACAGTTGGTGCAAATTTGGGCTTTTGAAAGATTTCCTTCCTTGGGTCTAAATCGTAACATAACTCAGAACTTGCAACCCATAATAGCAAAATGGCATAAAGTGAAAATGATTGACTGTGAGGATGCGAGTTTAGCTCTGGACTCTTCTGCAAAAAGCTTTCTTTGGCGCCCATACAAAGATTCTCCCAAGTTTTACAATGAAAATGATCAGTGGGTATGCAACAAATGCTTCATTTCAAGTTCACGCAGGTATTTAGAGTCCTTTGCTTAGTGATTAAGACTTTATGAGTTGGTGGGTATAGATTGCACAAAGACATACTTCCCACATCGTATGGCTGTGCAATTTGGGTTGGATCAGGACATTCCAGAGTGGATGGATCATTGCAGGAAGATGAATCCAATGACTGCTTGGAGAATGTATGATAGCCCAATTACACATTAATTGTTGTGTATTGCTACTATTGCATCATCATCTACCTTAGAGCCAAGCGTTACTTCTAAATACCTGGAATGGTGGAAGCTATCCAAACTTGGAACCATCTCAAAAAAATTGTCACATGCTTCATCTGACGTGGGATCTCATAACTATTGTCATTGAGATCAAACTGGGGATTCAGATCAAAATGATGATTCAACAGATAAGGAACACAAGAGATCTCATAGTCATGAAATAGATGTTTCAATGGTGGATGGAGTTGAAAATCTGGCAAAGACTGAAGATATGAATGTGGATGGAGGATCAAAGAGAGCTAAAGCAGATACAGATCATGAGGATATGAGTGGCAAATCTAATGAGGACAATAAAGGCAAATATGGGGTTTTTTTTTATTAAAATACAATTCATGCAAAAAAATAAATATCAATATACAACATTTTCAAAAATATTTATCCAAATGCTATAAATTTGGGGATTTTAAAATAAATCGAATGGTAGGTCACATTTTTCTTTTTTATTTTTTCCAACTTAGGACTTCACTAAACTGTGCTGCGTCAGCCAAAAGTGATTGACACAGTATTAAATGAAAATTTGTTTAAGTAAGCTGGGCAGCTTTACTTGCTGCATCAATAAGTTAGTTTGACTGACTAACGCAACAACATCAAACTTTAATATTGTGCAGCTTTTTTCTCTTATTTTTAAATAAAGCTGCATGGGTCAGTGTTGATTGACATAACACTGCATAGCAATGTTGATTGACATAACAATGCTCTCCCATAGTTTTATTTAAAGCCACTCAACATTCTTTCATTTTTTGCATTCTAATGTTCTCTTTCATTATTTGCACTCATGTTATAAACGGAGTTTTCAGTCTTCTCTTATTTTCTCTCTTTTGCCACTCTTTCTTTGAAGAAAAAATTGTTGCATCATTCAGTTTGTGAGTTTCTTTTCAAATGGAATTGCTGCACAATTCAATTCATAAGCTTCTTCTTAAATGAAGAGATCTCTCAGAGTCTTCATCTTTATCATCACTAATTATTTTTCTAACTTTCATAAGGTAAGTATATTTAATGATGAAATAATTTTTATAATGTTTAAATTTATATTTAACATTTCCTGATATATACTTGTTTTTTATATCTAGTTTGTATAGATTTTAGACCATTATATTAATTTTTCTCTATTATATTAAATGTCAAGAAATTTTCTCCCAACAACTTAGCATTAAATATTTTTTCCCAGTTCATGAGTTTTGATCTCTTATATGTGGTATGATGATATCTGGATATGTGATATGTAAAACATATATAAATGTGCGTGAAATATCTTTGTTGAACCATATTTCTTTTAGGGAAATTGAGCCAAATATTACTTATAAATAGATTATATAACAAAATAATACCAAAAAAATTTAACAAAAAATACTGTACTTAGACAATATTCAATTTTTTAAGCCTTTTCATTATTTATCATGATTTTACTAGAGTTATGATCTATGTTTTTATAATACAAAAAAAAAAATTCATAACCTTTACACCCTCTTAACTCTACTTTTCCTACTCTCTCCCACCAAGACCCCTGTATCCACGCAAAAAAAAAAAAAACACACACACACACACACACATACGCGTGTATATATATTTAATATTATATATCAAATATATTTATATATTGAAAAATATATAAATTATATTAATAAAATTTAATGAAAAATAAATATATTTATTTTATAAAAAATGAAAATGATAAGTAACATTTAAAAAATAAATAGCAAATCAATTTAAAAAAATCAAATTTTAATTAATTAAATTAATATCAAATTTTATATTAAAAATAAATTAAAAGATAAAAATGATGATTAAATTAAATAGTAGATGGGTGATAATGTATAATATAAAAAATAATAAAATTCATATTAAATAGTATTTTATTATATACAATTTTGTAATAAAAATAATTATAAGACACAGAAAATGATATCAAAATAACTATATTTATTAATAAAATTCAAGTTTTTTTAGGCTGTATGTGAATTTAAGTAAATTTTTTTAATGTAATACACATAAGAGATAATACTTCTTAAAAATAATGTGATATGAGCATATTTTTAGTTAAAATTTTTTTATGAGAACAATATTTACAGCAATATTCAATTTAAATTAAAAATTTTTTATCAAAATTTTGAACAACAATTTTTTTTACCAATTTTTTAAATTAATTCATCATTAAATTCTAAAAAAATGTTTTATAAGCTAATGATGAATTATAGTCATAAATTGTGATATATAAAAAAGGTTGGATTATGAAAAACTAAATTATAGAAAATGTTAAGAAATAATTTTATTTAGGTATTAATATTGTACTTCGTTATATATTTATTATTGGCATATAGTTAATAAATATAATAGAGATAAATTATATATTCAATTAAATAATTAAATTCATATTGGAAAAATGATTTTAATTTGAGAATGTAATAAATAAATTGTGGGTAATGAAAATAAAGTTTTATATTGGTGGTAATATTATTTTTGGGTGCATTAATAATTTTCATGTTCATCAGTAAATAATAAATAATTTTATATCATAGAAACAATAATGGACAATAGAAAATAGTGTGTTAATGTACCAGCAGCATTGGTACTCATGGTAAGCCTTGGAAGGCTTAACTTTGAGGTTGTGGCTTCAAATGCTGGTAGAATGAGGAAGAGAACAAAAGAAAAGAGTGGGTCTATGTATATGCGAATGGACATATTTTCAATGGTCTAGATGGGGTAATATTTGAGTCCGACGATATAAAAATGATAAGTGTTGATCCAAATATTAGCTTGATACCATTAAAGCAAGTCATTGGGCAAAAGCTTCAACTTCCTCTGAATCAAATTGTGTTAGATATGATATATAGATGTCTAGTATACATAAATCCATCACGGCATCAATCACGTATTCTCCAGGAGATTCTAACATACAAAGGATGTGGGAAGTAAATTTGAAATATTCAACTCAATTAACAAGAGTAGAGTTGTATGCACATACTTCAAACATGGAAGTTGACGAACAACTTGAATCACCAGCACTAGGGGACTATGTGAGATATACATTCCTATCGAGTAGTAATCAAGTGGATATAGTAGAATAGGAATTAAGGCTTAGTATGTACTTGGAAAATTTTCATCTATTTGATCCTTACCTAGATGTTAGCAATACTATACAATCATGTTCGCTTCATCCAATTAAGGATATTATGGATGACTTTGAGAATACGAGTGAGTATAATTCTTTAATAAATACTGGTGGTGAGAACAATGATGATGATAATAAAAATGAGGCTAATAAGGAGAATTATGAGGGTGGTAATAATATCCCAAACCCATCATTGCATATAAATGAACACAAAGAGCCTATAGCTAATTTCTTTTCACGTGTAAACTTAGAGTTGGCTGTGGATCATGAGTTTAGTGGAACAGGAGATATTTTACCTTTGAATAATAGTTAAGAATTCTCAATTGGCCAAATTTTTAATATAATCCATGCTCAAAAACTTGCAGCTAAACTTTACTCTGTTCGAGTTCATAATACATTCAACGTGTATCATTCAAGTAACAAATATGAAGAATATCATTGTCTAAACTATGGAGTCAGTTGTAATTGGAGACTAAGGGCATGTAGGAAATGAAATGGAACGGATTAGAAAGTCACAAGATATGTAGGGTCCCATACATGTTTAGCCACATTATTAACTCAAGATCACCCTAAGTTGGATGTTGAAGTCATCTCATCTTCTATAGTGGCAATGGTAACTGATCAACTGGATGTTAAAGTTTCTCAAACAAATGAGTGAATGTAATCGATGTTTAGGTACACCGTGTCATAGGAAAACATGGAGGGCAAAGCAATTAGCACTTTCTATTACTTTTGGTAATTGAGAGAGTTCATACTCATTATTATCTAGATGGTTAGCTGCTATCCAATATTTCATGCTTGGGTCATACATTAAAATTTCAAGCAAGTCATGTTTACAAACCAATTCTAAAGGGCAATCAGTTGACATATTTAAGTGTGTATTTTGGGCGTTGAAATCATGTATTGATGCATTCGATCACCTAAACATAATCCAAGTTGATGAAACTTTCCTGTATGGAAAATATAAAGGCATACTTCTTATGGCCATAACACATGATGGTGACTGCAATGTTGTTCCACTTTCATTTGTTGTTGTTGAAGGTGAGAAAAAAGGTTCTTGGACATAGTTCTTATATCATGTGTGCCAATGTATCATTAAGAGTAGAACTAGGATATGTTTAATTTCTGATAGACATCCTTCAATGATGTCTACAGTTGCAAATGAACAAGTTGGATGGCAAGCAAATGGATATCATGTTTTTTGCCTACAGCATGTTGCCACTAACCTCCACAAAGCACATAGAATGAATTGGTTGAAGGATAAGTTCATAAATATTGGTGAGTGTCAATTGCTTTGTTCACATAAATTAACATGTGATTATGAAATTAATAACTATAAACTTCCAATTATTTGTAGGCTATGCATATGAGCATCATTATGTTAACTAAAAATTGAAAGAGATAGCACTGACTCATCCATCTGTACCAGCATGGATTACTAACATCCCAATATAAAAATGGTCTCATGCATATGATAGTGGGTACCAACGTTGCAGTCATATGACAACTAACTTTGCTAAATGCATGAATGGTGTCTTTAAAGGTGTTCGGAGTTTGCCAATTACTAGTATTATGAATGCTACTATATATAGGGTCAACAACTATTTTGTCAAACGTGCCCAACAAGTGCATGCACAAATAGCTACTAGCCAAGTGTTTTCCGAGACATTGAACAGAAAGTTAGAAATGGCAACATAGGCTGCATCTGCATACATTGTCCGTATAAATGATAGAAGAGAAACATCATTTGAGGTTGATGAGCCATACAATGTTCAACTCTATCAATTTAGTTGTTGTTGCAAGGTAAACTTAAATGAAAAAACATGTGACTGTGGAGAATTTCAGGTAGAAAAGTATTTGTGCATGCATGTCATTACAACATGTGCTCGCATACAAGTAGACCATTTGCAATTTATGGATCCAGTGTTCAAGTTAGAAACCATGAGCTTTGCTTATAGTAATAAGTTCCACCCAATAGGTGATGAGGTTCATTGGCCAGAAACTAATATTCCAAGTTTGGTCCCTAGCCTTACAATGATTCGAGAAAAAGGTCATCTGTATTCAACTTGCATATGTACTGATTACGACTGGTCAACATAATAGGTGTAGGTTATAGAGGCAACTAGGTCACAATCATTCCACTTGTCTATAACGTTAGGCTTCTACCGTTAATTAGTATACTTCCTCATGTATTTAAGATTTTACAAATATATGTATACAACATTTTTTAAATATTGCCTAAGGCATGGAAAATTATTAATTGTAATTGTCTCTATGGGCTTTTTAATGTGATTACATTGGATTATACTTTCTTTTTTTAACTCTAAACATTGCAAAGACAGTTCTCTAATAGCACAACCATATCACATCATCAACTCAGGTACAAAGGATAATTCACTGTTATGTTTACAACCATGGCATATTTTAGAGGCTGCATAGACTCAAAATGTAAGTAATTTTTTCCACATGGAAGTATCAATTGTTCATAATCATTAGAAATTATATTTCTACTTTTTTAGGTAAATCTGATTCAATAAATTCGACGAGTCACGCATAAGGAGTGACTAATTGAGCCACTAATCCAAATTGTGCCTTACCTTATACAGACTGGATTTTACAACATTGCTAGAATATGCCAATTTGAGTATAATCCGGCTTTGATTTCAGTAATCATTAAGAAGTGGCATCCCGAGACCCATACTTTTCATACAACTTTCGGAGAATGCACAAAACTTTACAGGATGTGGCAATTCAGTTGGGTCTTCCTTGTGATGGACTACTTGTAAGTGATAATACAGATTTAGATTGGGCCAATGTTTGTCATATGAGACTTGGCATTGTACTACTTGCAGAGTATATGTATGGATAGAGGATACCAATTACTTAGCAGGCAGAACACTTTCCCAATCTCAATGATGATGCAAATGAATTACAAATACAAATATTCACTTGTGCATACATACTCCAGTTGATTGGTGGATTTCTAATGCCACATAGGTCAAGTCATAAGGTTTATTTAATGCATCTCGCATTGCTTTGGAATCTCACAAGTGCTGGCCAATATTCTTGGGGATTTGTGGTATTAGTGCACTTATTGAAAGAATTATATAATGTTACAGAACAAATGGAGAAGGGGATAGGTGGATGTATAACATTACTCCACCTCTTGGCAGGGGATCATTTTCCAATGTTAGCACCAGAACGACCTCTACTAGCAAACCCATGTATAGATATTTATCCTCTCATACTACCCCTGAAATCTAGGTATGTTTAATTTATATGCCAACTATTTGATTTTAGCTTATTATGTCAATCATACAAATTTTAACAAGTGCTTTCGTGTCAGTACAAATGGAAGAATGTAGGACAACAACCTGGTCTGACTGATTGGATATTATATACTTAAAGGAAGTTACTTGATGCCATGTGGGAGGAAGACAAAGTTTGTCAACCTTATGAATCTCCAACAGAGCAGCAATTAATTCCAGGATATTGCTCAGCGTCCCATAAATTTGGTGAGCTTCAGTCCCCTTGATATGCTTCCATATAATTGAATGGCATCATCCTGATCGTGTGCTTAGGCAATTTGGTTGTCAACAACTAATACCTTTGGCCCCAATTTATTTGAGGAATTGCCACACAATTCAACTAAGAGGAAGAAAATCAGAAAATTGGATTCAAAAGAACGTGGAGTATATTCAAGTATGGTTTGGGTGGCATAATGCTATTATTGAATCACCTATGACACATAAGGCATTAGATCAAACATCTAAGTACATGAGATGGTATTGGAGACATACGTAACGGTGGATCCACCCAGCTAGTGCTACAACCTATTTTGCGGTAACTATATAAAATCATTGTCTTGATTTTGTTTTATATGGATAATGTCATTACCTAACAATGTCTTATTATTGATTTAAGGTCGATATAGCTAATGAATTGATTTAATTAAGTATTCAAGACCCTTTGATAGAATACACTTGAGGCATGAAACATTGAGGGTCCTTGGACAAATTGTAAAGCATAAAAAGGAGGCATATTCATTTAAATCAAGATTGGAAGACTAAAGTTCCATTACAAGGCATATATGATCCAAGAGCTACATGATTTGAAACCTATTCATTTAAATCAAATTATAGCCCAAGAAGTCCAAATAGCTTGATTATGTTCTCTTCCTTGTAAGTTTCATATCTAAGCCCAAAGAGAGCTCACTTAGAGGAGATTACTTAAGTGATCATGTGCCACTCATATGATCAATTAAAAATGTCTTCTTTAGGCTAATTTATATAGAATTTTCATTTTTTATTATTAAATTTTCAAAAATAAGGCCTATAGTCAAAGATTGTATTTTGGATGCTAAGTTTTGATTGTTTCCTAATTTTTAAAGATTAGGTTTGAGAATTTTCTTTTCTTTTAAGTAAAAAAGTGCCACCTTTAGGAGTGATTTGTAAGAATATTTTATTCCTTTTTTATTTTGATTGTAGTGTCTCCATTAGGATTAGATCTGATTATTTTCTTTATTTTTATTGTAATTTTCATTTTTATTTTAACCTAGGGTTTTGGTTGCCTTATTCCTTTATATAAGGAGCCATCTATGTACTTTTAAGAAGGAGAGATTAATGACAATGAATTTTTACAACTTAAGTTCTTTTCTTTTGAGCTTTCTCTTGTATCCTTTGTATTTTTTAGAAGATTCTTAGACTTATCAAAGGAGTGGTTTTCCTTTGTTGTGTCCCAAGGCTAGGGTTCTAAGAGATGAGTTCTCTTAGGGTCTTATCCCATTGACTAACATATCTTTCTCTTTTTTCTTGTTATTTTCATACATTATTTTCTTCTTAATTTTCTTATTCGCATATTTCCTCTCCTCGTGCTTTCTTTGCTGTTCGTGTGTCTTTATTTGATTCTAGCATGATCCGTGGTTCATTCCGAGTCATTAGAGGTTTAATTGGATGAGTTCCACTTGGGTCTTTCATCATTTGGCATCAGAGCTTTAGTTGTTAGCTTCTGTTAGCTTCAAAGGTGTGATCTTTCCATGTCTCTCTTCCATAATCTTTCTTTCTCCTCTGTTTATATCTGTTTTTCTCTTGTTTGGCTTTTCCATCAAGTCTTGGTCTTGCCATCTCTTGTTGATTGTTTCTTCTCTTTGTGACTTGTTCTTTCTTTCTTGTGTTTTAGTTGCTATTTTTTTCCCAAAATTGTGAGTCTGTCTTTATTTTTTTTAAAAAAAATGAAATTATTCAGTATTTCTTTTGAGTGATGTGTTGTGTTTAAGTATTGCTCCAGAATATTAAAAAAATGAAAAAAAAAATCAGTGGCTATTGCAAAAAAGGCAAAAGAAAAAGTAGTAGTGTGATTCAACCATTCTAAAGAAAAAAGTGACAAAAAAAAAAGAAAGAGCTGTGACCTGCTACTGAAAGAAAAAAAATAGAGAGAATAGATCAGTAGTAAAAAAAAAAAAAAAGAGAGAGGGTGGAAAAAATTGGACTTTCTAGTGCTAAAAAAGAAAGTTCTAGATTTGAGCTTAGATTAATTGGCAGCAATTGCCTTGATTGGTGTTTCCTATTTTGTGATTGATTGATATGCAAATAGAGCATAGTTGCCTAATTTTATTGTTCTTGCAATACAAGTTACATAGGGTTTGAGAGGTAAGCATCAAGAGCTTGATTGGTAATTGCTACTTTCCTATTTTTCTTCCTTCTCTGTTTCCTAATTTCTCTTTGTGCTGAATCATTAGTTTCCTATTATCTTTCTTGATTCTATTTTGCTATTTTCTTCCTTTTTTAGTTTCCTAAATTGTTGTTTGTATCTATCTTGTTTTATTCTTAGTTTTGTCCATATTTTATGCTTTCCTTTCCTTTCATAATTGTCATGCCACTTCCCTAAATTCATACCAACATTTTCCTTCCTTTTCTTTTCATAAAAACATGCTGCACATTTAGTCTTTCTAGTGGTCAATATTTGTGCATGTTTTTACCCTATTGATTACCATATCACATGCTCTTTGTGATTAAACTTGTTTCATATTATCCTTCATGATTGTTGGTCCAAAATCTGATTCTTTGAGGGCTTTGAATTTTGGGACTTTAGTTTTGAGATTGCCACTTCGTATATACTTCTCCTTTTGATTTGTTGGAATTTGATTAAAAACACTATCAAGAGCAAGTTAAGTGGTAAAAGGTAAGAGTGTTTTACATTATTGAGAAAAACCAATCTTTTTGTATGAAACACGAGTGCTAATAAATCTTTGAGTAGAAACAAATGAGAGAGTGATTTGTGAGGTCCATATTTCTTTCCTCTTTGTTTTCACTAACATTTCAGGTTCTAAGTATAGCTAGAAAAGAAAGTGTAATTGATTTTAAAGTTTTAATAAGAGCTTTCAATGATTAAATCAATGAGTTGAATGCTAAATTGGGTAGCATGGAGTTTCGCTTCAAACCCCATAAAAGGCGTAATCAAGTAATCACTAAAGAAGTCCATCCAAAAAGAGACAAGCAAATTTCTCCTTTCAAGGATATTAAATCAAAGATCCCACTATTCCACGGTGACAAATGTCATACCTTACATTCTTACTTTATTTCCCATCTATAATAGCATATATAATGCTAAATGAGCTAATTTAGAAGCTTGAATCATTAAAAGATCAATAAGAAAAATTCAAATTTTTTAAATTACTATTCATTTGGCAATTTGATTTTCCCAGCTAAACTTTGAAAAATTATAATTAATTCTATGAAAATCATATGAGGATAATTCAAGTCTCTAAAAATAGCTAGAAATATTTTTTACATGAGAAAAATATATAACTGGAATTTAATTGCGCCAATTTATTTCGAAAATTCGTCCAATTCTACTATTTATTTGGTCAAAACTACTTTTCCAGATTTTCTAAGCCATATTTAAAAATTCATAACAATTTGTATACTTATCCAAATCAAGTGATCTTTAGCTCTATCGAAAGCTCTCTATGTCTACTTTCCAAACATATATAACACTTATATGCAAAACAGAATTTAGAATGAACAGTAACCATATACAAAATCAGTACTCAGAACTGGACAGTTTTACATACAACTTCCATAACTAAATATATAGCATTCTTATATGATTCAAACTCTTCCAAAATATGTTCATAACATCACAAGAATTCTAAAGGAACATTATAGCAGTAAAACATAGCTTCATGAAAATACATATGATTTCATATATAATTACAAGAAAATAAGCAACCAAGGTAGCTATAAATCTAATCATCATTAATCTTCTCCTTGCCTCTTTTCTTCTTGGGGGTCTTGCAATCATTTGAACCTATCATGTTAGTGCTTGAGGATGAGATTTGGAAAAATCTCAGTAGCTAGTTTATCTTATGCAAATATATCATTCAAGTTTCACAAATATTTCACATATAATCATATAAATTATTAAAATACCATATTGTCAAGTAAAAATTTCGGCAGAGTTTTCCCTCAGAAAATGGATATCCCGGGGAACAAAACCCTCATTTTATAGTCAAAACTAGTCACAAAATAGCACAAGAGCAATATGGCAACAAATTATAATCATGGAAACAACAAAAAATAACATATTATAATAAAATAAACCAAGCTGCCTCTTATGTATTCTTTGCTTTTCCTCTGTGAATCAAAGCTTCCACAAGCTTTTTTGAACACCCACAAGTCCTAAAACATCATTCAATATTCACTAAATCATTTGATTCAAAGGGTTCTTCATAAAGACTCACTTGGACCCTAAAATTTCATATAGTTTATCTTAAGCTTTTTCTTGAGTCCAATATTTGATCTTAGCTAATTTGGACCTAAGGAATCCATTTTTAACATCAAAACAATGAAAATTGAACTCTTTCCTACACTTAATCTTGGTAGAAAACCGGGGCATAAAAAGGGAAAATGGGATTTTCAAAAGTTTCCTTCCAAACCTTCCAAAATTTACTTTTCTTGCATTTTCTCACACTTTCTCTCAAGTGTCATGCAAGAAAAACACTTTGTCTCTCACCCCTATGTCTTGAACGAATTTAACAGCTCAAGGGGAGAGGAGGAACTCATCACAAACTATGGTAAACTACTTGAAACATGAAGAAAATTACTAAGGATCAAGGAAGAGAATCTTTTACCAATTTTTCCTTGGATTTCTTCTTCCTTTTTCTTCCTCTTTTTCTCCTTAGTTTTCTCCTTCTTCTTGATAGTTTTCAGCTGCAAGACCTCTCTTTTCTTTGGCCAAATTTAGTGCAAGAGAGGGAGTATGTATAAAGAGTTGAATCAAGTGTTTTAATAATTCCAAACCAACTGGAGCATGGAAGGAAGATATCAAAGGTGTACAAAAAATCTCAAGTGAAGAAATCCAAGAAAAATAAGTATAAGATTAGATATAGGATTTCTTATTGTATTCACATGAGTAAAAGACTTTGATCTTGCACACAATTGTTTAAAAATGTGTTTTTACTATAACTCATGAAGTATTTAAAAAATATCCACTATTAGATGAATTTTCAAGTGTTAAACTTGATATGTTACTTTGAAAATTTGAATTTTCATATCTGAAATTTGAACTTTGGATTGAAAATATGTTATTCTGAAAATAGGTCCCTCTAACAAACGTATTTCATCTTTGAAAATTTGAATTTTGGGTAAAACATAAATAATGAAAAATGAAAAATTCGTCTGAAGATATGTCAAAGTTCATATGAAAGTGAAGTTTAAAAGGAGTTTCAAGTCAGTTCTGTGACAGACGAACTTTGATTTTGAAAATTCAAACTTTGGAAAGATGGTTTGTAAGTCTGTTCAAATGCTCATCTGACAGACGAACTTTGATTTTGAAAATTTAAACTTTGGAAAAATAGTTTGTAATTCTATTCAAATATTCTTCTAACAAATGAACTTTGATCTTTAGAAATTTGAACTTTGAATTGGGACTGATAAGAGATCTCTCTGACAGATGAACTTTCAAATTTGAAAATTCAAATTTCAAAAAGAAGAACTTTTATACCATATTGAGCTATTCACTGACAGATGAATTTTGGGTACCAAAATTTGAACTTCGAAGGCAATGTAGCAATATGAAACAACTGTTCACACTTACTAAAATAACTTTAAACTTGAAAATTCGTATGTTCCAACATAGAAACATTTGTCAAAGATGAAAATTTGAATTTTGCTTTAGAACAAATGAACTTTGAGGTTTAACATTAAAGTCTTTACCTTACGGTCTTTGCAAAATTCGTCTGATGACACAACAAAATTTGAACTTTGAATGTTAGACGTATTAAATGCGGTTGGTGAACCGATAGTTTTTCAGAGTAACCATTGGGTAATGTCTTTAACAGCTAAATCTTGTCTTTAAGGTATAGTTAAGACATATATTTATAAATAGAACTTCATTTGAAGATATGGGTAACGATTTTACATTGTGTATACTAAAACTCTATAAAATTCTTGAGTCAAAGTCTTCTGCTCTCACACACTTCATATCTTGTACTTCAATTGTCATATACACTCTAAATTAGAGAGTTCATTTGTTGTAATCAATCTTATGTTCATCTAGAAGAAAGATTTTCTTGTGAGGGGATTTCACATTTGGGAAGCACTTAGCTAGAGTGCAGAGAGTGAGATTATAAGCTCTTGGAATAGAGCATCAAGCTGTACTGAGGCATTGCAAGAAGCCCACTGAATTCTTGCAAGATAATGAAAAATATCAAGTGGTAGCTTGAGGACTGGACGTAAGTCAAGACAAAGAGACCGAACTAGGATAAATATTTGTCTTCTCTTACCTTATCTTGATTTTCACTTGGTTATGTTTTATACTCTGTTTTACTGTCACTTTTGATTTCACTGCTCTCTTACACTTTTGCAAAAAATTTTAATCTTCCTAATTCACCCTCATTTTGGGAAGCCAGCATATCTAACAAGTGGTATCAAAGCCCGGACTCCTAAGCAAAGGATCTAACAATCTAGAAAAATCAATGGCTGGCTTTGGAGAAAGTATTCTGCCAGAGGGAAACAATACAAATGGACCTTCTGGCTTCAGTGGAGTATACTATGGATACTGGAAGATCAAAATGTAAATATATCTTTAATCTATTGATCTGGACATCTGGTCTGTCATCTAAAAGGAAGATTTTATCCCAATGAAGCTGCAGGAAGATAGGAAATACAAGGAAAAACTAGAAGACGAGTGGAATAAGGAAGATAAGTGAAGAGTCCTGTTAAACTTTAAGGCAAAACACTGTCGAGTCAGTGCATTAAACTAGGACGAATTCTATAGGGTGTCACAATGTTCCACAACCAAGGATATATGAGACACTCTAGAAATCGCTTACAAAGGAACCATTAGAGTAAGGGAGAACAAATTGAACTCCTGCATTGGTGAGTATGAAAGTTTCAGAATGGTGGAAGGTGAGAGTATCAAAGAGCTACAAAAGAGATTCACCCTTATTGTGAATCAACTGAAGAGTCTTGGTAAGGAGTACACACAACTAGAGAAAGTCAGAAAAATCCTTAGAGCTCTTCCTCTGGAATGGCAACCTAAAGTAACAGCAATAGAAGAAGCCAGAGGAGAGTCAATGGCTTCTGTCACAGCACTCTTCTGTAGTCTTGAAGAGTATGAGGGAAAAATGAAAGTTCTCAAGGAAGTAAGTCAAGACATGAAGAAGAAGGGCCTTACTTTAAAAGATGCAAAAGAAAAGGAAAAGGTATTTGATGATGGTGAAGAACTAGATGAAGAAACTTTGGCTATGATGGCTAGAAAATTCAGAAGATTCTACAATAAGAAGATAAACAAAAGATTCTTCATGAAAGGAGCAGCTGGAGATAACAAGAAAGAAAGCAAAGAGGTTTTCACATGCCATGAATGCAAAAAGTAAGGGCACATTAAATGGGATTGCCCACAATTCCTAAAGAAGCAAGAGAGGGAAAAGAAAGTCGCTGACAAGTGCAAGAAGAAGAGGGAATATGCATCTCATCAATCTGGGGCAACAGCTCAGATGAAGAAGATGATGATGAGGAAGAAATTGCTAATATCTGCTTGATGGCACTTGCATCTGAAGAGACTTCAAGCTTATCCAACAGTAATTATGAAGATGAGGTATATGAATCTGAACTTTCCTATTCTGAATTGCTTGATGCATTTCATGATCTACATGATGAGTTTATTAAAACTGCTAAAGAACTAAAACAGGCTAAGAAAAAGATTAGCAAGTTAGAATCAAATTGCAAAATCTCTGACACTGCATCTCTGCATGAAGCTGAATCTGCTTGTTGTACATCATGTATTGAACTGAAGTTGACTAATGAATATCTTTTGAAGAGCATGGCTAGGCTTACTAAGGGCAAAGATATGTTATTTGCTTTATTGGGAAGTCAAAGAATTGCACAAGAAAAAGTTGGACTTGCCTATGATGTAACACCTTACTTTTAGACTCATTTCCCATGAATTAGACTCCTTTTAACTCTAATTATACTTGATCCTAAGCTTGAATCACATAAAAATGAAAATTAGAATTTCCAAAATTTTCAATTACTGTTCATATGGTAGTTTCCACTTTACCAACTGAACTTTGAAAATTCATAACTAATTATAGAAAAATCATTTCATAATGATTCAAGTCTCTAAAAATAGATAAAAACCTTATATATATAGAAAAAAATATGAAACATAGCATTATCTTGACCAATATATACAGTTTATTTCTCAAACATTTATTGTATATTTGGTCATTTTCTCATTCCCAGGATTTTATCCTTATCTTTAAAAATTCATATCTCACTCTACCCTGAGTCAATTTGTGCATTCCTTATCTCATTGGAAATCCTATGAGTCTACTTTTAGAAATATTTTTCTTGTGTATTTATTCAACTTTTACAGGGTATGGTGTTAACTTAAATCATAAAGGGTCAGAATTCCACTTTTGGTGGAATAGTTTTGGGAAAACCTTCGTATCTCCTATCATATAGCTCCAATTACCTCCAAATCAGTGGCATATGAAACTTAAAACATAGACCTTTCCATAAATATAAGCCATTGAATTTTTAGAGCTCTGAATGATTTATATCATCTTTTTAATTTTTCAGTACCTAACTTTCAATTTCCTGTTTTCCCAATCTTTCTCTGTTTTGAACCCTAACTTTGAAAAATCACTATAATTCATACATTTATCCAATTTAAGTGTTATTTAGCTCTATGAAAATATTGTTCTGTCTAGTTTAAGAGCATGTAACACTTATATAGGATACTCTATTTTGAACAGAGTTCCCCTGCTTAAATCAGTACTGGTTATTTCAAACAAACTTATGCCATAACTTATATAATAAGCTTCACAACACATTTACATTGATATTTATTGCTCCAATTTCATGCATAATATCATAGAGGACTTAAAAGAATATATTCAGGGCATCATATAGGATTTACCCCTTTCATACAAACTTATACAAATTCCCAAAACATAACATTAAGACTTGCATAATAATATCATTCATCATTCTCTTCCTCTTCCTTTAGCTCTTCTTGGATTCCTTGTATTGATTGGCCCTAAACATGGTAAGCATTTGGAAAGGATGAGATTCAAAGAATCTCAGTAGTTACCACTAATCAAACAAATATATAATCATATAATGTGAGCACACTTCATCAAGTCATCATTAAAACATTTAGAATCATTTATGCTTAAACATTTAATAGAAAATTGGACAGAGTTTCCCCTTACATTTTGGACATCCGGGGTCACAAAAACCCTCAAATAACTCAGCCAATATCAACAAATCATCACATAACATCATTGCAAACACTTGGTATAACATTAAAACCATTGCAACTATATAACCATATAATGCAAGATTAGGTTAGTAAACTACCTTCTTGCTTTCCAATGTTCTCCAAACTTTGTGGACACTTCCATTGATCTTAAAACACTTCTTGGAACCTTATTATATCATAAAATGATACCATGAGCCATTGATTCATTAAACTCATTCACAAAGTGGCATATTGAACTAAAAATTCCATTTTGTTTTCCCTTGAGCTTTTCTTGTACAACACACTTGTATCTACCTATTTTTGACCCAAGGAATCTATTTTTGGGGTCAAAATCATGAAATTTCCTTTCCTTTTCAAACCCTAAATAGGCAGAAAATTTCAAAAATTTGTAGAAAAATATCTACCCGATTAATTTGCAATCTAATGTCATATTCTTGCATCTTGAAGTATTTCTAAACATTTCTATGGTTTAGTTTCTTCATGACTCCATTTTCTCTCTCTACTCTCTCTCTAGGTAGAAAATTTCAGAGATAAAATAGAGAGGAATACTCCATGAAAAGCCTCACAAAGACTTAGAAGCACAAGATACTAGTCATAGAACTTACCTTGAGCACTTGTGTTCTTAAACTTTACTTCTTGCTCTTGCTTTCTCTTCTTCTAATTTTCACGCCCTCTCTCCCTCAAGGCTTCTGTTCAAATGTGTTAATGAAGGTGAAAATGAGGACTAAATGGCTTAACCAAGCTTATGAGGGAAGATATCAAATAAAATAAATTATGGTTACTTTTCCTTTAACCTTTGGTTACTTTTTCTCAATAAAACTTTTCACACAATTCCCATGATGTCCTAGCAGCTGGTTAGACGTGGCTTGAGCTCATTTTTTGCCAAAAATTGCTTCATAAAGTTTAATGGACTAAAATACTCTTTACCAATTAAATGTACCCGTACCGATTGAGTATTTTTGCCAAAATTGTCATTGCATTGGTACAAGATTATCCAAAAATAACTTGTCAACTAAAATCATTATCTTGGTCCAAAATATATTTTAACAGGGCTCAATCATTGTCTTTGAATCAATACTGCATTTTCCTGCAGTCTAAACTAACTTTTATCGGGTAAAATATTAATATTAAATCATAATCACCCAATAAATGTTATTTTGACCTTAATAAATTTCATAATATATTTCATTGGGTCTAACCCATTAAGAGTTTCATTTTGACTATAATTTTTTATATTTACAAAAATACCCTTGATTCAAGGTAAATTTATAATTCTTGAAACTTTTGGGTCCTTTTTCATAATTTTTTCCAAACTTCTTTTTCTTTCCCTACCACGTTGAATACATTATTATGGGGCTAAATTATAAATATTTTTAATTCTTGGGGCCCAAATATAATTTTCTTATTTTTTATTTAATTAGAAAAAATGACATCTTTGCTCATCTTCACGCTTAACGGTATCTCTCTATTTTTTCCAACTCTTTTTGCATTTTACAATGTCAACATTTACATTTTTAGGCCTTCAATTCATTATTCACATTTTACTTCTAATTTGAGAAATGATCGTTTTGCCCCTAAACCGAGTCAAAATGTAATTATTCATTCTTTTGGGCATTTTCTTGTAATTTTTCCCAAAGATCAATTTTTTATTATTTCTTTTTTACTATGCACATTAACTTCAAATTGGTCTATCTCTTAACCTGGACCTCCCGGGAATACAATACTTATATCGTTACACTTTACTTAGAGTGAGCTTTCATTCAAGTGGTATATTGCATATTTTTCGGGGTAAGTTTTGGAATTAATTTCTGCTAAGAACTTTATGGAAAATTAATTTCAATTAAGGATCAAACATAACTTTTCTAAAAATTAGATGGAAAATTAATTCATCTAAAACCCAATTATATATAGCCTTTTCGTCTCGCTTCGTTTATCATATTTTATTCATTTTATAGCATCCCATAAAAGTTGAGATATTACACATGATCCTTGTGCAGTTAAAGAAAAGAATAAAAAGAAAAATAAAAATATATATATGACACATTTTGTGCATGCTGATGGACATGTAAAGAAAAATAACACTTCAAAACATATTGAATCCTATGTCCAACCAAAATATGTGAAATAAAAATATTATCTGCATTGCTTTCTTCGTGCATCACAATCTAATAGTCCCTTTACCACCTGTCACTTCTGTAATAAGAAGGGACATGTTTCTAGTTCATATTTGTTGAAGAAAAATGGACTTGACAGGAAGGTAGAATGGGTTCCCAAAGATACATTTGTATCTAGGGAAAATACTACTGACAAAAAAGGACCCAAGTAGATTTGGGCACCTAAAAAGAAAATCTAAACCTTGTTTTGCAGATTTATCTTAGAGCAAGAAAAAGCAACAAATGCTATATGGACAGTGCTTGCTCAAGACATATGACTGGTGATAAGGAGAAGTTCATCACCCTTAGAGACAAGAAAGGATGAAAGGTGACCTTTGGATGTGACTAATATGATAGAATAGTTGGCATTGGTATTATGGGTAAGAATCCTGAAAGATTTATATAAGAGGTGCTATTTGTTGTTGTCCTCAACCACAACCTGATGAGTGTGAGTCAAACATGTGACAAAGGGAACTAGGTACTATTTGACTCAAAGTTCTTCCTGGTCATCCAAAAAAGTGATTGTAAAGTAATCCTCAAGGCTCAAAGGGATGGTAACTGCTATATCATTGATCTTGATGAACTTCCCTCCTTAGATTATGTATGTTTAATTAGTAAAGATAATGATAGTTGGTTGTGGTATAGAAGACTGGCACATGTTAACATGAATCAACTATAAAAATTGATTAAGAATAATTTAGTCACTGGTTTACTGAAAATCACTTTTGAAAAAGATAAAGATTGTGACGCATGCCTCAAAGGAAAACAAACCAAATCATCTTTCAAATCTAAAAATGTAATCACCACATCTACACCACTGCAACTGTTGCATATGGATTTGATAGGTCCATCTAGAGTAAAAAGCTTTGGTGGAAACCTGTATGTACTTGTGATTGTAGATGATTACTTTAGATTTACCTGGACTTTGTTTCTTTCTTCCATAAGTGAAACATTTGATTCATTTGTAACCTTGGCCAAGAAAGTGCAAAATAAGAAAGATATTTATATTGTGTCTATCAGGTCTGATCATGGAGGAGAATTTGAAAATTCAAGTCTTCTAGAGTACTATGAAGAGCATGGAATTGATCACAACTTTTCAGGACCAAGGACTCCTTAACAAAATGGAATGGTGGAGAGGAAGAACAGAACAATTGGAGAAATGGTAAGAGCAATATTGAACGAAAAGGAGCTTCCTCAAGTTTTCTGGGCTGATGCAATAAACACAGCAAGCTATATCATTAATTGAGCCTATATTAGACCAATTCTAGGGAAGACACCTTATGAGCTATACAAAGGAAGGAAGCCAAACCTCTCACACTTACATGTATTCGGCTATAAATGTTTCATCCATAACAATGGAAAGAAGAATCTGGGTAAGTTTGATGCCAAATCTGATGAAGGTATATTTTTGAGCTATTCTAGTAGGAGTAAAGCTTATAGAGTTTTCAATAAAAAGACTAGAAGTATAAAATAATTTGCGCATATTATGTTTATTGAGAATGAAACTGTTTCCAAGCATGTCTTTAATGAAGATGATCTTATTTCCAACTTTAAGAGCTTGAATCTTTCTGAAGAAGATAAAATTAAACCTCCAAAAATATTTGAATCTACTAATGTAGAGGAAGATATTCAAGAGAAAAATCTTGAATTTGAAAACAATGAGGAAATGTCTCAAGAACTCCCTAGAGTTTGGAGATATTAAAAGAATCATCTAGTTGATTAAATGATTGGAGATATATAAGAGACAGTTAAAACCAGAAGACAACTTAGGGATCAAATGAACAATTGTGGTTTTATCTCAAAAATTGAACCTAAGTGTGCTGAAGAAGCCTTAACTGATGAATACTGGATATTAGCTATGCAAGATGAGCTAAATCAGTTTAAAAGAAATCAAGTATGGGATTTAGTGTCTAGACCTAAAAACCACCCTATTATTGGCACCAAATGGGTTTTTATAAATAAACTTGATGAATCAGGAACAATCATTAGAAATAAAGTAAGATTAGTTGCTAAAGATATAATCAAGAAGAAGGTATTGATTATAAGGAAACTTTTACTCCAGTTGCAAGATTAGAAGCTATAAGAATCCTCTTAGCCTATGCATACATGAAAAACATAATGTTGTATCAAATGGATATAAAGAGTACTTTTCTGAATGGATATATCATGGAAGAAGTTTATGTTGATCAACTTCTAGGCTTTGAGGACTCAACAAAACCAAACCATGTTTATAAATTGAAGAAAGCCCTTTATGGCTTAAAACAAGCTCCTAGAACAGGGAATGAAAGGCTAAGTAATTTTCTAACTGAAAAGGCATTCAATAGAGAAAAAGTAGATATAACTCTGTTCACAAAGAAAGAAAATAAAGACATACTTATTGTTCAAATTTATGTTGATGATATTATATTTGGTGCTACTAATGAATCTCTTTGCAAAAATTTTTCTAAGTTAATGCAGGGTGAATTCAAAATGTCAATGATGGGTGAGCTCCACTTCTTCCTTGAATTGTAAATTAAGCAATGTGATGATGACATCTTTCTCAATCAATCAAAATATTTGAAAGAGTTGCTGAAAATGTTTGGCATGGAAAATGCTAAGTTAATGGGGACTCCTATGGCTACTGCAATAAAGCTTGATATGGATGAAGGAGGAAAAACCTCTGACATAACTCAATATAGGAGAATGATTGGCTCCTTGCTATATCTAACAACTAGTAGACCTAATATTATGTTTAATGTTTATATGTGTATAGGGTTCCAATCATGTCCCAAAGAATCTCATGCAACAGCTATAAAAAGAATTTTCAGATATCTAATTGGAACATCACAGATTGGACTTTGGTATCCAAAGGACAATGGAAGGAACTCACGGGATATACTGATGCTAACTTTGCTGGATCCAAAACTAATAGAAAAAGCACAGGTGAAACATGTCAATTCCTTGGAGGATCCTTGGTTTCATGGTTCAGCAAGAAGCAGAACAGTGTGGCTTTCTCCACTGCAAAAGTTGAATATGTTGCAGCTGGTAGCTATTGTGCTCAAGTCCTTTGGATGAAGCAGCAGCTTGAAGTTCTTGAGATTGAGGTCAACGAAATACTAATAATGTGTGATAATCAAAGTACTATCAACATCACAAAGAATCTTGTCATGCATTCAAGGACAAAACATATTGAAGTAAGACATCACTTTATAAGGGGTCATGTTATGAAAGGAGACATCAGATTGGAATACATCCCTACTAAAGATCAAGTTGCAAATATTCTGATTAAGCCTCTCGTAGAAGATAGACACTACAAAATCATAAGGGAATTGGATATGGTAAATCCCAATGAGTTGTAAGTAAGCCATTATATACATATATTTAAAGTTTCTAACATTAGATTAATACTAACTTTAGCATCGGAGTGTATTTAAGATATGTTGCAAGTGCTCCACATGAGTTTAAATGATAACAGATCTATATCATAAAGCTAATCAGACTTGCACAATCAAAAGATGCTAAAGGAAGCTGAAAATTCGAACTTCTAAACCATGTCTGTAAGTTTAGAAATTTGAAATTTGCATTTTAAATGATTATTAGATGAATTTCCATGTTGAATCGTGTTTTTGAATGAATTAGCGTGCTCAGCATTCGAACTTAGATGCTCATCAGACAAATTTCAGTTGCTGGCACACTATAACAGTACTTTCATAACCCTCGAAATTCATCTGTTGGACAATGGAAATTCCAATTTCAGAAATAAAATGGGAATACTGACTCTGTTCAAAATGCTTACCATACGAATTTCCATATCTCAAAATTCATACTTCAGAAATTCTTTTACAAAATTTTGAAATTTGAATTTTTGAATCAAAATTCGTCTATAGAAATTTGCTTTCATGATAAGTCACTGTAAGATGAACTTTCATAGATAAAATTCATCTATTGCTTGTTTTGCTCATATTTGGCTATTGTAGGTCAAAAGAGAAAGACCAAACCAGGATAAATATTTGTGTATTTTCTTCCCTTATCTTGATTTTCACTTGGTTATATTTTATACTCTGTTTTATTGTCACTTTTGCTTTCATTGCTCTCTTACACTTTTGCAGAAAATTTTAATCTTCCCAATTCATCCCCCCTCTTGTGAAGGCAGCATATCTAATATAAAGGATGAAAGCTAATCACAATTTGCCACCATTTTGTCTTGAATTCTCTTGAAAATTCTATAGAAAATAACATCATTAATTAAATAATGTAATTTCTCTATGTGCAGCTTATGGAGCATGAAATTAAGGGTACTTTGGTCCAAGAATTTTAGACAATTACTTATCCAGATATATCCTGAACCGGCCTGGACAAATAAAGCTACTTTAACGGTATATTTTACTATTATTGGAATACCAATTTAATTATATTGGGATATAGAATTTTCATAATATCCTCATCCCAATTGATCCAAATATAAGGCTCACATATTTTTTCTTAAATGAATACTGTCTCTTTCTACAGTTTGAACTGACTTTTATCAGGTAAAATATTAATATTAAATCCTAATTATTCAATAAATATTATTTTAATTTTAATAAATTCCATACCATATTCTATTGGTCTTAGCTCATTGAGAGCTTCATTTTGATTATAATTTTTTATATTTATAAAAATACCCTCAACCTAGGATAAATTCATAATTTTTGTAACTTTCAGGTCATTAGGTGTAATTTTCCCAAAATTTATAAATTTTTCTTCACTCCTTCGTGAAGTCCATAGCCTTCTTCTTCCTCTCTTTTATTTTTTTCCTTTTTCTTTTTCTTTTTCTTTTCATTTTTCTTTTTCTTTTTTCCAAGGGCAAAATAATCTTTTTTTCCTTCTGACTAAGATAATTGACCTCTTTACCTTATTTTATGCAAAATGGTGTATACCCATTTTTATAAATTTCTTATAGATTTTAAGATATTGAGCCTTAAACATTTAGGAAAAATTTTCAGGATATTACAAGAAAAATGTTGATGTTTACTTGGAGTGGGAAAGAAAAGTTGATCAAGCATTTGAATATTGTAACTACTCCGGGTTGAAAAAGATGCAATGTGTATACCGTAGATTTAGTAAAAAGGTTGTTGCTTAGTGGAAATAGATGGAAACTAGACATACTATGAATTGGGAATCTTCCATTGCAAGTTGGACATTCTAAGGAGATACAAGTGCCCGTGGTTCAAGATTCATATGATTCCCATCTAGAGAAAGTTAATCAAGTGGATGAACAAGTTGCTGCATGGACAAATGTTGTTGAGACAAGAGAGTTATCTATGGTTAAAGATTCATGTGATTCCCACTTGGAGAAAGAAGATCGTGTGGAAGGAAAAGTTCATGAAGTTGCTACTACTTCAACAAAACAATTATTTGCACTTAAAGGTATGTCTAATTCTAAAATCTCTTATAATAATATCTCTTGTGTTAGAGTAGATGATTTAAGATGTGCTAAACTTGAAAATCCCAATGAGTTTAATAATGTTGATTGTGTTAATAGAACTGATCATAATATTTTGCTGAATCTCGAGAAAATTGAGCTAGATGTTATTAGTATTGCATTTGATAGCTTTGATTCTAGTTGTGCTTCTAATATGAAAATTGAAAATCTTGATGTAGCACGATTGGAAAATAATGAAGTTGGTTGTGCTCATGAGATTAAGTATGATTGTGTGCAACTTTTAGAGGAACATCATGCTTTACATGTTGCTAATGATTTGATTGAAAAATTTGTGGATAGTAACATGCTAGTTTCTAATGATGCTATGATGTGATTCCCTTTGAAATTGGTTCTTATGACGTGATTGAGCATGTTGACATGGTGATTGGAGACCTTGATTGTGTTAATTTGAATACACATGTTAGAAATTGTTCTTTGGTTTTGGAACAAACCCCTGAATCATTGTCACGTAATGATTTGTGTAAAAGTCATGAGAACTTGAAGAGTGAGCTAGAGTGGAAAAATAAGAGTGGTAAAAATGAGCGTAATAAGAAAGGAAATATCCAGAAAATTGCTAGAAAAAGAAAAATAGTGCGTGAAAAGAAGATTCAGAGAAGAATGAAAAAGAGAGAAAAGAGAAATAAAAATAAGAGTGAGCAAAAAGTTGAGAGTAATGAGGTGAAAACCATTGTGAGTTGCTTTTTGGGTAAGAATGAGATAAAGGTGAGTTTCTCTAATCTCCTTCATCTCCCATATGTTCCTTCATTTCATCTTCTTTGCCTATTATACTTCATTTCAAATTTTCATAATTTATTTAATCCATCTTCATTACATGAGTCTTTGGTTTATTGAGAGTCCATTGTGAAATTGAAGCAAATTCATAATTTGGTGTCTTTCTTTAGCCCATGCATTCATGTCTTTCCTATTAATTTAGATGTTTTGATTATTCTAAAACAAATGAGCTTGGAGATCTAATATCAAAGGAACATAAGTGAAATGAAGAACATAGTTATAGTTCTCTGAAGATTGAAGAGCTGTTTCACATACTTTAGGAAATTATTTGTAAAATAAGGTAGTTGAGCTTTGAATTTCAATTAACCCAATATTAAATGAGATAATTAATTGAATGATTAATGATTAGCTCATTATTTCAAAATGCTTTTCATGAAAAGAGTTATCTTATGAGGATAAAGCTTCAATTTCAATATGGTTCTAAATGTTTAATTGGTTTTCATGTACATATTTTAGCTTATAAGGATAAGGTCTCAATTTCAAAGATGTTTCTAAATGTTTACCCTGATTTTCAAGAAATTATTTTACCTTATACGCATAACTATAGAATGTTGTAGGGATAAAGACTCATTATCAAAGCTTTTCCAAAGTTCATTCTTCAATTTCATGAAAAGGGATTGAGGTTATCTGCATAACATAGCTTGTAGAACAAAGTTCTCAAAACTATACAAGTGGTTATCCTGATAAGGTAGGCACCTTATCCACATAAGGAAGTGAACAATGAAGGCAAGTAGTACTGTACAGCCTATTATTCACATAACCTAAGGAGGTTGTCCACATAACATGTGTCACAGAGCACTTGGACTCTTCTCTGTCAAAAGGTTATTCGCATAACCTAAGGAGGTTATCCGTATAACCTATATTTTAGAGAACTTAACCTTTCCTTGGGTAAACAGGTTATCCACATAACTTATAGAGGTTGTCCGCATAACCTATATTTCAAAATACTTGAACTTTCTTCTGGTAAAAAGGTTATCCGCATAACCTAAATTACAGAACTCATAGCTCTTCTTTAGCAAAATAGGTTATCCGCATAACCTTATAAGGTTATCCTAATAACCTAAGTTTTACAAAAACTCAATTTGAGAAAAATTAAACATTATCCTAATAATTGAACGTGTTTTCATGAAAATGATTTTGAGCTAAAGCTTAGTCATTCTAGGTGGCACGTTATCCGCATAACCTAGCTAGGTTATTCACATAACAAAAGCTCTACGTTGAAAATAAAGGCAAATAGTTACCCGTTATTCACATAACCTGAGGAAGTTATCTGCATAACCTCTATCAGATGCATTTAACGCGATAGGTGAATGGCTATTTTACTGAGAGTAACGGCTAATCTTTGTTTCCAATGTATAGTTCTTCCCTAAAACTATAGAGAGGACCTCATTTGAGTTGTTGAAAGAGCAGAAAAACAATAAATACACCAAAACTCTGCTGATTTAAATTATGATTCATTCAAAACTTACCGACCCTCTGTTTTGCTTATTCATTGTATTCTAACTTTCATATCCACTCTTTTGAGAGAGTTTTCATTTTGTATATATCTACACACTTGTAGAGAGTGCTTAGTGTGAGATTACACTAAAGGAGATATTCTTACTCTTGAGTGAGAAGAGTGAGAGAACTTGTTTCAGTCCTAAGTTCGGGCTGGTATTATACTGAGGTCGTTGCAAGAGCCCATTCAAATCTTGCATGAGATAGTGGAAAAAGCTCAAGTGATGGCTTGGGAACTGGACATAAGTCAAATGAAATAAACCGAACCAGGATAAATTACTGAGCCCTCTTTCCTTTACTCTTTATTTGTTATACTCTGTTTTCAATAATCTTTTTAGTATCACTATTGGATTTCATCTGTGCAGAAAAATTTTAATCTTCCCAATTCATCCCCCTCTTGGAAAACCAGTTGAACTAACATTTCCCTCTCATTCTCATATTATGTTTTTATCTCATACTTCTTGTGTGTTCCATCTTCTATATAGTAAGTTATTTTCATATGTTCAGATTTGTGATACCTTATTCACTGTGGTAATATGTGTTCATCTAGTTCATTATTCTCTCCTCTTTGTTTTACCATCTATATGTGTTTTGTTCATCTACTTTTGTTGCCATCAATTCATTTACTTCATGTTTGTTTTTATCTATTGTGTTTAGCCATGTGCATCAAGATATTTCTTCTCCATCATTATTCTTTCAATATGCATCATCAAGAAGCGTCAAACCTGCCCAAATTTCAAATTTAATTAATATTGTTCAAATCTGTCTAGATTTGTGTTCCTCGATTTTTCTAATGCTTTGGTTTTAATTGAGTCTTATTGTGTAACATTTTGTCCCCATTTCTTTTTCTATGTGTCCCCTAATATCTTGGTTCCATTTGAGTTTTGTTGGGTCAAGTTTCCTCCAAGTTATTTGCTACAAGAAATTGGCGAGATTAATTTAAAGGAATGTTCAAAATTTTCTTCACCAATGCTTGAAAATAAAATTTTTGACCCCAAAGCTATGTTATGGTAAGTATACTCCTTTTTATTTGTTTAATGCAAAGATTAAAGCAAAGATGCATCAACTAAACTTAAATGGTAAGTATACTCTTTTTTTATTTGTTTAATGCTTCTAACCGTTCTCTTTCCTTCCATGTAGATTATGGAGATTCAAGGATGAATCCTTTCGACGAGGGAGGGAATGATAGAGTACGCTTGAGGCATGAAATATTGAGGGTCCTTTGACAAATTGCAAAGCATAAAAAGGAAGCATATTCATTTAAATCAAGCTTGGGAGACTAAAGTTCCATTACAAGGCATATATGATCCAAGAGCTACATGATTTGAAGCCCATTCATTTAAATCAAATTATAGCCCAAGAAGTCCAAATAGCTTGATTATGTTCTCTTCCTTGCAAGTTTCATATCTAAGCCCAAAGGGAGCCCACTTAGAGGAGATTGCTTAAGTAATCATGTGCCACTCATATGATCAATTAAAAATAAGTCTTCTTTAGGCTAATTTATTTAGAATTTTCATTCTTTATTATTAAATTTTTAAAAATAAGGCCTATAGTCAAAGATTGTATCTTGGATACTAAGTTTTGATTGTTTCCTAATTTTTAAAGATTAGGTTTGAGAATTTTCTTTTCTTTTCAGCAAAAAGGTGCCACCTTTAGGAGTGATTTGTAAGAATATTTTATTCCTTTTTTATTTTGATTGTAGTGTCTCCATTAAGATTAGATCTAATTATTTTCTTTATTTTTATTGTAATTTTCATTTTTATTTTAACCTAGGGTTTTGGTTACCTTATTCCTTTATATAAAGAGCCATCTATGTACTTTTAAGAAGGAGAGATTAATGACAATGAATTTTTACAACTTATATTCTTTTCTTATGAGCTTTCTCTTGTATCAATTATGTTCTTGAGAAGATTCTTAGACTTATCAAAGGAGTTGTTTTCCTTTATGGCGTCCTAAGACTAAGGTTCTAAGAGATGGGTTCTCTTAGGATCTTATCCCATTAACCAATATATCTTTCTTTTTTTACTTGTTATTTTCATGTATTATTTTCTTCTTGATTTTTATATCCGCATATTTCCTCTCCTCATGCTTTCTTTGCTATTTGTGTGTCCTTATTTGATTCTACCACGATCCATGGTTCATTCCGAGTCATTGTAGGTTCAATCAGATGAGTTCTGCTTAGGTCTTTCATCATTACCCTTTGCCAATGCCAAATACAAAATATCAACAAAGGGTTATATGGAACCAATAAAACATTAGAATGACGTTAAGAGAACAACACTACAACATGGTCTCTCAGCTTGCTCCACCTACAATTGTGCTCTCACATCCAGTAATTGCCCAGGGTCGACCAAGTAAGCGACATGGTGGCTATTTGTCAACTTAACCATCAGTTGCGATTGAAGAAAAAGAGGAACAAAATCAAGATGTAGTAAGAGATGAAAAGGAACAAAATCTAGAAGCCGTTTCTTCTTTATATATTTTTACTCAACACCATTACATGCCACTGTCATCCATATCCCAATTAAGCTTACCCAATTTAGATCAATTTGGGTAATTCATATCTTTATTGGAGAATTCGCCACTTTTTCAACCAAAGTATAACAAGTTCTCATTTGAAATAGGTGGACCATCAAATGAAGCCCTACAGCAGTCGATTCTTCCCATTGAGTCTCCAATATTTGATCTAAAAACCCCACCAGCTACAACTGCTAATGAGTCAACTAAATCTCAACATTGTTGAATCAAGTGTTTTGATGATTTTAAACAGTTAGATTTGGAAGGAAGATATCAAATGAGTACAAGAGATCTCAAGTGAAGAAAAAACGGAAGAAATGAGTACAAGATTAGTTTGCAAGATTTCTCATAGCATTCACATGAGTAAAAGGCTTTGATTTTTCACCCAAATATTTTTAAAATGTGTTTTTCAAACAATCCTATGTTAACTTACTATATATTTGAAAAATATTCACTAACAGATGAATTTTGGAGTGTTAAACATCATATGTTGTCTTTAAAATTTGAACCCTAGTAGGTAAAATTTGAACTTACAAAGATGTTGCCTCTGACAGATGAATTTCAACATGTTAAAATTCGAATTTCGAGTCAAGCATAATTTGTGAAAAATGAAAAATTCATTTGAAACTATGTCAAAGTTCATCTGAAATTAAAATGCAAAAAGAGTTCTAAGTCAGTCCCTCTTATAGACAAACTTTAGTTTTGAAAATTCGAACTTTAGAATGAAAATGTGCAAGTCTAATCAGATGTCCTTCTAACAGACAAACTTTGGTTTTTGGAAATTCGAACTTTGGAATGAAGGCATACAAGTCTGAAAAGAGGTCTCTATCACAAACAAACTTTGAAGGCTCAATTTGAATTTCAAAAGGAAGAACTTTTGTGTCATATTGAGTTGCTCACTGACAGACGAATTTGGATCCCAAAATTTAAACTTCGAGTGCACTGTAGCAATATGGAATAACTATTCATACTTGTCAAAAGAACTTTAAACTTGAAAATTCGTATGTTCCAACATAGAAAATATTTGTGAAGATGAAAATTTGAATTTCACCTTTGACCAGATGAACTTTGAAGTTCAATGTTAAATTCTTTAACCTATGGTCTCTGTAAAATTCATCTATTGACACCTCAAAATTCAAACTTTAAATGTCAGATACATTAAATGCGGTTGGTGAATAGCTAGTTTTGCAGAATACCGTTGGGTAACATCTCTAATGGCTAGATCTTATCTCTAACATATAGTTAAGACATAAATCTACAAATAGAACTTCATTTGAAGATGTGGGTAATAATTTTATGTTGTCTATAGTGAAACTTCGTCAAATTCTTTAGTTAAAGCCTTCTACTCTCACACATCTCATTTATTGCTCTTCAATTGTCAAACATACTTTGTATTAGAGTGTTTCTCTTATTATAAACAATCTTATTTTCATCTGAAAGAAATATTTTCTTGCGAGGGGACTTTACAAGAGATTTGGGAAGTACTTAACTAGAGTGCAAAGAATGAAACTGTCAGCTCTTAAAACATAGCATAAAGTTGTATTGTGGCATTGCAAGGAGCCCACTGAATTCATGCAAGATAATGGAAAATCTCAAGTGGTAGTTTGAGGACTGGACATAGGTCAAGAGGAAGAGACCGAACCAAGATAAATCTTTGTATCATTCTTCTTATACCTTGCTTATTGCCTTATTACATTTTGCACTCTATTTTTTTGCAACTTTTACTTTCACTACTTTCTTTTCATTTTGCAGAAAAATTTAAAACTTCACAATTCACCACCCTCTTGAGAAGCCAGCAGAACTAACAAATGGTATCAGAGCCCAAACTCCTAAGTAAAGGATCTAACAATCTGGTAAAATCAATGGCTGGCTTTGGAGAGAGTATTCTTCCAGAAGGAAATAACACAAATAGACCTTCTGGCTTTAGTGGAGAGCATTATCGATATTGGAAGATGAGAATGCAAATCTATCTGCAATCCATTGATCTGGACATCTAGTTTGTCATCCAAAAAGGGGATTTTGTCCCAATGAAACTATTGGATGATGCCAAATACAAAAAGAAGCCAAAAGAGGAATGGAATGAGGAAGATAAGAGAAGAGTCTTGCTCAATTTCAAGGCAAAGCACTGCCTAGTTAGTGCACTTAATTAGGACAAATTCTATAGGGTGTCACAATGTACCACTGCTAAAGGTATGTGGTAGACTCTAGAAATTGCTCACGAAGGAACTACTAGAGTAAGGGAGAACAAATTGAACTCTTGCATCAGTGAATATAAGAGCTTTGGAATGATAGAAGATGAAAGCATCAAAGAACTGTAAAAGAGATTCACCCTCATTATGAATCAACTAAAAATTCTTGGCAAGGAGTGCACACAACCAAAGAAAGTCAAAAAAATCCTTCTAGCTCTTCCTCTGGAATGACAATCAAAAGTAACAGCAATAAAAGAACTTAGGGGTAAGTCAATGGCTTCTGTTACAGCTATCTTCAGTAGCCTTGAAGAGTATGAGGGTAAAATAAAGGCTCTCAAGGAAGCTGGTCAAGATAAGAAGAAAAAGGGTCTTGCATTGAAAGTTGCAGAAGAAAAAGAAGGAGAGTCTGATGATGATGAAGAACTAGATGAAGAGACTCTGGCCATGTTGGTCAAAAAATTTGGAAGATTCTTTAATAAGAAGAGAAATAAAAGATTCTTTAAGAAAGAAGCAATAACAGACAACAAGAAAGAAGGCAAGGAGTTTGTCACCTACTACGAATGCAAGAAGGAATGGCACATCAAATGGGATTGTCCACAATTCCTGAAATAGCAAGAAAAAGAAAAAGGCATACATCTCATCAATCTGGGGTAACAGTTCAGATAAAGAAGATGAAGGAAAAGAAGAAATTACCAACATCTACTTGATAACATTTGCATCTGAAGAAACGCCAAGCTCATCTAACAGTGATCATAAAGATGAGGTAAATGAATCTGAACATTCTTATTCTGAATTGCTTGATGTATTTCATGATCTGCATGATGAGTTCATTAAAACTACAAAAGAACTAAAACTAGCTAAGAAGAAAATTAGCAAGTTAGAATCTGATTGCAAATCATCAAACACTGCATCTTTGCATAAAACTGAATCTGTTTGCTGTACATCATACACTGAATTAAAGAAGAATAATGAATATCTTTTGAAAAGCATAGCTAAACTTACTAAGGGTAAAGATATGTTGTTTGCTTTATTGGGTAGTCAGAGAATTGCACCAGGAAAAGCTGGACTTAGCTATGATCCTTGTGCAGTTAAAGAAAAGAATGAAAATAAAAATAAAAATCTGTATGAGACATTTTGTGCATGTGGATGGACATAAAAAGAAAAGTTACAACTCAAAATATATTGAATCTTATGTTCAACCAAAATATGTGGAACAAAAATATTATCTGCATTGCTTTCTTCCTGCATCACAATCTAACAGTCCATTTATCACCTACCACTTCTGTAACAAAAAGGGACATGTTTCCAATTAATGTCTATTAAAGAAAAATGGACTTGGCAGGAAGGTAGAATGGGTTTGCAAGGGTAAATCTGTATGTAGGGAAAATACTACTGATAAAAAAGGACCGAAGCAGATTTGGGTACCTAAAAAGAAAAACTAAACCTTATTTTGCAGGTTTGTCTTAGAGCTAGCAAAACCAACAAATGGTATATGGATAGTGCTTGCTCAAGACATATAACTGGTGATAAGGAGAAGTTCATCACCCTTAGAGACAAGAAAGGAGGAAAAGTGACCTTTGGAGGTGACCAATATGGCAAAATAATTGGCATTGGTATTATGGCAAGAATCCTGAAACATCTACAGAAGAGGAGCTGTTTGTAACTGGACTCAACCACAACCTGCTGAGTGTGAGTCAAACATGTGACAAAGGAAATTAGGTACTGTTTGACTTAAAGTTCTACCTGGTCATCCAAAAAAGTAATCGTAAAGTAATTCTCAAAGCTCAAAGGGATGCTAACTGCTATACTATTGATCTTGATGAACTTCCCACTTTAGATTCTGTATTTTAAATTAGTAATGATAATGATAGTTGGTTGTGGTATAGAAGACTGGCACATGTTAACATGAACCAACTAACAAAATTGAATAAAAATGATTTAGTCACTGGTTTACCAAAAATCTCTTTTGAATAAGATAAAGAATGTGATGCATGCCTCAAAGGGAAACAAACTAAATCATCATTCAAACCTAAAAATGTAATCACTACATCCAGATCACCGCAATTATTGCATATGGATTTGATAGGTCTATCTAGAGTAAAAAAGCATTAGTGGAAACTTATATGTGCTTGTGATTGTAGATGATTACTCTAGATTTACCTGGACCTTTCTTCCAAGAGTAAAAAGCATTGGTGGAAATGGCTAGAGTAATGCTAAACGAAAAGGAGCTTCCTCAAGTTTTCTAGGCTGATATAGTAAACATAGTAACCTACATCATTAATAGAGCCTACATCTAACCAATTCTAGGGAAGACACCTTATGAGCTATACAAAGAAAGGAAGCCAAACCTCTCACACCTGAATGTATTTGGATGCAAGTGCTTTATTCACAACAATGATAAAGAGAATTTGGGTAAGTTTGATGACAAATTAGATAAAGGTATATTCCTTGGATATTCTAGTAGAAGTAAAGCATATAGGGTTTTGCAATAAAAAGACTAGAACCATAGAAGAATCTGTACATGTTGTTTTTATTGAAAATGAAACTGTTTCCAAGCATGTCATTGATGAAGATGATCTCATTTCTAGCTTTAAGAACTTAAATCTTTCTGAAGAAATAAAATTGAACCTCCAAAAATATCTGAATCTACTAATGTAAAGGAAGATATTCAGGAGAAATCTCTCAAGAACTCCCTAAAGCTTGGAGATATCAAAGGAGTCATCCAATTGATCAAGTGATTAAGGATGTTCAAGAGAATGTTAAAACCAAAAAACAACTTAGGGATCAAATAAACAATTGTGTATTTATTTCTCAAATTGAACCTAAGTATGCTGGAGAAGCCTAACTGATGAATATTGGATACTAGCTATGCAAGATGAACTAAATCAGTTTGAAAGAAATTAAGTTTGGGATTTAGTGCCCAGACCCAAAGATCACCCAATTATTAGAACTAAATGGATTTTTAGAAATAAACTTGATAAATCAGGAACAATCATTATAAATAAAGCAAGATTAGTTGCCAAAGGATATAATCAAGAAGAAGGCATTGATTATGAGAAAACTTTTGCTTCAGTTGCAATATTGGAAGCAATAAGAATCCTCTTGGCCTATGCATGCATGCATGAAAAATATAATGTTATATCAAATGGATGTAAAGAGTGCTTTTCTGAATGGATATATCATGGAAGAAGTTTATATTGATTAACTTCCAGGTTTTGAGGACTCAACAAAGTCAAACCATGTTTATAAACTAAAGAAAACTCTTTATGGTTTAAAGCAAACTCCTAGAGCATGGTATGAAAGGCTAAGTAATTTTTTAACTAAAAAATGATTTAATAGAGGAAAAGTAGATATAACATTGTTCACTAAGAAAGAAAATAAAGACTTACATATTGTCTAAATTTACGTTGATGATATTATATTTGGTGCCACTAATGAATATCTTTGCAAGAATTTTTCTAAGTTGATGCAAAGTGAATTTGAAATGTCAATGATGGGTAAGCTTAACTTCTTCCTTAGACTATAAATTAAACAATGTAATAATGGTATCTTCCTCAATCAATCAAAACATTTGAAGGAACTACTGAAAATGTTTAGCATGGAAAACGCCAAATCAATGGGGACTCCTATGACTATTGTAATAAAACTTGACATGGATGAGGGAGGAAAGCCCTTTGACACAACTTAGTATAAGAGAATGATTGGCTCCCTGCTATATCTAACAGCTAGCAGACTTGACATTATGTTCATTGTCAGTATGTATTCAAGGTTCTAATCTTGTCCCAAAGAATCTCATGCAACAGCTATGAAAAGAATTTTCAAATACCTGATTGGAACATCACATATGGGACTTTGGTATCCAAAAAGTAATGGAGAAGAGCTCACTAAATATACTAATGCTGACTTTGCTGGATCCAAAATTGACAGAAAAAGCACAAGTGAGATGTGTCAGTTTCTTGGTGGATCTCTGGTTTCATGGTTTAGCAAGAAGCAGAACAATATGGGTCTCTCCATAGCAGAAGTTGAGTATGTTGTAGTTGTTAGCTATTGTGCTCAAATCCTTTGGATGAAGCAGCAACTTGAAGATATTAAGATTGAGATGATGGAGATACCAATAAAATGTGATAATCAAAGTGCTATCAACATCACAAAAAATCCAGTCATGCATTCAAGGACAAAACATATTGAAGTAAGACATCACTTCATAAGGGATCATGTTTTGAAAGGAGACATTAAATTAGAATACATCCCTACTGAAGATCAAATTGTAGACATTCTCACTAAGCCACTTGCAGAAGATAGATACTACAAAATTAGAAGAGAATTGGGAATGGTAAATCCCAATGAATTATAAGCAAACCTTTATCTAAATCTATTTAAAGTTTTTGACATTAAATTAATACTAACTTTAGCATCAGAGTATGTTTAAGATGTGTTGCAGCTACTCCACACTAGTTTAAAAGATAGCAAATCAGTTTACTAGAGTTAATATGACCTGCACAATCAAAAGATGCTAAAGAAAAGCTGACAATTCGAACATTTGGGCCATATCTGTAAGTTCATATATTTGAAATTCTTATTTTAAATGGTTATTAGATGAATTACCATGTTGAAATGCGTTTTTAATGAATTAGCATGCTCAATATTCAAACTTAGATGCCCATCAGACGAATTTCAGTAGCTTACATGCTGTTACAGTACTTTCATAACCCTTGAAGTTCGTCTATTGGATGATGGAAATTCGAATTTCAGAAACACAATGTGAAAGATAACTTTGCTCAAAATGCTCTCTGTGCGAATTTCCATATCTCAAAATACGTGTTTTAGAGACTCCTTACAAAGATTTGAAATTCAAATTTTTGAATCTCTAAATTCATCTATTGAAACTTGCTTTCATGTTAAGTCTCTGTAAGATGAACTCTCATAAGTGAAATTCGTCTGTTGTTTTTCTCTTCTCTGATTGCTTGTTGTGTGAATTCTCAAAATTTGAACTTTGATGATTCAAAGTTCATCTGTTGCTTTTTTTGGTCCTTGAACTTAGCTTCTGTCAGACGAACTTCATGAAGAAAATTCATCTGCCAGAAAGCTTCCTTGTGTTGGTTAACTAGTAACTGCTCGAAATTTGAATTTTGACCCCTCAAAATTTGTTTGTTGAATGGTTACAGAAGTTAAAACTAAGGATCTCACTCTGAACAAACCTATTCATCTCTCTCTCAAGTATGTTCACATCCTCTATTAAATTCCCATCAATTCTGTTCATGAATCTTTATTTCCCACCGTTTAAACTTCTTTTTGCACCTTATAAACTTATTCCCTACATCTTTCTGCAACATTCATCTACAATAATGGAAAGAGTTAAGAATCTAGAAGTTGGGAAAGGAGAGCCCAGACCAAATAGGGTAGTTAAATCTCAATACACCTCCAAGAAAGGTAAGACTCATAAGAGGAAAGGTGAATCTAGCAAGGGTACACCATCCAAAAAGCAGAAAACTACTCCCAAACATATTTGAAGAAACCTGTACCTACTCCCTCGAAGAAACCTGTACCTGCTACCCCTGTTCCTTCTGCTTCCTCTTCTTCTTCCAGTAGTGAGTCGGGAGAATACCAGTTAACCACGAAACCATTATAAAGCAATGTTCATACTCTGGGAGAATATACCACCAAGTTTGTCAGCAAGAAGTTAATTAAGCCTTACTGTACAAATATGGAAGAATTTCTTATTTCCAACAATTTTGATGCTAGGCTTTGGATGATAAGATATAAGAATTTGTTGGAAATTAAGGAGAGATATGATAATGAGGTTGTTAAAACTTGGTATACTGTCCTGAGGTACAATAGCAAAAAGGAGAAATGGGAGGTAAATCTGAGGTCTAGAACTATCTGGCTGACTGATGAAACCTTCAATAAAGTACTGGAAATCCCTAGGCAAGATGGCCTAGAGATTGACATCACCACCTCAAGGTACATGGATAAGGATGAAACTGCAGATGAGGAAGGTGATGCTTTCTTGAATTACAAAAGAAAGTACTGTGCTAAATTCTCTGTTCAGAAGGTGAGAGAATAGGCCTCCTCTGAGTTTGTTGAAGCCCTCTGACCTTAGTGCTCAAGTCAGGATCCTGCATTACATTGTGTCTAGGATCATATTCAACAAAGGGGGAAGCTTCAATCTGATCACTAGAGCTGAAGCACATGTGATGACTACTCTCACTTATAGGAAGCTGATAAATATGGGCCATATTATCCTTCAATGCATGATCAAAGTAAGTGATCAGAGGAGAGACTCCACATTGCCCTATGCCTCAATTATCTCCAAAATACTTCAGTATACTAGGATTCAACACCTGGAGAAAGGAAAAGGCAAGCCTACTAAAGTTTTTAAAGAAGAAGAATTGCAGAGGATGGCAATTGAAAGGAAAGAAGGTAGACGGATTAGAAAAGGAGTTGGGAAGTCAGAAGATTTGTTCTTTGAGGAAGGTGGCTCACAACAGCAAGCAGGAACTTTTGAGACTGCTCCACCATCACAGCCCTCACCTCAGCCTTCTGAGTCTATTTTTCCTCCATCTCAACCCACTCAGACACATGTGCGTTCCACCCCTTTCACCTGGAAAAAGTCAACAAAGATCACTGAGTTGTATGACAGCTTGTCTGCACTCATGTTGATCATCAGGGATGAGCAAAATACCAAATTTGCTCATCTACAAGATTAGATATTTCAGTTGGCCAAGAACATAAAAGTGGTTGCTGATGCATATAAGGACATCAGAAGTATCATTTCCTCTACATCAGCTCCACCTCAACCAAGACCCTCTGAGCCTACCAGGTCTCATACTTCTGAACCTCCAAGCCCATTTGAGTTAGCCTCTCCTAAACCTGCTCCTACTGAACATGCTGCTACTAAGGCTGTTGGAATGTTGGCCACTCCATAGGCCTCCAACAATAAGACAAGCCCTAGTCTACCCTTGGGCTATGGCATGGAGGAAGAGACTCCCCTGGAAGCAAGCTCTCATGAGCCTATTGTAGAAGATGCTCTGGATTCAATTCTGTCAATTCAAGAATCTGAGCAAATGGAGAAGCTTATAGCAATAATCACCTCTACTCCCATTATTCAAGCTACTCTGAATAAGGAGAAAAGCCTTGTACTTTACGTGGATCTTGCAGCTATTGCACATGATGTCATTGTGCAAGCTCAAAAACTAAGGCTTGAAGAGATGTTTTCTCTGCCTGCTCCTCAACCCTTATCTCATCAATATAGCATGACCATATAATAGAAGGCAAGGTTTGGCAACCTTAAAAAGGCAGTTCAGGAAATCATTAAAGATGCTGAGGATGCCTTTCCTGAGTCACCACCATCTGTACCTCTTCCTTAAATTAATCTTGATTTACCTTTGGTCCCTGTTCCTCTTCGTGCCATTCTAGTCACACAAATACCTCCTCCTGCTATGCATGCTCACATCCCTGATGATGCCAAAAAGGGGGAGAAGACATCTGAGTAAACTAGGAAAACTGCTGCTAGACAATTTGGCAAGACTTACAGTAAGAAATCCAAGCCCAAGAAGAATTGATTAGATCTTAGAGTTGCTTGGTTTTACTTATACTGCTTGTTTATGTTTTCTGTAATGTAATAACTATCTTGCTTTGAAATTCTGTGTTTGCAATGCCATGTCTTTGTACTGAACCTTTAATGAATCAATACAATAAGATTACCTATCTTCCTTCTGATCTGTTGTTTATGCTGCACTTACCTTTGAACTTTAATGCATATGTTGAGAGGGGCTCTTAGAAGCAAACCCAAGTACTAATCCAATTTGCAAGTTGTTTTGTCATCATCAAAAAGAGGGAGAATTTTGAATCAAGTGTTTTGATGATTTTAAACAATTAGAGCTTTGAAGGAAGATAGCAAAGGAGTACAAGAGATCTCAAGTGAAGAAATCCAGGAAGAAATGAATACAAGATTAATTTGTAGGATTTCTCACAACATTCACATGAGTAAAAGGCTTTAATCTTTCACCCAAATGTTTTTAAAATGTGTTTTTCAAACAATCCTATATTAACTTACGATATATTTGAAAAATATTCACTAACAAACGAATTTTAGAGTGTTAAACTTCATATGTTGTCTTTAAAATTTGAACTTTGGTAGCTGAAATTCAAACTTACAAAGATGTTGCTTCTGACAGACGAATTTCAGCCTGTTAAAATTTGAATTTCGAGTCAAGCATAATTTGTGAAAAATGAAAAATTCATCTGAAACTATGTCAAAGTTCATCTGAAATTAAAATGCAAAAAGAGTTCTAAGTCAGTCCCTCAGACAGACGAACTTTAGTTTTGAAAATTCAAACTTTAGAATGAAAATGTGCAAATCTGATCAGACGTCCCTCTAACAGATGAACTTTGGGTTTTGGAAATTTGAACTTTGGAATGAAAGCATATAAGTCTGAAAAAATGTCTCTATGACAGATGAACTTTGAAGACTCAAAATTTGAATTTCAAAAAGAAGAACTTTTGTACCATATTGAGTTGCTCACTGACAGACAAATTTGGATCCTAAAATTCGAACTTCAAGTGCACTGTAGCAATATGAAACAACTGTTCACACTTATCAGAAGAACTTTAAACTTGAAAATTCGTATGTTCCAACATGGGAAATATTTGTCAAAATGAAAATTCGAATTTCACCTTTGAATAGACGAACTTTGAAGTTCAACGTTAAAGTCTTTAACATATGGTCTCTGTGAAATTCGTCTGTTGACATCCCAAAATTCAAACTTTAAATGTCAGATGCATTAAATAATGTTGGCGAACGGCTAGTTTTACAGAATAACCATTGGGTAACATCTCTAATGACTAGATCATGTCTCTAACGTATAGTTAAAACAAAAACCTATAAATAGAACTTCATTTGAAGGTGCGGGTAATAATTTTACATTGTATATATTGAAACTCTGTCAAATTCTTCAGTCAAAACCTTCTACTCTCACACACCTCATTTATTGCTCTTCAACTGTCAAACATACTCTGTATTAAAAAGTTTCTCTTATTGTTAACAATCTTATCTTCATCTGGAAGAAAGATTTCTTGTGAGGGGACTTCACAAGAGATTTGAGAAGAACTTAGCTAGAGTGCAAAGAATGAAACTGTCAGCCCTTAAAACTTAGCATAAAGTTGTATTGTGGCATTGCAAGGAGCCCACTGAATTCATGCGAAATAACGGAAAATCTCAAGTGATAGCTTAAGCACTGGACGTAGGTCAAGAGAAAGAGACCGAACCAGGATAAATCTTTGTGTCCTTCTTATACCTTGCTTATTACCTTATTACATTTTGCACTCTATTTTTCTGTAACTTTTACTTTCAATGCTTTCTTTTCATTTCAAACTTCTCAATTCACCCCCCTCTTGGGAAGCCAGCAGAACTAACAAACATGACGAGCCCATGAGACAGGGGCGACCATAACATATTCAAACAAAACCGAGATATGTTATAGGAAGTCATTATGTATAAGGTAAATGATCTTTTTTCTGTTTGAAAGAAAAATTTTTTTTCTTTAATTGATGTAAAAAATTGGCTTCATTAATTAAAATTTAATAATTACTAATTAATTTGTTAAAATAGTTTATGTTTAAAAATTAATTTTTATTATTTGTAAAACTTTTAATTATTATAATATTCTATTATTATTATTATTATTATTATTATTAACAATTATTATAATCATTACTTAATAATTGTAATAACTAATTAATACTTATCTTATAATTATAATTATAATAATTATTAGTAAAAAATTAATGCAAATCGTGAAGTTGATTCACAATTTGCATGATGACCAAAAAAAAATAATTTAATACAAATCGTTATTCAACTTCACGATTTGTATTATGTTTAAAAAAAATTATTGCAAATCGTGATCCGATGTTCCGATTTAATTTGTAATTTATTGGTAAAATTTTTTACATTTGTTGTATTTCGGTAATATCTTTTTATAATTGTTGTGTTTCACTCTATATACCCAATTATAAAAAGATATTACCCAAACACAACAAATGTGAAAATTTTTACTAAGATACTATAAATTAAATCGAAACATCAGATCAAGGTTTACAATGTTTAGTTTTTTAAACAAAATAATGTTATATTGTGTCATTCAACGCTGCATGGGGCAGCGTTATGTCAATCAATGCTACCGCACGCAACTTTATATAAAAAAAAAGCTACCCAACAAAAAAAAAAGCTACGTAGCATTGGGCAACTTTATTTTAAAAAAAATTAATATTGTTTCGTCCATCAAACTAACCAACGCAGCAAGTTAAGCTACTAGGTAGCTTTACTTTAAAACAAAAATTCTTTTAATGCTACGCTAGTCAAACGCAGCACTTTTGACTGATGCAACATAGCTCAATACAGTCCGATTTCACTAAGTTGAAAAACAAATGTAAAAAGAAAAATATGACTTGTCAAACCGATTTATAAATCAATTTGATTTATTTTAAAATTCCCAAATTTATAGCATTTGAGTAAATATTTTTTAAAATGTTATATATTGATATTTATTTTTTCCATGTATTGTATTTTAATCAAAAAGCCCAAATATGGTGATAATGGTAAGGAAGGGGAAGGTGTGATGGATTATACTATAGATATACCTTCTTTTGAGTATGAAAGCATGTCAGAAAAGTTGGCGCAAGCTTCACCTTGACTAATATCTCCTACTGACATAGATTACAGAGGAGATTCTATTCATGATAAATTTGATATTGTTGCTCCATCCCAAGTTGCAATTGATAACAAATGAGAGACCCACTTGGAACCTATCCAACGAACCTTCAACAACTCAAAAGCAATATGGATCGTGCTAGAATCAAGAAGGACACAACGAGACAGCAAATAAAATACAAAGAAAGAAGATCATTAGAATAGGAAAAAAAAAAAGAATATGCTAGACAAAATTGGGAGAATAGATGTGTTGGTCAAGGTAAGACCCTAAAAGAATGAGTCTCTTAGAACCCTAGCCACAGGATACTGCAAAGGGGAACTACTCCCTTTGATAAGTCAAAGAGTTTTTCAAGCACACAAGGGAACAAGAGAAGCCTCACAAAAGAAGAACATAAATTCTATAAAATTCATTCTTATTCATCATGATGAAAAATGTTCACAACATATGGCCTTAAATAGGTAATGGAAAAACTAACTTAATGAGCCTAGAAAACCTAATTATTTAGGGCTTAAGTAATTCTAATGAGATTAGGGGTTTTTGGGTTCAAGTAACATTCTTAATGAACCTAAGAAACTAATAAAATAAAATTCTAAAAATAAATAACAAAAATTCAAGGAAAATAATAAAAATAATGCCTAAATCTTTATAAACATGCCAACACATTAATGAAATTACATATTTAGCACATGATATGTTTATTTACAAGGTAGGCCATCAAAAAGACTATTAATTAACTCATTACACTTTATTAATCACTTAAGTTTAGCCCATAATTAATAAAAATGAAATTAAAATAAATTAAGTCCACTAATACCTAATTCACATGCTCTTTTAGTGAAACATATCTTTTAAATAATCTCCTCTACTAGACTTCTTTTGGGCTTGGATCTGAAACTCATAAATTTGAAATGCTCTTCATGCTCTCTTGCTTCAGTTGGGCTACAAATTTGCGCAAATAATTAGGCTCCAACTTGTATAACAATATTTCCAAGTGATAAAACCCTCTTGTCATGTTCTTAAATTTATCCAAGCTCTCCATTTGAACCATACCTAAGACATCCTCTATCAATAAGACTGAGGTTTCAGTGGCTAGTAGAGTTGAAAAGTTGGCAACGAATGGGAATCTGAACGAAGTTGGAGGATAAGAGAAAGCCATGGAAGATATAGAAAGTGAGAATTTGATTGGCAAGTGTGAAAGAGACATGGAAGGACAAAATGGAGAGGATGGGGAAGGTTCCAGACCTTGTGCAGTAGATTACAGAGGAGATTCTGTTAAAGATAAAACTGATATTGTTGCACCAACACAAGTTGCAGCTGATAACACTAAGATTTCGGTGGCTGGTGGAGCTGAAAAGTGGCCAACGAATGAAAATCTGAATGATGTTGGAGGATTAGAGAAAGCCATGGAAGACGTAGAAAGTGTGAACTTGATTGACAAATGTGAAAGAGCCATAGAAGGACATAATGGAGAAGATGGGGAAGGTTCCAGACCTTGTGCAGTAGATTACAGAGGAGATTCTGTTAATGATAAAACAGATATTGTTGCCCATCCCAAGTTGCAGCTGATAACACTGTGGTTTCAGTGACTGGTGGAGCTGAAAAGTTGCCAACGAATGAGAATCTGAATGAAGTTGGAGGATCAGAGAAAGCCATGGAAGATACAGAAAGTGAGAACTTGATTGGCAAATGTCAAAGAACCATGGAAGGACAAAATTGTGAGGATGGGGAAGGCTCCAGACCTTGTGTGGTCGAAACAGAAACCTCTGATGTTGAAAAGCTTGAATAGTGGCTACTAAGTTGGACTAATAAAAACTGTGATTGCCGAGCCTGAAGCAGCAAATCCTTGATACAAGTCTAGAAATCTGGTTTATGTGATAATAGCCATGGTGCTCGAGGTAGGCCAGTGATGTATTTTGAATATATACTTAGAAGCCAATGCAGGTTGAGTTGGAGCTGCACTTATTACATGATCTTCAAAATTTTTCTCCAAAAAAGCAACAAAGGTAAGTCTCATATTTGCTATCATTTTAGGTTTTTTACTTTTTAAGAATAATTTGTGTTTATATGAATGGATCTATGGCAAATTTGATTTCAGTTTTGCCAGAATTATATTGTGCTAATTAATTTTGGTTAGTTTTCTTTTAGCTTGACATTTCAAACTTTAGCTGTATTTAAGTGACTAGGTAAAGATGATGGTTATATTTTTGCTTGAGTCTCAAACTTTTTTCTCTCAGAATGGTAAGTTATGTGTTATTGAATTGGTAAATAATGTCAGTAATGGTTTCTCTAGAAGAGGGAAGTAGCAGAAAATAGTTACTAGGTAGTTAGTACTAATAACTTAAAGAACATTGTTCCAAACTATTTGACACCAGCACTTTCCTATCTCTGATTAGGTCTAGAAGATTTTTTTCAAATTGACATCCTCAAGTGCAGACACTTGAGAAAAAGAGCTATTTTTGTTTATGTGTGCATTACAAAATACTTAAATATGTACTTGGACACTTTAGATATTGTCTTGTTGTTGGGTTGTGCTGTTGATGCCTTTGTCTTATTACATCTCCATTTTAGTCATAAGTTAATTTTGTTTTAAAAGCCTGTGTAATTTGATATTATATCCTCTAAACTAAACTGAGTTATATTGTATTTGTAATATTTTTTCCCTTTACATTCTTTTCTCACTAGTCATCCAAAAAAAAAACAATGAAAGATAAGTTTTTTCCCCATTCCAGCCCCTCCTCTAGAACTTTCAATTTCGTGACCATTTTGTTTAAAGGTTGAAACAAGGCCCTTATTTTTTGTCTGAAATGTCCTATTAAAAAATATTCCAGAATGTGCATCTTCAATGTATGAAGTAATGCTTCAGAAACGTTGCTAACCTTTTATTCTACAGGAAGCATGTCTATCAGGTTGTTAGCAGCATAGCCTGGAGGAACAGACTGTTAAATTGAATTGGAATTTTGCTGGCTTTTGTTCTACTTTAGAAATGCAAAGTCTCTCAATAGCTCCAAATTTAATGCAAGCAGATTGGTAAGCCCCCAGGAGCATGATTTCTTAATTGGCATGATATCTTGATGACTCATTTGTTTTTATATAATTTTTTGTTGACATTTGTTCTAATTACCTATACCATTATTGTCCAATACCATCAAACTACAAAATAAAAAGAATTGATAAAATAATTAATAAGTATCAAAGATTGAAAAGTAAGAAACTTAGCTATGACAAGGTATTTTGGATCATTTCAGTGATTGGAGATGGAGCAGACTGCTGGTCAAGTTTATGAGGCAATGAACAACACAGGATTTCTTGCTGCTAACATCATAGTTACACGGAATGACAACAAGCCTCTTTACCAACTGCCACACTTGATGGCCCTGCAATCCCAATCGGAGCACTCAGCAGTGCATTGAGCAAAATTCAAGCAAGCACCCAATTCTGGAAACTTAGAGAAGCTGCAAAGGTAATATTCTATACTTACTCACTTTTTGTAGACAACTTCATGATTTTCCTAGCCACTACTATTTTTTTCCCTCTCAAACTGTGCTCAATCTCTAAATCTTTTTTCCTTTTTTCTAAAATTATTGCTAAATGTAGTTCTGTTATGTTACCTACATGTTGCAGTATATGGCATCTGGAAAGTATGTCCTCAAGCTTGTGGATCGATTCAGTTCCTGGTTATTATGGTTAACACTATTATTTTATTTATCTATTTTATTGTTCAATTTTTTTGGGTTACATGTTTTTTAGTAGTGTTGGACCAATGGTTTCTTTTCTCTGTAATTTGACAACTTACTCTGTCAATTATTTATCCATAGGTGAATTAATCTGCCCTACATACCATGAACTCTGTAGCATAGATACACATGTGATGCCTGGGCAATGTCCTAATTCATGTAATTTCAATGGAGATTGTATTGATGGAAGTTGCCACTGCTTTATTGGATTTCTTTGTCATGATTGTAGCAAATGTGAGCTCTCAAGGCCCATTGTATATTTTAATTTTTGTATTTATTCATTAGGCTTCAACTATTGAATTACTCTTTCTTTGGCAACCATGTGTTATTAATTTTTTTAAATAAATCCTTTTGTTCAATTTCCTTTCAGGATCCTGCCCCAGCAATTGCAATGGTAACGGCAAGTGTCTCTCCAATGGGATTTGTGCATGTAAAAATGGTCATACGAGCATCGACTGTTCAACTAGTATGTACTGATGAGTTTTGAGCAAATAGTGTAATTAGAAATGTTTGCATTCTCATGATTAATTACTAAGATCATTGCTACAAAATGACTGGTATGTGAAGGTAGGGCTTTTGAACAATGTTATTCCATACAAAGCGATTCATATGTAGTAACTATCATATACTGTGGTGGAGTCTCTCCAGGATAATTGACTGAATCCCTTTTATGTAATTTAATAAAGGCTTTTTAATTTTGTATTTTGGCCTACTTTTACTCGAATCATAGTCATATATGAATTAGAGACAAACATTAAATCAGACAAAAATAATTATTCAATTCTTGCACAATGCTACAAACAATATTAGATTCTTACTTCTCCCTGATGTTACATACATGCAGCATGTTTGTGATGAGCAATGCAGCCTTCATGGTGGGTTTGGGATAATAGAGTTTGTGAATTCCGTTGTTCTGACTATATGGGATACACATGCCATAATTTTCCAGTCTCCTCTCAAGTCTCCCAGTCTGCAAAATTATGCTGTGAAGTGATGTGTCTGGACAACATTGTGCTCCTAGTGAAGTAGGTGTACTATTTTGCATCTCAGTCTTGATGATCCTCCTAGCAATCTTGCAGCAACACTTGTACACATTTTGACAAATGATGTAAGCCTTGTTGGGTTTTATTTGTGAAATAGTTATTGTAGTGAATTATGAAAGAAGCTTTCACTCAACTTATGAATTATGATTAATAAAAAGTTGTAGAATTTCCTATTGCATATTAATAAAGCTTTTTACAAGCTGCTAGAGGTTGCTGGTTATCTTTCTCTTTTAATATTAAGGCATTTTTTTTTCAAGTATTGATTAGTTTATTGTTTTACTCAACCAGTTTGCTGGCCCCTTGGATGTTTGATTCTATATTTAGTCATTTGTAATATATCTCAACAAACGAATTTTGATTCAAAAATTTGAATTTCAACATTTTATACAGAATTTTCCAAAATGCGTATTTTGAGAAATGGATATTCGTACAATAGTCATTTTGAACAAAGACAATATTCGCATTTTATTTTTGAAATTCGAATTTTTGTTGTTCAACAGACGAATTTTGAAGGTCAAAAGAGTACTATTACAGTATGTGGCCAACTGAAATTCATCTAATATGCATCTAAATTCGAATGTTGAGCATGTTGACTTTTCCAAAAACACAATTCAACATGAAAATTCGTCTAGTAATAATCTAAATGCGAATTTTAAATTTCTGAACTTACAAAACATATCCAGATTCCCAAATTTTTTCTTTCTTTCTCAATTTTTTTATTGTGCCATCCTAATTAGCTCCATTGTACAGCTCTATTGTCATTTGAACTTATGAGGAGCATCTGCAACTTATATCAAACTCACTCTGATGCTAAAGTTAGGATTGATTCAATGTCAGAAATTCCAAAATAGATGTATATAAGGACTTACTTACAGTTCATTAGGATTTACCACACACAATTCTCTTCTGATTTTACAATGTCTATCTTCTGGAAGGGGCTTGGTCAGAATGTCAGCAACTTGATCCTCAGTAGGGATGTATTCTAATCTGATTCTCCTTTCAGGACATGATCCCTTATAAAGTGATGCCTGACTTCAATATGCTTTGTCCTTGAATGCATGACAGGATTCTTTGTGATGTTGATAGCACTTTGGTTGTCACACATTATTGGTATTTCCTTCATCTCAATCTCAAGATCTTCAAGCTATTGTTTCATCCAAATGACTTTAGCACAACAGCTGTCAGTAGCAACATATTCAGCTTCTGCAATAGATAGAATCACACTGTTTTGCTTCTTGCTGAACTATGAAACCAAGGATCCTCCAAGGAATTGACATGTTCCACTTGTACTTTTTCTGTTAGTTTTGGATCCAACAAAGTTAGTATCAGTGTATCCTATGAGTTCTTTTCCATTGCCCTTTGGGTACCAAAGTCCCATTTGGATGTTCCAATTAAATATCTGAAGATGCGTTTCACAGCAGTTGCATGGGTTTCTTTGGGACATGATTGGAACCTTGCACACATACAGATACTGAACAAGATGTCAGGTCTGCTAGCTGTTATGTATAGCAGAGATCCAATCATTTTTCTATATTGAGTTATGTCAAAAGTTTTTCCTCTTTCATCCATATCAAGCTTTATTGCGGTAGCCATAGGAGTTCCCATTGGCTTGGCTTTTTCCATACCAAATTTTTTCAGCAACTCTTTCAGATATTTTGATTGATTGAGGAAGATATCATCATCACATTGCTTAGTTTGCAATCCAAGGAAGAAGTTGAGCTCACCTATCATTGACATTTCGAATTCACCCTACATTAGCTTAGATAAGTTCTTGCGAAAAGATTCATTAGTAGCACCAAATATAATATCATCAACATAAATTTGTATAATAAGTAAGTCTTTGCTTTTTTTCTTAGTGAACAAAGTGGTATCTACTTTTCCTCTATTGAACCCCTTTTCAGTTAAAAAATTGCTTAGCATTTCATACCATGCTCTAGGAGCTTTTTTTAAACCATAAAGAGCTTTCTTTAGTTTATAAACATGGTTCGATTTTGTAGAATCCTCAAAACCTAGAGGTTGGTCTACATAAGCTTCTTCTATGATATATCCATTTAGAAAAGCACTTTTCACATCCATTTGATATAACATTATGTTTTTCATGCATGCATAAACCAATAGGATTCTAATTGCTTCCAATCTTGCAACTGGAGCAAAGGTTTCCTCAAAATCAATACCTTCTTCTTAATTATATCCTTTGTCAACTAGTCTTGCTTTATTTCTAATTATTGTTCCTGATTTATCAAGTTTATTTCTAAAGACCAATTTAGTGCCAATGATAGGGTGATTTCTAGGTTGAGGCACTAAATCCCAAATTTGATTTCTTTCAAACTGATTTAGTTCATCTTGCATAGCCAGAATCCAGTACTCATCAGTTAATGCTTCTTCAGTACATTTAGGTTCAATTTGAAAAATAAAAGCACAATTGATCATCTGATCCCTGAGCTATTTTCTAGTTTTAACTTTCTCTTGAACATCCCCAATCACTTGATCTATAGGATGATTCCTTTGATATCTCCAAGCTCTAGGAAGTTCTTGAGACATTTCTTCATTGTTCTCTTCCTCAAAGTTTTTCTCCTGAATATCTTCTTCTATGTTGGTAGATTCAGATATTTTTGGAGGTTCAATTTTACCTTCTTCAAAAAGATCTAAGTTCTTAAAATTAGAAATAAGATCATCTTCATCAATGACATGCTTGGAAACTGTTTCATTTTCAATAAACACAACATGCACGGATTCTTCTACTAATTTAGTCTTTTTATTAAAAACTTTATATACTTTATTCCTACTAGAATAGCTAAGAAATATACCTTCATCAGATTTGACATCAAACTTACCCAAATTCTCTTTTTCATTATTATGGATGAAACACTTACAGCCAAATACATGCAGATGTGAAAGGTTTGGTTTCCTCTCTTTGTACAGCCAAATACATGATTGGAACCTTGCACACATACAGATACTAAACATGAATTGGTCTAATGTAGGCTTTGTTAATGATATAACTTGTTGTCTTTACTGCATCAGCCCAGAATACTTAAGAGAGTTCCTTTTCATTCAACATTGCTCGTCATTTCTCCAATTGTTCTGTTCTTCCTTTCCACCACTCCATTTTGCTGAGAAGTTCTTGGAGATGAGAAGTTGTGATCAATTCCATGTTCATCATAGTACTCCAGAAAACATGAATTTTCAAATTGTTCTCCATGATCAGACCTGATAGACACAATAGAAATACCTTTCTTATTTTGCACTTTCTTAGCTAAGGTTACAAATGCATCAAATGTTTTCACTTTTGGAAGAAAGAAACAAAGTCCAGGTAAATCTGGAGTAATCATCCACAATTACAAGAACATACAGATTTCCACTAATGTTTTTTACTCTAGATAGACATATCAGATCCATATGCAATAGTTGTAATGGTCTAGATGGGGTGACTACATTTTTAGATTTAGAAGATGATTTAGTTTGTTTTCCTTTGAGACCTGCATCACATTCTTTGTCTTGTTCAAAAGAGATGTTTGGTAAGCCAGTGACTAACTCATTCTTAATCAGTCTTGACAACTGGTTCATGTTAACATGTGCCAATCTTCTAACACAACCAACTATTATTATCCTGACTAATTAAACAGACACAATCTAAGGAAGGAAGTTCATCAAGATCAATAATATAACAATTACCATCCCTTTGAGCCTTGAGGATTACTTTGTGATCACTTTTTCAAATGGCCAGGCAAAACTTTGAGTCAAACAATAATCAGTTTCCTTTGTCACAAGTCTGACTTACACTTAACAAATTGTGGTTGAGGCCAATTACAAACAGCAACTCTTCTATAGATGTTTCAAGATTCTTGTCCACAATGCCAATACCAACTATTTTACCATATTGATCACCTCCAAATGTCACCTTTCCTCCTTTCTTGTCTCTAAGGGTGATGAACTTCTCTTTATCACCAGTAGGCACTGTCCATATACCATTTGTTACTCTTTCTTGCTTTAAGACAAATCTACAAAACAAAGTTCAGAGTTTCTTTTTAGGTACCCAAATTTGTTTGGTCCTTTTTTGTCAGTGGCATTTTCCCTAGATACAAATGTACCTTTGGGAACCCATTTTACCTTCCTGTCAAGTCCATTTTTCTTTAATGCACATGAACTAAAAATATGTCCCTTCTTGTTATAGAAGTGACAGGTGGTAAAGGGACTGCTGGATTGTGATACAGGAAGAAAGCAATGTAGATAATATTTTTGTCTCACATATTTTAGTTGATCATAGGATTCAATATGACTTGAAATATAATCTTTCTTTTTATATCCATTAGCATGCACAAAATGCCTCAGATACAGATTTTGATTTTTCTTTCTAATCTTTTCTTTTACTACACAAGGATCATAGCCAAGTCCAGTTTTTCCTTTGTGTGATTCTCTGACTTCCTATTAAGGCAAACAACATATCTTTTCCCTTAGTAAGTCTAGCCATGCTTTTCAATAGATAGTCATTGGTTTGCTTTAATTCATTACATGATGTACAACAAGCAGATTCAGCTTTATGCAGAGATGCAGTGTAAAAAATGTATCACTGAGATTCTAACTTGTTAATCTTTTTCTTAGACTATTTTAGTTCTTTAGCAGTCTTAATGAACTCATCATGCAATTCATGAAATGCATCAAATAATTCAGAATAGAAAGGTTCAGATTCATATACCTCATCTTCATGATCACTGTTGGATGAGATTTGAGTTTCTTCATATGTAAGTGCCATCAAGCAGATATTGGCAATTTCATCTTCATCATCTTCTTCTTCATCTGCACTATTACCCCAGATTGATGAGATGTATGCCCTCTTCTTCTTGCCCTTGTCAGCAGTTTTCTTTCATTTCTCTTGCTTCTTTAGGAATTATGGATAATCCCATTTGATGTGCCCTTACTTCTTACATTTGTAGCAATTGATAGGCTTTTTTCCTTCTTTCTTGTTGTCTCTAGCTGCTCCTTTCTTGAAGAATCTTTTATTTCTTTTCTTGTTGTAAAACCTTTTGAATTTTCTGACCATTATAGCTAGAGTTTCTTCATCTAATTCATCTCCATCATCAGATTCTTCTTCTTTCTTTTCAGCAACTTTTAGAGCAAGACCCTTCTTTTTCCTGTCTTAACTTACTTCCTTAAAAACCTTTATCTTTCCCTCATATTCTTCAAAACTACCGAAGAGAGATGTGACAAAGGCCATTAATTCTCCTCTGGCTTACTCTATTGCTATTACTTTCAGTTGCCACTCCAGAGGAAAAGCTCTAAGGATTTTTCTGACCTTTTCCGGCTGAATGTACTCCTTGCCAAGACTCTTCAATTGGTTCACAATGAGGACGAATCTCTTTTGCAGCTCTTTGATGCTCTCACCTTCCACCATTCTGAAGCTTTCGTATTCACCAATGCAGGAGTTCAATTTGTTCTCTCTTACTCCAGTGGTTCCTTCATGAGCAATTTCTAAAGTGTCCCACATACCTTTGGTTGTGGAATATTATGATGCTCTGTAGAATGCGTCTTGGTTTAATGCACTGACCAAACAGTATTTTGCCTTAAAATTCAGCAAGACTCTTCTCTTATCCTCCTCATTCCACTCGTCTTTTGGCTTCTCCTTGTATTTCCCATCATCCTGCAGTTTCATTGGGACAAAATCTCCCTTCTGGATGACAGACCAGATATCTAGATCAATGGACTGGAGATAGATTTACATTCTCATCTTTCAGTATCCATAGTGTTCTCCACTGAACCCAGGTGGTCTGTTTGTGTTGTTTCCCTCAGGTAGAATGCTTTCTCTAAAGCCAGCCATTGAATTTCTTGGATTGTTAGATCCTTTGTTTGGGAATCTGAGGTTTGATACCACTTGTTAGATATACTGGTTTCCTAAGAGGGGGGTGAATTAGGAAGATTAAAATTTTCTGAAAAAGTCAAGGGAGTGATAAAAGCAAGAGTAATAGTAAAAATAGAGTATACAAGAATAACAAGGTAAAAGCAGTAAAAGAGAAAGGAAAACACAACTGTTTATCCTGGTTTGGTCTCTTTATCTTGACCTATGTCCATTTCCCAAGCCACCACTTGAGATTTTCCATTATTTTACAAGAATTCAGTGGGTTTCCTGCAATTGCCTCAGTACAACTTGATGCTTTGTTCTTAGAGCTTACAATCTCACTATTTGCACTCTAGTTAAATACTTCCCAAATCCCTTATGATATCCCCTCACAAGAAAATCTTTCTTCTAAATGAAAATAAGATTGATTACAATGATTGAACTCTCTAATTTAAAGTGTATATGAAAGTTAAAGTACAGAAAATGAAGTATGTGAGAGTAAGAGACTTTGACTTAAGAATTTGGCAAAGTTTCTGTATATATAATGTAAAATCATTACCCACATCTTCAAATGAAGTTCTTTTTATAGATTTATGTCTTAACTATACGTAAGAGATAAGATCTAGCCATTAGAGACATTACCCAATGGTTACTCTGAAAAATTATCCGTTCACCAACCACATTTAATGCATCTGATATTCAATGTTTGAATTTTGGTGTGTCAATAGGCGCATTTCACAGAGATCCGTTGAACTTTGAAGTTCATTTGTTATGAAGCAAAGTCTGAATTTTCATCTTTGAAAAATGTTTCTATGTTGGAACATATGAATTTTCAAGTTTAAAGTTTTTTGGGTAAGTGTGAACAATTGTTCCATATTGCTACAGTGCCTTCGAAGTTTGAATTTTGGTGCCCAAAATTCGTCTGTCAGTTGGCAGCTCAATAAGGCACAATAGTTCATCTTTTTGAAATTCAAATTTTCAAAAGCCAAAATTCATCTGTCAGAGAGAGCTCTTATCAGACTTAATTCAAAGTTTAAATTTCTGAATACTAAAATTCGTATGTCAAAAAATTATCGTAACAGACTTGCAAGTTTTGTTTCCAAAGTTCGAATTTCCAAAATCAAAGTTCGTCTGTCAAAGAACTAATTTCAAACTCTTTTTAAACTTTACTTTCTGATGAACTTTGACATATCTTCAGATGAATTTTTCAATTTTTATGATTCGTGTTTTACTAGAAATTCAAATTTTCAAAACCCAAAGTTCTTCTGTCAGAAAAAACTCTTATCAAACTTTATTCAAAGTTTGAATTTCTGCAATCAAAGTTCATCTGTCAAAGGAATCTCTTTTCTGACTAACTTATTTTCAATCCAAAATTCGAATTTCAAAAGTCAAAGTTTGAATTTTCAAAGTAATAAATCAATTTTAACATATCAAAGTTCGTCTGTTAGTGGGTATTTTTCAAATATTCTATGAGTTATCATAGAATCATATTTTTAAAACATTATTTTGCAAGTTCAAAATATTTTACTTAATTTAAACACAGTAAGAAATCCTATATCCAATCTTGTGCTGGTTTGTCTTGGATTTCTCCACCTAAGATCTTTTGTGCACCTTTGATATCTTCTTTCCAAACTTTAGAAGGTTGGTTTGGAATCATCAAAACACTTGATTCAACAATTTTAAGGGAAGTGGAAGTAAAGTTTAAAAATATGTTTGGTTTGACAGAGAGAGTGTTATATAATTTTTATTTGATATTTATATTTCATATATAAAAGTACCAAAATGCCCTTCTAAAAATTTAAAAAAAAAATCTACTTTTGCCGGAAAAAATAAACCAACCAAGAATGTGAAATACAAGCAATCAAACACAACAATAATCAATCGAGATCAAACACAACAACAATCGTTCATCCCTGTTAAACCTTCCCCATTGTTGTCACCGTCAGCCATCATCACCGTGCTCAGCATCGTTGCTCACCCAAATCTTTCGATATCAGTTGCTTGGCCTTCAAACCCAAACCTAGCATTGCTTGCTCACAAAACCACCACTGAAATCTTGTGCTTGCTTGCAAAATTGATGAAAGCGTTGAAGAATGAACACCTAAACCTATCAGCTTCAAAGATTTGTCGATCTCGCTGTTAGTGATGGTGATCGAGGCTAGCGATGGGTTTAGAGTCAGTGATGCAGGTGGGAGATGATTTCGCTGTTAGTGATAGTGATGGAAACCAGAGATGATCCCACTAGTGATGGTGATGGAGGCTGGAGATGGTGTCAGAGCAGTTGATGGAGGCCGAAGATGTGTCGGAGCAGGAGATGGAGGCCGGAAATGATCTTTGCTCATTACTAACTTGATGGAAGTTCAGTTACAATATTAAAGGGAAGGGTCTTAAAAGTTGGGTTCCATGGAAGTGAGGAGAGTTCCATGGTGATATGGATGGAAGTGAGTTCTATCTATTTAGATGGAAGTACACTACCCTGGAAATCAAGATGCAACACACCAAATGAGCTAATTTCTCAATTCTATTTCCATTTCCACTTCATAGTTTTATTTTCTGCATACCAAATAAAGCATTAAATTTTGTTACCGTGAGAAAACAAAAACGAATAAGGCCAAAAAATAAACCAATTTGTGTATACCACTCCCACTAATGGAGATTAAAGAGGCGTCTCAAAAATCCTTAAGAGCTATCTATATAATATCTTATTATGAATTTTTAGATTTTTTTTATTTAAATAATTTTGTTTATTTATTTATTTTATTGGCTTCCAATTTATATTTCCTTGGGGTAAAGTCCTTGGTTAGATTTAAATTAGGATAAAATAAAATATATTAGATAAGCTTAATTATTAAATTTAGGAGATTTCTTATATTTAAGGAGATTATTTAATAGTATTAGGATTAAAATATTATTTTTATGATTTTTATTTGGATTTTCATTTTATTATTAGGACTTTTTATAATTAGATATATCTCTTAGATTTTCTAGATTTAATAAGATTATTTGAACTCCAAATATTTTTAGTTGTTTTAGAATTAAATTTTTCTTGTTTTACCTATAGAAAGACATCTATGTAATGCATTTTCTTCTGAGAATAATGAAATAATATTCTTGTGTGTTTAGTAAGGATTTATTCTTTTAGGGTTCTAACTGATCATCTTTAGAATCTTTTTCCAAAATTCAAGTTTATTCTATCCCCTTTGTTCTTCGTGTTCTTTTCTTTCATCTCCTTCTATTTTTTTTCCTCCATTCTTGTGTCTTGTTAATTTTTATGTTACTTCTTACAATTTCACCACATTCTTCTGCTACATTTTTGTTAGATGTGCTGGCTGTTGATGAAAGAGTTTTGATGATTTTAAACCAACACTCAAGATCTTGGATTGAAGATATCAAAGGAGATCAAAGCTGTTCCAAGTGAAGATTTTCTGAGTATTTGCTGTTAGATCTCTTGTAGGATCTTTAGTTTTTGTTATGATTGGGTAAAAAGTTTTGATTTGAAGAAAAGATGTTTTCAAACTTTGATTTTATGTTAAATCCTTGAGTATTTGAAAAACATCCACAAACAGACGAAGGTTAAAAGTTTAAACTAAACTGTCAAGTTAGAAATTCGAACTTTGCCTTTGGAAATTCGAATTTCGAGCTAAAACTGATTAAGTCTGAAGAGATGGCTCTCTGTCAGACGAATTTTGGTGGTTCAAAATTCGAATTTTCATCTAGTCTGAAAGAAGCCTTTCTGGTGACAGACGAACTTCACAGTTTCAAAATTCGAATTTCAGACAAAATTCAATTTATGAAAACCAAAGAAATTCGTCTGAAACTTTGCTAAAGTTTATCTGAAATCAAAAAGAAACTAAGTTTGAAAAATGCTCTCTGACAGACGAACTTTAACTTGGCAACATTCGAATTTTCATCTGAGTCAAAAGAAGCTACTTTGTGACATTCGAATTTCACTCTTTAAAAATTCGAATTTCAGACAAAACAAAACTTGAGAAAATAGAAGAAATTCGTCTGAAAGTTTGATAAAGTTCATCTGAGATCAAGAATGATTTAAGTCTCAAAACTGGTCTCTGACAGACGAATTTCACTCTGTCAAAATTCGAATTTCAAAGAAAGTGAACTACTGTGCCTGTTTGGACGTTCTATGGACAGACGAATTTTGGACTTTCAAAATTCGAATTTCGAGGGCACTGTAGCAAATTGAAAACACTGTTCACACTTAACAGAAAAACTTTCTTCTTAAAAATTCGTATGTCACATTGTGAAAATATTTTATAAGTTTCAAAATTTGAATTTCACTCTATGGACAGACGAACTTCGCATTTTAACGTTGGAAGCTTTAACCTTCGGTTCCCTCGAAATTCGTCTGTTGGCCAACCAAAATTCGAATTTCAGTATGTCAGAAACATTAAATGCGGTTGGTAAACGGATAGTTTTTCAGAGTAACCGTTGGATAACTTCCCCAACGGATAGATTTAGTCTCTAACGGATATTTGAGACCTAAATCTATAAATACAACATCATTTGAAGTTGTGGGTAACGAATCAAACTTGTATATACCGAATTTCTGCTAAATCTTCTTCTCAAAAGCTTTTACCCTCTCAACTTCTAAACTTGTACTTAAACTTTCATATCTACTCTTTTCAAGAGAGTTATTTCATTGTAATCAATCTACTCTTCATCTGGAAGATAGATTTACTTGTGAGGGGTATTCACAAGGGGATTGAGAAGCACACAGTGAAAGTGCTTGGAGAGTTTGAGAGAGCTCAGAAACAGAGCATACTCGTTGTACTGTGGCCTTAGCAAGAAGCCCATTGAAATTCTTGCTGTATAGTGAAAAAATCTCAAGAGGTGTCTTGGGGACTGGATGTAGGTCAAGTGGAAAGACCGAACCAGGATAAATTACTGAGTTTTCTTCTCCCTATCTTCACTTTTCAGCTTGCTCTATTTTACGCATTATTTTCATTATACTGTGATTTCTCCACTTACCTCACCTTGTGCAGAAAATTTTCAATCTTCCCAATTCACCCCCCCTCTTGGGAAGTCAGCCTTGCTAACACTGGCTTCCCAAGAGGGGGGTGAATTGAGAAGATTAAAATTTTCTGCAAAAATTTAAGAAAGTGAGGAAAGCAAAGGTGACAGTAAAACAAAGTATAAATGAATAATCAATAAAAGCAGTAATGGAAAAGGGAAGACACAGATGTTTATCCTGGTTTAGTCTCTCAATCTTGACCTACGTCTAGTTCCCAAGCCACCACTTGAGATTTTCCACTATTTTGCAAGAATTCAGTGGGCTTCTTGCAAATGCTACAGTATAGCATTGATACTCTGTTTTTAGAACTCACACTTTCTCTCTATTTGCACTCTAGCTAAGTGCTTCCCTAATCTCTTGTGATATCTCCTCACAAGAAAATTTTTCTTCCAGATGAAGATAAGATTATTTACAATGAATAAACTCTCTTAATTAAAGTGTATATGAAAGTTGGAGTACAAATATTGAAGTATGTGAGAGTAAGAGACTTTGAGTAGATAATTTGGCAGAGTTTCAGTATTTACAAAATTAAAATTGTTACTCACAACTTCAAATGATGTTATATTTATAGATTTAGGTCTCAACTATACGTTAGAGACAAAATCTATCTGTTGGAGAAGTTACCCAACGGTTACTCGGAAAAATTGTCCGTTTGCCAACCGCATTTAATGCTTCTGACACTCAAAGTTTGAATTTTGGTTAGCCAACAGACGAATTTTGTAGAGATCGAAAGCTAAAAACTTCAACGTTGAATATTCGAAGTTCGTCTGTCATAAAGCAAAGTTCAAATTTTGATCTTTGAAAAATGTTTCTATTGTTGGAACATACGAATTTTCAAGTTTAAAGTTCTTCTGGAAAGTATGAACAGTTATTCCATTTTGCTAAAATGCCTTTGAAATTCGAATTTTGATACCCAAAATTTGTCTGTGAGTGGGTAGTTCAATAAGGCACAATAGTTCATCTACTCAAAATTCAAATTTTGAAAATGCAAAGTTCGTCTGTCAGAGAGACCTCTTTTAAGACTTAATTCAAAGTTTGAATTTCTGAATGTTATCATTCGTATGTTAACATATCATTATAACAGACTCACAAGCTTTGTTTCTGAAATTTGAATTTTCATGTTCAAAGTTTGTTTGTTAGTGAGCCATCTTGATGTTCTTTCCAAACTTAGTTTTTAGATGAACTTTGACATATCCTAAGACGAATTTTTCATTTTTCATAAGTTGTATTTTGTCTGAAATTCGGATTTTCAAAAGTTAAAGTTCTTCTGTCAGAGAAAGCTCTTTTCAGACAAGTATCAAAATTCAAATTTCTCAATTCAAAGTTTGTCTGTCAGAGAAAGCTCTCTTCAGACTTGTTCATTTTCAAAACGAAATTCGAATTTCCAAAGTCAAAGTTCGAATTTTCAAAACAGTATATCAGTATAAATGTTTCAAACTTCGTCTGTTAGTGGGTGTTTTTCAAATATGACATGGATTAACATAGAATCATACTTTTAAAACATCTTTTTACCAATTCAAAGTCTTTTACTTAATTTAATCAAGGCTGTAGTTTTTACATCCATTCTTGTGCCAATTTTTCTTGAATTTCTCCACTTGAGATCATTTGTGTACCTTTGATATCTTCTCTCCAAACTCTAGAAAGTTGGTTTTGAATCATCAAAACACTTGATTCAACAATTTTCACATCTTATTCTTCTTATTTTCTTCTATTTGTTTTCATGGAAAAATAATAATAAAAAAACATAATAGTGTTTTTATCTTCAAATATATGATGAGCAAAAGTATATGTGGAAATTGAAGCAAAATGAGCACACTCAAGTTAATCCTAAATTGACAAAGATTCAAGAATGAATTTTTTCGAGGAAAGGGGAATGATGGAAATTAAAGAGGCATCTCAAAATCTATCCACATAATATCTTACAATGAATTTTTAGAATTTTTTGTATAGATAATTTTATTTATTTATTTATTTTATTAGCTTCCAATTTATATTTCCTTGGGGTAAAGTCATTGGTTATATTTAAATTAGGATAAAATAAAATCTATTAGATAAGGTTAATTCTTAGATTTAGGAGATTTCTTAGATTTAAAAAGATTATCTAATAGTATGAGGATTAAAATATTAATTTTATTATTTTTATTTGGATTTTCATTTTTATTATTAGGACTTTTTATAATTAAGTATATTTTTTAGATTTTCTAGATCTAATAAGATTATTTGAACCTCAACTATTCTTAGTTGCTTTAAAATTAGATTTTTCTTGTCTTGCCTAAAGGCATCTATGTAATGTATTTTTTTAAGAGAATAATGGAATAATATCCGTGTTCAGTAAGAATTTATTGAGTTATTTATTGTTTTCTATCTCTCCCCCCTTTTTTCTCATCTGACGTAATGTGAGGAGTGATCAATCTTATTATAGTTAAGAATCTAGAGACAGGTTCCTTTAAGGTTTTAACTAATCATATTCTGTATCTTTTGAATCAAGTGCTTCCACTACTCAATATTTTTTAGGTACCTTGAGATAAGTTATTATTGTGTCCATATCACACATAGTCGTGATGATATATATATATATATATGAATGATGAACATATTCTTATTTTCTGTTATCTATCCCATACTTTTTTTTCCACTTAAAATTTATATTTACGTTAAGATTTATTGCTCTGATTAATTTCTCCAACTTTTTTCCTTTTCTGCCTGAATTTCTCCAACTTTATTTAAGATACTGCAACTTAATTTATTTGTATTATTCGATGTAATATGTCTTCTTTCAATGCAAAACTATTCTTCTTCCTTCCATATCCGCGTCCTCCCTCCCCTCCAACAAGAACCAAACAAGAAGCAATTATAGTACACAACTTCCCCTTTCCATCCTAACAATCTTTTCCTTCTTATTCACGTCTTATTTGCTCTCTCTCTTTTGTATGTACCTGATAGCATAGCTTATTTTATTTTAATTGAAAGAATTTATAGAGTTTAAATTAATCCAGATCAAATATGATCAAATTCTTTCAAATAAAAAATTTTATTATTAAATATTTAATATATGTACATTCTTAAAACTTAAATTTATTATTTTTAATTAAATTGGTACAATTTTTTATCAATTAAATTAAATATAAGAATTTTATGTTCGCCTTAATTATCTTATTTTCTTCATTCTATGAGGCTTGATTTTCCATTGGCAATGGGAATATGGCCACTAAGTCACAATTCTACGTGCTGGTTATTGGTGAATGATAATCCAAGTTTAATGATTATGTATCTATAGACTGCGGTCTTGGTATTCTCATTCTATTTATCTGTCACGTCTGTCGACAATCAATCTATTTATCTTTATAAATTTTCTTATAAATCTCATTCTCTTTTCAGAAGAACCATCCATCAATATATTAAATATTAATTACTTTTTTTTTTGTCAAATAATTACTCATATCAAGAAGAATCCAAATCCATTTTCATACAATTCTTTCATCTTGTTTATTTCCTATTACAAACGGATTTTGCAGTTGGTAAGATAAAACTATTTTCATATTGCTTTAATCAAAATGTGACCATTCCAGATAGAGCATAAAGAGATTTAGGGTGAAGAATTAGAAGGAGTTCAAAGAGCGGTACTTTTCATTTTTCCTTCAATTATTTTTATCTTTAATTCATTTATTTTTTTTTTAAAAAGTGGCTCTTTTATAATTCAATGGTTTCTGCATGATTTATAATCAAATACTTTTTTTTTTCACATTTGGATTATAAGTTTTCCATCACAATTTTTTCATGATGTTTTTTTTTTCATGTGGCATTTTATATTGTTGCAATAAAGACAAATATAACTATATTGGCAAAAAAAAATAGACAAATATAACTATCATTTAAATTCATTTAACATTAATCGTTTGAATTGTTATCCCTAATAGATCAGGTACAAAATGCCTGTCAATTGACAAACTTTATGTGTCAATCCAATTTTCGGATTAACACACTACGTTTTTTTTTAAATTCCTTGCAGATTTAATTGAAAAGTATGATATGTAATTATGATTTATTAAAATTATAGCAATTTGGTAAATATTTTTAAAATTATAATATATTAGTATTTTATTTTTACTTTTATAATAGTTGGATCAAAAAGCCGACGTGGTAAAATATTGATTATATAAAATATCATTTACATTTAACCTTTTCTATAGTTTCAGATTATGTGAAATCTTCTCTGCCTATGACAGTGAAGGAAGAAACAGGATGTAAAAGTAGGGATTTAATGGTTGGCAAAAAAAAAAATAGAGGGAGTTGATGATTAGCTCAAAAATGAAGTTCTTAAAATGCAGTTAGAGTGTCTTACCATGATTATTAATTTTGACAATGCTAATTTTAAACCTCTTGCCAAGTCACTTTTCTGGCCAACTTTAGAGAGATTAAGGGAAAAATCTCATTTTAGGAACTCCAAATAAAAATATTTTCTAATGAGAATTCATAAAAATTGAAATCCTCTTAAAGGACCTAGATCCTTAAGGGAATTAATTTGACCAAAATATCCCTTCTCCCTTCTCCTTTTCTCCCTGTCTCATAAATGCTGGCTAGCAATAGAAACATTGCTAGAGCTTCGATTGCTGGCGACTTGTTGGAACAATGAAAAATCTCCATTGGGGAAAATAATTATTACTACTTGGGAAATTAATTATCACCATTTAAGAAATTAATTATCTCTACTTGGAAAATTAATTATCCCCACTTAGAAAATTAGTTAACTCCACTTGAGAAATTAGTTATTTTCACATGGAAATTTAATTATCTTCACTTGGAAATTTAATTATCTCCACTTGAAAAATTAGTTATCTCTATTTAAAAATTTAGTTAGCCCCACTTAAAAAATTAATTATTTCCCCAATGCTAGCAACGTCGTGGGCAACCACATTGATGTTGGAATAGTGAAAATCCCCACTTGGTAAAATAGTTCTCACTAGGGAAAATAGTTACTGCCACTTAAAAAATTAGTTATTATTATTTAAAAAATTAGTTATCCCCATATAAAAAATTAGTTATTTTCACTTAAAAAATTAATTATGTCCTAATACGAGATTCTCCCAAACCAAGTGGGAATAATCAATTTTCTAAGTAGAATGAACTAATTTTCTAAGTAGGGATAACTAAATTTCTAATAGGAGATAACTAATTTTCCAAGTGGAAATTAATTTTTCAAGTGAAGATAATTAATTTTTCAAGTGAAGATAATTAATTTTTTAAGTAGAGGTAACTAATTTCTTAAGTGATAATAACTATTTTCTCTAGTGGGAACAACTATTTTCTTAAATTGGGATATTTCACTCTGCTAGCACCAGTGTCGGTTGCTGGTTGCTAGTGACCGAAGCTCTGGTGATGTCATTGGCACCGATGGAGATAATTAGTTTTCCAAGTGGCCAAGTGGGAATAACTAAATTTTTAAGTAAAAATAACTAATTTCTCAAATAGGAATAACTTAATTTTCAAGTTGTAATAACTAAATTTTTAAATAGATAAAACTAATTTCATAAGTGGGGATAATTAATTTTTTTAATAAAGATAATTAATTTTTTCAATAGTAATAACTAATGTTTTAAATGGTGGTAACTATTTTTTTTAATTGAGATATTTTACTATTCTAACAACAGTCCATGTTGGGACAGGAAAGATTGGGAGAATAAAGTAAGAGAGAAGAGATATTTTTGTCAAACTAGTATATAGTTTTTTCTTACAAGGGTTTTATGGAATTCAATTTTGATGGACCTCATTTTGTTTTTGGAGGTCCCGAAATAAGATTTTTCGGGAAATTAAGGACTGTCAAATGATGCTGACAGCGCAGACCATTCAGGGACAAACTCAAATTAAGCAAGGACACGCGGCAGCTTGGAGACCATACGATTAAAACAACGGCAGAGATTTGAAGCACCACAACTACATCCTGTCCTACGCCTCTCTATTGACGCTGACAAACCCAGATGCCAAAAATGGTTTTAACCCTCCATTCCCATTTCTCCCATCCTTGATAGACTCATAAGCAATGAGTGTCTAGCAAGAAGGCGCTAGCTTTGCTACATATATAAAGAACTTGCTCTCGCTAGCTCCTCTTGATATTTATTAATCATTCACTAAAGCTATCATTTTTTTCTTCTATTTTCTTGGAATACACGCGGAGGTACAGTTCTTTAGTTCTTCGACGATGAACAAATTCGAATCAACTTGCAACATTGTTGATGAAAGAGTGGAGCTCATGGTTTCGACTGTGGGAGGAAACCCATTTTCAGATCTGCCCGTATCCTGAATCCCTTCTTGAGTTGCTCCAACAACCCACCACGTCATCTTCCCCATGCCTTCTTCTCGAAATTGGCGATTAACAAACCTGTCGTGTCTTCAGACATGGTGTTTGATCGATGGACACAAGAAGAATGGGATTCTTGGGAAGCAAGGCTTCGTTCTAAGAATGAAAACATATGGAGAGCCGCTGGGATACTCGAAGCAATAAAAGCTTCTACATACCAAATCGAATGGAGCAAGCATTTGCTTAATGGGCTTGCAGAAAAGTGGTATTCTGAGACCAACACTTTCATCTTTTCTGGGGGTGAAGCTACTATCACATTGGAAGATGTAATGGTTTGTGGGGGCTATTCTGTTCTGGGATCCCCTGTTTTTTATACACTTCTCGGGTATGAAGAATCGAAGCAAATGGAGCAGAAATTGATTGCAGCACGAAGAAATTTAACAAATACTAATTTAACAAATACTCAAGACAGAAGCGCCTATTTGCGAAAAATGAGCAAAATATTACACTTGTGAAAAGGTTTGATGCTATACAACAACTTCCATAAAATTTACCAAGATACTCTACTGAAAATCGTAATCAGAATTTACGTTTTTACATGTTTATTTTTTTTAATTAACAACACAAATTGTGATTTTGAATTACGGTTTGTGTTATTACACAAATTCGCAAGTCAGCATAATAAATTATTTTTTAAAAATATGATGCAAATTAGGTGTAACAAGTGATAATAAATTATTAAGTAATAATTATATGTGTCAGGATCTTGCCATACCACGATTATAGTTTTGACAATAAAGATAATTTTGGTTTTAAGGTTAATTATTATAATAATCTATTACACAATAATTAATATAAGGTAATGATTAATAATTATTACGTAATAATTATAATAATTGTTAAAATAATAATAATAATTGTTAGATAATGATTAATAATTGAGTATAATAGATGTTCCTTTAGTTTATATTATAAAACATTTTGTGTGAGAAATTATTTATCCAAAATATAGGGTATCGGATATTTTTCTTTTTATATTACCCATATCTTTGATGCGTCCATACTTATAATTTATAATCATACAATTATAAAAGAATTGGGTATATAATAAAGGTAAAATAGGAAATATATGTTCTTTTTACATTGATTTCACTTAAAAGAAATGATTTTCTTAATATGTGTATAATTGATACAAAATGTCTTATAATGTGGATCGAAGGAAGTATATCCTATTTGTTCCAATTTATAGTGCATTTCTTACTACCGCACACAGATGAAGACAATAATTAGTAATTAAAAATTTTTTCCACCTTTTCCTAAATTACCCTCATTAAAGACATTGGACCTTTGGAAATATTTTAGTAATGGAGAATATTTAAGCCAACTAGTTAGAGGCAATGTTGGAGAGAAAAAAATAGACTATGTAATCAGTAAAGTGCACTATATTATGAAATAAAGATTTTTAAAAAAAGTGTAATATACAGCGAAATGGAGGAAGTATTAATTAAAAACTTGTAAATAATAAAAAATTAATTTTTAAAGATAAACTTTTTTAACAAATTAATTAGTAATTATTAAATTTTAATTAATAAAGCCAAATTTTCACAACAATTAAAGGTAAACATTTTTTATTTCACAAAAAAAAGAAATTGTTAATCTTATTCATAATGACTTCCTGTGCCACATCTTGGTTTCCTCCAAACACGTTGTGGTTGACCCTGTCTTATGAGTTCTTCTTCATGTTGAAATTTAGATTACTCGATAGCAGCTGCAGTCAGTGGGGTATTCAGTTCAAATACAGGAGACTCAATTGAAGGAATTGACTGTCGGGGGGTCATAAACACTTCATTTGATGGCGCGCCAACTTCAAATGAATAATTGTTATGCTCGGGTTCAAAAAGTGTTGAATTCTCCAATAAAGACATAAAAGACCCGAATTGATGTAAATTGGGCAATCTTAATTGGGATGCAGATGACGGTGGCATATAATGGTATTGAGTATAAATATCTGAAGAAGAAGCGGCTCCAAGATTTGGTTCCTCTGCATCTCCCACCACAAGTTGATTTTGTTCCTCTTTTTCTTTAGCCACAACCGGTGGTTGAGTTGACAAATAACCACCACGTCGTTTACTTGGTCTACCTTGAGCAATCACTGGACGTGGTAGCTCAATTACAGGTGAAGCAGGCTGAGGGATCATGTTGTAGTGTTGTTCTCTTAATGCCATTCTAATATTTTATTGGTCCCATATAACCTTTTGTTGATATTCCCCGGTTGGCATCGGTAAAGGGTCTTGAATACTTAACTGAATTAATTCATCAGCTATATCAACCTGAAATCAACAATAAGATATTATTAGTTAATGACATTATCCATATAAAATAAGATAAGCAGACAATGATTTTAGATCCTGACCGCAAAACCGGTTGCTGCACTAGAAGGGTGGATCCACCATCTAGTGTGTCTCCAATACCATCGCATGTACTCAGATCTGCGATCTAATGCTTCATGTACCACAAGTGATTCAACAATAGCGTTATACCACCCAAACCATAATGTAATATACTCCATGTGCTTTTGAATCAAATTTTTTGTTGTTCTTCCTCTTAGTTGGATTGTGTGACAATTTCTTAAACAAACTGGAGCAATAGGTATTGATTGTTGAAGACCAAATTACCTAAGTACATGATCAGGATGATGCCATTCAAATATACAGAAACATATCAATGGGATTGAAGCTCGCCAAATTTGTGGTGACTCTAAGCAATATCCTGGAATTAATTGCTGCACTGTTGGAGATTCATAAGGCTGCTAGACTATGTGTTCCTCCCCCATTGCATCAAGCAACTTCCTATAAGTATGCAACACCTCATTAATCGGACGAGGTTGTCCTCCAACCTTCTTCCATCTATAATGACATGAAAGAACTTGTTAAAATTTGTATGGTTAAAATAATAAGTCATAATCAAATAGTTTGAGTGTAAATTAAGCATACCTAAATCCTAAGGGTGGTGATAGAGGATAAATATCTGCAAGTGGATTTGCTAGTGGAGGTCGTTCTGGTGTTAACATCAGGAAACGATCCCATGCCCAGAGATGGAGTAATGTCGTTCATCCACCTATCCCTTTCTCTGTTTGGTCTGTAGCATTGCATAATTCTCTAAATAAGTGTGCTAATACTGCAGAACCCCAAGAATATTGGCCAGTACTTGAGAGATCCTAAAGCAATAGAAGGTGCATTAAATAAACCTTATGGCTTGACCTGTCTGGCATTAAAAGGCCACCAATCAACCGGAGTATGTATGCACGACTGAATCTTTGTACTTGTAATTCATCTGCATCATCATCAAGGTTAGGAAAGTGTTTTGCTAGCCAAATAACTAGTATCCTCTGTCCATACATATACTCTGCAGGTGATATAATGCCAAGTCCCATATGACAAACATCAACCCAATCTAAGTCTGTATTACCACTCACAGGTAGTCCTACACAAGAAAGGACCAATTGAATTGCCACATCTTATAAAGTAATTGTGCATTCTCCACAGGGCATATGAAAAGTATGGGTCTCCGGATGCCACCTCTCAACAAGTGTAGAAATTAAAGCTGGATTATACTCAAACTAGCTTATTCTAGCAACTCCATAGAATCCAGTCTGCATAAGGTAAGGCACAATTTGGATTAGTGGCTCAATTAGTCAATCTTTATGCATGACTCTTCGAGTTTGAAGAATCCGATTGACCTGAAAAAGTCAAAATAAAATATCTAATGATTATGAACAATTGATAATTAGATGTGAAAAAAAGTTACTTACATTTTGAGTCCACACAGCCTCGGAAATATGTTATGGTTGTAAATATAATAGTAAATTGTCCTCTGGACCTGAGTTAATGATATGGTGTGATTGTGCCATTTGAGAATTGTCTTTGCAATGTTTTTAGTTAATTAAAAATAAAGTACAATCTAATATAGTCACTATAATAAAATCATACAAGCAATTACAATTAACAATTTCCATGCCTTTTACAATATTTAAAAAATGTCATATTCATATATTTGAAAAATCTTAAATACATGGGGAAGTATACAAATTAACGTCTAGAGGCTTGACGCTGTGGACAAGTGGAACGATTATGACCTATTTGCCTACATAGCCCACACTTATTAGGTTGTCCGGTCATTTGAGAATTGTCTTTGCAATGTTTTCGTTACATATTCGAGTTGAATGAGGATGAATCATTGCAGGGTCTGAGATCAAACTTGGAATATCAGTTTCTGGCCAATGAACATTGTCATCTATTGGATGGAACTCGTTACTATAAGCAAGGCTCATGGTTTCTAATCTGAAAACTGGATCCACAAATTGCAAATGGTCTACTTGTACAAAGGCACATGCTGTAATGACATGCATGCATGGATACTTCTACACTTGAAATTCTCCACAATCACATGTTCTTTCATTCAAGTTTACCTTGCAACAACAACTAAATTGACGGAGTTGAATATTGTAAAGCTCAACAACCTCAAATGATGTTTCTCTTCTATCATATATGTGAACAATGCATGCAGATGCACCCTGTGCTGCCATTTCTAACTTTTTGTTCAATGTCTCAAAATATACTTGTCTAGCAGCTATTTGTGCATGCACTTGTTGGGCACGTTTGACAAAATAGTTGTTGACCCTATACATGGTAGCCTTCACAATACCAGTAATTGGTAAACTCCGAACACCTTTAAAGACACCATTCATGCATTCAACAAGGTTTGTTGTCATGTGACCGTAACATCGATACCCATTGTCATATGCGCAAGACCATTTTTCTATTGGGATGTTGGCAATCCAAGCAGCTGTAGGTGGATAAGTCAATGCAATCTCTTCCAATTGTTGGTTAACATAATGGCGCTGATATGCATAGCCTGCAAATAATTAGAAATTTATAGTTACTAATTTCATTATCACATGTTAATTTATGTGAACAAAGCAATCAACACTTACCGATATTTACAAAATTTTTCCTTCAACCAATTGTTCCATGTGCTTTATGGAGGTTAGCGGCCACATGCCGTAGGCAAAAAACATGATATCCCTGTGCTCCTTGCCATCCAACACGTTCACTTGCAACTGCAGATATGATTGAATGATGTCTATCAGAAATTAAACATATCTCAGTTCTACTCTTAACAATACATTGACGCATGTGATATAAGAACCACGTCCAAGCAGCTTTTGTCTTCCCTTCAACAACAGCGAATGCAAGTGGTACAACATTACAGTCACCATCCTGTGTTACGGCTATAAGAAGTGTACCTTTATATTTTCCATACAGGCAAGTTCCATCAACTTGGATGATAGGCTTTACATGACAAAATGCATCAATACATGGTTTGAATGCCCAAAAAACACGCTTAAACATGTCAACTGACTGCTCTTCAGAATTGGTTTGTGAACATGGCTTGCTTGAAATTTTAATATATGACCCAGGCATGAAATGTTCGACAGCAAGTAACCACTTAGGTAGTAATGAGTATGAGCTCTCCCAATTACCAAAAGTAATAGCAAGTGCTAATTGCCTTGCTTTCCATGCTTTTCTGTATGACACGGTGTACTCAAACATTGAATGCATTCGCTCAATTATTTGAGAAACTTTAACATCCGGTTGATCAGTCACCATTGCTACTATAGAAGATGAGATGACATCAGCATCCAACTTAGGGTGATCTTAACTTAATGATATGGCTAAACATGTATGGGACCCCATATATTTGGTGACTTTCCAAACTGTTCCATTTCAGTTTCTGCAACCCGTAGCCTCCAATTGCAACTAGATCCATAGTTTATACATTGATATTCTTCATATTTGTTACTTGACAAATAACCTTGAACCTATGATGAACTTGGATAGAGTACAGTTTTGCTGCAAGTCTTAGCGCATGGACATTATTAAAAGTCTAGCCAATTTCAAACTCCTGACTATTATTAACAGATAGAATATCTCCCATTCCACTAAACTCAAGAGCTACAGCTGACTCAACATTAACACGTGAAAAGAAATTAGCTACAGGCTCTTCATGTTCATTTATACGCAGTGTTGGGTCTGGGACATTATCACCACCTTCACAATTCTCCTCATAGGCCTCATGTTCATTCTCATCGTCATTATTCTGACCACCGGCATTTATTAAAAAATCATACTCATCCTCATTTTCAAAGTCATCCATAATATCCTCAGTTGGATGAAGTGAAGATGATGGTATAGTATTGCTAACATTTGGACAAGGATCAAATGGATGAAAATTTCCCTAGTGCATACTAAGCCTTGATCCTTGTTCTTCTGCATCCACTTGATTGCTACTTGATAGATTGTATATGGCACATGGACCTGTAGTGGTTGTGATTCAAAATGGCTGTCAATCTCTACATTCGAAATGTGTGCATACAACTCTGCTCCAGTTAATTGATTTGAATATTGTGAATTCATTTGCCACATCCTTTGTATACCATGATCATCTAAGAGAATAGATGACTGGTGCCATGGTAGATTTATATATACTGGACATTTATATACTAACTTTGACACAATTTGATTGGGAGGAAGTTGAAGGTTTTGCTCAATAACTTGCTTCAATTGAACCAAACTAATATTTGAATCAACACATATTATTCTCATATTATCTGATTCAAATGTTACACCATGTGGACCAGTACATATCCATTCATTTGTATATACGTACCCCACTCTCTTCTACTGTTCATTCTTGTTCTTATTTATAGAATCATTTATTATCTATTCATAAACAAGAAATAAATATGAATGCATAAAAAAATTAATAACTACACAATAAAAATTTATAGGCTAATAATATGTGAAGATATTGAACATAAAATTCTTTGTTAACAAAATTATACTTCATATAACATGTTATTATTTCTAACTACAATTTATTTATGTAATTATACAATTTATTTATTATCATTTAAAACTATAATTATTTGTTCCACTCTTAAATTAATGACTAAATTTATTATATAAATTCATATATGTATGACAAAATTTAATATATAACAAAGTATATATAATTTTTTTACATGCCACCTATTTTTATATATTATAATTTTTATTTTAACATAAACATATATGAATATATTTAATACAAAGTGTAGATATATAAATTTTTCATATATATGATTTGTTTATGTGATTTTTTTAATAAGTTATATATAATAAATTGAATTTATTATTTCATAAATATTTTTAAGCGTTCAATATTTTCATTTTGTTTAAAATTAAGGATCAATTTCTTAATTTTTTATATAAAAATTATGTATGATTACTTAGTGCTTCTAATTTCATAAAATGTTATTTTTTATGATAATTTTATTTTTTAAAAAATACATTTTAGATAAATGTACTTATATTTTTGTTCATAAATAAAGATAATTTATTATTTTTTAGAATGTAAGTTTATTACGTGATATAAAATATATATATATGCATATATATATAAAGAACCAAGGAAGTGGCTATATTGGGCCAACATTATTTCTTATAAAAGTTAAAGCTGATAAATATCATATAAAGTTAGGTATAAAAATATTAAAATTATGCTAAACTTTTAAAAATCAAAATTATTTTTACACTTGATGGCAAATTTTTTTGAATTTTTCTTAATTTATTATTAAAAGTTTAATTCATGGAAATTGATACTCTTATAATGATAATTTTTGTCCAGAAAAATGTTTCTCTTTATTCAAAATTTGAAAAATTTGCATTCTATTATAAATGAAACAATATTTTAACATCATAAATATTGTATACAAAAATCATAAATGAAACAATATTTTAACATCATAAATGAAACAATAAAAAAATTTTCATTCTATTATAAAAAAGCTTATAACATCACAAAAGTATACAAAAATAAAGAATTTAAAAACTAAATATTTTAACATCATAAATGAACCAAATAAAAATAAACATATTATAAATGAAACAATAAAAAAAATATTCATTTCAACTAGCAAAAAAAAAAATTCTTTAAAGCCCTTCTCTTTCTAATCTACTGGTGAATTTAGGACTTTAAGATAGTAAGGGATGGTATGTTTAAAAAAAGTTCATTACTTATTATCAACTAATATTATATATATAAATGTTAAAATTATATATATTTAAATAAATTGTATATTTCATAAATGTCTTCTATAATATTTTTTCATTGAACTTACTCTTGAACTTTTTTCTACTTTTTTAAATAAAAATATTGTAATTCATATATCTTAAATCATGTTTTAAGATAAATAAATAGTACATTCCATAAATAAAAAATTCTACAAAATTATAAACTCATAATAATTAATAAATATAAAAAATAAATTATTTTAAAAAATGAAAACTAATAGTGGTTTCCTAAATAAATAATAAATATATGCCGTAAAATCTAACAATCTTAAAAATCTAACAACCTAATATGATGCAGTAAAATCAAAATAAACTAGATAATTAGATTATAAAATTAGATATATGTAATATATAACAAAATATACTTACTTATATACTGGTGTAAAATTTGTAGAAAAATGAGTGAAGATCAAGATAAATGTTGTTGAGTGAAAGATCAAGAAACTAGCTCTCGGCTAATGATCCAGCAAATTATTCTGCTTCAAACAAAGAAAAAAATTTTTGGCAAGTAAAGATGTCTGAAGAGGAGTAACTGAAGTGGAGATTCAAAAGTGAAGAAAGTTTCATAATCTACCGAAACTGAAACCTCTTATATGATTAAAATTGATTACACCTATAGCATTACGCGACCACTCTTTAATTTTTAGGACTCCCTACACTGATTGATGCAACGCTATAGGTACAGTGTTGCTTCAATCAATGCTGCATGCAGCAGCATTAAATGACCAAATGCTGCTGCATGCAGCAAATATATATTTTTTTAATTTAAAAAATTAACGCTGCCATGGAGCAGCGTTACACTGCTCCATGGCAGTGTTATGCTGCAGCGCCAGTCAAAGCGACTGGCGCGGCAACATTTCACTTAAGTGAAAAGACTTAAAGTCATGTCATGGACAGAAAGAAAACTCTGTCCGTGACAATATTTTTTTTATTAATTTATAAATCATAATTATAAATTACTCTTTTTCATGCTTTTACAAATCGGAAAGCTGAGTTACGTTTTCTTACTTAACTACTCCAACACAAAATGGAATTTCACACTACAATTTCTAAAAGATATTATATATTAGTAAATATTTTTAAGTTTATTGTATATTGATAAATTTTTTTTTTATTGTTATATTTTGATCAAAGAGTGGCCTATCTGATATGATATGGCTAAGGCGTTTCATGGAGGAAAAGGGTGAGTTGGAGCACGTTGCGTTTCTATCGCTGTGGCTGGCACGATTTGTGTTCTTTTGTGACATTTCACCCCAAATTTTCCGCATTGCAATTCATTTAACCAGAGGTACACTAATTGCTCTAGCACCTGCAGTTTTAGCACATATCTATAGAGATTTGACATGGTTGAAAAGAAATATTGATAAGGCTGTTAAGTTGGAAGCAAAAATTGTATATATGCGAATCTATGCAACTGCATCTTTACAACTGGTCCACATTTGGGCTTTTGAGAGATTCCCTTCATTGCGTCAAAATCCTAGAATAATTCAGAACTTCCAACCCATAACAACGAAATGGCACAAAGTGAAAATTAGTAACTGTGAGGATGTGAGTTTAGCTTTGGCCTCTTCTGCAGAAAGCTTTCTATGGCGCCCTTACAAAGATTCTCCAAGGTTCTACAGCGAAAGCGATCAGTGGGTATGTAGAAAATGCTTCATTTCAGGTTCACGCAAGTATTTAGAGTCCTTTGCTCGGTGCCTGATGCATTCTGAGTTGGTGGGTATAGATTGCATTGAGACATACCTCCCACATCGCGTGGCCATGCAATTTGGGTTGGATCAGGATATTCCAGGATGGGTGGATCGTTGCATGAAGATTAGGCCAACGGCTGCTTGGTATATCTATGATAGCCCAATTACAAATGAATTGTTGTGTATTGCTGCCGTTGCATCATCATCTACCTTGGAGCCAAGCGTTACTTCCAAGTACTTTGATTGGTGGAATCAATCCAGACTTGGAACCAAGAAGGATTCTATGACTATGACTATAAGCTTCTCGGAAAAATTGTCACATGCTCCACCTATGGTGGGATCTCACTGGCATAGTCATAGTGATCAGATAGGGGAGTTCAATCAATTTGATGCTTCAATGGATAAAGAACATAATAAGAGATCTTATATTCATGAAACTGATTTTTCAATCGCACATGGAGTTGAAAATCTGACATTGAGTGAAAACTTGAATGTGGTTGGAGGATCGAAGAGAGCCAAGGTGGATGCAAAACGTGAGGATGTGACTGACAAGTCTACAGAAGCCAAAGAAGGTCAATATGGTGACAATGGTAAGGAAGGGGAAGGTATGATGGTTTGTGCTATGGATGTACCTTTTTCTGAGCCTGAAAGTATGTCAGAAAGATTGGCACAAGCTTCACCTGAGCTGAGATCTCCTACTGATACAGATCACATAGCAAATTCTGGTAATGATAAAACTAATAATGTTGGCCCATCCCAAGTTGCAGGTGATAACACTGATGTTTCAGTGGCTGGTGGAGTTGAAAGTTGCCAGAGAGTGAGATTCTAAATGTAATTGGAGGATCAGAGAGAGCCATGGAAGATACAAAAAGTGAGGATTTAATTGGAAAATGTGAAGAAGGAGCCATGGAAGGACAAAATGGTGAGGATGGGGAAGGTTCTAGTCCATGTCCAGAAGACACAAAACTCACTGATTTTGAAAAACTTGAACTGTGGCTGATAAGTTGGGCTGGTAGAAACTGTGATTCCTGAGCTAGAATAGCCATTGTGCTAGCTGCATGCATGCCACTGATCTATATTGAACATGTACTTGGACTGTATATTTCTTTCTTGACACTGTAGAACTAAGTAGCAGTGTTAGTTATACAACTTTTGTATGTATAAATTATGCACAAATTATGCCAGTATAAGTGTTTATTAGACTTGCAAGCTATAGAATTTAATCATATTTCCACAAATGGTATCAAAACCTTCTTGTTTGGAAACAGAGAGGGTTTTGGTTATCGTGATTTTTATTTTTGTTTTTTAATTAATTTGTTTTGGTTAATTTGAAATTCCATCTTAACCACTAAATGAGTTACTTTTACTTGTGTGGCATGGATTTAATCCAGAATGTACCAAGAATCTTAAAGTGGCTATGCTCTGAACACTAAAGTTCAAGCTAAGGAATCTGAAGAGTGGTAACGCACTTCTTTTTTGATATTTATGTTTGTAAACTAAAAAGAATCACACGAAGTTAGGCAATGAATTAAAATGGCAATATAAAATAAAACACTTTTGGAAAATATGTTCATTTTTATGTTGGATGTTGTGGCCTTGGATGAAAGACCTTGGTAAATTGGTAATGCATGACTTTGTTTATTTAATTAATTAAAATGTAATGCTATTTTTATTATATTAGTTATATATTATTTTATGCATTTATATGTTGTTATGCGTGCCGTTAATTAAAATTTTCTTTTAACATATATCTATATTTTTAGGTATAAGTTTAGAGTCAAAATCTATTATAGCATATCATTTGGGAAGTGTTTGGTATGTGCAAGGAAAAGAGATTCACAAATAGAGATAATAGTACATTATGTTCTTGTTATTTTTTTACTGTAGCAATTATTCAGGAATAGAATAGCTTTTGGAAAGTCCATTTTATTTCAAACAATTTGAAACCTCTAATAAATGAATGATGTTGAGTTCACAAAAAAAAAAAGTATGATGTTGAAGCTTTTAAATTTTATGATGTAGGCTTCGTCATCTGTGTGGGTGGGAGTAAATATAAATGTATATATATTTTTTCTTCTTTGCTTCCAAATCACTGTACAGTTCTCCATCGAACTTCTTCGTCATGGGTTGTGATTCAGATTTTTCACGTCCAGAAAAGTGAAAGCTTGGTGAAAGTTTGAACCTGATCCCTGAAGCATTTGAAAATTGAAAAACCTGATTTTTTGTGATTATGTGAAGAAAAGTGATGTTGCTATGGAGCTTGGTGGAGGGTAGTAATTTTTTTTTCTTCTTAAGAAAAAGTTGATGGCATAGAAACTCAGAGACAAAAAAACTCACAATGAGAAATGAGAGAAAATTCTTTATTCCTCATTGATTCTAACACAAAGGGAAATGGTCCTATTTATACTAGTTCTAGAGGTTAATTCTGTTAGATAAGCTGGCTTCCCAAGAGGGGGGTGAATTGGGAAGCTTGAAAATTTTCTGCAAAATATCAAGAAAGTGAAGAAAGCAAAGTATAGATGGTAAAACAGAGTATAGGAGAATAAACTGTAAAAGTTGCAGTAAAGAGAAGAAAATGCTGATATTTATCCTGGTTCGGTCTCTCCACTTGACCTACGTCCAGTCCCCAAGTCACCACTTGAGATTTTCCACTATTCTGCAAGAATTTAGTGCGCTTCTTGCAAATGCCTCAGTACAAAGATGATGCTCTGTTTCTAGAGCTCACTCATTCACTCTATGCACTCTTACAAAGTGCTTCACAATCCCTTGTGGTATCCCCTCACAAGAAAATCTTTCTTCCAGATGAAGATAAGATTATTTACAATGATTAAACTCTCTTAAACGGAGTGAATATGAAAGTTGGAGTACAAATATTGAAGTGAGAGAGTAAGAGACTTTGAGTAGATGATTTGGCAGAGTTTCAGTATATACAATGTTAAAATCGCTACCCACAACTTCAAATGATGTTATATTTATAGATTTAGGTCTCAACTATCCGTTAGAGACAAAATCTATCCATTGGAGAAGTTATCCAACGGTTACTCTGAGAAACTATCCATTAACCAACCGCATTTAATGCTTCTGACACTCTGAAATTCGAATTTCAGTTGGTCAACTGACGAATTTCACAGAAATAGAAGGCTAAAGACTTCAACGTTGAATGCCCGAAGTTCGTCTGTCATTAATTGAAGTTCGAATTTTGATGTTTGGAAAATGTTTCTATGTTGTGACATACGAATTTTCAGGTAGAAAGTTTTTCTGTTAAGTGTGAGCAGTATTTTTAATTTGCTACAGTGCCTTCGAAATTCGAATTTTGGAACCTCAAAATTCGTCTATCTGTAGCTGGTTTATAAGGCATAGTAGTTCATATGATTCAAAATTTGAATTTTCAAAGGGCAAAGTTCGTCTGTCAGAGAGACCTCTTTTCAGACTTACTTCAAAATCCAAATTTATAAATAATGTCATTCGTATGTCAACATATCATTGTAACAAACTCACAAGCTTAGTTTCTGAAATTCAAATTTTCATGTTCAAAGTTCGTCTGTCAGTGAGCAATTTTGAAATCCAATCCAAACTTGGTTTCATATGAACTTTGACATAATTTCAGACGAATTTCTTTAGTTTTCATAAGTTACATTTTGTCTGAAATTCAAATTTTCAAAACCCAAAGTTCGTCTGTTACTGAAAGCTCCTTTCAGACACTTATCAAAATTCGAATTTTCTCAAATTAAAATTCGTCTGTCAGAGAAGCTTCTTTTCAGACTTGTTCAGTTTCAATCCGAAATTCAAATTTCCAAAGCCAAAGTTCAAATTTTGCGAGATGACAGATCTTTCAAACTTCGTTTGTTGGTGGGTGTTTTTCAATTATTCCATAGAATCAAGGTTTTAAAACATCTTTTCACTAAATTAAAGTCTTTTATTCAAATCAAAATATTTCTAAACATCCTACATGAATCTTTGCACTGATTTCTCCAGGATTTCTTCACTTGAACCTTTTGTGCACCTTTGATATCTTTATTCCAAGCTCTTGAAGGTTGGTTTGGAATCATCAAAACACTTAAGTCAACAATCTCCCCCTTTTTTATGATGACAAAACAACTTACAAACTGGATTAGTACTTGGGTTTGCTTAAACAAGCTCCCCCTCAACATATGCATTATATTTCAAAAGATATCATATATAGTAGATCAAGTAAAGAGATTCAAAGATTAACAGAAGCAAATCATTGTAGCCAAGGAATTCTTTCATTTCATCAACGATTGCTTTACAGATGCAAAATAGTTCAAAAAACACAAATACAAAACACAAACATCAAAATCATAACGAAACACTACAAGAGGACTCAAGTCTAAGTTCTAATCACTTCTTCTTTGACTTGGTCTTCTTGCTGTAAGTCTTTCCAGATGGCTCAGCAACAGACTTGCCAGTTTGCTTACTCTTCTCCCCCTTTTTGGCATCATCAGGAAGGTGAACAAAATCAGCCAGAGGAGGGATTTGAGAAATTGGAATCGCTTTGAGGGGCACAGGAGCAAAAGGCAGATGTGGACTAACTGATGGAGGAGGCTCAGAAGGCTCAGGGCTTGGATCCTCATCATCAGAGACCTCAAGCAGCTCTTGCACCTTTTGTCTGGAAAGGGCCAATTGAGCCCTTTGTTCTTCTGAAAGACCATGTGTAGTGAGAGATGAAGGAGCAGGGTCATCAGAACGAAATATTTCTTCAAGCCTTCTTCTCTGAGCTTGCAAGAGAGCATTACGAGCAATAGCTTCCAAATCAACAAAAGGCATAATGCTTCTTTCTTCACTTTTGGCAACCTCCATGATTGATGAAGTAGAAATGGCTGCCACTAATCTTTCTACTTGCTCAGATTCTTGCTGTGACAAGATTGACTCTTGAGCATCTGTAGTAATGGGATCATGAGAGCTTGAATCCCGAGGTCCTTCTTCTTCCATACCATAGTCCAAGGGAGGACCAGGACTTGGTGTGCTCAGTATACCAGCAGGCTCAGTACCATCTACAGCATCATCATGCTCAAAAGAGGCTAGCTCAAAGGGGCTTGGAGGCTCGGGAGTTAGAGATTGAGCAGGCTCAGGGAATCCTGGCTGAGGTGGAGCTGATGCGGCAGGAATTGCACTCCAAATATCTTCATAGGCATCAGTAACCACTTTCATGTTCTTGGCCAACTGGTGAATCTGATCTTGCAGATGAGCAAATTTCGCATTTTGCTCATCCCTGATGCTAAGTAAGAGTGTAGACAAGCTGTCATACAACTCAGTCATCTTGGTTGGCTTGGCACGAGAGGAGGGAGTAGATGAAATGTGAGTAGGCTTGGATGGAGATGGGACAGGCAGAGAAGGTTGAGGTGTAGGTCTTGCAGGAGCCTCAGAGGTGCCTTCTTGTTGTTAGGAGGCACCTTCAACAAAGAAGAGATCTTCAGATTTTCCTGCTCCCTTCCCAATCCATCTTCCTTCATTTCTCTCAATTCCCATTCTTTGAAGTTCCTCTTCCTTGAAAATCTTAGTGGGCTTCCCTTTCCCCTTCTCAAGGTGCTAAATTCTAGCATATTGTAGAATTCTAGAAATGATTGCTGCATAGGGGAGTGTGGAGTCTTTCCTCTGATCCCTTGCCTTGATCATGCATTGGAGTATGATATGTCCCATGTTGATAAGCTTCCCACGCATGATTGCTATCATTACATGTGCCTCTGCCCTTGTGATCAAATTGAAGCCACCTTTTTTGTTGAAGATAATCCTAGACACTATGTAGTGTAGGATCCTCACTTGAGTACTGAGGTCAGTGGGCTTAAGCAAGTTTATAGATGGCCTATTTTCCTTTCTTCTGAACAATGTGTTCAGGATTGTGCTCTCCTTGTAGTTCAGAAAGGGGTCACCTTCTTCATCAACAGTCTCTGCCTCATCCATATATCCAGAAGCAGTGATGTCAATCTTAAGGCAGTCTTGCCCTGGAATTTCCAAGACTTCATTAAAAGTCTCATCTATGAGCCAAATGGTCCTTGATCTCAGATTGACCTCCCACTTTTCTTCTTGTTGTTGTGCTTCAGAGAGGCGTACCATGTCTTAACCACTTCATCATCATACCTCTCCAGTATCTCTAGCAAATTCTTATATCTCAGTATCCATATTCCAGCATCAAAATTGTTAGAGACTAAGAAATCTTCCATGTTCACACAATGAGGCTTGATTACCTTTTTATTGGCAAACTTGGTCGAGTATTCCTCCTGAATCTGAGGAGTGCCCCATAATGGCAGTGTAGTGAGTTGGTATTCTCCAGATTTAGTACTGGAGGAGGAAGTAGAAGCAACAGCATCAACAACAGGAGCAGGGACTGAAGGCTCTGTTTTCTTGGAAAAAGAGGGTCCAGCTTTCTTTGATTAAGCCTTTGGTGTAGTTTTCTGTCGTTTGGAGGGAGTTGCCTTGCTTGATTCGGCTTTTCTCTTCGATTTTTCACCCTCTTTTGAGGCATATTGGGATTTGACTGTCCTCTTTGGTCATGCCTCTCCTTTTCCAGCTTCATGATTCTTTACTCTTGCCATTTCCATGGATGAATGTTTCAAAATGAAGCAGAGATTGGGTTTATAGAATGCGAAAAGAAGTTTAAACGGTGGGAAATAAAGATTTACAGTCAGAATTGAAGAGCATTGAAGAGAGAATTTGAACAGACTCAGAGAAGAAAAGAGTAGGGTTGCGTCTGTTTAGTGGAAAACCGTCGGTTTTAACATAAGTAACCTCCTGACATACGAATTTTCTTCTAAAAGTTTATCCGCAGTGGCTTGGTTTAAGCAACACAAGGTGAATAGACGAACTTTGTTCCAACAAAGTTTGAATTTTGAAGAGTAAACATCAAGCAGCAATCAAAATAAACAACAGACGAATTATGCATATGAAACTTCATCTTTCAAAGATTCAACATGAAGAGCATGTTTCAACAGACGAATTTTAAATCAGAAATTCGAATTTCTTTACTTTGTAAAGGTTTTCCAACATTCGTATGTTGAGAAATAATCATTTGTATAATCATCATGTTGGACAAACATAACTTTGAAACTTTTATTCTTGAAAATTTGAACTTTCAAGGTCCAATAGACGAATTTTGAGGGATCACAGAGAACTGTTCCAATGTATAACAAGATGAAGTTCATCTGTTGGGCATCCAAATTCGAATGTTGACCATGCTGACTTGTTCAGAAACACAGTTTATTAAGGAAATTCGTCTAACACACAACTAAGATACGAATTTCAACTTTAAAAACTTACAGAATGGATCCAGAAACTCAAAATTTTTTGCCATTTTCTTCACTTCTTGATTATTCCATTCTGGTGTGCTCCATTTTTCAGATTAATTGCCATTGAATCTCATGAGGAGCATCTGCAACTTAAATTAAATTCACTCCAATGCTAAAGTTAGAATTAATTTAATGTTGGAAAATCTAAAAACAGAATTACACACGAATTTACTTTCAGTTCATTGAGATTTACCATACCCAATTCTCTCCTGATTTTACAATGTCTATTTTCTGATAGAGGCTTTGTCAAGATATCAGCAACTTGATCCTTTGTTGGGATGTATTCTAGTTTGATTTTTCCTTTCAAAACATGATCCCTTATGAAGTGGTGCCTAACTTCAATATGTTTTGTCCTTGAATGCATGACAGGATTTTTGGTGATGTTTATTGCACTTTGATTATCACACATTATTGGTATTTCTTTCATCTTAACCTCAAGATCTTCAAGCTGATATTTCATCCAGATGATTTGGGCACAACAGCTTCCAACTGCAACATATTCAGCTTCTGCCATGGATAAGGCCACATTGTTTTGCTTCTTGCTAAACCATGAAACCAAGGATCCTCCAAGAAACTGACATGTTCCACTTGTGCTTTCTCTGTCAGTTTTGGATCCTGCAAAGTCAGCATCAGTGTATTCTTTGAGATCTTCTCCATTGCCCTTTGGATACCAAAAACCCATATGTGATGTTCCAATGAGATATTTGAAGATACGTTTCACAGCAGTTGCATGGGTTTCCTTGGGACATGACTGGAACCTTGCACACATACAGATACTAAACATAATGTCAGGTCTGCTGGCAGTTAGGTACCGTAGAGATCCAATCATTCTTCTATACTGGGTTATGTCAAACATTTTCCCTTTTTCATCCATATCCAGTTTAGTTGTAGTAGCCATAGGTGTTCCCATTGGCTTGGCATTTTCTATCCCAAACTTCTTTAACAGTTCTTTCAGATACTTAGATTGATTGAGAAAAATACCATCATCACACTGCTTAATTTGCAATCCAAGGAAGAAGTTGAGTTCACCCATCATGGACATTTCGAATTCTCCCTGTATTAACTTAGAAAAATTCTTGCAAAGAGATTCATCAGTAGCACCAAACATAATATCATCAACATAGATTTGAACAATAAGTAAATCTTTATTTTCTTTCTTAGTGAATAAAGTTGTATATACTTTTTCTCTGTTGAACCCCTTTTCAGTTAGAAAATTACTTAATCTTTCATACCATGCTCTAGGGGCTTATTTTAAACTGTAAAGAGCTTTCTTCAGTTTATAAACATGGTTTGGTTTTGCAGAGTTCTCAAAACCTGGAGGTTGATCTACATAGACCTCTTCCATGATATATCCATTTAGAAAATCACTCTTCACATCCATTTGATACAAGAAAATATTTTTCATGCATGCATATGCTAACAGAATTCTGATTGCTTCTAATCTAGCCACTGGAGCAAAGGTTTCTTCAAAATCAATACCTTCTTCTTAATTATATCCTTTAGCAACTAGTCTAGCTTTATTTCTGATTATTGGTCCTGATTCATCAAGTTTATTTCTAAAAACCCATTTGGTGCCAATGACAGGATGATTTTTGGGTTTGGGCACTAAGTCCCAAACTTGATTTCTTTCAAACTGATTTAATTCATCTTGCATAGCCAAAATCCAGTATTCATCAGTTAAGGCTTCCTCAGTGCATTTAGGTTCAAGTGAGATGAAAGCACAATTATCATTTGATCCCTTAACTATTTTCTGATTTTAACTTTCTCTTGAACATTTCCTATCACTTGATCAATAGGATGATTCCTTTGATATCTTCAAGTTCTAGGGAGTTCTTGAGAAATTTCTTCATTATTTTCATCTTCAAAATCTCTCTCCTGAATATCTTCCTCTATATTAATAGATTTAGATATTTTTGAAGGTTCAATTTTACCTTCATCAGAGATATCTAACTTTTTAAAGTTTGAGACAAGATCATCCTCATCAGTAGCATGTTTGGAAGCAGTTTAATTTTCAATAAATACTACATGCACAAATTCTTCTACCAATTTAGACTTTTTATTAAAAACTCTATATGCTTTACTTCTACTAGAATAGCCCAGAAATATACCTTTATTAGATTTGGCATCAAACTTACCCAGATTTTCCTTTCCATTATTGTGAATGAAGCACTTGCAGCCTAACACATGGAGATGTGAGAGATTTGGCTTTCTTCCTTTGTATAGCTCATAAGGAGTCTTCCCAAGGATTGGTCTGATGTAGGCTCTATTTATAATGTAGCTTGCTGTATTCACTGCATCAGCCCAAAATACTTGAGAGAGTTCCTTTTAATTCAGCATAGCTCTAGCCATCTCTCCAATTGTTTTGTTCTTCCTTACTACTACTCTATTCTGTTGAGGAGTTCTTGGAGCTGAGAAGTTGTGATCAATTCCATGCTCATTACAATACTCCAGAAAGAATGAGTTCTCAAACTCTCCTCCATGATCTGACCTGATAAATACAATGGAAATACCCTTCTCATTTTGCACTTTCTTGGCTAAGGTTACAAATGCATCAAAGGTATCACTTTTAGAGGAAAGAAACAATGTCCATGTAAATCTAGAGTAATCATCCACAATTACAAGCACATACAGATTTCCACCAATGCTGTTTACCCTAGATGGACCAATTAAATCCATATGCAGTAGTTCTAGTGGTCTAGTTGTGATGACTACGTTTTTGGGTTTAAAAGAAGATTTAGTTTGTTTTCCTCTTAGGCATGCATCACATTCTTTGTCCTTTTCGAAAGTGATTTTTGGTAGGCTAGTGACTAACTCATTTTTAACCAGTTTTAAAAGATGATTCATGTTAACATGAGCTAATCTTCTATGCCACAACCAACTATCATTATCCTGACTAATCAAGCAGACAGAATCTAAGGAAGGAAGTTCATCAAGATCAATAGTATAGCAGTTACCATCCCTTTGAGCTTTGAGGATTACTTTGTGATCACTTTTTCTGATGACCAAGCAGAATTTTGAGTCAAACAGTACCCAATTTCCTTTATCACATGTCTGGCTCACACTTAGCAGATTGTGATTGAGGCCAATCACAAACAGCACCTCTTCAATGGATGTTTCAGGATTCTTGCCCACAATGCCAATGCCAACTATTCTGCCATATTGATCACCTCCAAAGGTCACCTTTCCTCCTTTCTTGTCTCTAAGGGTGATGAACTTCTCCTTGTCACCGGTCATGTGACTTGAGCAGGCACTGTCTATATACCATTTATTACTCTTTCTAGCTTTGAGACATACCTGCAAAACAAAGTTCATATTTTCTTTTTAGGTAACCAAATTTGCTTGGGTCCTGTCAGTAGTCTTTTCCCTAGATACAGATGTACCTTTGGGAATCCATTTAACCTTCCTGTCAAGTCCATTTTTCTTTAAAGCGCATGAATTGGAAATGTGTCCCTTCTTGTTACAGAAGTAACAGGTGGTAAAGGGACTACTGGATTGAGAAGCAGGAAGAAAATAATGCAGATAATATTTTTGTTTTGCATATCTTAGTTGATTATATGATTCAATGTGATGTGACATATGATCTTTCTTTCTATCGTTATTAGCATGCACAGAATGTCTCATGTACACATTCTGATTTTTCTTCCTAATCTTTTCTTTTACAGCATAAGGATCATAGCCAAGTCCAGCCTTTCCTTGTGATATTCTTTGGCTTCCCATTAAAGCAAACAACATATATTTACCTCTAGTAAGCCTAAACATGCTTTTCACTAGATATTCATTGGTTTTCTTTAGTTCAATGCATGACTTACAACAAACAGATTTAGTAATAGGTAGAGAAGCAATTTCAGAGATGTTGCATTGAGATTCTAGTTTGTTAATCTTTTTCTTAGCTTGCTTCAATTCTTTAGCAACCTTAACAAACTCATCATGCAGCTCATGAAATGCATCCAGTAATTCAGAATATGAATGTTCAGATTCATATACCTCATCTTTTTTATCACTGCTGCATGGGATTTCAGCTTCTTCAGAGGCAAGTGCCATGAGACAGATGTTGGCAATTTCATCTTCATCATCTTTTTCTTCATCTGAGCTGTTGCCTCATATTGATGAGATGTAAGCTATTTTCTTCTTGCCTTTGTCTGTAGCTTTCTTTACTTTTTCTTACTTCTTGAGGAATTGTGGACAATTCCATGTGATATGTCCCTGCTTCTTGCATTCATAGCAAGTGACAGGCTCTTTTGTTTCCCTTTTGCTATCTCCAACTGCTCCTTTCTTGAAGATTTTTTTGTTTCTCTTCTTGCTGTAGAATCTTCCAAATTTTCTGACCATCATAGCTAGCGTTTCTTCATCTAGCTCATCTCCATCGTCAGATTCTTCTTCTTTTTCCTCAGCAGCTTTTAGAGCAAGATCTTTCTTCTTTCTGTCTTGTCCAGCCTCCTTGAGAGCCTTCATTTTTCCTTCATACTCCTTGAGGCTGCCAAAAAGAGCTGTGACAGAGGCCATTGATTCTCCTCTGGCTTCCTCTATTGCTGTTACTTTGGGTTGCCATTCCAGAGGGAGAACTTTGAGGATCTTTCTTACTTTTTCAGTTTGAGTGTACTCCTTTCCCAGGCCCTTTAGTTGATTTACAATGAGGGTGAATCTCTTCTGTAGTTCTTTTACATTCTCTCCTTCAGCCATTCTGAAGCTTTCATATTCACCTATACATGTATTCAATTTATTTTCCCTGACTCCAGTTGTTCCTTCATGAGCAATTTGCAGGGTGTCCCACATTTCCTTGGCAGTGGAGCATTGTGAGACCCTATGGAATTCGTCTTGATTCAAAGCACTGACTAAACAGTGTTTTTCCTTGAAGTTCAGCAAGACTCTTCTTCTATTTTTCTCATTCCATTCAACTTCTAGCTTCTCTCGGTACTTCCCGTCTTCTTCCAAAGCCATTGGGGGAAAATCTCCCTTCTGAATGACCGACCAGATGTCCAGATCAATTGACTAGAGATAGATTTGCATCATCATCTTCCAGTAACCATAGTGTTCTCCAATGAAGCCAGGTGGTCTATTTGTGTTGTTTCCTTCTGGTAATATGCTTTCTCCAAAGCCAGCCATTTTAATTCCCAGACTGTGAAATCCTTTGATTGGGAATCCGGACTCTGATACCACTTGTTAGATAAGCTGGCTTCCCAAGAGGGGGGTGAATTGGGAAGCTTGAAAATTTTCTGCAAAATATCAAGAAAGTGAAGAAAGCAAAGTATAGATGGTAAAACAGAGTATAGGAGAAAAAACTGTAAAAGTTGCAGTAAAGAGAAGAAAACGCTGATATTTATTCTGGTTCGGTCTCTCCACTTGACCTACGTCCAGTCCCCAAGTCACTACTTGAGATTTTCCACTATTCTGCAAGAATTTAGTGCGCTTCTTGCAAATGCCTCAGTACAAAGATGATGCTCTGTTTCTAGAGCTCACTGATTCACTCTATGCACTCTTACAAAGTGCTTCCCAATCTCTTGTGATATCCCCTCACAAGAAAATCTTTCTTCCAGATGAAGATAAGATTGTTTACAATGATTAAACTCTCTTAAACGGAGTGAATATGAAAGTTAGAGTACAAATATTGAAGTGAGAGAGTAAGAGACTTTGAGTAGATGATTTGGCAGAGTTTCAGTATATACAATGTTAAAATCGCTACCCACAACTTCAAATGATGTTATATTTATAGATTTTGGTCTCAACTATCCGTTAGAGACAAAATCTATCCGTTGGAGAAGTTATCCAACCGCATTTAATGCTTCTGACACTCTGAAATTCAAATTTCAGTTGGTCAACAGACGAATTTCACAGAAATAGAAGGCTAAAGACTTCAACGTTGAATGCCCGGAGTTCGTCTGTCATGAAGTGAAGTTCGAATTTTGATGTTTGGAAAATGTTTCTATGTTGTGACATACGAATTTTCAGGTAGAAAGTTTTTCTGTTAAGTGTGAGCAGTATTTTTAATTTGCTACAGTGCCTTCGAAATTCGAATTTTGGAACCTCAAAATTCGTCTATCTGTAGCTGGTTTATAAGGCATAGTAGTTCATATGATTCAAAATTTGAATTTTCAAAGGGCAAAGTTTGTCTGTCAGAGAGACCTCTTTTCAGACTTACTTCAAAATCCAAATTTATAAATACTGTCATTCGTATGTCAACATATCATTGTAACAGACTCACAAGCTTAGTTTCTGAAATTCGAATTTTCATGTTCAAAGTTCGTCTGTCAGTGAGCAATTTTGAAATCCAATCCAAACTTGGTTTCATATGAACTTTGACATAATTTCAGACGAATTTCTTTAGTTTTCATAAGTTACATTTTGTCTGAAATTCAAATTTTCAAAACCCAAAGTTCGTCTGTTACTGAAAGCTCCTTTCAGACACTTATCAAAATTCGAATTTTCTCAAGTTAAAATTCTTCTGTCAGAGAAGCTTCTTTTCAGACTTGTTCAGTTTCAATCCAAAATTCAAATTTCCAAAGCCAAAGTTCAAATTTTGCGAGATGACAGATCTTTCAAACTTCGTTTGTTGGTGGGTGTTTTTCAATTATTCCATAGAATCAAGGTTTTAAAACATCTTTTCACTAAATTAAAGTCTTTTACTCAAATCAAAACATTTCTAAACATCCTACATGAATCTTTGCACTGATTTCTCCAGGATTCCTTCACTTGAACCTTTTGTGCACATTTGATATCTTTATTCCAAGCTCTTGAAGGTTGGTTTGGAATCATCAAAACTCTTGATTCAACAAATTCTGTCCAGGAGTTTTAGACAAAGTTTTAAATGGGAAAGAAAGGTTATGGAGGTTACAAGTATCATTATTGGGAGGTTACATGAGTTATGGGGTTATGGAATTTGATTGCAGCAGTTATGGGAAAGTTGAATATGGAGGAGTTGAATGTACGGGGTTATGGCCTTGAGAATCCATTTCATTCCTCCCCGGGTTGGACGGAACTCGCCCTCGAGTCAAACTCAGCATCATCGTCAACATAAGGAATTAGATTAGCAACATTGAAGGTGGTAGAAACCCCATAAGCACGAGACAATTCCACCTTTTAAGTATCATTGTTGATTTTCTGCACAATCTTGAATAGACCATCAGTTCTAGGAGACAGCTTAGCATTTGGTTGTTTGGGAAAACATTCTTTCCTTAAATGTATCCAAACCAAGTCTCCCTCATTAAGAGTCTATTGTCTTTGATGCTTGTCACGATGAGTCTTATATCTCAAGTTCTGTTTCTAGATTTGCTCATGAACTTGCTCATGCAGCTTCTTAATTTCCTTGGCCCTTTGATCTGCATCAGAGCTGTATTGCTGCTTATCAGTTGAAGGGGTCAAGTCTAATGGACTAAGAGGACGAATGTCATAAACAACTTCAAACAGACACTTTCCAGTTGCTTGGTTGACTGAGTTGTTATAGGAAAATTCAACTTGAGCAAGAATAAGGTCCCATTGCTTCAGATTCTTTCCGACAAAGCTTCAAAGTAAGTTTTCCAAGATTCTATTAATGGCTTCAGTTTGACCGTATGTTTGGGGATGGTGAGCACTACTATATTGAAGCTTAGTTCCTATCTTTTTCTACAGCGTTCTCCAAAAGTGAATAAGAAACTTGACATCACAATTAGAAGTGATAGTCTTGGGGATGCCATGTAGTCTAACAACCTCCTTGAAATACAAATCTGCCACTTGAACATCATCTTCTGACATGGGATGAAATGTGCATCTTTGAAAATCTGTCTACAACAACCATGATGGAATTTTTCTGTCTTTGGGTTCTAGGCAATCCAAGGACAAAGTCCATACTCATATCTTCCCAAGGAGCTTCTAGAACAGGAAGAGGTAGGTATAATCCCATGCTTTTGGCTTTTGGACTTAGCCAAATGATAAGTCCTACATCGTTGTATGTGCCTGTTTACATCCTATTCAAGTTTTGACCAATAGAAATTCTCTTTCACTAAGGCCATAGTTTTGTCTCGATCAAAGTGTCCTGCTAATCCACCCTTGTTGGCTTCCCAAATGATTGCCTCTCGTAAGGAACATTAAGGAATGCATAGGACTTTTCCTCGAAATAAAATCCTTCATGCTTGTTGTATTGCTGAAAGGTTAAGTTTCAATGACACTCCATACTTGATGGAAATCAGGGTCATCTTTATACAATTCCTTGATGATCTCAAAACCAACAACTTTGGCTTGAATGGTAGCTAGCAAAGTATGTCGGCGGTTAAGTGCATCAGCTACTGAGTTCAAGGTCCCAGCCTTATGCTTAAGTAGGAATAAAGAATTTTCTCTCATTTCTCATTATGAGTTTTGTTTTCTCTGAGTTTTTGTGCCAATTGATATTTTCTACAAAAAACATGAATATTTTCATACCCTCATTATTTTTAAGCACTATAAATTTAGTGTAATGTATATTATTTTCTTTTTCCACATGTTCATTAGTTATAGTTGATTAGTGTTTTACTTTCTTATAGAGTTGACCCCCAAAATAGGGATGGAATTTGATTACTTAGATGAAGCATGGAAATATTGGACTGAACTAGACATGGGCCTTATTTTATATATGGGTCCAAAACAAATTATTTCTAAAAAGAGTCACAATCTTTATACCTTGTGAATAAAGCAGTTTTGTGAAATTTAATACATACATATATATATATATCTATGTGTGTATTCATATGAAAGGAAAGTTATGAGAAAAGTATAATTTTACAAAGAGTAGGAAAAATGGATCTATATTGTCATTCAGATATGTGTATCCTCGAGTTAGATTAGGCCTAATTTGAAAATTGAACCCGAGGACTGATTGGGGCAAGTTTCGAGTTAGTGGTCAACTTATTTGCCCTAGTCTTTGTTTAGCTTTAATCATTATTGTTAAATTTGATTACTAACATGATTAGTTTTGATAATATTAAATAGTAGAGTAAAATATTTATACGTAGGGATGGAAATAAATTAGGTTAGATTAGGTTTTAGTTGAATAGGTCAAGCCTACATTATAAATTTAAAATCTAAGCATGTGTTATTAGCTTATATAAGGTGTCATTTCAAACTCAAGCCTTTACCTTCTAAAAGTTTGGTTAGACCTAAAGCCTATCTAATGACTTATTAAAAAGCAAAGTGAAAAAAAATCTATCAACTTTAATTTAAAAAAAAAGTTTCAAACTTTAAACTTCTAGTCACCAAATGTATGGTCCATAGATATTTATTTTGTGATACATATGTTTAAGTAACACAATGAAAAAGTAACTAACTTCTTTACTCTTATAAACCTCACATACCTTTCTTCTTTTGCATTTCAATCCATCAAAGATATTTATAAAACCAATTTATATTAATTATCTTATATATTAAATAATAATAATAATTTAAATAGGTTAAACCAATTTAAATTAAATGAACAATATCAAATTAATCAAAGATTTTAAATTTGAGTCTTGAGAATGTAGTCATGTTAAATATTTAGTAATAGAGTTTTGCCCTGATAAATTTAAGGTGTCAATACTCGACTTGATTCATATTAATCTAAACCCTGATAAATTCTTCAATTAAAGTGGGATAAGTTTAGAATATCTAATGCTCCAAGCTTAAAAAAAAAAACTTTCAACTCATGTGAGCCTTTTGAGTTTCATCAATATTACACACTACTACAAACAAAACGTCTCAATATAATTTTTAAACACTTTTCCCTCCTTCCCTCCAAATCCATTTAACCAAGCAATATGTAAATCTCTCAATATACGCTTTTCCCTTCTCTTTTAATCGTGTGAGTGTTTAGGCTTTCATACACGGTTCGTTCTTTACTTTTACTTTGAATTTGATTCTCCAACTGTGAAAATTGATTGATCCATTTATTTGGTTTAAGGTTTATCCTTTGATTTTTCTTTGTCAATGAGAGTTTCCTATCGATTTAAAGTTATGTATGATTGAGTTTATTTTTTAATTTATTATTTTAAATTTTATGTCTTGAAGTTTTACGTCTGAAAGGTAGATAAAATTTTCTTTTATATATATATTTGTTATAAACTACGAGTATCTTGTTGGCAGGGGGAAGTAACCTCACTTGTGCTGATGGGAGTAAAAAATAAACTTCTCAAATCAAATTTGTTTTATATATAAAGATTAAAAATTAAATTTCTAACCACTTATTTAAAAAATAAGAGCTCATATTATTTAGGTCAACCTAAATTAATAAATAATTTTTTATTTAACTATCTAATATTCAATATTACCATGCTAGAATAAGGTATTGTTGGACCCAAAGGTAAATATATCTCCTAACATTTTTTTTCTAACCACAATATATCAAATAGTTCTTTTTTAGGTACAAACATATCAAATAGGTTTTGATAATGGATACTTGGTTGTTCAACATCATAAAATAGAACCCAATGTCACCTTAAATTTACCATCCATCTACTTATGGGCCTGATGGGCCTCTTCGATGTTTTTTTTTAAATATTGTGCTTTGAAATTTAAATCTTGTACCTTGGTAAAAAAAAAAAAGAAATTTAAATCTTGTACATTATAGCAATTAGCATAATATACTATTATATATAAAAAAAATTAAGATATATTGTTATAATAATGCTATATAATATTATTTTTCTATCTGCATGTCACTAAAAAGAATTAGTTGAATTACATTCTCGGGAAAATATGAAGCTCCCTTAATAGCTGATATTGATATTGAGGCAATTTATGGTGCTTCCTGGAAATGGCTCTGAATTGCTGAAAATGGAATTCAAAAAGCAAAAGGGCAGATGGAGGGCTGCCCTTCAAGTGGAAAATGGACGTTTCGAAACCTGGCCGTTATGCGCAGAGGTCTGAAATCCCGAAATTAGCCTTGACTTTTGGAAAATTTCTCAATAAAATCCAGAACCCAGAACTTTTCGTTCATTTATCTGTATAAAAGTATTTTCTTAATGATTTATCTCATACATTTATTTATTTTTTTCGAGCATATCCCTTATTAAATGTCCATTAATGTTTTTTTATGAGAGATAAATTTAATGATATATATGCATTAATTTAAGGGTATTTTGAAAAAAAAATTTAATTTGAAACATATTTAAGAAGATTAACTGTTTTTAATTAATATTATAATTAATATTTAATATTATAATTAATATTATTGGTCTACGTAAATTATTCATTATATTTAAAATTTGAGAAAGTATTTAATATGCTTTGATCCATATATTCATGAGATATTTAAGGATAGTTGACTAGAGGGTTACTATAATACTTTTTCCTATTCTAAATATGAAACATTTTGTTTCGATTCTAAATATATGATCTTTTATAGTATATGAAATAGTATGTATTATACATTTTTAAAAGATATCCCTATTTAATGTATTCTAAAGAGAAAGAGACAAAGATATTAAATAATGATAATTTTGTAAAAATATTATAATTTTTAGAAAAATTGAAGTAGTTAACTAACTTTAACTTTCATCTTTACTTTACGTAATTTAGTTAAAAATGTCTTATATTGAAAACTGAATGGAGTATTTGCACTAATATTGTTAAACACAAAGCATTGACTGTCAAGAAAAATTGTGAATAAACTGTGTGTTAGTGTTTAGCCAAAGAAAAAAACTCCATGTATGTAGTGTACATTATTTTTTTTGTGCTCTTATAATTTACTATATTATGAGAAAGTCATAATAAAAAGTTATTTCTTAATCTTCCATTAATATCATCTCATATGGGTCATATTAAAAACAAGTTATAATTCATACTATTCAAGTCACTTTATAAACCCCAACCATACTTAAATAGTAATATAAGTTTTATTATTTATTCTTCTCCCAAAAAGTAATATATACGCATGTATGGAGGAGTGACATTGCAAGACAAGAAAATGAAGGCTTCTACCTTTTTTTTTTTTTACTATGTTTGGGAGATGAAGTTGAAAAAGAATCAACTGTTAATTACAATTATCTAGATTCTAATATAATTGGTAGATAATTAAAAATATTGTCCAAGATCTGCTATAGTTTGGAAATATTTTGACACTTACCAATAAAAAAAAAGTCATTACCCATTAATGTTAAATGAAGTGCCAAATATGCTTCCATATATTTCCGAAAACACACTCAAAACGCAAACTTGACCAATAAAGAACATTACCATTTCTGTTCACTCATCCACTTTACACTAATGACTATTAACATGGCTAATTTTAAACCTCTTGCCGTATAACTACTCTTCCAACCTCTTTCAAATAATGGCTATTTGAAGGACTACCTCTAATCAGGGACACGCGGCAGTTTCTGAAGCGTCAGATGAAAACCAACGGCAGAGATTTAGAGCATCACCTGCTACATCCTCTTTACAGACGCTGGCAAGCCCAGATCCCAAAAACGGATTCTCCCTGCCTTCACACACACGAACACACTTTTTGCGTATAGCAAGAACTTCGTTTCTGCTCAGCGCTAGCTTTGCTTCATATATCAAGAAGTTGCTCTTGTTAGCTCCTCCTCTTGATATTAATCATTCACTGAAGCTATTTTTTTTTAATTTTCTTGGAATACACGCCGAAAATACCGTCTTTAGTTCTTCGACGATGAAGAAATTCGAATCAACTTGCAACAATGTTAATAATAGAGTAGAGCACATGGTTTCCCCGCTAGGAGGAAACCTATCTTTCAGATGTGCTCGTACCCTGAATTCCTTCTTAAATTCCAACAACCCACCACGTGTTATTCCCCATACCTTCTTCTCTGAATCCGCCATTAACTAACCGTGGTGTCTTCATACTTAGTATTCGATCAATAGCCACAGGAAGAATGGGATTCTTGGGAAGCAAGGCTTCGTTCAAAGCATGAAAGCATATCGAGAGCCGCTGGGATACTTGAAGTAATAAAAACTTCTATATACCAAATCGAATGGAGCAAGCATTCGCTAATGGGCTTGCAGAAAAGTGGTTTTCTGAGACCAACACTTTCATCTTTTCTTGCGGTGAAGCTACTATCACATTGGAAGAAGTAATGGTTTGTGGGGGCTATTCTGTTCTGGGATCCTCTGTTTTTTATACCCTTCTCGGGGACGAAGAATCTTAGCAAATGGAGCAGAAGTTGATTGCAGTACGAAGAAATTTAGGAAATACTCTAGACAGAAGCACCCAACATCTTTTATGGCTGAGATATTTCATGGACAAAAAAGGTGAGTTGGAGCACGTTGCGCTCTTATCACTGTGGCTGGCACGATTTGATTTCTCTTGTGACGTTTCACAACAGATCTTCCGCATTGCATTGCATCTAAACAGAGGTACACTAATTGCTCTAGCACCTGCAGTTTTAGCTCATATCTATAGAGACTTAACATTATTGAAAAGAAATGTTGATAACGCTGTGAAGTTGAAATCCAAAACGGTATATTGCTAATCTTCACAACTGCTTCCTTACAACTGGTCCAAATTTGGGCTTTTGAGAGATTCCCTTCATTGCATCAAAATCCTAGAATAATTCCGAACTTCCAACCCATAACAGCAAAATGGCACAAAGTGAAAATGAGTAACTGTCGGGATGTGAGTTTAGCTTTGGACTCTTCTGGAGAAAGCTTTCTATGGGGCCCTTACAAAGATTCTCCGAAGTTCTACAGTGAAAGCGATCAGTGGGTATCTAGCAAATGCTTCATTTCAGGTTCACGCAAGTTTATAGAGTCCAGAAGAGGATTTTTGGTCAGCAGATGCTACCTTGGAACAGGATTTTTTGTCATGCTTGCTGGTTAATCTGGAAAGCTAGATGCAACAAACTTTTCTCTGGTGAAGATTTTGAGGATTCAGACATTGCGTTTCTGAGCACACAAAAACCTGTGGAGGACATGAAGATGGAATCCATGAAAAAGGATTTGGGTATCAATCTTAGAGAGATGTATTCAAGTTGGACTCCGCCGGAGAGGTGTTGGTGGAGACTGGACGTAGATGGCTCTGTGAATGATAGAGGAGAAGCCACCTGCGGGGGAGTTATCAGAGACAGCAATGGAGATTGGATCTCTGGTTCCATGGGTAAGTTGAATGCCATGCCCAGTATTGCGGTCGAGCTCGTGGCTATTTTACATGGTTTGAAACTTTGCTGGATCAAAGGGTTCAAGAGGATTCAAATTCATAGTGACTCTATGGAGGCCATCAATCTTGTTATTCGTGGTAATTCAAAGGATCACCTTTTTGGTTTTATTATTGATGAGATCAAGGACCTTATCATGGGAAATTGGATCATCATCATTGAGCATGCTTTGAGGGAAGCGAATTAATGTGCTAACTGGCTGATTCAACAAGCGCACAACATTGAGAGTGATTTAGTTATCCTTGGATAACCTCTCAGAGATTTTAGAAGTATTCTTCAGTGTGATAGGAGGGAGGATGATAGTTCTCTGACCCACATTGTTTAACTCCTAGTTGTATTACTACTAGCCTTGTTTTCCCAAAAAAAAAAGTATAGAGTCCTGTGCTCGGTGCTTGAGGCATTCGGAGTTGGTAGGTATAGATTGCATTAAGACATACCTCCCACATCGCGTGGCTATGCAATTTGGGTTGGATCAGGATATTCCAGGATGGGTGGATCGTTGCAAGAAGATCAGCCCAACAGTCGCTTGGAAAATCCATGATAGCCCAATTACAAATGAATTGTTGAGTATTGCTGCAGTTGCATCATCATCTAACTTGGAGCCACATCTAACTTGGAGCCAAGTGTTACTTCCACGTACTTTGAATGGTGGAATCGATCCAAACTTGGAACCAAGAAGGATTCTATGGCTATAAGCTTCTCAGAAGAATTGTCACATGCTCCGTCTATGGTGGGATCTCATAGTCAGTCATAGGGATCAAACAGGGGAGTCCAATCACAATGATGCTTCAAATTCAACGGATAAAGAACATAAGAACAAATCTTATATTCGTGAAACTGATTTTTCAATTGCTCATGGAGTTGAAAATCTGACACTGAGTGAACATTTGACAGTGGTTGGAGGATCGAAGAGAGCCAAGGTTGATGATGCAAAACATGAGGATGTGACTGACGAGTCTACAGAAGCCAAGGAAGGTCAATATGATGACAATGGTAAGTAAGGGGAAGGTGAGATGGTTTGTGCTATGGATGAACCTTTTTCTGAGCCTGAAAGTATGTCAGAAAGATTGGCACAAGCTTCACCAGAGCTGAGATTTCCTACTGATACAGATCAAATAGTATATTCAGGTAATGATAAAACTGAAAGGGTTGCACCATCCCAAGTTGCAGCTGATAACACTGATGTTTCAGTGGCTCGGGGGGTTGAAAAGTTGCCAGAGACTGAGAATCTGAATGTAATTGAAGGATCAGAGAGAGCCATGGAAGAAACAAAAAGTGAGGATTTGATTGGAAAATGTGAAGAAGGATCCATGGAAGGACAAAATGGTGAGGATGGAGGAGGTTCTAGTCCATTTCCAGATGACACAAAACTTACTGATCTTGAAAAGCTTGAACAGTGCGGCTGATAAGTTGGACAGATAGAAACTGTGATTCCTGAGCTTGAATAGCCATTATGTTGCTGCATGCATGCCACTGATTGTATTGAACATGTACTTAGAATATGTATCTTTCTTGACACTGTAGAACTAAGCAGCAGTGTTAGTTATACAACTTATGTAAGTATAAATTATGCACAAATCATGACTGTACTTGGATGGTAATATAAGTGCCTGTTAAAATTGCAAGCTATAGAATTTAATACATCAAAACCGAGGGGGTTTTGGTTATTGTGTTGCTGATTTTTTTGGGTCAATTTCATGTTCCATCAAAACCACTGAGTTGTTGTTTGTGGCATGAATTCAATATGGTGTACCAAGAATCATGAAGGGACTATGCTCTGAACACTAGAGTCCAAGCTAAAGAATTTGAAGAGCGGCGACACAATTCCCTATATTCATGTTTGTAAACTAACAAGAATGCCATGGAGAGCTGGGCAATGAATTGAAATGGCAATATGAAATAAGACATTTTTAGAAAAAAATGTTCTTTTTTATGTTGGATGTTGTGGCCCTATATGAAAGGCGTGGTAAATTGGTAATGCATGCCTCTGTTTTTATGATTAATTTTAATATAATGCTATTTTTATATTATTAGCTATATATGTATATATATTATTTTATGCATCTATATGTTGTTAAGGGTTAACTAAAATTTTCTGAAATGTATTGCCATGCCACTTGCGTATTGGGGATTTAAATATCATTTCTATTATAATTTTTGGGGTCAGCTTCTTGGAACTAATTAAGCATTTAGGACAATACATTAACATATTAGGTCACTAATGGCTTGACCCATGAACCTTCATGGTAGGGCTTAACATAATTAATAAAACCAAAAAAATCTCAACATGGAGCACCCTTTAGCCTGCAAATGCAGTTAAAGCTACTTTATTGTCTTCATCTTCGGTATTTTTTTTTAAATTTTTCTTCACTTTTGTCTGTTTCCAAATTTTTTTTTTTAAATTATTATGTCGTTACGCATGATTTGCTACCTTACTATATTTATAATTTACGATAAAATACTTTAAAATATTATCAATAATAAATATTAAAGTAGAAACAAATATATATATATATATATGAATATATTATTAAAAAAAATCCCCTCAACCACGTTCATTCTGGTCCCTGTTTAGAGTTATAATCTATTAGAGCCCCTGTTTAGAAAATCTTTATTTCTAAATTAAATTTTATTCAATAAAGAATAAGTCAAAAATTAAAATTAAATGTGAAATCATTAAAATTAATTTTATAAAATTATAGATGGTAATTTTTTTTTCATTTTTTTAGATTTAAATTAAATCTAAATTTTCTAAAATTTTTAATTTTAATTTTTTAGAATTTAATAAAATTAAATAAAAAGTTATCCCCATATTATATACTCTTGAATATGGAGGAAATTTGAAATTAAATTATATCTCATATTTGACAGATTTTTTTTAAATAATCATTTACTTTTATCCTTCTTGTGTCCTTTTGCTGGAGCAATATGGTCTAGTTCGAATTTGGGGGGTAAGAATAGATTCATAGGTAAATTTTGATCTTGAATCCTGGCTTATTCAGTCCAAAAAAGAAAGAATATTGGGAAAACATCTTGGAATTCAAATATGATACAAGACAATGCATCTACAGTTTTTTGTACAATGAGTTGTCGTCGTTGTTGTTCTTTTTTTTTTTTTAATGAAACAATGAGTTGTTGTTAGAAGATATGTTTGGTGTTGTTTGTTATTAATATTTGGTATTTACGTAATGAGAAAATTTCAGCTATGTTGATTGTGATGCTCTAACAGGTACAGATCTGAAGGAGATTATGGCCTGTTAGTTAGATATTCTGGAAATAGTTTTTTTTTTGTTTTTTAAAATAAAAAATAAAAAAATTTGTTTAGTATATCTGTTTTTTATAAAATATTCTAGAAAACAGAAAAATAAAAAACAGAAAATTCAGAACATCTTTAATATCTTTGAGATGTTTTGTAGTTTTTATTCTGAAAAATACAAGAAAAGGTGAAAAATACATTTCTCTTTAATAGTAAAGTTACAAATTTTAAATAACTCATCTAATACTTATTAGTTATGATTTTAAGAATAATTATTCAAACAGATTTTTTTTGTCTTCAAAACTTGTTCTCGAAAACAGTTTTACAAAATTATTTAAAACTGTTTTGAGAACAATAAAACTGAAAATATTATCAAACATGCCCAATATTGATGCAAGATGCATTGCAGCTAGTTGGACATATAGAGACTATATTGAATATATACATAAAATTATATTTATATCTTTTATACTCATATTTTTAAATTTTTAAATTTACCATATCAAACATATCGTAGCATGTCATGTTTAATATTTTTATTCATATTTGTATATCATAGACTGAATCAAATGAAACTGGTAATTAAGTTTCTTTATTTTTTATTTTTCAGTTCAATCCACTTCAGTCCATTTAATCATTTTAATTGGTCAATTAATATTCTATAGTCTTTTTTTATAGTTTTTAATTTTCAACATACTTAAACATGTTATAACGGAAAGGTTGTGTAATTTTAATGTTTGAAAGCAAAATTAACAAGTATAATGATATAAGAATTGATGGCTCTACAAGTAGAAACTCAAGGACAAACTTCAATGGACATTTAGGAACGTTAGAAGGATTTAAATTCTTTAATATTTATAAAAAGAACTTGTGTAATTTAGAAGACTAATTGACTTTCAAAACAAAAACCAATTTGAATGGAGATGTCACAATAATTTCAAGAAACAAATCTTCGAAAAAGCTTTTTTGAAATAGGACAATATGATACTATACCAAAAATGGGATTTTTTTGCCGTTATTTTGGTCTTTATTGGTGGTTTAAAACCGTCAACTATTTGAGTGCCGAAATAAGGGGTAACTTTTGTTGGCGGTAATTAACCGCCAACAAAAATAGACTTTTGTTAACCGCCAACAAAAGACATATTTTTTAATAAAATATTTACCTTTTGTTGGCAGTTGTTTGAAATAACAGCCAACAAAAATAGATTTTTATTGGCGGTTATTTCAAATAACCGCCAACAAAGGGTTATTTTTTTTTTTAAAAAAAGTAATCACAACTACATCATCTTTAATAAGTAATCCAAAATTATCCAAAAGTCAAAAAAATGTACAACATAAATTATAGATAGATCAAATTGAAATTTTACATAACCACACTGTAACAAAAAAATCAAAATCAAAAAGAAGAAGAAAAAATTTTGCCACAGAATCAATATTTATACCTTAAGTCATAAAAAATTACAAGCTTTAAAATTTCTTCCATCTTCAAGATTCATTTTCTTGCTTCAAAGCCAAGATGAGATGAGAGAGGATGAAGCCGTCGGTGGAGGTAGACACAGACACTGTAGTCAGCGATGAAGGCAGTGGACAAAGTCACCGATGAAGAAGAAGTTTGTAATCTGTTGGTGCTAAGATGAGATGTGGACCATGCTTCGAGATTTGTACAAAATCTTGACCAAGCTTTGAAAATCTTGACTGAGGGAGAAGAGAATAAAAGAAAGTAGAAAAGAAGATAATGATAAAATTTGATTGAAAGAGTAAGAACGACGATATGAATTTGATGAAAGAGAAAGAAGACATGTAAGGGAGAGAGAGCTTACAGATCAAAGAAGAAAGGGATTGGGTGTGGAGAGAGAAAGAGAGGGAACAAAAGTGATTAGGTGTGGAGAGAGGAAAAATTCAAATATATGAAAGTGATGGAGTTTGATGCGTGACATGAAAATGTATGAGTGGATGTAGAAAGAGATGTGTTAAGTAAAGAGATGGGAAGAAAGGAAGGCCGTCAGATCTTTTTTATCAATGGTTATAAATATTGATCCGTGGCTTGCTTACTGATCCGTGTCTTGTGTGTGTTTTTTTTTTAAAAAGTTGTAAAAACTTTTCTTGGCGGTTCTAAAATAACCGCCAAGAAAAGTCAGACTTTTCTTGGCTGTTATTTGGAAATCGTAAAGAAAAGCCCCGTGTCATTTTTATTGACGTTTTTTCCTATAACTGTCAACTATTAAGCGCTAAGAAATGTTGTTTTTGGCGTAGTAAATCTACGAAATAAAAATGGAATTAGAAGTCAATTGTACATAAAAAGATATTATATACCTCACAATACTCGTTAAAAATAGTAATTATCTAAAGTTGTTTGTGCAAATTAACTTGATGTGGCTTTAAATTTATTTGAATCACCCTTTAGCAATTACAGGCAAAAATAAAGATAAACTAAATAAAAAAATAAATATAAAAGAGAAAATATGATTTATTTACAACCTTGATTTGATCTATGAAAGTCCAAGACTTGCATACCCTATATATCAAAGTCGTCGTAATTCATAATAGAAATATGTGTCATCGTATTGACCCGCTGGTGTGGTTTAATTTTACAAGAGAGACTCATTTCACTTTCTTAACTCTTATTATTTTCTAATTTTCTATATAATAGTTCTTATATATAGTTTTTTTTTCTTTTTCAATTTTGTGGAAAGAAATTTTGCAAAATTAATTTTTTTATTAAAACCCAAAATTATGAAAATGCGATTGCATGGCCTAATTGTTATATATAGGTAACAAATTAACCTATCCACTTGTAAATAGGGGTGTGTAAAACCGAACTGAAATTGATTACCAAATTAAATTTGGCTTATTTGGTTGTGGTTAAATTTTTTTTAGAAATTTTGATTATATTGATTCTATTCCATCTTGACTATGAAAAGTCTAAATAAATCAAACAAATTGAATTTTCTATTTTGTTATTTTTTAGTTTTGTTAAGATTTTAGTTTATTATAAGGTTATGCTTTTGGAGGTTTTAATGCAAGATTAACATGTAGTATTTTTAATTTTCTTTCTAATTTTCTAAGTGATTTTTTACAATGGATTTGAATTTGAATTTCATAATGTTATTTTTGAATTCAATGCCATGAACATTATTATGAATGCACACCCCTACTTGCAAATTAATATTCACAAACCTCACACCGTAAATTCAACAAATTCATTTAACAATATCTTATTTATTTTTTATGATTAAAAACCTTTTTATTTTCTATTACCTTATTGTTATTATTATTTTTTAAAAGGTATATAAATTAAAAGGGCGTGAGCCGCTTGAACCCAAAGTTATTTAGAGTGAAATCACAGAACTTGATCAGTATTGCTGCAAAAATTTATTTCAATAATTGCAAAATCTATTAACCTCCTGTAGAGGTTCAAAAACCTCGCACGATAAACTCTACAAGTTTATTTAAGAATCTTTTATTTATTTTATTTTATTATTTTAATAGAAATAAAAAACCTTAATATATTTTTTACTAATTTAAAGTAATAACAATAAACTTATTGTTATTATTATTTTTAAGTATACAAAATAAAATAGATATGGGTCATTGGAACCCAAAATTATTAAAATGTCAAGATAGACTTATAATTAGTGTGTCTTTAGAGACATATTGTCAAACATCATTAAGTACTTGTGGGAGCTTCATAGATAATAAGACCTTATATGGTGAACTCTAAAAATTAAAACAAAATGCCAACATTTATGTCATTTGTGATTGTGTATATATAGACTCACATACACATATATATATACGTGTGTATTTAGAGATATATATATATATATATGCATGTAGGTTCGCCAATATATATATATGTATGTATGTATGTATGTAAACTAATTAATGTGTCATTCACCCAAAACAACAATGCCACTCTCATAAACCAATGCCTTGAGTGTAAGTGCCAAACCATATCAATCAAATCATGAGCACAAACCATAAATAAAAAAAAAACCATAAATTTAAAGCTTTTGGGAAGAAGCTACATGAACCATAAGGTCCATTTGAAAAAGACATTGACAAAAGCTAAACCACATGGTAGGCTAATCCCAAATAGCACATGACCAAACTGATCCCAAAATCCATCAGTGAACAGGGATATATGAGAAAATTTTGTCTTCTAATTAGTAATGAGTGCTCCATTGTTTCTGTGTGCACTATACATGGAAAAGGAGAAGGTTTCATGTGTGTTTGAATTAGATTTTACGTAATGAGGATAATTGATTTTGCAAAATTGATTTTAAGTATAATTAATTTTATCAAAAATAATTTATATTTGAATATTTTTACTTTAAAAGTGATTTTGATAAAATTTCGGGTTTGTTTGGATAGTTTCAATAAGTGATCATAGGAATCCATAATTGCATATTTCCAAACTTTGCTCTACACACCTCCTATTTTAAGAACCAATTATACTTCAAATAAGTGATTATGAGCGAAGTTAGTTTTTCCTACTTATGATAATAATTTCTTTTCCCATAATTATATATGGTAATCATTTCTCTTCCCATAATCATATATTTCACTTGTCATTCTCATTATCCACCCAATAATTACTTAAACCCAAAAATCTAAACACATTTATTTTCTCAAAATCACTTCTCGGCTAAAAAATTCAAACATAAATAACTTTTAATATAATCACTTATTCTAATAATTAATTATGGAGAATCACTTACCCTCATAATCAATTATGGAAAAATTAATTCAAACATGAACGAAATAGGAAAATTGAGCGACATACAACAAATATAAAAAGAAAATACACAAATACTACAACTTTGAAAGATTTAACCAAAATACTACACTTGAAATCCTAATGTCAGATAATGTTTTGTATTGATTATTTTTTCCTTTGCGATAAATAACACAAATCATAAGATTACGTCACGATTTGCAGTTTGGTTTTTTGTTTTTAAATAATTATGCACACACAAATCGGAACATTCAGATGCGTTTTGTCCATAAATTTTTTTTAATATAATACAAATGGTGAACTGAGGTCACGACTTGTATTAAGCTTTTTTTTTATTATTGTAATGCTATTAACATTTTTTTATTATTATAATGCAAATCGTGAATTTTAATCACGATTTGTATTTTTTTTTTAACATAATACCTTCAACCACGTTTTTCCCCGGTTGACGTGTTTTTTTTAACTATAATGTAAATTGGTTAATTATTAGGTAATGATTATAAAATAGTTAAGAATAATAATAATGATAATAACTGTTAGATAATAATTAATAATTGAGAATAATATATATAATAATAAAAAATTGTAAATAATAAAATATAAATTTTTAAACGTAAACTATTTTAATAAATTAATTAGTAATTATTAACTTTAATTAACAAAGCCAATTTTTTTTACAACAATTAAAGATAAAAACTTTTCCTTCACGAGAAAAAATTGTTTACCTTATATATTGTGACTTCCTATGCTACATCTTAGTCTCCTTTGAACATGTTGTGATCGCCCCTGTTTTATGAGCTCTTCATGTTAAGATTCATGTGACTCGGTGGTAGTTGTAGCTGGTAGGGTATTTAGATTAAATATAGGTGACTCAATTGAAGGAATTGACTGCTGGGGATCATAAATGCTTCATTTGATATCCTGCTTACTTCAAATGAGTAGTTGTTATATTAAGACTCAAAAAGTGTTGAATTCTCTAATAAAGACATGAATGACCCGAATTCATCTAAATTGGGTGGGCTTAATTGGGGAACGGATGATGGTGGCATGTAATGGTATTGAGTAAAAATATCTGAAGAAAAAGTGGCTCCAGGATTTTGTTCCTCTTCATCTCCCACTGCATCTTGATTTTGCTCCTTTTCTTCTTCAGCTGCAACCAGTGGTTGAGTTGACAAATAGTCACCATGTCGCTTACTTGGTCTACCTTGACCAATTACTGGACATGGTAGCTCAACTATAGGTGGAGCATGTTGAGGAACCATATTGTAGTATTGTTCACTTAATACCATTCTAATATTTTGTTGGTCCCTTATAACCCTTTGTTGATATTCCCTAGTTGGCATTGACAAATAGCACATGACCAAACTAATCCCAAAATCCATCAGAGAGATATAAGAGAAAATTTTGTCTTCTAATTAGTAACGAGTGCTCCATTGTTTCTGTGTGCAATGTATATGGAAAAGGAGAAGGTTTCGTGTGTGTTTGAATTATATTTTGCATAATGAGAGTAATTGATTTTGCGGAATTGATTTTAAGTATAATTGATTTTGTCAAAAATAATTTATATTTAGATATTTTTACTTCGTAAGTAATTTTAATAAAATTTTGGGTTTGTTTGGATAGCTTCAATAAGTGATCATAAGGATCCATAATTGCATATTTCCAAAATTTGCCAAACACACCTCTAATTTTAAGAATAAATTATACCTCAAATAAGTGATTATGAGCGAAGCTAGTTTTTTTCTATTTATGATAATTTCTTTTCTTATAATCATGTATTTCACTTCTCATTCTCATTATCTAATCAATAATCACTTAAACCACAAAATCTAAAAACATTTATTTTCTCAAAATCACTTCTCAGCTAAAAAATTCAAATATAAATTATTTTTGACATAATAATTTATCCTAATAATTAATTATGGAGAATTACTTACTCTCATAATCAATTATGAAAAAATTGATTTAAATATGAACGAAGTAGGAAAATTGAGTGACATGCAACAAATAAAAAAAGAAAATACACAAATACTACAACTTTGAAACATTTTACCAAAATACTACACTTGAAATTGTAATGTCAGATAACATTTGTTGTTTTTTTTTAGATAAATAACACAAATCATAAGATTACATCAAGATTTACAGTTTGGTTCTTTTTTTTTAAATAAGTATGCACACAAAATCAGAACATTCAGATACGTTTTGTCCATAATTTTTTTTTTTCATATAACACAAATCGTGAAATGAGGTCACGACTTTTATTAAGCTTTTTTTTTATTATAATGCTATTAACCTTTTTTTTATTATTATAATGCAAATTGTGAATTTTAATCACGATTTGTATTTTTTTAATGTAATACCTTCAATCACGTTTTTCGCCAATTGACATGTGTTTTTTTAATTATAATGTAAATTGGTTAATTATTAGGTAATGATGATAAAATTGTTAAGAATAATAATAATGATGATAATTGTTAGATAATAATTAATAATTGAGTATAATATATATAATAATAAAAATTGTAAATAATAAAATATAAATTTTTAAACATAAACTATTTTAACAAATTAATTAGTAAAGTCAATTTTTTTATAACAATTAAAGATAAAATTTTGTTTTTTCACAGGAAAAAATTGTTTTTGTTTACCTTATACATAGTAACTTCGTATACTACATCTTAATCTCTCCCGCACACATTGTGGTCACCCCTATCCTATGGACTATTTATGTTGAGATTTAGGTGACTCGATGACAGTTGTAACTAGTGGGGTATTTAGATCAAATACATGTGATTCAATTGGAGGAATCAACTTTTGAGGGGTCATAAATGCTTCATTTGATGGCCGGCCTACTTTAAATGAGTAATTGTTATACTCAAACTCAAAAAATGTTGAATTCTCTAATAAATACATGAATGACCCGAATTGATCTAAATTGGGCGAGCTTAATTGGGAAACAGATGACTGTAGCATATAATGATATTGAGTAAAAATATTTGAAGAAGAAGTGGCTCCAAAATTTTGTTCCTCTTCTTCTCCCATCGTATCTTGATTTTGTTTATCTTCTTCTTCAGTTGCAATCGGTGGCTGGGTTGACAAATAATCACCACATCACTTACTTGGTCTACCTTGGGCAATCACTCGACGTGATAGCTCAACTACAAGCGGAGCAGGCTGAGGAGCCATATTGTAATGTTGTTCTCTTAATGTCATTCTAATGTTTTGTTGGTCCCGTATAACCCTTTGCTGATATTCCCTAGTTGGTATTGACAAAGGGTTTGAATACTTTGCTGAATCAATTTATCAGCTATATTGGCATAAAACCAATAATAAGACATTATTAGATAATGGCACTATCCCTGTAAAACAAAATAAAGACTATGATTTTAGATACTTACTGCAAAATCGGTTGCAACACTAGTAGGGTGGATCTATCATCAAGTGTGCCTCCAATACCATTGCATGTACTTAGATGTGCAATCTAATACCTCATGTGTCACAGGTGATTCAACGATAACATTGTGCCACCTAAACCATAATTTAGTATAGTCCATATTCTTTTGAATCCAATTTTCTAATGTTCTTCCTCTTAGTTGGATTGTGTGGCAATTCCCCAAATAAAATGGGGTTATAGGTATTGGTTTTTGACAACCAAATTGCCTAAGCACATGATTAGGATGATGCCATTCTATTATATGGAAGCATATCGGGGAGATTGAAGCTAGCCAAATTTATGGTGATGCTAAGCAGTATCCCGGAATTAATTACCGCACTGTTGGAGATTCATAAGGCTGTCAAATTATGCCTTCCTTCTTCATTGCATCAAGCAACTTCCTATAAGTATGTAGCAACCATTTAGTTAGACGAGGTTGTTGTCCTACATTCTTCCATCTATACTAACAAGAAAGCACTTGTTAAAATTTGTATGATTAAACTAATAAGTTAAAATCAAATAGTCGGAGTGTAAATTAAACATACCTAAATCCAAAGGGTGGTATGAGAAGATAGATACCAAAATCAAACTTAGAATATCAGTTTTTGGCCAACGAACCTCATCACCTATCAGGTGGAACTCATTACTATAAGCGAGGTTCATCGTTTCCAACTTGAATATGGGATCCACAAATTACAAATGGTCTACTTGTATATGAGCACATGTTGCAATGACATGCATGCATGGATACTTTTCTACCTAAAATTCTCCACAGTCATATATTTTTTCATTCAAGTTCACCTTGCAACAACAACTAAATTGACGGAGTTGAATATTGTATGACTCAATAAACTCAAATGATGTTTCTCTTTTATCATATATGCGAACAATGCATGTAGATACAACCTATGTTGCCATTTCTAACTTTTTGTTCAATGCCTCGGAAAACACTTGGCCAGCAGCTATTTGTACATGCACTTGTTGGGCACGTTTGACAAAGTAGTTGTTGGCCTTTTACATGGTAGCCTTCACAATACTAGTAATCGGCAAACTCCAAATGCCTTTGAGGACACCATTCATGCATTTAGCAAGGTTAGTTATCATGTGACTATAACGCCGGTACCCACTGTCATATATATGAGACCATTTTTCTATTGAGATGTTGGCAATCCATGCTGTTGCAGATGGATGAGTTAATGCTATATCATCCAATTGTTGGTTAACATAATGGCACTCATATGCATAGCCTGTATATAATTAGAAATTTATAGTTACTAATTTTATAATCACATGTTAAATTATGTGAACAAGGCAATCGACACTCACTGATATTTATGAACTTATCCTTTAATCAATTTGTTCCATGTGCTTTATGGAGGTTAGTGGCCACATGCCGTAGGCAAAAAAACATGATATCCTTGTGCTGCTTGCCATCCAATATGTTTATTTGCAATTGTAGACATGATGGAAGGATGTCTATCATAAATTAAACATATTCCAGTTCTACTCTTAATGACACATATGCACACGTGATATAAGAACCATGTCCAAGCACCTTTTGTCTCCCCTTTAACAACATCAAATGTAAGTGGTACAACATTGCAGTCACCATCTTGTGTTATGGCTATAAGAAGTGTGCCTTTAATTTTTCATACAGTAAATTTCCATCAACCTGGATGATGGGCTTTTGGTGATTGAATGCATCGATACATGATTTGAATGCCCAAAAAACATGCTTAAACATGTCAACTGACTGCTCTTCAACATTGGTTTGTGAACATAGCTTGCCTGAAATTTTAAAGAATCGTACTCATTCTCATTTTCAAAGTCATCCATAATATCCTCAGTTGGATAAAGTGAACATTATGGTACAATATTACTGACATCTGGGCAAGGATCAAATGGATGAAAATTTTCCAAGTGCATGCTAAGCTTTGATCCATATCCCACTAAATCCACTTGATTGCTACTCGATGGGAATGTATATCTCACATAGTCCTTTAGTGGTGGAGATTCAAGATGGTCATCAACTTTCACATTTGAAGTATGCGCTTTTAACTCTACTCCTAATAATTGAGTTTCATATCACAAATTTATTTGCCACATCCTTTGTATGTCAAAATCTTCCAAAATAAATAATTAGTGTCATGATGGATTAATGTATACTGAACATCTGTATACCAAATGTGACTCAATTTGATTCAGATGAAGTTGAAGCTTTTGTCTAAATACTTGCTTTAATTGCATCAGGATGATATTCAAATCAACACTTCTCTTTTTTATACTATTCGACTCAAATGTTATCCTATTTAGACTATCAAAAATCTGTCCATTCGCATATACATAAACCCACTATTTTCCATTATTGTTCCTATGATATAAAATTGCTTATTATTTACTTATAAATATGAAAATTATTATTGCACACAAAAATAATATTACCATCAACATAAAATTTTATTTTCCCTACCTACTATTTATTTTTTAAATTCTCAAATTAAAATCACTTTTCCAATATGAAATTACTTATTTAATTGAATGTATAATTTATTTGTTTCATATCATATCTATTATATTTATTAAATGTATGCCAATAATAAATTTATAACAAAGTACAATATTAATACCTAAATGAAATTATTTTTTAACATTTTTCTATAATTTAGTTTTTCATAATCCAACCTTTTTTATATATCACAATTTATGACTATAATTCACCATTAACTTATAAAATATTTCTTAGAAGCTAATGGTGAATTTACTAATTTAAAAAATTGGCGAAAAATATTGTTCAAGATTTTGATAAAAATTTTTAATTTAAATTAAATATTGTTGTAAATATTATTCTCATAAAAAAAAAGATTTGAACCAAAAACATGCTCATATCACATTATTTTTAAGAAATTTTTAAATTATTATCTCTTATGTGTATTACATTAAAAAAAATATAATTAAATTCACTCATGGTCAAAAAAATAATAAACTTGAATTTTATTGAATAAATATAGTTATTTTGATAGTTGATTTCTGTGTCTTATAATTAAAAAATTGTATATATTAAAATACTATATAATATAAATTTTATTATTTTTTTATATTATACATTATCACTCATCATAAAGTTGAAAAAGTTATCACAAATTCCACGTTTGATATATGTACACGTTGAAACTCTGGACATCGGTAAAAACTTTTTCACCAATATACTATTTAATTTAATTATCATTTTTTTCTTTTAATTTATTTTTATTATAAATTTTAATGTTAATTTAATTAATTAAAATTTGTCTTTTTGTTAAATTGATCTACTATTTGTTTTTTTTTAAATGTTCCTTATCATTTTTATTTTTTACAAAATAAACATGTTTATTTTATTAAATTTTATTAATATAATTTACAATTTATATTTTTTTAATATAAATAAATATATTTGATATATATATATATATATATATGTATATGCGTGTGTGTGAGTGTTTTTCTGTGGAAAAGGGGAGGGTGCTTTGTGGGAGAGAGAGGGAAAAGTGGGCCTGGGGTGCATGAGGCGGAGCAGCCCTATTATTATTATTATTATTATTATTATTATTATTATGTGTACATAGATCTAGATTTAGTGGAATTGAGATGAATAGTGAACCAAGCTTGAAAAATTAAATACTGTGTAAGTGTAGTATTTTGTTAAATTTTTTTGTAATATTTTGACATATAATTTTTTATAAGTAGTATTTGGCTCAATTTACTTGAAAAAATTATTATTCAACAAATATATTTCACAGTCATCTACATATGTTTCACAGACTACATATCCAGAGATTATCGTACCATATATAAGAGACAATCTTACCAAAAATTATATAATTATGAACAATTTTAATATTTAACACGGGCTTGTTTTAATGAAAACTTAACATCCCAACAAGAAAATCAAAGATAAAAATAAGGATCAATTTAATTAATATTTAAGGCTGGCTTCTTGGGAAAAAATCTTAACATGTACTTCCTTCGGTCTACAATATAGGGTATGAGGTTTATTTTTTTTTTTGGTTCACAATATAAAATGTAAAGACCTAAATGGACAATTTTACCCTCATCATATTTAATTAAGTGAGCAACATAAATTGTGAATAATTAAATCTGATGTCGTCTTGTCTCTGGATGAGAGGAACACGTGACAATGATCAAAATACTCCTCTAAGAGAACCATTAATCAGAGAGACCCATCGCCTTCCTCGAAGAGAACTGAAGTAGTTGAAATATCTTTTTATCCGCCACCTGCCATGGAATATTTTCACTGCAATATTTCTCTTTCTTACACATGTCTGCCCAAAATAATAAAGCCCCTTCCTTTAATCATTTCATCATTGGCTTAATAAATAGGGGCACATTTGAAATTTTTGAAATATTTAAGGATATTTTTCAACTTTCTTAAAGGGATTAGAAATGGGTACAGACCCTATAATATGGACCGAAGGGAGTAATATAATAGAGCAAAACTAATATAATAGACCAAAATCTCAACAATCTAGATACGGAAAAAATTATATATCATGAAATGTTAAATCTAAATTTAAATATTATTAAAAATGCTTCACCAATAAATATACTTACTTTATGAAAGGTAGAGAAAAATAATTGAGATAAGGATGAAGACTCTTAGAGATCTTTCCTCTTGAGAAGAATCTCATGAACTGAATAATGCAGTAATTCCACTTGAGAAGAAACTTATGAACCGCAACAATTTTTTCTTCAAAGAAATAGCAACATAGGAAAGAAAAGAAGAGAAGATTGAAAGCTAAGTTTGCAAAATGAAAGCAGGAAATATTACACCTTAATTTAGGTCCATAGTCTCATGTTTTAGACGTTATTTAAGTCCATTTAAGTATGTTTAGAAGTTTGAATCAAATAAAAACTAAAAACAGAATTTTCAATAATTCTAGTATTATTTACTTGGTAAATTCATTTTATCGACTGAATTTTAAAAATTCATAACTAAATCTACACTAATCATATTGGAGTGATTCAAGTATCTACTTGAAAAAAATATGCAATAAAATAATTACTAAACCAATTCATACAGTTTATTTCCAAAAATTACTATAGATTTGGTCAGTTTCACTTTCCCAAGATTTTGACCTTAAATTTAGAAATTCATATCTCACTCTACCTTAAGTCAATTCATTATGTCATTGGAAATCCCTTATGTCTACTTTTTAGAAATATTTTTGTTGTATATTTATTTAGCTTGTATAGGGTATGGTATTCACTTAAACTATGATGGATCAAAACACTACTTCTACTGGAACAATTATGGGAGAAATTACATAACTCCTTCTTTACAGCTCCAAATGCTTTCAAACCAGTGACATTCATTTCCTAAGACTTAGAGATTTTCATAAATACAAATCACTAAATTTTTTGGAACTATACACGATTTTATAGTGCCTTTTGAAAATCCAATATCTTCAATGAAATTTCCAGTTTCCCTAATACTATCCAGTTATGAACCCTAATCTAAAAAAATCATTATAAATCACATATTTAGCCAAAAAAGGTGATCTTTAACTCTTTGGAAATATTATTCCATTTACTTTCAGGGAATATACAACATTTATATATAATACTTTGTTTCAAATAGAGTGCCCCTACTCTAATCATGGTTGGTCATCTTGAACAAATTCATGTCATATCTTACATAACAAACTTTATAATTAATATACATCACCATTCATTACTTCAAATTCATTCCATACATGATAGGTAACTCATAATAACATATTCAAAACTTCACATCAATTTAGTCCTCACATATAAACTTATACATGTTATTGATGCATAATATCAAAACTTGCATGGTTATATTGCTCATCACATGCTTGTTCCTTCCCTTTGACTCTTCTTGGATCTCTTGCATCGCTTGACCCTAGTATATTTGTCATTTTGGAGAGGGATGAGATTCAAAGAATCTCAGTACTTATACCCAATCATGCATTCATATTATCATATTATTTCATAAAGTCATCAATGAAAATCATAAAATTATATTATACCATAAAATTTCATAAAAAATTTGGCATGGTAGCACTTTGTAAAATGGACTTCTTAGGATTATTAAACCCATCAAAGAACTAACCAACAATGCAAATTCATAAAAAAACATTCAAACAAGTAGATGGCATTGTCATATAATCATTTAATTAAAGCATGTTAATATTAGGCATAAAAGGGAAAATAACTACCAGTGGGCTTCCCAAATTTCTCCAAACTTTGAAAGTACTTCCTTTGATCTTTAGACACTTCTTGGTACCCTATTGTATTATTAAACATGGCCATTAGCCACTGATTACATAATCTTCTTCAGAAGGTACTCTCTTAAACTAAAAATTCCATTTAGTTATCCTTTGAAAATCTCTTGTACAACACACTTGTCCAAGCCTATTTTGAACTCAATAAATCTATTTTTGGGGTCAAAATTATGAAATTCTTTTCCTATCTCAAACCCTAAATAGGCAAAAAAAATTCAGAAAATAGTAGAAAACTATCTACTACATGAATTTGCAAACCGATCATACATTCATGCTTTCTAGGTCCTTTCTAAGCTTTTCTATGGATTGGTTTCTTCATGGCTCAACTTTCTCTCTCTTTTCTCTCTCTAGGATAAAATTTGAGAGTAAAAATAGAGAGAAATACTCTATGAAACATCATAATACTCAAGTATATATAAGGCAATGACCATGAAAATCTACTTTAAAAGTTTGAGGACCAAAATTTTCTTATTGCCCTTGCTTCTTGACTTCTTTTTTGTGTGTGTGTGCCATTCTCCCTTCCTTGCTGTAGTTTCAGACATGCTGAAGAAGATGGAAATGACTTACGACTCACTCTTTGATATTTTTAAAGAATAACCATCAAAACAAATTATGGTTAGTTATTTACCTTGGGTTACTTTTCATTAAAAATTTCTGAAATTCCCTCCTTGTCCTCTCAGAAAATCAGACACGACATATGCTCATTTTTGGCCAAAAATTGCTTTAATGATTTTTATGGATCAATACACCATTTACTGATTAAATTTACCTGTACCTTAAATACTTTTACGGTAATTGTCATTAAATTGGTACAGGATAATCTAAAAAATAATTTTGACCCAAAATTATTATTTTGACCCAAAATATATTTTAGTAAGGTCCAATTATTGCCCTTGAATTCATACTGTCTTTTTCTACAACCTAAAATAACTTTTATTGGATAAAATATTAATAATAAGACTTTAATACCTAATAAATATTATATTGATCTCATTAAATTTAAAATAGTATTCCATTAGGCTTAACTTATTGAGAACTTCATTTTGACTATAATTTTTCATATTTATAAAAAGACCCTTGACCCAGGGTAAATTTATAATTTTTAGAATTTTCATGTCATTAGGTGTAATCTTATCCAAAAGTATTTTGCCTTTCTTTCCCACGTGCACTTCCTTCTTTTAAGGATTAAATTACAAAGTATTTTCATTTCTTGGGGTAAAATTATTATTTTCTCATTTTCCGATCTCTTGGAAAAATGATTGTTTTACTCTTTTCTGTTTCTTTCTTTGTGTTTCCGTTTTTACCATTTCTCTGTATATTTTATAATATCAGCATTTTTCTATCGGGTTTAAATGAAATTTTCAGATTTTACTTTTAATCTAGAAAATGACCGTTTTATCCTTGAGTTGGGTCAAAAATATAATTATCATTCTTTTGAGAACTTTCTGGTAAATTTTCACAAAGACCAATTTTTTATTATTTCTTTTTACAATATTCACAATAACTTTCTAATTGATCTATCTCTCAGTCTAAATCTCCTAGTAATACAATATTTATACCTTTGTATTCCGCTTGAGACGATCTTCCATTCAAGTGGTATATTGCATACCTTCCGAAGTGAATTCTAGAATTAATTTCTGTGTTAAATCTTATGGAAAATTAATTCTAATGAAGAACTGAACATAATTTCTTCTGAAAATAATATGGGAAATTAATTCCTTCTAGAGACTAAGCATGTAACTTCTCCATTTTACTTCCTTTCCCATGTTTCGTGCATCTTATAGCATCCTATAAAAATAGAGATACTACACTTTCTCTCTCTACTCTCTCTCATGGTCAAAATTTTCAGGGAAAAAAGAGAAAGAAAACTCCATGAAAATGCCAAAATACACAAGCTTAGGGCCTTATAACCTTACCTTAGTGTTTATAGTTCCAACTTTTGCTTCTTGCTCTTCCTCTTCTCTTTGAAATTTTTTGTGCTCTCACTCTCTCTCACTTGCCCTCTATTTCAATTGTGAAAATAAGGAAGGGGAGGGCTGCAATCCACTTAACTAAGCTCTTGGAGGAGAGGGATGAGATAGATGAATAGTAACCTAGGTTTAGTAACTAGTGTGGGTTAATTTTGCCTTTTACTTTATTAAAGCTTTTTAATTAATTACTCCCTTGTCCCCAAGCTGTGCAGCACATTATTTTATTGATTTATTGGCTCAAAATTGCTTTATAAATTTAATTCATCCAAAATAATTTTTATCGATTAATTTTACCTATACCGATTAATTACTTTTGCTGTAATTATCATTAAATTGGTACATGATTATTCAAAAATTACTTTTAGATCAAAATCATATTCTTACTCCAAAATATATTTGTGTGGGGTTCCAATAATATTTTTTTCCCAATACTACATTTTATTCAGTCCCCAATTACTTTATTGGTATTAAATAACACTTTATACTTCAATTTTAATTATAAATCTGTATGGACTCAATTAGCTTTTAAATAACATTCCATTGAGTTCAGTTTATCAAGAGCTTCATTTTGACCAAAATTTAAAAAATACCAAAAATGTAGTTGATCCAAGGCAAAATTATAATTTTTAATTTTTCAGACCCTTTCTCATAATATACCATAGGGACTAAATTGAAACAAATTCTTTCTTTTAGGGACTAAACATAGAATTTTTATTTCTTGGGCCAAAATTACTATGTTCTCATTTTTCGGTATAATCTAAAAAAATGATCTTTTTGTCCTTCTCCATCCTTTTTTTTTTGTATTTCTCTATTTTCTATAATTCTATATGCATTTTAGGATATCTTTTGTTTTTGGCTTTTACATCATTTAATATCCAATAAAAATTTAGGATGTTATAATACCTTGATCTCTTTCATACTTCTTTTGGTGGAAAAATTCCTTATCAACTGGGAAAGCTTTCTAACTTGAAAGTTCTTACTCTCCATAGAAACTATCTATAAGAATTCCCTTGACAATTGGGAAACCTTTCTAGTTTGCAGCAATTTAGCCTTGACATCAACCATCTAGGTGTTATAATTATCAAATTAGTAATCTTACAAGATTAGAGAATCTTTATCTTGGTTCAAATGATAATCTTGTAATTGACATCCAAAGTCCTGTGAATATTGAATGGATTTCTCACATTTCTTTTTTGTTTGTGCTTTAGCTAGATGATGTGCCAAATCTTAGAAAGTCCTAATATTGGCAAATGATTGGCCAGTTGCCGAACCTAAGTGTTCTATTTCTCACAAATTGTGGTCTTTTGGATATGAATCTTCTTACGGTGCATTCTTCATAGTTGAATTTTTCTAATTCTCTTACAGAATTTAATTTATCTAAGAACAAGTTTACATAATCCATTTTTCCTTGGTTGTTCCATATGAATTCTAGTCTTTTATAGCTCGACCTTAGGTCAAACCTCCTAAAAGGTCCCATATTGCATGATCTTGGCAGAATAATGAATTCCCTTCAAAATCTGCAGCTCAACTACATTATTTTGAATGGATTGATATAATAAACCTTCATATATATTTCAAAATTACAAGAATTTAGGCTTAGAGGAAATTCTTTGGAAGGTGAGATTACCAACCTAGTCCATTTGGCTAATCTCATCAAATTGAGGGTACTAGATTTATCAAAGAACTCACTAACTTTGAAATTTAGCAACAATTGGATTCCTCATTTTCAATTGGTGTCATTTGATTGCAATCTTGCACATTGGGTCCTTCTTTTCAAAAGCAGCTTCAAACACAAAATGACCTCGACTATCTTGATGTTTCCAATGCTGGGATCTTAGATACAACAACATTGGCCTCTTTTCTTTGGTCTACCAAAAAAAGATTGAGTTTTTGAACATGTCAAACAATCACATCAAAGGAAAACTTATAGATTGTTGGATGCACTTAAAAATCAATACGAATTATTGATTTAGATAGTAATGAATTCTTTAGAAAGATTTCAACGTCTATGGATTCCTTGCTTTTGGTCCACCACTTTATTTTATGTAATAATCACTCCACAGGCCAACATCCATCACCTACTTGATAATGTTAGATATGGGATGAAATGAATTATTAGGACCCGTACCTCCATAGATAGGATCTAGCCTTCCTAAATTACAAGTTCTAAGCTTGAGAAAGAAGAACTTTTATGGAAGCCTACTGTTGCTTCTCTATTATCTCACAACCATTCAAGTTTTGGATCTTTCACTAAACTACTTGTATGGACAAATACCAAAATGTTTGAAACACTTATAGGACAAATTAATACCAAAATGTTTCTAAAATTTTACTACAATGGCTTAAAAACCTAGCCTTGTTAAGGCCATTGATCAATTCTTTGTCTTTAAGAATTATTCTCCTACATATATTGAAGACTATGATTTTTATCCTATAGTGAGGTGAAAAGGAAAAGAATTGTCATTCAAGGACAATAAAAAGACTTTCAAAATTGATTGATCTATTCGGTAATGAACTATGCAGAAAAATTCCAATAGAAATTGGAAATATTTCAAAACCTGTATCTTTAGATTTATGAAGTAACAATTTGAGTTGTCAAATTCCTTGGGAGCTTGGAAATCTACATGCTCTTGATTTTCTTAATCTATCAAGAATTATCTGGAACAATCCCTTCCAGTCTTTCTAAAATTGATAGACTTGTAGTTTTGAACTTATCAAACAACAACTTATAAGGAAAAATTCCATTAGGAACACAACTTCAAACTTTTGATGCATCTACATACGAATGGATTCCCTATATTTGTGGGAGTCCATTGAAGTGACTCTGTCCAAATAAAAAGTGTTAGATTTGGATGGTCACCTAAGAGGAGGACGAATTGGGTGATGGAAGATTTTTGTCCTTTTTGAGTACAATCTAATTTCACCAAGAGATATAGTAGAACAAAAATGAATAGAGAGTGATGAAGGATATAGATGAAATAATAAGTTGAAAGATCAGACACAAGAATTTATCCTGGTTCATCCCAATCCACTTGGCCTACATCTAGTCATCAAGCTACCACTTGATGTTTTCACTATATCTTACAAGTTTAATTAGGATACTTATGCAATCTCAATATAGCTCACAAGTTTCAGTAGACACTTGTGAAGTCACTCTCCCTATATCCTCAAAAGATGTGTATTTTCCTTAGTGTTATCCCCACACTAGGATTCTACCTAGAAAATAGTAGAGATAAATGAATACAAAACTGAAACTCTCTTTTAGAGTTGATGATACATTCAAAGCTCACTCTATTGAGATGTGTTTAACTAATAATGCTAATATATAAAGATTTTTTGTATTGGAGCAGTACTTTGGCACAAACTTACTCAAGATTGTTACCTATAAGTTCAAATGAGGTTCTATTTATAGATATATGGCTTAACTATTTATTTTACATAAGATCTATCTGTTAGACACAAGTTCTAGCCGTTACTATGCAAAAAGAGCCATTTAACAACGGCATTAAATACGTTTGACATACCAAAATTTAAAATTTGAGGCTCATTAGATGAATTTTGTAGAGTTAACATAGTTGTGTGTTTAACGTTGAACTTCAGAAATTCGTTTGCCACAGAATGAAATTTGAATTTTGAGTTTGCCAAAGTTAATCCATGTTAGTTCAAGTGAATTTTCATATTAGAAGTGCGTCTGTTGAAGTTTGAACAATTGTCTCAAGTTTTCACAGTGTACTTCAAAATTCGAATTTCAAAACCTGAAATTCATTTGTCAGTGGCACGTTTAACATGATACAAAAGTTGTCTCTTTGAAATTTGACTGTTAAAATTCAAAGTTCGTCTATCAGAGGCATGCTTTAACGAGATTCACAAATCCTCATTCTGAAATTTACACCTTGCAGTTGAAAATTCATCTATCAGAGGTAATGACAGTGAACTCATTTTGAACTTTACCAACATTCAAATTTTGACTAAGTTTCATGTAAATTTTGTACACTTTCACTAACAGTGCTTAGCCTGAAATTCGAATTTTAGAACGGAAATTTGTCTGTCAGAAATGAAACCTCTGTAACTTCGAATTTCACTAAACAAAGTTCTAATTTTACACAAAATAAACATGAGTTAAACACAAAATTCATCTATTTGCCAATATTTCTCAATTCTAATATAAACTAATATTAGATTTACTTAATCTACCTCGTTTAAAACATATGGTAATAAGATTAAGTATATTTTAAAGGTTAAAACACCTCAAGGCCAAAGTAAAAACACAATATACCTAATAGCTAGGTCTTTAAAAGTGGAATTCCACTTTCACTTGGTCATTCCTATTCTTGGTATGTTTCTTTCTGATCTTCCATTCTTAGAGTATCATTTCTCTTCTTCTTCTTTGAGTGAGACATGCCGTTGATTCTCAGTTCTTTATTTCAATGCCCATTCTTCTCATTTGGACGATTATACACTTAATGTATTATACCTATAAACCAAGTAGTTAATCCAGTTTATATATCCAACTTGTATTACAAACCATAAGAGCACAAATGATATATTAGTACATAGTATGATACATGCATTATAAATATAGTTAAATAAATACTAATACACATTTTACTTCTTTAAGGAATAATATATATATTATACAAATATGATGCATTTATTTCTTATTACTCTATAATTGTCATCATCAAAACTTATATTACATTAAACCTAACATTCTCCCCCTTTTTGATGATGACAAATCATTAGTGAAAAATATGCTTAGTGAATGATTATCACATATAATGCTGTTCAATTCAGATAATTCTAGATTAAAGATATGCATATTTTTTCACACAACTTCTCCCCTTATTTGATATCAACAAAAAGGTTTGAAGCAAAAAATTCTCCCACAATTCTTCCCTCCTTATTTGTGAGGTTGTAATAGTGAGCACACATGTCTAGGTTTGTTTCAATCACATTAATAATTGTCATCATCAAAACTTTATTAAGCATTGCTTGAAATGATTATGATACCAGATGTTATAATGATTCTTGTTAATGGTATTGTCAAGCAAATTAATTTCAGAGAATGCTCCCCTTTAACGTATGTATTAAAGGTTGAGTTTTAACACATAAGTGCAGCATATGTATTGAAGGTTGAGTTTTAACATCCTCTATTATTGGCTCGTGAGATCCTTCTGCTTGAGTAGCTTCTTCCTCTATAACATAGTCTAGAGATGGATTAGGACTAGTTTCATTGCTGGAGGCTTGAGGGGTAGCAGTAGCAACAGCAGTAGCATCAGGAGAACCTATTTCAAATGGACATAAAATTTGAGGAAAGACAGATTTGATGGGTTCTGAGGTACCTGTCTGAGGGGGTGTTGATGTGCTTGGAAGAGAGTTTCAGATATCCTCATAGGCATCAACAGTTACCTTGAGATTCTTGGCCAAGTTAGTTATTTGAGTTTGTAGGTGTGCAAACTTAGCATTCTGTACCTCCTAATACTGAGCATCATCTCTGATAGGCAATCAAAGAGTTCATGTATAGTATTAGGGGTGGCTATAGTAATTAGAAAGGAAGGTTCAAGTTGCTAGGTAGATTGAGGTTGGGTTGGCTATGGTTCAAGTTGGATAGGTAGGGTAGCCTCAGATGTAGCCTCTTGCTGTTGTTACTTTCCCCCATTATAGGATTAATTCTCAGATTTACCAGCCTTCCCAATCCATTTGCGCTCTTTTCTTTCAATCCCCATTCTCATTAGGTTTTCTTCTTTAAACTCCTCAGTTGGCTTCCTTTTCCCTTTCTCCAGATGTTGTATATTGGCAAATTTGAGGAGGTTGGTGATGAGGTTGGTGGTGATGGAGGTATAGGGCATAGTAGAGTCTTTTCTTTGGTCTTTTGCCTTGATCATTCTCTGAAAAATTATGTGACCCAGGTTGATCTCCTTTCTTTGAATTAAAGCTGTCATTATATGAGTTTCAGCCCTAGTGATTAGATTGAAACTTTTTTCCTTGTTGAAAATAATCCTTGACACTATATAGTGCAAGACTCTCACTTGTACACTAAGATTTGAGGCTTTAATATTTTTAGAGGAGGCCTATTTACACATCTTCTGAAGAGTACATCTAGAATTGTACTTCTTTATAGTTCAGATATTCCCCATCTTTCTCATCTGCATCATCATTGACATCTACATATTTGGAGGAGGAAATATTAATCTTAAATCCCTCTTATCCAGGAATCTCTAGAACATCATTGATATTTTCATCTGACAACCATATATTCCTAGACCTAAGAGTTATTTGATACAACCTCTTCTTGTCATTATATTTTAATGCAGCATACCAAGTCTTGATCACTTCATCATCATATCTTTCTCTACTTTTCCAAAGATTTTTGTACTTTCCCATCCATATTCCAGCATTAAAATTGTTTGAAACCAGAAATTCCCCCAAATTAATGCAATGGAGAGTTATTACCTTCTCTGTAGTAAACTTTGTGGTAAACTCCTTCAAGATTTGTTCAGAGCTATAGAGAGGTTCCGTAGTCACTTACAACTCTTCTAACTTTATACTAGATGCAAGAGCAGCAGGGATTGGTTTCTTTGATTATGACTTTGGAGTTTTTTTCTTTTTCTTTGATGGAGTTTCCTTTCTGGATTCGGCCTTCCTTTTCTACGTATCTCCTTCCTTTAAAGCATATTGAGATTTGGTGAAACGTTTGAGCCTAGACAGCTCTTTTCCAATGTTGGCATTCTTTACTCTGACCAGTTTCATGAGAGATTTGTGTTGAAAGAAGGTCCGAAGATGTTTATGAGGTTTAGTTTGAAGTTTAATTAGTGGAAAATGAGGTTTAACTAAAGGAATTTGAGAATGGTTGAGAGATGAGATGAATAGCTTTAGTTGAAATATGAATAGGGTTGCGTTTGTTCAAAGTGTAACCCTTTGGATTTTCTTATGTAACCATTCGACAGATGAATTTTGGTGATCAAGATTTGAATTTCAGTCAGTTATGTTGCTTATATAACACAGAGAAACTATCTTGACAGATGAATTTTTAACCTAAAGTTTGTATGTTAGAGACTTAACATACAAAGGACATCTTCAACAGTCAAATGTTAATCTTGAAATTCAACTGTCAGAGACGTATTATGAACAGGTGTTTCAACAGATGAACTTTGTGTCCTTAAAGTTTGAATTTTGAAGCCTTCTTCCAAAGATATGCAAACATAAGAGATCCAACAGACGAATATTGGGATTCATAGTTCATATTTTGAGACTTTATGAAGAAATGTCTAAAATGCAGCTGTTGAGTTATCAAAATTCAAATGTTGTCCACACAGACAAAGTAAACACATATGCCAATATTCAAAATTCAAATTTTAGTTAATCAATAGACAGATTTCAAGTACACTGAAACATTGATATAGCATGTGAAGCACTAAAATATGATTGTTAAAGCTTAAAGTTCAAATTTTACCTATGCAAAGTCATTCAATAAGCTGGATAAAACATGAAAATTCGTCTATTAGTAGTTAAAATGCAAATTTTAGGAATAGATCTTACAACCAGATGCTGAACATTCGAATTTTCATTTTTCTTCAGCAAATGTTGTTTAACTAAGCCTGAGATACTCCATTATCTTGATTTCTTGTCTTATAACTTTGTGAGGAGCACCTACAAAATAGAAAGAATATCTTTTTCTTTCTTTGGTACCATTGCTTATTGGGGTCTACTAATGGTTAGTTTAAATATTTTATAGTACATACAGGACCAGAATTTAATCTTACTTAGACATATATAATGCAATAATTGGATAGGGTAAGTAATAGAAGATACCAAGGATTATCTTCTTGTTATTTTTGACTTGTATGTAGTGTAGTATTGTTTAAGTCTCCCTTTTGCATACAGGCCATTACCTCCTCAGCTTCTGCTCTTTCTCTTCTTAAGGTAAGTAGTTTGGTTTCCATTTAAGCTGTTTCCTTGAGATGAGTGAGAGGATTGCTTCTAGTTCTTCTCCTTATGATGTGCAATAGTTGCTTTAGAGTTTTGTGAAGTTTTCTTTTTTAGCATCCTCTTTCTTGAACCAATATGTTCTTTCTTCTTAGAGTTATTCTACACACTTGAAACACTAGGTGAACATTTTGGGTAGCCACTTGTTTTTAGTCCAAGATGGTTAGTGGTATTCTTTGGAACCCATTTTATGTCTTTGCTTAAACCGTTTATGCTAATATTGCATAGATGAGTTATATGCCCCTTTTTACCACAATATGTGTATGATGGTAAGCTAGACATTGCATTAGACACAAAGAATTTCGAACAATTTTTATTTTTGTTCATGGACTCACTCAAATAGCCAACATTCAACTTGTTAGACACATAATTCTGTTTGCCAAGTGAAATATTCAACTCATCCTTTTCTTGAGTGAAATTGGCTATGACTTTTGTTGATTCCTCTTTTTCTTTAGTTAATCTATCATATGAATCACAAGAGGAAGTATGTGTGTGACTTTCACAGATATCTTCCAAAATAATTATTTTCTTCATAAGTGATTTCTTTTCATTCTTTTCCAATTCTAATTCATTTTCTAAGAAAATCACTTTCTTCTTACTTTGCGCAAGTGCTTTTGCTAATCTAATCAGTTCATTATACATTTCATTATAAGTATCTTGTAGTTCATTAAAAGGGTAATCAAAATTAGATTTAAAATCAGAATTTCATACCTCATCATTGGTTTTAGCTATTAAGCATGGATAGGTATCCTCATCATCTTCATCTGAACTACTAGCCCAGATTGAAGAAGTATATGCAACTTTATTTTTATAATTCTTCCTTTTTGCATATCATCTTCATTGCCTCTTTGAATGGTTCTCCAGTTTATTTGCATAGTAGGAGCTTTTTTTTTTTTATGAATCTGCCAAATTTGATGGTCAATTGTTTAAGCTCATCCTCCTCCTCATCACTATTGCTATTATCACTTTCATCATTAGTATCATCATCTTCTGAGCTCTGTGATGCAATAACTTTGAACATAAGCATTTTTCTTTCATTTTACTACTCCCACAGAAGGTCAAGTTTTTCTTCATGTACGTTAAGGCTTTCAAATAGTGTAGTGATAAACTAATATGATTCTCCTCTTATTTCTTCAATAGCTATCACTTTTGGTTACCATTTTTTGGGTAGAGCTCTGAGTATTTTACATATCTATTCTCTTTATGTGTAACTTTTTCCTAGAGCTGCTAGCTGATTAACAATATGAGTAAAATGAATTTGTATTTGTTTAATAGGCTTAAAGGCTTCATATTCTATGGTGAGAGAGCTGAGTCTGTTTTCCTTTACTTCCTTGGTTCTTTCATGAGCATTCTCTAGAGTATCCCACATTTCTTTAGCTATGTTGCAATTTGACACTCAATAGAACTCATCTTGATTTAAGGCATTGACCAAGGAGTATTTTGCCTTGAAGTTCAGTAGATCTCTTCTCTTATCTTCATAATTCCATTCTTCCTCTATCTTCTCTTTGTATGTACTGTCGTCTTCCATCTTCTATGGCACAAAATACTCTTTCTTTATCACAGACTAGATATCTAGGTCTATGGATTGAAGATATATCTACATTCTTATCTTCCAATATCCATATTGTTTAACATTAAGGCCTGGAGGTCTGTTGATGTTATTCCCTTATGGTAGTATGTTCTCTCCAAAACCAGCCATCTTACTCCTGAATGGTTAGATCCTTTGCTGGGTGTCCAAGCTCTGATACCAATTATTAGGTTTGGCTGGTCACATAATAAGGAGAGTGAATTGGGTGATGCAAGATTTTTGTCCTTTTTTAGTACAATCCAATTCCACTAAAAGATACAGTAGAACAAGGATGAATAGAGAGTGATAAAGAATATAGATGAAATAATAAGTTAAAAAATCAGACACAAGAATTTTCTTGGTTCAGCCCAATCCACATGGCCTATGTCCAGCCCTGAAGCTACTACTTGGGATTTTTCACTATATCCCATAAGTTTCATCTGGGCATTTGTGAAGTCTCAATACATCTCACAAGTTTTAGTAGGTACTTGTGAAGTCACTCTACTTATACCCTTATAAGATGTGTATCTTCCTTAGTGTTATCCCTAGACTAAGATTCTATCCATAAAATAGTAGAGATGAATAAATATAGAATTGAAACTCTCTTTTAGAGTTAATGATACATTCAAGGTTCACTCTATTAAGGTGGGTTTAACTAATAATGCTGATACAGAAAGATTATATGTATTGGAACAGCATTTTGGCATAAACTCACTTAAGATTGTTACCCATAAGTTCAAATGAGGTTCTATTTATAGATTTGTGGCTTAACTATTCCTTAGACATAAGATATATCTATTAGACATAAGTTCTAGCTATTATTCTACAAAAAGAGCTATTCAACCATCGCATTAAATGCGTCTGACATATCAAAATTCAAATTTTGAGGCTCAATAGACGAATTTTGCAGAGTTAGCATAGTTGTGTGTTTAATGTTGAACTTCAAAAACTCGTCTGCCATATAGTGAAATTTGAATTTTGAGTTTGTCAAAGTTAATCTATGTTAGTTCATACGAATTTTCATATTAGAAGCGCGTCTGTTGAAGTTTGAATAGTTGTTTCAAGTTTTCACAGTGCACTTCAAAATTTGAATTTCAGAACCTGAAATTTGTCTGCCAGTGGTATGTTTAACATGATACTAAAGTTGTCTTTTCAGAATTCAATTGTTAAAATTCAAAGTTCATCTATCAGAAGCATGTTGTAACAAGATTCACAAATTCTTATTTTGAAATTCACACTTTGAAGTTGAAAATTCGTCTGTTAGAGATAGTGACAGTGAACTCATTTTGAACTTCACCAACATTTGAATTTTGACTAAGTTTCATTTAAATTTTACACATTTTCACTAACAGTGGTTAGTCTGAAATTCGAATTTCAGAACTAAAATTTGTCTATCAGAGATGAAACCTCTCTAACTTCATATTTCACTAAGTAAAGTTCAAATTTTATAGAAAACAAATATGAGTCAAATACAAAATTTATCTATTAGCCAATATTTCTCAATTATAACATAAACTAGCATCAGATTTACTTAATCTAACTTGTTTAAAACATATGGTAATAAGATTAAGTAAATTTTATAAGTTAAACCACCTCAAGATTTAAGTGAAAACACAATATACCTAATAGCTAGGTCTTCAAAGGTTGAACTCCACTTTCACTTGGTCATTCCCATTCTTAGTATGCTCTCTTCTAATTTTCCATTCTTAGAGCATCCTTTCTCTTCTTCTTCTTTGAGTGAGACATGCTGTTAATTCTCAGTTTTTTATTTCAATGCTTACTCTTCTTATTTAGACGATCATACACTTAATGTATTATACCTACAAATCATGTTATTAGTCCAGTTTATATATCTAACTTGTATTATAAACCATAAGAATATAAAGGATATATTAGTACATAGCATGATATATGCATTATAAACATAGTTAAATACATACTAATGTACATTTTACTTCTTTAAGGAACAATATTCATACTATACAAATATGATGTATTTGTTCCTTATTACTCTACATTTGTCATCATTAAAACTTATATTGTATTAAACCTAACAAAAAAGAATGAAAAGAACATATGCTTTTTATGAAAGATGAAGAAGACCATGTTAACACCAATTTCACCAAAGGGTTCTTCTACATAAGCATGGGTTTAGGATTTGCTACAGGATTTTGTGCTATCTTTGGATCATTGCTTCTATTCCATTCTTGGAGACTTGCTTACTTCACCTTCCTAAATAATTTGTATGAGACAATTGTTGTGGTCACAATAATCAACATAGCATGGTGCCGCAAGTTACTTGAAAGATAAGTAGTAATGACCTCCCTTATAATTTTTTAATCTTTTTGTTCAAATATTAATATTTTCTCTTCAAAACAAATTTAATACAAAAGATAAGATAGTTTTCTACTTATTCAATTGATGCAATATTATTTCTTATTTACTTACAAAATACAATACATTTGACATTTGAGTATACTAAAGGTTGAGAAATTGTGTTAGTAATAGGAATTTGGTGTTGTATAGGTTGTTGACTTGCTCAATTAGGATCTCTTAACTCGAGAAAGTATTTGGCAAGCATTGAACCGGCTGTGGTGGTTGTTCTCTCTGGCCTACCAAGGTATTGAGTAGGTTCAGATGGTTAAGGTAATCGGACTGCATTTTTCTGTGGTCTTATTTGATTATATATATTTATATTCCCTTTCGGATCATGATATGCACATGTTATATATTTCTGTATATGTTTCACTCTTTCATAGCATGATATGCTTCTTAGTACATATATGATCATTCTTTTTTATATCATGATATGTACAGTTACACAGCCAATAAGTTCTTTATCCTTATCTCAATTTATGATGATAATGAGATGATGACGGTAGCAAACATGATATATACTAGTATTAAGAATATTGATATGAAATGATTCACATGCACCTAATGTTTCAATATGTATATTTGTATGGCTTACTAGCACAATAGAAAATATCATATGTTAATATGTTAGCATGTATTAGGCATTGTTACATGTTACACATTGTTAGAACATATGGCTTGGGTGATGATGCTCTATATAACACATGGTATGCCAATCCACTAAAGAGCACACGGGGCCTTCTGTTCAGGTGGTGTGACTAGTGTTATTCTAGTCAGTAAATAGTTGTCCTATAGTTAGGAGACTCAGGTGGCTATGAATTGAGATACATCTTTTCTATATAGCCACTAATTCGGGTGGTTTAGGGGAAGGAGAGACATGATCCAACCTATAGTATAGTGACCTTCAACTGGATCATAACTATTAAGAGGAGAACTAGGTGATGACCCCAGAATCAACCATCATAGGTTGTTGGAAGAGGGTCACTAGTTGAGATTACTTTGTTATGGTAACTAGCTTATAGTTCTAGCCGTGTACTGGTGGAATTTGTATTTGCATATCACTCATATCGCATTCATACTAATTATGGCATTCAAATATTTTTTTGGAAGCTTGTTTTATATGTATGTGTAAACCCTTGGTTACTGAGACGTTTGTCTCATCCTGGGGCTAACAATTCTAGGAGAAGGATCTAGCACTAGCAAGGAAAGAAACAATGAGGGCTTAGGAAAGGAGGATTGAGAGTACTTGTGGGTGTTGAGGTTACCCCCTTGTTGTTGTTATTTTGTTGTGTTGTTAATAAAGTGTCATTTGTGTTGTTTGTGTAATACTAAGTGTATCATGGTGTATCGGTGTGTTCTGGGATAGAATTGAAGTATATAAACATATACCCTCTTATGCTTCATGAATGGCCCTTTGTGTATTCTTAGGCCTATGGTTATGTTAGCGGTGCGATGAATGATAATTATGCCATATATGTGGCTTGTGATGTTCCGAGTGTGGATGTCTTGTTTTGGGCTACGAATCTGTGGTCCCAAATCCCTTCCAATGTAGTTGGTTAGGTTGTGAGTTTGGTGGAGTTCACAGGTCCTAGTTGTGAAAATTGGGTTATAATCCATTACCTCAATTTGGGGTTCTAAGGGGTTAGAACTCATAAGAGTGATTCCTTTGGGAAGAGACCTTCATAGACATAGTTCTTAAGTCATATGTGACCTATTAGAATGGACCTTAGTTGCCACGAGTGACGTGGTGGTGGTTTGATGTGTTTGGTTTCCTTATTTTGGTCAAAAGTGACCAATTTAGTTTAAGTATGCAAAATCTTCATGCGAAGGTAATTTGAATTGTGGTTGGTGTCTATGGTTAAAGTAGGAGTAAAGTGAACTGTAAACTTTGAAATAAGGTGAAGTAGAGGTCAGAGTGAGGAGTTATGGGCGTTGGAAGTTCGTCAGCTGCATAAGAAAATATCTAATGCGTTTACTATCATTGGCATCGCGGCACTAGATTCCATGGCCGTGGTGCCATGCCATTCTATACTCTTCTTCCATTTGGTCCAAAACACCTTCATGCTATGGCCTTATATGTAACAACCCTCATGACACTTGTCTTTAGCATTGTGTGCGGCACCGAAGAAAACAAGATGAAGGAAGGTTTAAGTGGAGAAGAAATGAGCTGCACGCAGCGGTGAAAGTAGGGCCGCTATAGCGAGAGCCAATTCTAGTGGTATGTTTTCAGCTAAACGTGGTGGTGCCTCGACGGGTTGTTATAGGGCCGTGGTGGAAGTCGAGTTTTCGGTTTAAATCAGAATCATTTTAGATGAAAAGAAAAGAAAGAAACGGAGGAGAAACCAAGGAAGCTCTACTAGGGCTTGGAAATCCGGCATTAGGAAGTGATTTTCGGACCTCAAAAGATTGGATTCACGTTGGTAAGTGATCCCTACTCCTCCGTCTCCATTTTCTTCAGTTTAAACTTAGGATTTTTCGGTTATATATTGGGATTTCCAATTTGGGCTGAAATCCACCGATGAAAATGGATAAAATGGGGTTAATGGAGTGTGATTTTGTGTTAATAATGCTTGGGTATGAGTTTTGAAGAGTTTATGCATGATTTAAGCTTAACCCTAGTTTATACTCAATTGAGGCTCTTGGGAATTTGAGGTATATGTGGTTGAGTAGTGTTTGAATGGTCCCTAGGAGCTTAATGATGCATGAAAGTGGGGTTGGAACTTTGGGTTAGGCCTAATTGGTTAAATTGTGAAAATTTGAATATTTGGATTGTATGTTAATTAAAGCATTATGGTGTTGTTAAGGTTGTTTAGTTACTGGGAGAAACCAAGTCATGGGATTGGCGTTCAAGAAAGCTTGTGGAACTCCTGTGCATGTGATAATGACAATTCAGGTAATCAGGTGTTTGGTTTATGTGATTATATGTTGATATATGCATGTTTCTTTTCATACCATGATATTGATTGTGTATGTGTGTAGTTTTCCTACATATCGTGGTATGTACGGCTAGTTCATATATGATGATTGTATATATTGTGCATGTATGATGTGTAGCATCCCCATACCATTGCATGTTGGCATGTCCATATGATGTTTGTGATGATGATATATATATGTGTATGTGTAGAGGCATGTTGGCATGACATTGGCATCATCACCATATGAATGCATAATGAGAGATTGATGATAAGGTGATGATGATATGATAAATATTCTTGTCGCTAAATCCTCTCCATGTGAGAGCTAAGCGGTAGAGGACAATATGATATGATAAAATATCCCTATTACTAAATCCTCTCCTTGGGAGAGCCAGGTGGCAGTGGATTTGGAGATGTACCTTCCCTAAATCACCACCAATTTGAGGACAACTAGTGGTTTTAGCCGTGTATGAGGGAGAACATGCATACCATCCATTAGCATTACATTGCACTACTGTGTGGGTCAGTATATATATTGTATATGGTTGTTCCCGATTATTGAGACTTTGTCTCACACCCCTTTCCCATGAACTAACATTTTAGGTGATGGTTCTGGTACTAGTCCTGAGAAGACAAGGTAGTAGCTTTAGACATGGGAATACTAGGTCTAAGTAGTGTATATTTATTTGAATATGTATCTTATGCCAAGTAGGATAGATGATTTGTAACTATGGGGAGTTTGGTATTGTTGCTGTAATGGATATGATGTTGATGGTATGTTATGAATGTGGAATTGTATTGTATGTGATGTGCGTGATGGATGGTGGTGTATGTGTCGTTCGGGGTGTTGGAATGTCAGTGTGGTAGTGTTCGTGAGCCCAAAGGTGAAATTGGGCCTTGTTGGTATGGTTTAGGGCCTGTAGCCCGTTTTGTCAATTGGGGTTCAAGGGGCTCAAATCTCAAAGGAGTGGTTCTTTTGATGTGAAACCTCTTTAGACGAATTGGTTTGGTGGTTTAGGACTTGTGCAAGTGGTCCAAAATGGTCAGGTTGCCTTTGGTGGCAAATGGGAGTTGCGAGTTTTAGTCAAAAAGTGGTCAAAACGGTGTCAGTTTTCTAGAATCTCCATATGGAGTTGGATAGAAGTGAAATTGGTGTCTATGGATCAATTGAGACTAGATTGATTTGTAGGAGTTGGAATCAAGTTAATAGGAGGTCGAAGCATAAAGTTATGTGTATCGGAAGTTTGCTCCGGCAGTTAAAATTTTGCTGGTATGAAAATCAAAGGGGGGCACTGCGGCGGTACTGTAGCGGCTTCAACCCAATTTTTGGTGCTATTTGGCATTTTTCCGCTACTTTGAAGTTTTGGGAAGTTATTTTGAGATGTTTGGGGTATGTTTGATTGGATTTCGAAGTTTTTGATCAAGTTTAAAGGTGTTTGGGAGTAAGGTGTTACACCATACCCATACACTATGGCACCAACCCTGTCAGTTATCTCCTGTTGCTATTTTCATTGCTTGATGGTGTGTAGTTTGGGTCCTAGAGATTTAGGATGTTAAAAATATTCTCCATGATTCTTTTGATATAAGTTGTTTATAAAAAAAAATATATTAGAATATCAATTATAAAAAATACTGAATATTTTTTATAAAAAAAATCAGTATTTTATGATTATATTATCTATATATGTATAATACTGAATCCACTACTACAAGTAGTATTCTCAACAACAAAAATAAAATATTTTTTATATTATTACTTGGCAATAGAGTATCAATGAGTTCATTTTAAAAAACAACATAAATGAGTTCATTTTTAAAATAAGAGGTTTGTATATATGGACAAAAAAAAATAATAAAAAGGGTTTGCATAGACTAAGACATAGAATACTTGTAGTAGACATTTTTTTCTTGGGGAAATGATAGTTGGGGACTAAAAGTTTGAATTAAATATAGTAAAGGATCTTACAGTTTTTTTACTACTGAATATCATGAATTTACTACTGCTTTGTTCTGTATTTACTATTGAAAAAACTGTAAGATTCTTTACTGTATTTAATTCAAACTTTTGGTCTCCAACTGTGATTTTTCCTTTTTTTTTCAATTAAAGAGGTTTTAGAGAAACCAGCCTTAGGATAATGAATAATGAGGCTATGAGAGAAATTATAATAAATTGAAAGTCAAATAATATGAAATGGTTTAAAATAAATGTTATAACAATGTTATGAGAGTTTGAAATGAAGATTTTTTATTAAAATAATTCTTTTTATCCTGAACATTACAATAAATTGAAATCAGCCAACTTTAATAATGTTTTAATAAGAAGTTAGGTAGAAATATATAATTAATTCAAAATTAATTATTAAATATCTTATATGTAATTAAATTTTAATTAATTTAAAAGCTAATAAAAATAACTTTAAATTACATATTTAAATAAATTTAAATATGTATTGAAGACAAAAATTAATTTTGAATGATGTTTCAATTATTACTTTTTAAATGCAATCCCAAATCAAATAATTGTTGTAATTTATGAACTTGTTATTGGTTAGCATCCATCTTTTTATTTTAATAAATTTATTATCTATTATATCTATTAAATGTATATCAAAACATCCGCTAAATATACTTAGAGCTAATTTGTTTAATCTTTTTTATGAAAAATAATTTTCTATATAAAAATACTTTTAAAAATTTTAGGATATTTATTTAAATTTTTAAAAATAATCAGAATTTTAAAAAATAATTTTCTAATTATTTTTTAAAAAAAGTTATTGTAGATAAGGGAGAAAAAATGGAACCGATAAGATTATATTTTATCAATAAACCAACTTTACAAAATTGCAAAAATAGTAAGATTTGCGTGGAAAAATATCAATATGCATTTCCTACTTTCTCTTTTATCTTCCACCAACCACTATTATTGCCAAACAATTTATGAAGTGTTTTTTTTTTATTTTAATCAAACACAAAATAATTTTGGCTTTTCATGGCATATGAAGTAGATAAGATTTTGAGAATCTTAGTTCTATATTTAGATGGAAAATCAATAAAAATTGTATGGGAAATTTTCATTTTCAATAATTCACAATGATGATTTTTGATATGATGTGTTCCAAATAGATTGAATAATGATGACATTTTATTATTTTGTTTAATTGTGTATTGTATATATATATATATATTCATGTATTTAAAAAGCTAATTATGCATTTACTATAATATTTTATCAGATGAATATAGCATTGGTTATATAGATTTTATACACATTAATTTTAAATTGTAGAGTAGATAAAGAACATCACATGGATTGTACGGGTGCCACTCTAGTTAATTAACAAACACAAGATAACTTCTCATTATTAGTTCTTTTATGCTAAAGACAAACAGAATAATATAAAAATAAATGCAAGGAAATAGCACGTATCATTTAGGATTCTCAATTATATCTAATTGGTTATCAAGCAATTAAAATTTGAAGCTTTAATTGGGCAAAAAATTTTCAATATATGTATATCATTGAATTTTAAAGTGTCAAAATGCCTTTCATTGCTAATATAGTTAAAAACTCATATAGACTCAAGTTTTAGGGAGACATAATGCATTCCATATTTCCAACCTTTTCCCAAGACATTTTGCCACTTCTGTAACCCCAAAAAACGTTGCAATTATTTTTTGTTTAGTATATTTTTTTAATTTAAAAGTAAATTTAGAAAGCAAACAAACTCAAATGCAAAATTCTAAAGAGTATATTTGAGAAAGTTTTCCAAAGCCCAGTAATTCTGCTTGATTTTAATAATACTGTTAAAGTTTATAGGTATTTGCTTTGCCAAAAAATTCATGTGGTTAAGGATATTCACCAAGACTATTTTGTTAAATTTAAAAACGGAGAAAATTATTTAAGTGGTGAAAGATCTTGACCTAGACTTGCAATTTTTTATGTTGAATCTAAATCTTGGAAATATTATTAGTTAATAGGAGAGTGGTGTATGAGTTCATGTGGGCTTTTTCTTTTTCTCCATTTCACATTGTAGTGATTACTTTGTTGATGGGGAATTCATAAATAAATAAATAATGGATTATCCCTTGAAATTCATTGGTTGCCAGGAAGCGTGATTTATAACAGGATTCAAGGAGTGGATAGTCTTGACTTCGATCTGCAATTTTAATATAATATTATAGAGAGATAGGCCGTCTAGTATGGGTTCATGATTCATGTGCTCTTTCTTCTAATTCAATATAAAGATCAATTTTTTTCTCCCAAACACGTCGTAGGGATTCCAGAAGTATACAAGTGGTTTATCAATTTTGCACAGAGTTCGTTTTGTAGAATTTTCATTTCATGTGGATAATTATCTTTTCCAGTACTGTTGCTTTTTATTAATGACATAAAAATCTGGGATGAATTTTTGCCAGTATTTTGTGTTAGTAGAATAATTATTTTTATCGCTTTAGTCCTTATATTTAAATTTGAATCTCTGAAAAAAAAATTAAATAAGGCAATGATAATAGCTCCAAAACTAATTATTTTAGAACTTAAAAGCAATTTTTTGAAAATTTACCTTGCTGTCAAATTTACATTTACTCATAAGAACGAATAGATAGAAAGCCCAGCGGACAGAAAGAATGAACAACCGTTTTGATCTCATGAGATCATATTTGAATTTTCTTTTTGGAAGACCTAACTAATTATCAGCTTGTTTTTTACGAAACTGTTAATGCTTATAGGCATTTGCTTTGCCAAAATATTCAAGTGGTTGAAGATCTTCACCAAGATTTGTAATTATTATGTTAAACTCAAAACTATATTATAAAAGTATAGTTCAATTTTTTTGTATAGTATATAAAAGAAGTATCTAGTGTATTTAAATAAATTAAAAAAATTATGGATGAATGTAAAATGAGAATTCCTCACTTTCTGTATTTTTTTTTCTCAAACTATTGATAAGAATAGTGTGAGGTCACCTGTGTTTTCATTTTATTCCTTCCACATTGTATTGGCAACTTTATTTATGTGTAATTAATAGAAAAATCATTCCCTGAAGTCGATTGCTTTCCAGAAAACGTGATTTAGACTCAAGTGGTGGAAGATATTGACCTAGATTTGCAATTTTTAGTGTTGAATATTAATCTCAGAAATTTTAATAATTAATAGAAGAGTGGTACATGAGTTCATCCGCATTTTCTTTTTCATCATTTCACATTGTAGTGATTACTTTGTTGATAAGGAATCAATAAATAATAAACCATTTCCTAAAGCGCAAGCTAAACCGTGTTTTTCTTCTTCTTTTTTTTCCCGTCCAATTAGACTTACTGGACAAAACTATTTAATATGAGTGGTAGTCCAAGTGCTATATATACTGTGTTAAACGCAATATTCCTTTTCAAAATTAATCATCCCCTAAATTTGAGATTATAATAATGATGCAAGGCAAATGAGTATATATGAATATGATGTATCAAAAAAATGTTACATATATGTATGTATGTCCGTCTGTGTGAGTGTATGTACATATGTATACATACATCTCTAAATTTTGGTGCTGATAGCTAGAATTTATTTAGATAAATTTCTCTCCTTCCTATAAGAGGTCATTAGATTACACTTTCTATTATCGAATAGTCTAAAAATATATACAAATTCTATCACAAAACGAACCATATAATCAAAAAATAATATTATCATTTTACTGATAATGTATCCCACTAGAAATTTAATTTATTTCATGTATTTTTATTTCAATATGCTATATCATGTACAATGTTATGTAACTAAAAGTTATTTAATTTTCTTAAATATATAGTGATACTTATATTAATGAATAGATTTACTAAATTTTTTCAAATTAAATTTTTATATTTATATTAGTTAATTTTGGAAAATACTTTATAAATACGCTCTTTATTTTCTGTCTACTGATTTTTTCCGTTTATCACCTTATGGATTTTTAAATAGAGCAAGAAAAAGCAGGAACTCTACCAATTGGATCCAAATTGTAATGATCTTGAGCGTTGCTATTGGAATTGAAAAGATGTGTACAGGGGGTTATCAATTTTGAACTAATGATTGTCCTCATCGGTTATCCTATATGGTGAAACCATAATTTGTGCGACCTTTTGTTTTGGGGGGAAAATGGGTGGAGTTTTAATTCATTTCATATGGATTATTATCTTTTCTAGTACTCTTGCTTATTATTAATGACATAAAAATATGGGACGGATTTTTGTTAGCGTATTGTGTTAATTACTACTTAATTGAGCAATTGCATGCACAATTTGGTTTTCCAGATCAATCCTTTTGACGCTTTAGTTAATTTTCTCAAATATAAATATCCTAAATTAATATCTCTACATATGTAACTTGACCAAATGAAATTTAGAAATTAATATAATATAGATAATATAAACTACAAGCTATGGTAATTATATATATTAACTTTGCGTAAGAGAAACTATCTAAAAACAAAAGCATAAGCAATTATAATTTTTAAGGACCAAGTTGTATAATAACTCCTCTCTCTCTCTCTCTCTTCTTTTTTCCTTTTCTGCAGTCGATATCTTGATTTTAGACACAAATGGTGGAAGATCTTGAACTGGATTTGCAATTTTTAATATTGAATCTAATCTTGGAAATTTTATTAGTTAATAGAAGGGTGGTGTATGAGCTCATGATCTGTTTTTTCTTTTTCTTCATTTCCCATTAGTTGTAGTGATTACTTTGTTGAAAAGGAATTAATAAACAATAAAACGTCCACCAATTTGAGATTATGATAATGGTGAAATATCAAAAGATATATGTATATACATCTCTACATTTTGAGGCTAACAGAATTTAATTGGATATATTACTCCTCTTCCTTGTAAGAGATCATCATATTACACTCTATATCTATTCTAAAAATATATACAAATTCTATTACAAAAAAATACAAAAATAATAAATTCCTTTTACTGATAATGTATCCCACAAGAAATTTATTTCATCTATTTTTATTTCAATATATTATATATCATGTACAATGTTAGAACTAAAAGTTATTCAAAATATATATATTTTAAATATATGGTGATACTTATATTTATTAATATATTTAATATAAATTTTATTTTTAGAATTAAATTTTATCTTTATGTTGGTCAATTTTAGAAATTATTTTATAAAAATGTTCTTTTTTTTTTGGTCTAATTATTTCACAATTTTTTAAATTTGAAAAATTTTAGACGAGAAAACTATTCCATTCTCATGTTATGAAATGCGGATTCTTACATAGAACGAAGAAAGTAGGATCTCTAACAATTCGATCCAAATTAATATAATATAAAATTATAAATTCCGAATGGTCGGATTAATTAGTATGAGTCCGATTCTAAAGAGAGAGAAGAAAAAAAAAAGCACAAACAAGTACAATTTTTAAGGACCACATTGTACGATATCTACTCGTTTTTAATTGTTACATACGTTGATATTTAAATCTTAGGAGTTTACTTAGAGAAAAGCAACAACACTAGTACCATAACCAATTTATGAAGGATATAAAAGCTATTTTAGAACTATTGCCATTTAATTTATATCAAATGACTTTGTAACTAAGATGCTGGGATTGTAATGTCCCAAGCCAATCTGTACTTCTTTGGAACCAATGCACTGCAGGACAAAATTTGATTTAGGATTAAAAAAGGAAAAATCAACAAGGATATATGTGATTTAAAAAAAGGTTAGAAAGCGCGTTTTAAAACTATATATATATTTCCATTTGATCTGTTGGAGATCAAGTTGTATGAGGAGAGTGACAATGTATCTAAATAGTCTAAAACTACTTCAAGCCATGTTCTATGTGTGGGTTTTGCAGGTGGAGTGTCTGCAACTAGTATCAAGCTGGAAAGACACAAATGGAAGCATCACGAATTGCTTAGAAAGGGAAAGACGAGCACTTTTGGAGCTGAAGCAAAGCCTTGTGGATGACTATGGCATTTTATCTTCATGGGATCAAAATGGAGACACAGATTGTTGCAAATGGTGGGGTGTTGAGTGTAACAACCAAACAAGCCATGTTGTAAAGCTTGATCTTCATGCTCATGAGCTGGAAAAACCTTTGAGAGGTGAGATTAACGCATCATTGGTGGAATTGCAACACTTAAATTATTTGGATTTCAGTTGGAATGATTTTCATGGAAACCCAATTCCAGAGTTTATCGGTTCCCTTTCCAATTTAAGATATCTCAGTCTGACTCGTGCTTCTTTCAGCGGAAAAATTCCTTCTCAATTAGGAAACCTTTCAAACTTGCAAATTCTTTATCTAAGAACAAACTATCTAACGGGGGAAATTCCTTGGCAATTGGGAAATCTTTCTAAGTTGCAGAAACTTCTTCTCAATTACAACAATCTAGATGGCATAATTCCTTACCAACTAGGTAATCTTTCAAGATTAGAGTCTCTTTATCTTGGTTCAAATGACAATCTACAAATTGACATTCAAAGTCAAGAGAATAGTCAGTGGATTTTTCACCTTTCTTCTTTGGCTGAACTTCAATTAGACGATGTGTCAACTCTTGGAAAATCAAAAAATTGGATGCAAATGGTTGGTCAACTACCAAACCTAGAATTTCTATATCTCTCAAATTGTAGCCTTTCCGATATTGATCTTCTTTTGAAGCATCCTTCCCAATTCAAATTTTCTAATTCACTAGTTGAACTTGATCTATCTTATAACAATTTCACATCATCCATATTTCCTTGGTTGTTCCATTTAAACTCTAGTCTTGCGTACCTCAACCTTAGGGCAAACCTCTTAGAAGGTCCTATTCCAGATGATCTTGGTAGCATAATGAATTCCCTTCAATCATTGTATCTCATTGGCAATAAACTGAATGGGACGATACCAAAAACAATTGCAAATTTATCAGAATTATATGAATTCTATGTTCAATCGAATCTTTTGGAAGGTGAGATCACAAACTTGTTTCACTTTGCTAATCTCACCAAATTAAAAAGGTTGGCTTTATCCCACAACTCCTTTACTTTGAAATTCAATAACAATTGGACTCCTCAGTTTCAATTGGATACATTTGATATGCAATCCTGCACGTTGGGTCCTTCTTTTCCGAAGTGGCTTCAAACACAAAATGAGCTCAACTTTCTTGATGTTTCCAATGCTGGGATCTCAGATATAGCAACAATGACCTCTTTTCTTTGTTCTGCCAAAGAAAGCTTGAGCTATTTGAACATGTCAAACAATCAATTCAAAGGAAAACTTCCTGATTGTTGGTATCACTTAAAGTCAGTAAGAATTCTTGATTTGAGTAATAATGAATTCTTTGGAAAGATCCCAACCACTATGGCTTCCATGCTTTTCATCCGCCACTTTATTTTACGCAACAATCACTTCATAGGCCAACTTCCATCCCTAAAGAATTGCACCAACTTGATCATGTTGGATGTGGGACGAAATGAATTATCAGGACCTATACCCCCATGGATAGGAACTAACCATCCTAGTTTGCAAGTCCTAAGCATGAGAAAGAACAACTTTTATGGAAGTCTACCTTTGCATCTTTGTCATCTCACAACCATTCAAGTTTTGGATCTTTCACTGAATTCCTTGTCTGGACAAATACCAAAATGTCTCCAAAATTTCATTGCAATGGCTCAAAAACCTACCTTTACTACTGCCATTGACCGATTCTTTGTCTTTAAGAATGGGACTCCTGCATATTATGTAGAGTATGATTTTTATCCTACAGTGAGGTGGAAAGGAAAAGAGTTGTCATTTAAGGACAACAAAAGACTTTTGAAGTTGATTGACCTATCTGACAATGAACTATATGGAAGAATTCCAGTGGAAATTGGAAATCTTTCAGAACTTGTATCTTTAGATTTATCAAGTAACAATTTGAGTGGTCAAATTCCTTGGGAGCTTGGAAATCTAGAAGCTCTTGATTTTCTTGATCTATCAAGGAACTTTTTATCCGGAACAATCCCTTCAAGTCTTTCTAAAATTGATAGGCTTACTGTTTTGAACCTATCAAACAACAACTTATCGGGGAAAATTCCTTCAGGAACGCAACTCCAAAGTTTTGATGCATCTGTATACGATGGAAATCCCTATCTTTGTGGGAATCCTTTGAAAAGACTTTGTCCAGAGGAAAAAGAATCAAAAGACCCATTCATGTTCACGAAACAAGAAGAAGACCATGATGACACCTATTTCACCAATGGATTCTACATAAGCATGGGTCTTGGATTTGCTACAGGATTTTGGGCCATCTTTGGGTCATTGCTTCGATTCCGTTCTTGGAGGCATGCTTATTTCACCTTCCTACATAATTTACATGAAAGGATTGCTGTGGTCACAATAATCAACATAGCAAGATGCCGCAGGTTACTTAGAAGATGACTAGGTAATCACCTCCCATATAACTTTTTCTCAAGTTCCAATGTTAATATTTTTTTCTCTTCAAAAAAATTTCAAAAACAAAAATAAGATATTTTTCGACATATTCAATGTTTGAATATTATTTCTTATTTATTTACAAAATAACAAGTTAAATTATTTGGGTGACCTTTGGAATTAATTTGTCTATAGGCTTGAGTTAATTTATGGTAGATTACGTAAAACAGATTAGTATTGAAATTTTATGGTGGTTAATTTTTGAATGCTATTGATTATAAGCAGGATGGCTTGAGGACCCTCACCGTTTGAAAGTTCGAAAGTGTGCTTTTGTTGGTGTAGAAGATTGTGAGAGCAAGTTTGGAGAGGAATAGAAATCTATGGAATGGGATTCTGCTAGCTACCTTAGGAATAAAGCATCCTTATGTGGTTATATTAATTAATTTACTGTCGTTCTTTTACTTTGTTACCAATTGTTAGTTTGTGCTGTGAGACTTCTCTTTTCCTACGTGTGATGAATAAAGTTGCTCTATTTTATGAAGTAGTTTCCTCCACTAGATTTTTTTTTTTTGAAGGATGAAGATCTAGTATGTCAAGAGGAAAGTTCGTATCCGAAATAAGCACTTTATTATCTCTTTGGCAGAATTTAAATTTCCCTTGAACTTAGAATGAGTGGAGTTGTTAGGGTGATATTTCTTTGCTTGAGATCAACTCTAGAAACAGAGTAATCTTCATCAACTTTCTTCTAAGTCGACACACTGCATTTCTCTCTATTACTGTTCATTTCATACCATTGCTGTTCGTAGCACAACACTTAATCAACATATACACAAGATGACTTCGCCCTTCATCAACTCTCTATTACTGTTACTCATTAACTCTATTCTCACTGTTACCCTGAATTTATTATTTTTATGAGCAGATATTTTTTTTTATTCAAGAGTGTTTGCTAATACAATTAATCAACATACACAAGATAACTTCTTATTATTAAAATAAAATTAATATCTTTTATTCTAAAGAAAAACATAATAATATAAAAATGAATGCAATGAATAGCACGGTTCAGTTAGAGGTTTTTTCAGTTAACTGTCTACTAAGTTCTCTCTCTCTCTCTTTTTAACCAGATACTAAGTTCGTTCATTTCATATCCTTTTGTACTGTTATTATCCTTAATAGCGAACCAAAATTTGTAGAATTTTCATGTCATATAGATAATTATCTTTTCTGGCAAAAAAAAATTCCTGTACTTATTCTTATGATTAACAACATAAAGATGTGGGATGAAAACTTCTGCTCGTATTATGTGTTGGTTGTTGATTGAGCAATTACACGATTTAGATTTCTAAAATAATTCTTTTAACACTTTAGTCCTTTGATTTAATTTTCTGGAAGGGTTAGCTCTCCAAAATTTAAACAGTTCCCAAACTTTTTTTTCAACGTTCTTGACCAGTTATATAGAAGCACCGAAAAAACATCAATCTTCTTCAATTTATTAATTTTTACGATAATTTTAAAAGCCAAACCAAACCCAATAACAGCATAATACAAATATTTAAACTTTTTTTTTTAATTTTAAGACTCACAAATTCAGTTTAATTCTCATAGCAGTTAAAGCTTCCTGACATGTTTTATTCAGGTGGTGGAAGATCAGGACCAAGATTTGCAATCATTATGCTAAATCTAAATCTTGAAAATATTAGTTAATTATATATAAGAATAAGAGTGGTGTAAGAGTTAATCTGCTTTTTCTTTTTCTTCTCACCTAGTAATGATAACTTTGTCTATTGAGTATAGTTTTTATCCTTTAAAATGAGAATCTGTGTCATGAAAAAGGCCTAGTTGCCTGGGAAATTAAAGTATATTCTATCAAAAATCGAGTTATCTTTTCCTATTAAAAATTTGATTTGTTGACATAATATAATGGTTGGTAGAAAAGCTTGATCTGGTGGCCTTGTTAGATTAAATTACCTTAAGGTTGGATCAAACCAACAGATTAAATTTTGGACATGAGATTGATGGAAGGAGATCCAAATCAGTCTCATGTAGGGTGCCGTGTTAACTGTATATGTCACTGGACAATAATTATTCTGTGAAATGATTAACTTTTTATGAAGGAATGAATTTAAAAGTCGTAGCGTAAAGAATTTGAAGTTCTAAATGACCAAAATGTTTATTTACTCATAAATCAATTTTTATTGAAGATAGAAATTTGAATCTCTAAAAGAAATTAAAGCAATGATAATAGCAACAAAACTAATTATTTAAGAACTGAATATACCATGGACCACATATATACTTCAACATTGGTTCTCCCGTAACTACTATTTTTTGAAGCTAATTGATTTAATTACCACCTAATGGCGAGGTGATCTCATTTGAAAATGGAATGTGAAGTCTGTTTAAAGTTGTATATAAGTTGGGTCTGGACTCCTTCTTGTCATTTTTGGGCCTTGGCCTATCTCGAAAATAAATACTGGGCTAGTCCTTTTGAAATTGGTCGGCTCAGTAGTTAATAGCATCGGAAAACCTCATTCATTTTTGTGAATCTAATAGAAAAATGTTTAAAATAAGGTTATCTTTAAAACTTAAAAAGAAAAATCCACTGAAACAAGGAACTCTTTCAAAAAAAACCTCTAAAACATGAATTTTATTCAGGCTTTCTCTTGATTTTCTGTCCCCCGATCCGATCTGTGAAGTTTTCTCTCTAGTACCCCACTTCATGCTTCACATTGACTTAAAAGTCATTTAGTTGTAGGATTCTTTCCTCCATAACAGATTAAGTGCTCATTTGGTTTATCTTTTTGTAAAAGGTCTTTTAGAATAACCACAATTTACAAAAATAAAATTTGCATAAAAGTAGAGAAGTTTACTAGAAACTTGTTTGGATGAAAAAGGAAAAAATGATGGTTAGAAATTTACTTTGCAAAAACCAAACAGGCCTTAAGCTGTCAATTTTTAATCCTGACAATTGCTAATAATCTTCACCTCACAAGCTTTGCATTCTTCTCATAACTGTTCAAAATCAACGCAAGGGCTTTGATATTTCTGCATACTTCTTCACAAGCAATTGGAACCAAACAATGCCCATCAAAGGGAATCTTAAAATCCAGTCTATATATATAAATTAAACGTTAGAAGTTAAAATAATATAACAAACAGAAATTTAGGCATGTAAATATGATTGGAAAGTATGTTATGTAATATAATACATTATTCTTTCTCATTAATTAGAAGAATCTTCAGTTGCTTGTGATCATGTTCAAATCCTTATCTAAATCCTTGCACAAGAACAAGCCAAGCTAAGAGGAAGAGTCCACATCGTTAGGCAACGTAGTAAAGGGATATCTCAGTACCTAGTCAGACAATGAAATATGAATATTTCATTTCTTCATTTTGGAATTTTTCATTTGTAACGTATCACAGGTTGGCCAAGTTAGGTTGGTTCCCTTAGGTCTACCACATTGTGAATTGCTCATCCATAACGTAAAAGAAATGCTATTTCATTTTCGGTTTGAAGAATAAATTATAGTAAATTGAAGTTTCAATCATGTTGGAGCAAACCGAGTTCTCTGAGAAGAAGAGACAATGTATCCAAATAGTCTAAAAATGTTTCGAGCCATATTCTTAGTGTTGGTTTTGCAGGTGGAGCACTGTCTTCAACAAGTATCCAGTTGGAGAGACACAAATGGAGGCATTAGATGCATAGACAGGGAAAAGCGTGCACTTCTGGAGCTGAAGAAAGGCCTGGTGGATGACTATGGCATTTTATCTTCATGGAGTCCAGATGGAGGAGAGACTCAGATTGTTGCAGTTGGTGGGGGTGTTGAGTGCAGCAACCAAACAGGCCATGTTCAAAAGCTTGATCTTCATGCTCGTGACTGTGACCGAACTTTGAGAGGTGAGATTAGTGCATCATTGGTGGAATTGTAACATTTAAATAATTTGGATTTCATTAGAATGATTTTCATGGAAATAGTTGGAATGATTTCATTCTCTTGATGTTCTTTATTTATCAAGAAACAATTTGTCCGGAACAGTCCCATCAAGTCTGTCTAACATTAATAGGCTTGCTGTTTTGAACTTATCATTCAACAATTAGTTTATCTAGCAAAATTCCGTTAGGAACACAATTCCAAGGCTTTGATGCCTCTGTTTATGAAGGGAATGCCTATCTTTGTGGGAGTCCGCTTAAAAAACTCTGTTTAGACAAGAAAGAACCAAAAGAGCCATTGATTTTCAAACAAACATGAAGAAGAGGAGGATGACTTGGGATTTTGGGCCATCTTTGATTCATTGCTCCTATTCCATTCTTAGAGGCATGCTTACTTCATCTTCCAATACGATTTGTACGAGAGGATGGTTGCCATCACAGTAATCTATAGAGCAAGGTGCTGCAGGTTTCTTGAAAGATAATCAGTAATCTCCTCCCTTTAAACTTCTTCAATTGTTTGTTCAGAAAATTTTCCTGATCATTTAAAATAGTTTCCTAATATATGAATAGATTCAACATTATCTCTTTTCGATTTGAAAACTATAATACAGAGCTAAATTGATTTCGGTGGGCTTCGAAATTTGTTATATGCTTGATTATTAATTTATGAGAAATTAAGAAATATATATGGATATGGAAATTTTATAGAGATTGGTTTTGGATTAATTAGCAGGATGGCCAGAATAGCATGTGTAACATCCCTGATTTTCTGGACACTATAATATGTATGAAATTATGATAATATGACATGAAAAATATAATAAAAAGCTAAGATGCATATTCTACATGAGAAAAAGGGTAAAATAATAATTTTTCAAACTAGGGAATCAAAAAGTACTAGCAATTTGGTCCTTAGAGAAAGAATTATTTACAGAGTCATCGCTGAAGAAGATTTGCAATTTGGTCCTTCAGGGGTATTTTAAAAAATATGCAATATTATAGTCAGAATGAAGCTTATGATATGCTAGACGCAATGGTATAGGGTAGAGGTTCCAAAAGAATTAATTTAGAAAGAAATTATTTGCAGAAAGCAATAGAAATAATACTACCATAGAAAAAGTATAGTGAACCCCACAATACTAATAGTGTAAAAAGGAAAAGTAGGTAATCCCCCACATAAGACACTATTTGGGGTAGGAATAAAGTTAAATACATATCTCAATAAGGGTGTTCAAAACTAATTCAAACTAATTAAACTGAACCAAACCTATCAAAACCGAACTAAAATAAGGTCTATTTCGGTTTTTGTTACTCTGGGACCAACTCGGTTTGGTTTCAAACCTTTAAAATCTAAACCAAACCGAATCAGACCTACTATATTATTTTTTTAAAATTCAAATACTATATTTATCTAATGCATTTTTTTATACTACTCATTAATACAAGTCTCTTAAGTAAAAAGACTTATAAACAAGATTATAAGACATTTATTAATTTGGGAGAAAGAATATAGATAAGTATATTATTATAATTATTTATATGAATCTATCAATAAATAAATAAAAATGGAAAAAATAACAAAAATTTTACATAAGCTATTCATAATTTAGTAAAATATTTAGATATAATTTGTTTTCATAAAGTATCTATATGGAGTTTACTTAATTTAATTTTTGAAGAAAATGGTAAATTTTTTTTAAAAAAATCAATTTTGACATGATTCAAACCAAACCAAACCAATTAGAAGTAAAATCGAAAACATCTCGGGGGTGTCAAACCGATTAGTTTGGTTTAGTTTAGTTTTTGCCCTAAACTGAACCAATCTGAGCATTTGAACACCCTTAGATCTCAATCTACTTTATTTCTTGTATGGAATAAAGTACAAATAGTATTAAAACACTATAAAAAGTACTTTTAACTATTTAGGTAAAAAGAAACCAGTAAAGGATATATCTGGACTAAGACAAATATGCAGTATTTTGAGCACTTTTTCCTCTCTCTTAGGTATGATTTTCAGCATGTGATTTAGGGGAAATATTTTATTATTTCTCATAAATTCTCTTGAATAATACTTGTCAAAAATTAGTGAAACTTGTTGGAGAAGATATCCCTCTTGTCTCCTCCTTTCTTAACTGATCTTGGAGAGCATAAAAGAGGAAGGATAAGCTGCTAAAAACACATAAGAAAAGAGATTGAAGGAGGTGTGAGAGAAGGAAGAGGAAAAAGAAGGAAGGAAGCTTGAGGAATCAAAAGGCAAGACTGAGGTAAGTTTTCCTTCAACTTCAAGCTATTTTCAAGTAGTTCCATATAGTTTGGTTGAGTATTCTTCTTATCTTTCTCAAGCATGAAATTGGGCCAAGAGGCATAGAGAGAAAGAGGAAGTGTTTTCATGGAAACTTAGCTAGAAAAGGCATGATTTCGTAATAAAAGCAAGTTTCCAAGAGATTGAAGCAAGTTACAAAGAAATTTCTCTTTCTCCTCCCTTGAGCATGATTTTGGCCAAACCTGGGGTAAGGAAGGAGTTATATTTTCATGAAAATAATGCCAAAAATGAATTTCTCATGGTGGAATTAGCTTAGGGCAAGTGTTGGTCTCAAGAAAATGGCTAAAAGAAAGTATGTGAAATTTTTAGGGTTTTATGATACTTTATGAAGAAACCTTTGGAATTGGTTGATTAAGTTAGTATTTGATGATACATTAGGGTTTGAGGAAGTTCAAGGAAGTCCTTGGAAAGGTTGAATCAAAGCGAAAAGACATAAAGTTTCATAAAGGTAGCAAAGTTTACATTTCTTGCATTTTATTATCTTGCTATGTTCTATGATAATTAATGACTTGCCATATTATTGTGATGATGATTAACACTATTTTTGGATGATTTTATGAGAGGGCTTTTGCCTAGGATATCTATTTTCTAAGTCGTCGTATTGCTAAAATTTTTATGAACAATATGGTGTTATATGTCTCTATGTAATTGATTTGATGCTTATGATGTTTTATGACATGCATGATGCATCAAATGTATGAAATATGAATTGCTACTAGGATTTTTATTAACTCATCACCCAAATGCTAACATGATAGGCCCAAGTCATGGTAAGAATCTAAGGGGGATAGAGCAAGGAGAATGATCTTCATGATTAGATTGTTATTTACAATTGTTCTATGTCTTATTACAATTTTATGAAAAATTATGCTTGAATTTATGAGGCTATATCTTTATGTTATAATGTGCCTCTAAGTCTATTAAGATGTTTGGTACATAGTTTGGACATATTTAAGTTATGTAAATATGTTATAAAAATAGTTTTGCAAAGTTATGCATAAAATAGTCCAATTTGAGCCCTAGTTAACTAAATAGAAACTATTTGGATGAAATAGGGCAAAATAGTCAAATGTTATATATGCCTAGAAAGTAGAAAAAATAATCTTTCCAAAGAACTAAAGAACATCCAATTTGGTTGGGTATACGAATCATTATGAATTTTCAAAATTAAGGCAAAACATTGAGAAGCCGAAATTTGACCTTATGAACAAAGAATTTGATACAATTTACTATACAAATTCGTACATTAAAAATCTAGTTGCATATTTTTCCATGTAGATAAGATTTTAAAATTTTTTTAAATACTTTAATCACCTTCAAATGGTTTTTCTTGAATTAGTTATGATTTTTTAAAATTTATCCAAAAAAATAGGATACCAAATGAACTGTGCACTCAAAATTCTTTTTGTCTTTGTTTTGGTTCCTATTTGATTCAAGCTTTTTAAATGCTTCAAATAGATTTCAAATGAGTCTTAATATATGGTAAACTATGTTAAAGGTTAAGTTGTTACACCCTGACCATAGGGAGCTGCAAAATATGCTTTTGTTAGTGTGTAAGTATGTATTGCTCTGTTTCAGTCTTATATATGTGTTGGTTTATGGAACTTTCCTATTGCTTAAATTTGTTACGTATTGATAATATGTATTGTGAAACTTATCCTTTCATCCATGTGCTGAATGAACTTATGTATACAAAAATGGTCTTCCTATTTATTGTATTGCCTTGATCTATCTTATACTCTCTAGGCATGAAATGGGTAATTTTCTCATTTAGCTTGAAAAATTGAAGTAGAACCCCACCATTGAAATGTGAGTAAATTCATCTGTTAGGGAACACAATAACAAAATTTTGAGTTTTGACTATTGAGGCTCTTACTTATTAAGGAAATGCTCAAGGGGAAAAAACATGAATAGTATGGCATGCACATGATTACTATCTTACGAGCTAAAAGTTAATTATATATTAGGGTTTGTAACATCCTAAGAAAATGTAGACCAAACTACCTCCATGGACCATCATTCAATGGAATATCCAGAAAGAACTTGAAAGGATAATGAATTAGGGGAGAATGAGCAAGAAAACAAGGAATAATACAAACAGACGACCCAAAATCCAAGATTGAGGGAGAAAAGGCCCAAGATGATGAAACCAGGCTGCAGTACCACAGCCTAGGAAAATGGCATAGTGATACTACTATCTGCTGTCAAATGATAGCAAAAACTAGTTTTCCAGCCAAACTTCGAACGCGCATAACTCTCTAATAAGACCTCCAATTGGCGTGATTCTAATTCTTATAAGTAACTCTCTACCTCTTCTAACTTATAGGTCAACCTTGTCTTGAAATTCTTTTGTATGGAGATTTTGGATACCCACAACCAAAATGGTCACTTTTAGGCCAAAATTTAATATTAGCATATTCCAGTTCCCAGCTATTGACCTTTTGGTCACCAAACCTTTTCCAGCAGGTTACAACCAACTCAAGGACATTTTTCAAGGAGGTAGCACCTCAATCTTAGGATTAAGATAATATGAGTTTTGATAATGACAAATGTAAAGTATTAAGGAACAAATATATTATAGTTATCTAATATATATTGTTCCTTAAGGAAATAAAATGTGTATTAGCATGTATCTAATTATATTTATAATGCATATATTATGCTATGTACTAATATATCCATTATGCTTTTATGGTTTATAATATAAGTTGGATATATAAATTGGACTAATTACTAGGTTTTTAAGTATAATACATCAAGTGTAGGATTGTTCAAATAAGAAGAATGAACATTGGAATAAAGAACTGAGAATCAACATCATGTCTCACTCAAAGAAGAAGAAGAGAAATGATGCTCCAAGAAATTGAATATCAAAATGGAGTATACCAAGAAGGGGATGACCAAGTGAAAGTAGAGCTTAAGCATTGAAGACCTAGTTATTAGGTATATTTTGTTTTCACTTAGGGCTTGAAGTGGTTTTAATCTTTGAAATTTACTTAATTTCATTACCATATGTTTTAAACAAGTTAGATTAAATAAATCTAATGTTCACTTATATTAGAATTGAGAAATATTGACTAATGACTAATTTTGTATTTGATTCATGTTTATTTTGTGCAAATTTGAACTTTACTTAGTGAAATTCAAAGTTATAGGGGTTTTATCTCTGATAGACAAATTTCAGTTTTGAAATTCAAATTTCAACCTAAGCACTGCTAGTGAAAATGTGCAAAATTCGAATTTCAGTTTTGAAACTCATGTTTATTTAGCTCTCTTTAAGCTTAGTTAAAGTTTGAATGTTAGTGAAGTTCAAAATGAGTTCATTGTCACTACCTCTGATAGACGAATTTTGAACTTCAAAGTGCAAATTTCAAAATAAGAATTAGTGAGTCTTGTTAGAGCATGCCTCTGATAGACAAACTTTGAATTTCAATATTCTTAGTTAAACCCACTTCAATAGAATGAGCATTTAATGTATCATCTATTCTTAAAGAGAGTCTCATTTATATAATTTTTCTTTTCTACTATTTTTTGAGTAGAATCTTAGTGTCAGGAAATATTAAGGGATTTTACACATCTTGTAAGGGTGTGAGAATAGTAGTTTGACAAGTGCCTGTTGAAACTTATGGGATATATTGAGACTTCACAGGTGCTTAGATCAAAATACTTGTTCTTAGCTAATTTGGACCTAAGGATTCCATTTTTGGCATCAAAATAATGAAATTGTAACTCCAAATAAAACCCTAATCTGGCTGAAATCATGAAGAAAATGACAGAAATTGATTTGCTTTGAAATACTTCAAACAACTTGTGAGAGTAAGCATTTAATGTATCATTTATTCTTAAAGAGAGTCTTATTTCTATAATTATTCTTTTCTACTATTTTTTTAGTAAAATCTTAGTGTGAGGAAACTGTTAGCAAGGCTGACTTCCCAAGAGGGGGGGTGAATTGGGAAGATTGAAATTTTTCTGCACAAAGTGAAGTGGGTGAAGATATCACAGTATAATGAAAACAATGAGTAAAACAGAGTAAGCTGATAAGTAAGGATAAGGAGAAGAAGACTCAGTGATTTATCCTGGTTCGGTCTATCCACTTGACCTACGTCCAGTCCCCAAGACAACTCTTGAGATTTATCCACTATACAACAAGAATTTCAACGGGCTTCTTGCTAATGCCACAGTACACGAGTATGCTCTGTTCCTGAGCTCTCTCAAATTCTCTAAGCACTTCTTCTATGTGGTTTCCCAATCCCCTTGTGAATTTCCCTCACAAGTAAATCTTTCTTCCAGATGAAGAGTAGATTGTTTACAAATGTATAACTCTCTTGAATAGAGTAGATATGAAGGTTAAAGTACAGATAATGAAGTTGAGAGGGTAAAAGCTTTTGAGAAGAAGATTCAGCACAAATTCGGTATATACAAGTTTTATTTGTTACCCATAACTTCAAATGATGTTATATTTATAGTTTTAGGTCTCAACTATCCGTTAGAGACTTAAATCTATCCGTTGGGGAAGTTATCCAACGGTTACTCTGAAAAACTATCCGTTTACCAACCGTATTTAATGTTTCTGACACACTGAAATTCGAATTTTGGTTGGTCAACAGACGAATTTCGAAGGAATTGAAGGTTAAAGCTTCCAATGTTAAAATATGAAGTTCGTCTGTCCATAGAGTGAAATTCGAATTTTGAAACTTATAAACATTTCTACAATGTGACATACGAATTTTCAAGAAGAAAGTTTTTCTGTAAATCATGAACAGTGTTTTCAATTTTCTACAGTACCTTCGAAATTCGAATTTTGGATGCCCAAAATTCGTCTGTCCATTGAACGTTCAAAGAGGCACAGTAGATCACTTTCTTGGAAATTCGAATTTTGAAAGAGTGAAATTCGTCTGTCTCAAAAAAACTCCTTTCAGACTTATATGAAAATTCGAATGTTGCAGAGTCAAAGTTTGTCTGTCAGAGAGCATTTTTCAAACTTAATTTCTTCTTGATTTCAGATGAACTTTAACATAGTTTCAGACGAATTTTTTTGGTTTTCACAAATTGCATTTTGTCTGAAATTCAAATTTTGAAACTGTGAAGTTCGTCTGTCAATAAAAAGGCTTCTTTCAGTCTTGATGAAAATTTGAATTTTGGGTGATCAAAATTCATCTGACAGAGAGACATCTCTTCAGACTTATTTAGTTTTAGCTCGAAATTCGAATTTCCAAAAGCAAAGTTCGAATTTCCAACCTAACAGTTCAGTTTAAACTTTCAAACTTCGTCTGTTTGTGAGTATTTTTCAAATAAGTAAAGATTTAACTTCAAATCAAGGTTTGAAAACATCTTTTTCTCAAATCAAAATCTTTTACCCAATCAAAACTAAAACTAAGAGATCTAACAGCAAATACTTAGAAAATCTTCACTTGAAACAACTTTGATCTTCTTTGATATCTTCAATCCAAGCTCTTGAGTGTTGGTTTGGAATAATCAAAACTCTTGATTCAACATTCTCCCCCTTTTTGATGATGACAAAACAACTCACAAACTGGATTAGTACTTGGGTTTGCTTACACAAGCTCCCCCTCAACATATGCATTACAGTTTATAAGATATCATTTCCAACAGATTAAGTGAAGAGATTCAAAGCCCAAAATATTGCAACCAAGAACATAATTCATTTAATCAAATTGTTGCAATACATATTTCAATTTAAGATCAGTTCTTTAAAATAACAAACAAGCAAATACAATCAAACAACTAAAACAAGATACAACAGGAAGATTCAGCCTAAGATCTAAAACAATCACTTCTTCTTTGGCTTAGTCTTCTTGTTGTATGTCTTTCCTTTCCCAGATGACTCAGCAGATTTTCCAGCTTGCTTGGTCCCAGTTTGCTTTATCTTCTCCCCCTTTTTGGCATCATCAGAAAGCCCAACAAAGTCCATTGGAGGAGGAATCTGAGAAATAGGAACAGCACGAAGAGGGACAGGAGCAAAAGGAATCTCTGGCTGAATTGGTGTAGGAGGCTCAGCAGGCTCAGGGCTAGGTTCTTCATCATCATCAGAGACCTCAAGCAGCTCTTGCATTTCCTGCCTGGAGAGAGCTAGTCGAGCTCTCTGTTCCTCTGAAAGCCCATAAGCAGCAAGAGAAGGAGAGGCTGGTTGAACCGGAGGAAACATTTCTTCAAGCCTTCTCCTTTGAGCTAGCAGAAGGGCATTATGAGCAATAGCTTCAAAATCAATAACAGGCACAATGCTCCTTTCCTCATTGAGTGCAGCTTGCAGAAATGGTGAAGTAGATATGGAAGCAACTAGCTGCTCAACTTGCTCAGACTATTGGGTGGAAAGGATAGAGTCCTGAGCAACTGCTTCACTAGGCTCAAGAGGGCTTGATTCCTGCAGACCCTCTTCCTCCATGCCATAGTCCAGGGGTGGACCAGGACTTGCACCATTGCTGGAGGTCTTTGGAGTGCCAGCTGGTTCAGTCTTTTGCACACCAACACTAGGGACAGGAGAATCCAACTCAAACGGACTTGGAGGCAAAGGAGATGGAGACAGAGTAGGCTCAGGGACACCAGGCTGAGGTGGAGCTGAAGTGGTAGGAATTGCACTTCTGATCTCTTCATAAGCATCAGCTACCACTTTCATATTCACAGCCAACTGATGGATCTGATCTTGTAGATGAGCAAATTTGGCATTTTGCTCATCCCTAATGCTGAGAATGAGTGTTGACAGACTGTCAAACAACTCAGTGATCTTTGTTGGCTTGGCCCGTGAGGAGGGAGTGGAAGGAGGGTGTGTAGGCCTGGATGGAGATGGAATAGGCTGAGAAGGCTGAGGTACAGATCTGCCAGGGGCCTCAGAAGTGCCTTCTTGTTAGAGGGAAGCATCAACAACAAAGAACAAGTCTTCAGATTTCCCTGCTCCCTTTCCAACCCATTGTCTTCATCTCTTTCAATGCCCATCCTTTGCAGTTCCTCTTCTTTGAAGGCCTCAGTGAGTTTTCCTTTCCCCTTTTCAATGTGTTGAATCCTGGCATGCTACAGGATTCTTGAAATAATTGCTGCATAGGGGAGTGTGGAATCCTTCCTCTGATCCCTTGCCTTTATCATTCGCTGGAGGATGATATGACCCATGTTAATCAGCTTCCCACGTATGATAGCAGTCATCACATGAGCCTCTGCCCTTGTTATCAAATTGAAGCTTCCACCTTTATTGAAAATGATCCTGGACACAATGTAGTGCAGGATCCTTACTTGTACACTTAGGTCTGTGGGCTTCAACAGATTTATCGATGGCCTGTTTTCCCTTCTTCTAAATAAGGTGTCAAAGATAGTGCTCTCCTTGTAGTTCAGGAAGGGTCCACCTTCTTCATCAGCTGTGCTTTCCTCATCCATATATCCAGAAGCTGTGATGTCAACTTTCAGCCCATCTTGTCCTGGGATTTCCAGCACCTCATTGAAGGTTTCATCAGCAAGCCAAATGGTCCTTGATCTCAAGGTGAACTCCCATTTCCTTTTCTTGCTGTTATATTGAAGAGAGGCATACCAAATCTTCACTACCTCATTGTCATATTTTTCAGCAATTTCCAACAGATTCTTATATCTTAACAACCATATTCCAGCATCAAAGTTGTTAGATATTAAGAATTGTTCCATATTCACACAGTGAGGCTTGATTACCTTTTTGCTGGAAAACTTGGTAGAATACTCTTCTTGAATCTCCGGAGTGCTCCAAAGTGGCAGTGTAGTAAGCTCATATTCTCCAGATTGTGTAGAAGAGGAGGAAGCCACAGCAACAGTACCAGCCGAAGGAACCGCAGATTTTGATGATGAGGGTCCAGCTTTCTGAGAATCTGCCTTGGATGATGATTTTTGACGTTTGGAAGGGGTAGCTTTACTGGGTTTGGCCTTTCTCTTGGATTTCTCTCCTTCCTTTGTAGCATATTAAGATTTGACCGTTCTTTTTGGCCGTGTTCCAGCTTGTCCTGCTCCAGGATTCTTTACTCTCGCCATTTCCCAGTTGAATGATGCATAATGTGGCTGAGAATAGATTTATGGGATGCGAATGGAAGCTTAAACGATGAAGAATGACAGTTTTTGGACAGGAGTTAAGAGGATTGAAGAGAGAATCAGAACAGACTTGGAGGAGTTACTCTACCTATTTAACGTATGTAACCGTCTGACAGACGAATTTTGAGGGGTCAAAATTCAAACTTCGGGCAGTTACAGGTTGAACCATTTGGCAAAGCTTACTGACAGACGAATTTTCAACTGAAAGTTCATCTGACAGAGGCTTAGATCAAGCAGAATAAGCACAACAGACGAATTTTGTTTCAACAAAGTTTGAATGTTGAAGAGAAAACAGTATCATCAATCAAGATTTCAACCAATAGACGAATTAAGCAAACAAAACTTCATCTTTCAAGTATTCAGCATGAAGAACATGATTCAACAGACGAATTTTGAACTGAAAATTTGAATTTTTCATCTTTTGTAAATGTTGTCCAATAGTCGTATGTCAAGAAGTGATAATTCGTATAACAGTGATGGACAAACATATCTTTGAAAATTTTTGTTCTTGAAAATTTGAACTTCCATATTTAACAGATGAATTTTGAGGCATCAGTGAGAATTGTTCTAAAGTATAACTGGTCGAAATTCGTCTGTTGGTCACTTAAAATTCGAATGTTGACCACGTTGACCAGTACAAAATCACAGTTTATGAAGCAAAATACATCTAACAACATTTAAAATACAGATATCATCATTAAAGAACTTACAGAATGGATCCAGAACTTAGGATTTTCGTTATTTACTTCACTTTCTGGTTGTTCCACTCTGAAGTGCTCCAATCTTTCAAACTTTCAGCCATTGATTCTCATAAGGAGCACCTACAACTAAAATTAAACATACTCCGATGCTCAAGTTAGAATTAATCTTAAGATTGAAAACTCTAAAAAGAGAATTTTATAAGAATAACTTACAATTCATTGGGATTTACCATTCTCAATTCTCTTCTTATTTTGCAATGCCTGTCTTCTGGTAGAGGTTTGGTGAGTATATCAGCAATTTGATCCTCTGTTGGGATGTACTCCAGTTTAACTTCTCCTTTTAGAACGTGATCCCTGATGAAGTGGTGCCTAACCTCAATATGTTTCGTTCTTGAGTGCATGACAGGGTTTTTAGTGATATTTATGGCACTTTGATTATCACACATGATGGGTATCTCCTTCATTTTAATCTCAAGATCTTCAAGCTGTTGCTTCATCCAGATGACTTGGGCACAACAGCTTCCAGCTGCAACATACTCAGCTTCTGCAGTGGATAGAGCCACACTATTTTGCTTTTTGCTGAACCATGAAACCAGGGATCCTCCAAGAAACTGACAAGTTCCACTTGTGCTTTTTCTGTCAGTTTTGGATCCTGCAAAATCAGCATTCGTGTATCCTTTGAGATCTTCTCCATTGCCTTTTGGATACCAAAGACCCATCTGTGAAGTTCCAATGAGATATTTGAAGATTCTTTTCACAGCTGTTGCATGGGTTTCTTTAGGGCATGATTGGAACCTTGCACACATACAGACACTGAACATAATGTCAGGTCTGCTGGTAGTTAAGTACAGCAGGGATCCAATCATTCTTCTGTACTGAGTAATGTCAAACATCTTCCCATTCTCATCCATGTCTAGTTTGGTTGCAGTAGCCATAGGTGTTCCCATTGGCTTGGCATTCTCCATTCCAAACTTCTTTAGCAGCTCTTTCAAATACTTGGATTGGCTGAGGAAGATGCCATCATCTCCCTGTCTGATTTGCAATCCAAGGAAGAAATTGAGTTCACCCATCATTGACATCTCGAATTCTCCCTGCATTAACTCAGAAAATTTCTTGCAAAGAGCCTCATTAGTAGCACCGAAAATAATATTATCAACATAAATTTGAACAATTAGTAAATCTTTATTTTCTTTCTTAGTAAATAAGGTTGTGTCAACTTTGCCTCTATTGAATCCTTTTTCACTTAGAAAATTGCTCAATCTCTCATACCATACTCTAGGGGCTTGTTTTAAACCATAAAGAGCTTTCTTCAGTTTATAAACATGGTTCAGTTTTGTAGAATCCTCAAAGCATGGAGGTTGATCTACATAGACCTCTTCCATGATATATCCATTCAGAAAAGCACTCTTTACATCCATTTGATATAGTAAAATGTTTTTCATACATGCATATGCTAACAGTATTCTTATAGCCTCTAATCTAGCTACTGGTGCAAAGGTTTCTTCAAAATCAATACCTTCTTCCTGATTATAACCTTTAGCAACCAGTCTAGCTTTATTTCTAATTATTGTTCCAGATTCATCAAGTTTATTTCTAAAAACCCATTTGGTACCAATAACAGGATGATTTTTAGGCCTAGGCACCAAATCCCAAACTTGATTTCTTTCAAACTGATTTAGTTCATCTTGCATAGCCAAAATCCAGTAATCATCAGTTAAGGCTTCTTCAGCACATTTGGGTTCAATTTGAGAAATGAAAGCACAGTTTAGCATTTGATCCCTTAACTGTTTTCTGGTTTTGACTCTCTCTTGAACATCCCCTATCACTTGATCAACAGGGTGATTCCTTTGATATCTCCAAGCTCTAGGGAGTTCTTGAGATGTTTCTTCATTATTTTCATCAAACTCTTGTTCCTGGATATCTTCCTCTGTGTCAACAGATTCAGATATCTTTGGAGGTTCAGTTTTACTTTTATCAGAAATGCCCAGTTTTTCAAAGTTGAAAGCAAGATCATCCTCATTGGTAGCATGTTTTGAAACAGTTTCATTTTCAATGAAAACAACGTGCACAGACTCTTCTACCACATTTGATCTTTTGTTATAAACTCTATATGCCTTACTCCTACTATAATAGCCTAGAAATATACCTTCATCGGATTTGGCATCAAACTTATCAAGATTTTCTTTCCCATTGTTGTGAATGAAGCATTTGCATCCGAACACATGGAGATGGGACAGATTTGGCTTTCTTCCCTTGTACAGCTCGTATGGAGTCTTCCCAAGGATTGGTCTGATGTAGGCTCTGTTTATGATGTAGCTTGCTGTGTTTACTGCATCAGCCCAAAACATTTGAGAAAGTTCCTTCTCATTCAGCATAGCTCTGGCCATCTCCCCAATAGTTCTGTTCTTCCTTTCTACTACTCCATTCTGTTGAGGAGTCTTAGGAGCTGACAAGTTATGGTTAATTCCATGCTCACTGCAGTACTCCAGGAAGTATGCATTTTCAAATTCTCCTCCATGATCTGACCTGATAGACACAATAGAAATACCTTTCTCATTTTGCACTTTCTTAGCTAAGGTTACAAATGCATCAAAGGTATCACTTTTAGAGGAAAGAAATAATGTCCAAGTGAATCTAGAATAATCATCTACAATTACAAGCACATACAGATTACCACCAAGACTCTTTACCCTAGAAGGTCTAATTAAGTCCATATGCAGCAACTCAAGTGGTCTAGTTGTGGTAACTATATTTTTAGATTTGAAGGATGATTTAATTTGTTTTCCTTTTAAGCATGCATCACATTCTTTATCCTTTTCAAAAGATATTTTTGGCAAACCAGTAACTAGCTCATTTTTAACCAGTTTAGACAATTGATTCATATTAACATGAGCTAATCTCCTATGCCATAACCAACTATAGTTATTTTGACTGTTTAAGCACACAGAATCTAAGGGAGGAAGTTCATCAAGATCAATAGTATAACAGTTACCATCCCTTTGAGCTTTTAGGATTACTTTGTGATCACTTTTTCTGATGACCAGGCAAAACTTTGAGTCAAACAACACCCAGTTTCCTTTATCACAGGTCTGACTCACGCTCAGCAAATTGTGGTTGAGGCCAATTACAAACAGCACCTCTTCAATGGATGTTTCTGGATTTTTCCCCACAATGCCAATGCCAACGATTTTGCCATATTGATCACCTCCAAAGGTCACCTTTCCTCCTTTCTTGTCTCTAAGGGTGATGAACTTCTCCTTATCACCAGTCATGTGGCTTGAGCAGGCACTGTCCATATACTATTTGTTGCTCTTCTTAGCTTTAAGACAGACCTGCAAGTCAATGTTCATGTTTTCCTTTTAGGTACCCAAATTTGCTTGGGTCCTTTTTGGTAAGTAGATCTTTCCCTAGATGCAGATGCAACTCTGGGAACCCATTCAACTTTCCTGCTAAGTCCATTTTTCTTTAAAATACAGGAACTGGAAATGTGTCCCTTTTTGTTGCAGAAATGACAGGTAGTGAAGGGACTGCTAGATTGAGAAGCAGGAAGAAAACAATGCAGATAATACTTCTGTTTAGCATGTCTTGGTTGATTATATGTCTCAATGTGAGGTGATGCATTATTTTTCTTCTTATTGCTCTCAGCATGCATAAAATGTCTCCTATATGCATTTTGGTTTTTCTTCCTAATCTTTTCCTTGACAGCACATGGATCATAGCCAAGACCAGCTTTTTCTTGTGAAATTCTTTGGCTTCCCATCAAGGCAAACAACATATCTTTACCTCTAGTGAGCCTAGACATGCTTTTAACTAAGTAATCATTAGTTTGCTTAAGTTCAGTGCATGTAGTACAGCAAACAGATTCAGCAGTAGGTAAAGAAGTAATTTCAGAGATTGTGCTTTGAGATTCCAGCTTATTAATCTTCTTCTTTGCCAGTTTTAGTTCTTTAGCAATTTTAATGAAATCATCATGAAGCTCATGAAATGCATCCAGTAATTCAGAATAGGAAGGTTCAGATTTATATACCTCTTCTTCTTGATCACTGCTGCATGAGGGTGTGGCTTCTTCAGAAGCAAGTGCCATCAGACAAATGTTGGCAATCTCATCTTCATCTTCTTCTTCCTCATCTGAGCCGTTGCCCCATATGGATGAGATGTAGGCTTTCTTCTTCTTCCCTTTGTCAGCAACTTTCTTTTCCTTTTCTTGCTTCTTGAGGAATTGGGGGCAGTCCCACTTTATGTGTCCCTGCTTCTTGCACTCATAGCAAGTCACAGGTTCTTTTGCCTCTTTCTTGCTTTCTCCAGCAGCTCCCTTCTTGAAGAATCTCTTGTTTTTCTTCTTGCTGTAGAATCTTCCAAATTTTCTGACCATCATAGCCAGAGTTTCCTCATCCAGATCATCTCCTTTGTCAGATTCTTCTTCTTTTTCATCAGCAGCTTTGAGGGTAAGGCCTTTCTTCTTTCTGTCCAGCCCAGCTTCCTTGAGAGCTTTGATTTTTCCTTCATACTCCTCAAGGCTACCGAAGAGAGCTGTGACAGAGGCCATTGATTCTCCTCTGGCTTCTTCTATTGCTGTCACCTTGGGCTGCCATTCCAGAGGGAGGGCTCTGAGTATTTTTCTCACTTTCTCAGACTGAGTATATTCCTTTCCCAGGCTCTTCAATTGATTCACAATAAGAGTGAATCTCTTTTGGAGCTCCTTTACAGTTTCTCCTTCAGCCATTCTGAAGCTCTCATACTCCCCAATGAATGTATTGAGTCTGTTCTCCTTGACCCCAGATGTTCCTTCATGTGCAATCTGCAGAGTGTCCCACATCCATTTTACAGTGGTGCATTGTGAGACTCTGTAGAATTCATCCTAGTTCAGGGCATTGACTAAGCAATGCTTTGCTTTAAAATTCAGCAGAACTCTCCTTCTGTCTTCTTCATTCCACTCTGCTTCTAGCTTCTCTCTGTGTCTTCCATCTTCAGTTAGAGCCATTGGGACGAAATCTCCTTTATCAATGACTGATCAGATGTCAAGATCAATTGATTGGAGGTAGATCTGCATCCTCATCTTCCAGTACTTATAATGCTCTCCACTGAAGCCTGGTGGTCTGTTAGTGTTATTTCCTTCAGGAAGTATACTCTCTCCAAAGCCAGTCATCTTTGTTCCCGGATTGTAAAATCCTTTGAATGGGAATCCGAGCTCTGATACCACTTGTTAGCAAAGCTGACTTCCCAAGAGGGGGGGTGAATTGGGAAGATTGAAATTTTTCTGCACAAAGTGAAGTGGGTGAAGATATCACAGTATAATGAAAACAATGAGTAAAACAGAGTAAGCTGATAAGTAAGGATAAGGAGAAGAAGACTCAGTGATTTATCCTGGTTCGGTCTATCCATTTGACCTACGTCCAGTCCCCAAGACAACTCTTGAGATTTATCCACTATACAGCAAGAATTTCAACTGGCTTCTTGCTAATGCCACAGTACACGAGTATGCTCTGTTCCTGAGCTCTATCAAATTCTCTAAGCACTTCTTCTATGTGCTTTCCCAATCCCCTTGTGAATTCCCCTCACAAGTAAATCTTTCTTCCAGATGAAAAGTAGATTGTTTACAAATGTATAACTCTCTTGAATAGAGTAAATATGAAGGTTAAAGTACAGATAATGAAGTTGAGACGGTAAAAGCTTTTGAGAAGAAGATTCAGCAGAAATTCGATATATACAAGTTTTATTTGTTACCCATAACTTCAAATGATGTTATATTTATAGTTTTAGGTCTCAACTATCCGTTAGAGACTTAAATCTATCCGTTGGGGAAGTTATCCAACGGTTACTCTGAAAAACTATCCATTTACCAACCGTATTTAATGTTTCTGACACACTGAAATTCGAATTTTGGTTGGTCAACAGACGAATTTCGAAGGAACTGAAGGTTAAAGCTTCCAATGTTAAAATACGAAGTTCGTCTGTCCATAGAGTGAAATTCAAATTTTGAAACTTATAAACATTTCTACAATGTGACATACGAATTTTCAAGAAGAAAGTTTTTTTGTAAATCATGAACAGTGTTTTCAATTTTCTACAGTACCCTCGAAATTCAAATTTTGGATGCCCAAAATTCGTCTGTCCATTGAACGTTCAAAGAGGCACAGTAGATCACTTTCTTGGAAATTCGAATTTTGAAAGAGTGAAATTCGTCTGTCTCAAAAAAACTCATTTCAGACTTATATGAAAATTCGAATGTTGCAGAGTCAAAGTTCGTCTGTCAGAGAGCATTTTTCAAACTTAATTTCTTCTTGATTTCAGATGAACTTTAACATAGTTTCAGACGAATTTCTTTGGTTTTCACAAATTACATTTTGTCTGAAATTCGAATTTTGAAACTGTGAAGTTCGTTTGTCAATAAAAAGGCTTCTTTCAGTCTTGATGAAAATTCAAATTTTGGGTGATCAAAATTCGTCTGACAGAGAGACATCTCTTCAGACTTATTTATTTTTAGCTCGAAATTCGAATTTCCAGAAGCAAAGTTCGAATTTTCAACCTAACAGTTCAGTTTAAACTTTCAAACTTCGTCTGTTTGTGAGTATTTTTCAAATAAGTAAAGATTTAACTTCAAATCAAGGTTTGAAAACATCTTTTTCTCAAATCAAAATCTTTTACCCAATCAAAACTAAAACTAAGAGATCTAACAGCAAATACTTAGAAAATCTTCATTGAAACAACTTTGATCTCCTTTGATATCTTCAATCCAAGCTCTTGAGTGTTAGTTTGGAATCATCAAAACTCTTGATTCAACAGAAACATTAAGGGATTTTACATATCTTGTAAGGGTGTGAGAAAAGTAGTTTCACAAGTACCTACTGAAACTTGTGGGATGTATTGAGACTTTACAGGTGCCTAGATCAAAATACTTGTTCTTAGCTAATTTGGACATAAGGATTCCATTTTTGGCATCAAAATAATGAAATTGTAACTCCAAATAAAACCCTAATCCAGCTAAATTCATGAAGAAAATGATAGAAATTGATTTGCTTCAAAATACTTCAAACAACTTGTGAAATCATGTTTAAGGTAACTAATCTAAACTTTCCCCTCTCTTTGGTGCATGAAAACCCATTCCTATCTTACTCTAAGGTCTGGCTAAAACTTCATGAAGGGAAGAGAAAGAGAAACACTCCATTAAAACATCACAAAACACTTGGAACTACAAGCTAGAAAGCATAGAAACTTACCAAACAACTGAGTCTTCAAGCTTTGCCTTATGCATTATCTCTTCTCTTCTCTTTTTCTCTTCTTTCTCCATGCCAATATGCCTTCCTGGTTCTACAATTCAGACCTCTTAACCACACATATAACACTAAACCATAGGCTTGAGGAAAGAGATCTAATGGAAGGCATTTAATCATGGTTACCATACTAACCTTGATTACTTTCTTATTTGCTTCTTAATAATCAAATAAATAAATCCCTTCCTTGTCCCAACCAGCTTCTGTCATGCAATCTAAAGGGTATTCTTGTCCAAAACATTCTATAATTTTATCAGTTCAAATATAGTCTTTACCAATAAATTTCAACCATACCGATTAATTACTTTTACCGTATTTTGGTACTTTAGTGATATAGGATTATTCTAAATTTAATTTTGGACTAAACTCATTATCCTATTTCAAAATATATTTTTATGGGGTCCACATGCTATTCTTGTCCCCCTACTGCTCTTTGTGAGGTCTACAACTTCTTTTTCTGGTATATTTTTACTTTCTGATTTTCAGCACTAATTATAAATTCATACTAATTCAGTTTAACTTCTAAGTAGTATTTCATTAGGTTTGGCTTGTCACAAGCGTCATTTTGAGAGTAATTGTTCATAATTACAAAATTTCCCTTGAGTCAGATTAAAACACAAATACTTATTCTTTCGAGTACTTTCTTATAATTTGCCCTAGATAAATACAACCAATTCTTCTCTTTGAAGGACAAGAATTCTTTTTTCTTGAGGCTAAAATGTAAATTTCATATTTTTCTTTCAAATGGCTTAATTTTTTAATCTTAACCTCTCTTCTATACAATACTTACATTGTTGTACTTAGCTCATCAAGAGCTTCTATTCAATAGGTATATTGCAATATCTTCAAACCTGGAATTAATTCTTGCTAAGGATCTTATCTGCATTCTATTCCAACTATGGACCAAACATCATTCCTTCTAAAGGCTGTATGGGAAATTAATTTCAATTAAGGATCAAACTTGTGAAATTACATATTTTCGTGCATCCCATGCCACATTCCTATATCTTTATACATACAGTGGCATTCTTTATACAATTTGGAATGTTATAGAAATCATGCATTATTCAACAAATAATATGAAAATCAAATTCATATTGCATGTTATGTAATTCCTAGTTCAACAAGAGGAGCCATACATTGGATATAATTATAAGAAATATATATTTGTGCTTCTATAGAAGGATGAATTCTCAGAGTTTGAATTTCTACTAGTGGACCTCCCAGTTTAGCACATGATCTTGCAATATATAGTTGCCCATGTGTTTTCCTACAAGTTTGGAAATTACACAAACATGCAATGAAGCAGAAATTGCAATGATGTATTTGTTGAAAGAAGGAATTGAGTTCAATCTCTCTTACTGCATATCTTGAGCCAGATGGCTGACTGTGCTTTAAAGCAAGTGACTCCCCTGATGTATGCCTCCCTCATTATGACCATGCTATGGAAGTCTAGTGTTGAACCCTTTCAAGAGGAGAGAATACCCCCGATGATTGTCAACATTGCCAAAGATAAACAAAACTTGGAATTATCTACATTCAATTATATGGGTCTATTATATAATTAATAAGTCCAATATTGTTGAATATATCCACTTAACCCCATAACCAGGTATGATATAAATAAAACAGTCTATATGATTTAAACTAAAACTTAGTCCTTGACCAATTTCCATATGAAAATTTTGGACGCCCATGACTGATTTAATCACTTTTTGGCCAAAACTCACAACTTATAAGTCTAATTGCCATCCAAAGCAATTTGGTGCTTAAAGACCATTTACACAGGTCCTATTTGACTGAACTAACTTGTCCAAGGAGATTTCACCCCAGAGAAACCATTTCTTCGAGATTTGGCCCCCTTGAATCCCGAGTTCACATAATGGGCTATATGCCCAAAATCACACAATTTAGGCCAAACCCACTTTAGGCTCACTTGTACAGCCAGTCCGGCTCACCAACACGTGCACCAATAACAACGACCCATACTGGGGTTCAAACCATCATCACACACCTACACCATACATGGGCATATATCCAAAACTCATCATCATCAATATCATCACATCAACATCATCCATGTAATTCATATCCTCATATAACTTACAAATAATGTTCCCAAGATAACAAGACCATACATACAGACACACAACTCTACTTGACACAGATCATTACGTAAACCAAAGCAGTAAAGCTACCAGATTACAACCAATACTCCCAAAGCTGGAGAGGCCTATGACTCCTTGGTCTTCTCTAGACTAGTACCAGAGCCTTCAACTGAAATGTTAGCCAAGAAAGGTGTGAAACAACTTCTTAGTAACTAGAACAAACACACACATACAAGAATATCAATACTACACATATATACAAATGATGTAATGCAATGCAAAATGTCATAGTATGCATGTATCCCTCATACAGGGCTAGAATCATGGGCTGATGTAATCACAAGACATTTTCAATAGGTGATTTCCTTTCAACAGTTAGTAAAAACTGATTTCAGAACATCATCAAGCTTACCTCAAACTAATGCAACCCGACTAAAGGTCACAATAATACTTGGATCATGACTCTCTTTCCCTTACACCACCTGAATTGTTGGTAATTTAAGGAAGGTGTAATTCACTGCCACTTGGCTCTCCTAGTCATTGGAAAGGATTTAGTGGCAGGGATGTATCATCATATCATATCATAATTATATCATATCATATCATATCTCATCTCATGATCATCACCCAATCCACCATATCTCACTATGCTCAATGCAATGATGATGTTACATGTCATGCCAACATATTACTATGCAATCATAATCATTATCATAATTGTCAATGTCATGTTAGCATGTAATCACATGGATATATTCATGATATGTCTATTTTGTACTTATAAAACACTCACATTTCATATATATTTTCATCCTAGAATGTTGTGCTTTAATACTTTTTGGCATAATTCTGCATAATTTGAGTATATTTGTATCATAGGAATATTTATGGGAATTTTTGAGCCACTTAGAGCGAAAAAGAAGGAGAAAAACGTTGATGTAGAAGTCAGTCAGTCCCCATTAAGTTCCTCACTCGTGAATGGGTGAGGAGCAAGAGGACCTGGTGCTAGGTCCTCCAAGAAAAGAAACTACCCAGCACTGGGTGGTCTTGCAGACTGGGCAGAAGACGCGTTAACCCGGCGCCAGGTGAAGAAAATAATATTGAGTTAGCGTTGGGTCCATTCGAAAGGCAAAATTGAAGTTTACGCATTTTAATAATTTATTAGGTTTTTATGGACTTCTAGACCTTCCATACATAAAGAGACACGGTAGAAATGGGGAAAGAGATTCAGAAACATACTCAGAGGCCAGAGGACACGGTTAAAAACACATCTGGGAGCAACTAGGAGCAATCTATAGAGAGAAAGTAAGGAAATTTGGGGAGTATTGAAGCAAGATTATATTTTTCTTTATAAACTCTTTCTTCTTGTTATTCTTATCATAGTTTGAAATTTTAGTTTCGATTTGATTTCTAATTCTATGAGTAGCTAAATTTCTCAGTCAGGGGTAGGGATGTAGCTTGATTGGGATGGATTGGATTTGTTTCTCTAGTTAAGACTCCGTGGATTTGTTTTTCAAGTTATATTTAATTTATCTTTTTATTATATTTATCTCTTTTGTTTATTCATGTAGATTTTGTACTTGATCACCATAAAATCTAATTAATGGGTAAACTTAATGGACTGAGAGGTGAAAAGTGAACCTAGATCTAGAAAGATAAACATAAATAAATAATCTAGAGATAGAATTAGGAATTCATGGTGATATATGTTGTAATTTTCAAGGTTTAATTAGGAATTTTAGTTGCGCGAGAGCAAATTGAATCCTAATTAAATAAGGACTAATTGATTGAGAGGTAATTAGGACGCTTTAGGAACAATAGTCATTATAATTATATAGAATCTAATTAAGAAACAAAATCTAATTATCTCATAAGGTGAATCCTGATCCCTTGACGCTTCTAGAACTGAATCAAAACTCAGATTTTGTTTTGTTTCCTATTTCTTTTCTTTTTAATTTGAGTTCTTAATTTAATTATCACTTACTTTTGGGATTAAAAGTTTAGATTGATAAATTTACTATCTCCCTTGAGTTTGACTCCAGAATACTCTAGACTTTTATTACTACGATTGATCCTATATACTTGCAGGATCCTGATCAGTTCACAATTCTTTCATATATATATAATGCCATGTAATCAACATCACATACAAGGGATAAGGATCAAAGTCGCATACCTTTCCTAGTCATGTACATACCATGATGCAAAAAAGGCCACATATACTCACAAAAATAATCGTGGTATGAAAAGAAATATGCATATGTATAAACATATAACCAATAATTAACATACATACATAAACATTCGATTACCTCAAATTGATGACACCACATACACAGGTTCTCACAAGCCTTCGGACCCCCAATAATAAATTGAACCACTATAATATCATAATACCTTCAATTAATACATTGCATAACTTAACCAAAATCCATAATTTAACTATTTAAGCTTTACCCATGGTTCCAACAACATAAACACATATCAATGAGCTCTAAATGACCATTCAAATCATAGTCATTCACATATAATTCGAATTCCATACATCCTCAACTAAAAACAACCTAATGTTTAGCATAAATCCTACATCATCGCTCCAAAACTCACATTTAAGCCTTAACAACACTAAACAATAGTTCATTGATCCCTTTACCTCCATTGTAATTGGTAGAATTCGGCCAAACCTGAGCCCACATGCATATAATTGAAAATCATCTCAAAATCGGAGAGAACAGAGAGGAGGGAGAGCAAGAATCACTTACCAACCAATGATTATGCTCCTAAGGTCCAAAAATTTCTCCCCCAGCTTGGATTCATGAAGCCCTAGCAAAGAAAAATGCTTCCTTCCTTGATTTCTTTCCATTTTGTTCGACGAGATCTTGTTAGATTTAAACAAGTTTTCGATATTGTGCCATGACACCATGGCATGAGACTTTATTTCCTGAAATATATTGAAGCTTCTTGATTCTTTCACCGTGGAAGCCCTACATCTAGCTGTAGCGTGGAGTGTTTCTATCTCCTCTTTAATCTTCCTCCATCTTGGTTCCTCTGGTGCTGCACAAAACAATAGTTATACTCCTCATTAGCTCAAAGCTAAGTTTATGATAGTATAATGAGGGTTGTTATAGAACTGGGAGTCAAACTTACTGCATGAAAATAATATTATATGTATAATAATATATGTATAAGAAATAAAAAAATGTCAACTTCTTAAACTTTCATGAATGCTCTAATAATATATGTATATGAAGGCTTGGAGCTATAGAGGAAGCCAATAAAAAGAGTTGAATTAAGCTGAAACTTGAAACTTGAAAGGCAATGAAGATAGAGGAGTGCAAGGGCTACGATTATCAATATGGGAATTTGAGGATTTTGTTTCAATTAGGTTACATTTTCTTTTTATTTCACTTTTATTTTGTTTATTTATAAATTTTATTTTATTATAATAATATAATTATAACTTATTATAATGATTTAAATTTAAAAAAAAATTAAAAAAAGGGTTAAATAGAACCGGCCAATTTTTTTTAAAAAATACTCAGTTTCTCGGCTCAATGTCGGGTTCTGGCTCAAAAGTCAGTTCATACTGACTCAATCCAACTCAACCCTTAAAATGGCTCAACTATACAAAACAAGCTGGAAAGCTATCCAGGCGATGGTCTTGCTAATTCGAATATTTGGTCCAATCCAATCTCAAAAACACTACTACGAATACTATGTTTTCCCCCAAAAAAAAAAAACACACACACACACACAGATAAGGAAATTAAAAAATAAAATCCTTTTTGTTGAATTTTCAGTAAGTTGAATAATATTTGCATAAAAAAAATCAAATTTAATAAATAATGAAAAAAGTATTTTCTCATAATTCTATCCCCATTTTTTGTCTCCAAAAAAATCCCACATTTAAAGGTTCTTTTAAACAAAAAAAAAATTAACTTATTAATTTTTTTTGAGATTTTTTTGATCAACTTCTTTCTCCTAGTAATTTTCATGCTTTGTTTTTAAATTTCAAATTTCTCCAAGAATCTTGCAAATAAAAAAGGTGTGGCATCTCATGAGTTTTATTCCAAGGATTGTGAAAAAATTGTTACTGAATAAAATTTCTTTTAAATATTACTTTGATGACTTGTAGTTGGAACTTGAAAGAGAGAGAATGGTACAAATAGCTCAGTAAAGTGAAAATATAGTATAGAGTAATAAAAAATTAAGGGAGAATTACAATTTGATACAAAAATAACAAATTTATTACAATATAGAACTTGTTACTACTCATCCTTCCAATTTTACTATTCAGCATTTCAGATTTTAACACTTTTTATTAGGTCTAGCCCTTCTTTGTAATTAATTCACTCTACTATTTTCTAATTGTAATTGCCCCAAAAATTAATCATTTCAATGAAGCATATTTAAAGCGATGAGAGAAATCAAATATATATATGTATAGATACAAAAAGGATATAGCAATATTCGTTCACAAGTTGGACAAAAGCCAAATATTCACACATAGTCTCACCACTTTCATAAGTTGCTGGACACATGTTTACCGAAAAAACTAAAAGTTGCTCAACACACTCTTTGCAACAATGGCCAAAAGATCAAAGGCCTTACTTTGTATGATTAATGGACAAATAATAATAATAAAAATAATAATGATGATGATGATGATGTTGAAGATAAAAGCTTCCCTTTTGATTTAGTTGGTTCTTCTATAAAAAATTTTCTCCTCACATTTCTGTGAATAAAGTTTAGCTTATTAAACCAACAAATATCACTTTAGTTGGGTTTGAATTCTATTGCCGGATATGAGAATCTCATTAGTGGGTAATTTGCCATGCTATAAAAGTTTTTTTGAAGTTGTAAGGTGTGTTCTGACCCTTGTGAATTACTCTAAGAAGCCAAGTCTTTTGGGGAAAAAAAGTTTAGTTTATTAAGGCACACTTTATTGATATTCCGTACTACAAGAGTTAATTAACGTGGTTGCCTTTTTTCGAAATCTCCAAAATGAAAAAGCTATCAAGTTTGTTTGGGTTGTATGTTTTGTTTGTTAATACAATCTATAGCTATTTGGTCATGAGATATGGTACTTGTTTGGAAAATCTTTGAGCCCAATAAAAGTACATTTGCAAACATTGTAACGACCTTAATTATTAACTTCAAGAAGAATATTACTAAATGGTATAGGAATGGAGGCACCAAGATTAGAGGAAGGATCATAATTGAGCAAGTTGGAAAAAAGGCAAGAGAGCTTACTAGTGCCGTAATAGATCTGTTAATATTTTATTTTGGGCCAAGACATTGGGCTATGGTATGGCGCCACAATCAGCTTGACTAGCGTCACATCGCTAGTCGTGAATCTGGTTTAAATCAGAAGTCAAGCCAGTCTCTAGAGGAAGAGAAAAATGAAGAAAATGAAGGAGCTTCACTAGGGTTTCAATTTTCTAGATTGGGGGCTTGATTTCTGGGACTTTAGAGGCTTGGATATTGTTAGTAAGTCATTCCTCACTTAACCTCTCCATTTTTCCTCAAGATTTTTGGAAAAAAGAAAAGAAACCTTCTTAATCATATTGAGGGACTTTGTAGCATCACAACTTGTTTTAATCGTGTGTCTCGTGAAAACCTTCAAAAACAGCTTTGGTGTAAGCTTGAGGAGGTTCTTCTCCAAGAAAATATACTATGGGCACAAAAAGCAAAGGATGAGTGGTGTCTGATGGGAGACAAAAATACAATGTTTTTTCATGCTAAAGCTAATGGGAGACGTCAAAGAAATCATATTGAAGCACTTAAAAAAGATGATAGTTGTTGAACGTATGGGGTGGAGGAGATTAAGGAGGTAGCTTTGAATTTTTTTTGTAATTTATTTGATGAAGAGCAATAGATTAGGTTTCAAATAAAGTGCTCCATTATCTACCCGAGGATTGATAATGGTTTGATACAGTCTCTCAATAATTCAATCTCTACTAAAGAAGTTAAGCAGGCAATTTTTAGTGTGAGAGCCCTTAAATCACCAGGACCAAATGGATTGAATGCTCTTTGTAACACCTTACTCCCAAACAACTCTTGTATAGACCAAAAACTCCAAAAACCAATCAAACACAACCCTAACATCTGACAATAACTTTCTAAAACCTCATAGTAGTGGAAGAAAAGCAAAGACACCAGAAATTGGGCTAGGCCATGGCCGTTATAGTACCGCCATGACTCCGACCCTCTTTATTTTCTCTCACACCTACTATCTCTCTGGCGCTGCAACCTGTCTTCCTGGCACCACAACGCCCTACTACTGATTCAACATCAGTAAAAGTTCATCATCAAAGGTGAACTTCCAATGTGTATAACTTCCTGATCTGACCTCCAATTGACTTTATTTCAACTCCTACAAGTCAATCTAGTCTCAATCTATGCATAGACACCAATTTCATCTTAACCCACTACATATGGAGATTTTGGATACCTGACACCGTTTTGGCCACTTTTGACCAAAACTTACTACCAGCAACCTCCAAATGCCACTGTAGACAAATGGTCACTTAGAGACCATTCACGCAGGTCTTAAACCACTTAACCAACTTGTCTAAAGAGGTTTCACCTTAAAAGAACCATTCCACTAAGGTTTGACCCCCTTGAACCCTAAATTGACATAGTGGGCTATAGGCCCAAAACATGCCAACAAGGCCCTAATCCATTTTGGGCTCACATACACAACCATACTGACTCCTCAACACTCAAACTATGCATGTATCACAAACATCACGTCCAACACTTTTCCACAACAATATCATGTATAACCATCAGGATCCTTATATCCATTACAATCACACTATCCTACTTAGCACAATAAACATAAATAACACAAATACTATACAGACTTGATATTCCTATGTCCGGTATGCTACTCCCTTGACTTCTCTAGACTAGTGCTAGAACAATCACGTAAAATGTTAGTTTATGGGAAAGGGGTGTGAGACAATGTCTCAGTAACCAGGGACAACCACACACACCTATATATATATATCTCATACAATCTCATGAATACAATATGAAATGGACTCCTTCCACACAACTAGAATCATGAGCTGTCATCATAACATGATATTTTGTATAGGTAATTCTCTTCCAATAGTTAGTGAAGACTGATTCTAGGACATTAACAAGCTCACCTCCTACTACTGCACTCATCCAAAGGTAACACTAATGTCCGGATCGTGGTTCTCCTTCCCCTTTCCCACCATGAATTGGCAGTGATTTAGGGATGGTGTAGTCCACTGTGCGCCTTTCCCTCCTGGCCATATCATATAATCAAATCATCATCATCATCATCATCATCATGATCTTAATGTCATGCTATGTATCATGCCATATTTTATCATCTAATATGTAATCATCATCATAATCATCATCTAGCTATGTACATACCACAATATATAGAAAACAGTACACACAAACACATCTATATCGTGGTATGAAAGAAACATGCATATATACACAAATATACATAATATCATACAATACAATACAAACACCCAGTTATCTCAGGTTGTCAATGCCACACACATACGCTTCCATGAGCTTTCTTGAATGCTAATCCCACGACTTGTCTTCTCTAATTAGCCAACAACCTTAACAATATCATAATACCTCAATTAATATACCATAAAACTTGATCAAAAACCACAATTCAACCCTTTAGGCCTAACCCAAGATTTTAACACCACTTGCATGCATCACAAAGCTCTTAGGGACCATTCAAACACTACTCAACAACATATATCTCAGATTCCCCAGAGCCTCAACTGAATATAACCTAGGGTTAAGCTTAAATCATGCATAATCCCTTCAAAACTCATACCCAAGCAATAAGAACACCAAATCACACGCCATTAATCCCATTTCATCTATTTTAATTGGTGGAATTCGGCCAAAACCAAAGATCCCAAAATATAACCGAGAAAACCCAACTCAAAATCGAAGAAAATGGAGAGGGTAGGGTAGGGGTCACTTACCAATGAAGATTCGAGCTTCAAGAGGCTGAAACTACTCCCAAGGGCCAGAACTTGCAAACCCTAGCAAAACTCCTTGTTGCTCCCTCCGTTTCTTTCTTTTTCAATTTGTCCAAAATGGTCTCGGTTTATACAAAATTCTTGATTCTCACTGTGGCTCCAGATAAGCTCACCACAGCGCCATCATGTCCAGTCAGCAACATATCCCTCTAGAGCTCACTCTCACCGCTGCGGCCCTACTTCTCGCCGTGGCATAGAGCTTTTTTTTCTCCAAGTTGATTCTTCCTCCATCCTGTTTACCTCTGGTTCTACACACAATGCCAATGATACTTGATTAGCTAGGGACAATGTAATAAGGGTTGTTACATTCTCCCATCCTTATAAAAATTTCATCCTTGAAATTTCATCTCTTACCTCAAGCAAAAATCTCTAGATATCTTCTTCGCATGGATTCTTCCATCTCCTACGTGATATCATTGGATGTCAAGCTACTCCATAACACCTTTATTAACTTAATGGTCCTATTCCTTAACTACTTCTCCTTTACATCCAATATTTGTAACGACGCGACTTCAAAAGTCAGATCCTATCATACTTGAACTACCTCATCATTAATTATATGAGACGAATTCGAATAATACTTCTTGAGTTGAGACATATGGAAAATGTCATGCAATCCAGCAAGATTAGGCGGTAGCACCACTCGATATGTTGCTGGCCCAATTCACTCCAGGATTTGATATGGACCTATATATCGTGGAGTGAGCTTTTTCTCTTGAATTGATCTCCCAACATAAGTAGTAGGAGTGACCTTCAGAAACACATGATCTCCAGCATCAAACTACAATGGTCTTCTCCTCCTATCCACATAACTCTTCTACCGACTCTGAGCAGTCAGAAGCTTCTATTGAATACTCTCTATTTGTTGAGAAGTTTGATCCACAATATTTAGGCCCAAAAGACACCATTCACCGAGTTCAACCCAGCATAACAGTGATTTGCACTTCCTGCCATACAAAGTTTCATACGGAGCCATTTGTAAACTCGAGTGGAAACTATTATTGAAGGCAAATTCAGCCAACAGAAGGTATTGATCCCAATTGTCTTTATTCTCCAGAACACACACCTACAACATGTCTTCCAAAGTCTGAACTGTCCTTTCAGTCTGCCTATCCGATTGAGGGTGATAAGTAATACTGAAACTCAACTTCGTTCCTATGGCCTTCTGAAGAGATTTCCAAAACCTAGATGTAAACCTAGGATCTCGATCTGATACTATTCATCAAGACTCCATGCAGTCTCACAATCTCGTTCACATACAACTAGGCCAATATCTCTATCAAAATAGTCTCTCGAATTGGAAGAAAATGGACTGACTTTGTCAATCTATCCACAATTACCCATATTGCATTGTGCCCTGAAGAGGTCCTCGATAATTCCATCACGAAATTCATGGAAACGCTATCCCATTTTCACTACGGGATCTCCAAAGATTGCAATGTACCAGCTGGTAATTGGTGCTCAATCTTTACCATCTAACAGATCAAACATCTTGCCACATATTTTGTGATGTCCTTTTTCATGCCTAGCCAATAGTATCCTCGCTTCAAATCTTGGTACATCTTAGTGGTACCTGAGTGAATAGTATACTTGCTCTTATGAGCTTTCCCCAAAATAATTTCTCGCAACCCCATAACATTCGGCACACAGATCCAACCACTATACCAGATGATACCATCCTCCAATATATCAAAGTCCTAGGTCTCCGCCATTTCAATTTGTTCTCGAATGCCTAAAAGATAGTTATTTTCCAACTGAGCATAGCAAAGGTTCCTCAATAAATCACTTGATACATTGATGGATCCCAATACTAGTACTCCAGGATGGACAGTAATGGATAACTTCATATCTCTCAGACTTTCCAGCAACTATTGTTCCCTCATCATCATTGTGGCTATATGGATCAATTTTCTACTCAGCGTACCTGCCACAACATTGGCTCTCCCAGGATGATACTTCAAAATAAACTCATAATCTACCAGGAATTCTACCCAACGCCTTTGCCTCATGTTCAATTCCTTCTGATCAAACAAATACTTCAAACTTTTATGATCATTAAATACCTCAAACTGAGTACCATAGAGATAATGCCTCCACAATTTCAAAGTAAATACTATAGTCGCTAGCTCAAGGTTATGAGTAGGATAGTTCTCCACATGAGGTCTTAACTGCTTTGAAGCATACGCCACAACTTTTCCTTGTTCCATCAATATATACCCTAGACCTTTCTGAGAGACGTCCATGTTAGCAGTGAATGGTTCAGATGGGTTAGGGATAATCAGCACTAGGGTGGATGTCATACAAACCTTTAGCTCTTAGAATACTCTCTCTCACCTATCATCCCAAATGATAGATCGATCCTTAGGGGTGAGTCTAGTCAATGGCATAATAAGCTGAGAGAATCCCTTGATGAACCTTCGGTAGTAACCAGCCAATCCCAGAAAGCTGCGAATTTTCATCACCAATTGCAGTCTCTCCAAATTCAACACCGCTTCTACCTTACTAGGGTCTACTGCTATACCTTCTGCAGAAATCACATGACCCAGAAATTTCACCTCCCGTAGCCAAAACCTACATTTACTAAGCTTGACATACAGTTGGTGATCCTGCAACACTTACAACACAATTTGAAGATGGAGTACATGCTCTTCCTTACTCTTGGAATATATCAGAATGTCATGAATAAATACCACCACAAATTTATCTAGATACGGGCGAAAGACCTTGTTCATGTAATCCATGAAGATTATTGGGGTATTGGTCAACCTAAATGGCATCACAAGAAACTCATAATGACCATATCAAGTTTGAAAAGCCGTTTTAGGCACATCTTCAACACTCACTCGCAGTTGATGGTATCTTGACCTCAAATTGATTTTAGAGAAAATTAAGGCACCTGCTAACTGATTAATCAAGTCTTTAATCCTCAACAAAGGATATTTATTCTTAATTGTTACTTAGTTCAGCTGCCTGTAATCAATGCACAATCTGAGGCTACCATCCTTCTTATTGACAAAAGCACTGGAGCTCCCCAAAGCGAAACACTTGGTCTAATAAACCCCTTTTTAACAAATCTTTTATCTGCTTCTTGAGTTCTTTCAATTCAGACAATGCCATTCGATATGGAGCCTTTGAAATAGGACTTGTCCTGAGCACTAAATCAATGGAAAACTTCAGCTCTTGTGGTGGCGGCAAACCAGTAATCTCCTCTGGAAACACATCAGGATATTCACTCATAACTAGGTATCTTTCTATACCTCCTTCCATATCCACGTTAACAGAGAAGAAAACTAGAAACCTTTAACATCCTTTCCTCAAATACCTATCAACTTAGGCAAAGGACAAGCAGACATTTTCATCCCCGTCAACACTGGGGATATTCATGGGCAAGAACACAGTCTTTTGAGCACAATCAAGAATTGCATTATTCGCCTCCAACCAATCCATCCCAATTATTGCATCAATCTCTTGCAATGGCAAATAGATTAAATCCAGAGTAGTGCTTCAGTGTTCAAAATGAACCATACAATTTAGACAAGCTTAGGCAGTTCTTAGTGAAACTCTTGTGGGTGTGGATACCGACAACTCAAAAGGTAACTCCATTGTCATAATACCCAATCTCTGAGTACAATCAAAAGTTATGAAGAAATGCGATGTACCTTAATCAACAATGCATGAATAAATAAACCATTGAGTTTAAGTTTGCCTCTAATCAAGTTAGGTATTGCATCTGCTTCTTGTCAAGTGATGGCAAAGACTCATCTAGGCATCGTGTGCCTTCTCATCGCATCATCACACCTTGGCTCCTAACAATTCCGTGAGATATGTCCTGGTCTCCCACAATTATAACAAATCAAGCATGGATGGTCACCATGATTCATCCCACATTGTGTACATGGATTTGATGCACTACCTGAACTGTATTAAGATACGATGGAGTCTCTTCCTACATATTCACTTTGACTAGAACTCTTCTGGTTAAAGCCTCCTTGATAAAAGGGTTCTCTGCCATACCGACCTCTATTAGACTAATCCCGGCCAAACCTACTTCTACCTCTGCCATGATGGCCTCTATTGTGATGACTTCTTCCTCCACTAGAACATGTACTACTATCGCTACTACTACTACCTGATCCGCTTCCTTTACTAATTCCTCATGTAGGTCCTAGGTGAGAAAAGGCTCAGAACATGGAATTCCTTCTATCCTCCTTAGTCTCTTTCATCCTCCTAGATAGGACATGTATCTTCACATACAAGTCCTCAAAGGACACAAAATCAACCACTAACAGCCTCTCCCTAATCTCTGGATGGGCTCCCTTAAACAATCTCTGGGCCTTCCACCTATCATCAGGGTAATTATTCAGATACGTAGAATACTTCTCCAAATCCAAGAATTGATCAATGTGGTCCACTGACAAATTCCCTTGCTAAAAAACTAGGAACTCGGCCTCCTTCTGTATCATTAAGGCTGGAAGAAAGTAGTATGCAAAGAACCGTTCCTTAAACTATTCCCAGGTTATCAAGCCACGTATCGCTTCAACACTTAGGAGAACACTTCTTCACCAACACTTGGCCTTCTTTTCAAGTTTGAACATTATCAGTTGCACCTTTTGCTCCGAGGTGCAATCTATCACACTAAAGATGTTCTCCAGTTGCTCTATCCATTCCTCAGCCTGAGCAACATCCATGGTACCTTCGAAAGCCAGGGGATTAAACTTCCAAAAGTCCTTCAATTGTGAGGAGATACCCCTTCTTTCAACTCTTGGGGCTCTCTCAGGCTCAATCTTATTCTCATTCTCATCCTCTCCTGCATTTAAGTCCACTTACATACCGGCCTCTTCATTCACATCACCTTGTTCTTGCCGATTCATTTGCTCTTACAACCTTTTCAATGTCTACCCCTAAGTATTAACTTGATTACTAAGGTTAGCCAACATCTCATGCATCTGCCTTATTAGGTCACTATTACTTTGCCTTCCATCGCGAGACATTCTTCCTACACACAAGTGAAACACATTCAGTTATATGGTTTTGGACTAGTATTGCAATAGGAATAAATAAGTCTATGTACTTAATGTTGTGCTAAGTATTGCTCCAAGCAGAAATAATGGCCCAAAACTATTGCTCTGATACCAAAATATAACACCTTACTCCCAAACACCTCCTGTATAGACCAAAAAATCCAAAAATCAATCAAACACAACCCCAACATCTCACAAAAACTTTCCAAAACCTCAGAGCAGTGGAAGAAAAGCCAAAAGATGCTAGAAACTGGGCTGGGGCCGCGGCCGCTACAGTATCGCCACAGCTCCACTGCTAATTCAACATCAACAAAAGTTTATCCTCTCGGGGCAAACTTTCGACATGCATAACTTCCTGATCTGACCTCTGATTGACCTGATTCCAACTCCTACAAGTAAATTTAGTCCCAATCTATTTATAGACACCAATTTCACCTCAATCCTATTCTGTATGGAGATTCTGGATACTTAACACGGCTTTAACCACTTTTGACCAAAACTCACCACCAACAACCTCCAAATGCCACCAAAGGCAAATGGTCACTCAGAGACCATCCACATAGGTCTTAAACCACTTAACCAACTTGTCCAAAGAGACTTCACGTTAAAAGAACTACTCCACTGAGGTTTGATCCCCTTGAACCCCAAATTGACAGAGTGGGCAATAGGCCCAAAATACACTAACAAGGCCTAAATCTACTCTGGGCTCACATACACAACCATATTGATTCATCAACACCCAAACTATGCATGCATCATAAACATCACATCCAACACCATTCCACAACAATAGCATATATAACCATTAGGATCCTTATATCCATTATAATCATACTATCCTATTTAGCATAACATACATAAACAACACAAATCCTACATAGACTTGATATTTCCATGTCTGGTATGCTACTTCCTTGACTTCTTTGTACTAGTGCTAGAACCTTCACCTAAAATGTTAGTTTATGGGAAAAGGGTGTGAGACAATATTTTAGTAATCAGGAACAACCACACACATACATATATATCTCATACAATCTCATGAGTGTAATATGAAATGGAATGGAATGCATGTCTCCCTTCACACAGCTAGAACCACTAGTTGTCGTCACAACAGGACATTTCATATAACTAATTCTCTTCCAATAGTCGGTGAAGACTGATTCCAGGACATCACCAAGCTCACATCCCATTAGTGTACCCAGCCAAAGGTAACGCTAATGTTTAGATTGTGGTTCTCCTCCCTTTTTCCCACCACGAATTGACAGTAATTTAGGAAAGGTGCAGTCCTCTGTACGTCTTTCCCTCTTGGCCATAAGAAGCGATTTCCATAAGGATCCCATGTTTATTCTCCCTAATCATATATCATCATATCACATCATATCATATATCATCATCACCACCTAATTTCCATATACCTCATAATGCTACTCCTTTGACTTCTCCGGACTAGTGCCAGGACCTTCACCTAAAATGTTAGTTTATGGGAAAAGGGGTGTGAGATAATGTCTCAGTAACTAGAGACAACCACACCCACATATATATATCTCATACAATCTCATGAGTGTAATATGAAATGGAATGGAATGTATGTCTCCCTCCATACAACTAGAACCACTAGTTATTGTCATAATAAGACATTTCGTATAGGTAATTCCCTTTCAATAGTCGGTGAAGACTGATTCCAAGACATTACCAAGCTCACCTCCCATTAGTGTACCTGGCCAAAGATAATGCTAATGTTTGGATCGTGGTTCTCCTTCTCATTTCCCACCACAAATTAGCAGCGATTTAGGGAAGGAACAGTCCTCTACGCGTCTTTTCCTGTTGGCCATAGGAGGCGATTTAGCCGTAGGGATCCCATCCTTATCCTCCCTAATCATATATCATCATATCACATCATATCATATATTATCATTACCACCCAATTGCCATATACCTCACAATGCTATATGATGATGTTCACATCATATCATCAAATAATCATTATCATCATCATGAGCTCAATGTCATGCTCTGCATCATGCCATTTCATATCATCATCACATATGTAATCATCATCATAATCATCATCTAGCTATGTACATACCACGATATATAGAAAACCATACACACAAATACATTTATATCGTGATATGAAAGAAACATACATATACACACAAATATATATAATATCATACAATATGTACAATACAATACAAACACTTGGTTACCTCAAGTTGTCAATACCACATACACATGCTTCCACGAGCTTTCTTGAATGCCAATCCCATGACTTGTCTTCTCCAATTAGCCAACACCCTTAACAATATCATAATACCTCAATTAATATACCATGCAACTTGATAAAAAAACCACAATTCAACCCTTTAGGCCTAACCCAAGCTTCTAACACCACTTTCATGCATCACAAAGCCCCTAGGGACCATTCAAACACTACTCAACAACATATATCTCGGATTCCCAATAGCCTCAACCGAATATAACCTAGGGTTAAGCTTAAATCATGCATAATCCCTTTGAAACTCACAGCCAAGCAATAAGAACAACAAATCACACTCCATTAATCCTATTTCATCCATTTTAATTGGTAGGATTTGGCCAAAACCAAAGATCTCAAAATATAACCGAGAAAACCCAACTCAAAACAGTCGAAAATGGAGAGGGAGGAGTAGGGGTCACTTACCAATGAAGATCCAAGCTTTAAAAGGCTGAAAACTACTCTCAAGGGTCAGAGCTTACAAACCCTAGCAGATCTACTCCCTAATCCCTCCATTTCTTTCTTTTCTGTTTGTCTAAAATGATCTCAGTTTATTCAAAATTCTCGATTCTTGCCAAGACTCCAGATAAGTCCACTGCGATGCCACTGCATCTAGCTAGCAACATATCCCTCAGGAGCTTGCTCTCGCCACCATGGCCCTACTTCTTACTGCGGTTTAGAGCTATTTTTCCTCTATATTGATTCTTTCTCCATTCTGAGAAATTATATTTTTACCCCTAAGAATTATGAAAATGAAAATTTTGTCCCTGAACTCACGTGGGGAAGAGAAGTCAAATATTTTGGCCAAAATTACACTTAATTGCCTGAAAGTTTTAAAAATTATAAATTTGTCCTGGGTCAAGGGAATTTTTGTAAATATGAAAAATTATAGTCAAAATGAAGCTCTCAATGAGCTAAGACCAATGGAATATATTATGAAATTTATTAAGATCAAATTAATATTTATTGGGTAATTATGATTTAATATTAATGTCTTACCCGATAAATTTTAGTCTAGACTGCAGAAAGAAGCAGTATTCATTCAAGAAAAATGTGTGGGTCTTATATTTGGACTAATTAGGATAAGTATATTATGGTAATTTTATATCCCAATATAATTATAATTAGTATCCCAATAATAGTAAAATATACTGCTAAAGTAACTTTATTTGTCTAGACCGGTTCAGGATATATCTAGATAAGTAATTATCTAAAATTTTTGGACCAAAGTACCCTTAATTTCATGCCCCATAAGCTATACATGATAAAGTAACATTTTTCAATATTTTAAGTCACTTTCTAAGAAAATTCAAGAACATTAGGTGGAAAAATTTTATTGGTTGGAAAATTTTATAAATCCTCCCCTTTGGTTCATGTTTTGGCCGACCAAAGAAGCAAAGAAAGAAGAGAAAAATGTGAAGAAGAGGAAGAAGGAAAAAAGAGAAGGAAAAATCAAGAAAAAGGTAAGAATTTTCCTTTGAAATTCTAAGTAATTTTCCTTCAAGTTTTAGGTAGTTTGAAGTAGGTTAGCAAGGTTTTCTCCTTCTTCTCTTGGTGTTTAATTTTCATCCTTGACATGAATTCATGAAAGGAAGTGGTTTCATGCAAGAAATTAGAAGAAATCATGAGATAATACAAGAAGAACAATGTTTGGTATGTTTGGAAGTAAGAAAAGGGAAATCACTTCTTTCCTCTTCCAATCCTTGTTTCGGTTAGTTTAATATGGTGGGAAGGAGTTGAATTTTCATTGTTTTGATGGCAAAAATGAATTCCCCATGATAAAAAACCTTCAAGACAAGGGTTGGCTTAAAGATAGAGGTTAAGATAAAGAGTTTGGGAATTTAAGGGTTTCAAGAGTTTTATGAGAGTTTTTTGTGATTAGCCATGAAATTAGTGGCTTGAGCATGTGTTTAATAATGTTTAGGGACTTGAGGAAGCTTGGGCAAACTAGAGGAAGCTTTGGTTTAAAGAGGAAAGCTAAGTGCAAGCACCAAAGGTAGCTAAGTTCCATGTTCTTGCTTTATGTTTTTTCATTGTCTTTCTATGATTAAATTTTGTTGTCATATTGCAATTGTGATTTCTTTGATTGGTCTTGGCTATAAAATGAGGGGTTTTATTCCTCAGGATATCCATTTTCTAAGCTGTTATGTTGCCAATTTTTTTTTATTACCAATGTGGCAATTTATTGTTTAAATATGATTGATGTGATTAAATGTGATGAAATGTGATTTATTTGACATGATTGACATAATTACACAAAATGTAACTTGCTATTGAGATTGCCCCGAGCTCATCGCCTCAAGTATCCCAAATGATAGGCACAAGCAATGTCAAGGAGATTAAGGAGCCAAAGAGAATGAAAGAGAGAATGATGCTTGATGATAATTTCAAGCTCTGATTCCATATTTTAAAATAATGTATAAAAATTATGTATATGCATTGGATCTATATTCTTGTACTATTATGTTCTTATGAACATTATGAAATGTTTGCCATGAATTTGAAACATGGAATGATCGTGTGAGCTTGTTATGAAGTCTAATTTGCCATGTTATATTGTTAGAAATTTATTTTGTAGCAATGAAAGTAAAGTCAACACTGTTTGATTGAAACATGGAAATCAAGTCAAGTATTATAGATTCTCTAAAACTAGAGAGAACAAGCTTTCAAATGAGCTAAAGAACATATAATTTGGATATATGTACGATTTATTGTGTAATTTTGAAGTTCAGGATCAAAACTGGACAGGGATGTGAAGGCTGTGAATTTTACTGAATATATTACTTCTCTTTGAAAAGTGATATAAAATTGTATAGAGCTCCAAAAATTCATTGGCTTACATTTATAAAATATTTATATGTTGAGGTTAATATACCACTAGTTTGAGTTCAATTGGAGCTATACAATGAGAGATATATAAGTTTTCCCAAGACTGTTCTAGTAAAAGTGATGTTCTGATCCCTAGTGATTCAAATTGATGCTGTGCCCTGTCTAGACTAAATAAATGTATAAGAAAAATATGAAGGTAAGTACACATGTATATATTCCAATGGCATATAGAATACATGATTTGTCTCAATATGGAGTTAGATATGAATTTTTGAAGTGATGGCCAAATCCTGAAAAAGAGAGAAATGACCATTTGTACAGTGTAGGTTTCAGTAATAAACTGTACTAATTGGCCAAATCCTGAAAAAGGAAATTTTCATATTTTTATCTTGTATATCATGTTTCTAGGTTCATTTAGAGACTTGAATCACATTGATACAGTTTTTTTGGATTAAGTTATGATTTTTCAAAATTCATCTAGAAAACTTGAGAACCAAATAAATAGTACCACGTTTTTTTTTCATTTAAAAATTTTGTTCTATTAATGGTTCAAGCTCTTAATATGAGCTATTTGGACATTGTACATACTATAATATATGGAAAAATATAGATAAAAATATGGTGTTATTTTTTTAGTATCAAAGCAAAGATTTGGGCAAATCTTTGTATCAAGGGAGGAAGGTAATCCTCTTAGTTAGAATTTCCCCTTTGAATATAAAAAATATTCCTTTTGAGAAAATGGCCTAAGAATGTTTGAATGGCATAAGAGATTAGTATTAAGAATAGCTTATGATAATTGCTGGATTAGTTGAGAATGTTTTATAGATGATATTTTCCTTAGGTCGTGAATTCTTTCAAAATGAGATCATAGTTAGATCCTATCAGTAAAAAGAAGATATAGGATCACAGAGGATCCTAGTAGGGCTTAGAGATCACAGTAGATCTCATGGTCGCAGTAGACCAATTTTGAGGTTGCAGTATATCTCTAAAGAGTATGAGATGATAAGAAAGATTGATGAGCCCTATAGTTCTGATAGTTCTCTAAAAGAAGATGGCATAGGATAATTTTAGAAAGATATGAAACCTCATTAATCAGCAGCTGGTATGAATGTTGACCTAAGGCCTTTCTCTAATGCTAAGCCACTATCTAGAAAGTAGCTATGAGATGTGATAGTAGATTGCTAATGAGTAAAAAATGAGTATCCTGCTTACAAAATAAATTCAATGGCAAGATATTTTCAGTAATGAATGAAAGAGGCCAGCAAGGAATAAATGATAGTTATGAAAAGAATCAATGGGGAAAAACTAATGTAAGATTTAAAGAAAGGTAAGTTAGAAAAGAAAGATGGTTAGTAACCCAAATACAAAAATTTAGCCTGAGCCTAATCAAGATCCTATAAGGGAAGACATAGGATCCAGCAAGATTTTCATTCCAACTAAATCAGGAACTCCAAATCCAAATGTTATTGAAGCTATGTATGATAAATATCATGATGAATTTGTGAGGATATTCTCAATTCTAGATTTCCTTGGTACAGTAAAAGAAGCGAAAGAGATTCTTAGAAGGGCATTATGATTTTAAGCTTCCTATAAGAGAATGGGTTGAGTAAGTACTAGATGTCATAACAAGATCATGAGCTCTAGAGCTGTATTAAGGAGTTCCCTTAAGGTTGAGTGTTTAACACTATGAAAGGCCATGTCATTGCCTGAACGCTCCAAGTAGAGCGCTATTAAGAAGGAAAGCTAAGACAATAGAATTCTCATATGGGGATCCAAAAGGAGATCCAATTGAGAAGCCCAATATTAGTATGGAAGCCTCATAAGCTCAAGGAAATGTGCATATATAGGGAACATGTGTATAGAAATAAGATGTATAGCTACAATCTTTGACTAAATATATATGCAACCAGATGCTGATTAAAGACTAGTAAAGTAAAAGACCAGGGGTCGAGATATGATGATAAGTTCTTACCAGTGATGGTATAATGAAGTAGTAGTTAATGTAATTGTGGAGTTCAAGTTGTTATTAAGAGTCGTTAAGATATGAAGAGGTGCTCAACAAAGGCTAACAGTATAGGCATACACCTCTCAAATAACTCTAATAACAGTAAATGAATGTGCTCCTAGTTTAGATGCCTTGCAAGTAATCCTTAATCTTCTGGATCAGTAGCAGAAAACTATTGACCAACTGTAAGAGATAGTTAATGCTCAAGGACAACAAGGGAAAAGCTAGAGCCCTTAAGGTTTCTGACTATACCACGGTAGTCTCAGGTAAATTAGTAGGTTCTATAGGATTCTCCCCAAGGCAACTAGATGCGTTCACCAACCACTAATATATGATTGCATAATGATAAAGTATTAGCTTTCATTCTTTGATGATAAATTTGATGTGCAAGTTGTCAAAAAGTAGATTGTGAGCTTAAAAAAAATTTTCAAAGATGATAGGATACACGTCGAAAATGGAAGCTTGATAGTAAATGAGGCTAACCAATGGTGGCAGAACACAGAATAAGCTAACCAGGTAAAGGGTAATGTATTGACTTGGGAACTATTATAAGAATAGCTTTATGAAAGTTATTTTCCCTAGTCTATAAGAGATAAAAAGAAAGTGGAATTATAAGGATCAACTAAGGTGTGAATGAGTCAGTCATTAAATATGTCACAAGGTATAATCAACTGACTCGATACCTAATCTTCCTTCAATAGTTTGTTGATAAGTAATGGTAAGTATCCTTTGACTACTAGGGGATTCAAGAAGTAAGGCAATAAGCACAGAGGAGATAATTGAGTGAGCCAACTCCTATTTTTTAAGAATGCGAAAAAGGCTCATAGTAGAACGCTATGCTTAGCAATGAAGAATGTGCGCTTTAAGTATAAAGAGTGGGGACACTATACTCACGACAGTACTATGGAGATGGCCAACCCCATACCATAAGCACAGGAAAAAGTCTTTGTGCTAATCTCAGTCTAAGGCCTGTAAGTCACTTGACCATAGTAAAGGTATGATTCAGGTGTAAGCCGAATCCTGTAGCTATGCTGAGAAGTTGAGTCTGGAAGTTACTGTTATATAAGTTATATGAGAATGTCTTAATGAGCAACTGGGCTATAATCTCCATTGTTTGTCTAAATAAGCACCGTAGCAATACAAAAATTTGTATGCTTTTCCCTAGTAGTGATGTGAGCATTAGCATGAATCAACTTTTACAAATAATCTCCTTCTAGATTGTATGAGCAAGATGATGATTTTGCCTACCCCCTGAAGATGTTCTAGGTATTGAGCTTAAGTTAAATGTTATGTTGATAGCTCAAGCTAAGAAATGCTTGAAAAATGATGTTAAGAATAGACAAGAAAGTTGATGTAAGATTGAAACTAGAAAGTTTGAAAATATACAATGTCCTGTAAGAAAAGTTAGTATACTTATGAGGTATAAGGTACAAAGTATGAGCCTAAGGTATTTGATTAGTGGTAAGTAGTTAAGGAACTAAGAAACCTTGAGATCGTTGATTGTTGAGTTTAGTATGAAATCTAGCTAAAAGAAAGTTCTTGGCCAAAAGATCTCACAATGAATGCAATCTTCCATTTATTTGCCAAGGTGATGATAAAGAGAGGAAGCTCTTGGGAAGAAGCCTAATTTTGCAAAGAAATGAAATCCTCCATATGATAAAAGCAGCCGAGACAAGACAGATGGAAGATAGCTCTTGAGGATAAGCCCAATTGAGCAAAGAGATGAAATTCTCCATAAGATGAGTCACCAAGGAAAAGTCATGGAAAGTGGCTCTTGGGGTGATACCCAATAGAGCAAGAATGAGTAATGGTGAGAGGCCAAGGGCCATATCCTAACTGAGCTAGCAAGAGACTTTTGAAGGGTTAAGAAGTTTCCCTTAAATTGTTAAACCACTAATCGACCATGGCTAAATAATTAAGAAGTTATGTATAAGAATAGATAAAGTAGATATGTTGTAAGAGTAAAAAGTTAGAGACCATTACCTTAATATTATTTAGATCCTAAATCACAAAGAGGCAAAAGATCTTAAAGGTATGATAAGATCAGCAGAGTACAAAGTTCGTGGGTATGTTTATACGTAAAGGCATAGTGGTAAGATGAATTTCTAAGCTAGTAAAGGCTAGAGTAAAAAGAAGCAGCATGAGTATAGGGGATGAATTCCCTAAAATTAAAAGTAATAAGTGATCTAGAGGTCACACAGATGAGTTATAGTTTAAAATGAAGCCCAATGTCGCATTCTCTAAGTCCAAAGAATGATAAGAGTGCAACAGAATCCCTCAGTACTTTACAATTAAGCGTGCTCAAGTAAGGAAAATTTCATGATAAGTGACCTACTGGGAAATATGAAAAAGATGTAAAAGGTAAGGAAAATGTGTCACTAATTAAATTTAGGCACCAAGAATTTATGATAGTCTTACTAAAAGCACCGATAATGCTACATGAATAAAAGATGAATAGTTTATTATGACCTCAAACATTTAGAAGAGCATGAAAGGCAATTGAGAATTCTTAAAATGTAATTAAAGAAAAAGGTTGCTGAACTTAGTAGATGGGAGCTGGGCTTCAAGAAGTACGGTTAGTAGGTTATAGAATCTCCCATATGGATTGCAATAGATCCTAGTAAAGCAAGTAAAGTTATGAAATGGGAGAAACTGGACACTATAATAGAGACGAGAGGTCTCCAAGTTTAGCAAGATGTTATAAGAAATTTCTCTCAAGTTGTCTTACCACTTAGTTAGAAAAGAAACTAACGTGGGAAAGAGATTAAGAAATGAGTTTTTATAAGCTAAAAAGGCTAAACCTTGTTCCCTGAGATAATTAATCCTTATCCAATAATGACCATAGGGGTCTATAATTATTAAAGTAAGCATGGATCAGGATACGAGTAATGTAAGAGGGTTGAGTGGCAGGTATTAACCAATGTTTTATATAATAATTCTACAAAAAGTATGTTCCCACTTATAGTAGCGGTAAATAATGCTCTCAAGAAGGGTTACTAAGAGTTATAGCTACTATGAGTTGTTATATCTATGGTATTACTATAAAAGTATTTGAGATCACAATAGCTTCAAGGGATTACAAGATAAAAGAAGAGTTAGACTTGAGGTAAAGAAAAGAAAAGAAGTGAAAAGCAAATATGAGATGACTTGTAAATATCATCTAGGCGAAGCTAATGTGACGAGGTTATGCCTTGGTGGAAAGATTACTCATGTGAATAGCCTAAAGTAATGAAAGTAGAGAAAGAGATAATATTATGTGCCAATAATGGAAGTATAGTATGAACAAGATAAGAGAAAGTTATGAAAGTAAAGATGAGGATTAAGATTATATTATGTGACAATTCTCAATACCCCTAAAGTAAAACTAGTTTATGATGTCCTCACAATTCCTAGTTCAAAGAGTATGAACCAGACTTTTCAAATATTATAAATGACTAAATGATACCAGGGTTAAATATTGAGTGAAAAGTCAAGTAAGTGAGAAATAGGAGTATTTTTTTGGTAAAAATGGTCTGAAAAATTGGAAAATAAAGAGAAAGGAAATAAGAGGTATTAGTATGTATCTAAATTTCAAGGAAGAAATTTATTTTAAAGGGGAGAAAATTGTAACATCTCTAAAATATTAGATAACTAAAAATGCATAGAGAATTTGCAAAAAAAGGCAGACACCGTTTTGCGTGAAAGGCAAAGAGGTTATTTTTTCCGATTGGATGAAAAAATGAGAAATTACATTTTTACCCCTAAGAATTATAAAAATAACAATTTTGTCCCCAAATTCACATGGGGGGAAGAGAAGTCAAATATTTTGGCAAAAATTACACTTAATGACCCGAATTATAAATTTGTCCCGGATCAAGGGTATTTTTGTAAATATAAAAAATTATAGTCAAAATGAAGCTCTCAATGAGCTAAGACCAATGGAATATAGTATGAAATTTATTAAGATCAAAATAATATTTATTGGGTAATTATGATTTAATATTAATGTCTTACCCGATAAACGTCAGTTTGGACTATAGGAAGAAGCAGTATTCATTCAAGAAAAATGTGTGGATCTTATATTTGGACCAATTGGGATAATTATATTATGGTGATTTTATATATCAATATAATTATAATTAGTATCTCAATAATAGTAAAATATACTGCTAAAGTAACGTTATTTGTCCAGGCCGGTTCAGGATATATCTGGATAAGTAATTATCTAAAATTTTTGGACCAAAATACCCTTGATTTCTTGCTCCATAAACTGCATATGATAAAGTAACATTTTTTAATATTTTAAGTTACTTTCTAAGAAAATTCAAGAACATTAGGTGGCAAAATTTTATAAATCCTCCCTTTTAGTTCATGTCTTGGCTGACCAAAGAAGCAAAGAAAGAGTGGAGAGAGGTCTAAAAAATAGCGAAGAAAGAAGAGAAAAACGTGAAGAAGAGGAAGAAGGAAAAAAGAGAAGGAAAAATCAAGAAAAAGGTAAGAATTTTCCTTTGAAATTCTAAGTAATTTTCCTTCAAGTTTTAGGTAGTTTGAAGTAGGTTAGCAAGGTTTTCTCCTTCTTCTCTTGGTGTTTAATTTTCATCCTTAACATGATTCATGAAAGGAAGTGGTTTCATGCAATAAATTAGAAGAAACCATGAGATAATACAAGAAGAACAAGGTTTGGTATGTTTGGAAGTAAGAAAAGGGAAATCACTTCTTTCCTCTTCCAATACTTGTTTCAGTTAGTTTAATATGATGGGAAGGAGTTGAATTTTCATTGTTTTGATGGCAAAAATGAATTCCCCATGATAAAAAGCCTTCAAGACAAGGGTTGGCTCAAAGATAGAAGTTAAGATAAAGAGTTTGAGAATTTAAGGGTTTCAAGAGTTTTATGAGAGCTTTTTGTGATTAGCCATGAAATTAGTGGCTTGAGCATGTGTTTAATAATGTTTAGGGACTTGAAGAAGCTTGGGAAAATTAGAGGAAGCTTTGGTTCAAAGAGGAAAGTCAAGTGCAAGTACCAAAGGTAGCTAAGTTTCATATTCTTGCTTTATGTTCTTAATTTCATTGTCTTTCTATGATTAAATTGTGTTGTCATATTGTAGTTGTGATTTCTTTGATTGGTCTTGGCTATAAAATGAGGGGTTTTATTCCCCAGGATGTCCATTTTCTACGTCCTTATGTTGCCGAATTTTTTTTATGACCAATGTGGCAATTTATTGTTTAAATATGATTAATGTGATTAAATATGATCAAATGTGATTTATTTGACATGATTGACATAATTGCACAAAATGTAACTTGCTACTAAGATTTCCCCCGATCTCATCTCCTCAAGTATCCCAAATGATAGGCACAAGCAATGTCAAGGAGATTAAGGAGCCAAAAAGAATGAAAGAGAGAATGATACTTGATGATAATTTCAAGCTATGATTCCATATTTTAAAATAATGTATAAAAATTATGTATATGCATTTTATCTGTATTCTTGTACTATTATGTTCTTATGAGCATTATGAAATGTTTGGCATGGATTTGAAACATGAAATGATCGTGTGAGCTTGTTATGAAGTCTACTTTGCCATGTTATATTGTTAGAAGTTCATTTTGTAGCAATGAAAGTAAAGTCAACATTGTTTGACTGAAACAGGGAAAGTAAGTCAAGTATTATATATTCCCTAAAACTAGAGAGAACAAGCTTTCAAATGAGCTAAAGAATATGTAATTTGGATATATGTACAATTTATAGTATAATTTTGAAGTTCAGGATCAAAACTGGATAGGGATGTGAAGGCTGTGAATTTTACTGAATATATTACTTCTCTTTGAAAAGTGATATAAAATTATACAAAGCTCCAAAAATTCATTGGCTTACATTTATAAAATATTTATCCTTTGAGGTTAGTATGCCACTGGTTTGAGTTCAATTGGAGCTTTATAATGAGAGATATACAAGTTTTTCCAAGACTGTTCCGATAAAAGTGATATTCTGATCCCTAGTGATTCAAATTGATGATGTGCCTTGTCTAGACTAAATAAATGTATAAGAAAAATATGAAGGTAAGTACACATGTATATCTTCCAATGGCATATAGAATACATGATTTGTCTTAATATGGAGTTAGATATGAATTTTTGAAGTGATGGCCAAATCCTGAAAAAGAGAGAAATGACCATTTGTACAGTATAGGTTTCAGTAATAAACTGTACTAATTGATCAGGTTAAAGGAAATTTTCATATTTTTATTTTGTATATCATGTTTCTAGCTTCATTTAGAGACTTGAACCACATTGATATGATTTTTCTGAATTAAGTTATAATTTTTAAAATTTTGTCCAGAAAACTCAAGAACCAAATAAATAGTACTATGTTTTTTTTTCATTTAAATATTTTGGTTCTATTAATGGTTGAAGCTCTTAATATGAGCTATTTGGACATTGTACATACTATAGTATATGGAAAAATATAGATAAAAGTAAGGTGTTACATATTGTTATGTGCAATGAGAAGAAAAGAGGAGGTTTGGGTCTTCGTCACACTAAACTTCAAAGTAAAACTTTCATGATGAAAGCGGGGTGAAGGCTTATGACTGATAAGGATGCTTTATGGGTGCGGGTGGTCCATTCTAAATACAAATGCGGTAGTGATCTCATTCCTACTATTAACAAGAAACGATCGGGATCGCAGTTCTGGAATAGATTGAAGAATAGTTGGGACAAGGTATAGCATAATATAGAGAATGTTGTGCTGAGCGATGGTACAACGCACATGAAGTGGAAGCCTGATAGATCAAGTAGTTTTAATCTCAAGTCTGCCTATGGTGTTTTGAGTGAGGACTTTGCAGAGAAGAATCAAATCTGGTCGAAGGTGTGGAAGTTGAAAATCCCGCAACGTTGCAAAACTTTTCTATGGCTTACGTTGCATGATAGGTTACTTACAAATGAATCACGGGTTAAATGTGGCTTGTGCTCTAATGACAAATGTGAGTTTTGCATGAATGAAATGGAAAGTTGTTTACACATTTTGCAGGATTGTCATGAGGCTTGGAACTTGTGGAAATCTATCTTGAAACCAAGTGCTGTGGAAAGATTCTTTTCTTGTGATTTATGGTAGTGGTGCTCGATGAATGTTAGAAGGAAGCTGGGTCAAACGAAGTTAGCTTGGCCTGCGCTTTTCTCTGTATTATGCTGGTTGGTGTGGAAACGAAGAAATGGGAGGATTTTTCAGAAAACAAGCTGGCCGGTAGAGAACCTTTTGTATGAGGCAATGGCCATTATTGATAGTGGAGAGAAGGCTCCTCAGAAACTGGAGGGCAGTAAAATCAATGGGGCTCTGAGAGGTGGTGTTGGACAAACCAACAAATGCCCAAATGATTTTGTTCTACTTTTTGTTGATGGTGCATACTCTAATCGTTGCTGAGGGGCATCCTCAAAAGTAATTCCAACAAAGTTCTTAGTGGCTTTATGCTTAACATGAATGATGGGGATAGCTTATCTGCGGAACTTTGGGGATGTCTTATGGGATTGAAACATGCGTGAGATGAAGGACATCGTAAAGTCATACTCTACTATGATTCTGTTGAGGCGACGTCCCTTGTCAAGGATGGATGTGAGGAGCTGCATATTCATAGGGACCTAGTGGAACAGTACCGGAGGATGATCGAGAAGGATTGGCAAGCTGAGATTAGTTGACTTCCGAGAGAACTGAATGATGAAGCTGATGCTTTAGTGAAGTCCGCATTGTTGAATAGCATAGGGTATACAAGGCTGAGTGCGGGCTTAGTTAACAGATTAAGGAGCATGCTTCTGGACGTTGGCTAATCTTCTTTTGTTTTTAGTTTTTCTGTTTTTGTTTCCTTTTGTTATAAAAAAAAAAAAAAGAATCAGCCTTCAATTCAAATTTGGAAATTTTCAAATTAGGATGGCAAATCTTAGAATTCCATCCACAGCTATGATGAAATCTACCAAAATTATGCAAAATAATGTATAATCATTCGAATCTACCCCATCAAAATTCAATTCGAATCATCAAGAAGATAATCTTTTTTAGAGAAAAAAAATCACTTTTAAAAAATTTTTAAGAATTTTAGGATATTTGTTTAAATTTTTAAAAGTAATTATATTTCATATTATTATTTTTTTTATAAACTGTGTTTCATATTATTTTGTATGTTAAAATTACAAGCTGTAGTGTTGAACTATTTTATTTAGAATTTTCCGGTAGTTGACCAAAACAAAAAAAGACTTTAATGATATAAATTTTTTTTTTCCAGCGTCCACACAAGGCTTACACTCGACAGCACTTCATCCCAAATGAATTGGCAAAATGTATTTCTAATTTCTATTTCTCTCTCTCTCTCTCTCTTAAATGATTCCCGTGTTAGACATTTTGATCATTTAATTAATTATGTTTGGGGTATTTCAAAATGTTTCAATTAGGAGAATTAATATTAGATATTCTGATTTTGTAATTAATTAAATAACTAAAATAAGGTGGTCCTTTTAGGTCAGTTGACTCTTGGGCTAAGGGTTTTACTCAATCTTATCCAATTAATTTTAATTAATTACTCAACTATTAAATAATATATGATGACTGAGTTATTTAATAGATATCTCATAACTTAGTTGAACATAATTTTTTTACACTCATTTAGGGTTCCCTAACAATTGCTAATTTCCCTGACATCATCACTGTACCTTCTTACTAGTTAATCAAAAGAGCCTTACAAAATTGCTTTCTTTTAACCAATTATCTGCATTTTCATATCATAGATTTGATCATGGTAAAGTCAATTATTGCATCAAATTATTAATAACATTGTTGTAATATTCCTATTTTTATGGAATATTATAAAATGAAATAAGAAGAAAAGATTATATGTATACTCGATCTTTACAAGAAATTAATTTCTCATCTAATTTTTAGAAAAAATTATGTTAGATCATTAATTGGAATTAATTTTCTATAAGGTCTTGAGTAGAAATTAATTTTAGAATTTATTCCAAAAGGTATGTAATATACCACTTGAATGGAAGCTCGGTTCGAGCTAAGTGCAATATTGGTATAAGTATTACGTTCCTGGAATGTTCAGGTTGAGAAATAGACCAATTTAAAGTTAATGTAAATAGTGAAAAATTAATAAAAAATTAGTCTTTGAGTAAAATTACAAGAAATACTTAGAACAAATAATAATTATGTTTTGACCTAGCTCAGGGCAAAATGACCATTTTCCATATTATAAGTAAAATATGAATATTACATTTAAATCTAAAAAAAAATTGTTGATATAGTAAAATGTATAAGAAATTGGTAAAAAATACACCATTAAATATAAAAAAGAATAAAGAAGTCATTTTTTCCGGTTAAATAGAAAATAAAAAAATTATATTTTGATCTCAAAAATTAAGAATCTTTACATTTTAGTCCCTTTATAATAAGCTCAACGTGAAGGAGGGAAAAGAAAGAAACTTGGGAAAAATTATACTTAACGACTTGAAAGTTTGAAAAATTATAAATTTTCCTAGGTTAAGGATATTTTTATAAATATAAAAAATTACAGTCAAAATGAAGCTCTCACTGAGCTAAGCCCAGTGGAATATAATATGAAATTTATTAAGATTAAAATAATATTTATTGGATAATTAAGGTTGAATATTAATATTTTACCCAATAAAAGTTAGTTTAAACTGCAGGAAAAGGCAGTACTAATTCAAGGATATTGAATAGACCTTATAAAAGATATTTTGGGTCAAGATAATGATTTTAGTCCAAAAGTAATTTTTAAATGATCTTGTACTAATATAATGACAATTTAAGTAAAAATATTTAATCGATAAAGGATATTTTGGTTCATAAAAATTATTGAAGCAATTTTTGACCAAAAAAATGAAGTGAGCCACATCTAATTACAACTTATGGACACAAGTGAAATTTTTAGAAAATCTTTTTAAAGAAAAAGTGAATAAAGTCAAAGAGAAAAGTTAATTAAATGATTTTATTAGATAAATATCTTATTAAGTCATTAACTATCATCATCTTCAACCAAGAGCAAGAAAAAAAAGTGGCTAAGGAGAACAAAATGGCGTGAAAGACTTAGGAGAAAAAGGAGGAAGAAAAAGGCGTAGGTTTGGTCTCAAAAAATCAAGGTCTTGCAACTATTACTTTGTGATCCTAAGTAATTTTTTAAGCTTTCATGGTTTATTTTTCTCAAATATTCCGACTGAAAAATCTGACCTAAAGAGAGAGTAGAGAGAGAAAGTTGTACCATGTAGAAATCAATCCATGAAAAGTGAAGTATATGTCACAAGATGTAATATTATGGCATTGGTTTCAAAAATTGATGAGTTATTATTCTTCTACAATTTTCTCTATTTTTTTGCTATTTAGGGTTTGAGATTGGAAGAGAATTTCATGATTTTGACCCTAAAAATAAACTCTTTTTATCCAAAATAGGTAAGAACAATGGTGTTGTATAAAGAAAAATCAAAGGAAAGGAAAGTGACTTTTTATATTTCAAGTAGGCACACTATGTGCAGGGTCATGAAACGGATGACTTATGACCTTATTTTATGATACCATAGGATCCAAAGAGATGTTAGAAAACCAAAGGAATGGTGTGCAAAGATTGGAAAGGATTGGAAAGTTCCAAGGTAGTTTACTAATCTAAACTTGTATTGTATTGTTATATAGTTTGCAATGGTTTTGATGTTTTGCTAAATGTTTGTGATGATGTTTTAAGATGATTTGTTGATATTAGTTGAGTTATTTGAGGGGTCTTCTAACCCTGAGATGTCCAAAATGTAAGGAAAAACTATGTCCAATTTTCTACAAAATGTTTGAGCATAAATGATTGTAGATGTTTGAATGATGATTGGTGATGAATGCTTGCATTATATGATGATATAATTGCTTGATTGATGGTAACTACTGAGATTTCATGAATCTCACCCTTTCCAAATAACTATCCATGATAGGTCCAAGGTATGTCATAAATCATGGCATAGCTAAGAAGATTGAGGAGAAGCATGATTATTTAGCCAATTGGATGCCTTATTTGGCAGTTTGTATAAAATCATATAATATGCTATTAATCTATAATATGGCATCGTTATGCTTTTATGCGTCTTATGATGTTATAAATGGATATGAAACCATGAATGATGATGTATTAAGTTTACAAAGTTTATTATGCTAAAGTATGAATGAAAATATTCAATTTGAATACCCTGATAGAATGTAGGTACTGTTCATTTGAATCAAGACAATTAGTTTAATTGATTTATTTAATATAAAAGTAGATGGAATAAGCTTTCCATAGAGTCAAAGAATACCTGAATTGGATAAGTGTACAATTTAGGGTTCAAAAATAGGGCAAGATTGGAAAATTGGAACCATGAACCTAGATATTGGAAATTTTAAAAGGTAACATAAAATTATGCATAGCTCCAAAAATTCATTGATTTGCATCTATATCTTTGCTTTAATATGCCATTAGTTTGAGTGTAATTGGAGCTATATAACAAGAGTTATGCATATTTTCCTAAGACTATTTCAGTTAAATTAAGTTGAGCTTTTAACCCCTATAAGCTTAAGTTAATGCCCTGCCCTATTCCAGTAATGTATAAGTGAAATATTTCTAAATAGTAGACACACGGGACTTTCCAAAAACATAGAGAATGCAAGATTTGGCTTAGAATATCAAGAGATATGAATTTTTAAAAATAAGACCAAAACCTGGAAAGTTTCAAAATGACCAAATATACAGTAAATGTTTGAGAAATAAACTGTATGAATTGGTCTAAAAAATGCTCTATTTCATATTTTTTCCATTAAGAGAATCTTTTTAACTATTTTTAGAGACTTGAATCACTATGAGATAATTTTTCTAAAATTAGTTATGAAGTATCAAAATTTGTTGGGTAAAATGGAAAATACATAATAAACAGTACCTAAAATAAAGAAAAATTTGTTTTGATATTTTTATGCAACCATGTATCTAATCATGCAATAATTGATATAATTGAAGTCTAATACATGAAAAATGGACTTAAGTTTAAGGTGTTACAATTACGAGGGGTATTTATGACTATTTTAATTATCCCGCTGCTTAGTTCTTTGTGGGAAATTTCATGAATGTAATTTAATGAAATATATGGACTTTGAGCTTTGCCTTGTTCATATGTACTTTAAAGATGTAATCATGTGTAAAGTTATTTTCACAATAGAAAGAGATGAATATAATTTAGTGAGGGAGAAGGGAGAACAATCATTTTTGTACAAAAAGTGAATTCCTTTTTGCTTTTAAAGTTCAATTTCATGCATGTTTACATCATAATAAAATTCCTCCGTATTGTTTATATTTCTTCCAGATAAGCTTAGAGAAGATTGCTCTGACAACTTATTTGAATTTTCTTAGATTTATGCGGGTGGAATTGGTAACATGTTTGTGATGGGATTATCTTATATTTTGCTCATGCCTGTTAGAGATAGTTTGAAAAACTAAAGTCCTATATTGGATGAGAGTAAGGCTTATGAAGTGTATATAAGAGAGAGAAGACAAAGCATGTTAAAAATAATTATTGAGGGAAAAATGTTAAGTAGATTTAAATATTATTTATTTAATATTTAAAGCACTTAGCACTTGGCATATGTCGCGTCGTGATCATTGGATTGGTCTAATGGTGGAGATATGATATGGTATGAATTTGAGATTAATATTTTTTTAATTAATCAGTTTTTCAAAAATAAAATTTTAAATAACAATATTCTGAAATGGTACATTCTGAAACAACATGTTATTTGATATTTTGTTTCAATTTGACAACAACGTTTTAAATACAACATTCAGAAATGAACTGGTTCATCAACAACATTTCAATTTTCTATTTTCCACTATTATAAAAGCATCAGATTATAGACTAAAAGTATCACTTACGTTATCTTCTCTTGTCAACAATTACTCTGTTTCGTTCTGTGTTTCAAGGTATCTAAAGTTGTTGTCAGATATCTTTGGTGCTTAGAATAACTCTTAGGGGTGATTTGTCGAATCCCTGCAGTAAACCTAGTGGGGGCAAATAACAACTTAAGGACAGTGTATTATCATACGTTTCTGGACACCGGTTGTTTTCATATGCTATTTCTAACAATGCCTAGAAATGTAAGGCATCTCGATTTCATTCGATGAATAACTTATTGAACACTCCAATTCATAAAAATTATCAATCTAGTGTTTTTAAAATTTTTGCCAATATTTATGATTTTAGAATTTTAACGAAAAATTTATTATTTATTTTACTGTTTTATCTTTCATTAATATCAAATACATCATTTAAAAAAATTAAATTAAGGATATTTTAGTAAAATAATACTAAATTTTACAATATTTTAGATCATTTAATAACTTTCTTATTTTTTGTAAAAATATTAAAATGACATTTTTTACGAATCGGGCATAGTATCATACCCGTGTTTTGTGTATTGATATAGATGTCTACCCTAATGAGATTTGCCAAATAATTTCATGATATATTTTTTTTTTGTTCTAGAATATTTTCTTGATATTTAGATGACTTTAAAATGTATTTAGAATGGTTCAGTAGAATTATTTTCTAGAATAAATTTTGATAATGAAAAAATAATAAAATTTGTTTGAATAATTGTTTTGAAAATTATAAATGGGTTGACCTAAAGAAGTATGCTAAGTGAGTTGTTTAAAATTTACATATTTACTATCAATAAAGTGGGTATTTTTTATTTTTTTATTTTATAGAATAAAAAATATAAAATATCTTAAAAATATTATGAATTTTCTACTTTGAAAATAATAATATGCTTTTGTATTTTTCAAAACATCTTATTAAAAAGAGACTTATCATTCTTCAGATAAAGTCTTTTGCTTTTCTATTTTCAAAAATAAACCTCATCAGGTGGGGGCACGTTCCCTCCCTCTAAAGAAAGGTTTGACTGAATTCCTACACCTTCTTTTATACCCAAAAAAAAAATGCATAAAGTATGGTTTTTATTCAAATAATGAGTTATTCGAATATGTTGGTACTTATTATGAAGTTCAATATTTGTATAAATCTATTTCTTCATTTGTATAACCAAACTTGTGTGCTTTTCTTAAGTTCTCTTGCATACGGATTTTAATTTAAGCTATGATCAGAAAAGTATGTATGTTTAAATAAATACTCATGCTTAGAGGGAGTTTATAACTTTACATGAAAATGTTTTTAAAAGCTCTTTTGGATTTAAAAGAAAAATTTTAATCATAATGCTTGAATGCCCACATCATGTGCTTTTTGTATAAACATGCTTATTTGATACTTTGTGTTTTCGTGGTTTTATCATATGAAATGCTTAAATTGAGAGGAAGCATTTTTTGTAATTAATTTGCTTATGATTTAGCTCACCTCATTTATTGTAAATAGTTTTGTTACTTGATCTTAATTTACTAAAAGGAGCAAATGATATTTCAACAACTCTCCTTGATCCTAATAGAAGAAGGTAGTAATTCTTCAACTATGAGATACCTCTTGTGATGTGTGTATATCATGATCATATTAAAAAAAAACATAACATTTGGTATCAAAAAAGTTTCAAGCAACAATTGGTATTAGTTTTGATATCACTAACAATTGGCATCAGTTTTGATATTAGTAAAAATTGACATAATCTGAACATACATTGCATAATAAATTTTGATGATGATTTATATTTCAACTTGTGCTTTAGTATGTGCTTAAAACAACCCTAGACATTTGTGCTTATTGGTACAATCTCACAAATAGGGTGAGGAGAATTTTTCTTTAAACATTTTTGTTGATATCAAATAGAGGAAGAAGTTGTGTGAAAAATATGCATATGCTTAATATGGAACTATTTGAAATGAACTGCATCATATTTGCTAATTATCATTAAATATATTTTTCACTAGTGATTTATCATCATCAACAAGGGGAAGATTGTTAAGTTTAGTATAATATAAGTTTTGATGATAATTAATATAGAGTAATAAGGAACAAATGCATTATATTTGTATAATATATATTTTGTTCCTAAAAGAAATAAAATGTGTATTAGCATATGATCAATTATATCTATAATACATATATCATGCTCTGTAATAATATATCTACTATACTTTTATATTTTATAATATAAGTTGCATATATATTTGACTAACTAGTTTGTTTGTAAGTGTAATACATTATATGTAGGATTATCCAAGAAGGAATAGTAAACATTGAAATAAAGAAAGGAAAATCAACATCATATCTCACTCAAAGAAGAAGAAAAAGGATGCTCCAAGAATTAAGATTAAAAGGGAGCATATCAAGAATGAGAATGATCAAGTGAAAGTGAAGTTTAACTTTTGAAGACCTGGCTATTAGATATTTTTTGTTTTCACTTAGGTTTTGAGGTAGTTTAATCTTTGCAATTTACTAAATTATGTTATCATATGCTTTAAAAAAGTTAGATTAAGTAAATATGATGTTAATATGTATTAAAATTAAGGTATATTGGCTAACAGACAAATTTTGGTATTTGACTCATACTTATTTAGTACAAAATTCACACTTTGCTTGGTGAGATTCAAAGTTACAGAGTTTTCATCAGAGATAGATGAATTTTGAATTTGAAATTTGAATTTCAAGCCAAGCATAGTTAGTGAAAGTGTGCAAAATTCACATAAAACTTAGTCAAATTTGACTGTTGATGAAGTTCAATGTGAGTTCAAACTTATAGCCTCTGACAGACGAACTTTGTACTTTAAAGTACACATTTTCAAGTGAGAACTTTTGTGACTTATTGAACATGCCTCTGATAGATAAATTTTGGTTTTGAAATTCAAATTTTGAAGCGTACTATGAAAACTTGAAGCAACTGTTCAAACTCAATAGATGTATTTCCAATATAAAAATTTGCACAAACTAACATGGGATATCTTTTGTAAACTTGAAATTCTAATTTTGTCTACTGAAATTCAAATTTTGAAGTTCAACATTAAACATATAACTATGTTGACTCTGTGAAATTCGTCTATTGAGCCTCAAAATTCAAATGTTGGTATGTCAAACACATTTAATGTGATTTTTGAACGGCTTTTTCTGCAGAGTAACAGTTAAAATTTGTGTCTAACAAATATATCTTATTTCTAACAACTAGTTAAATCATAGATCTATAAATAAAACTTCATTTGAACTTATAGGTAATGAACTTAAGTGAGTTTTATGCCAAAATGCTGTTACAATTTATAAAATCATTATGTGTGAGCATTCAAAGCTAAACACATCTCATTAGAATGAGCTTTAATGTTTTATTCACTCTTAAAGAGGGTTTCTATTATGTAATATTTCTTTTTCCAAATTTCTAGATATAATCTTAGTGTAGAGAAGCACTAAGGGAGTTACACATCTTGTAAGGGTGTAGGAAGAGTGGTTTCACAAGTGTCTACTAAAACTTGTGGGATGTACTAAAACTTTACAAGCACCAGAATCAAAATTTTGGGATATAGTGAAAATCTCAAGTGGTGGCTTAAGGACTAGATATAGGCCATGTGGCTGGATTGAACCAGTATAAACCTTTGTGTATTACTCTTCATCTTCTTTCTTCAATTGCCTCACTCAATACTTTCTATTCATCCATGTTCTACTGTATCTCTTGGTGAAATTAGGTTGTTCTTTAAAAAGGGCGAAAATCTTGTATCACTCAATTCACCTTTCCCTTTTGGGTGATTAGCCAACCTAACAACATATTCATATACACCATGAATAAAAATTCTTATTCTATAAGAATAGAGTGGTTACTTCTTTTTTCTTAAAAAAAAAAGTAGAATCTTATTTCTTTTTAACCTGTTGGCATGAGCAGGTTTCTTCTCAATTCAAAGTCATATTTTTGTTGATTGTTGTTGCCTCTTTGTTTTAGTGTTGCTAAACTTCATGCCCTTCCTCATATTAACACCCATTTCTTAAAAACACTTTAATGAATCAGTGTATTCTTTCTATTTTTCATCCAAAAGTAAAATAAAGAAAAAAGCATTGAAATGAATAAACATATACAGACATGCTTTCTTTATGCAATCAATAAATTAGGAGTAATATTCTTTCAAATGATAAGTTACACTATGACTTCTTGTTTAGTTTGCAAAATGTACAAGATAATATATTTATTGGAATAAGTGCATCTCTTAATTCCAACATGTTTTCAAACTTAAACCTTGGTAATAAAAAAATTAATGAATACATTAACTAATTGATGTTTTGATCTAATGTGGGCACTGAATAAAATTTGCTAATCTCTACTATTATTTTTTTTATCAAAAGGGTTACATTGTAAGATATCTAATCCTATTGATATGCTTTATTTCCCTTCTACACAAATTTACTTTTTCTCAAAATTAGATTATGATTTTTCTTCCATATTGTTGCTATGAGTATACTTCTTCTCAAAGAACTTGAGTGTCACTTTTCTAGATGCAGAGATATTACATATCACTCATCTAATAGTAAATAGTGTTTATGCAGATAGTGACATTGTATAGTTTGTGCTAATGTTTATTGTGCTCGTGACTTCTAATCAATGAACTTTGTAATGTAGTTAAACTAGTTAGCATTGGTTTAATTGACTATGATGTGCTCATTTTGTTTCGTTTCTTTCTACATTCTTCCTCAGTTCACATTAGAGAAAGCTTTAACCAAAGCTCAAGTTCTTGAGGAATGTTGCATTGCATTTTATGGGCAACTTATTTGACTTGATATGCTTCAATTATCCCTCTTTCATCTTATCGATATGGACTATGATTCTTTTTGAAGTTGTTGTCAAGAGCAAATTTCTTCTCAAAGAACCTAAGAGGTATCTTTCAAAATGCAAAAGTGCAGCTTCTCACAGCAGTAAATACTATCTTACTATGTGCTCGAGTTAGTTGTGCTTTATGCTTCATGTGAATTTTCTTTTCTCCTTACTCTAGTTTATCAAGTCAAATAAATCTTAGCTCTATTCAGGCATATTTTGGAATACCCTCTTTTGCTTCTTTCACTACTTTCATCTTTTGATGAAAAAAGTTGTGTTTTATCATGTTTAAAAAGTAGAGGAAAAGAACTATGTAACAGTCATTAGTAGTCTTAGATAAGCATAAACTTTAAACACACTCTCCAAGATAAAATTTAGAAGGAAAAGAAATACAGATGTTTTGCAATATGTATTTCACCTGTTTAACTGACAATATTAGCTTAGGTAGGTCAATCCGGTATTGAACACAAGCATTGCAAACATATTTTTCAAAAGAACCTATCTTTGATGTCTTGTCATGGATATCTATTCATATTAAGAATCTCTAAGTAATTATATATGATTCTATTTCATCTGTTAATAATTTGATATGAAAGAGTAGAATATAAAGTTGGTTGATGATATTTTAATTTAACTGATGCAAGATATGGAAGTTTCATGAGCCACTCTAAGCTCAAACTTAAGTAGAAGCACTTGCCATCAATTTCTTGAATGAAGAATTCTCAACTACAACAACCCTAGTCTTTGTCCTTCATGGCTCTTCGCATTTTGTATTCAAATAGAAGGTAAATGCTGCAATCACTTTTAATTTCACATTTCATTTCTTCGACTTCAAGTCATGATTTAATCTCTTTTCAATCAATGAAACCCATGAATATACAAGGTATTGCACCTTTAGATGCATTTGGGTTCTCTTTAGAAATTAGGGTTTAGAGTGTAGATTTTAAGGTTATTGCTCAGTACTATCCTTGAAATTATGTCTTGTTATCAAAAGTATGACCAACTACAATTTAAATTTATATGAAAATTCAAAGAAAAACACTCTATAGGAATACACTTCTATTATTACTTGACACTTGCTTCAATATCCCATGTCTGTCTTGATTAAACCAAGTTTTGGCACACAAGCATATTATATGCATGGGCATGTGTGACTGAAAATTGGAAAGAAAATCAATGAATGAATGAATTAATTAATGATTGATTGATTGATTGATTGATGTTTTAATTTTAATTTGAGCAATGAATAAAATTTGCTATCATATGAGAAAAGTATCCACTCTTTCTTTGGAACAAAAGGGTGAGTTTTTAATATTTCTAGCTCTATTGGTATGCTTCAATCTCGTGCTCACCAAATTTTCTTCTATCAAAATTAGATTTTGATTTTTTTAAGTGTTGCCATGAGTATATTTCTTCTCAAATAACTTGAGTCCTATCACTCTTCTACTAGTTGGTGAGCATGGGGAAAGTTCCAATCCTCATGCTGTAGACATAAAAACTTTTGATATTGAAAACCTTGAACAGTGGTTGCTAAGTTAGGTAGATGAAAATTGCGATTCCTAAGGTTGTAACAACAAAGACTTGGGTACAAGTCTAGAATTTTTTCTTCTTACGATAACCATGATGCTTCATGAATGACTCTTTTTTGAACATGCAGGTAGAGTCTTTCTTGACAGTTTAGAACTTAGTAGTAGGTTAGTTATATAAATTTTGTTTCATAAATTATATGACAGTACTTGGAGATATAGTAATCTAAATGTCCATTAAATTTCAAGTTGCAGGGCAGAACTATGGTATTTAGAATCTAATTATATAATTTTTTTTTCTTTGATGTAGCATCCACAGTAGGCTTGTCCTGTTGAGCTTGCCCAATTTCATTTAGTTGACTTTGTTGAGCTTTTGCACAAGATTACACCTTACACTCAGCACTTGTTCTCAAATGAATTGGGAAAATGTATTTCTCTCTCTCTCTCTCTCTCTCAAATGATTCTTCTTCATATGAGCTTTAAAGATTTAATCATTTGTTAAGTCAGAAACATTAATTTTTCTTACCTTGCTTATTTTCTTCACATAAGAAAGAGATGAATATAGAGGGAGAAGGAATATCAGTCATTTTTTGTGCAAAAAGTGAATTCTTGTGCTTTTTAACTTTAGTTTCATGCTTATATTATAATAAAGTTCCTCCATATTGTTTACATCTCTTCTAGATAAGCTTGGAGAAGATTGCCCTGTTTTGACAACTTATTTGAATTGTGTTAGATTCATGCATGCAGGTGGAACCATAGGTAATATGTTTCTGATGGGATTTCTTATATTTTGGTCATGCAGGATTTTCTTATATTTTGGTCATGCCTAAATTTTCATATATACTGATTGATATCTACCTCCAGATACTGCATGTCCAATAAATAGTCAATTCTAAGCCCGCATTTTAAAATTAATAAGCCCTATTTTTCATTTGAGCTTAGGCTTATTTTATATATCTTACCCAACAAGGGTGGATATAATATAACCCAACATCTCTCACTTACACTTGATAGGTTAACCTTTTACAATTCTTTCTTTCCATTTCATATTGAGTGCTCTACCTTGATCGCATGGGCACGATGTCTATAATTAGGTATTCTTGTACTACAAATCCTTCTCTAGGATCAATGCAGAATAACCTTATATGTTTCATATTTATCTTGTTTATATATTATGTCTCAAATTTCCCAGATTTACCCATATATACTTTTACTCATGACAAAACTAATCCCTTATAAGTTTCACACAAACTTAGATTGTCTTTCTCTTATATACTTAGTGTCTACGCTTAAGATGTTATTGAAATAACTTCTCAATGGACATGTCTTAGACACTAGTACATGTGTGTATATTTCCAGGTAATTTTCCTTTAATCTATATGTCATTTCAATATGAAACAATTGCTTTCCTAGCATAATACCTTTTGATCGAATTTGTCATGTCCATTGGATATATGCTAAACTAGCTAACATTGAATCATTTCTCCATGAAAATGTCAAAGTCATAAGGACATTAATGAAATGATTTACTCCTCTACGGGAAATCATATAGCAATGAAGCAGGGATCTATTCACTTGCTTCCCAATTACGGTTTTAAAACACTTGCAGTATGAATTACATGCTATAGTGTTACTCTTATCACATAAAAGCATAGGTCAATTTTGGTTTGTTGTTAACATTGTATAGATTTACGTTCAGACACACATAGTGTCTAACCCGAATTTTGCCAATGCTTCCACTTATCATGGCGTCCTTGTTAGAGAATTCATCATCTGGTTATATGTATTTTGTAACACCTTATATTAGGGCTCATTTCTCATGTATTAGATTATTTTATAGTCCAAAAATGCTTGAAGAGAAGCTTGAATCAATTTAATTACAAAACATAATTTTCTTAATTCTCAGGTACTATTTACTTGGCAAATTCCGGTTTTGCCGACAAACTTTGAAAATTCATAACTAAATATAAAAAAATCATCTTACAGTGATTCAAGTCTCCAAAAATAGATAAAAAGATTATATACATGGAAAAAAAGGAAACAGAGAAAATACTAGGCCAGTTAATGCAGATTATTCCTCCAAAACCTACTATAGATTTATTCATTTCTAAAAATTCTTGAAATTGACAATAACTTTGAAAAATATTTTCTTCTATTCTGGAATCATGCATACTCTATGTTATTTGAAAGATCCATATGTCTATTTTCTATACATATTTTTCTTGTATATCTATTTTACGTGCATAGGGCATGGCATTAACTTAAATCGTGATAGGTCAAAATTCAACTTTTACTAGAATAGTTTTAGGAAGACCCCCATATCTTCTATTATATAGCTCCAATTGTCTTCAAATTAGTCGCATATAAAACTTAAAATATAGAAATTCCTATAAATAGAAACCACTGAATTTTTGGAGCCCTGTATGATTTTATATTGTCTTTTAAATTTTTTAGTACCTAACTTTTAGTTTCCAGTTTTTCCAATTTTACCCTGTTCTGAACCCTAACTTTGAAAAATCACTATAATTCATACACAATTCCAAATGGGGTGCTCTTTAGACCATGTTAAAGCTCTATTTGTGTACTTTAAGAGAACATATATGTTACTTAAACTAATGGCCCTATCTTACATGAGCAATACCTACGTTTTTGTCAAGGTGTCCAGATTGTACATTTCCATTCTTGTCTTGGCCAAATGAGTTTTATATCATATTTACATCATCATTCATTGTACCACATTCATAGATAACATAATGAGAAGATTAGAAATATATGATAACAAATAATGGCAGCATCACTCATCTATACATATATTGATACAAATGATCACATTATAACATAATGACTTTGCATCATCAACCATTCATCATTATCTTCTTCATGCATCTAGTTCCTCCCTTAGCTGTTTTCCATTGTTTCTCCCTAGCATGGTTAGTCATTGGGGAGGGGGAGTGAGGTTCAAAGAATCTCAGTAGCAATTACCCATACATGTAATCGTATTATTGCATTTACATAAAAACATTGAAGGATCATTGATCGAACACACTTGCACATTTAAGTCATATGACTTCACAAAAATTTCAATAGAGTTTTTTTTTGAAAAATGGATATCTCATGGTCTCAAAGCCCCTCATTCAATTTATCCAACATCAAAAAAATATCAGAAGGCAACAATAAAATCATATGACAGAGCATCAAATATATTGAAAGCAACCATGATAACATAGTGCAAGTAGGAAAGTAATGCTATCTTGGTGTATTCCTTTGATCTTTCCTCTTACTTTCAACTCTTTAACAAGCTTCCTTGAGATATTTCAATCCCTAATAAACCACCAAACACATACTTAAGCTACTGATTCTTGAGATTGCTTTACAAAGACTTGTTTAAACCCTAAAAGCCAACATAGTCATTCTTAGCCTCTTTTTCGAAACCTATACTTGTTCTTAAGGTTTTACACTATGGGGAATCCATTTTTGACATCAAATTTAAGAAATTCTCACTCCCACATGGACTTCTATACTAAATGAATTCAAGGCTTGGAGAGAAAGTATGAATTTTTCATGCACTTACTTCAAAGTAAAACTCCCTCAAACTTGTTTCCTTTGCAATTTCTCATGCTTTCTTTTCATTTTCATGCATGAAAACACTTTCCCTCTCCTATCTTATGCTTAAGAAAAAAATCATACGGCCAAAGGAGAGGAGAAAAACCCATCCAAACAAGCTTAACCTACTCAAATTTAAACTAGAAACCTTAAAGATCAAGAGAAGCAATCTTACTTTCCTTCCTGGATTTTTCTCTTCCTTTTTCTTCATTTCCTTCTACATGCTCTCTTTTTCTCTTGGGAGTGTGCATACTTCTCTTCCTCTCTTTCCCAATTGTGTATGTCATCCAAGAGAGAGGAAGTTAGATAAGCATGCTTAACTATGATTAAACCAAGTTGCCTTGGTTACTTTTACTTTTTTTTTTCAAACTTCTTATTGAAGTTGTTTTAGAAATTAATTAAATAACTCATTTTCCCCATGTGTCCAGTTGTTGGACGCCCAAATGAGAAGGGAATTGAATAATTATCTCATTTAATTAACTACTTAATTATGGCAAGATTAACTTAATCTTTAATTAGCAAAAGTAACAACCTCTTGAAGAGGTAGTCTTGGAAAATAATAAAACATTTATTTGCAGCACATGTGCTGCTAAAAATGGTGCCAACTCATGCTAAAATATCTCTAAAATATTGCACATTTTTCCTGGTCTAGATATACCTGGTATCAGATACTTTTTACTGGTATCGATAAAATCACTTTTATAATAATTTAGTATTTTTGGGATATAGGACTATTCCAAATTTATATCTATGTTTTTTTTAGTTATCCTGTCCCACACCATGTCTGTGTAAGGCCCAAATCTTGTCTTGGTCACCTTTTACCTGTCTATGGGCCCATAATCAACTTTATCGGTATTAAGCTACTTTTGGACATTCAGCACCAATTATTTCTTTATTTTTAATCAGTTAACATCCATATTATATTGTTGAATCAAGAAGTTTTGATGATTCCAAATTAACCTTCAAGAGCTTGGAATAAAGATATCAAAGGTGCCCAAAAGGTTTCAAGTGAAGAAATTCTAGATAAATCTATGTAAAGATAGATGTAGAATGTTTAGTAGTGTTTTATTTAAGTAACAGACTTTCATTTTGTGAAAAGATGTTTTAAAACCTTGATTCTATATTAAATCATGGAATATTTGAAAAACACCCACCAACAAACGAAGTTTGAAAGGTTAATACTGATCTGTCATCTTGGAAATTTGAACTTTGGCTTTGGAAATTCAAATTTCGTATTGAAGCTGAACAAGTCTGAAGAGAATCCTCTCTGACAGATAAATTTTAACTTGATAAAATTCGAATTTTGATAAATGTCTGAAAGGAACTTTCACTAACAGACGAACTTTGGGTTTTGAAAATTTGAATTTCAGACAAAATGAAACTTATGAAAACTAAAGAAATTCGTCTAAAATTGTGTCAAAGTTCATCTGAAACCAAGTTTAGATTGGATTTCAAAATTGCTTACTGACAAACGAACTTTGAACATGAAAATTTGAATTTCAGAAACTAAACTTGTGAGTCTGTTATAATGATATGTTAACATATGAATGACAGTATTTATAAATTTGAATTTTGAAGTTAGTCTGAAAAGAGGTATCTCTGATAGACGAACTTTGCCCTTTGAAAAATCGAATTTTGAATCATATGAATTACTGTGCCTTATAAACCAGCTACAGACAGACGAATTTTGGGGTTTCAAAATTCGAATTTCGAAGGCACTGTAGCAAATTGAAAATACTATTCATACTTAATAGAAAAACTTTCTACATGAAAATTCGTATGTTACAACGAAGAAACTTTTTTCAAACATCAAAATTTGAATTTCACTTCATGACAGACAAACTTTGGGCATTCTACGTTGAAGCTGTTTAGTAGGAAAACATATTCAGAAGTCGATTTGCACTCATCTAGATCTCCTCCCAAATCTACATCGGAGTAGCTCATCTTGATAACATAGGGCATAATTTGTTGTGCCTTGTAGATATCCCAAGATTGTCTTCATAGCTTTCCAATGTTTCTAGCTAGGGTTTAACTGGTACCTGTTAACCAAACCAGCTGCATAACATATGTCTAGTCTCGTACATATCATGGCATACATTAGGTTGCCAACTACACTTGAATAAGGGACCCTTTCCATCATCTTCTTTTCAGACTCTATTTGAGGTCACATATCTTGGCTCAGATTTTCTCCTCCTAAAATAGGGGTATCCATAGGCTTACAGTTTTTCATGTTGAATCGCTCAAGAATTTTCTTAATGTAATTTTTCTGAGAAAATGATATTAATTTTCTTAAGTGATCTCTATGGATTTTAACTCCAAGTATGTAATCAGCTTCATCCATGTCTTTCATTTCAAAATTCGAAGATAGCCATTCTTTAATAGTTACAATCAATTTTAAACTATTTCCGGCTAACCGTATATCATCCATATAAAAGGATAATATCACAATATTCTTTTCAAAATGCTTCATGTATACATAGTGTTCTTTGTTGATCATCTAGAAGTTGTACAAGGTTACAGTTTGGTGAAACCTTAAATACCACTATTTGGATGATTGTTTAAGTCCATAAATGGATCTTCTTAGCTTGCACACTTTATTCTCTTTCCCTTTCTCAATGAAACCTAATGGCTATTGCATATAGATTTTTTCATCCAGTTCACCATTTAGAAATGTGGTTTTTACATCTATCTGATGTAATTCTAAATCTAAACTTGCTAGTATTGCCAGAATTAGTCTTATGGAGTTAAAACATATAATAGGTGAAAAAGTATCTTCATAATCTATACCTTCCTATTGTGTATACCCTTTCACCACTAATTGAGCCTTGTATCTTTCAATCGATCCATGTGCATTTTCTCTTAATTTTGAGAACACATTTACTCCCAATTGTCTTACGTCCAAATGGAAGATTGACCAAATCCCAAACTTGGTTTATCCTCATCGAATCCAATTCCACTTCCATTCATTTCTAGCAAGGCATGATAGAGCTTTATGTATTGAATTGGGCTCATCATCATTTTGTGGACTAACAATAAGTGTAGTCCTTTCTATTGGGAAACATTTTTTGGTACAATTTCTCTGTTACCCCTCCGCAGTGGGATCTCTTGTAAGTTGTTTTGTTTTGGAATAGAATCTTGCACTTGTCTCTGAGAGCTCCCACTTGAATCAAGAGGTTGAACTATATAAACTTGTTCCTCAGTTTCTTCATGTATCTCATAAAAAGATACAATAGGATCTACCTAAACCCTGCTAGGGAATTTGTTTTCTAGGAATGTTGCATCTCTAGATTCTATCTTAGTCACGGTTCCATTTTGGTTTTCTCCAATGAAAATATAACTCTCAGATTGTTCAAAGTATCCAATAAAGATACATTTCTTCCCTCTTGGACCCAGCTTTCCATATTTGTGAGAAGGATCATGGACATAAGTTATTGAGTCCCAGGGTTTTAAGATATTTAAAACCGACTTACGATTTGTCCATTGCTTATAGGATGTGGATTTGACTGACTTTGAGGGCACAAAATTAAGTATGAAGGCTGCAATTTAAAGTGCATTTTCCTAGTACAAAATAGGTAGATTGGCTTATGCCATCATGGACCTAACCATGTTTAGTAATGTTCTATTTCTTCTTTTCACTACATGATTTTGTTGTGGGGTGCCAGGGATTGTAAGTTACCTTACTATTCCCTTTTCTTCATAGAACTCTTTGAATTGATCCGACAAATATTCACATCCATGATCTGTTCTTAATGCTTTGATTTTCTTGTCCATTTGATTTTCGACCAAGTTCATGTAACGTCTAAAACATTCTAGTGCTTCAGACTTATGCGATAGCAAATAAACATAACCAAATTACGAGTAATCATCAATGAAAGTAATGAAATAAACAGTTCCATGTCTTGCCCTCACACTCATTAGACCATGAACGCCTGAATGGATTAATTGCAATGGAGTTTCTGCCCTAGTTCCAGTTCCAAATGGTTTAGTTGCCTTACCAACCAGGCAATGCTCACACAACGACATTTCCATTTTATCAATTGTACCTAGCAATTCCTCTTGAGGTAGTTTAATCATTCTATTTTGGCCAATGTGTTCTAGTCTAGCATACCATGTATGCTAGACTAGAACTAGAAGCAGTAAAGCAATCATATTTATAATAATTATCAAATATATCTGAAATAACAAAACCATTGAAAATAAAACCAAAACCATAATACATTGTCCCTTTGAAAATATCAGCAAGTCTATTATGAAAATTAACATCAAATCCATAATCAAGAAGGCAAAGAATAGAAATTAAATTCTGCCTGATGTCAGGTGCATATAAAACATCGTGAAGTATTAAAACTTTCCTACTACAGAAATGTAGCTTGACAGTGCCAATTCCCTTCACTTCAAGCCTCACGTTGTTGCCAAAGAAAAGCCATCTGCTATGTTTTGACACCTTGCGGAATTCCATGAAAGACTCTCAATCCTTGGTTACGTGGTTTATGGCGCCTGAGTCTATAATCTATGAAAAAGATGAAGACTCAATTAGGAAAATAGTATTGGAAACATAAGAATAATGAATAGAATGAGATTCCAGTAATGCCTTATTTTACTCATGGCAGTCACGAGCAAAATGTCCCATCCTTTGGCAGGCATAACACTTGACCTTTAACAGGTTAGTCTTTTTAGTGCCCTTTTTGCCCTTCCTCTTGAAGGATCTTTTGCCTTTCTTGAACGTGTTGCCATTTTTCTTCCCTTTCTTTTGGAATTTCTTGCCTTTCTTAGACTTGGGTTTTGTGTCGGATGGACCAGCATCTTCAACCATGTATGTATGTCCTAAAGACTTATAGACTGCTAGTCGCTCATCCTCGAGCTCCAAATGTTTCACTACATCATCAAAAGTTGCAATGTTCTTGTTATAGGTCATATTAACTTTCATATGTTCCCAATTTGCTAGGAGAAACCTTATAACAGCCTGAACTTGTTGTTCATTTGAAAGCACATGGCTTGTTGCTTTCAGTTCCCAGATCATATTTGACATTTCATGTAAATGTTGCTTCATAGGAGTATTCGGATGCAGCTTATAGGTGTTAAATTTGATGGTAAGTCTTCTAAGCTTAGATGCAGAAGTGCCTCCAAACTTATCCTTGAGAGCTATCCACATAGCTTGTGCAGTCATATACTGTTCATACTCATAGATCAGATCATTTGCCATGGCACTCAACATGGTGATTCGGTCAATGCTATTCTTTTTCTTCCAGGAAATGTAGGCCTCTATATCCCTTCTATGTTGAGTAGTGTTCCCTTGCTCAGGTTCCACCAAAACAGTTACGACATCTTGTTCCTCGAGAATGTAAGATACCTTCCTATGCCATATGCCCCAGCTATCGCCATTCAATTTGTCCCCTTTATTAAGCTCAGCAATAATGTTTTTGCTTTCCATTTTGCATAATTATAGCACAGGTTATTATACAACGTCTTTTATTTGTATTCATTCTTTGTTTTCCATGCACTATTGTCTTTCCGACGGTGTCCTCCACGTGGCCAAAAAATGTGCTGGTGTGCCTCATGCACCACGTCAGCAACTCCCCCTTTTTTTAATTTTAAATATTAATTTAATATGAAATTTTTTGTTTTGTTCTGGGTTTGGGCTAGTCATGGTTTGGCCCATTTCCTCCTCCCTTATATCCTCCTTCTTTTTTTTTTTTGAAATTGGGCCACTTTCTGTTGGACCCAACCAAAAAATCCTTTTTTTTTTTTTAAGTTAGGCCAGTTCTTGTCAAGTCAACCAAAAATTTTTTTCCTACGATCCAGTCCACCAGACCCTTTTTTTTTTGTTTTTGTTTTGGGATAAAATGATGTGTCATTTTGGCATTACGCAAAAACTACATGTCATTGAGGTCGTCCTTGACCTCTAGCTGGGTCAACCCAACCTGGTTTGTACTAGGTGGCGAACCTGCATACCTACCACCATTTTTCACTGTTTTCTCCCTTGTCCGATGTCTGTTTGACCCAATTTTGGTGTCGTTTTCCTCATCTCATCATTCTTTATATGATGGTGGTCTCCTTTTGTCCAAAAAAGCATCATTTGAGTAAACCTAAATTTTTTAACTTTACCCACAAATCCACCATGATTTTTTTGTTGTTTTCTCCCTCATCTAGTGTCTGTTTGACGTGATTTTGTTAGGTTGGCTAGTCACCCAAGATGGGGGGTGAATTGAGTGATGCAAGATTTTCGCTCTTTTTGGATCACAACCTAATTTCACTAAGAGTGCAGCAAAACAGGGATAAATAGAGAGAGTTGTGTGCAGCAACTGAATAGAGAAAATGAAGAACAATGCACAATAATTTATATTGGTTTAGCCTAACCACTTGGCCTACATCTAGTCCCCAAGCTACCACTTGGGATTTTCCACTATATCCCATAAGTTTGATCCAAGCACCTGTGAAATCTCAGTACATCCCACAAGTTTCAGTAGGCACTTGTAAAGCCACTCTCCCCACACCCTTATAAGATATCTAAATTCCTTAGTGTTTCCCCACACTAAGATTTTACCCAAAATATGTAGAAAGAAATGTTTATAGAATGAAAACTCTCTTGAAAAGTAGATAATACATTGAAGGCTCACTCTATTGAGGTGGGTTTTTCAAACAATACTAAGATAGAAAGATTTTACAAATTGTTGCAGCATTTTTGCATAAACTCTCTTAAGATTATTACCTATAAGTTCAAATAATGTTCTATTTATAGATTTATGGTGTAACTAGATGTTAGATACAAGATCTAGCCATTAGAGATGTTACCCAATGGTTACTTTGTAAAACTAGCTGTTCACCAACCACATTTAATATGTTGACACTCTGAAATTTGAATTTTAGATTTCAATAAACGAATTATGCAGAGACCATAAGTTAAAGACTTTAACATTGAACTTCAAAGTTAGTCTGTTCTAAAGCAAAATTTGAATTTTTATCTTTGACAAATGTTTTTATGTTGTAACATACAAATTTTCAAGTTTAAAGTTCTTTTGGTAAGTGTAAATAGTTGTTCTATATTGCTACAGTGCCTTCGAAGTTCAAATTTTGATGCCCAAAATTCGTCTATCAATGAGCAACTCAATATAGCACAGGTTCTTCCTTTCAAAATTCAAATTTTGGATGTGGAAATTCGTCTATTTGTTATTCCAAAAGTATTTTCACATTCTGGGGTTTTGAAATTCAAATTTTGAAGGCCAAAATTTGTTTTTAGTCCTGAAGTTTGAATTTTAGAAGCCAAAATTCATCTATCAGTGTTAAGCTCAACATAACACAAAAGTTCTCTTTGAAATTTGAATTTCAGAGGCTCGAAATTCATCTATCGGGTGAAACTTTTATAACTTCAAACTTTACACTGTAGACAATTTTACAGAGGCTATAACTCTCTCATTTTAACTCCAAATTAAGCAAATGTCTATGGTTGGAAAGCTCTCAATGTCTACTTTCAAATACAATAAGTTTCACTTCAAAAACAAATGTATTCTATGAGATATGATCAAAACAACAATAGAAGGTCAAAACTAAAAATCCATATCTCACTACTCAATTTTAAATGACCATAGCTTTTTCATATGGTTTTTATTTTGAGTGAAATAACCTTATTTGAAAAGCTTATTAAGTCTAGTTTCATATGTAATAAGTTTTACATCAAAGACATATGTATTTTGAGAGATGCATTAAAAATACTAATCAAAGGTCAAACTCTAGATTCTTGAAAATCAGATTTCACTATGTTTAAAAGTAATGATATGTTGCTTTGATACCCAAAACCTCTTAAGTTAATCAAATGCAATTGTAAATTGTTGAGTTTTGTTCTAAAGTTTGAATTTTGAAATCCAAAATTGGTCTTTAATAGGAAATGTTTTTTAACCCTTTTAGTGCTTAATTATCAGATGAACTTTGTCATAACTTCAAATGAATTATGCACATTTTAATAATTATGCTTGACTCGAAATTCAAATTTCAACACTTGAAATTCATCTGTCAGAGGTGATATCTCTAGAACTTCAAATTTCAATCAGCAAAGTTCATATTTCACAAAGTATATAAAATTTAACTACTCAAAATTTGTCTGTCAGTCAGAGTTTTTCAAATCTAACATATGTAACATCAAATTTATTTAATCTAGCTCATTTAAAATATATGGTAATAAGATTAAGTAATTTTCAAAGATTAATCCCATCTCAAGACCTAAGTAAAAACAAAATATACCTAGTGACTAGGTCTTCAAATGTTGAGTTCCACTTCCACTTGGTTATTTCCTTCTTGACATGCTTCCTTTTGATCTTCCATTTTTGGAGTATCCTTTCTTCTCTTCTTTATTGAGTGAGTCATGATATTGATTTCCATTTTTGTATTCTAATGCTCACTCTTCTTACTTGGACCAACCTACATTTAATATATTATACTTACAAATCAAGTAGTTAGTCCAGTTTATATATCCAACTTATATTATTCATTGTAAAAGTATAGTGGATATATTTGCACATGGCATGATATATACATTATAACCATAATTAAATACATGCTAATGCACATTTTACTTCTTTAAGAAATATTATATATGTCAGATACTGTTGGGCTACACCCTTGATGGGTATAGAGCCCAAAATATAAGGGCACAGGCCTAAAACAAAATAAATAATTATATTTTATTTTTGTATTAATTAGAGAGGGAGGGAACGGTTAAATGCCAACCGCTCCCTCACACAACGCACACGATGGAAAACAAGTGAACGTGTGTGTGTATGTGAAGTTGGGTGAGTTTTCAGTTTTTCATAATTTTGAGACTCTCTGATCCAGAAGGAAAAACTGAAGTAAAATTTTCTCCTGAAAAACTCTCTCTCTCTCCTTCTCTAAATTATTCTTTTTCCCGGAGTGTATCTACGGTGAAGCTGTAAACAAAATCTGTGTGATTTTGTTTCAACCGGTTGGGATTCAATTATTCTCTCTAAGTGGAAGTATACTCCATGATCAGTATGTATGTCTTTCCTTCCTTTTATTTTCTTTCATTGGCATCAGAGCATGAGTTTAGATTCATGGAAAATCTATTTCCGCTGCAAAAATTTTTTCTGAGTTTCCTAATTTGCATACCATATATATTTTTCTTATGAGTTTTTTTGTATAATTTGTATACTGTTTATACTCATGAGATAAGTAAATAGGATTCAGTATAGGGAATCTAAAAAATTTAAAAAATTTATACACGGTACAGTTTTTTGAGTACTGTAAGATAATCCTTTCCTAGAAAATAAATACACCATAGTGTAGAGAATAAAGAGATGAAAATAAAACTACTAAAATGGTGTTAAAATCTACATTGGATCGAGAGAAACTGCTGAAAGAAATTTACTGTCTACGAAGGAGATTCAAAAAATTGGGTTTATTAAAATCACAATTTTTTGGACAAAAGGAGGCCACCATCATGTAGAGGGCATCGAGACGAGAAAAACGACAACAAGAACGCCTCAAACGGACGACGGACGAAGGAGAAAACGGTGAAAAACAGTGGCTGGTTTGCGGGTCCGCCACCGAGTCCGTACCGGGTCGGGTTGACCCGGTGGGAGGTCAAGGATGACCTCAGCGACGCGTCATTTTGGTGTTTCTCCAAAACGACACGTCGTTTAGGCTTTAATTAAAAAAAAAAAAAGAATTTTTTTTGGGCCGGCGGCATCCGGCCCTGTAAAAAAAATTTTTTTTTTAAAATTTTTTTGGGCCCTTCGGAAAAAAATTTTTTTTTTGGGCCGAACGTTGGGCCCTTCCAAAAAAAAAGGGGGATTGCTGACGTGGCGCGTGGGGCCCATCAACATGTGATTGGGCCACGTGAAGGACACTGTCAGAACACCGGCGACGCGTGGAAGAAATCTGGCCTGTGCGTGTCAACCAACTTGCCGTGTACGGTGGCACGTGTAGTCCACGCGCCTCCCTCGCGTGTGGGCTAGAATTTTTTTTCATTTTTTTTGTAGTCTGGTCTTCTATGGGCGCATAGGGGCACGTGCAGGGGTATTTTTTACCACGGTTTGCTTCTAAAAATTTCTAAATTCGAGGTCTTCAATTTGATATACTATTTGACTAGTTTTGAGATAAGTTTGGATCTGTCTAGAGCTATTTCGGTATATTTTTTTTAATAAAAAATTTTTTTTATCATTTTAAAAATTCCTACTATTTTATTGAAGGTAAAAAGAATTATAATGAACCAAGAGAATTCTGAAAGCACTGAAATAGTTGGATAGGATTCTCCAAGTTATGAGTATTTGGAAGAACTTATTCCTGAAGATGAATTTTTGGATGAAGATCCTGATGAGGAGTTTCTAGAAGGAGAAGAAAATCTTGGGGAACTTCAAGAAGTGTATACAGATCCAAATGGGCCAAAGGAAGATGAAATTGTTTTTGAAGAGCCTAAAATTGAAGATCAAGAAGTAGATCAACCCCTTACCCACTCTGTAGCACAAGACATAGCAAATAGGGATGCGACAAAAATAAAACATTTAAAAGACTTGTATCCAATTCTTGCAAAGTATTCACACTTTGTGATGAATATGGAAGATGTTGAGTTCTTCGCGAACGTCATTATTAGGTTAAGAGAAAATCTGAATACACAAAATAAGAAATATTTAGATTACACCTGGGTTGATGCTATTAAGAGAGCGATGAAAATATCGAATTGCATTCTTAAGAGAAAAATTGTTAATTTCTGTTTTTCTATTTAATTTATGTATTTTTTTTGGTACAATGACTATGTTCTTGTATGGATTCAATATTTTTTATATATGCTTTATTTGAGTGGGAGCTCTTAAAATAATTTTTTTTGAGTTAAATATTCTAGTACTTGTATTAATATCTTAATAGAAAATAATAATAACATTAGCACCCGTGTGATGGGAGATACACTTGTGGTCTCCTGATCATGGAACTAATGATATTATTATTGTTCTACTAAGAAATAATACAAGTATATGACATTGTATATTGTACTGTGCTACATGTATATTTTATTAATATATTCTTTAGTTCAGCTCAATAATAGAAGTCCTTTATGTGGGATAGTTTCGTAACTGATTTGAGGATGGCAACCAAGAGTATAATGGCTGAGCTAAACAAGGAAGATAAACTAAATGGGGATAATTGGGACATCTGGCACCGAAAGGTTTCATATGTATTGGAAGAACAAGATGTTGTAGAGCCACTAACTATAGTCATGGCACAACCAGAAGCCGGCAATACAGCTCAACATAGGAGAGACCAAGAGGTCTACATGGCCTGGAAAAGGAAGAACAGCATAGCATGTATAACTATGCTGGGCATTATGGCCAATGACCTAATGTGTGAGTATGAAAAATATTCAACTGCACAAGCCATGTGGACGGCATTAAAGGATAAGTTTAGAGGTACCTCTACCACCAAACTTAGAAGGCTGACAATTAAGTTTGATACTTATAAGTTAAGGCCGAATATTCCTATGAAACAGCATCTACGAGAGATGGCCAGCATGATCAGAGAACTGAAGGAAGCTGAGCATGAATTGTCTGACGAACAACAGATCTTGGCTGTTATAAGGTCACTCCTTTCAAGTTGGGAACACATGAAAGTCAACTTAACCCATAATAAGAATATAAACACTTTTAGTGATGTGGCGAAACACCTGGAGCTTGAAGATGAACGTCTAGAGGCTTACAGAGCATCTGGACAAGCCTATCTGACTGAAGAAGCAGGAACTTCTAACCCTAAGCCCAATTTCAAAAAGGGCAAGAAATATCAAAGAAAGGGTAAGAAGAATGGCCCAAAATTTAAAAAGGGGAATAAACCTTTAAAGAAAAGAGGAAAAAAGGGCGAAAAGAAGAAGAAGACTGACCTGAGTAAGGTTAAGTGCTATTCTTGCCTGAAAATGGGTCATTTTGCAAGGGATTGCCCTGAGCAAAATAAACGTGAAAAGGAATTAGTGAATTATGTTAATTCACATATGTCTTATGTTTCAAGTACTGTTTTTTTAACAGAAACTATTTCTTCTTCTTGGATAATTGACTCAGGCTCCACAGACCACGTGAGCAGGGATCGAGGATCCTTTACAGAGTACCGTCAGTTGCCGAATCAAAGCAAGTGGCTTTATGTTGGTAACAACGTGAGAATTGAGGTGAAAGGCATAGGAACCTGCAAATTAACTTTGCGAGGTGGAAAAATCTTAATCCTCTATGATGTACTTCATGCACCTGACATCCGACGGAACTTAGTTTCTATTTCCTGCTTATTAATTTATGGGTTTAATGTAAATTTTCATGATAAAGTAGCAGACATTTCATTAAGGACAACCTTTTATGGTTCAGCTTTTCTTTCAAAGAAGTTCTTTGTTATGGACATTGTTGATGTATTTTATATACATGATTACTTTGCAACTTCTTCCAATTTAAATGTTGATATGAATGCTTGGCATGCTAGACTAGGACATATTAATCAAAATAGAATGATTAAACTACCTAAAGAAGGACTGCTAGGTGAAATTGATAAAATGGAAATGTCCTTATGTGAGCATTGCCTGGCTGGTAAAGCAACTAGAAAACCATTTGGAACTAGAACTAGGGCAGAAACTCCATTGCAATTAATCCATTCAGATGTTTGCGGTCCTATGAGTGTGAGGACAAAACATGGAGCTGTTTTTTTCATCACTTTCATTGATGATTACTCGCGATTTGGTTATGTCTATTTGATGTCACATAAATCTGAAGCACTAGAATGTTTTAAACGATACATGAATTTAGTTGAAAATCAAATGGACAAGAAAATCAAAGCGTTAAGAACTGATCGCGGACGTGAATATTTATCAGAATAATTCAAAAAGCTCTGTGAAGAAAAAGGAATAGTAAGGCAACTTACAATTCCTGGCACCCCACAACAAAATGGTGTAGCCGAAAGAAGAAATAGAACATTACTAGACATGGTTAGGTCCATGATGGCACAAGCCAATCTACCCATTTCGTATTGGGGAGATACAATTTTAACAGCAGCCTTCATACTTAACCGTGTGCCTTCAAAATTGGTCACATCAACACCCTATGAGCTATGGACAAATCGTAAGCCGGATTTAAATATTTTAAAACCCTGGGGGTCGGCAACTTATGTCCATGATACTTCCCACAAATATGGAAAAATAGGTCCAAGAGGGAAGAAATGTATCTTTATTGGATACTCTGAACAATCTAAGGGTTACGTTTTCATTGCAGAAAATCAGGATGGGAGTGTCACTAAAATAGAATCTAGAGATGTAACATTTCTAGAAAATGAATTTCCTAGCAGGGGTGAGGTAGATCGTACTGTATTTCTTTATGAGATACATGAAGAAACTGAGGAACAAATTTATATACCTCAACCTCTTAATTCGAGTGGGAGCTCACGAGAACAAGTACAAGATTCTGTTCAAGAACAGAATAACTTACAAGAGATCCCACTGCGGAGAAGTAATAGAGAAAGTGTACCAAAGAGACGTTTCCCAATAGAAGGGACTGCACTTATAGTTACCCCACAAGATTATGATGAGCCTAATTCAATACATGAGGCTTTATCATGTCCTGCTAGTAATGAATGGAAGAAAGCAATTGAAGAGGAAATGAATTCAATGAGAATGAACCAAGTCTGGGATTTGGTCAATCTTCCATCTGGATGTAAGGCAATTGGGAATAAATGGATTCTCAAAATTAAGAGAAATGTAGATGGATCGATTGAACGATACAAGGCTCGATTAGTGGCAAAATGGTATAATCAACAGGAAGGTATAGATTATGAAGATACTTTTTCACCTGTTGTGCGTTTTAACTCAATAAGACTAATTCTGGCAATAGTAGCAAGTTTAAATCTAGAATTACATCAGATGGATGTAAAAACCGCATTTTTAAATGGTGAACTGGATGAAGAAATCTATATGCAACAACCATTAGGTTTCATTGAGAAAGGGAAAGAGAATAAAGTCTGCAAGTTAAAAAGGTCCATTTACGGACTTAAACAATCATCTAGACAGTGGTATTTGAAGTTTCACCAAGCTATAACCTCGTATGATTTCCAGATGATCGATAAGGACCACTGTGTATACATTAAGATTTTTGAAAAGAATCTTGTGATATTATCCCTTTATGTGGATGATATACTATTAGCCGGAAATAGTCTAAAATCGATTATAGTTATCAAAGAATGGCTATCTTTCAATTTTGAAATGAAAGACATGGATGAAACTGATTATATACTTGGAGTTAAAATCCATAGAGATCGTTCAAGAAAGGTAATATCCCTTTCTCAGAAAAATTACATCGAGAAAATTCTTGAGCGATTCAACATGAAAAACTGTAAACCTATGGATACCCTTATTTCAAGAGGAGAAAATCTGAGCCGAGATATGTGTCCTCAGACTGAATTTGATAAGAAGATGATGGAAAGAGTCCCTTATTCCAGTGCAGTTGGTAGTTTAATGTATGCCATGATGTGTACGAGACTAGACATATGTTATGCAGTTGGTTTGGTCAGTAGGTACCAGTCAAACCCTGGACTGAAACATTGGAAAGCTGTGAAAAGAATCCTGAGATATTTGCAAGGCACAGCAGATTATGCCCTATGTTATCAAGGAAGCGATTTACGCTTGGTAGGATACTCCGATGTAGATTGAGGAGGAGATCTAGATGAGCGCAAATCGACTTCTGGATATGTTTTTCTGCTAAACAATGGAGCTATATCTTGGTGTAGCAAGAAACAGAGTTGTATTGCTTTGTCTACCATGGAAGCAGAGTTTGTTGCATGTTCTGCAGCAGTACAAGAAGCAGTATGGTTGAAAAGATTCATAAAACACTTAGAGATCATTGGTGATAAATTGGATCCAATTTTGATAAACTGTGATAGTGAGGCTGCCATTGCCTACACTAAAGATCCCAAGTATCATAGTAAGACAAAGCACATAGACACCAAGTATAATTTTGTAAGAGATGCCATAGCACATAAAAGTGTTACAATTCACCATATTCCTACACGTCAAATGATTGCTGATCCCTTCACCAAGCCAATACCGAGAGATATATATATGTTGATCATGTAAAATCACTTGGTATTCGTAGGATATGATGTAACACAAATCTATATAATGATCAATTATATGAATAAGATTAAGTGCATTTCTTCTATAATTGAGTCATTCGAGTACATATACTTATGAAAAATATACAATGTCTAGTATGTCATACATGTTGATAAGGTTAGCTTTCTCACACGAGCAACTGCCTTTGACACTCATGGAGAGTGGGCAAAGATGAGTCATTATTTGTATTTACTAGTAAATTTGTAATAGGGCAGATATGACAGTAAAATAATACAAAATAAGTCACCCCGACAAAAGAAGAGAATAGGTCAGGATGAGATCCAATAAATATAAATTTTGGATTGAATTATGGATACCCACAATCCATAATACACGTAAACATATGAGAATTCTCCGACAAAGGCATTATGATAAGTGGAAGGATTGGTAGAATTCGGGTTAGACACTGTGTGTGTCTGAACTTAAATCTGTACAATGTTAACAATAAAAACAAAATCGACATACGCTCTTATGTGATAAGAGTAACATCATAGCTTGCAATTCATACTACATGTGTTTTTTTTATAATAAAACCGCAATTGGGAAGTAAGTGAATAAGTCCCTGCTTCATTACTGTGTGAGTCCCAGAGAGAAATAAATCCTCTCATTAATGTCCTTATGACTTTGACATTTTTCATGAAAAATGATTCAATGTTAGCTACTTTAGCATATATTCAATGGTCATGATAAATTCGATCAAAAGGTCTTATGCTAGGAAAGCAATTGTTTCATATTGAAATGAAATATGGGCGAAAGGAAGATTATCTGAATTTATACACACTTATACTGGTGTCTAAGACATGTCCGTTAAGAAGTTATGATGTTAACATCTTAAGCGTAGACACTAAGTATACAAGAGTAAGGCAATCTAAGTTTATATAAAAACTTATGAGGGATTAGATTTGCCATAGATGAAGTGTATATGGGTAAATCTAGGACATTCAAGGCATAATACATGAACAAAATAAATGCGAAATACATAAGGTAATTCAATACTGGTCCTTGAAAAGGATTTTTAGTATAAGAATACCTAATTATAGACGTCATGCCCGTGCGGTCACGGTAGAACACCAAGTATGAAATGGAAAGGAAGAATTGTAAGAGGTTAACCCATCAAGTGTGAGTGGGAGATGTTGGGCTACACCCTTGATGGGTATAGAGCCCAAAATATAAGGGCACAAGCCCAAAACAAAATAAATAATTATATTTTATTTTTGTATTAATTAGAGAGGGAGGGAACGGTTAAATGCCAACCACTCCCTCACACAACGCACACGATGGAAAACAAGTGAATGTGTGTGTGTGTGTGAAGTCGGGTGAGTTTTCAGTTTTTCATAATTTTGAGACTCTCTGATCCAGAAGGAAAAACTGAAGTAAAATTCTCTCCTGAAAAACTCTCTCTCTCTCCTTCTCTAAATTCTTCTTTTTCCCGGAGTGTATCTACGGTGAAGCTGTAAACAAAATCCGTGTGATTTTGTTTCAACCGGTTGGGATTCAATTATTCTCTCTAAGTAGAAGTATACTCCATGATCGGTATGTATGTCTTCCCTTTCTTTTATTTTCTTTCAGATACATATGATACATTTGTTCCTTATTACTTTATATTTATCATCATCAAAACTTATATTATACTAAACATATTTCAGTAGCGTTTTTCTTGTAATATCCCTATTTTTATGGAATGTTATAAAATGAATAAAAGATGAGAAACGAAATGAGACGAAAAGGTTATATATAATCGGGCTTTAGAAGGAATTAATTTCTCATCTAATTTTCTGGAAGAAGTTATGCTTGATCCTTAATTGGAATTAATTTTCCATAAGGTCCTTAGCAAAAATTAATTCCAGAACTTACCCCGGAAAATATGTAATATACCACTTGAATGAAAGCCCGCTCCAAGCTGAGCGTAATGGTATAAGTATTGCATGCTCGGGAGGTCTAAGTTGAGAGATAGACCAATTTGAAAGTTAATGTGAATATTGAAAAGGAAATAATAAAAAATTGGTCTTTGGGTGAAATTACAAGAAAGTGCCCGAAAGAATGGATAATTATATTTTGACCCGGCTTAAGGGCAAAACGGTCATTTCCACATTAGAAGTAAAATGTGAGTAATGAATTGAAGACCCAAAAATAAAAAAGTTGATATCATAAAATGCATGAGGAATTGGAAAAAACGGAGAGACACCGTTAAGTATGAAGAAGGGCAAAGAGGTCATTTTTCCCAGTTAGATGGAAAAATAAGAAATTATATTTTTGCCCCTAAAGAATTATTAAAAGGACAGCCATGTCCTTAAAGTCATAAAGATTACGTTGAATGAGTATGAGAAATGTCTTGGGGAAAATTACACCTAAGGACCCGAAAGTTTTAAGAATTATAAATTAGCCCCGGGTCAAGGGCATTTTTGTAAATATGAAAAACTACAGTCAAAATGAAGCTCTCAATGAGTTAGACCCAATGGAATATAGCAAGGAATCTATTGAGATCAAAATAATGGTTATTGGGTAATTAGGATTTAATATCAATATTTTACCCGATAAAAGTCAGTTTAGACTACAGGAAAAGGCAGTATTGATTCAAGGACAATGAATGGACCTTGATAAAATATATTTTGGGTCAAGATAATAATTTTGGTCCAAAAGATATCTTTGGATAATCCTGTACTAATATAATGACAATTTTAGCAAAAATAGTCAATCGGTACGAACGAACTCAATTGGTAAAGAGTATATTGATCCATAAAAGTTATTAAAGAAATTTTTGGTCAAGAATGGGATAAGTGGCGTGCTGCAGCTGATAAGGGACCCTAATGGAATTACTTAAAAGCTTTATTAGTCAAAAAGCAATCAAAGTCAAAGTTTTAATTAATAAAAGTCACTTTATTATTGTTTAATACTTAATCACCTTAGTTAAAGTTTCATCACGTCTTCTTCAGCTCAAAACACGCACAAACAGAGGTGAGAAAACGGGAAAGAAAGCGTAAAAGAGAGATAGCAAAAGGAAGAAGGAAAAATCACAAGTTTGATCCCAAACTCTCATGGTAAGTTCCTTTGGTGATTATCTTGTATCTACTCAAGTATGATAGTGTTTTATGGAGTATTTCTATCTATTTTTGCTCTGAAATTTCTGCCTAGAGAGAGAGTAGAGAGAGAAAATGAAGCCATGAAGAAAGTGATCCATGAAAAGTGATGTATAGGCTTCAAGGATTAAGATTATGCCATTAGATTACAAATTAATCGGGTAGATATTTTTCTACAAATTTCTCAAATTTTCTGCCTATTTAGGGTTTGAAAAGGAAAGGGAATTTCATGATTTTGACCCCAAAAATGGATTCCTTGGGTCCAAAATAGGTAGATACAAGTATGTTGTACAAGAAAAGCTCAAAGGAGAACAAAATGGAATTTTTAGTTCAATATGCCACTTTGTGAATGAGCTTAATGAATCAGTGGCTCATGATATTATTTCATGATGCTATAGGGTTTCAAGAAGTGTTTTAAGATCAATGGAAGTGTCCATAAAGTTTGGAGATCATTGGAAAGCAAGAAGGTAGTTATTTTCCCTATTATGCTTAATGTTGTCATACTTTGTTTTCATGATAATATGACTATGCCATATAATTGTTTGAATGCTTTATGATGTATTTTCATTGTTGGCTGAATGTTTGAAGGGTTTTATGACCCTAGGATATCCATTTTACAAAGTGTTACCATGTCGAAATTTTTATGGAATTGTATGGCATAATATGAAGTTATGATTTTCATTGATGATTTTATGAAATGATATGATGATGTGAATGCATAATTGGGTGTAACTACTGAGATTCTTTGAATCTCATTCCTTTCCAAATATTAACCATGCTAGGGCAAGGACATGGGAGTATTTAAACACATGCAAGGGAAATGAAGAAGGTGATGGAGAATTACTTGATTTTGCAAGTTATAATGTTAAGTTGAGAAAATATGTATCATGTATGTATGAGATCAAATTCTGTAATTATACATGATTATGTTCCTTAAAGTCCTCTTATGATGTTATGTGTGGATTTGGAATCAATAAATGTTGATGTATGAGGTTTATGAAGTTTATTATGTAAGTTATGACATAAGTTGTTTGAGATGACCAGTGTTGAGTTGAGCAAGGGAACTCTGTTCGAAACAGAGCATCCTATATAAGTGTTATGTATGCTCTTAAAGTAGACAGAACAAGCTTTTCATAGAGCTAAAGAACACCTAAATTGGACAAGTGTATGATTTATAATGAATTTTGGAAAGTAGGGTTCAGAACTGGACAGTGTTAGAAAAACTGGAACTTACATTATGAACACTGGATTTTTCAAAAGACACCATAAAATTGTGTATAGCTCCAAAAAAATCAGTAATTTAAATTTATGGAAAGCTCTAAATCTTAGGAAACGAATGCCACTGGTTTGAAACCATTTGGAGCTATAAAGAAGGAGTTATGTAATTTCTCCTAAAACTGTTCCAGTAGAAGTAGTGTTCTGACCCATAATAGTTAAAGTTAATGTTATGCCCTGTACAAGTTGAATAAATGTACAAGCAAAATATTTCTGGAAAATAGATTCACAGGGATTTTTAATGACATAAAGAATGTATGAATTGGCTCAGGGTAGAGTGAGATATGAATTTTTAAATATAAGGCCAAAATCCTGGAGAAGAGAAAATGACCAAATGTACAGTAAATATTTGAGAAATAAACTGTATAAATTGGTCAGGAGAATGATCTGTTTAATATTTTTTCCATCTATAAAAGGTTTTTATATATGTTTAGAGACTTGAATCACTATGAAATTATTTTTCTATAATTAGTTATGAATTTTCAAAATTCAGTCAGCAAAGTGGAAGTTACCACATGAACAGTAACTGAAAATTTTGGAAATTCTGATTTTCATTCTTATGTGATTCAAGCTTAAAATCAAGAATAATTAGACTTAAAAGGAGTCTAATTCATGGAAAATGAGTCTAAAAGTAAGGTGTTACATTTCTCATCTCTTCATTCTTTACATAGTGGTGGTCTTCTTTTTGTCCAAAAGGAGATGATTTTAGAGAACCCAAATTTGAGTTCACAGTACAGTATATATACGATGTGTCCATTTTATACATATAAAATACCCATATTTAAGCTTCAAATTGCATTTAAATATTTTTATATTAATATATTTTAGCATAATTTTACATATTTTGATGTTTCATGGGATTATATACTCATTTGGGAGCATTTAGAGCAAAAACGTTACAAATCGTTCATACTGAAAAGTTTCAACACATTTTGGTATTTTGAACATAAATCTCATATTTAAATTTGATTGAGGTTATTTAAGATGTTTTGGAAAGATAAGACATATATCTACAACTTTCATGTTTTTAGTTTTCCAAAATTCCAACTTTATCATGGTGAAAATCAAGCTCAAAATGTCAATACGAGCTGGTGACTTCTTGAAGCTGAACGGAGAAGTGTCCGCACAAACAAAAGCACCCGGTGCTGAGTCAATGTGAATTTTCAATTTTTCTACCTTATAGAACCACCTGGTACCTTATAGAACCTCAAGCAACAAAAGTCTATAAAAACATGTTTCTTACGCGTTTTGGTGATATTTTAGGCTTTTATGGGCTTCTAAATTTTTTTTATATAAGGAGATAGGATAGAAACATAAGGAGGATTGAGAAACACACTCAGAAGCCAGAGAGCACGGTTTAAAATGCATCTAGGAGTAGCTAGAAGCATCTTATAGAGGGAGAGTAAGAAGATTTGGAGAGTATTAGTGATAGATTCATTCTTCTCTAATATAACTCTGTTTTCTTTTTATTTTCACTATGATTTAAAATTTTAGTTTTGATTTGATTTCTATTTCTATGAGTAGCTAAATTTCCCAGTCGTGGGTAGGAATGTAGCCTGACTGGGATGGATTGGATTTGTTTCTCTAGTTAAGACTCTTTGATTTGTTCTTCAAGTTATATTTAATTTATCTTTTTAGTATATTTATTTCTTTTTTTTCATTCATGTGGATTTTATGCATAATCAACATAGAATCTAATTAATGGGTAAACTTGATGGACTGAGAGATGAAGAATGAACCTAGATATAGAGAAATAAACATGAATAACTAATCTAGAGATAGAATTAGGAGTTCATGGTGATATAAGTTGTAGTTTTCAATATTTAATTAAAAATTTTAATTACACGAGAGCGAACTAAGTCCTAATTAAATAAGGACTAATTGACCGAGAGATAATTAGGACGCTTTGAAAATAATAGTTACTATAATTATGCAGAGTCTAACTAAGAAATAAAATCTAATTATCTTATAAGGTGAATCCTAATCTCTTGATATTTTTAGATCTGAATCAAAACTTAGACATTGTTTTGTATACAATTAATGGTGATTTTTCAAAGTTAAGGTTCAGAACAGGGCAGGAATGAGAAAACTAAAAACTGAAAGTTAGGTACCAGAAAATTTAAAAGATAATATAAAATTATACATAGCTCCAAAAATTCAGTGGTTTAAATTTATATAAATATATATGTTTTAAGTTTCATATGCCACTAATTTGGAGGTAAATGGAGCTATATAATAGAAGATATGGAGTTTTTCCCAAAACTGTTCTAGTAAAATATGAATTCTGACCCTTTGTGATTCAAGTTAAAGTTATATCCTATGTAAGTGAAATAAATGTATAAGAAAAATATTTCTATAAGTAGACATGTAGAGCTTTCAAATGATATAGAGTATGCATAATTTGGAGCAGAGTAGAATGAAATATGATTTTTCAAAATTGAGGTCAGAAAACTGGAAGATAGAAAAATGACCAAATGAACAGTAAAGGTCCATGAAATTACTGTATAAATTGACCAAATGAAGTTAATATTTCATATTTTTTTCATATATATTTGAATTTAAGATAATTTTAGAGACTCGAATCACTTTAAGATGATTTTTCTAGATTTAGTTATGAATTTACAAAGTTCATCAGGTAAAATGGAGTTTTCCAAACGAACAGTACCTCGAATTTTGAAAAATTCTGTTTTTATTATATTATGATTCTAGTTTCTATATTATGATAAAAGATATTTAATATGATCTAATACATGGGAAACGAGCCCTAATATAAGGTGTTACATTTTTTGGTATCAGAGCCGAAGGTTTAGGCTCTTAGAGCATTATATTTGGGCCAAAATAGTTAAGTTTAGAGAAAGGAATATATTAAATGTTAATATTCCTTTGGATCAACTTATTGATAAGGATTACTATTATTTATTAGATAAGATGTTTTTCTCAAATAATAGCCGGGATCCTGACCATGAGATATGGGTGATCCCTAAGCCAAAGATGGAAAAGAATGAAGAAAGTATGGGCTCAAATAAGTTACCAATAGGATGTTTGGACAAGCCAAATGTTAATGAAGGACCTCATCCAACTAGATCTAAAACTGTTAAAGTAGTCCCATCCTAAATTGTTTTCCCCTGTTCAAGCACAAAAATCAGGAATGGTAGCTGCAGAAGTAGGGACTATAAGCCTGGGATTTTATTGGAGCCAGATAACCCTGGTTATGATGGTCTGATTAATACAAAAGATAAGCTATATCAGAGTGTCCAAAAGTGTTTCAAGAAAAGTAAGGCATATCTTGAAGGGCCTAAGCATGTGCTATATTTTCTATATGAAGTTGCTAAGGTCAAGGGCTTTTTAGTAGGTAAAAGGATACATTATCCGGAGCCATGATGGACCGATATGTTAGTCAATTAAATCCCTAATGATTTCTTATGGACTTGTATTAAAGCCAAGCTGGACAGTGCATAGTTCACCAATTTAGAAGAATATGTTGTAGCCTATTGCATACAAAGGGATATTAGGTTAAATCATCAGCCAATAGGAGCTAATGATCAAGTAATAGCTCCAAAAGACTTTAGCCTTATGCCCCTATCTGCTAATGTCGCACAAAGTTAGACTCCAAAAAGAAGAAATGCTAGAAACTTTTAAAGATTATATTAAAGAGCTAGCATATTTGGAGGTGATCCAACTAGATCAAGAGGATCCTATTATAGACATAGAAGAAAAAGATTCTGAGGAGAACTTGGAAGAAAATCCAGAAGTGAATTTTAGTGAAGCTTTTATTGGAGGTGAAAGTAGCTCTGAACCCTCCGGAATGGAATGATGAAAGAAATCATGTAAAAATATGTCAATGTAATGAGATCATAAGAACTTACGTATGAAGTTTACTTATGTAAATAAATGTGTTATGTTTATAAATGTTATCTGAGTAGAATGATCATGCATTGTGAATTTATTATTATAAAAATGGAATAAAAATGAATGAAAAGGTTCACATCAGGAGACGAATAAGATGAAAGACTTTTGAACAAGGAAAGATACCATAGGATGATCCTTTGCAAGTTGTTATGAATAGATAAGATCAGCAACAATGGATTTTTGAAAAGTTACAGTGAACCTTAGACACTTAGAAACAACTTCAAGAAACTATAGTTGAAATTTCATCTCTAAGGTAGTATAAGTAGTAGGTACCCTAGGTTGTACTGATGAACCTGGCAGTGAGAATGAAAATTAATCATGCTAAACCATAGCATGTAATAGCTTAGTTTTGGAGATGATGTCCTCCCTCATTTAATGAAAGGTTTGATGTACAAATGGTAGAGGACTGAGTACTGAGTTTAGAAAAGATTACTAGGTTAATGAGCTACTCCTCCGAAGTGAGAACCCAGTTGACTACCTGTATATTTACGAAAAAAGGCAGATAGATGGTGGTGTAATATTAAGTTGATCCTACAAGCTCGGAACATATCCTTGATGCTGAAATTTTTTTTATATTTTATGATAAATATTTCCTACGATTAGTTAGAGATGAGGATGAAGATGAGATCATTATGTTCCGACAAGTGATGAATTAGTCAGTAAGTACGAAGCCACATTCATATAGTTAGTGCGGAACTTCACCTAGTTATAATAGTATGATGACTAGAGGTGGAAGATAGAAAAGTTAAGAAGAGGAATAAAGCCAGTCATTAGGAAAATGAAAGCCTCAATACAAAGTGTGTAATTTAGTATACTAGTAGAGGCTAGCAGAATTATAGGAAATAGTTTGAATAATCAAAGTTTTATGTCTGCTACCTAGCAAATGTTAGAGAAGCTGTTGCTAATAAAAGTAAGAAAAGTAGAAAGAGAACGAAGCGATGAAGTAATAGTATTAGGAAAGAAAGATACTCATCTTAATGATAGTTTTCCCTGCAAGTATTATTTTATGAAAATCTGGCCTAGAAATATTTTAGTAAAATAAGAGAACAAGTCTTGAAGACAGTAGTTGCTACCTTAGATGAGGATGTTTCATAAGTCATGAAACTCTTCAGAGTTAGATCCTAGTGGATCCTATCAGTTAAGTAATGATATAGGGTCATAGAGGATCCTAGTAGGACTCTAAAATCATAGTAGATCTCATAGGTGCAGTAAACCAATTGTGAGGTTATGGTAGACTTCTAAAGAAAATGAGATGATAAGAAAGATTGATGAGCCCTAATGTTTTGATAGTTCTCTGAAAGAGGATGACCTAGGATGATATTAAAGGATACGAAACCTCATTAATTAACAACTGATATGAAAGTTTATGTAAGGCTTTTCTCAAAATGTGATGCTAGGTGATGATAATGAATACAAGAAGTAAATATACCACCTACAAATAAGTTTAGTGGCGAGATGTTTTTAGTAATAAACGAAAAAGGCTAGTAAGAAATGAATAATAGAAATAAAGAAAAGTAGCTATGAAAAGAATCAATGAGGAGAAACTAATATATAAAGGAGGATAAGTTAGAAGAAGAAGTAGTCATGGGAAAGGAAATAAGAAGACTGATGTATGATCAAGGAAAGAGATTAATCAGCCCATGAACTATGATACTTCAAATGAGTCTGGGCTAGATGGATTCTTTAATAAGGACGGTAGTTTTTGTTTTCCAAATAAATCAAGGACTCCAAATCGAAATAGATGTTGGAAGTATCTATGATGAATGTTGTGTGGGATTTGGAGGATATGTTTTAGCTTTGCATTCCCTAAGTATTGGATTAAAAGTGAAGAAATTTTTTAGAAGGGCATCATGACCATAAGCTCCCTAAGAATTAATGGGTTGAGCAAATACTTGATACCATAGCCAGACTTCAAGTTTTAGAGTTAAGTATATCATATTTTGGTAAATCATCTCATTGCCTATATGTTCTAGGCAGTATGTTATTGTAAGAAGAAGAAGTTAAAGTGTTAGAAGTCTCAGAAAATGAACTAGAGAAGGATCTAGAAGGAAATTCTATGGAGATAATAGATGACAATAATAGGTTTGCCATTAGTACTGAAACCCCGTAAGTTCAGTATAACAAGATATGATGCAAGTATAATGTAATGCAAATGTATATATGAGTTAAAGGAAGAATATGTATATATGATGTTCAAGGTATAAATTATGAAGCAAGAAAGGAGAAAATAATAGCAGCCTGTTTAGGAAATTGCGAAACCTTGAGATGGTAGATTGCTAGTCTTGGTATGAAATCTGGCTAAAGAAAGAAATGTTTTTGGGCTAGAAGATCTCACAATGAATGAAATCTTTCATCAGTTGTCAAGGTGGGAAAAGGGAGGTAGCTCTTGGGGAAAAGTCCAATTGAACCAAGATAGTAGCTCTTAGGAAGAAGCCCAATTGAGCCAAATGAAATCCTTCATATGATAAAGACCACCGAGGCAAGGCAGATGAAAGGTAGCTCCTGGGGTGATGCCCAAATGAGCCAAAAATGGTAAGAGACCGAAGGCTAGATTCTAACTAAATTAGCAAGAGATTGTTGACGGGTTGAAAAATCTCCCTCAAGATGCCAACTCACTAATTAACCTTGACTAAGTAGTTAAAGAAAGAATGTATGAAAATGATAACATAGAAATATGAGAAGTGATAAAGAGTCAAGAGTAATAACCACTGCCTTAATATCATTAAAACCCTAACCCATAAAAGCTAAGAAAATTAAAGGCCATGCTAAGATAAGTAAAAGTATTGGTTTGGGAATATGTTTATACATAAAGGTAGAATGGTAAGTTGAGACTCTATGTTGACAAAAACTAGAGTAAAGAGCAAGAAGCAGTATAAGCAATGAATGAAAATGAAAATGGTGATGAGATGCCATTATTGGATAGTAAACAATTGACAAAAGAAAGATGGAAATAGTGGTTGAATGGCTTAGAAATTAAAGTAGTAAAATATTCAGAGATCACGTAGATAAGTTATGGCTTGAAAGGAAGCCATTGCCAGTATTCTACAAGACAAATTTTGGCATGAGTACATACAGAACCCTAAGCATTCAATAGTTAAATAAGCTCAAATGAGGAAAGTACCAGATGGTAACTTACTAAGAAATACTAAAAGATGAGGAAAATATAAAGAGTAAGAAAGAAAAGATGTGTCGATTGTTAACTAAGGGGCATTATGAATTATGATTATGTCATATAGTCAGGTTAAGGCACCTGCTAAGACTACATGAATAAAAGTATAAGTAGTATAATGATGGTTCTCAAGAATGATATGTTAAGGTACTTCGAATCTGTAACGAGCATGAAAGATGATCGAGAATTTTTAAAATATTTTAAATAAAATCATTAACTTACTAAACTCAGTGAATGTAGTTCATAAAAGTATGGTCAGTAGGTTACAGAATCTCTCATAGGATCGTAGCAGATCCTAGTAAAGCAAGTAAAGTTATAAGTGGGAAAGACCGAAAACCAGAATAAGGTGAGAAATTTACTAAGTCTAGTAAGATGTTATAAAAATTTTATTGTGAACATTTTTTCTCAGACTATCTTACCGTTTGATTAAGAAGAAAAAGTTTGTAGGAAAAGAGTTAAGAAATGAGTTTTTATGAATTGAAAGAGGTTAAACCTCCTCCCCTGAGATGATTAGTCCTGATCCAATGATGATCCAAGGGGTCTATAATAATGAAAGAAAGTATGGATCAAGGTATGAGTAATAAAATATGATTGAGTTGAGGATAATAGCCTATGTTTTATATAATAAATTTTTACAAAAAATATATTCCCACAGATAGCAACGGTGAGTAATGCTTTCAAGATACGGAGTATGATAAGTTAAAGTGAGTTATAATCTCTATGGTTTTACTATAGAAATATTATGAGAACACCAAGAACCTCGAGTGATAATAAAATAAAGGATGAGTGGACTGAAGTAAGGAAAAAGAAAAGAAGGAAAAGATGGCATTGTAAGTGCCATACAAGCAAAGTTAATGTAGTCAGCTTATACTTAGTAGAAAGATTATTCATGTAAATAGCATAAAGTTATAAAAAGTAAAGAAAATGAATGATGTCAAGTGTCAAAGAAGAGACTATAGTATAAATAAGAAAAGAAAGTTATGAAAGCAAAGATGATGATTAAGAATAGGTATGTTATATGAAATTTTTCAATACCCCTACGGTAAAATAAAATTATGATGTCCTTGACATTTCCTAATATGAAAGATACTAGCCAGATCCTTCAGATGTTATGAGTGGAGGAATAAAATCAAAGTGAAAAGTTAACTTATAAGTCATATAATTAAGATATGAAAGTATTCCTCTAGTAAAAATGGTCTGGAAATTGGGAAGTAAATAGAAAAAAAAGTATGAGATACAAATATATATCCAAATTTTGATAACAAAATTTATTTTAATGGGGAGGGAATTGTAATATCCTAAGAAAGTTAAAATATGTAGAGATGCATAGAGAATTTACAAAAACGAGCAATCACTATTTTGTATGAAAAAGGACAAAGAAGTTATTTTTCCTAGTTAGATGAAAAATAAAAAAATTATATTTTTGCACCTATAGAATTATCAAAATAACATCCATGTCCCTAAATTCAATAAATTCGCGTGGGGTCAAATTGTAAAAGTCCTTGGGAAAAATTACAACTAATGACCCAAAAATTTCATAAATTATAATTTAACTGTAGGTAAGGGGTAATTTTATAAATATGTAAAATTATTGTCAAAATGAAGCCCTCAAAGAGAGAAATCCAATGGTATATGGCACTGCGGGTTAATGTTCAAGGATAAAGAAATAATTAGTGCCGAGTATCCAAAAGTAACAGTAAACCAATAAAGTAAACTGTGGGTCCTACCGATAGTTAAAAGGTAACTGAGATAGGATATGGGCCATATACAGATATCATTTGGGACATGATAATTAGGAAAATATGAAAATAAAATTAGAATAGCCTTGTAGTCCAAAAATGCTAATTTACCATAAAAAGCAGTTTTATTGGTACAGTTAAAAATTACCCGGTTTAAGATATATATGGACCAGGAAAAATTGAGCAATCTTGGACACTTAAAGTACTCACTCTCTACGTGAAAATGGGGAAGTTTGGGTAGCTTGACTTTTTGGTAAAACTTCTCCAAGAAGTTATAACTTTTTGACCAAAAAGTAGCTTAGGTTAATTAAGTGATTAACCATGATTAAGTACATTATTAAGCCACCCAATTAAACCACTTAACCACTCATTATCCACTTCATTTCATGAGTCTGCAACAGCAAATAGAGGGCTGAAAAAAAGAAAGGGAGAAGAGAGAAAAGAGAGGAAGAGGAAGAGGGAACTCAAGGTAAAATTGAAAGCTTCACTTGTGGTAAGTTGCTCTTCCATCTTTAAGCTTGCTATTTATGATCTTTAGAGCTTGAACCATGGATTAGATTTCCCTCTCCACTCCCTTAGGTTTTTGGCGATAGTATGATTAAGCAAGGAAATGAGTTTACAAACCATCAAACTTAAGGGAAATGCTAGACTACACATTTAAAGCATGAATATGGAAGTAGTTAATGAATTAATAAGCATAGCAATTTTTCTTGAATTTCCCTAATTTTTTTTTTGAGTTACTGCTCATGTTTAGAGTTGGAATTTCATAGATTTGACCCCAAAAATGGGTTCCCCATGGTCCAAAATCTTAGGAACAAGTGTTGGATGCAAGAAAGACTAAATGGATAGCAAAGTGAAAAAAAGTTGGGGTTTCATTCGGAATAAATAGTAACCATAGCTAGAGATGGAATTTGATAATTCTATATTTGGATTCCTCATGAAAAATTACATGGAATAGAGGTATAATTCATCATTTTTGAGCTAGGAATGAATTTTTGGTGAATTTATGAAGAATTAGGGTTTCTTGAACACTTTTTGAAGAAAGTCATGGAAACATTAGCTTGAGTAGTTGTTTGATGATGCATTAGGACTTGAAGAAGCCCAAGGAAGCTAGTGGGAGTATTGCTATCAAGTGGAGGAGTAAGAGAAAGCATTAAGGTAGTCATTTACCTATTTATACTTATTGTTATCAAACTTGAATTTCATGTACTTGTTGCTATGCCATATGTATATAATGATGCTTTGTAATCATTTGTGATGAATGGCTGAGTTGATTGATAAGGTTTATGACCTTTGGATGTCCAAATCTTAAAATGAAACTTCACCAAAATTTTTATGAAATGTATGGCATTAAAAGTTTTAAGTGATAATTTGATGTTTTCTTGATATTTCCATAAATTGTGTGATAACATAATTGTATGAATGGGTTGTTACTACTAAGATTCTTTGAATCTTATTCCCCCTCAATGACTAACCATGCTAGGGAAACAATGGAAAAAGGGCTAAGGAAGGAGCTAATTTCATGAAGAAGCTAATGATGAGTAGATGATGTTGTAAACCATTATGTTATAATGTGAATGGTTATTGGTGCCTTACTTCTGTATGAAATTGTAAAATAGCAAATATTATGTTAATATTGTAAAAAATGTATGAAAATTTTCAGTTCTGGATATTGTGATATGAAGTTATGGTCTATCAAGTTTCATGCCAAAATGAGTTCATTTGCATGGGTTTTGGCAAGCAAATTGCAATATAGATTGAAATAGGGCATTTTCTAGATGTATCTTCTTAGTTTGTCCTTGTTTGGTACTTAATGTGAGGTTAGGTTCCTGTAATTCTTAAAACAGATAGAGGACATGTCAAGCTTTAAAATGACACCTAATTCACACCATTTGGAGTTGTATACAATTAATGGTGATTTTTCAAAATTAAGGTTCAGAACAAGGCAGGAATGGGAAAACTGAAAAGTGAAAGGTAGGTACCCGAAAATTTAAAAGATAGTACAAAATCATACATAGCTCCAAAAATTCAGTGGTTTTAATTTACAGAAAGATATATGTTTTAAGTTTCATATGCCACTGATTTGGAAGTAAACAGAGCTATATAACAGAAGATATGGAGTTTTTCCTGAAACTGTTATAGTAAAATTTGAATTCTGACACTTTATGATTTAAGTTAAAGTTATACTCTATGTAAGTGAAATAAATGTATAATAAATAATATATAAAAATATACATGTAGATATTTCAAATGACATAGAGTATGCATAATTTGGAGTAGAATAGAATGAAATATGATTTTTTAAAGTTGAGATCAGAAAACTGGAAGATAGAAAAATGACTAAATGAACAGGAAAAGTCCATAAAATTACTGTACAAATTAGCCTAATGAAGTTACTATTTCATATTTTTTCCATATACATCTGAATTTAAGATAATTTTAGAGACTTGAATTGTTTCAATATGATTTTTCTAGATTTAGTTATGAATTTTCAAAGTTCATTGGGTAAAATGGAGTTTTCCAAATGAACAGTACACCAAATTTTGAAAAATTCTGTTTTTATTATATTATGATTCTAGTTCCTAAATTATGATGAAAAACATCTAATATGATCTAATATATGGAAAATGTGTCCTAATATAAGGTGTTACAAAGAAAACACTCCAAGAAAGAATTATAAGGAGAGAAATCACAGAAAGCGAGAGAGCAAGCATGATGTTTCTGAAAAAATTGTTTTCAGAAAGAATGCACACCTGGATACTATGACACATAGTTGTTGGGTTCTCTCTTTAGTACAGAATGTGGGATCGGTTACAATTAATCATTCCCTCCCTGTATTTTAAAATTAATAAGCCCTATTTTTCATTTGGGCATGGGCTTATTTTATATATCTTACCCAACAAGGGTGGATATAATGTAACCCAACAATAAGTGTAGTCATAAGGTTTTAAAATCCATCATCTTCTTTTACACAAGCAATTGTGTTTGCATATTAATGTATAAAAGAGCTTGGTGAGAAACAATTATAAGGATAATGAGTTGATGTTTCAATTGTCATGTGGATAATGAATAAAGATAGTTATCCTCTAAGAAAAAGATATTCTTTCTGTTTTTAAATAGAAAGCACATTCTCTGTAATATATTTGTTTCTATCAATATGTTTTAATTTCTTCTTTTTTTCACCAAAATTAGACTATAATTTCTTTCTAAACTGCTATGAGCAGGTTTCTTCTCAAAGAATTTCATTGTTGTTTTAGTTGATGCAGAAGGGCTTTTTTGTGTAATTTTTTCTTTTTATTGCCACAAGATATTGTGAATCTAAAAAGAATAGATTTGGTGGGATCCAAATAATTGATGGAGTTGCCTGATTTCTCTATGGCGCATAAACTTGAAACAATAAATTTAGGGGTGTGTCCAAGTTTGCATCATGTTCATCCATCTATTTTATCTCTCCACTCACTCATTGAGTTAGATGTATCTGGATGCTCGAAAGTTGAAAGTATTGAAAGTGAGACACATTTAGATTCTCTCTCTATCCTCGAGGCTTTTGCATGTGATAGCCTTGAGAAATTTTGTTTGTCATCAAAGAAAATGACACACATAGATCTAACGGGTAGTGAAATAAAAATTTTGCATTTTCCAAATAGTCATCTCGTGGAACTTAGAATGCTTCGTGTCTCAGGTCAAAGACTGAAGAGCCTTCCAATAAATGAATTGTGTGGCTTGACATATCTTGAGGAGTTTGTACGGTTTCAAACATGTAATTGAGAAAATGGAGCTAGAGAACCTATTTGATGCCTTACGGTACTTATGTCATCTAAATTTGAGCGAATGCAGTAAGTTGTCAGAAATCCCAAAAAATATTGGTGCCTTAACAAGGTTAGGTCTTTTATCCTTGGCAGAAACTAACGTGGAGAGCTTGCCAGCTAGCATGGAGCATCTTTCAAGCCTGATATACATTCACTTAAGCAACTGCAGGAAGCTTAGGTCAATACCTGGACTTCCTCCTCTGCTTATATATTTAGATACCAGTGAATGCACATCATTGGAGATGGTAATCTCCTCCACACCAGTTCAACAGAAATTGCCAGATGACTGCTGTTTTAAGTTCTATAATTGTGTAAAGTTGGATGAGCCTTCACTTTCCTGTATTAGGGAATTAACTCACTCTTCACTACTTTTAGCTTGTAAGGATGGTTATTATCGAGAAGCCTATTACCCGGGAAGCAAAGTTCCAATGCAGATGCCATATAAACAGACAACAGAGGCTTCCAATACTGTTGAATTTACTTGTGATCTTCACCGATTACGTGGCTTCATGTTGTGCTGTGTTCTTCCTCAGTTTACCCCCTGGAAAAATATTTGTTGTGATAGCATTGATAATGATGATAAGCATGCCTTCCACTCTTTCTATCAAGATCTTGGTGCTCCAAACTTGAATTCAGATCATGTTTTCCTATGGTATAGTGGATATGAATAAGCTAATGCTCGAACAAGTGATCATGGAAAATTTACATTTGAATTCTACACCAATGAATTTGTGAAAGACGATGAGTTTTCCTATCGACGTGACTTGATAAAAGCATGTGGAGTCTGCCCGATATATGCCTCGGAGATGGAAAGGAAAAGAGAGAGGGATAATGCAGATATTGATTTCAAAGAACGACTCCCTTCAACAAAGAAATTGAGAAATCATCATTGAAGCTACTAAAGTCAGAGCTGGAGTCGAAGTCAGGGTCGGAGTTGGAGTTGGCTATTTAATCCAAGAAATCTCATAACCTTGATCACTTCTTTCACCAGATTAATGGCCAAAAATTTATACGCTAGATGAAAGAAATACCGTTTCTTTAACATCTTTTGAGGTACCTCTCTTCCTTTATCATATACCAAACTTTAATATATATGCACCTTTCTTTTCATATAGATATATTATATAAATAAATATCTAAGACATAATTTATAAAAATGATGGTTTATGTTTGCTTACACCATGGTTAATAATTCTTATTCTCTAATAATAGAGTGGTTACTATTTTTTTCTTCCAAAAATTAAAGAACAAAAGTAATTCTAATTTCTTTTTACGCCCATTTCTTAAAAAACTCTTGTTAATTAAAGAACCTGTGTACTCTTACTATGTTTTTTCATCTAAAAGTAAAGTAAGAAAAAGAGCCATTACAATGAATAAACATATATAGGCATGCTCTTTTTAAGCAACCAATAAATTTGGAATAATATAAAGTTTTCAACATAGCGTTCAAAAAGAAATATGACTTCTTGTTCAGTTTGCAAAATGTACAAGATAATATATTTATTAGAGTAAGTGCATTCATTGCAAAATGTTTTCAAACTTATTTTTTGAAATATAAAAATAAATAAATACATTAATTAATTGATGTTTTGATCTACTGTGAGCACTGAATAAAATTTGCTAATATCTATCACTGCTTTGGATCAATAGAGTTACTTTTTAAGATATCTAATCCTATTGATATGCTTTAATTGGCTACTCCACAAATTTACTTTTCTCAAAATTACATTCTGATTTTGTTTTTGAATTGTTCCCATGAGTATACTTCTCAAAGAACTTTAGTGTTATTTTTCTAGATGCAAAGGTGGTAAATAGTGTCTATGTAGATAGTGGCCTTGTATAGTTTATGCTAATGTTTGTTGTGCTCATGACTACAAATCACTGAACTTTGTAATGTAGTTAAACTAATTAACGATGGTTCAAATTGAGTATTATGTACTTATTTTGTTTCGTTTCTTTCTGCATTCTTCCATAGTTCACATCAGAGAAAGCCTTCACCAAATCTCAAGTTCCAAAGGAATCTTGCATATTGCATTATAGGTAACTTATCTAACTTGTTATGCTTTAATTCTCCCCTTTTTTCCTTATCAGAGTAGAGTATGATTCTTTTTTTACGGAATCTTTTTTAGGTTGTTGTTCTTAAAGAACCTGAGAGGTATTTTCTAAATGCCAAAGCGCAGCTACTCACAGCAAGAAGTACTTTCTTAATATGTGCTCAAGTTAGTTGTGCTTTAAATTTCATGTGAATTTTCGTCTGCTCCTTACTCTGGTTTATCAAGTTAAATAAATCTTAGCTTCAAGCATATTTTGGATTACCACCTTTCGTTTCTTCCACTACCTTTATGTTTTCGATGAGAAAAGTGTGCATTTTTATTGTGTTTGATCATGTTTTAAAAATAGAAGAAAAGAACTATGGGGTCTTCACTAGTAGTCTTGGATAAGCATAAACTTTAGACTTACCATCTGAGGCATAATTAGAAATTATTATCTGTTTTCTAAGATAAAATTTAGAAGGAAAAGAAATAGAGATGTTTTGCAATATGTATTTGACTTGTTTAGCTAACAATATTGGCTTAGGTTAGGCCAATCCAATGATGGACACAAGAACGTCAAACATATTTTTCAGAAGAACCTTTATCTTTGAGGTGCTTTCATGCATATCTATTTATATTAAGAATCTCCGAGTGATTCTATATGATTCTATTTCATCTATTTATATATTTATATGAAAGAGTAGAATATAAAGTTGGATGATGATACCATAATTTAACTGATCCAAGATATGAAGGTTTCATGCGCCACTCTAGGCTCAAACTTGAGTAGCAGCACTTGCCATCAATTTCTTCAATGAAGAATTCTCAATTGTAACAAGGCCATCCTTTGCCCTTCATGGCTCTTCGCTTTTTGTATTCAAATAGAAGGTAAATGTTGCAATTGCTTTTATTTTCACATTTCATTTCTCTGATTTAATCTCTTTTCAATCATTGAAACCCGTGAATATATAAGGTGTTGCACATTCCTCTTTATTAACACTTGTAGTTGCATTTGGGTTATCTTTAGAATTTATGGTTTAGAGTGTAGTGTTTAAGGTTATTGCTTAGCACTACCAACAATAAAATAAATCTTTTATATCATTGGTATTGGTAGTGCCATACATATATATATATATATATGAATATTTTATATCTAATATGATCCTAAAAAATTATGTTCTATTATCCAAAAAAATGACCAACTACAATTTAAATTTGTAGGCAAGTTGAAAGGAAATCAGTCCAAAGGAATACGCTTCTAATACACAAGCAACTATCTTTTTATTATATACACGGGCATATGTGACTCAAAATTGAAGAGATAATGAATGAATTAAATTAATCATTGATTGATGTTTTCATTTAATATGGGCAATGAATAAAATTGCTATCATATGTGAAAAGTATCAATTCTTTCTTTTGAACAAAAGGGTTATTTTTTAATATTTCTGATTATACTGATATGCTTTAATCCCCTGTTCTCCAAATTTATTTCTATCAAAATTAGATTCTGCTTTTTTTCTTTCAAGTGTTGCTATGAGTATGTTTCTTCTCAAAGAACTTGAGTCCTATCACTCATGTACTAGTTAGTGATGGTTTGAATTAAATCTGATGCAATTATAATCTATCAACCCTTGCATCTTCCACAGCCTTCATTACTATTCAGATTGCTCTTTTTTTCTGGACCAATTATTGGGTTTGGTTTCTTCCACAGCCTACACTGGCTGAAATTACTCTAAAGATGATGAGGTGCATTATTCTTTTGAATTCAAATCATGTTATTCCAGGGTACGTGCAACATCAATTAAAGAGGGCTCAAACAATTTATGAAGATATTTTATATTGCAGTTGGAGGTGGCGACTAATTTGTATAAGGTGTGTGTGAGAAAGCATTTCTCTCTCTCTCTCTCTTTTAAATGATTCTTGTTCATATGTGCTTGAAAGATTTAATCATTTGTTAAGTCAGAGACATTAATTTTTCTTGCCTTGTTTATTTTTTTTACTTCAGAAAGAGATGGATATAATTTAGTGAGGGAGAAGGAATATCAGTCATTTTTGTACAAAAAGTGAATTCTTATGCTTTTTAACTTCAATTTCATGCTTACATTATAATAATGTTCCTCCATATTGTTTCCATCTCTTCCAGATAAGCTTGAAGAAGACTGCCCTGTTTTGACAACTTATTTGAATTTTATCAGATTCATGCATGCCGGTGGAACCATAGGTAATATGTTTGTGATGGGATCATATTATATTTTGGTCATGCCTAAATTGTCATATATACTGATTGATATCTACCTCCAAGTATTGCACGTACATCCATGAAACAATCAACTCTGTGACATTGCTATAAATTGGGCTAATGGACTACACAATGCCAGGAAATGCTAGGCATCTGGATTTTGTTACAGAAATGACTTGGTTTTAGGGATTTTGGAGCTTCTTAAATATCATGCTCATGTTTTGTATATATATTGATATAGATGCCCACCATGGTGATGGAGTAGAAGAAGCCTTCTCCTTCACTGACAGGTAAAATGCAACACAAAATTAGGCAACTATGTTTCTTTTCCCTTAAAATAGACAGGAATCCTTTCCCTTCTAAAATCTTCAATTGGTTGAAAAGTTCCATGAAGTTGGTAAGATTCGCTATTTAGATGCTGTTTTGGTGCTTTGATACTCGTTATAGCTAAGTATCTTTTAATCTCATGATGGACGTACTTTGCATATTTTGTGACTATAGTTATGTAAAAATGGTTTCCACACTTTGTAATCTAAGTATCTGTTAAAATTTCAATTTGTAGTGTAGAACTATCATATGCTAGAATTTAATGATATTTAAACAAATGGCATCCCACCCTACTTGTTTCGACGCAGAGGGATTTGGTCATTGTGTTGCAGAATTTTTTCCCCCCCTAATTTGAATTTTCATCAAAACCACTAACTCAATTATTCTTGTTTGTGTGGCTTGAATTTAATCCAGAATGTATCAAGAATCATGAATTGACTATGCTCTACTCACTAGAGTCCAAGCTAAGGAAGCAGAAGAGTGGCTACACTTCTCTTTCTATATTCATGTTTGTAAACAAAAAGTAAATGAGATTCTTTTATTCAGATTCCATTTTATTCCTAGCAATTTGAAACCACTAATAAATGAATTACATTTAAGCTTTTGAATTCTATGAAGTGAGCTTTGTGTTCTTTCAAAATATAGATCGCCCTTACAACACATACCATCTACAAAAGAAAAGTGTACTTTAATTTTTTACGGAGTAATATAGGAAAATCTGATTGCTTTTCAAGGAAAATTATAGATTGTGTAATGGTGAGGTTGACTAGATAATTTCTTGATATTTAGATGATTTCAAAATTTATCTAATCTAATCTAACACACACATACATACAAAATTCTGCAAGAAGTTATGGTTTGTGAAGTGTCACGCCTCACAAGCCACGACTTAAAAAAAAAAATTTTTTTATTATTAATTTTAATCAATCAATGAATAATTATTGGTATGACTCATATGATGTATTATTCAATTTTTAATTATAATAACACATCGAGGAGAGCTGATAAATGTATCTCCGTGAAAGAAAGAATATGTTCATGCAAAGTGAATCTTTCCTTGGGAAAGGAGCATATGTTTCCAGCCATCAATTCCTATATTTTTAATGATGCTTTTGATATATAAAATTTGAATATATATATATATATATACATTCCTATGTTATATGGAGTCCAAAACAAAGTATTTGTAAAATGAAGCATGAATAGTATGGTTTTCTAGAGCTCTTAATAATAAGGGGTGGGGCCCATTTAAAATTTTAGGGGCCAAATTTTTTAAACCGATATATAGTTATGTTAATATTAATAGATGCATAAAAAATGGGACTTGAATTCCCTGCACTGCTAATTTTTCTCAATTGCTAGTGCTGTATAAAAGTCAAGATATTTATTTTATTTTTATATTTTTATTTTATGTATAACAAATTTCTTTCTCTTCAATATACTGCACTTGAGCAATGGAGGAAGATGGGCACTGCAGGGGATCCAAATCGAAAAAAATGAGTTGAAAGAAAGAACCCAGCACAATTAATGGGTGTTAGATGATTGAGAGCAAATAGAAGGTACTCAATTTTGTTATTGAAAAATCTAAGACGTTATAAATTGGTGTTACTTAGCACTTTTAAAGGGCGCAGCAAAATTAAATCAAAATAATTTTTTTAAATAAAAAATATAGACAAATAATTAGAAGCATAAAGATTAAAGAGTTATATGCACATGAAGAAATAAGTTTAAGAAATAAAACAAAAGAACGAACATCAAGAGCAGGCAGTGTTGTGACTTGGGCTTTCATGAATATTGAAATAGTACAGTGAAGGATGCTACCCTTTGGAAACATGAAAATTTGGTACATCATAGGACTGATCAAAGAACCCAGAAACCCGATCAACCCGGTCCTGTCCAGTCAAATTGGGTCAGGTTGAACCCAGTGGAAAGTTGCCCAGAGACTAGAAGGTGAGATGAGACCGGGTTATTATTTCGGGCAGGACCGAGTTCCGGGTCTTTGGCTCTAGACCATCAGCCCCAGCCCAACCCAGGGGTGTAACAATATTTTTTTATTTAATATAAATCGACATTGTTTAATCACCCAGTGGTCTCAGCCCCAACATATGCCCTAACTCATCATTTCTTGTCATTTCTCAACCCTTTCTTGACTTTTCTCAGATTGCTTTCATTTCCATTGGCAACCATCATCGACGGCTCTCTCCTTCGTGTAGCCATAGATCATCTTCCTTGGTAACCATCATTATTGGCGCTCTCCTTCATCCATCCATCACGACAAAGCTCTCGACTCTCCTCAGTTTCTTTTCATTTTCAGTAAATAGTGTGAAGCTCGGCACCTGGGAGGTAATATTCTCCTCCTCCTCCTTTCATTTTCAGTAATAAGCTTGATTCAAGCTGCCTAAAACTCATCTTGCTCTGAAACTCTTTATTTTTTTTTTGTTTTTTCTGATCTAGGGCTCCTTAGCATCATTGGCTTCTCCCTTATCATTGTGCTCCTTAGCTTGGCATCCAGGTACCCTGGATTGATTGTTTGAAGAATATTCTAAGGGAGTTAGTACTCAAACAAGTACAACTACTCCATCTAATACAACGGGGCCAGCAAACATAGAGACATTTTATGATGAGGGGGATCCTGGAGACAAGTGGTTGGCAACTTTGAAGGAAAAAAACATAGTAGATCCACAGACAGAGTTAGATAAGTATATTGTAACTGACTCACGTGATGATATTCCTACTGATTCAGAATTTGATGTCTTAGCATGGTGGAAAGCAAATGCTGCTAAATATAAAGTGTTGTCCTTAATTGCACGTGATGTGTTAGCTTTGCCAGTGTCTACAGTGGCTTTTAAATCAGCTTTTAGCATTAGGGGCCGTGTTGTTGACTCCTATAAGAGTTCACTTTCAGCTAAGATGATGGAAGCACTTATATGTGCTCAAAATTGGCTTCCTTCAGGATTATCTCTTTCAGAATTTGTCTCTAATCTGTGTGATTTCGATAACTTTGAAGAAAGTGAAAATGTTGTTCAATCTGGTAAAGTTTTTCATTATTGATATATTTGTAATTGATTATACTTTAGTACTTTACATTTTTATTTGGTTGTTGAGTACTTGTACTTTATATATTTTTCAGATCTTTCTGGTGTAACTGAAAGTAGAGAGGGCGATTTGATGGATATTGATTGACGTTGAATATTCATCTAACTAGCCCTCCCGTTTCAGATTTTTCAACAATCTCATTTTCCAGATATTTGAATGGTTGTTTTTGTTATTTGAAATGACCCTTTTTGTTGTGGCTAGTTAGATGAATATTGAATGACCTTTTTGTGATAGATTGATATGGGATAACACTTCTTAAGATGCAAAAGGCAAGGTTTAGGTTGGATTTAGACTGACATCATTGTGACTTTTATTATGAATGACAAGATTTAAGCTGGAATGATCTTTTGTTAATGTATACTGATATTGAATGAATCATGATATGGAATCCTTTTGTGTAGGTTATGTGATCATTATGGAAGAATCATGAGTTACACATTATACAGTGATCTATTGTTGATATACTTATATGGAATGAATCATGATTAATATATATTGATTCTAATTATTATTGTCTTTAACATATATATAATGATTATTGTTCAGGTATATGTACATTCATATTTGTGCAATTGGAGAATCAACTGATAAGCTTAGCACCATAAAGACCTAGTTTTTTGTTTAGTATGTTTATTATGTATATTGTATAAGCTCCAGGAGGACATTTTGAGGCTTCTATGTTGTGCTTATCATATAAATCATGTCTCTTGTTTATTATGTTTACTAAGATGCTTTGATGATTTTGTAGTAAAGTCTGAGATTAAATTTCCAATCTCATTTAAATTTTTGGTCCAAGATATATAACCCAACTTTTTAGTCCAATAAATTTATATAGATTTAAGTTATTTTATGTTTTGGTCCTTGTTTTTGTTTAGAAAAAATTTTAAAGGAAAAAAATTCAAGATAGGGGCAAGATAAGGCATGATAGTCTTCCAACTTGGTCTCACCCCAGTCTCCTAACCTGGTCCTATTTTGGTCTTGGGCTTGACCGGGCAGGACCAGTCCTCGGTCTCTATCTTTCTGGCCCATCCCCATATAGGACCAGACCTCAGGTTGGTTGCGAACCCGGTCCTGTTCGGTCTTTAGTTAGCCCTAGTACATCATACTCCCATATCCCTCTATTTTAATGTATAGTTATATATTTTCTCCAACTCAAAATATACGACATTTTAAACTATTTTATATACACTAAGAAAATGAGTTAAATAATTAAATTTGTCAACAAGATTTTAATATTTTTTATTATTTTTTATTAATTATATTATTTTTTATATTTCTTATAACATTTATCTTCTACCTTTTAATTACAGACTAGGGACATGAATGAAAAAATTGTTAATACACCAGACAATCCTACAAAATATGCTATATTATTAACTAAATATTACTTCTAGAAGATGTTTTACATTTAAGGCCAGAAAAAGTATTCCTTTATATTTGCATAAATTGTCATTTTGTAATTTTTTAGATAAATTAAGAAAATCATTACATAACAAAAATTATAGTAAAGTTTAATGATACTTTACCAAAATATATTTGAGTTGAATACTCTTTAATTAATGGAGATAAAATAATAAAAATAATAATTAATGATTCATTAAAATTGTGAAATGATGAATAATAAAAAATTGCAAAGTGACAATTTACGTTAACAGTAAATAATATATCACTGATTTAATAATTATTGTTGATTTGAACAAGATTTGATTATCCTGTAAGGTTAATAAATTATAAGTAGCATATTAGCATCTTCAACTTCATAATTCATTGATTTTTGATCCAATTTTTAAAACAAATATGAATCAAAAGAAGATATAAAATTAATAAAAAGTATTTAAGTCTTTCCAAAATTAAAAATAGTAAAAAGTATCATTATCAAACCTGTTTTTAGCAACAAGAAAATTCCAAACTTATGACCGAAAACTAATCTATTCAAAACATAAAATCGGAAGAGCATGCTTAAAAAATCATTTTTAAGAAACACGATTATTCACCAACTGTGTTCAACCTTTTTATGGTGATTTTTTTTTTGTGAGGGTGATCCAATTTTTTTCATATTTCTTGTAAATCATTAAAATCCACATAATTAAATTATTAAATATTATATTTAAATAATGGTAGAAAAATATATAATTATGTTTATACTTTTTTTATAAGTTAGTTTATGCTTATAAGTATTAGGGAAAATTAACCTTTTGGTCCCTAAATTTTGTATTAATTTTGAAATCAGTCTCTAAACTAATGTTTTTTTTATAATGCTCCCTAATATATTCAATGGTAGCATAGTTAGTCCCTCAACTATCAGACCGTTTATAAATTCATCCTTATGTAAAATGGTGCTGATGTGGCAAACAGAGTTGTTGACATGACAGACGGAGTTGTTGATGTAGCAGACACGTAGGTAAAGGATGCTTATAAACATTATTAATTACTTCTTCTGTGTGTACTAAAATGAAATGAAAGTGCCAGTGATAGCAGGAGTATACATGCGGACTAGCGGCCGAGGCAAAAAGTATAGGGCAAAATAAAAGGCACTGGAAACATGGAAGCAACGCACCTAATTAGAAGAAGAGTTCCAATATTCCAATGAATGAGAAAGGTATTTCTGCTGGGTTTACAAAACCTCATGGTTTTATTTGTAATTTCTTTTCTACTCTATTCGCATGATGTTTGCGGCCTTATAAACGATGAATCTCTTCTGTTTCTTATGTCCACCTGGGTTGCTTAATTTCGTTGTATGTTTCTAACTGAGTACATCTATTTTTGTAATCCAAAGTGTACAAGTTTGAGGCCAACTTATCCAAAAATGAACATGCTTTAGTGCGTCAAAATCCTTAAAAAATGAGTATGAAGTCCAAAAGTTCTAGGTGAGTAAAGGGATGGTTGGAAAACTTAATGACAAGACTAAGAAAACAAAGCAAAATAAAGATGATGCTTTCAGCAATCCCTCTATGCACAATGCTGAAATTAGTAAGAAATTTGAAGCATTTTTTTCTAGAATGAAGACACCCCCCACTCACGACATGTTTTATTATTTCCTTTTAACACTTTACAGATCTTCTTTAAGAATTTTGTTGAATACATGACACATTGTTGTTACCCTTCTTCTGCAGTTATGATGTGCAATGCTTACTGAATAATAGTCTTGTCAATGAATGATTTCTTTGAATTCTGATCTTGCAGATCTCAACACAGAGGTCTAAGCTTCCAATTGCAGTATTGAAGGATGTCATTTCACCAACTCTTGAATCTAACCAATTTATTTAAATGTTGACTTAAATCTTTTTTATTTTTCAAACTTGATTGTAGATTGCATTATGATTAAGCTCTCAAAATAGTTCAATAACAACAATATTAGTCTTATTCCATAAAGTGAGATTAGTCACATGCATTATATGACGCCACTAGACTTTATAAAAAGGGAAAATGACACTTGAGGACTAAAACTTTTAATTAATACCATTTTAGGACCAAAAAATTTGAAAATACCAGAAAAGGAGTCTCAAATTAATTAAAAATATAAATACGAAATAGCCTAAATACCCTTATAAAAATGTTTTACATTCAACATCTACTTTTTACTACTCTTTTTCATAAATTTAACACTGAACACCCTCAATTTTATGCTGAATACATTGTGGAATATGAGTGTATAATTGAGGAAGTTTAGTGTAAAATTGGGAAAGTTGACTGCAAAATTGGAGAAGTTGAGTAGTAAAAAGATGAAGTTAAGTATAAAATTCTGAGACTTATCCAGTGTAAAATCGAGGGTCTTCAGTGTCAAATCATGGAACATGAGTAGTAAAATGCGGAAGATAAGTGTAAAATTCTGAGAGTTGAATTCTTTATTATATCCGGTGTGAAATTAGGGAAGTTTAGTGTTAAATTTCTAAAGAAAAGTAGTAAAAAGTAGATGTTAAGTATAAAACGTTTTAATAAGGGTATTTAGGTCATTTCCTATTTAGAATTTTGATCAATTTGAGACCATGGTCCTTTTCTAGTATTTTCAAATTTTTTAGTCCTAAAATGGTATTAATTGAAAATTTTGGTCCTCAAGTGTCATTTTCCCTTATAAAAAACTATCTCTTCAGATAAATTATTTATCAAGAGATCTCATCGTAAAATAGTTCATTGATATTTTAACTATTTACATCTAGTTGGGTAATATTTAGACCCTTAACCCTTTCAACATAATTATCCAACTAAATATGAAAATCATGTTTCTTCATTTTATTTGATCTTAGAGTTCTTCTTGTGTATTTCAAAATAGGTTGTCCTCATATCTGGTGAGACTGGTTGTGCAAAGACTATACAGGTTATAATTCTTTGCTTTGTCTTTATTATGTCACAATGAAAAACTCTGTTGTATCATTTTGACATGGATCTTTATTATGCTGCAACTACGTTTAATATATAATGTGTCACTCTGTTTGAAAATGATCTTTCTCTTGCTTATTTATTCTTGCAATACATCCATTTAAGACGTACTTTTGTGGTATGACTTGTCCCCACTTTTTGTTCCAATAGTTCTTTTCTTTACACTAGGAAGTAGGAAGCATGCTAATAAAACTATTACAGAAGTCTTTAAAAATGATATGTAAGGTTTCTTCATCTATTTGTCCAATCGAATTGTACTTTTGATCTTATAATTTTGATTTGCTATTTGCAAAGAAGCTAGTTACTGTGGTCATTTGACCTGATTGGTGGCATAGATGATTAGGCTACTTTTTAAGGGATTCAACTGTTCTCTTTCAATGTGTCTTGGATTGATTGAGTTGATTTTGATAGGTACTATAGTCTATATAAACTTATTCTAGGAATAATGTGCTCGAAGTAGTTCCTTTTCTTTCTTTATGATGAATCCTATTAAGGTGTTACCTATATGGGAATTTTTCCACTGCTACAATATCAAGAATTTTCTTCTTCTTTTTATGAGTAAGAAGTGGGTAAATACATTAGACACGCAAAAGTCTTTCTTTTCAAGAGCTAGGTAGTGATGATCTAAATAAGACATGCATGTTAGTCTTGGAGAATTACTGCATCTAAGATGTCTTAATGATGTTATACTTCTTGTGTTGGTAACTTGATTATAATTTTAGGAAGGTGTCTTATCCTACAATCCAAATAAGTCATGAGCAAGAACTGTTATGAAGTGAATGGAAACTTACGAATAGCCAATGAGGTATTGTAATAACATCCTCTTTAACTTTTTCTTGATGAACTACTGGGTACTAATTATCTATATGTCAGCCATTTTATGCAATCTCACTAAACTAAACAGAGGATAACTGAGACTCATAGGTTCAAGATAAGTTAGGCATAATTGCACTTGATAGAATTATTGTGATACATAATGGCTTGGCAATTATTACTTCTTACTCTGTCAGTAGTCAAGAATACCAAATAAGGTTAATGGCCATCCCGTTAAAAGAAACTAGACACCTATTAATTGTTCTTTTGTAGTACTTTTCTTTTGTATCCTGCAAAGTTATAAGGCTAATGAAACTGCATCATGTGGATAGAACATACTCATAGATGTCAAAAATAGACCATTGCTGTGAATAGGAGTTTGTGTTTCACATCTAGCCAATTTAGGCAAAGACAAACAAAAAAATGGTTTAGAACTCAAAGTTAGAGTGGAAATACTCTCAAACTCTCAAATGAGAAAAAAACTTTCTGAATATTACTTAGTGCCTTTCATACATCGTAGCCTCTACTATTTATACTAATCCTAAAAGACAAAGCATTTAAAACTAAATGGGAGTTATGGGTGTTACATTCTCATTATTAGGGGGTTACCAACATTAAGATGAGAAGGAGGTTACATGGGTTTCATGGGAGGTTATGGCTGCTGCATTGATGTTGAAAACTGCTGCAATGATGATGATTCCATTTTATCCTCCCCGGGTTAACTGGGACTCGCCCTCGAGTCAAACTCAACTTCATCATCAAGATAGGGTGACAGATCAGCAACATTGAAAGTAGCCAAAATGTCATATGCACCAGGCAATTCCACCTTGTAAGCATTGTTGTTGATCTTCTACACAATCTTGAATGGACTATCAGCTCTAGGAGATAACTTGGCATTGGTCTGTTTAGGAAACTGTTCTTTTCTCAAATGTATCCAAACTAAATCTCTTACATTAAAAATCTGATGCTTCTGATGCTTGTCCCGTTAAGGCTTGAGTCTCAAATTCTGCTTCTGAATTCTTTCACGGACCTACTCATGCAACTTCTTTATTTCTTTGGCCCTTTGGTCTGCATCTACGCTGTAATACTGCTCATCAAGTAAAGGACCCAAGTCTAAAGGACTAAGAGGTCGGTTGCCATAAACAACTTCAAATGGACACTTCCCAGTGGCTTAATTGATTGAATTATTATAAGCAAATTCAACTTGAGCAACAATAAGATCCCACTGCTTTAAATTCTTTCCTACACAACTTCAAAGAAGATTGCTAAGAATCTTGTTAATTGCTTTAGTTTGTCCGTCTATTTGAGGATGACTAGCACTGTTGAATTGCAATTTGGTTCCCATTTTCTTCCACAATGTTCTCCAGAAGTGATTGAGGAACTTAATATTATGATCAGAGGTGATAGTTTTGGGAATACCATAGAGACAAACAATCTCTTTGAAGAATAAATCTATAACTTGAACAACATCATTAGTCTTCTGGCACGGGATGAAATGCGCCATCTTGGAAAATTGATCCACAACAACTATGACAGAATCTTTCTGTCTCTAAGTTCAAGGTAGTCCAAGTACAAAATCCATGCTCACATCTTCCCAAGGAGCTTTTGGACCAGGAAGAGGTAGGTGTAATCCCGTGTTTTGGCTTTTGGATTTAGCCAAATGACAGGTCTGGCATTGCTGTATGTACCTATTTACATCCCGTTCAAGTCTTGGCCAATAGAAATTCTCTTTCACTAAAGCCATAGTTTTGTCTTGACTAAAGTGTCCTACTAATCCACCATTGTGGGCTTCCCAGATGATTGCCTCTCATAAGGAACATTGAGGAATGCATAACTTCTTTCCTTGAAATGGAAACCCTTCATGCCTATAGTACTAGTGAAAAAGTTAAGCTTCGATGGCACTCCATGGTTGTTGGAAATGAGGATCATCTTTGTACAATAACTTGATGGTCTCAAAAGCAACAACTTTAGCTTGAATTGTAGTCAGTAACGCATGTCGGCGGCTAAGTACATTAGCTACTGAATTCAAGGTTCCAACTTTATGCTTAAGTAGGAATGGATAAGCCTGTAAAGTCTCACTCCACGCAGCATGTCTGCGGTTGATCTTCTGTTAAGAATTCAAATGCTTAAGGGCCTCATGGTCAGAATATAGGATAAATTTCTTACTCAGAAAATAGTGACTCTAGTGTTGCAAAGCTCATATAATGGCATAGAACTCCTTATCATAAATAGAATATTTGAGCTTGGTATCATTGAGTTTCTCACTGAAAAAGGCTATAAGATGTCCTTCTTGGCTTAGGATAGCACCAATTATAGTGTTGGAGGTATCACAGCTGACTACGAATTCTTGTTCAAAATTAAGAAGGGCTAATACAAGTGCTTCGGTCAAATGCTTCTTCAACTCTTCAAAACTTTTTTGGGCTTGTTCTATCCATTGAAATTTATCTCCTTTGATGCAATCTGTGAGCGGTGTAGCAATGGAGCTAAAATTTTATATGAACCTCCTATAGAAAGAAGCTAATTCGTGGAAACTTTGAATTTCTTGGACAGATCTTGGGGTTGGCCAACTGTTAATGGCCTCAACTTTGCTGGGGTCAACTTTAACACCTTATGTAGTGATGATATAGCCTAAGAAAACAACTTCATCGGTCAAGAAAGTGAATTTCTTCAGATTGGCATAAAGTTTTTGTTCTCGCAGAGTTTGTTCTAAGTGAAAACACCTTCTGTAGTGATGATATAGCCTACAAATTTTTGTTCTCGCAGAGTTTGCTCTAAGTGATCCTCTTGATTTTTACTGTAAATAAGAATGTCGTCAGAGTAAACAACAGCAAACTTGCCGATGAAAGGTTGTAGTACCTGATTCATTGAATGCACGAATTTGCTAGGAGCATTGGACAAACCATCACAGTCCACTCTAAAGTCCATCTCTAGTTTTGAAGGCAGTCTTCCATTCATCTCCTGGCCGAATTTGGATTTAATGGTATCTACTATGAAGGTCAATCTTATAAAAAATTGCAACAACATGTAATTAGTCTAACATGTCATCAAGTTGGGGTATTAGGAACCGATACTTTATAGTGATCTTGTTTACTGCTCAATAGTCAACATACATTCTCCAACTCCCATCCTTCTTAGGCACTAGAAGAATAGGTATAGCACAGGGACTGACACTCTCACGAATCAATCCTTTTTTCAGTAACTCTTCAACTTGTCACTGAACCTTAACATATTCCTATGGACTTATTCTGTAAGTAGGCTTGTTAGGAATCACTGCTCCTAGAACAAAGTCCATTGCATCTTAGATGTCTCACATAGGCAGCACTCCTGGAGGAATCTCATTTGAGATCACATCTGCAAACTCAACTAGCAGTTGTTCAACTTTGGAAGGAATAATGGATCCATCATTTGCTTCAAACAATAGAATGAATCCCATGGCCTAGACTTCTACTTTTGTCACCTTGAGCTGCTATTTGGCAACTAAGAACACTAACGACTTGGACTCCTTTTTGCTGTATTCACCAGGTGGCAGTGGGGCTAACTTGATCTTCACCTCATCCTTCACAAAAGAATAGGTATTTGCATGTCCATCGTATATAGCACAACGATCATATTGCCATGGTCTTCCAAGAAGTAGATGGCAAGCATCCATGGGCACAATATCACACCAGGCTTCATCTTGATATTTCCTGCCAATTGAAAATGAAACAAGGTAATGCTTAGTAACTTTTATCTCACTTCCCTTGTTAAGCCACTGTAACTTGTATGGATGTGGGTGATCCTGAGTTGGCAGCTTCAATTTCTCTACCATGCAATTTAAAACTACATTCTCACAGCTCCCATTATCAAGGATGACATCACAAACTTTCCCTTGAGTAGTGCAACGGGTATGGAAGATGTTGTGACGTAGCCAAGGCTCCTCTTTTGTGGGCACTATGTGCAAACTCTGTCTAACTACTAGTGATTCTCCTTGATCTATAGTAATGAACTCTTTATTATACACTGGTTCATCAAACATGAGCTCTTCCTTCTGTACTTCTTCAAGCACATTATAAGCTTGTTCTTCAATAATGGTGACAACCCTACAGTTGGGATAGTCTGTGGTGATATGCCTAAACCTTGGCATTTAAAGCATTTGGGTGCCTTAGAGCCAGACTCCTCGGTGACTTTTGGTGGAGGCTTGCTCGAGGAACTGGGCTACTGGAATTGTATATTACAGGCATTAGAAAAACTTCTGGAGGAAGAAGGTTGAAATGATGTCCTTCAGGGAATCTTCTTCTCAACATGTATGGCTAGCTGGATTATGTTATCTAAAGTCCAATACTGTTGAAGTTGGACAGGATGGGCGATGATAGTGTTTATCCCTCCAATATATCGAGCTATCATGTGCTCTTCCTTTTCTTGAATATCATACTTCTTCATGAACTTCCCAAATTCCCTAGTATATTCTTCCACAAACAAATACTTTTGGCGTAGATTTTGCAATTGAATAAAATTATCCTGGTAATAATGTTCACAAAGGAACTTACAAATAAGCTCGCGGCGCATCTTCTCCCATGTCTGTATCTTATTTTTTCCTTCATGCTCTCTCTTCTTCTTAAGATTTTCCCACCATATGGAGGTATGCTTCTTGAGTTTGATGGCGACAATCTTCACTTTCTGGTCTTCTGGCACCTCTTTATATTCAAAGACTCGCTCGACAGTTTGTAGCCAATCAACGAACTCATGTGGCTGCAACTTTCCTTCAAATTCAGGGATCTTCACTTTGATATCAATGTAAAGGACTGTTGGTCTTCAAGGATGGCGATTGCCAGCTGATGGTATGTCTCTACTATTTGATTCTTCTTCTCTTTGCCCTCTTTGTTCCTTCAACTAGATTTGTTGGACATTTACAAGCTCCTGCAGCAGTTGAACTTGATTTCTCAACTCTTCAATATCAACTTCATGTGAAGGTCTGCGTCTTGGAGGCATTTTGAGAAGTTACAGGCCTAATTGCAACTTTCAGAAGGCTTAAGGGGTGAAAGTGAAAATTTAAAAATATGGGGGGATTGCAATTTCAAAAAGTTAAGGGCTAAAATTGTAGTTTTTGAAAGTTTAGGGTTCAAAGTATAATTTCAGATAGTTCAGAGGAAAAAATGTAAATTATGAAAAGTATAGGGAAAAAATTTATATATGGGAACATTTAAGGGTCAAACTATAAAAATAGAAAGATTGGCTGACTTAGCTGGGTGACGTGGCAGAATTGACATGTGTCAGACAATCGGTGGCTGAGTTGTCGCTGACTGGATAGGTCGGTGCTTGCATGGCAGATGACACAAACAGTTGTGTGGTGTTGCTAACATGGCATTCTTCAAACATCTGGCAGACAACGGATGGATGACCTATCGCTGACTGGACCGATCAAGCTGACGTGGTGGATGATGTCATCTTCTTCAACCTTTAGCAGGCAGGTGGCCAGTGCGTGGTCGTACGATGGAGGTGTGTAAGGCTTCAGACGGTGGCAAAAATCTCCATTTCTAGGTTTTCTACCCTTCCGAGCACGATGATGATGTCCGTTTGGATGAAAAGTGGCTTCAAATAGGGGTTTCAACAATGATAGTGATGAAACTCCAAGAAAACCTCACTTTCTGACCAATTTCCGATGGCTCTTCACTTCTCACAGCTCTGGACACTCTCTAACCCGACCTAGAACCAAGCTTTGACACCAAAACTAGTTTAGATCTCAAAGTTAGAGTGGAAACACTCTCAAACTCTCAAATGAGAAAGAAGCTTTCTAAATATTACTTGGTGCCTTTCATACATCATAGCCTCCACTATTTATACTAATCCTAGAAGACAAAGCATGTAAAACTGAATGGGAGTTATGGATGTTACATTCTCATTATTAAGGGGTTACTAACATTAAGATGAGAAGGAGGTTACATGGGTTACATGGGAGGTTATGGCTGCTGCATTGATGTTGAAAATTGCTGCAATGATGATGACTTCGTTTCAAAAAATGCATAGGGAGTGATAAATTAAAATGCCAGAATGGGGTCAAGTGGTTTGGACTTTGGACAACTTCTTTGGTGTAAAGGGAATGTCACTAATTGAACAAAATTACATCACGAGAGGCTGCAGGGCAAAACTACAATTATTAATTAACTTTCTTCTTCTTCTTGTCCTCCCTTTCTTTAGGGCATGTGTAATCGAATTGCTTTCCATCGTACAGTGGTGAGGGTCCAACAGATAAATTCTTCATCCTTAGATGACTTCAAAATTTATGTCAGTGGTTGTAAGCAATTAATATATAATATAAAATTAAAATTATGCTATCAGTATATACTTTTGGCGTTAAAAATGCTTCGTATTATTTATTTATTTATTGAAATGACATTAGTATAAATCATAATTATAATATTTATTATTAGTTGGAATAATTCTTTTAAATGCGTGGATATAGGTGTGTCTCTTAAAAAAAAAAGAAAAAATTGAAAATCTCCATTTAGTGTGCACAAATGTTTGTTTGTAGTTGTATATAAATCTAAAAAAAAAATAAACAGTAAAAGACACCAGATTTATTGGAAATCAAATGACTTAAGAGTAACATGGAAAAGTTTAGAGAAGAGGTTATAAATAAAATAAATTTGGATCAAGATACAGTGTTAAATTTCAATTATATATTTTCTAATTTTTCTTTTAAAGTGCAATCGAATAGGAGATATAATAAGGCACTATGATGTTTTACATTCTCTAGGACCCTAACCCTAAATGAATTTTACATAAAGTAAGAGAAATCACTGAAATTAAACAAGCAATTTGTGATGGTAAGGAAAAAATTGTCTTTGAAAATATTATTTTTTTCTTATCAGATCTTTGATACATAAAATGTATAATAGAATGAAAAAAATAACATGCCGATAAAAATTATTACTTTTTTAATTTAAAAATAATAAAATAATTAAAATTGAATAGTAATAATGATAATAAATATTAAATAACCATATTTGATTTTTTTATCTTCATACCAAAGCAACCACATGTATTTTTTAAATAACATTATATATAAATTATTTGCTAGACTTCTATTCTAATATTATAAATTATTTAGAGTAAATCTTTTTTTTTTGTTTGCTTTTTCCCTTGCGAGTAAATGTGAAAGCGCAAGTTGTCAGAAGATTACCCACTATACATAGTTAAAGAAGTTTCTTAATTTCTTTGTGGAAATTCTACTTACTTTTTTTTTTTTTGCAAGGAATTACTTTAAACAATAAACAAGAGAATTTTTTTGACTTGAAGTTTTAAAAAGAGTACGTGTTAAAGAAGTTTCATTCCGTCATGGAAATTACTACTTACTTTAAGCAAGAAATTAATTTCCACCGACTTTTGATTTTTTATTGACTATTGTCATACCAAAGCAATCACAAGTTTTTTTCCCTAATATATATTATAAATTATTTAAAGTAAATTTTTTTCCTTTTTTTGATACTTTATCACCTGGTATTCTAGGTTCATTGTCCACCTCAGACTAATTCAGATCTCACTATGTAGGACCTTACGGCAGTACCGATAGAAAGACCTCTTTGAGGTCTTAATTTTTTTTAATGCTGTTGCACCCCTCGGGAATTGAAATCTCAACCCCAAAGAATGCTGGTTAAGCCCCTGATCACTTGACCAGGTACGCATTGATAAATCTTTTTTTTTCCCCTACCGAATGTGAAAGCACTAATCATCATAAGATTATCCAATAATTTCATTAATTATTCCATGTAAAAGCATATTTTAATTTTCACTAAGCCTAAAAGCATCTTTATGTATCCTTTTGTTTTGCTTTTTTTTTTTTGCCACTTGATCTTTAGGTATCCAAACTGTTAAAGAACATCCTCCATGTTGGAATAGCTGGTTTCCCGAGAGGGAGGGTGAATTGAGAAGTTTAAAAATCTTCTGTAAAAATGTAATTATACAGTGAAAGAAAAAGTTTGCAAAAAACAGAGTACGATGAATATTGAACGTAAATGCAAGAACAAGGAAGGGACTCAGAAATTTATCCTGGTTTGATCTAATTCTCTTAACTTACATTCAGTTCCCAGGTCACCACTTGAGATTTCCACTATTTGTAAGAATTCAAAGGGCTCTTTGCAATATCTTAGTATAACCTTGTGCTCTATTCTAAGAGCTCTCGAATTTTATACTCTGCACTCTTACAAAGTGTTTCTCTAATTCCCTTGTGAATCCCCTCACAAAATATCCCTATTCCAGATGAAGAAAAGATATTATATAGAATATAAACTCTATAAATAAAAGTAGAAATGAAAGCTGAGATACAATAAATAAAGTGTAAGAGTAAAACGGCTTTGACTCAGACATTTGATAGAGTTTTGCACAAAACAAAATTAAATTCATTACCCACAACTTTAAATGAAATTCTATTTATAGATTTATGCTTTAACTAGTCATTGCACATTTTACTAATTATGCTTAGCTCAAAATTTGAATTTCAGAACTTGAACACAGCAACTTCGAGCAGCTATATATTCAGCCTCTACTATAAAGAGAGCCATACTATTCAGCTTCTTGCTGAACCACAAGACTAGAAATCCTCCAAGAAATTAGCATGTGCCACTTGTGCTTTTTCTCTCAACCTTGGATCTAGCAAAGTCAGCATTAATATATCCTACGAGCTCTTCTCCAGTGCCCTTTAAATACCAGAGTCCCATTTGTGATGTCCCAATTAGATACCTGATATTCTTTTCATAGCTGTTGCATGAGACACTTTCGGACATGATTGGAACCTAGCACACATGCAGACATTAAACATGATGTCAGGTCTACTAGTTGTTGGGTATAGTAGGGAACCAATCATTCTCCTATATTGTGTTATATCAAATGGTTTTCCTCCATCATCCATGTCAAGCTTTGTGGTAATGGCCATTGGAGTCCCCATTGATTTAGCATTTTTCATTCCAAACTTCTTCAACAACTCTTTTAAGTATTTGGACTGATTGAGAAAAATGTCATCATCATATTGTTTGATTTGCAATCAAAGGAAAAAGTTGAGCTCTCCCATCATTGACATCTCAAATTCACTCTGCATTAACTTAGAAAAATTTTTACACAAAAATTCATTAGTAGCACCAAATATGATATCATCAATACAAATTTGAACAATAAGTAGATCTTTGTTTTCCTTTTTAGTAAACAAAGTTGTATCAACTTTGTCCCTAATAAATCTCATTTCAATTAAAAAGTTACTTAGTCTTTCGTACCATGCTCTAGGAGCCTGTTTTAAACCATAGAGAGCTTTCTTTAGTTTATATACATGATTTGGCTTAGCTAAGTTCTCAAATCCTATAGGTTGGTCAATATAAACTTCCTCCATGATATAATCATTCAGAAAAGCACTTTATACAAGCATAGGTTAGGAGAATTCTTATTGCTTCCAATCTTGCAACTGGAATAAAAGTTTCCTCACAATCTATGCCTTCTTCATGATTGTATCCTTCATGATTTTTAATTATTGTTCCTGACTCATCAAGCTTATTTCTAAATACCCATTTGGTTCCAATAATTGGGTAATCATTATGCCTAGGCACTAAATCCCAAACTTGATTTCTTTCAAATTGATTCAGTTTTTCTTGCATAGCTAATGTCCAGTATTCATCTATTAAAGCTTCTTAAGTGCATTTAAGTTCAATCTGAGAAATAAATGCACAGTTATTCATTTGATCCCTAGGTTGTCTTTTGGTTTTAATATTTTCTTGAATATCCCCAATCACATGATCAACAGGATGACTTCTTTGATATCTCCAAACTCTAAGGAGTTCTTGAGAAATTTCTTCATTATCTTCAAGTTCCATATCTTTCTCCTGAATACCTTTCTCTACATCAGCAGATTCTAATATTTTTGGAGGTTTAGTTTTATTGTCCTTAGAGAGGTTCAAGTTCTTGAAACCAGAAATCAGTTCATCCTCATCTAAGACATGTTTAGAAACAATTTCATTTTCAATGAAGACTATATGCACAGATTTTTCGATGGTCTTAGGACTTTTGTTAAATACCCTATATGTTTTACTTCTACAATAACAGCCAAGGAATATATCTTCATCTAGTTTGGCATCAAACTTACCCAGATTCTCTTTCCCATTGTTGTGGATGAAGCATTTGCATCCAAACAGGTGCAGGTGTGAGAGATTTGGCTTCCTTCCTTTGTGAAGCTCATAAGGTGTTTTCCCCAAGATTAGTCTGATGTAAGCTCTATTGATGATGTAGTTTGCTATCTTTACTGCATCAGCCCAGAAGTATTGAGGAAGCTCTTTCTCATTCAGCATTGCTCTTGCTATTTCTCCTAAAGTTCTATTCTTCCTTTCCACCATCGCATTTTGCTGGGGGGTTCTTGGAGCTAAGAAGTTGTGCTTAATTCCATATTCTTCACAGTACTCTAAGAAGCTTGAATTTTGGAATTCTCCTCCATGATCAAACCTAATAGACACAAGAGAAATACTTTTCTCATTTTGCACTTTCTTAGCTAAGTCTACAAATGAATCAAATGTTTCATCTATAGAGGAAAGAAATAAAGTCCAAGTGAATCTAGAATAGTTATCTACAATTACTAACACATACAAATTTCCACTAATGCTTTTTACTCTAGATGGACCAATTAAATCCATATGCATTAACTGTAGTGGTCTAGATGTAGATGTGACATTTTTAGATTTGAAGGAGGACTTAGTTTGCTTTTCTTTAAGACAAGCATAACATTTTCTATCATTTTCAAAAGAAATCTTAGGTAATCTCGTAACAAACTCATTTTTAATTAATTTGTTTAGTTGGTTTATGTTAACATGTGCTAGCCTTCTATGCTATAACCAACTTTCATTATCTTTATTAATTAAGCATAAAGAATCTAAAGTGGGAAGTTCATCTAAATCAATGGTATAGCAGTTACCATTCCTTTGAGATCTAAGGACAACCTTGTGACCACTTTTTCTAATGCCTAAGCAGAATTCTGAGTCAAACAGTACCCAATTTCCTTTATCTCAAGTCTGACTCATGCTCAGCAAGTTTTGGTTGAGACCAACTATAAACAGCACCTCTTCTATGAATGTTTCTGGATTTTTGCCCATAGTGTCAATGCCAACCACTTTGTCATATTGGTCACCCCCAAATGTCACTTTTGCTCCTTTCTTGTCTCTGAGAGTGATGGACTTTTCTTTATCGTGTCTTGTGTAACATCCTACTCTCAAACACTTCAAAACTTAATCAAAACCTTCAAAAACCAATCAAACATAACCCCAAACATCTCAAAGGGACATTCCAAAGCTTCAGAGCAGCAGAAAAACACCTGAACAGGATGCGGCCACGGCCTGCTACAGTTGCGCCGCAGCTGCAGCCCTTCACAGACTCACTGACGCCCACTGTCTTTCTGCCGCCACGGCTTGGATTCTGGCGCCGCGGCCCCAGCATCAGAACTTGTATCAGCAAATTTGCTAATTTGCCGGGCCAACTTCCGATGCACATAACTTCATGCTCCGAACTCCGATTGACCTGATTCCAACTCCTACAGGTCTCTCTCGTCATTATCTAACCATGGATGCCAATTTCAACCAAAACCAACTCCATTTGCAGATTCTAGACACCCAACACCATTTTGGCCACTTCTAGACCAAAACTCACAACCTACTACCTCCAATTGCCACCAAGGGCAACTGGACGCCCCAAGACCCTTCACACAGGTCATATTTGACTAGACTAACATGTCCAAAAGGGTTTTACCCTAAAGAAACCTTTCCTTCGAGGATTGATCCCCTTGAACCCCAAAACCACATAATGGGCTACATGCCCACAACTCACATACACAGCCCAAAACCACACTTGGGCTCGCATTCAACCATTCTAACATACAAATACTTACTCATACATTAAAAATCCATACCAGGATCTACTGTCAACATCACACATCATTACATCACATGCATCTCTATACTCATCTTACATAACATCCATCAACTTTACTATCATCCCATAACATGCAAATAGTACTCCCAGGACTCTCATCCAGGCAACCAACTACAACAACCTACTTGGCATGGAATTACATAAACTACATTATAACCACTGATATACTTGGAATTCCCGAGGATGAAAAGGTCGTTAACTCCCTGATCCCTTCTGAATGAGCACCAGAGTCTTTACCTGAAAGGTTAGTTCATGGGAGACGGGTGTGAGACAATGTCTCAGTAACCGGGGACAACCACACAATATATATATATACATACATACAACTCATGCAACACATGGATGCAATATGAAATGAATGATATGCATGTCGCCCTCGCAGGGACCCCCATCCTTATCCTCCCTAACACATATATCATCCATCCTTATCCTCCCTAACATATATATATAATCCAACCTTATCCTCCCTAACATATATATATATATATATTCCAACCTTATCCTCCCTAACATGTATATATAATCCAACCTTATCCTCCCTAACATGTATATATATATCATCCACCCTTATCCTCCCTAACATATATATATCATCATACATCATACCATCATCACCACTCCATCCGCCATGTAGCACAGTCTCACAATGTCATGTGGTGATGCTAAGGTATCATCATATCATCATCATCATAATCATAATCATCATAATGTCATGTATGCATCATATCATATCAACATCATCATCACATATCTCATCATCATAATCATAATCATCATCTAACTGTATACATACCACGATATATATATATAAATAGTATACACAAACACATCGATATCGTGGTATGAAAGAGATATGCATATATATACAAATACACCTACTATCATATAACATAACCAATACAATATAAACAAACACCCGGTTACCTCAGGTTGTCAACACCTCACATGTAGAGGCTTAAGCAAGCCTCCAGAACACCCCCAATCACGAACTATGTGTCTTCGATTAGCCAATCTACCATTACAACAATATAATACCTTAATTAATATAACTCCATAACATTACAATCCATATTCTAGCCGTCCAAGCTTAACTCGGCGTTCTAACAATATACACACATACCAATAAACCTTAAACAATCATTCAAACACACACCAACACCCACCATTTCGGATCTCCACTTCTTTTCCCAAATTCCAACCTAGGGTTTAACTCAAACTCATCATAACCCAATCAAAACTCATACCCAAGCTTCAATAACACTAAATCACACTTCCATAATCCCTTTAGGCACCATTTAATCAGTGGGAAATCAACCAAACATGGACTCCCACACAAACCCCAGAAAATCAACTCCAAATCGAAGAGAAAAACGAAGAGAAAGAGAGTAGATCCACTTACCAACTGAGAAACAAGCCTCTATGGTCCAGAAAACATCCCCCCAGGTCGGATTTGGTGTGCCCTAGCAGAGCTTCTCGCTGCTTCTCCGTCGCTCTCTCTGTTTCTTTCTTTTCTTTTCGTCCGAAATGATTCTGACTTAAACTAGTTTCTCGACTCTTGCCACGGCTCCAGATAAGTCCGCCGTGGCTCCACTAGTTTCAACTGAAAAATGCCACTGGAATTGGCTCTCGCCGCGGCGGCCCTGCTTATCGCCGCGGCGTGGAGTCTATTTCTTCTCCACTTGAACTTTCCTCCGTCTTGTCTACTTCGATCCTGTACTCAATGACAAAGACAAGCGTTATGAGGGGTGTTACATCTTGAGCATGCATTGTTCATGTACCATTTGTTGTTCTTGCTAACTCTAAGACATACCTACAAAACAAATTTTAGTATTTCTTCTTAGATACCCAAATTTGTTTGGGTTCTTTTCGGTTAGTAGCATTCTCCCTAGGTTTTGATGTACTTTTGGGAACTCATTCTACCTTCTGCCAAGTCCATTTTTCCTTAAAGAGCATGAATTAGAAATATTTCCCTTCTTGTTACAAAAGTAACAGATGATAAAGGAACTGCTGGAATAAGATACAAGAAGAAAGCAATGCAGATAATATTTTTATCTTACATCTTTGGATTGGGTATAGGATTCAATAGTTTTTGAAATGTCACTTTTCATCTCATGCCCATCTGCACTTACAAAATGTCTCATATATAGATTTTGATTTTTCTCTTTACTCTTTTCCTTATTCTTTTCCTTGACTGCACAAGGGTCATAACCAAGACCAACTTTACCTAGTGCCATTTTGTAACTACCTAGTAATGCATAAAACATGTCTTTTCCTTTTGGTAATATTAGTTAGACTTTTAAGAAGATATTCATTGCTTTTCTTAAGTTCGATACATGATGCAACAGGCAGATTCAACTTTATGTTGAGATGTAATTTCAGGCATTTTGCAATGTGATTCTAGCTTACTAATATTCTTCTTAGCTAGTTTTAGTTCTTTTGTAGTTTTAATGGATTCATCATGCAGATAATGAAATGCATCAAGTAGTTCAGAATATGAAAGGTCAGAATCATTTACTCATCTTCATACTCACTATCAGATGGATTCTGAGCTTCTTTTGCTGCATATGCCATCAAGCATATGTTGGAAATGTCTTCTTCATCTTCATCCTCTTCATCTGAGCTGTTGCCCCAGATTAAGGAGATGTATGCCTTTTTCTTTTTATTCTTCTCAGCAACTTTCTTTTCTTTTTTATGTTTTTTTAAGAATTATAGGCATTTCCATTTGATGTGCCCTTACTTCTTGCATTCATAGCAGGTTATAGGCTCTTTAGTTTCCCTTTTGTTGTCTGTTGCTGCTCCTTTCTTGAAGATTTTCTTGCTTAACTTCTTGCTATAGAATCTTCTAAATTTTCTAACCAGCATGACCAAAGTTCCTTCATCTAATTCTTCTTCATCATCAAAATCCTCTTCTTCTTCTGCAACTTTTAATGCCAGATTTTTCTTTTTCTTTTCTTGTCCTACATCTTTGAGAATTTTCATCTTGCTCTTGTATTCTTCAAGGCTACCAAAGAGAGATGTGACAAAAGCCATTGATTCTCCTCTGGCTTCTTCTATGGCTGTCACTTTCGGTTGCCATTCGATAGGTAAGGCTCTGAGGATTTTTCTAACTTTTTTCGGCTGGGTATATTTCTTGCCAAGACTTTTTGGTTGATTCACAATAAGGGTAAACCTCTTCTACAAATCTTTGATGCTTTCTCCTTCCTTCATCCTGAAGCTTTCATGCTCCCAAATGCAGGAGTTTAATTTGTTTTCTCTCACTCCAGTTGTTCCTTCACGGGTAATTTCCAGAGTGTCCCACATTCCTTTGGCTATGGAACATTGCGAGACTCTGTAAAATTCATCCTGGTTGAGAGCACTGGCCAGGGAGTGTTTTGCTTTGAAGTTAAGCAAAACTCTCCTTCTATCTTCATCATTCCACTTCTCCTTAAGCTTTTCTTTGTACTTGCCATCATCTTGTAGCTTCATCAGGACAAAGTCACCTTTCTGGATGACTGACAAAATATCTAGATCTATAGACTGAAGATATATCTACATCCTTATCTTCTAATATCCATAGTGCTCTCCACTGAAGTCTAGAAGTCTATTGGTGTTGTTTCCTTCATGTAAAATGTTTTTTCTAATGCCAGCCATATATTCTCTCGAATTGTTAAATTTTTGAGTTGGGAGTCCGGGCTATGATGCCACTTGTTGGAATAGCTGGCTTCCCAAGTAAGGGGTGAATTGGGAAGTTTAAAAGATTTTCTGCAAAAACATAATTACACAATGAAAGAAAATGTTTGCAGAAAACAGAGTACAGTGAATATTGAAAGTAAATGCAAGAACAAGGAAGAAAAGACCCAAACATTTATCCTGATTCAATCTGATCCTCTTGACATATGTCCGGTCCCCAAGTTACCACTTGATATTTTTACTATTTGCAAGAATTCAACGGGCTCGTTACAATGCCTTAGTACAACCTTGTACTCTATTCTAAAAGCTCTCAAATTCTACACTCTGCATTCTTATAAAGTGTTTTCCCATTTCCCTTGTGAATCGCCTCACAAGATATCCTTCTTCCAGAAAAGAAAAGATATTACACAAAATACAAACTTTCTAAATAAGAGTATATATGAAAGTTGAGGTACAATAAATGAAGTATGAGAGTAAAATGGCTTTGACTCAAAAATTTGACAGGATTTTGCACAAAACAAAATTAAATTTGTTACCCACAACTTCAAATGAAGTTCTATTTACAGATTTATGCCTTAACTAATCGTTAGACTCAAGATCTAACTATTAGAAATATTAACCAATGGTTACTCTATAAAACTAGTTATTCACCAACCACATTTAATATGTCTGACACACCAAAATTCGAATTTTAGGTATCAACAGATGAATTTTGCAAAGACCATAAGTGAAGGACTTCAATGTTGAACTTCCAAAATTCGTCTGTTCAAAAGTAAAATTCGAATTTTGAATTTGTCAAATATATCCCATGTTAAAACATACAAATTTTCATATTTAAAGTATATCTGTTGAGTTTGAACAGTTGTTTCATGTTTTCATAGTGCACTCAAAATTCAAATTTCAGAATTTGAAATTTGTCTATCAGAGGTTTTCTCAACATGGTACAAAAGTTCTCCTCTGTGAAATTTAAATTTTGCACTTTAAAGTTCGTGTGTTAGAGACATGCTCTAATAAGACTCATAAATTCTTATTTCAAAATTCGAATTTTGAAATCCAAAATTCTTCTGTCAGAGGAAGTGACTTTGAACTCTTGATGTACTTTAATGATATCCGGATTTCGACAAGACCTCAAACGAATTTTGTATATTTTACTAACTATACTTAACTCAAAATTCAAATTTCAAAACATCAAATTTGTCTATCAAAAATGATAATTCAAGAACTTCAAATTTCAGCAAACAAAGTTCAAATTTTACACAAAAATATATAAGAATTAACAGTAAAATTTATCTGTTAGTCAGAGTTTTCAAAATCTAACATATGTTAACATAGGATATCTGTGAAAACACTTGTTTAAATGCTATGGGAATATAAATAAGTAACAATCAAAGCACTTTACCTTGTGTACATCATGGGAAATCCTAACAACTAAATCTTCACACATTGTTCCTTGGATTTCTTCACATTTGTACTTTTAATACTTATTTAATATTCTTCTTCCAAGCTCTAGTTATTTGGAATCATAGAAACACTTAATTCAACACTCCACATTCAAACCATCAAAATTTATTTTTTGGTGGAAATTTCTACTTATTTTAAACAACAAACAATAAAAGAGGCACCTTTTGACTTGGAGTCCCAAAAAGAGTGCGCTTCTTGAAGAATTTTCATTCCTTCATGGAAATTCCTACTTACTTTAAGCAAGAAATGAATTTCCACCGACTGGTTATTTAGTTGTTAAATGTGCGAACAATGTCTCAATCCTGAAAGACTCATTTTTCTTCCGTGCTGAATACCTAGGATAATCAAACTTTCCAAATTAATTTCAAGTCTTCAACCTAAGATCTGAATCTGATCTAACCACTCCCACAATTTATTTAAATACTTGTAAATAATTAATGTATAATATAAAATTAAAATTATTTGTCACTATCTATTTTTAGCTTTAAATTTTTTACTTTTTTATTTTTATTTATTGATGTGCATTCATATAAACCATATTTTCTGTTATTTATTGGAATAACATTTTTTTAAAAATGCAAGGATACTCATGTTTCTTTAAAAAAAAAAAGAAAAGAGAAAGAAAAAACCGAAAAACTTCCATCAGTGTGCATAGATGTTTCTAGTTGTATATAAATCTGAAAGAATAAACAGTAAAAGTCACCAAATTTATTGGAAATCAAATATGAGTCATAGAAAATGTTAAAGAGGTGTATATAGAAAAAAATTATCAATGCTAGTTATATCAAGTGAAAGAGACCAAATTCCTCTTAAGTAATATTGAAGGTTCAAACATTATATATGAATAAAATTACATTCTAATTGGACCCAACAATACTCGAATATCTGGCCTGATAATTCTGGATACCAAATAATTATTCAAAAATGTTAAATCATTCAAACTTTATTTTTCTTTTTAAATTATTATATTTTTAAATTCAAAGGTAAAAGTTATTATTATCATGCATCACAAATATAAAGTATGAAATTTAGTAAAAAAATTGAGAAAGATGGATAGATAGATTAAAGGCTTACTTGGAACAATTCTTGGCAATTGCTCTCAAGTTGAAGTTGTGATAATGCAATAGTGCAATAATGAAAATGTTCACGGGATAGATAGATAAGAAAAGTATGCTTCACCTTTTTTTCAAAAGTGAAAGGGGGTTAATTTGCCTAGGGAAAATGATACTTCAGGATTTAGAAGTAAAAATATTTCCCAATTAGGATCCATTTAAAAATTTTCAAGATATATAAACTGAATTTCCAACTCAGGCAAACTAAATTTTCAACTGGTACTATTTATTTGGAAATTTTTTTCATAATAGGTCTTGAACTGACTTTTTCCCATTTGCTTATCAGGAATCTTTGATGAAGTAGTGATCAATTGGCATACTTTTCTTATTTGTACCTATAAAATTAAGCCACCTTTTTTCTTGCGTAGAAATTAACCCAACTTTGTACATTATAAAATTAATTTAAGAAAAAGGGTAAGATGCAACCAAAATGATGATATTTTAGTATTACCTCCGTTATGCTTCATAAGATATTTTTCTGAGAAATTTATATTTAATAATATAAGATATTTTATGGATTATGTAATATAATTAATTCTTTATTTATAAAATTGTCCCTAACAAAGTACTCAAAGATTGATTATTAGAAAAAATAATTAATGCATGTAAGTATTAAATAATGATAAATAAGGGTAATTTAAGAAATGGAGAAAATATTTTAGTTATCAATTATTACCCTTAATTCGTGTGTGGTAGTTAAAATTACCTTATAAAAACTGGAACAGAGGAAATATTTAACAACTTTGAGAACAGTAATATAATATCACATTCTCAAAAGCTGAAGACTTTTAGAACAAAGATTCATAAAAGAATCATGAACAGATATATAATGTATCGGCTGATTAGTTGTGAAATAAAAAGCAGCTATATCAAATATATATATATATATATATATATAATTCTACCGATAGAATTTTTCTTTAGGAGCATTCCCATTAGTATCAAGAGCCAAATCTCTCTTAATAACTAAATCCTATACGCCCAAAGCATGATAACTAACTAATTAATTTTAACACGACAGCAACATTATTATGCCTCCAAATTGTCAAAAGAGCATTCTACTGTACTTTCTACCATTCAATCAACTTTTAGGTCTCCCGTCCTAATCGATATTTTAAATATCATATTATCATATTTCTATATATTATTCCATTTAATTAATTTATTAAAAACCAAACTGCCAATTGGCTATTAAATCAACTGAGGTACCTATTCAAGGTTCAATGGTAGAACCAGTATCAGATCGGTTGTGAATAAATTGATATAATTTAAATAGTGTAGATGAAAAATATAAAATATATTTATTCATAATCATAAAATTAACATTTAATCTAGGATAAAAAGTAAATTTAATAATTTTTTAATTTTATATATCATATTGAAAATTAAAAATATTATTATAAGTTTTACAACCTAATATTAAAATCTAAACAAGTTAATATTCATCCATAATTATATTTTGAATTTAAAATAGTCAATTGATATTCTATTTTCATATTATTTGTTAAGTAAATTTATCATTATTAATAATTAGGTATCATAATAATACTTATATAATATTATAATATAGAAAGAAAAATTATACAAAAAATAATGTTACTTAGTACTAAAAATAATGTTATTTATCTTAAAAAAAATTAAAAAAAAAAGTCATACTAGTTCAAACCAGTTTTATACCGGTTCATATTATTTCTGAAATTGGCCAATCTTCATCTATAACTGGACCTGACCTAACACCAGTTCCCAATCGGACCAATCAAACTGGCTGATCTGGTCCAATTTTTAATTCCTTGCCTTTAATAGTTAAAAGTGTTTTCTTGTTTATTTTTCATTATTGTCCTCCCTTTTTTATAGGCATGCATGGATGGTGGGGAAAAAAAACCATGCGCAGTCGAATTAATTTCCAAAGAAAATTATAGTAGATTTTGGCAAAAAAAAAAAAATTGTGTAATGGTGAGACGTCCACAGATAAATTCTTGATTGTCAAAGAACTTGAGTCCTATCATTCTTCTAGTAGTTAGTGAGCATGGGGAAAGTTCCAATCCTTGTGCAGTAGACACGAAAACTTCTGATATTGAAAACCTTGAACAATGGCTGCTAAGTTGGGCAGATGAAAACTGTGATTCCTGAGCTTGTAGCCGCAAAGACTTGGGTACAAGTCTGGAATTTTTTTCTTCTTCTTATGATAGCTATTATGCTTCATGCATGACTCTTTTTTGAACATGCACTTAGAATTAATCCTTCTTGACAGTTCAGAACTAAGTTGTAAGTTAGTTATACAAATTTTGTTTCATAAATTATATGACAGTACTTGGATATACAGTAATCTAAATGTCTGTTAAATTTTCAAGCTGCAGGGTAGAACTATAGTATTTAGAATCTAATGATATAAATTGTTTTTTCTTTCTTTGATGTAGCATCCACACTAGGCTTATCATGTTGAGGTTGGCCAATTTCATTCAGCTAACTATGTTGAGCTTTTGCAGAGGATTACACCCTACACTCAGCACTTGTTCTCAAATGAATTGGGAAAATGTATTTCTCTCTCTCTCTCTTCTAAATGATTCTTGTTCATATGAGCTTTAAAGATTTAATCATTTGTTAAGTCAGAAAGATTAATTTTTCTTGCCTTGCTTATTTTCTTTACATCAAAAAGAGATTAATATAATTTATTGAGGGAGAAGGAAGATCCGTCATTTTCATGCAAAAAGTGAATTCTTATGCTTTTTAACTTCAATTTCATTTTTACATTATAATAAAGTTCCTCCATATTGTTTTCATCTCTTCTAGATAAGCTTGGAGAAGATTGTCCTGTTTTGACAACTCATTTGAATTTTGTCAGAATCATGCATGCTGGTGGAACCAGTTTTGTATCTATCAATATGTTTTAATTTCTTTTTTTTTTTTCCTCCAGAATTATACTATAATTTCTTTCTAAACTGCTGTGAGCAGGTTTCTTCTCAAAGATTTTCATGGTTGTTTCAGTTGATGCAGAAGGGCAGCCACATAGCAGTAAGGACTGAGTTTGAAGTTAGATGCATTTTATAGTTTATGCTGATTTTGTTGGTACAAAATTGGGATGTAGCCATTGAACACAGTTTCAAAGGCTCAAATGTCTTGTGCTGACAGATCGGCAAATGATGCTCATGGAATGGAAGCAAACTTCATATTTCTGAGGGATGCCCCTTCTAGCTGTAGGTCTCTGTTGATGATATTGTAATCATCTTTTGTTTGGCTTTGCCATAGCCCTCTTATTATTTGGAAAAAAAAAAAAGGAAATTTGATCTTCTAGTACAAGCGCCTTTCATTGATTATCTTTGAACGTCCATGACAATATTTTATATTGTAGCCATTCCGTCGGTTTGTTTCTTCCAATCTTGACTTATGTGGACCTTTTACTTTCAAAACCAACACAAACCTTCCATGAATTTTATTAAAACTACATAGATGTGGTCCTACTTTCAAAAGCTACCTAAACTTCTACAGAAACAAATAACAAATTACATAACTTCTTTCTCATGTTTTTATCAAAATTACACATATATTCTCTCTTTCTTCAAAATATATTCAAAATTTCTCAAACATTGTCCAAGTCCTCATATGAGACCGCATTAAAGCCCACTGATCACTATCATTTTGCACAAAGCCCATAACAAATAATCAGCAAAAAAAAAAGATCGTAACGGATATTGCTAGTGCTGTAGGTGATTTTATAAAGTGGGCTGTAACTCTTGCAAAACTTGATCAAATTGAAATTTGTCCCAATCCTATGGAGTTGATTTATATTATTTCCCAAAGGATGAAATCAACTTAGATTAACATAAGTGATAAAAGCTCCATTCTCGTAAATGAAATATTAAAAATTTAATTCTCAATCTTTATATATAAAATAAATTTAGTGAGGAAAAACTTACTTTTTACCCTCCATACCCATTGCACAAGTATTGCTTCATTTTGCCATGGTTAGCAGGACCGCTTCATATATAATCACTGCGTTTTTGCTATTTAAGAACCGCAAATCCTTTCTTCTTTCTCGTTTGAAAATCTCATTTACTGATGTAAGATTTATTTTTTAAATGTAAATTGATTAATTCATTTTTTAAAATTTTATATGTATATTGATATAATGATAGATATTGAAGAAATAAAAGGGAAAAAAGAAAAGTGGAGGTAAGAAAAGCGGCGCCAAAAAGAACCGATGTAAGCAATTGCACGTCTCACCTAATCCATTGAGATGAAATTTAGAAGGTGCAGATCTTACATTTTATTTTTATATTTTTAAGTTAAAATATATTTTTTTAATAAGCAGATAGTTATAAGATTAATATTATTTTTGCATTTTTCATTTAAAATAAAAATACTGAAATTTAATTCAGAAATAAGAAAATATAAACAATTCAAATTTCATATAGTAAGTCACAATAAAAGTGTAGTTAATCTTGGATCCAATTTCATCTCTCTTCCCCCTCCCCATCACAGCCCCACAACCCCCAATATTATTATTGTTTTTATGATTTCTTTAAATTCAGTAGCTCTAATATATTGTACCAAATAATTTTAACAATCATGTGATCTAATAATTTTAATAATTTCATTTTATTCTATTAATGAGAATTAATAACAAATTAAGAAGACAAGCAGCTGAATCGTTCCATCTATTGTGTCAGGAAAGGCAAATAGAAGAGGTGAAAGTTACAATTTCAATGGTGGCCATGACAGTGATGAGAGAAGATGCCAGCCATAAGGAGCAGAAGAAGTATGGCCATAGTGTTTTAGAATCCCTCATTTCCTCTTGCACAGTTTGTATATTAATTTATACATAAGCTTGATAAGAAATTAAAATTATAAGAAAAAGATATTCATTCTATTTTTAAACAAAAGAGCATGCAATATATATAGCTGTAAGTGCTGTGTTTGTAGTTAATTAGATACATGCATTTTATAGTTTATGCTGATTTTGTTGTGTTTCTTATTTGTTCAGTGTCCTTTTGATTTAGTTAAAGAAAGCTATGGTTTGAATCCAATTAACCTTCTCGTTTAAGTGCCTTTCATTTCATGCTTCATGTAACGCCCTTAATATCACATTAGATTTATATTATTTCTCAAAGTCAGGAACGAAAACAGAGGAATAGAACTCAATCAACGATGAAAATAAACTCTCTTTCATCATGCTAGCTTCAAAAATGAAAATAAATAGTTATTAAATTGCATATAGTGCCTCGCTTATCAATAATCCTACATGTTGTAGCAGGAGATAAAGTATTTATTGTATTTTGAGAATCTCAATGTGTTAATTTCAAACTGCTTCTGCAATATTAAAAAGAAAAAATATGTGTGTATAAACTATAAAGTCTCACTTAATTTGATTATCAAAAATATTTTGAAGAGTAATTACATATTATTATAATTCCTGTTAAGTGATTAGTATATAATTTATCTCCGGAAGTGGGCTTTCTACATACTTTTTCTCTTTATTGTTGTAACAAATTTTGAAACATATTGAAATCCATTCATAAAGACATCATATAAACTGTCATTTTACTTATATGTCACCATCTATTTTCAATTAAAAGCAAATCAGAGACTGAAAAAGATGATTACAAATAAATTCATCAATACCAATGTACATAGTAACACTGAGAATTCACAAATTGAGTTAGTAATTATGAGTATTTATAAGTGTTTTGGTTATGTAATAATGCCACGTCTTTTTAATTGATGATTTGTTTTTAATTTAAGAAAAAGGATAAGATGCAACTAAAATGATAATATTTTAGTATTTGACAATTTTGAGAACTGTAATATATCACATAGTCAAAAGCTAAAGACTTTTAGAACAAAGATTCATGAGAGAATCATGAATAAACATAATATATCAACTCATCAGTTGTTAAATAAAAAATAGTTATATCATATATATATATATATAATTCTACTAATACAATTTTTTTTTTTTTGTGGCTAGGAGCATTCCCATTCGTAATTAACAGGAATTAGATCTCCCTTTAGTAGTACAGAGATTTAAGGATAGATTCCTCGTAATTAAATTTGCTTCATATATAAAGATTATGAATTAAACACCCAACCATTGTTTAAAGAATGAAAATTCCTACTACTCATATCAACCAAAATTGATAATTCTATTGATACATTTTAAACTCATTTAAAAAAAATACTATGACAAAATTGAACCTACGCCCAAAGCATAATTAATTTTAACTTTGATCAGGTTATTTGTTTCTTGCAAATAAACACCCCAAAATATGTAGGTATGTGATTTTAGAGATATATATAGAAAATGATTTAGCGGACCAAAGCTAGCTCGAGGACTGGGCCTTGAGAGGCCCACTGTTTAAGAAAAAAGAATAAAACATCATATGGTAACCAAGACTCCGAGTACACGTTACGGTGTTGTGAATTGTGATTTGTCATGCGGCGATGAACAAAATGAAATGAGTACATTTGGGGGAATTGGTAAGGTCAAGTCCATTGCGAAGGTTCATTAAAGTTTCGAATATTTGATTGGCATTCACATATCAATTGTCTTTCGTGGATTTCATCGTTGGAAAGCTTGATCGGTTTGTAATGATGGAAGTTTATTGGAAAAAAAAAACTGAGACTGAAAAAGAATATTCTCCAACTTTGGTGATTGCCATTGGATTATCAAACTTTGGTTGCGTGCTGGTTTGGATACATAAAATAATTATTTATGGAATCTCATAAGTAATTATGTGTTTAAATTTTCAACGTAAACTGCTTTTCAATAAATACTTATATTTTAAATAAGTACTTATAAAAAAAAATTAATTTTTTCTACTTATGATAATCACTTATTCTTCCATAATCACTTATTTCATTTTTTCTTCTTATTATTCCCTAATAATCACTTAAACTACCAAAATTTAAACATATTTTTTCTCAAAAAAATTATTGGATAAAAATATTCAAACATAAATCACTTTTTATATAATTACTTATTCTCATAATCTACTATAATAAACATTTAATTTTATAATCACTTATATATACGTAAATCGAAACACACCGTAATTTCTTAAAAAAATATGTTTGGAAAAATTGGCAACATCTCTTTCACCAATGGAAATTGAGAAACAAGATTAGAATGGAAATTCCTCCGTGGGCTCCACTCCATTCATGACCCGACTACAATTGGGAGGAAGACTTTTCCAGAGAGATGGGTCCATGAGGAGCATGGCGTAAATATCTTCTTCTACTTTGTTTCGTTTTGAAGTATTAAAACAATTCGCTTGTGGAAATTGAAAAAGAGGATGAGAATGGAACAAAATGTCATAAGAGCATTATTATGCCCCCAAATTGTCAAAATTAAGAGCCATCTAGGGTGCTTTCTACCATTCAATCAACTTTTAGGTCCCGTCCTGATCCATATTTTAAATATCATATTATTATATTTCAATATACTCTTGTTCATTTTTCATTATTGTCATCCCTTTTTTAAAGCCTGCGTAGATGGTGGTAAAAAAAAAAAACATGCGCAGTGAATTGATTTCCAAAGAAAATTATAAACAACATTGTGCAATGGTGAGACGTCCACAGATAAATTCTTGATTGTCAGAATGTCACATCACTTCAAAATTTAATTTAGGTAAATAAATAGTTGTAAACAATTAATATATGATATAAAATTAAAATTATTTGTTATTTCTATCTTTGGCCTTAAATTTTTTATTATTTATTGATGTGACATTCATATAAACCGCGTTATCTATTATTTATTGAAATAATATTTTTTTTAAATGTATGGATACTCATGTTTCTTTAGAAAGAGAAAAAATTGAAAATCTCCATATAGTGTGCATATATCTGAAAAATAAATAGTAAAAGAAACTAAATTTATTGGAAATGGTAGTTGGATCAAGTGGAAGAGATTTATTTCTTTTTAAGTGCAGGTGAAGATTTGAACATTGTATATGAAAAACTTACATTCTAATTGGGTCTCACAATACTTGAAATTGACATGATAGTATCAAATATTAGATAATTATAAAAAATGCTAATCATTTAAATTTTATTTTTTTTAAATATTATGTTTTTAAGTTCACTGTTAAAAATTAATATTAATATACATCATTAATATAAATTATGAAATTTATAAAAAAAAAAAACTTAGAAAGATGCTCACTTGGGAGGATGCTTCTTGGCAATTACTCTGAAGTTGAGACCAGAGTTCCAATAATGCAATAACGTGATCATGAAAATGAATTCCAAATATATATATATATATATGCTTTACCTTTTTTCGAAAGTGAAAGTGAGTTGATTTGGCTATCAAGAACCTTTGAACTAGTGATCAATTGGCATACTTTTATTATTTGCACCTATAAAATGAACCAGCCTTTTTTGTTTAGGTGTGTGGAAATTAACCCAACTTTGCACACTAATAAATGGACAAATTAACATCACATTGTCTATCAAGCATTGTCTAATAAAAGAATTCATGTTTGAAATATTTATATTGTAAGATCTTCAATTTTCACAATTATTTGAACAAATTCAAAGAACTAAAATTTAAATTGTATAAAAAAATCATAGTATAAAATTCCCTTCTACTTGTAGAACATTGGCAGATCTATATATATATATATATAAAGCAAATTACACGAAATATTTTTAATTTTATTAAAATTATACAAGTCTTTCTTATATTTTCAAAACATACAAAAACCTCCATTAAATAAAGAATAAATTATACAAATTTGCTTTTAGCTAGCTTTCTCGATGAAATTACATAAATGTTTCCTCAATTTTTAAGAGAGACAGCGTATATTTGAAAAATGAAGAGGTGGTTTGTGTAATTTAAACAAAATTTGCAAACAGTTTGTACAATTTATTTCTCACTTGAAAAATATTTCTGTAAATTTCAAAACTTCATAAGAGATATACACAATTTCAGAAAAAAATTCGTAAAAATTTCTGTTTATATTTTGAAAATAAAAATATACAATCTGATATTTTTTAAAAAAAGAATCGTGGAAATCACCCTATATCAAATTTAAAATTAAAACTTATATATTTTATCCGCATGATGATAATGATGTATATTGAAAAAAAAATAAAGATAAGGAAGTAATAAGGTAGAATTTCGAAAAGAAAAATTTTAAAAAGAATGGGAGTGGAAAATGATAGCCTTGTTGACTCTGTCTTTTTGGGAAGCTTTATAAAGTCACAGCATAACGAAAGAAATCAATTCAACGCTAAAAATTTTGCTTCTTTCTTTTTTTCTCCACGCAGTTTCCTTGTAATGCATCAGCATCCCTAAGAAGATAGGGTTAATGCAATGCCACAACAAATTGTTTTACACTATTTATAATCTTTATTTTTATTTGATTAATCTCAATATTTATAATGCTATTGGTCTGCATCATAGCAGTAGGAGCTTTTTATTTTCCTACTATAGTACTTTTCTTTTATGCACTTCTCGATCACAATATGTATTGAATTATATATATAACAATATTTTTTATAGATTTTGACCATCTAAGTATAAAATGAATGATTAAAATTTGCACAAAATAATTATTATATTGTCGCTCAAAATTAAAAAGATCCTTAAACACATTACTAAAAGAAGCAGCAAAGAAGAGAGGATCCACTATATCTTGTATATGTATAGAGGATATAATACGTGTAGTTGAATAAGAATAGATTGAAAAATATAACCAAGATGAAACAGCTTGCAATTAACATTGAAAACTAATAAGATTTAATTTACACCGTATGCTTCAAGCGTAGGCGGATCTTTTTTTTGGTTGTGCCGGGGGGGGGGGTGTTGTTGGTGTGGTTTCCATGGGCATGGTCCCCCCAAAATTTTTAATATTCACTTTAGATAATGTATATTTTTTATTAAATTTTTATACTATATATGCATAATATACTTCTGGTCGCTCAAAATTTATATTTTACTCTAAAAAGTATATTAAACATTTAAAAAGTTATCATACTCTTTCTCTTATATATATATATTATGTATTTTTAATTTGATCTCATACTCTTTATCTTTTATATATATATATATATTACATATTTTTAATTTGATCTCACCAATAGAAAGATTCAGATATAATTGAACATAATTACCTTGTTGATATATCTACTACTATTATATGTTATCAATTAAAAGAATTAAATAATAGCAATGGGCAAGCAACTGAGCTTAATGCAATTTTAAATCTTGAAGATGCATTCAAATCATTTAATATCAGAGATATTTGCAATCCTATTGAAAAATTTTACTCTTCATTTTTTTCTCAAGAAAATATTCAATTGAAATGTAAATTGTAATATTATGAGTTTATATGCCAAAAGATCTAAATTTTCAGAACATGTGTCTACTATTGGTGAATCATGACAAAAGTTTGTAGAGATTGGAAAGTCCAATTTCTATCCTTAATTAATAGATTATTATGTACTATGACTTGTGTTGACTCTTCTGGTGGCAAACTTTTTCAGCTATGAAAATTATTAAGACAAGACTTTACAATAAGATGAAATAGGATGGAAGATGATTTTTTCGCTGATTAAAAGATTGTTTATATTGAGAGGAGATTGATGAAAAATTTATCACAAATATGTTAATTGCTGATTTTTTATGTCATAAAACATTGATGTGCACAATTTGAAAAATAAAGGTACTTTTTCTCTTTTTAGTGAAAGGTACATGTTTATTTTAATTATATATTTAAAAATTAATTATGGATATATTGAAATATTTATATATAATAAGTGTAAAACTTTTTTTCAATTACCATATATGCTTTTTAATCTCAGTCCCCCCTCCCCCCATAATTTAATCCTAGCTCCATCCCTATGTTGAAGCACATTGTGTTGACATCTTTAAAAAATATTAAATAATTCAAATTTTATGTTTCTTTTTAAATTATTATATTTTTAAATTCATAGTTAAAAATTATTAATATACATCATAATTATAAATTTTGAAATTTATAAAAAAAAAAAAAAACTTGAGCAAGATCCATAGATAGATTAAAGGCTCACTTGGGATGATTCTTGGCAATGATTATGAAGTTGAAGCCTGAGTTCCAATAATGCAATAATTTCATAGGATCATGAAAATGAATTCCAAGTATGCTTCATTTTTTTTTTCCAAAAGTGAAAGTGGGTTGATTTGCCTCATTGCCTGTGGGATATTAATGATGGATTGGCATACTTTTCTTATTTGTACCTATAAATTATGTCAACCCACATTTTTTCTTGGTGTAGAAATTAACCCAACTTTGCTATTTTTGAGGGCAATAATGTCAACCACCTTCATTATGTAATATGGGGTTGGGGGGTAACTTTTTAATAAATGGACAAATTAACTTCACCTTGTATATCCAACATTAATTGTGTATTCTAATATTATAAATAATTTTGAGTAAATCTTTTTTTTTTTTTGGCTAACCAATGTGAAAGCGGAAATTAAGAAAAATATCATTGCTTTTTAAAAGTTGAAGTTTCTTAGTTTCCCCATGGAAATTTCTTCTTACTTTAAACAATAAACAAAAAGTACTTTTCAAACTTGGAATCTCAAAAAGAGTACGCGTTGAAGACTATCACTCGTTCGTGGAAATTGCTACTTACCCCACAAAAGAAATCAATTTCCATCGACAATTTACTTGATTGTTAATTGTGAACAATAGCTCAATACGAAAAGACTCATTTTTCTGCTGTGCTGAATGCCAAGGATAAGCGACCTTCCAAATTAACTTCAAGTCTCTTCAACCTAAGATCTCAATGTGATTTAGCCACTCCCACCCAGGTAATATTGTGATTATCTTCAACCTGATTCCCTTCATGCCACTACTCTTCTCGAACGTTGTTCTTTCTTTTCTTTAGTTTACTTCTGTCTTAATTAGTTTTAGTTAGTTCTGCAGTTTGTGGGAAGAAAACCAAGATTTGCAAGCTTCAGTGGAGAGATCAGCATCCAGAGTTATCATAAATAAGTAATACTCTATTGATTTCTGTCTAGTAATGGCTGCTTCATCTTCTTCTCCCCAAGTTCCTCAGGAAAAATATGATGTGTTCATCAGCTTCAGAGGTACAGACGTCAAGTGTAGTTTTCTTAGCCATTTGAAAAAGGGTTAGGTCGAAAGCAAATATATTACTATGTTGATGAGAGGCTTGAGAGAGGAGACGAAATATCAACAGCACTTATGGATGCAATAGAAGGATCAATGATTTCATTGGTGATTTTCTCAAAAGATTATGCATCTTCAAAGTGGTGCTTGGAAGAGCTTGTCAAAATCATGGAATGCAAGGAGGCCAATAGTCAAATTGTAATACCAGTTTTCTACAATGTAGATCCTTCACATGTCAGGCATCAAAAAGGCTCTTATGCAGATGCATTTGCCCAACATGAACATAAGTTCAAGGTTAACATAGGGAAGCTACAAAGTTGGACGACATCTGTGAAGAAAATTTGGAGATCTGTTTTCAACAAAACTGCATCTACCCAACATGAACAAGAGCTCAACCATAACATGGAGAAGCTGCAAATTTGGAGATCTACATTGAAAAAAGCTGCTAACTTGTCAGGCTATCACTACCCATCAAATTTTCAGTAAGTTTGTTTTTTAGTATTCAATATATCGTTTTATGGTCTTTAGTTTTTATCTTAGATTTTGTTTTTCCACAGATTAAAACAACTAAAAATGTAGTAAAGTTATCAATTTGTAACATTTGTTATTTCTATCATGTGTGAGCTTTAATTTATTCTTTTATTTTTTTTTCTTTCTTATATGCCAGAGATGAATCTGAACTCATTGATGGAATAGTCAAAGTTGTCTTGAAAAAATTGAAAGGTAGAGACATAGTTGAGAGAAAAGGCATTGTTGGATTTGAACAAAATTTTGATTGTGTTGAATCATTAATGGACATTGAGAAATTGAGTCACAAGAAGTTCGTATTTTTGGAATTTGGGGCACCGGAGGTATAGGTAAAACGACTCTTGCCCGTGCTATATTTGATGAATTTTCTGCTCACTTTGAAAGTTGTTGCTTCATGGAAAATGTGAGAGAAGAATCAACAAAGAGTAATGGTTTGAGTAATTTGCGTCAAAAACTTCTTTGTGAACTATTAGACCAAGAAAATCTCAACATAAATGATGCATTGACGGTAGAATCCATTGAGAGAAGACTACTTCGGAAAAAGCTTTTAATTGTTCTTGATGATGTGGACACCTCAATGCAACTAAAAGGTTTAGTTGGAGAACTTTTGAGATTAGGCAGAGGTAGTAGAGTCATTGTTACTAGTAGAGACAAGCATGTTCTTTCTAGTGGAGGGATTCATGATGAACATATACATGAAGTTCGGGAATTAAACTTTGAAGAATCACTTGAACTTTTCAGTTTAAATGCCTTCAACCAAAGTCATCCCAAGAAGGAATATGAAGAGTTATCACGTATGACCGTTGCCTATGCTAAAGGTATTCCTTTAGCTTTGAAAGTTTTGGGTTCACATTTTCATTCTAGAGATAGAATATATTGGGAAAGTGAGCTGAGCAAACTCAAAAAGTATCCCAATTGGGAAATCCAAAATGTATTGAAGGTAAGCTATGACAGATTAGATGATGTTGATAAGGAAATGTTTTTAAACATTGCATTTTTTTTCGTGGGAGAACAAAAGGATAAAGTTACCATGGTGCTAGATGCTTGTGAATTTGAAGCAGTGAGTGGAATTGTAAATCTTGTCAATAAAGCTCTTATAAAAATTGTATATGGTGGCATCATACAAATGCATGATTTGATACAAGAAATGGCTGAACATGTTGTTCGTATGGAATCCTTCAAACATCCTCAAAAACGTAGTCGATTGAAAAATCCTAAAGAAGTTTATGAACTCTTGAAAAATAACATGGTAAAAGAAAAATATATGCTTTTCTATTTTTATTTTTATTTTTATTTGAAAAAGCTTTTCACAAATTCAACACCATTTTGATTTTGTTTTTCTATTGTAGGGAACTGATGAAATTGTAGGTCTCATGTTGGATATGCATCAAACTAAAGATCTGCAATTGTATTGTGACACCTTCACCAAGATGAAAAATTTAAGAATTCTCAAATTCTATTTTGATTGTAGGAAGTGGCACATGAGATCTAATATAAAGCTTCCTTTTGGCCTTGAGTCATTTCCTAATAAATTAAGGTACTTGCATTGGGATCAATATCCTTTGGACTCTCTGCCATTAGGCTTTTGTGCAGAGAACCTTGTTGAACTTCAAATTAAAGACAGCAAGGTGAAAAAGCTTTGGGATGGAATCCAGGTACTCACATGCTAATATATACATATTGCCTTTAGTCTAATTAAATTATGGCTGCTCTTTGCGTAATTTTTCTATTTTCATTGCCACAGGATATTGTGAATCTAAAGACAATAAATTTGGATGGATCCAAACAATTAATAGAGTTGCCTGCTTTCTCTATGGTGCATAAACTTGAAAAAATAGATTTATCATTGTGTACAAGTTTGCGTAATGTTCATCCATCTATCTTATCTCTCCACTCACTTGTTGAGTTGATTGTTTTTGGTTGTTGGAAACTAGAGAGTCTTGGAAGTGAGACACATTTAGAATCTCTCTCGTTCGTCCAAGGTGTCTCTTGCAAGAGCCTTGAGAAATTTTGTTTGTCATCAAAGAAAATGGAAGTAATAGATTTAATGCGGAGTGAAATCAAAATTTTGCATTTGCCAATTGGTCATCTAACAGAACTTAAAGTTCTTCGTCTCTCTGGTGAAAGGCTGAAGAGTCTCCCAATAAATGAATTGTGCGGCTTGACATATCTTGAGGAGTTTGAACTCAAAGGTTTCAGACAAGTAATTGACAAAAAGGAGCTAGAGAAGCTATTTGATGCCTTACGTTATTTATATCACCTAGATTTGGCAGGATGTAGTAGGTTGTCAGAAATCCCAGAAAATATCGGTGCCTTAACAGGGTTAGCATGGTTATCATTGGAAGAATCTAGTGTCGAAAGCTTGCCAGCTATCATCGAGCATCTTTCAAGCTTGACACGCATTTACTTGAGAAAGTGCAGGAAGCTTAGATCTATACATGGACTTCCTCCTCTGCTTGGAATTTTAGATGCCTCTGAATGCACATCATTGGAGACTGTAATCTCCTCTGCACCAGTTGAGAAGAAATTCCAGAATCATTGTCGCTTAAAATTCTATAATTGTGTTAAGTTGGATGAGCCTTCACTTTCCTTTATTGGGGAATTAACTCACTTCTCACTACTTTTAGCTATTATGGATGGTTATTATCGAAGTGTATGTTACCCAGGAAGCAGAGTTCCAATTTGGATCCCATATAAGCAGACAATAGAGGCTTCTAATATTGTTGAATTTACTTGTAATCTTCACCGATTAAGCGGCTTCATCTTTTGCTGCGTTCTTCCTCCGTTTACCCTTGTAAGAGATATTTGTTGTGATAGCATTAATGATGATGAGCACAAATTCTGCTCTTACTATAAAGAATTTCAGGTTACTTGAATTCGAATCATGTTATTCTATGGTGTCAGGAATATAAATCAAATAATGCTCGAACAAGTGATCATGGCAAGTTGGCATTTAAATTCTCCATCCTTGAATGTCCGAATGAAGGTGAGGTTTCTTATCAAGGTGACTTGATAAAAGCATGTGGAGTTGGCCTAGTATATGCCTCAAAGTCAGAGTCGAAGTCGGAGTCAGAGTTTGGGTTGGAGTTGGAGGTGGGAAGAAAAAGAAAGAGGGATAATGCAGATATTGATGTTAAAGAAAAACTCCCTCCAACAAAGAAATCGAAGAAATAATCATTAACGTTGCTATAGGAGTTGGAGTTGGAGTTGGAGTTGGCTACTAAATCCAAGAAATCTCATAATCTTGGATCACTTCATCTTTCACCCGATGCGACTAAAATTTGTATGCTTGACATAAGAAATACAGTTTCTTTTATATCATTTGAGATACCTCTCTCCTCCTTCATCATATACTAAACTTTAGTATATATGCACCTATCTTCCCATAGTATATGTAAATAAATAAGAATTATTATTCTCTAATAATAGAGAGGTTACTCTAAAAGGGGAAAAAATGGCAATAGTAGAATCTAATTTCCTTTTCCCAAGTTGGCATGAGCAGGTTTCTTCTCAATTCAGTCATATTTTTTGTATTCTTTTTTATCTAATTTCTTTTCACAACCATTTATCAAAAACACTTGTCAAAGAATCTGTGTAATCTTACTATGTTTTTTCATCTAAGAAGTAAAATAAAGAACAGAGCCATTGCAATGAATAAATATATACATGCATGCTCTCTTCAACTACTACAAAAAACATTTTTTATGTTGGTTATTTTAACTCATTTACGTCAGTTGTGCAAACGACGTAGATTTGGCCGACGTAAAAAATAAGTAATTCTACGTCACTTATATAATTGACATAGAAAATGATTTTCTGCATTTTCTATACTTCTTACTAACAAACGTTCCCAAAACTCCTTTTTTAAAATATAAATTTTTTTTTCTTGTCGCTGTATTTCAACTATTCTAGCAATCCTATAATACAAAACTAATAGTAATTAAATATGAATATTAAGATGATAATAATGATAAAATGAAAGAAAACTTTGTAGTCTATATTGAGCAGTTTAAATGATTCAAACAAATGCAAATACCACTAGTTTTCAAACCAATTCTACACATGATGACGAGAATAGAGCATAGAGAGAATCAACATAATAAAACCTAAATACAAAATTGACTATTTATTTTTTGACAAGCAAGTAGTCCATTCAAACATCATCCACGTAAGAATACTATAAAATTGACTAACAAATTGGTCTCAATCATGTGCATAAATTATAGTAACTACACATTAAACAATTAAACAAAAACATATAAGAGATTAGATCAATTTGCTATCTGGCTAACTGGCTTTTAGAAGCCTACAATGACAATTACATATGGAAAGTTCAAAAACATGAAAGAACTGTGAAACAGGTTGAATAATCAGAGATTACTTATTACAATAATCAAAGATAAGTTCAATACTTATTTCAATCCCATGTGTTCCTCCTTTTTTGCAGCAAAAATTCAAAATTCATCCATCATCATAAGTCACATTTAAACAGCATAATTCAACTTTATGGTAATAAATTGGAGAATGAGGTGCATCTTTTTATGGTAAGTCATATTCAAATTGTTGATTTTTTTCTTTCCTCTCATGATTACAAATTATCATCTCCAAATTTGCAAAAACAATCAATTCTACGTTTCTACTCAAATTTACCCTTCCTTCTATATTAATGCGTCAACATGTGTTTGTTTCTACTATTAGTTTGTGCTTTGTTTGCTAAATAGCAGATATCATATGAATGATCACAAGAAGTTAGTTTTGTTTGCTTTGATTGGATAAGTTTGAGTGTGAGTAAGGGACTATGATGTTATCACAATCCTTTCATTATAACAAACAAATGCAACATAGTAATTTTTCCTTCTCTATGTTTAGTGTATCATTTCCTTCACAATAAAAAATACAAATTCTTTATTATTACAACTAAGTTCTTAATGTTCACTAAATTATATATTATATATTATCTAATTGATTATTGTGTATTGTAAATTACCTGAGCTTTGTTTTCTCTTCGACCATTCTCTTGAGATGTTATTTTTGTTGTCTTCAGCTGATTAAATCAGTCTACTTTCCTTTCATTGTCATTTGCACAGATCCCATAAGATAGAAAGCTCCAATTATTACAGGGCAACTTCACCTTAGCAATCAGTCAACAATGAGTTCTCAAAGCAATTATATAATTAATGATCCCTCAAAGGAGTTTGTCTATAATAAATCAGCCCATATCAAATATGATTTCATTTCTTTACAGGCAAAGAAAGTAAGTCCATAACTTCCATAACTTGCATGCATGCTGTTTTTTTCTTTTTCTTTTTTTGGGTGAACTAACTTGCATGCTTTCCAAATTGAAAACTCCAAGCTCACCTTTTCAACTCATTAGTTATACCATAAATTCACAAGTTCAAGAGGTAAATTGGGATTATAAAAGCATATCAGTCACAACCTTGTACATCAAACTGACATAAAAAGGAAGCTTCTGCATATTAATTAGATAATCATTGATATCTTAATTACATAAGCTTGACTTCTGAGCATTGAAACGCAGCATCATTCATATGCATGCAAGTCTGAATCAAAAATTTTGAGCTTAACAACAAATGCAGCACCATATGCTTTTCCAGAACTTAACACACACACATCACAAATAAAAAATGAATCAGATTTTTTCAGTGAGGAGCCATGCATAAACCCAAAACAGTGTCATGGCTGGGAAAATATTGAATTACTAATTAATTGATTGGGTTACATGAAAAGATAAATAGGTCTATTTATAAATGTGTGGTTATATAGTAATATCTCCTTTAAAACACAAATATTTGACTTATAAAATAATTAGATAGAGATTCCAACCTTTTAGGTAGTAGAACATCGAGACTGATACTATGAGAACATTAAAGAGCGCCACTATGATCCAAGGCATTGCAAAAACAAAATGTCGAATCATCAACAAGAAGTCTGTAACTGAAGAAACAAAAGCAACAAACAACCCAAAATAAATTAAAAATAAAATAACACAGAGAGATTCCTCAGGAGAAGACCTATACTCAACACATTATATATATTGCTATGGTGATAGAAAATGAAATAGAAAGAGAAAAGGAGGGAGCTTTAGAAGACCGAGAGAAAGACCTGGATTTTGAGGAGCTTAAAGTCTTCTCCTTCAGTCATTTCTTCAGTGCTGTTTGGAAAACAGGATCCCTCTTCCCTCTTTTCTCTCTCTCTGTGTTTGTGTGTTGCTACCAAAAAAAATTAGGCCCAGACAGTTAGAGGGCTTAAAAAGGGTTGTTGCATGTGATTTTCTACTTCTAGTTTCTACTACTCAACAGATCTTACTTTCTACTTCCTTTCTTTCCCCCCTGATTAGCTTCTGCTTCCTTTCTTTTCTAGCTACTCTTTTCAGTTGGTTCTCCAAAACCAAACAAAACAAAAGCAGAGCAAATGGGGGTTGGAGTCCAACATAATTTTCTTTTCAACTAGTTCTCCAAAACCAAAACAAAACAAAAGTAGAGCAAATGGGGGTTGGAGTCCAACATAATTTTAAATTTAAAAAAAGAAAATGCAGAAAGTAGGGAACACATATAAAATTAGCATGAGATAGAAATTCACTTTTCATCCTTAAAGCTAAGTGGTGTTGGAGGAGCAAGCAATCTCTGTGTTTGTCAAACACTCTTGAGCAACATCACCTTTAACAGTAGCATATTTTTATTTCAACTAAAAAAATTCTCTGACAAAAAAAAAAGCAAAGTATATCCCATGTTAAAGTTAGCACCTGAAGCTTTGCTATCCCTTGAAGCTTACTTTTGTAGGCAAGAAGAGAATGGAATTAATATAGCCACTTGATTCAAATATGAAAGACAACTTTTACGAGAATTTGACGCACAATGGAGGGGAATTAAAAAGACAAATCACATGTTTAAACATAAATATCATATGAAACAGGGGAGCATACCAAGCAACCATCCTTTCTGCAAGTGAAAATAAAACAAAAAAATTATTCTCAAGATAGCAAAAGTGATTCAAAAAGAAGAAAAAAATATTGATTCAGACATATAAGCATAATTTTTTAGACACATACAAGTTTGTGGAGTGGATAATATATTTGTTCGTTAATATATATATACACACATATATAGAAGAACTGTATAAATATGAGAATTAACAGATTCCTAGTTTCCAGTGAAGATAAGATTGGTTCTCATGAATTGATCCTCTTCATTCAAATGATGATCAATGATAATGATCTTGAAATAACTAAAATTGAGGTCAAGGATGCTTCTGTCATGAAAACGGAGGTCAAGCTTGTGACTAGAAAAAAAATGACTAAGTGAATACACCCTTTCCTTTTAAAGTACTTGGTGCAAGTCAAACTTACTTGAGCCTTCAAGGTTGTAGTAGTTTTGGTGCCCACTTCAATTGTTTGATGAACAACCTAAAATTTGATCCAAAGAGTTAGGAACAAATGTATAGGAGCAATGGGGAAATTAAAGAATCAAATGACACCTGCTTAGATCTTTCACTAGCCTAATCAATTTCATCCATTGTATACTTGTCTTAATGAATACCTCAGTGTCAGAATCAAAATCCTGTGTCACCATAATATAAACAAAAGAAGCCATAAATGAACCATTCCAACAGCTACGATTAAAATAGTCAAAATATGAACATAAGCATTATTGTTTATCCTGAATAATATTATGGTACTAGAGAAGTTGATTGTAAAAGGGTGCACTGCTGTGAGAGCATAAATCTTCATATTTGTCTCTCAGTATATTCAGAACCATATTCTTTCATATTGCAAAACAAGCTCATTCACTGTCATCCTTGACACAGAACAAGGTGGCTACATGTACCACCAGTTTTTGATGGCATCGACTGAAAAAGAGACCGACATTGATCAGGGCTTGCTCTCACACAAATGAAGGAATGGCGGCATTGATTATAGCTTCCTCAGACAAACAACAAGGTGTTGATTAAGCAGGTTAGACGCTCCAAATCGAGTGAGTATTTGAAGGAAGGTTCGCTGGCTTCCTCCTCAGACGCGTGCGATCCATACGAACAGAAGAGGAGGAGGGACATAGAAAATTTTTGGGAGGTTATATAAATTTTAAACAATTTTCTTTTCGGTTTGTTTGTGAACCGACGCATAAGATGAATTAATTTTCCTCTTCCATTTTAATTGCAACCAACCAAGAAATTCTAATTTCTACGTGGGTTGCAAATGTAACCTGCGTAAATAATTTAATCAGTATAAATTTATTTACAAAATTATAATTGGTGATTTATTTACATTGACTATAGGTGATTTATTTATGCATATAACCAACATAAAAATTATGACATAAAAATTGGTTTTTGTACTAGAACCAATATTAAGTTTTCAACATAGAGAATTCAAAAAGAAAAGGTTTTGATGCTAAGTTACCCTATGTGTTATATGTTACATTTTAAGGCATTTTCCATAAAATCTATTTACTTTTAACATATAAAAATAGTTTTTTGAAAATTTGAACTAATTAAAAACTCAAAATTATTTTTCGCAGTTTTACAGCTTATTACATAGTAATTTTTCAAAAATCATAATTAAATACAAAAAAATTATTTTTCAATGATTCAAATCTCTAAAAATCATACACATCTTAAAATTCATGGGAAAAATAAAAAACCAAAAAATAGACACACAGATTCACTTTATTGTGTAAACTTTACTATTCATTTTCATGTCCCTGTTTCAATCTAAAATCTGAGCCTCAAATTTAAAAATTTGATTCTCATAAAATACAGAGTCATTTGGTGGATATTTAGTATCATTAGAAAGCTTTACATATTTACTTTTTAACCATATTTATCCCATACATTTATTTTACTTCTACTGGTCAACATACTAATTTAAGGGTCAAAAACATGATTTTCAAAAATCATAAATAATTGCAAAAAAATCATTTCTTAGTGATTCAGTTTCTAAAAATCGTACACATCTTAAAATTCATGGGAAAAATAAGAAACTAGAAAATAGATATATAGATTCATACAATTTATTATGTAAACTTTACTGTTCATTTTCGCGTCCCTGTTTTAGTCTGAAATCTAAGCCTCAAATTTAAAAATTTATTTATTATAAAATATAGAGTCATTTAGTACATACTTAGTATCATTAGAAAGCTTTATATACCTACTTTCTAACCATATTTATCTTATACATTCATTTTACTTCTACCAGCCAACATACTCATTTAAACCTTAGAGGATTAGAAACATCTCCATTCTCTTTGTTAAACTCTTTTCTTTAGCATTACTTGACTCTACAATTGGGGAAGCTTGGGGTGAGATGAGAGACATCTCAATAGTAACATAGTTCAAGCATATCACATTAACTTAAACAATGCAAAGACATAGTACAATTATCATGCTTTCATAACATATTTTAAGAAAATAATTAAAACACTATGTTGCAGTAAAAATTTCGGCAACATAATAGCTTAGTAAATGGGCATCCCTGGCTTAGCCCTTCACATAAAAACAAGCAAACCAGTCATAATGCCAAGTAGCTAAGAACTTGTTTGAAGCCTATGAACATCATTAAACTTCACTAAATAACTTGTTTACTTAATGAGAATTTAGTATGCACTAGTGAGCCTGGACTTTTGACATCATGCAAACTAAACCTAGACTTTTGACATTATGCAAACTAAGTTCTATAATATTTCCCTTGGTTTTTCTTAGCTACTTGGCATGCTTAGAACATATTGGAAGCATCATTTTCATTAAAAACTCCCTCCTTCTATCACTTCTCATCTTGGTCGAGAATGGCTCTAGGTAAACCCAAATGACAGGTTCATTATTTTTTGCTACTTTCTCATGTATTCAAGTCATTATTTAAGCATACAAACATATTGCAATATTGCTTTCATAAAACATAAACTCTTTCCTTTCTCTCTTGCCTTAGCTGAGACACTTTAGGACCTTGGAGGGACGAGAATAATACTTCAAACCCTAACTTAACTTGAGCTAAATGAATGAGGAAAGATACTAGAAAAGATTAGGAAGAGAACCTTACTTTTAAAGACCTTGCTTGCTTCCTCCTCCTTTCTTCTTCCTCTCTTCCTCCCTCTCTTTCTCTCTCTAATTGGTGCCCACCCCTCTCTCTTTAACACCCTTTTTGTGTTTCACAAATGAGCAATGAGGAAAGGGACATGAGGGGGTATTTATAAGGTTTTTTGGAATGACCTTGGCCATTAGATTTCATTTTGATCCAAGGGCCATGAATTATTCTTGCTTTGTTTATTATACTTTACCATTTTACCCCAAGATATTTTATCATATGTAAGAGAGTGTGGAAGGGCATTTTTGTCCAATAAAAGGGGTAAAAGATTTTATTGTTATCTTTTACTCTTTTACTTTTGTCTAATCCAATAACTTTTTAAGTAGTTATCTTTTTATCGATCTTTTACTGTGCCATAGTAAATAACATTTACTAATCCTATTTTTACTGTGAGAAAAGTATACTGGTCTTTTACTCTTACCTATTTTAGTACTTTTACTATGGGATCCACCTGTCTTACTTTTTTACTATTCACCTCCCCTAATATTTACCATTTATGTGGGATCTGCATTTTATTGGACTTTTAATTTTTCCTCTCCGAGCCTACATAACCAATATCACTTATACTTTTAGCCTATATTAGAGTATTATAATATTATTTTCTCTCTATTATATTATAAAATGACAATTTTGCCCTTACATTTTCACAAAATAACTATTTTGCCCTTTTAAGCTCCCTTTTTTATATTCTATAATGTTTTCAGCTTTAAACCTACTTAATTAAATATCCAAACTTTCCCAATCTTCATAAATTAATTCAGAACAATTTAATATTATTCATAACATCATCTATACATATATGAAAAATGGGGATATTATAGTATGACTTCTTGTTCAGTTTGCAAAATGTATTGGAGCAAGTGCTTCTCTTTATTAATTTCAACATGTTTTCAAACTTAATAAAATTAATGAATACATTAATTAATTAATTGATGTTTTGATCTAATGGGTGCATTGAAAAAAAATTGCTAATATATGTCATTGCTTTTGATAAAAGGGTTACTTTTTAAGATATCTAATCCTATTGATATGCTTTAATTCACTACTCCACTCCACAAATTTCAGAATTAGATTCTAATTTTTTTTTCCTGAATTGCTGCCATGAGTATATATACTTCTCCTCAAAGAACTTGAGTGTTATTTTTCTAGATGCTGAGGTGTTATATATCACTCATCTAGTAGTAAATACTATCTATGTAGAGAGTGGCATTGTATAGTTTGTGCTAATGCTTGTTATGCGTGTGACTTCTAATCACTGAACTTTGTAATACAGTTAAACAAATTAGTGTTAGTTTGAATTGAATCTGATGTACTTATTGTGTTTTGATTCTTTCTACATTCTTCCTCAGTTCACATCAGAGAAAGCCTTCTCCAAAGCTCAAGCTCTTTGGAATCTTGCATTGCATTATGGGTAACTTATCTAACTTGATATGGTTCAATTCTCCCATTTTTATCTTATCTAAGTTCATTTGTCACAAGTAAATTTCTTCTCAAAGAACCTTAGAGGTATTTATTAGAATGCAAAAGTGTAGCTACTCATAGCAATAAGCACTTTCTTACTATATGCACTTTACTTAAATCTTAGCTCCATTCAAGCATATCTTGGATGACTACTTTTTGCTTCTTCCACTACCTTCATTTTTTGATGAAAAAAGTTTGCATTTTTATTATGTTTAAGAACTATGGAATGGTCACTAGTAGTCTTGGATAAGCATGCATTTTAGTCACACTCTCTAAGGCATAATTTGGAATTATTATCAACCTTCCAAGATAAAATTTAGAAGGAAAAGAAATGGAGATGTTTTACAATATGTATTTCACTTGTTTAACTAACAATATTGGCTTATGTAGGCCAACCCAATTACAAACACAAGGATGTCAAACATATTTTTTAGAAGTGCAATCACTTTTATTTTCACATTTAATCTTTTTTCAATCAATGAAGTCCATGAATGAATAGCCTAGTGCACTTGCCTCTTTATTAATACCTGTTAGCAAGGCCGACTTCCCAAGAGGAGGGTGAATTGGGAAGATTGAAATTTTTCTGCACAAAGTGAAGTGGGTGAAGATATCACAGTGTAATGAAAACAATGAGTAAAACAGAGCAAGCAGAAAAGTAAAGATAAGGAGAAGAAGACTCAGTAATTTATCCTGGTTCGGTCTATCCACTTGACCTACGTCCAGTCCCCAAGACAACTCTTGAGATTTTTCCACTATACAGCAAGAATTCAACGGGCTTCTTGCTAATGCCATAGTACACGAGTATGCTCTGTTTCTGAGCTCTCTCAAACTCTCCAAGCACTTTCACTATGTACTTCCCAATCCCCTTGTGAATACCCCTCACAAGTAAATCTATCTTCCAGATGAAGAGTAGATTGATTACAATGAAATAACTCTCTTGAAAAGAGTAGATATGAAAGTTAAAGTACAGATATTGAAGTTTGGAGGGTAAAAGCTTTTGAGAAGAAGATTTAGCAGAAATTCGGTATATACAAGTTTTAATTCGTTACCCACAACTTCAAATAATGTTATATTTATAGTTTTAGGTCTCAACTATCCGTTAGAGACTAAATCTATCCGTTGGGGAAGTTATCCAACGGTTATTCTGAAAAACTATCCGTTTACCAACCGCATTTAATGTTTCTGACATACTGAAATTCGAATTTTGGTTGGTCAACAGACGAATTTCGAAGGAACCGAAGGTTAAAGCTTCCAATGTTAAAATACGAAGTTCGTATGTCCATAGAGTGAAATTCGAATTTTAAAACTTATAAAATATATTCACAATGTGATATATGAATTTTCACGAAGAAAGTTTTTCTGTAAATCGTGAACAGTGTTTTCAATTTTCTACAGTACCTTCGAAATTCAAATTTTGGATACCCAAAATTTGTCTGTCCATTGAACGTTCAAAGAGGCACAGTAGATCACTTTCTTTGAAATTCGAATTTTGACAGAGTGAAATTCGTGTGTCAGAGACCAGTTTTGAAACTTAATTTATTCTTGATCTCAGATGAACTTCAACTTTGTTTCAGATGAATTTCTTCTGTTTTCTCAAGTTTTATTTTGTCTGAAATTCGAATTTTGAAGATTCAAAGTTCGTCTGTTTCAAAGAAGCTTTTTTTTGGACTTAGATGAAAATTCGAATGTTGGAAAGCCAAAATTTGTCTGTCAGAGAGCATTTCTCAAACTCAATTTCTTTTTGATTTCAGATGCACTTTATCATAGTTTCAGACGAATTTCTTTGGTTTTCACAAACTTCATTTTACTTGAAATTCGAATTTTGAAAGTGTGAAGTTCGTCTGTTACCAAAAAGGCTTCTTTCAGATTTGTATGAAAATTCAAATTTTGAACAACCAAAATTCGTCTGACAGAGAGCCATCTCTTCAGACTTATTTAGTTTTAGCTCGAAATTTGAATTTCCTAAGGCAAAGTTCGAATTTCCAACTTGACAGTTCAGTTTAAACTTTCAAACTTTGTCTGTTTGTGGGTGTTTTTCAAATAAGTAAAGATTTAATTTCAAATCAAGGTTTGAAAACATCTTTTTCTCAAATCAAAATCTTTTACCCAATCACAACTAAAACTAAAGATCCTACAAAAGATCTAACAGCAAATACTCAGAAAATCTTCACTTGAAACAACTTTGATCTCCTTTGATATCTTCAATCCAAGCTCTTGAGTGTTGGTTTGGAATCATCAAAACTCTTGATTCAACAATACCTGTATTTGGATTCTTATTAGAATTTAGGGTTTAGAGTATTAGGTTTAGGGTTACTGCTTAGCATTATCTTAAAAATTATGTCCTGTTATAAAAAAAAAAAACAACTACATTTTAGAATTGTATCCAATTTCAAAGAAAAACACTCTATAGGAATACACTTATGTTATTACTTGACACTTGCTTCAATATCCCATGTCTATCTTGATTAAACTAAGTTTTGACACACATGCAACTATCTTTATATTATATGCATGGGCATGTATGACAAAAAATTGGAGAGAAAATGAACTAATTAATTAATGATTGATTGATTGATGTTTTAATTTAATGCCAGCAATGAATAAAATTTTCTATCATATGAGAAAAGTATCCATTCCTCCTTTTGAACAAAAGGGTAAGATTTTAATATCTCTAATTCTATTGATATGCTTTGATCCCTTGATATCCAAATCTTCTTTTATAAAAATTAGATTCTACTTTTTAAAGTGTTGCCATGAGTGTAGTTCTTCTCAAAGAACTTGAATCCTATCACTCATCTACTACTTAGTGATGATATGAATTAAATCTTATGCAATTATAATCTATCAACCTCTGCATCTTCCATTCTTTCTTTTGAACTGTGGCTGCTAAGTTGAGTACAAGTCTGGAATTTTTTTTTTATGATAGCTATTTTGTTGCATGCATGCCAATGACTCTTTTTTGAACAGGTACTTGGAATCCTTCTTGACACTTTAGAACTAAGTAGTAGGTTAGTTATCCACATTTTGTTTCATATATTATATGCCGATACTTGGTTATATAGTAATCTAAATGTTAAAATTTTGAGCTGTAGTGTAGAACTATAGTATTTAGAATTTAATGATATAAATTGTTCTTTTGTTTTTTCTTTGATGCAACGTCCACACAAGGCTTATGATCTATTGAGCTTGCCCAATTTCATTCAACTGACCATGGTGATAGAGTTAAAGAAGCCTTCTACTTCACTGACAAGTAAAATGCAACATCAAAAGTTCCTTTCTCTTTGATTTCATGATAGACTTCGCATATTTGTAGGTTGTAGTCATGTAAGAATGTTTTCCACATTGAGTAATCTAAGTATCTATTAAAATTTCAAGCTGTAGTTTAGAACTATAGTATGTTACAATTAACTTATATTTAAACAAATGGCATGAGACCCTACTTGTTTTGAAGTAGAGGGATTTGGTTATTGTGTTGCTGGATTTGTTTTTTCCCTCTAATTTGAAGTTCCATCAAAACTACTAACTGAACTATTCTTGTTTAATATAGAGTGTATCAAGAATCATGAAGTGACTATGCTCTAAACATTAGAGTCCAAGCTAAGGAATTTGAAGAATGGCTACACTTCTCTTAATGTTCATGTTCATAAACTAAAATGAATCGCATGAAGCAAGGAAATGAATTGAAATGGCAATATTAAATAGGACATTTTTGGAAAATATGTTCATTCTTCACGAACTAAACCTTCAGCACAACCAACCATCACGCATTCAAGTGGATCCATCAGTATTTAGTGTAACAACCCTTATTATATTATCCTGGACTTAGTCTCAAGCTAATTGGAAGTGTACTTGTTGTTTTATGTAGCACTGGAGGAACCAGAACGAAGGAAGAACAAAGAGAAGACAGAAGCACTCCATGTCGTGGCAAGAAGCAGGGCCACTGCAATGAACAAGTAGAGAACTTCAGAATTTTTCAAGGTAGTAAGGTCTCACACCACAGCGATCTTATTGTCCACCATGGTGCTAGACACTGAACTTTTATAAATTTGAAGGGTTTTAGTCAAACGAAGCGGGAAGAATTGAAGGAGGATAGCAAAATCTTTGCTAGGGCCTCATCATTTTGATCTTGAGGAGTAATTTTTGGACCTTGGAGGCTTAAATCTCAGTGGGTAAGTGATCTCCTCCCTTCTCTACTTTTTTTTCTTCATGGGATTGGGATAAAACTTATGCTTATGCTTGGGGATCAATGTTTGGTTGTTTTCTATCAATTAAAATACTTGTTTTGGTATTGTAGAAGTGTAATGTAGTGTTAGGAATGTTTGAATATGAATTTAAGAAGGATTATGTATGGTTTAGTATAACCCTAGGTTGGAATGGTTGAGGAAATTTGGGATTTGTGATATATGTGGATGATTGTGATTTGGATGGTTAATGAGAGCTCATTAGTGTGTAATTATATTGTTGGAACTATGGGTTAAGCTTGAATGGATAAATTGTGGATTTTGGCAATTATGAGTATTATGGTAAGTAAGGAAATTATGGTATTATAGTGACTATTTGGCTAATTGGAAGTGTTTGGTTCATGATTGATGCTTTAAAGGCTTGCTAAATCCCCCTATGTGCGTTGTGTTGGTAACTCGAGGTAACTGGGTGTATATATATGTGTGTTAATTATTGGTTTTGTGTTTATATATATATATATATATGCATACTTCTTTTCATACCACCATATTGTTATGTGTATGTGGTTCCTTTTCATATCGTGATATGTATATGGTTAGTAGAGGTATGTGAATTCCATCCCTTGTTACTTGTGTGTGCTAATGATCAATATGATATTATATATATATTTATGTGTGCGATTCTATAGCATGCCCACATGATAACATGCTAGCATGACATTAAGGATGATTAAGATAATAATGATGATTGCATAGTAGCAGACATGTGGCATGGCATTGAACATCATCACCGTATTAAGCACAGTGAGATATGGTGGACCGGGTGATAATGATGAGATGAGATATGATGATACATCCTTGCCACAAAATCCTTTGCTATAGCCAGGAGAGCCAGGTGGTAGTGAATTGCACCTTCTCTAAATCACCATCAATTCTGGTGATCCAAGAGAAGAAAAGCCACGGTCCAAATTTTAATGTGACCTTTGGCCGGGTTATATTAGTAGTGAGCTTGGTGATGTCCCGGAATCAATCTTCACCAATTGTTGGAAGGGAATCATCTATCGAAAATATCTTGTGATGACATTAGCCTATGGTTTTAGCCATGTATGAGGGAGACATTCATACCATGACATTCTACCTTGCATTGCACCATATGCATATATGTCTAGATTTGTGGATATCTGTTGCATGTTGTGTTTTTTCTTGGTTCACTAAGACTTTATCTCACACCCATTGTGGTTAACATTTCAGGAGAAGACTCTAGTACTAGGTCGGAGAAGGCTAAGAAATGTTAGTTCCCCCCATGGCTCTGGAATGCATTGGTAGCTAGTGTGTATAATGGTTTATTTATGTCTCATTTTGTGCCACATAGTCTAGTTTTTGTGTATTTCCTATCCTAAGCATTCCTGGGAGTATTGTGTTTTATGGGATAGTGTGTAATTAGTTAAGTGATGGTGAATGCCATTGGAAATGGCAAAATGTCAATGTGTGTTGTGGTTATGAGATAGGAAATGATGATTCTTGTGGATGTAGCTTATAGCCCAATTTGTGATTCATAAGTTTGCGGCGTGTTGTGGTAGAATTCTAACCCTGGTATGGGTAAATTTATGCAGATGCATGTTTGAAGGTGTATGTTGAGCCTGGTAGCTAGGTCTTGTTTAATAGCCTAAAGTGGGTTTTAGGCCTTATATGTGTGTATTGGGCATATAGCCCATTGTGTTGATTCGGGGTTCAAGGGGGTCAAAACTCAGAGGAGTGGTTTCTCTGGGGTGAAACCTTTTTGAACAAGTTGACTGTGTTGTTTGTAACTTGTGCAAATGGTTGTGGGCTGTCAATTGGTTATTGGTGGCATTTGGAGATGCTAAGTTGCTGGTTTTGGCTAAAAGTGGCCAAAATAGTCTCGAGTATCCAAAATCTCTATACGGAGATGGATTCAAGTGAAACCGGTATCTATAGTTAGAATGGAATGACATCAATCTGTAAGAGTTTAAATCAGTTCAATTAGAGGTTGAAACACAAAGTTGTGCACACATAATAAGTTAGCCCGAAATATCAGCAAATTGTTGATATTCCATTAGTAGGTGGCATCGGGGCGCCAACCCATTCTATTTCCATCAAGCCACGGCAGCACTGTAGCAGGCCACGACCCAGCCTTGCTTCATCCTATTATGTCCTGTTTAGCCAGTTCTCGAGGTTTTGGGTGATATTCGGGAGCATTTAGGAATAGGTTGTTACATAGTCAGACACTGCAAAAGTCTATCTCAAGTTCAGCTATTGATTGTAGAATTGATTTTTATAATAAGTAAACACATACTTTTCTTTAAGCTTCATCTTCATCTTCATCTCTACCCAGTACTAATTGGGGGTTGTCCAAGTCGCTCTAGGTTCAATTGCACATTGTACCAATACTTCTTAGTGGACTTGACAAGCTTCATTTTTTGTGAAATGAACATGTTAGATATCATTCATTTCATACCATTCAAAGTAATCTTCCATGCTAGTCAACCAATTCAAGAAAGCACTCAAATCTAACAGTCCATCAAACTTAGAGGCTTTGATTTTGACCTTCTTGGATATGTTATCAGGAAGAATCCGCCCATAAGCTTCTCAATGATCTCTAGGGGTTGAAACATGCCTTCTATTGTATTAGTGTCTAGTGTCTTGGTTATTTCACTGATCTCTTGTATAGTCATTATAGTGGTTGTTGGCCTTAGGACAAGGACTTCTACCATTTTGGTTTCCGTTTCCATGTTTGGATTGACAAGTTTCATAAGGTGAAACCTTAAATTGACTCGAGGAAGGTATCTCCTTGAGACCATTTGGATTTCCAAGTATATTTTCTGTTGTCTTGCCCGAAAGTTGCTTGCTCATCATGTTCATGGATTGCCTCATCTCCTCAAATGATTTCTCTAATTTGTCAAACATATGGCTTGTTTCTTCAATCTTACGATTTATTCCTCTTGATCTTACTTCATTTCAATTCGCAGATATTCAAATGCTTAATCCACATACTCTTTGTTATGTCTTTCAATTTCCTTTTGTTGGGTAATTTGGGAATTTTTGGGCATGGTGAAAGTCTGGCTATGATACCAAATGATGTGAGAGGAGGAGGGAGAAGGAGATAAAGAGTAGACAAAAAATAAGAGGAAGAATAGGAAGAACTCAAGGGAAATAGATGTGAACACCATATTTTGTTTGGGTCTTTTTTTTTAAAAAAAAAAGGAATAATTTGTTTTTAAATATGAAAAGAAAAAATTTCATAAGATAAAACAATAATAATATCTCCCAAATATTATTATATTTTGTGGAGTTATGATTTTCTCCTTTTTGAGACTTTCATGAAAACTAAAAAAGTAATAAAATATAAAAAAGGGAAAAGAAAAAGAAAAATCAAGGATTAAGATTTGATATTGTAATATCCTGATATTTTCTGGATATTCAAGACCCAATATTTTAAAATTTATAAAAAATTTGTAAAAACAGATATACACCGTTTGGTATGAAATAGGATAAAGAGATCAATTATCTCAGTTGAAAGGAATAAGGAGAAAATGACAATTTTGCCCCTAGGAAAAAGAAAAAAAAAAGAAAGAAAAGAAAAAGAAAAAGACATAAGAATAATAAAAAAAAGAAGAAGAAGAAGAAGAAAAGAAGAAGGCGGTGGACACAAGTTTAAGAAAGTTTATGAATTTTGGGGAAAATTACCCCTAATAATCCAAAAGTTTTAAAAATTATAAATTAGTCCTAGGTTAAAGGCATTTTTGTAAATATGAAAAATTATAGTCAAAATGAAGCTCTCAATGAGTTAAGCCCAATGGAATATATTATGAAATTTATTAAGATCAAAATATTATTTGTTGGGCAATTATGATTTAATATTAATATTTTACCCGATAAAAGTCAGTTTGGACTACAGGAAGAGGCATTTTTAATTCAAGAAAAATTAGTAGGTCTTGTTAGAATATATTTTGGATCAAAATATGGATTTTGGACTAAAAGTAATTGTTGGATAATCTTGTACCAATTTAATGACAATTTTGGCAAAAATACCCAATCGGTACAAGTAAATTTAATCGGTAAAGGGTATTTTGGTCCACATGAATTATTGGAGCAATATTGGAAAAAAAAAGGGGAGTGAATCACGTCTGATTGCTGAATGGGACACCAAGGAAATTAAGTGAAAAGCTTTAATGAAAAAGTAACCAAGTTTAGTCAAGTTAACCACTTTTACTATTCATGCATCTCATATCTCTCTTCCAAGTGATGAGTTAAGCATTTGGTCTTCATTTTCTCCATACCACACGTCTGAAACAGAGCTGAAAAGTGAGAGGGAGAGCAAAACTTTCAAGGAGGAAAAAGAGGAACCAAGAGGCAAAGCATCAAGCACAAGTGTTCAAGGTAGTATCTTATGACTATAATCTTGTGTATCCTTAAGTTTGGGAGAGTTTTATGGCTTATTCTCTCTTAGTTTTGCACTGAAAGTTTCTTCCTAGAGAGAGAGTAGAGAGAGAAAATGAAGGTATGGAGAAACTAAACCATGAAAAGGGTTGTATAGGTCATAAGATGCAAGAATATATCATTAGATTACAAATTAATCGGTTTGTTATTTTTCTATAATTTATGATAATTTTCTACCCAATTAGGGTTCAATATAGGAAGGGAATTTCAAGTTTTTGACCTCAAAAATGGATTCTTTGGGTCCAAAATAGGTTAGAACAAGTATGTTGTACAAGGAATGCATAATGGATGACAAAGTGCAAATTTTAGTTCAAGTGAGCACTTTGTAAATGAAATTGGATAATTAGTGGTTAATGGCATTATTTGATGATGTTATAGGATCCAAAGGATTGTTAGAAGATCAAGGAAAGGGTTTGCAAAGTTTGGAGATTAGTGGAAAGCTCAAAGGTAGTTAACTCACCTATCTATGCTTATGTATTGTCATTGATGTTGCTTGATTTGAATGATGTGTTTAATGTTTGGAATGTTGTCTTGTGATGATTTTTCATTGTTGGTTGGATTGTTTGAAGGGTAATGTGACCCTGGATATGTCCAAATACAAGGGGAAATGCTGCCTAAATTTTTATAAAATGGTTATGCCAAAATGATTTGATTGCATGCTTAATGTGTTTTGAGATGAATACATGCAATATATATGATAATATGTGTGCATGATGGTAGTTACTACTAAGATTCTTTGAATCTCACCCCTTTCCAAATGTCTAACCAATTTTAAGTTCAAGTTATGGCAAGATTACCCAAGAAAGGAAAGGCAAGGAGAAGCAAAGTAATATTCAAGATAATGATACTTAGATTGATACTATTATATGAGAAGTTATGTAAAACCTTATGGGATATGATCATGCTATGCTTCCATTTTAATATGTTCCTCTAAGTTCTTATGGAGTATCATGTAAGATAAAGGCAAGTTATGGCTATTTATGTATATATGCGTGTGTATTTTGGAAAGTTGGGAGAATGCAAGAGACTTTTCTGAATATGGTTGGGAATTCGAAGTACTGTACATACCTCAATATGTTCAATGTATGAATGTTTTACATGTATGAAAACTAGACATGTGTGGCTTTCCATAGACACAAAGATCACTCAATTTGGAGTTGTGTATGATTTATGGTGATTTTTCAAAGTTATGGTCAGAATCAGAAATTTTCAAAATGACCATTGCTACAGTACATATATTACGAATTTACTGTATAAGTTGGCCAAGTAATTTCCCTATTCAACATTTTTCCCATATATAGAATCTTTTAAGCTATATTTAGAGACTTGAACCATATCAATATGATTATTCTTGATTTAGTTATGAATTTTCAAAGTTCACCGAGTAAAAAGAAGTTAACCAAGGGAATGGTACCCGAAATGGAATAAATTGGTTTAAGTTGTTTTATGTAATCAAGTCTCTAATCAAGTAATAATGGACTTAAATATAGTTTAATACATGGGAAATGAGTGTAAGTATAAGGTGTTACAGATATCAAATTAATAAGAAAAAAAAAAGAAAATCAATCAATCTCAATATGAATATCAAAGAAAAAAAATAAAAGAGATTTTTGTTATTTTGGAGCATTAATTGAATGACTTCCCTTTTGGCATTATAAATAGAAGCAATATGAGAAGAGAGACATCAACAAGAATCAAAGAAAAGGAGAGATTGAGAGAAACTGAAAAAAATCAAAGAAAGAGGGAGAGATTGAAAGAATGAGAAGCAGATGAGAGATTAAGAGGTAAGAAGGAATGTGAGTTTGAGAAGTAAGAAAAATTGGGAGTTGATTTTGAAGCAAGGTAGGGAGTTTCTCTTCTTCTTAATTCTATTTTGTTGCATAATTGGGGTTCTAATGGGAATAATATTTTAGGTTAAAAAGGATGTAATTCTCCATCTTCTCTCCATATCTATAATTCCATGGATCCCAAATTTGATATTTTGTGAGGTTCATGAGACAAATAGTTCACACCAGTGAGCACTTCACAATAGGTGGTGTGTTTGTGATCCTCTTTTCTTTGTTTTTGTTTTTATAAATCCCAAATTTAATGTTTTGTGATGTCTATGAGACAAGTTATTGACACCTATGAATACCACTCAATGGAGGAGATGTGTTTATAATTTATATATTTGTTTTAACAATTATTTTACTACTTTTAATGGATTATGTAATCATTTCTAATCCCTGTCCAAAAGCTCATGTTCGCACAATTATATCAGACTTGATAGGATTGGATAAAGAATGCATTTTGCACCTTTTTTTATGATGATGACCATTGTATTTCATCCTTTACTTAGTTGAAATTGTTTTATTGTATATTAAAGGCCTATCCTTTACGTTGCCAAGTGGTTGATTTGGTTTCACCATTCTAACTTTTAATTTATGAGTATATTTATAATATGTGCTTAATTAATTTGTTTGTGGATCCAAACAAATTATGAGATGTTCTAAGGCATTATATCTTCACCATCAACAATATGTAGGATATATAGATCAATGCCTTAATATTAGTGGTGTGTATTTGTCATTTCATGACAAACCTTGTATTTTGATTCATGAGAGTGTAAAGTGAAGTAGTATTCTTGTTTTTTTTGAAGTTAACAATATTTTTTTATGAGCGTTATTATTTTGGATTATATAAGGATGATTCTTCATTTGTGGCTTCACAACATAAAGCAAGATGAGGGAGGATACAATTAATGATTTTGTCTTTAATCTCGTCACAATACGGTAACATTGTTTTACATTTTATTAGAATAAGATGGTACTTGTGATTGCACAAATTTATGCATGACCTTTGATTTTTTTTCCTTTTTTTTTCTCTTTTGGAATTTATTCGGTGGGTTTTTGGAACCTCCAAAGACATTTAGGTTAATGGATTTACTGCATGCATGTTGTGATTTGCTTCCGCAGGTATACTAATCAAATTATATATATTTTTTATTTTTAGAAAATATATATATATATATTTGAAACCCTACATATTAGAAATCAATTTGATAAAGATTTCGTTAAATAATAAAAGTTCCCTTAAATTTTGGGAGGATGAATATATATCTTAAATAAAAGGATTTTTTTTAGAAAAATAACTTCATAACATATATATATATATATATCCTACGTGAGGTTATGGGAACTTTCTTGGGCATACAAGTTGCATGGTTACCAAGTGAGATTTTGGACTCTCCACGGAGTTACCAATAAAAATAATAAAAATAAAATAATTTTCTTAAATAAATACAATTCATTTTTCACAAATTAAAAAATACAAACTCATAAAAATTTGTTTTTCAAAAGAGATATATAATTTTTCTCTTGAAAAAAAACTACCAACCAAATGACACAAATTTGTTACCAAAACTACGTGGACTCTGATCCCTATATTAGGGTACGTAGGCCCTAAACTTTTATTTTAGGTCGAGTCCGTCTTTATAAATAAATCCAATTTATTTATTTATTTATTTTATTTTTCTTGTTTCTTTATGCATGTTTTATAAAGGTAATTAAAATAATTTTAAGGCCACATTGATTTTGCATAATTAATTTAAGGTAACCATTCTTATGAACAGGTGTTATAGGGTACCTAACACTTTTCCCATAATGCAATCGACTCCCAAACCCTCTATATTTCGTAGACCATTTTATTTTATTTTTTTAAAAAAAAGGGTTTTTCAAAATTTCTCTTTTAAAAATTTTGGTGGCGACTATACTTTATTTTTAATTTTCTTTTTTGGAAAATAAAAAAAAAACTAGTGCGACAAGAGAGATAGAATAAGGGAAAGGAAAATAGAAGAGTTTGGGAAGAAAAAAGATTACTAAAACTCAACTCAATTCAACTCAATCTTATCTTTTATTTGAATTATAGTGATAAATATTTATAGACTCAATGAAACTTTCTAAAAGATTGACAAAATATAATAAAATAGGAAATTATTTGGCCTAATGATTCAATCTAGAAAAAGTGCAAGAATTTCATTTATTTAAAAATTTCTTAAATATTAAGATATTCTAAAATATTCTATTCTAAACTTAAAGAAAAATAAATTATAAAATAAGAAATAGATATAAATCTCATCCTAAGAAATCTAATTAAATATAAAAAAATATTAAATGTCCTAATTTTTTTTCCTATCACATGTTGGATTATAAAAATAAAAAAAAATGCATTTGCCAAATCATTATTTCTATATCATTTACATTTATGATAAAACACTAGTTTCATCCCTTCTTTCTCTCTTATTGCTCCCATCGTGAGGGGGTGAAGCACAGGAGGATTTTGGAATGGAAAATTTATGGTGTAAGAGTCTTGCTCTGATGGGTAAGGGGAGGTAGAATTGGAGCTAGAGTGAGAGCTCTATTTTCAGATGCAAGCTTTAGACCTCGTTGTGATTTAGTCGGATCTATAGTGATTGTCATCGTCGTCACCCTAGACTAGATTGTGGACTACATCTATGGCGCCTTCCATGCTGATCTTTGTCAAAATAGTGTCCCTTCTCAGTCTTTTCTAATCACAAGGTGAGTTTTTAATTTTCCCAAGAAACAAACTGTGTGAGAGCTTGTGTGATTTGGATGTCTTTTGATGGGTATTTTTGTCCTTGGAAATGTCTAGCCTTCTTGGGAGAGATGTCTGCTGTCAATATTGGGGTGAAACAAGTCTCCCATGGATGCAGGAAACTAGTCTCCCAAGGTTGAGGTTGTTGCTTCCAATTCCATCATTTCCAACCAAACAACTCAAGCTCGAGAGACTATTCTTTCCTTTGGTTTCCCTCATGATTCAACCACCCAAATGTGGCATAGAGAATAAAAACATAACATTTGAATATTAAATGAATGTAATTAATTTCAATTAGTAGAGAAAATGATTGCAAATAATTCAAATTGTCGTTAAAATGATTAAAATATATGACATTTATGATTAATTTGAAAATTATTAAATATGAATTATATGGAAATAATTTATAATTAATGCATTAATTTAATAGTTGACATCAAGCAATGAAATTTGAAAATTGATTAGCCGACCAAGTAGGTCTCGTGATAGTCCATTACATTAGGCTTATGTGGCAGTATATTGCTCCAACATGTATGCATAAATAATCAATTATCAATCAAATCAATGATATAAATATTAATATTCTCAATTTATATATAAATTATTATGTATGATAAAAGTTGAATGAGAAGATATGATATATAGATATGGGTGTATATATCAATTATGATATAATATGATATGTTAGATATGATAAATTTTAAATTTTTAAAATACGGGGTACAAGAGATATATATATATATATAATTTATGTATATATTTAACGGATTAATATATCAAAGATAAAAAATATATAAAAAATTAAGTTTTAAACAAGTATTTTAAAAGTAATATGAAGACATTTAAAAAAAGAAACCTCTTTATCTCTAAGATGTTACAACGTGTTAGACATTGGATAGCTAGATTTTTAAGTTATGCAAGGTGAATCCAACTTGTTACTTCAGTATTACTTAGCATACAGAGGTTTTGGAGTCAAATTTTTCTAATGCCTTTAAATTTTCTCTAGAAATTCAAGGAGTTACTTTCTTGGAATAAGGTAGGCTATGTAAACTTTTCTTTGATTGTGTAGATTTGGCCTCTAGTCCTATTTGGTGTAGATGAATGAAGGAATACAGATTAAAAGGCACTTTAATGAGCTTGGTTGACCCTAAATGATCAGATTCTTGATGGTGGCTTAATCTACTAAAAATTTGAGATGAGCTTGTAGAACGAAGCACTAATGCCAAATTTGAAAAGTATTGAGGTTCCCTAAAAAGTGCATTCTTAATGGGTGCTACAAGATATTTCATACATCTGTCCCTAAAGTTCCCTAGTACCCTATTGTTTGGAATGTGAATGCTTTGCCAAAACATTCAATGATTACTTGGCTAGAATTTCATGGCAGACTTGCAATTAAAGATAGATTGAAGAGGCTTTAGTTTAATACATGATTATCTTTGCAATTTTTGTCATGCTTACTTTGAAATACTAGATCATTTATTTTTTGCATCAGGAATCTTGAAAGTGTTAATGGATTATGTTGACTTTGACATTAATTCCTCTGGACTCTTTGTGTGGCAACATACTTTTTGTACAAGCTAGAAGAAAGTAAAGGCTAGTATTTAAGTTTAGGATAGCTATATTCTGTGTTACAATTTATGCTATTTTAGCAAGCAAGAAATGGTATGTTCTTTAAGTAGCAACTCCTAGATAGTGCTTATATTTGTTATAGAATATTAAATGACATGAAAGTTAAATGAAAATATTTAGTTATAGGAATAAATAAGAATACATATACTAAGATGTTAGGTAGTAGATTTTACATCTTTTAGTTCGGAGCGGATCTTTTTATTGTGTTTTGGTATAGCAACTTTTATATAGGATGTTTGTCGCGTTTGCTATATATTGATTTTTGAGCTTAATATTATCTTTCATTTTTTTTTTAAAATGGAAACTAAAAATTGGGTTTTCTTAAGTTATTTTGTAATTTTGTGGAGAAGAAAAATAATGATATATTTATGATACGCATTGTGAAGTATGATATGAGTATTATAGTTAATACATATTTATAGTATTGTAAGAATATGATCGAACTGGCCGGTTTGACTGATTTCTACCAAATCAATTAGAAATTGGTGCCATATTCGATCTGTATAAATGTGATGAGCGACTGGTTTAGGAAGCGGCACAAATTTATCAAGAACTAGTGAAAATCAGAAATCGTGTATGAACCGGTTTAAACAGGTCTCATTTTTTTTTCTAAAAAAAATTAAAATATTTTTTTAATTTTTAAGATAAAATAATATTATTTTTAATATAAAATATCTTTTTATATTATAATATTATATAAGTATTATTATTATATATAATTATTAAAAATTATAAATTTAATTAAAAAATAATTAGTTTACTATTTTAAACTTAAAATATAATTATAAATAAATATTAATTTATTTAAATTTAAATATTAAATTATAAAATTTATTAATAATTTATTTATGATAAATTATAAATTAATAATTTAATATTATTTAGTTTAAAGTTTTCAGTAAGATATAAAATTTACTTAAACTTTTGTTATTCGGTCAAGTCTGTTAGATTATTATTAAACTAGTATCTTGTTCCATTACGATAAGATTGCGTAGTAGCGAAAAAATGAGAAGTGTACAGTAATTGAAATGCAGTACCGTACAGCAATATGGCAAATTTCAAATTCTCCTGTATCTTATGTATTTTGTAATCACCATGACTTCTTTTTTCTTTCCTTTTCATTTTGTTCTGGACCTTTCGAGCTTGCTTCTCCCTGTGTCGCTGATGCTCCTTTCTACCCCATTTCCCCACTTCCGCACCTTTTCCAGTTCCGCACGCGCAGTTTCTTCGAACCAAACGAGGCATTTCATTCTATTTTCCACTCTTCTTCTTCTTCTATCGCTCCCTCTCTCTCTCTCTCTCTCTCTCTGTGGCTGTGCTCAAGGCGTAAGAAGAGCGCATAAAGTATTTAATTGAAGGACCCAGTCAGTCCTGATTCTAACACCCCAGGCGCATAACTGGAGGAGAGGAGTGAAGGCCGCAGCAAATTTCACCACTGTTACTATTGGAGTCGCCACCTCTCAATCAAGCGACTTTTTGCGGCGCTATTTTTCACATGCTTTGAGCTCCATGTAATTTTCCTCGGCGTTAGTTCTAAATCTTTCGCACTCAAGCTCCTTTTTCTATGTAAAATTATTTGAACCTGGGTGACGTCATCGGCAATGTTGACAGAGGCCGCCGGTGAAGCTTTGGCGGAGATATGAGCTTTAAGCGGAAATAAACGGTGGCGCTGCGATGGAATAGCGAAAGGATGAGGAAGAAACAGTGAAAGTTCAATAAACGGCGGTGCTGGGGTGGAATAGCTAAAGGGTGTCTTTGGGCTGCAGGTGAGGACTCCTTTTTACAGGTCACTTACAGTCCTGAAATTATTATAATATTCTACTAATTATATTTATGCTGCCTATGTGATTGATATTAGAAATATTTAAGTTGCCTCAACTAAACATTTTACCGGAAATGTTTGGCTATATTTCCTCGATTCCAAGTATCATCCAGTTTTGTGGCAACAAGGGCATGTGCTTTAGTCACTGTACATGTTATGCCGTCGTTACGCTGGGCCTTGACTTTTCGCCAAAGAGTCAATTAGTAGAATAAAGGTAACCATTTACTTAGGACCCATCTCTGCACATAGTTGAAATTTATTTTTCTTGTAGATTGATGCCGTCTTTAGGTTCAATAGCTTCTAGTAGCTGATTACTATGACTTTTGGCATGTATGATGGATATTAGGAGTCACAATTTAAAATTGGGTTTAATTAATGAGAAAGCCAATGGAAATTATTATACAAAACCAATTTATCATATGCAGTTGAGGTTGAAGACACACTAATGTGTTTGTGCAATGGAAAACTTGCTCTTGTAACATGGATTTTTGTATTGATTGACAATTTTTCATGACCTTAATTTCTGCTTCTTCGATATTATCATGATGTAGGCTACTAAAAGGCAAAATCAAAGTGAGTTAAATAATCTTAAATTCATGCTGGTAGTAATTTTGCAGTTTCTTAAGTTATTTCCATCCTACAGCATTTTAGAGAAAAAGATAATATTTCTGATCTTCAGCATGCTGCAGAGTTTTGCTATGCAATTGTAACTCTGCTAGAGGTCAGTTTACATCATTATATTGTTAAAAATAGGTGGTAGGGATGCTTGTTAAATTGAATCATTAAGCAAATATCGAGCTCTAGCACCTTGCTCCTGTAGATCCAGATTTATTAGCAATATAGGATTTGTGATCTTTGTCTACTACTAAATGGACATATTATGTTGTGTTCAGGTTTATGGTTGCATCAGGAAGCTGTTCAAGAGTGAAATTTGAGGATTGTTAAGGTATATAGTTATTGGATTGTAAGTGTTATGTGTAAGGAAAAAAGGGATAAAGGAAGTCTCACATAGAAAGAAGAAAGCAATACCGTGGAGAATGATGAACCATTTGATTGTGGCACATTAGTATGTATGGCCTAATTGATATTGTTTATGTATCTTACTAACTCGTGCCACATCCATTTTAATACTATTATTATTGTTGACATTTTTTATACTCTGCCCTGTAATTGTTCCCTGGCTCTTTGTAGGGGTCAAGGGAGTGATTATCGTGAAGTAAACCACTACGTTTTCCAGGTGGTCTGCAATGCTTTATACCAAACCTTTAGTGCTGTATTTTCTTGCTTAAACGATTTGTGTGATTATTATATATGCTTTTGTGTTAACCACAAAGAATGATGAGTTTGGGTTTTACTTTTTTGGATAAAAATCAAGTTTGGACTGTGAACATTATCATACAATATACCATATCATATTAATAGATTTTACGCTTGAAATTAATGGTAGAGAAAAGAAGAAAACAACATGTTTTGTATTTCTAAGTCATGCTATTGTGTGTTTGACAAAATGCATGGGATTGGTCAAAAAAGAAAATAAAGACAAAATGCTTGGGAGGGGTATGCTCATTTTGTGTATTCTTTTTATTTTATAAAAGTTAATTAGGATATTTCCTTTATTTTGGCTTTGTCTCCATTTACTTGGCAATTATGTTAATGTTATGAAGAGCTACTCAGGTACCCCTTGATGCTTCACGATGCTGTGATTCTTGAATGGGTTTCATTTCTTTTTGCATGCTTGGGCTGCTTATAATTGTTTCAGAAGAGTTTAGACTAGTTTGTGGTAAACCATAGGCTAATGATATGACCATCCATTGTTATATGAGACTTGCTGCCACGTCTGTTTTTTTTTTTTTTTCTTTCGCATTGTGGTTACTTGTGCAGTGCATATAAAGCAAGCTTCACCTCCTCTTGCTTTTGGTTACAAGACTTGCTGCCTCTGTTACATTGTATCATATAGATTGTCTATGCAGTATTTTTCCCCATGGAAATGATGACATATTTAGGATTTTGAGTTTTTGGATCTGGTTCTTTGTATTCTGTAATTGCAGTATTGGTTTTTTTCTACTAACTTCCGTGGGTTATGTTATATTTTGGTTCAGGTTATTGCTTTTCTGTTTAGATATTGTTATTTCATCTTTTTTTTTTACCTTCTCTCTCTAAATATAGGGTTAATGAAAAACCTGTTGGGCAAAGGAGCAATTTGAAGACTCTTGCAAACCAAAGTTTGTGAAACCATTTCTTGAAATTTTTCTTCCTATGGTTTTGGAGTGAAAGCCATATCATTTTATTTACATGACTATCTTCAACTCATAAAGAAGCTTTGATCATTGATCAAAGCATATTCCTTTTGCCCAATAGGTTCTTCATGTAAATAAAATGATATGGCTTTCAATCCTAAACCTTAAAAAGAAAAATTTGAAAATGCATACCTGAAATCCATATTAGACAGAGGTCTTCAATTTCATTGTTGTGTTGGCAGAACTGTTAAAGAATTGAAGTTATTTTTTGTTTTTGGTTGGTAAAAGAATTAAAGTTATTTACTTATGAATAAAAAGGATTAATTGGACAGTTATAGTAATGAAGTGATCACTGTGTCATAGCTTCTTTGATTCAGACTCATGAGGTATTGGGTTGGATATACTATTGTGTTTAAAGTCTTTGCTATCGCATATAACATGCGGGGAGTAATTCTAGTTCTAGTTATATATATATATATATATTCTTGTACCTGTATCTTAAAATTTTAAAAATTATTGTATTCTTCACATCATATTGTATCCTATTCTTTCATAGGTTGAGTCATAGAAAAGATTAAAAAGAGGAATGTAAATAAAGAAAAAACTTAAATCTAATATCTTGAGGTTTTGGGACAAGATACAGTAGTGCAAAATTTATTTGTATATTTTCTAATTTTTCTTCTTAAGTCCAACTGAGTAGAAGATCTAATTTTTCTTCTTAAATGAATTTTACCTACATTGACACCAAAATCAAACCATGAAATTAAACTAGAAATTTGAGATGGTAGAAACAATGCTCTTTCAATTTTTTTTTTTCAGATTTTTAATACATAAAGTATATAATAGAATGAAAAAATTAAAAATAATTTTGCAAATAAAAAATTATTACATTTTTATTTTAAAATTATAAAATAATTACAATTGAATATTATTAATTAATAATTATTAATATTAAATAACCATAGTTGATGTTTTATCGTCATACCAAAGCAGCCGCAAGTTTTATTTGTTTTAATGTTATATATAAATTACTTCGTGCCAATGTCATTCTATTCTAATATTTTAAATTATTTAGAGTGTATATATATATATATATATATTTCTTTTTTGGCTAGCGAATGTGAAAGCACAAATTGTCAGAAGAATGATTATCCACTAGTGTAATAAATTATTTTGTGTGAAAGCATATTTTATTTTTCAGCGTGAAAGCATCTTTGTGTATATCCAAATTTTCAAAAGAACATCCTCCACTACAAACCATTAAAATTTATTTTTAACATCATTGGAGGAGAAGTATTTTTTTGACTTGGAGGCTCCAAAAAAAAAAAGGAGAAAAAGAAAAAGTATGCGTTGAAGAATTTTCATTCCTTAGTGAAAATTACTGACTTTAGACAAGACATCAATGTCTACCGACTGTTTATTTGGTTTTTTATTATATATGAACAAAGGCTCACTATTGAAATACTCGTTTATCTGCTGAGCTGGAATACCTAAGATAAGCGAATTTGCCAAATTAACTGAAAGTCGTCAACCTAAGATCCGATTTAGTCACTCCCACCCAGGTAATATTATGATCATCTCCCTCATTTTTAACAACTTCAACCTAATTCACTTCATGCCACTTCGTTTCTTCTCTTTTTGCCAACATGCCACTACCTTTCTTCTTGAACGCTATTCTTTCTTTTCTTTAGTTTACTTCTGTCTTAATTAGTTTTAGTTAGCTCTGCAGTTGGTGGAAAAGTCTAAGATTTGCAAGCTTCTGTCAAGAGATCAGAATCCAGATTTATTAGGAATAATCAATACATCTTGTTTCTGTCCAGTAATGGCTGCTTCTGCTTCTTCTCCCCAAGTTCCTCAGGAAAAGTATGATGTGTTCATCAGCTTCAGAGGTTCAGACGTCAGATATGGTTTTCTTAGCCATTTGAAAAAGGAGTTAAGTCAAAAGCAGATAGATATCTATGTGGATGAGAGGCTTGAGAGAGGAGATGAAATATCATCAACACTTCTGGAAGCAATAGAAGGATCAATGATTTCATTGGTGATATTCTCAAAGGACTATGCCTCTTCAAAGTGGTGCTTGGAAGAGCTTGTTAAAATCATGGAATGCAAGGAAACCAATGGTCAGATTGTAATACCAGTTTTCCACAATGTAGATCCATCATGTGTCAGGCATCAAAAAGGCTCTTATGCAGAAGCATTTGCCCAACATGAAGAGAAGTCCAAGGTTAACATGGGGAACCTGCAAATTTGGACGACATTTGTCACAAAAAGTTGGAGATATCTTTTCAACAATACTGCATCTACCCAATATGAACTAGAGCTCAAACATAACATGGACAAGCTGCAAATTTGGAGATCTGCCTTGACTAAAGCTGCTAACTTGTCTGGCTATCACTCATCAAATTTTCAGTAAGTTTTTGGTTCCCTATTATTCAATATATCATTTTATAGTCTTTAATTTTTATCTTAGTTTTTTTCCCCTTGCAAAACAACCTAAAACATAATAAAGTTATCAAACTATATATGTGTATTTATTATTTCTATCATGTGTGAGCTTTAATTGATTGATTTATTTTTTTTTCTTTCTTATATGCTAGAGATGAATCTGAGCTCATTGATGGAATAGTCAAAGATGTCTTGAAAAGATTGAAAGGTAGAGACATAGTCGAGCAAAAATGCCTTGTTGGATTTGAACAAAATTTTGCTTGTGTGGAATCATTAATGAAAATTGAGTCACAAGAAGTTCAAATTATTGGAATTTGGGGCGCTGGAGGTATAGGTAAAACAACTCTTTCTCATGCTATATTTGATAAATTTTCTTGTCACTTTCAAAGTTGTTGTTTCATGAAAAATGTGAGAGAAGAATCTGGGAAGAGCAATGGTTTGAGTAACTTGTATCAAAAACTTCTTTGTGAACTATTAAACCAAGAAAATCTTAACATGAATGATGCATTGATAGCAAGATCAATTAGGAGAAGACTGCATCGTAAAAGAGTTTTAATTGTGCTTGATGATGTGGACACCTCAAAGCAACTAGAAGATTTAGTTGGAGAACAAATTTTTGGATCAGGCAGCAAAGTTATTGTAACAAGTAGAGACAAGCATGTTCTCATTAGTGGAGGGATTCATGGTGAACATATACATGAAGTTCGGGAATTAAACTTTGAAGAGTCACTTAAACTTTTTAGTTTAAATGCCTTCAAACAAAGTCATCCCAAGAAGGAATATGAGGAGCTATCATATAAGACCGTTGCCTATGCTAAAGGTATTCCTTTAGCTTTGGAAGTTTTGGGTTCACATTTTTGTTCTAAAGATAAAATATATTGGGAAAGTGAGCTCAGCAAACTCAAAAAGTGTGCCAATGGGGAAATCCAAAATGTATTGAAGGTGAGCTATGATGGACTAGATTATATTGACAAGGAAATATTTTTAGACATTGCATTTTTTTTCGTGGGAGAACAAAAACATAAAGTTACCCAAGTGCTAGATGGGTGTGATTTCAATGCAATTAGTGGAATTGAAAATCTTGTCAATAGAGCTCTCATAAAAATTCTTGATAGTGACATCATACAAATGCATGATTTGATACGAGAAATGGGTGAGCAAATAGTTCGTGAGGAATCCATCAAACATCCTGAAACACGTAGTCGATTGAGCAATTCTGAAGAAGTTTATGATCTCTTGAAAAATAATATGGTAAGAGAAAGATACGTTTTTTTTCTATTTTTATTCTTATTGTCTGAAATAGTTTTTCACAAATTTAATGCCATTTTGATTTTTTTTTTATCATAGGGAACTTATGAAATTGTAGGTCTCAAATGGGATATTACTCAAGCCAAAGATCTACAATTGCATTGTGACACCTTCACCAAGATGAAGAATTTAAGAATTCTCAAATTCTATTGTAATAAATGGGAGTGGCACAAGAGATCTTACACAAAGCTTCCTTTTGGTCTTGAGTCATTTCCTAATAAATTAAGGTACTTGCATTGGGATCAATATCCTCTGGACTCTCTGCCTTTAAGCTTTTGTCCTGAGAACCTTGTTGAACTTCACATGAATGACAGCAGTGCTAAAAAGCTTTGGGATGGAGTACAGGTACTTATATGCTTATATATATACTATTTGTCTTCAGTCTAATTATATTATGAAGGTTTTTCCGTGTAATTTCTCTCTTTTTATGGCCACAGGATATTGTGAATCTAAAGATATTAAATTTGTGGGGGTCCAAACAATTGATGGAGTTGCCTGATTTCTCTATGGCACATAAGCTTGTAAAAGTAAATCTAACGTGGTGTATAAGTTTGCGTACTGTTCATCCTATCTTATCTCTCCACTCACTCATTGAGTTGGATGTTTTTGGCTGCTGGAAACTAGAGAGTCTTGAAAGTGAGACACATTTAAAATCTCTCTCTATCCTCAGAGGTGTTGCCTGTGATAACCTTGGGAAATTTTGTCTGTCATCAGAGAAAATGACAATATTAGATTTAGGGCATAGTAAAATCACAATATTGCATTTGCCAATGGGTTGTCTTAAGGAGCTTAGAGTGCTTCGTCTCGATGGTTCTAGACTGAAGAGTCTTCCCATAAATGAATTGTGTTGCTTGACATATCTTGAGGAGTTTAGACTTAGAAATTTCGAACTAGTAATTGACAAAATGGAGCTAGAGAACCTATTTGATGCCTTGCGTTATTTACGTCATCTACGTTTTCATAAATGCTGTAATGTGTCAGAAATCCCAGAAAATATTAGTGCCTTAACAAGGTTAGAATTTTTATCATTAGTAAGGACTGGTGTGGAGAGTTTGCCAGCTAGTATCAGGCATCTTTCAAGCCTGACTTCCATTCACTTGAGATGGTGCAGGAAGCTTAGGTCTATACTTGGACTTCCTCCTTTGCTTGAAATTCTAGATACCTATGAATGCACATCTTTGGAGACTGTAAATTCCTTCGCACTAGTTGAGCAAAAATTTCGGAATGATTGTTACTTTCTATTTTATAATTGTGTAAGGTTGGATGAACCTTCACTTTCCTTTATTAGGGAACTAACTCACTTCTCACTACTTTCCGCTATGGTGGATGGTTATTATCGAAAAGCATGTTACCCCGGAAGCAGAGTTCCAATGTGGATCCCATATAATCAGACAGCAGAAACTTCCAATATTGTTGAATTTACTTGTAATCATCGCCAAATACGCGGCTTCATGTTTTGCTGCGTTCTCTCTCAGCTTACCCTAGCAAAAGAAATTTGTTGTCATTGCATTGATGATGATAAGCACGAATTCTGCTCTGCATATGAAGATCTTTTTAATTGCGATCACTTGAATTCAGATCATGTCTTTCTATGGTATGGTGGAGATGAATTAGATAATGATCGAACAAGTTATCATGGCAAGTTGGCATTTGAATTCTCCATCATTGAATATCTGAATAACTATGAGTTTTCCTATCGAGGTGACTTGATAAAAGCATGTGGAGTCTGCCCAATATATTCCTTAGACACATAATCCAAAGGAAAAGACAGAGGGATGTAGATATTGATGTTAAAGAACAACTGCCTTCAACAAAGAAATTGAAGAAATTGTCATTCAAGCTGCTTCTCTAGGAAAGGAGTTGGAGTTGTTGGCTACTAAATCCAAGAAATCTCGTAATCTTGATCACTTCATCTTTCCCTTGCAACTAAAATTTGTACACTAGATGAAAGAAATGAAGTCTCTTTGATATCTTTTCAGGTACCTCTCTCTTCCTTGATTATAAACTAAAGTTTAGTATATATGCACCTCTTTCCATTATATAACAATAAATTATTTAAAAATAAATATCACAGACATAATTTATAAAAATGATGGCTTACTGTAAATAAGAATTCTTATTCTCTAAGAATAGAGCAGTTATTGTTGACATGAGCAGGTTTCTTCTCAATTCACAGGTTTCTTCTAAGAATATAGCAGTTATAAAAAGTCTCTTCTCAATTCACAGGTTTCTTCTAAGAATAGAGCAGTTATAAAAAGTCTCTTTAATCGACTCTTGTGTGGCAAAAGTTTTATTAGTTTTTTTTCTTTTTTTACTCATTTAATGCCCTTTCCCATATTTACACCCATTTCCCAGATACACTTTGTAAAGAATGTGTCTATTCTTACAATGTTTTTTCATCTTCTAAAAGTAAAATAAAGAAAAGAGCCATTGCAATGGACGTAGACATTCTCTCTTTAAGCAATCAATAAATTAGGAATAATATTAGTTTTCAACATAGAGTTTAGAAAGGAAAAAGAGGTAATGATGATAAGTTATACTGTGACTTTTGCTTCAGTTTGCAAAATGTACAAGATAATATATTCATTGGAGTAAGTGCATCTCTTCATTTCAACGTGTTTTCAAACTTAATTTTTGTAATAAAAAATGAATGAATACATTAATTAATTAATTAATTAATTAATTGATGTTTTAATCTAATGTGGGCACTGAATAAAATTTGCTATATCCTCTTAGAAAAATATCTGTCACTTCTTTTGATCAAAAGGGTTACTTTTTAAGATATCTAATTCTATTGATATGCTCCAATTCGTTACTCCACAAATTTTCCTTTCTCAGAATTAGATTCTGATTTTTTTTTCTCCTGAATTCTTGCCATGATTATACTTCTTCTCAAAGAACTTGAGTGTTAACACTCAAGCATCTCTGCATCTATTGATGTAGAGGTGCTATATGTCCCTCATAATAGATGCAGAGGTGCTATATGTCCCTCATAATAGATGCAGAGGTGCTATATGACCCTCATCTAGTTGTACTGTCTGCTGGCAAAAAAACAAACAGTAGTAGAGGCATTGTATAGTTTCTGCTAATGTTTGTTGTGTCGTGACTTCTGTTCACTGAACTTTTAATGGAGTTAAAGCTAGTGATGGTTTGAACTGAATCTGATGTACTTATTGTGTTTCATTTCTTTGTGTATTCTTCCTCATGTATTTTTCCTCAGTTCTGCAATTACTCTGGTGATGGTGATATGGACAAATTCTTCACAAAAGCTCAAGTTATTGAGGAATGTTAATTCCAACTCAAATTTGTACGCTTGAAGAAAGAAAAGCAATACAGAGAAATACAGTTTGTCTGAAAGCATTATGGGGTGCCTTATCTAACTTGATATGCTTTAGTTCTCTCATTTTTATCTTATCAAAGTGGACTATGATTCTTTTTGAGGTTGTTATCATAAGCAGATATCTTTTCAAGGAACTTGAGAGGTATTTTTCTGAATGCAAAAGTCCAGCTACTCACAGTAGTAAGTACTTTCTTACTACGTGCTAGAGTTAGTTGTGCACTTGTGCTTTATGCTTCATGCAAGTTTTCTTGTGCTCCTTACTCTGGTTTTTCAAGTTAAATAAATCTGAGCTCCATTCAAGCTTATATATATATTTGAATAATTTCTTCATATAAATCAAGTAAGCATAGTTACATCCTCAAAGCATCTCTGTTTAACTGTTTATCATTTCTATCCATGCCTAAGCATTCCTTAGGAATCAAGCCAAACCACTTAATCAACAACATTAGCCTTATCCCACTATGTGGGTCAGCTACATGGATCATACGACGCCAATGGGCTCTATCAGACGTCATCTCTTCAAATAAATTATTTCTCAAAAGGTCATTTCTTATAACTTTCCTTAGTGTCCTTTTTGGTCTTTATCTACGCCTTTTGATTGGGCTTCAGGTCATTTGATTAACTCTCTTCACTGGCTCCTCTTGTCCTCTTCTTTGTACATGCCCAAATCACCTTAAACGATTTTTCACCATTTTCTCCTTGATAGGTGCTACCCCAACTTTCCTTCGTATGCAGTCATTTCGTATCTTATTCAATTTTGTATGACCACACATTCATCTCAACATTCTTATCTCTGCTACTCCCATCTTATACTCTTGGTGTCCTATCAAAGCCAGACCACTAAATCCCAGTACTAAAATTCTGTGCATTAACAGCCAACCATTCAGCACATTGTAACCTATATCTACCCAATACAATGTAATATCCCAATCTGTCTCAATATATTGTCTAATCCCATCAATTGGCCATCCACATTGCCTCTGATGATAATGCCACTGTGTAACAAGCCGTATAGCCTCAATAGATCATTAAATATAGCTACTTTCTTGAATTGTTTGGCCCAGCAAAATTCTGAGCCAGTAAAAAGGGCCCAGCATTCTGCTATAGCATTACGATAGAAGCCCACATGTTGAGAGAAACTGATTAGCCATTTTCTGTGACAATCTTGGATTACTCCTCCACGTGAAGCTATGCCTTGACTGGTACAAGCTCCATCTACCTCTGGTTTAATTAGATCTTCATCATCTATCTGGTTACTGATGCTTGAATCTCCAGCTTGTATTTTCCATTTTCAATTCAAAAGATTGTCTTCTTCCTGCAACCTGTAGAAACAATTATTTAATTAAACATTATTATCAAAAGATATACCTTCCATGGCCTTGCTCAACCTATCTTTCCAAAGGATTCAACAGATTTGAGTAATGAGTCTGCCCCATTTCCATTTCACCGTCTGAACTTTTCCCCTTTCTTTCTGTAGGTTCCAGTTTAACCAATCTTTTAAAGGTAGTCTAACAAAGTCTTGCCAATAATTGAGGTGAACAACCTCAAACCAGATTTGCCTTGCTCTTGATCAATCATGTAAAATGTGTAATGTAGACTCATCCTCATGACACTGGAAGGTGCTGGAAGCATCTTCAGTTAAATGCCTTTTCTTCTGAAAAAGATTGGTAGGAAGACTATCCTTAACTGCCATCCACATGAAGATTTTGACTTTCTCAGTTACCTGTACTCTCCAAAAAATTTTCCATACACTATTCCCAGCAGTCCTACTTTCTTTGCTAATGAACTTATATGCAGATCTTGTGGTTAATTGACCAGTGGGCGGCGTTCTCCAGCATAAGACATCATTTTTTGGAATACCACCTTTCGCTTCTTCCACTACCTTCATTTTTCAATGAAAAAGGTTTGCATTTTTACTGTTCAGCATGTTTTAAAAATAAAAGAAAACAACTATGGAATGGTCACTAATAGTCTTGGGTAAGCATAAAATATAGGCACACTCTCTAAGACATAATTAGGAATTATTATCAGCTTCCCAAAATATATAAAATTTTGAAGGAAAAGAAATAGAGATGTTTTATAATATGTATTTCACTTGTTTAACTGACAATATTGGCTTAGGTAGGCCAATCCAATTATGAACACAAGCATGTCAAATTAACATAACTTTTTAGAAGAATCTGTCTTTGATATGCTTTCATATTTGTTCATATTATGAATCTCTGAGTGATTATATAAGATTCTATTTCATCTGTTAATAATTTTTTTATAAAAGAGTAGAATATAAGGCTTGTTGATGATGTTTTAATTCAATTGATGCAAGATATGAAGGCTTGATGTACCACTCTTGGCTCAAACTTAAGTAGAAGCACTTGCCGTCGTTTTCTTTGGTGAAGATTACTCAACCACAACTAACCTAGCCTTTATCCTTCTTGGCTCTTTGCATTTTGTATTCAAATAGAAGGTAAATGCTACAATCGCTTTTATTTTCACATTTCATGTCTCTGACTCAGGTCATGATTTAATCTCTTTTCAACCAATGAAACCCATGGATAGGGTGGTGCACATGCCTCTTTAATAATACTTGTAGCTGCATTTGGGTTCCCTTTAGAATTTGGGGTTTAGGGTTACTGCTCAACACTATAAAAAAAACATGTAGTTCTTATGCTCTGTTATATATCAAAATCATGAGCAACTACAATTTAATTTTGTATGCAAGTTCAAAGAAAAACACTCTATAGGAATACACTTCTATTTTTTACTTGAAACTTGCTTCAATATCCCATCTCTGTCTTGATTAAATTTAGTTGTTGTTGCACATGCAATTCCCTTTATATTATATGCATGGGCATTTGTGACCGAAAATTGAAGAGATAATGAATGAATGAATGAATTGATTGACTGATTGATGTTTTAATGTAATGTGGGCAATGAATAAATTTTGCTATCATATGAGAGAAGTATCCATTCCTTCTTTTGAACAAAAGGGTTGTTTTTTAATATATCTAATTCTATTAATATGCTTTTAATCCCCTGCTCTCTCTCTCTTTTTTAATCAAAATTAGATTCTGATTTTCTTTTTTTTTTTTTTGAAGTGTTGCCATGAATATATTTCTTCTCAAGAGTTAGTGAAGGTTTGAATTAAATCCGATGTAATTATAATCTATCAGCTTCTGCATCTTCCACAGCCTTCATTATTATTCAGTTTGCTCATTCGCTTGACTAATTATTGGGTATTTGGGTTTTGTTTCTTCAACAGCCTAATGGATTGCAATTACTCTGAAGATGATGAGGGGCGTTCCTTGAATTCAGATCATGATTCTATGGTATGTGCAACGTCGATTAAAGAATGGATTGCAGTTGGAGTTGGTTACTGATTCCAAGATTGACAACAAAATCTATCAACCCTCACAACTGAAATTTGTATGCCGGAACAAAGAAAAGCACCATAGAGATACAGTTTCTCCGAAAAGCTTTATTATGGGTACCTCTTTAACTTGATTATAAGCTAGCTTTAATACACAAATACATATTTTGATATTATATATTAGCATGTGTGAGAAAATAGTAATTTATGACTTACATTTTTTAATTTTGTGGGGATGGTGAATAAAAATTGATATCCTGTAAGAAATACAGCAGTTATCTTTTGATGTGTCTAATTTTATTGATGTGCATTGATTCTCCCCTACTTGTCTTATAAAAATATCAATGCATTAAAAATCAAACTAGCCGGTTCGACTAGTTGGATTGGAAAATGATGTCAGGTCCAATCCAGAAAAAGAGTAGGACTGGAGGATTTTAGAATTAGTGAGGATCGGTCAAGAATCGATGACACTGAACTTGAACCAATCCGAAACCGGTTTGAATTAGTCATATTTTTTTTTTAGTTTTTAAGATAAATAACATTATTTTTAGTACTAAATAATGTTATTATTTGTATGAATTTTTTTCCTATATTATAATATTGTATAAGTGTTATTTTGTTACATAATCATCAATGATGATAAATTTATCAACAAATAATATGAAAATAGAATATTATTTAATTATTTTAAATTCAAAATATAATTATGAATAAATATTAATTTATTTAAATTTTAATATTAAATTATGAAACTTATTAATAATATTTTTTTAACAATATATGACATATAAAATTAAAAAATTATTAATTTTATTACTATTAATTTTATTATAGTTCAATGATTAAATAATTGAATTTTGAACTCGTGTTTTAACCAGTTCAATGACCAATTCAATTTTTGATACCTTGAAAAATATATTCTCATTATTTATTAATTTATTGTCATGAGTAGATTTCATCTCGATGAACTCGAGTGGTATTTTTTGGATGTGAATGTGTAGTGACTCATCGCAGCAGTGAGTACTTTCTTTAAAGCTAATAGTGTTCTATGGTTCATGTGAATTTTTGTTGTGTTCCTTACCTTTCTTTTGTTAATTATGTTAAATAAATATGAATGGCTTTCATGAATATTTTGGAATGCACCTTTAGCAATTTCCACTACGTTCATTTTTCAATCCCACTTTGGAAAAAAGTGCGCACGGCCACTAAATTAATTCTCATACTTGGTCTTGCGTGCTGGGATCAACAATTTTGTTTCTGGTTTCTATAAATTCAGTAGCTTTTTTTCTAGATCACATCGAGGCAAGGTAAATGCTTGAAGTAACTAGCGGGATCGAATTCTGCAGCCTATCACAAACAAGGGTGAGCTTTATACTACTAGACCATATGGCCATTGGCTAAATTCAGTAGTTTTAATATGTTTTACCAAATAGTTTTAACAATTATGTCTTATAATAAATTTACTTCTTTCAAATTATTATTTTCATCCTGTTCAACTTTTATTTATGGTAATGCTGTCTATATTAATAGAAGCAGTTACCCCCAAATATAGTTAATTATATGAAGTTATGGATTATTGCTCACAGATGTTATTTCTTTTGAAGCTTTGTAATAAAATAATGACATCAGGAACTTAGATGCATTTGCAAAACAAATATGAATATATATATATATATAATTAATCATTAATATATGAATAGAAGTTGAAAGATAATTATAGGGACAGAAGATTACAATTTCATTCACAAGGAACACAAGTGTGGCCAAAATGTTTTAAATTCCCTCATCATCTTTTACACAGGCAATTGTCTTTGTATGTTGTATACATGAGCTTGGTGAGAAAACAATTCATAAGGATAATGAGTTGATGTTTCAATGTTCAATGTCATGTGAATAATGAATAAAGATAGTTATCGTCTAGGAAAAAGATATTCATTCTGTTTTTATATAGAAAGCAGTTTCTTTGTAATATATTTGATTCTATCGATATGTTTTAGATGCTTTTTTTCCTGCAAAATTAGACTATAATTTCTTTCTAAACTGCTTTGAGCAGGTTTCTTCTCAAACAGCTTCATTGTTGTTTCTATTGATGCAGAAGGGTAGCCACATAGCAGTAAGTACTGTATTTGTAGTTATATGCATTTTATATTTTATGCTAATTTCATTATGCTGTGTCTATTTTATACCTATAAAACACCTACATTTTACGTTATTTTTCCCTTAAAAATATTGAGTACTGATATATTTTTGGCTCGGCTAAATTTTTTTATCAATCTTTTACAAGTACACAAGGTCAATTGTAGTAGTAGAAAATTCTCTAGAGTATTCTAAAGGTTGAACCCAATGGAGTTATGATTCACTCAATTAATCAATTTTAGTCAAGAAAGAACAATTTGTGAAAAGTCAAGAAAAGATTAAAATAAAAGTAAAATCAATATAGAAAAGCAAATATTGAGGTTAATTCAATCACTAAGAATGCTAGGGGATTGTGTTTTCACCTTCTTGGGATAATTAAAGCTTACTCTTAAACTCTTTTTATAATTATAGTGACAATTATTTCTAATTTATTCTAATTACCTCTCAATCAATTAGTTTGTATTTAATTAGATTCTAATTCACTCTCGTGCAACCAAAATCTCTAATTAAATCTTGGAGTTATAATTAAGTCATCATAAACCCCTAATTCTATCTCTAGAATTGTTGTTTATGTCTATCTTTCTAGATTTAAGTTCGCTTTTCACTTTTTATTCTATCAAACTTACCCCCAGAATAAATCTTATGGTGGTCAATTACAAAATTCACAAAGAAAAACAAAAGAGATAGATATAATTGAATATAAATATATTGAAAAAATTGAATCACAGAGTAAGAGTCATAATCTCAGAGTAAACACTAATTAATCTCAGTTAAACTACAACCCTACCTCTAACTAGGAGAATTAGTTACACAAAAACATCGTTCTCTAGCAAAACAATTATAATTCCTCAAAACATTAGAACAAAAACTAAAGAAAGAGAAGTAATAGATGAAGAGAATGATTTAGTCTCACTACGCCTTCAATTCTTCTAGATCAGCCGTCAAAATATTTCTTTTAAGCTCTAGAGACTTCAAAATAGCTTTTCTAGGGCTTTAGAATAAGTGATTGTGTGTTGTTATGCATCCAAAAAGCCCTATTTATAGACCCTGTGTGATGCTTGCTGATCAGGCTGAGAAGACCTCTTAAACGACATCACTCGACACCATATGGAATAAATTAAGTTGAACCGGTGCCAGGTGCATGATTTATTTTTTTCTTTTTCTTTTTTGCTTCTTCACTTGGCGCCATCTGCTCATCTCTTTACTTGACCTGGTGCCGGGTTGATATGAAAATTAGAATCCTTTGCACCTCCTCACTGGCCCGTGGGTGAGGAAATTAATGGGGACCGGATGGACTCATGATTGTATGTCTTTCTTCACATTTTGAGCTCTAAAATGCTCAAAATTCCTCATAATTTTCGTAAGATGCAAATATACTTAAATTATATAAAATTATGTAAAAAATACATCAAAACTCAATATTTTTACGCAAAAAAAAAACATAAAATGTGGATATTTTATAGGTATAAAATAGACACATCATTATGTTTCTTATTTGTTCAACGTCCTTTGTAATGCAGTTTTTTGTTTTTGCTTTTTTTTGTTCATTTGCTGAAAGTCCTTTGTAATACAGTTAAAGAAAGCTATGGATTAATGTACTCAAATGGTGATCGAATGACTTGAATATAGAGATTTTGAAAGGAAAACTTGGTATTATTCCACATTGCTATGAGAACGAAGTTTGCTATCCACTGGATAGAGATTGGGTGTGGCTCGATACTGTTGGATCGTTTGACTATAGAGGAGAGGCAACTTGTGGCAATATCATTGGGATATAGCAAAGGAACTTGGATTGGTGGTTTTGCCAGTAAACTCGGCTACTTACCCAATACTATCGTTGAGCTACATGGTATTTCTACTGGCTTAAAACTCTACCGGGATATGGGACATCAGAAAGTGGCTATCCTCACTAACTCTAAAAGTTCTCAGTTTGGTAAAATAAGATTGCAACAATTATCCATACGGAAATATGTCAACTTTAGTTTAAGAGACACAATTTCTTGTGCTTACAGATTGGCATATGACACTCGCAGAATGGAAGCAAACTTTATGTTTATGAGAAAGCCCCTTCTAGCTGTAGGCCTCTGTTCATGATTGTGTAATCAGTGATTAGTAAGTTTCTTCTTTTGTTTGGCTTTGCCATAGTTTTTTTATTGTAAACCGAAAAAAGAAGACTTTAATCTTCTAGTACAAGTTCCTTTCATTTCATGCTTGATATCACGCACTTAATCAAATCATAATTATATTATTTCTCAGAGTTAGAAACAAAAACGGAGAAATAGAACATAATCAACGATCAAAATAAACCGTGTTTCATCATGCTTTAGAAAACGGAAATAGAGATGTTGATTACATATATCACTTAATTATATATGTTATAAAAATGTGCCAGATAAAGTACGTCTTTTTCATTGTGGATATCACTTCACTTCATCTAGTTTATTGAGAACAAGAAAACAACCATGGTCATGATCACTAGCTAGTATTGGATAAGCATAAGTAAGACACGTTGTCTTTAACCATGGATAATTATAAGTAAGACACGTTGACTTTTAGAACAAAGATTTTTAGAATAAAGATTGGTGAGAGAATCACAAATAGATGTAACATAGTCAAATATATCGACTCATTGTTAAATAAAAAGCTACTACACAACTAGTCGATATATTTGACTATGAATAGAATTAAAAAAACATTTCAATAGAATTAAAATTACACATATCTTATCTCTATTTTCAAAATATATACAAAATTTCTCAAAAATTGAAAGAGTCAATGTGATTTTAATAAAAGTCAAGAAAGGTTTGTGTAATTTACTCTTCTTTTTTTGTCCTTTAAACTTAAGATTTAATGTCAACATAAGTTAAGGAGGTGCATATGATTTATGTAACAACCCTCATTACACTATCTTGAACTTAGTCTTGAACTAATGAGAAGTATACTTGTTAATATATGTATTAATGGAGAAACTATAACAGAGGAAGTAAAAAAAAGGAGGTAGAAGCACTCTACATCGTGGTGCGAAGTAAGATCGCCACGGTAAATGAAACTAGGAGTTTCAGTATTTTTCGAACAAAAAGGCCTCTCGCCGTTGCATGAGTCCTCAAAATTCTTTAATCAAACGAGATTCAGTCAAACGGAGCGGAAGAAATAGAGGGAGACCAAAGGAGCTCTACTAGGGCACGAAGAAGTCGACCTTGGGAGCTTGTAATTTTGGTTGGTAAGTGACCTCTCCTCTTTTTTCTCTCGATTTTTGGGATGAGATTCGGATATATGCATGAGGAGTTCGTTTGATCAGATTTCCACCAATTGAAATGCTTGTATTGGTGTTGTTGAATGGTTGTTAGTGTTCATAAGGCATGAGGATAGGTTTTAGGTGTTATGGTGATGTATATGCTTAACCCTAGGTTGGAAATTTTGAAGGAAAGTGGGAATCCTAAGTGTATGTGTTGATGTATGGTTTCAATGGTCATTTGGAGCTCATTGATATGTGCTTATGTTCCTAGGTAAAGTTTAAATAGTTGAATTATGGATTTTGGTGAAGCATTCAATATGTTAATTGAAGGTATTATGATATTGTAGTGGTTCTTGGGTTGATAGGAAGCATTTGGCTTGTGATCGGTGTTGTGACAACTTCCTGAACCTGTGTGTATGCTGTCGGCAATTTGAGATAACTAGGTGTATATGTATGTGTTCAGCATTGGTTGTATGTTTATATAAATATATGCATGTTTTTTTTCATACCATGAAATTGTTTGTGTGTATGCATGGCCTTTTCTGCATCGTGGCATGTACATGGCTAGTTCAGGTATGTGTACTTTGATCCTTGTCCCTTGTATAACACAGCGTTATAATATATTTATGTAAGAATTGTGAACATATCCACGTAATTACATGCTAGCATGACATTAATGATTATGATAATGATGATGATTGCATAGTAATATGTTGGCATGAGCATAGTGAGATGTGGTGGATTGGGTGTTGATTATGAGATGAGATATGATATGATATGATATAGTGATATGATGATAAATCCCTACCACTAAATCCTCGCTTATAGCCAGGAGAGTCAGGTGGCAGTGGATTGCACCGTCCTTAAATCACTACCAATTCAAGGTGGTCCAGTGGAAGGAATGCCATAGTCCAAGTATTAGTGTGACATTTGGCTGGGTTGTATTAGTGTGACATTTGGCTGGGTTATTTTAGTGTGAGGTGAGCTTAGTGATGTTCTGGAATTAGTCTTCATTGGCTGTTGGAAGGGAATCACCTATTGGAAATATCTTGTGATGATGTCAGCCCATAATTCTAGTTGTGTTTAATGGAGACATGCATACCATAACATTCTGCATTTGCATTGCATCATATGCATAAATGTATAGGTTTGTTGATATCTATTATATGTTGTGTGTTTTCCCCGCCACTGAAACTTTATCTCACACCCTTTGTGGCTAACATTTCAGGTGGAAATTTTGGTACTAATCCAAAGAAGACCAAGGAGTGGTAGGCCTCTCCGCTTTCAGAAATTACAAGTGTAATTGGTAGTTTTACCATTCGGCTTATGTAATGTATTGTACCAAGTAGAGTGATGTCCTTGTTTCATCTATTCCAAGTACTCCTGGGAGTATAGTGATGTATGTGGCTATGTATTGTATGATGATATTGATGGAATGATGATGATGGTGTTTAGTTGCTTGCTATGTGTGGTTCATATGTATGCAATATGATGATCTAGACCTCGGTATTGGTCAATGTGGTCTGGTGTATGCCTGTTTGTGTATGCTATGCCTGATGGGTTGTGCTGTGAGCCAAATATGGTTCTTGGGCCTTGTATGTATGGTTTGAGGCTTATAGCCCATTATGTAGAATTGTGGTTCAAGAGGGTTCAAACTTGGAGGAGTAGGTTTCTCCATAGTGAAACATCTTTGGATAAGTCATTTTTTGTCAAATGGGACTTGTGTGGATGATTCATAGTTGCCAAGTTTCCTTTGATGGCAATTGCGGCATTTAAGGTTTGAGTTTTGGTCAAAAAGCTGCCAAAATGATGTCAGGTATTTAAAATCTCCATACAAAGACGAATTCGAGTGAAGTTAGTGTCCATAGTTAGATGGGGATGAGAGTGAACTGCAAGAATTGAAATCAGGTCAATTGAAGATCAAAGTACAAAGTTGTGCGCATCGTAAGTTTAACCAAAAAATCAGCAAATTGCTTATATGGTTACTGATATGGGCACCGCGATACCAGAAGCTTGTTCGTGGTGCCAACCTATTCCGTTTCTCCTAAGACATGGTGGTACTGTAGCAGGCAGCGACCCTAGACTCTATTAATCATTTTGTGTTTTTCATTGGTTTTTGATGCCTTAAAGTGTTGATTTTGAGGTCTAGAATAGGTTGTTACAATTTACTTCTTTATTTGTAATAGAAATTTTTTAAAAAAAAATTGTGTAATTTCAACAAAATATCAAAGAATATCCGTGTTGTTTATTATTATTATTATCTCCATAAAGCCTAAAGAAGAGATGTGCTTATAATGGCAACGATGACTATGAAAATGGGAGAGTCACTTAAAGATAAGATATCCTGAGCCTTCTTGTATTAACTTGACATGGGCTTGGTCATGAGGCCTAGCAATTCTCCATTGCTTTAATAATGTTACGTATGGTAGGAAAGAGTATTGAAAGGCCGAAGAAAAGGGTGGAGCGACTTCCATGAAAAGATTATAATTTGTTGTTGAAAAACTTGAATAATGTACATTAAATAAGTTCACATAAATTTTTCTAACTTTTTTCTTCTTTTTTTTTTGTGAACTCTAACTTTGTTCTTTATATTAAAATCTTTTCATGCTTATCTAACATGGCCCAAGTCCATATATAGAGCCCATTAAAGCCCACCAACCATTGTCATTTTGCACAAAGCCCATAACAAATATTCAGCAAAAAAAAAAAGAAACATTACAGATATTAAGAACATTACAGATATTTTTGGTGGTGTAGGAGTAGGACTGCAGGTGATTTTTATAAAGTGGGCTATGACAATTGCAAAACTCGATCAAATTTAAGTTTGCCCTTATGAAATTGATTCATACTATTTCCAATAGGATAAAACTAATTCAAGTTGGCGTGCATGGTAGGAGTTGTGTGGGAGCTCTTGCCTTTTAAGTAATTCATTTTGCCATGGCTAGGAGAACTACTTCATATCTATGATCGCTGCGTTATTGAGTTGTTTTTGCTATCTAAGAGCTGTAAATCCCTTCTTCTTTCTCGTTTGAAAATCCCATTTACTGATGTCGGATTTATTTTTTAAATTTGGATTGATTACTTTTTTTAAAAAAATTTTATATGATTTAAATAAAATTTTATATGTATATTGATAACTTTTTTAAAAATTTTTTAAATTTAGATTGATTAATTCTTTGGTTTTTAATTTTTTTTTGAGAAAATATATTTTAGATAAATGTAATTATATTTTTGTTGATAAATAAAATTAATTTATTTTTTATTTTTAAATACTTATTCTATTCCAGTTTATAAAACACTTTTAACAGATGTTAAAAAAATTAGACCAAACTGGCTGATTCAACCGGTTGGATTGGGAATCGATGTTAGATTCGGTCCAAACATAGATGACGACTGGCTATTCTCAGAACCAGTATTGAACCGATCAAAATTTTTTTAAAAAATTTGTTAAATTTTTTTTACTTTTTAAGATAAAATAACATTATTTTTAGTAATAAGTATCATTATTTTTTGTATAACTTTTTTTCTTTCTATATTATAATATTATATAAGTATTATTATGATACATAATTATTAATAACAATAAATTTACTTAACAAATAATAAAAAATATAATATTAATTGACTATTTTGAATTTAAAATATGATTATAGATTAATATTAACTTGTTTAGAATTAAATATTAAATTGTGAAACTAATTAATAATATTTTTTATTTTCTATGTAATATATAAAATTAAAAAATTATGAAATTTATTATCACATGTTTAATTCCGGTTGAACCACAATTGAATCATTGAACCTTGAATCAGGGTCTTGACTAATTTAATGTCCGATCCAATTTTTTAATCCTTGCTTTTAACTGTCACATATAGGCCTAGGGTGATAATTAATAACTAAAAAAAATTTCTATCCTCTCTTAAATTACCCTCATTTAATATAATGAACCCATGAATTAAACTCTTCAACATTAATTAAATTTTATCTTTTTTTAGGGGCATTTTGGGTAAAAGAAAATTAAATACATTATGCAATCCATCAAATGCCTTATATTGTAAAACATAAAATTTCCCAAAATGTTCCTTATATAGCAAAATGGATGAAATGCATTTTAAGACCAAGCCAACCTCAATTTCATATGCCAAGTTAGCCACTCGACCTCACAAAGACCAAACGTTGGGTTGACTATCTACCCAGTCTTTACCCGGTGTTTGTGCACTCCTATAAAACACTTAAGGGAGTTATAAAAAAATATTTTATGGTGAATTGGTATTCGTTATCACATACAACTAATCAATTAACTTAGCTACCTACAAAGATTCACAGACCTTACATGATAAATTTGAAAAATCTAATAAAAATTTCTTTATTTGTTTTATTTTTTAGGATTATTTTTTCAATTTCTTATTATTTTATTGTCATTGTTATTCTTTTTTTTATATATTATGGGGGTTTGAACCCTTGACCTCTACCCAGATTTCATCCCACCCTACCATCTGAACTAGCCTCATGTGGCCATTATTATTGGTTTAAAAGGTATATAAAATTAAAAGGCTAAGATCCACTTGAACCCAAAATTAAGTGTAATCACACGATTTGTTATGCCTATAGTAACTTATTGTCACACATGACCACACGATCTACCTAACCACTTGTGGAGGTTCACAAACTTATTTAAAAATCTCTTATTTATTTTATTTATATTATTTCAATAAAAATTTTTCTATTTTTATATTAGTTTATTGTTATTAGTTTTTTAAAGTGTACAATTAAAATGGATATGAATCAATGCAACTGAAATTATTAAAATAGCAATTAACCTAATTGTTATATCTGTGAACACTTATTATCACACATGATAACACAATGAACCCAAGTACTTGTGAACGTTTATAAATGTCACGCACATCAAACTCTAAAAATTCAAATGAATAAAAAAATAAAATAAAATAGCAACATGTGTCATTTGTGATTGTGTGCGCTTGTGTTCAGTCAACTCCAATATTAACAATATTTCAATACACCTATTTCTACCAATATTACACTAAAGTAGAACAAAATTAATCATAAGATAGGGAAAAAAAAAAGTGAGCCATTCACTTCCATGAGCTTGCTTAAATCCCTTATGAGCTACCAAACTGGTCCCCATGTCAGCCAACAGCTAAGAAAGCATAAAACTCAAACAAATTGCATAATAATTAATTAATGAGATTTCAAGCTTCGCGAAAGGCAACCATGTCAGGCCTTATAGAACGGAATATAAATACAATGGGCCTTAATAACTAAAATTTATTCATGAGATTGCGAGGAGAAAGTAAGCCAATCAATTGCATAAAACTATAGTAAGAACTAGAATATGTATATATATAGTTTCTTTTTTTTTTTCGGCGTAACACACACATATATATAGTTGCTATTTTTAACTTTCACTACTACAGAAATGGACTTTCTAGGCGGTTATTTTTAACTTTTCTTGGCGGTTATGAACCGCCTACTATTTGAGCGCCATAGAATCCGTGACATTTGTTTGCGGTTATAACCGCCTACAAAAGTGGATTTTTGTGGGCGGTTATACTGATAACCGCCTACAAAAATCAGTTTTTGTAGTTAGTTTTGTGGAAAAACCGCCCAAAAAAACACACACTTTTGTAGGCGGTTACGTTAATAACCGCCTACTAAATTTACTTTTGTAGGCGGTTTTTAATATAACCGCCTACATTTGTTTTCATTTTTTTTTCTTACACTCGTTACTTTCAAGTATTCCCCAATATTTTTTACAACCTGCATGACCCAGAACAGCAGAAATTATACAGCACTACCAGAAATATGTTTGGACAAATTATAACTTTGCACAACATATCTAAAAAAACTGCATATATTGCCTTTGGAACTTGTGGCTTGTTGGTTAGAGCACATATATAGCTATCACTTGTGAGGATATAAGTTCGAATAGGCAGAATCAAACAAACCCTTCAAAACTACATATATTATAAAAAATGTCTACAAGGAACCAATTCACTATGACAAAGTTTGAGTTGAGAATAAAAAGAAGCTACATATATATATTCCCTAATATGACATTGCTTAAACTATGTTCCCTGGTCAATCTAAGAAAAGAGAATAAAATCAATTACTCTGATCCCTCCTCCTCCTCCTCCTCTCTAGTTAGGTAGATTTCAGCCACATAATCACTCCACTCTGCGATGACTTCATTGATTTGATTTTTGGAGTACACATCACAGTAGGTATCCGGGAAGTACTATGCAAGTTAAAATATCATGAAGAAATTAATAAAATGACATTACTAAAAAATGTTCAAAAGTTATAAGCATTAATGTAATTGCATAAAATGGAATTACATACCGTGACCGGGATAGAGCTTTGGCCATGCATTATGATATCTTTCATGAATTTCAGTACATAATATGCACAATCGATACCATTAGCTTGCTTCGGACACTAAACAAAAATATATACATACATATTATATATGAAGATTAATGTCAATTCCAATATATAATTGCTTAAATATTATTCTATAAATACCTTTATTGAGGTCCATTTATATGATTGTTGCTTCTTGTCATTAAGCCCTCGGTCTGCTCGAAACATCTTCACAGCACTATTAAACATGAGAAAAGAAAATTAATATAAGCATAACTTTGAATTACCATGAAGACATATACAAAAGTAAAAAAAAAAAAACTTATTCTTACTTGTTGAACATTTCTATCATTTGGATGCGGTTCTCTGGCCCTGATTGTTTTCCGGAGTCTAAATAATATATTTTTGGCTTCACTGGGTTGATGACAATCAACATCCAATGTTCTCTGACGAAACAATAATTAACATCAACAAATTATAACTGGGCAGTTCACAACAACTAAAGTAAGCATTTAATATTTTAGCAACAAGTTACTCACCCTTGATGAAAAGGTGCCAAAAATAATACTTCCTTATCGGCTCTTGCCTTGAACACATCCGCAATTTCTTGAAATTGTTCTGTGATCTTCTTTTGGGGCATCAAGCCTTTAGAAAAAGATGATATTTCTTGGGGGTGGAGGAACACAAATTTGCTAGTAAGATTGGTAGGGACCGAAAATTTTTCATACAAGTACCTAAAATGAAAAAAAAAACGTGTATTAATATCACACTCAAATGAAAGGTTAGTTGGAAAGTAGTTCATTTATGTTAGTTTGAGTACCTGATGTATATGTTAATATTCGCAGCCCCAAGCCATTGATGATCCACCATGAATAGGATAACTTCTTCGGTGATCATTTCAGTTACCCTTTTATTATAGATCCCTATATCATACTCAATTTCTATAATCTCCCATTGCCCTATGCTCACTAATCCTTTCAAGTACTTGCGGCTTTTCCTTAAATTAACATTAGGTCCGGGTAGTCTATTCATCGGTGCAATGACTGACTCTTTGGATTGCCCAGACCCTAGAACACGCTTTCCTTTTGCCTATGCAACAAAGTTGGTCAATTTGGGATGAACTAGTGATTACACAGTAGCAAATTATAATAAAGTATCACTTCACATACCTGTACAGATGGAGCAAGGGTAATGAGGTTCATTGGCCATGCTACATAACTACCCACTGCTTGTCCTACCTTATCCGCATCTTGGGTAGGAATTGGCAATACAACATTCTCCTCTCTGGGGACATCAATCGATACTCTCACATGGCCTTCAGGTAGGGCTTGATTGTGAATGACGCCTCCTGTGTTATCCACATGCCCCTCTGCAACCACATGTCTAGTTGGGCGATCCAACCATAATTGACAGTATGATACGCCCTATACCAATAGCAAAAAATAATTTATACATGTCGAAAAAAACTATGAACTTGATTGGAAAAGCAATTACCTCAGGGAGATGCTGAAATGGAAGAGGGCAGCTATCCTTGACACTAGGGCTTGTTGATGCGACCTGTGATGACTGTATTTGCTTCAGTACTGCAGCTTGTGATTGCACCAAATCTGTCAACATGGCTAATTTTCTCTCCATCTCAAATTGAGTTGCCTCTAATTGAGCAACCTTAGCTGCAGAGTATGACAATGAGCGGCGTTGAGTCCCAAAATATGCTTTCTTAGTAACGCCAAACCCGGCACCCCTAACACGACCAGGGTGCTCAGGGAGCCCTAATGCCTTGCCTAGCACATCAAGCCCTGTGTCTTCCTCAATGCCTTCAGGCATGGACTCTGCAAGTGTATCCTGTGAAACCAAAAAAATAATAACAAATATATTATTTTATAGAAATATATTATAAATGATTGAAAATGCAAATGATAATGTAAGACTTACAATTTTATCACAAACTTTTTTGACGTTTTCATTGTCAATAATCCCTTCCTTGTTCTTTCTTGATTCTGCCCATAGCACATGACGCTTGGTTAAAGGGCCACCTTCAGATCCCTCTTGAGAATGCTGTGTCATAACATAAATAACTGATTTGTAAATATTTATAAGGAAAATATATTCATATAAATAAGATCTATAGACACGTACCATCTTATCCTCTATACCCGAGTAACCAAGACGGCCAGCTCTATAAGGATATTGTTGACACTTGGCCCTTTCACTATTTTGCTGGCTTAATAACTGTCAAAAACCAAAATCTGAAATGAAATAGCTAGACACATATAGCATTAGAATAGAATTAAAAACTAACATGTAAAATAAGGATTACTTTGAACGATTGCTCACGGCGGATACCCGTAAAAACATCCCAGTCTTCTTGCTTAATGTAGACTTCAAATAATGGAGGTGGATGCTCAAGGATGTTACCATCTGGATCTCTCAAAAATCTTTTTGTAAGGATATAACGAAAAGCTCGCATCGATACTCCAGCCTTCTTATATATGAAATCTCTATGGCACTCATCGATGTCAAATCCCAACTGCAAAACAAAGTACCCAGATTAATTATAATAAATATAACTACATAGGAAAAAACATTATAATATAATTATAATAAGCTGTTTAACGCTATATCCTTGAAAATCAAGTCTTTCATAGCCTCAGGGACTTTCCTCCAATCCTTCCATTGGCTACTTGCTATAGGCACATTCATCTTCGCAGCTATCCTGATATAGCTACTTAATTTTTTTCCACCATCTTTTATTGGGTGGCCTCTACGATTCCACACCACATGGATCTTCTGACCACTATCTCTTGCCCGTGCGAACTCTTTCAAGACGGTCAACCCACGATGATGCTTGTCTAACTCTCTCTCAACCCGTTTGTTAACATTACTGGGATCCGCATTCATTGAATCACTATCATAATCAGAAGAGGAAGACATTTACCTGTAATATAAGTCAAACAAACAAGACATTAATACATAGAAAGGCAAATAACAAGATTTAGGCAAAAGTTATTAGAAAATTCAAAGTCACAAATAACAAGAATAACAGAACTAGTAAAAATTTCAAACACACAAAATTCAAACTCAAACCTTTTCCTCTTTCTGGTTTGTCTTCTCTTTATGATCCAAATTCCCTCTTGATGATCATCTCTCACATACAAGGCATCATCTCCAGTATAATCAGTATCAATTGATGTCCCTACAAAAGGATCATCCTCAATATCTGCATCTTGATGACTTTCAATATCTTTTTGGTTGTCAATTATTTTGTTTGTTAACATAACAACAGACAACTTCTTATTAGCAGGATCGGAGACGAAAAACACCTGTTGAGCTTGGGATGCTAAAATAAAAGGTTCATCTCTATACCCCACCTTGTTAAGATCCACTTGAATGAACCCTGATTGATCAACTCGAAGACCATTTTTGTTGTCAACCCACTTACAACTAAAGACTGGTACCCGAAACAAGATATAATCCAATTCCCATATGCGATCAATTACCCCAAAGTATGTCATATTTGCAAAAATAGGGTTTTTGTCTTTGACACTAGAAATATGCATTGATTGAGCTATAAGAGTTACCCCACTATTTTGCATTATGCTCCGATCATCTTGCTCTTTCGTATAGAATGTGTAGCCGTTAATAAGATAACCGTTGTAAGATAGGACCCGCATGCTTGGACCGTTAGCTAACCATCGTAACCTTTTTAAAACTGAACCAGGATTTCTCTCCACCTCCAAAATAATGTGATGTCTCACCCAATTTATAAAAACCCGATTGTGTTCCTTTGATATCCAACTCTCATTCTTGTAGGGGTTTAAACTTCTAAGTTTCTCCTTGTGCATTTCCACATATAGCTCAACCTCATCGGAGTTATGTAGAACATACAAATGAGCTTGCTCCCACTGTGTCCTGGAGATGCTAACTATATCATTTCCAAGAATCCCTTCCCCATCTGTTCTCCCTATGTGACGAGACTTTGGAAGCCCAATGTGATCAACATTGGATAAGTATTCAGTACAGAATTCAACAGCTTCTTCAGCTATGTACCGTTCAACAATACAACCCTCTGGTCTACTTCGGTTTTTCACATATCCTTTTAATACCTTCATGTAACGCTCAATAGGGTACATCCATCTCATATAAGATGGGCCACACAATTGTGTCTCTCTAACCAAGTGAACTGTTAGGTGAATCATCATGTCAAAAACTAAAGGCGGGAAATACATCTCAAGTTCGCACAAAGTCACAACAATTTGTCTTTGCAACATTGGCAACTTAACGGGGTCAATCACTTTGCTACAAATGGATTTGAAGAAGAAACATAATTTTGTGATTGTGCCTCGAACCTTTTTGGGCAAAATAGATCGGATAGCCACCAGCATCAAATTCTCCAATAGAACATGGCAATCATGAGACTTTAAGCCCTTCAACTTCAAGTCTTTCATAGATACAAGGTTCCTAATGTTTGAGGAGTATCCCTCTGGGACCTTAACTCCATTAAGAAACTCACAAAAAGTGATTTTCTCCTTTCTAGAGAGAGTATAGGCTGCAGGAGGTAGATAAGTACGGCGTTTCTCCTTCACCGGCGCCAATTCTCCTCTTATTCCCATTGCAACCAAGTCCAACCTTGCCTTCACGCCATCTTTGGTCTTTCTCGGCACATTAAGCAATGTACCAATGATGCTATCATATACATTTTTCTCTATATGCATGACATCAAGGAAGTGTCTCACATATAAAGACTTCCAATATGGCAATTCAAAGAAAATTGACTTTTTCTTCCACCCACTAGTCCCAAGGTGTTTTGCAAAAGGCTTCCCAAAATTGTTATTCAAATCCTTCACCTTGTCAAACATATCCTCACCACTTAATGGCAAAGGTTCACTCCCTTCTTCTGTATTCCCATTAAAGGCTTTTTTCCACCACCTGTAACGATGTCCTAGAGGCAAAAATCTGCGATGTCCCAGGAAGACAAATTTCCCACCATGTTCCAACCGTATGGTATGTGTGCCTTCTTCGCATATAGGACATCCAAACTCTCCTTTGATGCTGTAGCCTGATAAATTACCATATGCCGGGAAATCATTAATTGTACCAAACAGCATAGCTCTCAACTTAAATGTTTCTTCCCTATATTTGTCATACATCTCCACACCCTTCTCCCACAATAGTTTCAAATCTTCAATTAATGGAGCCAAATATACATCTATATCATTTCCAGGTTGTTTGGGTCCAGAAATTAACATAGACAACATCATAAACTTCTGCTTCATGCATAGCCATGGTGGGAGGTTATAAATCAACAAAATAACGGGCCATGTACTATGGGTACTACTTTGCATGCCATGCGGATTCATTCCATCAGTAGATAAAGCAAGGCGCAAGTTTCTATCTTCTTCCCTGAAATCTTCATAGTCACGATCAATTCTTTTCCATTGTGGAGAATCTGCAGGATGTCAAAGTTTTCCATCTTGAATTCTTTCATCTGCATGCCATGTCAAGAGCTTTGCAATTTCTGCGCTACTGTACATGCGTCTAAATCTAGGTATGATGGGAAAATACCATATCACCTTCATTGGACTCGATTCTTTTTTTTTTTGTATCGTGGGGCATTGCATTTAGGACACTTGTTTAATGATGCATATTCTTTTCGGAATAAAACACAGTCATTAGGACAAGCATGTATCCTCTCATAGCTCATTCCAATAGAGCATAACATTCGTTTAGCCTCATATGTTCGGCTTGGAAGCTCATTATCTTGTGGCAGCATATCTTTCAAAAATGCAAGTAATTTTGTGAAGCTCTTATCACTCCATCCATTCCCTGCTTTCAAGTTGTATAACTTTAACACGGCTGATAATATTGTGAATTTAGTACAACCAAGATATAATGGTTTTTCTGCATCGGCTTTCAAGCTCTCAAACATCTCAGGACAATCTTGAAGCTCATCTTCAATTGCATTTGTCATCTCTTGAAGACGGTCATCATTAAATGTACTTGTATCAAAATCATTAGATCCACAGCTTCTACTTGTCCCTAAATCACTATACCCATCATTTGTCTCACCATGTTTTGTCCAATGTGTATAACTTTGATCGATTCCATTACACACTAAATGTTCTTCCAACTTCTCTGCACTAACTAGCCTTCCAAAACAACACTTTAAGCAAGGGCATATAATTTTATCGGGATTATTAGCATGCTTAACTGCAAACGTAACAAACTGTTTCACTCCATCCCAATATTCCTTACTCAAACGATTTGCATGCATCCAATTCCGATCCATACTATTATGTTGTGTACAAATTTCGGCAGAGCCTCCCCTAGAAGTTGATGGTTCCAATAATTCTACAGCAACAACTCACAAAAAGTTAGACTCATCAATTATAAGCACTAGCATCTTCCAACCAATCCCAGATAAACTAAGCTATCTTCAAAAAGTAGTAAATTTCAACCAATCATAGCAGCAACCATGTACCCAATCATTTCCAATCATCAAATTACTTCTAATTAATAAAGTAATTATATTTCATGCTATTAGATATTAATACATGGCATTATAATGATATAGTTCTAAAGGAAATTGGCAACATAACGACTTGGAAAAAAAAGTTTCGTGGGCTTGTTGAAATTTAATCAAACTATGACTATCAAATTTCATTCAATCATTTCCAATCAAAACTTCACCATATGACTTCCTTTGAAGATATTAACATGTAAATCAAACATAGGTCAATTAGTACAACAATCATTCAACACCACAATTTTCAATAACTTTGAAAGCAAGATTAACGTACCTTATAACCTTGTACTATACTATCCCCTTTAGTTTAGCCCCTTATTTTGCTGCCTCAAAGCTTCTAAATTAAAAAGCTAATTGAAATAGCTAATATGTAACAAAAACAATGACATGTTCCACCTGTATTACATAAGAGTATAAAGTTAAGAAAAATTTCTAAACTAGTTTAATATATGAAAGTGTTAAAATTTGACTCAACAAAGATTTAGGGGGCTAAGGGAAGTTTAGATCATGACATAAATATGATGAATTCAATTAGTTAATAATGGTTCTAAATGCTTCATGATGTCTATCCAAATATTATAGTCATGAAGTTATCTCTATCTATCCAAGAAAGAGATATAAAGACTATAAATTAAATTATTTATGGTCATATTATCGTATATTCGTTGAAAGAATAATATAAAAAAAGACTCTATATAATTTTTTTATATTTATTTTGTTTATTTATTATATAATGTATAATTAATTTATAATTATTAAAAAATCAATTCTTAGCATTCAAGGAATGGGTCAAATACTCTGAATGAACTAATGCATTCTGGTGATGATTAATAGGTTTCATGTGGCATTCTGGAAATCGATTCGTTGAAGAGCTTCCACGTGGCCACCCCTATTAAAAACAAAAAAAAATCACTGCCTTTTTTTTAACGAACACTTGGTTGAAGTTGGAAGTAAGATGAAGCGTATTCCAAGTATTATGCTGATAATTTAATTTGATTTAATGTTGATTCAGGAGGTATTAAGAAAACAAATTGCAATAATAAAAACATGATGTCTCTGCTTTTGGATAGGTATAGGTGATTCTTTTTTTTTTTTCAAACCACCAATAGGTATAGGTGATTAAAAAAAAAGAAGATAATATAATACTACCAATAAAAATGACTAGAAGACGAAATTTGGGTGCAGGTATTATCTCCTTCCATGGCACCTTGGTCTGACCAAGTGGCTTCACCAACCATCCCGCATCATTCGATCTCCAATTGCTAAATTAGGAAACAACTGGACTTAGTATAATAAATAAATAAATAAATAACTCGATTTAAAATTTAAAAAGGTGTAAGTTTTTATTATTTCCTTATTTAATTTTCAAAAAATTTAATCAATTTATATTATATTATGAAAATGATATATTTATCATATTTTAACTATAAAAATAATATATAGTAAATTTGTATATTATACAAAGTTTAAGATAAGATAATCCACATTATTCATGATTTGTCAGTTCTTAATACTTTTTTATATTTCATATTGAAATTTATTTAATAACAAATATCTATATATATTGAGTAAGAATCAATTGCTATATATGCGTGTTGCAAACAATGAAAAATGAAGTTGTCAGGTATATAAGAACATTAGGAGCCATTTGGTGGCATTTCTTTATTTAAGTACTAGTGGCATATTTAATCAGATGACTCACTTACTATATCTTTGGTTGGAAATCTTATTATGTATAATTTAGGTATTTGAAATAAATGTCTTATTCAAAATTTTATTCTCCTCAAGATGCTTATGCTATTATCAATTTGCCAATGCTTTCCTTGTTGACTCCACAAACTTCATTCTGCGAAGTGGGATTTTTTAACATAATTCATGTTATACCATTGAAAATAGTCTTCTATGCTAATCAAACATTCAGTTTAACCTTCCATCAAATTTAGGGGCTTCAACCTTAAGCCTGTCAGTTATATATGTTATTTGCTTCAGAGAAATCTTGTCTAAAATGTTCCATAATATTTTTAGGGGATGACTCAAATTGCTTATGATAATGTTCTACTGGGGTTTAGCAATTCAAGTGAGCCAAGAAGTCCTCCACCAGCATACATCATTTGCCACTCTCATAATAATCTTACTAACAGACACATCCATTGCAGAAAATACAAACTATTCAATAACTTCCCTTCTTCATCCCCACATTGTACCAAATGATAGCTCTGTATCAGTTGTACAGCTACAAACCTATCTGGACATTACCATCCCATCTGAGGACATATCCACTAAGCCAACAGAAAGCAGCAAAGGTTCTCAGATAGTGGATGAGGGAGTTTTCATGACATGGGAGGACTTGTGGGTGACTGTTCTAAGTGGAAAGAACAGAAAACCAATACTGCAGGACCTAACTGGGTATGCCAAGCCTGGACAGCTTTTGGCTATAATGGGCCCTTCTGGCTGCGGCAAAACCACTCTCCTTGATGCCTTAGCAGGTTCCAATTTTATAAGACATCGCTATATGAATCTCAAAGCAACCTGTATGTTGGGAGATACTATAAGATTATCTTTTCTTTTCTTTTTTTCATAACAGCAAGGACCAGATTTTCTTTTCTTGTCTTTTCTTTTTCATAAGAACAAGGACCAGATTTTCAGTGTTTCTATAAATTCATCATTTCTCAGAGAGTGTCTGGAACAAAAAAATGACTATGCTTGTCTCGAGAATAAAATTAGATGCTATCAGCGGGAGAGTGCAGATGATGTTGATGGTGCTTGCATCGTCCCAAACTCACCCTCCTGTTCACTGTTTAGTTCGAATTTCACGCCCTAATCTACAACCCATCCCCAAAAACCCTTTCAACAGAGCAGCTACAATCCTAAGCAATAATAATCATTTGGATTTACGAAGAATAGAGCAGTTACAAGAAATTTAGGAACACATCTCATATAGGCATTTTAGCAAACACCTAGAAGGCATATGTCGAATCATGAGCAGGGATGACAAATGGAAGGAGAAATTGATGGGAAACAGAAAAGTGGAGGTGAGGTGCTGACCTGTAGGAATTCAAAATAGTTGCGTTCTCTGGTAACCCGGGAATGGAGGCACAAACGAACTTTGGGTAGCCATCGACACAGAGCACGAACAAGAACGAACTTGGACTAGCCATCGACACAGAGCACGAAAGCTACAAAACTCGAACAAGGACACGGACACAAACACGAACACGAACACGAAGATGAAGAGCACGAACACGAAGTTTGACAAGCCACCAACGTAGTGAGCAAGCAAGCACAGAACCGGAAGATGGAGGTTGGAGAGAGCGAATATGGACACGATCTTGAAGAAGCCTCAAAATGGTGACATGAACTTGAAGAAGCTGCAGAATGCTAAAGGAAGAGAACTTCTGTGGAGTCAGTAAGGAGCTTGGAAAGGGTTGTGTATGTGGAGGCCGATGGGAATTGCTCAAGGTTGAAGTTTTATGAACCAAAGTAGGCGGTTATAACAAATAACCGCATACTTTTGGTATTATTAATTTAATTTTTATTATTATAATTAACATAAAAGTAGGCGGTTCTTAAAATAACCGCCTACTATGTTATTTTAATTTTTTTTTAAATATATTATTGGATTTGTAGGCGGTTATGTACTAAACCGCCTACAAATGTTAACTTTTTGTAGGCGGTTATGTAAATAACCGCCTACAAATCCCGGACTTATTTTTTTTTAAACGTTTTTTTATATAACCGCCTACTATTAGGCGTCTATTATTTTTATATCTGGCATAGTGTTTCCTTCTTCCTCCTTTTGCAGCTTGCTGGTGAGTGATTTGAAGCATGTATTTGGAAAATCTTTTCCTTAATTGGGTTGAGAGGGCGTGGTGATATAAAAAGTCACTACGCCAAAAATAGTTTTTCTTGGCACTTACTAGTTGGCGGTTCTGGGGAAAATTGTCAACAAAAATGAGGCGGGGGCTTTTGTTGATGGTTCTAAAAATAACTGCTAATAAAAGTTGACCTTTTCTTGATAGTTATTTTTATAACTGTCAACAAAAATTTTGACCTTACTTTTGTTGGTGGTTAACCTTTTCTTGGTGGTTATTTTTATAACCACCAACAAAAATTTTGACCTCACTTTTGTTGACGGTTACTTCTATAACAACCAAGAAAAGATTGATATTTTCTTGGCGGTTATTCCTATAATCACCAACAAAAGTTTTAACAACTTATTTTAGAAAAAGTACAAAGCATGAATCAATAAGTATAGCCATTGATAAAAACAAATCCTACGGTTCAGGTTAATACTCCCTTACTTTTCTCTCTCTACACCAACTCCCTTACTTTTCTCTCCCCCACGTAAACCACTTCTACTATTCCTCTTTCCTTCTTCACTCACTCATACATTTCCCTTTTTCCTCCTTCTCTCCCATCTCTCTATCACTGGTAGATCCATTCCTCTTTCCTCTCTCACCCTCTTTTTCTTATTTTTTTTTTACTTTCTTCTTCTTTATTCCTTCCCTATCACTTTCGCCTCTTACTTTCTTTTTTCTTCCTTCTCCATCACTCTTATAAAAAGGACTCTTAGATATCTTCTCTAATAAAGTCTTATAAGTTTTTGAAAGCGGCTCTTCTTGTGCAAACGAGATTTGTATCATCAGGCATCCATTACCATTCCCCAACTCTTGAGTTGGTGAAGATGACGAAGTAAAGAAAGGTTTTGAAGTGCAAGGTGTAGAAAATGGCATAGTCTAGTATGTCACTTCCACTTCTTGCATGCTTTCAGCTCCACCAACCTTAGACTTGTAGTAACAGTACTGTAACACTCCATTTTCAGCTTCCATCAAAGAGCTACTCCACACGATCACACGACTAGTAGACTTAAGTCTATTTACTTCCCTCAATTCTTCTTCCCAAAATAGTTTTAGAATTAATTTTACATTGTGGATATTAGTTGGATATAATACAACTTTTGGTTTTGGATAACTTTGGTTTTTGATATATTTTATTTATTGAGTTTTGGATATTTAATTCTGCATATTGATAGTGAAATATGTTGGTGAGATTGTAAAAATATTAAAAAAAATTTTAAAAAAATTAATACTTACAATTAATATAACCACCAATGTAAGGATATTCCTTGGTGGTTATAATAAAAAACTGCCAAGGAATAGAAAAATTACACATTAAATTTTAAAAACTAAATAAACTTTTGTTGGCGGTTATTTAGTATAACCTCCAAGGAAAGCGAACAAAAATAAAAATATTATTTTAATAAAAAATAGTTTTTCTTTGCGGTTTTATTATATAACTACTAACAAAAGTGGACATTCGTTAGTGGTCTAAGACTACCAATGAAAACCTTAAGTTTTCTCGACTTTGAGATCCTTGGTGGTTCATAATCACAAAGAAAGGCCAAAATAATCACAAAAAAATGCCTATTTTTGGCATAGTGAGCAAAGATATTTGAGAAAATTTTGCCCTCTAATATGTGCTTTGCATTGTTATCCATTTGGTTTAATTATAATGGGAGTAAGTAATGTAATGTAATGATAATTACATCTAAGTTTGGTTAGTTTAATATGTAGGAAATAAATTTATTTTTATATTTAATTAAACATATATAATTAAAAAAGTCTAAATTTCCCCAAAAGTGGTGGTTCTCAGTAGTGATAGAGACGCCGGTGGTGGTGGCATTCAATGATCGATAGCAACATCTGGCAATGGCTATAACCAGTGAGGGATGAATATTTTTGGTTTTGTTAAGGGCAATTTGGTCTATTTATAGTAAGAACCCTCATTACACTATCCTAAACTTAGTCTTGAGCTAATAAGAAGTTGCCTTGTGTTTCGTGCAACACTGGAGGAACAGGACCGGATAAAGGATCTAAATGGGACAAAATCTGAAAATGGAAACAGAGAAGGGTCACGCTATAGTGAGGTACAGAGCTGCCGCAGTGAAACACTTGTGGAAATTCAAATTTTTCTTAGCTGAGTATCGAAAATTGTTTAAATTAGACGAGATTCAGTCAAACGAAGCAGAAGAAAATGAGGGAGAAATGGAGGAGCTCTGCTAGGCACGAGAGATCCGACCTTGGGAGGCAATTTTCGGACCCTTGAATCCTGATTCTCGGTTGGTAAGTGATCTCCTCTCCTTTCCCCTCTTTTATCTTCAATTTTTGGGATGAAATTCGGATATATGTGAGAGGTCAATTTGGTGGGATTCCCACCTATTAAAATGCTTGTATTGCTGTTATGGAGTGGTTGTTAGTGTTCCTAATGTTGGGAATTTTGGTACACACACAGCGGAATAAAACAACCAAATCTCTCCCATGAATCCTTCAATGTTGCTTAAATCGAGATGTAAAGAAGAATTTTACCTTTGCTATGTGGTTTGTAACACCCCTCATGATGCTTGTCTTTGGAATTGTGTGCAGGACTGAAGGAAACAGAACAAAGGAAGGTTTAAGTGGAGAAGAAATGAGCTCCACGCCCCAGCGAGAATCAGGGCAACTGCAGTGAGAGCCAATTCCAGTGGCATTTTCCAGTTGAAACTGGTGGCGCCACAGTGAGAGTCGAGAAATTGATTTAAATCAGAATCGTTTTGAACGAAAAAAAAAGAAAAAAATGAAGGGAGCGACGGAGAAGACCCGATGAGCTCTGCTAGGGTTCAAGTTTTTTAGCAAATGAGAGTATTTTCCAGTGTCCAAGAGCTTGGATCTTTGTGGTAAGCGATCCCTAGCCTTCTCTCTTCTCTTTTCTTCTCTGTTGTCGGTGGGGAAGTTGAGTTGAAGCTTAGTGTTTCCAGTTTAAGTAATTTCCACCGATTAAAATACTTGATTTTGTGTTGTGGGAGTATTTTGTGGTGTTACAAAGCTTTGGGTTTGAGTTTTGATTAGATTATGATAGGTTTGAGTTAAACCCTAGGTTAGAATTTGGGAAAAGAAGTGGAAATTCGAAATGATATATGTTGGTGTGTATTTGAATGGTTGTTTAAGGTTTATTGGTATATGTGTATATTGTTAGAACTCCGAGTTAAGCTTGGACGGCTAGATTATGGATTGTAGTGTTATGGGAGTTATATTAATTAAAGGTATTATATTGTTATAATGGTAGATTGGCTAATCGGAGGCTTATAGTTCGTGAATGGGGTGCTCTGGAGGCTTGCCTAAGCCCCTGTGTGTGTGGTGCTGACAATTTGAGGTAATCGGGTGTTTATTTATATTGTATTGATTATATTATATGATAGTACGTATATTTGTATATATATATATGCATATCTCTTTTATACCACAATATTGATATGTTTGTGTATACTGTTTTTATATATCATGGTATGTGTGCAGTTAGATGATGGTTATGATTATGATGATGAATTGTGTGATGATGATATTGATATGATATGACATGATGCATACATGACATTATGATGATTATGATGATGATATGATGATACATTAGTATCATCACATGATATTGTGAGATTATGATATGTGGTAGATGGAGTAGTGATGATACGATAACAATATGATGTATGATGATATATATATATATATGTTAGGGAGGATAAGGTTGGATATATATATATATATGTTAGGGAGGATAAGGATGGATTATATATGTTAGGGAGGATAAGGTTGGATATATATATGTGTGTTAGGAAGGATAAGGATGTATTATATGTGTTAGGGAGGATAAGGATGAATGATATATGTGTTAGGGAGGATAAGGATGGGGGTCCCTGCGAGGGCGACATGCATCTCATTCATTTTCCATTGCATTCATGAATTGTGTGTGATATATGTATAGATGTATGTGTATGGTATTGATGATATTATATATGTGTGTGATTGTTCTCGGTTATTGAAACATTGTCTCACACCCCTCTCCCATAAACTAACCTTTCAAGTGAAGACTCTGGTGCTCGTTCAGAAAGGATCAAGGAGTTAGCGGTCTTTCTATCCTCGAGAATTCCAAGTATATTAGTGGTTATAATTTAGTTTATATAATTCTGTGCCAAGTAGGTTGATGTAGTTGGTTGCCTGGATGAGAGTCCTGGGAGTACTATCTGTATGTTATGGGATGATGGTGATGTTGAGGGATGTTATGCAAGATATGCATAGAGATGTATGTGATGTAATGATGTGTGATGTTGCTAATAGACCCCGGTATGGGTCTTTAATGTATGAGTAGGTATTTGCATGATAGAATGGTTGACTACAAGCCCAAGGGTAGTTTTGGGCCATGTATGTGAGATTTGGGCACATAGCCCATTATGTGATTTCGGGGTTCAAGGGGCTAAATTCTTGAAGGAAAGATTTCTTCGAGGTAAAACCTCTTGGACATGTTGGTTGAGCCAAACATGACTAGTATGAAGGGTCTCTGGGTGTCCATTTGCCTTTGATGGCAAATTGGAGGCGATAGGTTGTGAGTTTTGGTCAGAAAGTTGCTAAAATGGTGTTGGGTGTCCAGAATCTACAAATGGAGTTGGATTTGAGTGAAATTGGTGTCTATGGTTAGATAATAATAAGAGTGACATGTAGGAGTTAGAATCAGGTCAATCGGAGATCGAAGCATGAAGTTATATGTGTCGGAAGTTGGCCCAGCAAATTAGTAATTTGCTGATATAAGTTCTGATGTTAGGGCCGCAGTACCAGAAAGCCAGGCCGTGGCGCCAGCAAGTCAGTGGGCGTCAGTAATTCTGTGAAGGGTTGGAGTCACGGTGCCACTCTAGCAGGCCGCGGCGTCATCATGTCCTGGTGCCCAACAGGTGCTTTTCTGCTATTTGAAGTTTTGGGAAGTTGTTTTGAGATATTTGGGTTATGCTTTATTGGTTTCTAAAGGTTTTGGTCAAGTTTGGAGGTGTTTGAGTGTAGGGTGTTACATGGTTTTTCAAGTTCTTCTTGTACCGTGGGAGGAACTGACACTTTTGATCAGCTCTCTCTACCAGTATCCACACAAATGGTGAGTCCAACTTAAAAGGCGTGCTAGGATCACTGCTCACGAACATCCGTACTCATGAGGAGTGAAGACTATCTTCTCTCTCTATGCGTCCATACACTTTCTCTTTCTAAGTGTGCAGCCGCTCTCAACTTCTAAGCTGAGAGGAGACTCTTTTTAATTTTATACTAGATAACCCTAATCTTTATTATAGATAGGGTTTCATATTTGCTTATTTTAAAATAATTAATTAAATCAAATCTTAATTAAATAGATTAGTTTAGATTTAAATCTATCTAATAGATTAAATCTAAATTAATTATTTAATCTAAATCTAAAATCAAATTTAAATTTAATTTATTTAAATTAATTAAATGATATATATATTTTGAAATATATATATTATATCAAATATATAATATATCAAACATATATATATTTCAAATTTTATAAAATATGATTATATCAAATATATATTTATTTATAAAATTCCTCCACTCTAAATTAAATGTTAGATTTATTGAATCTAGACACATTTTAGGTTCAATGAATCTAAATATTCTAGGTCGAGTTAATCCGTTCTTGTGTACAACCCCGTTGGCTCATATAATGTTGATAGTGAGCCAATAATACTATTATACTCATAAGTCACAAGTGGTCTCTAGAAGACATTGTGACTACCCAAATCATATGAGATCGATGATTCGATACAACCTATCATACAACCCTATCACATCCCTTTTGTCTCACAATATCTCTGTCAAGTATGAGACATGGAAATGTCATCCTCATTTTACTCGACCATCACTTTCTCGATTTCTAAGCAAACTGACAAAACAAATGGAAACCCTTCTATTTGAGCACAGCTATGCATTGCTCAATCTCACTCATCAAGGAGCCTAGATATATCTCTCCATTAATTAGGGGAACAAATTCTATCTTGGTCATTCATCTTCCTCCACATGAATTCCACTATGCCCAATCATAGCCTTTATGATCACCCGATTCAAGGTGACTTTTGACTATGCCAAAGCATAGTGTTCCTCATGTTGGAAGTTATAGTGATCTCAGGTTTGAGGGCTCGGTGACATGATTATATATATGAGATATGCTTATGACCTGATCCATGCGGCTATCTCATAATAGGTCGATCCAATGCATGTTCCCTAACAAATGCTTATGACTTTGATTTATATCTTCATATATAATTAATACATAATCATCAATCAAAATCATACTAGCCTTAGTTCATCATTATTCCCACAAATATGATCGACTAGGGATGTTTAAGATAAAATAATTTATCCAAGGATATTATTATTATAAAAAACATGCAAACAATACAATAATGAAATAAAAGAAAAAAACTTCTTTTTTCATAATGAAGTACAATATTCATAATACAATGATTGGCCTATGACACAATCTTCAACACCTAAGGCATGATAATGAGTTTTAAGATGATATAGTGATGTATATACCTAACCCTAGGTTGGAAAATTGTGAAGGGAAGTGGGAATCCAAATTGTATATGAATAACTGTGATTGGGATGGTCATTAAGAACTCATTGATGTGTGTTTGTGTTGTTGGAACCTTGGGTTAAGCATAATTGGTTGAGTTATGGATTTGGTTAAGTTATACATTATGTTAATTGGGAATGTTATGATGTTTTAATGATTGTTTGGATAATCGGAGGTGACTTAGTTCGTGTTCGGTGTTGAGACAGTGGGTTTAGTCAGTGTGTGTGGTTTTAGTGATTTCAAGTAACCGGGTGTTATGTTTGTATATTAATTGTTGATTTGTATTTATATTTGTGTATGTATGCATGTTCCCGTTTATACCACTATATCGTTGTGTGTGTGTGTGTGTGTGTGTGTGTGTGTGTGTGTAGTTTCTTCTATATATTGTTGTATGCACATGGCTAGATGAGGTATGAGTCTAGATCCCTGGCATTAGTATATGATGATGATGAACATGATGTTATATGTGATTCCATGGCATGCTAGCGTGACATTGATGAGTATGATAATGATTCCATAGTGACATGCACATGTTGACATGGCATGAACATCACCACGACGAGCATTGTGAGATATGGCGGATTGGGAGGTGATGATGAGATATGATGAGAGATCCCTGCCACTAAATCCTCTCCTATAGCTCTGAGAGTCAGGTGGTAGTGGACTGCACCTTCTGTAAATCACCACCAATTTGGGTGGTCCAAAGGAAGGAGAGCCACGGTCCAAGTATTAGTATGACCTTTGCCCAGGTTACATTAGTATGAGGTGAGCTTAGGGATGTCCTAGAATCAGTCTTTACAGGCTGTTGGAAGGGAATCACCTATTGAAAATGTCTTGTGATGATGACAGCCTGTGGTTTTAGCCGTGTATAAGGGAGACATACATACTATGACATTTTGCATTACATTGCACCATATGCATATTTGTGTGGACTAATGATATATGTTGCATGCGTTTATGTTCTCAGTTATTGAGACTTTGTCTCACACCCTTCATGGCTAACATTTCAGGTGAAGACTCTGCTACTAGTTCAGAAAAGACCAAGGAGTCCTAGGTCTCTCCACCTTTAGGAGTATCAATTGTAATCTGGTAGTTTTACCGCTTTGGGTTTATGTAATGACCTGTGCCAAGTAGAGTTGTGTGTATGTATGTATGGTTTTATTATTTTGGAAGTGATGCTGTGTATGTATATGATGATATGGATGATTGTGATGATGTTGTTGTGATGATATTAATGATGATGAGTTTTGAATATGTGCTCTTGTATGGTTGTATATGTGTGGTGATGGTTTGGACCCCAGTATGAGTCACTGTTGTTGGTGCATATATCGGTGAGCCGGATTGGCCATATGTGTGAGCTCAAAGTAGTTTTGGGCCTAAATTGTGTGATTTGGGGTCTATAACTCATTATGTGAATTTGGGGTTTAAAGGGGTTAAATCTTTAAGGAGTGAGTTCTCCTGGGTGAAACCTCCTTGGACAAGTTTGTCGTGCCATTTAGGATCTGCGTGAATGGTCATTGGGTGCCAATTTGTCTTGGGTGGTAGTTGGAGGTGGTTGGTTTTGTGTTTTGGTCAAAAAGTGACCAAATTGGTCATGGACTTTCAAAATTTCCATACGGAGATGAATTGAGGTGAAACTAGTGTCCATAGTTAAATTGGGACGATATTGACCTGTAAGAGTTGGAATCAGGTCAATTGAAGGTCGGAACATAAAGTTATATGCATCAGAAATTCACCCAAAAATAAGCATTTTGCTAATATGGTTGCTGATATGGGTGCCGCAGCACCAGAGGTCAGGCCGCAGTGCCAATTTCCTTTGTTTCTAAAATTTCATAACCTGAGAGCTTTTGTGTCGCGGTGATAATGTAGTGGTCATGGCGCCGTGTCCTAATTTTTTTGTTTTGTTTTGTTTGGCTAGTTTTTGGAATTTAAGATGATTGGTGGGAGTATTTTGGAGTAGCTTGTTACATTTACAAGCAATTACAGTCATGTGATTCTCATCACATAGCTATTTAAGAGTGGAGGGGATTATCCATTTTTAGGTAATGATATAATCCTCATTACCTGAGTTTTGCGCCATTAAACACACCTAGTCATGTAGAACTCCCCCCATTCCATTTCTTTTGTTGTTTAAAGTTGTTTCACATTGATCAAGAAATCATTATGTTAAATTTTTATAGGGATTTGACTAAAATATCTCCATTTAATAACTTATATTAAAATAAATGATATGCATCAAATTAGATGAGAAGAGGGTATAGTTAGAAAAAAATTAATAATACATCAAAAATCTAAAATAACAAAAAATTTAAAACGAAATCAAAATTCTAAAATTTCTAAATGTATTGAACAGGGGAGGTATAATGAAAATTACATCACATACCCCATCCCCTATTTCAACCAAATGCCCGTAATTGTTTTCAGTCCATGCATGTACATGTACATGAAGAAAGAGAAAAACAAGCTTTTGTCTTCAAACAGTGTTATTATTACTTTTTTTGTCCATTATAAAAAGCAAGACCTTTTTGACCATTGTCTTCCTAATTAGCAAAGAATGTGTTAGGCATCCATTTTGAAGCTTCTCCCCACAAACGCACACAAGGACTTGCTTTCCACTATCTCCACTGTACGTTAAGCAGTATTAAATTAACGTTGTGCGTGTGTGTGTGTGTCTGTCTGTCTGTCTGTGTGACACACCATCAGTAACGGATCTAGACTTTGTTCTATTGGGAGGTAAAATTGATTTTGACATTTTTCATAGGAACTTTGAGCAATATCCTATAGACAAGGTAAAAATTGCCAAGATACTACAATATAAAGCTTATTTACCTGAGAGCTATAAAATTCAAATCACGGTTTGTAACACACATCATTTTGACAGAGTTACATACTAATCCGTGTGAACAAAACCGAGTTTCATGTAAATTTTTTTATTTTAAATTTTTTTCAGATAGTGTTAGGCTATGCATGCCACTCTATATACCCCTCCCCTAATTTGTCTCCACTTCCCGTTTCTAATGTTCTCCCCAATACCCATGTAATGATATATATATATATATATTAGTATGGTATGTGTAATATATATTATTTATAATATCTATATAATATATTTGTCAATTGTCTTTTTAAAATTTTATTTCACTTAAAAGATATTTAGAATATATTATCTACTTAATTGGTAAAACTCTCCTTTTGTAAAAACTATATTTTTATTTTTATTTTATTTTTTAATATTCATTTTTCTATTTTGTTTGGATATGATATCTAGTTATTTTATCTTGTCTAATTCGGATCGAGTTAGATAGAATAATAAGGGTAGTAAAATTTTCCCAATAACTATTTAGTTATTTACTTGAAATTATTTTTTAATTTAGCCATCATTTTAATATAATATAGATTAAAATTATTTTAAATTTAGTCATCATCTTAATCTTTTCATTTAATTTTAATTTTAATTTATTCAATTAAATTTTAGTTTTTATTATATTCATTTTTAAATCATATTTTAAAAAATCTTCGACAAATGTTGGTTTAATTGGTAAGAATGAAACACATACTTCACAGAATCAAAATTTGCTACTAATATGAGGAGTTCTTGTTATCGTTATTTTGTTACTTTTATTAAGGAATGGAAGAGATAATTTTTATCTATAATTTTTTTTTTTAAATTTTCTTCGTCCTTCTATTTCATTATATTCATCTGAGCACACCATCTCTAAAAACTAGAGCAAGATGCAAGGTTGAAGGTAAATCCTTTCATGGAATAACACAATGTACTTCTCTAGAAGTTTTCTATACAAGATTAAATTGAGTGTCTCAATGTATATGCAACAATATCTAAAATAACTGTGTTTTAAATTTCATCCTAATGTTGTTACAATCTCTCAACAATGTATTCTTGAAATGTAGGAAATGTCTTCACCAGGTACCATCACAGCAAAATTAAAGAATTGATAACATCTTCTGTCTTTTTTGGTTGATTACTTATACAGCAAATTGCATAGGCCATCACAGATGCAAATAATCTCTCTTTTTGCCGCAATCCGCATCTTATTTGTGACCACTTCCACAGTTCATTTGGTCAAATTTGTGAAGAATTTGTATTTTGTATAGGCACTCGAGAATCTGTTCACTTGGTCATATTGCCTCTCTTTTTGTATAGGCTACGCAGCATCTGTCCAAGATATGCAATATTTGTATCAGAACCACAATACAGAATTAATGCAAATTGATGTTTTCAATTCCAATCCAATACATATATTTCATATTTTCAGTTCCAATCAACAACTTTGACATTCCATATAAGTCAAACCACCAATTAACACAAAATAAAACCAGTCAAGATATATACCACTAGTTGCACAACCCCACCACTATAATAAGCAAATCAACCAATCAGTCAATTCTCAAAGAATCAACCATCATGTTTCAATAATCATGATAAAGGTCAGCAACTGAAAATTCTTCTATATATGCACTAATCATGAAGAGATAAATTAGTTTTTCCAGTAACAACCAGCATGCTTTTCACACTAGGTTTTTTTTTTTGGAGTTCACATTAGGTGTATTTTGTTTTTTAATGACAACGTGTCACCCTTCGTCTAAACATATGTCAAATGGGCTCTATTTAATTTTCATTTTATTTGGATTCCATATATATAAAATTATCGATATTCATATGAACCCTTCGGTTGATATTATGACTAAAAATTAAAATTGGGATAAAGTGAAAGATTAAAAATTAAGAGATCCTAATTTGCACTATATTAGTTCAAATGCACCATATCAATTATAGCTTTCTACATTACAACAAAAAAGAGAATAATTAGCGTTTAATTTTCACTCTTAAAAGTGTTCATAAAACGCCAACTATTCCAACCTTGATAAAAAGGTCCACTTTAGTTGGCGTTTATATAAATGGCAACTAAAGTCAACCTTAGGTGGCATTTGTATAATAAACGCCTTTAGTTGGTGTAACAATCCTCATGACACTATCTTGAACTTAGTCCTGAGTTAACAGGAAGTAAACTTGATGATGTGTGCAAGATAAGAGGAACCAAGACCGAAGAATTGATCCAACTAAGACAAATTCAACATTTGAAATAGAGAAGGGTCACACCGCGGCAAAGTACAGTGCTGCAGTGGCAAAACACTTATAGCTACTTGAAAAATATCAGGATAGAGAGTCCTCGTGCTGCGGTGAACTTACTTGTTGCTGTGGCACCAAACTCCAAAATTCTATAAATCAGAAGCCATTTCAGTCGAACGCGGAAGAAGAAACCAAGGGAGAAACGAGAGAACTCTGTTAGGGCATAAGAAATCCGATCTAGGGAGATGATTTTTAGACTCTAGAAACTTCAATCTTGGTTAGTATATGAATCTACACCTTCCTCTCCCTTTCTCTCTTCAATTTTGAGTTGATTTTCATGGGTATGCAAGGGAGTTCGTTTCTGGTTGATTCCCATCTATTGAAATGTGTATAAAGAGATTATTGGAGTGTGATTCAGTGTTATTGAAGCTTGGGTATGAGTTTTGGTTGGATTGTGATGAGTTTGAGTAAAGCCTAGGTTTATTTTAGTTTAGGTAGTTGGGAATCCGAGATGTATGAGGATGATTATGATATGGATGACTAATTAGAGCCCATTAGTGTGTAATTATGTTGTTGGAATTATGAGTCAAGCTTGAATGATGAAATTATGAGTTAGGGATCATTATGTATTTTATGTTAATTGGAGATATTGTGATATTGTAGTGTTAACTAGATAATTGCAGTTGACCCGACTCGTATTCAGTGTAAGACGGTGAATTTAGTCTCTGTGTGGCGTTGGTAACTTTAGGTAACCGGGTGTTTGTATTATGTGTATTATATGCTAGTGTATATATATATATATATGCGTATATATGTATGTTCCGTTCATATCACGATATTATTATGTGTGTATATGGTTTTTCTACATATTATGGTATGCACACGGTTAGACGATATAGGATATGATGATGATTATATATGATGATCTAACATTACATGATTTCATCGCATGACATTGAGAAATATGAGAATGATGATGATTGTATAGTGACATGGCATGAACATCACCATTACATGAACATTGTAAGGAAAGGTGGATTGGGTGGTGATGATGATATATGATATGGTGAAATAAGGAAGGGATCCTTCTTGTTAAATCTTCTCCTATGGCTCAGAGAGCAAGACAGCATTGGGCTGCACCTTCCCTAATTCACCACTAATTCACGGTGGTTCAGGGGAAGGAGAGCCACAATCCAAGTATTAGTGCGACCTTTGATAGGGTGCACTAGTGTGAGGAGAGCTTGGTGATATCCCGGAATCGGTCTTCACCGACTGTTAGAAGAAAGTCACCTAAACAAAATGAATTGTAATGATGCCAACTCATGGTTCTAACCGTGTACAAGGGAGAACATGCATTCCATTCCATTTTACATTTATAGCACCATGTGCATTAATGTATGAAATATTATATATGTTACCTGTTATTGTTCCCGGTTACTGAGACTTTGTCTCACACTCCTCTTCCATAACTAACATTTCAGGTGAAGACTTTGGTACTAGTTCAGAGAAGACCATGAAGTCATAGGTTTCTCCGCATTCAGGAATTGCCAGCATAATCGGTAGTTTGTAATTTAGTCTATGTAATATTATGCCAAGTAGATTGTTATGGTTTGATTGCCTATATATATATATATTTTGGAAGTATAGAGATGTATGTGATTATATATGTTTGGGTAAAGTGATAATGTTGTGTAGATGATGAATGCTGTACTTATGGCTATATGCCAAGTTTGTGGTTGATGAACATGTGACATAGTATGATTGTGGACCCTGATATGGGTCATTAATGTAGGAGTAGGTGTTTGTGAGTCATATTAGCAGTATGTGAGACTCTAAAGGAGATTTTGGACCCTGTATGTGTGTTTTAAGTATGTAGCCTACTATGATGAATTGGGATTTAAGGGATTCAAATCTCGGATGAGTGGATTCTTCGAAGTGAAACATTCTTGGACAAGTTTGTTAAGTCGAATAGGACCCATGTAAATGGTCATTGAGTATCAAATTGCCTTTGGTGGCAATCAGTATATTATAATTTCTAGATCGAACTAGGAGATTGCAGGGACAATTGCTACTGTAGCTGTAGGCACATATTACTATTCATTTGGATTTTCCTTTTTCTAGATCGAACTAGGAGATTGCGGGACAATTGTTACCGTGGCTGCAGGCACATATTACTATTCATCTGGATTTTCCTTTGACATATCATCGGGCGATTCATTTCTTTTTTTTTTTAGCTAAATATTTTGGTCAGCCCCACTTCTATGTTATTACTGTAGCTATGGGCACATATTACAATTCATCTGGATTTTCCTTTGACGTATGATGGAGCGATTCATTTCTTTTTTTTTTTCTAAATATTTTTGTGGGCCCCACTTCTTTGTTAGTCAATTCTTACTGTTCACATTTTCATCATTCTCGATTTTCATATTTATTTTAATTTTTGTGGCATCAGTTTTTTTTTCCGATCATCATTTATATTATTTTTAATATTTTTCTTAATATTTGTTCATGCTCTTTTTGTTTAGGGTTAAGGGTTGATTAATTTTTTCTTAATATTTATTCATGTTGTTTTTGTTTAGGCTTAAGGGTTTAAAATCTAAGGGAGATTAGTGGCTAATTTATCTAGATCAAGGTTTTCTAAATTAGTGTTGGTGATAAAACATTTCTTCATATTCATTTTTGTTTTGGGTTAAAAGTTTAAGATATAAGGGATCAATAGTTAATTTATCACTAATACATTATTTAACATTTTGTCCAAATAATTTATATCATTTATTTACATCAATCAAGTAATATAAAAAAAATTTACTTCTCTTGAAAATTTTTTTCCGGTGGATTGCATATTTTTAATTACTTTCTTCAATTTTTTTCGAGGGTTAGGAGTTTAATGCAATCAGTATATTATATTCTTGATTGTTTACAATAGCAATATTTTATTTAATATTTAGTTATATTACAAACAATGAATTTGTGGTTTATCATTACCTTGGCCTTTGATCATACTGTTGAGTGGGCCACATTTCTTTTTATATTGTCTTTCCTTGTGGGGTCGTGACTGCTTGTGTTCTGATGGAGGAAGTTTTCTGCCATTTTTATTCCCCTGTTGTGAATCGTCCTGTGGTTGTACGGAGTGATTTTGGTGCTTTTAGTTTTCATGTGAGGTTTTTTATTTGAGGTCTTTTGTTTTTTTCCCCTTTCGTGTGTTAGTGAGTATGTTGATTATGGCGCACTGAAAACTTGCACTGTAGGTGATATGTCTTGCATGGGAGTTATTATTGGACTGTGTTGATGCAGGTATGGGGAGGAACAATTCAAGGCTTAAGAGGAAAACTCGGGTCGAAAGTGATGTGTCTTGCATGAGAGTTACTCCCTTTCAAGTTTTTTTTCTTTGTGGTTTTGATTTTTTCTTTGGTGTTACAGATGACAGGTTTTTTTTTTGTTTATTTGTTGTTCGGTTACTTATTGGGTCAGTGGTGAGTGAGTCCTGTTTCTGGTTGATGTAGTTGCGAGGTCAGAAGTGGCAGATTTAGATATATTCAACGATACATGGAAGAACAAGTGGTTGCTGAAGGTTGTTATTTATTGTGTTTGCGCTTTTGTTTTTGAGCATTGGCTTAAACATGGGTTGAAATAATTGTGCAGCTTGCGTGTATTCTCCTGCTTTTGTTGGGAGGACTTTTCCTGATCCAGATTCTGTTGTGGTGGTTTCTCAAGGGAGAGGAGATTTATGTTCTTCAGCAGACCAGGCTACGACAGCTAGGGAAGGTATAAAATATGTATATCTTTACATATGTGTGCAGGTGTATTTGTATTTTTTTTAAATATATATATGTGTGTTTGTATTGAGTTATCATTCGTATTTGAGTTGGTCTCAAGTTTTCTGTTATATTTTTTTTTGTTGGCAATTTTTTATGGAATTACTTTTATTTGAATGTTTACAAACCGTTTGATTGGGTACCCACTGGATTTTTTTTCAATGTTTCCACATTTGTTTATCAACCTGAATATGCATTCTGATTTGTTTTTATATTTTTTGAATCAATTATAAAAAATAAATTTCTTTTCCATCTTTTTAGTATTTTACCAAACTTTTTTATTCACGAATATTTTTGGAGTATATTTTGGTTTTTGTGTTTTGCAACTATTGTCTATGATGGTGACCACTAAGGTGGTGATTTTTGAAGGCTCATATTTTAATTTGTGGCGTAGGGCATGCAATTCTATTTATTTTGAGGACAATCATTATGCATCTAATTGCTTGCATGGGTTCTTTTTTTTTTTTCTTTTATGAACCATCGGATGGATTCTTCATGTGTTTGATTATTTTTATTTCTCATTATTTTTACATCGCTTTGTATTTTATATTAAATGTTGTAAAGTTGCCAATTAATCAATTATTAATATTATTTTTTAGTGTTAGTTATTTTTTCAATTATTATTTTATTTAAAACTATGACAAGTCATTTTAGATTCTAAAATTTTTAATTTTATTTTAGATGCTAAATATTTTTTTAAGGGGCACACTGATCAATAGATAAGGTAAAGATCATTCAAATGGTTATATTTTCCGCAATATGATAGGTTGGCATTCAAAGTTGAGAAACTTGTCAATTTTTTTTTTGTTGCATGGAAATTGCAAATAGGGATGGTCAAATATTAATCAGAGAGATGAATCAGGATAGAGGCATTCAAGATAATGGTCCTACTTAAATAATAGTTTTATTTAGGTGGTAGGGCATGACATCTTTTTTGTTTTATCTTTTTCTTCATATTCAGGTTATATTGATGAAGGTGATCCCAATTATGAATGCAAGTATTGTGGAGCTCTTATGTGGTATAATGAAAGAGTTAAACGCATTACTGACGCTGAGGAGATTGTGTTCTCTCTTTGTTGTTCACGGGGAAAAATTTCTTTGCCTCTTTTGAATACTACACCTGAATATTCTTACCATCTTTATTTTGACAAGCATTGTGCATATTCAAAAAAATTTCTAAAGAATATTCGAGCTTACAATAATATGTTCTACTTTACTTCAATGGGTGGAAAGGTCAAAAATCATTCAACTTCATGTCCTTATTCATTTGTGATATCCAGACAAAACTATCATAAAATTGGTAGTTTGTTGCCGGTTGCTGGATCATCTCCAATATACTCTCAACTATATGTTTATGATACTGAGCATGAGATATCAAACCGAATGTCTATTGTTAATATTTGACATATCTTTCTATTTATTATAGGATATTATTCGATTTGATTTGATTTGATTTGATTTGATTTTGTAATTATTAGATAGATTTTCTTTTATGTATAAATGTATCCCAAATTATTCAGAATTATACACAGTAATTTTTCACAATTACTTCTTCATGGTACCAGAGCTAGGTTAGGAGTTTTTTTCATTGGCGTTAATCCTCAGATTTGTCATTGTCCATTGGTCCACCGGTGACACGCGCCGCAGCACTGTGTCCAGCATCCCAAGTTCGGACTGTCCACCAGTTCCAACAGCTTTCCTCCGTCGCACGCGCTCCCATGCGTGTCACGCGCAGTCAGCACAGATTCCTTTCTCCGGCGCGTGAGGGCGCGTCCGGTGTCTGTTCTCACCGTCGTTCATCTCGTTCTGCTCGTCGTCATCTTCTGCTTCTCCCTGTGTGGTTGGTTTGTTGATTAGTCAACTCCTTGAAATTCTCTATTTTTCATATTTCTTTTGGGAATTTTGATTTTCTCCTGAGCTTCTTTTGAAATTCATTTGTTTCATCATGGACAAATCTGATATTGCTCAACCTATATCTGTTATTTTGAATGGGTCCAATTATCATCTCTGGTTGGGAAGCATGCGTGGTTTTCTTAAAGGCAGAAAATTATGGCGGTATGTTACTGGTGACATTAAATTTCCTACTCGTGTGTCTGAAGAAACAGAGGTTAAGTTTAATGAGCGATTAGAGGAGTGGGATAGCAAAAATAATCAGATCATTACATGGTTTCGTAACACCTCTATTGCTAGTATTTATCAAAAGTTTGGTCGATTTGAAAGTGCTAAAGAAGTCTGGGATCATCTTGCTGGTCGTTATACCTCATCAGATCTATCTAATCAGTTTCAGTTGCAAAAGGATCTCAGTATTCTCAGACAAGAATGTGGCCAACCTCTTTATGAGTTTCTTGCTAAGATCGAATCTATTTGGGATCAATTGGCTTATTCAGAGCCTATTTTCAAATGTGATGCAGATGCTCAAGCCTTTCTGAAGTATCGTAATCAACTCTGACTTATTCAGTTCCTCATGGCTCTTACAGATGATTTTGAGCCTGTTCGCGCATCTTTATTGCATCAAAGTCCACTCCCTACTCTTGAGGATGCTTTTCCTCGTCTTAGATTTGAGGAAACTCGCTTGGGTCTTCTACATCGTAATCCAGAGATGGTTTTTGCTGTATCTGACGGGAATTCTAAGTCTTGTCGGCACTATCCTCAGTCCAATCACTCCTTTGCTAAGTGTCCCTTCATTGAATGTCGTGCATGCCAGAAGAAAGGTCATATAGCAGCTAATTGTCCCACCTTATATTGCAAATATTGTAAGAAGACCGGGCATCTCATTGATCAATGTCCCATTCGTCCACCTAGAACTAATCAGAGGAAGTTTTCACAACCTGGGCATTCAACCAAGCCTGCTCTTTCTGCTACTGATGTTGTCAACAGCGAGTCACCTTCTGAATCCACTTCAACATCCTCTACTTTTGATCTCGAAGTGTTATTTCGGAAACTTATTTCCAGTTCCTCTAGTCCACCTACTGCTTTAGCTACTCCTCCAGGTATATCTTCTTGATTTTTTGATTCTGCCTGTTGTAATCATATGACTGGACAATCTGATCTTTTTTCTTCCATGACACCCAACTCTACTGCTCCCTCTATCCATACTGCTGATAATTCCCAAATGCCTGTTAGTCATACTGGTACTGTTTCCTCACCTTCTTTATCTTTTTGTGCTACTTATTTTGTCCCTGCCATTAGTTTCAATCTTATTTCTGTTGGTCAGCTTGTTGACATGGGCTATGATATATTATTTAATAAACATGGTTGTGTTGTGATGGATTCTCAGACAGGACAGATCATCGGAACTGGGCGTAAAGTCAGACGTATGTTTTGTTAGCAAGGCTGACTTTCCAAGAGGGGGGGTGAATTGGGAAGATTGAAATTTTTCTGCACAAAGTGAAGTAAGTGAAGATATCACAGTATAATGAAAACAACGTGTAAAACAGAGCAAGCTGAAAAGTAAAGATAAGGAGAAGAAAACTCAGTGATTTATCCTGGTTCGGTCTATCCACTTGACCTACATCCAGTCCCCAAGACACCTCTTGAGATTTATCCACTATACAACAAGAATTTCAACGGGCTTCTTGCTAAAGCCACAGTACACGAGTATGCTCTGTTTCTGAGCTCTCTCAAACTCTCCAAGAACTTTCACTATGTGCTTCCCAATTCCCTTGTGAATACACCTCACAAGTAAATCTATCTCCCAAATGAAGAGTAGATTGATTACAATGAAATAACTCTCTTGAAAAGAGTAGATATGAAAGTTTAAGTACAAGTTTAGAAGTTGAGAGGGTAAAAGCTTTTGAGAAGAAGATTTAGCAGAAATTCGGTATATACAAGTTTGATTCGTTACCCACAACTTCAAATGATGTTGTATTTATAGATTTAGGTCTCAAATATCCGTTAGAGACTAAATCTATCCGTTGGGGAAGTTATCCAACGGTTACTCTGAAAAACTATCCGTTTACCAACTGCATTTAACGTTGACCACGTTGACCAGTTCAAAAACACAGATTATCAATGAAATTCATCTAGCAATCAAACAGCATACAAAATTTTTTTTAAAAAAAAAACTTACAGAATGAATCCAGAATTTAGAGTAATTGTCATTCACTTCACTTTCTAGTTGTTCCAATCTGGAGTGCTCCAATCTTTCAAACTTTTAGCCATTGTTTTTCACAAGGAGCACCTGCAGCTATCTTCTGATAGAGGTTTTGTGAGTATATCAGCAAGTTGATCCTCTGTTGGGATGTATTCCAGCTTAACTTCTCCTTTTAGAACGTGATCCCTTATGAAGTGATGCCTAACCTCAATGTGTTTTGTCCTTGAGTGCATGACAGGATTCTTGGTAATATTTATGGCACTTTGATTATCACACATGGTTGGTATCTCTTTTATTTTAACCTCTAGATCTTCAAGCTGCTGTTTCATCCAGATGACTTGGGCACAACAGCTTCCAGCTGCAACATACTCAGCTTCTACAGTGGATAAGGCTACACTGTTTTGCTTTTTGCTGAACTATGAGACCAGGGATCCTCCAAGAAACTGACAAGTTCCACTTGTGCTTTTTCTGTCAGTTTTGGATCCTGTAAAATCAGTATAAGTGTATCCTTTGAGATCTTCTCCATTGCCTTTTGGATACCAAAGACCCATCTGTGATGTTCCAGTAAGATACCTAAAAATTCTTTTCACAGCTGTTGCATGGGTTTCTTTGGGGCATGATTGGAACCTTGCACACATGCAGACACTGAACATAATGTCAGGTCTGCTGGCAGTTAGGTACAGCAGGGATCCAATCATTCTTCTGTACTGAGTAATGTCAAACATCTTCCCATTTTCATCCATGTCCAGTTTGGTTGCAGTAGCCATAGGTGTTCCCATTGGCTTGGCATTCTCCATTCCAAACTTCTTTAACAGCTCTTTTAGATACTTGGATTGACTGAGAAAGATACCATCATTAAGCTGTCTGATTTGCAATCCAAGGAAGAAATTGAGTTCACCCATCATAGACATCTCGAATTCTCCCTGCATTAACTTAGAAAATTCCTTGCAAAGAGTTTCATTAGTAGCACCGAAAATAATATCATCAACATAGATTTGGACAATTAGTAAATCTTTATTCTCTTTCTTAGTAAATAAAGTTGTGTCAACTTTGCCTCTGTTAAACCCTTTTTCAGTCAGAAAATTGCTCAATCTTTCATACCATGCTCTAGGGGCTTGTTTTAATCCATAAAGAGCTTTCTTCAGTTTATAGACATGGTTTGGTTTTGTAGAATCCTCAAAACCTGGAGGTTAATCTACATAAACCTCTTCCATGATATATCCATTCAGAAAAGCACTCTTTACATCCATTTGATATAGCAAAATATTTTTCATGCATGCATAAGCTAGTAGAATTCTTATAGCTTCTAATCTGGCTACTGGTGCAAAGGTTTCTTCAAAATCAATACCTTCTTCTTGATTATACCCTTTAGCAACTAATCTAGCTTTATTTCTGATTATAGTTCCAGATTCATCAAGTTTGTTTCTGAAAACCCATTTGGTATCAATAACAGGATGATTTGTGGGTCTAGGTACTAAATCCCAAACTTGATTTCTTTCAAATTGATTTAATTCATCTTGCATAGCCAAAATCCAGTAATCATCAGTTAAGGCTTCTTCAGTACATTTGGGTTCAATTTGAGAAATGAAAGCACAGTTGAGCATCTGTTCCCTTAACTGTTTTCTGGTTTTGACTTTCTCTTGAACATTCCCTATTACTTGATTAACAGGATGATTCCTTTGATATCTCCAAGCTCTAGGGAGTTCTTGAGATGTTTCTTCATTGTTTTCTTCATCAAACTCTTGCTCCAGGATATCTTCCTCTATGTTAACAGAATCAGATATCTTTGGAGGTTCAGTTTTACTTTTATCAGAAATTCCTAGTTTTTCAAAATTGAAAGCAAGATCATCCTCATTGGTAACATGTTTTGAAACAGTTTCATTTTCAATGAAAACCACATGCACGGATTCTTCTACAGCATTTGATCTTTTATTAAAAACTCTATAAGCCTTACTCCTACTAGAATAGCCCAGAAATGTACCTTCATCGGATTTGGCATCAAATTTACCTAGATTTTCTTTACCATTGTTGTGAATGAAGCACTTACACCCGAACACATGGAGGTGTGACAGATTTGGCTTTCTTCCCTTGTACAGCTCATATGGAGTCTTCCCAAGGATTGGTCTGATGTAGGCTCGGTTAATGATGTAACTTGCTGTATTTACTGCATCAGCCCAGAACACTTGAGAGAGCTCCTTCTCATTCAGCATAGCTCTAGCCATCTCTCCAATGGTTCTGTTCTTCCTTTCTACCACTCCATTTTGTTGAGGAGTTCTTGGTGCTGAGAAGTTGTGGTCAATCCCATGCTCATTGCAGTACTCCAGGAAGTATGCATTTTCAAATTCTCCTCTGACCTGATAGACACAATAGAAATACCTTTCTCATTTTGCACTTTCTTAGCTAAGGTTACAAATGCATCAAAGGTATCACTTTTAGAAGAAAGAAATAATGTCCAAGTAAATCTAGAATAATCGTCAACAATTACAAGCACATACAGATTGCCACCTAGACTCTTTACCCTAGAAGGTCCAATTAAGTCCATATGCAGCAATTCAAGTGGTCTAGTTGTGGTAACTACATTTTTAGATTTAAATGATGATTTAGTTTGTTTTCCTCTTAAGCATGCATCACATTCTTTATCCTTTTCAAAAGATATTTTTGGTAGACTAGTTACTAGCTCATTTTTAATCAGTTTAGACTGTTGATTCATGTTCACATGAGCTAATCTTTTATGGCATAGCCAACTATCATTATTCTGACTGATTAAGCATACAGAATCTAAGGGAGGAAGTTCATCAAGGTCAATAGTATAGCAGTTACCATCCCTTTGAGCTTTGAGGATTACTCTGTGATCACTTTTTCTGATGACCAGGCAAAACTTTGAGTCAAACAGCACCCAGTTTCCTTTGTCACAAGTCTGAATTATGCTTAGCAAGTTGTGGTTGAGGTCAATCACAAACAGCACCTCTTCAATGGATGTTTCAGGATTTTTGCCCACAATGCCAATACCAACAATTTTACCATATTGATCACCTCCAAAGGTCACCTTTCCTCCTTTCTTGTCTCTAAGGGTGATGAACTTCTCCTTATCACCAGTCATGTGACTTGAGCAGACACTGTCCATATACCATTTGTTGCTTTTCTTTGCTTTGAGACAGACCTGCAAAACAATATTTATGTTTTCCTTTTAGGTACCCAAATTTGCTTGGGTCCTTTTTGGTCAGTATATTTTTCCCTAGATGCAGATGCAACTTTGGGAACCCATTCAACTTTCCTGCCAAGTTCATTTTTCCTCAAAGCACAAGAACTGGAAATATGTCCCTTTTTGTTACAGAAATGACAGGTAGTGAAAGGACTGCTAGATTGAGATGCAGGAAGAAAACAGTGCAGATAATACTTTTGTCTAGCATGCCTTGGTTGATCATATGTTTCAATGTGAGGTGATGCATTAACTTTCTTTTTATTGTTCTTAGCATGCACAAAATGTCTCATATATGCATTCTGATTTTTCTTCCTAATCTTTTCCTTGACAGCACATGGATCATAGCCAAGACCAGCTTTTCCTTGTGATATTCTTTGGCTCCCCATCAAGGCAAACAACATATCTTTACCTTTAGTGAGCCTAGACATGCTTTTAACTAGATAATCATTAGTTTGCTTAAGTCCAGTGCATGAAGTGCAGCAAACAGATTCAGTAGTGGGTCAAAAGGCAATTTCAGAAACTATGCTTTGAGATTCCAGTTTATTAATCTTTTTCTTTGCCAATTTCCGTTCTTTAGCAACTTTAATGAATTCATCATGCAGCTCATGAAATGCATCCAGTAATTCAGAATAGGAAGGTTCAGATTCATATACCTCTTCTTCCTTATCACTGCTGCATGAGGGTGTGGCTTCTTCAGAAGCAAGTGCCATCAGACAAACGTTAGCAATCTCATCCTCATCTTCTTCTTCCTCATCTGAGCTGTTGCCCCATATAGATGAGATGTAGGCTTTCTTCTTCCTGTCCAGCCCAGCTTCCTTGAGTGCTTTGATTTTTCCTTCATATTCTTCAAGGCTGCCGAAGAGAGCTGTGACAGAAGCCATTGATTCTCCTCTGGCTTCTTCTATTGCTGTCACCTTGGGCTGCCATTCCAGAGGGAGAGCTCTGAGTATCTTTCTTACTTTCTCAGACTGAGTGTATTCCTTTCCCAGGCTCTTCAGTTGATTCACAATAAGAGTGAATCTCTTTTGGAGCTCCTTTACAGTTTCTCCTTCAGCCATTCTGAAGCTTTCATACTCTCCAATGCACGTGTTTAGTCTGTTCTCCCTGACTCCAGATGTTCCTTCATGTGCAATCTGCAGAATATCCCACATTCCTTTTGCAGTGGTGCATTGTGAGACTCTGTAGAATTCATCCTAGTTCAGGGCACTGACTAAACAATGCTTTGCTTTGAAGTTCAGTAGGACTCTCCTTCTGTCTTCATCATTCCATTCTGCTTCCAGTTTTTCTTTGTGTCTTCCACCTTCAGTTAGAGCCATTGGGATGAAATCTCCTTTTTCAATGACTGACCAGATGTCAAGATCAATTGATTAGAGGTAGATCTGCATTCTCATCTTCCAATACCCATAATGCTCTCCACTGAAGCCTGGTGGTCTGTTAGTGTTGTTACCTTCAGGAAGTATACTCTCTCCAAAGCCAGCCATCTTAATTCCCGGACTGTGAGTTCCTTTGAATGGAAATCCGGGCTCTGATACCACTTGTTAGCAAGGCTGACTTCCCAAGAGGGGGGTGAATTGGGAAGATTGAAATTTTTCTGCACAAAGTGAAGTAAGTGAAGATATCACAGTATAATGAAAACAACGTGTAAAACAGAGCAAGCTGAAAAGTACAGATAAGGAGAAGAAAACTTAGTGATTTATCCTGGTTCGGTCTATCCACTTGACCTACATCCAGTCCCCAAGACACCTCTTGAGATTTATCCACTATACAGCAAGAATTTCAACGGGCTTCTTGCTAAAGCCACAGTACACGAGTATGCTCTGTTTCTGAGCTCTCTCAAACTCTCCAAGCACTTTCACTATGTGCTTCCCAATTCCCTTGTGAATACCCCTCACAAGTAAATCTATCTCCCAGATGAAGAGTAGATTGATTACAATGAAATAATTCTCTTGAAAAGAGTAGATATGAAAGTTTAAGTACAAGTTTAGAAGTTGAGAGGGTAAAAGCTTTTGAGAAGAAGATTTAGCAGAAATTCGGTATATACAAGTTTGATTCGTTACCCACAACTTCAAATGATGTTGTATTTATAGATTTAGGTCTCAAATATCCGTTAGAGACTAAATCTATCCGTTGGGGAAGTTATCCAACGGTTACTCTGAAAAACTATCCGTTTACCAACCACATTTAATGTTTCTGACATACTGAAATTCGAATTTTGGTTGGTCAACAAACGAATTTCGAAGGAACCGAAGATTAAAGCTTCCAACGTTACAGCACGAAGTTCGTCTGTCCATGAAGTGAAATTCGAATTTTGAAGCTTACAAAACATTTTCACAATGTGACATACGAATTTTCAAGAAGAAAGTTTTTCGGTTAAGTGTGAACAGTGTTTTAATTTTCTACAGTGCCTTCGAAATTCGAATTTTGGAACCCCAAAATTCGTCTGTCCATTGAACGTTTAAAGAGGCACAGTAGATTACTTTCTTCGAAATTCAAATTTTGAAAGGGTGAAATTCGTCTGTCAGAGAGACTCTTTTCAGACTAATTTCATCATTCGAATGTTGCAAGTTCTCATCATTCGTATGTCAATGTTTCACTTTAACATACTCAAGAACTTAGCTTCTGAAATTCGAATTTTAATGTTCAAAGTTCGTCTGTCAGAAAGCAGTTTTGAGACTTAAATCATTCTTGATCTCAGATGAACTTTATCAAACTTTCAGACGAATTTCTTCTATTTTCTCAAGTTTTGTTTTGTCTGAAATTCGAATTTTGAAGACTCAAAGTTCGTCTGTTGCAAAGAAGCTTCTTTCAGACTTATATGAAAATTCGAATGTTGGAAGTTCAAAATTCGTCTGTCAGAGAGCATTTATCAAACTCAATTTGATTTTGATTTCAGATGCATTTTATCATAGTTTCAGACGAATTTCTTTGGTTTTCACAAACTTCATTTTACTTGAAATTCGAATTTTGAGAGTGTGAAGTTCGTCTGTTACCAGAAAGGCTTCTTTCAGACCAGATGAAAATTTGAATTTTGAGCAACCAAAATTCGTCTGACAGAGAGTCATCTCTTCAGACTTATTCAGTTTTAGCTCGAAATTCTAATGTCCTAAGGCAAAGTTCGAATTTCAAACTTGACAGTTCAGTTTAAACTTTCAACCTTCGTCTGTTTGTGGGTGTTTTCCAAATATTTCAAGATTTAACATAAAATCAAAGTTTGAAAACATCTTTTCTTCAAATCAAAATCTTTTACCCAATCATAGCAAGAACTAAGACTCTACAAAAGATCTAACAGCAAATACTCATAAAATCTTCACTTGAAACAGCTTTGATCTCCTTTGATATCTTCAATCCAAGCTCTTGAGTGTTGGTTTAGAATCATCAAAACTCTTGATTCAACATGTTTGAGCTCACTTCTATGCATCTTCCTGATGTCACTCCGTCATCCAGATTGTGTGCTGCTACCACCCTCTCATCTCTTAACTTATGGCATCGTCGACTTGCTCATACTTCTTTGAATAAATTACAGCTTTTGATTTCTAATAGTTTTCTAGGTCCTGTTAGTGAAAAATCCTTACATTGTATTTCTTGTCAGACTGCAAAACAACCTGCCTTACCTTTTAATAAAAGTGATTTTATTTCTGATTCTCCTTTTGATTTGATTCACTCTGATATTTGGGGACCTTCTCCTACTCCCTCCATGGGAGGATCACGATATTTTGTACTTTTCATTGATGATTTTTCACGCTTTACTTGGATCTATATGATGAAAAATCGTTCAGAGTTATCTCAAATTTATATTAAATTTGCTACTATGGTTCATACTCAGTTTTCCAAGATAATTAAAGTATTCCATCGTGATAATGCTTTAGAGTATCGTGACTCCAAATTACTTAGTTTTCTTGATGAACAGGGCACTATCTCTCAATATTCTTGCCCTTACACCTCTCAATAGAATGGTCTTGCAGAACGAAAACATCATCATATTCTTGATTCAGTCCGAGCTCTGCTCATTTCCTCTTCTTGTCCAGAGCGTTTTTGGGGTGAAGCAGCCATGACTGCTGTTTATTGTATCAATCGTGTTCCATCCGCTATTCTTGGTAACATCTCTCCTTTTGAGTGTCTTCATGGTACTTCTCCAAATTATTCCATGTTAAAAGTTTTTTGTTGTGCTTGTTTTGTTCTTCTTCCCTCTCATGAGACCACCAAATTACAAGCACGTGCCCGTGTCTGTTGCTTTCTTGGGTATGATTTTGAGCATAAGGGATATCGTTGCTGGGATCCTTTATCCCATCATATATGAATCTCTCGTCACGTTGTATTCTGGGAAAATGTCCAGTTTTTTTCTTTGACAGATTTCTCTTCGATTCCTTCCACTTCCTCTCCTATCTTTACAAATCCTTCTATTGATCTTTTTCCTAGTGACTCAGGTACAGGTTCAGTTGATGAGCTCACCACTACCTCTGATGTTGCACCTTCTCCAGATGATTATGTTACTTCTAACTCTCCTTCACAAGTCATGTCTACAGAGCCTTTGTCCTCTGAATCCACTCAGCCTACTCGTGAAAGAAACCCTCCTTCTTACCTTTGAGATTAGCACTGCTTCTCTACTATTCTTCAGTTACAGGAACCTCAGTCCTATAAGGAAGCTTCTCGTGACTTTCATTGGCAGCATGCTATGCAAGCAAAATTGCAGGCATTGGAAAAGATGTACACTTGGGATCTTGTTGATCTTCCTCCTGATAAGACTCTAGTTGGATGTCGATGGGTATATAAAATTAAGACTCATTCTGATGGTTCTTTGGAACGGCGTAAGGCTCGCTTGGTGGCTCAGGGCTTTACTCAGGAGTATGGGATTGAGTATGAGGAGACTTTTGCTCCGGTTGCTCGAATTACTTCTGTTAGAAGTCTTCTTGCTATTGTTGTAGCCAAGTGTTGGACTCTTTATCAAATGGATGTCAAAAATGCCTTTCTGAATGGAAATTTAGAAGAAGAAGTTTATATGAAGCCTCCTCCAGGATATCCTCATCCGGCAAACAAGGTTTGTCGTCTCTGACGTGCTCTTTATGGTCTTAAACAGGCTCCTCGTGCTTGGTTTGCTAAGTTTAGCACTACCATCAGTCAGCTTGGTTTCTCTTGCAGTCCTCACAATTCTGCATTGTTTATTCGTACTACTTATCGTGGTATAATCTTGCTTCTATTGTATGTTAATGACATGATTATCACAGGTGATGACTCCATCGGAGTTCAAGAACTCAAGTCTTTCCTTGGGAATCATTTTGAAATGAAAGATCTTGGGCATCTCAGTTACTTTCTTGGTCTTGAGGTACTTAATATAAAAGATGGTATATCTCTCTCTCAGGTCAAGTATGCCTCTGACTTGATTTCTCGAGCTCAACTCACTGACGACATAGTCGAGGCTACTCCTATTGAACTTAACGCTCGGTTCACTCCTATTGATGGAACATTGTTGAAACATCCTACCTTTTATAGTCAGTTAGTTGGAAGTCTCATCTATCTCACAGTGACTAGACCTGATATTGCCTATGCAGTACACATTGTCAGCCAGTTCATGTCTGCTCCCCGTACTACTCACTATGCCGCAGTACTTCGCATTATTCGTTATGTTAAAGGAACCTTATCTCATGGTTTGCATTTCTCTGCTAGTTCTTCGCTTGTTCTACGAGCTTATTTTGATGCAGATTGGGGAGGTGATCATTCTGATCGTAGATCTACCACTGGCTTTTGCATTTTTCTTGGTGATTCTTTGATTTCATGGTGAAGTAAGAAGCAAACATTGACTTCTCGCTCAAGTGCTGAATCTGAGTATCGTGCTTTAGCTGACACTACCTCTGAAATACTTTGGCTTCGATGGCTTCTTACTAATATGGGGGTAGCCCAAGACTCTTCCACTGACCTTTATTGTGACAGTCAGAGTGCCAGACAAATTGCTCATAATGATGTATTTCACGAACGGACTAAACATATTGAGATTGATTGTCATTTTACTCAACAGCATGTTGCTCAAGGAACTCTCAGACTCCTTCCTATCCGGACTACTGATCAACCAGCTGATTTATTTACTAAGTCACACAGTTTAGGCCGGTTTAATATCTTAGTAAACAAACTCAAGATGTTCGTTATTGAACCATCTTGAGTTTGAAGGGGGGTGTTAATATTTGACATTTCTTTCTATTTATTATAGGATATTATTTGATTTGATTTGATTTGATTTTGTAATTATTAGATAGATTTTCTTTTATGTATATATGTATCCCAAATTATTCAGAATTATACACAGTAATAATGACATATCTTCATCTATTATCAGGTTTTCAGAGCATATTAGACAACAATTTGTGTTGTCTAATTATTATCATGTTGTTGTTATCTTTTTAGTCATCAATCAATGTTATATCAGCCACATTGCATCACAAGATTATGCGATGTCTAACTTCTTTTTCCTTTTTGTAGTGGAGAATCAAACCTTGAAGTTTCAGTTGTGAAGCAGATAATGAATTTGTTGAATGAAGTTAATCCTTATGTTAAAAAATATAGGATGGCATCTTCAATATTGAGAAGTGATCCCAACATGAATGTTAGGATTCGCTTACTTAATAAAAGTAATCAGTATGGAAGATGTTATGATTTACCTTCTTCATCAGAAGTTGCAGCATTGATTGTTGGTAATTCTGATGAAAATTATGATGGTAGAGATGTCATAATAGAAAAGCAGTTCGGACGATTGCAAAGGATTAATGAGCTTCATCATGGTTATATTCCTTTACAATATCCTCTTCTATTTCCATATGGTGATGGAGGATATCAGACTGGTATACCACATAGTTGTCAATCAAATAGAGTAACTCGTAAGAGGAATGTAGTCACAATTCGTGAATAGATTGCGTTTAGATTAATGAGAAGAACTAATAAGGTATCTTTATTACTTCATTCAGGAAGATTGCTCCAGCAATTTATTGTTGATGCATACATAATGATTGAAACACAAAGATTGCAATTTATTAGAAATAACCAATCAAAATTGAGGATTGAAATGTATAAAGGTTTATCTGATGCAGTTCTTAGAGGGGAAACAGAAGCTGTTAGTACTGGGAGGAGGATTATTTTACCATCCTCTTTTACTGGAGGAGCTAGGTACTTGATAAGAAATTATCAATATGCAATAGCGATATGTCGTTGGGCTGGATATCCAAATATTTTTGTCATTTTTACTTGTAATCCAGCTTGGCCAGAAATTAAGAGACATTGTATAAATCAATCATTATCTTCTCCAGATGAACCAGACATGCTGGCTTGAATGTTTGAACTGAAGTTGCATCAATTGCTGCACACTTTAAGAGAAGAGAAAATATTTGGCAACATCATTGCAGGTAGAATGCTTTATTATTGTTTTATTTTTTACATTGTTTATTTTCTTTTTGTCTCATTGATTTTTGATGTTATTATTTTGTAGAGGTTTATACCATTGAGTTCCAGAAAAGGGGATTGCCACATGCTCACATCCTGTTATTTTTGGACAAGGATAGTAAGATATCAACTTCTGATCAGATAGATAAGGTGATATCAGCTGAAATACCTAACAAGGAGGATGACCCTCTATTATATGAACTTGTGGGGTTGTTTATGGTTCATGGCCCTTGTGGATCGGTTAATCCAGGATCTCCTTGTATGCAAGATAACCGATGTACAAAGTATTTTCCTAAAAAATTCCATGATTCTAAGGTTGTAGGTGAAGATGGGTATCCTACTTATAGGAGAAGAGATAATGGGAGGACAATTAAAAAAAGGGTGTTGTGCTTGACAATAGATTTGTGGTTCCTTATAGTCCATATCTATTAAGGAGGTTTCAAGCACATTTGAATGTGGAAAAAACAAATCATTCTCGTTCAATTAAATATCTTTTTAAGTATTAAACAAAGGGAGGTGACAAAGTCATTGTTAATTTCTATACAGATTCTGGATCATTAGGTGAAATGATACATGATGAGATACGACAATATTGTGATTGTAGATATATTTCTGCTTGTGAGGCAGCATGGCGTATATTTGCTTTTGATATTCACCGTAGATATCCTCCTGTTGAGAGATTGAACATTCATTTGCCTGATGAGCAGTTTATTGTCTATAATGATTCAAACAAAGTTAAAAGTGTCCTTGAAAGACCAACTATAAATGAGTTAATGATGTTGTCATGGATGAAATGCAACATTGATAATGATTTGGCTAAAACTTTGACATATGATAGGTCAAAGAGAGAATGGCATGAAAGAAGAAAAGGTTTTTCAATTGGTCGATTGCAATATGTCCCTCCAAACTCAGGAGAGTTGCATTATTTACGAATTTTCCTTACTAAAATTAAAGGGCCAACTTCTTTTCAAGCAATAAGGACAGTTGATGGAATTGTTTATCCAAATTTTAGAGCTGCATGTTTTGCATTGGGTTTGTTAGATGATGATCAAGAGTATATTGATGGGATTAAAGAGGCATCCTTCTGGGGATCTGGCCATTTCCTTCAATGTTTTTTTGTCCAGATGCTATTGTCTCATTGCATATCAAGACCAGATGTAGTTTGGAAAAAAACTAGTATACTTTTATCAAAGGATTTATTATATGTTCCACACAATAATGAGCAATTGTCAAGTATGTTATTTTTCCTTATCATTTGAAAGCATTATAATTTGATTGTATCCTATTGATCAAAATGATTTACTTTGTGAATTTCGTTTACACTGATTTATAAATATGTTTAACATTTCCTATTATTTCATTGTTGTTGCCACTTTGTAGATGTTAGATTCTCTCAAGAAGAAAAGGAACAGGTTGCATTGAAAGAGATAAACAGATTATTGCAAAGAAATGGAAAAAGTTTGTGCGATTTCCCTGAGTTGCCGTTTTTACATGATGATGGTAATGACAATTCAATTGATTACTTGATAGAGTTCTACTTAAATTTTGATAGAGGTCAGTTAGAGGCACAGTCAAGTTTGATGGTGAATATGATGACTGATGAACAAAAGAATATTTTTTTTAAATTATTAGTGCAACAAAAAAAGAATGTCAGAAATTCTTTTTTGTCTATGGATATGGTGGTACGGGTAAAACATTTTTGTGGAATGCATTGACATATATGTTATGCTCTAAAGGTGATATTGTTTTAACTGTTGCTTCCAGTGGCATTGCTGCAACATTATTACCAAATGGAAGAACAACACATTCATTATTCTCAATTCCTTTGTCGATTGATGAAGATTCAACTTGCAATATCAGTCAATATTCTCCTATTGCTACATTAATTAGACATGCTAGATTAATCATTTGGGATGAAGCTCCAATGATAAATCGTTACTATATTGAAGCTGTTGATAGAACCTTTAGAGATATTTTGCGCAGGACAAATCAATTTAGTGATTCTTATCCTTTTGGTGGGAAATGTGTTGTCATGGGAGGTGACTTTAGGCAAATATTGCCCTTGATACCAAAAGGATCTCGAGCTGATATGGTGACTACATCTATAAATCATTCTTAGCTTTGGAATCATTGCAAACTTTTTAGATTGACAAAAAATCTAAGGCTTACATCGACAATATCTGATAAAGTGCAAGAAGTAGAGCAATTTGCAAACTGGATTTTAAATGCTGGGAATGGAAATATAGGTGAACCTCATAATGGATATGTTGATATTGAAATTCCAACAGATCTGCTCATTCATTCTTTTACTGATCCTATTCAAGCAATTGTTGATGCAACATTCCCTGGATTACATAATGAGTATTGTAATGCTGAATTTTTTAATAGTAGAGCAATATTGGCACCAACTATTGATGTTGTCAACAAAATCAATAGCCACATTTGTTCTCTCTTTCCAGGTGATTACATTGAATATTTGAGTGCTGATTCTGTGTGCTTAGAGTCAAATGAGCAAGACTCTTTTGAAGAATTACATACAACAGAATTTCTTAACACAATTGAGTGTTCTGGTCTTCCTCCTCATAAACTTTCACTAAAAGTTGGCATGCCTGTGATGTTAATAAGAAATCTTGACCAATCAGCAGGATTATGCAACGGTACAAGATTATTGATATGCCATCTAGGAAAAAAAGTCATACAAGCAGAGATGATTAATGGGTCTCATGCAAGTGAGAAAGCTTTTATTCATTGTATGGATATGAATCCAACAGAATCTCGATGGCCTTTTAAGTTCAAGAGAAGACAATTTCCGTTGATAATTTCCTTTGCTATAACAATAAATAAAAGCCAAGGGCAATCCTTATCATGTGTTGGGCTGTATCTTCCGCAAAATGTATTTGCTCATGGCCAATTATATGTTGCTTTGTCAAGAGTTAAACAGAGAGATGGCTTGAAAATTCTTATTCATGACTCAAACCAGCAACTTTTGACTACAACTACTAATGTTGTGTTTCAGGAGATTTTCAACAATATTTGACAGTGAAGGTATGTTAAATTAAATTCAGCCTTCTTAATTATTCATGTGAAATAATAAGGGCAGTGGATTTTTTCTTGCTTCGATTATTTTGATCATTGTCTACGTTTAGTTTTGGAAAAATTTATTTTCTTTCTAATAAATTATCCATGCAGTTTTTATTTTCTTTGTTTTTACCATCAGTTTTTATCATTTTCGTATGATTTTTAAATTTTTTTTATCTCCTTAGCAATATCACTCGCCTAGATGAACTCTTATGTGTAATTTCAGTTTGGAATGTTTCAAAATAATGGGTTCTGATTTCACTTTTTTTTATTCACTTTCTTGTTTTCTGCAAGTTATGATTAATTATTTGTCCAAGTTATATTTATATGTATATCTAATTACAGGCATGGAAACATTACTGTTTCTTATTTGTATGACTCCAATCAGATTATTTCATAGCATTAGATGAAATATTCAGGATTTTTGCGGCCGATTATAATGCATTAAGCAAGTGGATTTCATCCAGTTACTAATCCAATGGTACGAGCCATCGGTGAGAGGAGCTAGAGAAGAAGTCATTATTGTATGTATATCTGGTGCATTCATCAAATTATATTTTGGACTGGTGTTCAATTGTTGTCAGTGTATTTTCATTGTGTTCTAAACATGAGGATTGGTGGGTATGACTTGGCAATGCCCTGATCGCCTGAATAGTATTAGTTGCCATTATATATACTGTGTAGATATATATATATATATGTGTGTGTGTATGTATGAAATATTTTTTATATGATTTTGTCCAGTTCAACGAGCCCACTATATATATAAAATCCACAGTCATGTCTTTAATTTTAATTATTAATAAAAGAAATTTAAATAAAATAACATCATAAGCTTCATTCCTTTTTCAATGTTATTTTTGAAGAAAACATTTGTTCCTTTTTTTCAGTGTCATTTTAAAATTTTAGATTAACATTAACCATTATTTTTTCATTTATGTATCCTTATCATTTTGAGAGAAATTAAAGAAACTTTGACATATCAATTATTATATTTTTTTACTCTAAAAATCTTATATATTACTTAGAAAGAAACAAAAGTTATAAATATAGTATGTAAAATTTGCAGCGAGTCATATTTTCATAACCAGTTAGTATGACTTATTTAGTAAGTTCTGTATAACATGCGAAGATCAAATTTTAGATAGGTTACATATAATTCACACATTTTAATGGTTCCAACTTGTATCCCCATTCTGCAACCCACATAAACACACTGACGTGAGAAAGAGGAGGCTCATTCTCAAAACATGAGTAAAAGACAAATGCTTATATTCATAGACCATGTGCGCTCTCACCAACAGGATGAAAATAGGCTTATTGATTTATTGCTATATTCCTTAATCCTAGGTTAGGCACATTACTCAGCGCTCAATGCTCCCCACCAAAAAGTCCAGAAATTTAAAAAAGATCAAATGTTAAATTTTTTATCTTGGTGTTAAATAAATTTAACACTCATATTGTTTTCGCTAGCAATATGATTTCTTTTTCTGCCTTTCATATGTCATGAAATATGCATAGTGCTCCCATCGTCTCATAATATAAAGCAATAAATTAGTTTTCCTTCTCTTATAATATGAAGGAACAGTTGAGAATTTTACAATTTTGCTTCTTATTGATGTGATATATAGTACTATAAATTGTGTTAAAATGATAAAAAGACAAATATTTAATGATGTTTAGTTAAGGTGAAATAAAAATGTTTGGGCATTTTTGAAAGATTTAAGTGTTTTTTTATTTTTTAACATGCATTAAATTTCAAATGTTATTTTATAATATAGAACAAAATATTTAGCATCTCATACTAATTTAAGAATGGCATGCAAATATTTTTTCAAATTATTTTATTCTTATGTTTTAATTATATTCACAGTTTATATATAAAACAAATCCTCATATATAAAATAAAATCTTTCAATCTCAAATTTTTATATATAAATTTCATCTAACAATTTAATTAATATTATAACTTATATAATTAATTTCAATAAAATAGCTAAATTTTAAATCACGTTTCACTTATTGTTGGTTGAAAAAATTAATGTTTAGGTTATGATCAAATTTAGTGCAGAGATATGGAAGGTTCAGATTTTGGATAACATTAGATAATAATATAAATATAATTTATGTTTCATAAATGAAGTGCTTAAATTCCCAGATTATTGATCCGCATAAATGAAGTGCTTAAATTCCCAGATTTTGGATAACTGTAATTGTTGTCAACTATGCAAGGGTTAGAACATTTAAAGGTGATGACTAATTATCTTTAAAACCTGTCAGTGAAATCATTAATTATGTGCAAATAATGTTGTCTCATTATCTACAAATAGGAGAGCTCCAGCTATGTAACTCAGGAACTCTTACTACAATCCTTTACAACCCAGATATCCCTGAAGCTAGGCAACTCACTGATGGGTAAATTATTACTTCAAACTTATCTTCTGGTCCCTTGCCCCTTTAATATTTTTGTCAACTAACACATGGTTAAGAACAATCCTTAGGTTGCCAAAGCCGATTTTGCAGCTATCTCATTCTTTACGTCACCCAATTGTTAGTCAACAATTGTCAATGGTTGCCGATGACTGGCTCACGTTTCCTCTTCGAGTTTCAATAACTCAGCTTCTCCAACTAAAGCAGGTCACTATTTCTGGTTTCATCTAATTTCTCAAAAACTATTCCAATAACATTAACTAGCATGAAAATTACAGGATTGTGATTGCATTGTTAGAGTTCAGCTACAAAAACTACAAACAAGCTTTGGACGGTCTTACGAAGCTTGCCGAAATTGCTCCATCAGAATGAAGATGGCGAATGGATCTTTAACATGTCAAAGATGCCAAAAAACTAATACCCTCACAATAAAGTTGGTATTTAATACAAAAATATATGATGCTTAATGGGATTAGTATTCTTTACTAATTTCTTATCCTCACAACTCACAGGTTCAAAATCCACTTCACTATCATAGATGAGACAGGAACTACATCAGTGCTTTTCTTTGATGACCAAGCATGGAAGCTAATTAACAAGACAGCAACACAGCTGAGAGATGCTCTTCATAAGGTCACAATTGTTTCTCTCATTTTTAGAAACTTTACATGAAAAATGGAGGGTACTGCATTGATTATCTATTCTGCTTACATTTTTACTACAAGTAGGAGGGACAGCCCCACTCTTTTCCTAAGGAACTTGACCAATTAATTGGTCACACTTACTTGCTGAAGCTAAAAGTAACTACACAGAGCTACATTACAACCTCACCAACTTCACGACAGAAAATCCAGCCATCATCAACCTTTACAGTTTCTGATGTCAACGACCTTCAAGACATAATCCAGCAGTTCACAACATCAGATTATAAGGTATACCCAAGCCTCATTTGTTAGGCTAACTCAGTCCACTCACGTTATGTTACTTAACATTTCCTGTGATTCTTGATAGGAATGCTCAAAGACTGCCCCATCCACTGAAACAGTTCTTGCCTGTAGTGATGACAATCTTCCCATAGCAGAGCTTTGTTCCCCAAGTCAAAATACCCGCAACAAAACCAAAAGCATCAAGAGGAACACTAGCAAGACAGGAGAAGCTAGCCACTCTAAGGGTTCCACAACAGAAGGGAAGAAAACTATGAAGCAAAGTTTGCAACTTAACAAATTTAGGTTAGCTTGAAATTTGTACTTTCCTGCTTTAATATAATCAAGACCTGTATTTGACTTTCAATATGTTATGTCACCACTAATTATGTTTTAAGTTAGTTGTTATATCATGGGCCATGTGTTTCTTGACAAGAAATATATTGTGCATCATTAAATTTAAAACTCTAAAACTTATTTTAAAATACACTACTCCCACCTCTGTAGATATCACGCACCCGTGCTTTAGCACGAGTAAAATGCTAGTTAGAAGAAATTTGTGGTGAGTTTTGGTCAAAAAATGACAAAAATAGCGTTGAATGCCTAAAATCTCCATACGGATTTGAATTGATGTGAAACTGGTATCTATGGATAAATTGAGACAAGATTGACGTGTATGAATTAAAATCAAGTCAATCAGAGATTCTAGCATAAAGTTATATGCATAGTTCTTCCCGAAAACTCGAAATTTGCTAATGATGGTATTAGCAATGCGTGTCGCGATGCCAGTCATCTCTATCTGAAAAATTTGGAACCCAAGAGCTTCCATACCACTGTGACACTATTTGTTAGTTAGGCTGACTTCCCAAGAGGGGGGTGAATTGGGAAGATTAAAAATTTTCTGCACAAAGTAAAATAGGTGAAGAAAGCAAGGTATAATGAAAACAGCGTATAAGCAGAGCAAACTGAAAAAGTAATGATAGGGAAAAGAACACTCAGAAATTTATCCTGGTTCAGTCTATCCACTTGACCTACGTCCAGTCCCCAAGACACCTCTTGAGATTTTTCACTATACTGCAAGAATTCAACGGGCTTCTTGCAAATGCCACAGTACACAGCTTGTGCTCTGTTTTCTAGAGCTTTCTCAATCTCTCTAAGCACTTCCACAATGTGCTTCCCAATCCCCTTGTGATATCCCCTCACAAGTAAATCTATCTTCCAGATGAAGATTAGATTGTTTACAAAGATATAACTCTCTTGAATAGAGTAAATATGAAGGTTAAAGTACAGATATTGAAGTTGAGAGGGTAAAAGCTTTTTGAGAAGAAGATTTGGCAGAGTTTCAGTATATACAAGTTTGATTCGTTACCCACAACTTCAAATAATGTTATATTTATAGATTTAGGTCTCAAATATCCGTTAGAGACAAAATCTATCCGTTGGAGAAGTTATCTAACGGTTACTCTGAAAAACTATCCGTTAACCAACCGCATTTAATGCTTCTGACATACTGAAATTCAAATTTTGGTTGGTTAATAGACGAATTTCGAAGGAACCGAAGGTTAAAGCTTCCAACGTTGAAATATTGAAGTTCGTCTGTTCATGAAGTGAAATTCGAATTTTGAAACTTAGAAAATGTTTCCATGTTGTGACATACGAATTTTCAAGAAGAAAGTTTTTCTGCTAAGTGTGAACAGTGTTTTCAATTTGCTACAGTGCCCTCAAAATTCGAATTTTGGAATCCCAAAATTCGTCTGTTCTCAGCAGGCTCAGAAAGCACAGTAGTTCATTTACATTGAAATTTGAATTTTCAAAGAGTGAAATTCGTCTGTCAGAGAAACCTCTTTTCAGACTTACTTTGACATTCGAATTTACAAACACTGTCATTCGTATGTCAACATGTCATTGCAACAGACTTACAACCTTAGCTTCTGAAATTCGAATGTCCATGTTCAAAGTTCGTCTGTCAGTGAGCAATTTTGAAACTTAGAATAATCTTGATTTCAGATGAATTTTAACATTATTTCAGACGAATTTCTTCAGTTTTCATAAGTTGTATTTTATCTGAAATTCGAATGTTCAAAACTCAAAGTTCTTCTGTTGCTTAACAGCTTCTTTCAGACACATATAAAAATTCAAATTTTGGAAAATCAAAATTCGTCTGTCAGAGAAACATCTCTTCAGACTTATTCAGTTTTAACTCAAAATTCGAATTTCCAAAGCCAAAGTTCGAATTTCCAACATGACAGTTTAATGCAATATTTTCAAACTTCATCTGTTGGTGGGTATTTTTCAAATATTCTATAATCTAACATAAAATCAAGGTTTTAAAACGTTTTTCCATCAAATCAAAGTCTTTTACCCATGACAAAAGATCCTACAATAATCCTAGCAATGATTATTCAGATTTTCTTCACTTGAGACACTTTTGAGCTCCTTTGATATCTTCAATCTAAGCTTCTTCAATGTTGGTTTAGAATCATCAAAACTTCTTGATTCAACACTATTGAGGCCATGGCATTGCACTATAATAATGCTGCAGTGTCACACTTTGATTTTCTTATTTTGGTCTGGTTTAGCTAGTCTTCAACATTTTAAGTGATTAGTGAAGATGTATTGTAATAAGGTGTTACAATTAGCATTTGCAACTAAAGGTACACTTTATAGGTCCACTATAGTTAGCATTTGCTATACAAACACCAACTTTAAAAAAAACATATACTTTTGTTGGTACTTATCCTGATAAATGCCAATAAAAGTCAATGTTAAAAAAATATTTTAACATTGACTCACCTATTATCCAAGTTTACAACACATTTATTTCAAATGCAATTCCATTATTATTAATCAATCAATATCAACTTACAAATCAAGAACAAACATTATTTTGACACTACAAGGTAATCAAACATAAAAAGAAAGTCTCCTTACATATTTGTTTGCTTCCTCTAAATTGAACAAAAATTATAAAATGTCCTATATCCTATAGATGTCCTATAAATCTCCTTACATATGGCATTGATATCAATAATCATAGCAGTATAACTCTTCTCGAGGAATGTCTTAGCACTAGAAACATTTTCCCTGTAGCAGATGCTTTCCAAGAAAAATAAGAAGCTGACGGATCCACCTACGGCACAAATATTTTCAAACAACAGTATTCATTCCTGAAATATAAACAAAAACCTGATAAAAGATCACGAGTCATCCGGAAATAAAATTCACACCTACAAACTACCAAGCAAAGTAAGCAAATCAGAAAATATCACTGCTTTGACAATATAAAGGACAGATATCACAGAAGATTTCTGACATGAAAAGGCTGTCTTCCACCGTACAATAAGCAAAGAGCATTTCAAATTTAAACAATCAGGAATGGAACAAATTGAACAACTAGCAAGAAGCATCTTTCAACCAGATTTTATTTTCTGTAAATATACCAAAAAAAGACGTAATTACATGAGAATACAAGAAGAAATAAGAGTTGCTAGTAGAATTAACACCTTTAAATTCCATTTGCTTCTCCCAAGATGAGGTATGAGAAGATGAAAAAGCACTACCATCAACATCACATGCATTCTATGCTAGTTTAATTATGGCAGATGCTTGAATCAGGAAAGCATATATGATGTTGATATGGTCAAGAACTAATCTAACAAGTAAATTATATTGGTGGTTGAACCTAAACTGAAAATTAGATATAATGAAGTTGCAACAAAAGAAGGGCCACTGCAATGAGGTCTAAATTTACAGGCCAGCCAAGAATTGAAGGTTTCATTTTTGACCCTTTGCAAGGGTTGGGGATTGAAGAGAGATACAACTTAAGTCACTTGTATAAATATTTAATTCCACAGAGGGACTGCAATGTATGACCAACTATTTCCTGTTTTGCAGTGGCTTGAGCACAGTAAGCAAATGCTGTGGAGCAGAACTAGATGACACTGTAAAAGTAAAACCATAGAATTCTCAGCAATGCAGCCACAGCATGCCATAGACAAGACAGCATAACAAATACTTTCAGTAAAACTCGCAATAGTACCCAAACAGTGACTGAAATGATTTCCATTGTTCATCACATTCTAAAAGTATCAAACACTTTAAGTTGGCAATTATTTGAACCTATACTTTCCTATTAAGTAACCAAAGAAAAATTGACAAAAATTTTAGGTGTTGGTTATGCTGACCAAATGCAGCAGAGAAGTCCCACATTAAACAGGAAAGAGTTCATAAGAGTAGCTCCCCACCTGCCAAAGAAGGAAAAATTAGAGCATGAGCAGTCACAAATAACTAAGAGAACAATACATATTTAAAGCAGAAAGAAATGAATGGCAGCACAAATCATATTCATATAAATGTGAAAAGAAACAGATTTGTAAACGGAGATTGATCAGTCACAAAATTTCAGAACAAGAACCTATGAAAATAGAGAGAAACTTAGGACTTTACCTCTCTTTCTATGACAGTCATAATAAAATAAGAAGTAAAAAAAATGCTGAAAACATATCTTGCTACTATAACGTTTTCATCTCCCCAGGACATGGCAAAAGGAAGCAACTCTTTTCATCATTAAATTATATTAGCAACCATATATAGAAATTTATCAGAATTTCTAAAATGACAATCAATCCAATTCTCACCATTTCTTGTAAAGGGTTGTCTCCCATGAGATGCACAAACCTGGTAAGATGAGTTGATGTCATTAAAAGTAATATATCAAGAAATTTATATACTTCCGCAGTCCTGCTTTCTACCACCTTCTCCTTATATTCTGCTAGAAAAAAAATATAGAATTAAAAAGTAAAAACAATTTCAGTGAACTAACAAAATAACTACATACAGTACCATTTCTGCCAAAATGAATTCAATAGAAATTAGCTGTCTCGAATAGCAGCATCTTTAGCAACCCTCCACCACTCAGGTGTTGCAATATTAGCTGTCTCCCCACAATTAAATCCTACAGAGCATAGATCCAAAGGATTAATAACATATTCAACTATTAATCACAAGCTTACTGGAAGCAAAAGGAGGAGGGATGTTAGAGCTGATTACTAAGTAGCTTACCATGACTAAACCCTGTATGGTAGGCTCTTGGAAACGTGACAACAAATTCCCCAGCATTTTGCACTAACCTGATTCAAAGCAACCGAAAGACACTAAGATAAATACAAGTTTACATAAGGATTTACGACTTCTAACTTTAGCCATGATGATTCACTGATTTTATTGATTTCAATGGAAAGGGGAATAAACACAGTTAATTGGTTTGACTTAGGGATAGATTTAAGAGGATCGCTAAAAATGCAACTGAAATATGCTAGCTTTGAAGTTAACATTGCTGCTTATAGTATTACAATTGAATAAAGCAGCACTTCAAAAGAATACACACACCCAAGCCAAAACAGACAGTTTAAGTAATTTTTACTTGAGATATGTCCATTGGATTATCAAACAAGAGTATAAAAAAATACAGGACATTTGGGGAAAAACAATATTGGTTTTTTGAGCAATATATAATAAATAAATAAATAAATTATCAAAACATAACATGTCAAAAAGTATTTACTATAATATAATAGTCTAAGTCGAATAATCATAATATACTTTACACGATTACATTGAAATCAAATAAGAGCTAACCGTCTTCTATATTATTATATATATTCATTTAAATTTTTTAAATCCCGCACCCTTGAACTTGTCCCCCCAGCCTCTGCCCCTCTGCCCCTCTGAACACGTCAACCCCTCCCTCCATCTTATTTATATTAATAAATATATATACTTATACTATATTATAAATATATATCATAATTATATTTTTATGCAAAATAATATAATATATATTTTAATTAAAATATATCTCATTCACATAAAAATATATTTTATATATTCATTAAAATAAATATATATTTTGAATGTATTTTGAAGTTATAAATAGATTATATAAAACATATTAAATATATCTCCAAAAATTTTATTTTATATGTATATATATTTTTGTAATATTTGTACTTATCAAAATAAATAAAATTAAAAATATACCTAATTGATCAAAGATATATCATAAGTTACTTAAAATATATTAATATGTGTCTTTTAAATATTTTACGATATTAATGTAGTTGTTCAAATAAAAATATAAAATTAAATACCTCTACAATTTTAAAAGTAAGTGAGCCAAATGTATGAAGCTCAACATAAAAAACCATAGTCTAACTTCTTTAAGTAATTATGAATTCTTTGATAAAGACCGATTAATAGTCAACTGAATATCTGATTGTTAAGATATTGAGTTAGATTGGGTTAGCTCGTTATATGAGGTGGGAGTTGGCCTTATCATTTGAAAATTATATTTTTGTTGACAAATTAAATTAAATTATTTTGATAAGTACAAATATTACAAAAAATATATATACATATAAAATAAAATTTTTGGAGATATATTTACTATGTTTTATGTAATCTATTTATAAATTCAAAATACATTCAAAATATATATTTATTTGGTTTTTTAAGCATAAAATAAAAAAATAAAAAAATTATCGAAATATGATATGTCAGATAATATTTACTAAAATATAACACACAAAGTCAACTAGTGGCAACGTGACTTGAATTCGTACAAAGAAGTCGAATAGCTAGTTATGCAATTTCATATCTAATAAATTTTTTTTTAAAAGGTAAGTTGCATGGCCATCCATGCAACTTTGCCTTTTTTTTTTTAAATAATTCTTTTTTTAGTTGTTGGATTATTTAAATGGGTTATCTGATCCTATTTAAATAACCAATATTTTCTACTATACTCAGATCAACTTCCTATCCTATCTAAGTGAACTTCGACCATTCTTAAATATGATTTTTTGTAGGAAATATTTTGTAGAGGGATTTGAAATTATCTTTTTTACATTAAATAATTATTAAGAAGATATAAATTTAATTAAAGTGCAATAAATATTAATTAATAATTAACTATATATGTATAAGTGTTATTCCAAATTTTCTCATCCCTAAACTCATATTATATATACACATACTTTATTTTTTAAACATTCAAATATCATATTATAATTGCATGAAGAGGCTAAAAATTCGTGTATAGTACGCTAATTTTTATTATTGAAATTAAAAAAAATGAAATATGACATGATAGATAATAAGTATTTTTGAGCATAATATAATAAAAAAATAAAAAAAAATAATTACCAAAATATGACATATTAAACAATATTTACCAAAATATAATAAACAAAATCGACTAATGATAGTGTATTTTGACTTGATGCATACAAGTCTCTGATTCTATTTATAAAGTGTTGTAGACTAGTAAATAAATATTAAGAAAAGTTACTTATACTAAAAAAGTTTAAAAAAAATTAGCATAAGTAAACAAATAATTGATATATTATTAAAAATAATGACTAGTTAATAAATTTTAACAAATATTAAATAAAGAATATTGGTTTTTTTATTTTTGTTGAATAATCATTAAAAAGACGTTAATTTAATTAAAAGTTGAACAAATACTAATTAATAATTAACTAATAATAAGTAAATAATAATGATTAGAAATAAAATAACCCTATAATGAAGTAGCAAATTGAATGATAAGGAAAATATGAATTTAATAATTAATTGATAAAAAGGGTTAAATATAAAATAAGATAATTAACTAGTAATAATTAATTATTAAATATCAAAATTTGGTCCCTTATACATAATGGCTACCGGTGTCACATCTTGTTCTTCTTCTATTACATCGTGGTCGTTCTAGTCGTATGTCTTCTTTTGCATGCTACAATTTAGATGACTCAACTCTTGATGATGTTTGTGTAGTATTTAAATCAAACCAAGTAAAGTCAACCAGATAAATTGATTGGTGAGAAGTCTCAAATGCTTGATTTGATGACTCAGCATATTGAAAGGAATACATGTTGTACTCAGCACTAAATAAAGTTGGGTCATCCAATAAAGACATAAATGATCCAGACTGACCAGGAATGGGAGAACTAAATGGGGGCAATGAGGATGGCAGCATGAAAGAAAAAGTGGCCCCTACAAATGTATTGGATGTGGCTGATGTAGTGGCGTGGTCCCGTTCCTCTTCATATTCTTCTTTAAAAGTAAATGAAGGTCTGGTTGATAAATAGCCTTCACGTCGCTTACTTGGTCTTCTACATTAAGGAATTTGTGGATGTGGTATCTCTTGTGCAGGTGAAGTAGGATCAGGTTCCATGTTAAAACGTTGCTCTCTCATTGCAATTAATATGTTACGTTGGTCTTGAGCAACCCTCATATGAAAATCAGTTGACATTTCTAGAGGGTAATTAATGGCAAGCTTATATAAATCTTCTGCTATATCAGCCTGAAATTAATAATAAATTGTTAGGTTATGACGTTATCTATATTAAGGAAAAATACAATGATGGTGAAAAGTACTAAAAAAACTACCATATAACCAGTCACACTACTAGAAGGATGGATCTACTATCGAGTATGTCTCCAATACCACTGCATGCACTCGGATGTACAATGAAACACCTCATTTGCTGGAGGAGTATCTGAAGTAGCATAAGGCCAATTAAACCATGTTTCAACGAAGATTTTATGAGCTTCCATCCAATTCTCTGAGGTTTTCCCTCACAGCTATGTTGTGTGAAAATCGCCGAAGTTAAACGGGGCCATCAGAATTGGTTATTGGAGACCAAATTGCCTTAGAACACGATTAGGGTGATGCCATTCTACAATGTGAAAGCACATAAGGGGGATAAAAGCACGCCAAATATTACTTGATTCGAAACAATAATCTGGAATTAGGCCAAGATTTCTAAGCAGTTCATATGGTCACCAAATGATCTCATCATCGGCCATTGCATCAAGTAAACTTCAATAACGTCATAAACCCAAGAGTGAAGAACGGGGAGCCAGTTGTATGTTTTTGCACCTATGATTATAATAAAGAACATATTAAAATATGCATGATTTTGATAATAAGTGAATAAAAAAAATATTTAAAGTGTATTTTTAGCTTACCTAAACCCTAAGGGTGGTAAGAGAGGATAGACATTAGTGTTTGGATTTAGTAACGGTGGTCACTCTGGTGCTAGCATGGAAAAGCGATCCTATGCCCGTAAATATAGTAATGCCAAGCATCCACCAATATTCACCTCAGATGGGTTAGTGGCATTGCACATTTCTCTGTATAGGTAAGCTAAGCCTGCTGAACCCGAACTATATTTTTCAGCATCTTTAAAATTAGCTAATAATGGAAGATACATTAAATAGACCCTATGACTAGACCTATCTGGCATAAGATATCCACCTATTAGTCTAAGAATATATGCACATGCAAAACTTTGTATGTCTATATCTAATGTATTATCATCTAATTGATTAAAATTCTCCTCCAACCAACTCAAAAATAGCCTTTGTCTGCATATGTTTGAGGAAGGTGGATGTTTTCCAAGGTGACATTTACACACATATGGCCATTGCAATTCATATTCTATGGGCCCAATGACGGAAGTCCTGCACAAGGAAGACCCAACTGTATAACCACATCCTCCAAAGTTATTGTGCACTCCCCACGTGTAGTGTGAAAAGTATGAGTCTCAAGATGTCATCTCTCAATAAGTACATAGGCTAAACTTTGATTGTACTCAAATTTGCCAAGTCGGGCAACACCATAAAATCCAACCTCTCTAAGATATTCGATGATTTGTATCGGTGGCTCACCCATTTGCCTAAATTGTTGAGTAATAAGGATCCTATCAACCTACACAATAAATGAAAACATGGTTAACAAATAAGCATAATAACTAATATGTAAAAGAAATTTACATACATCATTGTTCCACACTGCCTATGAAATATGTCACGTTTGTAGATATAATAATGAGTCATCATCTGAGCCTGGTTGAATGACTTGATGTGGCTGCTCCATTTAAGAAATGTCTCTGCAATGAATACAAAATAAAATGTGCGATGATCTAAAATATTAATGTAATCTATTTTCTTCATTAAGAAAGTTGAAGAAGTGCAAGAAATTCATAATCCAAATTTCTTTACATTTCACAAATGATATAGTTTTATACAAGTTATTGTCTAAATGATGAAGCATGTGGACAATTCAAACAATTATGACCTATTTGCCTACATAACCCGCATTTATTAGGCTGTCTAGGTGTGGTCCAATCCATCTCATTATGAATGCAAGTTGAGCGAGGGCGACCTTTTGCCCGTATCATTAATGGGTCAAGAATCAAATAAGGACCATCAAATTGTGGCCAATGTACCTCATCTCCTATTAGTGTAAACTAATTGTTATAAGCCATTTGCATGGACTCCGACCTGAATACAGGATCTACAAATTGTAAAAGTTCAATGCCTACATGAGCACATGCAGCAATTACATGCATACATGGATACTTTTCTGCCTTGAACTCTCCATAATCACTTTTTTTTTTTTGCTTAAGTTAAGCCTACAACGACAACCAAATTGACAAGCTGGGACATTGTATAATTCTGAGACCTCGAATAATGTTGCTCTTCTGTCATAGTCCTGAACAATTCATGCAAATGCAGATTGTGTAGCTATATCTAGTTTCTTGTTTAATGTCTCAAAAAATATCTGCCCTACTGCGATTTGCACTTGAACTTGTTGTGCACGTTTAACAAAATAACTATTCACCTTATAGAATGTTGCCTTCACCAAACCTGTAATTGGCAAACTTTGAACACCCTTAAATATACCGTTCATGCACTCTGCAAGGTTTGTTGTCATGTGGCCGTAGCGTCAACCGTCAATGTCATATGCTCGAGACCATTGATGTTTATTAATGGCTTCAATCCATCTAGTAGCAACGGGATGTACCAATGCAAGTTCTTCTAATTGTTGGTCAACAACTGCATATTGATATGCATACCCTGTAAATAATTGTTAAGTTATTGGCAAAAATGTTTAGAATTATAGTTTATAATTTAACAAGGGTTATGAATATCACCAATGTTTATAAACTTCTCATTTAGCTAATTTGTTCTATGTGCTTTATAGAGGTTTGAAGTCACATGCCTCAAGCAAAAAACATGATGTCCATATGGTGGTTGCCATCCAACACAATAGTCTACAATAGATTTCATAATTGATTAATGTCTGTCTGATATCAAGCAAATCCCTTTTCTTCTCTTTACAACATAGACATGGACGTGGTGTAAGAACCATGACCAAGCTGATTTAGTCTCTCCTTCGACCACGGCAAAGGCTAGTGCATGACATTTCGATCACCGTCTTGAGATATTGCCATGAGAAATGTGCCTTTATATTTCCCATACAAAAAAGTTCAATCAACCTGTACTATGGGCTTCAGATACTCAAATGCATCAATGCATGGTTTGAATGACAAAAATACTTGATGAAACATCTCAACAGACTGTCCATCATCACCAATATTAGAAGTTTGTTTATGTCTATATTTGACGATTGATCTAGGCATAAACTATTGAATTACAGCTAACCACTTGGGCATTAAAGCATATAAAGTCTCCCAATTACCCTAAGCAGTGGCAATTGCTATTTGTTTTGCTTTCCATACTTTCCAATATGATACAGTATACCCAAACATGGATTGCATTCATTCAATGATTTGGGAAACTTTGACATCTAGGCGGTTAGTTACCATGACCATAATACAAGAAGAGATGAGATCAGCATCTAACTTAGGATGATCCTAATTTAATGATGTAGACAAACATGTATGAGAGTCCCCTATTTTTGTAATAGTCTAAAAGGTGTTACTTCATTTCCTAGAATCCCTCACTCTTCAACTGCAATTGTTTCCATAGTTAATACATCAAAATTCTTGAGATTTTGCACCTGAAAGATATACCTTGAATGTATGATGCACTCGAACGTTATATAGCTTAACTCCATGTCTTAAAATGCAAACATCACGAAACATCTGCCCAAGAAATAGTTCTTGGTTATCATTGATAGGTAGAATATCCCCCAATCCAGTGAAATTAGGAGCCTTAGCAGAGTTTACATAAACCTCTAACAAGAAAGCAATGGCAGGATCTTCATATTCATTTATGTCCTCGTTGATCTCATTATCGTTATCATTATTGTCATTACCATCGTTGACATGAGAATTGTATTCTTCCTTATCCTCAAAGTCATCCATGATTCTTTCGTTGGAAGCAGAGAAGATGATGGTCCATCATTCCCAACATCTGCAGCCTATTCAAAATGATGGATATTTTCAGTTGAAGGTATTGCACATGATAGTCCAACATCTCCAACGGTTAGGGAGGGATGAAATGGATGGAAATTTTCCATGTATGTGCTAATCATAGGTACTTCTTCCACTGGAAATGTATATTGTGACATCCAGGTACTGATGAGGGCAGGGAGTGATCGCCGGTGCAAGAAAGGGGGTGCGAGATAAAAAGTGATAAGACACAGACAAGAAGCGGCTCCTGGTAGGCTTTTAAGCGGGAGAGGCATATGAATGAATCGAATGCATACCGGAACAAGAGGGATACAAAAAATATATAGGTATGAGACTATACGATTAAGGATAACTTAAAGGAATTGATAGGTACTACCTATACCAATAAGATGCACCTACCTTTTCAGTAGCATATCCCTTAAAAACTCCTCAGTTAAGCATGCTTGACTTGAAGCAATTATAGGATGGGTGACCTCCAGGGAATGAGGTGTATGAGTGAGAACAAAGCACACCGAAAGAGCTTGTGTTAGTTTGTGATGACAGTCGTCAATCCCAAAGAAGCAGCTGGATGTTACATATATCTACCATCGTTCTCTATTTGATGTAATTCTAGATGATGATCAAGTTCGACGGTCAAAATGTTCACATATAACTCTACACATATAAAATGAGTAGACAATTAAGAATGTACTTGCCACATTCTCTGTACATCAGAATCATCTAGTAGTTTCCATGCTTGGTACCGTAGTGGGCTTGTGGATATTGGAAATCTATAAACAAAATCTGACACAATTTGGTTTGGAGGAAGATTGAGATTTTGTCCAACAACTTGCTCCAGTCAAACCAAAGTAATGTCTGGATCAACACTTGATATTCTCATCTCGTCTGACTAGAATGTCACGCCATCTAAGCCATCAACAATTTGACCATTTGTATGTACGCACAGAAACACTGATATATTGTCCATTGCACTTCCTATTTTTATTTTCATGAATACAGCAACATTAAAAAAGAAATTGGTTAAACTCTATAGTGACAAATATATCATGTTTTTTCCATTTTGCACTTATATTCATTCATATTATTATTGCACGAAAAAAGTAACAAGAAAGACATCTATAAAAAAAAGTCTATCATTATAAAAAATTAAATATTTTTTCTATAAATCTAAAAATTCAATTATGCCTTTGTTGTCATGTGTATACCAAAAATTTTTTAAACTTTTTCTGGGCTATATTTATTTATTTAGTCTGGTCAGGAATCCATTCCTGACTAGATTAGATAGATGGAGCATGCTTCTGCTTGGGAGGCATGCTCCATCAATCACTTATCAGAAAGTAAAAGTTTTTTTTTAAATCTTAAACTTAAAAAACTAAAGGTGAAGAAGTAATAAAAAAAATTTAAAAACACTTCATTATGATTAACTAAATTATAATAAAAAAGAATACTATATCAACTAACAAATTAAATTATACAACAAAATTTATATTACACAATGTAATAAAAAAAAACATGTACACTTTTTTTTAACAAATTTTTTTTTCAAAACTAAAATCATTCAAAAATTTTCAATCTCTCGTTCCAAATTCAAGTTTAATGCAAAATCAAATTTTTTCTTTCCTGATCTCAAAATCAAATTATACGCAAAAAACATGTATTAAAAACTAAATATTTTTCTATGAATCTCAAAATTCAATTATGCCTTTGTTGTCATGTATCTACAATTTTTTTTTAACTTTTTCTGGGCTACATTTATCTATCTAGTCTGGTCATGAATCTATTCCTGATCAGGTTAGGTAGTGACTCCACTTTTGTGGAATCACTTCTCATAAAGTACAATTTTTTTAATCTTAAACTAAAAAATTCTAAAGCTAAAGAAGTAATTAAAGAAACTAAAAAACACTTCATTATAATTAATTAAATTATAATAAACAAAGAATACTATATCAACCAAAAAATTAAACTACATAATATATATATATATATTACACACTGCAATAAAAAAAATACACTTTTTTATACCAAATTAATTTTTTTTAAAACCAAAATTTTCAATCTCACCTACAAAAATTAAGTTTAATACAAAAATCAAATATTTTTTCCTTATCTCAAAACTCAAATATACACAAAAAAAAACATGTATTAAAAATTAAATAATTTTTTTCTAAATCTAAAATTTAATTACACCTAAATAATTATGTCTTAAAAAAAATTTTCTTAATTTTATTTATAAAAAATATGGTCCAGAATAATTCCGGACTAGATTGAATTGGTGCAGCATGCCTCTGACGCAGGCATGCTACATTCCAAAAAAGTGACTTCACATTAATGGAGTCACTTTTGAAATCATGCGACTTCTTCACTTTTCTTTTTCAATTTTAAAAATATAAATTGAATGACAAGAAGAAGTTTTAAAATTATAAATTATAATTAATTAAATTATATTAAACAAAGTATATTATATTAACAAAAGAATTAACGCTAAATAGAAAAAAATCATATCACAATTTACATTAATAAAGAAATAAATATACTTACTAAAATTAATATTTCATCTCTTGTGGAAACTAAATGAAACTGGAGGACTCACATAAAAGAAAAATAGAATAATGTTGCACAAATTAAGTAATATAATTATTCAAGTGTATAATTCAGTTAAATATATTAGTACAAAACTTGATAATTAAGAGGAAAATAAGTACTGAGATGAAAGTTTTAATGTAAAATGAAACGTGGCAATAAAACATAAAATACATACGAAGTTAATAAAGATTGCTGAATGAAGATGGAAGCATAGATGGAGCCCCGTGTAGAAATGAAGAGTTGCAATGAAGAAAAGCAACGAGAAATGAAGGAGATAACTCTTTAAATAGAAGAGCGATAGAATGATGAACTACTGTAGTATCACGCCTGCACTGTTGTAGTATCAAGCCGACATAAAAAAATATATACTACATAAAAAAATTACACACTGTAATAATAAAAAAAACTTAATTTTATTTACAAAGAATTTGATCAGGAACAATTCCTGGCCAGATTGGATTAATGCACCATGCCTTTGACACAGGCATGCTATATTCCAAAAAAGTGACTCCACATTAATGGAGTCACTTTTAACAGAGTGAATGCGACTTCTTCACTCTTTTTTTTTTCTTTAAAAATATAAATTGAATGATAAGAAGAAGTTTTAAAATTATAAATTATAATTAATTAAATTATATTAAACAAAGTATATTATATTAACAAAAGAATTAACGCTAAATAGAAAAAATCATACCACAATTTACATTAATAAAAAAATAAATATACTTATTAAAATTAATATTTCATCTTTTGTGGAAACTAAATGAAACTGGAAGACTCACGTAGAAGAAAAATAGAATAATGTTGCACAAATTAAGTAATATAATTATTCAAGAGTATAATTCAGTTAAATATATTAGTACAAAACTTGATAATTAAGAGGAGAATAAGTACTGAGATGAAAAGTTTTAATGTAAAATGAAATCATGACAATAAAACATAAAATACATACGAAGTTAATAAAGATTGCTGAATGAAGATGGGAGCATGGATAGAGCCCCGTAAAGAAATGAAGAGTTGCAATGAAGAAAAGTAATGAGAAATGAAGAAAACAACCCTTTAAATAGAAGAGCAATGGAATGAGGAACTACTGTAGTATCACACTTACACTGTTTTAGTATCACGCCAACATAAAAAAATATATACTACATAAAAAAATTACACACTGCAATGATAAAAAAACAAATACACTTTTTTATACCAAATTAATTTTTTTAAAACAAAATTTTCAATCTAACCTACCAAAATTAAGTTTAATGCAAAATCAAATATTTTTTCCTTATCTCAAAACTCAAATATACACACAAAAAAACATGTATTAAAAATTAAATAATTTTTTTCTAAATCTAAAAATTTAATTATGTCTAAGAAAATATGTCTTAAAAAAATTTTTTATTTTTTCTTAATTTTATTTACAAAGAATCTAGTCAAGAATAATTCCTGGCCAGATTGGATTGATGCAGCATGACTTTGACGCAGGCATGCTGTATCCCAAAAAAGTGACTCCATGTTAATGGAGTCACTTTTGAAAGAGTGAAGAAGCCGCATGGCTCATCATGTGACTTCTTCACTCTTTTTTTTTCAACTTTAAAAATATAAATTGAATGGTAAGAAGAAGTTTTAAAACTATAAATTATAATTAATTAAATTATATTAACAAAAGAATTAATGCTAAATAGAAAAAATCATATCACAATTTACATTAATGAAGAAATAAATATACTTACTAAAATTAATATTTCATCTCTTGTGGAAACTAAATGAAACTGGAGAACTCACGTAAAAGAATAATAGAATAATGCGGCACAAATTAAGTAATATAATTATTCAAGTGTATAATTCCGTTAAATATATTAGTACAAAACTTGATAATTAAGAGAAGAATAAATACTGAGATGAAAAGTTTTAATCTGAAATGAAACCGTGGCAATAAAACACAAAATACATAAGAAGTTAACAAAAGATTGCTGAATGAAGATGGAAGCATGGATGGAGTCCCGTGTAGAAATGAAGAGTTGTAATGAAGAAGAGCAACGAAAAATGGAGACAACCTTTTATATAGAAGAGCGATGAAATGAGGAACTACTGTAGTATCACACCTACACTGTTGTAGTATCACACCGACACTGTTGAAGATCTATCATACACAATGTGTTTTTCTTTTCCAATTTATTTTGAAAAAAATTATGGCAATAATTTTTTTTGAAAAACTAAAGAAGTCAAATAGGCAATTCAACTTCTTCAGTTTAGTTTTTTAAAAAAAAGTTAACATGTACAATACGTAATTATTTAATTTTTTCACTTTTTTTTTAATTTCAATCATAAAAATCAACATATCATATAAAGATTTTTTTACCTCTTTATGCAATTTTAATATGATATTTGAATGTTTAAAAAATAAAGCATGTATATATACAATATAAGTTTACGAGTGAGAAAATTTGGAACAACACTTATATAAATAGAGTTAATTATTAATTAATATTTGTTGACTTTTAATTAAATTTATATCTTCTTAATAATTATTTAATGTAAAAAAAAGATAATTTCATATCCCTATACAAAATATTTCCTATAAAGAATCATATTTGGAAATGATCGAAGTTCACTTGAACAGGGTAAGAAGTTGATCTAAGTATAGTAGAAAATATTGATCATTTAAATAGAATCAGAGAACCAATTTAAATAATTTAACAACTAAAAAATGAATTATTTAAAAAAAATAAAGGCAAAGTCGCATAGTCATCCATGCGACTTTGCCTTCTTGGACATTACGAAGAGATAAGTCGCATGGATGGCCAAGCAATTTCCCTTTTTAAAAAAAAAATTGTCAGATCTGAAATTGTATAATTAGCTATTTAACTTATTTATACAGACTCGAGTCGTTTTATCACTGGTCAACTTTGTGTATTATATTTTGATAAATATTATCTGAAATGTCATATTTTAGTAATCTTTTTATTTTTTTTTTTTGTTATTTTATACTTAAAAAACTATTTATTTTAATGAATGTATAAAATATATTTTTTATGTGAATGAGATATTTTTTTAATTAAAATATATATTATATTATTTTGTATAAAAATATAATTATGATATATATTTATAACATAGTATAAATATATATATTTATTAATATAAATAAGATGGGGGAGGGGGGTGACATGTTCAGAGGGGGGAAGGGGGAGGGACAAGTTCAAGGATGAGGGGATTTAGGTGGCTGGTGTAGCCTGCCACCTATGTCAATAAAAAATTTTAAAAAATATATATAATAACACAGAAGATGATTAGCTCTTATTCGACTTTAGTGTAATCGTGTAAAGCGCATTGTGATTATTTAACTTTGACTGTTATATTGTGGTAAATACTTTTTAACATGTTATGTTTTGATAATTTATTTATTTTTTTGGTATATATTGCTCAAAAAATCAATAATATTTATTACCTGCAGCATGGAACTCAGCACTAATAAATACTTCAGGTGACATCACTGTGGTTTTCTCACCAATGGTAAACAAAGTCACTGATTGGAAGGAAACAAAAGATTCATGTAAGTTTTGCAAAGGATCCATATATCAATACAGCCAAAAATCATCCTCTCAACATATAAACTAGTTCTCTCAGCAACTCAGAAAGTTACCAAGCAACCAACGAATATATTTCCTTCTCTACACAAAAACAAGGAAACATGGTGCATCAAATATGATATAACTAACAAAGGAAAAGAAAACCAAGGTTGAATTAGAGAATTATCCTAAGCAAATACAAACAAAAGAGAAAGTTAATGCTGTATGTTAAAGTTCTGCGCTTGCAGAGAATGAGTGAAAGGGGCCCATCAGATCCTTCCTAAAGAAATACTTCAGTACCCTAAAGGCAGCGATTAAAGTACGAATTTTGTCATTTTCATAATTACAATTAGAACTTCAGTCACATTTAAAAGGCCAAGACTTTAACAGATATTCAAATATTAAATCATATGACTTCACTGCTAGGTCACGATATCAACATTTATTTCTCCATCTGAAACTTCTGATAACTGAGAGCACATGAAAAAAGCATACGATCCAATATACTCCGGTAAAAATGTATGCCATGCAGAAAAAGATAAAACAAACTACATGATATTTATTAAAAGGAAAATGGGTTAAACTAAAAAGTAAAAAGACGTGATGATGAATATATCCACATCTTGCTGCTATAACTATGAGGGGGAACATGAAAGATCAATCTATCACATCTGAGAGAAAATGACAGCTTTAATATATTTTTGAAGATTGCGTTCCCTCTAAAGGTGGGGAAAAGTGCTAGTTTAATGGAACATGGTGAATGTAAAATCCTTCTCATATAGATAATGGAGTAGCGCAAACATAAACACTGGCCTGAACAAGTAAAATCATAACTAAAATTAGGAACAGGGGATGTTAGCTTTAATTTGTTTGGTACGAGGGGAGGGATGGGAGGAGAAGGAAGGGGAGGAATTTTAATTGAGGGAAAGGAAGAGAATGAAAGATGGGATATAGAGAAAAGGGGAGGAGAAAGAAGGGAAGGGGATTAAGGTGAGGAGAGAGGATAAATTTTAATAATTTGTTATTTGGTTCAGGAAGGGGAGAAAGAGAAGTTAATAATAATTTGGTCATTTGACCCTTAAAATTAAAGAAGTTTTCTATTATTTTTATTTTAGTAATTATTTTCTTTTTATAAAAATATTAAAACTTTTTTTTAATCAAAAAATTTTTACATTCTATTTTTAAAGGAAAATTACTGGTGAATCCCAAAACACTAAAATATTTTTTAAAAAGTTCTAATACTACAAAATATTACACTTAAGTTCTATGGTCAAAATCAGTATAAAATCTTGAAAAATAAGTATAAAATCATGAAAATTGAGTATAAAAAATTTTAATATTGAGTATAAAATTATGTTTTAATATTTTATACTCATACTCCATGATTTTATACTCAATACTAAAATCTTTTATACCCATTTTTTGGAACATGTGTGTAATATATTTTTATATTGGGACCTTCAAATAAATATTTTTATGTTTTGAAATTTTTTTAATGATTTTTTCTATTTTTAAAAATATTTTTTATTTAAAAAAAAAAGGGAGCCAGCAGCAATAAAAACAACTGTCCCTTCTGTGAATACCCCATTTTGTCCGAGCATTTTACAAAAAATGATAAAAAAAATAATTAATTAATTAAAAAAAAACTAAAACAAAAGGGTGTTTGGGCTGAGATGCTGTTTCAGCATCTCAGCCCAAGAAGTCACAAGCCCAATTGTGTGCTTGTGAACCTAGGCCAAAGGTGTAGCCCAAGTTGTGAAAAAAGCTGACACCAAAAGAAAAAAACCATACGTGGCAGACTGAAAGAAAAAGAAAAGCCGAGGAGCAGCGTAAGAGAAAAAAGAAAAGGACCACGGCACAGCAAGAGAGGAAGGGAGCAGTCTGAGAAAAAGAACTGAGAAGAAAACGTGGAAACAGAGGTGGTAGTGTGAGAGAAAAAGGATGAGGGAGCGAGAAACCGAGGCGTGCACAAAAGCGGTCTGGGCAGAAAACAAAGGCAGCCGCGCAGAAAGAAAAAGCAGAAAAAGAAAAGGAAGGGGAGCCGAGGGGAGCTCGGCTTCATATACCCGCGGGAGCTCTAAGAGGAAGGGGAGGAGGAAAAAGCAAGGTCCGAAAAGGAGCAGGGGAGAGAGACCAAGAGACTGAGACCAAAGGCCGAGCACGATGGAGGCGAAGAACTGAGGTTGAACCGGAAAAATTGAGGGGGTCACGACGGTGAGAGAAGAAGGAGGCAGAGCCGTGTGAGAAATCGAGGGAGGAGAAAAGAGGAACCACCGAGAAATCAAAGACAGCAGCCACAGGCTAGAGAAAGAAAAACAGAAGAAACCGAGGGAGGCCGTGCACCGAAAAAGAGCAAAGGAGGCCGGAGCTCCAGAAAAGAGACGGTGAAGCTGGATCACGGGAAGCTAGTGAACCGAGGGGGATTTTTCTAGGCGGAGAGACCTGAGGGGACAACCGAGAGAGCATGGGAAACCAAAGGCACGAGAGGAAAGCAACTAGAGTCACACTCCACCTGGGAGCAACCGAAACCGCGGAGACCGAAGGAGCCCGAGAAAATTGAAAACGGGGCAGAGCACTGAAGAAAGGGCCGTATGCGAAAGAAACAGAGGGGGTGGAACCGAGACACAAAGATAAGAGGAGTGGGAGTTGTTCAAGGTTTCCATTATTGAATCATCCATATAGGTAAGGACTTCGCTCTTAATCGTTGCTATAGCTGGTATCTTGGAACAATATTTCAGTGGTTAAATGCTCTGGGTTTAGCCCTATATGTATGATTTGGAGTTTGCGTATATATGTGCTTTGTGTGGTGGAATATGTTGATTCTGCATCTTTTCTGAATGACAAAGATGTCATATCTGCATGCCTACTAGGTGTTTGAGAAAATGTTTGAATGGGGTTTTGTTTAGGTTGTGGTAGTGGTCATGGACATAGGCATGAATACAGAATATTTAGGGGTTTCGGGTTTACTCTGCATCTCTGTTAACCCCATAGGTTAATACACTAGTTGTTATGTTATCCATGTGTCTTTTATTGCATTGGTCTTCTACTATGTGCTTCTGATCGTTGATGTTTCCTGCATATTATGTCATTATTTAAAGAAAACATAATTGTTTTTTCTGGTGAGCTTTAAGCAAGACTGAGGATCATGTGTCTTGAAATCAAAATTGGGTCTTACGAACTTGGCTGGGTTGAGGACGCTTGAAGTTAATCATTGTACTTTAGTTCTATTGAGGAGTGATTTGTAATGTTCAAAATTGATTCTTGACCCCCCTGACTCTATAAACTTGGCATTTTGTTTGAGTGCTAAAATGTTTTAAGGTTTACATTTGGGAATTTGGATTAATTAAAGAAGTTAAAATCTCCTTTTGCCCACGTCATGTGAAGATGATAATTTGAATCCAAGACGTGAGGGAAGAGGGATGGACCTTGAGTTTTGATTTTATCATACGTCTTGTCGTTGAGATAATTTTTTACTTATTTGTGAGCAATATTAGCGGGATATGACATTGATTGTATTTTGGGTTGAATTGCTCTTCAAGTGAATTTCTAATATATTGTTTTTATGTGGCTTTTAATGTATGTGGGATCATTTGGTCGAGATGCACAAGCTGATCAAAGTAAGGAGGAAAGTGGAGTATAAAGCAAAATAGTTCGACCCTCTTTCTTGCCTTTTATACAACTCTTTCATTGTTTGGAGTAAACTATTACTTGAGTCTACATATGAACACACACCATCATAAAGTCTTACATGTTTGTAGATATTTGTCATAATGTATTTTTTTTTTTACTTTTAAAATTGGTCACGAAGGTTTTTAGAGCTTTCGCAGATCTTAAAACAATTACACCGTACGAGCCTATGGGGCTGCACGAGTGAGTTAATAAGATTCACTTATAATAATAGGTCCCAATGACATTTCCACTTCATTTTCCTGTTGAAAATAAATAAATAACTCTTTATTGTATAAATTTTATATAGATTTCAAAATATTTTACACAAGATAACCATATTTAGCAATTTTACTTAAAATAAAATAAAATAAAACAAAATGAATAAAAAAATAAAATAATAATAATAGGAATTGTGGATTTAATAACCACACCACGTGGGGTTTTTAGAACCCACGCAGGTATTCGGGTTTACTGAGTTGTTGCGTGAGATTGCGAATCCACGTAGATATATCAGTTGGATAATCTTTTTGAGAAAATAATTATCTTTCATAGAAAAGTAAATTATGAAGATATAACTAGTTTTTCTTTTCTCGTCTTTTTCCAACTTTATTTTAAATGTACAATAAAATGTTTATACCGCGAGATTTAAAACTTTCACAGGTGATTCAGGAATTGGTTTATCAGGCATGACTGCGAGTCTGCAACAGATAAATTGATTTTCACATATATATATATATATATAAAAAGTTTTCAAAAGAATAAAAATAAAAATATAGTGGTTTTTCAAAAGTTAAAAATCAAATGAGTGCATTTTTAAAAATACAATAAAAATAATAAAAGAAATATTTTCAAAGCAAAATAAAATAAGAGTAAGTAAAATGGAATTAAATTATCTTTTGCAAATTAAAACACACCAACTCAATCTCAGAAAATTGTTTTGTTTGCAAAAAGTTAAATTATTTTCCATTAACTTTCTCTTATTACAAAAATTAAAAAAAATCAACCAACAGAAACGTATTTCTAGTCCCGAACTACGTGGACTTTGATCCCCATTGCATGGTACGCCTTTGTAAAATAAGTAAATATTTCCTGATTTATTTGGTGTTTTTTCCTTAAATTTAATAAATATTTCTCAATTTATTTTCTTAATTCCTTTTCCTCATTTTGCTTAAATATCCTCAATCATAATTTAAATTATTTTACTTATTTTATTTTTTGATTTATTTTCTTAAATTTCTTTTTCCCCATTTTTCTCTAAAAACCCCTTCATTTCTAAGCTAAATTATTTTTTTTATTCTATAGTCCAAATTTTGCAAATCTTCTTAAATTCTTCTCTACCCTTATGCTTGCATGTGAATAATAAAAGGAAAACCAAAATACATTTTTAAGCCATATTAATTTACACAATCCACGTAAGACAACCGTTCCTAGGAACGGGTGTTGTGAGGTGCCTAACACCTTCCCCACACACAATCGACTCCCGAATCCAACTTTATTCACGCAGACCATCCTTTCCTTTTTAATTCGGTTTTCCAAGGTTTTCCCTCAAAATTTTGGTGGCGACTCCCCCAAGTCGGTTTTCACTCGAAAACCAGATTTATTTCTCTTTTTTCCTTCCGTCACATTTTTTCGGGTGCGACACCTTCCGCCCCCAATTTCGGAGGGGACAGTTTGAGGGGGAGGAGAGGGGAGTTGCTCCCCTCCTGTTTGGAACGTACAGATTTTATGGAGGGGTCTCAAATCCCCCTACGAAACGGGGGGGTAAGTGTTGCTCTGTAAGCTGAAAGAATTTGTAGAAAACGAATAGAGTCCTTGGAGAAGAAACAAAATTTTAACTAACAACTTGTAACGTTCCATTAACTTTAAAAAAACAACAACCACCTACCAAATAATGGATGAGGCCTTGAGATTTCAAACCAAAAAGAGAAAGGAATTATCTAAATCCTCGTTGGAAAATTGAGGAAGATTCTCGACAAAAGAAAGGGTAGGCTCTCCATCCTTATCCTTGGACTCCATCTGCGAATCGGCTAAAAGAGAGACACCAAGGAACAACTTCATGCACTCACGCCTAGGTACAACTGAGAAACGAGAGTTGTAAGAGTTGTGAGCTGCGAAGAAAATTTTTCAAGATTTGATGAAGATAAGCTCCAAGAATAAAGAAAAAAAAAAGGGCAAAAATCTAAGAATTTGAACCTAAACATTGATAAATTAGTGATGGTGCCCTAGCGGATGCATGATTTGCAAGAGGATAATCCAAAAAAGCCGAGGATCGAAGGCTCCTAAAGCAAACAGCCACACTGAGGTCGGCTATGGAGAAGAAGGCAATGTGGGCATGTAGGTTTTGCAGAGAGGGCGTGAGACAAGGACAACTGACAACTTCACGTGGGGACTGGAGGCTTTAACGAAGAGGACGAAGCTTTGACGGGGAGCACAAATCTTTGACGAATAGATGCTAGCGGTGAGCTTCGATGATGGGTTGAGAATGAAGTGAGGTTGATGGGAGACACGTTAGGAACCTGTCCTAAGAGCCTTCTTTGATATAAGGATCGTGCAACTCAAGGAAAGATGAATTGAACACAAAAACAATGAAGAACAACAATGAACAAAAACTAAAGAAAATAGACACGATGAAATAAGAAGACTGAACAAAATGTTGGTCGAAGGAAGTAGACTCCAAGAGAACCTGTCTCTTGAATCCTAACTCCGGGACGCCACAAGGATCACCACTCCTTGATAAGTCCTCATTCTTTCTGGCACTCAAGGATAAGCAAGAAAGAACTCACTGAACAACAACAAAGTTGCTGAAAAGAAATTAATTCATTCATGTTGTGTGTAAAACCTTACAAAGTGGTGTCTATTTATAGATGGAAAAAGGCTAACAAGAATCCCTAGGAATAATAAGCATTAAATGTTCCTAAAAGGTGACAACTCATTATATAATGAATCTCGACATAAGGTGCTGAATTAATTCTCCAAAAATGGCTCCTATCACCTTTTTCAAATTAGGAAACAAACTCAAAAAGAAACCAACAAAAAGTAGCCTAATTTAAATAGAAAACTTTTGACCTGAATATTAATCATAAAAAATGTCACTTTTAATGGTTACATGAGAAGCACAAGTTGTCTTCAAGTTGTATCTCCCAAATGGGCTTCTTTTGGGCTTGAACCATTAGCCTATATAATTGGAAGCATTTTCCATACTTTCGAGCTCTTTTTTTTTGGGCTGCAGTTTGATTCAAATAGTTGGGCGTCATGCTTTGTCCAAGGACTCCAAATGCTTCATGTCTCAATCATACTCTATCATTCCCTCCCTCCTCGAAATGATTCGTCCTCGAATCTCTATAATCTATATGGAAAGAAAGAGAACGATTAAAAGCATCAAATATAAAATAGGGAGTATACTTACTTTTCAAACTTGATTGATGCATCTTCTCTTCAACCCTTGCTTGAACTTGCGATGTAATAATGAATCTTGGTTGCAAATTCATCCCTTTTAATGTTTTATCTTTACATTCTTGCATTCCAAACCAATCTCCGGGATCAAAAACCTTGTAATGACCATTAGTTTGAATTGCATATGACTTGTTGTCATGCCTTAGTGGATCATAACTTGATTTTCCTTCCATAACATCCACACTAATAACCTGCAACAAAAAACTAGAGGCAAATTTGACACAACAAGACTCAAGGAAAATTGTGATTGTAGAGTAAACATATGGGATGAAAGCTGGGCAGATTTTCACATTATTTGCTAGGTTCAAAATTTGGAAAGATTTGACACCTGTGGATGATGCACATTGACAAGACACGGATGGAGAATAGGTCACAAGAGGAATACATATGGATGAAAACAAAGTATCACAAAGTTGGATAAAATAAGAAGAGAATGGGTTACTAGATAGAAAATAGAACACACAAGACTCACACAAATGAGATGGAAGAAACCAATAAAGAATAAAAAAGACACATGACTTATGAGACACACAAGAGACATAAAACATGAAATTAGTAGAGACTACTTCAAAAATAAATTGACAATGCAGAACACTATGATAAAAATGAAATGAAGTGACATAGATGGATAAACTAGAGAAAGAAGACACTAAATGATCAAATTGACTCTCTTTCACATTAGATTGAAGAGGAATTGAGGACTCATAACACAAGGATGGATGAAATAAATTATAAAAATCAGAGATAAAGTAAGAAGGATGGAGAAGATGAAAAGAAGGAACATATGGAAGATATGAAGGAAGGAGTTGAAAAGAAACTACCTTAAACTCTCCTTTGCTCAAACAACTCACAATTGCTTTTACCTCATTATTCTCATCTTTTCTCGAATTCTCTTTGTCCTTTCTCTTTTCTCTCTTTTTCTTTCTCTTTTTCATTCTTCTCTCAAGTTTCTTTTCACTCATTTGTTTTCCTCTTTTTTCATTTTTCTGCACTCTTTCTTTTCTCACTTGATTTTCACTCTTGTTTTTACCACTCATATTTTTCTCACATTTATTTTTCCTTTCAAGCTCACTTTTGATTTTCTTGTGATTTTCATAGAATTGAATACAACGCATTTCATGGGCTTTCTTTACTTCAAAAGAATAACTATCATCAAATAACCATGGATGCCCAAACACCATATCAACATGTTCAACTTCATCACACCCATGAGAACTAGTTTCTAATGGCATAACAATGTGAGTATCACTAGAAACAAGCACACCACTATCAACAAAGTTCTCTATCACCTCACTAGTAACATCTAGAGTAGTTGCCTCCACTAACGGTGGTAAATGATCATGACCAATCCCATCAACAATATCATTAACATTTTCCTCCTTGGGATTCTCATGAATATCACACTCTAATTCATTAGAAACATCATCAACACAAGGATTTTGAGAATTAGTACCTTCGAGAGTAGTTGATGTTGAGGAAGATATCTCCTCCATTTGATGTTTTTGCTCCAAATGAGAGTCACTAGAACTTGGAACTGAAATTTGTACCTTAGAAGTTTGCTCTTTTCTACAAGTTGAAAGATACTCATAGAAGTAGTGGTATGGTGCATACTTTTGCTTCAAAATGAGCTTCATGCTATTCCAAGTATCACACTGTTTCTCTTCACGAAGGTGCTTTCTTTCAAATCGTTCCCACCAGATTTTGGCTTTTCCTTCTAAGTGAAGAGTAGCTAATTTCACTTTCTCAGACTCGGAGTACTGATAGTCTTCAAACCATTGTTCAATTCTTCCTTCCTACTCCAAGTACATATCAGGATCATTCTCTCCACAAAATTTTGGGATGTTCAATTTAACATCCTTTTTGCATGAAGAAACTTGCATGCTATCCAATTTCACATTCAATTTCTGGATTTGATCATTAAAAGCTCTCATTAAAACTTTAAGATCAAGTTCATCACCCGCCATGCTTAAAACCTAAAATGTTAGTGAATAGGAGACAAAGAAAGGACCTTGCACAATCTCTCAGTTGTTTGACTCAACAATGATGCAAATTCACTCGTATTTTGCACACTTTAAAGGCTTTTTCTAGAAATGATAAAATTACACTCTTGCCTTTTACCACTCACTCTTACTTCCTATGAGAGTGCAAAATTGAATTTGAACTTGAAATCAAGAAGTAATGTTTTAAGTGGCAATCTCAAAGTCAAAGATCCAAATTTCAAATTCTCAAAAGAGTTTAAAAAAGATGGTGACCAACAAACAAATATGGATTTTTTTTGTTTTTAGCAAAAGAAGCGAATTTCCAGCCAAGAAAAGAAAGAAAGTATTGGAAATTTAGACAGCAAAGAACACTAAACAACAAGAGGAAGGATGTGGCACATTATACAATAAAGGAAGAAAATGGTGTTAAAACAAAGGACAACAACAAATAAGGGAAATAAAGCTGAAAGGATTTAGACAGAATTTACTAGAAGAGTAGAATTCTAAAGAGGAAATAAATATAGAATCTTACCACTTCAAATGGGAGATTGTGAATGAATGCTCAAAGATCAATTCTCTTTTCCTTCAAAGATTTGATTGAAATCAGAAAAAGAGCTATTAAATTATATAGGATCAGTGCCCAATTGCCAAAAGGGAAACTTGCAATTCAAAAGTATCAACAATTAGGATCGCTTGATTGAAGGATATCAATTTTGGGAATAAACAAGATTTCCTCAATTTGCCTTTAGGAGCCTCAATTTTTTTTTCTTTCTCTTTTCTTTTTGTACTTTTTTCTTTCTTTTAATTAGGCTTCAAGTGATTCTTTCCTCCTTTTTTTTTTTTTGCAATCAATCAATTCTTTTTTTAAGGAAAATCTGGACAAATATCTCAATTTGGACAACAAGCATAATTTCTGGGGTGGAGGGGGGCGAGATCTGGACAGCAAGAAATGGATGAACAGTGATGAACAGTGATGAGTGTATGGATGAACAATGATGAACAAGGATTGATGAACAGTGAAATGGACAGTCACGATTTTCTGGACAACAAGGAAGAATAGGATAAAACAAAGAGAAATGAAGCAAAACAAAGACGCACCTTGATTTGCAAGCCGAAGCTCTTATACCAAATGATGGGAGACACATTAGGAACCTGTCCTAAGAGTCTTCTTTGATATAAGGATCGTGCAACTCAAGAAAAGATGAATTGAACACAAAAACAATGAAGAACAACAATGAACAAAAACTAAAGAAAATAGACACGATGAAATAAGAAGACTAAACAAAATGTTGGTCAAAGGAAGTAGACTCCAAGAGAACCCATTGTTAGCAAGGCTGACTTCCCAAGAGGGGGGTGAATTGGGAAGATTGAAATTTTTCTGCACAAAGTGAAGTGGATGAAGATATCACAATATAATAAAAACAATGAGTAAAACAGAGTAAGCTGATAAGTAAGGATAAGGAGAAGAATACTCAGTGATTTATCCTGGTTCGGTCTATCCACTTGACCTACGTCCAGTCCTCAAGACAACTCTTGAGATTTGTCCACTATACAGCAAGAATTTCAACGAGCTTCTTGCTAATGCCACAGTACATGAGTATGCTCTGTTCCTGAACTCTCTCAAACTCTCTAAGCACTTTCTCTATGTGCTTTCCCAATCCCCTTGTGAATTTCCCTCACAAGTAAATCTATCTTCCAGATGAATAGTAGATTGTTTATAAATGTATAACTCTCTTGAATAGAGTAGATATGAAGGTTAAAGTACAGATAATGAAGTTGAGAGGGTAAAAGCTTTTGAGAAGAAGATTCAGCAGAAATTCGGTATATACAAGTTTGATTCGTTACCCACAACTTCAAATGATATTATATTTATAGTTTTAGGTCTCAAGTATTCGTTAGAGACTTAAATCTATCCGTTGGGGAAGTTATCCAACGGTTACTCTGAAAAACTATCCGTTTACCAACCGTATTTAATGTTTCTGACACACTGAAATTCGAATTTTGGTTGGTCAACAGACAAATTTCGAAGGAACCGAAGGTTAAAGCTTCCATAGTTAAAATGCGAAGTTCGTCTGTCCATAGAGTGAAATTCGAATTTTGAAACTTATAAAATATTTTCACAATGTGACATACGAATTTTCAAGAAGAAAGTTTTTCTGTAAATCGTGAACAGTGTTTTTAATTTTCTACAGTACCTTCGAAATTCGAATTTTGGATGCCCAAAATTCGTCTGTCCATTGATCGTTCAAAGAGGCACATTAGTTCACTTTCTTCGAAATTCGAATTTTGCAAGGGTGAAATTCGTCTGTCAGAGACCAGTTTTGAAACTTGAATTATTCTTGATCTCAGATGAACTTTAACTAAATTTCAGACGAATTTCTTTGGTTTTCACAAACTTCATTTTACTTGAAATTTGAATTTTGAAAGTGTGAAGTTCGTCTGTCACTAAAAAGGCTTCTTTCAGACTTGATAAAAATTTGAATGTTGCAAATTCAAAATTCGTCTGTCAGAGACATTTTTCAAACTCAATTTCTTTTTGATTTTAGATGTACTTTATCATAGTTTCAGACGAATTTCTTTAGTTTTCACAAACTTCATTTTACTTGAAATTCGAATTTTGAAAGTGTGAAGTTCGTCTGTCACTAAAAAGACTTCTCTCAGTTTTGTATGAAAATTTGAATTTTGAACAACCAAAATTCGTCTGACAGAGAGCCATCTCTTTAGACTTATTCAGTTTTAACTCGAAATTCGAATTTCCTAAGGCAAAGTTCGAATTTCAAACTTGACAGTTTAGTTTAAACTTTCAAACTTCGTCTGTTTGTGAGTATTTTTCAAATAAGTAAAGATTTAACTTCAAATCAAGGCTTGAAAACATCTTTTTCTCAAATCAAAATCTTTTACCCAATCACAACTAAAACTAAAGATCTTACAAGAGATCTAACAACAAATGCTCAGAAAATCTTCACTTGAAACATCTTTGATCTCCTTTGATATCTTCAATCCAAGCTTTTGAGTGTTGGTTTGGAATCATCAAAACTCTTGATTCAACACCCGTCTCTTGAATCCTAACTCCGGGACGCCACAAGGATCACCACTCCTTGATAAGTTCTCATTCTTTCTGGCACTCAAGGATAAGCAAGAAAGAACTCACTGAACAACAACAAAGTTGCTGAAAAGAAATTAATTCATTCATGTTGTGTGTAAAACCTTATAAAGTGGTGCCCATTTATAGATGGAAAAAGGCTAACAAGAATCCTTAGGAATAATAAGCATTAAATGTTCCTAAAAGGTGACAACTCATTATATAATGAATCTCGACATAAGGTGTTGAATTAATTCTCCAAAAATGGCTCCTATCACCTTTTTCAAATTAGGAAACAAACTCAAAAAGAAACCAACAAAAAGTAGCCCAATTTAAATAGGAAACTTTTGACCTGAATATTAATCATAAAAAATGTCACTTTTAATGGTCACATGAGAAGCATAAGTTGTCTTCAAGTTGTATCTCCCAAATGGGCTTCTTTTGGGCTTGAACCATTAGCCTATATAATTGGAAGCATTTTCCATATTTTCTAGCTCTTTTTTTTTTTGGGCTGCAGTTTGATTCAAATAGTTGGGCTTCATGCTTTGTCCAAGGACTCCAAATGCTTCATGCCTCAATCGTACTCTATCAGAGGTCATGGAGGAGAGAACAAAGTTGATGGAGTGAAGCGAGGCCATGGAGGAGAGTATAGAGCTGATGGAGTGAACGCTTGTATTTTAAAATTTATTATTTAATTATATAATTATTAAATACCTTTAGATGACGGTTTCCATCTAAAGATGCTAACTTAATTAACACTTGCTAATAAAAAAAAAAGCGACTAATGTTTTAACTTTTAATTATGTTTCTAAATTTAGTTGGTATTTTTTATGGAAATGCTAACTAATATATTTTTTAATTTTTTTAAATTTTAAATAATTATAGTTGGCATTTACAAGAAAATATTGACTAAAATGACCAATTTTAGTTGATGTTTCTAAGGTAAATACCAACTATTGTACGCCAATCAATTTTAAAATTAGTATAAGTTTATAAGATAAATACATATAAAATTTGAATTGCTTATTAGTTATTACGCTCTAAAGTTACAAATGCTTATAATACTATGATGTGCCTACTTATTTAACTAACTATTCAACTTAAGATTTTATCATTTCTTAATTTAATTATGTAAGTATTCAGAGATTAAACAAGACCTATTAAGACATTTTTTTAATATTTTTATGTCCTGTGCTTTTTTTAAATTTAATATAATAAAACTCATAGTTTTTCAAATCCTATAAATTGTCAGGGACGGACACAGGCTTAGTTGGCCCCCTAATTTTCTTATCCAAAGAGATTGTGCCCCCTAATATTTTTTTTTTTTATCAAAAACTATTGTCGTTTAGCTTTGGTCCAAAGGTCGAAAAGAGCTTTGGTCGGCTGATGGACAAAACCTGAGGCTGATCACAATAAGTGGGCCAAAACTATGAAAATATCAACATCCATTAATGACAATAATTTGGAAACCCATAAACAAAACCTGGGAGTTAGTTAGCTGGTCCTAAAACAACTGGTAGATTACTGTGTCTTGAGTCTGATCCTTAATTGTATATATGAAAAAGATCTTATTTGGATAGATAAAACCCCACTCTTACAAAATCTCTCTATCCAAATCATTACCCTTCATATAATATGTTTCCTCCCCATTACTCACTCCACTATTATTCTCCCCACTATTAACTACTAGGATTAAGATTTGGCTGAAGAGATTGTTTAAAAGATTTTGGATAAGAGGATCCAAAATCCATACACCATAATCAACTTTGTATTTGCATGTAAATACAACCCTAAGTAGCACAAACAACTCAAGGTACACATTCCCTTTTTTTCTTTTTTAATTCAAAGGCAAGCAAGGCTTGAAAATAAAAAACAATCTCACAAAAGATAAAAAAAAAAAAAAAAAGAGGTCAAACCAACTTCTAGGCTGGACCTATGTCTGTCAATAACGAAGGCAGAAAAGCATTTGGGGGGAACCTCTTCCATCATATGAATTCCAAATATCCCAGCAATCGTGCTGCTTGCAAAACCAAGACTTTGCTTTATAATCCAGTTACCGTGTGATGATTGCGGATGATCCCACCACAACACATCTCAGCGTACACATTCTTTTGAATGCATTCCATTACATGCAGTGGCAGTGCGTAGCCAACATAACAACATCAACCAAAATTTAACAAAATGTATTTTACTGTACACATATACCATGCTTAGCTAACATAACATCATCAGCTAGAATTTAACAAAAAGTATTTTATTGTACACATATAACAAAGTTTTAGGAGTATCCCTCACCAATGCTATGTACTAATTTCCTTGGGATAATGAGAGCCAATAGTATATCCCTCCTAACTAATTTTGCTCACTAATTTTTCCCCATATAAAAAAATTGAATTTCCAACTACTAACTAAAGGAGCAAGAACCTCACTCTATCACTCTTATGAACCTGAGTTGGTAATGATAATATTTTTATTATTAGTTATCTTTTAATTAACAAGGATAATAAAAAAATATGAATTTTTTAAAGTATTTTTTTTAATTTACTTTTTTTTAATCAGTATAAGATGTAACTATAAATTTTGAGTATGTATTTAAATCTTTGAATTATTCTTAGTAAGAAAAATCTTTGAATTATTAAAGATTCACCAAGAAAAAAAGGATACAAATAAAAAAAAATTGAGCGGAGGGTAAAAATAAAAATTTTAGGGGGAAAGAAATATAAAATATTAACAAAATAGTATGGTTTCTTTTAACTCACCAGTTAGGCTAAAAATCTTACAACTTCCTTCCCCATTCATCAAATGGATCTTTCTCAGCCTTTAATTTTTTTCACGTGGCTTGGACTATAATCACAATGAAAATCACCCACAAGTTCATAGCAGATGACGTCAAAAGGGGGGGAATATTTTCCAAAAAAAATTGTGTCTGGAAACGCTGTTGAGAGGGATTTTTTTCCCATAATGAAAAAAATTCGCGATCATTCCCTCTCATAGGAAAAGGCTTTCCTAGAAGTAATAACCACCCATCTTTATCTTTAATTTTAATCTAAAATTCACAATAAAAAAAATTAACTCTTAATTTGTTTAATTTAATTAAAATATTGGGCTCATAGATGCAATTGGGCTTTTTGTTAACCCAAAGTGTACTCATTAAAATCCAGCAAATAGATTGGGATTGGCATATGTTTGTGTAAATATTAGATAAAATATTAGAAATAAGACCAGGCTGGTTAGTTCAACCATTTAGACTGGAGATTAGTATTAGGTCCGATCCAATATCAAGAAAAAATCATCTCTTTTGAGGGCTTGAACCAGTAAGGTTTTTCAATTTTTTAATCTTTTAATTTAAACCATGTTTCCAAACTATAATATATGTATAATTATATCTAACAAATATTAAAAAATGAACATATGTTCAAATAGAACCAAAAAAATATGTATTTATATTATAAAATTATAAACTATAAAATAAATGTTAGGTTGGCTGGTCACCCAAGAGAGAAGTGAATTGGGTAATGCAAGATTTTCGCCCTTTTTAAGTACAATCCAATTTCACCAAGTATGCAGCAAAAATAGAGATGAATAGAGAGAGTTGAGTGTAGCAATAAAAGAGAGAAGATGAAGAGTAAGACACAAGTATTTATTCTTGTTCAGTCTAATCACTTGAATTACCTCAAGTCTCCAAATCACCACTTGAGATTTTTTACTATATCCTATAGATTTGATCCGGGCACCTGTGAAGTTTTAGTACATTCCCATAAGTTTCAATATGCACTTGTGAAACCACTTTCCCCAAACCCTTACAAGATGTGCAATTTCCCTTAATCATACCTCACACTAAGAATCTACCCAAAAAATAGTAAAGAAGAATGATTATAGAATTAAAACTCTCTCTTAAAGTAAATGATACATTGAAAACTCATTCTATTAAGGTAGATTTATCAAAGAATACTGACAGAAAGATTTTATGTATATGAACAGTATTTTCACATAAACTCTCTTAAAATTATTACTCATAAGTTCAAATGATGTTCTATTTATATACTTGTAATGTAACTAGATGTTAGATATAAGATCTATCCATTAAAGATGTTAACCAATGGTTATTCTGCAAACTAGCTGTTCATCAACCGCATTTAATGCGTCTGACACTGTGAAATTCAAATTTTGGGTGTCAATAGATGAATTTCACAGAAATTATAAGCTAAGACTTTAATGTTGAACTTCCAAAATTCATTTATTTAAGAGTGAGATTTGAATTTTGATTTTGTCAAATATATCTCATATTAAGACATACGAATTTTCATATTCAAAGTACATCTGTTAAGTGTAAATAGTTGTCTCATGTTTCTATAGTGCACTCGAAATTCAAATTTTGGAGGCCCAAAATTCGTCTATCAATAGTAAGCTTAACATGGCACAAAAGTCCTCCTCTTCAAAATTCAAATTCTTGCATTTTGAAATTCATCTGTTAAAGACAAATTTTAATTAGACTCACAAGTTTTTATTTCAAAATTCAAATTTTGGAATCCAAAATTTCTCTGTTAGAGGGACTAACTTTAAACTTTTTTTACACTTTAATATTAAACGAATTTTACACTTTTCACTAACTATACTTGACTTGAGATAGCAAAGTTTGAATTTTCAACAAAATACTTAAGTATTAACTTCAAAATTCGTCTGTTAGTAAGTGTTTTCAAAATCTAACATATGCTAATATTAGATTTACTTAATCTAGCTTATTTAAAATATATGATAACAAGATTAAGTAATTTTCAAATATTAAAAATACTTCAAGACTTAAGTGAAAATAAAATATATTTAGTGATTAGGTCTTTAAGTGTTAAGTTCCACTTTTACTTGATTATTTCCTTTTTGACATACTCCCTTCTGATCTTCAATTCTTGGAGCATTATTTCTTTTCTCATTTTTTGAGTGAGACATGATATTGATTTTCATTTCTCTATTTCAATGATCACTCTTTCTACTTGCATTATTCTATATTTAATATATTTCACTTATAAACTAAGTAGTTATGCTAGTTTATATATCCAACTTATATTATTCGATGTTAAAGTATAGTGGATATATTTACACATAACATGATATATGTATTATAACCATAATTAAATACATGCTAATACATATTTTACTTCAATAAGGAATATTATATATGTTAGATATATATGATGTATTTATTTCTTATTACTCTATATTTTATTATCATCAAAACTTATATTATACTAAACCTAACAATAAATGTATATATATACATTACTGATATCTTATATCCCGTAATTACTTTATTTTTAAATTATAAAATATTTATTCACTTTTTAATTTATGATTTTACTTATCATATTTATTCACTTTAATTTTTTAGTTTTACTATTATTTTTTTATTTGAAATAAATTTTTTACTTGTTTTTATTACTATTTTTTATCTTCTTCTTTCAAAATTGTTAATATATAATTAAAATTATATTAATTTAATTATGATCAACAACCAAAGCCTAGCCAAAGATCGAATCCATGAAATCATGTTTAAAAAACTCAACTATCTACTAATTGTATCAAGATCTTATTGGTACAATTTGCTTTTTAATATCTTAATATTGATAGCAAAAACCTTAGTTTAATGTTTTTCTAACCAAAATCAAACAACTTAGGTAATAAATGTTAGTTAGGCTGACTTCCCAAGAGGGGAGGTGAATTGGGAAGATTAAAAATTTTCTGCACGAAGTGAAAACGATGAAGAAAGCAAGGTATAATGAAAAATAGAGTATAAAGCAATAAGTTAAAAGAGAAGAGATAAGGAGAAGAAAAACTCAGATATTTATCCTGGTTCGGTCTCTCCTCTTGACCTACGTCCAGTCCCCAAGTCAACACTTGAGATTTTCCACTATACAGCTAGAATTCAACGGGTTTCTTGCTAATGTCACAGTACAACTCCAGTGCTCTGTTTTCTAGAGCCCACTCAATCTCTTTCTGCACTTTCACAAAGTGCTTTACAATCTCTTATGATATCTCCTTACAAGTAAATCTATCTCTCAGATGAAGAATAGATTGTTTACAAAGATGAAACTCTCTTGAATAGAGTGAATATGAAAGTTGATGTACAAGTATTGAAGTAAGAGGGTAAAAGTCTTTGAGTAGAAATTTTGACAGAATTTCAGTATATACAAAATTTGATTCGTTACCCACAACTTCAAATGATATTGTATTTATAGATTTAGGTACCAACTATTCGTTAGAGACGAAATCTATCCGTTGGGGAAGTTATCCAATGGTTATTCTGAAAATCTATCAGTTAACCAACCGCATTTAATGCTTCTGACATACTGAAATTCGAATTTCGGTTGGTCAACAGACGAATTTCGAAGGAACCGAAGGTTAAAGCTTCTAACGTTGAAATACCGAAGTTCGTCTGTTCATGAAGTGAAATTCGAATTTTGAAACTTAGAAAATGTTTCCATTTTGTGACATACGAATTTTCAAGAAGAAAGTTTTTCTGTTAAGTGTGAACAATGTTTTCAATTTGCTACAGTGCCCTCGAAATTCGAATTTTGGAACCTCAAAATTCGTCTGTCCGCAGCAGGCTTAAAAGACACAGTAGTTCATTTACTTCAAAATTTGAACTTTCAAAGAGTGAAGTTCGTCTGTCAGAGAGACCTCTTTTCAGACTTACTTCAACATTCGAATTTGTAAACACTGTCCTTCGTATGTTATCATGTCATCTCAACAGACTCACAACTTCAACTTCTGAAATTCGAATTTCCATGTTCAAAGTTCGTCTGTCAGTGAACAGTTTTGAAACTCAATATGATCTTGATTTCAGATGAACTTTAACATTGTTTCATACGAATTTCTTCAGTTTTCATAAATTCTATTTTATCTGAAATTCGAATGTTCAAAACCCAAAGTTCGTCTGTTGCTCAAAAGCTTCTTTCAGACACTTATAAAAATTCAAATTTTGGAAAATCAAAATTCGTCTGTCAGAGAGGCATCTCTTCAGACTTATTCAGTTTAAGCTCGAAATTCGAATTTCCAAAGCCAAAGTTCAAATTTCCAACATGACAGTTCAATGTAAGCTTTTCAAACTTCGTCTGTTGGTGGGTATTTTTCAAAGATTTCATGATTTAACTTAAAATCAAGCTTTTAAAACATCTTTTCATCAAATCAAAGTCTTTTACCCATAACAAAAGATCCTACAACAATCTTAGCAATGATTACTCAGATTTTCTTCACTTGAAACACTTTGAGCTCCTTTGATATCTTCAATCCAAACTCTTCAATGTTGATTTGGAATCATCAAAACTCTTGATTCAACAATGAATTGTTTCTAGGTATCAAATAATAAGATATTTGAGTGTGAGTTTTGATGGGGTTAGAAGCTTCTCTAAACTTCAATTAATTTCTTAATTCATAATATTTTTGAGTAATTAATTCATAATTTTTGAATGTGTGTAGAACAAAAAAGGAATTCTTGAAAATAAAATCCCTCTTAAAAATGATAATTAGTTATTTCTTAAAAATATTATAAAAACGTATTTTATCAAAAGATAAAAATGTATAATAGAAAATTTTCAAGTTAGACTAGAATTTTCTTAAGGGGACTAGAATTTTGAAGTGCAATTAAAATATTTATCCTTTTAAATAATTTGAATTTTTATGGGGCTTTGAAATCAATATTTATCTGATTTGATCCTTTAACGTAATTTTCCCTATTTTAAATATCATATTATTATATTTATATTTTATTACTTTCGATTTTAAAAGTTAAAGGTGTTTTATTTTCACTTTTCATTATTGTCCTCCCTATTTTAAGGGCATGCGTAGTTGAATTCTTGATTGTGAGATGACTTCAAAGATTAAGTAAATAGTTGTAAATTCAGGCCAAAAAAAATCAAATAGTTGTAAACAATTAATATATAATATAAAATTAAAACTATCTGTTATTCTCTATTTTTGGTTTTAAAAATATTTTTTATTTTTATTTATTATGTATCAATTATTGATGTGACATTAATATAAATCATATAATTTATTATTTATTGAAAGAGTTTTTTTTTTTTCAATGAAAGGGGAGCATTCATTCAACTGGAAAAAGCAAGTATATAAAGATAAGGTGGCCTAAGAAAACAAAAGGAAAAACAAGAAAAACAAAAAGGAGGAGGCTTCAGAAACTAGAAAAAATGAAGCACTCGCTCAGCAGTAAAAGTATGATCAACTAGATAATCAGCCTCATTTGGTTTCAGGGATTTTGGAGGGGAGGGGAGGTAAGGAAAATTTTTTTATCTTATTATTTTTTTTAAACTAAATAAAAAAAATGAGTATTTTCATTCTTATTCCTTTCCCTACTACCTATCTAAAAATGGGAGAAAAATTACTCTTTTTTCTTATTTAATTTAAAAAAATATATAATAAATTTTTTTTTTTTATTTCCCCTTCAAAATCTCTCGAAGCAAACGGATAATAGTGCTTTCATGAGTAAAAGAATGCTCATTAAAAATCCTACGGATAGAAAACTTGTAATGTTTAGTTTTCACTTTTCAGTTTATTGGATCCACATTGTATTTTCGTTTCTTGGGCCTGGTTGTGGTTGCGTGTATACAAGGCCCATTTGACGTCAGATGACATGCAATATGTGGAAACATCCTGGAATGATTAATACGCTGCGTTTTGTGATTCCCTGATCAACATGGTATTAAAGCCTGGTTATGATATCGGGAATTCTAGATTTCTAACATCCCAAAACTAGATTTTCCTCCCCCACAAGGGGCCGTGAACATGTGGAGGCATATCGGGAATATTTTATTTAATTTTAAAATATATTAAGTTAAAAAGAATTTTACCATTAATTTTTTTTATAAAAGAATAATATTAAATAATATTAATTAAAATTAATATATATTTTAGAATAAAAAATATTAAATTTTTTTTAAAAAATGTGGGAGCCACCTAAAAAAATAGAAAATGATGGACATACTTGGAAGAGAAAAAAATGAATAAAAAAATGGAACCACTTAAATAAAAAAAAAAAGAAAAAAAAAAGAAAATAAAGAGCATGCAGTTTAAAGTAAGGTGAAGCTGTAGCTAATGCACAGTATCAGCTCAATCCTACTTTTTATTATATATCAGTTTAATCCTACTTTTTATTATATATTGATTTCTAACATAAGAATCCAAAAAAAACCCCAGATTTGCCTTGTTTGTTTATTTATGTTCTGAAGCAACCAATCTTCGAAAGGGGAATTGAAGAAAGTGTGGGTTCGATCATAGGGAATAATCATTCTCCAAATATTGCTAGCAAAAGAGGACATTTTCGCAGGATATGATCAATATCTTCCGTAGGATTATTGCAAAGTTGGCAGTGAGAGGATTATGTCATCTTTCTATGGGCTTCTTACCTGATTAGTAAGCAGTTTATTCTTCAAATGCATGGATAATTGGATACTTGTGTTTCTTTCAAAAAATTAAAAAAAAAAATTGAAAATCTCCATAGTGTGCACGGATGTTTCTAGCTGCATATAAATCTGAAAAAAAAATAAATAAATAAACTGTGAGTACACCAAATTCATTGGAAATAATATCCGAGTTAAAATCTCGTTTGAAATGAAGAAAAAATAAGAAAAAAAAATAAAAAAAAAGAAAAAATCTAGATATTAGAGTATTTAGGTTCATAATTGTTTTATCCTCTAATTTTCTTTTTATATATTTTTGTCCCATATTTTTTTCTCCCATTTAAACGGAGGATAAAAAGTGATAGAAAAGATTTAAGAAGTGGTATATAAATAGAAAATTTTGTAAATCTAATATGTTGAGATTTTGAATCAAGATACAATGTTAAATTCATTTTTGTATTTTCTAACGATCTTCTTAGGTCCTACAGAAAGGTTTGATTGAATTTGAATCCTACCCCCAAAACATAACAGACTATAATATTTAATTTTATCGCGAAAGCGTTATTATTATGCTCCCAAATTGTGGAAAGAGCATTCTACACTTTCTTCCATTCAATCAACTTTTTAGGTCTCTATGATGTTTTAAATATTATTTTATTATATTTATATATTTTAAAGGTGTTTTCTTCTTCATTTTTCACTATTCTTCTCCCTAAAAAGGACATGCGTAGTTGAATTCTTATTATCAGACGAATTAATATATAATATAAAATTAAAATTATTTGCTATTTTTATTTTTTATTTATTATGTATTAATTATTGATGTGACATTAATATAAATCATATTATTTATTATTATATATTGAAATAATATTTTTTAATGCATAGATACTCGTGTTTCTTTCAAAAAAAAAAAGAAAATCTCCCTTTAGTGTGCACAGATGTTTCTGGTAGTTGTATAAAAATCTAAAAAAATAAACAGTAAAGACACCAATTTATTGGAAATCAAATAAGAGTCAAGAGTCATAAAAGATTTAAGAAGTGGTATATAAATAAAAAATTTATAAATCTAATATGTTGAGGCTTTGAATCAAGATACAATGTTAAGTTTATTTCTATATTTTCTAATGTTTCTTCTTAAGTCTAATCAAGTACAATATTTAATAAATCACTGTGATGTTTTACATTCTCTCAAACCCTAAACTTAATCCCATCCCCTTCATAGGGGAGAAAATAAGAAAAAAGAAAAACAAAGGGAAAATATGAGTAAATCTGGATAGTCCCTATTTAGATTCATTCATATTTTTTTCCCCGTTTTCATCCTCCCTTATTTTATCTTCTATCTAAATAAAGTCTTAATAAATTTTACATACATTGACTAGCCACTAAAATTAAACTAGCACTCTAAGATGGTAGAAAAATTGGTCTTTGAAAATGTTTTTTTTCCATATTTTTATTACATCAAATATATAATAGAATGAAAATAAAAATAATTCTGCAAATAAAATTTATTACATTTTTCTTTTAAAAATAATAAAATAATTACAATTGAGTAATAATAATTAATATTAAATAACCATTGTTGATTTTTTTGTTGTCATACGAAAGCAACCAAAAGTTTCTTTTCCCTAATATATATTATTAATTATTTAAAGTAAATCAGTTTTTTTTCTTGCTAGCAAATGTGAAAGCAAAAATTGTCAGAACAAGATTATCCACCAATATCATAAATTATTTCGTGTGAAACCATATTTTACTTTTCAGCGACCGTGAAGGCATCCTTATTTTGTATGTCCAAACTGTCAAAAGATCATCCTCCGCATTCACACCATTAAAATTTATTTTTAATATCATTGCTTTTAAAAGTTAAAAAAGTTTCTTAATTTCTTCGGGGAAATTTCTGCTTACTTTAAACAACAAACAATAAAAGAATCACTTTTTAACTTGGAGAGTCCCAAAAAGAGTACGCGTCTTGAAAAATTTTCATTCCTTCGTGGAAATTACTACTTACTTTAAGCAAGAAATGAATTTCCACCGACTGGTTATTTAGTTGTTAAAATGTGCGAACCATGTCTCAATCCTGAAAGACTCATTTTTCTTCTATGCTGAATACCTAAGATTCTGAATCTGATCTAACCACTCCCACAATTTATGTAAATACTTGTAAACAATTAATATATAATATCAAATTAAAATTATTTGTCACTATCTATTTTAAGCTTTAATTTTTTATTTTTATTTATTGATGTGCATTCATATAAACCATATTTTGTATTATTTATTGGAATAATTTTTTTTAAATGCCTGGATACTCGTGTTTCTTTAAAAAACATACAACAACAACATTAGTCTTATTCCATTAAATGGGATCGACTAAATGAATTATACGACGTCAATAGGCTATCAAACATCATCTCTTCAGATAAATCATTTATCAAGAGATCACACCTAATAACTTTTCTTAGTGTCCTTCTTGGTTTTCCTCTATATTTTTTGATAGGGCTCCAAGATATTTAATCAACTCTTCTTATTGGCTCCTTTTGTCTTCTTCTTTAGACATGCACAAACCATATTAAATGATTTTTCACCATTTTCTTTTCAATAGGTGCTACTCCGATATTTCCTCGTATACAATCATTTCTTATCTTATCCATTTTTGTGTAACTACACATCCATATCAACATTCTTATATCTGTTACTCTTATCTTATACTCTTGTTACCCTTTTAAAGCCCAACATTCACTGCCACATATATAGCATCGCTGGCCTTATAGCAGTTCGATAGAATTTTCCTTTAAGTTTTGTGACCACCTTACGGTCACAAATAACTCTTGAAGTTTTTTTTCCACTTTAACCACCTAATTTGTATCATATACATAATATCCCCATCAATTTTACCATCATTTTGTAAAATCACCTCCAAATATTTGAACTTTGACACTTCTAAAATGATTTACTTTCCAATTTTTATTTCTGAATCATTTCTAACGGGACTCTTATTAAATTTATAATACATATATTTTATTTTACTTCTACTCAAGCAGAAACCTTTTGATTTCAAAGTGTGTCTCCATAATTCTAGTTTAGAGTTGATATATTCTCTTGAGTCTTTAATTAAGACTATATCATTCCCAAAAAGTATACACTTAGAAATTTCCTTTTGTATGCGTTCTGTTAGAATATCTAAAATCAAATCAAATAAGTATGGACTCAAGAAAGATCTTTGATGTAAGCCTATCCTTATAGGAAAGTTCTTTGTCTCACCTCTAGGAGTTCTCACATATATTGTTGCCCCCTCACACATATGTTTTATGGCTTGAATATAGACTACACAAATATCTTTCTTCTCTATTGCTTTCCACAACATATCTTTTGGTACTCTATAAAAACTTTTTTTAAATCAATGAAAATCATATGCAGGTCTTCTCTTTATTCTGGTATCTTTCAATTAAACCTCTTAATAAATAAATAGCCTATATTGTAGACCATCATAACATAAATCCAAATTGGTTTTCTGAAATATGAAACTCTTTTTTTAGTCTATACTCAATCACTCTTTCCTAAAATTTTATGGTATAACTTATGAGTTTTATCCCTCAATAATTAGTATAGTTCTAAATATCCTCCTTGCTCTTATATATTTGTACCAATATGCTCTTTCTCCATTTTTCTGGCATTTTTTTTACCTTAAAATCTCATTAAAGAAAAAACTGAAAATCTCCCATTAGTGTGTATAGATGTTTCTAGTTGCATCTAAATCTGAAAAAAAAAATAGTAAAAGTCACCAAATTTATTGGAAATCAAATATGAGTCCGAAAATGTTAAAGAGGTGTATAAAGAAAAAATTTATTAATGATAGTTATATCAAGAGACCCAATTCCCTTTAAGTAATGTTAAAGATTCAAACATTATATATGAACAAAATCACATTCTAATTGCCCAACAATACTTAAATTTCTGACATGATAATTTCGGATACCAAATAATTATTTAGAAATGTTAAATCATTCAAATTTTATTTTTCTTTTCTAAATTATTATATTTTTACATTCACAGTTAAAAATTATTATTAATATGCATCATAAATATAAATTATGAAATTTAGTAAAGAAATTGAGAAAGATGGATAGATAGATTAAAGGTTCACTTGGAACAATTCTTGGCAATTGCTCTGAAGTTGAAGTTGTGATAATGGAATAATGCAATAATGAAAATGTTCACGGGATCGGTAGATAAGAAAAGTTTGCTTCACCTTGTTTCAAAAGTGAAAATGGGTTGATTTGCCTATCAGCAATCTTTGATGAAGTAGTGATCAATTGGCACACTTTTCTTATTTGTACCTATTAAATTAACCTACCTTTTTTTCTTGCGTAGAAATTAAGTAATTAACCCAACTTTACACATTATGAAATTACTTTAAGAAAAAGGGTAAGATGCAACCAAAATGATGATATTTTAGTACTCCCTGGTTATGCTATATAACTATATAAGATATTTCTTTTTAAAATTTATGTTTAATAATATAAAGCATTTTATGGATTATGTAATGTAATTAATTTTTTATTTTTAAAATTGTCCCTAAAAAGTACTTAAAGATTGATTATCAAGAAAAATAATTAATACATGTGAGTATTAAATAATGATAAATAAGGATAATTTAAGAAATAATAAAAAAAATTTAATTATTAATTATCACTCTTAATTAGTTTAATTAGTTTGTGATAGTTAAAATTGTCGAAGAAGTGTTTAATAACTTTGAGAACTGTCATGTACTCAAAAGCTAAAGACTCCTAGAACAAAGATTCATGAAAGAATCATGAACAGATATATAATGTATTGGCTGATAAGTTGTTAAATAAAAAGCAGCTATATCAAATATATATATATATATAATTCTACTGATACAATTTTTCCTTTTGTTTTGTTGTGGCTAGGAGCATTCCCATTAGTATCAAGAACTAAATCTCTCTTTATAACTAAATCCTATATGCCCAAGGCATAATAACTGACTAATTAATTTTAACACGACAGCATCATTATTATGCCTCCAAATTGTCAAAAGAGCATTCTATTGTGCTTTCTACCATTCAATCAACTTTTAGGTCCCATCCTGATCGATATTTTAAATATCATATTATTATATTTCTACATATTATTACCTTTAATCAAAGATATAAAAAATTAGACCAACCATTAAATTAGATAAAATATTAGTGTAAGATTCAATAGTCGGATTGGGGTTGAAAGTTATAAAGAAATTAATATATTTTAAATAATATAAATAAAAATAAAAAAAATAATTATCTATAATTATAAAATTAATATTTAATCTGAGATGAAAAGTAAATTTAATAATTTTTTAATTTGATATATCATATAGAAAAATTAAAATATTATTAATAAGTTTCACAACCTAATATTAAAATTTAAATAAGTTAATATTCATCTATAATTATATTTTTAATTCAAAATAGTCAATTGATATTCTATTTTCATATTATTTGTGAAGTAAATTTATTATTATTAATAATTATGTATTATAATAATACTTATACAACATTATAATATAGAAAGAAAAAATTTATAAAAAAAATAATATTACTTAGTAGTAAAAATAATGTTATTTTATTTTAAAAATAAAAAAATTTTTAAAAAAATAATAGTCAAACTGGTTTAAACCGGTTTTGTGTCAATTCATGTTGGTTCTAAAATTGTCCGATCTTCATTTATGATCGAACTTAATCTAACACCAATTTCTAGTTAGACCGATCAAATCGTAGGCGCCATCCAATCCAGTTTTTGGTTCCTTGCCTTTAATAGTTAAAGGTGTTTTCTTGTTTATTTATCATTATTGTCCTCCCTTTTTCAAAGGCTTGCATAGATGGTGGAAAGAAAAAAAAAAAATAAGCGCAGTCGAATTGATTTCCAAAGAAAATTATAATAGATTTTGGTAAAAAAAAGAAAAGAAAAGAAAAAGTAGATTGTGTGATGGTGAGACTTCCATAGATAAATTCTTGATTGTCGGAATGTTAGATCACTTCAAAATTTAATTTAAGTACATAAATAGTTGTAAACAATTAATATATGATATTAAATTAAAATTATTTGTTATTTCTATCTCTGGCTTTAAATTTTTTATGTATTTTTTATTATGATGTGACATTCATATAAACCACATTATCTATTATTTGTTGAAATGATATTTTTTTAAATGCATGAATACTCATATTTGTTTAAAAAAATTGAAATTCTCCATTTAGTTTGCACATATATATATATAGATGATATTTATGAATTTAAAAAATATACAGGAAGAGACACTAAATTTATTGTAAATGGTAATTGGATCAAGTGGAAGAAATTTATTTCCTTTTGAGTAAAGTCGAAGATTCCAACATTATATATGAAAAGCATATGTTTCAATTGAGTTTGGCAATATTTGAAACTGATATGATAGTATCGAATATTAGAGCATGTTTGGCAGGTATTTTGAAAACAATTTTTTTATTTTTGAAAATAGAAAAATAAAAAAAATTTATTTAATAAACCTATTTTTTATAAACTATTCTGAAAAATAGAAAAATAAAATAATAGAAAACTTTATAATATTTTTAAGGTGTTTTATATTTTTTGTTTTAAAAAACACAAGAATATGTGAAAAATACCCATTTCATTAATGGTAAAGTTATAAATTTTGAATAACTCATCTGTTATTCACTAGTTATGATTTTGAGAACAATTGTTCAAATAGATTTTTTTATTTTTTATTTTCAAAACTTATTCTCGAAAATAATTTTATAAAACTATTTTGAGAACAATAAAATAGAAAATATTGTCAAACAATCCCTAGATAACTATAAAAAATACTAAATCATTTAAATTTTATTTTTCTTGTTTTTAATATTATGTTTTAAAGTTCACAATTAAAAATTAATATTAATATACATCATTAATATAAATTATGAAATTTATTAAAAAAATTAAAAAAAACTTAGAAAGATGGATAGATAGATGAAAGGCTCACTTGGGACGCGATGCTTCTTGACAATTACTCTGAAATTGAGATCTGAGTTCCAATAATGCAATAATGTTTACTGGCTCATGAAATTGAATTCCAAGTGCGTGTGTGTATATATATATATATAGATGCTCCACCTTTTTCAAAAGTGAAAATGGGTTGATTTGCTTGTGGAGAATATCTGGGCTAGTGATCAATTGGCATACTTTTCTTATTTACCTATGAATTAAATTAACCCATCTTTTCTCTTTTTGGGTATAGGAATTAACCCAACTTTGCACATTATAAAGGCAATAGTGTCAAACATCTTTATCATGTAATCTGGGGTTTGGGTAACTTTTTTATAAATGGACAAATTAACATCATATTGGACATCTAATTAGATTTAATAAGGCTCAAATTTCACATGATAGTATGATAATTGTATAATAAAAGAAATTTTTTTTATAAATCTAATATGTCGAGGTTTTGCAAGAAGATACAATGTTAAATTCATTTATATATTTTCTTTGTATCAAAATTCATTTATATATTTTCTAAGTTTCCTTCTTAAATCCAATCGAGTAGAATATATAATAAATCACTGTGATGTTTTACATTCTCTCCCCCACGCTAACCCTAAATGAATTTTACCTACATTGAGAAATCACTAAAATGAAATTAAACTGGATTTCTATTCTATTTTGCAAATAAAAAATTATTACATTTTTATTTGAAAAATAATAAAATAATGACAATTGAATATTGATAATTAATATTAAATAACCATAGTTAATTTTTTATTGTCATACCAAACCATCCACATATTTTTTTGCCGGAATTTTATTCTAATATTATAAATTATTTAGAATAAATATCTTTTTTCTTTTTAGCAAATGTGAAAGTGCAAATTGTCAGAAGATGATTATCCACCATATAATATATATATATATATATATCCATTATATATTTATCATTGCTCTTTAAAAGCTACGGAAGTTTCTTAATTTCTTCGTGGAAATTTCTACTTTTTATTTTTTAAGGCCTGAGGAAGTTTGTACTTACCTGAGGAAGTTTGTACTTACTTTATTATATTTTTTGTATACTACGGAAAACAATTTCTACTTACTTTAAACAATAAAAAAGAAAGTACTCTTTGACTTGAGACTCAAAAAGAATACGTGTTCCATCCCAAAAAAAAAAAACAAAAAAAGAATACGTGAGGAACTTATACTCCGAGGAAATTACCACTTACTTTACCCAAGAAATTAATTTCAACGGACTGGTTATTTGGTTGTTAAATGTGAACAATAGCTGTGATCAATAGTGAAAGACTCAGTTTTCTTCTGCTCTGAATACCTGAGATAAGCGAACTTGCCAAAGTAACTTCAAGTCTCTTCAACCTAAGATCTGAATCTGATTTAGCCACTCCCACCCAGGTAATAGTATTATGATCTTCTTCAACGCTATTCGTTTTTTTTTTTAGTTGACTTCTGTCTTAGTTAGTTTTAGTTAGTTCTACAGTTTGTGGAAAGGACCAAGATCTGCAAGCTTCGGTCAAGAGATCAGCATCTAGAAGAATTTATCAGGAACAATTTGTACCCTATTGATCTTCTTTCTGTCCAGTAATGGCTACTTCAGCTTCTTCTTCCCAAGTTCCTCAGGAAGAATATGATGTGTTCATCAGCTTCAGAGGTTTAGACGTCAGAAATGGTTTTCTTAGCCATTTGAAAAAGGAGTTAAGACAAAAGCAGATAGATTTCTATGTGGATGAGAGGCTTGAGAGAGGAGATGAAATGTCATCAACACTTATGGAAGCAATAGAAGGATCAATGATTTCATTGGTGATATTCTCAAAGGACTATGCCTCTTCAAAGTGGTGCTTGGAAGAGCTTGTAAAAATCATGGAATGCAAGGAAGCCAATGGTCAGATCGTAATACCAATTTTCCACAATGTAGATCCATCAGATGTCAGGCATAAAAAAGGCTCTTATGCAGATGCATTTGCCCAACATGAACAGAAGTTCAAGGTTAACATAGGGAAGTTGCAAATTTGGAAATCTACCTTAACGAGAGTTGCTAACCTGTCTGGCTATCATTACTCATCAAATTTTCAGTAAGTCTTTTTTTTTTTTGCAAATAATATTAAAGATGTCATTTTGTAGTCTTTAGATCTTATCTTAGTTTTTTTTTTGGACAAAACATCTATAAACATAATAAAGTTATCAAATTATATATGTGCATTTATTAATTCTATCATGTGTGGACTTTAATTTATTCTTTTATTTTTTTTCTTTCTTTCTTATATGCTAGAGATGAATCTGAGCTCATTGATGGAATAGTCAAAGATGTCTGGAAAAATTTGGAAGGTAGAGATATAGTTGAGCGAAAATGCCTTGTTGGATTTGAACAGAATTTTGCATGTGTCAAATCATTAATGAAAATTGAGTCACAAGAAGTTCGACTTATTGGAATTTGGGGCACTGGAGGTATAGGTAAAACAACTCTTGCTCATGCTATAGTTGATGAATTTTCTTCTTACTTTCAAAGTAGTTGCTTCATGGAAAATGTGAGAGAAGAATAAAAAAAGAGCAATGGTTTGAGTAACTTACGTCACAAACTTCTTTGTGATCTATTAAACCAACAAAATCTTAACATGAATGATGCATTGATAGCAAGATCCATTAAGAGAAGACTGCTTCGGAGAAAAATGTTAGTTGTTCTTGATGATGTGGACACCTCAAAGCAACTAAAAGATTTAGTTGGAGAACAGATTTTGGGATCAGGCAGTAGAGTTATTGTTACAAGCAGAGATAAACATGTTCTTATTAGCGGAGGGATTCAAGATGAACATATACATGAAGTTCATGAATTAAACTTTGCAGAATCACTTGAACTTTTCAGTTTAAATGCCTTCAAACAAAGTCATCCCAAGGAGGAATATGAAAAGCTATCATATATGACGGTTGAGTATGCTAAAGGCATTCCTTTAGCTTTGGAAGTTTTGGGTTCACATTTTTATGCTAAAGATAAAATATATTGGGAAAGTGAGCTCAACAAACTCAAAAATTGTCCGAATGGGGAGGTCCAAAGTGTATTGAAGGTGAGCTATGATGGATTAGATCATATTGACAAAGAAATATTTTTAGACATTGCATTCTTTTTTGTGGGACAACAAAAACATGAAGTTATCTCAGTGCTAGATGGTTGTTATCACATGGCAGTCAGTGGAATTGAAAATCTTGTCAATAAAGCTCTTATAAAAATTGTAGGTAGTGTCTTCATACAAATGCATGATTTGATACGAGAAATGGCTGAACAAATAGTTCGTGAGGAATCGATCAAACATCCTGAAAGACGTAGTCGATTGAACAATTCTAAAGAAGTTTATGATCTGGTGAAAAATAACATGGTAAGAGAAAGATATATGCTTTTCTATTCTTATATATTTTCATATTTTGAAATAGTTTTTCACAAAATTAACACCATTTTGAATTCTTTTTGGTAGGGAACTGATGAAATTGTAGGTCTCATTTTGGATATGACTCAAACTAATGATCTACAATTGTGTTGTGACACCTTCACCAAGATGAAAAAATTAAGAATTCTCAAATTCTATTTTACTTATAGTATGTGGCACATGAGATCCAATATAAAGCTTCCTTATGGTCTTGAGTCATTTTCTAATGAGTTAAGGTACTTGTATTGGGATGAATATCCTTTGGAGTCTTTGCCATTAAGCTTTTGTCTTGAGAACCTTGTTGAACTTCACATTGAATACAGCAAGGTGAAAAAGCTTTGGGATGGAATCCAGGTACTTATAGGCTAATATACATACACACACTATTTGCCTTCAACCTAATTAAATTAGCAGCACTTTTTTGTGTAATTTTTGTCTTATTTTTGCCACCGGATATTGTGAATCTAAAGACATTAAATCTGCGGGAATCCGTTCAATTGATGGAGTTGCCTGATTTGTCTATGGCACATAAGCTTGAAAAAATAAATTTGGCATTTTGTACAAGTTTGCGTAATGTTCATCCATCTATCTTATCTCTTCACTCACTTGTTGAGTTGGCTGTTTCTTGCTGCCGAAAACTAAGGAGTCTTCAAAGTGAGACACATTTAGAATCTCTCTCTATCCTTAAAGGTGGTTACTGCCGTAGCCTCAAGAAATTTAGTTTGTCATCAGAGAAAATGACAGAAATAGATTTAAGGAGGAGTAAAATCGAAATTTTGCATTTGCCAATTGGTCGTCTCATAGAACTTAAAGTTCTTCGTCTCAATGGTGAAAGACTGAAGAGTCTTCCAATAAATGAATTGTGCAGCTTGACAAATCTTAAGGAGTTTGAATTGAGAGGTTTCAGATATGCAATTGACAAAATGGAGCTAGAGTACCTATTTGATGCCTTACGTTATTTATGTTATCTAGATTTGGAAGGATGCAGGAAGATCTCAGAAATCCCAGAAAATATCAAAGCCTTGACAAGTTTAAAAAATTTATCATTGGAAGGAACTAGTGTGGAGAGCTTGCCAGCTATCATCGAGCATCTTTCAAGCTTGACATACATTAACTTGAAATACTGTTGGAAGCTTAGGTCTATTCTTGGACTTCCTCCTCTACTTGAATATTTAGATGCCAAAGAATGCACATCATTGGAGACTGTAATCCCCTCCGCACCAGCACCACTTGAGCAAAAAATCCTAAATGAGTGTTGCTTTAAATTCTATAATTGTGTAAAGTTGGATGAGCCTTCACTTTCCTTTATTAGGGAATTTACTCACTTCTCACTACTTTCAGCTAGCAAATATGGTGGTTATAGGAGTCGAAGTGCATGTTACCCAGGAAGTAGAGTTCCAATCTGGATCCCATATAAACAGACAGCAGGGGCTTCTTCTAATACTGTTGAATTTACTTGTAATCTTCACCGATTATGCGGCTTCATCTTTTGCTGTGTTCTTCCTCAGTTTACCCTAGATACTTATTATGATATTTGTTGTGATAGCATTGATGGTGATAAGCACAAATTATTCTCTCTCTATCCAAAATTTGGTGCGGATTACTTGAATTCGGATCATGTTTTTCTATGCTATGGTGGATATATATCATATTTAGATTATGCTCAATCAAGTGACCATGGCAAGTTTGCATTTCAATTCTACTTATGTGGATCTCCAAATGTATTGTATGACAATGATAAGGAATCCTATCAATGTGACTTGATAAAAGCATGTGGAGTCTGCCCAATATATGACTTAAAGTTAGACTCGGAGTTGGAATTGAAGTCGGGGTCAGAGTTGCTGTCAGACTCAGAGTCGGAGTCGGAGTCGGCGTCAACGATGGAGCTTGAAAGGAAAAGAAAGAGGGATGTAGAGATCGATGATAAAGAACAATTCCCTTCAACAAAGAAATTGAAGAAATCATCATTGAACTTGCTATATGAAGCAACCCTCAAATTACTATCTTGGACTTGACCCTGAGTTTTATAAAGAGTATATCTTTTGAATTGTGCAGCATTGGAGGGATCGAGATTGGAGGAAGGACCAAAAAGGAAAACAAATTTCTCATGCCGCAGCGACCTCCAATGGCACCGTGGCAAGAGTTGTTGACTTTTTGAATTTGGGCCGAGTTAGAGGAGACTTGCATTGTGGCGAGCTTATCATGTGCAACAACACTAGTCACAAAACTTAGATAAATTAGAACGCAAATCAGTTGACAGAAAAGAAAGAATTTGGAGAAGATACGAAGGAGCTATGCTAGGGCTTGTATTTTCTGGCCTTAGGGATCAATTTCTGGACCCTAGAAGCTAAAATCTTGCTTGTGTTCAAGCTTGTTATTTGGAAGTTGTGCAATCTAAAACATGGATCAAAAGAGTTGAACTCGTCTTTTGGTACTGTGACGGCCTACCGATTTCCTGTGTATGTGTCTGTGTGTGGACAATTCAAGGTAACCGAGTTATATATATTTATATATGATATAGATTCCTTGTTTATATATATATACATATATTAGTTTCTTTCATATAATTATATGTCGCACAGCACGACTTGTGATGGTACTGGTAATTTCTTTCCTTGTCTTATGCATGTAATTCATGAGATTATGTATTGGCTTATACTAAGTGATTCATTAGCATCCCCACCATTTGAGTATGCTACTATGATGTTGATAATGATGAGTATATACATAGTGCATGGAATATGATAGCATGGAAGGCATCATCACATTGTTATGCATAGATGTCATTGGTTGGTTTGGGTGATGATATATTATATGATACCATGTGGTATGCCAGTCTACTAGTGCAACATGCGAGGTCCCGTGTCCAAGTAGTGAGGTTGATGTGCATATACTTGCCACTAAATCAACGTCATTTGTTCGGGAGATCTAGGTGGTAGTAGATTGGGGAATGCATCTTCTCTAAATCACCACAAATTCCGGTGGTTTAGGGGAAAAAGAACCACTGTCTAACCATTAGTATGGCCTTTGGTCAGGTTATACTAGTAAATGGAGAGTTTAGTGATGTCTCAGAATCAATCTCAACTAGTTGTTGAAAGGGAATCACTTATTAAATGTTCCTTGTGATGGTAGCTATAGCATGTGGTTCTAGCCATGTATTTGGGGGACATTCATATCATTTCATCTGGATTGCATCATACCATTCATATTTATGTATATAGTTATTTGTAATTGTGTTAGTGGTAGGTTTCGTCAGTTATTGGGACTCTGTCTCATACTCCTCTGTGGCTAACATTTCAGGTGAAGATTCTAGTTCTAGTCAGGAGAAGACTAAGGAGTCTAAGCTTCCTCCTTCGCATGGGAATAGACGAGTTGTAGCTGGTAGTATGTTTTGGTTGGTTTATGTAGTGATATTGTGCCAACTAGGATGCTTGTAGTAGATACCTTGTGTAATGTCTTATTTTGAGTATTTGATACTATGTTGTACCTTGCATGTTGTTCATGGATTACCTAGACCATATGTGGATCTGTTGTTGATGTATGATGATTATTGCCATAATGGCATACCATAATGTGATGTTCTTAAGGACCCGGTTGGGGTTGGAGTATGATTGTTTTGTGTGTATGTTAACATGAATGACAGAGATCTTGCATTTGTGTCGTAGTTCAGGTGCATGTGTGGCGAATTGGGTACTTAACCCTTGAGTTGCCTTGTGGTGCTAAGGGGCCAAATCCTAAGGGAGCGGTTCCTTTAGGATGTAACCATCTTAGACCAAGTCCTTAGGGTGTTTGGGACTTGTGGGAAGTGTTGCCGTGAGTCCATGTGTTGTGGTTTGGAATTGGGAGGTTTCAAAGTCTAGTTTTGTTCAAAATTGACTATATAGGTATTGGATATCCAAAATCTCCATACGAAGATATTTCAAAGTATGGTTGACACCTATAATTAGATTGAGAATAGAGTGACTTGTGGGAGTTTGAATCAGGTTAATCGGAGGTTAGAGTGAGAAATTATGCGTGTTGGAATTTCATCCTCCAAGTTAACAAAAAGATGATATTATATCAGTTCATGGCGTTGCAGCCACACTCCTCTGCTCACTCTTCCTTGTTGTCCAGAAGCTCTCCTCGTCACTGCACCCTGGGTCACACCACGGTAGGTGCCCTATTTTCTCGTGCTATTTGTGTTGTTATGTTTTGGTTTAGGAGGTATTTTTGTTCATAGGGTGTTACACGATAGGAGCTGGAGTTGGCTACTAAATCTAAGAAATCTCATAAGTTGGAGTTGGCTACTAAATCCAAGAAATCTCATAATCTTGGATCACTTCGTCATTCACCCTATGCGACTAAAATTTGTACGCTAGATGAAAGAAATACAGTTTCTTTGATATCCTTTCAGGTACTTCTCTCTTCCTTCATCATATGCTAGACTTTAGGATACATATGCACCTATCTTTCCATATATATTGCATAAATAAATATCGCAGACATAATTTATAAAAATGATGGCTTGCATCTGCATGCACCATGAATAAGAATTATTATTCTCTAAGAATAGAACAATTACTTTAAAAAAAAATACAAAAGTAAAATTTAGTTTCTTTATAATCCATTGGTATGAGCATGTTTCTTCTCAATTCACAGTCATATTTTTGTATTCTTTTTAATCTAGTTTCTTTATACATCCATTTCTCAAAAACATCTTTTAAAGAATGTGTGTATTCTTACTTTACTTTTTCATCTTAAAAGTTAAATAAAGAAAAGAGCCATCGCAATGAATGCATATATATAGACATGCTCTCTTTAAGCAACCAATAAATTAGGAATAATATTCTTTCAAATAAAATTAGGAATAATATTGAGTTTTGAACATAGCTAATTCAAAAAGAAAAGGTAATGATATAAGTTACACGATGACTTCATGTTCAGTTTGCAAAATGTACAGGATAATATTTATTGGAGTAAGTGCATCTCTTCATTTCAATATGTTTTCAAACAGTTTTTGTAATAAAAAAATTAATGAATACATTAATTAACTTATGTTTTGATCTAATGTGGGAACTGAATAAAATTTGCTAATATCTATCACTGCTTCTGATCAAAAGGTTTTTTTTTAAGACATTTAATCCTATTGATAAGCTTTAATACACTACTCCACAAATTTACTTTTCTCAAAATCATATTCTGATATTTTTTTTGGTTAATTGTTGCCATGAGCATACTTCTTTTGAAAACACTTGAGTGTTATTTTTCTAGATGCAGAGCAGAGGTGCTATATATCACTCTTCTAGTAGTAAATAGTGTCTAATCCTATTGATATGTTTAATTAGTTACTTCACAAATTTACTATTCTCAAAATTAGATTCTCTTTTTTTTTTTTCCTGAATTGTTGCCATGAGTATACTTCTTCTCAAAGAACTTGAGTGCTATTTTTCTAGATGTAGAGGCTTTAACTCATCCAGTGGTAAATTGTGTCTATGTAGATAGTGGCATTGTATAATTTGTTCTAATGTTTGTTGTCCTTGTGACTTCTAAACACTAAACTTTGTAACGTAGTTAAACTTAATGTTGGTGTGAATTGAATCTGATGTACTTATCATGTTTCGTTTCTTTCTGCATTCTCCTCAGTTCACATCAGAGAGAGCCTCCCCCAAAGCTCAAGTTCTTGAGGAATATTGCATTGCGTTATATGGGTGAATTATCTAACTTGATGTGCTTTAATTGTCCCATTTTTATCTTATCAAAGTGGACTATGCCTCATTTTGAGGTTATTGTCACGAGCAGATTTGTTCTCAAAGAAGCTGAGAAGTATTTTTTAGAATGCAAAAGTGCAGCTTCTTACAGCGGCAAGTACTTTCTCACTGTGCTTGAGTTAGTTGTGCTTTATGTTTCATGCAAATTTTCTTGTTGTCCTTACTCTAGTTTATCAAAATCTTAGCTCCATTCAGGCATATTTTGGAATACCACCTTTTGCTTCTTCCACTACCTTCATTTTTTGATGAAAAGAGTTTGCATTTATATCATCAACTTTCTAGGATAAGATTTAGAAGGAAAAGAAACAGAGATGTTTTACAATATGTATTTCACTTGTTTAACTGACAATATTGGCTTAGGTAGGCCAATCCAATTATGGACAAAAGCATGTCAAACATATTTTTCAGAAGAACCAATATCTTTGATATACTTTCATGCATATCTGTTCATAGTAAGAATCTTTGGCTGTTTATATATGATTCTATTTCAGCTGTTAATAGTTTTACATAAAAGAGTAGAATATAAAGTTACTTGATGATATTTTAGTTCAATTGATGTAAGATATAAAGGCTTGATGTGCTACTCAAAGCTCAAACTTTAGTAGAAGCACTTGCCATCAATTTCTTCGATGAAGCTACAACTACCCTAGCCTTTGTCCATCAGGGCTCTCTGCATTTTGTAGTCAAATTGAAGGTAAATGCTGCAATTGCTTTTATTTTCTCATTTCATTTCTCTAACTTCAGATCATGATTTATTCTCTTTTCAATGAATGGAACCCATGAATAGGCTGGTGCACATGCCTCTTTATTAATACTTGTATTTGGGTTCTCTTTAGAATTTGGAGTTTAGGGTTACTGCTTAGCACTATTAAAATGGAAAAATTATGTCCTGTTATCAAAATCATGACCAACTACAATTTAAATTTGTATGCAAGTTCATAGAAAAACACCCTATAGGAATACACTTCTATTATTACTTGACACTTCCTTCAATATACCGTCTCTGTCTTTGATTAAACTAAGTTTTGGTACACATGCAGCTATTCATATATTATATGCATGGGCATGTGTGTCCGAAAATTGAAGAAATAATGAATGAATGAATTATTGATTGATTGATGTTTTAATTTAATGTGGCCACTAAATAAAATTTGCTATCATATGAGAAAAGTATCCATTCTTTCTTCTGAACAGAAGAGTTATATTTTAATATCTCTAATTCTATTGATATGCTTTAATCCCCTGCTCTCTAAATTTTCTTTTATCAAAATTAGATTCTGCTTCTTTAAGTGTAGCCATGAGTATGTTTCTTCTCAAAGAACTTGAGTCCTATCAATCATCTACTAGTTAGTGATGGTTTGAATTGAATCTGATGCAATTATAATCTATCAACCTCTGCATCGTCCTCAGCCTTCATTATTATTCAGTTTGCTCCTTTTTTGACCAGTTATTGGGTTTTGTTTCTTCCACAACCTACACTGATTGCAATTTCTCTGAAGATGATGAGGGGCATTATTCTTTGAATTCAAATCATGTTATTCTATGGTATGTGCAACATCAATTAAAGAATGCTCAAACAAGTTATTGAGGAATCTTGTACTGCAGTTGGAGGAGGCTACTAATTCCAAGATTGATGACAAAATCCATCACCCCTTGCAACTGAAATTTGTATGCCTAAACAAAGAAAAGCATTATGGAGATACTTGGTTTCTCTGAAATCTTTATGGGTATACCTCTGCTTTGCTGCATGGATGAATATTTTGATAATATAAGGCATGTGAGAGAAAGTAGTATAGACATACTTTATGACATCATTTTTTAATTTTATGGCTAGGATTAATTTTATCTTATATTATTAATTGAAACAGTTACTAGTATAGTTAATTATATTAATATGTTTTAATCCTTATTTCCAAAAGCACATTGAAAGAGCCAAGGACATTTTAATCAAAAAGATCCAAGGAAGACACGGAAAATGAGAATGTGATTGGCAGTGAAAGAGCCATGGAAGGACAAAATGGTGAGGGTGGGGAAGATTCCAATTCTTATGCTGTAGACAGAAAAGTTGCTGATTTTCCAAAGCTTGAACAATGGATGCTAAACTAGTCTTCAAGAAATGACAAATGTGAATGTGCCATGGAAGGACAAAATGGCGAGCATGGGAAAACTTCCAATCCTCGTGCGGGAAACAGAAAAACTTCCGGTATTGAAGATCATGAACAGTGGCTGCTAAGTTGGGCAGATGAAAACTGTGATTCCTGAGCTTGTAACAGCAACAACTAGGGTACAAGTTTGGAAGTTTTTTTCTTTATATGATAGCTATTATGCTGCATGCATACCGGTGACTTCTCTTTTGAACATGTACTTAGAATCCTTCTAGACACTTTAGAACTAAGGGTTAGTTTTACAAATTTTGTTTCATAAATTATATGACAGCACTTGGATATATGGTAATCTAAATGTCTGTTAAAATTTCAAGCTGCAATGCAGAACTATAGTATTTAGAATTTAATGATGTAAATTATTTTTTTTCCCTCTAAAGTAGCGTCTATCTTGTTGAGCTTGCCCAGTTTCATTCAGCTGACTATGTTGAGTTTTTGCACAGGATTACACCCTACACTTAGCACTTGTTCTCAAATGAATTGGGAGTATTTTTATCTCTATCTCTCTTTTAAATGATTCTTGTTCATATGTGCTTTAAAGATTTAATCATTTGTTAAGTCAGAAACATTAATTTTTCTGGCCTTGCTTATTTTCTTTACATAAAAGAGAGATGGATATAATTTAGTGAGGGAGAAGGAATATTAGTCATCTTTGTACAAAAAGTGAATTTTTATACTTTTTAACTTCAATTTCATGCTTACATTATAATAAAGTTCCTCCATATTGTTTACATCTCTTCCAGATAAGCTTGGAGGAGATTGCACTGTTTTGACAACTTGAATTTTGTCATATTCATGCATGCTGGTGGAACCATAGGTAATATGTTTGTGATGGGATTATGTTATATTTTGGTCATGCCTAAATTGTCATATATACTGATTGATATCTACCTCCAGATACTGCACGTCCATAAACAATCAACTCTATGACATTGCTATAAATTGGGCTGGTGGACTACAATACAGAAGTATGGCCATAAAGTTTTAAAATCCCTCATCTTTTACACAGGCAATTGTCTTTGCATATTAATGTATACATGAGCTTGGTGAGAAAAAATTATAAGGATAATGAGTTGATGTTTCAATTGTCATGTGTATAATGAATAAAGATAGTTGTCCTCTAAGAAAAAGATATTCATTCTATTTTTAAATAGAAAGCAGTTTCTTTGTAATGTATTTGTTTCTATCAATATGTTTTAATTGCTTTTTTTCCCTACAAAATTAGACTATAATTTCTTTCTGAACTGCTGTGAGCAGGTTTCTTCTCAAAGAGTTTCATGGTTCTTTTGGTTGATGCAGAAGGGCGGCCACAAAGCAGTAAGTACTGTGTTTGAAGTTAGATGCATTTTATAGTTTTGGCTGATTTTGTGAATACAAAAACTGGGATGTAGCCATTGAACACAGTTTCCAGTGCTCAAATGTATTGTGTTGACGGATTGGCAAATGATGCTCATGGAATGGTAGCAAACTTCATGTTTCTGAGTGAAGCCCCTTCTAGATGTAGGCCTCTGTTCATGATTTTGTAATCAGTGATTAGTTTCATCTTTTGTTTGGCTTTGCCATAGCCTTCTTATTATATATTAAAAAAAAAAGAATTAAATATTCTAGTACAAGCGCCTTTCATTTCAAGCTTCGTGTCACATTTCAAAAATGGAAATAGAGATGTTGAATAAATATATCAGTTCACTTAATTATGTTAACACATTGTTTATTGTGGATATCCCTTCACTTCATCTGGTTTATTGAGAGCAAAAAAGAACTATGGTCATGATCAGTAACTAGTATTGGATAAGCATAAGCAAGACACATTCTTCTTTTCAAAATAGACTCTAATCTCTTTATGACTTGTTGCCATGGGCAGGTTTGTTCTCAAAACAGTTTAGTAGTATTTTTATTTTTATTTTTTGGTTACATTTTGAGGGTTTGAACCCTTAATTACCACCTACAGCTCATGCTTCCCTTACCACCTGCCTCGTAGTTTTTCTATTGATGCACATGGATAGTCATATAGCATTAAGTAATATGTTTGTGTAGTTAGTTTTATTGATTATCGTTGAACGTCCATGACAATATTTTATATTGTAGCCATTCCATCAATTTGTTTCTTCAAATCTTGATTTGTGTAAACCTTTCAATTATTTTATTAAAACTACATAGATGTGGTCCTATTTTCAAAAGCTACTTAAACTTCTACAGGAACAAAGAGCAAAAATTATATAAATGCTTATTATTTGTTATCAAAATTACACAGATTTTCTCTCTTTTTTCAAAATATATTCAGAATTTCTCAAACATTGCCCAAGTCATTATATGGACCGCATTGAAGCCCATTAACCATTGTCATTTTGCACAAACCCGTTTCAGCAAAGACAAAATACCATAACAGATATTGTTGGTGCTGTAGGTGATTTTATGAAGTGGGCTATTTAACTCTTGCAAAACTTATCAAATTGATTTGCCCCAAAGCTATGGAGTTGATTCATATTATTTCCAAGAGGATAAGGCTAACCCAGGTTAGTATGAGTGGTAGAAGTTCCTATCTCTTAAGCAAGTGATTAAGGGTTCAATTGTTAATTTTTATATGTGGAGCAAATTTAGTTCGAAAGATCTATTGTTGACCTTATGTACCGTAAGAAAAGAAGATAAGCTATGATGGAGGTGGGGGCTCTGATCATTGACAATGGCTTAAATGGAATTGTTTCGGGAAGTATATGGATGTAAAAAGATCTTCCTAATTTTCTCAGTATATTGTTTTGTTTTGTTTTTTTTTTTAATTTTTCGGTGAATCTCTCAGTATTGCTTCATTTTGCCATAGCTAGGAGAACTGCCTCATATATAATCACTGCGTTATTGTTTTGGCCAAAAACAAAAAATACTGCGTTATTGAGTTCTTGTTTGTATTTATGAACTGCAAATCTCTTCTTTCTCATTCGAAAATCTCATTTGCTGAAATCAGATTTACTTTTTAAATTTTAAATGGCTAATTTATTTATTTTTTGAAATTAGGAACAGTCAAAGTGAATAAATAAAATTTCAATTTACACGCAATTGACTCGTAAATGATTAAGTATATTAAAATTTAACCAATTTACAGTTGACAATTAAATTTTTAATTGTGAATTAATTAACAATACTAATCAATGATACATAAATTAATTTGAATAAATAAAATAAAAACAATTATAACTAGTGATTTATCACAAATGTGAGAAGGGAATTTCTTTAACTTTCTTACTATTCTTCTCCTCTTAACACTTCTTTTTTGGCGTAAGAGTCCTCTTACATTTATACACGATTCTGGAGGTGGGCAATCTAACAAAAACAGATTGAAATGATGGCCGTTAATTGATTATTGTAATGTACAGTCTAAATCATCCAAAAACCATATTGATGAACATTTATCATATCATTAGCTTTTAAATAAGTCAAATAATACTCCAAAACTTTCTAGAAGCATCTCTTAATTTTGCAGACTTTAATGAGATATACCCAAATGGACGATGCATGCTAATAAATTAAGTACGGAGAGATTATTGTAGTTTGTAGAGACCGTTGGGAGAGGATCCTAATCCCACATACACTACATTTATTCTTGAGATTGTGAGGAGAAAGCAAGCTAATCAATATTATTAAAGTGTAGCGAGAATCAGAATGTAGTTTCCATTTTAACTTTCCTTCTTCCTCCTTTTTGCAGTTTGGTGTGTGATTTGATTCATTGGAAGCATGGATTTGGAAATTTTTCTTGGTTACATTGAGAGGCCGTCATGATAGAGAGCAGATATATAATAGTATGAGAAAAAAATTGTCCTCTAATATACGGACTCTCCATTAATTGTTTCTGTCCATGCATATGAACGAAGAAAGAGAAAAGAGAAGCTTTTGTCTTAAAACAGTGTTAATTGTTTCTGGTCCATTATGTAAAGCAAGACCTTTGACCTTTTGACCATTAATTGTCTTCCTAAGCAAAGAGTGTGTCAGGCACTCACGTTTATTCTTCTGATGGAGCCTGGCAACCTTTAAAAGTGGTGAGACTTAACTATGCATGGATATTTGCCTTTTATCCAAATTCTCGTGACCAGATGGAGTATTAGATTGCTTTATCCTTTGTGCTGTATTTGTTACCTATCATTGCTTCCTCGGAAACAAGTAATTTTTTGCCTAGACCTCTCATCTCACCCAACTCCCATTCCACTCTTACCAGCAAATTTAAAATAGTTTTACAGTATGGAAAAATATTTTTATCAATATAAAAATGTACTGCTTTTGAAAAAAAAATATTTACAAAAAAATATTTTGTGTAGTGAGAATTGTCTATTGATTTAATGTTAGGGAAAATGAGAGTTAAATAGAAGGAAGGAAGTTAATTTCAAAATTATACTTACAACTTGTGTAATTCTCAATAGATATTAAGGTATTAAACTTGGATTAACTTGCACTATAAAATGTCAATTTTGCCTCTAAGTCAAATTGGGAATAAATGATGATCAATTAGAAATAGATAAAGATCAGCTAAAAATAAGAAGGCAAGTACAAAATTGGCATTTCCCATCACACAAACATTAATGATCACTATTAACTTTAACACTAACACTATATATAGTTATATATATAGTTTGTGTGTATCCCCACACATCATCTTCTTCATATACGTATGCATATACTCCCTTGTTCCATATCTATTGTTGTATTAGGTTTTCTATTTTTTTTTAAAAATTATTGATGTTTTACAAATTCAATACATACTTTTTTCCAACTATAATCCCATTTATTAATTCCTTTTTTATTCTCTCTTATCCATTATTTACTCTTTTTAATTTACTCCATTGAAAATTGAAATCTATGGCTCTTTAGATGGGGTATTTTAGTTATTGTATAATATTCTTTAATATTAAAACTTCTTTAATCCATGTATGACAATCTTAAACAATAATACATATGGGACAAAGAGGGTTTATGCTTAGAGAAGAGTTCTTATAGTTCAAAATATAAGTTATGTCCATATTATTAAATAAAATTTTCCATAAATATCCCTCATTAACAAGCTAGACAATGGGAGAGATCATGGTTCAAAAAACCGGACCAGACCGGCCGGTTCGACCGGGAACCGGCCCCTGGTCCGGTTCGGTAATAGCTAGCAACTGGAGGATTTTGAAACCGGGGGGAACCGGTCAAGAACCGGTACAAAATCGGTTTGAACCGGTTTGCCCCTTTTTTTTAAATTTTTTAATTTTTTTAAAATATTTTTTTAAAATAAAATAATATTATTTTTAGTACTAAGTAGCATTATTTTTAATATAAATTTTTTTCTTTCTATATTATAATATGTTATAAATATTATTATAATACATAATTATTAATAATGATAAATTTACTTAACAAATAAGATAAAAATAGAATATCAATTGATTATTTTGAATTCAAAATATAATTATAGATTAATATTAACTTGTTTAGATTTTAATATTAGATTGTAAAATTTATTAATAATATTTTTTATTTTTCATATATTATTAAATTTACTTTTTATTCTAGAATAAATATTAATTTTATAATCATGGATAAATATCTCTTATATTTTTTATCTATATTATTAAAAATATATTAATTTATTCACAATCGGTCCGACCCCAATCCGACCATTGAACCTTGAACCGTTATCTCATTCGGTTCAATGGCCGGTCCGATTTTTTGAACCTTGGGAGAGATACTAGATAAGAGATTAAATTTATGATTGGAAAGGCACAACATTTAATTAAGGGGTAAATCTAAAAAACAAATTAAATTTGGAACAAATTTAAGGAGTTTAACCATTTTTCTTAATATATATGTGAGGTAACTAAAAAGAATTTATATATGAGATTTTATTAGATGTAATATAAAGCAAGGACTTGCTTACCACTGGCTCTGCTTTACATTAGTCACATTACATTGTATTAAAGCTTCATCTCCCCAACGCATTGTAGAATTCAAGAAGGATCTCAGATTTTCTGGCCAATGGATAATAATGGAGTAATATTTTATTCGAGTATCTACAAAATGATATATATTCCCAAACAGGTTTAATCTTTCTCCCTCTTGCTCAAAGTGGCCAGTCTTTCTTTTCTTTTCTTTGTTTTTTTTTTTTTGCGCCCCCTTCCCCCCCCCCCCCCCAAAAAGTGGCCAGTCTAAGTGCAAACAAGGAACCCATATTCAAAGGCATATAGCAGATCGTGAAGCATCAGATGAAAACAACGGCATAGATGAAAGGCACCACTTGCATACATGCTGCTCTTTTACAGATGCTGAAGAAGAAGCTAGATCCCCAAGAACAGATAGAAGCTAAGAAGCTTCCATCCCTACGTACGTCTCTCTTACTCTCTCCACCTTCTCCATTTGTGTGTATTTGTATATAACATAAAAATAGATACAACTTGCTTTCTGCTAGCTCCAGTTAATATAGCAAGAACTCGCTTTTCTTCTTGGAATACACGTTGGAGCCATCGTTCTTAGTTCAAGCATGTGTCTCTACGTATAATTACAAAAACACCCCTCACATAAACTTCTTTCTTCATGCATGTCTCTCTTACAGCCTTAATTCTCCCCTCTACTTATCTCTATCAATGATGTGCTATTAATATTAATGTCCTCCAATATAATTTTCGATCCCTAGTGTAACCAAAAATATTTAATGTCCTTTGATTCATACTTATAAACAAAACAAAACATTCTTATCATATGTAAAGGACCAATTACTAGCTAGCATAACCTCCATTAAAAACTACCCTTTCTCTCTCTGCAGTGATAGCTTCATTCCCTCATCTCTGTGTAAGGTGTGTTCTTTCTTTTGCAAGGCTTTGAGAGTTGTCTTTCTTCTACCTTTTTCTCGTCTATGAGTGTGTGTGTGTGTTGTGATCTAGAGTTTGGGGGTGGGAGGATGGATAGGGGCCCTGGTGGTCGAGGGGTAGTTAGGGTGGATTTGGGTTGGGGAGGTAGATTGGCGAAGGGGGCATCTTATGGCTCTTTGGTTGAGCATTTTTTTCATAATAAGAATAAGAATTCTAAGATGATGGAAGCTATGATCCGCAAGGGTTGGAATATTAAAGATGGATTGAAGATTTTGAAATTGAAAATAAGGATTATCTGTTTGAATTTGATGATAAATCTGAAAGGGATCATGTTTTACAAAATCGACCTTGGGTGATTCAAGGATGGTTGCTAAATGTTTAAGAACGAGAGAGTTTTTTGGTGAATTGTGAGATTGATTTCAGCTATTGCCCTTCTTGGGTTCAATTTCACAATCTCCCTTTTAAAGTGATGGGTCGAGAGAATGCTATTAGGCCTATCTCAGTGGTTGGGGAAGTGATGATGATGGAAGACCCTATTGTTGATGATCGCCTGATCAGGGACTATTTGTGGGTTTGGGTTAATGTGGATCTAAGACTTCCTCTTTTGGCTGGCTCTGGATTTCGAGGCCGAAAAAAAATCAAATGTTCGGGTTTTTATCAAGTATGAAAGGTTGATGAATTTCAGCTATACTTGTGGAGTGATTGGTCATGAGGCTAGATCTTGTAAGGCTACTAAAGTTAGATCTCTTGTTGATGTGGTAAAACCTTTGTATGGCCCGTGGCTGAGAACTCCTGGTGAGAGAAATTAGGATGGGGCAATAGTGATGATTGTTGAAAATTGGTGGGAGAGGGGAAGGGAGCTAAGACAAGCTTATGAGAAAGTCGACCTCCAATAAGAGTAGGGATTACCATAGAAGCTCTGATAGATGGTTTAAAGGGCTTGGTCCTCCTGGAAGAGCTAATGGTAATTGGAGGAAAAGTGAGGGTGGTTCTCAATCGTCCATTAAATTTGAACTAGCTGGTGGAAATGATATGTTGAAGGGGCACTAGATCTAGTTTGAAATTTAATGGGGGTGGTTCTAGTGATGAGGCTTAAGTGTACTTAATTGAGAATAATAATTGTCTTGGAAGGGTTGTTAGGAAAGGTAAGGAGATTGCTATTTGGGATGTGGAGAGTTTTATTTCACCTTCACATGATTCCAGAGATAATGCTATTGTGACTAGGAAATAAGCTATTATTGATTTGTCTGCTGAAGAGGAAGATTTTAGTAAGGCTATAGTACCTTATGGGTAGGTATCTCCTTTGACTGATGTTACTAAGCGATTGAATAGAATTAACATTAAACGTGCCCTGTTAGATGTTAAAAGCCCTAAAAAATTAAAGAGGATAAAGTTATTTCATGATGTTGATATGGTTATAAGGAGTTGAATGGGGAACATAAAAACAATCTCATGGTGGGAAGAGTAAAGTCTGGTAAAAGGTTGGAAGAGGATTTATAGTTTGTAATAGTGAATTGATTGATATGCCTATTGAGCTAAGTGAAGAATTTCATAAGCATTGGTTTCGATTCATTGCTAGTACGAGAAGTGTTATGGTTTCTCATAGTTTTTCTGATTCTGCTACTAAAGGGACTGGTAGTTGTCCTCTAAAAGCCACCAAGTCGCCATGAACCTCCTTGTGTGGAATTGTCAAGGCTAGGGGACGGCCTTGACAAAAAAAAAAAACTTAAGGTCCCTGGTTGGTAAGTATAAGCTTTGTGTTGTATTCTTATTTGAAACTAGGGAGAAAATGAAGAATGCTGATAGAATGAGAAGAAAACAAAGATTTCAGTTTGCTGAGTTTGAATTTGGAATATTCCATTGTTTAGAACTTGCAGAGATGATAAAATGGTGTGGGCTGGGAGTAATCATGGGAATTATAGTGTTAAAGAGGGGTATCGATTGGCTTGTAAGCTTGGTATGTTACCTTGTGTTGAGTCTCCTAATTGTCTGATTGTTATCCCTAAGTCTTTATGGAAGTGATTATGGTCTTTAAAGGTGCTTGAAAAGGTTAAACATTACCTGTGGAAATTAGCTAGAGGTGTTATACCTGTTCATGAAACACTATGGAAAAGGAAGTGTTGTTCCACTCCTCTTTGTTATATTTGTGAGGCTAAGGTGGAAGCTTTTGAGCACCTTGTTCTTCTATGTGATTTGGTTAAAAGGGTGTGGTATATTTGTCCTCTATCTTTAAGAATTAGTGATTATGATATTACTAGATTTTACCTCTGGCTTTTGCACTAATTCTCTGATTTTTCTAGGGAAGAGTTTGCTATATGGCAAGGTTGGCTAAGTTGTGTTGGAATATATGGAAAGCTCATTGCTCTTGGGTGTTTAAGAGAAAATGTATTGACCTGATTCAAGTTGCTCTTAAAGTTGAAAGAGATGTTCTTGAATTTTGGAAGGCTAACAAGTGGTTGTAGGACTGTGTGAAAGATATTAGTTTGAATGCTGATAAGATAAGAGGTAATAAAAAATGGAAGCCTCTTGATATTGCTGATTTTGTTTGCTACTCAAATGCGGTCTTTTTAGCTTATTATAAGAAAGCAGGGATTGGTGTAGCACCCATCATGAAATTATTTTGGCATTGTGCGCAGAATAAGAGAAGACATGATGGAGAAAGGATGAAGTGGAGGAAAAATTGAGCTTCACCCCGTGGTGAGAAGAAGGGCCGCCGTGGCAAGAGCCAAATCCAGTGGCGTGTTTATGGCTGAATGAGGTGGTGCCACGGTGAGCTGCCCTGGAGCCGCGGCAAGAGTCGGGTTTTTGATTTAAATCATAAATATTTCGGTCAGTCGGACGTAAAGAAAAGAAAGAAAATGGAGGGAGCGATGATGAGCTCTGTTAGGGTTTGCCATTTTCGACCATTGAGAGTTGTTTTCCACCTCTGGAAGCTTAGATTCAAGTTGGTAAGTGATTTCTACTCCTCCCTCTCCATTTTCTTTGGTTGAAATTTGGGGTTTTTTGGTTATAAGTTTGGATCTTCGGTTCTGGCCAAAACCCACTGATTGAAATGAATGAAATGGTATTAAGGAAGTGTGTTTTGGTATTCTTGTTGCTTGGATGTGAGTTTTGAAGAGTGTATGTATGATTTGAGCTTAATCCTAGGTTGTTTTTGGTTTGGGCTCTTGGGAATTCGAAGTGTATGGAATTGTTTGGTGTTTGAATGGTCCTTAGGAGCTTAATGATGCATGAAAGGGGTGTTGGAACCTTGGGTTAGGATAAAGTGGTTGAATTGTGATGTTTGGTTATTGGTATATTATGTTAATTGAGGAATTGTGATATTGTGAAGGTTGTTTGGTAGCCTGAAAGGGGTTCAAGCGTGTTGGACAACTAGAGAAGTTCATAGAATCCGTGTGTGGTATTGACACTTGAGGTAACCGGGTGTTTGTTTGTATTGTATTGTTGTATTGTATGATGTTACGTATATTTTTATATATATGCATGTTTCATTCATACCATGATATGGATGTATTTGTGTGTACTGTTTTCTATATATATTATGGTATGCACACAGCTAGATGATGATTATGATGACTATGATGATTAGAGATGATAATATTGACATGATATGACATGATGCATACATGACATTATGATATGATGATGATGATATGATGATACATGAACATCACCACATGGCATTGTGAGATTAAGATATATGGTGAATTGGGTGATGATGATGTGATGACGATATGATATATAAATATATATATGTTAGGGATGATAAGGATGAGATATAAATATATATATGTTAAGGAGGATATGGATGGGATCCCTGTGAGAGAGACATGCATTCATTCATTTCACATTGCATCCATGAATTGTATGAGATATATGTATATATGTGTGTGTGTGTGGTTATTCCTGGTTACTGAGACATTGTCTCACACCCCTCTCCCATGAACTAACCTTTCAGGTAACGGTTCTAGCACTAGTCCTGAGAAGTAGAGGGAGTAACAGCAGATGTGGGAATACTAGGTTTATGTAGTTTGTGTGTTTTGGATATGTATCTTGTGCCAAGTAGGATAGAAGGTTTTGTAATGAATGTATGACATTGTAAGGATGGTTATGGATGGATGTACGTATGGTTATATATGTGAAAAGGTGTTGTTTGTGGTATTTATGTGTTATGTATGATGAAAAGTGTTTTTGGGCCTAGTTGGTATATTTTAGGGCTTGTAGCCCATTTTGTCAAGTTGGGGTTCAAAGGGGTCAAATTTCAGAGGAGTAGTTCTTTTGAGGTAAAACCTCTTTGGACAAGTTGGTTTGGGGGTTTTGGACCTGTGTGAATGATCTTTGAGTGACCATTTGCTTTTGGTGGCAACTGGAGGTGGTTAGTGGTGAGTTTTGGTCAACAAGTGGTCAAAAAGATGTTAAGGGTCCAAAATCTCTATACACTGGAAGCAGAAGCGTATGCAAAATAGGGGAGGCTGGAGACCCAGCCCAATTTTTGGTGTTTTTGGGGTTCTTTTTCGCTGTTTTGAAGTTTTGAAAAGTTATTTTGAGATATTTGGGTTGTGTTTGATTTTATTTTGGAAGGTTTAGTCAAGTCTGGAGGTGTATGGAGGTAGGGTGTTACAATTGGTGTTTTATTTTGCACAAAAAATCTAGAGGTTTAGGTGTGCTTTAGCTTACCGTGCAAAGCTATTTCTATCTTTGTTAGTCAAGCTTTTGCTTTACAAAAAGGCATTTGGAAGGCTTCGGGTCTTAGTTTTAAGAATATTTGTTTTTTATCTGATTGTCTTTCACTTGTGAATGTAGTTAAGCACAAGGCTAGTTGTTCGGACTAGAGAGGCAGCGTTATTGTGGATGATATTATTGATTCTTCAAAAATGTTTTCTTCTTATTACTTTGAGTAGATCCTTAGATCCTTGCATTTAGTAACTGATATGCTTGCTAAAGATTCTTTTAAGAGGGCGTGCTCATTTGGTTGGGTTGTGAAACCCCCCCTTTTTTCTCTTCTATTACTCTTGATGGATCTATGTTTTATGGTGTTGATCATGGTAGTTTTGGCTAATCCCGACTGTCTGGTTCTTGTTTTCTAGTTGTTTGGTTTTAGTTTCTCTTTGTTTAGTACCTATTTGGTTATTCATTTTGAAAACCAAACTATGGTTTTCAACCAATGGTTATGCAAAAGGTGTGCTTGGCAGATCTAAACTACCTTTTTGGAAAATGAAATATGGTCTGTAACTCACTTTTGATTAGTAGAGCTGGATCCTTCCTTTTTAGTTTTGCAAACTGATTTTTACTTGTTTTTTTTAATTTTTTAATTAGAGGTAGATAAAGGGTAGTTTTATCATTAACGCCACCATTATTTAATCAAAGTACCATTATACCCTTCCTTATTTGCTTTTTCTCTCACCTCTTAACTCACTCTCACCTTCTAGTCATAGTCCATCGACACCTCCCTGATTGTGACCGCCAACATCCTTCATTCCTTTGACAGTGTGTATCCCGTGTTCCTTATGACTGCTGGCCTTCTCTTCTTGTCTCTTCTTGTTCTTAGCCAGTCTCTTTTGCTCCTTCAATGGCTTTATAAATGGCTATTCCTAAAGTGATACACATCCCTGACTCCTCACATGATGATTCTAGTGACTTCTCATTCTTATGTTTCAAATTTGTGATTATGTTAGTTGATCTATGATTGTGTTCTCATCCCATATCTATGGTTCTTTTTTTCAGATCTATGATTGAACTTCTTTGTTCTTGATTAGTGTCTACTCCCATCATGCTCTACAAGCCATTTTCCCTTCCTGCTCCTCGTGCTCTACTACCTTCAGGTTAGGTTTAATGCTTGCTTCCCTTCCTACTTTATATCGTGCTCTGTTCTGTATTGCTATTGTCCATTTTTTTTTTCTTTTGACCTAAAGCTATATAGGATTGGAGGGAGTAATTTCTGTAGCTTGTATGTATTTTTTTCTATATCTTCAGTACGGGATTAGAGGTAGAAATATAACTATTTAATTAATTCATCTTACTTCTGTATAAATTGATGATTCTGAATTTATTTATGAACTTATTTGAGTGTAAGTAATGTTTTGTTTCTTTTCATTAGATTTATTTCTCATAGGATTCTACTTGAAGATATGATGTACAATTTAACTTGTGCTACTATGTTATTCTGTTTATTTCAAGGCAATGAATGCTCTTAGTTTTTCCCTTCTTTGTTTGAACTCAAAAAGATCACACGAAATGAGGTCTTCTACCCCTACCTTAGAACTAGGCAAGTTGTTTTTTTAATGGGCTATTAGTGAAGCCTCAAAGATATAGATCCTTTTGTTTGATGAGCAGGAAATAATTTTTTTGGGGGGTTGAAAACATTGAAGTTTTCTATTGTGAGCCATTGATTATCAGTCACTGAAGTATGGAAGTTATATTCTCTATTTTTGTTTATTTTGTTGCTCCTTCTGACCTGTAGTGTTTGTTTGGTTTAAAGAGAATATGGTAATTAGGAGATATTCATTGTCATACTTGTGAAATTCTAATTGCTTTATCATAGTAATTTTTTGTTTTCTCTTGGATTTTGGAACTGGTATAAGCTTGAATTGATGAGAAAGTCCTTTTAGGGGTTGTATTTATACTAAGTGCTAGAAACATTTTTGGACAAAATAATCTGGTTGAAATTAGTGTGATTCCAAATCAAAGTTTAGCAACTTTGGAGGATTTCATAACTCTTTAGTACTTCTATTCAAAGTCTCCTGCTGCATGACAAATAAACAAATAAATAAACTTTGACATTATACTTCTTAATCTATTTTTGCATTTAAATAAAAAAATTAGCCATGTCAAGTTGAAAGCTTGAATATTCAGAATTGATGTGATCTAACTATAATGATTTTATATTCTTGTCTCGAGCAATTACTTTGGCTTTTTCTTTAGTACCTAAACTCTAGTTCCTATCTAAATTAGGCCATAAGCTTCTTGGATAGCACCTTATATGAAAAAAAGTTGTAATTGTAATAACCTACCTTCTTTTATGAAACAAACTTCTTTCCAATTGCTCATAGTTTCCCTTCACATTTTATTTTTTGTCAAATTTCCTTAGCAACCTCATTGCTTAATATTATATCATATACTCCCATTATTTAGAAAATTGTTGCGTTTTGCAAGTTTCAAACTATGAGCATTGGAGATAAGAAAAAGGTTACATGGGATCACTATTCAATTGAGCTATTCATCAAATTATGCCTAGAACAATTTGGTAATGGCAAGCGCGTTTGAGGCAACTTATCAAGGAATGGGTGGAAAGCAATTATGACTGCTTTCAATGAAAAAACGGGAAGAAATTTTGACCAAGATCCAATTTAGAAACAAATGGAATAATCTTAAAAAAGAATGGTTTGCATGGTACAAGTTATTTGCTCATAAAACAAGTTTAGGATGGGGTAATAAGTTAAATACTTTTACTACTCGAGATGATTGGTAGGCGAAGAAAGAACTGGTATGAAATAATAATATAATGACATTTTCTACATACGTATTTTTGTAAAGTATATTAATTTGACTTCATTATTTGCATGCATGCAAGAAAATCAACTATATAAGATATACAAATATAGTGGCCTTCCTTTTTCCTAGGAGTTGACCATATTGTTCAAGGATGCCACAGCAACTAGCATACATGTATGGTCACCTAATTTGGGTATTTTACCAAATGCCATGGAAGAAAATGATGATGTCTATCATCCAACCTTAGATGGTATATACCTTGAGGAAGGATCAGGTGATAGTGATGAAATCCTTGGTGGAGGAGACACTAGAGAAAGTAGAGGACTTTCACACATACAAAACATGAATTTAACTTGTTCTTGTGGTACTGATCAAAGCTCTGGCAAGAGGAAGAGGGATGAATCTTATCATGGTAAGCAAAAGAAGAAAGGTGCACCCTCACAAGAAATAGCTTCTACAATAAGTAGGATTACAAGTTCCTCCAAGAAGTGTACCAATATTCTTGCACCACCTGGCACATCAGAAGTAGTTGCTGAAATTAAAAGAATCTCAGCTATTAGAAATGATAAAGATTGGCTTCCTCGATGTGTTGAGCTGATGTCATTGTCTGATAGAGCCATAAAAACCTATGTTGCAATGAAAGATGATGAGGAAGCCTTGCTATGTAGGCTAAGATATAAAGTTTATAACAGATAGACTATTATGTATGAATATCATGTAGTGATTATTGTAGTTATATAGTTTAGATGATCTATAATGAACTTTGTGTTGTGACTATTACGTAGTGAGTGTTATAGTTATGTATGACTTTAGACCATGGAGAATTAGTGAGCAGACAGGGCATTCATGGGTCAAAGACGTTTTGCAAGGGCATCCACTTTGATGTTGAGATGTTTAGAATAGAAAATCAAGTATTTCATCAATTTTGCAATGAATTGGGAAATTATGGGTTGAAAGAAACTGCACGTATGGGCATTCAAGAAATGGTTGCCATATTCTTATACATCGTTGGACATGGAGTGGGAAATAGGGTCATACAAGAAAGGTTTCAACATTTAGGGGAAACAGTAAGTAGGCATTTCCATAAAGTATTGAAAGCATGCATTCGCTTGTCACTAGAATACATCAAGCCATGAGATCCTAGGTTTTGTGAGATTTATAGCAAAATCTAAAATCATTATCCATTTTTTTGTTGATGCTGTAGGAGCTATTAATGGTACTCATATCCCGTGTGGTGCCTTCCCATGACCAAATCAAATTTATTGGAAGAAAAGGAATTGCAACACAAAATGTGATAGCAGTTTGTGATCAGGATATGTGTTTTATTTTTGTTTTGGCTGTATGGGAGGGCACCACACATGATGCTTGTATATTCAGTCACGCTCTAACAACTCCCAACCTAAATTTCCCACATCCACCTCCTGATTTGTTTCTTGTACCCATGCATATTTAGTCTTATTTTTTATTCTTTATTGACATCACAAATACATGACAATGTTTTCATTGTTCTAGGTAAATATTATTTGGTAGATTCTGGTTATTCAACACCAACTGGATATCTTGATCCATATAGACATGAACGTTATCACGTTCCAGATTTTTTACTTTCATCTTGTTTTGCAAACCCAAATGAGGCCTTTAATTATCATCATTCAAGTTTAATGTGCACAATAGAAAGGATTTTTGGGGTTTGGAAGAATAGATTCGTGATTTTATGCAAAATGCAAAACTTCCATTTTGACACATAAGTCCAAACTGTTTGTGCAACAAGGGTTATACATAATTTTATTAGAAGGAAATTTATCACTGATTCTGATTTCTTGCATTATAAAGATGGCAACATATATGTTGTTAGTGATGATTACAATAATGATGGTGAGGATCCAACCACACCTTCAACTATAACCTCTTTAACAGTGATGGATAACATTCGTGATTCACTCAGATACTAAATTATACAATATATGCAGCAAAACTAGTCATGTAATTTGTTTAAATATTTTTTTTAAATTATGAATATTAATCTTAATAATTTATAATTAATATAGTGTATTTTTTATAATACAACATTTGTTTAATAGCACTGGAAAATTAGAGTTTTTTTAGTGATATTTATTTCTAATAATCAAAATTAATTATATTATTATTGTAAAACATATATAACTCAATTAGTTATATAATATTAATTTATATTATAAAACTTATGTCGTTTCTAATAATTATATTTCTAAAAGTACTTTTAACTCTTATCATATAAAAATGTTTTAATTTGACAAATTTACTTTTACGAAAAGAATACTCAAACATAATATTGTTACACGAACATACTTTTACTCAAACTTTATTTTTACAAACTTTATTTATTCTAACTTATTTTTGCAAATTGAAAACCAAACGGATTCTAAACTCACTGTGTTTTGGCCAAAAAAAGGATCAATGACTAGAGGATTACAATATATATTTACATAAGCCTAGTAAAAGCAACAGCTTAACAGATAAGTCTCAAGAGATTTCTTTTGTATTTTATATTTAATTTTTTCTAAATTCCCAAAGATAATCCAAAAAAAGAGATATTATTTTTTAAATGAAGAACATAAAATATTGGCTTAGGAAACAAGAAGAAAAGTGGAACTTGATAAAAGAAAACTTGATTCTAAACTTCATTGCTTTTCCATATTACAGAAGCCTTATTTATACTACTTAGGAAAGGTTATTTTGTCCGAACAACATTAAAGCAAAGGGATCAGTTATGGGTGTTACAAGACTAATCTTGGGGGGTTATGGAGTTATAGGATTAAGGGATAATGAAGAGTAATGAAGAGGGGAGTAATGGGGTTATGGAAATGAAGGAGTATAGGTTACAGTCATTTCATCCTTCCCGAGTTGGATAGGACTCACTCTTGAGTCAAAATCAGCATCATCATCCAAGTAGGGTGACAGATCAGTAATATTGAAGGTAGCAGAAATGCCATAGACTCTTGGTAGCTCGACTTTGTAAGCATTGTTGTTGATCTTCTGCACAATCTTGAATGGACCGTCAACTCTAGGAGACAGCTTGGCATTTTGTTGCTTGGGAAAACGTTCCTTCCTCAAATATATCCATACCAAGTCTCTTACTTGAAAAGTTTGCTATTTTCGGTGCTTATCACGTTAGGCCTTATACCTCAAGTTTTGCCTCTATATCTGTTCATGAACTTGTTCATGTAGCATCTTGATTTCATTTTCCCTTTGATTTACATCAGCGCTATAATGTTGCTTGTCAAACGAAGGAGTTAGACCCAATGGGCTAAGTGGACGGTTACCATAAACCACTTCAAATGAACACCTCTCAGTGGCTTCATTAATTGAGTTATTGTAAGCAAACTCAACCTGTGCAAGGACAAGATCCCACTATTTTAAATTCTTCTAAACATAGCTTCAAAGGAGGTTTCCGAGAATCCAGTTCATTGCTTCGATTTCTTAGTCAGTTTGAGCATGGCTAGCACTGCCAAACTGCAATTTAATTCCCATTTTCTTCCACAACATTCTCCAAAAGTGACTGAGGAACTTGATATAACAATAAGAGGTGATGGTTTTGGGAATCTCATGTAAGCGAACAATCTCCATAAAGTATAAATCTACAACTTGAACCGCATCATTGGTCTTTTGACATGGAATGAAAAGAGCCATCTTTAGAAAATCTATCTACAACAACCATGATGGAATGTCCTAGGCAATCCAGGGACATAGTCCATACTCACATTTTCCCAAGGAGCTTCTGGAACAGGAAGAGGTAGGTATAAACCCGTGTTTTGGCTTTTGGATTTAGCCAAATGACAAGTTCTGCATCGTTGTATGTGCTTGTTTACATCCCGTTCAAGTCTTGGCTAATAGAAATTCACTTTCACTAAGGCCATAGTTTTGTCTCGACCAAAGTGTCCTGCTAATCCACTATTGTGGGCTTCCCAAATGATTGCCTCTCGTAAGGAACATTAAGGAATGCATAGGACTTTTCCTCAAAATAAAAACCCTTCATGCCTATAGTACTGGTGAAAAGGTTGAGCTTCGATGACACTCCATGTTTGTTGGAAATTAGGATTATCTTTGCACAATTCCTTGATGGTTTCAACACCAACAACTTTGGCTTGAATGGCAGTTAGCAAAGCATGTCTATGGAAAAGTGCATCAACTATTAAGTTCAAGGCTCCAGCTTTGTGCTTAAGTAGAAATGCATAAGCTTGCAAAGTCTCACTCCAAGCAGCATGTCTGTGGTTGATCTTTTGTTGAGAATTCAAATGCTTGAGGGCCTCATGGTTAGAGTACAAGATAAATTCCTTATTCAAGAGATAATGACTCCAATGTTGTAAAGCTCGAATGATAGCATAGAACTCATTATCATAAGTAGAATATTTGAGCTTGGTGTCATTGAGTTTCTCACTGAAAAAGGCAATAGGATGTCCTTCTTGGCTTAGGACAACACCAATTCCAGTGTTAGAGGCATCACAGCTGACTTTGAACATTTGATCAAAATTGGGAAGGGCTAATACAGGCGCTTCAATCAAATGCTTCTTCAACTCTTCAAAGCTTGTCTAGGCTTGTTCTATCCATTGAAATTTATCTTTTTTGGTGTAATCTATAAGCAGTGCAGCAATGAAGCCAAAATTTCAGATAAACCTCCTGTAGAAAAAAGCTAATCCATGGAACTTCGGACTTCTTGGAAAGATCTCGGGGCTAGCTAACTGTTAATGGCCTCAACTTTGCTGGGGTCGACTCGAACACCTTCTACAGTGATGATATAGCCCAAGAAAACAACTTCATCAGTCAAGAAAGTGCACTTCTTCATATTGGCATAAAGTTTTTGTTCTCATAGAGTTTACAAGACTTGTCGTAAGTACTCTAAGTGGTCTTTTTGATTCTTATTGTAAATAAGAATGTCATCAAAGTAAACAACAACAAACTTGCCAATGAAATGGTGAAGTACCTGATTCATCGGGTGCATAAATGTGCTAGGGACATTTGTTAGCTCGAAAGGCATCACAGTCCACTCATATAGATAATCTTTTATTTTGAAGGTGGTTTTCCATTCGTCTCCTAGCCAAATTCGAATTTGATGATATTCACTTCGAAGGTCAATCTTGGAAAAGGTAGTGGCACCATGCAGCTAGTTTAACTTGTCATCGAGTCCAGGTATCAGGAACTGATACTTAATGGTGATCTTGTTCACTACTCGACAATCAACACACATTCTTTAACTTCCATCATTCTTGGGTACTAGAAGTACAGGTACAGCACAGAGACTGATACTCTCATGAATCAATCCTTTCTTCAATAACTTTCAACTTGCCGCTAAACCTCAGGATGTTCCTGTGGACTCATTTTGTAAGTAGGCTTGTTTGGAACACTGCTCCTGGAACAAAATCCATTGCATGTTGTATGTCTTGCATATATGGCAATCCTAAAGGAATCTCATATGAGATCACATATGTAAACTCAACTAGCAACTATTCAACTCTAGAAGAAATAATGGATCCATCATTTACTTCAAACAATAGAATGAATTCCATGGCCTGGACTTCTGGTTTCATCACTTTGAACTGCTATTTGGCAACTAAGGACACTAGTGACTTGGACCTTTTTTTTGCTGTATTCACTAGGCGGTAGTAGGGCTAATTTGATCTTCACCCCATCCTTCGCAAAACAATAAGTATTTGCATGTCCATCGTATATAGCACAACAAACATATTGTCATGGTCTTCTAAGTAGATGGCAAGCATCCATGGGTACAACATCACACTAGGCTTCATCTTGATATTTCCTGCCAATTGAAAAAGAACAAGGCAACACTTAGTAACTTTTACCTCACTTCCCTTGTTAAGCCACTGTAGCTTGTAGAGATATGGGTGATCCTGAGTTGGTAGCTTCAGTTTCTCTACCATGCAGTTTGAAACTATATTCTCACAACTCCCGTTGTCAATGATGACATCATAGACTTTGCCCTGAGTACTGTAATGAGTATGGAAGATGTTATGTTGAAGCCAAGGTTCCTCTTTGACTTGTGCTGTGTGCAAACTTCATCTAATCACCAAGGACTCTCCTTGATCTAAAGAAACAAACTCTTCATCATATATTGGCTCTTTCTTCGTCAGATGCTGCATAAGCTTCCCCTTTAACAATGGTAACAACCTTGCGATTGGGACATTCTGAAGCAACATGGCTGAACCCTTGGCATTTAAAACACCTAGGTAATTTGGAGCTAGATTCTTTGGCAGCCTTAGGTGGAGGTCTGCTAGAAGAACTAAGTTGCTGAACTTGTGTTTTGTGGCCATCAAAGAAACTTTTGGTACAAGAAACCGGTTGATAGGAGAACTTCTTGAGCAATTGCTTCTCAATACGGATAGCTAGATAGATGATATCATCTAGAGTCCAATATTGCTAAAGCTGGATTGGATGAGCGATGTTAGTGTTCAACCTTCCAAGATAACGAGCAATCGTTTGCTCTTTCTTTTCTTGAATATCACACTTCATCATGAACTTCTCAAAGTCCCTAGTATATTTTTCCACAAACAAAGATTTTTGTCATAGATTTTGCAATTGAATAAAACTATCTTAATATACTACAAAAAAAGAGGTATTTAGAGATGACCAAAATCTGTCGCTAAATAACTTGAAATCCGTCTCTAATCTATTATAGACGGATTTAGAGACAACATTTAAGTCATCTCTAAAAGTGGCATTGCTAATAATTAGAGACGGATTAACTCATTTGTCTCTATTTGGAGACGGAATAAATCCATCTCTAAATGAACAAATTCATCTCTAATCTCAATCAAAATTCGTTACCAAAATTGTTAAAAATAATCAAATAAAATAATAGAGATAAAACATAGTCATCAGCCACCTTACCCCCTGGCCCCCATGCCATGTCATCATGGAGCCCGTGCCACATCATTGCCATGTCATTTGTGGTGCCACATCATATTAATGATTTCAAATGTGTTTCACCCAGATTCGAAGCCATGACCTCTTGTTCCCAATACCTTTATAATCACTATTTTGCTAGTTGAACTGAAATGTTTCTATAGTCTTTATATAAAATATTAAATATATATTATTTATCTACACACTAATATATAAACATATATATTTATAGGTTAATATATTATTAAAAAATATACATATGTTTTATTTTCATTTATTAATATCATAAAATATTTTATTTATATATATTTATATTTATATGAATATTTAAATTATATTTTTTTAAATCTTAAATAATTTTTCTATAAATATATTTATTTTTCTTTGGTGAGAAAAAAATTATTTTCCTAGCCGAATTTTAAATTTAATTTTTATTTGTAAATAAAAATAATTATATATATAATGTTTATGATCCATATGTTTTAATATTTTATTATTTTATATTATTTTTTGCATAGTCATATCATATAATATATATATATATATCATATTTTATATTATTTAATAAATTATATTATATATATGCTTAATATATATTAGAGGTGGGAGGAACTGGATAGGATTGAGATTTATGTCAGTCCGTGATCTAACCCCAAGTCTTGGTTGGGTGTTATATATATTCATTTTGAATTTTGAAAGGAACATATTTTTTTATTATTTACACCTCCTAAATTTAATCATGGATTCCTAATGGAAAAGGATTAAAATTTTATTTGATTTTGATTTGATTTATTTTTTAGTATCATTATTACTTTTAATTTTAATTTTAAAATGTAGATGTAGATTCTCAAAAGAAGATTGATTTAGAAAGAATTAATGATTAATAAGTTTATGATAAATTTATTGTTGTCACAATTTTTTGAAATTGTTATCATGAAATAGAATTAAAAATTAACTTATTAATTCAAATTAAAATAAATTAATGAAATTAAGATAATCTAGTTAGATATTTTAAACCAAATGATATTATTAAAGATAATTTTTTTTAAATCAATTCTACAAACATATCCAATATAAAAAATTTATCAACATATGGATTACTAATTAAATAAAAAATATTATTTAATATTAATTGATTCTAGATATTTGTTAATTATTATGATAATTAAATGTCATCTATAATAAAATTGTTTGGGTTCTCTTTTAATCTAAAACTTCTTAAAACTTCAACAATCTCAACTACATTAAGGAGATGAAGTTTGAATAGAAATAGTCATTATTAATGTCAATAGTCATTCATGTAAATGGATGTATCTATTTCTTATGGCATGTTTGGGAGGATATGTGGTTTGGAAGATGAGGTACAAAGAGAATGTTGTCGTGTAGTGACTAATGTTAATGACGTGATTAATGTATGTTTATTTTCTTGTTTGGAAAAGTATTTATTTATGGTTGGGTGGTTGGGATCGATGGGGAGGGGGAAGAGAGATGAAATTGGATCAAATATTAAGTACATTTTTAATGTGACTTATTAGATGAAATTTTATAAAGTTATTCTAAAATTAATGAAATGTAATGAATTAGAACTTGTTTCTAATATTGCCTAAGGAGTACATTCCATGGGTAAAATGACATGACTCTATATAAAATGACATAAAATATATATATATATATATGTGTGTGTGTGTGTGTGTCAAAACAAGAGCAGACTAAGTTCAAACTTAAAACAAATACAGTCAAAGGAGCCCATTTTCAAGGACACGTGGCAGTTGGTGGAGCATCTGATGAAAGCAACGGCATAGATGGAAAGTTTCCACTTGCGCGCATGCAAGCTGCTCTTTACAGATGCTGAACAAAACCAGGTCCCAAAAATAGATACAACCCTCCATTATCCCAAACGTACGTCTATCCCTAGCTTTTTGCACATGTGTATGTATATTATATACACAAATATAAAATTTATAGTTGGAACTTGCTTTTGGATAGCTTCTCTTGAGGATAGCAAGCCCTTTGACCTTTTGACCATTGAAGTAATTAAAGAGTGTGTCAGGTAACTTATGAAAGTGGTGAGACAATGAATGAATATTTGCGTGTTGTCCAAATTCTCGGGAACTATTATTGCTTTATCCTTTTACCAAAAGAAAACTAAAAAAGACATTGTTTTATCTTTTTTTTTTTTTTATGTATTTGACTTCTATCATTACTTTGCTCTCTGAATGATTGGGAGGTTTAAAGGGGATGGAAGAGAAAGGAAATTTTTCATCTGATTTTTTTAAAATCAAATAAAGGGAGGAGAGTAATATTTTTCCTTCCATCCCCTCCTTTTCCTCTATCTAAAAATGGGAGGGAAAATAATTTCTTCCTTTTTTATTAAGAAAAATATAATTAAAAATTTTTTGTCCAGTCCAAATCCCTCACAACCAAATCAAACCAAACGAGATAATTAGAGTAATGTTTACTTGGAAAGATATAATTTTTTACTCCTTCGTATTCTTTATTCCAAATTCTCTTGCAACGATACAAGGTACAAGCCATCAAAGTAATATGGAAAACGGAATTTTATTCGAACATTAATATCCCTTCACAAACCTTAGAATATGACTCATGGGATGCTACATCATTGTGTCTGCTAGAATTTTGGAGAAATATTTTGAAATTTAAAGCACAGCGCATAGATTATTAATTTTTTATATATTATTACCAAATTATTACCTAGCATGAGAAAGACATGATAAAATTTATTTTATACTCTTCCATCTAAATTATCTCCTAAGAAAATATTAAAAGCAAGTTATGTAATTCATTCTATTTTATTCACTCTATATAATAACCTGATCCCCAACAATAGATAAACGGTTAAATAAAATTGATTATCTCTCTATATGCTTGGGTTTGGTACACATTTTAAGAGATGTGCATGATACATGTCTCGCCTAAATGGTTCACAAAAATTTTGAATGATCGATCCATATTTCATTTTTATATTTTTACGTTAAACATTATTTTTATAACTATATAGTTATAAGATTGATATTATTTTACATTTTTATTTAAAATGAAATTATTAAATTTTATTTAAAAAAAAAAGAGTAATCCATCCCTACCAACTTTCCTAACTACCCTACTACAAAGCCAATATTTTGATAACCGGACTTAACTAAATGGTTGGACCGGTTTGACCATTGCTTGAAGATAACAACAATTCGTTTTTTAACTTTAGATTGTTTTAGGGGTTGGACTGAGTTAGAGCACTTTGAAATGACTTTTGAGCTGAAAATCAGAATTGAGCTAGGAACTGGACAGTTTTTTAATTTGTATAAAATTTAATCTAAATTTATTTTTTTTACCAAAATTATTAATTATAAAAATTATTAGAGCGTAAAAATACTGTTTTCTTTTCTATTTTAAAATTACTAATTATAAAAATAAAAATTTCATTGTATTATATAGTTATTTTGTAATGTTATAGTTATATAGTATTACGATTTTGAAATATTTTAATATTACTTACAATGATTTAACATATATTATTACCATGTGAATTTCTTAACTTATTATGATCTTTGACTACTTAAATTTATTTTTTTTAACAATTTGATATTTTATTTTTACATCTGTTAGTATCTATATATGAAAACAACCGGTGCTCAGAAACGTATGATAACACACTGTCCTTAAGGTGTTATTCACCCCCACTAGGTTTGCTACAGGGATCCGACAAATCACCCCTAGGAGTTATTCTAAGCACCAAAGATATCTGACAGCAACTTCAGATACCTTGAAACACAGAACGAAACAGAGAGATTGTAAGCAAGAGAAGAGAATGTGTGTGTACTTTTAGTCTCTAGTCTAATCCTTTTATAATAGTAGAAAACAGAAAATTGAAACGTTGTTTATGAACCTGTTTGTTTCTAAACATTGTATTTGAAACGTTGTTCATGAACCTGTTTGTTTCTGAACATTGTATTTGAAACGTTGTTCATGAACCTATTCATTTCTGAACTTTGTATTTGAAACGTTGTTGTCAAATTGAAACAGAATATCAAATGACATGTTGTTTCAGAATGTACTGTTTCAGAACGTTGTTATTTGAAATTCTGTTTCTGAAAAAAATGATTAATTAAAATATTAATCTGAAATTCATACCAAACCAGATCTCCATCGTTAGATCAATCCAATGATCACGACGCGCCATGTGCCAAGTGCTAAGTGCTAAGTGCTTTAAATATTAAATAAATAATATTTAAATCCACTTAACATTTTGTTCAGTAATTATTTTAATATGCTTTGTCTTCTCTGTCTTATATACATTTCATAAACCTTACTCCCATCCAATGTGGGACTTTAGTTTTTTCAAACTATCTCTAACAATCCCCCACTTAGTTTGAAAAACTAAATGTTCTCTCTAAACATAAGAATATGCATAATAGCAGGTGTCTCTTGACTTGAACCTGTTAATAGTGTAAGTACTTCAAAGTATTAACAAGTAGATAGTTGCTTAACTGCATTGAACCACAACTTTAGTGTTAGTACCGGAAATACCACCCACATAATCTTAACAACATCTATATTATTATATATAATATTATTTTTATTTAATTATTATGTCACTAGTTCGACCACCGGTCTAACCAATTAAATCATAAAAACTGTAATCCGGTAATATTTCCTATTCAATTTTCAATGCGGTGTTTAAGACATTGCATAAAACTCTTCCAAACAATAAAATAAGCATCCATGTCAGGTCATTAACATTAATATAACTACAACATTCTCTCTCTCTCTCTACTTTTTTTTTTTATTTTAGTATCAAGGATATGCCTAGTTTATAATCAAAGACTAATTCTTTCGAGATGTAAAAATTATCGAAATTAATTTTCTCTCTTATAATAAATTTTTTTCTATACATATTTCCACGGATTAAACCCAAGATAGATACATCTGTTTCCTTTTTCTTTTTAATTTTTGGGATAAATATCCGTTTCTTTCTCTTTATATATAGCTTCTCCCAACAAACGCACACCAAGGACTTGGTTTCCGCTATATCCGGTTTCCGCTGTCTCCACTATACATTAATGACTTTCAAAATTAACGTTATATATGTGTGTGTTGACACACACCAACCATATACATATATACCATATATGTGTATATATGTGTGTGTGTAAGGCAACGACATCGATGTAGTAATATAGAAATTTGGCTAGTAGAAGGAGCCCAAATTCAAGGACACGTGGCAGATTGTGGAGCATCAGATGAAAGCATCGGCATAGATGAAAACCACCTGCATTGCATATGCATGCTGCTCTTTAGAGATGCTGAACAAGCCAGATCCCAAAAATAGAAACAATCCTCCATTCCAACGTCTCTCTGACTCTTTCCACCTTCTCCATATATGTGTGTGGATATATATTTAAACACACACACACACACACACACACACACACACACACACGTATATACATAAAAATAGATAGAACTTGCTTTCTACTAACTCTGCTTGATACAGCAGGAACTCCCTTTTCCTCTTGCTGATATTTTTCTCTTCTTGGAATATACATGGGATTCCAACTAAATAAGATGGCACAATCTTCTACCAGTTAAATTAGGCAATTGTTGGTTTTATTCAAGTCATTTTTAATAATCTTAAACCTAATCTTTCTAGTTCCCCAATTAAATGGTAAGATAAATGATAATGAACAAATAGTGTAATTACAAAAATACCCCACAACTAATATTACTATCCTTTGATTCATACATCTTCATATGGTAAAAAAACAAAAACATCAGTATCATATTTAAGGGCCAAACTAGAGGACTAGAATATTTACAGTAAAAGCACCAGCTCAATGGATGAGTCAAGAGATTTTTTGTTTTAGTTTCTTTTATTTAGTACTTTTCAAATTTCACAAGATAATCCAATAAGAAAGAGATTTTTTTTTTCTTAATTTAAAAACTAAAAGCACTCAGCGTGATGTGCATGGTGCGAATTTCACCTAAGTCATTTAGAGGAAATTTGGATACTCCATATCTATTATTATATTTTTAAGTTAAAATATTTTTTATAAGCAAATAGTTATAAGATAATATTATTTAATATTTTTTCATTTAAAATAAAAATATATTAAAGTTTAATTCAAAATAAAAATATGATTTCACCAAAAAGATTTAAAAAAATGAACAGTCCAAATTTCATCTAATCAATCACATTAAAATTAAAAGAATACTTAATTTTGAATCCAATTTCATCTTTCTTCTCCTTCCACATCCCAACCATACCTACCATAAACGCTCTCCCAAATAATAAAATTAACATCTTTGTCACGTCATTTAACATAAATGACTACATTACAGCATTCCCTTTCTATCTTATCTTCCAAACCAAATCCATCCTGACTTTCTAAAGAGGGGTATATCTATTTATTCGTCTCTTTTATAGCTTCCCTCTCTCTCTCTCTCTCTCTCTCTCACACACACACACACCATTAATGACTTCAACATTATCTTTTTTTTTTTTGGAAGACTCCAACATTACTCCTTAAACTTACACACATACTTCAAAATTCTGTGAGGATTATCTTTGAACCTCATCTTTCAAACGCACCCAATCTTACTAAGAAAAAAAATCCATTTCTTCTTCTCTTTTTATACACACATACTCCCTCCGATCTATATTATAAAGTATTGAGATCATTTCACGCATGTTAAAAAAGATTTTATTACATCCTTAAACTTCTTAAAAAAGTCATAATTTTCCATTTTATCCTTATCAATTCCATTGAGGAAAAAATACCAAATCACTATATCACACATTATATTATATATCCAGAAAAAAGCATAAGACAATTTATAATATATGAAGGAAAGTGAGTAGACACATGAGATTATTTAGAATTCAGGAGGTGTTAGAATTCATGGGTACTGTTGGCAGACTCAGATTATTTTCTTGCGGTGACTGTACAAAATGATATATATATATATACATATATATATGTATGTATGTATATGTATATATTAAACTCAGAACAAATGCAGTGTGAGGGTCAAAACTCAAAACAAACGCAGTCCAAGGAGTCCATTTACAAGGACACGTGGCAGTTTGTGGAGTATCTGATCAAAACAACGGCATAGATGAAAAGTGCCATTTCCATATATATGCATGCCGCTCTTCACAGATGCTGAACAAAACCAGGTCCCGAAAATAGACACAATCCTCGATTACAAGTCCAACGTCTTTCTCTAGCTCCTTCATAAGTACATCGTGATATACTGATATTAATCGTTCACTGCAGCTATCTTTCTTTCTTCTTTTGGAAATACACAAACTGGAGGTATCGTTCTGAGTTCTTCTACCATGAAAAAATTTGAATCAACGACTGACTTTGTTGATGAAAGAGTGGAGCTCATGGTTTCCCTTCTGGGAGAAAACCAATCGGTTAGATCTGCTCGTTTCCTAAAGCCCTGTTTAAATTGGTACGACAACCCACCACGTCTTCTTCCCCATGCCTTCTTCTCCGAATCCGCCACTTCCAGACCTTTGGTAGCTTCAAGTATAGTGTTTGATGACTGGCCAAGAGAAGAATGGAATTCTTGGGAAGAAAAGCTTCGTTCCATGTATGAACAAGTATGGAGAGACGCCGGGATAGTTGAAGCGGTCAAAGCTTCCACGTACCAAATTGAATGGAGCAACGACTTGATTCATGGGCTTGCACAGAAGTGGTATCATGAGACTAACTCCTTCATCTTTCCTTGGGGCGAAGCTACCATTACATTGGAAGATGTAATGGTTTGTGGGGGTTACTCTCTCCTGGGATCTTATGCTTTCACACTTACGAGAGACCAAGATTTGAAGCAAATGGAACAGAAGCTTGTTCAAGTGAAAAGAAATCTGACAAATATTGAAGATAGAAGCACGGAACATCTTTTATGGTTGAAGCATTTTTTGGAGGAACAGGGTGAGCTGGAGCACGCTGTGTTTCTATCGCTATGGCTAGCAAAGTTTGTGTTCTCTTGTGTTCTTTCGGAACCAATTTTCCACATTGCAGTGCATCTAGCGAAAGGTACACAAATTGCTCTTGCTCCTGCAGTACTAGCAAGTATATATAGAGATTTGACTTTGTTGAAAAGAAATATTGATGAGGCTGTCAAATATACAACTAGAAAAATTGCTTATATGGAAGTCAGCTTAACTGCATCTTTACAATTGGTTCAAATTTGGGCTTTTGAGAGATTCCCATTATTGCATCTAAATCCTAAGAAAACCCAGAACTTCCCACCCATCATAGCAAAATGGCAGAGAGTGAAAATGATTAACTGTCATGATGTGAGTTTAGCTCTAGACTCTTCTGCAAAAAGCTTTCTTTGGCGCCCATACAGAGATTTTCATAGTAAATGCTTCAGTTTAGGATCACGTCAGTATTTAGAGTCCTTTGCTCGGTGCCTAAGGCATTCTGAGTTGGTAGGTATAGATTGCATGGAAACATACCTCCCACATCGTGTTGCCATGCAATTTGGGTTGGATCAGGACATTCCAAGGTGGGTGGATCGTTGCAAGAAGATAAGTCCAACGATTGGTTGGAGAATCTATGATAGCCCAATCACAAATGCATTGTTGAGTATTGCTGCTGATGCATTATCTTCTACCAAAGAGCCAGGTGTTACTACTAAATACTTGGAATGGTGGAAGCGATCAAGACATGGAACCAATCATGATTCTACGCCTAGAAGCATCTTAGAAAAATTATCCCATGCTTCATCTGAGGTGGGATTTCTTAGCTATTGTCATAGGGATCAAATAGGGGATCCCGATCAAAATTATTGTTTAACAGATAGAGAAGATAAGAAGAGATCTCACAGCCATGAATCTCATGTTTCAGTGGCGCATAGAGTTGAAAATCTGACAAAAAGTGAAAGAGAGTCAAAGAGAGCCAAAGAAGATGCAGAAAAAGATGATGTGAATGGTAACTTTGAAGAGGCCCAGGAAGGTAAACATGGTGACAATGGTAAGAAAGGGGAAGGTATCATGAATTGTACAGTAGATATACCTTCTCCTGAGCCTGAAAGCATGTCAGAAAGAATGCCACAAGCTTCACCTCAGCCCAGATCTCCTACGGATACAGATTGCAGAGGAGATTCTGGAAATGATAAAACTGATAGTGTTGCACCATCCCAAGTAGAAGTTGATAACACTGATGTTTCAGTGGCTGGTGGAGTTGAAAAGTTGGCAACAAGTGAGAATCTAAATAAATTTGGAGGACCAGAGAGGGCCATGGAAGACAGAGAAAGTGAGAATGTGATTGGCAGTGAAAGAGCCATGGAAGGACAGAATGGTGAGGGTGGGAAAGGTTCCAATCCTTGTGCAGTAGACAGAAAAGCTTCTGATTTTCCGAAGCTTGAACATTGGAAGCTAAACTGGGCTTCAAGAAACGACAAATGTGAAGGTGCCATGGAAGGACAAAATGGTGAGCATGGGGAAGGTTCCAATCCTCGTGTAGCAGACACAAAAACTTCTGATATTGAGGAGCTTGAACAGTGGCTGCTCGGTTGGGCGGAAAAAAACTGAGATTCCTCATGAGCTTGTAGCAGCAACGACTAGGGTACAAATTTTGTTATATGACAGTACTTGGATAGTAATCTAAGTGTGTAATGGCATTGAGACTTTGATGATGTTTCGATAACTTAATGGCATCAGATCCTACTTATTAGGAAACAGAGAAGGTTTTGGTTATTACTTGTGTTTCTGTTTTTCTCCTTTTTGTTTCTGATTTGAGGTTCCATCAAAACAACAAACTGAATTGTTCTTGTTTGTCTTGCATGAATTTAATCTACAGTCTACCAAGCATCATGAAGTGACTATACATACCCTGAACACTAGATCGAGTCCAAGCTAAGGAATGTAATGGCAAGACTTCTCTCTTTCTATGGTCTCGTGGTAATGCATGCCTCTGTTAATATAATTTTAATTTTAAATATAATATTATTTTTATAATGTTAACTATATATTATTTTATCATACGTTTATGTCATGTTATGGGTCAATTACAGTTTTATTTTAACATGCGTATACTGTTAAGTATATAAGTTTCAGGGTCATAACCTGTTGTAGCTATATATACCATATCATATGGCTAAATGTGTAAGGAAAATTATTCTTTTTTTCCTTTGCCAGAGATGATAGTATATTATGTGATCTTGTTATCATTATTTTTTTCCCCTTATTTTTATTTAGGAGCAGAAGAGATATTTTTTATCTATAAAATTATTTGTTTTTTATTTTCTTGCTCCTCCTATTTCATTCTATTCAACTTACCAAACCATCCCGCCATGATGGGTTAATTAAGTGTGATCAGTCAATTAAGGTTTTCCAACCTGAAAAGAAATTACTTTTATGTTTTTAAAATATTTGAAGTCACTCATCAATCAAGATAATAAAGAAGCTTTACCAGCATGCCAGTTAACCAACTTTTTGGAATCATATTATGACATAACTAACCCAGCTTTTTGTGCTGAAATAATGTGATCAGATAATTAATTGGAGCATTTCCTTTTCATGAAAGGAATTCATAATTTATTTTCATTATTGTACATATCATCAGCTAATTATTATTAGAATATGAAATTTTTTTACAGATATATGCTAGATGTGCATGAGGGTAAAGGAGCAATGGCTCGCGAGGCTGAAGCATTCATTGCCCTCCTTGGTATATACACCTGAACAATCCTAATGAATACTTCCTGTCTTTCTTATTATAAAATATATTTTTGGAAGATTGATATTTCAAAATATAAGTTATTCATAGTATTTAGTATTTTTTTTTATTTTTACCTTTCTAGGAAATAATCAAAAGAGTTATGGTGAAAAGAGATTAAAAGAGATACAATTAAGATGGATTATAATTTAATAAAGGTAATTTTAGAAAATTATAGTAATTTTTGAAAATATCAAGGTTTTAAACTAATTTCTTAACTATGTGTAAAGTAGGTAAATAATTTATAATAGGTAATATGAGGAAGTAATTCTGAAAACAATTGATGATTGCATGACATATTGTTTGTGACTGCCACTAGAAATCAATTTTCCATTCGTATTGAAATTTGTTCTTGTGATTGATGTTCTTGATTGATGCGCTCAATATATAATATTGACACAACGCCTTTCCTTATAATAAGGAGGGCATGGAATCATGCATGAAAGAGCTGTAGGAGATAATAACTTTGGCCCAAGTTGGAATTCATAAAAAGATGGTATAAGTTGATGTTCTAACTGTTAAAATCATTAAGAAATCATTCTAAATGCGCAGGTTGGTCTGCTAAAGGTTGATGGTTACTATAATTGACAATGGTGTTAAAGAAGGCTTTATTATATTTGCCAGGTGCTCGGAATACAGCTGTTTCAGCTTCAACGGCTAAAGAATTTGTGATGAAGATGGAGGTGTAACCACGACTTATATGTAGTGTCATAAGGACCGAAACGGATTGGATGATTCAACCAGTTTAATGCCCGGTCAACATATATTGCTTATATGAGAAAAGATATATTAGGTTATCTCTTAGCCATTTGTGATTTAGCATAATATCTGGAGGCTTAATTATTAGATATTCCGAGCCCTTTTACTCAGAACACTAAATGTTAAATTCTTCTCCTGCTGCAGCATTACAGTACTCCTTCGCATGAACATGTCGCTTCTCTTGAGTTGTGTACTAGAGCCTGTGCAGAACTAGAAGGGGTCTGATGTTGCCGTACGTACGTGGTTGCTCTATGTGAGTGGAATGCTAGCTTTTGTCCTTTAATTTGTTGCTTTGCACCATTTTTTGTTTTCCAATAAATGTACAGTTGAATCAGTACAGTTTGGGAGTCGTATCTCGACGTTGTTACCTCATATTAAAGAGCAAAAATACTACCAAATGCAAAGAGATTACATGCACTTTCTGAACAGAACCTTACTTAGCTTGTTCATAGTGGATTGGCTCCACTATATGTAGGCAGAGGCTTACTTGGACAACTTAGCTTTTAGCCTTTTAGTGAACTTGAAGACTTTCAGGAGGCTCATTATGACTTTACTATTCACCCCGAAAGATCGAGAGAGATGCAATTACTGTATAATCGGATAGATGGAGATGCAATTATTTGAGTTTACTGTTGGTAATTAACTTATTGTTTGAGAATAAGGTACTATTTGTCTTGCTTGCATCGTGGAATCTTGAATAAAGAAAAAATCTAGTGTTGACGAAAACACCACCAAAATTATAAGAATAAAATTTGTCTTTTGAAAATTTAATTTATTCTATTTAAAAAAATTTTTCTAGTTTACATTCTGGAATAAAATTTGGATTGTTAAATAAATTATATTGAGTTGACAATTTTGACATTCTAACTTGGAAAATTTTTTAAAGTTATAAAGAACATATGCCTTTTAAGGAGATTAAAAAAATTAGAGATTCTGTGTGGGAAATATTTTTCTTAGGGCCAGGGTTTAGATATGGCATTTTCCCTAATTTCTTTGTCTTGACCATTCCGACGTTATTACCATCTATTAAATATGATTGCAATTGAGCGTAGTACTTAACTTGTATCAAAATAATATTGATGGTTTCCCTTACTTAATTAGTAGCAATTGATGTACATTTTGGAGTGTTTGGGGAGTCATTATCAATGCATTTTAGATGTTATTTGATTAATCATGTGAAAAGATTGGATTAATAATATATATATACAATTATTAAGAAATTTTGTCGTGTAATAAGTGCTCTCTATTGTTTCTGTCCATGCATGTACGTGCATCAAGAAAGAGAAGCTTTTGTCTTCAACAATGTTTTTTTTTTGGACAATTGATTTTGGGCACCAAAAAGTAAAATATTTGATTTTTGATGCCATGGTTTTTTTTTTGTGAGACTTGAATTTTTATAAATGAGACTCGAATTTTTTTCAACAGGTGGGATTCAAATTTTTCCAACTGATGATCGAATTTTTCCATCTAAAATTCAATTTTTTTCCACAAGAAAATGAACTGTAATACCAAAAATCACATATCTTGATTTTCTGGTACCAAAAATGAATTATGCCTTTTGTTTTGAGTCCATTTAAAGCAAGGCCTTTCATCAGTGGCGGATTCAGAAAAATTGGTTCGTGAGGGCAAGTTTAATATAAATATTAATATTTTTCAAAAATATAATTTTAAATATTTATTAACTTAATATAAACAGTTTTATTAAAATTAAGTACTAAAGAATAAAGACTAAAATTTTATTTAAGAAGCTTAAATATAGTGTGTTATATTTTATGTGTTTTGTTAAATTTATTTTTATAATCACGGTAAGAGAAAATTACATTTTTCAAAATATATTCTTAAGATCTTAAAAAGACTAAAATTAACTACTTATTTTCTCAATTTTACTATTTAGTATATCAAATTTTAATATTTTTTATTAGCTAAAATTTTTTTTTTATAATTAATTTACTATATTAGTCCCTAACTATAATTCCCCATTCTTCATATATATATATATATATATACACAAATTGCAATTCATTAACATTTTCATTTTTTAAATTAAGGAGAATTGGTTTTTGGAACCAAAAAATTAAGACATTTGGTTTTTAGCACCACGATATTTTTTTCTTTGGTCAAACAAAATTTTACATATGAAACTCAAATTTTTCCAATTGCGAATTGAATTTTTTTCAACTAAGATTCGATTTTTTTCCCTAAAAAAATGAATTGTGCACTAAAAACCAGATATCTTGATTTTTTTTGTACCAAAAACTAATTATTCCAAATATTTTTCATCCTTGGTTTTATTAAATTTTTTCATCAAATTATAAATTTATATTAGAATTTTGCATAAATAAAAATCAAAGGATAAGCATTAGGTATGCGACTGTATTAAATATTGATTAGAAAAATTTTATTATCCTCGTGATCTATCCAGTTTGATTTAAATTGATTGGAGTCTAATGTAATTGTTAGGTATAAGGTGATTTGATTAAAAAACAAAACCATGAGAAGAAAATGCATTGCAAAGCAAAATCGATGAAAGATACCGCTTAAAGCAAAAGCTTTGATTTGAAGCAAAAGCTGAGAGACCCGTTTCGGGGAAAAAGCACTTTTTTCGTGAACCTGGTTCAGTGTACTCTATTAATTATGAGATGTAATATACTCCCTCGTTTTTTTTAAAACATACGGCAAATGTTAACAAAAATAGTTAGAATTATTAAATTTATAAATTAATTTTTAAAAATACTCTCATTTAATGTTAATAATTTCATTATGTTATTAATAAGAATGAATTGTAATTAGAGGTATTTTTTGGACAATATATGCACTAAACAACTTTTATTTATCTCTTATATTTTAAAATAAGATAGCTTTTTCAAATATTCTTTATATTAAGAAATGGAAAGAAGGAGGAAGTATCAAATATATATATTCCCTTATTTTATAATTATAATATAATTTTATAATTCATATTAAATACATTTTTCTAATTTAGCCATTATTTTTCATTTTTTTAATATTTATTAATTATAATTATGTATACTTCTATGATGATCAAGAGTTTTATAATTTTTTAAGTCCCAATGCACCTAGCAAGACTTTCGACTTGATTCTTTGTCAATCACAATTTCGCGTGGATCAATGAACTTGGGGCGTTTCCTTATTTCTTTGTCTGTATTTAGTAAACATCTCCATGGCTTTCTTCACATGATTCAAATTATATGCAAAATAAGGCATAGACTCCCCCTTCCCATCATATAAGGATAAATGAGAGAATATTTTGATCTAAAACTATAAGAAACAAATATGTTATATCAGGTGAAATATTTATTCCAAGTCCGTTCATAATAATAATTTTCACAAGGTACTCTATATTTATAATCTAGAGTATTAAATAGAGGGCACATGAGGAAAATAATTTTAATTTATGACATATTTAAGAAAACAAACTGATTTCAATTACTTTTATTAAAATTTATGAGTTACTCCTTTCAATTTTAAATATAGGACATATTCTAAAAGTAATATTTAGTCGAAAATATAAGACATTTTGTAGGGTTATTTGGTGTATTAATTATTATTTTTTATTCATTTCCTTGGTTTATTAATTAATAAGTGAGATATAAATATTATGCGAAGTATACAAAATAATATAGTTGATAAAGATAAATGATAAAAAATATTAAAAATATTTTACAAATTTAATACTCCAATATCTTTTTCTAAAAATATATGAAATAGTTAAAAATATTTTATATTTAGAAATAATTATCCCTTGATTTGGAGTACCGCAAAAAAAACATCTGAGAAATGTACCAATCAAGGTATTAAAAATCGGATCGATCATTGAATTGGATGAGGCAACGGTTCAAGGTTCAATGGTCGGACCGGGATCTGACCGGTTGTGAATAAATTAATATATTTTTAATAATATAGTCAATTGATATTCTATTTTTATATTATTTGTTAGGTAAATTTATCATTATTAATCATTATGTATCATAATAATACTTATAACATATTATAATATAGAAAGAAAAAAATTTATACTAAAAATAATACTACTTAGCACTACAAATAATGTTATTTTATTTTAAAAAAAATTTAAAAAAATAAAATAAAAAATAAAAAAAGAAAATCGGATCGGTTCAACCCGATTTTGTACCGGTTTTATACCGATTTGACCGGTTCTTGACCGATTCCCATCGGTTCTGATTCCCCCCAATTTTCAGCTACTACCGGACCGGACCAGGGGCCGGTTCCTGGTCGGACCGGTCGGTCCGGTCCGATTTTTTATACAATGGTACCAATACATAGTACACTTATGATTCGTTACATAATTTTGAAATCTGATGGCAATGGCAATGCTCTTCATTTATGGCACTGCAAGAACATTGAGCACTAAATTCGCTCGCCTAGAAACTCTGTGCTTAATGAAAAAAAAAAATGGAAGATAAAGATCAGGCCACCAAATCCATCAGAGCCTAAAAACACCACACATTTAATCCAATTCATAAATCGATTCAAATATTCAGATAAATTTAAATAAAATACATCCCCTAACCGGTTTTACTTTTGTTTTTTTGTCAAATTCGGTATGAGATAACAATAAAATTTTAGGAAATATAGCTAACAAAATTTTAAGAATCAAGATTCTATATTTATATACAAAATAAATTGAAATGCTAAATTATTTCAAATTCAGAATCCAACATAAACTTCAAAAACAACATTTTTTTTAATAAACCAAGCGTATAACCGGGTTTAATTACAGCACTCAACTCCTACAGCAGTCGAGTTTATCACTCTCATCTAGGCGACTACAAAGCATGTAATTTTTATATAGTACATACCAAGATTTAAAAAACTGGATCGGATATTGAACCGGATAAAATACTGATTCAAGATTTAATGATTTAATTGTGATTTAACCAAAATTAAACCGGCTATAATAAATTTAATAATTTTTAAATTTTATACATTAGATAAAAAATAAAAAAATTATTAATAAGTTTCACAATCTAATATTAAAATCTAAATAAGTTAATATTTATTTGTAAACATATTTTGAATTCAAAATAGTCAATTAATATTTTTTCATATTATTTGTTACGTAAATTTATCATTATTAATAATTATGTATCATAATAATACGTATATAATATTATAATATAGAAAAAAATTTATATAAAAATTAATACTATTTAGTATTAAAAATAATATTATTTTATTTTTAAAAATAAAAAAATTAATTTTTTTTTAAAATTTAAAAAATAAACCAATTTGACCAGTTCAGCACCAGTTTAACCGGTTTTTCATCTGTTTTGGAAAGAGGTGGTCGAGATCTATAGCCGGACAGGACTTGGTATTGGGAACCCGTCGAATTGGTCAAACCGATCGATCCAGTTTAATTTTTTGAACATTGGAACATACACATATTCATCTCTTTTAAAGAAATTTGTGATTTTAACATCAAGCATTATGCTTAATATATAATGAATTATACCGGTTTAATTCAGATGTCTCATAAAATATATATATATATATATAAAAGGTGTGAGGTTGTGGAATTTTTAATATATATATATATATATACACTCTGAAAAATTAAATAAACATAAAATCAGAAGCAAAATACGAAGACTTGCATGTGAAGTGAGGTCGATGAAATATACCACTTGAGACTATAGTTTCTTTCCTGGCCATCAGAAGCTGAGAATCTCCAGTTTAGGAGAAAATTGAACTCTGCCTCGGTGATACGTCTTTTCCTTTGGCCAGATACTTCGTCACATGTCTCATACTTCTTTTCTACTCTCAGAAGATAATTTTTAGTCATCGATTGGGGGAAAAGGAAAATTACTCCAGAAAAGTAGTTAGACTTGTAAGCCTCCATTATTTCGCCTTCTCTATAGCTCCACTTAGTTCTTCACTTCTTCTCCGATGGAGAAATCTGAATCAGCGAACGACATAGTAGAAGAAAGAGAAGAGCTCATGGTCTCGCCTTTGGGGGGAAACCCATGTCTTAGATCCGCCCGTTTCCTGAAACCCTGTTTACGTTGCTTCACCAACCATCCACGTCTTCTTCCGCGCACCTTCTCTGAATCCGCCATTTCCATTCCTTCTCTACCTTTAACAGTAGAATTCGGCGAGTGGCCGTACGCACAAGAGCAATGGAATTCCTGGGAAGAAAGGCTTCGTTCCAAGTACGGACACGTATGGAGAGACGCCAGGATACTCGAAGCAATCAAAGCTTCTAGATACCAAATGGAATGGAGCAAGGATTTGGTTCTTGGGCTTGCACAAAAATGGCATTCTGAGACCAACACCTTCGTCTTCTCCTGCGGTGAAGCTACCATAACGTTGGAGGATGTTATGATTTGTGGGGGTTATTCTGTACTGGGGTCCTCTGTTTTGACACCTCTCGAAGACGATGAATCGAAGAAAATGGAAGAGAAGTTGGTTGAAGCAGGAAGAAATTTGACTAATGGTGAAGCTAGCAGTACCGAACATCGTCAATGGCTGAGGCATTTCATGAAGGAGAAGGGTGAGTTGGAGCATGTGGCATTTCTATCGCTATGGCTGGCAAGGTTTGTGTTTTCTTCTGCCATGTCAGAACAAGTTTTCTCCATTGCAATACATCTAGCGAGAGGGAAGCTAATTGCTCTAGGACCTGCACTTCTAGCAAGAATTTATAGGGATTTGACATTGATGAGAAGAAATATTAATAAGGCTGTGAACAAAACTAGAAAATGTCCATCTATACCAATCACCTTAACTGCTCCTTTACAACTGGTCCAAATCTGGGCTTTAGAGAGATTCCCATCTTTGCAACCAACTCTTAGCATGACCCTGTACTTCCAACCCATGATAGCAAAATGGCATGAAGTGAAAATGAGTAACCATCAGAAAGTGAGTTTGGCTCTAGACTCTTCTGCAAAAAGCTTTCTTTGGCGCCCATATAAAGATTTTCCGAAGTCTTACGGTGAAAAAGACCAGTGGTTATGCGGCCAAGATTTCAATTTAGGTTCCCTTAAGTATTTAGAATCCTTTGCCCGGTGCTTAAAGCATTCTGAGTTGGTGGGAATATATAGATTGCATAGAGAAGTACCTCCCTCATCGCGTGGCTATGCAATTTGGGTTGGATCAGGACATCCCAGGAAGGGTGGTTCATACTGCTAGGATGAGTCCAACGATTGCCTGGAGAAACTATGATAATCCAATGACAAATACATTGTTGTGTGTTGCTGCTGTTGCATCATCATCTACCTCGGAGCCAAGTGTTACTTCCAAGTACTTGGAATGGTGGAAGCGATCCAAACGTGGATGGGGAGAAGAAACCAATAAGGATTCTCAGCCTCTATGCATTTCAGAAGAATTGTCACATGCTGGATCATCAAATGTGGGATATTGTAGTCATAATAATAGAGATCAAACAAGGGATTCTGATGAAAGTGATAATTCAACAGTTGAAGAACATAAGAAGAGATCCTACAGTCATGAAACTGAAGTTTCCATGTCACATGGAGTTGAAAATCAGGCAGAGAGTGAAAATATGGATGTAGTTGAAGGCTCAAAGAGAGCCAAAGCGGATGCAGAAGAACATGAGGATGTGAATGGCAAATCTGAAGCGGCCAAGGAAGGGGAAGGTGCCGTGGATTGTACTTCAGATACAAGTTTTTCTGAGCCTGTAAGCATGTCAGAAGAATTGCCACTTGCTTCATCTGAGCTAACTCCTCCTGGTGATAGAGATGACAAAGGAGATTCTGATAAAAATGGTGGTATAACAGCTGAGGAACTACAGATGAGGGCTCATGTTAATACAAGTTTTGAGAATGGTGAAACTGATAGTGCTGTGCTTTCCCAAGTTGCAGCTGATAACAGTGATGTTTCAGAGATGGGTGGAGTGGAAAAATTGGCAGCAAGAGAGAACTTGAATGTAGAAGCCATGGAAGATTCAACAAGTGAGGATTTCATTGGCAGATGTGAAAGAGCCATGGAAGGGCAAAATGGTGGCAATGGTGATGATGGGAAAGGTTCCAGTCCTTCTGCAGTCGACAAAGGACCTTCTAATCTTGAAAAGCTTGAACAGTGGTTGCTGACTTGGGCAGATAAAAACTGTGGTAACTGAACTTGATGCAGCAACACTTAATGCAAGTTTGGAAATTTGGTTTATGATCTATGTTGATCACGTAATTAGAATCAATCATGAAAATGTAAAACTCAGTAGTAATGTTGCACAGATTATGTATTATAAATTATGTTCAAACTATGACAGTGCTCGGATAGTTATCTTAGTGTTTGTTGAAATTTCAAGACATAGTGTAGAATGATGATATTTAGAATTTAATCATAAAAATATTTTTAGAATTTTTTCACGTGAACACCCGGTATTCTAGGCCCGGGGCTCCAACTCGAGAGTTCTAGTTAAGTTGGAATAACTTCTACCAATTGATCCAAGTACTCGTGGTTAAAAATATTTAGAATTTAATCATATGATAATATATATTTTTATAATTTAATGCATGCCAGTTAATATAATTGATTTTAATATAACGACATTTTTTAATATAAATTATATATTATTATATACATTTATATAATGTTAATATTACTTTAAATTTTCGTTTAACACATATACTGTATATTAAATATAATTTTTTCAAGATATAATGTATTAAAGCTATAGCATATCGTAAGGGAAGAGTTTCATACAAAAATTGAAGAATGAGTCACAATAGATAACTGATAATAGTAAAGCTAGCTTATTATAAAGTTTACATTTTATATGTAAATTGGTGTATTTTGTGGGTGTGAGTCTTATTTAGATAGAACATTTATCCTTATGCAAGATGAAATGAAATATAAAATGTGAACACCGTATTTTGTCCGGGTAATTTTAAAAAAATATATAAATATGATAATAATAAAAATAAAAAAATAATTAAATAATAATAATAACTAAATAAATAAATAATAGAAAATAAAAAAAAAGAGAAAGAAAGAAAGAAAAAAAAACAACAAAAAAGAAATAAAATAAAAAAATATAAAAAAAAAAACATAAGGGTTTTAACCTTGGGCTAAATTTGTTTCAGCCCAAGGTGGACCTGAGCCCACTTGGGGGCTCATGACCAAGATCACCCTGAGCCCTAATAGAGGGCTTAGGCGTGAGACACAGGGGGGAGGGGGGTCCGAGGAAAAGAGAAGGAAGAGGGAGCTAGGGCTAAAAAAAGAAGGAGGCCGCGAAATGGAAAGGGACAGAGGGTGGAGGAGAGGGAGCCACCGTGGAGCTGCAAAAAAAAAAAGGGAGCGGCGGGCAGAGCTGAGAGAGAGGAGACAAAGAGCTGAGAGGGAGCTAAGGCAGCCGCGAGAGACTGAGAGAAAGGAGGCAGAAAGCTGAGAGGGAGCGGCCATGAGGACGGAGGAGAGAAAGCTGAAAGGAGCTCGGGCAGAGCTGGGAGAGGGGACCGCGAGCAGAGAAAAAGAGAGGGAGGCTGAATCAGAGAGAGCCTTGGGGCTCGGCCGAAGGCGTACCAGAGGAGGCCGCGAGAGGAAAAAACAAAAACAGAGTGAGCCACGGTAAGGCTCTGAGTTGGCCGTGGGAGTAAGATCTGAAAGGGGAATAGGGAGCCACAGTGAAACAGAGAGAGATGCGGCTGAGGAAAGAAAAAAGGGTGAGGCAAAAACAGAGGGAGCCACCGTGGAGCCGCGGAACTGAGGGAGATCTAAAATGGAAGGAAGCCGCGGGAGACACGAAACAAAGATGAACTAAAAAGATGAACTACTTGAGCTAGTTGGGGTCAGTTTAGTTTTCTTGTTTGGTTTCTCTTTTGATCATGCATTGTGGTTTCCCATCTCATTCCTTTAATCACTATGTTCCATGCTACTCTTTTTTTTTTTTTGCGTGTGCACCCGGTATCCTGGAGCTTGCCTCACTCGAGCTGTAAGGACTTCAACGTGGCCCAGACTAATCCGGATCGAGGCTTGACAGGCACCACAAGGGTGGGCGCCCCTACCACACCACGCTGCTGCATTCCCACGTCTCGAACCCAAGACCCATGGTTAAGCTAGAATGACTCCTGCTAATCGATCTAAGCGCTCGGTGGTATGTTCCATGCTACTCTTTAATCACTATGTTCCATGCTTCTGGGATAATCCGGCCTAGAAGTTTACTCTTTTGCTCCTACTGTTTTTATCTTTGGTGATCTGTTTGGATCTTATTTTCGGTCTATTATGGATTGGCTCTTTGTTTCTGGAAAGTTTCAATTAGGTGCTCTTTTTCTCTGGTTCATCAAATTTTGGTATTAAATAGAGTTGTACTATCATGTTTTTTTATTATTATTAACCCATAGTCATGTTCTAAGGTTTGCTCTATTTTCTTGCTGGCTGGTCGAACCATGTGTTGTGTTGTGTGAGATTGTATTATGGGTTGGATCAATTTGAATTTCCTTTTGGAGTCATTTTGTTATTCTTCATTTGGTTGTAACTTTGGAAATGTTAGAACTTTTCCCTTACGTTGACATCTGAATATATTTATTTAGGATTTGATTATGAGGTTCTGGGTGTCTTCATAATGTTGTAAAGAACCTCATCATGGTTTTATATGCGCTCTGTGAAGTTTCTAAGTTGTTGGAACTTCAAAAATGGTGTTGTGTTATGTTCCCTTTGCATACTTGTGTCTAGAGCTGACAGTGTGTAAATTGGTAGCCAACAATTGCATTTCAAGTGTGTGGTTCCTGGATTCATTTTGGTTTTAAAGGGTGTAAGTCACGTTTTCATTCATCCATGTTTCATCTCTTTGCTTCTTGATACCATTTTCTTAGTCTGTCTTCTATTTCCAATATGATATTTGATTACTAGGTCAATACATGCTTTGGGTTCCTTGGGTTTGGAATAATTTGTCTTGCTATGTTGTGGTGGCATGACCTCTAAGGAATATGTAATTATGATCTTTCTGAGAGTGCATGTTAGATGTTTGGAATAATACCCACATGAAACTTAAATGTAGAATTTGGTAGATTTCACTATTAATCTGTTTTGTTCAAGCCTATGGTGAAGCCATGCTACCCTTTGCATGTGGTAATCATTGATCTATTGAGATCTTTTATGTGGTTTTGATGCTATATGGGGTATTGCATTTTCAACTCTAATGAGGGGATATCAATAGAAGCTCAAAGTCATGACCGTTAAACTTTATTTTGGTAGGACAAGTTTTGTCCATAGTTGGCTTAGATGTGTAGGTTCTGCGTTACCCTCGGAAAATTTATCACATGACGATTGGATTATGCCATGGCATATGTTTATTTGGTTTTAGTCTTCTTAGGTGGTTATATGACCTTGTGTTCCTGTGCCTAAGCATTGATTTGGCTGCTGTATGATTATATGTAGTTATAACAATGAGAAAGAGTCACACCTCCTTGACTCTCCATGCTCAAAAACCAGTTTAGTATGCTACATGTTCATGTTCTGATTTATGCCCATAAAGGAATTATTTTCCCATGTTCTTTCCATTTAAAGGTTGGGTGTATTTGTTGCACATATTAGATATGTATTGCATTCCTAAACTGGACTTTGTAGCCATTGGTTGGCACAATGGAAGTTCACTTTAGCTTTTAGATATTTAAGCTCCATTTTGGTGAAGGAAAGATTGATATGGTTTTGGGTCTGGGTGAAAAGTTTCCTTTCTGCTAATAGGCATTGTATATTCGCACCACTTGATTCATAAAACATTCTCTCTACATTTGGCTTCTAAATGGAACCTTAGATATCTATGATTGGGCATTGGGACTTTGAGGCATCATAATTTGCTGGTCAAGAATATTGTGCCATGTTAATTACTTAAACCTCTTTAAAAAAAAAAAAACTTTTGAACTTGGGTTCATTTGGGGTTATATAAAACTTGGGCTATGTCCGTCATGCTTTTGGACTATGGTTTCATATGCAATCTGAATATTGAGGATTAACATTTTGAGAATACCTGAATTTCTGGCTGAGAAGGTTCCTAAAAAAGAACTCTAATCCCCTTTTATTTCTATGTGAGCATCACGGGAGCATGAACCATGGCCATCAAGCCGAAAAGGGAAAATGAAACTATGAAAGCTATCAACTCTGAAGTAAAGGAAAAGAAAATGAAGATACAAGAGTTTGTATATCCTCATCTTATGATTGTGTTTAAATTATTTGAGTTTGCACATGCACACACACGCATTAACAAATTGTATTTGATTTTATTTTTATTTGTAGTTCCGATGTTTATTTGATCATGGGTTTTTCTTTCTCTCACTTTTAGAGTTTGCCACGAGGGACCAAGTCTCCGTGTGCCCATAGAGTGTCAGTCAACTATACCATGAGCGAGGAGTTGTCATGTTATAAACATTGGCTAAATTTTATTATTATTATTTTTTAATATTTATGAGTACCAATAGTTTTTTATTTTATTAAAAGTAAAAAAAATAAATGATTCAATGAGAGCTCTTTATTTCAAATTTTTATTTTTACCTTTATGTTCCGAGTGGTAACACCGTGAGCATTTAGGTGTTAATTAGTGAGCTGTGAGTGATAAAGTCACCACAGATCCTGATTGATTCTTTTTCTAAAAAAATAAATAAATAAAACAAATAAACAAATAAACAAATAAAAATAAATAATATATGAATATATACGTAAAAGTCATTTTTAAATTTCTTTTATCGCTATTTTTTAAATAACCATAATCATATTTATTTTTATAATTTAATACAAAAATAATTTCATTTTTTTTCTTTTTCAATTTTATCCTTCAAGCCTCTTTTGCCTTTCGCCACGAGTGGTATCACCGTGAGCATATAAGCGTAAATTTATAAATTATGAGTGATCAAGTCACCATATATGCTGTTTGATTTTCATTTAAAATTTTTCTTCTGGTATTTTCTACTCCGAGTGGTAACACCGGGGACATTTAAGTATTAATCAGCAATTTGTGAGTGATGAAGTCGCCACATATGTTGATTATTTTCTTTTTTGAGATATACGTAGTAATGGCATTTTGAATTCTTCTTAATGCTCCTTCATAAATATGCGTTAAGAGAATCTTATCGATTCCCATTTTTATAAAAATAATTCAAGCTAAAATTATTAATTTTCCTTCAATTTTATCCAATTTTCTTATTTACGTTTTTTTATTATTGCCTTTTCATTTAAAAAAAGAAAACAATAATAAATAAAATGATTGAAACAAAAAGTATTGATTTCTTTCAAACTTTTATCCTTTTATTTATTTGCCTCGAGTGGTAACACCGAGGAAATTTTAAATACAGATTAGTAACTTGTGAGTGATGAAGTCACCACATATGCTGATTATTTTTCTTCAAAATATATGTAATAATCACATTTTTTGAATTCTTTTTTATAAATAAATATGTATGATCTTATTTTTTTTAAAAGAAGATAAAAAAAAAATATATGATAATAATAAATTTGTACAAAAAAAATTATTTATTTCTCCTTGAACCTTTTTATGCCTTTTGTCTCAAGTAACACTACCGTGGACATTTAGGTATCAATTGGTATATTATGAGTGATAAATGTTGAATCAATAGTTTTGATGATTCCAAACGGACATTGAAGAGCTTGGATTGAAGATATCAAAGGAACTCAAAGTGTCTCAAGTGAAGAAAATCTGAGTAATCATTGCTAGGATTGTTGTAAGATCTTTTGTTATGGGTAAAAGACTTTGATTTCATGAAAAGATGTTTTAAAAACTTGATTTTATGTACCAACAGACGAAGTTTGAAAAGCTTATATTGAACTGTCTTGTTGGAAATTCGAACTTTGACTTTGGAAATTCGAATTTCGAGCTTAAACTGAATAAGTCTAAAGAGATGCTTATCTGACAGACGAATTTTGATTTTCAAAATTCGAATTTTCATAAGTGTCTGAAAGAAGCTGTTGAGCAACAGACGAACTTTGGGTTTTGAACATTCGAATTTCAGACAAAATGAAATTTATGAAAAACTGAAGAAATTCGTCTGAAACAATGTTAAAGTTCATCTGAAATCAAGATGGTATTGAGTTTCAAAACTGTTCACTGAAAGACGAACTTTGAACATGGAAATTTGAATTTCAGAAGCTAAAGTTTTGAGTCTGTTGAAATGACATAATGACATATTAAGGACAGTGTTTACAAATTCGAATGTTGAAGTAAGTCTGAAAAGAGGTCTCTCTGACAGACGAACTTCACTCTTTGAAAATTTGAATTTCAGAGTAAATGAACTACTGTGTCTTTTGAGCCTGTTACGGACAGATGAATTTTTAGGTTCCAAAATTTGAATTTCGAGGGCACTGTAGCAAATTGAAAATACTGTTCACACTTAACAGAAAAACTTTCTTCTTAAAAATTCGCATGTCACAACATGAAAACATTTTCTAAGTTTCAAAATTCGAATTTCACTTCATGAACAGACGAACTTCAGTAATTCAACGTTGGAAGCTTTAACCTTTGGTTCCTTCGAAATTCGTCTATTGACCAACCAAAATTCGAATTTCAGTATATCAGAAGCATTAAATGCGATTGGTTAATGGATAGTTTTTCAAGGTAACCGTTGGATAACTTCCCCAAAGGATAGATTTTGTCTCTAACGAATAGTTGGGACCTAAATCTATAAATGTAACATCATTTGAAGTTGTGGGTAACAAATCAAACTTTGTATATACTAAAATTCTGCCAAATTTTCTACTCAAAGACTTTTACCCTCTTACTTCAATACTTGTACATCAACTTTCATATTCACTCTATTCAAGAGAGTTTCATCTTTGTAAACAATCTATTCTTCATCTGAAAGATAGATTTACTTGTGGGGAGATATCACAAGAGATTGTAAAGCACTTTGTGAAAGTGTAGAAAGAGATTGAGTGAGCTCTAGAAAATAGAGCACTAGAGTTGTATGGTGGCTTTAGCAAGAAGCCCGTTGAATTCTTGCTGTATGGTGGAAAATCTCAAGTTGTGACTTGAGGACTGTACGTAGGTCAAGAGGAGAGACCGAACCAGGATAAATATCTGAGTTTTTCTTCTCCCTATCTCTTCTCTTTTAGCTTATTGCTTTATACTCTATTTTTCATTATATATTGCTTTCTTCATCATTTTCACTTTGTGCAGAAAATTTTTAATCTTTCCAATTCACCCCTCTCTTGGGAAGTCAGCCTAACTAACAATAAAGTCACCACATGAACCAATTGGTTTTATTTTGTGAAAATAAAATTGTTTTCAAATATTTCCTTTTCAAATCAAAATTAAAATGTTCAAAATCGCACATAATTTTAATCATATTTTCTAAATTGAGGAAAAACATATATTTTCTTTTAGAAATTGATTAAACCAAAAAATATATAAATAAATGAAAAGAGTAAATAATGGAAATTAATCTGTCTTTTACAAATTAAAACACACCAACCAATTCTAAAAATTGTTTTCTTTGTGGAAAGACAAATTATTTTCTATAAACCTCTCTTTTCAAAGAATATATATAATAAAAAAAATACTAACACAGTGACACGCATTTCTAGTCCGAACTACGTCGACTTTGATCCCTATCGCAGGGTACGTAGACCCTAGACTCTCATTCTGGGTCAAGTCCACTTTTGTAAATAAATAATATTTTTCTCTTATTTATTTTTCCCAACTTTTCATATTTTCATTTTATTCTTTATTTTTATTTTTACATTTTTTTATTTTTATATTTATTTTTGCATGTGAATGGTAAAAGGGCAATCAAAATAATTTTTTAAAGAAAAAGCCATAAAAATTGCATGATCAACCTAAGGTAACCGTTCTTAGGAACGAGTGTTGTGGGGGTGCCTAACACCTTCCCCACTCACAATCGTACTCCCAAACCCAACTCTGATTCGCAAATCATCCTTGTCCTTTTTTTTTGTTTCAGTTTTCCAAAATTTCCCTCAAAATTTTGGTGGCGACTCCCTCCGAAATCGACCCCCCGCCGTGCTGGCCGGTTTCTCCCGTTTTTCTCTTTTTATTCTGTTTCCCGCGCCGTCCGCGTCGTATCTCCGAGTGTGACATAAAAGATAATCTAATAAAAAAAAATATTCTTCTTTTCAATGTGAAATATGTTTCTAGATAAAAATTAATGATAAAAAATAATTGTCATTGAATAATGATTACAAATATACAGTAAATAGTACTTATCTTGAATTTCATGTCATATAATAGAATTTATTTTCCTTTATTTAAATTACGAATACATGTCATAATTAGTGGGTTGATCCGATTAATCTGAAAAAAAATATATGGATTTAGTTGCATAAACGATTCAAAATGAATTATAATTGACTCAAACCAAATAACTCACTAGTCAAACGGACTAACTCACTTAACCTGGAGATTGTCCCATTTAACCCATTTTTATATTTTTTTTCTTTTAGTAGAAAGGCCAAAACAACACACAAATCCTTGGCACATAGGCATGTGAATTTGTTGTGAAAGTATGGTGATGTTTTACCACATAGATTTGTTTTTGTTATAGATGATATATTTATTATTATTGAATGATATGGATTTATTTTACATTTTGATGATGTTTTATAATAGATGGAAATGTGTGATGATGTATAATGGGATGATAAAAAAATGAGGTTATTTGGATGGTAGGGTATGTGGGCTGAATATATCTTTAAAGAAATTAAATCAATTTATGTTCAATATATATATATATAGGAGGGTTAATTTGTATAACCCACGAACCTGATAGGTTAAATTGTAAAAATTCCCAACTATTAGAAAATAGGTTGGTTTAACCTAACATAATTTCTACTCAATTCGTGATGAACCAACTTGTATGGGTCAAACCCTAAACCCTAATAAATAAAAGAACGAGGGGCCGGGGAAATTTTAAAAAGAAGCAAAACAACAAAAGATCATCTTGAAGTCATTATTATTATTATTATTATTATTATTATTATTATTAATTATTCTAAATCTAAATTTTCTTATTCCCAAATTAAATGATGATGAAGGAGATATTAACGAGAAGTAAATATTATAATTGCAAATCTTGAAAATTAGACGTATATGGTATTAGGATTTATATCATGCAACCTCTCACGTGTTAATTCTGCACCGACTGTCTGAAATTAAGAAAGCAGATGAGAATAAAATTAGGAGAGAGGAGAAGAAAGCATTTTAAAGAAAACACGAAGAACAGTCATGGAGAGCTAAGAGAATTCTAGAGGAAGAAAATATTCCCTCACATATTTATTAACCACCATGTAAATATAAGAAGCACTTGGGCTTCTTCTTGTCCATTAGAGTAGGACGTGATTGACGTTCTTTTCAGCACACGAGTTCTGAGTGAAAATGATGGTTTTGATGATGCGACAACTAGAGTAAAAGACATGCGAAATGTTCCAAAATACTTCCTCCAATTTTATTTGTAGGGAAATTTTTTTTAATAATTTTATTTATAAGAAAAAAAATAAAGTTAATATTATATTAATATTTTTATAAAAATTATTCTCTTTCATTAATACTATTAAAAGTTATGAGGTGCATTTTTTTTAAATAAATTAAGAAAGAGAAATTAATTAAGTAGAAATAATTTTAAAAAAAATTAAAAAATATAAATAAATTAATTATCTTAACTAATTTTAATTCTCTTTCTTAATATTTGTAAATTAGTTTTTTTTTCTTTTATAAACGGTACCTAAGAAAGTATTTCCCAATCTCTTCTATATATGTGGGAATACACAGTGCACATCTCAAGAAGGTCCATTGAGTGTATATCCCATCTAAACCATTTATATGAGATTTGAATGATTTAGATCTTATTATTTTATATTTTATATAGTACAATATTATGTTTTACAACTTGAAATGATATTATTTTGTATTTTTATTAAAATTTCACTAAAAAATTTAAAGGATTTCGACCCTCCAAATCTCACTTCCATTCGTCCATTGCCTTAACGCTCAAGGCCCTTACTTCCACGTGGTCGCTGGGCCATCCTTATCTGCCACATGTTCATGGTTACCCATGGCATGCCCGTGCTTGCATATTGCTTTTTAATTTATTGTTGCTAAAATGCGAGACATATTGTTTTTTTTTCATAGATATTTTCTGAAAGAAACATTTATTTAAATTTATTAATAAAATTTTATTTTTCATTGTTACCAAATTTTTTATACTTTTTAATGAAGTCATTTATTTTTATATGCATTCCTTTAAAATATGATTTTGAATTTTTGATGCCCTTAGTTATTTTTAATTAATTAAATTTAACCTTTATGCATGTTAAAATGTAATTTATAATAGGGTAGATTGTAAATTTTTTATTTTTTGAATATAAAATAAATATCTTTTTAAGAAATAATTGTCATTAAAAGAACAACAATCTTTATCTAAATCTTATTAATCAAATTTTTTACAACAATAAATTAAGATAAATTTAAAATATTAGCCGTCAGACCTAAATTTATGATATATATATATATATTAAATTTTTATATAATTTTCATATTTATATATATTAGTTCATATGATAATATGAATTCCTATTTTTTATTTTTTTAAAGTTCCCCCATTGACATAAGCTCTTAGGTCCACCACTCCTATTAGGACGCACCAAAAACAATGAAAATGAAAGCTTTTCTTTTAATACAAAACCACCTATTATCTGGTAGTCGTAATAAATTCTAATTAATTTTAATAAAGTAAAAAAAAAAGCTTTTTATTACAAAGAAATGTATGACTAGATTAGAATATTTGCATGAGCACCACAAAAAAAAGGTCAAAGGATCAGTAGGAACATTTTATTATGTAGGGTTGACTATGATTATGATTATTGTTGTTGTTGATTATGATTATGATTATCATTACCATTATCATTATTGTTGTTGTTGTTGTATGTGTGGAAGTCAACAGAAGGAGAAGCTCAAAACAAAACTTGTTAACATAAAATTCACATTTAGAAAATACAGCGTCTGAACAGAAATTATTGTTATCCCAACTAAAAGCAAGATAAGATAAGTTGTTAAAATATAATTAGATATCTGGTTTAGAGAACATATTGAGCATTTATGAGTTTTTAGTGTAGGAGTTGTATAAAGTACATTATCATGAGTAACAAAGGATGCGCTTGTGCTTGGTATGAAAATTGTCAAGAATTATATATGCTACAATCATGTATAACAAAATAATTAATTATCAGTATATCTATAGCTGTGCAGGCTAACCCAAAACCCATATAACCCGAACCATCAACTCAAGTTAGCCATCAATCTGGCCTTACCCGGTATATGTTCAAACCTAGTCAGGGAATGTGCGCCTACTATATATTATTTGCTGAATCATTCGAAGACCAATTTAATTTCTTCTATGCCCAATGCTAATGAATGCAATGGAAGATGGTATAGAAAGAAAATGCAAGAATGATAAATATGAAAAAGGAATTAAAACTTATGAAATATATAAAATCACGAGAGAGATGATAACTTAATAAACATATTCAATAATATAAAGAAACATAATAATACATGAGGTGCAAAAATATATATATACGATTGTTATAGGAAAGCAAATTAATGTAATAATATCCATTTGAGAAGTTTATTTTTTAGTTCAAAATCGAACTCATTTCCCATCAAATCATACCTTCACAGTGGAACTTCTTATACTTATCATTAATGGAGTCATCCCCATCGCCATCAAGTCCAACTAATCTTGAAAATATTTCAATGTTGAAGCAATTCTAACATTTTCACCTGCAAGAGCAACATAATATAATTCTTGATGAAGGAAATTTAATTTTATTGCTTTTGAATCATTAATTCAGAGAGAATTAAAAAAGCCGAATAATTAACTAATGTTCTTTCTTCTTAATTTATACAATGCACATATATAAATGAAATTCAAATAATTTGTATTTTGTCTATTAGTTTACTAAAGTTGTATAAATAAATTCTTCTACTGCCTGAGATTTGATCAAGAATCAAGAACATTCAAATAATAATAAGATTATTTTTAGGTGTAATGTCATCAATGAAAACTTTACTTGGTTGAGAAAATCATGCAAGAGACCTTATGGCTCTTCCAGGTATTATAGCACCTATTATTATTTGTTTAGAGAAATGAATTCAAGAAAATTTAAACAAGCTAGTCCTTTGTGGTATATTGCTATACTCCAGAAATCAAGCTTGCCTTTCCCACCAAAAACAATAAACAATCTTGTTGATTAGTTTATTGGCATCTGAAGCCTTGGAAAAAGAGGTTGGTCCATTAACAACTATATGCCAAAGGGAAAAAGACATTTAGGGATATTCAAAGACAGATAATGACAACTTAGGGATCCTAATTTGTCTAATATTTTCCAAGTCCCTGGGTCCTGCACTGGGATAAAAATAAAACCATATAGACAAAATTAACCTTCACTTCAGAAACAAAAATGCACGCACGCACGACTCCCTCGGTGTCAAAATCAGAAAGCGCGTGAAGTCATCATCTTCATCGACAAAGCTCCAAAAAGAGCAAAATTCTTCCTCTCCCCAGGCTAAAAAAATCTTCCTACCCAAAGCTTGGTGTCATAGTCAGTTGGTGTTTGGTAAAATATTGTTATTCTTCTCATCCATCTTTGTCATAATTTCTGCCGTATTGTTCTTCTATTGGGCTATGTCTCCTTCCTACATCATTGCTTTCATCTTCATCTTCTCTGCTGCCTCTCTATCATTGCTACATCATGCATTTCAGCTTTGGTTATAAAACATCAATTGGTTTTCGGTAAAACATTGATAAACCACTGTCACTTGTTTTGTATTGCTTAATAATATGTTAAAACTGCATATATCACACTTTCGATGGCTTATGAACTTATCAGTAGCATATGATGTTTTTTACTGAACTAAAATAATTTTTTTAAACTAAAGTATGGAGGAGTATTGAAAACTGATATGAGAGGTATGAAATTATGCAAATGTCAGTTGGAGATACTTGTTATCTCCATGAAAATTGTGCAAAAAACTGATCTTTCTTGTAAACTATAGTTTAAACCAACAATTGGCTTATTAGGTTATTTTATTAATGAATATTATGATTCACTCTAAATATTATGATTTACTCTTACTTAGTTAGTATAGATAAAGATGATAAGAATTTGTAGTTGGGAATTGTGGTTTAATTAATAGTTGTTATGAGAAATGATTTTATCTTGGTAAAATCACTCGTAACAACTAGATAGTTGCTTCTTGCAGGGTTGATTTATAGATGTCAAGTAGTTCATTGAAAGAAGTATTTTGTTATGTTCACTTTGGGAGACAATTTGTGAAAGATGTGCAAGATAGGATCCAATATGAGAGAGGGAAAACAAATGCTGAGTTGTTAAGAGAAGGCATGACACAGCACGAGGTGTTGAGAATGATATCATCGATAACGGGTAATGAATGCAATGGAGTTGAGGTGAAGTATACAGTGAAGTTCGATTATAGTACATTTATAGATCTTTTAAATAATGAAGGAGTTCAAAAATTGGTAAGGTTCAATGATGAATTTGCACATGTATACATTGGGGGGAATAGAATCAATGAAATTGTAGAGACACCGATGGAACATTCAGAAGGGTAAGTTATCTTGGTTAGATGTTTGGACATACTTAATTGAGTTTTGGAATAGAATGACAATAATGAATAATATTGAGACTACGAAAAATAAGTAGAACGAGTTGGAAATGCTGAATTTCTCACTTGAGAATTATATTAATTCAACTTGGAATATTTTTTTAGGGTTGATTAAATAAGACATTGGATGCTAAAAATTATTGTAATGAGTTGGAAATTCTGAATTTCTCTTATGGAAATTTAGTTAAATGAAATTGAACATATTTTGAAGCTGATTTTTTTCAATAATTTGTTGTAATATACTGTGATGGTTTGTGAATGCAGGATAGAGACTATAACAAGATTCTCATTAGATTATTCTCCTTCTTAGGATGAAGGTAATACTTGTGGGGAGGATGAGAATCCTTCTTGGGAGGAAGTCAATGCTTTACCTTGTGGAACACAAAGTCTGCCTATACCCTGGCCAATATTGAATTCTACTAAATGGAAGGACCTATTTCTTGGAGTAGGACAAACATTTCCAAATGCAAAGACATTCCGAAAAGTAATATACAAATACAGTGTTGCTCATAAATTTGGATACAAGTATGTAAAGAATAGTCGTAAAAGATGATTGCGAAGTGCATGGTTGTTGGGTGTCAATGGAAGATAATAGCATATGTTGTTGGAAGAGAAAGCCCCTTTCTGTGTGCACATCATTTTCATAATGAACACACACATAGTGCTCAAGACTACCTTCATGTGCCTCGTAGGTTTAACTCAACACTGGTAGCATATATAATTGGTGATGCTTTGATGGGTAATCTGGACAAAATAGTAACTGAGATAGTACGAGACTTACTGAGGGATTATGGCCTAATCCTTACTTACAAGCAAGTATATAGGGCAAGAGAAAAAGCGTTAGAGGAAATTCATGGGCATCCTAATAATTCATATATGTTAATCCCATGACTTTGTGATAGACTGATGGAGACGGACCCTGATACAATAGCAAAATGGGAAGCATCAGGAAACAACACGTTTCAGAGACTATTTATTGCTTATGGATGTTACATAAATGGATTTTTGCTTAGGGCCCAACCAATACTATTTATAGATGGCTCCCATTTGAGTGGTCCATACAAGGGGACCTTGTTGTCAGCCTCATCATATGATGCAAATGATGACTTGTTTTTATAGCTTATGCAATTGTAAGTGGGGAGACATATGATAATTAGGCATGGTTTCTTCAGAATTTGAGAGAAATTATAGGTTTTGTGCAAATGACCATACTTTCAGATAGGCATAATGCAATTATTAGTGTAGTGCGAGATATTTTTGAAAGTGATCAGCATGCATACTGCTATCAGCATGTAAAGGAAAATTTCAGTTTTGAGTTTGTGAAAATTACCACAAGCAGTAGAAGGAGAAAGAGAAAGGATGATGCACTTAAGTTGTCGGATGTTGTTGCATATGCAAGGTTGGAGTGTGATTTTGATAAAGCAATAGACAATTTGAGGTGTTTCTCCCCTGAGGTGACAAAATGGTTAGAAACAAATGGTGACATTGATCGTTGGGCCTTATCTCGATTTCGGCATTGAAGGTGGGATTATATTACAACAACTCTGGCTGAGTCATTTAATGCTTGGTTGGTAAATGAGCGGAAGCACAATATATATGCTTTGATAAATGAGCATCGATCAAAATTGACAAAGAAATTATATAATTGCAAGATGGCTATGTCAAAGTGGACAAACGAGATGAGTGTAAAAGTGGAAGAACAACTACAAGAGAATATGGCAAGGGCTGAAACAATAGTTGCTGAACATTATAGCTTAAGTAGGATATCAGTTCGCACTGTTTCCATAGATTTGAGGGTCAATCTCACAACTCGGGAATGCACCTGTTAAGCATGGCAAATGGTTGGCATTCTATGTCAACATGTATGTGCAGCAATTAGATTAGTTCATGAAAATGTTTATGTATATGTTGAAGATTGTTACAAGATTAGTGTACAAGAAAAAATATACAGTAGTACCATGATTCCAGTGGAAACTAATGACATGCCACCGTTGGATGAACTAACATCTAGTGATTATGAATCATAGACTTTTTTACAGCCTCTTATTACCACATGTGCTCCTAGTAGACGCGGACTAGGCGACAAGAGTCTCAGTTTCAGAACAAGAAGGTGTACATGTGTTCATTTTGTCACCAACCTAGGCATAATCGCTCTAGCTGCAAGAATCCTAATCCTACGTAGATCTTCTGTAAATGTGGAAGATGAAAACCACCAGCATATCAACTGGTTCACCACTGAAATGCAGCTGGTTTTTATCTTCATTCTGTTAATGGTTTTGAATAGGTTTTTTGTATAGATATGCACCCCAAATTGATATTTTTTACAGAAGTTGGGGTTGGCAGAAGTTGGTATACAACCCATATATGTTTTTTTTGGAAATGGGCACTACATATAGGTAAGTGATAGTATTTATTATTGGGAACATGAGTAGTTAATATGTTATAATGATAAATTGTAAATTGGTCAGACTACCTTTGATGTACGAATGTAAGAATGATATATATGCCAGTAACATATATGCAAGTTGAACATGTTTATGTTGTTTGTTATAATTCAATGTACTTGCATGTGTGGAATGATGTCTACCTGATTTCACAAGTGTCCTAAACTGAATTCCTAAGTGACCCAAACTGAATTCTCAAGTGCCTCAAACTGAATTCCCAAGTGACCCAAACTAAATTCCCAAGTCCCCTAAACTAAATACCCAAGTGTCTCATACGTGAATTCTTAAGTGTCTCAATGTACTTGCATGTGTGGAATGATGTCTACCTGATTCCACAAGTGATCCAAACTGAATTCCTAAGTCTGTCAAACTGAATTCTCAAGTCCCCTAACTGAATTCCTAAGTCACCAAACTGAATTCCTAAATCCCCTAAACTAAATTCAGTTTGGGGGACTTAGAATTCAGGTTTGCTCACTTGGGAATTAAGGTTGGGTCACTTGGGAATTTAGTTTGCGTCACTTAGGAATTTAGTTTGAGGGACTTGAGAATTTAGTTTGGGTTACATGGGATTTTAGTTTTGGGGACTTGGGAATTCAGTTTGGGGTACTTGGGATTTTAGTTTTGGGGACTTGGGAATTCAGTTTTTGGGACCTGGAAATTTAGTTTAACGGACTTGAGAATTCAGTTTGGGTCACTTGGGAATTCAGTTTGGGAGACTTAGGAATTTAGTTTGGGTTACTTGGGATATCAGTTTGGGGGACTTAGGAATCTAGTTTTGGGGGCTTGGGAATTTAGTTTAACGGACTTAGAAATTCAGTTTAGGGGACTTGAGAATTTAGTTTCAGGGACTTGGAAATTTAGTTTGGGTCACTTGAGAATTTAGTTTGTGACACTTGGGAATTTAGTTTGAGGGACTTGAGAATTCAGTTTAGGTTAATTGGGAATTTAGTTTGCGGAACTTGGGAATTTAGTTTGAGGAGCTTGAGAATTCAGTTTGGTTTACTTGAGAATTCAATTTAGGGGACTTGGGAATTTAGTTTTAGAGACTTGGGAATTCAGTTTGGGTCATTTGGGAATTCAGTTTGAGGGACTTGGGAATTTGGGTATGAGACACTTACAAATTTAGGTATAGGTCACTTGGGAATTCAGTTTGAGGCACTTGAGAATTCAGTTTGGGTCACTGAGAAATTCAGTTTGAAGGACTTGCGAATTCAGTTTAGGTCACTTGGGAATTAAGTTTGGGGGACTTGGGAATTCGGGTATGAGACCCTTACGAATTTAGGTATGGATCACTTGGGAATTCAGTTTGAGGCACTTGAGAATTCAGTTTGGGTCACTTGGGAATTCAATTTGGGACACTTGGGAATTCAGTTTGGGGGACTTGGGAATTCAGTTCGGGGGACTTGGGAATTTAGTTTTGGGGACTTAAGAATTCAGTTTTGGGGACTTAGGGAATTTAGTTTACCGGACCTGGGAATTCAGTTTGGGTCACTTGGGAATTAAGGTTAGGTCACTTGGGAATTCAGTTTGGGGGACTTGAGAATTCAATTTTGGTCACTTGGAAATTCAGTTTGGGGGACTTGAGAATTTAGTTTTGGGGATTGGGGAATTTAGTTTTGGGAACTTGGGAATTTAGTTTATCAGACTTAAAAATTCAGTTTAGGTCACTATTGAATTAAGGTTAGGTCACTTGGGAATTTAGTTTGCGGCACTTGGGAATTTAGTTTGAGGGATTTGAAAATTCAATTTTGGGTACTTGGGATTTTAGTTTTGGGGACTTGGGAATTCAGTTTTGGGGACTTGGGAATTTAGTTTAACAGACTTAGGAATTCAGTTTGAATCACATGGAAATTCAGTTTGGGGGACTTGGAAATTTAGTTTGAGGGACTTGAGAATTCTGTTTGGGTTACTTGGAAATTCAGTTTGGGGAACTTGGGAATTTAGTTTCAGGGACTTGGAAATTCAGTTTGGGGGACTTAGGAATTTAGTTTTGGGGACTTAAGAATTTAGTACTAGGGACTTGGGGAATTTAGTTTACGGGACTTGGGAATTCAATTTGGGTCACTTGGGATTAAGGTTGGGTCACTTGGGAATTTAGTTTGTGGCACTTAAGAATTTAGTTTGAGGGACTTGGGAATTCTATTTGGGGCACTTGGGAATTCAGGTTAGGTGACTTGAGAATTCAGTTTGGGGCACTTGGGAATTCAGGTTAGGTGACTTGGGAATTCAGTTTGAGGCACTTGGGAAATTAGATACAAGCACATGGGAATTCAGTTTCAGGCACTTCTGAATTCAATTTGACAAATTTGGGAATTAAGGTTGGGTCACTTGGGAAGTCAGTTTGATGGACTTGGGAATTCAATTTGCGAGACTAGGGAATTAAGGTTAAGTCACTTGGGAATTCAGTAAAAAAATTTTAAACAAGTAATAAAATATTATTTTATTTTAATAAAAATACAATTTCACCATTCACTAAAATCCTCAACGTCCGGATCCGTAAGTCAATATCTTCACAAGACAATTGAGTTTCTTTTCACATGCAGGGAAGAGAGTAGGTGATCTATTAAGATAAGAAGATGAGAGATCACTTTCACAATTTAATTGTCATAAATAAGATCAGCTTTGTCCATTCCCTTTTCGAAATTCAATCAATCAAATCCCACTTTCCACATTCAAAATGTGATCAAATTCCACATATGTCATCCATTCAGTGTTAAGGAGAAAGGAAATAACACATGTTTATCTCTTACCCTGATCTTTCAAGATTCTGAAAGACATACAACAACACCACTATAAAATGGCCAATGGCAACCACTCTAATTTCAATAATATTCTTTCCTACGATGGAATGGACCCTGTTACAATTAGTCCATATCCACTTATAATGCATACAATACATGCAACTTTATAGGAATAATAATTCTATTTAGCGCTTTAATTACAAGCTTCAGAACTAGGTTCCAGAAAATACAACAACTTGATATGATACTATCAACAATGCTTCCCTTTTCTATCTCTAGCTTCCTACTTCGTCACCATCTGCATCCATGTAAATGCCCCCAAACTTGTACAACAAAGCGAGCAAGTTGGAGAGGTTTTGATTTAAAGAGATATCACCTGGAACAGCTTTGACCTTGTTCTCATCTCCCACAACTATGCTAACTTCCTGGTCTGCTATCTCATCACTTGGAATAGATTTTATTTCCCCCCTGCTTGAGCCATTTTTAGAAACTCTACTCTTGTAATCATACTCCAGCTCATTCATAACACTATCATTTAGTTCAGAATATAGGCAATTATCAATTCTGATAACTCCATCAATGAGTTCTACCCCTGCCTCCATATTACTTGCTCTACACATGAGTTCAGTTTCTTTATCAAAACCATTTGGTCCAGTTCCACAACACATCCCATCATACCCCAGCTTCACACAACAATATTGGCAACTTGTTTATGCCTTCAGCCTTCGCCTTTTCAGTTCCTTGGAGTTTGAAAGAAAGGTCAACACTTGTTGGCACAATTGGTTACGTGGATGTTTTACCAACCAATTCACCAACTCACGTCGCATATGATCTACTTCCTCCTACACAAACAAAAATTATAATACCCATGAAACTCAATTATAGGCCAAATGATAATAAACTAGTATAAATAACATGGATCATGACAGAACCACTAACCATTGTTAATTTGGGGCTATTGTAACCACCCCACTCTTTATTTGGAGTGTTGGTCCAATGCTGTAGCCATGATATCACAATCACTCCACAATCATCACTACAAAAATTACAAGCATTCAATCAAAAACAGCACAGGTAGGCATGAACGTAATAAGAATAAATGAATTAATCACTGATGCCACTTACTTGGTTGGTTGTGGATGCATTTGGAGATATTTCAATTCCAAATTGTGGTTCTTTCCAAGAACACCCAGTTTGACTAATCTCAATTTGTCTTCCATGTGTTGTTTCTACCGACATTAAAAAAATCATAAATTATTTAAAAAATTAGTAACACGGAAAAAAAAATATTTTCAGATGTTGTTTTAAGTTATACCACGAAATTGCTCATCAAGTTTATTCCCATTGCTATAGGATCATTTTTTGAAGCCTTTCTCTTTTAAGTCTTGTCCTCACAAAATTTCTTTGAATATAGTGAGTCCAAAACATACATTGTAGCTGTCTTCACTTCCACAACATAGTAAAACCAGTGTAGTGCGTGACAGACTGGTGCAAAAATAAATTGACAATCCCCTATATTATACCCTACATATTCTGGAATTATGAATTTTAAGTCGTTCTCTGCTTTCCATTGCCTCGAAGTCATTCGTTGCTATTTTCAAAATAATGAATCATTCAGATCAGTTCATATTAATGAATATTATATATCATGTAAGAACAATGTTTATGAAAATGAAAAAAAGATTCAATACAAAACATTACCATCAGCTCTAAGGGGAAAATGTGGCGCTGTACAACTCTATGTTCTTCCTTTTGGTCTTGAACCAAGATTCTTCCAATGATAGATAATACCTGCAAACCTTTATTGAAGTAAGAAATAGCAAATATAACAATTTCCAACTATAATATAATTCTAGAGAATGCACTCACATGAACTTTTAACCATCTTCGTATACCTAGACACTCACAATCAGTTCTTGTGAGTATCAGCACATCAATATTGACAATTTCCCTATTACATCAATCAATGACCATATAATTAGGCATTTAGAATTAGTTTTGCAGTTAACAAAATAAACATTGCTAAACTTACTCTTTCTCATTTGTTGTATAGTATCTAAACACCTCTTCCATCTCAATAGTGTTTGCAGCTGTCCTTCCTCTTGTTTGCTTAGATGATTGACCTTGATACACAAATGAAGAATGCTTTGTTGCTCTCTTTTCCCTTTCAGATCTTCTCTGCCCATCTTTTGCATATGTCAAATCTTTGCTCGGTCCCTCCCCCTCTTCTTCTCCATCGTCTCCTTCCTCCTCCTCCTCCTCCTCCTCCTTATCTTGTTCTTTGTCCTCTCCCTTTTCTTGTTCTTCGTCATCTCCCTTTTGTTGTTCTTCATCCTCTTCTTCCTTTTCTTTGTTCTCTTCTCTTTCTTCTTCTTCATCCTCTTTCCCTCCTTCGTCATCCCGTTCCTTGTCTTCTCTTACATTCTCCTTCTTCCTTTCATCATCCACTTCCTTTTCTTCCTTATCCTCCTCTTTTTCCCCATCTTCATGCTTGTCTGCATTATCTCTGCTTGCTTGCATCTTCAACATCTGCCTCAGAACTCTACCTATATAGTTCTTGACCTCAGCATACAGAAATTTTAATTCCTGCAACAATGAAAATGATATGTTATTTTATAGAGGATTATATAAGTGAAGCATTATAATAATTTACTATTACCAAATCATGGAATGCAGACGTGGGTGGCAAGTCTAAGGAGGAGGTTGCTTCATTGATGCCAAATGTTTTTAATATCCCATAAAATCTCTCCTTCTCATCCTCAACACGCTTTTGAACTCTTTCATGAGTCCAATATTTCAATGCATGTTGAGGTTGTGGCACCTCATTTATACCAAGGGGAAAATACTACATAAAAAATAGCTTCAAATAGACCAAAAGTAAGCATATAACTAAAAACAGAGATGTGAGGAAAATATTGTATAAGACCTAAAACATATATTTGTAAAATGAAACCACATATCACTAAAAAGTATAAGCACCCTCCAACAGTTTTTTTTTTCCTTCATTTTTCCCTTTCTGCACCCACTTTTTATATTTTGAAATTTCTTTTATAAGCTCCTTGTATACAAAAGAAGACCAGTCATACTGAGTGTCTCCAAGCCTTAGACCAGACACAATTTTCAACAGTCTATAACTAATATTTGAACTTGTGCTTGGGCAAAGAAAGTTCCCCAAGCAATACAAAATAAAGAATAACTCAAATCTATCTTCATCTTCACCTAAGAGTATCTTATTTTCTATAACCTTATAAGCTACTCCCCCAAATTCCCCCTTTAATAAAATGAAGGTGTCACTATCACCTTCTAACATAACTTCTTGCCCACTATAGGGTAACCCAAATAATTGATTGACAGCTTCGGGGTCCATTTGCCACTGTTTACCTTTAACATAAACACTTGAGGTAGGTGGATCAAATGCCTTGATCACCTCCTCACATACCCCTATATGTAGAACAAAACATTCCATGTCCAATAGGGTGGCAAAACCAATTTTTGCCACCCTTTCCACCAATGTTTGTCTTCCCTTGATATGCTTCAAAACTTTTTGCAGTTGCTTTAGTGAACATCTTGTTTCAAAGGGAACCCGTTTGTCAAAAAAGAGAATATGTCAACAACATAACTTCAAATCAAGAAATCCTCTTTACTTGAACTCACAAATAGCATACCTTATAATACTCTGATGTCACTTCTCTAACCTTTTCCTTTACGATTTTTGACCTATTCAGAAAATTTTGCATCTTTTTGTCAGATCAATACACTTCAACTAGATAGAACACAACTACCACTAAATACGTGTTCGTTATTGATTGTCACATTTGGCTAATCAGTCATATTGAACCCAAAAATTAATTCTGTCAAATTTTTAAGTAGAAATTTCTATAAAGCTACTGCATGGATGATTTGAAACTTGTTTAGATTTGGTCACCATATTTGGATGCACCTTATATGAGAAAAAGACAGAAAATTCAGCAACTCATAATCAATAATGCCCAGAACCAGAGTACACAAATTTGGTTGCCCAGTAACATCTTCCTTCTCTTCACAACAAATTTTTTTTAGAGTGCAGAGCCTACTGACCACTTTAGATTATAACCCAATTTTACTTCACAGACTAATATAGCCTAATTACCAACAAGAAATATCGTGTATTCCCAAAACAAAATGTCATGCCTTCACTAGGGTTTGCTAAATCACACAAAGGAATATAACATGCCATAACTAATAGAACCGATGGAAGAATAGTCGTACCTCGGGATCACTGTACAAGAAAAAGTTTGGTGATGCAGCAGCGAACTCAACCTTGACCAAATTAACTGTAAAAATCTGACACTCGAAGATGATGGACCATACAATGCTCATGAACTCAGAACCTACGAACCTTCAACCCCGACCAAATAAACGCCAACTGGAGTAGAATGCTCACGAACTCGGAGACTTAGAGACGACGGAGTAGAGCACTCAGAACCTCGGAACCTCTGAACACACGGGGCAGAAGATTTTCAATGCCAAATCCAGCAGCAATGTCATGAACTCGGAGACTCGAACACCACGAGACAGATGATTTTCACTGAAACTGGAGCAGAGAACTGACCACGGAGACTCAAAAATGATGGATGCAAAATATTTTGCCTTTTGAGAAAATGACATTAGGGCTTCGCGTGCGTGCATTTTTGAGATTTTGACACAAAGGGGTCCGCGTCTGTGCGTGCGTGTGTTTTTTAATTGAGCCTTGTGTGTATTTTTGTTTCTGAAGTGAAGGTTAATTTTGTCTATGTGATTTTATTTTTATCCTAGTACAGGACCCGGGGACTTGAAAAAGATTAGATAAATTAGGATCCCTAATTTATCATTATCTGTCTGGGAAGGTTCCTAAATGTCTTTTTCCCTATGCCAAACCTTGTCATACTTTTATGAAAAGTACAATAATATACTATTTAGCTGGGGAAAGCAGATTGTGACGTCACGTGAAGTGCATATTATAGCGAAAGAGTTCTATCTACGTTCAAAGTTGGCATGCTCAAAAAGCTTTTATGTTTAAGTCAAAATAAAAAAAGAGAGAAGAAGGAAAAAAAATTAATAAATGTTTTATCCAACGGCCAAAAGAAAGAAAAGTAACATATGTTTTCGAAAGGCAAATTGTCACTACCACTTTTGCATAGGATGAAAACTTTTGCAGACAAGACAATATTCATCCCATAAGACACATTTTAAAAATATTATTTTAATTCTAAATATAAATTATTTTGTAGTATTATTTAGTATGTTAATTTTTTTTATATTTCTAATCTATATAATTAATAGGTGAAAAATAAGTAATATAGGAAGTATGAAAAATAATATGATTAATAAGGATAAATAATAAAAAATATTAAAATTTCTTAATAAATTTAATGATTCAACTCTTTTTCTTAAAATATATGATATAATTAAAAATATCTTACATATTTAGATATAACGGAACATCTTTAGGCATTTGTGATCATTGGTCATATCTTTTTTCTTTCATGGGTCATATCTTATCCTTAATGGAAAATAATCGTTTTCAGCAGTAACTTCTCTTAAATTAGTATTTATTTCCTTCGATTCTATTTATATGAGAAAATTTTTTTCTTTTGATATATAGTCCTATTTATAAAGAAAAAAAAGATAGTTAATGTAACATTAATTTTTTTTACCAAAATTATTCTCCTTTATTAATACTAATAAGAGTCACGAGATGTATCTTTAGAAAGAATTGAGAGAGAAATTAATTCAATAGGGTAATTTTGGAAAAAAATAAAAATATGAGATAAATTAATTATTTTTAACTAATATTTTCTTGTAGGTCATAGTCTATAGAGATTAAAATTTTGAAGAGGCATTTTAGTAATAAAATAGGAGGAATTTTATGACAAATTTATTTTCTCGACTTTCCTATTCTTCCTCATTTTTAGCTACCAATTTGTATTTGACTTTATTTGTAATTGATTAACCTCACTTTGCTTACTTCATTTACTTGCAACCAAACACAGGCCCTTGTCTTTTTATCTTTCTTAACTTCATAAAACCCTTCTTCTCCATTAATAGAGCGGCCACCCTTCTTCATGTTTTGATCTCTCTAAACTTTTCTTTCTCATTTTTTCATCTCTTATCATTTTCTTTCAAATACCCACACATTTTTAGGCTTCACTTATTATCTATACCATTTTTGTTCTTCCCATTGTACCCAATGTCCTCCTCTGTTCCTCTCTTCATCTGAACTTCCTTCACCGTTCCCATGCATCGTCCTCTCAATTTCTTCCATTTCCAGTAGCACTCCTCTATTTCTTCCCTGATTTTCGTCCTTTCCTCCACCTTCTCTACCTTCCTTTCATCCATTTCATTTGTTACTTTCTTAGGTTTAATATAATATAAGTTTTGATTATGACAAATGTAGGGTAATAAGGAACAAATGCATCATATACATCTGACACATATAATATTCCTTAAATAAGTAAAATGTGCATTAGCATGTACTTAATTAAGTTTATAATGCATATATCATGCTATGCACTAATATATCTACTGTGTTTTTACAATGTATAATACAAGTTGGATATATAAATTGGACTAACTACTTGGTTTCAAAATATATTAAATGTAGGATTGTCTAAGTAGGAAGAGTGAGCATTGGAATAAATAACTGAGAATAACATCATGACTCACTCAAAGAAGAAGAAGAAGAGAAAGGATGCTCTAAATAATTGAAGATCAAAAGAAAGCATGCCAAAAAGGAGATAAACAAGTGAAAGTGGAGTTCAAGCATTGAAGACCTAGTTATTAGGTATATTTTGTTTTTACTTTGGTCTTAAGGTAGATTTAATCTTTGAAATTTACTTAATGTTGTTACCATATATTTTAAAGAAGTTAGATTAAGTAAATCTATTGTTAGCACATGTTAGAATTAAGAAATATTGGGTAACAGATAAATTTTGCTATTGACTCATGTGTATTTTGTGCAAAATTGAAACTTTACTTAGTGAAATTCGAAGTTATAGAGGTTTCATCTCTGACAAACGAATTTCAATCATGGAATTTGAATTTCGGGCAAAGCATTGTTAGTGAATATGTGCAAAATTCGTATGAAACTTTGTCAAAATTCAAATGTTAGTGAAGTTCAGAGTCACCCTCTCTGACAGATGAACTTTAAACTTCAAAGTGCGAATTTTAAAATAAGAACTTATGAGTCTAGTTAGAGGATACTTTTGACAAACGAATTTTAAAGTCAACAGTTGAATTTCGAAGGAGAACTTTTGTGCTATGTTGAACAAGTCTTTGACAGATGAATTTTAGCTTTTGAAATTTGAATTTTGAGTGCTCTATGAAAACTTGAGATAATTGTTCAAACTTCAACAGATGCACTTCCAATATGAAAATTCACATGAACTAACATGGGTTAACTTTGACAAACTTAAAATTCAAATTTCACTCTGTAATAGACAAATTTCTGAAGTTCAACGTTAAACACATAACTATGCTGTCTCTGCAAAATCCGTTTGTTGAGCCTCAAAATTCAAATTTTGGAAAGACAGATGCATTTAATGCGGTTAGTGAATGGTTCTTTTTACAGAGTAATGGCTAGAACTTATGTCTAATGGATAGATCTTATGGCTAACATTTAGTTAAACTACAAATATATAAATAGAACCTCATTTGAACTTATGGGTAATAATCTTAAGATAGTTTATGCTAAAATATTGTTCCAATATATAAAATCTTTTTGTGTCAACATTCTTTGAAAAACTCATCTCAATAGAGTAAGCTTTCAATGTATCATCCACTCTTAAAGAGAGTTTTACTTTTGTAATCATCCTTTTCTACAAACTTTTTGGTAGAATCTTAGTGTGGGAAAACACTAAGGGATACTATACATCTTGTAAGGGTGTGAGGTAAGTGGCTTCACAAGTGCCTACTAAAACTTGTGGGATGTACTAGGACTTCACATGTGCCTAGATCAAACCTGTGAAATATAGTGAAAAATCTCAAGTGGTGACTTAGGGACTAGACGTAGACCAAGTGGTTTAGGCTGAACTAGTATAAATTCTTGTGTTTTACTCTTCATCTTCTCCCCTCAATTATTGCTCTTAACTCTCTCTGTTCATCCTTGTTTTGTTGCACATCTAGTAAATTTGGGTTGTGATCCAAAAAGGCCGAAAATATTACATCTCCTAATTCACCCGCCTTCTTTGGGTGACCAACCATAGGAAAACTAGACAATTTGGGAGCCCATATAGCTGCACTATTTGGGAGTCTTGCTAAACATGAAGGAAAATTAGACCTTTTGTGGGAACAGCAAAACAAAGGAAAAATGCTTATGTTTAAAGCTACTACATCACAGAGCTAAGAAGATGATGATACTGATGATGAAAGTGATGATAGTAGTGGTGATGATAAGGAGGACAAACTGAAATAGTTGTCCATCAAATTTGATAGATTCCTCAACATAAAAAAGAAGGAACTTCATAAACAAAAGCACTCATGCCATGCAAGTAAGCTGAAGTACTACTCAAAGAGGCAAGGAGGAAGATGTGCAGAGAAGAAAAATGAGAAAGCTAAGGTGGCATACACCTCTGCAATCTAGGGCAACAGTTCAGATGAAGATAATGATGATACCTATCCATACTTGATGGCTAAAACCAATAATGAGGTATCAAATTCTGACTCTGAATCTGATTCTAATAATTCTTTTGTTGAGTTATAAGATGCTTATAATGAAATACATGATGAATTGATTAAATTACTAAAAGCACTTGCATACAGTCAGAAGAAAGTGATTTCTTTAGAAAATGAATTAGAATTTGAAAAGAATGAAAAGGAATTACTTAAACAAAAAATAAATAATTTAGAAAATATCTGTGAAACCCACACACACACACTTCCTCTTGTGATTCATGTGATAAATTAGCTAAAGAAGAAGAGGAATTGACTAAGGTAATAGCCAATTTCACTCAAGGCAAAGATAAGTTAAATATTTTATTTGAAAAATAGAATTATGGATTTGACAAGCTGGGTGTTGGCTATATGAGTAAGTCCAAGGAGAAAAATAAAAACTGTTTGAAATTCTTTGTAGCTATTGTAATGCCTAGCTCACCATCATGCACATATTGTGGTAAAAATAGTCATATAGCTCATCTGTGCAATATTAAGAGAAATGGTTTGAGCAAAGACATGAAATGGGTTGCAAAGAATACTACTAATCCTCCTGGACCCAAAAACATGTGAGTATCAAAATGTTCTTCTAATATTTCATGTGTGCAGAACAAATCGATGAAGAAAGAACATATTGGTGTAAGAAAGAGGATGCTGAAAAGAAAAACTTCTCAAAAATCTAAGATTGTGATTACAAATTACAAGAAGAAGCATGGGAAGTAATCCTCTCACTTCTCTCAAGGAAGCAGCTCAAATGAAAACCATACTACTTTCCTTGAGAAGAGAAAGAGTAGAAGTTCAAGAGGCAATGACCTGTATGCAAAAAGAAGACATGAGTAATACTACGTTGCATACAAGTCAAGAATAACAAGGAAATAATCTTTGGTAATATCTGACCTTTACCCTTTTCAATTATTGCATTATATATATAATTGGGTAAGATTAAACTCTAGTCCCATATGTACTGTAAAATGTTTAAACTGACCTTTAGTGGACCCAAGTCAGAAAGGGTACCAAAGAAAGAAAAAGATATTCCCTTTGCTCGTGCAGGTACTCCTTGAACTAAATGGTGAAAGCCTCACACAGATGAAGTATGTGATATGCTTAATTGGAATCATGCTGAAAAGGGAAGAAGTTAGCTATTCACTAAGTTGGTTTGTAAATGTTTAACTAGTTTTTGAATATGCTTGGTTGGAGCGGATACATGAGGTTATTAAAATAAAGTATGGTCCTTGTTCAAATAATGAGCCATTTGAATATGTTGGTACTTGCTGACAAACTCAATGTTTGCACTAGTCCATTTCTTTATTTGTATAACTAAACTTGTTTGTTTTTCATAATTTCTCTTGCTTACTGATTAATAATATGAAAAACATGTGTATTTGAATAAATGTTCATACTTAGGGGAGCTTATAACTTTGTATGTAAATATTTTTAAAATCTCTTCTTGATTTAAAAGAAAAATCTCAATCATGCACTTTTGTATAAACATGCCTATTTATTGCGTTGAACTTTTTTAGTTTTATCATATGAAATACATAGATTGAGAGGAGGGCGTTTTCTAAAATTAAATTGCTTATACTTTAGCTTATCCCATTTTGTTGTGAAGAGTTTTGTTGCCTAATCTTTCTGTAATCCTAAAGGAAGAAAGTAACAACTCTTCAACTCTAAAATATCTTTTGTGATGTGTATATATCATGATTATCTTAACAAAAAGTATCATAACAATTAGTATCATAATAATTTCAAGTAACAACTGATATTAGTTTTGATGATGATTTTGGTATCACCAATGATTGGTGTCAATATTGATATCAGTAAAAATTTGCATAATCTGAATATGCAGTGCATAATAAGTTTTGATAATGATTTGTATTTCAGTTTGTGCTTAAGTATGTGCTTGAAACAACCCCATACATTTATACTTACTGATACAACTTTACAAATAGGGGGAGAAGAAATATTTGTTATTCTTCAAACATTTTTGTTGATGTCAAATAGTGGGAGAAATTGTGTGAAAAATATGCAATGTGCTTAACCTGGAAATAAATGAATTAAGCACATTATATGTGTTGAACATTTATCAAGCATATTTTTCAATAGTAATTTGTCATCATCAAAAAGTGAGAGATTGTTATGTTTAATATAATATAAGTTTGGATTATGACAAATATATGGTAATAAGGAACAAATGCATCAATATATATAATATTCCTTAAAGAAGTAAAATATGCATTAGCATGTACTTAATTAAGTTTATAATGTATATATCATGCTATGCACTAATATATCCACTGTGCTTTTACAATGTATAATATAAGACTAATTACTTAGTTTGTAAGTGAAATATACTAAATGTAGAATTGTCCAAGTAGGAAGAGTGAACATTGGAATAAATCAATGAGAATAATATCATGACTCACTCATAGAAGAAGAAAAAGAAGAGAAAGGATACTCCAATTAATTGAAGATTAGAAGGAAACATGCTAAGAAGGGGATGAATAAGAAAAAGTGGAGTTCAAGCATTGAAAACCTAGTTATTAGGTATATTTTATTTTCACTTAAGTCTTAAGGTGGTTTTAATCATTGAAATTTACTTAATGTTGTTATTATATGTTTTAAAGAAGTTAGATTAAGTAAATCTATTGTTAATACATGTTAAAATTAAGAAATATTAGGTAACAAATGAATTTTGCTATTGACTCATGTATATTTTACGCAAAATTTTAACTTTACTTAGTGAAATTCGAAGTTACAGATGTTTCATCTCTAACAGACGAATTTCAGTCATAAAATTTGAATTTCAGATTAAGCATTGTTAGTGAATATGTGCAAAATTCGTAAGAAGCTTTGTCAAAATTCAAATTTTGTGAAGTTCAAAGAAAGTTCAGAGTCACCCTCTCTAACAAATGAACTTTGAACTTCAAAGTGTGAATTTCAAAATGAGAACTTGTGAATCTAGTTAGAGGATACCTCTGACAGACGAATTTTAAAGTCAACAATCAAATTTCAAAGGGAGAACTTTTGTGCCATGTTGAACAAGTCTCCGATAGATGAATTTCAGCTTATGAAATTTGAATTTCGAGTGCTCTATGAAAACTTAAGACAACTGTTCAAACTTCAATAGATGCACTTCTAATATGAAAATTTAACATGGGTTAACTTTGACAAACTTAAAATTCGAATTTTACTTTGTAATAGACGAATTTATGAAGTTTAACGTTAAACACATAACTATAATGTCTCTGCGAAATCCATTTGTTGAGCCTCAAAATTTAAATTTTGGAAAGACAGGCACATTTAATGCTGTTGGTGAATGACTCTTTTTGCAGAATAATGACTAGAACTTGTGTCTAACTGATAAATTTTATATCTAACATCTAGTTAAATCACAAATCTATAAATAGAATCTCATTTGAATTTATAGGTAATAATCTTAAGATAGTTTATGCCAAAACATTGTTCCAATACATAAAATCTTTTTGTGTTAACATTCTTTGAAAAACTCATTTTAATAGAGTGAGCTTTCAATATATCATTCATTCTTAAAAAGAGTTTCACTTCCATAATCATCATTTTTTACAAATTTCTAAATAAAATCTTAGTGTGGAGAAACACTAAGTGATACTATAAATCTTATAAAGGTGTAAGAACTACTGAAACTTATGGGATGTACTGGGACTTAGCAGGTGACCAGATCAAATCTGTGAGATATAGTGAAAAATCTCATGTGGTGATTTGGAAACTAGAAGTAGGCCAAGTGGTTTGAGCCGAATTAGTATAAATTCTTGTATTTTGCTCTTCATTTTCTCCCCTCAATTGTTGCTCTTAACTCTCTATGTTCATTCCTATTTTATTGCACATCTGGTAAATTTGGATTGTGATCCAAAAATTGAAAATCTTGTATCACCCAATTCACCTGCCTTGTCAGATGACCAGCTATTCCTACTATACTCATCCACAAATTAGTTTTTTTTTATTTCTTTGACCATTTTCTTAATTTATTATTGAAAAAGAGCTTTATACTAAAATGGAAAATGATTTCTCTTAAATAATTTGATTATTTATATACGAAAATATTACTAAGATGTGGGTTTGGTGTATATTGCAATACTTTATAAAAGAAAAGAATAAATTTTATTGAATAAAAAAAAAGATTAATGAAGTAGTTAATATTTATTGTATTACTTTCCATATATACTAGTTGTGGGTGAGTTATGTGTTTTGCGTGAAGAACAAGGGTCTGACTATCACTGGTGAAAAAAATACAAAGGGGTCAGACTATCTATTTAAGAAAGAATATGGCACAGTTTTGAAAAGTACAACGTTCTAGAATTTCTAGTGTACTAATATATATTAATATATTGATTGATTTTACTTATATTAAGACAATTACATTTTTCAGGCAAAAAGAAACAATTACATTTTCTAGTGTTATTATAATTTTATAAGCTTTGTATTATATTTTTCTGATCTTTAATTGCAATAATTTTATTATTTCATTAATTTAATAAGTATTTGAAATTATTTTTTAAAACATTAATATTTATGTTAAGTACAAATTTTGGCCTAATAAATTTTCCTTAATCATAGCTTTGAAATGATATTATCCCTTCTGTTATTGAACTTCCAAATACTAACATAAGATATAACTTGCTCTCCAGTTTCCACTCCCCCATCCCATCAATGGCCTTCACGTTGTTCTCGCCTTCCAAACACACCCCATGTATGTTCGATAAAATAGTCTGTAACATGCAAGGACCTTATCTGGCAAAAAAAAAAAAAAAAAAAAGCAAGGACCTTATGTTTTACGCTCGGCTCTAGTTCCGCTTGTCTCTAGCATTCACTGGCCCTCCCTATTGTTCCTAGTTCTTATTTCAACTTCTTCGATGACGGAAGTTGAACCAGCAAACGACATTGTGGATGAAAGAGTAGAGCTTATGGTTTCTCCATTGGGAGGAAACCCATATCTTAGATCAGCCCGTTTCCTGAAACCTGTTCAAATTGCTCCAACAACTCGTCAAGTCTTACTCCCAGTACCATCTTCTCTGAACCCGCAAGTTCCGAACTTTTTCCACCTTCAAGAACAGAATTCAGAGGAAATCTCCCACAAGAACAATGGAATTGCTGGGAATGAGGCTACTTTCCAAGTACCAGCACGCAGGGAGAGACGCTGGGGTACTCGAAGCAATCAAAGCTTCTACATTCCAAATGGAATGGAGCAACGATTTGGTTTTTGGGCTTGCACAAAAGTGGTGTTCAGAGGCCAACACCTCCATCTTCTCTTGGGGCGAAGCGACTGTCGCGTTGGAAGATATAATGGTTTGTGGGCGTTATTCTGTTGTGGGATCCTCTGTTTTTACACCTCTTGAGGACGAAGAATCGAAGCAAATGGAACGGAAGTTGGTTGAAGTACAAAAAAATTTGAAAGATAAGCTTGGAATATCTTCATTGGCTGAGGCATTTCATGGAGGAAAATGGTGAGTTGGAGCATGCTGCATTTCTATCACTATGGCTGGCCAGGTTTGTGGTCTCTAATGCCATTTCAATCGAAATTTTTCGCATTGCACTAGATCTAGCTAGAGGCACCTTGATTGCCCTAGCGCCTGCAGTTCTAGCAAGTGTAGATAGGGATTTAACATTGTGCAAAAGTATTAATGAGGCTGTAGAGTTGAAAACGAAGAAAAGTCCACATGTACCAATCACCTTAACCATGACTGCTCCTTTACAATTGGTCCAAATATGGTCTTTTGAGAGATTCCCATCATTGCGACCAAATCCTAACATAACTGAGAACTTTCAACCCATAATAGCAAAATGGCATAAAGTGAAAATGATTAACTATCAGGATGTGAGTTTAGCTCTGGACTCTTCTGCAGAAAGCTTTCTTTGGCTCCCATATAGAGATTCCCCAAGGTTTCACGATGACAAGGATCAGTGGGTAGGCATCAAATGCTTCATTTCAGGTTCAAATAAGTACTTAGAGTCCTTTTCACGGTGCCTAATGCATTACAAGTTGGTGGGTATAGATTATTGCAGAGAGAAGGACCTCCCACATCGTGTGGCTATGCAATTTGGGTTGGATCAAGACATTCCAGAGTGGGTGGCGGCTCCGTGCAGTAATAAGATATGTCCATTGACTACTTGGAGAAAGAATGATAGCCCAATCACAAACTCATTGTTGTGGACTGCTGCTGTTGCATCATTTTCTACCTTGAAGCCAAGTGTTACTTCCAGGTACTTGGAATGGTGGAAGATATCGAAGCTTGGATGGGGTGAAGTCACCCACAAGGATTCTATGCCTATAAGCATCTCAGAAAACTTGTTACATTCTTCATCTAATGTGGGATCTCATAGTCATGGTCTTAGAGATCAAACAAAGAATTCTGATGAAACAGTTAAAGAACATAAGAGATCAAAGAGAGCCAAGGCAGATACAAAACATGAGGATGTGAATGGCATGTCTAAAGAAGCCAAGCAAGGTAAATATGGTGACAATGGTAAGGAAGGGGAAGATATCATTGGTAGTGCTACAGATATATGTTTTTCTGAGCCTAGAAGCATGTCAGAAAAGTTGCCACAAGCTTCATCTCAACTGAGATCTCCTTGTGATAGAGATGACAAAGGAAATTCTCATGGTAAAACTGATAGTGTTACACACTCCCAAGTTGCAGCTGATAACACTGATGTTTCTGTGGAGAGTGCAGTTGAAAGGCTTGTGATGAGTGAGAATACGAATGCAGTTGGAGGATCAAAGAGAGCCATGGACGATATAGAAAGTGAGGATTTGATTGGCAAATGTAAAAGAGTCAAGGAAGAACAAAATTATGACATCGGTGAGGATGGGGAAGGTTCCAATCCATGTGCAATAGACACAGAACTTTCTGGTAGTTATACAAGTTTTGGTAATGATGAAACTGATAGCGTTGAGCTTTCCCAAGTTGCAGATAACATTGATGCTTTAGAGGCTGGCAGAGTTGAAAAGTTGGCCAAGAGTGAGAATTTGGATGTAGCTGGAGGATCAAACAAAGCCACGGAAGATATAAAAAGTGAGGATTCGGAAGTTGTCAAATGTGAAAGAACCATGGAAGGGCAAAATGGTGATAATGGTGTGCGAGAAAGATTCCAGTCCTTGTGTATTACACAAAAAACCTTCTGAATTTGAGAAGCTTGAACAGTGGTTGCTGACTCATGGTAAAATTCATAGTATTGCGCCATCTCAAGACGCAGCTGATGACACTCATGTTTCAGTGGGGTGTGCAGTTGAAAAGTTGGGAACCGGTGAGAATATGAATGCAGTTGGAGGATCCAAGAGAGACATGGAAGATACAGAAAGTGACGATTTGATTGGCAAATGTAGGAGAGCCAAGGAAGAACAAAAGAGTGATAATGGTGAGGAAGAGGAAGGTTCCAATCCTTGTGTAGTAGTAGACACACAACTTTCTGATTTTGAAAAGCTTGAACAATGGTTGCTAGGTTGGGCTGACAGAAACAGAGATGAGCTTGAAGCAGCAAAACTTGGATACAAATCTAGAAATATGGTTCATGATATAGCTGTAGTTAGTGGCCCATGCTAGGCAATGATATATTTTGGACAAGTAATTAGAATCCTTTACGATATTGTAGAACTTACTAGTAATGTTAGTCTGACAACTTTAGTATTATAAATTATGCAGAATACTCAGTGCTAATGGTTTTAGAATTTATTCTTATTTCGACTAATGGCATGAGCCACTATTTGTTTGTAAATAGATTGGGTTTTGGTCATTGTGTGCTAATGGCATTTGTTCTTATTTGCGCTGATGGCATAAGCCCCTAGTAATGGCATGATTAATTAGTGAATGGATTTCTTGCATTTCCAAGGATTAAATTGGTGTTCCACCACAACCACTAGTGAATTATTCTTGTTCATGGGGCTTTAATTTAATCCATAGTATACTCCCTCCAATCATAAATATAAAACTCCTTTTAGAAGCATTATTTATTCTCAAATATTAGATATTTTATAAAGTTATCTTGTGCATTAATTAATTTTTTCCATTCATATCTCTGATTTATAATTTATAGGTGAGAGATGAATATTATGAGAAATATAAGGGATAATGTAATTAATAAAGAAAAAATGGTGAAAAATATTGAATTTTTTTTACAAATTTAATGATCCAACTCATTTTCTTAAGATATGTAAGATAGTATCTTATATTTAATGATCATATCGAAGTATCTAGCAATCATATGAAGTGACAAGACTCTCTATACAAGATTCCAAGGTAAGGAATTAGAAGAGGGACAAGACTTCTCTTTCTATTTTCATGTTTGTAAACTGAAAAGAGCCGTATGAAGTTAGGCCATGAAATGGCAATATGACATAACACATTTATTCAATATCTAAAACGTACCCTCGCTAGTATCGGAACTCCTAAGCTAAAACAATGAGCTATTTATTTTTAGTGAAAAAATTATGGAGCTATTGTAGGGATAGCTGTCAAAAAAATTATGTTTTATTTTTAGTTAAAAAAAAGTACATTTTTATTTTTATTTTTAGGATATGAAGAATATTTTTCATTCTCAATTATCTTCATTCCTTTTTCATTATATTCTACTCCATTCCATGTGCCAAACAATATATATATATATATATATGACTAGTTCAAGGCAAAGATCCTCTCCTTCATATAACTAAAATCTAAATTTGCAAGTCCCTCCTAACTAAATTCTAATTTAAGGCTGAACAAAAAAACAATGACACAAATCACTTCAAAAAATAACACAAATCAGAATATAAAAACTGATGTTCATGCTATTTGTGTTAGGTTCAACAGGACTTATTGATCATATTTAAAGGTTGTCTTCCTAAGAAAATCAGGCCTTGTGAAGTTTAGTTCTTAAAAACACTCACTGTCTTGGATCTGATTAGTGCTCACATGATGTGTTGGTTTTCAGTAGTGTTGGATTTTTTTGTTTCTAATTCTCAGAGGGAATGTTTTACTATCTTTTTTATTGGTGAAAATATTTTACTATCTTTAGTTTGAGTTGGTGCACATTATGAAGGAAACCTTTTCTATAAGTAGGCTTTTTAGGGAAAATGACACTTGTGGCCAAAATTTTGAATTAATATCACTTATGAATTTAAAGATTTTGAAATGATAAAAAAGGACTATGGTCATAAACTGAACAAAATTTTGATTATTAAATTACTCAAATGCCCTTCCTATAATGACAATGTCAAATGATTGAATAAGAGTATCAAAACACGGACGCAAGAGTATTAAATTGATGAAGTTAAATGTCAAATAACATGAGCTAATATTTATAATTAGTGAGTAGAATTTTATTTTTCAGTATAAAATGGAAAAAAATTAGTGTCCAATTATAAAATGACAGTGTCAAAAGGTTGATGAGAAGTGTCAAAAATTGGGAATGATGTCTAATTTTAGTAAATGTAAACTATTTAGTGTAAAAAAATTGAATATTACTGTTAAATCTTGAAATATAAATGTCAAATCCTAAAATTAGAAGTTATTCTCCCAATGTTTGACACTCTTTATCAATCATTTGATATTATCATTATAGAATTTGACACTAATTTTTCCTCATTTTACACTGAAAAATAAAATTTCATTAATCGATTACAAATATTAGCACATGTTATTTGACACCCAATTTTAGAAATTTGATACTCTTGCATCAAGTTTTTGACACTCTTTTTTAATCATTTGATGCTGTAATTCCAAAATGAGCATTTAAATAATTTAATAATCAAAATTTGGTTTAATTTAGCATCATGGTCCTTTTTTGTCATTTTAGAATCTTTTGATTCCTAAGTAGTATTAATTTAAAGTTTTAATCCCTAAGTGCTATTTTCCCCCTTTATTAAGTGATTATCAATCTCACCGTTGTGCATGCTTGGTTTTTTTTTTTTTTTTGATAAAATGATCATATATATATATATGTATTAAAATGAAAAGGATACAAAGATACATCATTATGTGTATACCTGGTTGATAGTAATATAATTTTACAGTTTTTTTAATAAAAGAGAATATATATATTTTATTTTTTTATTTGTCATTTCTCATTTTAAAATGTCCAAATGCCATATGATGTTCACATCTCGTAATATATTTAAATATTTCTTTTTGATTGACTTGATTTATTTATTTTTTTCAACCACATTTGCCAAAAGGAACTTTTCAAGATAAACAAGACACGCGGAGACAATGAAACTGAGCAATAGTTAGAACCCAACATTAAAAAAAATAGTCGACATTTTTCTCGCAACTCGCAAGCTTACTTATTAAAACAAAAAAACAAAAGTCCGCTAATAAGATGCAATTCGTACATAGTAGCTTAATATAACTCAGTATTTTTTAAATTTTTAAGATTCAATTTTTTTAATTCTCTAAATCACTTTTTATTCTATTTTATTTTTATTTTATTTCATTTTATTCTATGCGTCAAACAAATATATTATATATAACTGGTATAAGATAAAGATCTCTTTTATATAACTAAATTCTAATTTTGCATGTCCTTTCTAACTAAATTTTAAATAAGATTGAATAAAAAAAATAAAAAGGAGTCAAAATAAGAAAACTGAAGTTATTTGCTGTTTGTGCTTAAGTTCACAATGATTTATTTATTTATTTTAAACAACATAATTTATTGATCAGATTTAAATGTCATCTTCCCAAAAACGTTAGGCCATTTTTAAGTTTATTTCTTATAAAGGTTTAAAGGCTATGTTTAGTCCAATAGAAGAGAGAAATTTTAATAAAGGACAAAGGGGAGGAAGGGAGAAATTTTAATAGAGAAAGAGTAAATAAGAGAAAGGAATAGTATGGGAAAGGACTTATTTTAATTTTCTTTCATTTTGGCATGTTGGGGAGAGGGGAGTGATTTGCGCATTTTCTTTTTCCCCACCTACTTATTGAATTGAACTAAACGCGGGAAAGTCTAAATTTTTCTTCTACTTATTAAATCAAATGACTTCTTCTTCCCTCTCTCAAAATCTCTCAAATCAAATAGAGGGTTAATATTTTATACTCATCTAATTAGGGATAACATTATGTGTTGGGCTTTAGCAGCATTTGGTTTATTTTTTTAGTGTGTAATAGGAAAATCCTTTCTAGAATGTAGTCCTCTATTTTTTTTTTTGGGGCAAACTTCTAGGATGTTGTTATTTATTATGCGTATTAACTTGTTGATACTAGTACATTCTTTCAGTTTTTACCAAGAAACAAAAAAGCGGAAGATAGTTATTATTTTTCTTTCCATTTTCATTTCTTATTTTAAACTGTCCACACAAAGCATGATTCGTTGCTTAAAATGTTTAAATACTCCTGTTTGATGGACTTGATTTTTTTATTTCTCAAGCCACATTTTGATAGAGTACCGCCGAGGCATGAAGCCTTGACGTTTTTGGACATGGTAAGAAGCTTGGAAAGAGCATGAAGTACATCTAACTGAATCAAGTTACATTTCAGGAAGAGGTAAAAGGTATAAAAAATGCTTTCAATCATATGAGCTAATGATTCAAATCCAAAAGAAGTCCATTTGAGAGATATAACTTGACAATATGTGTTCCTCATGTGACAATTAAAAGTAACTTTTTTTATGCTTAATATTCATGATTCATTTTTAGTTATTTTAATTTTAAGAATAAGACCTTTGGTCAAAAGTTTTCTATTTAATATTAGGCTACCTTTTTACTAATTTCTTCTAAACTTGTTTCCTAATATGAAAAGGTAATAGGAGTCATCTTATGTCCAAATATGAGGTGTCACCTTTTAGTAGAATTTAATACTTATTATTCCTAAGGATTCTTGATAGCTTTTTTTCCATTTATAAATAGGCACAACTTTATAAAATTTTATACACAATATAAATGAATGAATTTCTTTTCAAAAATTTAATATTATTTAGTGAGTTCTTTCTTCTTCATCCTTTACCAACAAGAGACACAGAGACATTGAAACCAAGCAAAACTTAGAACCACATGTATCAGCTGCATGGCATTATTGTTACTGGAGGAGCATGTATGTGATTTCTGTCAGACCTCGTAGTAGTGCATATTTTGGTTTTTTTTTTTTTCTTTCACACTATAGGGTACGAAGATACAAGAAAGTATTGTTGCAACCTTTATTTGATACATCCCATTTTTTCAGCTCTATTTTCTCCTCCTCCCTCGTCACACTTATCTTTCCCGCTCTCATTTTTCTCATCTTGATGTGAATTCCAAGCATTGGAATTTTTTCTTTCGCTTGAAGAAATTTTCTACTATGACCAAACTTGAAAAGATGGCCATTCGAGTGGTGCCCACCAGCTATTTGCGATATCTTACTAATTAGAAAAATTAATTCTAAATTACTTGGTTAAAAAAACTACAATGAAGGTATTTAAATAGAAAAAGAAAAATATTAATTTCTAATATGATTACTAACTCAAATGGATAAAGATAGACTTTATCTAATTAAATTTAAAATAAATTGAATTAATTCTAAACCTATGATTGGTCATTTGGAAATACAAATAGAAAACCAAAAATTATTTATCCTATTCTAAATCAAATAAATTCAAAAAGAATAAGATAAATAAAATAATTCAAATTGAATCTAAAAAAGTAAAATAAAATCTAATCTTCTCCTAAATCCATCCTAAGTGGTTTGGTTCATTTTTTCAATTGGGTTATATCAGCATTATGGGATTGAATCAATATACTTCAGGCAAAAGGAGGCTCATTGATTGGAGGTAGGACTTAAGCTATAAAAGAAGTTTTATAAGACTTGATTACATACTTGCAAGATGATGAGCCCAAAATGTTTGAAGAAGAAGTATCCTTGCTTTTGAGCCAAAAGTGAATTAGTATAAAATTAGATTTTATTTTAATTTGTTTTTAGATTTAATTTGAATTATTTGAATTATTTTATTCTTTTTGAATTTATTTTATTTATATTATGATAAATAATTTATGGTTTCATATTGGTATTTCCAATGGGCCAATCACAGGCTTAAACTTAATTTAATTTATTTTGAATTCAATTAGATAAAACTTATCTTTATATATTTGAGTTATTAGTTCTAGTATAAATTAATATTTTTCTTTTTCTAATTAAAGACCTTCATTATAATTTTTTCAATCAAGTAATTTAGAATAAATTAGTATTTTTCTTTTTCTAATTAAAGACCTTCATTATAATTTTTTCAATCAAGTAATTTAGAATTAATTTTCTTAATTGAAATATCGCTGGTTCTTTATGTTCCTCTTATAATATATTTGACTTATTAAAAGAGTGATATATTCTTATGACATTTTTCATAACTAGAGTTCTTCGAGACAAGTTTTTATTGGCTTCTAGTTCGATCAATTCATTTGAATTAAACTTCTGTATTCCTGTACTTTGTATTTTTTTGGATTCATAAGATAGATTTCTCATGAGATTTACATTAAGTTCTCACTAGTCATAATTACATAGCTTAACATACAAACCCTCCCAGTTCCTGACTTTTGAGACTCAGAAACTGACAGAAACAAGAAATCAGACTGACACTTATCTAGTGACAACATAACAGTTAGAAACAGGTAAAGAATTGAGGGTGCTGGAGATTTTTTTGTCACCACTCACTAGGAAGCAGGAAAAAAAATCAGTGAAGAAATTAAAATGAAAGCAGCTACTGAATATGAAAATTGAAACTTCTGTTGATAGGTCATCAATACAACATCAAGTTACAGGTACAGAGGATATTTTTCATTCCACATTCTATTTCAATCCATCACATTTACGTACCACAAAAATACATCACATATGACAAGTTACAGGTAAAGATCCTCAATCTATATAACTGAATTCTTAATAAGAGTTTCTACTTGAAGCGCTAAAATCAGAAAGAAGCATATCTACATTATAATCCTGAGATATTATGCTTCACCAAAATTTGTTAAACTAGTGTCATATTACCCTGTAATTTGGCTAGAACGGCAATTCAAAAAATAAGTTTACGGGTCAAGGGGTCATTCTACTGTTTGTTAGGATAGGTTTAGGAGCCACGGCAAAATCTGGGTCTCTTTAATTCATCAATTATTCTCTCAAGCCTGCTAATTCTATTTTCAAGATCCGTTATTTTTGGGTCAACTATGTTGCTACTGCCTTCTCTTTCAGTCCAAGATAGATTTACCCTGTGATGAGCCTTATCTGATTCTTGGATCCCACTTGCATCTTCCTTAACTTCTTCTAAACCTCCCATAGAAGTTTCGCTTGTAACTTTTGGAAGAGACATCATCTGTAAGTCTATTTTTCTCATGGTTCCATAATCAGCAGTAGAAACAAAAGAACTCACATCATCACTTTTTGCATCTTTCCCAGCTCTCTTGGTTCCTATAACCACATTCACATTCTCACTCTTTGCCAACGTTTCAACTCTAATTGCCATTAATTCATCAGTTTTATCAACTGCAACAGGTGCTGGAAGAACACCATTTTGATCAGTTTTACCATTCCCAAAACTTCTAGGACCATTATTTCTCAGTAGCCACTTACTGCATTTGGGAGAAAACCCAGGTGGAACATCAGCATCATTACCCCTCTTCTTTCGCGACATCGTACTCCTCTTTCCCCGCACAAGATTCCTAACTGGATCTTGATGACCCAATACTGATTTCTTCCACCAGCCTACATAACGAGTGGTAACATCTGCCTCAAAAAACCGAGATGGAATGAATACATTGCTATCCATTATTGGTCTAATGTAATTCGACCAAGCAATTTCAGGAGTCTCATTGATTCGGGCCACACAACCAGGAATGTCTTGATCCATCCCAAACTGCATAGCCACTCTATGTGGGAGGTACTGTTCTATACAGTCAAGTCCAACTAGCTCAGAAACTCTAAAGCATGTAATAAGAGACTCAATTCTTTTATCCAAAGTATGATCAAAAGGTACACACAATGAATTTTCTGGATAAAACATTTTACTCTTACCTCCAAATCTAGCATATGGACGCCATATGAAGTCTTCCTTTGCAGAGTCTAGAATGGACCTCATGTTGTCAATTTCCATTGCCTTAACTTTGTGCCACCTGCTCAATAGAGTGTCGCCATTGTTGATATTCTTCGGGTTTGGTTGCAAAACAAGAATTCTTTCCCACACCCAAATTTGAACCAAGTAAAATGGTGATTGAAGAACAAGTTTAAATTGCTCTTTATCACCATCTACTAGACTTTCGGTCAAATCAACAATCGTTTGTTTCAACCGACCCAAATCTTTGTAAATGCTAGCCAGAATTGCAGGTGCTAAGGCTATAGCATGACCTCTAGCGAGACGAATGGCGATTGGCAACACAATCTTCCTTATCGTTAACGATCTCCTAGGAAATACAAACGTGGAAAGCCAAGTAGCAAGAAAAGCCTCATGCTCAATTTCACTCCCGCTGTTGGCGAAAACACTTATCCATGTACGTGCGCAAGCGTTCCTGCTCTTGCTTTTACAAATTTCCATCCGTACTAGATTCAATTTTTCTTCAACCTCTTTCAATTCTTGAGTCTCAAGAGGCCTGAAAACAGAGTCGCCCAACAGGATAACCACCCAAGAACATCATGTCCTCCAAAGTGATGGTTGCTTCGGCCCAAGGAAACACCAATGTGTTTGTCTTAGAACACCATCTCTCTGCAATCCCAAGTACCAAATCTTCATTTGTCAACAAATGACACTTGGAGCCCATGATTGCTTCATAGATACCCACTTTTCTCCACACTGATTCGTAGGTCGAATGCAGGGAATCCACCCAATGAATCCATTTACTGGGTAAGTATGACCAGCCGCTGAACGTTACTGTGAGTGGCCACTTCTTGGGTTCAAATGTAGGCGGAAAAAACGTAGAAGGTGAAAGAATCTCAGACATTGATCCATCATAGGAGGTTACAGAGGGTTTAAGAAAGTAAGCGATTCTTAGAGTTGGCTTGCTATCACCGGCTGGGGAAACCATGAACTCCTCCCTCGATTCCATGATGGTTCTTCCTTCTGGCTCAGACATGAGCACATAGAAAAGAGGAACAGGGTCGAGCCTAGTGTTTGTTTCTCGAGAAAATATGAAGCTCTCTGATACAAAGGCTATTTCTGGAGCTTCCTGAAAATGACTCTGAATTGCTGAAAACGGAATTCAGGATGCGAATATAGGCAGATGGGGACGGCATAGAAGTGGATGTACATGAAGCTTGCGATTCTGCAAGATCAGTGAAAACTCAGAATGGCCCTTCTCTTCTCGCAAATTTCTCGGTTGAAACCGGAATCGATGGAGTAGTGACATGAGGGTATTTTTGTATTTACGTCTCGAGAAAATATGGCAGTGACTTTGAAATTGAACTGCTGAAAATGGAATTAAGGATGCGAAAAGGAAGATGATGGACTGCATTAAGCTTGCCATTTCGCGTAGGGCAGGGAAAACTCACAATTACCCTTGGTTTCTCGAAAATTTCTCAATGAAAACCTGAATCAATGGAACAGTGACTTGAGAGGGTATTTTTGTATTTACGTCTCTTACCCCGCACCGCTACTTCTTCCGGATGCTTTACCACTGTCACAGAGGGAATGGACACACTTTCGTGCTTTCCTTCAAGCCGTTCTCACCCATGCATTTTTCCCAGACGTGATCCTAGCCGTTCGATTGAATCAAATCCAACCATCCAATTTCACCCTTCATTCTTTCCTCGACATGTTCCATTTCGTTCATCGATTTTCCCACACACACCAGTTGGTTTCATAATCAATTTACTTTCAAAATTAGCATTGTAGCAACCAATCGGACAATGCAAGTCTTCTTCTTCAGCAATTGGCAAATTTGTGTCTATTGTTATGGATTCCATTCCTAATTCTTGTGAAAAATACCTTATAAAGAGAGATTCCTCCAAAGCCTTTTATATTTGGGACATAAGGGAATAGTAAAAATTTAAATACTGAGTTGTAAGAATTTTTAATTATAAAAATTTTAATTTTAAAGCTATTATTTTTAATTGGATATCATGCTCAATTGCTTATCTTTAAGATGAGTAGGAAGTACTCATCTTACATTTAGATCATGTTGAAATCAAATGAATTGAATTGAATTGAATTTTATTTTCGAAAGTATAATATTATTTTAATGAGAGTAAAATATAGAATAAAATCATATTTTCATCATCAATTTTTTTTAAAAAATCTATTTTAACATAGAAAATTGAAAAAATAAAAATTTGAAAGTTTAAAATCTTATCTTAAACATGAGCAAGCAATATTCATTCTTGAAATGACAGAAGATTGGATCGCAACTTTCGGCAATTTTTCTAATTAGAAAAATAAACTTCTTTCAAAAAATAGAAATTATGAATTTGACTTAATCAAATCGATTTAAAAATTTGGTGTGTACAGTGGATTGAAATTTTGACATCTAGAAAGGAACCTCACAAATAATAATAATAATAAAACAATTAATATTATACATGTAACAGTAATTAAACACCCTAATTATTAGTTATAAAAAGCATACTTTCACATCCATATTCTCAACGACCAAGATCCCAAGATACTCTGTTCGATTCGTCGCTCCTTTTTTACCATGGCTTCTTCTTCTTCATCAATGAAGACTTGTGTTGTGCTACTTTTCTTATCGATGGCTACGACGTCCATAGCATTCCCCTCCTTGACTGCCACCCGCTTTCCTCCATCACCGGCTAAGTGGGTTTTTTGAGCAATATATAATAAAATAATAAATAAATTATCAAAATATAATATGTCAGAAAATATTTATCATAATATAACAGTCAAAGTCGAATGTCCATAATGCGTTTTATACACTTACACTAAAATCGCATAGGAATTATTCGTTTTCTTTGTTTTTATATATATTTTTTTAAATTTTTTATTGACATTGTCTGCCACCTAATTTCTGTACCCCTGAACCCAGTTCCCAACTGCCTGCCACCTAATTGCTGTACCCCTGAACCTGGCCCCCACCCTCCCCCCTCTGAACACCACGTAACACCCCCCACCCCACAATCTTAATTATATTAATAAATTTATATACTTATACTATATTATAAATATATATCATAATTATAATTTTATATAAAATAATATAATATATATTTTAATTAAAATATATCTTATTCACATAAAAATATATTTTATATATTCATTAAAATAAATATATATTTTAAATATATTTTGAAGTTATAAATAGGTTATATAAAATATATTAAATATATCTCCAAAAATTTTATTTTATATATATATATATATATTTTGTGATATTTGTACTTATCAAAATAAATAAGATTAAAAATATACCTAATTAATAAAAAGTATATAATAAATTACTTAAAATATATTAATATGTGTCTTTTAAATATTTTATGATATTAATGTAGTTGTTCAAATAAAAATATAAAATTAAGTATCTCTATAATTTTAAAAGTAGGTGTGACAAATGTATGAATCTCAACATAAAGAAACATAATCTAACTTCTTAAAGTAATTGTAAATTCTTTGGCAAATATGACAAAAAATATATATACATATAAAATAAAATTTTTGAAGATATATTTAATATGTTTTATGTAATCTATTTATAACTTCAAAATACATTTAAAATATATATTTATTTGATTTTTTGAGCATAAAATAAAAAAGATAAGAAATTTATCAAAATATGACATATCAGATAATATTTACCAAAATATAATATACAAAATCGACTAGTGGCAACACGAGTTAAGTTCGTACAAAGAAGTCGAATAGTTAGTTATGCGAATTCATATGTAACAAAATTTTTTTTAAAAAAGGCAAGTTACATGGCCATCCATAAACTTATCTCTGCGTAATCTCCAAGAAGGCAAAGTCGCATAGCCATCCATGCGACTTTGCCACTATTTTTTAAATAATATATTTTTAATTGTTAGATTATTTAAATAAGTTCTCTGATCCTATTTAAATGATCAATATTTTTTACTATACTCAGATCAACTTCCTGCCATGTCCAAGTGAACTTCGACCATTCCCAAATATGATTCTTTGTGGGAAATATTTTATATAGGAGTCTGAAATTATCTTTTTTATATTAAATAATTATTAAGAAGATATAAATTTAATTAAACGTGCAACAAATATTAATTAATAATTAACTATATTTGTATAAGTGTTGTCACAAATTTTCTTAAATATACAAATATCATATTATATATACACATGTTTTTTAAATATTCAAATATTATATTATAATTGCATGAAGAGGCCAAAAATTTGTGTATAGTACGTTAATTGTTATGATTGAAATAAAAAAAAAGAACAAAATATAATATGTTAGACAATAGGTATTTTTTAGCATAATATAATAAAAACATAACCAAAATATGACATATTAAACAATATTTACCAAAATATAACAAACAAAGTAGACTAGTGATAGTGTATTTTGACTCGATGCACACAAGTCTCTGATTCTATTTATAAAGTGTTGTTGATTGGTAAATAAATATTAAGAAAAGTTACTTATACTAAAAAAGTTTTAAAAAAATAAACATAAGTGAACAAATAATTGATATATTATTAAAAAATAATGATTAATTAATAAATTTTAACAAATATTAAATAAAGAATGTTGGTTTTTTATTTTTGTTGAATAATCATTAAAAAGACGTCAATTTAATTAAAAGTTGAAAAAATACTAATTAATAATTAACTAATAATAAGTAAATAATAATTATTAGAAGCAAAATAACACTATAATGAAGTAGCAAATTGAATGATAAGGAAAATATGAATTTAATAATTAACTGATAAAAAGGGTTAAATATAAAATGAAAAAGATAATTAATTATTAATTAAATATCAACATTTGGTCCCTTATACATAATGACTACCAGTGTCACATCTTGCTCTTCTTCTATTACGTCGTGGTCGTTCTGGTCGTATATCTTCTTCTGTATGCTGCGATTCAGGTGACTCAACTCTTGATAATGTTTGTGTAGTATTTAAATCAAACCAAGTAGAGTCAGCCAGAGAAATTGATTGGCGAGGAGTCTCAAATGCTTGATTTGATGACTCACCATGTTGAAAGGAATACATGTTGTACTCAGCACCAAATAAAGTTGGGTCATCCAATAAAGACATAAATGGCCCAGACTAACCAGGAATGGGAGAACTAAATGGGGGCAATGAGGATGGCGGCATGAAAGAAGAAGAAGCAGCCCCTACAAATGTACTGGATGTGGCTGATATAGTGGTGTGATCCCGTTCCTCTTCATATTCTTTTTGAGAAGTAAATGGAGGTCTGGTTGATAAATAGCCATCACGTCGCTTACTTGGTCTTCTACGTTGAGGAATTTGTGGATGTGGTATCTCTTGTGCAGGTGGAGCAGGATCAGGTTCCATGTTGAAACGTTGCTCTTTCATTGCAATTAATATGTTACGCTGGTCTTGAGCAACCCTCGCATGAAAATCAGTTGATGTTTCTGGAGGGTAATTAATGGCAAGCCTATATAAATCTTCTGCTATATTAGCCTGAAATTAATAATAAATTGTTAGGTTATGATGTTATCTATATCAAGGAAAAATACAATGATGGTGAAAAATACTAAAAAAGCTACCACATAACCAGTCGCACTACTAGAAGGATGGATCCACCGTCGAGTATGTCTCCAATACCACTGCATATACTCAGATGTACAATGAAACACCTTATTTGATGGAGGAGCATCCGAAGTAGCATAAGGCCAATTAAACCATGTTTCAATGAAGATTCTGTGAGCTTCCATCCAATTCTCTGAGGTTTTCCCTCGTAACTGTATTGTGTGAAAATCACCCAAGTTAAACGGGGCTATCGGAATTGGTTGTTGGAGACCAAATTGCCTTAGAACACGATCAGGGTGATGCCATTCTACAATGTGAAAGCATATAAGGGGGATAGAAGCACGCCAAATGTCACTTGATTCAAAGCAATAATATGGAATTAGGCCAAGATTTCTAAGCGGTTCATACGGTCTCCAAATGATCTCATCATCAACCATTACATCAAGTAAACTTCTATAACGTCGTAAAGCCGAGCGTGAAGAACGGGGGGCCAGTTGTATGTTTCTCCACCTATGATTATAAGAAAGAACATATTAAAGTATGCATGATTTTGATAAAAAGTGAATAAAAAATATTTAAAGTGTATTTTTAGCTTACCTAAATCCTAGGGGTGGTAAGAGAGGATAGACATTAGTGTTTGGATTTGGTGGTGGTGGTCGCTCTGGTGCTAGCATGGAAAAGCGATCCCATGCCCATAAATGCAGTAATACCAAGCATCCACCAATATTCACCTCAGATGGGTTAGTGGCATTGCACATTTCTCTGTATAGGTGAGCTAAGACAGCTGAACCCCAACTATATTTTACAGCATCTTTAAAATTAGCTAATAATGGAAGATACATTAAATAGACCCTATGACCATATCTATCTGGCATAAGATATCCACCTATTAGTCTGAGAATATATGCACGTGTAAAACATTGTATGTCTATATCTGATGCATTATCATCTAATTGATTAAAATTCTCCTCCAACCAACTCAAAAATAGCCTTTGTCCGTATATGTTTGAAGAAGGCGGACGTTTTCCAAGGTGACATTCACACACATATGGCCATTCCAATTCACAATTTGCATTAAATTATATTAAGTAAAGTATATTATATTAACAAAAGAATTAATGCTAAATAGAAAAAATTATATCACAATTTGCATTAATAAAGAAATAAATATACTTACTGAAATTAATATTTCACCTCTTGTGGAAACTAAATGAAACTGGAGACCTCACGTAGAAGAAAAGTAGAATAATGCTGCATAAATTAAGGAATATAATTATTTAAGTGTATAATTTAGTTAAATATATTAGTACAAAACTTGATAATTAAGAGGAGAATAAGTACTGCGATGAAAAGTTTTAATGTAAAATGAAACCGTGACAATAAAACATAAAATACATACGAAGTTAACAAAGATTGTTGAATGAAGATGGAAGCATGGATGGAGCCCCGTGTAGAAATGAAGAGTTACAACGAAGAAGAGCAATGAGAAATGAAGGGGACAACACTTTAAATAGAAGAGCGATGGAATGTGGAACTACTATTGTATCACGCATTATAGTATCACGCTGACATAACAAAATATATACAACATAAAAAAAAATTACACACTGCAATAATAAAAAAAATACATTTTTTTATACCAAATTAATTTTTTTTAAATAAAAATTTTCAATCTCACATACTAAAGTTAAGTTTAATAAAAAAATCAAATATTTTTTCCTTATCTCAAAACTCAAATATGCACAAAAAATCAACATGTATTAAAAATTAAATAATTTTTTAATAAATCTAAAAATTTATTCATGCCTAAAAAAATATGTCTAAAAATATTTTTTATCTTTTTTTATTTTATTAATAAAGAATTTATTCCTGACCAGATTGGATTGATGCAGCATGCCTCTGACGCAGGCATGCTGCATCCACAAAAGTGACTCCACGTGAATGGAGTCACTTTTGAAAGAGTGAAGAAGTCGCATGGAGTCACTTTTGAAAGAGTGAAGAAGTCGCATGCCTCATCATGCGACTTCTTCACTCTTTTTTTTTTAATTTAAAAATATAAATTCATTGATAAGACGTTTTTTTAAACTACAAATTATGATTAATTAAATTATGTTAAATAAAGTATATTATATTAACAAAAGAATTAACACTAAATAGAAAAAATTATATCACAATTTGCATTAATAAAGAAATAAATATACTTATTAAAATTAATATTTTACCTGATATAGAAACTAAATGAAACCGGAGACCTCACGTAGAAGAAAAGTGGAATATGCTGCATAAATTAAGTAATATAATTATTCAAGTGTATAATTTAGTTAAATATATTAGTATAAAACTTGATAATTAAGAGAAGATTAAGTGCTAAGATGAAAAGTTTTAATGTAAAATGAAACCATGACAATAAAATATAAAATACATACGAAGTTAACAAAGATTGCTGAATAAAGATGGAAGTATAGATGGAGCCCCGTGTAGAAATGAAGAGTTACAACGAAGAAGAGTAATGAAAAATGAAGGAGACAACCCTTTAAATAGAAGAGCGATGGAATGAGAAATTACTATCGTATCACGCTTTGTAGTATCACGCTAATGTAACAAAATATATACTACATAAAAAAAGTTTACACACTGCAATAATAAAAAAAAATATTTTTTTTTATACCAAATTAATTTTTTTTAAAACAAAAATTATACATTGCAATAATAAAAAAATAAATAGAAAACTTAATATGGTATAAGTACATATATTTATTAATATAAATAAGATGAGGGGAGGGGTTACGTGGTGTCAGGGGGGAAGGGGGGGAGGGGGGTTTGGGGGACAGGGGTGCAGAAATTAGATGGCAAGCAAGGGGGTACGGAAAGTAGGTAGCAGGCAGTCAATAAAAACTTTAAAAAAATATATATAAAAACAAAGAAAACGAATAATTCCTATGCGATTTTAGTGTAAGTGTATAAAACGCATTATGGATATTCGACTTTGACTGTTATATTATGATAAATACTTTCTGACATATTATATTTTGGTAATTTGTTTATTTTTTTATTATATATTACTCAAAAAACCGGCTAAGTGCATTCACCAGCACGCAAAACTCACTGCCTGAGCACGTTTCTATTGGAAGACGATAGTGAATTTCCTGAACCAACCAAAGCTTGTTGCTAGAACTCCGTGGAGATCTTTTGCAATGGAACTCCAACATGTTTGTGTTGTTAGTGTAGGAAGTAGTTTGAAAACCCAACTCTCACATTGCTTTGGGACAAGTTTATGATATAAAAAGTAGTTTGAAAACCCAACTCTCACATACTTGTCAAAAGTATGTTGGAGGGAAAACTAAGTTGGTTTAAATATTAATAATTTAATATTTAAGTACTTAGCACTTAACACTATAGATTTGATCTGGATTTAAAATTCAAATAATTCATTAAACCAAATTTTAATTGTTCAGTTTTTTTTTAAAAAAAAGGGTTTATAACTATTGCCAAGGTTTAGAAATTTGTTACTAGCGTTTTCATATCTTGGCAATGTTCAGAGACAACTAATTTATAGCTTTGATTAAGTTTTAATATTCAGTTTTATATTTGGTTATAAAGGCAGCATATTAGACCTAGGAAAAATACAAAAAACATACTCTGCTTTCTCTTTCTTTTTTTCTCTTTGATTTTTCGTATTTCATTAAGACATTAGAAGTTGTTATCTGTTGTCTCAGATACTTCAGATAATTCCTAGGGGTAGTTTACCGAATCTCTACAATAATCAAATTAAGGATAGTGGGGTCGTCATACGTTCTTGATCTATTCTTCATTTTCTGCATATAGTTTCTACCAGTTACCTCCCTCCGGAAAAGTTTATGTTATATTTGGTATACATGAAAGAATGTTCATAAAAGAAAGAATGATAGAAGAATTCTTATAAAATATATTTAATACATATTATTTAAACTTTCTATAAATAAAAAATAGTTTTTTGATAAAATCATACTCTCCCTTTCCTTCTCCCTTTTTATTTCCCTCAAAATGACTTTTTCTTACCAAACATAGCTTTAAAACTTGTTTTAGTATCACCAAGTTGATGTCTCTTCATGATGTCTATTGAACAAGTTAAGCTCAAGTTCTCATGATATTGTTCCTCTTTATGATCTTTGTGTGGGGCTTCAAGATCCTCAAGAAAATTTTGATGGAATTCTTAATGTTATCATCTTGGATCACCCCAAGAATCCTTTCATGCCTAAGCACATCGCAAATAGTTTATTTATAAGTAATTTAGTTTAAATAATTAATGAGATGTTCTTTGGAACTAAAGGAGATTTTAAAGCTTCTATTCCATTAAATATGTTTTAACATATGAACTTCGTTATTATTTTATCAATAAAAGTACGTTGGCTGCTTTCCTTTATTAAAAGCCTGTCTCTATTTGTTATTTAAGCACTTATAGATCCAAAAAAAGTGATTATACTATCAATTTCCAAACGCACTTTAGAATAAATAATCATTTATGATCATTTATGTGATTATTTCCATAAACTATTTTTTTCTTCTTATGATAATCACTTATCCTTCCATAATCACTTATTTCATTTTTTCTTCTGATTATCCACTAAATAATTACTTAAACTCTCAAAATCTAAACATATTTATTTTCTTAAAATCACTTATGAGGTAAAGACTTTCAAACCTAAATTACTTTGAACATAATCATTTATCCTCGTAATTAATTGTAGATAATCACTTATACTCATAATCAATTATAGATAAATTAATTCAAATACACACTAAGTAAACCTTGCCACACGATTCAAATTTGGTTGATATTAATTTCATAAGAATTTTTTTTTAGTCCATTTCTTGGTGAATATCCTTTTTTTCATTTTTATTACATCATTGATCGACTAGTTTTCTAAGAACACCTTTGCCTTGGTCTTTGTGATCACAAGATTTGCTTCTATCTTTGCTTTCGTTTTAATATTGAGTTTGTTGCAAGTGACATAAGAAACAAGCACTAAGAGAAAGAGCTAGCTGTGAGTAATATTTTTAAGTTGTCAAAATTGTATAATTGCTTAGATAGCTTTTCTTTTTTCAATTCATTATATCTTTTTCTTCTAATAAATGAAATTGAAAGATAAAAGAAAAGATCTTTTTCCTTCTTTTAAAATAAAATTGAAATAAGAGTAAATAAAAAAATCTTTTTCTGAATTTTGATATTTAAGATAAATCTACGAATCCAAAAGAAATAGCTCATCAATCCTTTTTCTTTTTCTTTTTCTTTTTTGAATTATCCTTCAAGAGACATTGCTCTAAGAAGGACCTTTTGCTTTCCACTAGTCCCCGACTTGTTACTATCATTTACAGGAGCTATGTTATAAATACACATGAAAGGAATTTTATGAGAAGGAGAATAAAAGAGAAATTCTTATAAAATTTATTTAATATATATCATTCAAATTTTTTATGAATAAAATATAACATTTTTCATGTAATACTTCTCACAACCAAACATGGCCATAATTCTTCAACTTCTTCGATGAAGAAGGAATCTGTTGAATCAGCAAACGACATTGTCGATGAAAGAGTAGAACTTGGAAAACCCAAGTCTTAGATCTTCCCTTATCTTGAAACCCTTCATAACATAATTCGGAAATTCCAGCCCATGATAGCAAAATCGCATAAAGTGAAAATGATTGACTATTATGATGTGTGTTTAGCTCTGGACATTTCTGCGGAAAGCTTTCTTTGGCGCCCATATAAAGATTCCCCAAAATTTTACGATGACAAGCTTTCTTTGTTAATCAATGTCTTGCATTTCCAATGTTTAATTGAAGTTCCACTATTGCCATAAACAGAATTATTCGTATTAGTGTGCAATAGTTCCCTTTCTATTTTGGGAAAAAGACACTTTAGTACCTCCAAACATAAATAATAGCATTTTAGGATCCCAAATTTGTATAATAACCAATAAGTGCCTAAGTCTTTTTTAGGGAATATGAAAGTAATTAAGTAATTTTTCTGTACAAACTTATAACGAAGATCATTACTAATCGTTTAAAGCCTTTGATGCCAAAATTGATCTAGCCTACCCAAATGAGTTTCATTTCGGGACAAAGCATTATTGAAAATATCATAGTTGCTCAAGAGGTCATTCACTCCATGCGAAATAAGCAGGGTCAACAGGGGTGGTTTGCTCTCAAAGTGGATCTTGAGAAAGCCTTTGATTGTCTGAATTGGGACTTCATTGCTGACACTTTGAGAGATAGCGGTATTCCTGAATCCCTATGCTCTATTATATTACATTGTATCTCTTCCTCCTCTATGCAAGTATTATGGAATGGATCTCCAACTAATGAATTCAAGCCAACTAGAGGGATCAGGCAAGGAGATCCTCTCTCTCCTTACCTCTTTGTGCTATGTATGGAATGCTTATCTCAAACTATTTCAGGTCTAGTTCAGGGAAAGCAATGGCATGCTATCAAGCTTGGTCGTACAGGTCCCCCCTTATCTCATCTATTTTTTACTGATGACCTTATCATATTTGGAACCACCGAGGATCTCCAAATTCAGTTGGTCAATAAAGTTCTCAATGATTTTTGTCTTAGTTCTGGTCATAAAATTAGCCTGGCTAAATCAAAAATCTTTTTCTCTAAAAATGTTAGCTAGGATAATGCCCGTAATATTTGTGATTATCTCAGTATTAAGCAAACTCATGATTTGGGAAGATATCTTGGAGTCCCTATTCTTCATGGTCGAGTAACAAAGTCAACCTATGGTTATATTGAGGAAACTGTGAAGCAAAAGCTTTATGGGTGGACAGCAAGAAATCTTTCACTAGCTGGACGTATCACTTTGGCCAAATCGGTCCTTAATGCTATTCCTAGCTATGTAATGCAATCATCCAAACTCCCTTCATCTCTGTGTGATAAATTGGAGAAGCTTACAAGAGATTTTATTTGGGACTCTGATGATAATCATAAGAGACCTAGTTTGATTAAGTGGACTGATTTCTGCTAACCAACCAATAATGGTGGCAGTAGACTTAAAGACCTTCACTATCAAAATGATGCTTTCTTGATGAAGCTTGGTTTTCAACTCATATCCAAACCCAGTCTTTTATGGGTTCAAGTACTTCGGGCAAAGTATGGGTGGAAAAATGACTCTATGGACCATTTTAATAAGCGACTCCGCTCCCACTTGTGGACTAGTCTTTCTAAAATTTGGGCATATCTCAATCTTGGTGTTATCTGGAGTATTGGTGATGGTCAACAGCTGTCCTTTTGGAATGATTATTGGGTTTGCGACTTAGGACCCCTGAGAAATTTGGCTTTCAAAGATCTTACTGACCAAGAGCTTTGCAAACCCATAAAGGATTTTGTCAGTCAAGATGGCCAATAGAATTGGTCTCTTTTCAAAGACTCTCTCCCATACCGCAAAATCTTGCAGATTGCAAGTATTAAACCTCCAACTGGTGAAGAAGATGCCCCTCACATTTATTGGAATAATTCTAATGACGGTACCTTCTCTGTTAGCTCCGCTTATCAATTGTTAAGCAGTAACTATTGGCTTCATGAGGATAGTATATGGAACCTAGCTTGGAAATGGCATGGGCCTCAACGTATCCGCGTCTTCATTTGGCTTGTCCTTTGAAATGCTCTCTTGACAAACAATGAAAGGGTTAGGAGGCATATGTCCAACGATAATACTTGTCAGATTTGTAAATCTTCTGTTGAGTCCATTGACCATGTCTTAAGGGGCTGTAATTATGTTAGACAACTGTGGCGATCTCTTGTCCCCAATGAGTTGTGCAACTCCTTCTACCATCAACCTTTTCAGGTATGGCTTAAATCTAATTTAAGTCACAATCATGGAGACTGGAGTACCATTTTTGGCATAGCTTGTTGGAAGCTTTAGAATACCAGAAATCAGTTGATCTTTACCAATGAAAATGAGGATATTTACTCTATTAAGGCGAGTATCCTTGCCTTAGCAGCCTCCATAGACTTAGCTAATGAGGACTACTCCTCCTCTGTCATGCAAACACAATGTTCCATTGAACAGGTTTAATGGCTAAAGCCACCTAAGGGGTGGATTGTTTGTAACTGTGATAGTGCTATTAAAAAAAGTGTTAACTTGGCTGGTGAGGGTGGCTTCTTGCGTGATCATTCCGGTGCCTGGATTTGTGGCTTCATTCGAAATCTTGGGGACTGCAATATTACTCTTGCTGAAATTTGGGCTATTTATGATGCTCTCCAACTTGCTTGGAAACTTGGTCACAGGAAAGTTCAAATCCAATCCGACAGTAAATGTGCTATTTCCATTATCATGAAAGATGATATTCCACAAGGATGCTTGCATAACCTTGTAAGAGACATCAAACTTCTTCTACAGCGGAATTGGCTTGTGGATTTAAGGCACGTCTATCGTGAAGGAAACACTTGTGCTGATTTTCTTGCTACCTATAGTCTCTCTCATGATCTTGGTCTTCATGTGTTACAGGACCCTCCTTTTGAGCTACTGAGCAAGCTTCATCATGATTTACAAGGAGCTACTACTCCTAGGCTGAACTAACTTTGTTTTCCCTTCTTTGTTACCCAAAAAAAAAAATACTCCTGAGTTAATTAATAAAAAACATCTAAATTTTCAAGTGCTTATAACTAAATTCCCAACTGAGCGTAATTGAATTTCCAAGTGGTTGAAACTAATTTTCCAAATGTTTAGATATGAATTCTCAACTGAGTATAACTAAATTCCCAAATTAATAAAATTATATTTCCAAGTGCTTACTACTATATTCTCAACTGAGTACAACTAAAATTCTCAAGTGTTAACAGCTAAATTTCCAAGTGCTAACAATTAAATTGCCAATTGAATATAACTGAATTCTCAAGTGATTAAAACTAATTTTCCAAATGCTTAGATCTAAATTTCCAATTGAATATTACTGAATTCTCAAGTTGTAAAACTATATTCCCAACTGAACATAACTAAATTTTCAAGGTTGATAACCAAATTTTCAAGTGCTTACAACTAAATTCTCAGTTGAAACTAATTTTTCAAGTGTTTAATTAAATCTAAATATCCAGAATATTTTTGTCACTTAGTTATTTTAATAATCCTTAAAAAGGATCTGTGTACTTCTGGGTTATTATATAAATTGAGGGTCCTATAAAGTGTCATTATTTATGTTTGGGGTCTTAAAATATCTTTTTATTTTCATGTTTGTATTCTGAAAAGAACTCTATGTAGTTAGGCCAGGAAATGGCCATATGAAATATGACTTTTTTTTTTTGGAAAATTGGTCCATTTTATTCTGTATATACCTTGCATAATTTTATTCAAATATCAACGTAATTCCCCAAAATCTCATTCGTAATACAATATTAGTCCTCCCCCTCAATCTCAATATTTCACAAATCCAACTTGAGTAAGTGAAAACACTCACAATATGTGTGCTTTTAAGTCTTGGTTTTAATGTGAAATCTCGAGAATTAAGTTGATTCGTTATGTTAGTTGGAGGTAGAGAAAGCAAACACAACACTGGACTTGATCCATCGAAACAAATGATTATTGTAAAACATAAAGTTGTATAAAAAAAGGATAGCGGACTGTTTTCTCGCAAGCTCACTGACTAAAAAGAAAAAGAAATCCACTACTGAAACTCTATTATTATGTGAATTTGGTTGTAAAATCACCTATTTATCCCAAATCAAAATGATTATTAACCCTTTGTTTGGTTTGAGATTTGGAAGAGAGGAGAGGGGATAAAAAATTTTCATTCTATTTTTATTAAACCAAATAAATTGAAGGAAACATTTTCCTTTCTATCCCCTCCTCTCTTTTTCTCATTTAAAGACGGAAGAAAAAGTATATTTTTTCCTTATTTAGTTAAAAATAAAATAAAATTGAAAATTTTCTTTCTTCTTTCCTCCCCTCCAAACCTCTTAAACCAAAGGGAGGGTAGAGTTTATACAGAATAACATCAACGTCCGAAACGTATTGTTCTGGATGAACTATTCTTAAACAATGAACTATTCTTTTGTAGTGAATAAAATATGGAGCTACTGTGGGGATGACCGTCAACAAAATGATGTTTATGGGCTTGGTCTCAAGTTAAGTACCGTAATAAGCCAGTACCTTTTACGGCCCAAAAAAAGTGCCTTTTTTACTTTTCATTTTTTTTTTAGAGTATGAAGAATATTTTTCATTCTCAAAATTATTTTTATTCTTTTTTCATTACATCTCCATTCTATGTGCTAAACAAATATATATGACTGATTGAAGGTAAAGATCCTCTCCTTCATATAACTAAAATCTAAATTTGCAAGCTCCTCCAAACTAAATTCTAATTAAGGCTCAATTAAAAAACAATAACACAAATCAGAATTAGAAAACTGAAGTTGATGCTATCTGTTTTAGGTTCAACAGGACTTACTGGTCATATTCCAAAGTTGTCTTCCCAAGAAAATTAGGCCATGTGAAATTTAGTTCTTAAAAACACTCCATGTCGTAGATGGATCAGATTTAATTAATCAGTTTTTTTTTTATTAAAATAACATAGAGGGAATGTTCTATTATCTTTAGTTTGAGTTGGTACACATTGTAAAGTACTTTTATTGTGTAATTATCACTCTAACCATTATGTGCAGGACCGATGTCTGTTATGCATTATGGGGGCAATAGCCCCCATTATTTTATTTTTTGTTTTAATGCTCTATCTATATAATATATATATATATATATATATATCTGTCTACTAAGCTGGTGTCTCCAAGTTGATGTCTCTTCATGATGTCTATCAACAAAGCTCAAGTTCTAATAATACAATTCCTCTTTATGATCTTTGTGTGGGGCTTCAAGATCCTCAAAATATGTTTGATGGGATTTTAGATGTCATCAACAAGGGTCACCCCAAGAATCCTTTCATGCCTCATGCACATTGTATATAGTTTATTTAGTTTAAATTAGGATTAATGAGATGTTCCTTTGAACTAAAGGTGATATAGATATATGATTTTAAAGTTTCTATTCCTTTAAATATTTTTTAACATATGAACTTGATTATTATTTTATCAGTAAAAGTACGTATTAAGTTGTCAAAATTTTATAATTTCATGCTTAGACAGCTTTTCGTTTTCAATTCATAAATAATAATTATCAAGTCAAATTTTTTAATTTTCAAGAATTCAAAATAGAAAATTTAAAAATACATATTTTTCTTCTAAAATGAAATTCAAAAGATAAAAGAATTTTTTTTCTTTCTTTTAAAATGAAATTAAAACAGTAGTAAATAAAAAAGGTCTATATTTTTATCTTTTATGATAAATCTACAAATGCAAAAAATATCTTCCTTTTTTTAATTATCCTTCAAAAGACATTGAAAATTAAAAAAAATAAAAAAAATTAAAACCATTTTTCTTAAATTAAATTTTTTTTTCAACTAAACTTATAGGATTGGACAAAATGAAAAAGGAAGAATTTAGCCAAAAAAAAATAAAATGAAGAACGAAGAAAGAGATTAAACTAAATTATGCTTTAGAAAAGGGTAAATAGGAAAAAGATAATTAAATTTGGGAATTATTATTGAACGAAAGAAAGAGCCAATTACGAAATGATTACAATTTGATGAATAATAGGGGAAAAGAGAATGATCACATGACATTTACATGGGTTGGTTATTTTAAATAACTGCCAACGTCTATTTTTTAAAAAAATTAAAATACGTAGGCGGCTTTATGAAATAACCACCTACATGTTATTTAAAATAAAAAAAATACGTTTTAATATAAACCTATGTAGTTATTTAATCGGTTATTTTAAATAACCGCCTACGTTTGTGTTAACCTAACTTCTTTTTCTCGAGTGCGGCCACGTACTTTAGAAACAAACTTTCGGCCACGTACTTCAAAAACAAATTTTCTCACTTGCGCAACAGCCATCACTCCATAGGTCTCTGGCTCCCGTCCAATCTCCACCTCTACGCCGGCCGGTTGTTCTTCCCATTAGTCTCTACCTCCAATTTCTCTCTAGCTCACACTTCATCGGTCCAGTCTCTCTTCACCTTTGCAACGTCTTTGCCAGAAAGTAGTAAGCTTCATTCCTCCCCAATCCAGTGTTGTCTCACTCCTCAAGCAAACATTCCTTCTTCAATCAGATTCAAAGACACCTAGATTTGGACTACATTTTGCTCTTGTACCCACACTAGAGGCAAGTATAGTTAATTACTTTGTTGTCTTATTATTATTTAGATCTGATAAGTTCAGTGACAATGAAATTAACTGCAGTCGCAATTTATTGAGTTATCTGGGTGAGAAGACATGAGAAGCTTTGTGGCAGAAGGACAATGAGCCTTTGGTACTCAACAGGAGGGATCCATGAATGTGTATAGGTATGTTCTTCTTTATTTTCATACTTTATGTATATATGTATTTTAGTATATTATGCGTAGTAGCTTGATGATGTAGGACTTTAAAAGGGTTGTCTTAAAGATTGTATACGAGTTTTAAAATTTGATGAAAGTATGAGGTAATAAAATTGTATAAGAAAAAAGGGTATTTAAAAATATGCTAATACTGGACTTGTAGACTTGTCAACAAAAGCACCTTATATATAATTCCATGATGCCTTTTCATGGAAATTTAAATCTTTCCTTTTAGAAAATCACTGTTAATAAGAAATTTGATTTTTGGTCTCTAATCGTTGTTCTTTTTTGCTGTCAATTGTTACTTCCATGGTGCATTGTCTCTTCACAAAAATTTTCACAAGCACAAATATATCCCCTGTATAATTCTATTTATTCCTGTTATTTTCCCCTGTCTTTTATGATAAGGTTACTAAAATATGTCCCTCTTTCCCCTGATTTCAGGATGAGAAAAATTTGATTTGGTATTCAGGAACAGTGGGAAAAACACTTGCAGTTGAGTGCAGTCACGAAAATTATTCAAGGACAAGGAAATGTATGAAACAAACATTAATGCCTTCTCACTCATTTCATTGTCCACATGAGTCTAAGAAAAAGAACTAACTTGTTTTAGTCTAATAAATTGCTCCCCATTTTCAGATAAAGTCACAAAAGCTAAGTCAAATTGGGAAGGAGTGCCATTCATTTTCTCTAATTTATGCAAATGGTGAACGCTCACTTGATCTGGTAATATGTGTTTTTGCTTTATTCATACACATTTCATGCTTTTTAAAAATTCTAATTCTAGTTTCAATTCTTGTCAAATTTATCGCTTTTTGACTAGATATGCAAGGACAAAACACATGCCACTTCTTGGTTTTTGGGCTTGAAAGCTGTAATTTCTTAGTCCCAACATCCAAGACCTTTTAGTAGTTTAAGAAGCTGCAAAGGTATACAAAGTTGTGCTAGTAGTCCAGCTGGAATTTTACGAAGAAAGAAAAACCTTGGCCTTCTAGAGGACACTGCTGAATTTACAAAGGTTTCATAAATATGCTGCATTACTTTCTCCCCAGAGTTCTTATTTCTTTCCTTTCATGTCCTTTGAAAAAGCTTATACTTGAAAGTAAAGTCTTAGATATTTTACTGTGATTGCCTCTGACTTTGTTCTTTTTATATTTTGTTCTAGCTATTAATGAAAAAACTGATTGATCTATCCTTGATGACATTATCATTACTCTTTGAATGATTGAATTTGGGTTCAGACCACAAGTTAAATTATTGCTATACGTTAGTTACATGTTGTGATGATAAAGGTTTCTCAAGTGATTTTGATAAAAAAAATATTATTTTATTTTTCTAAAACACAATTAATAAGAGAGAATTGAGAGACTACCAAACTAAATCTCATCCAGATGAATAAGATAGGATTTTTTACACATTACATAAAGTGTGGATTCTTTTATTGATATGAGGCTACAATATTGGTTCTGAATCTCTTTTTTTGAATAATTTGAAGATTATGAGTTACTGTGGTTTCTTGTGCACTTCTTTTCATTAATATTCTCATATTGTTTACTTAATCATTGTGCATGTTGATTTTACTAGGTTGTTGGCTAGAATTGTTGATTCTTTAGTGTCTCTCCTAGCTAGAAAGTGGTGCTGATTGAGATCCAGAGATCAGTGAGTAGGTAAGCTATCATCTTGGGCTTTTTTTCATCATGGGGAGAATTATGCAGCTTCTCATTTCAAGACTTTCGTAGTTTTTTTTCTTTAAACATGCCTTAAACATGTCAATCCATAAATCCACAATAGGTTCTGTACATGTTACCATGGTGAGCTCTGTTTGAATTTATAACTAGTGGTGTACATGTTAGATATACTATAAACAAATCCAATTACTTCCACCTAACCATAGTTACATGAAACTAGCCTATAGCTTAGTTTATTTATCAAACATATTAGCTCTTTGCTTGTAATGTGTTTATGACTAAGTAGTGCTGTAAAATTTTGTGAATTATGGATGGCAAGTTAATAATAGAGGAAGCATAACCACAGAAAACATTTCAATAGTAAATGAATAGCTCTTTGGTTGTAATGTGTTTGTTTGGTGGATCAAAGTAATCTTCTCCTAGCCTTTTTGTTTCTATAGTTTTCTTTGGAACTTCAGTTATAACATATATCTTGTCATATTGGTTATGGAAATCTGTAATTCTGGACGAATTTATATTCTCTCTATGCATTTACTTCCTTTATTTGTAGCTTTTTTTTATTTCTATATTATTCTAGTTATGATTATATAGCTTAGGTTGTGTGGGATTGGCTGAAAAATGGTTGTACTTATAATTGGGAAGTCTAACTTTTTTGTGAGATGTTGTTGTAGAATTATTGCACCCTCAACTTGTAGAGGAGGCTCTGCCAAAATTGATACACATCTCAGGAGTATGAAAATGCACAAGGAGAAACTTAGAAGCTTAAACCCCAATAAGAATGAGAGTTGGATATCGAAAGAACACAATCAATTTTTTATAGATTGGCTGAGAGATCATATTATTTCAGGGTGGGAAAGGAATCCTAGTTCAGTTTCAGACAAGTTGAGATGGTTAGCTAATGGTCCATTTATGCATGTCTTCTCTTACACCGGTTACCTCATAAATGGCTACACATTCTATACCAAAGAGCAGGATGATCAAAACACAATGCAAAATAGTGGGGTAACCCTTATAGCTCAATCAATGCATATTTCTAGTGCCAAAGATAGAAACCCTATTTTTACAAATATGTCATACTTCGGGGTAGTTGAGCACATATGGGGGGTTGGATTACATCTTGTTTCGGGCACCGGTTTTCGGTTGTAAGTGGGTTGATAACAAGAATGGCCTTCGAGTTGATGAGTCAGGGTTCATTCTGGTTGATCTTAATAAGATAGGGTACAAAGATGAGCCTTTTATTTTAGTATCTCAAGCTCAACAGATGTTTTATGTCCCTAATCCTGCTAATAAGAGGTGGTCGATTGTCATGTTAACCAACAAAATAATCGATCATCACAATCAAGATGGAGACCAACAAGATGAAGATATTGAGGATGATCCATTTTCTGGGGCATCATTTGATGTTGGTTCCGCTGGAGATGATGCCCTCTATATGAGAGATGATCATGAAGAGGGGATTTGGATCATGAAAAGGAGGGGAGGAATCATTCATGGTAGAACAAGAAAGAGGAAAAGGTTTTTTTTAAACATATATATATATATATATTACCTTCAATTTATTTTCATTATTTAATATAATGATCTTCTTATTTTGTTATGTAATTTATTTTTCATTATTTAATTAATCATTTTGATATTATTACAAGTAAATATGGCAAAGCATGTCACATTACAAATGTGACACAAGAGATGGCGAAGCACCGACGTGGTTTGACAGTAATGAAAGAGGTTTGCCACACAAGAGATACTAGAAACAAGATCCATGTGGAATGGAATTACAAAAATCATCCAGTCAATGAAGGTGGGAAGAAGTTAAGTAGCTATATCGGAGTGACTGCAAAGTTGAAGGTGCCCATCAGCCATCCAGAATGGGATGATTGGAGGAAAGTTCCCTTTGTTGTGAAAGATTTAGTTTTCCAAGACATAGTGGTAATTATAATTAATTTCAGTACTTAGCTACATTTTTTTATGCATGCAAACCTGTTATAATTAATTTGAGTATTTTGTTTTGTAGTCCGCTTTTGACGTTTATGAAAGCCATAGAGTGTATATATATCAAAAGGCAGGGATTTCGATGCGTAATTTTCGATATATCTTGATGAGGCACTTTATGAAAGATGAAGCTAGCAACATCATTGAGCATCCACTTGAGGAATTTAGAATCTACATAAAACAGGAACACTAAGATGGCTTTATCGATCTGCGGCGTCAGGAGAAGTTTAAGGTGAACAATTTTTCCTGTTCATATTTAAATATTCTAATCCTCTTTGTTTATAATTATTTGATTTTAGTATTGAAATTTTTTTAGAAATTAAGTGAAGCAAATAGTCAAAGGGCAAAGAGTCAATAGCACCCTTACCGAGCCGGCCGTCTGGGATACTCTGGAGTAGAGAGGAAGATGGTAAGTGCATATATATCTTATGTTTGTTAATACTTAAATTTATTCGAATACACAATTATTATTTCCGTGAATGCATAGGTATTGAAGGAGGGATCCACGCAGACAAAGGTACCCTATCATAAGCTGTGGTCAAAATCCAGGAAAAACAAAGAAGGGATTATTGAGAACGAGAATGTTCAGAAAGTTGTTGAAAAAATAGTAAGTGCTACCTTACAACAATGATTTGAACTCTCATTTTTTAGAAGGACAAAAAATTATTTCTTGTTTTATTTTCACATATCCAAATTTCAAATCAGACCTCTGAAGGCGAGTAAGGCTTAGTGTTGGATGTACTTAGCCAAGCACTGGAGCTCCCTGAACACCCTGGACGTGCTAGAGGTGCTGGATTTGGTGTCACCAACAGGGCCTATTTCGGGACCAAACGCCGCCACTCTGATGCTGCGGCTAGGGTTCTTGAATTGGAGGTAATCGTCCAACAACAACATGAAACAAAATCTGACATGAATAGACGATTAGCCCAGCTTGAGTTGTCGGTCAACAAGCTGCGTTGCAGGGGAGCCAAGGGGTTGCAGTTAGTCCTAGTGTGAAAGATAGTTGTACTCCTCCATCTGAGCATCTCCCTCCAGTAATTGCTTCTCTTATTAACTAAATTTATAGTTAGTTGTTGATATATATTAATAATTTCTAGTGTTATGATTGGTATAGGGTATATGACATTGTCTATTATGGCTGGATGACCCCCGGGGTGTGATTGCAAAAGGGCAGGTGCATAACATCCCAGGGGACATGCTTTATAATGCACCCTTACCTATAGAACATGTTAGTGTATCGATTGCACTTCCCGAAGAAGAGACAGCGAGGTTTCCTGTGCCTGTCGAGGGAGCAGAAACAGTAGAACAGGCCGTGGGTGGATTTGTAGCATGGCCTGTGAATCTCATTACTATAGCTCCACCTACTACTAGAAAAATGCAATTTAGTGAGGGACAAATCCCTCGCTAAATGCCATTTTTCCCTCACTAAATTGAAAATAGCGAGGAATTTTATCCCTCGCTAATTTGGTCGCTAAAAATGGCGTCGCTAAATTTAGCGAGGAATGAGTTAATTCCCTCGCCAAATTAGCGAGGGATTTAATCCCTCTCTAAATTTAGTGAGGAACTCATTCCTCGCAATTTCCTCGCTAAACTACAAAAAATTCAAAATTGCCATGTCACCACCGAAACCACGCTACGTCACATCATTGCCATGTCACCCACCACCCATGTCACATCACTGCCACACCACCGCCACATCATCGTGATTGTGATACATCACTACCATGTCATATAATGATTTCAAATATGTATTTACTTAGGTTCGAACCCATAACCTCCTGCTCTTAGTACCTTTATATTTAGACTTTTGCCAGTTGAACTGTAATGTATTTGCAGTTTTTATATGAAATATTAAATATATATTATTTATCTACACACTAATACACACATATATTTTTATAAATTAATATATTGTTAAAAAATAAAAATATATTATAATTTTAATTATTAATATCAGAAAATATTTTATATTTTGTAATAAATAAATTTTCATTTTCATTTTTTGCCAACAAGTTATAAAAATTAATCTAACAATTTTTATTAATTTAAAATAATCAACTGATAAAAAAATTTTTATAACATAATTATTAAAAAAAATTTAATTCATTAAAATTAAATTTTTAATAAAATAATTTTAATATATTAAAATTAATTTTAAAAAATTTAGCGAGGGACAAATCCCTCGCTATTCATAATAATTTAGCGAGGAATAAAAAATTCCTCGCTAATTCCTCACTAATTTAGCGAGGGAACGGATATTCCTCGCTAATTCCCTCGCTAAATTTAATTCGTCACTAATTTTCTCGTTATTTAGATCATTTAGCGAGGAATGAGTGATCCCTCACTAAATTTAATTTTTCTAGTAGTGACCGTAAAAGGTATATGTTAGTTGACAAGCCAATTAATTACAATTTGTTTTTATGTTAATCAATTAACTACTTATGTTGCGCAGTCCACAGGAAAGAGTCAAGGGAAAAAAGGTGTCGAGACAATCAGGGGAGTCAATCATTGCACCAGTGAAGGGACAGCCTCAGCCATCAAACGCACAAAATCGTGAATTGCTTAATGGTATATTAACCATGGGGTTGTGGCAATTGATACACATTCCTTATGATGCAGGGGTTTATGGTAAGGAAGTATCTGAAGTGATAACTGAAAATATGATCTCCTACATCATTGATCATGGATGGCTTGGGGTATAGAATATTAACATATAGATCATGTATTGAAATTAACATAAATGAATTGATCTTTCATTTGACTATGTGATGCTAATCTATTACTTTTTCCATTTTAGATTTTTCTATGAAAAAATTCTAGTCCCTCCTTAGCTGATAGACATATTTGCCTTCATCCACCCACAAAATATTTCAGCTTATACATCAGGTTTGATGCCACAGAGAAAGATCACAGAACAGTCACAAGATGTGGCAAATGCATTGACTACAAAGGGGGGTGAAGGGGTGTTATTTTTGGCACCATTTATGTAGGGGTAAGTCACTTATCACTAAACTTTTAAATAATGTCTTATTTCATGTTGGATTGTTTTATTTTAAGTTTCTTTGCTAAAACTAGTAAATTTTTCTCCTAGGAATCATTGGATATTGATTTGTATTGAATCAATCAAATCAAAAATATATTTTTTGGATCCCAAAGGAAATCCGCTAGACTACCGCCCACAGATGCTAGAGATGATAAATCAGTAAGAATATGCAATTATATTATGTGTTTTTGTATTTTTCTATTTATTAACCTCAATTTTTTCTATATTAATTTTCTTTTGTAATGTTTAACAGAGGTGTGAGTATGTTTCAAGCAGCACGCGGGCTAAGCAACAATAGTAAGCCCAAGAACCAATAGACTCCACCAGATCCACCTTATTGTATAAATGGACACGTATTCAGGTATTTATAATTTAATATTCAATCAACTATTGAGATTAACATTTATTGTAATTAATCTAATATTCATATAATTTTATTCAGTGTCCGAAACAATCTAATGATAATGATTGTGGATACTATGTGCTGAAATACATGAAAGATATCATCTTACATCAACAAATCTCGATCCCCTGCAAGGTATGTACATAATTCATTTTTATGATATTTATATAAAATTTTAATAATATAAACTGCTTCTGTAATATGTAATATTTTTATTTTCAGTATTTTTCGGATACATACTCTGAGGGATACTCCGAAGCTCAGATAAAAGAACTCATAGAGGAGTGAAGCCAATATGTGGTTGGACTTAGGAGGTGGGTATAAGTGAACACATTATATAGTGTCATTTGTAGCTGTTTGGTTTTGGTTCTATCATATAGTTACATTCAATTGATGGTTCTAATCTGTTTTGGATAGCTTATGAATTTAAAATTCATCATGTTGTAGGCAGTACAAGGGAAGAAGCATAGATTGATCACTTCTAAAGGCTAGAAGATGCATGCTTTTTTTGCTCTCTTGGTCATCATATATGGCAGATAGTTTGATATGTAACTTTTGGTCATGTGTATATATATTAGTTGTTAGCGTAGAAGCTATAGATTGGCTTGATATATATGATAATTTTGGAAATCAAGTTACTGGATAATGTTAATTAAGTATGTTATATCATTTTTTGCTCTTGTCAATTGGATATAAATATTGTCTGTAACTTTTTATTGAGGTATTTTGAATATAATATAACTTTTGCTTTAAATAGATGTCTTTTAGTTATAGGTATTCGGTTTTTTATATTGACACTAAAGCAGGTTCGTGAGATTGCAAAAATAATAAAATGTAGGAAAAAAAATAAGTAGTTTCGTTGGCGGTTATTAATACAACCGCCAGCGTAAAGATTTTGGCTGGCGGTTCTAATTTAGAACCACCAACTCATATTAAAATTTGAATATTCAAATTTAAATAATAAAAATTTATAAAATTTTAGTTGGCGGTTAGTTACAAAACAGCCAACTAAAAGTACAATTAAAACTAATTAAAAATTAATATTTCTCAATTTAGTTGGCGGTTATATATATAACCACCAACTTAAATTAAAATTTCTTTGCGGTTAATACATATAACTGCAAAGGAATATGACTTTTGTTGGCAACCATAAGATATAACTGCAAATGAATATAATTTTTTTTTTTTGTGGTTCTAAACCGCCAATGAAAGGTACAGTTTTTTTTGTACTAATATACTTGACTGTTTTTAAATAACCGCCAAGAAAGGCGTATTTTGGCGTAGTAGCTGAAGACCAAGCTCATTGTGAGATGAAAGACAAACAATGGAAGCTTAGATCAGGTGACAACAATGAGATTGAAGACAATCGAAGAAGACACTGGTAAGGAAGCTTGTGGGTGGAGTAGAGGAAGATGAAGGCGACGGCATGGAGTGGGTAGACGAAGGTGACGGTGATAGGGGGAGGCAGGAAGATGAATGGAAAAGAAGGTGACTAGAATTTGGGAGGAAGAGGAGCTGACATGATAGAGGTTTTATGTTAGGGTTATTTTAATTAATCAGCGGTACAATGGTCTTTTTAGCATAAAAATACTTCTAATTCTAATTTCGTTCCCTGACATGTAATTAGAATTAGACCTAATTCATGTATCAATTGGAAAATATTCTGGCACCTTAGTATTTGTGTGTCATTTTCCCTTCCTGATTTTATTAAACTTCCTAATAATGAAATAAGCAATGACCTTTCGCTTTCCATCTATCCCATTAATACCCAATATATTATTCTCTCCTTCCAACACACCCTACTCGAGAAAATAGAAAGAAGTGTCCGTTGCTCTAACAGGCAAGAACTTTTTGCTTTCCACTAGTCACTGGCTTGTTACCATCAATATTCACTGGAGTTATCGTTCGTTCGTAGTTCTTCAACTTCTTCTACGATGAAGGAAGCTGAATCAGCAAACGACATTGTCGATGAAAGAGTAGAGCTTATGGTTTCTCCACTGGGACGAAGCCCATGTCTTAGATCCGCCCGTTTCTTGAAACCCTGTTCATATTGCTCCAACAATCCGTCAAGTCTGATTCCCAATACCATCTTCTCTGAATCCGGCAGTTTCAATCCTTTTCCACCTTTAACAGCAAAACTCAGAGGATATCTCCCACTAGAACAATGGAAGTGCTGGGAAAAAAGGCTTCGTTCCAAGTACCAACACGTATGGAGAGACGCTGGTATACTCGAAGCAATCAAAGCTTCTACATTCCAAATCGAATGGAGCAACGATTTGGTATTTGGGCTTGCACAAAAGTGGCGTTCAGAGACCAACACCTTCATCTTCTCTTGGGGCGAAGCGACCGTTACGTTGGAAGATATAATGGTATGTGGGGGTTATTCTGTTGTGGGATGCTCTATTTTTACACCTCTTGAGGACGAAGAATCGAAGCAACTGAACAAGAAGTTGGTTGAAGTACGAACAAATTTGCCAGATCTTCTTCGAAACCCAAGTTTGGAATATTTTCATTGGCTGAGGCATTTTTGGAAGGAAAGGGGTGAGTTGGAGCATGCCGCGTTTCTATCGCTATGGCTCGCAAGGTTTGTGTTCTCTAATGTCATTTCAAACCGAATTTTTTGCGTTGCACTGCATCTAGCTAGAGGCACCACAATCGCTCTAGCGCCTGCAGTTCTAGCAAGTGTTTATAGAGATTTGACATTGTTGAAAAGTATTAATAAGGTTGTAAAGTTGAAAACTAAGGAAGGTCCACATATGGTAAATTCGAAAACTAAGGGAAGTCCACATATACCAATCACCGAAACCTTAACTGCTCCTTTACAACTGGTCCAAATCTGGGCTTTGGAGAGATTCCCTTCTTTGCATCCCAACCCTAGCATAACTCGGAACTTCCAACCCATGATAGCAAAATGGCATAAGGTGAAAATGAGTAACTACTATGATGTGTGTTTAGCTTTGGACTCTTCTGCAGAAAGCTTTCTTTGGCGGCCATATAAAGATTGTCCAAAGTTTTACAATGAAAGACAAAAGTCCTTTGCACGTTGCATAATTCATTATGAGTTGGTGGGTATAGATTATTGCATAGAGAAGTACCTCCCATATCGTGTGGCTATGCAATTTGGGTTGGATCAAGACATTCCGGGGTGGGTGGCTCCTTGCAGTAATAAGATATGTCCAATGACTGATTGGAAAAAGTATGATAGCCCAATGACAAACTAATTGTTGTGTGCTGCTGCTTTTGCATCACCATCTACCTTGGAGCCAAGTGTTACTTCTAGGTACTTGGAATGGTGGAAGCGATCGAAACTTGGATGGGGAGAAGACACCCATATGGATTCTATGCCTATGAGCACCTCAGAAAACTTGTTACATGCTTCATCTAATGTGGGATCTCATAGTCATGTTCATAGAGATCAAACAGGAGGTTCTAATGAAAAAGATGGTGCAACAGTTAAAGAACATAATAAGAGATATCATAGTAGTCATGAAACTGCTGTTTCAGCAGCACATGGAGTTGAAAATCTGGCCAAGAGTGAAACCATGAAGGTGTTTCGAAGATCAAAGAGAGCCAAGGCAGATAAAAGACATGTGGATGTGAATGGCATGTCTAAAGAAGCCAAGCAAGTTAAATATGGTGACAATGGCAAGGAAGGGGAAGATATCATTGGTAGTACTTGTACTGAGCCTGTAAGCATGTCAAAAAAATTTCCACAGGCTTCATCTCAACTGAGATCTGGTGATGGAGATGACAAAGGAGATTCTCATGGTAAAACTGACAGTGTTGCACCATCTCAAGATGCAGCTGATAACACTTATGTGTCAGTGGAATTTGCAGTTGAAAAGTTGGCAACCAGTGAGAATATGAATGCAGTTGGACGATCAGAGAGAGCCATGGAAGATATAGGAAGTGAGGATTTGATTGGCAAATGTAGAAGAGCCAAGGAAGAACAAAATGGTGACAATGGTGAGGATCGAGAAGGTTCCTATCCTTGTGCAGAAGACACAGAACTTTCTGATTGTAAAAAGCTTGAACAGTGGTTGCTAAGTTGGGCACACAGAAACAGTGGTTGATGAGCTTGAAGCAGCAAAACTTGGGTACAAGTCTGGAAATATGGTTTATGATGGCCATAGTGCCCCAGGCATGCCAGTGATGTATCTTGGACTGGTAATTAGAATCCTTTCTGACTCTGTAGCACTGACTTTAATGTTAGTCTTAAAACTTTTGTGTTATAAATTATGCACAAACCATGACAGTACATGGGTGTGTTTGTCAAAATTTCAAGCAGAAGCGTTTGGCTGACCGTTTTAGAACTTTTCATATTTGCTTGGAAACAGATAGGGAATTGGTTAGCTTTGGTTATTGTGTTGCTGATTTTTCTTTTGAGTGAATCATCATAGTTTGAAAAATGGATTAAGAAAAATGAAAATATGCCGCTCATTAATTAGTTAATGAATTTCTTGCATTAACCATAACCACTAATTTAATTGGTTAGTGTGTTGTTAATGAATGTCTTTTTAGTGTGGCAGCAGTTCTCTTTCTATTTTTATGTTTGTATTCTGAAAAGAACTATGGAGTTAGGCCAAGAAATGGCAATATGAAATATGACTTTTTTGGAAAATAGGTTCATTTTATTCTGCATATACCTTGCATAATTTTATCCAAATATTAACGTAATTCCCCAAAATCTCACTTGTAAAATCCAATTTGAATAAGTGGAAGCACTCACCACGTGTGCTTTATGACTTGGTTTTATGTGAAATCTTTAAAAGTTGATCAGTAACGTTAGTTGGAGGTGGGAAAGGCAAACACAACTTTATCCATCAAAACAAATGATTATTCTAACACATAAGAGTTATATCCAAAAGAAAAAAAACAAATAGGGGACAGTTTTCTCGCAAGTTCACTGACTAAAAACGCCAAAAAAAGAAGAAGAAGAAGAAGAAATGAAATCCATTAATTAAACTCTCTTTATATGTGAATTTGGTTGTAAAATAACCTATTTATCCCAAATAGAAATAGTTATTTCAGACTGAATAAAATCAACATCTAAGAGCTTTAGAAAATCTTTGGATGAGTAAAAATACGTTCGTAAATATACTTTATGTTAACCTTATATTTGGCCTATTTTAAAAGATTATCTTATAAATTTGTTTTTACCTCTAAACATAATTTTAGCTAATAGACTAAAAACTTTACTATTCGATTTGCAAATGTATTATTATCTCACAATTATTTTATCAAATTTACTTTTACAATAAAAAATATTTAAATATAAATTATGTTATAATAAACTTACTTTTATCAAAATTTCATTTTTGCGAACTTTTGCAACTTAAGTTTGCAAACTCAAAACTAATTGGACTCTTAGCCTATTTGAAAAATCTTTTGTAATGGCAAATGTTGGTTTACAAACATCAGTTTTGCAAATCTTGTGTTTGGCACCTTTTAAACATCATTTTACAAAGTGAAGTTTACCCTCTAAACGTATTTTTTTATAGTTAATGGATTAAAGAAGTTATTTTTCAATTTACAAATGTACTTTTGTCTCAAAATTATCTTATCAAATTTATTTTTGTAATAAAAATATCCAAATATAAATTACATTATAACAAATTTACTTTTATCTAAATTTTATTTTATTTTAGTTTAAATTTACAAACTAAAAAGCAAACCGGCTCCTGACATATCCACTTTAATATGCGAACTCCCAAAATAATGAGCTATTTATTTGTGGTGAATAAACTATGGAGCTATTGTAGGGATGCCTATCAACAAAATGATGTTTATGGGTTTGGTCTCAACCATCAAGGATCTTAATTACTCTTTCATATTATAAGGTATATTTACCTACTTTACATATATTTACAAAATTAGTTAAAAGTCTTAATATTTTCAAAAGTTACTATAACTTTTTAAAATTATCTTTATTAAATTATAACTCATATTAATTGCATCTCTCTTAATCTCTCTTCACCATAACTCTTTTGAATATTTCCAAGAAATGTAAGAACGAAAAACAAATATTAAATACTCTATAGATTTCATAAAATGACCTATATTTTAAAATCTTAATTTTCAAAAAATATGTTTTATAATAGAAAATAAAAAAATAGTGCCTTTTTAATTTTTATTATTTATCTAGCATATGAAGAATTTTTTCATTCTCAAAATTATTTTTATTCTTTTTTCATTACATTCTACTCCATTTTCGGTGCCAAACATACATACATATATATATATATATATACGATAAGTTGAAGATAAAGATCCTCTCCTTCATATAACTAAAATCTGAATTTGTAAGTCCCTCCGAACTAAATTCTAATTAAGGCTGAATTAAAAAACAATAACACAAAACACTTGAAAAAAATAACACAGATCAGAATTAATGTCACACCCGGAAATGCGACGCGGACGGCACGAAAAATGAAGGAAAAAAAGGGAAATCGGCCCTCACAACAGGGGCTGATTTCAGAGGAGTCGCAACCAAAATTTTAAAGGAAATTTTAGAAAATCGAAATAAAAGGACAAGAATGGTCTGCGAATTAGAGTCGGGTTCAGAAGTACGATTGTGAGTGGGGAAGGTGTTAGGCACCCCCACAACACCCATTCCTAAGAATGGTTACCTTAAATTGATCATGCAATTTTTATGGCTTTTAAAAATTATTTTGATTGCCCTTTAACCATTTACATGTAAAAATAAATATAAAAATAAGAAAAATGTAAAAACGAAAATAAAGAATAAAATGAAAATATGAGAAGTTGGGAAAGATAAAATAAGAGAAAAATATTATTTATTTACAAAAGTGAACTTGACCCAGAATTAGAGTCTGGGACCTACGTACCCTGCGATAAGGATCAAAGTCGACGTAGTTCGAACTACAAATGTGTGTCACTGGGTTAATGTTTTTTATTATATATATATATATATGTATTTTTTTAAGAAAGAAGGTTGGAAGATGAATTATCATTCTGCAAATAAAATGATTGTCAAAATTGGTAGTTGCGTTTTAATTTATAAAAAAAAATGGAGAAAGACATTTAAGGACCTCTATATGGAAATATTCCCTTTCAAGGACCCAGTTTAAAATTTCAGTACTCCTATAAACTGAATTCCCAACTCGAATCAACTGAATTCAGCACCGGTACTGTTCATTTGTCAATATTTTTGCATGGAGGTCCTAAAGTGTCTTTCTCCCAAAAAAAAATAGTTTGATTTCCATACCTTACTTTTGTCATCACTTTTCATTTTTTTTAAATAAAATATGAAATCAATTTTATAAAATCAACTAATTTATGTGGTGATTTTATCACTCACATTTCACCGGTTGATACCTAAATGCCTACGGTGTTACCACTCAAGACAGATGGGCATAAAAAATAAAAAATTTGAAGGAAAACAAATAATTTTTATACAAATCATTTTTATTTTCTTTTTATTATAAAAATAGGAATAGATAGAATCTTTTTAACTCACATTTATTTATTTAAAAGAAAAACACTAAGAAGAATTCAAAATATGATTATTACATCTATTTTTGAATAGAAATAATCAATATATGTGGTGACTTTATCACTCACAAGTTACTGATTAATACCTAAATACCCACAACGTTACCACTCAGGACAGATAAGGGAAAATGATAAAAGCTTCTAGGAAGACAAGTAATTTTTGTTCAAATTATTTTTATTTTCTCTCCTTTTTTTTTTTATGAAGATGGGAATAAATAGGACCATCATAACACATTTATTTATAAAAGAAAGACGTTAAAAAGAATTTAAAATATGATTATTACATATTTTCAAAGGGAAATAACTAACATACGTGGTAACTTTATCACTCACAGTTCATTGATTAATACCTAAATGTCCATGGTGATGCCACTCGAGGCAAAAGCTAAAATGAGGTTAAAGGATAAAATTGGAGAAAGTGAATTTTTTTGCATAAATCATTTGTGTTAAATTATAAAAATAAATACGATTATGATAACATGTTTTATAAAAAGAAAAGCGATAAAATGAATTTAAAAATATGACTTATATATATGTATATATTATTTATTTTTATTTATTTATTTATTTATTTATTTTTTCTTTAGAAAAAGAATCAATCATCATCTGTGGTGACTTTATTACTCACAACTCACTAATTGGCACCTAAATGCCCATGGTGTTACCACTTGGAACATAAAGGCAAAAATAAAAATTTGAACTAAAGGGCTTTCATTGGATCATTTATTTTTATTTTTAATAAATAAAAGAAAAAAAACCATTGGTACTTAGAAATATTAAAAATTAAAATTTAGCCAACGTTTATACTATGACAATTCTTCACCATGGTACGATTGACTAACACTTTATAGGCACACAGAGACTTAACCCCTCGTAACAAACTCTTAAAGTGAAAAGAAAATGGCCACAAAAAGGTATAAAAATTCAGGCTATTGTTATTTGTGATCGTGTGTTTAGTGTGTACACAAGTATATCAAATATTATTTTAAACTTATCATATAGGAATCACAAATAAATTGAGCAAAAGGAATGATCACTCCCTCTCCTGTCTTTTTGCTTTCTTTCCATCTTTGCTTTGATGTCCCCTCTTTTGGTCTTAACGAAAATGATTCACCCTTTCCAAGCTTGATCTCATACTCCCACAGCGCACAAAAGAAAAAGAATGATAATGGATTGGTATCACCTTCAAATCACCAAAAACATCAAGAATGATATTCTTTATAGGAGACAAAAACCATTATCGCTCAAAAAATCCAAATAATTGTTCCACCATAAAGATATTGTTGTGGATCATGCTTTCAAGCCAAAGACAGAATTAGCAAGTTTATCACAACAAAAATGCAGGTAATTTGAGCAGAAACGTGGATGAATACACTCCTTTCACATGAGAATATACATGGGCCAAAAGGAAATACTTCAAAATTTAAACCAAGGACTATATATACAACTAGATGACCAGTAGCCTTTTCATGGAAGACATAGTCAAATGGGACATTTTAAAGGCTTAAAATCATACTATACCCCATAGTAATAAATCCAAGATTTATGATAGAAAACCATGATATATGACCGCTTCTCATTATCAATAAAGGTATCCAAACATGCAGTAGCCAAATTAGAATCTTCTTGGTGAGAAAAAACATGCTTATATAATTCTTTTAAATTTATAATGCTAAACAAATATCCAGCAACCAACACTCAGTTTCGAGATAGAAAATTATATACATATTTACAACCAAAACAGTGTTTATATGTGTGGCAACCAAATCAGTGCTTACGCACAGAAGCACAAGGTCATATGTAAACTTGGGAAGCCTATAACCAAATAGGTAAGTGCCATAGCATAATTCGATCATTAGATGTGAGGAACATGATCATTCTCTTTAAAGCATGACACCAAACTAATGAGCTTATGACAGTAAAGACAAATTTAGAATATCAGAGCAAGGTGTAATGAGCAAGACTTGAAACTTGCAACAGAAATAAGATTTAAATTCAGTATTTAATCGAATTCTTCTCTTAAGCACAGGTCATGGCAGAGATGAGTCACAGAAATAGAAGCACAGAGCAAACCTTAAAACACAACTATGGGACTAGATTTTTAACACATAACATTTCCATCTCATAGTCAAATCAACTCTAAATTACAGCACTTCATTCATAATAGGCGAACAAGTTCCAAATGCCTGAAATGTAACATTAACTTTTAACAAAATCGTGTATAAAGGAAAGCAACCCCCTGTCCACCTCCAATGTCAACAAATGGTGGGGGCACCATTATTTTCCAAAGAAATTATAACCAAATAAAGAAGAACAAGATGGTCCCAAAAGGATACTCAAGTTCATTCACAGTTCCTGTGATGAGCTAATAACACAAGCTTAATCGACACAGCCTAATAACAAATTTTGGTCAACTGGCAGTAAACAGAGCAGACAACCAAATCCTCAGGACAACTACTAGTAGTAAAACAGGGCACATGACCAAATCCTTAAGACAACCAACAACCTCATTCCTAGATTCAATATAGCATTCTTGACCCATTGATCGAAAACTTTAAAATTCGAAGTACAGATTACCTGTTGAAGCTTCGTTGATCTCTTCGATACTATTTCTTCGGTCCCGTTCCCTCGTTCAATGCTTCATTCACGTCCTTCGTATGCCTCCTTCATCTCTCGTGCGTTGAACGTAGCTTGTCCCAATCTCTCCTCTCTGACTTACGCTTACTCCCTCACTGTCTCTCTCTCTTGGTCTCCTCCACCTACCTGAGCCCTAGCTCCCTCTTGGCTTCTCTTTTCTCGCCCGAGCTCCCCCCTCTCTGTGTCTCGTGCTTTAGCCTTGAGGGCTCCCCTCAAGCTCTTTCTTTCCTTCAAATCCCATTCACTCTGCTCTCTTCACAGCTCCTTCTAGCTCACGCACGTAGTCCCCTTCCTCATGGACAGAACCCTAGCTTCCTCTCCCTTTTTGCGGCTCCCTCTGGTTCATCCCTTAACCTCTCCCACTGCTCCTTCTCTCTGGATCTCACTCGGTTTCCCTTTGCTTTCATCCTCGCGGCTGCCCTCTGCTCATGCTTCCTCCGTCCCTCTTCCTCGCGGCTGCGGCTCTTTTTGGCTCATGCTTCCTCACTCTCTTCCTCACGGCTCCCTCAGTTTCTGTCTCGCCTCCTCACCATGGCTCCCCCGCGGTCTGTTGCCTGAGCCCTAGGTTAAGGCTTCCTCTATCTCTCCTCTCACTCCCACGACCCCCCGTCTGCCTCTCGGACACACCCCCTCTCCCACTGGTGTCCTCTCTCCTTATCATACCTAAGCTCTCTATTAGGGCTCAGGGTAATTTCAGGCCTGAGCCCCCCCAAATGGGGCTCAGGATTACCTTATTTTTTGACTATTTATTTTTTTTGACTTTTCTTTCTTTTTTTTGTCATTTTTTATTATTTTTAATTCATTTTTCTTTATTATTATGTTTTATTTTTTTAATTTTTATTATTATATTTATATATTTTTTTTTAAAATTGTCCGAACAAAATATGATGTTCACAATTAGGAAACTAAAGTTGATGCTATTTGTTCTAGGTTGACTTACAGATTATAATTAAGACCTTGTTTGGTATTGTGGAAGCCTTTTTTAAGAAATGAAAATGAGAATGAGAATGGAAATCGAGATTATAAAATATTGTTTGGTATCATAGAAAAAATGGATAGAATCTAATATAATTTTTATTTAGTATTTGTATTATGTAATATGAAATGACAATAATGCCCCTATATTTATATATAATTATAAAAATTGTATATAAATATTATTTATATATAACTTTATTTATATAACATATAGGGGGAATTATATTTTGAGACTTAAATGATAAATTTATTACAAAATATGACATGTTACTACTTATTTTCTCAATTTTACTAATTAATATTCTAAATTTTAATAATTTTTATCAACTAAAATATTTCTTTGTTATTAATTCTATCTACCTGTTGGTAATTGTAATTTCCCCTAACATATATTTATATAATTTTATTTATAATTTTATGTAAATGAGATCAATCTCCTTCCTCCCTCTTCTTTTCTTCGATCCAGCCATCATTGTCGCCAGTTCTGGAGGAGTTGGTGGTGCAATGATGGGAAGGTGATGGGGTGACGAGAAGCAAATATGGAGATGTGGTGATGACATCTGAATCAATTATTGAACTAGATCTGGAGGAGAGGAAGAGGGGAGCAACTCACCATCAGCCCACTCTAGTATCGTTGGAGGAGTGACAAGGGGGTGGTGGTGGACGGCGAAGAGAAGGAGACGGAGGAGAGGAAGAGAAGAGCAAGTTGTCGCTGCTCCAAAATCTTGCCAATAGTGGTGTACGAAGATGATAAGGAAAGGTGTGGATCACTGGAAAAATGAAACAAGGACAGTTTAGATATTTTGATCATGAATCCAACTTCTACATTACCATTCCTTCGTCCCAACGATGGAAAGTTTTGGAGCTTTGGTTCCAGCGTTGATTCCCAAGCTAACTCCGACCTTAACACTTTCAGGTATACCGAACTAGGGACTACAGTAATTGTCCCATCTTTCCATTCCATTTCTATTGTACCAAACGGAACTTAAAAGTTGTCTTCCCAAGAAAATTAGGTCTTGTGAAATAGTTCTTAAAACACTTGATCTCATAGATGGATTAGATTTAGGTCCTTTTTGATAGCAGTTTTCAAAAATAATTTTTTTTATTAAATATAAAAAATAAAACAACTCATTTGATGGGGGTATGTTTTAGTAAACTGTTCTAAAAAATAAAAAATATATCATTCTTCTGAAAAACAGAAAAGGGAAAATGTCTTTTGAATGTTCTGTATTGTTTTTGTTACCAAAATTTCAAAATCATGGAGAACTCCCAATTTTCATTAATGTCATCTTTTGTAATTTTGAACCCCTTTACCCAACGAGTTCCTCATTCGACAATGGTCCCAGTCACTCATCGCCCCCAACCTTCGGCCATCTCTCTTCCGTTTCAGCTCTTCCATTTTTCTCTTCTACCCACCCCGGGGCCTTTGTCCTTACTTTATTCAAGCTAGAGTCCGTTGGTTGTGGTCTATGAGCTCTTCTTGTCTGTTGGCAAGCTCTTCTTCTTTCTTTTTTCTTGCCATGATTTTTTCAACTTTGATGATGAAATAGATGATGGAAAGATGAAGAAATGATGATGGGATGGAAGATTTTGGTGGAGGAATGAAGAAAAATGAGCTACAAATTATGAAGATATAAGCTTGGAAGGGATGACAATGGTGGAAGCAAGAAGACGAAAGTGAAAACCGAAAGGAAAGAAAAAAAGGTGGAGGCGGCTCTCGTACTAAAGGAGGGGTTTCGAAACATAAGAAAGAAGGGATAGGTCCATGTTTGTCAAGTAATATGGTGGATGCATGGTGAGTTGGACCAATGAAAATAAAGTGAAATATAAAAAGATAAATAATAATATGAAAAAATACGAAAGTTGGGAAATAAAATTTTTAAAAAATTTTCTCCTATTTGATGATTAAAATGTCCTTTTAAAATTTTAATCTCTATAGATAATGATTTATAAAAAATATTACATCATATAAATTATGTTTCTAATTAAATAAATATAGATTAAATTTTAATTTAAGAAAATTAAATTAATTACATGATAAAGTTTAAATTCAATTTGAAGAAAAATTATGAGACAAAAAGATAAAAATCAGGAAAATAAAATATTAAAAAAATAAATTTTTAAAGCTTTTTTATTATTAAATTAGTCTAACAATACTATATACATATTTAATTATAGTAAAAAAATTATCAAATATTATAAATAATATTTAATAAAATAAGTGAATCAAACAAATTTTTTATATTTTTATTTACAAAACATGTTCTTAAATCAATTTTTTCAAATGATCTTTTTGTTTGTCTGTTCGTAAAAACAGTCTTCAGAAACATTGATTTAAATAGGATTTTTTTTTTCACAATTTATTCTGAAAAATACTTCTACAAAATAGTTTTAAAAACATATAACTAAAGAACACAATCAAAAAGCTTCTTAATCAATTTTTTTTAAAGAAAAAAGAAAAACATAGAGGGAATGTTCTATTATCTTTAGTTTGAGTTGATGCACATTCTAAAGGACTTTTATTATGTAATTATCACTCTAACCAACCATTATGTGTATGTTTGGTTGATAGTAACATATGATGTTCATATCACTAATATGTTTAAATATTTTTTTCCGGTTGACTTGATTTATTTATTTTTTCAACCACATTTACCAAAAGGAACTTTTCAAGATAAACACACGCAGAGAGACGTTGAAACTGAGCAAAAGTTAGAACCCAATAATTAAAAAAATATTTAACAGTTTTATTGCAACTCGCAAATCCACTTATTATTTTTTTTAAAGTCTGCTAATAAAATGCGATTGGTACACAGTATCTTCATAACTCGGTATTTTTTAATTTTTATTTTTTTATGATACAAAGAATTTTTTTATTCTCAAAATCAAATTTTTTTCCTATTTTTTTTATTCTACTTCATTTCATATTTCAAAGAAATATATATCACTAGTTTAAGACAAAGCTCCTCTTCTTCATAACTAAATATAAAATTTGTATGTACCTTCTAACTAAATTCTAAATAAGGTTGAATAAAAAAAATAACACAAATCAAAATCCTAAAACTGAAGTGGTTGCTATTTATGCTTATGTTCAACATGATTTATTAAAAGTAGTCTTCCCAGAAAGATTAGGCCTTTTGAAGTTCAATTCTTAAAAGCCCTCAATGTCTTTAGACTAAACTGATTAGTGATGACATTATGTGTTGGTCTTTACCAGTAGAGCGGGCAATTCGGGCCGGGCCAAAAAGCCCGGATTGCCAAACGAGCTCGGCTTGTAAAGCCTGAGCCCATATGGCACGGGCCCGCGGACCCGTATATATATATTTTTTAATTTTTTCATATATTTTTTTATTTTTTCATATTTTTTTAAAAAAATTTTCATATAATTTTTACAATTAATACAACTAATTATCACTATCATTCACAAAAAATCAACTTAATATTTAAATTTTACAATTTACACATCATTAATTAATGAAATAGTATAATATTTTAATTAAAAAAAAGGAAAAAAAAAAAAGGAAAACGGGCCAATCGGGCCGACCCGCCATGGGCCGGGCCTAAACGGGCCGGGCCCAAAAACCCGTTTTCCCTTCGGGCCTCTAATTTTAAGGCCCGGCCCGCCCATTTTATCGGGCTATTCGGGCTGGCCCATCGGGCCTGACCCATTTTGCCGGCTCTATTTACCAGCATTTGGTTTATCTTTTATTTCACAGAGGAAATATTTTGTTGTCTCTAATTTGGATTAGTGTGCAATCCAAGGGAAATCCTTTCTAGAATGCAGTCCTTTAATATGTGTATTGTCTTGTTGATACTAATATAATTTTCAGTTTTTACCAAGAATAAAAAAGGGAGATATTTATTTTTATTTTTTCATTTTTCATTTCTTATTTTAAAATGTATAAACAAAATATGATATTTACATCACTAAAAATATTTAAAAATTCCTGTTTGATGGAAATGAACCACATTAACCAAAAAGGACTTTTCTGGACAAACAAGAGACACATAGACATTGAAACCAAGCAAAAATTAGAACCCAAACATTTCTATCAACAGACATGTAAGCATATTTATTAATATATCCAACTAAACCATATAATGGAAAAACTTTGCTTTTGTCAATCACCAAAACAAGAATCCTTTTACAACGATGAAGTAGAGAACCAGAACTGGAACAACATTACCTGAAGGGTAATCAATCTATGCATTTCATTAAAAAACCTATGCATTACATATAATGACCAACATGCAAAATAAATTAAAGAATTACAGAAGTTAATAAAACATCAAGTGAATCAGACAGGTCTATAATGACAAAAGTAACCCAGAACCAATAGAATTTCACATTTAAACCCACCATATTAGCCAGTTGAATGAGGTTCCAACAAGCCATAATTAAATAGCTTAATATACAAACCCTCTCAGTCCCTTCCTGTAAAAGAATTTGACAGAAACAAGAAGTCACAGACACTTATCTTGTGCTAGAGAATTTTTGTCACCACTACTAGGAACCAGAAAAAATCAGTGAAAATGAAAGCACTAACTGTATGAAAATTGAAACTTCTGTTGAACATGTCAATATGACTTCAAGCAAGAGATCAACCACTAACCCAGCTCAAAAAAATACATTACGATATTGCACATTATGGAGAAATGAAGAGAGAATCATAGCTCCAACAAAATAACACTAACAAATGACTTGCATGTCATTTTTTTTGGTAAAAAACTAAACCTGTTTAGGTTTATTATGAGGCCAGGACAGCAAATAGCCTCAAACACAGTCCCTTTCTCTAATCATATTTAAATAACATATTCAACTGAAAAATACTACAAATAACAGATTAGTAAATGATATTTTGGTAAGATGTAGTTGAAACTTGGTAACTTAATAGCCCAGTACCTTCTATTTTTTATTAATTTTTTTAAGGCACAAAGGTTATTTTTCATTCTCAAAATCATTTTCATTCCACATTCTATTCCATTCCATCACATTCTATGTACCAAACGAATATATCACATATGACCAATTACAGCCAAAGATCCTCTCTCTATATATAACTAAATTCTAAAATTGCAAGTCTCAACGCAAATAATAAGAGTCTCCACTTGATGTGCTGAAATAAGTAAGAAGCATATCTACATTATGATCTTAAAGTATTGTGCTTCACTTAAATTTGTTAAACTTTTGTTAATTTACCATGTAATATGGCAAGAATGGCAATTCAAGCAATATGTTTATGGATTAAGGGGTCATTTTGCTGTTTGTTAGGCTAAGTTTAGGAGTCACGGCTAAACCTGGATCCCTTTAGTTCATCAACTACTCTCTCAAGCCTACTAATTCTACTTTCAAGATCCATTATTCTTGGGTCAACTATATTGCTACTGCCTTCTCTTTCAGTCCAAGATAGATTTACCCTGTGATGAGCCATACCTGATTCATGGATCCCACTTGCATCTTCCTTAGCTTCGTCTAAACCTCCCATTGAAGTTTCACTTTTGACTTTTGGAAGAGGCTTCATCTGTAAGTCCATTTTCCTCATGGTTCCATAATCAGCAGTAGAAACAAAAGAACTCACGCCATCACTTTTTGCATCTTTCTTGGCTCTCTTTGGTCCTCTAATCACATTCACAATCTCACTCATTGCAACCTTTTCAACTCTAGTTGCCATTAATTCATCAGTTTTATCAGCTGCAACAGGTGCTGGAAGAACGCCATTTTGATCAGTTTCATCATTCCCAAAACTTCTATGACCATTATTTCTCAGTAGCCCCCTACTACCTTCGGTAGAAAACCCAGGTGGAACATCAGCATCATTACCCTTCTTCTTTCGTGATCTTGGACTCCTCTTTCTCCGCACTAGATTCCTAACTGGATCTTGATGACCCAGTACCGATTTCTTCCACCACTCTACATAACGAGTGGTAACATCGGCCTCAAAAAACCGAGATGGAATGTATACATTGCCATCCATTATTGGTCTAATGTAATTGGACCAGGCAATTTCAGGAGTCTCATTGATTCGAGCCACACAACCAGGAATGTCTTGATCCATCCCGAACTGCATCGCTACTCTATGTGGGAGGTACTGTTCTATACAGTCAAGCCCAACTAGCTCAGAAACTCTTAAGCATATAATAAAAGACACTATTCCTTTATCCAAAGTATGATCAAGTGGTACACACAAAGAATTTTCTGCATAAAACATTTTACTCTTACCTCCAAATCTAGCATATGGACGCCATATAAAGTCTTCCTTTGCAGAGTCTAGAACAGACCTCATGTTGTCAATTTTCAAAGCCTTAACTTGGTGCCATCTGCCCAATACAGTGTCGCCATTGTTGATAACCTTTGGCTTTGGTTGCAAAACATGAATTCTCTCCCACACCCAAATTTGAACCAAGTAAAATGGTGAGTGAAGAACAATTTCAAAGCGTTGTTTATCGCCATCTACTAGACTTCTGGTCAAATCAACAATGGTTTGTTTCAACATACTCAAATCTTTGTAAATGCTAGCCAGAACTGAAGGTGCTAAAGCAATAGCATTCCCTCTAGCAAGATGAATGGCGATTGGGAACACGTGCTTTCTTATTAATAAGGATCTCCCAGGAAATACGAACATGGAAAGCCAAGTAGCTAGAAATGCCTCATGCTCAATTTCGGTCCCGCTGTTCACGAAAATCCTCATCCATTTACGTACGCAAGCCTTGTTAACCCTGCTTCTACTAATTTCTGTCCGGGCCAGAGTCAATCTTTCTTCTACTTCTTTCAATTCCTGAGAGTCAAGAGGCCTGAAAACAGAGTCACCCAAAACAGGGTAACCTCCCAAAAACATCATATCCTCCAAAGTGATGGTTGCTTCAGCCCAAGGAAACACCAATGTATTTGTCTCAGAACACCATCTCTCCGCAATCCCAAGTACCAAATCTTCATTTATCAACAAATGACACTTGGTGCCCATGATTGCTTCATAGATACCCACTTTTCTCCACACTGATTCGTAGGTAGAATGCAGGGAATCTACCCAATGAATCCATGTCCTGTGTGGGTATGTCCAGCCACAGAACTTTACTGTGAGTAGCCACTTCTTGGGTTCAAATGTAGGCGGACAAGATGTAGAAGATGAAAGAATTTCAGACATTGCTCCATCATTGGAGGTTACAGAGGGTTTAAGAAAGCGAGCGATTCTTAGAGTTGGCTTGCTATCACCGGCTGGGGAAATCATGAACTCCTCCCTCGATTCCATGATGGTTCCTTCTGGCTCAGACATGAGCACACAGAAAAGAGGAACAATGTCGAGCCTAGTGTTTGTTTCTCCAGAAAGTATGAAGCTCTCTAATACTGAGGCTATTTCTGGAGCTTATTGAAAGTGACTCTGAATTGCTGAAAATGGAATTCAGGAGGCGAAAATGTAATTCAGGTGGAGGTAAATGAAGCTTGCCATTCTGGGTAGAGAAGTGAAAGCTCAGAATCACCCTTGGCTTCTCGCAAATTGCTCAATAGAAAGTTAAAAACCTGAATCAATGGCGCAGTGTCATGAGGGTATTTTTGTATTTACGACTCTTACCCGTCACCACTACGTCTTCCAGTTCCTTCATCACTATCAGAGAGAGAATGGAGACATTTTTCGTGCTTTCTTTCAAAACGTGCCCGCCTATGCTTTTTTCCAAGATGTGATCCTGGCCGTTTGAGCGAATCAAATCTAGCCATCCATTCCATCACGCGTGGGACCCGCCGTTCTGAAGGTGCAAATCCACTAAAGGCCGCCATTTTCACCCTTCTGTCTTCATTATTCAATTCTCGCCATCTTCCATTTCGTTCATACATTTTCCAACACCTGTCGATACAAATGGATTCCATCAACAAACATTCAAATGCCATATAGGCGTTTAATCAAACGGGTAGAGGGCAGAAATTTCTCCATTACCATCCAATCAGAAGAACGTAATAACCTGTTAATGAGAATCACCACAATCAATCAGAGATCTCAAAAAGGTGAAGCAACAGAGCTTACGCAAAGAGATGAGCCTGCAAGTTTTTGTTCGCAGAACCCAGATCAATGGATACGAGTAGTGAGTAGTTTTCGGTGAGTGGTGGCATTGAAGATTGACGGACTTTGTCGGAGGGGTAGCTGCGAAGGGGCCAGACCGGAGGCATTTGTCGCGGAGAAAACCGTCACTGTGCTGAACGGCTGGATTTTCGTTAATCGGATGGCCAGAACTAAATATCTTGAGAAACGACGCCGTCTCGAGGAAGTACTTGGGCATGCTTTAAAAAAAAAAGGAAAAAGAGAGGAAAAATTGGGTTTTGGGAAGAAAAAAAGAGAAATATTTGGTTTTTATACCAAATAGATTTTTTCAGAAAAAAAATTTATTCTAAGTTCAAAAAATTCTACTCTCACTGAAAAAACTTTGGTTCCATTTCCTAAATAAGTTATTTTGTGATCCCATTGCCCAATTTTCCCAAAATGAAACTCCAATCTTACCCTTCGAAGTAAAATTCGGTGAGAGGTGATGGTTTCGGCAATTTGCGGAATCTTGTGAAAAAAGAAAAAGCTCAAAACAATGGACCAAAAAATTGTTTATCACAATACTAGACTTATGGTCAAGTTATTGAAAAGTCCATTCCACTTCCACTTTCTTTCTTTGTCTTTTTTTTTTTAAATTATTTTCCAAAATCTTGCATAAGAAGTTAGGTTAATGATGTGTTTGATTTAAGAATATTGAAAGTTATTTAAAGGGAGGAAAGGGGATTAGAGGAGATTAAATTTTCTCTCCTTGTTTCACTGAAAAATTTGGAGGGGATTGAGAGAAATTTAATCCCCTCCAATTTCTTTTTCCACCTCTTTATAAATTCTTCCTAAATTGAGATTTTTTAGAGAAAATAGAGTATTTATTACTTAATCCCCATCAAACCTCTTCTGAACCAAACAAAATTTCTTTAATTTCCTCCCTTTCAATTTCATAAAATAAGAAAATTTTAAAATTTCTTCAATCACTTCTCTGTTAATTTTTTCTATTAAAAATCTCTCTAATTCCCTCAATTGAACCAAATAAATCCTAATACTCTGCTTGTAACCACATTTTAACACAAGCAGTTTTCTTGTTGCTTCTATTGGAATCACATTTTAGGGATCGGAAATATGATTCAAAAGGGCCCCAAATATATCAATTTTTCCTCCTCTTGGGTCCCAACCAATTACTATTTTGGAGCCAGATGTATGTCCGAAGTTTTTATTTTTTTTATACATGTCAAATCCAAGTACTATTCGGTCTTCACAATATAATATAAACAAATTTTTTTGACATACATAATTATTCAAGTTAATATATAGTTTTTTTAATATCGTAAGTTTATTTAATTGCACAAAGATATATATTTGCTACAAGTTGAAAGAGGTGTAATAAATATTAGACTACATATTTGCCATTTTTATGTGACTGAATCAAGCAAATTTTTTTCTTTTTTGGTTTTGGGTGAGATTGGGAAATTTGGGAGGTGGTATTGCTTAAAGAAATGAGTATTGGTTTAGGAATTTAGAAAGGAATTTTAAAAAAATATTTAGCGTGTATTTAAATTTAAAAAAATGTAAAGAAAAAGAAACCAAACGAGGTAGCCCATTTTTTCTTGTGTTTAATGAGCTCAAACCTAAAATCCTATTTTATATTTTGGTTTTAAAATTTAAAATCTAACTTGCCATGTTTATTAGGTTAAATAGGTCCGCTCATCGAACTCAACTTATATTTCCAGCTCTAAGAAACAACTTGTATGGAGAGTTGAGCTAGCTTTTTTCAAGAATAATAAAATAAGAAAAAAAAATAAAGTAGAAGTGGGTTTCACCATAATCCACTTTCACATGGTGTAGTATTTAGGTAATTTATTCTCATAGGATTTCACTCAAATTGCCCAAGATTTTTCATCGAATAGATCTTGCGGGGATATATCACAAATTATTAGGGTAAGTATCATATATTTTAATATAAAAAAATAAATTTTTAATATTTGAAATTTCCAATAAAATATGTATTTGTAATGACTTAAATACTCAATTGTGAGAATCATTTTTAATTGTTAAAAAATTATATAAAAATTTTAATTTAAAATTATTATTTTTTAACTTGATTTCATGTTATTTCTGTTTAGTCAATTTATTAAATTTTAATTGGATGATTAATTTTAAACCAGTAGTTTTAATTCTAAGTTTCTCTCTTATAAAATTGTGAACACCAGTCCCGAAATTATGTGATTGAGTCCCTGTTAGGCTAAGGGGAAAAAAAAAATCCCTGCATTCACATTACTGCAAAGGATCTGTCTGTTTTGGTTTTATAATAATAATAATAATAATAATAATAATAATAATAATAATAATAATAATAATAATAATAATAACTAGAGTTTTACAACCCGTGTGGGAAGTATTTATTTAGAAAAGAAATTTAAAAAAAATTTGATGATGGTAATTTTGTATTTGGATATTTATATTAAAAATATCATAAAATATAAAAACAATTTATTTTTATATTAACAATATCATGGATATGCTAATGCTCTTGTGGCATAGGGACATGAAAGTTCCCGCTAGTAAGTTGGTTATGAGTTCAATCCCATTTACCATATCGAACTGTTAGCTTATCATTTATAATTAAAAAAAATAATAGATATGATTATATCATTTTTCCCATGAATTAAAACCAACAATTGTTAGAATAGTTTATAATATTTATGAGACATCAAGTTTCACATTGGAAGGGAAATAATTGAGAAAAATATATAAAAGAGAAAGCTTACTCCCAAGTTAAAATAATTATTTAATAGATATATAATATAATATAATATAATATAATATATATCTAAATGATTTGGACTTGGATTTGAGATTTGTAGAAAAGGTACAAATAATTATTTAATATTTATCTTCAAATTTTAAATAAATATTTATTGAAATTCAGATTCAAATATTTATTTAAATTTGAAAATCAAAATATGAAAAGTTTTATGTTGAAAGGGTGTCTGGCTATTTATTTTAATTAGACATGTTCATTCTTTTTATTAAGACACCTTTTAACCTTAAATCTTTTCACATAAGACAATGTATCTTTTAACCATAAACATTTTTATATAAAATAATGTATCTTTTAATCTTAAACATTTTCACGTTAAACAAGATATCTCTTCAGAAAGTGCATTTTCAAGTTTATAAATACCCTCATTCCACATGTAAAGGGGCTAAAAATTTTTAAGTGTCTTAAGAGATTTTGTTGTTTCTTAGAAGAGTATTGTCTATATTCCCCATTAGACATGCAATTACTCTTTAAAAAAAAGTGATATCTCACGTCTCAAAGCCTTCCTTTCATATAAATATATATATATATATATATATATATTCTAACAACAATTATAAACCATGCATTTTTTTTATTTAGTTGTATATGTTTATAGAGAAGAAGGGGAATGCAATTTTAATTTTGGGTATATTTAGAAATTTGAAGACAAATATAGAATATACTCTAATATATAAAATAAGTAATGAAAGATATATATATATATATATAATAAATATCACTTCATAATAAGAAGATAAAGATAATATCATATTTATGATTATGTTCTTTCCCCACAAGTTGAAACTGATAATCATGAACCATGCATTTTTTAATTTATTTATATATAACAAATGTATTTTTCATTTGTTGATATTATTAACTATTTAATAAATTTCTAAATTAATAAATAAATCTATCTTTTTAAACATAAAAATTTATCTAAAGGTTTGTAAAAAAATTGTATCTAAAGAGTTATATATATTCTGGACCAAAAAAAAGAAAATTAATATTTGATCTAAAAAAATTAAATATTTAGCATTAAATCCCATTCCTCACAAAGTGGGGCCATTAACAATTGATTGATAATTGTTTTTTTTTTTTAGGCATGCCCATTGTAATAATTATGGTTGGATTACAACAAAATAAAGCCAACAATGGTTAAATAGCGACCACACAGCATAAGCTACAATAAATTGAGTCTACATAAACGGTAGTAGATTTGGTTTGATTTTGCTTTGACATATATTATTTATATTAAACAATCATAAAATATAAGACAATTGTATTTTTATATTAACAATACCATGGATTTTTTTTTTATTACAAGGAAGGATAACAATATTATGGATATACCAATGCTCTTGCGCATAGTGGTGTGAAGGTCCCGGTTAATGAGTAGGTTGTGAGTTCAATCTCACTTACTACATCAAACTGTTAGCTTATCCTTTATAATTAAAAAAAATCATAAATATTATTATATCATTTTCCCCACCCAATAGGAACTAACAATTATAAATCATGTATTTTTTTATTTATTTGTATACGTTTTGAGAGAAGAAGGGGAATGTAATTTTAATTTGGGGTATTTTTTTTCATATTTTCAATGAATATATATATTTAGACATTTGAAGAAAAATATAGAATATAATCTAAAATATAAAATAAGTAATGAAAGATATATATATATATATAATAAATATCACTTCACAATAAGAAGATAAAGATAATATCATATTTATGATTATATTCTTACCCCTACAAATTTGGAATCAACAATCATGAACTATGCATTCTTTAATTCATTTGTATATAATGAATGTATTTTTCATTTATTGATATTATTAACTATTTAATCAATTTTTAAATTAAAAAATAAATCTGGTCTTTTAAATATAAAAATTTATCTAAAGATTTGTTAAAAAAAACTTGTATCTAAAGAGTTATATATATTCTGGAAAAAAAAGAAAATTAGTATTTGATGCAAAAAAAATTAAATATTTGGCATTAAATCCCATTCCTCACAAAGTGAGGCCATTAGCAATAATTGTTTTGTATTTAAAGACATGCCCAATGGAATAATTACAGTTGGATTACAACTAAATAACGTCAGCAATGGTTAAATAGCGAGGACATAGTGTAAGATATAATAAATTGAGTCTGCATGAACAATAATATATTTAGTTTGATTTTGCTTTGATATATATTATTTATATTAAAAAGTATCATAAAATATGAAACAATTGTATTTTTATATTAACAATGTAATGGATATGCCAATGCTCTTTTGGCATGGTGGTTTGAAGGTCCTGCTAATGAGTAGGTTGGAGTTCAATCCTACTCACTACATTAAGCTGTTAGCTTATCCTTTGTAATTAAAAAAAAATCATAGATATGATTATGTCATTTCCCCCCGATCTAGAACCAACAATTATAAATTATATATTTTTTATTTATTTGTATAGGCTTACAGAGAAAAAGGGGAATGCAATTTTAATTTTGGTTATATTTTCCATATTTTCAATTTATATATATATTTAGACATTTGAAGACAAATATAGAATATAATCTATGATATAAAATAAGTGATGAAAGATGTATATATATATATATATATATAATAAATATTACTTCATAATAACAAGAAAAGATAATATCATTTCTATGATTATATTCTTTCCCTCACAAATTGGAACCAACAATCATGAACCATGCATTTTTTTAATTTATTTGTACAAATGTATTTTTTCATTTGTTGATATTATTAACTATTTAATCAATTTTTAAATTAAAAATAAATCTGGTCTTTTAAATATAAAAATTTATCTAAAGATTTGTTAAAAAAAACTTGTACCCAAAGAGTTATATATATTCTGGAAAAAAAAGAAAATTAGTATTTGATGAAAAAAAATTAAATATTTGGTATTAAATCCCATTCCTCACAAAGTGAGGCCATTAGCAATGATTGTTTTTTATTTAAAGACATGCCCATTGTAATAATTATGGTTGGATTACAACTAAAGAACGCCAGCAATGGTTAAATAGCGATGACACAGTGTAAGCTACAATAAATTGAGTCCGCATGAATAGTGACAAATTTGGTTTGATATATATTATTTATATTAAAAGTATCATAAAATATGAAACAAATGCATTTTTATACTAACAATGTAATGGATATGCCAATGCTCTTTTGGCATGGTGGTGTGAAGGTCCCTCTTAATGAGTAGGTTGGAGTTCAATCCTACTTACTATATTAAACTGTTAGTTTATTCTTTGTAATTAAAAAAAAATCATAGATATGATTATGTCATTTCTCCACGAGCTAGAACCAATAATTATAAATTATACATTTTTTATTTATTTGTATATGCTTACAGAGAAGGGGAATGCAATTTTAATTTTGGTTATATTTTCCATATTTTCAATTTGTAGATATATATTTAGACATTTGAAGACAAATATAGAATATAATCTAAGCCATAAAATAAGTAATGAAAAGATATATATATATATATATAAAATAAATTTCACTTTACAATAAGAAGATAAAGATAATATCATACCTGATTATATTCTTTCCTTCACAAATTGGAACCAACAAACCATGCAATCTTTAATTTTTTTTGTATATAATAAATGTATTTTTCATTTATTGATATCATTTACTATTTAATAAATTTTTAAATTAAAAAATAAATCTGGTATTTTTAAATATAAAAATTTATCAAAAGATTTGTAAAAATAATTGTATCTAAAGAGCTATATATATTTTGGACACCAAAAAGAAAAAAAGAAAATTTGTAATTGATACAAAAAAATGTTACTCCCTCTGATCTTATATATAGGATTTTTTATCCTGATCCCAAATATAAGATTTTTTATAATATATGAAGTAGTATTTATTATATATTTTCAAAAATGTCCTCTATTTAATGTATCCAAAGAGAAAGAGAAAGAGATTAAATAAGGGTAGTTTTAGAAAAATATTGGGATTTTCAGAAAAATTGATATAGTTAATTAGTTATAATTTCAATTTTTAATCTGTGTGATTCGGTTAAAAGAGTAGCACCAGAGTAAATATTTGGCATCAAATCCCATTTCTCACAAAGTGGGCCCATTAGCAATTGATTGATAATTGTTGTTGATTTAAAGGCATGCCAATTGTTTTGTTGGCAGAGAAATCCAGAGAATAAGATGAGGAAATGAAATGAATTAGTTGAAAAACCTTCTCTTTCATGAGATACCAAATCCTCTCTACATGAAAGCCTAAACCCTCTTTGCCAGTGCGAGTTCGCTAACCCTTCTTACTACCTGTTCTCCCCTATCCATCTTCTACTCCCTCTTTCTTCCTCGAAGTCACGTCTAAAGATCTCTCGAAACCATCATGGATCCCCCCAGTGAGATAGAACTGGCAGGTTGCGAGAAGCAGGCACAGTGCAGTTGCTAAGTTTAAGGTTTAGGGGAAGACTTTTTCAACCAAGACATACAAATAGAGTAACTCATTTTCTCTTTCTGAATGGGGTGGGATCTTACGGAGAAGGGTTTTGGCATGATGGATGCAGGAGATGATCTTTTCTTATTCACTTTTAATGAAGAAAGATTTTTACATCGTATTTTGCAAGACAGCCCGTGGACCATACAGAAGAATCTCTTAGTTCTAAAGCCATGGCACCCGAAAACCCATTGCTTGGGAAGTAAACATTCGAAGTTGTGATTTTTGGGTGCAATTCCATGGAATTCCTATTGAAGGCATGGAAAGCAGTAACATTTTAATCCTAGGCCAGAAAGTAGAAAGAGTCCTGGCATATAAAGAACCTACAAGTAATGGATCCATCCCAAGAAGCTACCTTAGGGTCTGCATTGAAGTGAATATTCCGAAGCCTTTCATTCCTAGGTTCTACGTTACATGACATGAGCAAGATTTACCAGATATATGGATCAAGTTACAGTATAAAATTTTACGCACATTCTATTACAATTGTGGTTTCATTGGTCATGAGAGTCGGTTTTGTTTAAATAATCAAGTTCCTATTATGCACTATACATATGATGATAGTATGTGTGCGAATCCAGATAGAAACTTGTGACTAGTTGCAGCAGTGGATGGCGTGAATCTATGGGAAGAGCAAGATAAAGCAGTTATAGCGGCACAAAAGCTTACTATGAATCTGAGTAGAATTCATGACTCTTCATCTTCCCATTCTCTGAGACTTAAAACACCAATCAATGAGAGGATAAGGGCGGGAAACTTTGGTTAGCCATCGGGAAATGAGAAAGTTTTAATGAATTCAAATTTTTCCTCATATGCTTTAATGGATCATAATTTGGCGGGCTCCTTCACATGTGTGGTTTCTATAAATGAGATTGGTGAGTTTTCGGAATATCAACCGTATTTATTTGCTTCTTCCCTTTCCCATACTGCCAATAGCCCAAATTGTTTCGGACCTCCACATAAGGCCCATAAAACTTATAATTCCAAAAACTACATTTTTTCTCCCCAAATATTATCATTAATTCATGGGCTTGCGTCCCTCTCAAGGCCCTGTATTGTGGAATCACCAAAGAGTAATGAAAAGGGCCCACAACTGCAATTATTCCGTTTCAGGGTAACCAAGGAGTTGGGAATATTGAAGCTAGGCTTAATGATGTCAATCTAAAAAGAATAGCTGAAAATGAATTCCCCTCACCGTCGACTAAGAGGCAGAAAATTCACTTTGATGATTCGCCTCAGAAAGCCAAAGATAGGTGTGCAGCAGAAAAAGAAAGAATAGAGCAAGAAGAGATTATTAGAGAGGAAATTGCTAGATCTATCAAATTTGAAATTGAGAAATCAAATGACCTTAAGGAATTTACTCAAAAAAGATGTAGAAGAAGGCTTCAATTCCAGAAAGATTCCTCCCCAAAACAGAGAATCCAGTCTACGGCTCAACCCATGATTATTCACGAATCAATAGTGCCACATGAAGATGTACCCAAGGATTTCGAAACTACAAATGACAATCTTGCTGAAGGAAGGGGTGGTGGCTAGTTGTACATAACAACCAGTTGATAGAGTAAGGGCTAGGAATAAGTTACAAAAGTTTGAAGAAGAGCATGGGAAACTTGAAAGGTTTGATCAAGATGCTGAACATAAGACCCATGCTTGGAGAGATAAAGATCCATTGCAAGGTACCAAAATATTGAAGTAATCCAAGAGCTCTATGGATTAGAGCTCATTAGTAGATTAAGATTGTGGGCCAAAAGGAGATTGTAAATGTAATCATTAACTCCAAAATACAAGTTTCAAATCCAAACCCAATATGTGCCCATTGGAGGAGATTATTAAAAGATCATATGCTTCATTAAAATAACATGTGACTTAAGTATTACTGGGCTTAATTTATTTTAATTTCATTTTTATTAATTATGGGTTAAATTTAAGTGATTAATAAAGCTCAATTAATTAATTAGTAGTCTTTTTGATAGCCTACATTGTAAGTAAGCATGTCATGTGTCAAGCATGTGATTTCATTAAAATGGTGGCATGCTTATAAGGGCTTAGGTCTTATTTTTATTATTTTCTTATGAATTTTTATTATTTTATTTTAGGGTTTTATTTTACTAGTTTCCTATGTCCAATATGTGTGTTATTTGAGCCTAAAGTCTTATAATCCCATTAGGATTACTTAAGCCTAAATTAATTATAGTTTTATAGGCTTATTAAGTTAGATTTTACCTTACCTACTTAATGCTATTTTTTATGTGCATTTTTCAGATTTAATAAATAGAATTTCAGACTTTGTAAGTTTATCTTGTGTTTTTTGAGTATTGGAGTGAACTATGACTTATCAAGAAATTGGTCCTTCCTTGTGGTGTTATCAAAACTAGAATTCAAGAGATCGATTCTCTTGGGTTCTAATTCACCTGGATCAACATATCTGTTGTGTTTTCTTATTTATTTCCTTCTTTGTGCATTTTCTTCTTGCTGCTTTCTATTTTTTAGTTTTCGTATTCCTTGTAATTGCAATGATCCAAGTGTCATCCGTTTCAAGTGTGTTCTTTGGATTGATTCCATAAAGATTCACTTATCATTTGGCATCAAAGCTTAAATTTGCAAATCAATATGTGTTTTTTTTTGTTTTGCTTCCATTTTTTTTGTTTCATTCCATTTTCATTGCTGTCTGGAGAATCATTGTCACTACTCATCCATACGTCCGTAACTATTTATCATACTATTGGTCATTGTTCATCCGTACGTCCATCACTGTTCATCGTCCAAAGTTGATTTAAAAAGAAAAAAGATTCGTCCATTTTACTGCTACCTCTTAGTTTGAATTACCTAGATTAAAAAATATATATTTGAAAAAAAGAAAAAATATGAAAAAAAAGAGAGAGATTCATTGCTGCAAAAAAAAAAAAAGAATATAGCAACAAAAAATGTGTAGTAAAAAAAAACCGAAATAAAATTATTTGATTGGATTTGATTTAAGACTTGATTGACTTAATTTATCAACTTTGGTGGTAAGTGCCATTAAATCTTTATAATTTGTCTTTCCTTCAAATTTCTTTCCTTATCAATTTCCTTCCTAATTTCCATCCCTCTATGTTCTATGTGCTACTATTTTTCTTTGATTTCCAGCACCTAAATTTCTTTTCTCTTGTTGGAAAATTCAATTCCTTTGTATTCCTTTTGTGTTGGTCATTACTTAATTGAATTGGGATCTTTGGGAACTATAATGTTGAACTTTAGTTTTGTGAGTGCCACTTATTTCAAAACCGATTTCCTTTTGATTGTGGTTGTGATTTTAATTTAGTACTCTTATAAGAAAGCAAGTTTTGAGAGAAAAAAGGCAAGAGATAAAATTCCGTCATATCTGAAAAAGCCTTGACTTAGTGGGAAATATGAGTACATTTGTAATATTTGAGTGAAACACATGAGGGAGTGGTAAGGTTTGTTCTTCTTTATACTTTTGTTTCAACTAATCATGTCAGGATTGGAAAACTTTGCATCTCACAAGAAGTCTGAGAAAAGTTTCCAACTATGACCGAAAGTTAAGAAAGCCGAAGTTGAAGATTCCTTCTTTCCAAGGAAAAAATGATCATAATTTTTATTGGTAATGGGAAAGAGGAATTGAGCAAGTGTTTGATCATTACCATATCATTGAGGACAAAGTTGATTGTGACATCATTAGCTTTATTGACCATGTGGAAGTTTGGTGGGAAAGGTTCTACAAAACATGGATTGAATATGGATTTGAACCTATCACTTCATGGGAGGATATGAAAAACCTTTTCAAAAGAAAGTTTGGTTCTTTTCACAACCAACCTATGCCTAAGAGTGAAGATAAATATCCCAAAGAGATACATGAGTCTGTGGAAGAGAATGCAACTCCAAATGCATATGATTCCCACATGGAGAAAGATGATCAAGTGGATGATGATATTGCTACCACTTCAACAATTGATGTTGTAACGAGAGAATCCACTATAGGTATGCCTGATCATCAAAACTTTGATATTGTCTCTTGTGATTTAAGATATGATAATTCTAGTGAGAGTAATGATATTGCTTGTATTGATAATATTTCTTGTGATGGAACAACTGAATTGGAATATGAATTGTGATGTGCTAAAGTTGAGAATCCCAATGAGTTTAATATTATTAGTTGTGATAATAGGATTGGACATGATATCTTGCTAAATCTTGAAGAGAGAATTGGTCTGGATGTTGATAGTGTTGTGCTAGAAAGCTTAGATGATTCTAGTTGTGCTTCTAGTTTACAAATTGAAAATAATGTTGTAGCACAATTGGAAAATAAATTTCATGATATTGCTTGTGCTTCTAAGCATAATTATGATTGTTTGCATCCTTTAGAGGAAAATCATGCTTTACATGTTGCTAATCAGTTGGTGGAAAATTCTATGGATAATGGTGTAATTCATTTGGAAATTGGCTCTTATGATTGCAATAATGTTGAGCATATTGACGTGGTAATTGGAGATTATGCTTTTAATTCTAACTTGAATGGGCATGTTAATCTTTGTTCTTTTGTGTTGGAAAAAGCCCATGAATCCTTGTCACATAATTTAGGTGAAACTTGTGAGAAAATAAAAAAGTGAGCTTAAGTGGAAAAATATGAATGGTAGACATGAAAGAAGAAAAGAGAGATGTAAGAGAGAAAATGTCCAAAAAAATTGAAAAGAATGCAAAACGAGTAAGAGAGAAGAGAAGTGAGAAAAGAGTGAAAAAGAGGAAAAAAGGAAAAAACAAAGAGAGTTTGAGGAAAAATGAGAGTGAAAGTGAGCTTAAAATAGTTTGTACAAAGCTCCTTCCTTCTTCACTTCATCTTTCTTATGTGTCTTCATTGTATTTTCTTCGTCATTCTCATTATGTTTGTGATTTCTTTGAATTATGTTACCTATCTTAGTAGCATGAGTCCCTTGTGAAAGAGATGCATTGTGATAATTTAGTGTCATATTCTCCCATCATTACTTCATCCTCTATTCCATGGCATGGTCATTGTGTTTTGTTTCCTTTAGTTGTTTCTTATATCTATCTAAGTCATTACATATGTTATGTGTTGTGTGAGTCTCATGAGTCATGCATTTGTTTGTTTCTTTGTATGTGGTTTTTTCCTTCATTTCACAAATTTTTTATGTTCCATCTTTGTGCATTGTGTTCCTCTTTATTTCCTTCTTATTTTCTCTAGATTTGTGATAAATTGTTCAATATGATTTCTGTCCAATGTTTGTTCTCTCATCTCTCTATCAAATTGATTTCTTCATATGTGTTATATTTCTTCTTGTTTTATCATGACCTTCAAGTTATTTCTTCTTCATCTTTGTTCTATCATTATGCATCGTCTATATGTGTCAAATTTGTCCAAATTTTGAATCTAATAAATTACATCCAAATCTGTCCAGATTTCTTCCATATGATCATTGTATCACCTTAGTCCCTTTTGAGTCTTTTTGTGTCATGTTTTGTCCTATTTTTGTCCTTTATGTTTTCCCTAGCCCTTTGGTTTCATTTAAATCTAGTTGTGTCGAGTTTGTGTCTAGTTTTTTGTGGTAGGATATTGGTGAAAATGATATGAAGAAAGATTCTAGATTTTGTGCACCAATGCTTGAAAATAAGTCCCATGTTCGACATAATAGTTGAAAGATTTTTAATCCTAGAGATTGGATGCAAAAGTTTAGGGGAATATTTAAAACAAATTTGTAGCCAAGGTAGAATGATGTCCATCAAGTTCATGGAAGGATTAAAGAAAAGATGCATCAATCAAGCTTAAAAGGTAAGTAGACTCCATATAATTTATTTGATACATTTAACTTTGCCTTTCTTTCCACGTAGATTATAGAGATTTGAGGACGAATCCTTTCGAGGAGGGAGGGAATGATAGAGTAAGGGCTACGAATGACTTACAAGAGTTTGGAGAGAAGCATGGAGAACTTGGAAAGCTTGATCAAGGTGTTGTACATAAAGCCCACACTTGGGGAGATAAAGATCCACTGCAAGGAACCAAAGCATTGAAGTGATCTAATAGCTCTATGGATTAAAGTCCATTAGTAGATTAAGGTTGCGGCCCAAAAGGAGCTTGTAAATGTGAACATCAACTCCAAAATACAAGTTTCATATCCAAACCCAAGATGAGTCAATTGGAGGAGATTATTAAAAACTATGTACTTCATTAAAATAGTATGTGACTTAAGTATTATTGGGCTTAATTTATTTTAATTTCATTTTTATTAATTATTGGCTAAATTTAAGTGATTAATAAAGTCCAATTGGTTAATTAGTTCTTTTTGATTGCTCACCTTGTAAATAAGCATGCCATGTGCTAACATGTGATTTCATTAATATAGTGGCATATTTATAAAGGTTTAGGTCTTATTTTTATTAATTTCTTATGAATTTTTGTTATTTTATTTTAGGATTTTATTTTACTAGTTTCCTATGTCCAACATAAGTGTTATTTGAGCCCAAAGCCTCATAATCCCATTAGAATTACTTGATCCCAAATTAATTAGGGTTTTCTAGGCTTATTAAGTTAGATTTTATCTTGCTTACTTAATGCTATTTTTTATGTGCGTTTTTTCAGATTTGATTAATAGAATTTCAGACTTTGTGAATTTCTCTTTTATTCTTTGAGTGCTAGAGCGAACCATGACTTATCAAGGAATTATTCCTTCCTTGTGGCATCATCAAAACTAGGGTTCAAGAGACTGGTTCTCTTGGGTTTTAATTCACTTAGACCAACATCTATTTATCTTATTTCTTTATTTTGGCTTTCTTTTACTTATGTTCTTGTGTGTTTTTGTTCTTTTCTTTGCTGTCTAGTCTTTGTGTTCTCTGATACCAAATGATAGGTAAACTCTTATAGAATCAATCCAAAGAAACTACTTGAAACGGATGACACTCGGATCATTACTATTACAAGGAATATGAACACTAAAAAATAGAAAACATCAAGAAGAAAATGCACAAAGAAGGGAATAAATAAAAAAACACAACATATATGTTGGTTTAGGTGAATTAGAACCTAAGAGAACCGGTCTCTTGAACCCTAATTCTGATAACGCCACAAGAAAGGACAAATTCCTTGATAAGTCATAGTTCACTCTAGCACTCAAAAAATACAAGATAAACTCACAAAGTCTAAAATTCTATTCATCAAATCTGAAAAATGTACATAAAAGATAGCATTAAGTAGGCAAGGTATATCTAACCTAATAAGCCTAAAAACCCTAATTAAGTTGGGCTCAAGTAATCCTAATAGAATTAGGAGACTTTTGATCCAAATAATACTCTTGTTAGACCTAAGAAACTAGTAAAATAAAACCCTAAAATAAAACAACAAAAATTCATAAGAAAATAATATAAACATACCACCGTGTTAATGAAATCACATGGTTGACACATGACATGCTTATTTACAAGTTGGGCTATCAAAAAGACTACTAATTAATCAATTGGCCTTTATTAATCACTTAAGTTTAGTCTATAATTAATAAAAATGAAATTAAAATAAATTAAGTCCAACAATACTTAAGTCACATGCTATTTTAATGAAGCACATGATTTTTTAATAATCTCCTCCAATGGGCTTATTTTGGGCTTGGTTCTGAGACTTGTATTTTAGAGTTAATGATCACATTTACAAGCTCCTTTTTGGCCACAACCTTAATCTACTAATAGGCTAGAGCTCTTAGATCACTTCAATGCTTTGGTTCCTTGCAATGGATCGTTATCTGTTCAAGCATAGGCTTTATGTTCAGCACCTTGATCAAGCCTTTCAAGTTCTCCATGCTCCTCTCCAAACTCTTGTAAATCATTCCTAGCCCTTACTCTATCACCAGTGACCCATGATTTGCCCAATATGGAGCTATTAAGGTTTAGGGGGTACCTTGACAGATCGTCACCTAAGATACCTCTGCAAGAAGTATAATCCATTAATTATGTTCTTGTCAGAAATGAGAATAAAGGAAGAGAAACTAGATAGGATTTGAAGGAGATTAAGGTTTGAATACTTAAATCTAGAAGAGCCTATGAGTTTTCTAGTGGTTTATGGTTATGGTGGAGGGAAGGTGTATCATTTATAACAAAGATTCTGCAAAAAAAAAAAATCTCATTCATTTTCAGAGGTCAGTTTTTTGGGGGTTAATTTTGGTCAAATGTCTTTTGTATATGGACTTCCTCAAAGAAGCCATCGACGAAGTTGGTGGCATTCTCTGAATATGATTGGATCTCAAATGGTAGAACCATGGTTGGTAACTGGTGATTTCAATGATTTGTTATTTCATGGAGATAAAGATGGTGTTTGGGATGTTAGAGTTGAAGACTTGGAAAATTTTCAGGATTTTGTATCTAAGAATGCAATGGTGGAACTGGAAACGAAAGGGTATAGATTTACTTGGGCTAACCACAGGGAGGAGGAAGTGCTGATAAAAGAAAAACTAGATTGGGCAATGGTGAGTGCAAATTGGAAAATGGTTTTTCCCAAATGGTCAATGTCAGGTTCTAGATCCAAATTAGTCCAGATAACTACCCTCTTCTAGTTCAATTTGAGTATACGAGGTTCGAAAGATGCCTCCAAGATTCAAATTTGATATGAGATGGACTTCACACTCTAATCTGATGCCTCTAATAAGGTCAAAATGGAAAAAGAAAGGACAAGCTAAGCAAGATTGTATTGAAGAATTTATTCAAAACCAGGTTGATCTTCAAGAATTTCTTGTTGATTGGAGCAAGAAAGAGTTTAAACACTATAAACAAGAAATCAACAAGATGATGAAGCAACTTTAACAGATGATGCAAGATAATTGGACTGCCGAAGTGACTGAGCAAGTGAAGGATTTAAAATCCAAGATCACTAAATTATGGCAACAAGAGAAGGAATATTGGCCTAAAAATCTAGAATGCAGTGTCTATAGTATGGGGACAAGAACACTAATTTCTTTCATCTTTCTATCCTTCAACGAAGGAGCATAAATAAAATTGTTAAAATTAAAGATGATAATTCTAATTGGATTTAAGAGGAGGATCAAATTACTCAATGCTTCACTAACTTTTACAATGATCTGTTTAATTTTTTAAGAAATAGAGATATATTTACAGAATTAGAGTATGTGAACTAGAAGATTCATGAAGATAATAATATGACATTATTGGCACCAGTCAGCAAAGAAGAGGTGACGAAGGCTATTTTTGAACTTAGAGCTACCAAAGCCCAAGGGCCTGATGGGTATATAGGTCTTTTCCATCGGAATGCTTAGGACATTGTGGGAGACCAGGTGTGTTCTTTTGTAATGAATTTTTTCACTGCAGAATGCAGTGCAAAAAGATTGAATTCTATAGATATTGTGCTAATTCCTAAATACGATGATGTTAAACTATGAATCACATTAGACACATCAGTTTGTGCAGCTTCTCATATAAAGTCATCTAAAAAATCATTGCTAATAGATTAAAAACTTTGCTGAGTAAAGTCCTAGAGAGCTTTTGTACCTAATAGACTCATTCAGGACAATATAATCATTGTTCATGAAGCATTTCATCACATGGAGTTGAAAAAGAATGGAGTCCCCGAGGTAGCATTGAAATTAGACATGAGCAAAAAGCCTATGACAGAGTAAATGGGACTTTTTATTTCATGTTCTGCTTAAAATGGGATTCCATCCTAAATGGATTGAATTAATCATGTAATGTGTCTGCACTGTGCATTTCAATTTGCTACTATTAGGAAAGAATGTTTCTTTCATTTTTGCTAAAAGAGGCTTCAGACAAGGAGACACGCTTTCTCCTTATTTGTTCATTCTAGTTTGCGGTGTCCTTTCAAATATGATTTCCAAAAAGGCAGCTCAGGGGAAGATCGAGGTAATTAAATTGGCTCGAAGCTGTCCTTTCTCTTACTCATTGCTTCTTTGTAGATGACTATATTTTTCTTGTAGGCTAATATAGTCGGCTATAGACGATTGAAGAAAATTCTGGATTTATATTGTGAAGCCTCAGGACAAAATAAATATGGGTAAATCCTGCATTTCCTTCTCCAAGAACACCAATGACTTGCTGAAAGAAGAAATTAGGCATATATTTCAAATCCTGGCTGTAGAGATTCTAGGTAAATATTTAGGCCTTCCTATATTGTGGGGTAGATCAAAGAACTAGGCTTCAAAATTATGTTAAAAATAGAGTGAGGAAAAAGACACAAAGTTGGAAACAAAATTACCTCTTGGAAGCGGGGAAGGAAGTTTTAAATAAATCTGTAGCTAGTTCTATCTCTATCTTTCCAATGTCTTGTTTCCTCATCCCTATCAAAACTTGCAAAGAGTTAGATTCCATTATTTCCATATTTTTATCGGGTGAAAAAGAGGGATGGAACAAAATTCATTGGATATCCAAACAAAAATTAAAAAGCCAAAAGCTGAAGGAGGGTTGGGATTCAAGGATTTCAGAGCATTTAATCTGGCTTTATTAGCAAAACTTAGTTGGAGAATAATCCAAAATCCTAACTATTTATGGGCTAGAATTCTAAAAAGCTTATATTTCTCATACATAGATTTTTTTTAATGCTTAAATGGGCGCCCAAGCATCATGGATTTGGAGTAATATTGTGGCAAGCAGAGAAATCCTTAAAGAAAGATGTTGTAGAAGCATTGAGGATGAGAGGGACACAAGAATCTAGAGTGATCCGTGGCTACCATCCTTACTAGGTATGAAACTCTTATCCCCTTGCCCCTTTGAAGAATTTGAAAACATGAGCATTGCAAAATTCATTCAAAACAATTCCTAGGATCTTTCTGATCTTGAACCATGGCTCACCTATATTGAAGTTAATGCTATTAAAAACTCTGTTAGAGCAATTTCAAATAGAGATGATAGATGGATATGGATGGGGAGTTCTAAGAGTATATATATTGTTAAAGAAGTGTATAAGATAGCTAAGTTGATTATGGACAAAGAACAAAACTGTAGTCCCAGTTGTTCTGAAAGCACACCTAGAAAGCTTTGGCTAGAAATTTGGAAAATTAAAGTTCCTAACATTTTGTGGAGAATTTTGAATAATGCTATTCCTTGCATGGAGAACCTTTAAAAAAATAAGTGTCTGTATCCTCTCAGTGTTTAGTATGTGAGAATGCAGATGAGATAATAGAACATATGTTCTTTCCTTGCAATTGGGTCAAGCACATTTGGTTTTTTTGTCATCTTTCCCTACAAATAAATGAACTAAATATATCCAGATTTGATAAAGGGCTTTGTTGGCTCCTTTGTGAGTCAAAATGCGATGAGTAGTGGAAAGCCTATGCTGTTATAATCCTGTGGTACATATGGAAGAATAGATGCAATAAAGTCTATGAAGAAAAAACTCCAAACGCCTTATTTACCTTACATAAAGCTGAACCTACCCTAAGAGAATACTGGGAAGCTGATGGTTGGTTGAAGATTGAATCCTATACTATTATGTCTTCTTCTTCTGATCAAGATGCACAAGAACAGTGCTAGAAGGCATCGTGCGATGGTGCAATCAAAATTAACACTGATGCAGCATTTGAAGCATGTTCTGGATTTGGAGTTGGAGCATTTGTGGCGTGTGATTGTAATGGCTTCCTTCTTGATGGGAACTTTAAGTCTTTAAATGCCCACTCTTGTTTTTCAGTGGAAGCAGAAGCTCTTTCCATGGCATTTGACTTTGCCACTAAAAATGATATGGTTAATGTTATATTTGAAACTGACAATTTGCAACTTGTCAATTCTGTGAATTCAATTAGCTCTTGTCCAGTTGGCGCATTGAAGTGCTGTTGGAAAACTTCATTTCCAAGAGGAATTTGTTAGGACACCATCAAGTTGTATGGGTGCCTTGGAAAGCAAATCTTGTAGCCAATTGGGTTACTAGATTTGCTTTAAAGGGGATGTGTCCACCTGGTTAGGTTTTAAATCCTCCATCCCCTCTTTTTTCTCTTCTAGAATTAGATATTAGAAGTGGAGTTCGTTGATATTTCTTTTCTTTGCATGAACTATGCTTTATCTTTAATAGTATCTTTGTTCTAGCCAAAAAAAAAAAAAGGCATGCCCATTGTAATATTTATGGTTGGATTACAACTAAATAGTGTTAGCAATGGTCAAATAGGGACGACACAGTATAAGCTACAATAAATTAAGAACATAGTTTGATTTTACTTTTATATATGTAAGATATTAAGGGAACAGTTAATAAAAGTTAATAGTTATTGATACTGTACAAGAATTAAAAAAAAAACTTATTCGTGTATATCGTTAATTGGTGTCACCTTGTTACCTGAGGTAAGGTTCAGAATATAATTAAAGAAAAACAATGGAACTAATTGAATATTTGATTTAAAAGTGAATCCTTTTTTCTTCTTCACATTTTTTTATGATATAGTTGACATATTGGTTAAAAAAAACTTACGGCTAAGTAAATTAACAGTGCAAATGTGCGAGACCTACTTTAATTATAAAAAATAGATAATTTAACCTATGTATTGCATGGGATACATTAATTAAATTTAGACAACAATATGTTTATTAAGAACTGTAATGAAAAAGATTGAAATCTATTGTTTCAAGGATTGAACAATAAATTTCTTTGCAGATCATATCATGATTGGCTCATGTTTTTTCAATCAATTTGTTAGCATATTCTGGATAAGTAATAATTAAGACATATCATGCAGGGTACAAAATTTGTCTTCAAAGGGTATATATATATATATATATATTTTGGGACCAACACAGAGTATGGATATACTTCTTCAGAATGCAAGTAAGGGTGTGTTTGGATTAGATTATGTATAAGTGATTATGAGGATAAGTGATTATTCATAATAGATTATGAGAATAAGTGATTATGTCAAAAGTGAATTGTGTTTGGATATTTTTAACCCATAAGTGATTTTGAGAAAAGAAATGTGTTTGGATATTGAGGTTTAAGTGATTATTTAGTAGATAATGAGAAGAAAAAGTAAAATAAGTGATTATGAGAGAATAAGTGATTATCATAAGCTGGAAAAAGTAGCTTATGGAAATAATCACTTAAATGACCATAAGTGATTATTTTGATCCGGAAAATGTTTGGGTACAGATGAGATAATCACTTTTTTAGCTCCATAAGTGATTATTATTCTTATCCAAACAGGCACTAAGTAAAATACATGTGCATTTGATTAAAAAAAAACATGTGCAACAATAGTGGTGCATATATATATATATATATGATAATTTAAGGTGACGTCCGTTAGTTTAACTTATGAATCTATAAAATAAGTATAAGATGCATCAGATGCTTTAATTCTACTTAATTAGCTTTGAGAGGAACCCATTGTGAAAGCAAGACTATCCGCAATATGTTGCTCACCACAAAGTTTTATTAGAAGATAAAAAACGATTTAAAATAAAAAATATGAGCCATTGCAAGAAATAAAATAATATTGCTCACCAAAATTACTCTCTCGTTTTCATGCCATGAAGCAAATTAAAAACGCTTGTGTGCGGAAAAATAATTATAAATTGTGATAGACAAACATACCCTATTCTTGATTCTCATTTTTCATTTACAATAACACAAAAATCATGAGAAAATAGATTATCAAGAGAAAGAAGGGAAAGAGATGGAGAAAGAGAAAGAGAAGAAAGATGAAAATAAAGAAGGGAGAGGAGAGGAAAAATGATAGTAGTAAGATGAGGGGAATGATTGTTTAAAATATGGTAGTTATTATAAGAGATAGAATAATTAGAGTGTAATGATTCAATGTTCAGTTATGTGTATGAAAAAATCTTTATTGAGAGAGATGAAATCTATTTTATTGATTTTTATACTTCGAATGAATTAGTTTTAAACTTTTGGTCGAGGACTATTTGTAACACCCATACTTCTAATGTAGAAAATTAAATGCTTAATTAGTTGAGTTTTAATTTATCAAATGGTATGGAATATTTAGGAAAATTCCAAATGAATTTTGGAGGCTTTCTGTAACCTGAAAATGACCAAATGGAGACCCAAAGAAGCCCAATAAAGAGCCCAAACTTCAGAAATGAAAAAAAAATTATGCAAAGGCATCATTTCTTTTTTGGCAGCAAAAGGGTGTTCAAAGAGCTGCCTGGAGAGGGAGGTGACTGGAGCTCGAAATCTTGGTGGTTTTTCAACCTCAAAATTCAAGGTAATTATCTCCTCCAGCTCTCCTTCCTCCCATACTCGAGTTTGTCACTATTCATGCTCTGAGGTTAGGGTTCTTCAATCTTTCAGCTTCCTTGCTAGCTTGGGATGGTTAGTAAGGTTTAGGAATTGGTATTTAATGCTTGATCTTGCTTTGGATTTCATTGTATTGCTTGATCTCATATGCTATCGTTGAAGTTTTGAATCTTGGTTTGGACCCCGGTGGGTCTTTTGGGGATCAAGAAATTGGTTAGTTGTATATCTATAAAATTGTTATTGGAAACTTCTTTGGATGCTTGAGAGTGTGTATACCAAGTTTTAAGTGGATTGGAGTTGATTTGAGTTATATTTTCTAACTCAAAATTTTCTAAGCTTTATCGATACTTGAAATTGGGGGTTTTTGAATTTGAAGTAATGTACTTGGAAAAATAGTTTAAGAAGCTTCATATAATGCTAGAGAATATATTGATTAAATTTAAAATGATTTAGAGTTAATTTTAATTATCTTTTCTAACTCGAAGCATTAACTCGTGGGTTGTGGATGGGCTGATGTATTAGATATAGTATAGCTTGGTGACATTGGGATCCATTGGAGGCATTTGGGGAGTGTTTGAAACTCTAGTCTACCATTGCGTTAAGGGCAACGAGTGGGGCTTTTGTGGCTTATCATCCAACTTGGATAGCATTGTCTATGGCATGAGGTAATTGGGGTTCCTCGCTCCGAATCCTATGTTTTACTTACTTTATCATTGACTTATATGCATGACTATTGTGATTTATGACTGGTTGTTGATGTGGGACTACCATTGATGTGGGACTACCATGGATGTGCTGCCAATATGTGTCACGTGTGTAGTGGCATGTATACCTCGCATGTCTGTGCTGACTATTACATGCGAGTGAGATTCATATAGTATGTGTACCTTATGGGTGTGTGTTGGTTATAAGAAGACTCTGACTTGATGGCATGTGTATCTAAAGTGTGAGTGTGTTGGCTATTTTGTCAGGATATGAGTGTGGGATTTACAATTAGTATTTTTTGGGAGTTGCATATCTCTTGGGAGGGGTGGGTTGTAACTCAAAGTATATAGCCATGTACTAGATGTTGTCTTGTTATGAAAATTTAGTGGACAGTTGAGATGTATTTTTCTTTATTCCTTGTAAATTGATATACTTTAAGTGATTAACATAGGATGTATTACTTTTCTCCCTGGTTACTGAGATGTGAATCCCACCCCTATTTTACCCTTTTTCAGGTCAAGGTGCTAGTACGGAGAAATGAAAGAAGGTTGAGAAATGATTCTCTCTCCTTGTTACACATATTTTGGAAACGCTCATTAATGACTTTTGAGTTACTTATTTGTGTTTTAAATCATAGTTATGCCCAGTGTGATGAATAGCTTATATTGTGGCTAAGTTTTGATGGGTTGATTTGGTATGAAGCATTTCTTTTAACTGTTATTGAATACTTGTGAAGGTGGGAGAAATGGTAGCATACCACCTCTAGTTTCGAACTTGCTGATGACGTTTTGATTGTCTTAGGTTTATATTTTGTTTTCAATGATGCCAGAAGCTATTAATTACTAGAAAAACAGAGTCCTAAGATGCTATGGCTGTCATATGTTTTCCTTAGAGTTTGGGATTGGTACAAAATTAGCAAATTTTTGGAGGATGTCGGTCTTTGATTTGTTTGTGAAACCCAGGTCTTGTTTTGTGGTTATCTACCGGAAATGTGTTAAATTGTGTTGTGTACCGGGCTTGCTGAAATTTTAATTGTTTTGAGCAGGCGTAAATCTTGGAAACCTTGGAGTTACAGGGTTTGTTGGATAGTATTTTCTATTTTTTGTTCTCAAAATAATTTTATAAAACTATTTTTAAGAATAAATTTTGAAAATAAGAAAATAAAAAAATTTATTTGAATAATTGTTCTCAAAATCATAATTAGTGAGTGATGAATAAGTTATTTAAAATTTATAACTTTACCATTAATGAAGTGGGTGTCTTTCACCTTTTCTTGTATTTTTCAGAACAAAAACTACAAAACACCTTAAAGATATTCTGAGTTTTCTGTTCTTTTATTTTTTATTTTCTAGAACAGTTTCTAAAAAATAGGTTTACCAAACAAGTTTTTTTTTTTAAAAAAAAGAAAAACTGTTTTTAAAAACTGTAAAAATTTCAGTAGAAATGCTCGTTTTTTAATTGGGTTCAAATGTTGGTGTTGGGCTTGAATTTGGTCCAAAACTTTCTTTTTGCATATTTCTTGAACTAATGAGCATTAGTTTTTGATAATTAAGTTTTATTTACTCTTAAATTTCAATTTAGAATTCAGATTGTTACAATATTTTTGTTGCTAACAAAAAATAATAATACTAAGATAGTTATAAAAATAAGGCAGTTTGGCATATGTGCCAAGATAGGTACTGGTCATATAGTTTTTTTTAAAACCACTGTTCATAAACTAATTGGCTTCTTGGAATTTTTAATAATATGTTGATGATGATTAATGGCATTTTTTAAATTCTTGTTTTTATATTGTAAACATCACCATGGCTATCTTCACGTATTTTAACCTATATGCTGAACAAGGCATATTTGCTAGAAATTAATAACAACTGAGACATGTTCCTGTACACTTATGATTCTTTATATATTTTTGTAACCTCATGGCAATGCTCCTCATTTATGGCACTACGTTTTTTACCAAAAATAAAAAGAGAAAATAAGAATTTATTGACCGAATATCATAATAAAAAATGAAAAATGTTTGTTCCTTGTAGTTAGAAGGTAGAGCAGCAAATTTGTTCACCTAGACATTCTTTTCTTCATCAACACAATTGTCACGTGTTAGATAGTTTTGTTCAGCCATCTAACTCTAACTGGTTAAAAAAAAGACAACACAAATGTAGCTCTACAGAAAGGATGTAAGACTCCAAGTACCTTTTTTTAATATAAAGGGATAATGTATCACAAACTATTTTTTCAAAATGAATACTTTCAAATATTGCTTGTAATTTTTCTTAAAATAAAATAAATTAAACAAGATATAATCACAATGGCAAAATCTCAAGGGAAAATCTTAGTTGAGGACTTAAAAAGGGTAAAAATTACTGATAAGGATCTCAAATTATTTAAAAGGACCCAAGTCTTGGGGGGAATAAAAGATCAATTATTGGACCATAATACCTACCCTCCCTCCTTTAAAAGTATTTAATTCAGAAAAAAATATGTCCACTTCTTTAAAAAATTCATTTCCAATTGGTTTATGAGGATTTTCCTAGTGATTTGGGAAAAATTTTCAACATTTCCTTTGACTTTTAAGTTGTGGAATTTTGAGTTCACGGGGTTTTTTTTCTCTTCATGGACCTCCGTCATTTGAATAATTTTAAATATTTAGATCCTTACCAACAATTTTGCTTTTCCCTAGGTTCTCAATTGAAATTTTCCCAAATTCAAATAAACCAACTTGACTCATGTTATGTTAGAATGAGTGGTAAGAGTTCTCTTCTCTTAAATAAATGGTTAGAATTTTGATTTTTAGTCTTTTACGTATGAAACAAATCTATTACTTTTGTCATTAATGTATCAATAAAAATCCGTCTATACTGCATTGGGGATATTCCTTGTTTATGCATAACATTACCTATTTTTAGGAGGATGAGTACTGCGACTTCTTTTATTAAACTTCCAAATAATAAAATAAGATATTCCAGTAAAAAATAATAAAACAAGGTATAACTTACTCCTCCATCTAATCTATCCTACTTTTAATGCCTATCACATTTTTCTGACCTTCCAAACACACCTACTCCAGAAAATAGATCGAAGCGTCCATTGCTCTCTAACAAGCAGGGGTGGAAGGCTTAGGCTCGTTTCAATTGCCCAAAGAAATACAATTTTGTGTTTATTATGTGTTTATTAGCCCTTGTTGATAGTAATACAATTTTGCAGTTTTCACCAGGAAAAAGGAATATATTTATTTTTAGTTTTATTTTATTATTTTTTTTCATTTTTCATTTCTCTGATTTTTTTTAATGTCCAAACAGAGTGTTTAAATCACTTAACATGTTTACGTATTTCTTTTTGATTGACTTGATTTATTTACTTTTTAAACCACATTTACCAGAAAACACTCACGCGTGCGCACAAAGTCAAACTAAGCAAAAATTGATGGCCAACAGAGAAAAAAACTAAGCAAAAATTAGAACCCAAAATTTTCTATCAACAAAGCACCAAAAACAGAATCTTTTTTATGAAGGTGAGGTACAAAACCAGCACCGGAACCACATCTAAAGGGCAATCCATCTATAAATTACATACAATGATCAACATGCAAACTAAATTAAAGTATTAAAGTTTCTATAAAATATCAAGTGAAACAATCAAACAGATAGGTCTATAACGTCAAAAGTAAACCAGGTATATCTAGAACTAATAGGATTTCACTTAATCACTTTTAAACCCACCATACTAGCAAGTTGAATAAGATTCCAACTGGCCATAATTAAATAGCTTGATGTGCAACTATGAAAAACGGGGGGAAAAAATCACAGCCACTTATCTTGTGACAACATAACAGTTAGAAACAGGGAACGAATTGAGGATGCTGGAAACTTTTGTCACCAATCACTAGGAACCAGAAAAAAATCATTGAAGAAATTAAAATGAAAGCACTTACTGAAAATGAAAATCGAAACTTCTGTTGATATGTCAATCCAACTTCAACTAAGAGATAAACAACTAAACCAGCTCAATAAAATACATTAAAAAATCGCACATCATGGAGAAATAAGGGGAGAAACACAGCTTCAACAGAATAACAGTAACAAATGACTTGCATGTCTTCTTTTTGTAATCATTCTCAAAATCATTTTCATTCTACATTCTATTCCAATCCATCACATTCTATGTACCATACAAATATTAAATATATCACATATGACTAGTTACAGAAATAGATCCTCTCTCTATATAAGTAAATTCTTTAATTGTATGTCCCAATCCACTTAACATGACTTTCTACTAATACGCTGAAATCAGCAAGAAGAATATCTACATTATAATCCTAAGGTAATATGCTTCACTTAAATTTGTTAATCTACTGTCATATTACCATGAAATTTGGCTAGAATGGCAATTCAAGCAATATGTTTATCGGATAAGGGGTCATTTTACTGTTTGCTGGCTAAATTTAGGAGCCGTGGCTAAATCTGGGTCCCTTTAATTCATCAACCACTCTCTCAAGCCTCTTAATTCTATTCTCAAGATCCATTATTCTTGGGTCAACTATATTGCTACTGCCTTTTCTTTCAGTCCAAGATAGAATTACCCTGTGATGAGCCATACCTGATTCTTGGATCCCACTTGCATCTTCCTTAGCTTCTTCTGAACCTCCCATTGAAGTTTCACTTTTAACTTTTGGAAGGGACTTCGTCCGTAAGCCCATGTTTCTCATAATTCCGTAATCACCAGTAGAAGTAAAATAACTCACGTCATCACTTTTTGCCTCTTTCTTAGCTCTCTTTTGTCCACTAAACACATTCACATTCTCACTCTTTTCCAACTTTTCAACACTAACTCCCATTAATTCATCAGTTTTATCAGCTGCAACAGGTACAGGAAGAATGCCATTTTGATCAGTTTCATCATTCCTAAAACTTCTATGACCATTATTTCTCAGTAGCCCCTCACAACATTTGGGAGAAAATGCAGGTGGAACATCAGCATCATGATCCCTCTTCTTTCGTGACCCTGGAGTCCTCCTTCTTTGCACAAGACTCTTTGCTGGATCTTGATGACCCAATACCACCGATTTCTTCCACCACTCTACATAACGAATGGTAACATCTGCCTCAAAAAACCGAGATGGAATGAATACATTGCTATCCATTATTGGTCTAATGTAATTGGACCAGGCAATTTCAGGAGTCTCGTTGATTCGAGCCACACAACCAGGAATGTCTTGATCCATCCCGAACTGCATCGCTACTCTATGTGGGAGGTACTGTTCTATACAGTCAAGCCCAACTAGCTCAGAAACTCTTAAGCATATAATAAAAGACACTATTCCTTTATCCAAAGCATGATCAAGAGGTACACACAATGAATTTTCTGCATAAAACATTTTACTCTTACTTCCAAATCTAGCATATGGACGCCAAATGAAATCTTCCATTGCAGAGTCTAGAACTGACCTCACGTTGTCAATTTCCAAAGCCTTAACTCCATGCCACCTGCCCAATACTGTGTCGCCATTGTTGATAACCTTAGGCTTTGGTTGCAAAACATGAATTCTCTCCCACACCCAAATTTGAACCAAGTAAAGTGGCGACTGAAGAACAACTTTAAATTGCTCCCTATCACCATCTAATAGACTTTTGGTCAAATCAACAATAGTTCGTTTCAACAGACCCAAATCTTTATAAATGCTAGCCAAAACTGCAGGTGCTAAAGCTATAGCGTTCCCTCTAGCGAGATGGACGGCAATTGGGATCAAAAGCTTCCTTATCGTGAAGGATCTGCCAGGAAATACAAACATCGAAAGCCAAGCTGCTAGAAATGCTTCATGCTCAATTCTACTCCCACTGTCCATGAAAATACTCATCCATTTACGTGCGCAAGCCTTGTTAGCCCTGCTTCTAGAAATTTCTGTCCGGGTTAGAATTAATTTTTTTTCTACTTCTTTCAATTCCTGAGTCTCAAGAGGCTTGAAAACAGGGTCGCCCAGAACAGGGTAACCTCCCAGAAACATGATATCCTCCAAAGTAATCGTTGCTTCAGCCCAAGGAAACACCAATGTATTTGTCTTGGAACACCATCTCTCTGCAATCCCAAACACCAAATCTTCATTTTTCAACAAGTAACACTTGGTGCCCATGATTGCTTCACAAATTCCCACTTTCCTCCACACTGATTCGTAGGTAGAATGCATGGAATCCACCCAATGAATCCACTTGCTGGGTGGGTATCTCCAGCCACAGAACTTTAATGTGAATGGCCACTTCTTGGGTTCAAATGTAGGCGGAAAAGACATAGAAAATGAAAGAATATCAGAAATCGCTCCATCATTGGAGGTTACAGAAGGTTTGAGAAAGTGAGCGATTCTTAGAGTTGGCTTGCTATCACCGGCTGGGGAAACCATGATCTCCTCCCTTGATTCCATGATGGTGCCTTCTGGCTCAGACATGAGCACATAGAAAAGAGGAACAAGGTTGAGCGTTGTGTTTGTTTCTCGAGAAAATATGAAGCTCTCTGATACAGAGGCTACTTCCGGAGCTTCTTGAAAGTGACACTGAATTGCTGAAAACGGAACTCAGGATGAGTAAAGGCAGATGATGGGGATTGCCTAGAAGTGGACGTACATGAAGCTCCCGATTCTGCTAGAGCAGTGAAAACTCAGAATCACCCTTTGGTTCTCGCAAATTTCTCAATAAAAACCTGAACTAATGGCACAGTGTCATAAGGATATTTTTGGATTTACGTCTCTCATCCTTCATCATTACGTCTTCCCGTTGCTTTATCACTATCAGAGAGAGAGTGGACACATTTTTCGTGCTTTCCTTCAAAAAGGGCCCGCCTATGCTTTTCTCCAAGACGTGATCGTGGCCGTCTGAGTGAATCAAATCTAGCCATCCACTCCATCACGCGTGGGACCCGCCGTTGTGTAAATCCACCCGAGCCCGCCATATTCTCCCTTCCGTCTTCATCCATCAATTCTCGCCATATTCGATTTTGTTCATCCATTTTCCCACACACCTGTTTCGAAATCTATTTACTTTCAAAATTGGCATTATAGCAACCAATCGGCAAATGCAAGTATTGTTTAGCAATTGGGGAATGGATTTTTAGGTCTAACACAAATTGTCTCCATCAACAAACACTCAAATGCTATATAAGCATTCAATCAGAAGATAATAATCTATAAATGAGAATCATAATCAATCATAGATCTCACAAAGCTGAAGCAACAGAGCTTACTGAAAGAGATGAGCCTGCATGATCTTGTTCGTAAAACACAGATCGATGGGCACGAGTAGTGACTAGTTTTTCGGAGAGTGGTGGCGTTGAAGATTGACGGAATTTGTCGGAGTGGTGGCTGCGAAGGGTCCACAACTAAATTGGGGCCACAACTAAATATTCTTGGGAAACGACGCCGTCTTCAGGAAGTGCACGGGCGAACTTCTTCTCAGAAATGCACCTAAAAGACCGAGAACTGCACACGTCCGTTTAATTTTTAGTTAGCAAAAAATAAATTTTGATAAAATTGATTTTGTAATATAGTTATAATAAAAATTAATTTTGAACTATTGTATTTATGTTTAGATGACTTATTTGAAAATTAGTTTTGATAAAATTTATAATTTTTTTTTAAATTGAACTTAAACTCTATCTCATGATTAATTTAATTTACTTAAATTAAAATTTAATTTATATTTATTTAATTGAGAATATAATATATTTGGTATAATATTTTCTTACAAGTTATAGTTCATGAAAATTAAAATTTTGAAGGGACGTTTTAGTCATTAGATAGAAAAAATTTTATGAAATTTTTTTTTAATTTTTCTATTTTTTATCATTTTTATTATTTTATTTTTATTTGACTTTAAAATAAATATAGATCAGAATGAAGAAGTAAAACAGAGAAGCAAGTCCACTATTGCTTATCCATGAACCACGTTTTGGCTGGAAAATGATTGTCCAATGGAAACTGAAAAAATTGCTAAACATCATCCAAAATAAATTAAACTAAGTTTTGAGTTAAAACTTAATTTTAATAGTGAAACCAAATAGACCCTAAAACCAATACCAGAGGGAAAACGCGTTTCCCTAGCTGGGATAATGCTATTTAGGAGCCAAAATTTTTAATTAGCGACGCTTATAAATACAATAATTTTGAAATGATAAAAAAATTTATAGACTCAAATTTAACAAAATTTAATTATTAAATTATCTAAATATTTTTCCTTATGTAGTACTGTTAAATGACTAATTAGAAAAGTATTTAATTAGTACAAACCTTGATTTTCTAAATTAAACATGATTATTTCAACTAACTTCTTTCTTTTTCTTCTTTTTTTTTGCTTTTTGGGATTGGGTGTGTTTTACACAAGATACTAAAAATCGGGCCGGATATTAAATTGATCAAAATATCGGTTTAACATTTAATAGTTCAACCAGAATTAAATCAATAGTAATAAAATTAATAATTTTTTAATTTTATATATTATATAAAAATTAAAAATATTGTTAATAAAGCTTATCATCTAATATTAAAATCTAAACAAGTTAATGCTCATACATAAATATATTTTCAATTCAAAATAATTAACTAATATTTTTCTTTATATATGTTTATCTAATTGATCGGATTCAAGTATTATCAGGTTCAAATGTGGTAGATTTCCCAATGTAATTTTTTCCATTTACAAGATTTTAACTTGAGACTTTACTTATGGGTGTTGAGTCCCTTATCACTTAACTCAACCACTATTGGTTAGTTAACTAATTTTATGTTTTCATATTATTTGTTAAGTAAATTTATCATTATTAATAATTATATATCATAATAAAACTTATACAATATTATAATATATAAAGAAAAAAATTAATAAAAATAATACTATTTAGTACTAAAATAATAATATTTTATCTTAAAAAGTAAAAGATATTAAAAAAATTCAGGCCGATTCCAACTGATTTTGGGTCGCTTCACAGCTGGTTCCCACCGGTTTATTTGTTAAGTAAATTTATTATTATTATTAATTATTTTATTTTTACATTATTTGTTAAGTAAATTTATCATTATTAATTATTATGTATTATAATAAAATTTATACAATATTATAATATATAATGAAAAAATTTATAAAAAAATAATGCTATTTAGTATTAAAATAATAATATTTTATCTTTAAAAGTAAAAAACATTGAAAAAAATTCAGAGCAGTTCCAACTGGCTTTGGATTGGTTCATTACCAGTTTCCATCAGTTTATATCTGATTTCACTGGTTTTTGACCAGATTCAAAATCCACTGATTCTCCTCTTCTTCCGGATTGGACCTAGCATCGGTTCAACCAATCAAACCAACCATCCAATCTGTACTTTTATACTATAGTTTTATGCTCTATCCCAACGCTTTTATTTACCATTTTTTCCCAACTCTTTTCACTTTTTCTTTTACTTTTCTCTAATTTCTTTTCCCTAGCCCAAGGCATGCATCCACAATACAAATATGCAAGTATATGCTTCCTAACCTTTAAGGTGCAAGAGAAAGGGGAGGCAGAGGATTTGGCCAATAGTTCACATAAAGAAATGGATGACATATAAATCATGGGAACTAGGCACAAAAGAGGCAATGCAATAGTAGGCTAGAAAGAAATGAAAGGATAATGAAACAAATGCCTCTATCATTTTCATGCACATGCAATTGTGGTTTCAACTAAAAATCATGACAAGTTATGGAGTGAAAATCATGATAGGCTACCCCATAAGAAAGGAGACATTCAGGTCCAAGTCGTCACAGGTTAATGACCATTACTTACAAAATGCATAAACCAAACCATTGTCATTCAGCTTCAAAGCTTAATACTTTTTTAACCACTAATCAAGATTAGACATTTCAAACACGAATTCTCTTGTAACTTGCAATTTTTACCATCAAAACCTAAAAATTTTTGTTATTTTTTGAAAAAATTTTTTCCCTTTTTTTAGATTTTTGAAATATCAAAACAAAAACACAACAGACGTTTAAAACCAGAAACAACAACAACAACTACTACTTCTATTGGAAACCCTTCCTCCACACTTAAAAGCTTGCAGTCTCCTCAATGCAATAGAATCAGTCCAAACAACAAAATAATCAATCAATCAAATACTAACACCAATCCAGCAATGATCCAGTAAACAATAAAGACATAATACAAGTTAAAAGAGATAAGGGAAAAATGTACAACCGGAGTTACGGAGGCTCCTCCATGCGCGGCTCTTCCTGAGTCTCCTGAGGAATGCTTTCATAGAAGTACTTGAGACGTTGACCATTGACCTTGAACTTGACTTCGCATGCCTCATCAAAGTTCTTGACCACTCCGAATGGAGAAACATGTGTCACCATGTAGGGGCCCTCCTATCCAGATTTGAACTTGCCTAGTATAAGTTGTCACATTCCAAGAATTTGAGATTTGACTGGCACGACTACGAGATGACTCTCGCATCCATAAGCCTATAAAACCATTTAAACATATTATTTCTCATCATACTAAACTATCTATGGAAACAGTAAACTATTCATATGAAATAAACAGCTTTAGGATTCACTTGATCCTAATGCATATAGAAATTTCGGCGAAATGTCCCTAGAAAATAGGAAGTTTTGAATCTATTATTATAATCCAGACTCTAGTCTCAATGGCTGTTATATCTACGTTTCGATATGGAATCCTACCTGTAGATTTTTTGGAGCTGCAAGTAGTTCACAAATGGTTCAAACTAGTCAACAACACACCGTTGTTTATACAAAACAATGTAAGCTTATCTAATGAATGTTAGTCTACTCTTCTGAACAGATCCTGAATTGGCCATTGCCTAGAGAACATAGAATGAGTTAGCAATGCTTCAAAGTACATGAAAGTGATGAAAAAAGAAATTTACATGCTATCTTAAATTATTTCATGAATGATAAAGGTTGAATTTAAGCTAAAAATCATAAAAACTTTCCTTCAAACAATTACTTGGGAATGTTAACTTTGGGCTCAATTCCTGGGAAATTCAATATATAATCATATAGTTAAGCAGGTTTTAAGGCATCTAATAGTGAAAATCATGAATGATAGCTTAAGCGAGTTTTACAGCACCCAACATTGTTTACATATTCGCAACTCAACTATAATGAGTGTGAAGATATTGCTATAAAATTAATTGCTACATGTTATAGAATATTCTTGTTCAAACTAAACTAGAAAAGGAATATATTTCTAGTTAATAGAATACAAAATCTTTCTTTTATAAAAAAAAAAAGAATACAAAATCTTTCATCTTCAAAACTGTTACTAGAAATTTTATCTATTGAACCAAATGTTGGGAAAATTGGTGCACGAACGGGTAAATAAATATATAAGTCATACTCATGCAAAATTCAATGGCTCTTAATTAAGAACTCTTAAGTATCTATGTACGTCAATAATATATTTCGATTTTTTTTTATATTACAAAAAAAGGAATTGAAAACTTTATTCCTTTGAAAACCATTTGATTTGAAGCTACTTCATCAGAACCAAGTCATTGTCATAGGCACAAAAGCCACATGGGTAAATAATCATTCTATCGTCACTTAAAAAAAATAAACTTTTAGTGATGACTTTTGACGGTGACAAAAAAAAGTTGCTGCTTCAGCGGTGACTAAAAAAGTCATTGCTGAAAGTTAGTTTTTCAGCGGCGACTGAAAGAGTTCATCGCTAAAGATATACTTTTGGCGACGATTGAAAAAGTCGTTGTTAAAAGTTCGTCTTTCGGCAGCGATTGAAAAAAATCATCGCTGAAAGTACACTTTTTGATGGCGATTGAAAAAGTCATCACTGAAAGTCCGTCTTTTGGCAATGGCAAAAAAAAAAGTCGCTGAAAATAGCCTTTAGCAATGACTTTCATTATCGCCGCTAAAAGACAAACTTTCAGCGACGATTTTTCCTTTGTGCCGCCAAAAGTTATACTTTCAGTAACGATTGTTTTTAGTAGCCGCCGAAAGTCTTACTTTCGGTGGCGACTTTACTGATGTCACCACTGAAAGTAAAACTTTCAATGGCGACTTTTTAATGTCGCTGCCAAAGTTAATTTTTTGAATTTGTGCTATTTTTATTTTAAAAATTAATAAATAACATATTAAAATAATAATTATGTTTTATTTATACACTTTTATCATAAGTAATTAAATATTTAATATATATTTTATATTGTAAATATTATCTAGTATCTTTATATAAAGATAAAGTATTTTACTATTTTTTTATGTAAAATATTCTGAACATTTTAAAAGTGCTTTATCTCTATCGGGGATTAAATATTTGAAATGTTGAATATTGAATTCAATCCATATTTATTTTTATTTTTCCTTATCCTAATTAATGAAATATGTTATTCTTATTAGGATATTTTTTTTTAATTCATAAAGGGATTGATAACTCTAAAAAAAAAATTAGGAAGGCAAACTAATCCCTAATTATCTAATGTGATCAACCCTATATTTGGAGGAATTCTTATTAGGTTAATTTAATTTCTAATATATTTAACATATAAATTAATATTAATGTTATTTATTACCAATAATAATTTTGATGAAGTAATAATGTACTAAGGCAATTATCAATAGTTAATCCAAGAGAATAATCTGCCATACTATGATTGAGACTCTCAGCCCAAATTTCTATAGGTCTTGCTAGTGTGGATATTTTCTCATAATGTAAAAGTCTAATAAAATAATGTCATGTAGAGAAAGAAAGATTATAGGTTGTTAATATATTTTCCTGAAAAATAAGTAATAATAATATTTATAAAATAAATGTTGGCTAATTCTCTCATTTTTATTTTCTCACTCTTTTTAATCATTTTTTATTATCTGAATTATAATATATTGAATTTATTGCATTTTCTTTTAAATCATATGACAATCAAAATTATAATATTTATTTTAATGATTTTTTAACAATTTTCTATTATATTATATTATATATATATATATATTAAGCATATATATATATAATATAATATAATATATGATATATTATATGATATAACATAACATAAAATAAAAAAATATAATATAAATATTCATATAAATATAAATATATATATAAATAAAATATTTAATGCTATTAATAATTGAAAATAAAACATATGTGTATTTTTTAATAATAATATTGATTTATAAATATATATGTGTATTAGTGTATAGATAAACAATATATATTTAATATCTCATATAAAGACTGCAGGTGTATTTCAGCTCAACTGGCAAAAAAGTAAACACAAAGGCATTGCAAGTAAGAGGTTATGGGTTCGAACCTAGGTGAAGGCACATTTGAAATAAATATATGACATGGCGGTGGTGACGTGGCGGTCGACCGGCCGTAGTATTTTGACGGCGGTGGTGACATGGCAGGTCATCTGGTGGCGCTGGTTCGATGGCAGTGGTGATGTGGCGGGGTCCAGTGGCTGACATGGTGATGGTGTGGCCAAATAACTTTCAGCGATGACTAAATGTTGTTGTCAAATGAGAAATCTTTGGCGGCAACAATTTATATTTTCAGTGATAACTCTTTTCACCACTAAATGTCTACTTTTGGTGGCGACGTTTTTATCGTCTCCAAACTTTCAGCAACGAGGTTTGTGACGGCGACATGGTGGCGACAAAAATGTCACTATCGAAAACTTTTGGCGGCGATATTTCATCTTTTAGTGATGACTTTTGTCCCCGCTGAAAGTCAAATTTTTTGTAGTGCGTGGATCATATATAGTCCATGTGAGTCCATCGTGAGTTATAACCTCACGTTTATATCCACCGTCAGTTCAAAACTCACGTAATTCCATTGTGAGTTCTAAGCTTACATAATTCCAACACGTACATAAATAAGCCAAGAAGCACGAAGGGCTAATAGAATAGCTATTAGCAACTAGTGTTCAGACTTTGGTCTCTCACAATAGAAAAACATTACCATCCATGTAGGGAATCACTTTAATTAAATTGGTAACTAAATGTTTCACATTCAAAATCAGCAAGGCATTTGTAAAGTTTGTCAAAATTCTCTTTCATGGATTCCCCACATATGGCATCAACTAACAAAGCAAAACTTTCGGTGTATAATTAAAATGCTTTCAGGTGCAAGTTAACTTGATTAAAAATTTAGAATGTGAGAAACCATGATACTTTTAAAAAGTACTTCGCAAAAGAACACTGATGAGATGTCCTATTGTCCAAAAGAAGGGCAATGGTTTAATTCATTTAATAAAATTCACTAATTTCCTTGCTACACATGACAACTCAAAATTAAGATCTTTAACAATTTGTAATGCCGACAATTATTAACTGTTCATATCTACCAACACCACTTACATCACTACAATAACAATCAAATATGATATGCTTTAACAATCTAGCTATTCAACTCAAGCATTACTTTGGCTTCAATCCTTCTTTCAATAATTTCACTTGAAGACCACTTTCTAGATTTACCATATTCAAAAAGTTTCCAATAGAAAGAAATTATACCCATATATAAGTAACTTACCAAGCACTTCAAATTTTCTTCATTTAAAATTCACAACTTTTCTATATAACCTAATTTAACTTGTCCTTTTTATCTAAAATTTAATAAATGCTTTAAGTGCATAAGTCTACACTTCTATTATATATTATAAAGCAGAGATCGAAAGTACGATATGTCGCAATAACATAAGGCCATGTCATTTGTTTGATTTCATCCTTCAATGGGACCTATGTTGCCAACTATTTTTTTTCCCTTTTTTGTTATAGTAGTTAATTGTATTTAGGCCTAATCTATGATTTTGAACATCATGTCTTAGTTTTTTCTATTTGACATGAAATTTGAAAATGTGTTATTAGTATATTATTTTTGCATTAGGTATGATATATGATTTTCAAAGATTATGACTAAAATCTTTCCATTCAAATTGCAATTTGAAAATTTCAGACTAATTTACTTATTATCCAATTAAATTCTATCAACTTGAAAATTTTAGATTTTTTTTTCCAATTGAAAGAATTATAATATAATATAATGACATGTATTAGAAACCCTTTATAAATAGGTTTAGTGGATTGCTCATTTAGTGCCAATGGTGTCTTCATCACTTCATTATGTCATTACGTGTAGGGGTGAATAAAAACCGGATAGGACCAAGTTGATAATCAACCCGATGCCCGGTTTGTGTGAAGTTGAGTCAAATCGAGCTAGCCAGGTATATGAAACATGGTTGCCCCTGGTCCTTAAAAAATATTTAAAAATATTGAGTTAATTTTATTTATCAACAAAATTATGAGTGCATTTACCAAAAAATATTTTTTTTTGAAAAATAAGATTAGAATAAAAAATAACATTTTCTAAAAGTATAAGCACCCAATAATCATAAATTATTTTTACATAATATTAAGAAATCAATTTAAAATTTTAAATAAGAATTAAAAAGATTATGAAATCTTAAAAATATTTATGACAATGATAAAGTTAATTTCTTATATATAATGTATTAAGAAAAATAATCATATAAAATTAATTAATATTTATTAAAATTTTTTTCAAAAATAAAATTATATATACCGATACCTGGTGGGACCGGGTTTGACCTCAACATGATGTCAAACCCAGCTTGGTCTTTAAGGTTAACCCAATATGTTGGGTAGGACTAGATTTATCGGGTTAACACCTTAATTAGGTGGTTTGTAGGTATATCTCTAAAATTACATTCTTGCATTTTATTTTTCTTTCTAATATCATGTCATTCTAAATTTCAAATTGTTTTTATTTTCAACAGAAGTCTTCAACTTCTTCTTCATCCGTCGAATACCACAAGCAATGACATTGGTACAACCATGTTGTCTCCTTCTTAGGAGAATATCATAATGGTGCAAATTAAAGGAGTCTGGATATTGGATTGATTGTTGGGTTTAGATATATTTTCTTTGGAGTTTTGTCCTGAGCTATGAGAGAAGAAGAAGGTGGGGGAAATAATAAAGCTTTGCTTATATATCTTTTAACCTATTTTTTATTCTAGATATTCATGACATGGAACCATGTGGTGTTAGGTTTGATAAAATATAAGTTTTAATTATGACAAATGTAGAGTAATAAAGAACAAATGTATCACAATTGTCTAACATATACATTGTTTCTAAAAGAAGTAAAATGTGTATTAGTATGTGTTTAAATATATTTATAATGTATATATCATGTTATGTACTGATATATCTATTATGCTCTTATGTTTTATGATACAAGTTGGATATATAAATTGAACTAACTACTTGGTTTGTAAGTGTAATACATTAAGTGTATGATTGTCTAAATAATAAGAGTAAGCATTGAAATAAAGAAAAAAAAATCAACATCATGTCTCATTCAAAAAAGAAGAAGAGGATTGATGCTCTAAGAATGGAAGATCAGAAGAGCATACAAAAAATGAGAATGACTAAGTGAAAGTGGAGTTCAACTTTTGAAAACCTAGCTATTAGATATATCTTATTTTCATTTAGGTTTTGGGATGATTTAATCTTTGAAATTTACTTAACTTGTTACCGTATGTTTTAAATGAGTTAGATTAAATAAATCTAATGTTAGTCTATAATAGAATTAAGAAATATTGACTAACAGACGAATTTTGTATTTGACTCATGTGTATTTTGTGCAAAATTTAAACTTTTCTTAGTGAAATTCGAATTTAAAGAGATTTTATCTTTGATAGATGAATTTTAGTTTTGAAATTTGAATTTTGGGCTAAGCATTGTTAGTGAAAGTATATAAAATTCGCATGAAACTTAGTCAAAATTTGAATGTTGGTGAAGTTCAAATTAAGTTCAAAGTCACTTCCTCTGATAGATGAACTTTGGACTTCAAAGTGTGAATTTCAAATTGAGAACTTGTGAGTTTTGTTAGAACATGCCTCTAACAGACAAACTTTGCAGTTCAACAATTGACTTTCGAAGGGAGAACTTTTGTATCATGTTAAACATGCATCTGATAAACGAATTTCAGCTTCTGAAATTCAAATTTCGAAGTGTATTGTGAAAACTTGAGACAATTGTTCAGACTCAATAGATGCACTTCCAATATGAAAATTCACATGAACTAACAGGGGTTGACTTTGGCAAACTTGAAATTCAAATTTCACTATGTGATAGATGAATTCCTAAAGTTCAAAGTTAAACATATAACTATGCTGACTTTATGAAATTTATCTATTGAGCCTCAAAATTTGAATTTTGGTATGTTAGACGCATTTAATGTGGTTGTTGAATTGTTTTTTTTTGTAGAGTAATGGTTAGAATATGTGCCTAATGGATAGATTTTGTGTCTAACGAATAGTTAAGCCATAAATCTATAAATAAAAGCTCATTTGAACTTATGAGTAATAAAAATTAAGTGAGTTATGCCAAAATGCTGCTTCAATACATAAAATCTTTTTGTATCAATATTCATAGTTAAAACCACCTCATTAGAATAAGCTTTCAATGTATTATCTACTCTAAAAGAGAGTTTCAATTCTGTATTCATTTCTTTTCTGCAAACTTCTAGGTAGAATCTTAGTGTGAGAAAATAGTAAGGGTTTACGCATTTTGTAAGGGTGTAAGGAGAGTGGGTTCACAATTGCTTACTGAAACTTGTGGAATCTACTAAGGTCTCACAAGTGCTCAGATCAAACTTGTGGGATATAGTGAAAATCTCAAGTGGTGGTTTGAGAACTGAACGTAGGCCAAGTAGTTTGAGTTAAGCCAGGATAAACTCTTGTGTTTAATTCTTCATTTTATTATTTCATCTATATCCTTTATCATCCTCTATTCACCTCTATTTTACTACTTCTCTTGGTGAAATTGAATTGTGCTTTAAAAAGGACAAAAGATCTTGCATCACCCAATTTATCCACCCTTTTAGGTAACCAGCCAAATCTTACATATGGAACGAGGACAATCTTAAAACAATCAATAGGAGTATCAAGGTTATTATATTTATTCATATTGGAAGGGGCTATTTGATATGTTTATAATATGGAACATGGTTGCGAATGAGCTAGGGAAGAAGGCGTTATCCATAGGCCATAGGTTTCATTTTGTTATTTTCTTGGCTAATTTTATTGAAAAAAAAAATTCTTTTCATTAGTCTATACTCTTTATTTTATTATTCATTATTTTCATTAATCTACAAAAGAAAAATAGCTTGAAATGAAAGAGCAGTAGCTTGAAGCAAAGTAAAAGATGAAGATGAATGAATAAGTGCACAAAGAATCATGAAGAGGCAAAAAGATCCAACCTTGAAGTAACCTTTACTAATGAGGTGAAAAAGGACCTTTTTACTCAAAGTGATATATGTAAATATATTAAATTAACTAGACAAAAGAGATTTCTTTTATTGCAGGTTTGAGATAGCGCTTGCTGAAGATTCTGCTGAGAAACACAATGAAGCCATTTTGGATATGAAATCAAAATGTGAAAGTGCAAGTTTCTTTTTCTATGTTGAATGTGAGAGTGTAAGCTTCAAATAGAAGGAGAATATTAAGAAGTGGACATAGAATTGCTGTAAAGCCAGTCACATATCTTGTATTGATTTTCTATTAGATTATTACATACTAGATTGATAATAATATATGTGAGTATATATCATGGATTTTTTTTTTCGCCTGAAGAGTATCATTGAATTGGAAGATATGGTTAATAAACTTTCTAAACAATGAATTCTAAATTTCTAATCAATCAAGAAATCATTCCAAAATTAAATTTTGATTCAAAATTTTAATTAAACATTAGGAAAGATTGATTTAGGAACAATTAAAAGAAAAAAATTTGAAATAACATTTGTTGAAAGAATAATATTTAATTCTCTCAATTATTAATATCATATTTGGGATATGAAAATTGACAAACATACACAATAAAATTAAAATTTGATATTCAAGGTTGTTAACTAATGATTCTTAAAACAGTTTCCGATTGAAAACAATTCAGATCATTGATGTTATTAATTAATGAATGATTAATAATTTTTAAATTTGAAAGCTAAGTGAGAGAATATAATGATTGATAGAGAATAAATTGGTTAATACAGTTTCAAAATAATAAATTATAATCAATAAAGAGATCTTCTCAAAATTAATCTTCTCCAAATTAATTTTAATTCAAATTTTTAATTGAATATATTCAAAAACAATTTGGACTAATACAGATTTTATTTAAAATGTAAACTTTTAATTAGCTACAATTTTAAATTTCAAATCTCCGTGATATCAATAATTAATTATTGATTATAAAAGAATGAAGTCAAATATATGATGCAATGATTGTGAATTTCAACTTCTAAATAGTAGTGTATATGTGGCAAAAAAAAAATGATTGTGAAATTCAAGGAAAACAAAGAAGATGAAGATGGTCACAAGAGAAGAATAGGAATACGAAACACAAAAGATAAACTTGAATTTTGGAACCAAAGCTCTGATGTCAACTAATGTGGACATAATGAGAACATGTCTCAAACACCCAGAAAATACAGAGTAGCGAAAGAACTTGACTCAAAAGATTCAGAAAATGATCAGTTAGAACCCTAGAGTAACTCGTCTCTAGATCCCTAACTATAATGACCCCCATAAGGTTGATCACTCTTCATGATAGGTTAGATGAGAAAAAGGAGAGAGAGATAGAAAATAAGGGAGAGAAAAGAAATAACTCAATAAATCATTACTGAAAAACTCACAATAATATTATTCCACCATTCTCCGAAGAAAATGTATCACATAGAGGTCTTTATATAGGCTGTAACATCTCTAAAATATTAGATAATTAAAAATACATCAGAATTTGCAAAAATGGGCAGACACCATTTTGCGTAAAATAAAGTAAAGAGGTCATTTTTTCTGATTGGACAGAAAAATGAGAAATTATATTTTTATCCCTAAAAATTATGAAAATGACAATTTTTCCCCCAAGAATTCATGTGAGGGAGGAGAAGTCAAATATTTTAACAAAAATTATACCTAATGACTCAAAAATTTTAAAAATTATAAATTTATCTCGGGTCAAGGATATTTTTGTAAATATGAAAAATTATAGTCAAAATGAAGCTCTCAATGAGCTAAGACCATTGGAATATAGTATAAAATTTATTAAGATCAAAATGATATTTATTGGGTAATTATGATTTAATATTAATGTCTTACCTGATAAAGATCAGTTTGGACTGCAGGAAGACACATTATTCATTCAAGAAAAATGTGTGGGTCTTATATTTGGATCAATTGGGATAATTATATTATGGTAATTGTATATCCCAATATAATTATAATTAGTATCCCAATAATAGTAAAATATACTGCTAAAGTAGCTTTATTGGTCTAGACCAGTTCAGAATATATCTGGATAAGTAAATATCTGAAATTTTTGGACCAAAATATTCCCTATTTCATGCTCCACAAGCTGCACATGACAAAATAGCATTAATTTATTATTTTCATGAATTTGCAAGAAAAATCAAGAAGCTTTGGTGGCATAATTTTATTGGTTGGCTTCTTTTATTTATACTCCCTCAAGTTGGACATTTTGGATACTTTAAAAGAGGGAAGAGAAGCTGCAGCAAAGGTAAAAGAAATGGAGGCTACGTGGGGTGAAGAAGGAAAGAAAAAGAGAAGAAAAACAAGGAAGAAAAATAAGGAAAATTGGTAAGCAAATTTCTTGTGTTCTTTAAGTATTCTAGTATAGTTTCTAAGCTCTATGAGTTAGTTTTCTTGAAATTTTCTCTCCTTCATCCACTGTTCTAATATGGCCAAGCATGATTAATGGGAAGGAAAGTTGTTTTTAAATCATAAAATCAAGAGAAAGCATGAGATTTTACTAAAGGAAACAAGTATGGTATGTTTTAAGCAAGTTTGTGAAAGAACCATTCTTTTTCCTTTGGAGCAGGTTTTTGGCCAAATCATTTGAGTGTCATAAGGTTGGAATTTCATTAATTTGATGGCAAAAATGAATTCCCCATGATGAAAAACCTTAAAGACAAGGGTTGGCTCAAAGATAGAGCCTAAGATAAAGAGTTTGGGAAATTAAGGATTTCAAAAGTTTTATGAGAGCTTTTTGTGATTAGTGTAAGGTTTAGTATAATATAAGTTTCGATGATGACAAATATAGGGTAATAAGGAACAAATGCATCATATGTATCTGATATATATAATGTTCCTTAAAGAAGTAAAATACATATTAGCATGTATTTAATTATGATTATAATACATATATCATGCTATGTATAAATATATCCATTGTACTTTTATAATGAATAACATAAGTTGGATATATAAACTAGACTAACTACTTGGTTTATAAGTGTAATATATTAAATGTAGGTTGGTCCAAGTAAGAAGAGTGAGCATTAGAATGCAGAAATGAAAATCAATATCATGCCTCACTCAAGAAAGAAGAAAAGAAAGAATGCTTTAAAAATGAAAGATTAGAAGGGAGTATGCCAAGAAGGAAATGATCAAGTGAAAGTGGAACTCAACATTTGAAGACCTAGTCACTAGATATATTTTATTTTCACTTAGGTCTTGAGGTGGGATTAATCTTTGAAAATTACTTAATCTTGTTACCATATGCTTTAAATGAGTTAGATTAAATAAGTCTGATGTTAGCATAAGTCAGATTTAAAAAACTCTGATGATAGACAAATTTTGCAAAGTTAAGCTTCATATACTTTGTGAAAATACAAACTTTACTGACTAAAATTTGAAGTTCCAGATATATTACCTCTGACAGACGAATTTCAAGTGTTGAAATTCGAATTTCGAGTCAAGCATAGTTAGTGAAATCTGGTTTTCAAGAATCTAGAGTTTAACCTTTGATTGACATTTTTAATATATCTCTCAAAATACATATGGCTTTGATGTAAAACTTATTTCATATGAAACTAGACTTAATAAGATTTTCAAAAAAGGTTATTTCACTCAAAATGAAGGTCATATGAAAAAGCTATAGTTATTTAAAGTTGAGTAGTGAGATATGAATTTTCAGTTTTGACCTCTTACCACTCTTTTGATCATATCTCACAAAATACGTTTTTTTTTAAAGTGAAACTTCTTTCATTTGAAAGTAGACATTGATAGCTTTCCAACCATAGGTCATTTTCTTAATTTGGAGTTAAAATGAGAGAGTTATGGCTTTTGCAATATTGTCTATAGTGCAAAATTCGAAGTTACGTAGGTTCTGTTGTGATAGACGAATTTCGGGCCTCCGAAATTCGAATTTCGAAGGGAATCTTCGTGCAAAGTTGGGTTTCCCACTGACAGACAAATTTTGGCTTCCAAAATTTGAACTTCAGGTCCAACAAACGAATTTTGGCTTTCAAAATTCAAATTTTAAGACACCAAAATGTGAAAATACTTCCAGAAAAGATGACAGACGAATTTTGGCTTCCAAAATTCGAACTTCAAGTATAACAGACAAATTTTAGCTTTGAAAATTTGAATTTTGAATATCCAAAAACATAGAAATACTTTTGGAACAACCAATAGACAAATTTTCACATCCAAAATTCGAATTTTGAAAGGAAGAACTTGTGCCATATTGAGTTGCTCACTGTCAGACGAATTTTGGTTCCCAAAATTTGAACTTCGAAGACACTATAGCAATATGGAATAACTATTCACACTTACCAGAAGTACTTTAAACTTGAAAATTCGAATGTTCTAACATAGAAACATTTGTCAAGATGAAAATTTGAATTTCAGCTTTGAACAGACTAACTTCGAAGTTCAACGCTAAAAACTTTAACTTACGGTCTCTTCGAAATTCGTCTATTGACATTCAAAATTCAAATTTCAGTATGTCAGAAACATTAAATGTGGTTGGTAAACAGCTAGTTTTGCAGAGTAAACCGTTGGGTAACGTCTCTAACTGCTAGATCTTTTATCTAACGTCTAATTACACCACAAAACTATAAATAGAACATCATTTGAACTTATGGGTAACGATTTTAAGTGTTTTTATGCGAAAATGCTGCAACAGTTTGTAAAATCTTTCTATCACAGCATTGTTTGAAAAACCCACCTTAATAGAGTGAACTTTCAATGTATCATCTACTCTTCAAGAGAGTTTTCATTCTGTAAACATTTATTTCTACATATTCTGGGTAGAATCTTAGTGTGGGGAAACACTAAGGGATTTACACATCTTGTAAGGGTGTGGGGAGAGTGGCTTCACAAGTGCCTACTGAAACTTGTGAGAATGTACTAAGGCTTCACAGGTGCCCGAATCAAACCTGTGGGATATAGTGGAAAATCTCAAGTGGTGGCTTGGGGACTGGATGTAGACCAAGTGGTTGGGGTGAACCAGTATAAATCATTGTGTATTATTCTTCATCTTCTCTACTCAGCTACAGCACACAACCATCTCTGTTTATCCCTGTTTTACTGTACTCTTAGTGAAATTGGGTTGTGATCCAAAAGAGCGAAAATCTTGCATCACCCAATTCACCCCCCTCTTGGGTGACCAGTCAACCTAACAATTAGCCATGAAATCATTAGCTTGAGTATGTGTTGAATGATGTTTAGGGACTTGAGGAAGCTTGGTAAAACTAGAGGAAGCTTTGGTTTAAAGAGAAAAGCTAAGTGCAAGCACCAAAGGTAGTTAAGTTTCATATTCTTGCTTTATGTTCTCTCATTATCTTTCTATAATTAAATTGTATTGCCATATTGAAATTGTGATTTCTTTGATTGGTCTTGGCTATAAAATGAGGGGTTTTATTCCCTAGGATGTCCATTTTCTAAGCCATTATGCTGCCGAAATTTTTATGACCAATGTGACAATTTATTGTTTAAATGTAATTGATGTGATTATATGTGATCAAATGTGAGTTTTTGATATGATTGACATAATTACATGGAATATAACTTGCTATTGAGATTGTCCCCTAATCTCAGCCCTCAAGTATCCCAAATGATAGGCACAGACTATGGCAAAGGAGTCCAAAGAAAAGGCAAGGAGAATAAAGAAGAGAATAATGCTTGATGGTGTTTTCAAGCTATGAGTGTATATTTTGAAATTATGTATAAAACAATGTATATGCTTTTAAATCTGTGCCATTGTGCTATTATGTCCCCATGAGCATTATGAAATGTTTGGCATGGATTTGAAACATGGAATGATCATGTGAGCTTGTTATGAAGTCTACTTTGCCATGTTATATTGCTAGAAGTTCATTTTGTAGCAATGAAAGTAAAGTCAACATTGTTTAAATGAAACAGGGAAAGTAAGTCAAGTTTTATATATTCCCTGAAACTAGAGAGAACAAGCTTTCCAATGAGCTAAAGAACATATAATTTGGATATATGTACGATTTATAGTGTAATTTTAAAGTTCAAGATCAAAACTGGACAATGATGAGAAGGCCGCGAATTTTACTGAATATATTACTTCTCTTTGAAAAGTGATATAAAATCGGACAGAGCTCCAAAAATTCAGTGGCTTACATTTATGAGAATATTTATCTTTTGAGGTTAATATACCACTGGTTTGAGTTCAATTGAAGCTGTACAATGATAGATATACAAGTTTTCCCAAGACTGTTCTAGAAAAAGTGATGTTCTGATCCCTAGTGATTCAAATTGATGTTGTGCCCTGTCTAGACTAAATAAATATATAAAAATATATGAAGGTATGTAGACATATATATATATTTAATGGCATATAGAATATATGATTTGGCTTAGTATAGAGTTAGATATAAATTTTTAAAGTTACGGCCAAAATCCTGAAAAAGAGAGAAATGACCATTTGGATAGTGTAAGTTTAAGCAATAAATTGTACAAATTGTTCAAGTTAAAGGAAGTTTTCATACTTTTATCTTGGATATCATGTTTCTAGCTTCATTTAGAGACTTGAACCACATTGATACGATTTTTCTGGATTAAGTTATGATTTTTCAAAATTCGTCCAGAACACTTGAGAACCAAATGAATAGTACCATATTTTTTTTATTTAAATATTTTGGTTCTATTAATGGTTCAAGCTCTTAATATGAGCTAATTGGACATTATACATACTATAATATATGAAAAAATATAGATAAAAGTAAGGTGTTACATAGGCAGAACAAGAAAAAACTCTAATCCTAAAACAACTGGACCCAAATAATCCTAATAGATCTAGAAAATCTAAAAGATATATCTAATTATAAAAAAATCCTAATAATAAAAAAAAATTCAAAGAAAAATAATAAAATTGATTTCTAATGCTAATACTATTAGATAATCTCTTAAATCTAAATTTAGGAAATCTTTTAAAAGATATCTAATAGATTTTATTTATTCTAATTTAAATCTAACTAATGATTTTGACTCCAAGAAAATATAAATTGGAAGCTAATAAAATAAATAAATATATAAATAAACAAAATTATCTAACAAAAAAAGACCTAAAATTTTTTTGAGAAGGATCATGTGGGTAGCGCTTGAAAATCTTTGACGTACCTCCTTGATCTCTATCATTTTTCCCACTCCCACGGTTGTCCACTCTCTCTCTCTTCTTCCACGTTCATTGTCCAATTTACTTTCAAAACCAATCTTTACTGAACTACTTGTGTGATGAATTTCTTAGTTGCTACTTGATGGATATACAAGATATAACACCCTACTCCAACACACCTCCAATATAGACCGATTACTTAAAAAACTAACCAAACAAATCCAAAACACTTCGACTTTAACTTCCAAGACATCAGAGCAGCAAAAAAACACTAAAAGGACACTAGAATAGGCTGACCGACCTGCTACAGTACCACTGCGGCCTTAATTGGGTAGTGGCGCTTGGCACCATAGCCAAACTGCTGGTGACACGGCGCCCCTACACTGATACCATATCAGCAAATCTTCAACTTTGAGGGCAAATTTCTGACATGCATAATTTTATGCTTCAACCTCCGATTGACCTGATTCCAACTCTTACAAGTCAATCTTGTCCCAACCTATCCACAAACACCAATTTCACTCCAATCCAACTTCATATGAAGATTTTGGACACCAAACACCGTTTTGGCCATTTTTTAACCAAAACTCACCACAAACCTCTTCCAATTGCCACCAAAGGCAATTTGACCATTATGGACCATTTACATAGGTAATATTTGATTCAACCAACTTATCCAAAGAGGTTTTACCTCAAAGGAACCACTTCTTTGAGATTTAATCCCCTTGAATCCCAAATTTACATAGTGGGCTGTATACCCAAAACTCACATACTTGGACCCAAATCCTCTTTTGGGCTCACACATGACCATTCTGTCTCATAAACACTCGTTCCAATGATGAGGACCCATGCCAGGGTCCATATCCTCATCCCACATACACACCAATACATAAACATACATATCATCATCCACATCACTCCATATGAATCGGCATCGATATCATACATCCATAATCATCAGTACATCATTACAATCACTATAATCCTCATACCAATCCAAACATATTATCCTACTTGGCACAATATACACATAGACATTACACATACTACCATGACTTGAATATTCCTATGTTCGAGACACTACTCTGTTGTCTTCTCTGAATTAGTATCAGAATCTTCACCTGAAATATTAGTTATGGGAGGGGGTGTGAGACAAAGTCTCAGCAATCGAGAACAACCACATGCAATATATATACTAATCCACGCAATCGTGCACGTTGTGCAATGAAATGCAAATGAATGGCATGCATATTTTTCCTCATACATGGCTAGAACCACGGACTATCATCATCATAAGACATTTCAATAGATGATTCCCTTCCAATAGTCAGTGAAGATTGATTCTGAGACATCACTAAGTTCACCTTACACTAATACAACCTAGCCAAAGGTTACATTAGTGCATAAACTGTGGCTCTCCTTCCCCTGAACCACTATGAATTGGTGGTGATTTAGGGAAGGTGCATTCCCAAATCCAGTGTCACTTGGCTCTCCTAGCCATAGGAGAGGATTTAGTGATAGGGATGTTTCATCATATCATCTTATCCACGGCCACCTGGCTCTCCTAACGAGAGGATTTAGTGGTAGGGATCTTTATCATATCTTCATCATATATCATATCATCATTACCTCAATATCAATCTCTCACTATGCAATCACATTATGATGATGCCAATGTCATGCCAACATGCCTCTAAACAAATATGTATATATATATCATCACAATCATCATATGGACACGCTAGCATGTAATGGTATGGGATGCTATAATATCATAGATACATATCATACACAACATTCTATCTCAACTAGCCGTGTGCATACCACAATATGTAGAAAAATCATACACATACACAATCAATATCATGGTATGAAAAGGAACATGCATAAACCAACATATATTCACATAAATCATAAACACCCGATTACCTCAATTGTCAATATCACGTGCACACGAATTCCACCAGCTTTCTTGATTGCCAACACACCACTTAACTTCTCCAATCAATCAAACAACATCTACAATACCATAATACCTTCAATTAACATATAGTACAATTATCCAAATTTCACAATTCAAACCTTTAGGCTTAACCCAAGGTTTCAAAACCATTTTCATGTATCATTGATCTCCTAAAGATCATTCAAACTCTAACCAACCACACACATTTCGGATTTTCAATATCTTCAACCGAAAATAACCTAAGGTTAAGCTTAAATCATATACACTCCCTCTAAAACTTATATCCAAGCTTCATAAACACTAAATCACCCTTCATTGATCACATTTCATCCATTTTAATTAGTGGGATTCGGCCAAAACCAAAATCCCAAATATATACCCAAAAAATCTAACTCGAAACCGAAGAAAAATGGAGAGGGAGAATCAAGGATCACTTACTAACAATTTATCTAGCTTCTAGAGTCCAAAAATAACTCCCAAGGGCTGAAAATCCGAAGCCCTAGCTCTGCTCCCTTGGTTCTCCTCCATTTCTTTCTCTCCTCTCTCTCGGGTGAACTGAAATGTTTCTAATTTAAATGATTCTGTGGTTTGGCACCATGGCAGTGGTTAAGTTTGCCATGGCATGAGATCTTTTTGTCTGAAAAATTTCCCAAAGTTTTAGATCGTTCACCGCAGTGTCCTCTGTTCAGGCTGTAACGCGAGAGTGTTCTATCTTCTTTTTGTTCTTCCTCCATCCTGGTTACTCCGGTTTTGCACATGTCATCAATTATACTTCATTAGCTAGAGACTAAGTTCAGGATAATGTAATGAGGGTTGTTACATTCTCCTATCCTTATAAAAATTTAGTCCTTGAAATTTCAATTCTTTCCTCTAGCAAAAATCTTTGAATACCTTCTTTGCATGGATTCTTCTGTCTCCCACGTGACATCATTATATGTCAAGCCACTTCATAGCACTTTCATTAATTTAATGGTTTTATTCCTCAATTGTTTCACCTTTACATTGAGAATTTGCAATGGCATGACCTTAAAAGTCATATCCTCCCATACTTGAACTTCCTCATCATCAATTATGTGAGCCGAATCCAGATGATACTTTTTAAGTTGAGACATGTGGAACACATCATGTAATCTTGCAAGATTAGGCAGTAGTGCTACTTCATACGATACTAGTGCAATTCGCTCTAAAATTTGATAGAGACCTATATATCGTGGAGTAAGCTTCTTTGTTCGAATTGATCTCCTAACACCTGTGGTAGGAGTGACCTTCAAAAATACATGATCTCTAGCATCAAACTCCAATGGTCTCCTCCTTCTATCTACATAACTCTTCTGTTGACTCTGGGCTGTTAGAAGTTTCTGTCAAATACTCTCTATTTGTTGAGAGGTTTGATCCATAAATCTGGGCCCAATAGACTCTACTCACCAAGTTTAACCCAACACAATGGTGATATGCATTTTTGACCATACAATGCTTCGTAAGGAGCCATTTGCAAACTCGTAATTGTTATTGTAGGCAAATTTGACCAACGACAGGTATTGATCCTAATTGCCTTTGTTCTCCAGAACACAAGCCCGCAGCATGTCTTCCAGAGTTTGAATCATTCTTTCAGTTTACCCATCATATTGAGGGTGATAAGCAGTATTGAAATTCAACTTCATCCCCATGGCCTTCTGAAGAGACTTCCAGAAGCTAGATGTAAGCAAGGATTTCTGTTCGACATAATATTCATTGGAATCCCATGTAACCTCATGATTTCATTTATATACAACTGGGCTAACTTTTCCATTGAGATGGTCTCCCAAATGGGAAGAAAATAGGCTGACTTCATTAATCTATCTATAATTACCCAAATTGCATTGTGTCCTGAAGAGGTCTTTGGTAATCCTATCACGAAATTTGTGGAAATGTTATCCCATTTCCACTTAAGGAATTTCCAGAGTTTGCAATGAACCTACTAGTAATTGGTGTTCAATTTTTACTTTCTGACAAAGTAGACATCTTGTCACATACTTTGCAATGTCCTTTTTCATGCCTGGCTACCAATATCCTTGCTTTAAATCTTGGTACATCTTCGTGGTACCTGGATGAATATTGTACCTACTCTTATGAGCTTCCTCCAAAATGATTTCTCAAAATCCTGCAACAATTGGCACACAAATCCTACCACGGTACTGAATGATATCATCCTCCATTATATCGAAGTTCTGAGCTTTCACCATTTCAGTTCATTTTCGTATGCCTAAAAGATAGTTATCCTTTAATAACAAATCACTTGATGCATTGATAGATCCCGATACTAGTACTCCATGGTGTACATTGATGGATAACTTCATATCTCTTAGACTTTCCAGCAACTGTTGTTCCCTCGTCATCATTATGGATATATGGATTGACTTTCATCTTAACACATCCATCATTACATTGGCCTTCCCAGGATGATGCTTCAAAATAAATTCTTAATCTTTCAAGAATTCTACCCATCTCCTTTGTGTCATGCTTAACTCTTTCTGGTCAAAGAGATACTTTAAACTTTTATGATCACTGAATACCTCAAACTAAGAGCTATATAGATGATGCCTCCATAACTTTAAGGCAAACACTACAGCCACTAGCTCAAGGTTGTGAGTAGGATAGTTTTCTTTATGAGGTTTCAATTACCTTGAAGCATATGCCACAACTCTTCCCTATTGCATTAGTACACACCCTAGACTCTTCTTAGAGGTGTCCGTATAAACTATGAATGGCTTGAATGGTTAGGGATAATTAGCATTGGGGTGGATGTCAAACGAACCTTCAGTTTTTGGAATGCTTTCTTACACCTGTCATCCTAAATGAAAGATTGATCCTTGTGGGTGAGTATAGTCAAGGGCATAACAAGTTGAGAGAATCCCTTAAAGAACCTCCTGTAGTAACCAGCCAATTGCAGAAAACTGAATTTTGGTCATGGATTGTGGTTTCTCCCAATTCAACACTACTTCTATTTTATTGGGATCCACTACTACTCCATCCTTAGAAATCATGTGGCCAAGAAGCTCACCTCTCGTAGCCAAAATTCACATTTACTAAGCTTGGCATATAGTTGGTGATCTCGCAACACTTGAAGCACAATCTGGAGATGGAGTGCATGCTTTTCCTCACTCTTGGAGTATATCAAAATACCATTGATGAATACCACCATAAACTTGTCTAGATATGGTCAGAATATACTATTCATATAATCCACTAAAATTGCTGGTACATTCGTCAACTCGAATGGCATCTACGGAATTCATAATGCCCATATTAAGTTTGAAAAGCTGTTTTAGGCATATCCTCAGCATGCACCCGAAGTTGATGGTATCTTGACCTCAAATCAATTTTAGAGAAAACCAAGGTACCTGCTAATTAATCAATCAAGTCATCGATTCGAGGCAAATGATATTTGTTCTTGATTGTTACCCTGTTTAACTGCCTGTAATTGATGCACAACCTAAGACTACCATCTTTTTTCTTAATGAATAACATTGGAGCTCTCTAAGGTGAGACACTTGTTATGATAAAACTCCTTTTTAACAAATCCTTAATGTGCTTCTTGAGTTCTTTTAATCCAGATAGTGCCATTTGATATGGAACTTTCTGTAAGTACCTATTGGCTTAGGCAAAGGATGGACAAACATTTTTACCCCCTTAAACACTAGGGATAATGATCGGTAATGACACAATCTTTCAAGCACAATTAAGAATAGCATTATTTTCCTCCAACCAATCTATCCCAATGATAACATTAATCTCTTGCAATGATATATAGATTAGATCCAGTGTAGTACTTTGATGTTCAAAACGAACCACACAATTTAGACAAGCTTGAGTAGTTCTTAATGAAATTCTCATGGGTGTGGACACCAACAGTTCGAAAGGAATTAAAAGATATAAAGGAATGTGATGCACTTGAATCAAATAATGCATGAATAAAGACACCATTAAGTTTAAATTTACCTCTAATCAAGTTAGGCTCTGCATCTGCTTCTTATTTGGTTATTGTGAAGACTAGTTCGGGCATCGTGAGCCTTTTCATTGTATCATCATGTCTAGGCTCATGACAACCTAGTGAAATGTGTCCAGGCTTCCCACAGTTATAGCAAATCAAATATGGTCGATCACCATGGCTCATTCCACAATTTACACAAGGAGTTAAGCACTGCCTGAACCGTATTGAGAAGAAACTAACTCTCTTCCTGCATATTTACTTTGACTGAGGCTCTCTCGATCAAAGCCTCCTCTATAAAATTGTCCTATGCCATACCGGCTTCTATTGGACTGATCTCTACTGTACTTGCCTTTACCTTTGCCATGCCGGCCTCTTCCTTTATTAGAGCCACTACTACCACTGCAACTACCAGATCCACTTCCTTTATTGACACCTTTGGTAGGTCCTTGATGAGAAAAGGTTTGGATCATTGAATTCCTTTTTTCCTTCTTCGCTTCCCGTATTCGCCTGGAGAGAACATGTATCTTTACACACAAGCCCTCAAAAGACATAAATGCAACCACCGATAGCCGCTCCTTTATTTCTGGATGAGCTCCCTTAAACAAATGCTGAGCCTTCCACCTGTCATCAGGATAATTTTTCAAGTAGGTGGAGTATTTTTCCAAATCCAAGAATTGATAAATATAATCATCCGACAACAAATTCTCTTGTTGAAAAGCTAGAAACACGGCCTCCTTTTGCATCATTAGGGCCAGAGGGAAGTAGTAAGCAAAGAATCTTTATTTAAATTGTTCCCAAGTCATTGGTGTTAATTTAGATGGTTTTGATGATTCTAAACAACAATGAGCTTGGAAATCCAATATTAAATGAACACAAGAACAAAGTTGGAGTTTCACATTTTTTAGGAATCCATTTGCAAAGAAAGGAAGTTAAGATTTGAAATTTACCTCACCCAAGATTAAATGAGATATCTATTTGAATGATTAATGATTAGTTCATTATTTCAAAATGGTTTTCATGAAAAGAGCTACCCTATGAGGATGAAGTCTCAGTTTCAAAGATGTTTTTTAAGTGTTCACTTTGTTTTCATGAAAATGTTTCAGCTTATGATGATAAAATCTCAATTTCAAAGTTGTTTCTAAGTGTTCTCATCTTGTTTTTCATAAAAAATGTTACCTTATGTGCATAACTAGTAAATGTTATGAGGATAAAGACTAAATCTCAAAGCTTTTCTAAGTGTCCCTTCTTCAATTTCATGAAAAAAGATTGAGGTTATCCGCATAACATAGCCGTGAACCATGTTCTCAGGACTGTCCAAATGGTTATCTTGATAAGGTGGGCACCTTATTCGCATAAGGGAGTGAACAGTGAAGGTCAATCGTTATTCGTATAACCTAGGGAGGTTATCCGCGTAACATGTGTTACGGAGCACTTAGATTCTTCTCTGTTAATAGGTTATCCGCATAACCTATATTACAGAACTCATGATCCTTCTTCAACAAAATGGGTTATTCGCATAACCTTGAGAGATTATCCTAATAACCTAAGTTTTACAAAAACTCAGTTTGAGAAAAACTTAACGTTATTCTAACAACTGAGTAGGTTTTCATGAAAATATTCTTGAGCTAAAACTTAGTTATTCTGGGATGAATATTATCCGTATAACCTAGCTAGGTTATCCGCATAACGAAAGGTCTACATTGAAAATAAGAGCCAACGTCACCTTTTATTCGCATAATTTAAGGAGGTTATTCGCATAACCTCTGTCAGATGCATTTAATGAGATAGGTGAACGTCTATTTTTTTTAGAGTAATGGCTAATCTTTGTTTCCAACGGATAGTTTTGCTCAAAAACTATAAATAGGACCTCATTTAATTTGTTGGGTAATGAAGAAAAACATATAAATGCCAAAATACTGCAGAATTGATTACTGATTCTTTCAAAACTTACATAATCTCTATTTTGCTTATTCATTATACTTAAATTTTCATATCCATTCTTTTGAGAGAGAGTTTTCATATCTTGACCTGTACATTTCTACACACTTGTAGATAGCACTTAGTGTGAGGATACACTAAGAGATTTGCTTTTAATCTTGAGTGAGAAGAGTGGGAGTATTTGTTCAGCTAAAAGTTCAAGCTAGGGTTGTACTGTGATTTTTGCAAGAACCCATTCAAATCTTGCAAGATATAATGAAAAAATATCAAGTGGTGACTTGGGGACTGGACGTAAGTTAAATGGAATGGACTGAACCAGGATAAATCTCTGTGTCATCGTCTCATTTACTTTGCAAGTGCTTTTATATCTTATACTCTATTTTTTTTAGCAATTTCTATTATTACTACTGTATTTCACTTTTTGCAAAAAAATCCAAACTTTCCAATTCGTCCCTCCTCTTGGGAAGCTAGCTAAACTAGCAATTGGGGCATTCATGGATTTAACACTTGGGAGAATACTCCTCCACCAACGCTTAGCCTTCTTTTCAAGTTTAAACACTTCCAATTGCATCTTTTGTTCAATGGTGGAATCCATCACACTAAAAATAGTCTCTAATTGATCGATCCATTTCTCAGCCAATGCAGGGTCCATTGTACTTTCCAAAGCTGGGGAATTGAACTTCTGAAAGTCTTTCAGTCGGAGGAGATACACCTTTCTTTCAATTCTTGGGGCTCTCTCAGATTCCACCTCATTCTCATTATCATCTTCTCCTGCATTCAAGTCAACATACATGCCAGCCTCTTCATTCACATCACCATACTCCTGATGGTTCAATTACTCTTGCATCCCATGTAATGCTTCCCCCTAAGTATTGACTTGATCACTAAGGCCTGCAATATTTCATGCATTTGTCGTATCAAGTCACTGTGACTTTGCCTTCCTCTACGAGACATTTTCTTCTACAAACAAGCAACAACATATTCAGTTATATGGTTCTAGACTAGTATTGCAGTAGGAATATACAAGTCTATGCAATTGAAATTGTGCCATGTATCACCACAAGCATAAACAATGACTTGAACCATTGCTTTGATACCAAAATAGAACACCCTGCTCAAACACACCTCCAATATAGACCGATTACTTCAAAAACTAACCAAACAAAAACCAAAACACTTTGACTTTAGCTCCCAAAATATCAAAGCAGTGGAAAAGCACCAAAAGGGCACCAGAACAGGTTGGGGCCCAGGCCTACTATAGTATCACCATGGCCTTAGCTGGGCAGTGGCGTTTGGCACCTCGGCCAAGCTGTTGGTGCCGTGGTGTCCTTGTACTGATACCATATCAGCAAATTTCCAACTTCTAGGGAAAACTTCTGACACGCATAATCTTATGTTCTGACCTTCGATTGACCTGATTCTAACTCTTATGATTCAATCTACATCAATTTAACTCTAATCCGACTTTGTATGGAGATTTTGGACACCTGACATCATTTTGGCCACTTTTTGACCAAAACTCACGATAAACCTTTTTCAATTACCACCAAAGACAATTTGACCATTATGGACCATTCACACAAGTCCTATTTGACTCAACCAACTTGTCCAAAGTAGTTTCACCTTAAAGGAACCACTCCTATGAGATTTGATCCCCTTGAACTCCAAATTCACATGATGGGCTATATGCCAAAAACTCACATACTTAGCCAAAAAACCCCTTTGGGGCTCACACATGACCATTCTGTCTCACAAACACTTGTTCTAATGATGAGGACCCATGCCAGGGTCCATATGCTTATCCCACATACACACCAATACATAAACATACATATCATCATCCACATCATTCCATATTAATCGGCATCAATATCATACATCCATAATCATCAGTATATCATTACAATCACTATAATCCTCATACCAATCCAAACATACTATCCTACTTGGCACAATATGCACATAGACATTACACATACTATCGTGACTTGAATATTCCCACATCCAAGATACTACTTTCTTGTCTTCTCCGAACTAGTACCAGAACCTTCACCTAAAATATTAGTCATGGGAAGGGGTGTGAGACAAAGTCTCAGTAATCGGGAACAACCACACACAATATATATAGTAATCCACACAATTATGCACATGGTGAAATGAAATGCAAATGAATGGTATGCATGTTTTCCCTCATACATGGCTAGAACCACGAGCTGTCATCATCATAATGGATGATTCCCTTCCAATAGTCAGTGAATACTGATTCTGAGATATCACTAAGCTTACCTTACACTAATACAATCTAGCCAAAGGTTACACTAGTGCTTGAACTGTGGCTCTCCTTCCCCCGAACCATTGTTAATTGGGGGTGATTTAGGGAAGGTGTATTCCTAGCCATATGAGAGAATTTAGTGATAGGGATGTTTCATCATATCATCTTATCCACTGCCACCTAGCTCTCCCAAGGAGAGGATTTAGTGGTAGGGATTTTCATCATATCTTCTTCATATATCATATCATCATCACCTTAACATCAATCTCTCACTATACAATCACATGGTGATGATGCCAATGTCATGCCAACATGCCTCTAAACACATATGTATATATATATCATCACAATCATCATATGGACATGCTACCATGCAATGGTATGGGATGCTACAATATCATACATACATATCATATACAATATCCTATCTCAACTAGCTGTGTGTATATCATAATATGTAGAAAAACCATACACATACACAACCAATATCGTACTATGAAAAGGAACATGCATATATATATATATATAAACCAACATATATTCACATAAATCACAAACACCCGATTATCTCAATTGTCAATACCATGCGCACACGAATTCCACCATCTTTCTTAAATGCTAACCCATGGCTTAACTTCTCTGATCAACCACATAACCTCTACAATACCATAATACCTTCAAGTAACATATAGTACAATTATCCAAATTTCATAATTCAACCCTTTAGGCTTAAACCAAGGCTCCAATACCATTTTCATGCGTCATTAAGCTCTTAAAGATCATTCAAATTCTAACCAACTACACACATTTTGGATTCCTTATATCCTCAACCGAAAATAACCTAGGTTTAAGCTTAAATCATACACACTCCCTTTAAAACTCATATCCAAGTATCATAAATACTAAATCACCCTTTACTTATCCCATGTCATCTATTTTAATTGATGGGATTTGGCCAAAACCAAAATCCCAAATATATACCCGAAAAATCCAACTCAAAAATGAAGAAAAATGGAGAGGAAGGATCAAGGATCACTTACCAACAATTTATCTAGCTTCTAGAGTCCAGAAATCACTCCCAAGGGCCAAAAATCTGAAGCCTTAGCTCTGCTCCCTTGGTTCTCTTCCGTTTCTTTCTCTCTCTCCTCGCTTGATCGAACTGAAATGTTTCTGATTTAAATGATTCTGAGGTCTGGTGCCATGGTGGTGGGTAAGTTTGCTGTGGCATGAGACCCTTCTATCTAAAAAAATTTCCCAATGTTTCAGATCATTCACCACAACATCCCTTGTTCAAGCTGTGGTGCGAGAGTATTCCATCTCCTTTTTGTTCTTCCTCTATCCTGGTTACTCTGATTCTGCACATGTCATCAATTATACTTCGTTAGCTAGAGACTAAGTTTGGGATAATGTAATAAGGGTTGTTACATGAGATCTCAAGATAGAATTGTTAGCTTTGGTTCGATACATTTGCTTTGTTGCAGAACTCTAGATCTTGTTTGCCTTTTTCTATTCATCAATAACAAAGGTTGAAGAAGGATGGGGGTTGGGGGCAAGTACTCAAGTATATCTTTCTTTGCTTGCTTCTACCGGTCTTCGATGGTGGGAGTTGAGGAGGGTGGGGGGCAAGCACCCCACTTTTGCCCCCCTTGGATCCGTCCTTGCTTTCACATTCAAGGGTCCCTTTTACACTTTGATAGAGGCAATTTCCTTATTCTTTCTTTTGCCATGAGTATAAAAAAAAAATCAAGGTTATAGTTTGTATAGCATTGGACTCTATCTTGCAAAACCAATATTCATGCTTAGTCAATTATATGTTCCGGTGCCTTGCGTACAAAGTAGGAAAAGCATGACAATTCTTATTCTTGATTGTGAAGGAAATACAATGGACACGACAACCAATACGGTACATAGGGAAATTTTTAGTAACTTGCTTTGAAAAGTTTCACAATTTTTTGATATATTATAATATATGTTGTACAATTTAATTATAAATAATTGAAGCTTCCCATGCATCACATGGGATCGAATTCTAGTTTCTATACTTATATGGAGACCTAGAACACATAATTTAAGGTTAAACCATAGCTACAACTAAATTAGCTATCTATTAATTTTATTTATAGCTCTTTTGCCATTTAGGCATTTTTAACAAACACTTGACATGAACTTAACAAACACAATCATAAAATAGAAATTGTTAAATTATTATGTTAGGCTCAAATAGAAAAGGAGGAGCTCATTTGAGAAGTTTGAATAAAGAGTACAAAGTTGAAGAAATAGAGAAAGTATACCAAGGTAGAAAGTTCACCATTTTTTATGCTTATGATTTTATTCATGTGTTTATATTGTTAGTTAGGCTGACTTTCCAAAAGGGGGGATGAATTGGAAAGATTAAAAATTTTCTGCACAAAGTGAGAATGATGAAGAAAGCAAGGTATAATGAAAAATAGAGTACAAATTAATAAGCTAAAAGAGAAGAGATAGAAAGAAGAGAAATGCAGATATTTATCCTGGTTTGGTCTTTCCTCTTGACCTATGTCCAGTCCCCAAGTCACCACTTGAGATTTTTCATTATACTGCAAGAATTCAACAGGCTTCTTGTAAATGCCACTGTACAACGTGTATGCTCTGTTTTCTAGAGCTCTCTCAATCACTCTTAGCACTTTCACTATGTGCTTTACAATCCCTTGTGATATCTCCTCATAAGTAAATATATCTTCCAGATGAAGATTAGATTGTTTACAAAGATGAAACTCTCTTGAATAGAGTGAATATGAAAGTTGAAGAACAAATATTGAAGTAAGAGGGTAAAAGTCTTTGAGTAGAAAATTTGGCAGAATTTCAGTATATACAAAGTTTGATTCGTTACCCACAACTTCAAATGATGTTGTATTTATAGATTTAGGTCCCAACTATTCGTTAGAGACAAAATCTATCCGTTGGGGAAGTTATCCAACGGTTACTCTGAAAAACTATCTGTTAACCAACCGCATTTAATGCTTCTGACATACTGAAATTCAAATTTCGGTTGGTCAACAGACGAATTTTGAAGGAACCGAAGGTTAAAGCTTCCAATGTTGAAGTACTGAAGTTCGTCTGTTCATGAAGTGAAATTCGAATTTTGAAACTTAGAAAATGTTTTCATGTTGTAACATACGAATTTTCAAGAAGAAAGTTTTTCTGTTAAGTGTGAACAGTGTTTTCAATTTGCTACAGTGCCCTCGAAATTTGAATTTTGGAACCCCAAAATTCGTCTGTCCGTAGCAAGCTCAAAAGACACAGTAGTTCATTTACTCTGAAATTCAAATTTTCAAAGAGTGAAGTTCGTCTGTCAGAGAGACATTTTTTCAGACTTCAACATTCGAATTTGTATACACTGTCCTTCGTATGTCATTATGTCATTTCAACAGACTCAAAACTTTAGCTTCTGAAATTCAAATTTCCATGTTCAAAGTTCGTCTGTCAGTGAGCAGTTTTGAAACTCAATACCATCTTGATTTCAGATGAACTTTAACATTGTTTCAGACGAATTTCTTCAATTTTCATAAATTCCATTTTGTCTGAAATTCGAATGTTCAAAACCCAAAGTTTGTCTGTTGCTCAACAGCTTCTTTCAGACACTTATGAAAATTCAAATTTTGAAAATCAAAATTCATCTGTCAGAGAAGCATCTCTTCAGACTTATTCAGTTTAAGCTCGAAATTCGAATTTCCAAAGCCAAAGTTCGAATTTCTAACATGACAGTTCAATGTAAACTTTTTAAACTTTGTCTGTTGGTGGGTATTTTTCAAATATTTCATTATTTAACATAAAATCAAGTTTTTAAAACTTCTTTTCATCAAATCAAAGTCTTTTACCCATAACAAAAGATCCTACAACAATCCTAGCAATGATTACTCAGATTTTCTTCACTTGAGACACTTTGAGCTCCTTTGATATCTTCAATCCAAGCTCCTTCAATGTTGGTTTGGAATCATCAAAACTCTTGATTCAACATATATTAATTGTTGAGTATATTATTTGCGTTTATATTAATTGTTGAGTATATTATTTGCAATGTTATGATTTATTTGAGCATGATGAGCTGTTATTAATGTTTTTATGTGCAACTTTTCTCAAGTGCATTTTGGCATAGATGCTCATTTATGATTATAATTCTTGTTACATGTTGGTGCACCAATATCTTCATGAGTTTGCAACATTTGAGTAAGTCATTTAAGCATGTTAATGGTTTCTTTACTACTGGGATTCTTTGAAATCTCACCCCTCCCTATGACTCACCATATACTAGGTACAAGCACAATCAAGGATTACAGCAAGGAAGTGCTCCAAGATTGAGTAAGAAGTTGTTAATGATATTTTTGGCTATTAAGTACTAGTATAATTTATTGTCTTATCCTAGAGATGCATATGTTTAAATTTGCTGTATCTTTTGGGAATATATGTATAAACATGTATGTGTATATGGAGTTGTTTTATGTTAATTTTTTACAAGTAATGTTGGAAGTCTTTGTTACATTATGTAAGTGCCTATTGATGGAAGGAAGTTCATGCATGTCCTCATGTATATAAGGTAAGGCTTAATCTTTAATGAGGAGTAAATATGTTCGTGGGTTCAGGATAGCCAACTTGTAGTATAGTAACTACTTGGCTATTGCAGTAACCTTTAGTATACTATCCTAGACTTAGTCTCAAGCTAATGGAAAGTATACTTAATGATATGTGTATGACTGGAGAAACCAGGATGAAGGAAGAGCAAAGAGGAGGCAAAAGCACTCCACACCGTGGGAGAAATAGTGGCGCTGTGGCGAATGAGTTGAAAATTTAGTAAATTTTTCAGATAAGAGGGTCTCACATCACGGTGAACTTATCGCCCACCATGGTGCCAGACACTGGATCTTTATAAATTAGAAACATTTCAGTTAGACAAGGCAAAGAGAATCGAAGGGGAAGAAGAAGAGCTACATTAGGGCTTCAAGAAATTTGAACTTGGGGAGTGATTTTTGGACTCTAGAAGCCTTGATCTTGGTTGGTAAGTGGTTCTTACTTCCTCTCTTCTATTTTCTCTTTGGTTTTTGGATGGATTTTTAGATATATGCTTGGATTTCCAGTTTTGGCTGAAATTGATTAAAGTGCTTGTAATGGTGTTGTAGAACTGTTATATAGTGTTAGGAAGTTTTAAGTATGAGTTTTGGTTGGGTTGTGATGAGTTTGAGTGGAACCCTAAGTTGATTTTTGTTGAGGGTGTATAGAATGCTAAATATATAGGATTCATTAGGATGTGGATGGTTAATTAGAGCTCATTAGTGTGTAAAAATGTTGTTGGAACTAGGGGTTAAGCTTAAATGACTAAATTGTGAATTTGGGTTATTACGAGTATTATGTTAATTGGAGAATATTATGACATTATAGTGATTATTTGGTTGAGCGGAGGAGTGCAAGTCGTGATTGGCAATCCAAAAGCTTGTGAGATCTGTGTGTGGTATTGAAAACTTAAGGTAAGTCAGTGTTTGTGTTTGTAAGTTAATTGTTGATGTATTTATATATATATGTTCCCGTTCATACCACGATATCATTATGTGTGTGTGTGTATGGTTTTTCTACATATTGTGGTATGCACACGGCTAGATATAGTATGGATTTAGATTCCTTGGCTTTAGTGTATGATGATGATAAGCATGATGTTATTTATGTTTCCATAACATGTTAGCATGACATTGATAAATATGATGATGATTTCATAGTGACATTCATAGGATGACATGGCATGGGCATCATCATCACATGAGCATTGTGAGAAATGGTGGATTGGGTGGTGATGATGAGATATAATATGATGATATGATATGACAATATATGATATGGTGAAATAAAGAAGGGATCCCTATTGCTAAATCCTCTCTTATGGCCTGGAGAGCTAGGCGGCAATGGATTACACTTTCCCTAAATCACCACCAATTTGGGGTGGTCCAGGGAAAGAAGAGTCAAAGTCTAAGCATTAGTGTTACCTTTGGATGGACGTATTAGTGTGAGGTGAGCTTGGTCATCTCCTAGAATCAGTCTTTATCAGCTGTTAGAAGGGAATCATCTATTGGAAATATCCTGTTATGACACTAGCCCTTGGTTCTAGCTGTGTATAAGGGAGACATGCATACCATGACATTTTGCATTACATTGCACCATATGCATATTTGTGTAGATAGGTGATATAGGTTGCTTGTGTTTATGTTCCCAGTTACTGAGACTGTGTCTCACACCCCCTCATATAACTAACATTTCAGGTGAAGACTCTGGCACTAGTCTGGTGAAGACAAAGGAGTAGTAGTTGTTAGACAAGGTGGCTTCCCAAGAGGGGGGTGAATTAGGAAGATTAAAATTTTTCTGCAAAATGTCGAAAAGTGAAGAAAGCAAAGCGTGATGATAAAATAGAGTTAAATGAATAAACAGTAAAAGTAGCAGTAGGGAAGAGAATACTTAGATATTTATTCTGGTTCGCCCTCTCAACTTGACCTACATCTAGTCCCCAAGTCACCACTTGAGATTTTTCACTATTCTGCAAGAATTCAATGGGCTTCTTGCAAATGCCACAATACAGCTATGATACTCTATTTTAGAGCTCACACTTTCACTTTTTGCACTCTCACTAAGTGCTTCCCCAATCCCTTGTAATATCCCCTCACAAGAAAATCTTTCTTCCAGATGAAGATAAGATTATGTACAACAAATAAACTCTCTTAATCAGAGTGAATATGAAATTTGGAGTACAAAGTTTGAAGTATGTGAGAATAAGAGACTTTGAATAAATGATTTGGTAGAGTTTCAGTGTATACAAAGTAATTTCGTTACCCACATCTTCAAATGAAGTTCTATTTATAGATTTCTGCCTCAACTATACGTTAGAGATAATATTTAGCCGTTAGAGACGTTACTCGATGGTTACTTTGAGAAACTATCCATTTACCAACTGCATTTAATGCTTCTGACACTCAAAGTTTGAATTTCAATTGGTCAACAGATGAATTTCGCATAAACCGAAAGTTATAGCCTTTAACGTTGAACTCCCGAAGTTCGTCTGTCATGTAGCAAAATTCGAATTTTTATCTTTAGAAAATGATTGTATGTTAGAACATACGAATTTTCATGTTTAAAGACGTTCTGTTAAGTGTGAACAGTAATTTCAATTTGCTATAGTGCCTTCAAAATTCGAATTTTGGAACCCCAAAATTTGTCTGTCAGTAACTGGTTCAATGAGGCACAATAGTTCATCAATTCGAAATTTGAATTTTCAAAGGGCAAAGTTCGTCTGTCAGAGAGACCTTTTTTCAGACTTACTTTAAAGTTCAAATTTCTGAATTTTGTCATTCATATGTCAACATATCAACACAACAGACTCACAAGTTTTGTATCTGAAATTCAAATTTTCAAGTTCAAAGTTCATCTGTTAGTGAGCAATTTTAAAGCTCTTTTTAAACTTGTTTTCAAATGAACTTTGATATATTCTTAGACGAATTTTTCAATTTTCATAAGTTGCATTTTTTCTGAAATTCGAATTTTCAAAAGTCAAAGTTCGTCTGTCAGAGAAAGCTCTTTTCAGACACGTATCAAAATTCAAATTTCTGAAGTCAAAATTTGTCTGTCAGAGAAGCCTCTTTTCAGACTTGTTCATTTTCAATACCAAATTCAAATTTCCAAAGCCAAAGTTTGAATTTTCAAAACAGTAGATCAGTATAAACCTTTTAAACTTCGTCTATTGGTGAATGTTTTTCAAATATTCCATGAATTAACATAGAATCAAGGTTTTAAAACATCTTTTCACCAAATCAAAGTCTTTTACTCAAGTTAAAATATTACTAAACATTCTACGTCTATTCTTGCACTGATTTTTCTAGAATTCCTTCACTTGAACCCTTTTGTGCACATTTGATATCTTTATTCCAAGCTCTTGAAGATTGGTTTGGAATCATCAAAACACTTGATTCAACATTCTCCCCCTTTTTGATGATGACAAAACAACTTACAAACTGTATTAGTACTTGAGTTTGCTTTAACAAGCTCCTCCTCAACATATGCATTATAATCCAAAAGATATCATGTATAGTGGATCCAGTAAAGAGATTTATTAACTCATTCAAAGTTCAACAAGAACAGATCATTGCAACCAAGGAATTCTTTCACTTCATCAAATGTCACTTTACAAGAAACACATTACAGAATACAGAAACACAATATACAAACAATAGAAACAAAATATAGCACTACAAGAGGACCCAAGCAAAAGTTCTAATCACTATTTCTTTGACTTGGTCTTCTTGCTGTAAGGTTTTCTAGAAGGCTCTGGAGCAGACTTTCCAGTTTGCTCACCGTTCTCCCCGGTTTTGGCATCATCAAGAAGGTGAACAAAATTAGTAGGAGGAGGGATCTGAGACAGTGGAATAGCTTGAAGAGGCACAGGGACAAATGGAATTTATGGATTGAGCTTTGGCAAGGACCCAGAAACTTCAGAACTTGTGTCCTCATCTTCATCATCAGAAATCTCAAGAAGTTCAGAAATTTCTTGCCTTGTGACTGCCAATTGTGCCCTTCTTTCCTCCAAGAAACCATAATATGTAACAGGTGTTGGAGGAGGAGGAGGAAATATTTCTTCAAGCCTTTTTCTCTGAGCTTGCAAGAGGGCATTGTGTGCAATGGCTTCCAAATCAACAAAAGGCACAATGCTTTTTTCATTATTTAGGGTAGCCTGCATGAATGGTGAAGTAGAGATGGCTGCCACTAATCTTTCTACTTGCTCAGATTCTTGCTGAGACAGGATTGACTCTTGAGCATCTGCTGGAATGGGGTCATGCGAGCTTGAACCCTGAGGGTCTTCTTCTTCCATACCATAGTCTAAGAGAAGACCAGGACTTAGTGTGCTCAGTATGCCAGCAACCTCAGTATCATCTACAGCATCATCATGCTCAGGAGAGGCTAACACGAAGGGGCTTGGAGGCTCAAGAGTTGGAGACTTAGCAGGCTCAGAGAATCCTGGCTGAGGTGAAGCTGATGTGGCAGGAATGACATTTCGAATGTCTTCATATGCATTAGCAACCACTTTCATGTTCTTGGCCAACTGGTGGATCTGATCTTGCAGATGAGCAAACTTGGCATTTTGCTCATCTCTGATGCTTAGTATGAGTGTAGACAAACTGTTATACAACTCAGTGATCTTGGTTGGCTTGGCATGAGAGGAGGGAGTAGATGGAATGTGAGTAGGTAGAGATGGAGATGGGGCAGGCTGAGAAGGCTGAGGTGTAGGTCTTGCAGGAGTCTCAGAGGTACCTTCTTGGTGTAGGGAGGCATCTTCATCAAAGAAGAGATCTTCAGAGTTTCCTGCTCCCTTCCCAATCCATCTTCCATCTTTTCTCTCAATCCCCATTCTTTGTAGTTGCTCTTCCTTGAAAATCTCAGTGGGCTTCCCTTTCCCTTTTTCAAGGTGCTGAATTCTAGCATATTATAGAATCTTGGAAATGATTGCTACATAGGGGAGTGTAGAGTCTTTTCTCTGATCCCTAGCCTTGATCATGCGTTGCAGAATGATATTTCTCGTGTTGATAAGCTTTCCACGCATGACTGCAGCCATTACATGTGCCTCTGCCCATGTGATCAGGTTGAAGCTACCTCCTTTGTTGAAGATAATCCTAGACACTATGTAGTGTAGGATTCTCACTTGAGCACTGAGGTCAGTGGGCTTCAGCAGGCTTATTGGTGGCTTATTCTCCTTTCTTCTAAATAAAGCGTTCAGGATTGTGCTCTCCTTGTAGTTCAAAAAGGGGCCACTTTCTTCATCAACAGTCTCTGCCTCATCCATATACCTAGAGGCAGTGATGTCAATCTTAAGGCCATCTTACCCTGGGATTTCCAATACTTCATTAAAAGTTTCATCTGTGAGCCAGATGGTCCTTGATCTCAGATTGACCTCCCACTTCTTCTTCTTACTGTTGTACTTCAGGGAGGCATACCATGTCTTAACCACTTCATCATCATACCTCTCCAGTATCTCTAAAAGATCCTTATATCTCAGCATCCATAGTCCAGCATCAAAATTGTTAGAGAATAAGAAGTCTTCCATGTTCACACAATGAGGCTTGATTACCTTTTTACTTACAAACTTGGTCGAATATTCCTCCTGAATCTGAGGAGTGCTCCATAATGGCATTGTTGTGAGTTGGTATTCTCCAGATTCAGTACTGGAGGAGGAAGTAGAAGCAACAGCAGCAGCAGTAGGAACAGGAACCGAAGGTTCTATTTTCTTCAGTGAAGAAGGTCTAGCTTTCTTTGATTCAGCCTTTAGAGTTATTTTCTGCCGTTTGGAGGGAGTTGCCTTGCTTGATTCGGCTTTTCTCTTTGGTTTTTCACCCTCCTTTGAGGCATATTAGGATTTAACTATTCTCTTTGGTCGTGCCTCTCCCTTTCCAACTTGTGGAATCTTTACTCTTGCCATTTTCGTAGATGAATGTTTCAGAATGAAGCTGAGAATGAGTTTATAGGATGCGAAAAGAAGTTTAAACGGTGTGAAAAGAAGATTTACGGTCAGAATTGAAGAGCATTGAAGAGAGAATTTGAACAGACTCAGAGAAGAGATGAATAGGGTTGCGTCTGTTCAGAGAAAAACCGTTGATTTTAACGTGTGTAACCGCAGGATAGACGAATTTTGATGGGTCAAAATTTGAACTTCGAGTAGTTAAAAGTTAAACCATTCAGCAAAGTTTACTGATAGATGAATTTTCTTCTGAAAGTTCATCTGACAGAGCCTTGTGAAAGCAGCACAAGATGAACAGATGAACTTTGTTTTAACAAAGTTCAAATTTTGAAGAACAGGCATTAGGCAATAATCAATGCAACAAACAACAGACGAATTTTGCTTATGGAAATTCATCTTTCAGAGATTCAACATTGTGAGCATGTTTCAACATACGAGTTTTGAATTAGAAATTCGAATTTCTACACTTTGTAAAGGTTATCCATCATTCGTATGTTAAGATATAAACATTTGTATAATCATCATGTTGGACAAAGACAACATTGAAACTTTTAATTTTGAAAATTTGAACTTTCAAAGACAAACAGACGAATTTCGAGGGACCACCGAGAACTGTTACAATGTAAACTAAGCTGAAATTCATCTGATTGGCATCTAAATTCGAATGTTGAGTATGCTGACTTGTTCAAAAACACAATTTATCAAGGAAATTCATCTAACACACAACTAAAATGTGAATTTCAACTTAAAAAACTTACAGAATAGATCCAGAACTTAGGGGCCTGTTTGACAGTGTTTTCTGTTTTCTTGTTCTCAAAACAGTTTTGTAAAACTGTTTTAGAGAATAAGTTTTGAAAACAAGAAAATAAAAAAATCTGTTTGAATAGTTGTTTTCAAAATCATAATTAGTGAGTGATAGATGAGTTATTCAAAATTTATAATTTTACCATTAATGAGATGGGTGTTTTTCACCTTTTCTTTTGTTTTTCGGAACAAAAACTACAAAACAACTTAAAGGTGTTTTGAGTTTTCTGTTCTTTTATTTTTCTATTTTTCAGAACAGTTTATAAAAAATAGGTTTACCAAACAAGTTTTTTTGTTTTTCTATTTTTGAAAACAGAAAAACTGTTTTTAAAAACTGCACCAAACAGGCTCTAGATTTCTTGATGTCTCTTTCACCTTTTGACTATGCCATTCTGATTTGCTTCATTTTTCAGATCGATTGTCATTTAAACTCATGAGGAGCACCTGCAACTTACATTAAACTTATTCCAATGCTAAAGTTAGAATTAAATCAATGTCAGAAATTCTAAAATAGATTGATACAGAAATTTACTTACAGTTCATTGGGATTTACCATACATAATTCTCTCCTGATTTTACAATGCCTATCTTCTGATAGAGGCTTTGTCAAGATGTCAGCAACTTGATCTTCTGTTGGGATGTATTCTAATTTGATTTCTCCTTTAAGAACATGATCTCTTATGAAGTGGTGCCTAGCTTCAATATGCTTTGTCCTTGAATGCATGTCAGGATTCTTTGTGATGTTAATGGCACTTTGATTGTCACATATTATCGGTATTTCCTTCATCCCAATCTCAAGATCTTCAAGTTGCTGTTTCATCCAGATGATTTGGGCATAATAGCTTCCAACAACAACATATTCAGCTTCTGCCGTGGATAAAGCTACACTGTTTTGCTTCTTGCTAAACCATGAAACCAAGGATCCTCCAAGAAATTGACATATTCTACTTGTGCTTTTTCTGTCAGTTTTGGATCCTGCAAAGTTAGCATCAGTGTATCCTTTCAAATCTTCTCCATTGCCCTTAGGATACTAAAGACCCATATGTGATGTTCCAATTAGATATCTAAAAATACGTTTCACAGCAGTTGCATGGGTTTCTTTGGGGCATGATTGGAATCTTGCACACATGCAGACACTAAACATAATGTCAGGTCTGCTGGTAGTTTGGTACAACAGAGATCCAATCATTCTTCTATACTGGGTTATGTCAAACATTTTCCCCCCTTCATCCATATCCAGTTTGGTTGCAGTAGCCATAGGTGTTCCCATTGGCTTGGTATTCTCCATCCCAAACTTTTTTAGCAATTCCTTCAGATACTTGGATTGATTGAGAAAGATACCATCATTACACTGCTTGATTTGCTATCCAAGGAAGAAGTTGAGTTTAGCCATCATGGACATTTCAAATTCTCCCTGCATTAGCTTAGAAAAATTCTTGCAAAGAGATTCATTAGTAGCACCAAATATAATATCATCAACATAGATTTGAACAATAAGTAAATCTTTATTTTCTTTCTTCGTGAACAAAGTAGTATCTACTTTTCCTCTGTTAAACCCCTTTTCAGTTAGAAAATTACTTAACCTTTCATACCATGCTCTAGGGGCTTGCTTTAAACCGTAAAGGGCTTTCTTCAGTTTATAAACATGGTTTGGTTTTGTAGAGTCCTCAAAGCCTGGAGGTTGGTCTACATAAACTTCTTCCATGATGTATCCATTAAGAAAAGCACTCTTCACATCCATTTGATATAACATAATATTTTTCATGCATGCATATGCTAACAAAATTCCAATTGCTTCTAATCTAGCCACTGGAGCAAAGGTTTCTTCAAAATCAATTCCTTCTTCTTGATTATATCCTTTGGCAACCAGTCTAGCTTTATTTTTGATTATTAATCCAGATTCATCAAGGTTATTTCTAAAAACCCATTTAATGCCAATGACAGGATGATTTTTGTGTCTGGACACTAAATCCTAAACTTGATTTCTTTCAAACTGATTCAACTCATCTTGCATAACTAAAATCCAGTATTCATCAGTTAAGGCTTCTTTAGTACATTTAGGTTCAATTTGAGAAGTAAAAGCACAGTTTATCATTTGATCCCTTAACTATTTTCTGGTTTTAACTTTCTCTTGAACATCCCCTATCACTTGATCAACATGATGATTCCTTTGATATCTCCAAGCTCTAAGGAGTTCTTGAGATATTTCTTCATTGTTTTCATTCTCAAAATCTTTCTCCTGAATATCTTCCTCTATGTCAACAGATTCAGATACTTTTGGAGGTTCAATTTTATCTTTATTAGAAAGATCTAAGTTTTTAAAATTTGAAATAAGATCATCCTCATAAGTGACATGTTTGGAAACAGTTTCATTTTCAATAAATACTACATGCACAGATTCTTCTACTAATTTAGATTTCTTATTAAAAACTCTATATGCCTTACTTCTACTAGAATAGCCCAGAAATATACCTTCATCAGATTTGGCATCAAACTTACCCAGATTCTCCTTTCCATTATTGTAGATGAAGCACTTGCTACCAAATACATGTAGAGGTGAGAGATTTGGCTTTCTTCCTTTGTACAGCTCATAAGGAGTCTTCCCAAGAATTGGTCTGATGTAGGCTCTATTTATTATGTAACTTACTGTGTTTACTGCATCAACCCAGAATACTTGAGAGAGTTCCTTTTCATTCAGCATTGCTCTAGCCATCTCTCCAATTGTTCTGTTCTTCCTCTCCACTACTCCATTTTGTTGAGGAGTTCTTGGAGCTGAGAAGTTGTGATCAATTCCATGCTCATCATAATACTCCAGGAAGTATGAATTATCAAACTCTCCTCTATGATCTGACCTGATAGACACAATAGAAATACCTTTCTCATTTTGACTTTCTTAGCTAAGGTTACAAATGCAACAAACGTATCACTCTTAGAGGAAAGAAACAATGTCCAGGTAAATTTAGAGTAATCATCCACAATTACAAGCACATACAGATTTCCACCAATGCTTTTTACCCTAGATGGACCAATCAGATCCATATGCAATAGTTCTAGTGGTCTAGTTGTGGTGACTACGTTTTTAGATTTAAAAGAAGATTTAGTTTGTTTTCCTCTTAGGCATGCATCACATTCTTTGTCTTTTTCAAAAGTGATTTTTGGTAGGCCACTGACTAACTCATTTTTAACCAGTTTTGATACTTGATTCATGTTAACATGAGCTAATCTTCTGCGCAACAACCAACTATCATTATTCTGGCTAATTAAGGAGACAGAATCTAGGGGATGCAGTTCAACAAGATCAATAGTATAGCAGTTACCATCCCTTTGAGCTTTGAGGATTACTTTATGATCACTTTTTCTAATGACCAGACAGAACTTTGAGTCAAACAATACCCAATTTCCTTTGTCACATGTCTGGCTCACACTTAGCAGATTGTGGTTGAGGGCAATTACAAACAGTACCTCTTTAATGGATGTTTCAGGATTCTTGCCCACAATGCCAATGCCAACTATTTTGCCATATTGATCACCTCCAAAGGTCACCTTTCCTCCTTTCTTGTCTCTAAGGGTGATGAACTTCTCCTTATCACCAGTCATATGGTTTGAGCAGGCACTGTCCATATACCATTTGTTGCTCCTTTTAGCTTTAAGATAAACCTGGTAAACAAGGTTCATATTTTCTTTTTAGGTACCTAAATTTGCTTGGGTCCTTTTCTGTCAGTAGTCTTTTCCCTAGATACAGATGTACCTTTGGGAACCCATTTAACCTTCCTGTCAATTTCATTTTTCTTTAAAGCACATGAACTGGAAATATGTTCCTTCTTATTACAGAAGTGATAAGTGGTAAAGGGACTACTGTATTAAGATGCAGGAAGAAAGCAATGCAAATAATATTTTTGTTTTGCATACCTTGGTTGATCATAAGATTCAATGTGCCGTGAAATATGTTCTTTCTTTCTATTGCCACTAGCATGCACAAAATGTCTTATATATACATTCTGATTATTTTTCTTAATCTTTTCTTTGACTGCACAAGGATCATAGCCAAGTCCAGTCTTTCCCTGTGATATTCTTTGGCTTCCCATTAAAGCAAACAACATATCTTTACCTTTAGTAAGCCTAAACATGCTTTTCACTAGATAGTCATTGGTTTGCTTTAATTCAATACATGATTTACATCAAGCAGATTCAATAATAGGCAGTGAAGTAATTTCAGAGATGTTGCATTGAGATTCTAGTTTGTTAATCTTTTTCTTAGCTTGCTTCAATTCTTTGGAAACCTTAACAAACTCATCATGCAACTCATGAAATGCATTCAGTAATTCAGAATAGGAAGGTTGAGATTCATATACCTTATCTTCTTGATCACTGTTGCATGGGATTTTAGCTTCTTCAGAGACAAGTGCCATCAGACAGATGTTGGCAATTTCATCTTCTTCATCTTCTTCCTCATCTGAGCTGTTACCCCATATTGATGAGATGTAAGCTCTTTTCTTCTTGCCTTTATCTGCAACTTTCTTTTCTTTCTCTTACTTCTTGAGGAATTGTGGACAATCCCATTTGATATGTCCTTACTTTTTGCACTCGTAGCAAGTGACAGGTTATTTTGCTTCTCTCTTGCTATCTCCAGCTGCTCCTTTCTTGAAGATTTTCTTGTTTCTCTTCTTGCTGTAGAATCTTACAAAATTTTTTATCATCATAGTCAGAGTATCTTCATCTAGCTCATCTCCATCGTCAAATTCTTCTTCTTAATCCTCAGCAGCTTTCAGAGCAAGACCTTTCTTCTTTCTGTCTTGTCCTGCCTCCTTGAGAGCCTTCATTTTTCCTTCATACTACTTGAGGCTACCAAAAAGAGTAGTGACGGAGGCCATTGATTCTCCTCTGGCTTCCTCTATTGCTATTACTTTGGGTTGCCATTCCAGAGGGAAAGCTCTGAGGATCTTTCTGACCTTTTCTGTCTGGGTGTACTCCTTTCCCAGACTCTTCAGTTGATTCACAATGGGGGTGAATCTCTTCTGTAGCTCTTTTACACTCTCTCTTTTCGCCATTCTGAAGCTTTCGTATTCACCTATGCAGGTGTTCAGTTTATTTTCTCTAACTCTAGTTATTCCTTCATGAGCAATTTGCAAGGTGTCCCATATTTCCTTGGTAGTGGAGCATTGTGAGACCCTGTAGAATTCGTCTTGATTTAAAGTACTGACCATACAGTGTTTTGCTTTGAAATTCAGCAAGACTCTTCTTTTATCTTCCTCGTTCCATTCAGCTTCTGGCTTTTCTCTGTAATTCCCACCATCCTGTAATACCATTGGGACAAAATCTCCTTTTTGGATGATGGACCAGATGTCCAGATCAATGGACTGAAGATAGATTTGCATCCTCATCTTCCAGTAACCATAGTGTTCTCCATTGAAGCCAGGTGGTCTATTTGTGTTGTTTCCCTCTACTAGTATGCTTTCTCCAAAGCCAGCCATTGTATTTCTCAGACTGTAAAATCCTTTGATTGGGAATCCGGGCTCTGATACCACTTGTTAGATAAGCTGACTTCCCAAGAGGGGAGTGAATTGGGAAGATTAAAATTTTTCTACAAAACGTCAAAAAGTGAAGAAAGCAAAGTGTGAAGGTAAAACAGAGTATAAATGAATAAACAATTAAAATAGCAGTAGGGAAGAGAAGACTCAGATATTTATCCTGATTCGGCCTCTCAACTTGACCTACGTCCAGTCCCCGAGTCACCACTTGAGATTTTTCACTATTCTGCAAGAATTCAATGGGCTTCTTGTAAATGCCTCAGTACAATGTTGATGCTCTATTTCTAGAGCACACACTTCCACTCTTTGCACTCTCACTAAGTGCTTTCCCAATCTCTTGCGATATCCCCTCACAAGAAAATTTTTCTTCCAGATGAAGATAAGATTGTGTACAACAAATAAACTCTCTTAATCAGAGTGAATATAAAAGTTGGAGTACAAAGTTTGAAGTATGTGAGAATAAGAGACTTTGAATAGATGATTTGGCAGAGTTTCAGTATATACAAAGTAATTTCGTTACCCACATCTTCAAATGAAGTTCTATGTATAGATTTATGCCTCAACTATATGTTAGAGACAAGATCTAGCTGTTAGAGACGTTACCCAATGGTTGCTCTGAGAAACTATCCATTTACCAACCGTATTTAATGCTTCTGACACTCAAAGTTCAAATTTTAGTTGGTCAATAGACGAATTTCACAGAAACCAAAAGTTACAGCCTTTAACGTTGAACTCCCGAAGTTCATCTATCATGTAGTAAAATTCAAATTTTTATCTTTAGAAAATGATTCTATGTTGGAACATACGAGTTTTCATGTTTAAAGTCGTTCTGTTAAGTATGAACAGTAATTTCAATTTGCTATAGTGCCTTCAAAATTCAAATTTTGGAACCCCAAAATTCATCTGTCAGTAATTAGTTCAATGAGGCACAATAGTTCATTAATTCAAAATTCAAATTTTTAAAGGGCAAAGTTCGTCTGTCAGAGAGACCTCTTTTCAAACTTACTTTAAAGTTTGAATTTCTGAATTTTATGATTCGTATGTCAACATATCAACACAACAGACTCACAAGCTTTGTGTCTGAAATTCAAATTTTCAAGTTCAAAGTTCGTCTGTCAGTGAGCAATTTTAAAGCTCTTTTTAAACTTGTTTTCAGATGAACTTTGACATATTCTCAGACGAATTTTTCAATTTTCATAAGTTGCCTTTTTTCTAAAATTTGAATTTTCAAAAGTCAAAGTTCGTCTGTCAGAGAAAGCTCTTTTCAGACACGTATCAAAATTTAAATTTCTGAAGTCAAAATTTGTCAGTCAGAGAAGCCTCTTTTCAGACTCATTCATTTTCAATACGAAATTCGAATTTTCAAAGTCAAAGTTTGAATTTTCAAAACAGCAGATCAGTATAAACCTTTTAAACTTCATCTGTTGGTGGGTGTTTTTCAAATATTCCATGAATTAACATAGAATCAAGGTTTTAAAACATCTTTTCACTAAATTAAAGTCTTTTACTCAAGTTAAAACATTACTAAACATTCTATGTCTATTCTTGCACTGATTTTTCTAGAATTCCTTCACTTGAACCCTTTTGTGCACTTTTGATATCTTTATTCCAAGCTCTTGAAGGTTGGTTTGGAATCATCAAAACACTTGATTCAACAGTAGTCTTTCTGATGTTAGGAATATTCAAGTCAATGGTAGTGTGTATATTGTCTATGTTATGTATTATGCCAAGTAGGATAGTATATTTGTAATCAATATGGGAACAATGATATTGTGGTGCTGCTGATTGTAGAATGTTGATAAATGATATGTGATAAGGTTGATGATGATGTGATAGGGATGTGTGCATGTATTTGTGTGTGTGTATGATGATGACGTGGACCCTTAGTATGGATCATTATTATTGGAGTAGGTTTCTGTGTGTCAGAATGGCTGTATGTGTAAGTCCAAAAGGGATTTTAGGCCTAGTATGTGTGTTTTGGGCATATAACCCATTATGTGGAATTGGGGTTTAAGGAGATCAAATCTCGAAGGAGTGGTTCCTCTGAGATGAAACTTTCTTGGACAAGTCAATTGACCCAAATGGGACTTGTGTGGATGATCCATAGTAGTTAAATTGCCTTTGGTGGTAATTGGAGTGTTTAAGGTTTGAGTTTTGGTCAAAAAGTGGCTAAAACTGTGTTTGATGTCTAAAATCTCCATGTGGAGATAGATTTGAGTGAAATTGGTATCTACAAGTAGATTGGGACAAGATTAACTTGTAGGAGTTGGAATCAAATCTATCAGAGATTGGAGCACAAGGTTGTGCGAGTCAGAAGTTCACCCTAGAAAAGTTGCAATTGTTGATATGGTGTCAACAAGGGGCCCTACAGTGTCAGAAGCTTGGCTGCAGTGCCAACTCATTCTATTTTTCTGAGGTCATGGTTCCAGCACTGTTTCACCCTTGTTGGTGATTTTTAATGTTTTGAGTGAATAATTGGGGTTGGTGGAAGCAGGGTGTTACAACTATGGGAAAAATTTGTTTTAGGCATGGGAATATATAATTTATGGACAAAAAAATGGAATTTATAATTTTCTGAGCAGTTTTTAAAATAAATAAATTGTACTAATTGGGTAGTAAATTTTATAAGTGAATATTTTTCTAAGTAGAGGACATTTCAAGCTTTAAAAGAGCTAAGAACCAGTTTCAAATGATTTTTATAGAAGTAGTTATGAATTTACCAAGTTTAAGTATGAAATTTGGAATTTATTCAAATAGCTAAATAGAAATGAATTTGTTCGCAGAATTTTCTGTATGATTTGAGCCAATCAAGAGACATATGAATATTTTTGTCTTAAAGAGGACTTTTTGAGCTTTCTAACAAGACTAAGATCACTATCATATGATTTTTGTGGAAATAGATATTAATTTTCAAAGTTTGAACAAAATTTTTGTCTAAATAGAGAAAATGCCAAATAAATAGTAAAGTGAGAAAAGAATTTTTTGTTCTTTTGAAAATTTAGTTCTTAATAGCCCAATTGGCATGTGAAAGGCCGAATTTCATGTACCATGGGTAGTTGAAAAGGAGTTATAACATCTATCTGCTTGAATTTCGGACAGCACCAAAATTAAACCTTCTTCCCTAGCTATTTTGGAGCTTTAAAAAAGACAAGGGATGCTTTTGAAATGGAGCCATTTAGTTTCAGCACTAGAGGAAGGAGTAAATCAATGGATTAACATCACAAAAGCATGGAAAAACGGAGGAGAGATGCTGCTAATAGAAACTTAGTTGATCAAAACAACAATGGAGAGAAAACGGAACAGAGAAGAAGCTCTACAAATTTACCCACAAACACAGAACTGACGAGCACGAAATGAAAATAAGGAAAGGAAGGAAGAGTTCGGTTCTTTTTTGAAGCTTCCGCTCCAAACAAACTCAGAAACCTAATATATTCCAAAATCTTGCCACCCACTCAAATCCAATGTGTCGTCTGGCTAGTGTTTGAGGGAGGAAGATTTTTTTTTTTTTTTATTGCGAAACAACTAAACACCCAATTTATAACAAGAGAGGAAGATCGGTAGTTTTGGTGCTTCAATAATATAACCATTAATGGAATAAGCCTTATATTTCTACATCAATAACCATTTTTTCTATAATTATTTATTTATTTATGCATTGAATTTGTTTTTCTTTTTTCTTCTTTTAAAATAGTTATTGGGCTATTAATAGAAAATTTATACAAAATATATTCTATTAACATTATTAATAGAGAACTCGAGTAATTGGTTTTCACTTACCAAAATTACATAAAATCATTTTAATTGTTTTTTTAAGATCAATATATTTTTAAAATTCTGAAAAACAAAAATATTTTAAATAGATACTTGAGTGACTCAAAAATAAGTCTGGGTAATTATTTACTATTATTTTTTTCTTGGGTTGTTACATAAGTCTTAACTGAGACTTGTAGATGAAGACTCTCTCACCCACAGTGAACTCCCTCTTGGTTATGTTGCAGTCAAGGCCTTGGTCTTCTCCTTGTATCATAGGCCTACATCTTTAGCTCTTTCAATTCTTATAGCTTAAGCTTTCTCTGCTCCCCAACTTCATTCATATCTATGTTACACCTCTTGACAACCCAATACGCTCAGTGCTCCACCGGCAGATGGCATGCTTTGCCGAACACCCTCCGATAAGGAGACATTCTAATTAGTGTCTTGTAGGTAGTTATGTATTACCAAAATGCATTGTCCAATCCCTTGCTCAAGTCCTTCTAGTTGGGCTACATAGCTTTCTCTAGGATATGTTTGATCTCTCTATTGGATAGCTCTACTTGTTTGCTGGTCTATATGTGGCATGGGGTTGCCACTTTATGCACCAGGCATTACTTGCTCAGATGGCTCTGTATTCTCTAGTTAAAAAAATGGCTTCCCTGGTCACTGATTATGGCCTGTGGCATTCCAAACTTGCCAACTATGTATGACCTTACCAAATTCACCACTACAAAAGCATCATGAATCTGAGTGGGGATCACATTATCCCACTTTGATACATAATCCACAGCCAACAATTTATAGGAGGAAAAAAAAACTAGGAAATTGACCCATAAAATTTAGACCCTAAACATCAAAGACTTCATAGAACAAGATAGGATGTTCTGACATCTTGATAAGTCCTAGATTTTCACCATTTTTCTCCCTTATACTTGGAGTTTTTATCTCATATTTTGGCTAATTTGAGCTTTTTAATTGATTTTCATACTTTAGCTATTTTTGTATGTTTAGTGGAAATTCCAGTTCATTCTTTGGAATTGAGCTAATTTTGTGCTAATCTTTCTAATTCCATTAATCCAAGGTTAAATTCTTCCTATCTTGGTTGTTTCCACTATTGCATGTTAATTGTATGCTTAATTATGCTTAACATAATTCATGGGATTTTTATATGAGTCCTCATGAGATTGTGTTGGATATTGTTCATTCCATCATTCATGCAATGATTTGTACCATTTCCTATCATTTCATTTATTTTCATTAAGTCGCTGGACCACTATTGGTTCCCACTCCACTTTATTATGATCCCCCTATTTAATGCACCTACTTGGATTTCATTTTAAATATCTTTAATGATTTTGAATTGAATCACTTTGCATTCTTATTAAGCACATATTTAAACATAATCATTAATGTTAAGTTGGGTTTTAGTGATTAAGGATTGATTAATAGAGAGGATTAAAGTTTGACCCACCTTGGGTATTTTGGTCAATTATCTTGGGAATATATTTTCTTCTTATTTTCTTAGGGTTTTTAATTTTTTTCTTTTACATTATTTTCAGCACGTTTTCTTTCCTTAATTATGAGCTTAATTTTGTACCTTCCTTGTTCTTAATTATTGAAAGATCTTGTAGTAAGGGATTCCAATTTAAAACTAGGATCAAAGAAATAATATAGTATAGGGCACAAACCTAGGTCGTTTCACATCAGAGTAACTAGATTTAATCTTACTTAGGAGAGAAATGTAAACAATTAAGAAAGCAAAATGCAAACTAATTAAAAACTAAAATGCACGTGCAAGTGTGTATGTGAATATATGGAAGTTTGAATAAGTATGTGGGTGTATGAATATGAAGGATATAGGATGTATGGGATGTAGGAGAGTTGATATGTATGAGGTATAGTATGCACTAGTCTAATCCCAAAATTGCCTAAATATGTACTCACCTAAAATGCTAATTATAATGCAAAAATTAAAAAAGAAAAAGTTATGGATATTCACAATTATGCAATTAAACGAGTTTATGGAAACTAATGACCAAATCTAAACTAAATGCAATGCAAGTGACCTTTAACCTATATACAAGCTAACTAATTACAAGTTTTGGGGGGATTTGTGACTTGAAAATGTAATTGGAAAGTAAGTCAAACACTAATTTTAACTAAGAGCTAACACTTAAAGAAAGATGATTATGCAAAAGTGAGATGAAAGGACATGAAAAATGCAATGGTATGAGAGTCATGACCAAGCACAACTCGAAGAGAGTTAAAAATTGGGCTATAAAGATAATTGGTTTGGGTAGTTAATAATGATCAAAATGCCCTATAAAATCAAGACCATTTTTTCCTCAAGTATAGAATGCATGACAAAATTTCTAGAATGCCAACACACCTAGACATTTTATTAAATATCTAAAATGCAAGATAATGAGGCAAATTGATCAAACATGTATGACTTCCATAATGAGATCCCTAATGAGACCTAAACTTTAAAGTCCATAAACCAACATCAATGTTAACATTCCCCATGCATCAATAAACAATCAAGTTACCTAAGTAGCACCTACAATGCTAATTAAGCAATCAATTAAATGCAAAGTTAAGGCAAAAGGAGACAAGGTACAGATTTGGCTATAAATAACATAGTCTCACATTAAGAAAATATCAACCCATACAAGCTTGCAATCCACAATTTCCAATTGGTCTCAATACAATCCATCAATTATCATCAACAATAAACCAATTAAACATCAATTTCAAGTTAAAATATTCAAGAACCCTATTCAAATTCAACCTAAAAATTGAAATAGAAAAGTGAAAGAGAAAGGAATAATTAGCCCAAGCTCAAATTGAAGTCCATCACTTATTGTAGCTCCTCCAAGTTACTCTAAGTCACCATCAAGCTCTTCTCCTCCATGTTAGCCAAGAAAGCTCCACCAAATGCTCCATGAAAGCTATAGCCACAGTCAAGAAATGAAAATGGAGTAGGAGATGGGTGTTGGACAAATTAGATGAAGTGTAGCGAAGAAAAGAGTGGAGGAACACGAGTTTGGTGAAGAACTTGGATGGGAACCCATGGCCTTCCTTTTTCTTAAAGATTGGTGAGTGAAAACTCTTAACAAATGGAAGAAAGAAGTGAAAGGGAGGTGAGGAATGGAGGAAATAGTGATGGGATAGCAAGAAATTAGGAGGAATCAATGGAAAAATTGAGAAAACAAAGAGATGAATAGAAGGGAAGTTGATGACTGAAAATAAAAAATGGAGAGGAGGAAGTATCGGCTGAAAACCCAAAATGAAGGTGTTGAATCAAGTGTTTTTGATGATTCCAAACCAACAATTTAGAGTTTAGAAAGAAGATATCAAAGGAGTACAAAAAGATCTCTGGTGGAGAAATCCAAGAAAAACCAGCACAAGATTAGATATAGGATTTCTTACTATGTTTAAATTGAGTAGAAAACTTTGAACTTGCAAAAGAATGTTTTAAAAATATGATTCTATGATAATCCATGGAATATTTGAATAATACCCACTATTAGACGAACATTGAAGTGTTAAAACTGATTTGTTGCTTTGAAAATTTGAACTTTGGTTTAAAAAATTAGTTAGTCAGAAAAGAGATCTCTCTGATAGATAAACTTTGACTTCAGAAATTTGAAGCTTGAATTAAGTTTGATAAGAGCTCTTTCTGATAGACGAACTTTGGGTTTTGATAATTCAAATTTCTGAAAAAACATAAATCATGAAAAATGAAAAATTCGTTTGAGGATATGTCAAAGTTCATCTGAAAGTAAAGTTTAAAAAGAGTTCAAAGTTAGTTCTCTAATAGACGAACTTTGATTTCAGAAATTCAAACTTTGGAAACAAAGCTAGCAAGTCTGTTATGATAATCTTTTGACATACAAATTTTAGTATTCATAAATTCGAACTTTGAATTAAGTTTGATAAGAGCTCTCTCTGACAAACGAACTTTGGCATTTGAAAATTCGAAGTTTGGAAAGATGAACTATTGTGCCTTATTGAGCTGCCTACTGACAGAGGAATTTTGGGCACCAAAATTTAAACTTCAAAGGCACTGTAGCAATATGGAACAACTGTTCACACTTACCAAAAGTATTTTAAACTTGAAAATTTGTATGTTCTAAATTTAGAAATATTTTACAAAGATGAAAATTTGAACTTTACTTCATAATAGACGAACTTCGAGGTTCAATGTTAAAGTCTTTAGCTTTTGGTCTCTACGAAATTCATCTGTTAAGACACCAAAATTTGAACTTTGAGTGTCAAACGCATCAATGCGCTTGGTAAATGGATAGTTTTTCAGAGTAACCGTTGGGTAATATCTTTAACGGCTAGATCTTGTCTCTAATGTATAGTTAAGACATAAATCTATAAATAGAACTTTATTTGAAGATGTGGGTAACGATTTTACATTGTATATATAGAAACTCTGCTAAATTCTTAAGTCAAAGTCTCCTACTCTCATACTTCATTCTCCGTACTTCAACTTTCATATATACTCTAAATTAGAGAGTTCAATCTGTGTAAAGAATCTTATATTCATCTGTAAGAAATATTTTCTTGTGAGGGGATATCATAAGGGATTCGGGAAGCACTTAGCTAGAGTGCAAAGAGTGAGATTGTAAGCTCTAAGAATAGAGCATCAAGGTATATTGAGGCAATTGGAAGAAGCCCACTGAATTCTTGCAAAATAGTAGAAAATCTCAAGTGGTGGCTTGAGGACTGGATGTAGGTCAAGATAAAGAGACTGAACCAGGATAAATATATGTGTCTCCTTTTCTCTTATACTGCCTTTACCTTGTTATTCTTTTATACTCTATTTTTACTATCACTTTTGCTTTTATCACTCTCTTGATCTTTGTAGAAAATTTTAATCTTCCTAATTCACCCCCTCCTCTTGGGAAGCCAGCATATCTAACAGAAGGAAGGAGGCTGTGTCTCTCAATGAAAGGGAAGGGTTTAGAGCAAGGGCTACGTTTGGCGTCAAGAAATTAAGGGTGTGGGATGTGAGGTATAACATTTAAAATAAAGCCATATACAAATGGACAAATAAAAATGAGGAAAATTGGGAAAATAGAATTTTCATAAAATTTCTCCATTCTAATTACCAAAATACCTCTTCAAAATTATAATCTCCATGGACCATGACTTACAAGAAAATGTTACATAAGATAAATTATGTTCTCAATTAAATAAATACAGATTAAATTTTAGTACAAGAAAGTTAAATTAATTATGGGATAGATTTCAAGTTCAATTTGGAGGAAAATTATGAGCTAAAAAGATAAAAATAAGATAAATAAAATACGAAAAACAAATTTTCAAAACTCTTTGACAATTTTCTTCTATATGGGTCAATTCTTAATCAATTTTTTAATCAAAATTAAATCACAAATGACATATAACCACATTGAGAATTATTAAATAGGATAAAATAGAAACAATTAAATTATTGGAATAATTTGAAAAATAAAAAATATTTACAATTAAAGCTTAATTTTAAAAAATTATCCCAAAATTCTCATAATTCCAAAATTATGCTAAAATAATCAAAATTAGCTAAAAATTCAAAATTAGTTGAAATTAATTATTAAAATCACTTAGTATGGGGATAAAAATAATGAAAATCTAGGGGTTATCTTCCTTGTCCTTAATTATCAATTTAATTGAATTATTTCATTTGACTTAAGTTTTAATTATATCATTAATGTTACATGGTTATTATTTGGAACATCTTATATGTAACATTTTTCAAGAGGTTATGCCAGGGTTAGATTGGGGGGAGGGTCACTTGTCAAGAGATTGGAGAATATGTAGCTTTTTATTGGTTTCTCATTAGTCCGCTTGGATCCTAGTCACTCCATATCACCATCTACTCATCCTACTTATGCCACATCAGATCCACATCATCATTTTCTCTTGCATTTTCCATCTACCCTTCTTATACCCCCCTAAACCCTACCTATCTCTTATTTTCAAACAACACTCAACTAGCCTCACCTTGGCCAAAAATTCTCCCATTCTCTTGTCCTTTCATCTTGTTCTTTTTTTCACATACCCTAGCACATTCCTCTATTGATCAACCTAATTCCTTCATTACATCACCAAATCCCCTTGCCTTTCCACCATTCATACACTTCTCTTCCATCCATTTAATCAATTTCTTCCATCCACCTACTCTTTCCAAGTTGGCAGTCAGTGAATCTTTAAGGAGAAGCTGAAAAATCTCTCTTAACTATAGGTGATTCTTCCATTCTCATCATCATCAAGTAGTCATCATATCATTTTCTCCACTACTCGACAATTATGGCCAAAGCATTGCTCTCTTTCCTTGGTGGTGAGCTCATGACTTTCTTGGAAGAGTAAAGGGAGGTGGTGGCTTCACATGGAGGAGAGGGAACAACTTGAATTTTCATGAAGCTTGCAAGAGAATTAGAAAGGCTATCTTATTTCTATCTTATCTCTTCTATTTCGTACTTAATTCTCTTAGAGACTTGGCTAGGTTTAGTTTATGAGCTATGTGGATTTTGTAATTATAGGTTGACTTCTATTTGGATATTGATTTGTATTGATTAAACCTAGGTAGAAGACTTGAGATATTGTGTAATTGAATTGATTTTGTTGCAATATATGACCTGTTCATTTCCAACTAGCCATTGATCTACCTTTAATCTTGATTTAGTTGCTTTAATTACATGGTTTATGTGTTCTAGTAGCTATATCTTGATTATTGGTTGGTTGTTTGGATTGGAATTGTTGATTATTGGATTTAATTGCTCTAGGCCAAATTGATTGGTTGATTTTTGATATCCAATTTACTCAATTAATATGTTAAAAGTGTTATGCCTATTATGTGTTTGATGAATTGCATTAACTAATGGTCATTGGTTGCATGTTTGTTCACTTGCACATGCATTTAGGTTAATGCTAGGTATATGAACAAATCACTTGACCATACTAGTTGCATTGATAAATCTCTCTAATTATCAATAGGAATTCTCTCAAATCCATGTGAAATCAGCTAAACATTTCATGCATTGCATTCTTCCATTTCCTAGTCCATTTCATTTCCATTCTTTGGGTCTTGTGTGCATTTATACTTAGTCTAGTTACTAGTTGCCATTAGTTCTTAGCTTAGTTTTCATTCTCATTGCATTCTAGTGTAGCAAAACCCCTATGATTGCTAGTAGAATATGGCCTATTGCATCTAGGATCATAGTTTGTATTTCATCTTATCTAGTTCTTAGTGTATTTGCATTTACATTCGTACTATTTCATTGTATTTCACTTTTGCATCATAGTTGCATCCTAGTTTTGCACATACTTAGGATTTTTGGCCAACTAGTAATTGATCCCACCTTTCATTCATCTCATTCTCATTCATATTCACTTACTTTCTTATACTTCATTTCATCTTTACACCTACATACATCTACATTTACATTTAGCTTTGGCCAATTTTTCTAAGTTAGGTTAGTATAGTTTACATGCATTTATATTTTTCCTACATTTTAGTCATAATTGGTCTTGCATTTATCTTAGCTTATTTAGGCCAAGTTAATATTCATATTAACCTCCCATTTGTTTTCATTTTCTTCCATATCCATTCATTCTTGCATACTTCTCCACATACTCTTATCCATCCACCTTCATAATTCCTCCATGAATTCACATACTAATTTTGGCCTTAATAGCTCATATTAGTTTACTTGCATGTTTTTATTTATTTTTCACATTCATTTCCATCCATGTGTACATTGATCTTGCATTAGTTAGGTTTAATTTGGTTCTTTCTACTAGATTAGAGTCATTGTATTTCATTTGCATCCTTCCATTTTATCTCTCATACATATTCCATACACCTATATACACACATACACTCACATTCCCATTCATATATCTACATGTCCATTCATTCCATTTAGTTTCCAATTCTTGTAATCATTTGTATACTTGCATTGTGTTTAGTTTAGGAGCATCTGATTAGCTTAAGATTACATACTTATTATCATTCACATCTTTTTATTTACCTGTTTGTGAGATGACCTAGGTTTCTTGCCACTTGCTTCCTTTTGCTTGCACCTAGTTTTAAATTCTAAATTGTATAGCCCTCACGAAAAGGTTGTCACATCTCATGTTTATGGCTAATGCTACCCATTTACTAACATCTATGGCATTTCTTACAAAAACAAGTATGCATTTCTAAATAAGGTAGGCCAATATAGTCCTAACTCTAAAACTTTCTTAGTTGTCCTTTGGGGACCAAAATGACCACCGCATGTTAAAGTATGACAAAAATGAATACTGACTCAAACTCATGATCTGGAATGCACCTCCTAATAACTTGATCACTACAATTCCTCTAAAGGTAGAGGTCATCCTAAATGTAATGCCTTGCCTCACTCTTAAATTTATCTAATTTATGTCTACTCAAACCATTAGGTAATTCAGATGCAGCAAGATAACTGACCATATCAACATACCATGTATTAGACACAACAATAACCAACAATCTATCATCTAGGAAACTATCTAAAGTAAAGGGGAAAGATAGATATACCAATGGAGCCTTAATTCGGCTCAAATGGTTAGCCACTAAGTTCTTTGCTCCTGCCAGATCTTCAATAACACCATTTGAACTCTTGGAGTAAAATCACCCGCCAAATTAGGCATGGCTTTGAATTAGGCTTCTTAAGGGAGTACTTATGTTACACCTTACACTTTAAAGCTTTTTCCATGAAAACTACTTGGTTTTAGTATATAAAAATAGTCTTAGAAAACGTAAACCAATTAAAACTTTAAAATTAAACAAAAATGTTCTCACTGGTTTACAGCTCACTGCACAGAGATTTTTCAAAAATCATAATTAAATGTAGAAAAATCATTTCTGAGTAGTTAAAGTGTCTAAAAATTATTCACATCTTGAATTTGTAAAGAAAAATCAGAAACTAAGAAAAAAATGCACATATTCATACAGTTTATTAGATAAACATTACTGTTCATTTCTGCATCCCTGTTTCCATCTAAAAACTGAACCTCAAATTTGGAAATTTATTTCACTTAACATATAGATCCATTTGGTGCATACTTAGCATTGTTGGAAAGATTTACATGTATACTTTCTAAAAATATTTTTTTATGCATTTATTCTAAATATACTGGTCAGAGCATTAACATATGTCATCAAAGGTCAGAAATAATGTCTACTGGAGCAGTTTTAGCAAAACTTGAATAACTACCATTATATAAATCCAAATATAGTTAAACTAGTGTCATTTTGCTCCTGAGAAATAGTGTAGACACCAAAAGTTTTAGAGATATATTTTATTTTATACAATAATTTGAATTAGACTGTAAAAAACAAAATATTAACAGCTTTCAGCAAGGTTCCATCATCATTATTCTTCATGCTCCACATGCTTCCCTTTGCCATGATTTGACCCTATCATTAGTTCACTATGGGGTAAGATTGGGAAATCTCAGTAGTCAACTTGCACATGTCATCATATCATCACAAAAACATTTGAAAGCATATAAAACATAATATACTTTCATTAAATCATCAAAGCTTCCATGTTGTTTAACAAAATTTTGGCAGCATAACGGCTTAGTAAATGGGCATTCTAAGGCTTAGCCTATAACATAAAATAGCCACCAATCATAGAAAAATATTCATGATAGCAACATGGCATCAAATCATAACATATAAAACATTCATAAGCAATAATATTAAGCAAGGTACGAGACTATCTTAGAGCTTTACTAACTTTTCTTTGAACCTAGCTTTCACTTAACTTTACATCTCTTTCTTAACTTGATTGAAGCCTAAAGCATCATTAAACCTTAAGCTAAATGAAAGAAGAAAGATATTAAAAGAGATTAGGAGAAGAAGCTTACCTCTTGGAGACCTTCTCTAGCCTCCCTTTCCTTCATCTCTTCCTTCCCCTTCCTTCTCTCTTCCTTTCCTTCCTTCTTTCCCTCTCTCTCTTTAACCTCATGCCAATATTCTCTCTCTAACACCCCTCTTGGTGTGGTAAAAATGAGCAAATAGCAATGAGGGTTGAGGGGGTATTTATAAGAAGCTTGGGTGGATTGTGGCCATTTGATTTCATTTTGATCCTAAGGCCATGAATTATTCTTACTTTGTTTATTATTCTTTACCATTTTTCCCCAAGATATTTTATCCCGTGTGGGAGAGAAGTGAGGGGCATTTCTATCCAATGATTTTGGCCAAGAAAGTCAAAAAGTGAACTTATACTTGTCATTACTTTATTAGATCTATTTGAATCTAGTTTGTGTGTTTTTTCCTGAGTTTTCCTTTATATCATGTATATTTATCTGTTTACTTTATTTGTGTGGCCCAATAATTTTTCACCCTTACTTTTTCATGAGGGATCCACTAGTCATGCTTACTTTTCACTATTCATCTCTCCTGGCATTTACTATTCACGTGGGACTTGTATTTTACCAGACTTGTAGTTTTTCCTCTCTAGGCCCATATATCTAATATCACTTATACTTTTAACCTATACTGGAGTATTATAATATTATTTTGTCTTTCTTCTTATGTAAAATGACCATTTTACCCTTACCTTTTGGTAAAATAACCGTTTTGCCCTTTTAAGCCCCTTTTAAATGTTTTTATGATATTTGGGCTTCAAATCTATTTAATTCAATATCTAGGCTTCCCTACTTATTATAAATTAATCTAGAATAATTTAATATCATTTATAATATTATCTGGTCATAATATTCATATATAAAAAATAGGGATGTTACAACTTAAGAACTGCATGATTGTTAGATTAGTTAATCACCCAAGAGGTGGTGAATTAGGTGTCATAAAATTTTTGTCTTTTGAAAAACTACCCAAAGAATCTATAGAAAGCAATAAAATAGGAATGAACAAAGCAAGATGAGAATATGAAGTTTGAGGTAGAGAGGAAAATCAAAACGACAAAATTTATTTTGGTTTGGCCTTAACCACTTGACCTACTTCTAATCCTCAAGTAGCCTATTTGAGATTTTTCACCATATCCCACAAGTTTAATCTAGACATTTATAAAGCCTTAATACATCTTAGACTCCTTCATTGAATTTGTCACTCATTCTCTTCCTAAAATAGTAGCTTGTTTCACTAAGGTAGGTACAATGTTCTACTAAGCATGAACTCATAAAAGAACAATGTACAACCCATGATATTCTACTAGCCTTATAGCCTTAATCAAATAAGTTCAATACCAGAGGCAAAAATAAGGCCAAGGTTAGGCTATTAGTGGAATATCCTCCCTAACTTAGTTGAATAAGATAGTTTTGGTACAAAAACAATTTTGAAAACACTGAGCTAGCTACCAAAACTCTATGCACATGCTTATCTAAGATTGGTGGTAAGAAGATTAAGTGATAACCCCAATATTTTTACTATTTTTATTCACATATTTATTTTAATAGTTAATTTTGTCTAATTTTAGAGTTTTAGATGATTTTCATGATTTAACCAAATTTTGGATTTGATGAATTTTGGAGCTAATTCTTTGCAAAAATGTTCATTTTGTGTTTATTAGATGCTCCTAAAATTTTTAAAGCATAATATTTTTTAATTTTACTTGATACATGCATTTTACTATGATTTTATGCCTAATAGGGTCTTACCGAGTCCTTAATTAGGTATTTTAGGGTTAATCTTAGTGAATTTCTTCTGGGGAGTGCCTATTACTTCATTCATTTAACCATTCCTACCCCTCTCCCATATCATTAGTTTTTAATTCATATTAAACCTGATTTTATCACTCTCTCACCATTTTTCACTTTCCAAAAATACCCCCACATAGAGACTCACTTAAATTTTTCACTAATGATTTTAGATTATGTCACCTCATGATTATCAGGCATATAATCTAATGAAATTAATGTTTGGAAGTTAGATAAAAAAGATTAAAGATGCAATTAGAATTAGAATTTTCATTGATTCACATATGGGCAAAATGGTTATTTGCGTAGAAAAATAATTTTCTTAGGATTTCTAGGTCTTTTATTTTTCAATAATTTAGTCCAATTTTTCTTTCATTTGTGCTTAATTTTTATGCCTCCATTAGTCTTAATTAGAACTAGTGCATGCAACAATATCATCAGTAGGCATACTAATCCTAGGGCTAGAATCCAAATCAATATCAACTATCCTAGAATCAATATCATCACTGACATCAACAACATGTTTAACATAGACAAGATCACTAATAGATCAAACAATATCAACAAAAGCAATAGAATCATCATGTTTAGCATCAGTACCAATATCAACAAGTCCAATATAATCAACTAAACCATTAGCAACAAAAGAAACATCATGCTCAAAATAACCTAGTGATTCACTAGACTTAGGCACATCACTCAATAATGCATCAATCGGTTTACATCCAACACAAACCAAAGAATTATCACATGTACAATCTAGGGATTCATCAACCTAAAAAATATTCCATGAACTAGAAAGCATACTTTCCCTAACCTCTATACATGTATCATCAATCATTAAATCAATACAATTAAGACCTAAGTTAGCACGACCGTCAGTAATATACTTTATGGCATCAAACATGTAAATTTAATTACATTTCCCACAAATTCCATACTAAAGGTTCCATCATGCACATTAATTGTAACCTTAACTATCATAAAAAATAGTCTACCTTAAATCAATGAATTATGTCCTTTATGCCTAAATATTCAATACATAAAAATCGATAGGAATGATCAAGTCTTTTACGTTTACTAAGACATCTTCAAGCAGCCCAACCAGGTAGATATATCTTTTGTCAACAAGCTAGGCCACTAGACTTGTAGGCTTCAGTTTAACTCCTTTCAATGATGCGAACACTAATTTGGGCATCATATTCATTGTAGCTCCAATGCCAATTAATGCATCAGACAATTATAAATTTCCTATAGTGCAAGGAATTATAAAGCTACCAAGATCTTAACATTTCTTAAGTAGAGGTAACTAAAATAGTGTTGATATACTCTTGACCAATTCCTTTTTTCCTACCCCTCTATGTTGCTTCTTGTTGGTGCATAATTCCTTGAGGAACTTGCCATACTTGGGAATTGTTTGACAAGTTCAATTAAGGCTACATTCATCTGTACCTTGTTGAACATTTCCTAAATTTATTTTTCCACTTCTTTCTCCTTATACTTCTTACTTTGAGTGGCTTTGTTAGGAAATTGTAGGATCTTCTTCCTTTCTTCTTCTTCTTTCTCCCTTTGCTCACTAAGGACAACTTATGTTTTTCAGGAAACCTACTTATTTTAAACTGGTGTAGAAGAAGAATGATCCTTCACTAGAACTTCCTTGCTAAGTAAGGAATCCTCAACTATCACCTTCTTACCCTTATGCACTATAGGCCCATGATTTTCATCATTTTCCAATCCTATTCACTTCATAGTTCGCACTCTTAAGAGAACTAGCAGTGATGTTGCCACAATTAGGGTTCACCACTGTCTGGGAGGGTAATTTTCCTAGCCCTTGGCTCCTTAACTTCACTGAGAGAAGAAGCTAATTGGCCTAACTGAGTTTGGAAGTTCTGCATTTCTTTCATGTGTCTTAACTCATTCCACTCAATCTTGTCTATGAGTTGTTTCATCATTGACTCCACATTAGCATCCTTCTTTGACTTTTCTTGGATAGGAATTGATTGTCACACTAGTGGATATGTTTGAGAAGAACTTAGGCCCACAATATTTTTGATCCTCCACTATTTGTTCCCCTTTTCATATCTTAGGTTAAGATAATCCTTCCAACCAGGGTTGTGGGTATTGGAGTATTAATCATATTTCTAAAAGGTTTCATATATAGGCTTGCATGGGTATATGGCATCAATGGGCTCAGACTTATCATCCATCGTGGAGCACTAGTTAAAAGTATTAGATAAAATGATGATTTTGATGATTTCCAAAACTCCTAGAGCTAAAAAGATTGATTCAAAGGGAGTTATAATCTTGGAAGAAGTTTAATTAAGTGAAGAAAGGCCATGAAGCTTTGAAACATGTGAAGAATTGTGTGTGTTTATGTCTTTGTCTTAGATATGGGTGGTAAAGCTTTAAATTCACTTAATCTCATTACCATTGATCTTTAAATGGGCATATATTTGATGTTTTGATAGCAAGCTCAATGTTTTCAAACTTTTTTTCATACTAAAAGTACCTTGTTCTTCCAAGCTTAGGTAGATTTCCTGACAACTTCTTTGTTTAGGACTTGTTTTTGCTTCTGGTAAAATGCTTGTCCTACCAACGTCCTTAGGTTGTATAAAATCATGGGATTTCACAATGTTGTGCCCACTGGTTTACAGCATGTCAAGACATCATACCTAGCTTGTCACGACAAGGCTTTGAAAGATGAAAGGAAACTTATAGGGTTTGGCTTAATTTCCTAACAAGCCCTCTAGGTTGTTATAAAATTGTGGCTTTCCAGAAAGCAACTTATCTTTTCTTCAGTCAACTTGTCACAACAAGACCCTCAGCTTATCTTACCAAGATTGACTTTCAAAAACCTAGTTTTGATATATTTAAGCTTGTCATAACAAGGAGTAACATCCTAGGAAGCTTGTTCTAACAACCATAAACTTTGGCTTCTGGGTTTCCTTGGGTTGATAGCTTATCCTGACAATTGTGGTAGGTTGTCATGAAATCATTCTTGAGCTTTGTATTTGAAACCTTGAATAGTGCTTGATTTCCTGACAAGGTGCCTACCATGTCATGACAACCTAGTTCAATGTTTAGAGATGTGTCTAACGGCTAGTTGACTTGTCCTACCAACCTACCTAGCATGTCTTACCAAGATCTGACACACATTAAATGTAGCAAGTGAACGATAAAACAAACTTAGTAATGGCTAGTTAATGTTTTAAATGATTAGATTTCCCTAAAATCTATATATAAAACCACATTTAAGGTGGTGAGAAAAAATTATTAAGTGAGATTACGTCTAAACTCTGCTAAAATCTTTATTGCTCACATTTAAAGCCTCACCTACCTCTTAAAGAGTCATAACTACTCGTCATTGTTTTATTCACTCTTAAAGAGAGATCTTATTTGTTGTAATCATTTTTTCTACTTTAGGTAGAAGTTTCCTAGTATAGAAAACACTAAGGGAGTTTGTAAACACACTTGTTGGGTGTGAGAAGTGAGATTGAGTAGCTTTAGCTTGATTTGAAAGTGTACTGTGATTTTTGCAAGAACCCATTTAAATCTTGCAAGGATGGTAGAAAAATCTCAAGTAGAAGTTTGAAAACTGGACATAGACCAAGTGGAGAGGCTGAACTAGGACAAATATCTGTGTTTGATTCTCTCTTCCCTAGCTTTTCTCATTTTCACTATGGTGCTCTGTTTTGGTGTTCTTCTACTGTTGCATAGTTTTCTTCTTGTGTAGATAAGCTCAAAAGCCCAATTTACCCTCTCTTAGGCATTCCAGCTACGCTTTCAATTAGTATTAGAGCTTGGGCTCTTTAAAAGATTCTAACAATTTGAGAGTAAAGAAATGGCTAGACTTGGAGACTTTATTATACCTAATGGATGCAGCATCAACAAGCCTCCTAGATTCTATGGTGAAAATTTCACCTACTGGAAGATGAAGATGCGTTTATATCTTGAGGCTTTGGATTATGATGCCTAAGATGTTATTGAAGTTAGTGATTTCAAACCAAAGCATGTGGTAGAAGGAGTTGAAAAAGATAAACCAAGAGCAGAATGAAGTGAAGAAGAGATGAAAAGAGTTATGCTGAATATAAAAGTAAAGCAAGTCATCATGTGTACTCTCAATGAAAATGAATATTTCAGAATCCACAATTGTTCTACTATCAAGGAGATGTGGGAAGCTCTTGAGATAGCTCATGAAGGCACAGAAGGTGTCAAAGAAAATAGAATTGACTCTCTTACAGCTAAATATGAGAGTTTTTAGATAAAGGATGGAGAAAGTATTAAGGATATGCAAATGAGATTTGTTCACATCATCAACAAACTAAAAGCCCTCAGCAAGGAGTACTCTCAATATGAACAAGTCAAAAAAATCCTTAAAGCTGTTCATGTTAAATAGCAACCCAAAATTACTACCATTGAAGAAGCTAAAGGCACTTCTATAAGCTTAGTCTCTACTCTTTTTAGCATTCTTGCTAAACACGAAGTGAAATCAAAGCATTGAAAGAAGCAACTCAAGAAAAGAAAAGAAGAGTCTTGCCCCAAAAGTAGATAAAAAAAGACTTAGATGATTTACAAGATAATGAAGAAGTAGATAAGAAGACCATGACAATGCTTGTCAAAAAGTTTGGCAAATTTTATAAAAAGAAGAAGTTCAACAAAAGAAGGTTAACAAAGAAATATGTTGGCACCTCAAGCAAGAAGAAGTCCAAAGAGCCTCTTACATGTTTTGAATGCAAGAAAGTTAAACATATCAAATGAGAGTATCCTCAATACTTGAAGAAATAAGAAAATAAGCAGAACAAGGATAAGAGCAAGAAGAAGAAAGCCTTCATTTCCTCATTCTGGAGAGATAGCTCAAATGAGGAAGCTGAAGATGAAGAAGAAATTGCTAACATTTGTCTCATGGCTCAAACTAAAGAAGAGTAAGAAGCACAATCTAAACTAGAAGAAACTGAGGCATCGAATTCCGAACCTAGTTATAATGAGTTGCATATTGTATTTTATGAGTTGCGTTATGAATGTGTTAAAATAGCTAAAGAGCTCTTCAAAACTAAAAGAAAGGTTTTTTTTTAGAAGAAGAACCAAAGAAGGAAAATGTTTTGAAAAAGGAAGCAGAAAAAAAATCAAAAGTTTTGAAAATGATAAATTAAAATCATGTGCGTCATGTGCTGCATTAAAAGCTAAGAATGATGATCTCTATAAGACACTTGCTAAGTTCACAAAAGGCAAGGAGATTTTGAGCATCATGTTGGGTGAACAAAGATGTGTTCATAACAAGGTTGGTATAAGCTATAACCCAAGCAATGATAAATCTTTCTTAAAAGCTAAAAAGCCTAAAATTGGACAAAGATATTACATGAATTACTTTGTGTCCTTTGTACTTTCTAGCAACCCCTTCTCAACTTACAACTTCTATAACAAGAAGGATCACAATTTCAATTCTTATTTATACAAGAAAAAGGGAATTGGCAATAAGATGAAGTAGATTCCCAAGGGTACTTCAATACTAAAGGGAAGTGACACTAGTAGAAAAAGACCTAAGAAGAAATGGGTACCTAAGAATAAGACTTGATTTTTCTTTTGCAGGTCTATCTCAAAGCAAAGAAAAGCAACAAATGGTATATGGATAGTGCTTGTTTGAGGCATATGACTGGTGACAAGGAGATATTTATCATGCTTAGAGATAAGAGATCAGTGACCTTTGGTGGTGACCAAAAAGGCAAAATTGCATGTGTTGGCATTATGGGAAGAACCTAGAAACTTCAGTTGAAGAAGTCTTATTTGTAATTAGGTTAAACCAAAACTTGCTAAGTGTGATCCAAACTTGTGATAAAGGAAATTGGGTGCCATTCAGTTCCTAAGTTTGCTTTGTCATAAAAAAAAGTGACAAAAAAGTCATTCTCAAAGCGACAATGAATGGTAACTGCTATACTATTGATCTTGATGAACTTCACTCTCCAGATTCTATCTGCTTAATAGGCAAAAATGATGAATCTTGGCTATGGCATAAAAGATTAGCTCATGTTAACATGAAAACTACTTAACAAGCTAGTTAAAAATGATCTAGTTACTAGTTTACCTGATGTTTGTTTTGAAAAAGACAAAGTATGTGATGCCTGTTTTTAAGGGAAGCAAATTAAGTCATCATTTAAACCAAAGAATGTTGTCTCTACTTCTAGATTACTGCAACTACTCTACATGGATTTAATTGTTCCTTCTCGTGTTAAGAGCTTTGGTGGAAATCTATATGTGTTTGTGATAGTAGATAATTATTCAAGGTTTATATAGACTATATTTCTTCTATCTAAAAATAAGGTGTTTACTACATTTGTTGTCCTAACAAAGAAAGTGCAAAATGAGAAAAGTGTTTCTATTGTAGTTATCATATTAGATCATGGAGGAGAATTCAAGAATGCAAACTTTTTAGAGTACTATGAAGAAAATGGGATAGATCACAACTTCTCTACACCTAGAACTCCTCAGCAAAATGGTGTAGTTGAGAGGAAGAACAGAACTTTGGAGAAGATGGTAAGAGCTATGCTAAATGAGAAGAAGCTCCTAAAATACTTCTAGGCTGATGTAGTAAGTACATCATGCTACATCATGAATAAAGCTTATATTCATCCTCTGCTTAACAAAACACCATATGAGTTGTACAAAGGAAAGAAGTCAAATCTATCTCATCTTCACATCTTTGAATGCAAGTGCTTCATTCACAACAATGGTAAGGAAAACTTGGGAAAGTTTGATTCCAAGTATAATAAAGGTATATTTCTTGGCCACTCTAATAGAAGTAAGGCATATAGAGTATATAATAAGAAAACTTAGGTAATAGAAGAGTCTGTGCATGTAGTATTTGTAGAAACTAGGACTCTAGCTGAACCATCTAAAGATGATGAAGATGAATTGGTTAACAATTTAAAGAATCTAAAACTGGATAAAATTGAACCTCCAAAGACATCAAACTCTATGCAATTAGATAAAGATGTCACAAAGCAAGATAATAATGAGGTTGATCAAGAACTATCTACAACTTGGAGATATTAAAGGAGTCATAGTGTTGACCAAGTGATTGGGGATGTTCAAGATCAAGTATAGACTATAAATAAGCTAAGAGATCAAATAAATCACTATGCACTCATATCAAATTGAACCTAATAATATAGAGGATGTATTAAGAGATGAATTTTAGACACTAGTCATGCAAGATGAGCTCAATCAATTCAAAAGAAATCAAGTTTAGGATTTGGTACCTAGACCAACTGACAGACCGGTTATTAGCACTAAATGGGTATTCAGAAACAAACTTGATGAAAATGGAATTATTGTGTGAAACAAAGCTAGGTTAGTGGCTAAAGGATATAATCAAGAAGAAGACATTGACTATGAGGAAACTTTTACTCTAGTTGCAAAATTGGAAGCTATAAGAATACTCTTAGCCTTTGCTTGCATAAAAGATATCAACCTATATCAAATAGATGTAAAAAGTGCATTTCTTAACGTTTATATTATGGAAGGGATTTATATTGACCAACCTCCTGGTTTTGAGGACTCAACAAAACCAAACCATGTCTATAAGCTTAAGAAAACTCTCTATAGACTAAAACAGGCACCAAGAACATGGTATTAAAGATTAAGCAACTTCTTGATTGACCAGGGGTTCTCTAGAGGCAAAGTAGACACAACACTCTTCACAAAAACTAAAAATAAATATTTACTTATAGTACAAATTTATGTAGATGATATTATTTTTGGAGCTACTAATGAGAATTTATGCAAGGAGTTTGCTAAGCTAATGCATAGTGAGTTTGAGATGTCTATGATGGGTGAACTCAACTTCTTCCTTGGAATGCAAATCAAGCAAAGAGATTGTGGCATTTTCTTAAGTCAATCCAAGTATCTGAAGGAGCTTCTGAAGAAGTTTGGATTGGAGAATGCTAAGTCAATTGGGACTCCTATGAGTACTTCAACAAAGTTAGATATGGATGAAAATGGAAAGCCTTTTGATGTTACCAAATACTGAGGAATGATTGGATCTCTTTTGTACCTAATTATAAGTAGGCTTGACATTGTGTTCAATGTTTGCATGTGTGCCAAATTTCAATCATGTCCTAAGGAATCTCACGTTGTTGTGAAGAGGATCTTCAGATATCTTCGTGGGAGATTGTAGATGGGACTGCGGTATCCGAAAGGCAATTTTAAAGAGCTTATTAGATTCATTGATGCTGATTTTACTAGTTCAAAGACTAATAGAAAGAGCACAAGTGAAACATGTTAATTCTTCGATGGCTCTCTTGTGTCTTAGTTCAACAAAAAGTAAAATAGTATGGCTATCCACCATAGAAGCTGAATATATTGCTGCTAGAAGCTATTGTACTGGAATCTTATGGATGAAGCAGCAACTTGAAGATCTTGGAGTGATGGTTAATGAAGTTCCTATCAAGTGTGATAACTCAAGTGCCATCAACATTACAAAGAATTGAGTAATGTATTAAAGGACAAAACACATTAAGATTAGACATCATTTCATCTGAGAACATGTGCAAAGAAAGGATGTTTCTCTTGAATATGTGCCTACAAAACATCAACTTGTAGAAGTCTTTACCAAACCTTTGGCAGAAGATGGATTTTGCTATATTAGAAGAGAATTGAGAATGATAAACCCAAATGAGTTGTAAGATCATTTTAATCTCATTCATAATAAGTTTAAGTTCATTTCTAATTTATCTATATTGATATTTACTGACTTAAGCATTAGAAAGTCCTTAGAACTTGTTTTACAAGTACTTTGTATATTTAGAATGATGAAAACCTAATAAATGTGGAGTATCCGTTATGAAAGAGGACTTGGCAAGATAAAGGATTTGAGTTTTCATGACAAGCAACAAGTTCTATAAGTTTATTCATATATGTAATATGCTTGTTATGATAAACCATATGCCTTAGTAGAAAATCATGGTGTTTTACTCTTGATTGTGTTGCTGTGTACCTTGATTTCATGATAAGCTAAGGTGGTTGTCCAACCAAGCATCATCTCCAGAAGAGCTATGCTCTCTGGATTAGGATGATGTTAGGACAAAGCTATCCTACTTGTCAGGACATCATTCTTGTTGTGATAGTTGTGCTTTTTTTGTTGCTCAATTTCATGCCAAGCCTTACCGCTTGTCATGACAAGAGCTTGTTTGTCTATTTTAAGAAATTTTGTTGTGGCTCAATTTCATGACAAGCTATGACCCTTGTCATGACAACCTACCAATACTCTCCAGAAAATGCTTAAGCTCTCTCCTTCTGAAATGTGATTTCGTGACAAGCCCCCAGGGTCATCCTACCATCGTATCTACTACATATGTGCTTGAAAAAGAAATAGTGGCTCATTTCATGAAAACTTAAACGCTTGTCCACATTGTTGAATCAAGTGTTTTGATGATTCCAAACCAACCTTCAAGAGCTTGTAATAAAGGTATCAAAGGTGCACAAAAGGGTTCAAGTGAAGGAATTCTAGAAAAAACAATGCAAGAATAGATGTAGAATATTTAGTAATGTTTTAATTTGAGTAAAAGACTTTGATTTGGTGAAAAGATGTTTTCAAAACCTTGATTCTATATTAATTCATGGAATATTTGAAAAACACCTATCAACAGACGGAGTTTGAAAGGTCTATACTGATCTGCTGTTTTGAAAATTCAAACTTTGGCCTTGGAAATTCGAATTTCGTATTGAAAATGAACAAGTCCGAAAAGAGCCTTCTCTCACAGACGAATTTTGACTTGAGAAATTCGAATTTTGATACATGTCTAAAAAGAGCTTTCTCTGACAAACGAATTTTGACTTTTGAAAATTCAAATTTCAAATAAAATGCAACTTATGAAAATTGAAAAATTCATCTGAGAATATGTCAAGGTTCATCTAAAAACAAGTTTAAAAAGAGCTTTAAAATTGCTCACTGACAGATGAACTTTGAACTTGAAAATTTGAATTTCAGACGCAAAGCTTGTGAGTCTATTTTGTTGATATGTTGACATACGAATAACAAAATTCAGAAATTCAAACTTTAAAGTAAGTCTGAAAAGAGTTCTCTCTGACAGATGAACTTTACCCTTTGAAAATTCAAATTTTGAATTGATGAACTATTGTGCCTCATTGAACCAGTTACTGACAAACGAATTTTGGGGTTCCAAAATTTGAATTTCGAAGGCACTATAGCAAATTGAAATTACTGTTCACACTTAACAGAACGTCTTTAAATATGAAAATTAATATGTTCCAACATAGAATCATTTTCTAAAGATGAAAATTCAAATTTTTCTTCATAACAGACGAACTTCAGGAGTTCAATGTTAAAAGCTATAACTTTCGATTTCTGCAAAATTCGTCTGTTGACCAACTGAAATTCAAACTTTGAGTGTCAAAAGCATTAAATGCGGTTGGTGAACTGATAGTTTCTCAGTGTAACCATTGGGTAACGTCTCTAACGGCTAGATCTTGTCTCTAACGTATAGTTGAGGCAGAAATCTATAAATAGAACTTCATTTAAAAATGTGGGTAACAAAAATTACTTTGCATATACTGAAACTCTACCAAATCATCTATTCAAAGTCTCTTACTCTCACATACTTCAAACTTTGTACTCCAACTTTTATATTCACTCTGTTTGAGAGAGTTTATTAGTTGTACACAATCTTATCTTCATCTGGAAGAAAGATTTTCTTATGAGGGGATATCATAAGGGATTGGGGAAGCACTTAGTGAGAGTGCAAAGAGTGAAAGTGTGAGCTCTAGAAATAGAGCATCAACTTTGTACTGAGGCATTTGCAAGAAGCCCACTGAATTCTTACAGAATAGTGGATAATCTCAAGTGGTGACTTGGGGACTGGACGTAGGTCAAGTTGAGAAACTGAACCAGGATAAATATCTGAGTCTTCTCTTCTCTACTGCTACTTTTACTGTTTATTCATTTATACTCTGTTTTACTATCACACTTTGCTTTCTTCACTTTCTTGACGTTTTGCAGAAAAATTTTTAATTTTCCTAATTCACCTCCCTTCTTGGGAAGCCAACTTATCTAACAAGTGGTATCAGAGTCCGGATTCCCAATCAAAGGATTTTACAGTCTGAGAAATACAATGGCTGGCTTTAGAGAAAGCATACTAGTAGAGGGAAACAACACAAATAGACCACCTGGCTTCAGTGGAGAACACTATGGTTACTGGAAGATGAGGATGCAAATCTTTCTTCAGTCAATTGATCTGGACATCTGGTCCATCATCCAAAAAGGAGATTTTGTCCCAATGGTATTGCAGGATAATGGGAAGAACAGAGAAAAGCCAGAAGCTAAATGGAACGAGGAAGATAAAAGAAGAGTCTTGCTGAATTTCAAGGCAAAACACTGCTTGGTCAGTGCTTTGAATCAAGACGAATTCTACATGGTCTCACAATGCTCCACTGCTAAGGAAATGTGGGACACCTTGCAAATTGCTCATGAAGGAACAACTGGAGTTAGGGAAAACAAATTGAATACCTGCATAGGTAAATACGAAAGCTTCTGAATAGCTGAAGGAGAGAGTGTAAAAGAGCTGCAGAAGAGATTCACCCTCATTGTGAATTAACTGAAGAGTCTAGGAAAGGAGCACACTCAGATAGAAAAGGTCAGAGATATTCTCAGAGCCCTCCCTCTAGAATGGCAACCCAAAGTAACGGCAATAGAGGAAGCCAGAGGAGAATCAATGGCCTCTATCATAGCTCTTTTTGGTAGCCTCGAGGAGTATGAAGGAAAAATGAAGGCTCTCAAGCAGGCAGGATAAGACAGAAAGAAGAAAAGTCTTGCTTTGAAAGCTGCTGAGGAGAAAGAAGAAGAATCTGAAGATGGAGATGAGCTAGATGAAGAAACTCTGGTTATAATGATCAGAAAATTTGGAAGATTCTACAGCAAGAAGAGAAACAAGAAAATCTTCAAGAAAGGAGCAGCTGGAGATAGCAAGAGAGATGCAAAAGAACCTGTCACTTGCTATGAGTGCAAAAAGTAGGGACATATCAAATGGGATTGTCCACAATTCCTCAAGAAGCAAGAAAAAGAAAAGAAAGTTGCAGACAAAGGCAAGAAGAAAAGAGCTTACATCTCATCAATATGGGGGCAACAGCTCAGATGAGGAAGAAGATGAAGAAGATGAAATTGCCAACATCTGTCTGATGGCACTTGCCTCTGAAGAAGCTGAAATCCCATGCAACAGTGATCAAGAAGATAAGGTATATGAATCTCAACCTTCCTATTCTGAATTACTGGATGCATTTCATGAGTTGCATGATGAGTTTGTTAAGGTTGCCAAAGAATTAAAGCAAGCTAAGAAAAAGATTAACAAACTAGAATCTCAATGCAACATCTCTGAAATTACTTCCCTGCCTATTGCTGAATCTACTTGCTAACCAATGACTATCTAGTGAAAAGCATGTCTAGGCTTACTAAAGGTAAAGATATGTTGTTTTCTTTAATGGGAAGCCAAAGAATATCACAGGGAAAGGCTGGACTTGGCTATGATCCTTGTACAGTCAAAGAAAAGATTAAGAAAAAGAATCAGAATGTATATATGAGACATTTTGTGCATGCTAGTGGCAATAGAAAGAAAGAACATATTTCATGGCACATTGAATCATATGATCAACCAAGGCATGCAAAACAAAAATATTATCTGCATTGCTTTCTTCCTGCATCTCAATCCAGCAGTCCCTTTACCACCTGTCACTTCTGTAACAAGAAGGGACATATTTCTAGTTCATGTGCTTTAAAGAAAAATTAAATTGATAGGAAGGTTAAATGGGTTCCGAAAGGTACATCTGTATCTAGGAAAAAGACTACTAACAAAAAAGGACCCAAGCAAATTTGGGTACATAAAAAGAAAATATGAACCTTGTTTTGCAGGTTTGTCTTAAAGCTAAAAGGAGCAACTATTGGTGTATGGACAGTGCATGCTCAAGCTATATGACTGGTGATAAGGAGAAGTTCATCACCCTTAGAGACAAGAAAGGAGGAAAGGTGACCTTTGGAGGTGATTAATATGGCAAAATAGTTGGCATTGGCATTGTGGGCAAGAATCCTGAAACATCCATTGAAGAGGTGCTGTTTGTGAATGGTCTCAACCACAATCTGCTAAGTGTGAGCCAGACATATGACAAGGGAAACTGGGTACTATTTGACTCAAAGTTCTGCCTGGTCATCAGAAAAAGTGATCACAAAATAATCCTCAAAGCTCAAAGGGATGGTAACTGTTATACTATTGATCTTGATGAACTTCCTCCCTTAGTTTATGTCTGGTTGATTAGCCAGGATAATGATAGTTGGTTGTGGCAAAGAAGATTAGCTCATGTTAACATGAATCAACTATCAAAACTAGTTAAAAATGAGTTAGTCAGTGGCCTACCAAAAATCACTTTTGAAAAAGACAAAGAATGTGATGCATGCCTAAGAGGAAAACAAACTAAATCTTCCTTTAACTCTAAAAACGTAGTCACCACAACTAGACCACTAGAACTATTGCACATGGATCTGATTGTCCTGTCTAGGGTAAAAAGCATTGGTGAAAATCTGTATGTACTTGTAATTGTGGATGATTACTCTAGATTCACCTGGACACTATTTCTTTCTTCTAAGAATGATACGTTTGATGCATTTGTAACCTTAGCTAAGAAAGTACAAAATGAGAAAGGTATTTCTATTGTGTCCATCAGGTCAAATCATGGAGGAGAGTTTGAGAATTCATACTTCCTGGAGTATTGTGTTGAGCATGGAATTGATCACAACTTCTTAGCTCCAAGAACTCCTCAACAGAATAGAGTAGTAGAGAGGAAGAACAGAACAATTGGAGATATGGCTAAAGCAATGTTGAATGAAAAGGAACTCTCTCAAGTATTCTGGGCTGATGTAGTAAACACAGTAAGTTACATCATAAATAGAGCCTATATCAGACCAATTCTTGGGAAGACTCCTTATGAGCTGTACAAAGGAAGAAAGCCAAATCTCTCACATCTACATGTATTTAGTTGCAAGTACTTCATCCACAACAATGGAAAGGAGAATCTAGGTAAGTTTGATGCCAAATCTGATGAAGGTATATTTCTGAGCTATTCTAATAGAAGTAAGGCATATAGAGTTTTTAATAAGAAATCTAAATTAGTAGAAGAATCTATGCATGTTGTATTTATTGAAAATGAAATTGTTTCCAAACATGTCACTAATGATGATGATCTTATTTCAAACTTTAAAAACTTAAATCTTTCTAATAAAGATAAAATTGAATCTCCAAAAGTATCTGAATCTGTTGACATAGAGGAAGATATTCAGGAGAAAGATTTTGAGAATGAAAATAATGAAGAAATGTCTCAAGAACTCCCTAGAGCTTAAAGATATCAAAGGAATCATCCTGTTGATCAAGTGATAGGGGATGTTCAAGAGAGAGTTAAAACCAGAAAACAGTTAAGGGATCAAATGATAAATTGTGCTTTCATTTCACAAATTGAACCTAAATATACTGAGAAAGCCTTAACTGATGAATACTGGATTTTAGCTATGCAAGATGAGTTAAATCAGTTTGAAAGAAATTAAGTTTGGGATTTAGTGCCCAAACCCAAAAATCATCCTGTCATTGGCACTAAATGGGTTTTTAGAAATAAACTTGATGAATCATGATCAATAATCAGAAATAAAACTAGACTGGTTGCAAAAGGATATAATCAAGAAGAATGTATTGATTTTGAAGAAACCTTTGCTCCAATGGCTAGATTAGAAGCAATTAGAATTCTGTTAGCATATGCATGCATGAAAAATATTATGTTATATCAAATGGATGTGAAGAGTGCTTTTCTAAATGGATATATCATGGAAGAAGTCTATATAGAACAACCTTCAAGCTTTGAGGACTCTACAAAACCAAACCATGTTTATAAACTGAAGAAAGCCCTTTACGGTTTAAAGCAAGCCCCTAGAGCATGGTATGAAAGATTAAGTAATTTTCTAACTGAAAAGGGGTTCAACAGAGGAAAAGTAGATACAACTTTCTTCACTAAGAAAGAAAATAAAGATTTACTTATTGTTCAAATCTATGTTGATGATATTATATTTGGTGCTACTAATGAATCTCTTTGCAAGAATTTTTCTAAGCTGATGCAGGGGGAATTTGAAATGTCCATGATGGGTGAACTCAACTTCTTCCTTGGATTGCAAATCAAGCAGTGTGATGATGGTATCTTTCTCAATCAATCCAAGTATCTGAAAGAATTGCTAAAGAAGTTTGGGATGGAGAATGCCAAGCCAATGGGAACACCTATGGCTACTGCAATGAAACTGGATATGGATGAAAAGGGAAAAATGTTTGACATAACCCAATATAGAAGAATGATTGAATCTCTACTATACCTAACTGCCAGCAAACCTGACATCATGTTTAGTGTCTGTATGTGTGCAAGGTTCTAGTCATGCCCCAAGGAAACCCATGCAACTGTTGTGAAGCGTATCTTCAGATATCTTATTGGAACATCACAGATGGGTTTTTGGTATCCAAAGGGCAATGGAGAAGATCTCAAAGGATACACTGATGCTAACTTTGCAGGATCCAAAACGGACAGAAAAAGCACAAGTGGAACGTGTCAGTTTCTTGGAGGATCCTTGGCTTCATGGTTTAGCAATAAGCTAAACAGTGTGGCCTTATCCACAGTAGAAACTGAATATATTGCAGCTGGAAGCTGTTGTGCCCAAATCATCTGGATGAAACAGCAGCTTGAAGATCTTGAGATTGAGATTAAGGAAATACTAATAATGTGTGACAACCAAAGTGCCATTAACATCACAAAGAATCCTGTCATGCATTCAAGGATAAAACATATTGAAGTTAGGCACCACTTCATAAGGGATCATGTTCTGAAAGGAGAAATCATATTAGAATACATCCCAACAGAAGATCAAGTTGCTGACATCTTGACAAAGCCTCTATCAGAAGATAGATAATGTAAAATCATGAGAGAATTGGGTATGGTAAATCTCAATGAACTATAAGTAAATTTCTGTATCAATTTGTTTTAGAATTTCTGACATTAATGTAATTCTAACTTTAGCATCGGAGCAAGTTTAATGTAAGTTGCAGGTGCTCTTCATGAGTTTAAATGACAATAGATCTAAAAAACAGAGCAAATCAGAATGGAGCAGTCAAAAGGTGAAAGAGACAGCAAGAAATCTGAGTTCTGGATCCATTCTGTAAGTTTTTGAAGTTGAAATTCGCATTTTAGTTATGTGTTAGACGAATTTTCTTGATAAATTGTGTTTTTAAAAGAGTCAGCATGGTCAACATTCGAATTTTGATTCCCAACAGACGAACTTCAGCTTGGTTTACATTGTAACAGTTCTCGGTGGTCCCTCAAAATTCGTCTGTTGGTCCTTGAAAGTTTGAATTTCCAAAAATAAAAGTTTCAGTGTTATCTTTGTCCAACATGATGATTATACAAATGACTATTTCTTAACATATGCTTGTTGGAAAACCTTTACAAAGTGTAGAAATTTGAATTTCTGATTCAAAATTCGTCTGTTGAAACATGCTCATAATGTTGAATCTCTGAAAGACAAATTTTCATATGCATAATTCGTCTGTTGTTTGTTGCATTTATTATTGCTTGATGCCTACTATTCAAAATTCGAACTTTGTTGAAACAAAGTTCGTCTGTTCATCTTGTGCTGCTTGGACCAAGCCTCTATCAAACGAACTTTCAGAAGAAAATTCATCTCTTAGTAAGCTTTGCTGAATGGTTTAACCTTTAACTGCTCAAAGTTTAAATTTTGACCCCTCAAAATTCATCTGTCAAGCAATTACACACGTTAAAACCAACGATTTTCCACTGAACAGACGCAACCCTACTCATCTTTTCTCTGAGTCTGTTCAAATTCTCAATTCAATGCTCTTCAATTCTGATCGTAAATATTCATTTCCCACTACTTAAACTCCTTTTCGCATCCTATAAACTCATTCTCAGCTTCATTCTGAAACATTCATCCATGAAAATGGCAAGAGTAAAGAATCCAGAAGTTGGAAAGGGAGAGGCACGACCAAAGAAAATGGTCAAATCCCAATATGCCTCAAAGGAGAGTGAAAAACCGAAGAGAAAAGCTGAATCAAGTAAGGCAACACCCTTCAAACGACAAAAAACAACTCCAAAGGATGAATCAAAGAAAGCTGGACTTTTTTCATAGAAGAAAACAGAGCCTTCGGTTCCTGTTCCTGCTGCTGCTACTGCTGCTTCCACTTCCTCCTCCAGTACTAAATCTGGAGAATACCAACTCACAACAATGCCATTATGGAGCACTCCTCAGATTCAGGAGAAATACTCGACCAAGTTTGTGAGTAAAAAGGTAATCAAACCTCATTGTGTAAACATAGAAGATTTCTTAGTCTCTAACAATTTTGATGCTGTAATATGGATGCTGAGATATAAGAATCTATTAGAGATACTGGAGAGCTATGATGATGAAGTGGTTAAGACATGGTATGCCTCCCTGAAGTACAACAGCAAGAAGAAGAAGTAGGAGGTCAATTTGAGATCAATGACCATCTGGCTCACAGATGAAACTTTTAATAAAGTATTGGAAATCCCAGGGCAAGACGGTCTTAAGATTGACATCACTGCTTTTAGGTATATGGATGAGGCAGAGACTGCTGATGAAGAAGGTGGACCATTCCTAAACTACAAGGAGAGCACAATCCTGAACACTTTATTAAGAAGAAAGGAGAATAGGCCACCCATAAGTTTGCTGAAGCCCACTGACCTCAGTGCTCAAGTGAGGATCCTACACTACATAGTATCTAGGATTATCTTCAACAATGAAGGTAGCTTCAATCTGATCACAAGGGCAGAGGTACATGTGATGGCAGCAATCATGCGTGGGAAGCTTATCAACATGGGACATATCATTCTCTAACGCATGATCAAGGCAAGGGATTAGAGGAAAGACTCTACACTCCCCTATGTAGTAATCATTTCCAAGATTCTACAATATGCTAGAATTCAGCACCTTGAAAAAGGGAAAGGGAAGCCCACTAAGATTTTCAAGGAAGAGGAGCTACAAAGAATGGGGATTGAGAGAAAAGATGGAAGATGGATTGGGAAGGGAGCAGGAAAATTTGAAGATCTCTTCTTTGATGAAGATGCCTCCCTACAGCAAGAAGGTACCTCTGAGGCTCCTGCAAGACCTACACCTCAGCCTTCTCAGCTTGTCCAATCTTCATTTTTGTCTGCTCATATTCCATCTACTCCCTTCTCTTGTGCCAAGCCAACCAAGATCACTAAGTTGTATGACAGTTTGTCTACACTCATACTAAGCATCAGAGATGAGCAAAATGCCAAGTTTGCTCATCTGCAAGATCAGATCCACCAGTTGGCCAAGAACATGAAAGTGGTTGCTTATGCATATGAAGACATCTGGAATGCCATTCCTGCCACATCAGCTCCACCTCAGCCAGGATTCTCTGAGCCTGCTAAGTCTCCAACTCCTGAGCCTCTAAGCCCCTTCGTGGTAGCCTCTCCTGAGCATGATGATGCTATAGATGATACTGAGGTTGCTGGCACACTGAACACACCAAGTCCTGGTCCTCCCTTGGACTATGGTATGGAAGAAGAAGGCCCTCAGGATTCAAGCTCTCATGACCCCATTCCAGCAGATGCTCAAGAGTCAATCCTGTCTCAGCAAGAATCTGAGCAAATAGAAAGATTAGTGGTAGCCATCTCCACTTCACCATTCTTGCAGGCTGCCCTAAATGAAGAAAGGAGTATTATGCCTTTTGTTGATTTAGAAGCCATTGCACACAATGCTCTCTTGCAAGCTCAGAGAAAAAGGCTTTAAGAAATGTTTCCTCCTCCTGCTCCCTCACCTGTTACATATTATGGTTTCTCGGAGGAAAGAATGGCACAATTGGCAGTTACAAGGCAAGAAATTTCTGAACTTCTTGAGATTTCTGATGATGAAGATGAAGACACAAGTTCAGAAGTTTCTGAGTCCTTGCCAAAGCTCAATCCATAAATGCCATTTGTCCCTGTACCTCTTCAAGCTATTCCACTGTCTCAGATCCCTCTTCCTACTAATTTTGTTCACCTTCCCGATGATGCCAAAAAGGGGGAGAAGAAGAGTGAGCAAACTGGAAAGTCTGCTGCAGAGCCTTTTGGAAAAACTTACAACAAGAAGACCAAGTCAAAGAAAAAGTGATTAGAACTTATGCTTGGATCCTCTTGTAATGCTATATTATGTTTCTGTTGTTTGTGTATTGTGTTTCCATATTATGTAATGTGTTGCATTATTGGTTCTTGTAAAGTGACATTTAATGAAATGAAAGAATTCCTTGGTTGCAATGATCTGTTCTTGTTGATATTTGAATCTCTTTACTTGATCTACTATACATGATATCTTTTGGAATATAATGCATATGTTGAGGGGAAGCTTGTTAAAGCAAACCCAAGTACTAATCCAGTTTGTAAGTTATTTTGTCATCATCAAAAAGGGGGAGAATGTTGAATCAAGTGTTTTGATGATTCCAAACTAACCTTCAAGAGCTTGGAATAAAGATATCAAAGGTGCACAAAAGGGTTCAAGTGAAGGAATTCTAGAAAAATCAATGCAAGAATAGATGTAGAATATTTAGTAATGTTTTAATTTGAGTAAAAGACTTTGATTTGGTAAAAAGATGTTTTAAAAACCTTGATTCTATGTTAATTCATGGAATATTTGAAAAACATCCACCAACAGACGGAGTTTGAAAGGTTTATACTGATCTGCTGTTTTGAAAATTCGTCTGTCAGTAACTGGTTCAATGAGGCACAATAGTTCATTAATTTGAAATTCGAATTTTCAAAAGGCAAAGTTCATCTGTCAGAAAGACCTCGTTTCAGACTTACTTTAAAGTTCAAATTTCTGAATTTTGTCATTCGTATGTCAACATATCAACAAAACAGACTCACAAGTTTTGTATCTGAAATTCAAATTTTCAAGTTCAAAGTTCGTCTATCAGTGAGCAATTTTAAAACTCTTTTTAAACTTCTTTTCAGATGAACTTTGACATATTCTCAGATGAATTTTTCAATTTTCATAAGTTGCATTTTATCTTAAATTTGAATTTTCAAAAGCTAAAGTTCGTCTGTCAGAGAAAGCTTTTTTCAGACATGTATCAAAATTCAAATTTCTCTAGTCAAAATTTTGGGGTTCCAAAATTCGAATTTGGAAGGCACTGTAGCAAATTGAAATTACTGTTCACACTTAATAGAACGTCTTTAAACATGAAAATTTGTATGTTCCAACATAGAATCATTTTCTAAAGATGAAAATTCAAATTTTGCTTCATAACAGACGAACTTCAGGAGTTCAATGTTAAAGGTTGTAACTTTCAGTTTCTGCAAAATTCGTCTGTTGACTAACTGAAATTCAAACTTTGAGTGTCAAAAGCATTAAATGCGGTTGGTGAACGGATAGTTTCTTAGTGTAACCATTGGGTAACGTCTCTAACGGCTAGATCTTGTCTCTAACATATAGTTGAGGCAGAAATATATAAATAGAACTTCATTTGAAGATATGGGTAACAAAAATTACTTTGCATATACTGAAACTCTGTCAAATCATCTATTCAAAGTCTCTTACTCTCACATACTTCAAACTTTGTACTTCAACTTTCATATTCACTCTGTTTGAGAGAGTTTATTAGTTGTACACAATCTTATCTTCATCTGGAAGAAAGATTTTCTTGTGAGGGGATATCACAAGGGATTGGGGAAGCACTTAGTGAGAGTGCAAAGAGTGAAAGTGTGAGCTCTAGAAACAGAGCATCAACTTTGTACTAAGGCATTTGCAAGAAGCCCACTCAATTCTTGCAGAATAATGGATAATCTCAAGTGGTGACTTGGGGACTGGACATAGGTCAAGTTGAAAGACCGAACCAGGATAAATATCAGAGTCTTCTCTTCCCTACTGCTACTTTTACTGTTTATTCATTTATACTTTATTTTACAATCACACTTTGCTTTCTTCACTTACTTGACATTTTGCAGAAAAATTTTTAATCTTCCCAATTCACCCCCTCTTGGGAAGCTAGCTTATCTAACACGCATAACCTCTCACTCTCTTGTTCTTAACTGTTCCCTCATCAAATTCAAATTTCAAACCATAAAACCACTCGAAATCATTTCTAGATACCTTTTTCGATCAAGATGAAACCATTCAAACTATCTTGGTGTGAGATTTTGAAGCGAGAAATGACAAAGGATGCTCAAAAACCCAAAGGAAGGCCCAAATGTAATGTAAAGTCTCAATATATGAGAAAATACCTCCACAGGCTTTGAAACAAGGAGAATCTAGTAAGGAACCTACTCCCAAATGTCAACAAACCAGAAATCTCAAAGCAAGGATAGTTCAATGCAACGATCTCATCAATTCTCCAATGATTCTTCTGAACCTCATTGGTAACTGGGCCTCTTTGGAACAACACGAATACAAAGGAATACTATTTAAAGAAGAGTATAGCAAGAAAAAGATATTGACGAAGAAGATGGTGACTCTGTAAATTATAAATGGAGCACTATAATAGGAAAATTAAAGAGGACAAGAAAAGAACTGCTAAAGAAAGGAAAGATTTCTACACAGAACTGAATGTAAAATACAAGATGCTTCACTACATTGTACCTAGAATGATCTTCAATAAGTCAGGTGGATTCACTCACATCACTAAAGCAGAGCTCATGACCATAGTGCTAATGATCAAACAGAAGTTAGTGAACATGGCCAATATGATACTTCAGAGGATGATGAAGGCCAAGCAGTATAGAAATGATAGTAGTTTACAATATAGAAGCATCATCTCAACTGTTTTGAAGATTAACAAAGGTCAGTATTTAGAGAAAAAGCTTGGGATCTACCTTGAACCATTCAATGAGTAGACCTTGCAAAAATGAAGATTATGTTTTAGAATAGGAAATAGGTTAACATCAGAAGAAAAGGAAAAGCAACAAATGAAGAAGAAGAGGAATAAGAGGTTAGAAGTGTGGAAGCAAAGCTTTTATGGCTAGCAGAGGCAAAAGAGTTGTATCTAAGAGCTTTGAGCATACTCACACTCAATCTCACACCACTGCCTCCTCAACTAAATTACAGCTTTCAAACTTTGCCTATCCTGACCTTGGTAAACTTGAAAATCTCATTGACATCAAATTCTAAGCTTATCTCTCCAATTCAATGAAATATGGGACAATTTGGGTTTCCAGTCTAAGACAAATCATAGGATTAGGTGTTAGGCTGAAGCCTTTGATGAGCTCACTAACTTGGTTGCTCCAAACTTCAAAATCAAACTGTCAAAACTAAGTCCCAATATCTCCCCTGAGCCTTCTACTCATTTTGGGACTAAGATTCCCATGAGGCACAAGGATCTAGAACAATAAAAGGATGAGGCTGGACCTTCTTTTGCTAAAAGTCCCAGTCCTGACTCCCTTCATCTCTTCACTCATACACCTGAGATTTCTTCTCTTGATCATGAAGAAGAAGCTGCTATTATTGACATTGCAACTGAACCAACACCTATTCACACTCCTATCATTCCTTCCAGCAATTGGTAATGTGTCTACTGAACCCTTCATAGGGAACACTGTCATTCTAGAGACACCTGCCATTGAAGGACCTGAAACCTTAGTGATGGAAGATGTGATGGAAATTACAAGGAAGATTCTTAAAAAAGAAAAGCAAGAAGTTAAAGATAAAGAGCAAACTACCTTTACCAAGCCAACTACAGATGATGAGGACAATCAAATTACGAACACTTTATCTACACTCATTGCAGCTGTGCCAATTACTACTGTCCCTTGGGACAAAGAATCAAAATGATTGCAAGAAGAAGTCATGGTCCTTCCATTCCTCCTCCTCCATCTATGTATCAAAGGATTCAAGAAGTTATTGCTAGAACTTGAGCTCTTCATGGAGAAATTAATGAAGCAACAAGGAATCTGCCCCCTAATGATGAATAAAGATCTTTTTGTTGATGACAAAAAGGGGGAGTATGAAAGGATGTGAGATAGAATAGGATAGAATTTTGTTCCATCTATCTGTAAACTGATTTTACTTTTGCTCTAATATGTTTACTTGCTTTGACTTGTATGCTTTGATATGTATGTTAATTATGCTCTGATATGTTATAAGCCTTTGTGAATGAAATATTAGTTAATATTCTTTGTCTTATATTTAATATTCTTTATCCCATGTATATTTTGAGGGGGAACTTTCACAAGCAATCCCTAGTACTAATCCTTTGCTTAAGTGTTTTTATCATCAAAAAGGGAGAGAATGTTTGTTAAAATGATGATTTTGCTTAATTCCAAAACTTTTAGAGCTAAAAAGATTTATTCAAAGGGAGTCCTAATCTTGGAAGAAGGTTGATCAAGTGAAGAAAGGACATGAAGCTTTGAAATGTGTGAAGAATTGTGTATGTTTATGTCTTTGTCTTATATATGAGGTGGTAAAGCTTTAAACTCACTCAATCTCATTACCATTGATCTTAAAGGGGTATATATTTGATGTTTTGGTAGCAAGCTCAATGTTTTCAAACTTGTTTTCATACCAAAACAACCTTGTTCTACTAAGTTTATGTGGATTTCCTGACAACCACTTTGTTTAGGACTTGTTTCTGCTTCTGGTAAAATGCTTGTCCTACCAAGGTCCTTAGGTTGTCATGAAATCATGGGATTTCACAATGTTGTGCTTACTAGTTTATAGCTTGTCATGACATTGTACCTATCTTGTCACGACAAGGCTTTGAAAGAGGAAAGGAAGCTTCTCGAATTCAGTTTAATTTCCTAACAAGACCCCTAAGTTGTCATGAAATCATGGCTCTTCATAAAGCAACTTGACTCCTCTTCAGTTAGCTTGTCACAAAAAGACCCTCAACTTGTCTTACCAAGGTAGACTTTCTAAAACCCAGTTTTGATGGATTTAAGCTTGTCATAACAAGGAGTAACATCCTAGGAAGTTTGTTCTAACAACCTTGAACTTTAGCTTCTAGGTTTTCTCGGATTGATAGCTTGTCCTGACAATTGTGGTAGGTTGTCATAAAATCGTTCTTGAGCTTTGCATCTAAAACCTTGAATAGTGCTTGATTTCCTGACAAGGTGCCTACCTTGTCATGACAACCTGGTTCAATGTTCAAACATGTGTCTAACTGCTAGTTGGCTTGTCCTACCAAGCTCTGACATGCATTAAATGCAGTAGGTGAATGGTAAAATAAGCTTAATAACAACTAGTTAATGTCTCAAAAGGTTAAATTTCCCTGAAATCTATATATAGAACCACATTAAAGGTGGTGAAAAGAAATTATTAAGTGAGATTATGTCCAAACTTTGCTAGAATATTTATTGCTCACATTTAAAGCCTCACTTACCAGTTAAAGAGTCATAACTACTCATCATTGTTTTATCCACTCTTAAAGAGAGATTTTATTTGTTGTAATCATTCTTTCTACTTTGGGTAGAAGTGTCTTCGTGTGGGAAACACTAAGGGAGTTTGTAAACATACTTGTTGGGTGTTAGAAGTGAGATTGAGTAGCTTTAACTTAAGTTGAAAGTGCATTGCCACTTTTGCAAGATCTCATTTAAATCTTGCAAGGATAGTGGACAAATCTCAAGTAAAAACTTGAGGATCGAATATAGGCCAAATGGAGAAGTTGAACTAGGATAAATATTTGTGTTTGATTCTCTCTTCCCTAGCTTTTCTCATTTTTGCTATTTTACTTTGTTTTGATGTTCTTTTACTGTTGCATAGTTTTCTTCTTGTGTAGAGAAGTTTAAAAGCCCAATTCACCCCCTCTTGGGCATTTCAGCCACACTTTCAAAAGCATGGATGGCTAAGTGGCAAATGTCACACAAGGGTCCAACCAGGGTTATGCAGGTAGAAGGTATATGTGGAGAGTAAGAACTTATTGGTAATGGGACATGACATAAGAGCTTTGGGGTGTAGGTATAAATCTTGGAGGTAGAGAAGTGTAGACTTGAGGCATAGGTGTATAAGTATATGATAGAGTATATAATATCTCTATTTTTATGAAATATTATAAACTGAATAAAAGATGAGAAATGAAGTAAGACGAAAAAGCTATATAGAATTAGGCTTTAGAAGGAATTAATTTCTCATCTAATTTTCTGAAGAAGTTATGTTTGGTCCATAATTGGAATTAATTTTTCATAAGGTCCATAACAGAAATTAATTCTAGAACTTACCCCGGAAAATATGCAATATACCACTTGAATGAAAGCCCGCTCCAAGCTAAGCGCAATGGTATAAGTATTGCGTACCCAGGAGGTCTAGGTTGAGAGATAGACCAATTTGAAAGTTATTGTGAATAGTGAAAAGGAAATAATAAAAAATTGGTCTTTGGGCAAAATTACAAGAAAGTACCCAAAAGAATGAATAATTACATTTTTGACCCAGTTTAGGGGCAAAATGGTCATTTCTCAAATTAGAAGCAAAATGTGAATAATATATTTAAGGCCTAAAAATGAAAGGTTGACATCGTAAAATGAAAAAAAATTGAGAAAAATGGAGAGATACCATTACGCGTAAAGAAGAGTAAAGATGTCATTTTTTCTAGTTAAATGGAAAAAAGAGAAAATTATATTTGGGCCCTAAGAATTAAGAATTTTTACAATTTGGTTCCATAAGAATGATTTCAACGTGAAAGGGGGAAAGTGAAAGAAGTTTGGGGAAAATTACACCTAATGACCCGAAAATTTTAAAAATTATAAATTTATCCCGAGTCAAGGGTATTTTTGTAAATATAAAAAATTATAGTCAAAATGAAGCTCTCAATGAGTTAAATCCAATGAAATATAGTATGGAATTTATTAAGATCAAAATAACATTTATTGGGTGATTAGGATTTAATATCAATATTTCACCCAATAAAAGTCAGTTTAGACTGCAGAAAAATGCAGTATTGATCCAAGGACAATGATTGGACCTTAATAAAATATATTTTGGGTCCACATAATGATTTTGGACCAAAAGCAATTGTTGGATAATCCTGTACCAATTTAATGACAATTTTAACAAAAATAGTCAATCGGTACGGGTAAATTTAATTGGTAAAGGGTATTTTGGTCCATAAAAATTATTTGAGCAATTTTTGGCCAAAAATGAGGGTATACACGTCTGAATATGCTGATTGGACACAAGGAATTAATTGAAAAGCTTTTATAAGAATAAAGGCCAAAAAGTCAAAAAAGGAAAAAAAAAGTGACTTTATGATTAAGTCATTTTAAGTCTTCATCTTCATCTCCATTCACGTCTGAAACAGAGGGTTAGAGGGAGAGAGAGCACGAAATAGAAATTGAGAAGAGGAAGAGCAAGAAGCAAGGCCAAGATCTCAAGTGTTCAAGGTAAAGTTCTATGACTACTAGCTTGTGCACTTTGGTGTTTAAGAGTATTTCCATGGAATATTTTCCTTTTTTCTCTCACTTTAAGGTTCAGCCATGGTGACCCAAGAGAGAAAAAGTTGAGATATGATGAAATCAAACCATAGAAATGCTTAGAAATGCTTCAAGATACAAGAATATGACATTAGATTGCAAATTAATCGGGTAGATATTTTTCTATAAATTTTTGAAATTTTATTCCTATTTAGGGTTTGAAAAGGAAAGGGAATTTCATGATTTTGACCCCAAAAATGGATTCCTTGGATCCAAAATAGGTAGATACAAGTATGTTGTACAAGAAAAGCTCAAAGGAAAGTAAAGTAAAAATTTTAGTCCAAGTATGCACACTTTGTGAATGAGGTTGTGTAATTGGTGGCTAATGGCCTCATTTTGTGATACAATAGGACTCAAAGAAGTGTTAGAAGTTCAAAGGAAAGGTGTGCAAAGTTTGGAAAGGATTGAAAAGTTAAAAGGTAGTTTACTAACCTAATCTTGCATTATATGGTTATATAGTTGCAATGGTTTTAATGTTATACCAAATGTTTGCAATGATGTTATGTGATGATTTGTTGATATTGGCTGAGTTATTTGAGGGGTTTTGTAACCTCGGGATGTCCAAAATGTAAGGGGAAACTCTGTCCAATTTTCTATAAAATGTTTAAGCATAAATGATTCTAAATGTTTGAATGATGACTTAATGAAGTGTGCTTACATTATATGATGATATATTTGCTTGTTTAGTGGGAACTACTGAGATTCTTTGAATCTCATCCCTTCCAAATGCTTACCATGTTTAGGGCCAATCAATGCAAGGAATCTAAGAAGAGCAAAAGGAAAAGAGGAAGAGAATGATGAATCATATTATTATGCAAGTCTTAATGTTATGTTTTGGGAATTTGTATAAGTTTGTATGAAAGGGGTAAATCCTGTATGATTCCTTGAATATATTATTTTAAGACCTCTATGATATTATGCATGAAATTGGAGCAATAAATGTCAATGTAAATGTGTTGTGAAGATTATTATGTAAGCTATGGCATAAGTTTATTTGAGATGACCAGTATCATTTAAGTAGGAGAACTCTATTTGAAACAGAGCATACTATATAAGTGTTATATATTCTCTTAAACTAGACAGAACAAGATTTTCATAGAGCTAAAGAACACTTAAATTGGATAAATGTATGAATTATAGTGATTTTTCAAAGTTAGGATTCAGAACAGAGAAAGATTGGGAAAACTGGAAACTGAAAGTTAGGTATTGGAAAACTAAAAAGATGATATAAATCGTGCAGAGCTCCAAAAATTCAGTGGCTTATATTTATGAAAATTTATATGTTTTAAGTTTCATATGCCACTGATTTGGAGGTAATTGGAGCTATATGATAGGAGATATGGAGGTTTTCCCAAAACTGTTCCAGCAAAAGTGGAATTCTGACCCTTTATGATTTAAGTTAATGTTATGCACTGCACAAGTTGAATAAATATACAAGAAAAATATTTATAGAAATTAGACTCATATATATTTCCAATGACATAAGGAATGCATAAATTGGCTTAGGGTAGAGTGATATATGAATTTTTAAATATAAGGCCAAAATCCTGGGGAAGAGAAAATGACCAAATGTACAGTAAATATTTGAGGAATAAAATGTATAAATTGGTCAAGATAATTATCTATTTCATATTTTTTCCATATAAATAAGGTTTTTATATATTTTTAGAGATTTGAATCACTATGAAATGATTTTTTTAGAATTATTTATGAATTTTCAAAGTTCAGTCGGTAAAGTAAAAAGTACCATATGAACAGTAACAAAAAATTTTGAAAATTCTGATTTTCATTCTCATGTGATTTAAGCTTAGAATCAAGTATAATCAGACTTAAAAGAAGTCTAATTCATGGAAAATAAGTCTAAAAAGTAAGGTGTTACAGAGTAGGAGAAGGAGCATTGATAATGGCTTGCTTTTAGGCAATAGTTAGCTGCTCGATCATTAATGCTATCTCTATTAGATAAATGAAGATTTTGATAAATTATAAAACACCTAGAGCTATGAAAATCATATCATGGGAATACAAAGCTAAAGAAAAGAGGTTCACCAAGTGAACGATGGAGCTTAAGTTGAAGAACATTTGTTTCTTATGTAATTTTATTTTCTACCTTAGGTTGAAATTTCTAAAGCGAGATGTAAAATGGGATAAGGGGAGTATATACACACATACACACACACACACACATATTTAGAGAGTAAAATGTAAATGGCTATATCTTCATGTTTTTCCAATATTGGACATTTTTTATATTGACCTATATTTTCATGCGCAAAAGACAATTAAAAACTCGGAGTCAAAGAACAACATGTCAAATAATATGAATTTATTGGAGTTAACATTTGCATACTTAAATTACAAGAGATGTTATAATTGTTACTACTAAATTCCAGGTTTCTAACCATTATATAGCAGAACTCTCAACATATTTCTAGAAAGTAGTTTGAGAATGAATCTGGAGCTAATACAATTGAAGCTGCTACTGCTACTTTTAAGAATGAATCTCTGAAAAATTTACAAATACATGGATTTAATTATCAAACTTGATCCCCGGAAAATTAACAAAATAAAGTGATATGGCTTAACTACTTCAAGTAGTCTATTAAAAAAATAATTCTATAACAATGTAAAGGTAATGCAAGAAGCCTAGCATACGCCTTCCAAACATTTATACATGTCTCCTTACCATTTTGTAAGTTAACTTCTTGTTCCAAGGTTTGCATGTGTAACTTCAGCTCACTGTTATCAACATCTAGCCCATTAGTATCTCTCTGCTTGTAAAACATGAAAACAAATTTAATTAGCATGGTCCTCTCCTTTTGAATCAAAAGGAAACAAAGAAATAGTTAACGATTGAAAGCAACAAAGGTCAAAAAGACCAACATCTAAATAAAAGGAAGAATTGAGAGCAATAATATTATTCCCATTCATCTTCAGGATTACATGTTAGTTTTCCCCTTATCATAAAAAAAATAGTGTTTAAAGAAAAAGCTTCATGTTCCTAAAGTAGTATGATTTTGTAGGTCAAATTTAGGACCTCTTTAATCATGTTTAATTCATGGATAGGCTATTAAAAGTTAAATAAAGAACAAACTACTGTGTATCATTGAAAGATATCTCTTTCATCAATTACGTTATAATGTTTAAAGAATACATTAGTTTAGTTAAGATCTTAACTCAGTTAGGACAAAATTGGTGAAGGAAAACGTCCAGGTCAAGACTAAATTAATGGCAATAAAATTTGAAGGACTAATTTGACATAAGGTGGTGGTATCCTTCAAGGATTCCTATGGTAGTTTTCTCTTTAATAAACCTTGATGCATTTCCTTTACAAAATTTCCTTTTAGCATATCTTGGAGACTCCATGCATATAACTTACAATCAAAGAGAAAGCCTTAAGATTTCAATCTTAAAAATTTGCAAAAGGAAAAAGGAATAGTAGAAGCAGAGAATCTCCTTACATCTAATCTAGTGTCTACAATAATTCCAAGAACATAATCTTCTCTATGCAGCATACACAGTACAAAAATGTATAATCAGGAATCAAAATCTTGAAGAGAAGAGAGAACTTCTTCCCTAAAAGATAAGGAAACTATCAAATCCTAGTTACACTGTTATTTCAATATAACACCATTTAAATACACCATTAAATTAACTATATATTTATATCACACATGTCTCTATATTAATTGAAAGGTCATAAGTATAGTAACTTTATTTTTGCATCACCCACCTCTCCATATTAAATATCATCGGATGCCTACACATATTATATAATCAAACCATTAAATTAACTATTATTTCCTTTACGATCAGACCATGGTCCAACAAAACAGAGCAATTTAGAATTGATATAGCAAAATCCATTCACATGTGTGGCTTGGATAAGTTTATATGAATCACAATAGATTTAGAATAATAGTCATGAATGAGAGTACATCAAAATTTAATCAATATTCATAAAAACTCAATAAAACTCTAAGAAGCAGCCGAATACTTTAACCTTGAACAAAAGAATACCATAATATAGTAATCATTGAAAAGGGGGGGGGTTTCAGTGCTTTGAAGGTTAAACTTACTACTGAGAAATCCACTTGGAGCCACTAATATTGACAACTTATCACCAAAGATGCTAGAGTGTGGAACAACGATAGGTTTTGAGGTTGTGAGATGATGGTGGGTGTGATCGTGCGATGATGGATGCAAAAGGAAGGAACGAAGGAGAATATATGAAGAAGCAAGGAACCATAATATCACAACAACTTGTCAAAATTTCTGGCAAGAGCAAAATCAATGGGCTATGTATAGATTGAAACTGTTGAATTTAGATAAGATAAATTGAAATTTGTTTGTCTCTATAAATAGAAATAAGTCTGTGAGGATGATTTTTGGAATTTCAAATATGTGCTAGCAAAATAAAGAAGATATTGGTGGATCAATATGAAGATGGATCTTAGATGCACTTGTACCTCCCGTATGAGAGACATTAATTCCGTTACTGATAAACCTCCCATTGTCTCCAATATGTCCTTCATGGTCGATGAACCTCCCTCCATCACCAATAACCATGCTGAAATGGATTAGCGCCTCCCATATAGTAAGAAAGAGATTACTTCCGTTGCCCATAAACCTCTCTTTGTCACCAGTGAACCTCAACCGTTGCTAATAACACCGCCATCTGCGCTGCTTATCCATTGAAAGTTATCAACCTAAAAAAGAGAAAAGGGAGATGATGAATAATAAATGAATCCAAAAAATGAGATTTAGGGGAGATGAGCCAAGGGGAGTAAAAAATTAAAATTCATACTAGAGGGGTGTTCAAAATTCAAATTTTGAGTAGAAAAGATTGCCGCAAAAAATTTTAACCAAAAAGATATGAGGTCTAAAAGACAAAAAAAAAATAACTAGATAGATTACATGGGTTCCAAAAAGAATTAATTTCTGGCATAAATCAGAGCCACAAGAGAGGCAGAAAAAAAGGTGAACCCCATGGGCGAAAGGAGAGAAAAAAAAAAGGAAGACAAATAATAGTGGACACATGGCATGTAACAACCTGCTTCTAAACACCCCAAATTAACTCCTAAAAAACATAAAAAAACTCCAAATAGTGCCAAAATAGGGCTAAGCCGTGGCGAACTACAATACTGTCATGGCCTCAGAGAGGCAGAATTGCTTGGCGCCATTGCCAAGTTTCTGGCACTGCGGCGCCCCCTTGCTGATACAATATCAGCAACTTTATAATATCAGCAACTTGCTGATACAATATTAGCAATTTGCTGATTTTGGGGCGAATTTCCAACACGCACAACTTTGTGCTACAACCTCGGGTTAACCTAATTCCAACTCTTATAAGTCATTCTTGTCTCAATCTATTCATATACACCAATTTCATCTCAATCCATCTCCGTATGGAGATTTTGGACACCCAACACTGTTTTATCCACTTTTTGACCAAAACTCAAACCTTAACCACTCCAATTGTTACCAAAGGCAATTTAACAACTATGGACCATCCGCTCGAGTCCCATTTGGCTCAATCACCTTGTCTAAGAAGGTTTCATCGTAGAAGAACCACTCCTTTGAGATTTGATCCCCTTAAACCCTAATTCTACATAATAGGCTATATGCCCAAAATACACATATAAGGCCCAAAATTCCTTTTGGGCTCATACATACGGCCATTCTGGCTCATAGACCCATGCACCAACAATCATAACCCATACCGGGGTCCTAATTATTATCATACATTTACACTAATACATGCATACATCCATACCACATCATCATCAATATTATCACCTATCATTCATCATCATCAACATTATACAACCATCATCATCACAATATCGTTGTTCTCATATTGATTACAAACTTACTATCCTACTTAGCACAATACATAACATAGAAAATATACACACTACTATTGACTTGAATATTTCTGACGTCGGAGAGACTATGACTCCTTTGTCTTCTCTGAACTAGTGTTAGGGTCTTCACCTGAAATGTTAATCATGGGAGGGGGTGTGAGATAAAGTTTCAGTAACAGGGAACACAAACACAGGCAACCTATATCATCAATCCACATGAATATGCATATGGTGCAATGTAATGAAAAATGTCATGGTATGCATGTCTCCTTCATATATGGCTAGAACCACGGACTAGCATCATAACAAGATATTTCCAATAGGTGATTCCTTTCCAACAGCTGATGAAGATTGATTTCGAGACATCACTAAGCTCATCTCACACTAGTACACTTGGTTAAAGGTAACACTAATACTTAGACCGTGGTTCTCCTTCCCCTGAATCACTAGGAATTGGTGATGATTTAGGGAAGGTGTAGTCCACTACCACCTGACTCCCCGGGTCATGGAAGACGATTTAGCAGCAGTGATCCCTTCCTTATTTCACCATATCATATCTCATCATTACTACCCTATCCACCTTTTCTCACAATGCACATGTGATGATGATGTCCATGCCATGTCGACGTGTATATGTTGCTATAAAATCATCATCATATTTATTAATGTCATGCTAGCATACTATGGATGCGTGTAATATCATGTTCATCAACATCACAAATCAATGCCAGGGAATCTAAATCCATACTACATCCAGCCATGTGCATACCACGATATGTAGAAAAATCATACACATACATAATAATATCATGATATGAACAGGAACATGCATATATATATATATAAATACATCAACAATTAACATACAAATACAAACACTTGGTTACCTTAAGTTGTCAATACCACGCACAAATCTTACAAACTTTTGGATTGCCAACCACAACTTGTACTCTTCCAATCAACCAAACAACCATTACAATATCATAATACCTTTAATTAACATAATATACAACTTGACCAAAATCCATAACTTAGCCATTTAAGCTCAACCCAAGGTTTCAACAATATTTTCATGCATCAATAAGCTCTAATTAACCATCCGCATCCTAACCAATCCTATGCATTTCAGCTTCCATGCTCCTTCAACCAAAATCAACCTAGGGTTCCACTCAAACTCATTACACCCCTACCAAAACTCATACCCAAAGCTTCCTAATTCTAAATAATACCTCTTTGATCCCATTACATTTATTTTAATCGATAGATTTTGACAAAAATTTTAACCAAAAGCGCATGAGGTCTAAAAGGAAAAAAAACAAATAACTGGACGGATCATGTGGGTTCCAAAAAGAATTAATTTTTGGCACAAATCAAACCCACGTGAGAAAAAAAAAAAAGGTGAACCCCATAAGTGAAATGAGGGAAAAAAAAAAGAAGGCGGCAAATAGTAGTGGGCACATGGCAAGTATCAAAGGCACAAGCAAGACACATGTCATGAAGGGGATTAATTTGAGATACATAGTAAGGAGCCCAATACGTTAAAGTGGCTAGTGAACTTTGTAACATTAGACAACTCGCAAAGATCATGGCCACTTCAAATACACATGACATGAATATTCATATACACGGAACCCAAAATGGAAGTGTGGCTAATAAATTGTAAACATTTATCCTCCTTTATAATGATACTTGGATTGCTAAGTTAACATTAAAAAATACTGGTTCACCAAAAGAAATTAAAAATATTCTGTTTATTCTGAACAAAAAAAAGCAAAAAGCAAATAATTACTCCTAGGTGAAGCTAATATGAATATAATAAATACTACATAATGTATTTTTTATTTATGTTTTGGCAATAGAAAAAGAATCACTTGTTCCCACTTTTTGTTTAGAAATAAAAAATCACTATATAATTGTAAGGGAAGTATGCTGCGTACCTTCATTGAATTCATTTCATAGCACTGTGCGGAGAAGTGTAAGGTTCGTGCAATCACATTATTAACAATATCATTCATTCTATATAAGTGTAATCACTCTAAATTAGAAAATTTCTATAATAATATAATAAAAATGAGAAAATAAATTAATAATTTTAAAAAGATATAAGATATATTTATTAGATGTAAGAGTTAATTTTTTATTTATTTTAATTTAAAAAAATAAAATTAAAATAGATAAATAAATTTTGGTAGATGAGTATTAAGTAAATAGTTAATAATTATTAGGGAATGGATTTAAGTTTACTATTGGTCTGGAGTTCTATAAGTTCAAATATCTACATGATATTTAGGAAAAAAATTTTCTCTTCACTAAATAATTAAGGAGTCACCCTTTCTCCGTCTCTTATATGGTCTCTGTCATTTCTCATAAACAAAAAATATCCTTCCTCCTCTCCTTTGGGCGATACTTCCGTGGAATCAGGGACACTTCCCCCCACTCTCTTCATCAGCGACTTCTTCGTTCTATAAGGTTGCATCGTTGCTCCTTTTCTCTCCCTATTTCTTTGCCATTTTCCTCCTCTCCTCCTCATTGTTATAGTCCGACGTTGCTAGTGTGTGCCTGTGTCTTGATTGAGCTTTTCCCTTCCCTGAACCAGCTGCTGTTCGTGATCGGGTAAGCTACTTTTTTCTTTCCCTTTTTCCTCGTTTTCTGTGTTTTCTTTTCTCTCCTATCTTCCTCTTGTTGCGCCATTCATTTCCCTTCCAATTGCTGTCTGTTTTGTGCGGTGTATTTGGGTACATGAGGCTGACTGTCCCTTCCCCAAATCTGTCACTGTTTAGGGGCTGAAAGGGGAAGAGTGGGAGTGTTAACTGAAATTTGGAGCCGAAATTCTCACTTTGTGATAGGTATTTTACCTACAATTTTCTGGTTTCATTTCTATATAAGATTGAAGCTATGCGTCTGACTTTCCTTTTCTCTAGGCCAAAACATATTAAGTAATTGGCGGGTTTTAACTTAATCAAGAAAGATTGATGGATAGGAAGGTATTGTGAAACTTTGATTGTTATATGATTGTTGATTGGTTGGAGATTTAAGTCTTTAGTAACTTGTTTTGTGAATTTGAGTTTGGATGCACATCATGTGTTTGATAAAATGGTTGAAATTTTATGGATTTTAACTATAATGAGTAGATGAGTATATGGTTAGGGTAGTATTGACTAAATCACATTGTATAAACTTTTTAACTTTCATGTTAAAGCTTGGGAAAAGAAAGATGTTTATAAAAAAATTGAGTTTGGGTTAAGAGTTAACGGTGGTAGGAATCAAGTTGGATGTGATAAAGTTTAGCACATGAACATATTAGTTAAAGTGTACCAAATACTTGTTTGATCTAATATTCAAGGGAATGAGGTAATAAGAAAAAATGAGTTTAAAAATTTATTTCAATTAGTCCTAAAGACAAATATAATATAGAATTCTATTTGCAAGCTAAAATTAAGAACTAAATAACACTTAAATGTAATGTGAAAAGAATTTGGATATAAGCAAAGGGTATTTTTAAATGATTTAATCGACATTGACAATGGGAACTTTTTTCTTTTTTGTGTATTTCTCATATTTGGAAGAAGCCCTATAAATGAATGAAAGTAAAGTATTTATGATAATAGAAGTTCAGGAATCATCGGTAAGGTAAAAAGGGGAATTTTAATTTCCTTAAGTAATTTGAGTAAATAAGTATTAGGGAATTTTATTAAGTTATCAATACTAAATCAAATAGTAATGGCTATCTCTTGGGTACGTAGGTACTTATATTAATAAGTTTTCGTGAGGTTTTCTAGTAAGTAGTTGTATGTGGGAAATGTATCAGGTAAGTAAATAACATCCCATCACAAGTTTAAAGTGATTTTTATTAACTAACTTCAATGTCAATAAATTTTTATGTGTTTTACCTCTACCTTTACTATTATGAAGCTTTTGTATTTTAGATGAGATTATAAAGATGTTTTATGAAAATTGAGAGTTTTATTTAAGTCTCTTCCATTTCTTTTGGCAAATATTATACATGTATGGAATGAATATGATATTATTTAAAGTTATTGCTTATATCTTATGTATTGTGAATGGAGTGAAATAAACAAATATATAAAAATTTTATACATGCTGGAAAGGTTTTAAGCACCACACTAGAAATGGGTTACGTTGGCGCTAAATAGCTAGAGGTTATTAGAAAAAGGCCAACAAAAATGAGATGAAGGGAAAAAGATTTTTTTTTGCATTTATTTAAATATCTTTGTTGCCGGTGGGACGGATTTACATGAGAGCAAGCTAGGTGCTTCCACCCCAACCCAAAAAAATGCACACACACACCTCAAACTTTTGATTAAAATTTGTTTATTCTTATTTGTAAAATTTTTTAAAATTCATTTTAGCAGCCCCATGTTTTTTGGCTGCTTTCATTTTCGAAACAACACCCCCCCCCAACCCAGACAAAGCACACAACACACAATCTCTAGGTCTAGATCCGTCCCTATTTGTTGGTGTTTAATAAATGCCAGGAAAAAGCCTGACTTTTGTTGGTATTTCTTTAAATAACCATCAATAAAAGCTTTAATACCCTTATCTCAAAAGAAACATAAGTCACATATTAATATTTTTAACCGTTAATGAAAACAATATAATCTAACGGTTCTTATCACTCCCTTTTTCTGTCTCTTACTTTTATCTTTCTTTTTTCAACTCCTCATTATTAACACACCTTCTTTACCTTGTTATTAACCCACCGTCTATACCAGACTCTCTCTGTCTCTTCTCCTTTCATGAGCCATCACAATCACCATCGGAATCCTCTACTCATCATCATTCTTCTTCCTTCTTCCTCCACACTCACAACGTCATTGACAAGATCTGCTTCTTCTCCGTTCGCTCTCCCATCATTGACGCCATTATTTCAGATCTGGCATTGTCTTCTTGGTCAACAATCAAAGCAGATCTTACATGGATGGAAGATCTGGCATCGTCTTCTTCATCAATGCCATCCTCATTTTGCCGTTAGAGAAGATAACGAGATCTACTTATTCATCATTAAGATCTGTGTTCTTCGAATCCTATCTGTTTTTTGGACCAGTTCTTTTCTTTTTCAATTTTAACTGGATACTGTTTGCATGTATTGCCACTGGAGAAGATGATGATCAGCAGCAGTTCTGCCCAGGAAGAAGAACTCTTGGAGGTGAATAACATTAAAAAGAGAAATGACAAGTGGTGTTCAAGTAGAGAATAATGTTCTACTTATCTATAATCACACACACTTTTCTCACCGACGTCAGGGCTAAACCCCACCCTCACCAACACAACAGATGCCCCCACAACAGTTTAACATGAAAATAAGTGTTGAAAGCTTTAAGAGTATTACATGTTAATTTATAATTCCCAACTAAATCGGCTATGAATAAAGGAACAAACCTATATTCCAAAACCAGCTAATTCCCTCTTTTTCATTATTTAGTACAAGTTTATTTTCATTCTGAATAGACAGTCAACCAACACATCATTTAAACGCTTTTAATTTATTATTTTTGTTTTTATTCTTTTATTTTCCTTTCTTATCTTTTTCATCTCTTCTTCTTGGTTAGTAATCGGAAGCTGCCTTCTAGTTTCATTCTGCAAACATTTTCTCTATATATCTCTCATTTCTCTCTCAATTCTAATTCAATGACTTCAGATTAGAGCAGTGTGTTGAGCAAAATGTAAGTATGTAACATCCCCACAACAACACTTATAACATTATCATTCATTCTATATCCAGTATTATAAATCCTGTACAGTTTCTTTTTTTTTTTTCCTCTTCCCCTCCTTAAACAATTGATATGATTATATTGTTGCAGATTGCAGTTTGCACACGAACAAGAAATCGAGAACCTTCAATGGCATATAGTGTGCAAGGAGAATCTTCTTCAAGCTCTTCTACTCCTAATTCAACCCCCAATTGGAACTATGCTGTTTTCTTGAGTTTTTTGGGAAAAGACACTCGCTTGAGTTTTACAGATCACTTATATGATGCTTTCGGTAGAAGTGGCATCAAAGCTTTTAAGGATGATGAAGGAATTGAGAGAGGAGAAGCTATACGACAACAGCTTTTTCAAGCAATTGAGGATTCTCTCTCTGCAGTTGTTATCTCTGAAAAATATGCATCTTCTAGATGGTGTTTGGATGAACTTGAAAAGATTCTTGAATGTAGAGATAAATTGGGTCGACAAGTATTTCCCATATTTTATGGCGTAAATCCATCCGATGTAAGATAGCAAAGAAAAAGTTTTGGAATAGCTTTGGCTAAACATGAAAAGAGATTCAAAGGAAGCTAAGTGCAGAAATGGAGAGATTCGTTATCACAAGTTAGCAACTTGTCAGGTTGGGACACCAACAATCAGTAAGTCTAGTCTTTGTACTCTTTTTCTTTGTATTAATGTACGTACTTTCCATTGACAAAACAAACTAGTTTTTGTATTTTTTTTCTTATTTAGTCTTTCTACAAAACAAACTAGTATTATAAGCATTTTTTTTTTCCGCCAACAGTGTTTTGATAGAACTAAACATGCTTTTGCTTGCATTGCTAGAAATCTAATCAACACAAGTGTACTAATAGTGCAATGTATTATTAACTTTATATTTTATATTGATGATTTTATTTACTAACAACAGTAGAATAGTAAAAGCAATTAGAGAGAGTATAGATAACCCCATGAATCATAAGTCATATCTCATGCATTTAAGCCCAAAACAAAAACAAACTACTCAACAACTAATCTTGGGCAAGAAAGTCCCAATCTATCTCTATGTAACAACTCAAGCTGACCTGAAGGAGGTTCCAAGAAATGTTGGATGACCAAACCAAGTCTCAGGCCTTCTTTGGCAAGCCAGTCAGCACACTAGTTGCCTTCTCTATATGTATGCCTCATGTTCAATTGCCAATCACCATTAAGTTCCTGCTTTAGTAATCTCTCCATCCTATTTTCCATCATAGACATGCTCACCATTTTCCCAATTAATGATATGACTGCATGAGAGTCACCTGCCACCACTAATACACTGATATGTAAACTCTTGGCAAGTTTAAAGCCGTGAATCACAGCCCAAATCTCTGCCTCAAAGACAGAACATCTCCCTAAACTCCCCATGAAACCTCCAATCCACTCACCTCTCCAATTTCTTACCACACCCCCACAATCTGCACTATTAACTCCCATGACTGCACCATTAAATCATATCTTGTGCATTTAATACTTTATCTAACGTTATGTTATATAATTCATTAAAATTATGGTTCATTGAAAATGTTAATTGGGATTAAATTTTTAATAAATTAATTAATGATAATTAATATTCGTTCATATAGTCTAAATTATATATAAATGTCTCAATTTTTTATTTTTAAATTTTTAATATTAATATTTGAAATTTCTCTCATTTTTTCCTCAACATTCAAGTTATTTTTATTTTAAAAAAAAAGATTACTGTACAATAGATTTTCATATTACCCTGACAGACAGCCATAATTTTTCCTATGTTTAATTATTTCCTTATAACATATGAAATTTTGAATCAATATAATTTCATTTGCATTTTTTACTTTGGAAATTTTAAGTGATGGGAATTCATTTTAAGTTGTCTAGAGAAAAATCAAATTTTAAAAGTTATATTGCTCTTCAAAATGAGCTGTGGATAAATTGAATGTTATTAAAAATAATAAAACTCTTGATGAGTCCCTGAATCTAATTTTACGTGGCCATCAATTCAAAATACCAGGATAGTATTTTAGGAAAATTGTAATAACAATGTCCTATGATATCAAACAGCTGTATTCCAGTTTCCATTCATATTTTTCTCCTTGTTTCTTGAATTTATTATAATTATTATATATGACTAGCTAAACACATGTTGAAATTCCTTTGTCTTCTTCTTCTTTTTTTTTTCGGTTTCAGGCGTGAAATAGATCTTATCCAGACAATTGTTAAAGCGATATGGACCAATTAATGTTCTAAATTGCCACCTTACAACAATAATTTAGTTGGAATTAACACAAGGATGGTTGATATGATATCACACTTAGAGATTGGGCTGAAAGATGTTCGTTTTGTTGGGATATGGGGCATGGGTGGAATTGGTAAAACAACTCGTTTACCAAAAAATTTCTAATAATTTTGAAGTGTGTTGCTTTCTTGCTAATGTTAGAGAAACGTCAGAAAGAGAAGGCCAAGTTCATTTACAAAAAAAGCTTCTTTCACATCTCAATATTAGTAACATGGAAATAGAGGATGAGCATGAAGGAAGGAAGATCATAGGAGAACTTCTTGGTAATAAAAAGGTTCTCCTTGTCCTTGATAACATAAATCACGCAAGTCAATTGGAGAATTTAGCTGAACTTCTAGAGTGGTTTGGTGTAGGTAGTAGAGTAATTATAACAACAAGAGATTTGCACTTGTTGACATCACATGAAGTTCATGAAATATATCCGATGGAACACATGAAAAATGATGAATCTTTTCAACTCTTTTCCATGAAAGCATTCAACAAAGATCTGCCTTAAGAAGAGTATTTGATGTTGTCTGAATTTGTGGTTAAATATGCAGGAGGTCTTCCTTTGGCACTTCATGTTTTAGGTTCTTTTCTTTGTAAAAGAAGTGTACCTGAGTGGGAAGATGCTATAGATAGGCTGAAGCAATTCCAGATGACAATATTATGCAGAAACTCAAAATAAGTTATGATACATTAAATTACGAAGAAAAGGAAATATTTTTGGATTTTGCTTGTTTTTTTAAGGGTTGACCGAAAGATTATGTGACCCAAATTTTGGAAAAATGTGGTTTTCATGTTACAATTGGTATACATGTTTTGATTGAAAGAGTGTTACTAACTGAGAAGAAAAATGAGTATGGAACATTTTTAGAGATGCATGATTTACTTCAAGAAATGGGTAGAAGTATTGTTTTTCAAGAATCTCCTAATAATGTTGGCAGATGAAGTAGGTTGTGGAATTCAGAGGAAATTATGGAATTACTAAAAAGTAACACGGTGAGTGATCTATTCTTAAATATTTGCTTTTAATATGCTTTACTTCCTAATCATTCTACTGTCATTTTTGTGGCAATGGACATTTTTATGAGGGATCTGAAGCAATACAAGTTATTGTTTTGAGTACTTATGGTGAAGTAGAAGTACATCCTGAAGCATTTTTCAATATGAGAAATCTCAGATTACCCTACTCAACTTGCATATTGAAACATTGCCGTGGCTTCAAATATTCTTCTCATGCATTAAACATAATTGTGTGGCCGGATGGTCCTCTAGACACTCTTCTGCATGACATACATGTAAGAAACTTCATGCACAATTTTTTTTCCTTACATATTGGTGTTGATATTGTACTAATTATATATATATATATAATTGTTTTTGTGATATAATTCTCCTATCTTTTGTTTGACCAGTTTATGAAGAAGTTGAAGCATATTAATATGAGAAATTCTCCATATTTGAGGAAGACTCCAGATTTCTCAGGAGTTTCAAATTTAGAAACTTTAATTCTTGAAGGGTGCGAATCCCTTGTTGAGGTTCATTCTTCCCTTGGACAGTTGAAAAGACTTGTCAAAGTGAACTTGCATGGTTGCACAAGTCTTGAAATCCTTCCAAGTAAATTGGAAATGAATTCTTTGATAGAGTTAATTCTTTCTCAGTGCTTTAATGTTTCGGTGCTTCCAGAATTTGGGGAATGCATGAAAAAATTATCATTACTTGATGTAAGGGAGACGGCTATAACCGAACTTCCTGAGTCACTTGGATTCTTGACTAGTCTTAGAGATTTAAATTGGCTGCATAAATCTTCCCTTCCACAAATTGTTGAAGAATCTCACAACTCACCAAATTTCTGGCTTTAATATAACGTCAATAACAGAGTTATGCTCAAGGAGCTGTGGCATTAGTGAAGGATCAATTCCAGGTGGTTTTGGCCATTTATTGTCATTACTTGTATTAGATCTAGGATGCAATGATTTTGTTAATCTACCTATTGATTGCTTCTCTAATCTTTGTGGACTTCAGTATCCTGATTTGAGTGATTGCAAAAGCTTGAAGTCACTGCCAAAGCTTCCACCAAAGTTAATTTGATTAGATGCAGAGGGTTGTCTTTCAATGGAACCTTTATCCGATAAACAGTTATGGAGTCAGGTTTCATCACTTGACCATGAGGTATGTTTTCCTAAATATGATTTGTATTTTGATTCAGCTCTCTCTCTCTCTCTCTAATTAACTATATGCACATGACATGACTATTTCTTTTGTTAGTATCGGCATCAAGCTAAATATGAGAATGCACATCTCAACCACATTGACGTATGTCAGTCTCTTTCTCTACAATTTTTATGCTCCTTTCTTGGTATGCTTCATAACAATTTAATGCTGTTGCAGTCAGAATATCTTCCTCAGAGAGATTTTTTTGCAATTATTTGGGGAAATGAAATGCCTTCATGGTTTCCAAATAAAGATTATTTTCATTCATGTGATGGCGAGAGACGGACAAATGTAGTGGTAAAGGCTGAGATCCCCTGAGATTTTCATGAAAGTGAATGGTCCGGAATTGCTTTATGCCTCAATCTAGGATGTAGGAGTTGTGAGTCTGCTTGGATTTCATGGAGTAGTAGAGCTCCTGAAGATGATCATTATATATTTAAAGAGTGGGCACATGGTAGTTTGATTGAGGGTCCTCACCTCTGTATAATGATTATGCATTTGAATGATAAAACATGCTGGTAATATCGAGGTGGTAACAATTGTCTTCACATAAAACTTTCTCTTCATTCTAATAATAATCGTTGGAGGCATGCTCAAAAGATTCAAATATTGGGTTGCAGTTGGCGAGTGTTCTATAAAGAAGAGATGGAAGAGTGGTGCAATACCAATGATTTCAACAAAATAACCAAAGCAGAGGAGATTGCTACTTCTTCTGAGGTTCAGGTTTCCCCCAAACTATTTGAAAGAACAATAGAGCTCTTGTCCAACCAATCAAAGGCAATGGATAGAAATGGGGAGAATTGGTAACAATTACTCTTCTCTTCTATCTATGATATCCTATTTTTGTCTAAGCCTTATTCTACTCTACTTGTGTGATCAAGGCTTCCCCACCCCAGAATTTAAATCTTTCTCGACGTCTTGTTTAGAAACATGATGTTGAGTTGAATATGTTTCAAAGCTAGGAAGGCAACAATTTCATTTTTTTAATTTTAATTTCATGCTTTAAGCCTTTAACTTTAACATATTGCAATATTAATGTCTTTTAAAAAATGCATTTTTCGAAGCATCACATTTCGGTTAGTAAATTTATTAAGATAGATAGTTCACTTCCATTAATTGGTACTATTCAGCATATTTTCCTCTGGTTTAGAATGGTCTCGAGGGATATTTTAGGTGAATATTTGATTAAACAAATGAATTAAACAATGGGCAATATACATGATTATGTGAAGAAAATATGCATGCTTGTGTTGAAAACTAGATCGTTTCGATTTGATTATGAGCATTAATTTGAAAGTCATTGATGCAATGCCATGATGTAGGGACTTGGAGGATGATTTTGAAAGCCTATCAATAATTAAATTTTTTGTGGAGGATGGAAGCATTTCGCGTACCAATATTTGGGGTCTTGAAGAGGTTTGAGCTTCAATTTTGATCATGATTGTTCATGCTTTAACACATACATATTGCAATATAAATAAATATCTCTTAAAAACGCATTTCTTGGAGCATGGAATTCTGCTTCCTGAATTTATGCTGATTGATAATGTTTTGAGCTATGATGATGGGTGCTTGCTTACTATTTTTATCTTTTAATGAAACATTCCACTTCCAATGTGTAGGTGAAGTGGCAGAATTGTCAATATGGGATTTTCTGATGAATGTTTTATTGTTCTGCCATTGAACAGGGCCGTAATTAAGACATTTGCACAAATTCTGATTTTGAGCCCACAATATTGTGAGATTTCTGAATTAGCGTAGTTATTATTCAAACAAGATTATTTTCAAAGATGTTGCCACCATGGGACTGACTAGTTTTATTAACAGGCCAACCACAAATTAGGCAGATTATTTCAAAAATAATCTGAACTCAGAAGATTCTAACAAATATTGCTTAAGCTTCATGACATACTTCAGTGCATTCCTGAACTCCTTCTTCAAAGCATCTTGTTTCCATTAAAAACACCCTTGGCATTCTTTTCATTCCATAGTACCACTCCTTGGAAGATGGCCATGTATGTAAGAACCGCTCTGGAGCCGGTTGATTTCTGCATCCTGAAATGCCAAATGATTGTTGCTTTATAATCATGAACCTGTAGCTTTGAAAATTTCCATGGAGATTTCTGGTTTCCTTTTCCCCTTGTCTCCCTTCTCTTGTTAGGGTTTGTTTGGTTTCTCATTGAGTTGGATAAACTTATGTTTACAAACATACATTGGGTTAACCTTGTCTTTGACTCATTATGAAAGGTAATTTTGTAAACTTACTTTTATCTCTGCTTACTTTTGCAATAAAAAAATCTAAATATAAATTAGTTATGATAAATTTACTTTTCTCTTAATTTTAGTAAACTTCATTTTATTCAAACTTAAGCTGGTAAACTGAAAATGTTTTGATTTGACCATTCTAGGTGACTATGCTCCGCTGTCCTTCTGATTTTGGAAATTATGCTCATGGGATCTGTTTGAATATTGTTGTGAATATTGTTGATTCCTGGCTATGTGAATTGTGATCAAGATGTATTTGGTCACTTGATTCTGGTCTTCATCACCTGCTATAGGTGATTTTAAGTTTTTTTTTAAATGGAAATACTACAGAAAAAGGAGATGAATATTCTGAGTCACAAATTAATTAACGTATCTGTTGAATAACTTAACAAGTCGAGAGCTTTATCTATATTAAATTGGGCGTGTTGATCAAATTGCTTTCCAAGAGAAATATTTGGGAAGAAGCATCTGATTGATAGATATGGACTTAGAAGACTCTTTCAATACATTTCAATACATTACATGATCAGAAAGCCCATTGATTAGAGTAAAACCTGGGGTCATGGAGGAAGCTTTAAAAGGCTTGATTCAAGACTTACAAGATAATGAGTCCAAGATATTTGAAGAAGTGTCGAAGCATGAGGTCTAAAAAAGAGTTATAATTCTTTTTCAAGCTCATGATCCAGTAGAAGTCCAATTAGAAGAATGACCCAAGCCATTTAGGATTAGTTTCGGATAAATTATATTTTAAATTTAATTTGAATTATTTTTTTTTATCTTATTCTTTTTGAATTTATTTGATTTAGATTAGGATAAATAATTTGTGTATTCATATTTATATTCAAAGGGACTAATTATAAGTTTAGATTTAATTTAATTGGAATTAGATAAAAGCTTATCTTTATCTAACTGACTTAGAGGTCGTAAAAATTAATATTTTACTTTTCTATTTAAGACCATCTATTATAGCGTTTTAAGATACATGAATATTATCCAGAGTTTATTCAATTAGTGAGTTTTACCAGTTCTTTGTATTTCTTTTAGAATACACTCGAGTTGATCACGTCTTCCTATAGTTAGGCTTCTTTGAGGCAAGTTGTCATTGGGTTCTAGTTTGATCAATTCATTTGAGTTAAGTTTCTGCATTGCTGTCCTCTGTATTTTCTGGGTTCTCAAGACAGGTTACTCGTGGGGTTCACATCAGTTGGCATTAGAGAAAAGGTTGGATTCAGACACCTTATCCATATCATCAATCATGTGTCATCATTCTAGTCATCATCCCAATTTGTGCAACAGTCAAACACAATCTATAACATCTCTAAAATGTTAGATAATTAAAAATATATCGGGAATTTACAAAAATGGGTAGGTACCGTTTTGTGTGAGATAGGGTAAAGAGGTCATTTTTTCCTAATGAGAAATTATATTTTTATCCTTAAGAATTATGGAAATTACATTTTTGTCCCTAGAATTCACGTTGGGAAGGTAAGTCAAATATTTTGGTAAAATTACACCTAAAAACCCGAAAGTTTTAAAAATTATAAATTTATCCCGAGTTAAGGGCATTTTTATAAATATGAAAAATTATAGTCAAAATGAAGCTCTCAATGAGCTAAGACCATTGGAATATAATATAGAATTTATTAAGATCAAAATAATATTTACTGGGTAATTATGATTTAATATTAATATTTTACCCAATAAAAATCAGTCTAAACTGCAAGAATAGGTAGTATTCATTCAAGAAAAATGTGTGAGTCTTATATTTGGATCAATTACGATAAGTATATTATGTTAATTTTATATCTTAATATAATTATAATTAGTATCCCAATAATAGTAAAATATACTGTTAAAGTAGCTTTATTTGTCTAGACTGGTTCATGATATATCTAGATAAGTAAATATCTGAAATTTTTGGACCAAAATACTCCCTATTTCGTGGCCGACAAGATGCACATGATGAAATTATATTATTCAATTAATTATGTCATTTTCCATAGAGATTTCAAGAACATTAAGTGGCAATTTTTTATTGGTTGGCAAATTTATATATACTCCCTCTTTTCCCATTTCTTGGCCGACCATATAGCAAGGAAGAAAGGAAGGGCAACCAAGTGAGGAATGAAGAAAAAATAGAAAAAAATTGGAAGAAAATCCAAGAAAATTTATAAATGTTTCTTTTATGACTTACAAGTGTTCTAGTATCTTTTCTTAATAGTTTGAGCTAGTTTCTTTGAAATTTCTCCTCCTTCACTTGCTGTCCAATCTGGCCAAGCATGATTAATGGGAAGAAAAGTTGTTTTTAAAACATAAAATTAAGAGAAAGCATGAGATTTTTCTAAAGGAAATAAGTATGGTATGTTTTAAGTAAGTTTGTGAAAAAATCATTCTTTTTCCTTTGGAGCAGATTTTCGGCCAGATCATTTGAGTGTCTTAAGGTTGGAATTTCATTAATTTAATGGCAAAAATGAATTTCCCATAATGAAAAACCTTAAAGACAAGAGTTGGCTCAAAGATAGAGTTTAAGATAAAGAGTTTGAGAATTTAAGGATTTCAAGAGTTTTATGAGAACTTTTTGTGATTAGTCATGAAATCGGTGGCTTGAGCATGTGTTTAATGATGCTTAGGGACTTGAGGAAGTTGGGAAAACTAGAGGGTTTAAAGAGGAAAGCCAGGTGCAAGCACCAAAGGTAGCTAAGTTTTATATTCTTTCTTTATGTTCTTTCATTATCTTTCTATGATTAAATTATGTTGCCATATTAAAATTGTGATTTATTTGATTGGTCTTGGTTGTAAAATGAGGGGTTTTATTCCCCAGGATGTCCATTTTCTAAGTCATTATGTTGTCGAAATTTTTATGACCAATATGGCAATTTATTGATTAAATGTGATTGATGTGATTAAATGTGATCAAATGTGAGTTATTTGATATGATTGACATAATTGCATAAAATGTAATTTGTTACTGAGATTGCCCCCAATCTCATCCTCTCAAGTATCCCAAATGATAGGCACAAGCAATGTCAAGGAGATCAAGGAGCCAAAGAGAATGAATGAGAGAATGATGCTTGATGATAATTTCAAGCTATGATTCCATATTTTGAAATAATGTGTAAAAATTATGTATATGCATATGGATTTGTATCCTTGCACTATTATGTTTTTATGCTCATTATAAGATGATTGGCATGGATTTAAAACATGGATTGATCATGTGAACATGTTATAAGGCCTATTTTCCATGATTACCTTGCAAATAGCTCATTGTGTAGCAATGAAAGTAAAGTCACCATTGTTTGACAGAAACAAAGCAAGTAAGTCAAGTGTTATATATTATCTGAAACTAGAGAGAACAAGCTTTCTAATGAGCTAAAGAACACTTAATTTGGATATGTGTATAATTTATAGTATATTTTTTAAGTTAAGGGTCAAAATTGGACAGCAAAGTAAAAGCTGCGAATTTCACTGTAAGTATCACTTACTTTGAAAGGAAATATAAAATTGTACAGAGTTCCAAAAATTCAATGGTTTACATGTTTGAAACAATCCGTGTTTTAAGTTCAATATGCCACTGGTTTGAATTACACAGCCTTACTTTATAATTCCATCCAAAAGTAGCCTTATTCTTTCCCACATCAAAAGTCGCTCGTTTTATAATTGTCTCACGTATGTCTTCTCTTCCCATTTGGCCAAACGCATCATCCGTCTTCAAAAACAAAAAATTGCTGCTTAAATTATTTTCTTGAATTTTCTTGGCCGGAACATTCTTGCTACGTGTTGGTTAGTTACTAGGAAATTCTAGTTGCCAAAAAGAAAGAGGTCAAATATTATTAAAAAAAAGGGAGAGAGCCAAGAATATATACTTGTTTATCATTGTTTTGAAAGTTGACTCTTGAATTTTAGCATTTTATTTTTGTCATTAGCTCTTAATTGGTAATAGTGATGCTTTTAAGAACACTATAAGATACTAGTTTGAGTAGTAAAAAGTAAGATAGATATATTATTAAAAAAGTCAATTTTAAGTGTGATACACGAGTGAACTAACATTCTTGAAGTGAAACAAGTGAGAAGAGTATGTGAGGTTAATTTTCCTTTGTTTTCCACTAATCATGGCAAGTGATGATAATGATCTTGAAGTTGAATTAAAATCCTTACGACAAGAGTTAGATAAATTTAACTCTATGTTAAAAGATTTGAAATCCGTGGACAGTAGTATGAAGCATAAGAGTAGTAAATCTATTTATGAAGACTTAAGTTCTTGAAGAGAGAAGCAATCTTCCAAGCATGACAAAGATGTAGGAGGAAAGAAATTAAATATCACATATTTCCATATCTATACTTGGAGTGGAAAAGAAAAACGGAGCAAGTGTTTGAAAGTCGCAACTTCTCTGAGACTAAGAAAGTCACATATGCTACTCTTAAGTTTACTGAAAGAGCTGTTATTTGGTGGACATGGATAAAAAGAAAACGTGCTAAGAATGGAGAATCTCCTATTACAACATGGGATGAGATGAAAGCAATTATAAGGCAAAGATACGTGCCATCTTATAAGCATCTTCAATATTGGGAAGAGATGCAGGCTTCCAATTCATCTAAGCCTCACTTAGAGAAAATAGATTAACTGGAGGAGAACGTTGATGCAACATCAACAATGATTGTTGAAGCATCAACTACACTTGAAGGTACTCCTAGTTCTCAAAACTTTTGTGGTGGTAATATCTTTTGTATTGAATAAATTGATGTGGGATCTGTTACATCTGAGAGTCCCAATGAGTCTAATATTATTGTTCATAATAATTTGCTATCTTTAGAGAAGAAAAGTGTTATAAATGATTTGGTGAATAATTTTGTTGATAGTGGTATACTTGTTTCTAGTTGTGCTTCTAATGTGCAAATTAAAAACAATGATATGGCACAATTGGAAAATAATGCTTGTGATGAAGTTGAGCATGTGGATATGGTAGTTGAACATCCGTGCCTATTTGATGGCGTGCTAACAAATTTTCTATTGTATTGGAGAAAGTCCATGAATCATCCAATGTATTCAATTATGTGAGGCTCGAGAGAAAATAAAAAGTAAAATTGAGTGGAAAAATAAAAGTGGTAAAATTAAGAATGAGAGAATAAAAAAAAGTAAGTCAAAAGAAAGAGTGTAGAAAAATAAAAGACAAAAGCAAATGAGTGAGAAGAAAATTGAAAGACTAGTGAAAAAGAGAAAGAAAAGGAGAGAAAAAGAATAAGTGAAAACTAATGATCTTATTTATTCTTTTTTTAGTTGTGTTATTTCTTTTTTGCGGGAATACAAAGATTGTCTTCATAATTCAATCTTTCATGCTTATCATCTACTACCACCAAGAGGGTTGAAAAAAAAGATTTTTTATCCGAGTGATTCTCTTTGGTTGCAAAAGTGCCTTGAAGAGTCAAGGACGACTCTTTTACAAGAGAGGGAGAATGATATAAACCTAGAAGGCTCTTTCAATACCTTACATGAACAATTTCAAATGAAGGTCTTAGCTTTGGAAAGCCCATTGACTAGAGCAAAAACTGGGGTCATGAAGAAAGCTCTACAAGTCTTGATTTAAGACTCGTAAGATCATGAGCCCAAGATATTTGAAGAAGAAGTGTTTAAGCATGAGGCCCAAAACAGAGTTATAATTCTTCTTCAAACCCATGATTCAGTAGAAGCCCAATTAAAAGAATGACTCAAACTATATAGGATTAGTTTAGGATAAATTATATTTTGATTTAATTTGAATTATTTTATTTATTTTATTCTTTTTGAATTTATTTGATTTAGATTAGGATAAATAATTTGTAGATTCCTTTTTGTATTCAAAGGGACCAATCATAGGCTTAGATTTAATTTAATTAAAATTAAATAAAAGCTTATCTTTATCAAATTGAGTTAGGAGTTATAGTAGAAATTAGTATTTTACTTTTTTTTTAAGACTATCTATTGTAGCGTTTTAAGACAAATCAATATTATCCAAAGTTTATTCAATTAGTGAGTTTTATTAGTTCTTTGTGTTCTTTTTAGAATACACCCGACTTATCAAGAGGTTGATCTACTCTTGTGACATCTTCTTATAATTAGAGTTCGTTGAGGCAGGTTTTCATTGGGTTCTAGTTTAATCAACCCGTTTAAGTCAAACTTTCACATTGCTGTCATTTATATTTTCTGGGTTCCCTAGGTAGGTTACTTGTGGGGTCCACATCATGTCGTTGAATTATTTTCAATGTTAACCAAATTAAAGAGAAGACAAGATAACATAGACATAATTATAAATTGAACTCCGTTTAGTTGGATAGACTTAACTTCAATATAAGTATTAAATTTTTTTCTATTTGCAAAATTATTTTCATTTTATTTATTTATTGCAGATTGGATATATATATATATATTGTCAAGTCACAAAACTTGACCCAAATTTCACAATGGTCATGGCTTTTCCTAATGTGAAAGCCACTTCCAATAATCATACTTCTTATTTTTCTTTTTAAGTGTTATTATTGTAAGCTCAAGATATTGTTTTATTATCAAGTTTTCCTTTTTTTAATAATTATTCTATGTTCTTATTTCACATTCTGAGTTCAAAATTATTATTATTATTATTATTTGTCACAATTATTCAATATTTGGTATTATCAATTACTCTAAATAAGGGAGGACCTATGAATAATAGCATGAGACCTTATTTAGGTGGGCACCAAGGTATTTTTTAACCGATAACCGAAAATTAATCCCTTTAAGATGTAAAGAATATAAAACCCTATTTGTTTGGAAACAAATAAAGTTTTAGTTACTGTGCTACTAATTTTCCTTTTAAGAGAAGAAGGGAATAATAATAATGAAAATATGCAGCTCATTAATTAGTTAATGAATGTCTTGCGGTTTCCAAGGGTGGAATTGATGTTCCAACATACTCCATTCATTTTTTAATATAAGGGATAAAAGACAAAATCACACAGACCAAAGAAAGTAATAAATTTGTCTAAAATATAAAGTAATTTTCAAAAATATCATTATTTAATGTTAATAACTCTTCCACATGCAATTAATACAAATGAATTATATTAAAAATATACCATCTTAATTAGGAGTATTCTTAGAAAAAATTTTTAAATACACTAAACAAACCCTATATATCCTTTATATTTTGAAACACGGAAACTCCTCCAATTATCCCTTATATTAAGGAATGGAGGAAGTAGCAACTAACATAATTCAATCCAGAGTGGATTATCATGAAGTGATAAAACTCTCTACTCCACTGTCCAAGCAAATGAATTTGAAGAGTAGCAACACTTCTCTTTTCTATTTTTCATGTTTGTAAACTAATTAAATTCATTCTATTTGAATTTGATTATAAAACCACGTATTTATCCAACTAGGGATGGTTATTTCAGATGGAATTCATAGCAGAAAGAAGAAAGATAGGAGGAAAAATCAATATCTAAAACATACAAAATCCCCACTCTAATATGTGAACTCCTAAAATATTGAACAAAAATTTTATTGAATAAAATATTGAGCTATTGTAGAGATACCTGACAACGAAATAATGTCTATGGGTTCGGTCTAAAGCATCAAGTATCAACTGAAAAATACTACAAATCATGGATTATAAACCAATCTTTTGATATGATGCCATTGGCAGTCGGAACCATAACAAGAAGATACCTTTTTAACTTTCATTATTTTTTAGGGTATAAAAGATATATTTCATTCTCAAAATCATTTTTCTATTTTACATTCTATTTTATTTTATTCTATGTGCCAAACAAATACATTATATATGACTAGTTTAAGACAGACCATCTCCTTCTTATAAATAAAGTCCAGGAGCTGAGTACGATTTTAAGATATATTGTGTATCAAGCAAATAAATTGCGAGGGTCTATCCTTTATTCTCCATACCTGAGAAAGATTAGCATACTTATCCTATGCTGTTAGTAGGGAATACTCCTAGTTTTCACCAAGAAAAAAATAAATTCCATGATTGGAGCCAGGTAATTAAAATATGTTTTTTTTGGGACATTTAAAATATTAGTATATTGTTATTTTAAATATTGTTAATATTTATCACAAATATTTTTTAAAAATACTTTTATAAACTGAAAAAAGTCGTCAGATAATATATTATGCAGGATTATATAACATTTTTAAAGAATTTAAAAAATGTAGGAAACCATATAGTTAATAAATTAAGAAAAAATTATAAAAACTATCAATTATATTTTTTTATAATTATTACTTGATAATTTTTTCAAATATTGTTTATAGAAAAGCACATACGTCATTCTCTGTCTTTTTTTTTCAGTTCTAAAAATTTTATATACCAAATGTATATTATAAAAAAATAAAAAAAATCATGTTTCGCTATTTCTTCAAGGATTTGTTAGAAGGGGCTACTATGTTGAAGTTGATTTTTTTTTTCATTGGCCATTGAAACATAAATTTCATTAAAAAAAAAAAAACCAAAGCAATACATCAGTTCAAATAGTTGAACTAGACAAGTGGCGCATGTATCTTGTCTAGCTGTGAAACAGCTTTATTTTTGGATAACGCCCCAATTTGCATGGGGCCTCTGTGCTTCAGCATTTGATTGGGATTAAAGTCCCAAATGATATATTAGTCTTGAGTACTTGCTGGGCTCAGGGGCTCTCTGTCCATTGAAAATAAAAAAGGGCCTCCCTACCAAGTTGTTTAGGATAGAATTGTCAAACATTTGTTTTTGGAGGGAGGTAAAAGTCCCAAACCCAAACATTTTAACTTTGAGCCCAACGTCCTAAAGTAAACATTTTTTGAGAAAGGAAATTTCTTGTTGGAGGGGAACAAAGATGTGGGTTTGACCAAAGTGATTGAGTTAAGTGGTAAGAGATTCAACACTTCTGAAATAAAGTTTTGAGTTCAAATCTTATGAACAAGAAAAATTACGTTAAGAGAACTACCTCATTTAAATCCATCAATGCTCGAATCTGACCCAATAATACTGAATTATAAATAATTATATTAAAAAAGAAGTGGGGTCTGCCACTAATAAATTCTAATAAAGGCTGAATAAAAAAATTAACTTCTTATTATCACTTAATGTGTTTAAATATTACTTTATGATTGACTTGATGTATTTAATGTCTTTTCTAGTGATATGATTTACTTATTTTTTAAACCACATGTACCGAAAAAGAACTTTTCTACAAAATCAAGACACGCACGCACATTGAAACTAAGCAAAAATTAGGACAAAAAATTTCTAACAGACAAGTAAGCATATATTAGTATACCCAACTATACCATAATGGAAAAACTTCTCAGCTGTCACCAAGCACCAAAAAGAAGAATCTTTTGACGAAGATGAAGTATAAAACCAGCACTGGAACAACATGTCCTGAAGGACAAACAATGGGATTACATACAATGATCAACGTGGAAAGTAAATTAAAGAATTAAAGAATTGAAGAAGCAAGTACGAAACATCAACTAAAGCAGAAGGTCTGTAATGTCAAAGGTAACCCAGGTAGAACTAATTGGATTTCATTTTTAAACCCACCATATATATATATATTTTATAATCAAAGCCCACCATATACACTAGCTAGTTGAATATGGTTCCTGCTAGCCATAATTGAACAGCTTGATATACAGACCCTGCCACTCCCTTCCTGAGTTTTTGAAGACTTTGTGAATTTGACAGAAACAATGAAGTCACAGATACTTATCATGTGACAACAAAATAGCTAGAAACAGGGAACGAAATGAGGGTGCTGGACACTTTTGTCACCACACACTAGGAATCAAGAAAAAAAAAAATTACTAAAGAAATTAAAATGAAAAATGAAACTTCTGTGGATATGTCAAAATATGATTTCAAGTAAGAGATAAACCGCTAATCCAGCTCAATAAAATTGGCTCAGAAATTATGAATTCTGAAGAAATGAGGGACGAATCACAGCTCCAACAGAATAACAGTAACAAATGATATGCAACAACAACAACAACAACAATATTATTTTTTTATTTTTTTAAAAAATAAAAATAGTTTAGGTTTTTTATGATGCCAACAGAGCAAATAGCCTCAAGCACATATTCCCTTTGTCCAACCATATATTTATAATAGCATATTCAACTGAAAAAAACTACAAATCATAGATTATAAAATGATATTTTGATAAGAAGCAGTCAATACTTGGCACCTCAATAGCCCGGTATCTTCTATTTTTTATTAATTTTTTAAAGGCACAGAGGTATTTTTCATTCTTAATCATTTTCATTGCACATTTCATTTCAATCCATCACATTCTATGTACCATACAGATATATCACATATGACTAGTTACGGGCAAAGATCCTCTCTCTATATAACTAAATTCTTTATTTATAAGTTCAAATGTGCCTAACAAGAGTTTATACTTGATGCACTGAAATCATTAAGAAACATTTCTACTTTATAACCCTAAAGTATTATACTTCACTTAAATTTGTTAACCTAGTGCCATATTACCCTGTAACTTTGAAGCAATATGTTTATGGGTTAAGGGGTCATTTTTACTGTTTGTTAGGCTAAGTTTAGGAGCCATAGCTAAACCTGCGTTCCTTTAATTCATCAACTACTCTCTCAAGCCTGCTAATTCTATTTTCAAGATCCATTATTCTTGGGTCAACTATATTGCTACTGCCTTCTCTTTCAGTCCAAGATAGATTTACCCTGTGATGAGCCATACCTGATTCATGGATCCCACTTGCATCTTCCTTAGCTTCGTCTAAACCTCCCATTGAAGTTTCACTTTTGACTTTTGGAAGAGGCTTCATCTGTAAGTCCATTTTCCTCATGGTTCCATAATCAGCAGTAGAAACAAAAGAACTCACGCCATCACTTTTTGCATCTTTCTTAGCTCTCTTTGGTCCTCTAATCACATTCACAATCTCACTCATTGCAACCTTTTCAACTCTAGTTGCCATTAATTCATCAGTTTTATCAGCTGCAACAGGTGCTGGAAGAACGCCATTTTGATCAGTTTCATCATTCCCAAAACTTCTATGACCATTATTTCTCAGTAGCCCCCTACTACCTCCGGGAGAAAACCCAGGTGGAACATCAGCATCATTAGCCTTCTTCTTTCGTGATCTTGGACTCCTCTTTCTTTGCACAAGATTCTTAACTGGATCTTGATGACCCAGTACCGATTTCTTCCACCACTCTACATAACGAGTGGTAACATCTGCCTCAAAAAACCGACATGGAATTAATACATTGCTATCCATTATTGGTCTATTGTAATTGGACCAAGCAATTTCAGGAGTCTCATTGATCCGAGCTACACAACCAGGAATGTCTTGATCCATCCCGAACTGCATAGCGACTCTATGCGGGAGGTACTGCTCTATACAGCCAAGTCCAACTAGCTCAGACACTCTTAAGCATATAATAAGAGACTGAATTCTCATATCCAAGATATGATCAAGAGGTACACACAATGAATTTTCTGGATAAAACATTTTACTCTTACCTCCAAATCTAGCATATGGACGCCATATGAAGTCTTCCTTTGCAGAGTCTAGAACAGACCTCATGTTGTCAATTTTCAATGCCTTAACTCTGTGCCACCTGCCCAACAGAGTGTTGCCATTGTTGATATCCTTCGGCTTTGGTTGCAAAACATGAATTCTCTCCCACGCCCAAATTTGAACCAAGTAAAGTGGTGATTGAAGAACAAGTTTAAACTGCTCTTTATCACCATCTACTAGACTTTCGGTCAAATCAACAATCGTTTGTTTCAACAGACCCAAATCTTTGTAAATGCTAGCCAGAACTGCAGGTGCTAAAGCTATAGCATGACCTCTAGCGAGATGAATGGCGACTGGGAACACAAGCTTCCTTGTTGTAAAATTTAAAGATCTCCCAGGAAATACAAACATGGAAAGCCAAGTAGCTAGAAATGCCTCATGCTCGATTTCCCTCTTGCTGTTCGTGAATACACTCATCCATTTATATACGCAAGCGTTCTTGCTCTTCCTTCTATAAATTTCCGTCCGCGCAAGATTCAATTTTTCTTCAACCTCTTTCAATTCCTGAGTCTCAAGAGGCTTGAAAACAGAGTCGCCCAAAACAGGATAACCTCCCAAGAACATTATATCCTCCAAAGTGATGGTTGCTTCGGCCCAAGGAAACACAAATGTATTTGTCTTTGGACACCACCTCTCCGCAATTCCAAATATCAGATCTTCATTTTTCAACAAGTGACACCTGGTGCCCATGATTGCTTCATATATACCCACTTTTCTCCACACTGATTCGTAGGTAGAATGCAGGGAATCTACCCAGTAAACCCATTTCCTGCGTCGATATGACCAGCAACTGAAGTTTACTCTAAGAGGCCACTTCTTGGGTTCAAATATAGGTGGCAAAGACATAGAAGATGAAAGAATCTCAGAAATTGGTCCATCGTTGGAGACCACAGAGGGTTTAAGAAAGTGACCGATTCTGAGAGTTGGCTTGCTATCACCGACTGGGGAAACCATGAACTCCTCCCTCGACTCCATGATGGTTTCTAATGGTTTAGACATGAGCATACAGAAATGAATAACAAGGCCGAACCTAGTGTTTGTTTCTCGAGAAAATATGGAGCTCTCCAATACAGAGGCTATTTCTGGCGCTTCTTGAAAGGGACTCTAGTTGCTGAACCCGGAATTCAGCATGTGAAAAAGCAGATGATGGGGTTGGCCTAGAAACGTGGACGTACTTGAAGGTTGAAGCTCAGAGTGAAAATTCATAACTACCCTCAGCTTCCCGCAAATTTCTCAGTAGAAACTTTAGTTAATGGAGCGTATTTTTGTATTTACATCTGACCATTTTTTGGGTCGCAGTCTCTTACCAGTTACCACAACGTCTTCCAGCTCCTTTACCTACCATAATCAGAAAGAATGGACACATTCCTTCGAGACGAGCCCTTTCTTTCTTCATGCATTTCTCCAAGACGGTGATCCTGGTCGTTCGAGTGAATCAAATCGAGCCACTCATTCCATCACGCGTGGGACCAGCCGTTCTGAAGGTGGTAAATCCACCAAAGCCCACCATTTTCACCATTCTCGCTTCATTCTTCAATTAGATTTTTCTCCCTCACATATTCGTGTGCGGGAGGATGTAGGATATTTTATTTAATTTAAAAAAATATTAAATTAAAAAAACTCTTATCAATAACCCACTTTAAAAGTAAATGGGGCCCATCAAAATAAAAAAAAAGAAAGAAAGAAAAGGTATGGTCCGCATGGAGCCAAGATGGAGCCGCAATTATTTGTCTTATAAAGTGAGCAGCTCTATCCTATTTTATCTTCATATTGGTCCTTATTTGTCTTTATGAATAGGTTTCCTCGTCTTTATCCTTAGATATTAAAATATATAAATATATACATATGAGAAAGACAAAGGGGTGAACTTTTTGTTTTTGAATTTTTTTATTGGGCGGCCGCGGCCGGGGCCCCCGGGGGGGGGGGGGGTGGGTGGGGGGAGGAACGATATACCTAGCTAAATAAGATTTTTTTAAATTTCTTGTACAGTATAAATAACTGTTAATTTTTATTAACTATTCCCTAAATATTAATCATAACAAACAAAACGGAGATGCAGGCATTCAATCACAGTTTTGACGAGTGTTTATATTTTTATAAAAGAATCATTTAATTAAAATTTAAAAATGTTTAAACTAAAATAACATAAAATCCAAATAAAACTAATAGGTTTAAAATTAAATTTCTTAGTATTTCTTTTACAATTAAAACTTGATTCTCACAATTCGGAAAAAAAAAACTTCATTATCACAACCTGTTTAATTTCTGTTTAAAAAAAACTGTTTTCAATTTTTAAAAACAAAAAAAATCTATTTGTTTTCTATTTACTTATTTTAAAAATTTATTACTTTTTTTAAACAAAAAAAAGAACAAATTAAAGTTTTTTTTTGTTTTTATTTTATAATTTTATTCACATTCATCATTGATTATTGTTGAATCAAGTGTTTTGATTATTCTAAGCAACTAGAGCTTTGAAGGATGATATCAAAGGAGTATAAAAATAGATAAGTGAAGAAATCCAAGAAGAAATATATGATGAATTAGAAATTGGGATTTCTCACAATGTACACAAGGGTAAAAAGTTTTAATTTTTACTTGTTCAAACTCCCATTACGTTTAAATATATGTTTTTCACGTTATCTTATGTTAACATCAGTTAGATTTGAAAAATACTGACTAACAGATGAATTTTGAATTGATAAACCTAATATATTTTGTTTAAATTTGAACTTCGCTAACTGAAATTCAAAATTCTAAAGATATCACATCTGACAGATGAATTTCAGGTATTGAAATTTGAATTTTGAGTCAAGTATAGTTAGTGGTAAGTGCAAAATTTGTCTGAAGTCATATCAATATTCGTTTGATGTTAAAGTATAAAAAGACTTGAAAGACAATCTCTCTAACAGATAAATTTTGAATATCAAAATTCAAATTTTAAAGTGAAGACTTGTAAGTCTGCTCAAAGGTGTCTCTGATAGACAAATTTTGAAAGTACAAAATTTGAATTTCAAAAGATGGAGCTCTTGTACCATGTTGAGTTAAGCTCTAACAGATGAATTTTGGGCCATAAAAATTCAAATTTCGAGAACACTGCAAAAATATGAGATAACTATTCACATCTAACAGATGCACTTTGGATATAAAAATTCATATGTTCTAACATAGGATATATTTGACAAAATCAAAATTCGAATTTCACTATTGAACAGACGAATTTTGGAAGTTCAACGTTAAAGACTTTAGCTTATGGTCTCTGTGAAATTCGTTTGTTGGCACCCAAAATTTGAATTTTAGCATGTCAGATGCATTAAATGCAGTTAGTGAACGATAGTTTTGTAAAGTAACCATTGGGTAACATCTCTAATGGCTAGATCTTGTGTCTAACGTTTAGTTAAGACATAAATCTATAAATAAAACTTTATTTGAAGTAGTGGGTAACAAATCAGTAGTGGGTAACAAATCTATGTTGTAAATACTGAAATTCTACTAAAATCCTTAGTCAAAACTTTTTACTCTCTTACACTTCATTTACTGCACTTCAACTATCTCATTTACTCTATATTAGAGAGTTTTCATTCTATACAAAATTTTTTCTTCATCTGGAAGAAGGATATTTGTTACATCTTATATTTTGAAACATTTTTTCATGAAAATTGCTTATTTGATATATGAAAATATTTTTAGAAAAATTCAAACCAATTAAAATCTTAAGACTGCACAAAATCATTCTTACTGGTTTAGAGCTCATTGTGCAGCAATTTTTCAAAAATAATAACTAAATGTAGAAAAATCCTTTTTCAGTGGTTTGAATCTCTAAAAATCATACACATCTCTAATTTTCAGGAAAAAATTATAAACTGGGAAATGGACGTATCAATTCGTACAGTTTATTATAAACATATTACTATTCATTTTATGTCTCTGTTTCTGTCCAAAAATCTGAACCTTAATTTTGAAAATTCATTTCTCTTAATATATAAAGCCATTTGGCACACACTTAGCATCACTTGTCTACTTCCTAACCATATTTTATCTCATGCATTTATTCTACTCCTACTGGTCAGAGCAGCAATATATGTCATTAGAGGTCAAATAAAATTATCACTGGAGTAGTTTTAGTAAATCATGCATAACTACAATTGTATAAATCCAAATACCACCAAATCAGTGTCATTATGTTCCGAAGACACGGATCTATCTATGCATTAAATCAAAAAAATTTTGGATACATATTCAAATTTATATAATACATCAGAATAGACAGTAAACAATTAGAGTAATAACTTCAATCTTCTTCCTCCATCCTCATTTCTATATTCTTTCCTTTAGCAATATTTAGCCCTATCATTGGGAAACATGGGATGAGATGGGGGGACATCTCAATAGCAACATAACTCAAGCTTATCACATTATCACATTAGCTTAACTTTGCATAATCACAATACTTTCATAATATGCTTTTAGGAAAAACAATTAAAACTATAAGTTGCAATAAAAATTTCGGCAGTATAATAGCTTAGCAACTAAGCATCCTGGGGCTTAGCCCTTAACGTAAAACAGCCAAATCAATCATAAAAAGCAGCCAAACATCACAACAACATTTTTAAAGCATAAGCATAATGTATAAATATAAAAGCTTAGAGTAAAAGTTACTACCTCAGAGCTTTAACTTCTAAATCCTGGGGTCTCTACTTCTTGAATAATTCCTTAGACTTGACTAGAGCCTATTAGTATCATTAAGCCTTACTTAATAATTTATTGTCATCATATAAATTTAACTCAACTATAAATTATAAACTCTTTCCTCAAAATCATGTCTTGATCCAAAAAGAGAAACAAAAGGGAGAAAGAAAATAGTTTAAACTCTAACTAATCTTAAACTAAATAAATAAAAAGGAAATCTAGAAGAGATCTAGAGTAGGAGCTTATATTAGAAGCCCTTGCTTGCCTTCCCTTCCTTTCTTCTCCTTTTTCTCCTTTCTCTCTTTTTTTTTCCCCTTCCTTTCTCTTCCCACAACTCCCTCTCTCTCATGCTACCACTCCTTCTTTCTTTGTTTTTGTGGCTTGCGTGAGGTCTGAAAAATAGGGAAGGGAAGGGGGGTATTTATAGGGTAGTCTGATGGTTATGGATTGTCAAATCAGATTTAATCCAAGGGCTCATAATTATTCTCACATTTAATATACTAATTTCCCATTATACCTTTAGATATTTTTTGGTTTGTAAGATAGTAGGGAAGGGCAAAAATGTCTATCTTTTCCCTCCTTACTTTATGTCAAATCAGAAAAAGAGATAATATATTTTTTCCTTTTGAAGATAAATTTGACTCTGGTTTAAGTACTTTTTTACCTGGATTTTCTATTATACTCTGTATTCTTCCTATTTACTTTATTTGTGGGACCCATTATCTTTCTCTTTTACCTTTTTTATACTTTTCCTTCTTAGGGCCCACATAACAAGTATCACTTGCACTTTTAACTTGTATCGGAATATTTAAAATATTATTAATTTTACCCTTTTTAAGCCCATTTTTGTATTTTAAAATATTTTGGGCCTTGAGCTAATTAAATATTCAGGCTTATCCACTTGTCATGAGTTAATCCAAAATACTCTAATATCATTTATGACATGATCTGGTCATAAAATACTTGACACTGCATCTCAACATAGAATTGAATCTGTCTGCTGTGCATCATACATTGAACTAAAGAAAAATAATGAATATCGATCTTTTCAAAAGCCTAGCTAAACTCACCAAAGGTAAAGATATGTTATTTGCATTGCTAGGAAGTCAGAGGATTGCACAAGGAAAAGCTGGTCTTGGTTATGATCTTTGTGCAGTCAAGGAAAAGAACAAAAGAAAAAAATCAAAATTTATACATGAGATACTTTGTACATACAGATGAATATAAGAAGAAAAGTTACAATTTGAAAGCCATTGAATCTTATGTCCATCCCTATTCATGAAATAAAAATATTATCTGCATTGCTTTCTTTCTGTATCATAATCTAGTAGTCCCTTTACCACCAGCTACTTCTGTAACAAGAAGGGACATGTTTCCAGTTCATGTTAGTTAAAGAAAAATGGACTTGATAGGAAGGTAGAATGGGTTCCTAAAGGCACATCTGTTTCCATGGAAAATGCCACTGACAGAACAGGACCCAAATAGATTTGGGTATCTAAGAAGAAAAACTGAACTTTGTTTTGCAGGTCTGTCTTAGAGCTAGCAAGAACAACAAATGATATATGAATAGTGTATGCTCAAGACACATGACTGGTGACAAGGAAAAGTTCATCACTCTGAGAGACAAGAAAGAAGGAAAAGTGACATTTAGAGGTGACCAATATGGCAGAATAGTTAGCATTGGCATCGTAAGCAAAAATCTTGAAACATCCATAGAAGATGTAATGTTTGTGATTAGCCTCAACCACAACTTACTAAGTGTGAGTTAGACATGTGACAAAGGGAATTTGGTACTGTTTGACTCAAAGTTCTACCTGGTAATTTGAAAAAGTGATCGCAAAGCTATCCTCAAAGGTCAAAGGGATGGTAGCTGCTATACCATTAATCTAGATGAACTTCCTTCTTTAGATTCTATATGTTCATTAATTAAGTTGGTTGTGGCATAGAAGACTAGCCCATGTTAACATGAACCAACTAACCAAATTAATTAAAAATGAATTAGTCATTGGATTATCAAAAATTTCTTTTGAAAAAGATTGAGAATGTCATGCATGCCTCAAGGGGACACAAACTAAATCATCCTTTAAACCTAAAAATGTAATTACTACATCTAGACCACTACAATTACTGCACATGGACTTGATAGGTCCATCTAGAGTAAAAAGCATTGATGAAAATTTATATGTGCTTATAGTTGTAGATGATTATTCCAGATTTACTTGGACTTTGTTTCTTTCCTCCAAAGATAAGACGTTTGATGCATTTGTGACCTTAGCCAAGAAAGTGTAAAATGAGAAAGGTATTTTCATTATGTCTATCAGGTCTAATCTTGGAGGAGAATTCAAAAATTCAAGCTTCCTGGAATATTGTGAAGAGCAAGGAATCGACCACGACTTCTTAGTTCCAAGAACTCCTCAACAAAATAGAGTGGTGCAGAGGAAGAACATAACATTGGGAGAAATGCAAGAGCAATGCTGAACGAAAAAGAGCTTCCTCAATACTTTTAGGCTGATGCAATAAACACGGCAAGCTACATCATTAATAGAGCCCACATCAGACCAATTTTGGGAAAGACACCTTATGAGCTCTACAAAGGAAGGAAGCCAAATCTCTCACATCTGTATGTGTTTGGATGCAAGTGCTTTATTCACAATAATGGAAAAGAGAATCTGGGTAAGTTTGATGCAAAATTAGACGAAGGTATATTCCTTGGTTATTCTAGCAGAAGTAAAGCACATAAGGTGTTTAATAGAAAGTCTAGAACAATAGAAGAATCTGTGCATGTAGTTTTCATTAAAAATGAAACTGTTTCCAAACATACTTTAGATGAGGAATAAATAATCTCCAGCTTTAAGAACTTGAATCTTTCTGAAGAAAATAAAATTGAACCTCCAAAAATATCAAAATCTGCTAATGCAGAGGAAGATATTAAGGAGAAAGATGTTGAATATGAAAATAATGAAGAAATTTCTCTAGAACTCCTTGAGCTTGGAGATATCAAAGAAATCATTTAGTTGATCAAGTAATTACGGATGTTCAAGAGAATGTTAGAATCAGAAGACAACTTAGGGATCAAATAAATAACTATGTATTTGTCTCTCAAATTGAACATAAGTGTACTAAAGAAGCTTTAACTGATGAATATTGGATATCAGTTATGCAAGATGAGCTTAATCAGTTTGAAAGAAATCAGGTTTAGGATTTAGTTCCTAAGCCTAAGGATCACCCAATTATTGGAACTAAATGGGTATTCAGAAAGAAACTCGATGAATTAGGAATAATTATTAGAAACAAAGCTAGATTAGTAGCCAAAGGATATAATCAAGAGGAAAGCATAGATTATGAGGAAACCTTTGGTTTAGTTGCAAGATTGGAAGCAATATGAATCCTCTTAGCCTATGCATGCATAAAAGACATAATGTTGTATCAAATGGATGTAATTTCTGATTGGTTATATCATGGAAGATGTTTATGTTGATCAACCTCCAGGCTTTAAGGACTCAACAAAACCAAATCATGTTTATAAACTAAAGAAAACTCTCTACGGCTTAAAACAAATACCTAGAGCATGGTATGAAATACTAAACAATTTCCTACTAAAAAAGGATTTAACAAAGGAAAAGTAAATACAACATTGTTTACTAAAAAGGAAAATAAAGACTTATTTATTATGTAGATTTATGTTGATAATATTATATTTGGTGCTACTAGTGAATCTCTTTGCAAGAATTTCTTGAAGTTAATGCAAAGCAAATTTGAGATGTCTATGATAGGTGAGCTCAACTTCTTTCTTGGACTGCAAATCAAACAATGTGATAATGATATCTTCCTCAATCAATCAAAATATCTGAAGGAGCTGTTGAAAAAGTTTGAAATGGAAAACGCCAAATCAATGGGAACTCCTATGGCCACTGCAATGAAACTTGATATGGATGAAGGAGGAAAGCCTTTTGATATAACTCAATATAGGAGAATGATTGGTTCCTTGCTATATCTAATAGCAAGTAGACCTAATATTATGTTCAGTATTTGCATGTGTGCAAGGTTCCAATCATGTCCCAAAGAGTTCCATGCAACAGTTATGAAGAGAATATTTAGATATTTAATTGGAGCTTCATAGATGAGACTATGGTATCCAAAGGGAAATGGAGAAGAGCTCATAGGATATACTGATGCTGACTTTGCCGAATCTAAAATTGATAGAAATAGCACAAGCGGAACGTGCCAATTTCTAGGGGGATCCTTGATTTCATGGTTCAGCAAGAAGTAGACTAATGTAGCTTTCTCCACAGTAGAAACTGAATATATAACTGCAGGTAGCTGTTGTGCTCAAGTCCTTTGGATAAAGCAGCAACTTAAAGATCTTAAGATTGAGATGAAGAAAATACCGATTAGATGTGACAATTAGAGTATCATCAATATCACGAAGAATCCAATCATGCATTCAAGGACTAAACACAGTGAAGTTAGACATCACTTCATCTGGGACCATGTTTTGAAAGAAGACATCAAGTTAGAATTTTGTCCTTACTGAAGATTAGCTTGCAGACTTCTTGACAAAACCTCTTACAGAAGATAGATACTATAAGATCAGGAGAGAATTGAGAATGATAAATCCTAATGAGCTGTAAGCAAGTTCCTAACTATCTTTATTTAAGTTTTTTAAGTCAAGCTTTCAAAATCTTTGCTAACTTAAGCTTCAGAGTATGTTTAAGATACTTTGCAAGGATTCCTCATGAGATTAAAGATAAGAAAATTCAAGTTAATGGAGTAAATCAGACCTATGTAATCAATAGAATGTTATTAGACAAATTTCCATGCTTGATTATGATTTTAAATGAACTGGCATGCTTAAAATTCAAACTTAGATACTAAACAAACGCATTTTAGTACCAAATATGCTATTACAGTACTCACAAGTTGCTTGAAATTCATCTGTTACTATTAGGAAATTTGAATTTTGAAATGTTAACATGAAAGCTAGCTGTACTCAAATCTTCAACATAGGAATTTTAACTACTTGAAATACGGATTTCAAAATTTCTTCAAAAAGTCTCAAAATTCGAATGTTTGGATCTCAAAGTCCGTCTATTGAACATTCTTTATTTATGTGTCTCACAATAATTTCTTAAAATTCAAACTTAGGGAATATAACATTCATCTATTGAAGCATGCTTAAATGTTAAGTTTCTGTTAGACGAATTTCATGGATGAAAATTTTTCTGTTAAAATTCTCTTCCTTGTTTGCATCTTGATTGAACTCTCAAAATTTGAACTTTGATGTCACAAAGTTTGTCTGTTGAGAAATATTCTCTAAACCATGCCATTGACAGACAAACTTTAAAGATGAAAATTCATTTCTCAAACAGCCTCCTCTGCTTAACAAGCTACGTAACCTCTCGAAATTCAAATTTTGACCCTCAAAATTCATTTGTTGAATGGTTATAAAAGCTGAACCGAAGGATCTCACTCTAAATAGACGCAACCCTATTCACCTCTCTCCCAAGTCTATTCACCTCCTCTCTTAATTTTTCATTAATTCTGTTCATGAATCTTCATTTCTCACCGATTAAACTCTCACTCGCACCTTATAAACCTCTTCCAAGCCTCATTCATTGATAATCTCTCTCGGAAATGGCAAGGGTTAAGAATCCTAACATTGGAAAAGAGGAATCCAGACCCAAGCGATCAGTCAAGTCACAATATGCATCTAGGGAGGGTGAAACCAAGAAAAAGAAAGGTGAATCTAGTAAAGGAACACCATCCAAAAAGCAGAAAACAACATCGAAGGCTGAATCAAAGAAACATGTCCCAGCTGCTATTACCTCTTTTTCGTCCAGCACTGAGTCTGAGGAATTCCAGTTAACCATTAAGCCTCTGTGTAGCACTACCCATATGCTAGAGGAGTACACCACAAAGTCTTGATACTAGGTAATGGCTGATAAAATATACAAATTTGTTGGAGATTAAAGAAATGTATGATGATGAAGTCATCAAAAGGTGGTATGTTTCTCTGTTATACAACAGTAAAAAGAGGAGATGGCAAATTACTCTCAGGTCCAGAACTCTGTGGCTCTCTAATGAAACAATCAATGAAGTTTTGGAAATCTCTGGGCAAGATGGCCTCAAGATTGACTCACCACCTCAAGGTATATAGATAAGGATGAAGAAGCATATGAAGAAGGTGGTCTATTCTTGAACTACAAGGAGAGTATAGCCCTAAACACCTTGTTCAGGAGTAAAGAAAATAAGACATCACTAAGAGTGATAAAGCCCTTAGACTTAAGCATCCAAGCAAGGCTCTTGCACTATATTGTGTCCAAGATCATCTTTAATAAAAGGGGAAAGTTTCAACTTAATCACAAGGGCTAAAGCACATGTGATGACTGCTCTGATACGTGGAAAGCTACTAAATATGGGTTATATCATCTTTCAGTGAATGCTCAAGGCTAGGGATTAAAGGAGGGATTCCACCTTACCCTATGCATCCATAATCACTAAGATGCTTCAATATGCCGAAATTTAGCACTTCGAAAAAGGATCAGGCAAGCCTATTGAGATATTCAAGGAGGAAGAGCTACAATGAATGAGTATTGAAAGACAAGAAGGAAGATGAATTGGAAAAGGAACAGGGAAATCAAAAGACCTGTTCTTTAAGGAAGGTCAATTACAATAGCCAAAAGGGACTTTTGAGGCTGCTCCGCTAATACAACCTTCTCATCCTGTTTCTTCTCCACTATAGCCCACTTAACCTCCTAAACCCTCCACTCTTTCCACATGGGCCAAGCCAACAACAACCAATGAGTTGTATGATAATCTATCTACCTTCATGCTGAGCATCAGAGAAGAGCAAAATGCCAAGTTTGCTCACCTGTAGGATCAGATCACACAATTGGCCAAGAACATGAAAGTGATTGCTAATGTATATAAAGAAATTAGAAGTGTTATTCCCTCCACATCAACTCCACCTCAGCCTAGACCCTATTATCCTACAAAATCTAAAACTCTTGAACTTCTAAGTCCCTTCGTGCTAGAATCTCTTAAGCCTACTATTGAAAATATTGCTATTGAAGCTGCTGGCACTATGGCCACCCCATAGGCCTCCAGCAATGAGACAAGCCTTGGTCCACCCTTGGACTATGCCATGGAGGAAGAGGAACCTCAGGTAGAAGGCCCTCACGAACCTATGATGGAAAATGTTGCTTAGGAATCAATTTTTTCCTCTAAAGAATCTGAACACATGGAGAAATTAGTAATAGTCATCACCTTTGCACCAATCATTCAAGCTGCACTAAATGAGGAAAGAAGCTTGGTTCCCTATGTAGATACTATTTCCATTGCACATAATACAATTGTGCAAGCTCAAAAGAAAAGGCTTGATGAAATGTTTTCTCTTCCTGCACCTCAATCTTCATCTCCAAAGCTTGGTCTCTCTATAGCACAAAGGGCCAGATTTGCCAATCTTTAGCGGGTAGTTCAGGAGATAATCTCTGATGCTGAGGAAGATCTCCCTGAAACACCAACATCAATACCTCTTCCTCAGATCCCCTTCTCAGTGCCATTCATCCCTGTCCCTCTTTATGATATTCTCATGTCACAAATTCCTCTTCCTATTGTGCATGTTCTAGCACCTGATGATGCTAACAAGGGGGAGAAGAATGATAAGCAAACTGGGAAGCCAGGAAAATCTGAAGCTGGGCAATCAACCAAAGGCAAAATGAAGATCAAGCTCAAGCCCAAGAAGAAGTGATTGCTAGAACCTTAGGGTTATTTATTTCTATTTGTATTGAAATATTTGTTAGCAAGGCTGACTTCCCAAGAGGGAGGGTGAATTGGGAAGATTGAAATTTTTCTGCACAAAGTGAAATGGGTGAAGATAGCACAGTGTAATGGAAGCAACGTATAAAATGGAGCAAGTTGAAAAGTAAAGATAAGGAGAAGAAGACTCAGTAATTTATCCTGGTTCGGTCTATCCACTTGACCTACGTCCAGTCCCCAAGACAACTCTTGAGATTTTTCACTATACAGCAAGAATTCAATGGGTTTCTTGCTAATGCCATAGTACAACGAGTATGCTCTGTTTCTGGAGCTTTCTCAATCTCTCTAAGCACTTCTACAATGTGCTTCCCAATCCCCTTGTGATTTCCCCTCACAAGTAAATCTATCTTCCAGATGAAGAGTAGATTGTTTACAAAGATATAACTCTCTTAAATAGAGTAGATATGAAGGTTAAAGTACAGATATTGAAGTTGAGAGGGTAAAAGCTTTTAAGAAGAAGATTTGGCAGAAATTCGGTATATACAAGTTTGATTCGTTACCCACAACTTCAAATGATGTTGTATTTATAAATTTTGGTCTTAACTATCCGTTAGAGGCTAAATCTATCCGTTGGGGAAGTTATCCAACGGTTACTCTGAAAAACTATCCGTTTACCAACCGCATTTAATGTTTCTGACATACTGAAATTCAAATTTTGGTTGGTCAACAGAAGAATTTCAAAGGAACCGAAGGTTAAAGCTTCCAACGTTACAGCACAAAGTTCGTCTGTTTATGAAGTGAAATTCAAATTTTGAAACTTGTAAAATGTTTTCATGTTGTGACATACGAATTTTCAAGAAGAAAGTTTTTCTGATAAGTATGAACAGTGTTTTCAATTTTCTACAGTGCCCTCGAAATTCAAATTTTGGAAGCCCAAAATTCGTCTGTTCCTAGTACGTTCAAAAGGCACAGTATTTCATTTTTTTCAAAATTTGAATGTTGAAAGAGTGAAGTTCGTCTGTCAGAGAGACCTCTCTTCAGACTTACTTCAACATTCGAAGTTGAAAACTCTGTTATTCGTATGTCATCATTTCATTTCAACAAACTTGTAATCTTAGCTTCTGAAATTCGAAGTTCAATGTTCAAAGTTCATCTGTCAGAGAGCAATTTTGAAACTCAAGAAAATCTTGATTTCAGATGACCTTTATCATTGTTTCAGACGAATTTCTTTGGTTTTCACAAATTGCATTCTGTTTGAAATTCGAATTTTGAAGACTTGAAGTTCGTCTGTCACAAAAAGCTTCTTTCAGACTTATATGATTTTGAAGAATCAAAATTCGTCTGACAGAGGAGCATCTCTTCAGACTTATTCATTTTTAGCCCGAAATTCAAATTTCCAAAGGCAAAGTTCGAATTTCTCATATGACAGTTCAGTTTAAACTTCTTAAACTTCGTCTGTTTGTGGGTGTTTTTCAAATAAGTCAAGATTTAACATAAAATCAAGGTTTAAAAACATCTTTTCCTCAAATCAAAATCTTTTACCCATTCATAACAAAAGCTAAAGATCCTACAGTAGATCTAGCAGCAATTACTTAGAAATTCTTCACTTGAAACACTTTGAGCTCCTTTGATATCTTCAATCCAAGCTCTTGATTGTTGGTTTGGAATCATCAAAACTCTTAATTCAACAATATTAATCTTGCTTTTGAAATATTTTTTCTTCTATACGTGTTGAATCACTATACTGAACTTTGAATGAATACAAAGTGATTCCATATTTTCCTTCTGCTCTTCTATATGTGTTGTACTTATCTTTAAAATTAATGCATATATTGAGGGGGAGCTCTTAGAAGTAAACCCAAGTACTAATCTAGTTTGCTAGTTGTTTTGTCATCATCAAAAAGGGGGAGAATGTTGAATCAAGTGTTTTGATGATTCTAAACAACTAGAGCTTGGAAGGATGATATTAAAGGAGTATAAGAATAGACAAGTGAAGAAATCCAAGAAGAAATATATGAAGAATTAGAAATTAGGATTTCTCACAATGTACACAAGGGTAAAATGCTTTGATTTTCACTTGCTCAAACTCCCACTGCCTTTAAATATATGTTTTTCTCATTATCCTATGTTAACACATATTAGATTTGAAAAACATTGACTAACAGATAAATTTTGAATTGATAAACCTGATATATTTTGTTTAAAATTTGAACTTTGCTGACTGAAATTCAAAGTTTCAGAGATATCACCTCTGACAGGCAAATTTCAGGTATTAAAATTCGAATTTTGGGTCAAACATAGTTACTGGTAAGTGCAAAATTCATCTGAAGTCATATCAATATGCGTATGATGCTAAAGTACAAAAAGAGTTGAAAAACAGTCCCTCTGATAGGCAAATTTTGAATCTCAAAATTCGAATTTTAAAGTGAAGACTTGTAAGTTTGCTTAAAGATGTCTCTGATAGACAAATTTTGAAAATACAAAATTTTAATTTTGAAAGATAGAACTCTTGTGCTATGTTGAGGTAAGCTCTGACAGATGAATTTTGGGCCTCCAAAATTCAAATTTTGAGAGCACTACAAAAGCATGAGACAACTATTCACATCCAACAGATGCACTTTGTATATGAAAATTTATATGTTCTAACATAGGATATATTTGACAAAATCAAAATTCGAATTTCACTCTTGAACAGAAGAATTTTGGAAGTTCAACGTTAAAGACTTCAGCTTATGGTCTTTGCGAAATTCACCTATTGACACTGCAAATTTGAATTTTAGTGTGTAAGACTCATTAAATGCGGTTGGTGAATGGATAGTTTTGCAGAGTAACCATTGGGTAACATCTTTAACAGCTAGATTTTGTGTCTAATGTCTAGTTAAGACAGAAATCTATAAATAGAACTTTATTTGAAATAGTGGGTAACAAATCTATGCTGTAAATACTGAAATTTAGCTGAAATCTTTAGGCAAAGCTTTTTACTCTCTCATACTTCATTTATTATACTTCAACTGTCTCATTTACTCTATATTAGAGAGTTTTCATTTTGTACAAAATCTTTTCTTCATCTGGAAGAAGGATATTCTTATGAGGGGTTATCACAAGGGATTTAGGAAACACTTTGTAAGAGTGCAGAGTATAAATTTGAAAGCTTTTAGAATAGAGCATCAGATTGTACTGTGACATTGCAAGGAGGCCACTGAATTCTTGCAAGATAGTGAAAAATCTCAAGTGGTGGCTTGAGGACTAAATGTAGGTCAAGTGGTTAGACTGAACGAGGATAAATTTCTATGTCATTTTCTCTCGTACCTTACATTTGCTATATTGCTTTGTACTCAGCTTTCTGCAAAATCTCTGCTATCACTATTCTATCACATTTTTGTAGAAAAATTTTGAACTTCTCAATTCACCCTCTTGGGAAGCCAGCAAACCTAACAGCAATGGCTAATCAATTTTAACAATCATCGCTAACACTATTTGTCATTGGCCACTGCCAATCATTTCCAACCACTGTTGATTGTCCTTGATTATTGTTGACTACTGCCAACCACTACTATTCATTGTCAACCACTACCAACTATTGTAAATTGTCAAATCACCACCAACCACCACCGGCCATTATTAACTACCATTATCCTCTATTGACCATGGCCAACCATCAATGACCACCATCAACAACCACCAAGCACTGCCAACCATTATCAACCACAACTAACCATTGTCAACTATCATCAATCACCATTGATTAACACCAAATATCGTCAACCATTGCCAACTATCGTCAACCATTACCAACTTTTACCAGCCAACCATGACCAAATGTTACCAATCACCATCAACTATCACCAACCATTGACGACCATCACCAACCTCCATTGTCCGTCATTGTATACCACCTTGTTCCTTACTAGTTGCCATCATCTATTGGTATCTTCAAAAGCTATTTTCAATATAATATTTTTAAATAATTTTTTTAGGATGAGATTATCAAAACAAATTATTCAAATACATTTTTTTCTTGTTTCGAAAACTTTTTCCTATGAAATAGTTTTACAAAATTATTTTGAGAACATAAAAACAGTGAAGGTAACTAAATAAGCCTAAGTATCATTTTCTTGATAAAAAAGATAATACTATATTATATTATATTATATTATATTAATAGTACTAAGTACATACAAACGGGAAACAAAAACTAAAAAAGAGAAAGCAAATTTAGAAAACAACAACTAAGAAGACAAATCAAAAGAAAAAAGACCTATAAGCTCCACTAATCATGATAAGGAAGAGATCATGCTTGTAAGGAGGGTACAGTTGCTTCCAAAGGAACCATTGGTCATGACCAACAAAGGTGGAGAACCCTTGAACCATTAAGGAACTCTTCGAATTCCATATAACTAGAGTATGCAGAATAAGCTTTCCAAAAGTTGAACATGACTTTGGATACGCTAGCTGCATCTACTACTAAACGTGATTAAAATTAAGAATTTGACTTCGATCTCAAATCACCCAAAAAGGAATGGCCAACATGACAATTGTTCCACCCTTATTAATGGCAACAACTATGGTTTCATAAAAAAATGAATTACATCCTATAGAAAGATCTCCAACCACACCATGAACAAAACCTCAAACTAGTATATCATAACAACAAAAAGATCCAACCAAGTAGTGAGCAACAGAAACCAAATATAACCATGACCTATGTGTACAAAGTTTGTGAATTGTTGAAGCTGTATGCTTGCTCCAATAGTTCCACATTAAACTTCATGGCTCTTAGGAAGGCTTTTTTAGGCAAGGCTCCTATAACCCAACACCTTTGGAAATCAAAGACATCCTAACATTACTATCATTAAAAAGGCAAATTTGTTTCAAAGATTTGTATTCTTGATGCAAATCATCAATTTGTATGTACCTTTTTCGACAAGGTAGATAAGGATAATAACCCATTGAATACATTGTCTTTCTTTGATAAACATTCCCCATTTAAAGAACAACTCAATTACTTCATCTTGCCTTCCAGTGCTATCCAAATAGTCTTTAACATTTTCTTGTTCCTAACAAATTTTCCTCTTGCCACAATTTTGTTTATGGTATGAAGAGCCATCTATGCTATTGTTAACTTGAGGCTTTCCATTGCGATGCTCCACTTGAAGCTGTACCTACTCAAAGACCAAGGAGTCAAGTGATAAATTATGAAATATGGATAAATCCTTATAACATTGGTGCTCCCCATCTTCGTAACTAACTTCTTCTTTCTTGAACTCATTTCTCACATAAGAGAAATAGCTTGTTTGCTTTTTATCATCTTCCTGAAAATCACTTTTATCTTGATGATCCCAATCAATTTGAACATCCCCCTATTTAGAATATGAGGATCTAAAGAAACCAAACTAGTCATCATGCTGTGCAAAATTATGTATGCAATGAAGAAGCAGAAAAGGATTGAAGTCTGTTACAGAAAAATGATCATTACGATCCTAATGTTAGTAGACTTCTGGTGATATTCTTTTTAATGGAGGTTTGAGAACCTAAAATACCAAGATTCATGAGCAAATCTACATCAACACTTCGACTTTGGTCAAATATATTCATTCATTGGATTTTCATCTCATTCCAGTCATAATCATGTTCAATATGACCAACCCTACCACAATACCAACAAATTCTAAATATTCTCTCATTCCTACCTTCAGCCCGAATGCTTTGTCTATCATCTAGTTGAACAAAGACCAATGAAATTAATGAAAGAGTTATGTCAATCTTCATTTTAAGTCTAAAGTAGCATGTAACGACACTAATTATTAATTTCAAGAAGGATATTACTAAATTGTACAAGGCTGGAGGGACCAAGAATGGAGGAAAGGATTATAATTGAGGAAAAAGGGGAATAGGGAAGCAAAACGTAATGGCACCACGGCAAAATGTAGAGGAGCTGTGGCTAGAAATGATGGAGTTGGGCTTGGGCCAGGTCCATGAGCATTGAGGCTGAGGCGAGCTTAATTAGCACTGTAACACTAGTAGCAAAATCTACTTAAATCATATGCAAAAGGGGTTCATTGGAATAGTATTTTCAATGGAAAATTTCGGCACTTTACTAGGGTTTCGTGATTTTGACGTAGGGGAATATGATTTTAAGGGCCAGGAAGCTCGATTTTTGTGGGGTAAATGGTTTTCCATCCTCTTCTCTCCATTTTCTTCAAATTATTTGGTGGACTTTCATGGTGGTAGCTTAGGGTTCCAATTTGGTTGCATTTCCACTAATTAAATTGCATTTAAATACTTCATAAATGTGTTGTTGGAAGTTTCTAAACTTTAAGCGTTATATTTAGATTGTTTAAGTGGTAATTTCCCCAAATCCTAACCCTCAACTCGTGGCCTTACATGAAATCTAAAGTTGTCTAAACTTGAAATTGGTTTCATGAGTTATTTTGGGTGATTTGGTGTATGGGTTTGCTTGAGGAAGCTTTGTTTTAGCCGGTTATGGTTTAGGTTGACAAGTTATGTACACCAAGGGTTGAGAAATTATGTTGGTAATGAGAATTCGGTATTTTGTAGGTTGTAAACTTGCTCAATTGGGATTATTTGACTTTGGGGTATATTTGGAAAGCTTTGAAGTGGTTGGTAAGTGGTTACAATATTGTTTGGATTATGGGCTCTTTGGCAAATTGATTGGATTAATTTAATTATTATGAGTTGGATTATAGGTATTGGGTTGGGACAGTGTGATAATGTAATCTTGCATCCTTTTGTTGTATTGTTGTAGTTATTGTTCTCTTCGACCTACCGAGATGTCGAGTGGATTCGGACGATTGAGTTAACCAGGTATACTTTATTATGGTCTTATTTGTTATATATATTTATTCCTTTTTATATCATGATATGCACCTATTATAATATATGTTTTGCTTTTTGATATCATGATGTGTACAGTTACATAGCTAGTATGTTCTCAATCCTTACTTTATATTATGATGAAAATTGCAATTGATAGTATCAAACATGAAATGTATAAGTATGATGAATGTTGACATGTGATGATTTGTATGCAACCCCTAACTTATCATGTATGATCATACATTTGAGTTTTATTAGTGTTCAAAAGTTGGCATTTATTAGAAAGACACCATTAAAAAGTGAGGTGGGCACTTTAGTTGGCGTTAAATAAACTCTAACTAAAGTTCAGACTTTTATTAACATTTATTAAAAAAAGGCCAATAAAAGTTATGCGAAGACCTTAGTTAGTGTTTATTTAACAAATGCCAACTCAAGTTCCGATCTTAGTTGGCATTTATTAAACAAATGATATCTATTTGTTGCTTTAGAATTAAAAAAAAATATAAGCCATGGATTACAAACCACAATTGTTGGTAAAAAAAAATCTCATGGTCTTTATCTAACTATCTTATTTTTGCCTCTTCCCTTCCTACTTTCTCTCTCTCTCTTTCTTTTTTCTCACCCTTGTGTTTCATAAGTCGGTATTCTCTCTCCCTCATGTTCTCTTTCTGTGCGTTGGTCTTCCTAATCTCTCTCCCCTCTCCACATCATTGTATGTTAGTGTCACACATCCCTCTTCTCTCTATCCCTTAAGCTTCCATAGACCAATTCCTCCATGCTTGTGATACGACATTTCAGAGGAGAAGGAAGAAGAAGCCATGGCTTTGATTATATGGAAAATGAAGATAAGAATCTAAGATAGCCAATGGCTCTTTCTTCTCTTTGCAGATCTTGTCTTTTTCTATATACATAGATCATTTCTTCTCTTTGCAGATCTAAGATTGTTTGATGCCATCATTGATTTTCTCCATCATCTTCACAAATTTATCGCCAACAGGACCAGCTCCTAAACTTGTAGGCGAGAAGCTCTTTGTTTGAGTTACCCTTGTATGTTGTGGTGATTGATTCAAGTTTTGTGGTTTTATGGCAACTGAAAAACCTTTTCCTAAATTGAGATTCACTATCGTCAATTTTTTTTTTGTCTGTATTTTTTTATTTTGTTTGGTTGATTGTTCCCTTTTTTTGATGTAGTGTTGATCAATTTTCTCTGGCTTTCTTCTTCTTGTTCTTCCTCTTCTTCTTCTGTATAGATGGTTGATTTCTAAGATTTGTGTACCTACAAATTATCTAGGGAAGAGACGTACTCCATATGAATAATTATTTTTTTGAAAAAATAGAGAAAAGTTGGCATTTGTATACAAAGGTCAACTAAGGATGGGTTTAGTTGGCATTTGTAACAAACGCCAAAAAAAGCTCTTCCATTTTTATTGGCACTAAAAAAGATGGCATTTTGGAAATGCCAATAAAACCTAAAAATAAACGCCAATAAATCTTATTTTTGGTGTAGTGATATGGCATGTTATCACTATAGAGAACATGTGATGATATGTTAGCATGCATCAGGAATTGTCACTAGTTGTATATTGTTGAGACATACTTTTATTGGGTGATGATGCTCTAAATACCACGTGTTATGTCAATTCATTAAATAGCACACGAGGTCTTGTGTTTAGGTGGTGCAGCTTGTGTTATTCCAATCACTAAATAATCATCCCATGGCCAGAAGACTGAATTAGGGTGCACCTTCTCTAAATAGCTTCTAATTTGGGTGGTTTATAGGAAGGAGAGCCATGGTTTAACCTTTAGTGAAATGACATTTGACTGAGTCATGACTATTGCAAGGAGGGCTTGGTGGTGACCCTGGAATTGGCCATCACAAGTCATTGGAAGGGGGACCACTAGTTAAGGTTACCTTGCCATGGTAACTAGCTGTATATTAATGGAATTTGCATCTGCATATCATGTGCATTGCATTCATGTGAGCATATGTTAACCCTTAGTTACTGAGACATATGTCTCATCCCGTGGCTAACAGTCCTAGGTAAAGGACCTAGTACTAGCAAGGAAAGGACCAAGGAGGGCGCATCCAAGGAGGATTGAGAGTATTCTTGTGGGTGTTGGGATCGTTTCCCCTTGTTGTTGTTGTTTTGTTGTTTCTGTTAGTAAAATACCATTGGTAGTTTCCATGTAGTACTATGTATAACTTGTGTGTACTCATATGATTGTGGGTTGAATTGATGTATAATCTTCCTAAACTCTTTTACACTTCATGATTGGTTGTTTGTATGGTTTTGGACCTATGGTTGTGTATGTGGACTATGACATCCCAATTCCTAAGGTCTTGCAACTTTGGGAAAGGGACTTGTTGTCCCATGTTCCATTGGATGTGTATAGTTGGTTTGTGACCTTAGTCAAGTTCTTGGACCCTTATTGTGTAAATTGGGTATATAACTCACTTGTCTGGAATTGGGTTTAAGGGGGTCAAAACCCAGACGAGTAGTTCCTTTGGGAAGGAACCTCTTTGAACATGGTTCTCAAGTCTCTTGTGACCTATTGGAATGGTCCTTGGCTTTCAAAGATTCATTGGTGGCAAATTTGGAGTGGTTGGTTCTTTGTTTTGGTCTAAAAGTGACCATTTTGGTTCTGGGTGTCTAAAATCTCCATATCGAGATATTTTGAAGCATGGTTGGTGTCCGTAGTTAGCTAAGGAGTAAAGTGACTTATAGGGTTTGGAATCGGGTCAATCGTCGGCATGATGAGTTATGCATGTCGAAAATTTATCAATTTCATCAGTAAATAATTAATGCAGGTTTTGTCATTAGTGCGGTGTCACACTACCACATTCCTTCCTTCGTCCAGAATGTCTTGGTGCCGAGATGCCAGAACCCATGCTGTGGCATTGCCTGTGAACACCATATTTTGTCCGAACTTTCTGAAAAATTGAAAAAATTGGAAAATAAGAAAAAATGACACAAATTTCCTTTTAATTCCAATTTGAATGCATATTTTCTAAAATAAAAGAAAAGTACAAAAAATATATTCTCCAAATCTAATCCCTTTTCTTTATGATCCAAAATAAAATAAAATAAATATATAATAAAACAATAATATAACAAAAAAAGTATATAAAAAGAAGAAGAGAAAAAAAAAGAGTAAAAAAAATAATTAAATAAGTTTGGGCTGGAATGCTAATTAGCATTTCAGCCCAAACCTTAATGAGCCCAATTTAGAAGGGCTCATGGATAGGGCTTGTTGAGGTCAGCCTTTAGGGCTCGGTGAGATAGAGAACTAGGGAGGATAAGAGAAAAAGGGAGGGCAAGAAAAAAGAAATGGAGGCTGCGGGTGAAAGAGGGAGCCGCGAGCTCGGGCAGAGGGGAGAGTGGCCGAAGGAAATCACGAAGAGGAGGGTTCGAGAGGCAGAGGGAGCAGTCGGAGGTGAGAGCTAAGGCAAAAAGGAAACCGAGTGAGGCTGAACCAGAGCCGAGGGAGTCTGAAATGGAGACCAAGGGAGGATGAACCAGAGCCGAGGAAGGCAGAATGAACCAGAGGGAGCCACAATGGAACGGAGGAGATCGAGAAAAAAAAAAAAAAAGAAAAGGGAGCTAGGGTTCGGTGAAATGAGCAGAGGGGCAACCACAATGGCCCCGTACGTGTGTCAGAGAAGGAGTGAGCACAGGCTACATTCCGGACCGCGGGGCGAGAGGCATAGATGAGAGAGAGCCACAGAGAAAAAAGAGAGAGAGTGAGATTCTGAGGTGGAGATAGCTTGAGTGCCTGAAAATGACAAAATTCCCTCCATTACTCTGTACTTGGTACAGCAGTGTAGTGGCGAGAAGGGGACTTCGAGATGCCAAGAGAAAACCAGAGAAACCGAGATTGAGAGGAAAAAAAAGACTAGTGTCTGAAATTTCAGAGATGAGGAGAGAGTGAAGGAAAGGAACCGAGGGAGGCAGAAGTGAAATTGACACCAAAAAGAGAAGGAACAGCGAATGGGTTGCAGAACAAGGAGGGCAAAGTAAAGTGAATCAAATGAAGGAGGACCTGACATGGTAGGAGAGCACGAGTTCAAGAAATACCACTGTCATTGGGGTCAGTTTTGTTGTTGTTGTTTTTTTCATATAATCACGCAATAGGGCTTGCTATTGTTTGTCTTCCTCTTTCGTTCACAGTATTGGATGCTTTTGGTATGAATCAAGTATGGTACTGGCTAGTTTTACTGTTGATTAGTGCGGTCCTCTGTTACCATTTGAGCCACGAACCTTGTCTTAGTCTATTGTTCATTCAATCTCTGATTCTATAATATCTTACCTTGGCTTGTTGTCGTAAATGCTCTGTGTATGATTGAACACGTCCCTGTTTCTTCAAAGTAAATGTGTGGCTGAATGAAAGGCCTTCTTGTTTGTATTATGGAACGTTCTTGTGAAGGGGGTCATTCTTTAGAGTTCTGGTGGACTATTTTTGAACCTCCTGATTATGTGTTTTGTCATGTTCAAGTAAAGCCTTAGGCTTAATACATATGCTGTCAAGATTTTCATCGTTAGATGGATCTTAGACATGGCCTGTTTATGCATTTTGGCCATTCGAAAGTTTAGTCATGGTATGGCCAGTGTGTTTGTTTCTAGAAAGGAGGAAATTGCTTCTTTTATTTTGACACGTACTGGCTCTGTCTTGATGATAAAAGGTTTATGCTGAGCATGAAAAGTTATATGGAGATCTTCTTTGCTGTTGAGATTTTCATTGTTTAGGATGGATATTGGACATGGCCAGCTTATGGCATTTTGGCTGGTCGAAAGTTTAATAGTGGTGTGTCCAGTGCGTTTGTTTTTGGAAGGGATGAAATTGCTTCTTTCCTTTTGATATGAATTTGCTCTGTCTTGATGATAGAAGGTTTATGTCATATGGAAAATTACTTTCAACTTTAAAGGATGCTTTCGATTGTGAAAAAAAGAAAAAGGAAAATAAATAATAAATGATTGAGATAAAGAAAAGTTTCCTTTGCAAATTTTCTTTGCCTTTATGTTTTGAGTAGTAATATTTTGAGTGTTTGGACACCAATCATAAATTATAAGTGACCAAATCACTATATATGTTGTTTAGTTTTATTTGGAAATTGACTTTTGAAAATAAAAACACAGATAAAAGTGTTGCCTTAATTATTTAATTTAAATTTTTTTTTCAAGTTTTTAGAACGACCTTTAATTATTTATTTTATTAATATGAATAATCTTAAAATAAATAGATGAATGATATATCTTGAATGTATTAACTTTACCTTAAATTCCTTTTTCAAATTTAAAAAAAAAGAGGTTTTCTATGTGCATCTCTTTAAATAAGTAACTAAAAAAATTTTTATTTTATTTTATTTTATTTTATTTTTCTTTCTAATTACACTTTTCATTGTATAATTTGAAATAAAGAAATAAAAGCAATTTGGACAAGGATTATTCATGTCCTTCCAAGTTTTTACCTTCCCTATTTATTTACCACGAGTGGTAACGTCGTGGAGGTTTAAGTGTTAATCAGCAATTTGTGAGTGACAAAATCACCACATATACTGATTATTTGTTTTAATATATATAGTAATTTGTGAGTGACAAAATCACCATATATGCTGATTATTTCTCTTAATATATATAATAACCACATTTTGCATTTTTTTATATTTCTTTAAATAAGTAAATATATGCGAAAAGATCCTATTTTGTCTCTATTTTATATTAAAAAGAAAATAAAAATAATTTGTCTAAAAATTGTGTCTTCCTTCGAACGTTTTCTTTTTGCCTTTTGCCACGAGTGGCATCACCGTGAGCATATATGCGTAAATCAGCAAATTATAAGTGATCAAGTCACCATATATGCTGTTTGATTTTCATTTAAAATTTTCCTTCTGGTATATTTGCCTCGAGTGGTAACACCGAGAGTATTTTAAATACAGATCAGTAACTTGTGAGTGATAAAGTCACCACATATGCTGATTATTATTTTTCAAAATATATGTAATGATCACATTTTTTATTTTTTTTTAATAAATAAATAGGTGTTAAAATGATTTTTATAATAAAAAGAAAACAAAAATAATTTGTACAAAGAGTTATTTATTTTCTTTCGAACTTATCTTATGTCTTTTGTCTCGAGTGACACTACCATAGGTATTTAGGTATCAATGGGTATATTGTGAGTGATAAAGTCGCCACATAAGCCAATTGGTTTTATTTTGTAAAAATAAAATTGTTTTCAAATATTTTATTTTTCAAACTAAAATAAAATGTTCAAATCACACATAATTTTAATCATATTTTTTAAATTGAGGAGAAACATATATTTTCTTTTAGGAATTGATTAAACAAAAAATAATAATAAATAAAAAGAGCAGATAATGGAAATTAATCTGTCTTTTACAAATTAAAACACACCAACCAATTCTAAAAACTATTTTTTTTTGAAAAAATAAATTATTTTCTATAAACCTCTCTTTTCAAAGAATATATAAAATAAAAAATACCAACCCAGTGACACGTTTTTCTAGTCCGAACTACATCGACTTTGATCCCTATCATAGGGTACGTAGGCCCCAGACTCTAATTCTGGGTCAAGTCCACTTTTGTAAATAAATAATATTTTTCTCTTATTTTATTTTTCCTAACTTCTCATATTTTCATTTTATTCTTTATTTTCGTCTTCACATTTTTCTTGTTTTCATATTTATTTTTGCATGTGAACAGTTAAAGGGCAATCAAAATAATTTTTGAAAGTCATAAAAATTGCATAATCAACCTAAGGTAACCGTTATTAGGAACGGGTGTTGTGGGGGTGAATAACACCTTCCCCACTCACAATCATACTCCCGAACCCAACTCTGATTCGCAGACCATCTTTTGTCCTTTCTGTTCTTATTTCGGTTTTCCAAAATTTCCCTTAAAATTTTGGTGGCGACTCCTCTGAGACCGACCTCTGCCGTGCGGGCCAGTTTCACAGATTTCTCCCTTTTTCTTTCATTTTTCTGCGCCATCCGCGTCGCATCTCCGGATGTGACATCGCCCCATCTATCTAGCCCCTTTTATGGATGTTTTAATGTGTCATGTTTTGATCTGGGTCTTGGAATTCAGGATGTTACATAGCATGTCTCCCAGAAATTCCCAGTACAGTCATCAAAGTCCAAGAATTCTCCAAAAAGGCCCAAGTTTTTAAGTCCTTAGTCCTTACTAATACATGGAAATTTCAATCTTAATAATTTCAATTTACTTCTTTTATAAAAGTTTATGATATACTCACCTTAATGATGAGCAATGCATCCCTTGCAAGATCCTTTTTGATAATTTGAGCAAAATCCTATGAAAGAAAATGATCAAAATGTTACTTGCTTGAGGTTAGCTCAAGTGACAAATAGGGACAAAACCACGTCTAACAATTAGGACCCCCCCCCCCCCAAAAAAAAACACGACAAAAAAAGACAAAAGAAAAAAAAAGAAAACAACTACAAATATATGGAAATTACATATATCATCCCCCCCCAAAAAAAATTTTTTTGTACTCCACCCACGATTCCCTTAAAGTCTATTTGGACTTCCATTGACAACTCTAAACATGGAATTGCAAACTGATATTAGAAGCAAAATGTTGTTTGGGATGATTTCAAACCTCATTATGTAAACTTACTTTTACTTTTAAACCAAACGTTGGGCCAATGGATTGGAGAAGATATTTTTGAGTTTTCAAACTTACTTTTGTCTCATAATTAATTTGTCAAACTTACTTTTACAATAAAAAATTTCAAATATAGATCACATTACAACAAATTTACTTTTATTAAATTTCATTTTGGTAAATTTCATTTTATTCGAAATTAAATTTGTAATTTAAAACCAAATGTTGTTGAACAGCAAAATGAACAAAGACAAGAGCATTATTTTTTTATGATCAAATGTGTTTGTATAAGTAAAAAAATTATAGAAGAATTAAATATTTATTCAATAACCAATAAATATAATTTTAATGGTTAACAATATTTTATCATCTCTAATATATATTTTTTATATGAAGATATTTGATTATTTATTGTGATGCTATTATATTTTTCTAATTTTGTATCATAATGTATATTTATTTTTAAATTTTAATAAATTTTATTTTGAGATTAATTTTTATAAATATTTAAAATATTTTTTAAATAATTATAATCATCAACTCCACCCCTAAATTTGTTTTCCGGCTCTGTCTCTAATATATTAAATAATGGTCAAAGAAGATGCTTGGGACTTGGGAGCGATAGAAGGGGATATATTAGTATTTGGACGTAGCCTAATCTGCTGGCTTGCAAGATTTTGCGGGTATAATTCAGAAAAAAAAAGTTTTTGGGGGTATAATTGGTAAAAAAAAGTGGAAGTCCATTAATTTTAATAGAATTGACTTTTACATTCGATTTTAATTGAATTGAATTTTACAAAACGGTATTATTTTATCAATTATAAGGTTACATGATCAAATTGCCCCCATTAGGCTTAATGTAAAGCTGAAATTCTGGTTCAAATTCTCCTAATGTAATAAAAGAAAAAATATTGGAGCCAATTGAATATTCGATTTAAAAAATGAATTTTTTTTTCTTCACATTTTTTATGATATATTAGATATATTGGTTAAAAAAACCTTAAGGCTAAGTAAATTCGCTATGCTATATTATATCATGTTTAAGGAGTTAAATTTACTTAAACATGATATTTTTAAGTAGTGTAAATGCAAAATATATTTTTGAGAGAGTTTCCCTCCATATAGAGCCCATAACTCATGCAGATTAATTAGAACTTAAAGTGATGACCAGATACCATATAATTTTTTTTTTCATAAAAAAGAGTGCAACTCTTTTCATTGAAATTATTGTTTAATATATATATATATATTATTTTAATAAAGTTTAAAGCAACTCTTTCTTTTTCAATATTATATAGCAAACCAAACCGATTATCCAGCCTGGCATCCCAAAAATAGTCTCCACATCTTAATTTAATGGGATATCATGTTCAATTGCTTATCTTCAAGATACGTAGGGAATACTTATTTTACACCTTTATCCAAAATAAAAAACTTATCTTACACCTAGATCATATTAAAATTAAACGATTTGAATTTAATTTAATATTCAAAATTTGATATCATTTTTTAAGAGTAAAATATAAAATAAAATAATATTTTAACCATGATTTTTTTTCAACAAAATTCTATTTCAACTTAGAAAATCAAAAATAAAAATTTAAAATCTTGATGGTTTAGAGCTTTTGTTTTTTTCCGGTACAAGTTCAGGTCTTATCTTAAATATGAGCAAGCAATACTTATTCTTGTTATGACTAGAAGATTTGCATCGCAACTTAAATTAATTTACTTTCGAACTTCAAAGGCACCTTTTCTAATTAGAAAATAAAACTATTAAAAAAATTATAAATTTGACTTATCTTACACATAGATAATATTAAAATTAAAAGATTTGAATTTAATTTAATTTTCAAAACCTTAATAATATTTTAATAAGAGTAAAATATAGAATAAAATAATATTTTAACCATCATTTATTTTAAAAAAATTCTATTTCAACTTAAAAAATTAAAAGTAAAATCAATTTTTTAAAATAAAATTTCTATTACAAATTTTTAAAAAAATTCAAATAAAAATTTAAAATCTTGATGGCTTAGATCTTAAACATCAGCAAGCAATACTCATTCTTGTAATGACTAGAAGATTCGGATCGCAACTTGCTTAAATTAATTTACTTGCGAACTTCGAGAGGCAATTTTTCTAATTACAAAATAAAACTCTTAAAAAAAATAGAAATGATGAATTTGACTTAATCAAATTGATTAAAAATTTGATGTGCATAATGGATTGAAATTTTGACTTATAGATAAGAATCTCACACAAACAATAATAAAATTAATAATTAGCTAGTATTGGTTAATTGGTAAAGCTGGCCTATCTATATCTCTTTATGCTGAGAATCGAATCCTATCTTGGTAATGATAAAACAGTTAGTATCAGATATAGCAAAGAGTTTGTATCCTAATAAAACTCTTAATTAAATACACCCTCATGCTCGTGAACTTTAGTTATAAAAGGCACACTCTCACCGCCATATTCTCAACGAAACTAAGATACTCTCTTTGATCTCGTCTCTCCTTTTTCCATGGCTTCTTCTTCTTCATCAATGAAGACTTGTCTTGTGCTACTTTTCTTATCTATGGCTGCGACGTCCATGGCCTTCCCCTCCTCGACAGCCACCCGCTCTCCTCCATCATCGGCTAAGTGCATTCACCACCGCGCAAAACTCACTGCCTGTGCACGTTTCTTGAAAGACGATGGTGAATTTCATGAACCAACCAAAGCTTGCTGCCAGAACTACGTGGAGATCTTTCGCAGTGGAACTCCGACATGTTTATGCCGTTACCTCCATCCTGAAAAACTCAGAACCTGGTTCAGTGTCACCAAGTTGATGTCTCTTCATGATGTCTGTGGACAAAGCTCAAGTTCTGATGATACAATTCCTCTTTATGATCTTTGTGTGGGGCTTCAAGATCCTCAAGAAAAGTTTGATGGGATTCTAGATGCTATTAACAAGGATCACCACAACAATCCTTTCATGCCTCAGGCGCATCGCATATAGTAGTTTATTTTGTTTCAATTAGGATTTAGTTGTTCCTTGGAATTAAAGACGATAGATCGATGTATGTATGATTTTTTTTTTTCAAGACGATGGATGTATGTATAATTTTTAATTTATCAATGAAAGTACGTTGGTTTTTTTTTTTCAGAGTAAACCTTTCCACTCGATTCAGGTTTTGTTGATATTAATTAACTTCATAGGAATTTTTCTTTGTTTGTTTTTCGTTTTTTTCGGTGAATTTGTATATTATTGCATTATTGATCGATTTGTTTTCAAAGAACACATGAGTTGCTTCTATCTTTGCTTTTTTTCTTTAACAGTTTAACACTTTGTCATAAGTGATATTAAGTTTCTCTAAGCAAGGACTTAAGAGTAATAATCATAGAGCTATCATTGTTATTAAATCATCGAAACAATATTTAAGTTGTGAATATTTAAGAATTTCATGCTTTGGTAGCTTTTCTTTTTCAATTAATAATTATTGAATAAAAAATTTTTATTTTAAAAATTCAAAATAGAGGACAAAAAAATCTTTTTTCTCCTATAAAAATTCAAAAGATAAAAAGTCTTTTTAGCTTTTAAAATAAAATTAAAAATATAAAATATGAAAATACTTTTCTGAACTTTTCAAGATAAATATATTAATCCAAAATGCGGCTCAACCTTTTTCTTTTGGAATTATCCTTCAAAAAAATTTAAAATTAAAGTAAATAAAATGTAAAATGTATGTTTGCATAATTAAAATGCAATACATAATAACAAATATATAAATATAATCTAAATAATTTTTTTTATACATTATGAGAGTTCGAACCCATGACCTCTACCCACATCACATCCCACCCCTACCACCTAAACTAGCCTCAAAATAGAATTAGCTATATTTCATAATTTTCATACTCAACATAAAAATTTTAACACAATACATACTTGAAAAAGCTCTTAAGTAAATTGGTTAGGGGAAAAAAAAAGCTCTTAATGAAATAATATATATATATATATATATACATCCTTATTGCCTTTTGTTATTATTGGTGCTTTTTACTGACACGAAGCTGAAATCATGTTGTATATCACAATTCACAACGATGAATAAGAAGCAAGTTTATTTATTGTTAGAAGAAGCAAAATAAAAATATTATTAAAATATTATAATTTATAAGTATCAATTTGCCATAACTTTAAATTATAGACTTTTTTTAAAAAAAAATTATATAATTTTCAAGATATACCAGATGCAAATTGTTCTTGAGAGTTTGACTCACTTATTTCTGTTTTCAAAAAAATGTATGTTTAATATTTTAATTTTAATTTTTTAAAACTAAAAACCATAATTTTCAACAAAAAACCATTTTCTCTTGTAACAAAGGATATAAATATATAAACAAGCTTTTGACACAATTAGTAGATAGCTCAATTTCTTTAGCAAATTATCATTGATTTGATTCTTAGTCATGTGTATCAAAAATACTTTATTGAGAAAGATAAAATCCACTTTGATATTCTCTATATCTTAAAGAAATTAGCCTACTCTTTAGCTATGGGTTATATCCTTGATCCTAAAAAAATGGCATAAATATCTAATGAAAAATAGCGGACGTTGTGTTCCATTTTTGTACTGGTTGGATGAAAATAATACCCTTAATATATTTTTATAATTATTTGTTAGTTTTTTAATCTTTTAAAAATATATTTTATATGTATTTAATAAAAAAATTATTCAATTTCAAAGCTTTAATTTGTAAAAATATTGTTAAAGTAATAATAATAAAATTATCAATTCTAATTACCATTAATAAATAATTCATAATTATGAAAAGGATTTTTGAATAAATAAAAATAGAAGAAAATATGAAGAAAATATTAAGAATAAATACTAGAATCAGTGTCGGTGCATTGATTGTATTATTGTCATAATTCAACTCGATTTCATCCTAGTCTCTTGATTCGTTTCATTTTGTAAATGTAAAGGGCATCGTTTTAAATAAAAATAAAATCAATTTTTTAAGAAAAAAAGGTTCTATTTCAACTTAAAAAATTCAAAATAAAAATTTAAAACCTAGATAATGCAGATTTTTTTATTTATTTTGGGTACAAGTTTAAATCTTATCTTAAATAAGAGCAAGTAATACTCATTTTTGTACTTTCGAACTACCAAGGGAATTTTTCTAATTAGAAAATAAAATTCTTAAAAACAAAATAAATGATGAATTCGACTTAAACAAATCGATTTAAAAATTTGATGTGCATAATGGATTGAAGTGTTGACTTATAGATAAGAGTCTCACACAAACAATAATAAAATTAACAATTAGCTAGTATTGGTTAATTGGTAAAGCAGGCCTATCTATATCTCATTATACTAAGATTCGAATCCTATCTTGGCAATGATAAAACAGTTAGTATCAGATATAGCAAAGAGTTCGTATCCTAATAAAACTCCTATTTAAATACACCCTCATGCTCGTGAACCTTGGCTATAAAAGGCACACTCTCACTGCCATATTCTCAACGAAACTAAGATACTCTGTCTCACTACCATATACTCAACGAACCTAAGATACTGTCTCTCACTACCATATTCTCAACGAAACTAAGATACTTTCTTTGATCTCGTCTCTCCTTTTTCCATGGCTTCTTCTTCATCAATGGAGACTTGTCTTGTGCTACTTTTCTTATCGATGGCTGCGACGTCCATGGCCTTCCCCTCCGCGACAGCCACCCGCTCTCCTCCATCACCGGCTAAGTGCATTCACCACCACGCAAAACTCACTGCCTGTGCACGTTTCTTGAAAGACGATGGTGAATTTCCTGAACCAACCAAAGCTTGCTGCCAGAACTACGTGGAGATCTTTCGCAGTGGAACTCCGACATGTTTATGCCGTTACCTCCATCCTGAGAAACTCAGAACCTGGTTCAGTGTCACCAAGTTGATGTCTCTTCATGATGTCTGTGGACAAAGCTCAAGTTCTGATGATACAATTCCTCTTTATGATCTTTGTGTGGGGCTTCAAGATCCTCAAGAAAAGTTTGATGGGATTCTAGATGCTGTTAACAAGGATCACCCCAAGAATCCTTTCATGCCTCAGGCGCATCGCATATAGTAGTTTATTTTGTTTCAATTAGGATTTAGTTGTTCCTTGGAATTAAAGACGATAGATGTATGGATGATTTTTTTTTTTCACGACGATGGAAGTATGTATAATTTCTAATTTATCAATGAAAGTACGTTGGTTTTTTTTTTTTCAGAGTAAACCTTGCCACTCGATTCAAGTTTTGTTGATATTAATTAACTTCATAAGAATTTTTTTTTCCATTTTTTTGGTGAATATATATATATATATATTATTGCATTATTGATCGATTCGTTTTCAAAGAACACATCCTCTCCAGTCTTAGTGATCCCCATGTTTTGCTTCTATCTTTGCTTTCTTTCTTTAATAGAGTTTGTCACAAGTGATATTAAGTTTCTCTAAGCAAGCACTTAGAGTTATAATTATAGAGCTATGCGCGATATTAAATCATCGAACCAAAGTTATTTAAGTTGTGAATAATTAAGAATTAAAGAGCTTAGGTAACTTTTCTTTTTCAATTAATAATTGATAATTATTGAATAAAAATTTATATTTTAAAATATTGAGAATAGAAAATGAAAAAAAAAATCTCTTTTCTCCATTAAAAATTCAAAAGATAAAAAGTCTTTTTAGCTTTTACACTACTGCACAAAAGACTTTTAAGAACGGTTAAAAAGGACTTTCGAGGACGGTTCTTTCACAGTGGTAGATGTGACAGTGGTAGAAAGTGAGACTTTTAAGGACGGTTCTTAACCGTCCTGAAAATTGATATTCCAAAACGGTTATTATAGATCCCGTCCTTAAAAAACTAAGAAAATAAAAGATTAAATAAACTTTCAAGGACGGTTATTACTGTAACCGTCCTTGAATATATTAATTTTAAGGACGGTCATTCATATAACCGTCCTTGAAAGTGACTTTCAAGGACGGTCATTCATATAACCGTCCTTAAAATTAATATATTCAAGGATGGTTACAGTAATAACCGTCCTTAATATTCTGTAAATCTTTTTTTATAATATACAAATTTGATTAAAAACACCCATCCTGCGAACACATTCATCCCAAATACCAAAATATATACATATCCAATGTAGATCCATCCATCCAACACCTAAACTACTTTACACGACCATTAACTCTCTAAAAGCTATCTTTAATAGTTACAGATATCCAACAAAAGTTCATGGATATTTGGACCAAAAGAGATAAAACTCAGCATCAAAGTTCACTAAAATACAATTCAGTTAGTGGCAAGTCTCAAAAGTTAATATTAGAAGAAACTGAAAACTAACCCACATGTGCAATGCCTTTAACCTTTAAAGTGATGTTTTCTCTAGAAAATAGTTTGCCCAACGGCTACAAATGTCATTAATTTCCTCATCAGAAAAAGGCTCCGTACAAGTGAATTTCTGCAAGTTCAATGCATATGAAAATATGAGTAACTCATAAAGAAACATGACCAACTTCAAGACTCTATGAAATTTCATTTGTTACCTCTTTGAATGAATCAATAACGCCTAAAGTGATAATATCAAACATATGTTTCATGACATAGTATCCACACTCTGTATTTCCAGGTTGTTTGCGACACTACAAAAGAATAAAGAATGACTCAAATCACCAAAAGTAACATGATTAGTTCAGAAAGTCTCAAGTTCTAATAACTTTTACCTTGGGGTAGATCCATTCAGCCTTCTGTAGCTGACTTGAGTGCTTCCCCCTCATGACATGGTAAGAGTTCAAAGCTCTATGATGAAATACATGTAAGGAATTTTATTATAGTCTAATAAATATCACAAAGCAAAATTTTACTTAAACACACTTACGTGTCAACATACTGCTTCAATTTCAAGGGTGGATAACCTCATGTGGAGTAGAACCAAATGACAAGATTTTTAGGGGGGCAAATAACCATAAGCGTCCAATGGTTCCTATAAAATAAGGAATGAATTAAACAGAGTCACAATATCATATAAATTACAAAACATTTCTTACTCTTCATGATACGGTGCTAAGAAACATTGCTTGTTGCCTTCCCGAATCCTAGATGAGATGTAAGTTTTTATTTGTTTTGGCTCAATCAATTTATTGTGGATATGGTTAGGAGAAATAAATGCATATTTATCTTGTCCCGATAAGTTGCATAGGCGATATAGATACCTATGATATTGCAAGCATGTTAGCTTCAAGAGGCGAATGCATAGATATCATTTATAAATGAAAAATATACCTACATCATAAACAATTGCAAAATCGATATGTCTAATTTCTCTTGCATCAAGATGTCCATAACATCCTTGCGGTCAATGTAGAAGTTGTACTCCAACTCATCACCGACAATCCCTGGAGGCATGTTGATCTCTATAACATTCTTGATTTTCCTTGATGCTATAAGCAAATGTCCCAAAGCATCCGTATGTGGTTGGGTCTTAGGTGTTGATGGAGAAATTTGCTAAATAATTAAGCAATGATTAACAAAAATCACATGCTATATGAAATGAGTATGATGAATACACAAGATTATAAGAGTTTTCATACCTTATCTAGAACAACTTCTACTAGTCTTTTTGGCCACAAAATAAAATGATTGATGGCTTGCCCTACCATTACAACCTCCTCACTAGGGAATGGGATAAGTGCATTGGCAACTTCAACTTATTCGATTGCCACCTTCACTTGATGTTGTTTTATTTGCTGATGGTGGTTTAATTGCCCGATGTTGTAAAATTTTCCATATGCGACTAAATGCCTATGAGGATCCTCCAAATATAGTTCACATGCCTCCCCGGTAGTTTTTTTGGAAAGACCCTCCGCTACTAGTTCAGGAGTACAACTATCTTTTGTGCTATACATTCCGGGTGAATGGGTTGCCTCAGCAGGTGTGCTAACTTGTATAGGCATCCCCATTGAGCTAAATATGGACATCATTTGCTCTTTCCAAGCTTCCATCTTTTCTTCCATTATCATCTCTATCTCCTCCCTTGTCACCATTCCTGATCTATGGCGTGAATGCCCTCCAAAGTACTCCTTGATGCCTACACCACGTCCTACTCCCCTGACACGGCCAGGGTGCTCCTCTTTCCCAATTGCAATGGCTAAGATATCTTTCCTTCCAGTAGGAGTGAATTTTCCCTGGGAGCATTGTTCTTCAAGAGCATCCTGTAGAAAAGAAATAATAAACATAATGAGCACTTGCATTAGTTACTAAAGTGAATAATAATTTTGATTGATGATGAATTACTTACAATCTTTTCAATAACTATAAGAGCCTCCTCAGTGACATACTGTCCTTTCTTTGTCATATGTGCTCTCTTCCATTTCTCATGTCGAGTGGGTGGAGATAGAGGAGAAGTAACAGTTGATGAGTCAGATTGAGCCTTCAACTTCTCCTGCATGATCTTCTCCTCAAGCCCCCTATAACCCCCACGAGACAATGTGTGGGGGTACAAATTTTTTGATCGTGCCTCTTGACCCTTTTTTCTTTTCTCCTGTTAACAATACATGGAAATTTTTGGTCAAGAAATTAATAATTAATAAATAATGAAGTCAATTCATTTACTTATTCTTGGGATACTAACAAAAAATGTAGGATCTCTCCTACTATCAACAAAAGACTACCAAGTCTCTTCATTAAGAAACTGGTAATCGTCACAAGGATTACAACCCTTCATCTCCCAAAAAATGTATCTACCTAGATTGCTCTTAAATGCCTTCCAACACTCCCCTGCATATTGTATCATCTTTGTCTTCAATGCTTCATTATTGGGAACATCATAAGTGAGCTACAATATACACGTGAACCAAAAAGTTAGTGAGTTAGTGCTATAAATAGATATGCTAATTACAAAAAAGATAACTATATAGTATCATATACCATTATACTTTCCCAAATACTATTCTTCAAATGGTTAGGTACTTTTTCCTACTCAGGATACAAGATGCTAGCCTTGCTGCATCCTTGTAGGGAAACAAAACTATTAAATTTGATCCTCTTAGGCCCGATAGCATTCCAACTCAAATCAAAGTCAACATGTATCCTTTGCTCATTTCCTTGGCCAAGAGTCAAGTCCTTCAACCGTGTGGCACGTCTACCTCTCTTACGAATAGACTTGTTGGCTTCCATGTACCTGTTTAGACAATAAGATAGTCAAGGTAAGTAAGTTGAAGATAAGCTAATTAAGGTCAGTAATCTATCAAACCTTATAAATTATAAAATTCAAAGTGATACTTAATAGAAAATCCTACTGCCATACCCAACTTTTACCATAATGTAGCATCAATTGAGACCAATTACTACATACAACTAGTATATGAACAAGTTTAACATGGAGAGAAATTACCTTGTTCTTGCCTCTACTAGAATGGTGTACAGTCTCAAGCAACTGGAATGTTTTCGAACCTGGTGCCCTACACACTGAAAGAAAGCAATGTCACAACTTCTTTGAAATTTAATGATAAAACATACTTTTAATTAATTTCCTTAATCGCGTGAAGTAATTAAAAGTGACTTTTATAATAAATATTTGGCAAGCTTTTACACACCCACTTTGAATGGATTTGCGATATAACTGATCTTGACCTAAATTCAATTTTATATTACACAAAAAGGGAAATTTGAAAAGCAATGGGAAAAAATTTTTAAAAAAAAAGAGAGAGACCACTACATCCATAGATTTTATTTGAATTTTGGGGAAAAAAAATCTCAAGCTAATTTCTTATTCATTGATGGGCCTAGTGTTACTCAAGTTCACAATAGAAAAAACAAGAAGGTAGTTTTTTTTTTCCTTTTTTGGTTTTTGTTTTTACCTAAACTTAGGATAGTTCAAAAGGAAGAATTAACACAAGAAATAGATCAAGAAACAATGGCTGACATGCTTCTTTCTCTTATCCATTGTATATGGATTCATGGGCTTTCAATATGGGCAAGATAGTTAATCTTGAATTAAACTTGACAAAAGTTGATCATTTGGGACTAGCTAGTGATATATCGATTGCATTCTTGGCAACAATTTGGTTGATCATTGTTCATGGTGATGAAGTATTAAAAAAATGTTTATTATATCATAAATCAAGGGAAAAATAATTCATGAAATGATTCTATAATTTTATTTTATATTTTACTTATTTTTCTGACTCCCCATAGAACCCACACCAGTTAAAGCACAATAAACCATGAAATGATTGGATATAATTAAGGGCTCTACATCATATGATAAATGAAGAAACTTTCAAAGAATTGACCTTCTTTATTTTATTTGAAACCGTGAAGCACTCATATATCTTACCCAAGAGACACTTAAAAAGATAGGAATTGATAATGAAAACGTGGCCCACCTCTTATTGAAAAACAAATAAAACTAAAACCAAAATATATACCTTCACAAATCTGAACAAACTAAGCATTGACTCATTATTCTTTTTTTTTTAATAAATGAAGAGACAAACAAACAACTAAGCTCCAATGCATAGAATGAAAGTCATTCCTACAGCTAGGATTAACAATCAAACTCATAACGTATCTAGCGAGCAAACAAATAGGAGGAATCCTAAATTCTTTACCAAGGAGTCAGCATCATGTATTTCTAAAAGGATGAAATCATAGAAAAACATGACATTAAACTTTTCAAGCATTATTCAACAAAACAAGCACCACACTGTAAAACAGAGGAACAAACCACGGGAATGACAATGACTAAATATTCACTAATCACTACAACTGAACATTTCACTAATCACCAACAAAAATCGCACTACAAGGAAAACAAGTCAGTAGCAACATTACAAAGAAACAAGAATGATTATGAAAGCCCCAAATGGGAACGAGAACGAGAAACAGAGCGTGAGAACAAGAATGAGAAATAGAGTAGTCAGTGATAACTTTAAAACCATTACCTAGTTCGATGCGTAAGACGTCGGCCGATGGAGGAAGTGAAGCTGCAGGTCGAGGAAGCTGAAAATCAAAGGAGGAGGGAGAGAGAAGCTGGAATGAAACAGAAATGAAGAAGTTGGAGCTCGGCCATCACGACGAAGCGAGAAAGGAGCTGAAGAAGATGACCGATGTAGTGGGTTTTCACTAGAATGAACAAAGCTTGGGCTTTTGAGTGGATCTATGGTGGAGCACGGTGGGTTCTTGCTAGATTGAACAAGACTTACTGGAGCACACGAGTGTTTGTCTGAATGTAGCCAGTTTGCTTGAATGAACAGGTCTGTGGGTTTTGGAGTAGAGGAAATAGTAGGCTTGGGGTTTTTAGGTGGAGGGAGACCAGAAATTCCCGAAACAGAGCAACACTAAAACTAATAAATATAATACTAATGAGGACAGTTTATATTAAAACCGTCCTCTTATATCATTTTTTTTTTCATGAATGATAAACACGGGCTTTGTGTTTTCGGGTGGAGGGAGCTGAGAATTCAGCGAAACAGAGCCTACTAAGGAGGACGGTTTATATTTAAACCGTCCTCTTATATATACCCAAATATATATATATATCAACTACATGGCTTTCCCTACCACGCTCACTGAGATAGCCAACGAGAAGACTCTCAGGTCTGACTTCATTTGGGATGAAGATGAGCGTCTGAACGTAGCTTTCGACCAATTCAGCGGGGAAATTCTGGTGATTTCGCTTGCAGGGATAGACGAGGTTGACGGCCAGAATATATGTGCAAGATTGCATGAATGAGATTGATAATGAGGGAGCATGCATGAATGAATGCAGGGAGAGGCAGTGCATGACTGGAGAGAAGTGTTTATATATATCTCATATCCGAAGAGAAGCAAAAACTATTCGAGGTGGCCGAAAAGATGGAGCAGGGCAATGGAGGAATAGAGCGAGAAGTTGATGGGTATGGCATGCAAGATGCTGGACGTGTTATCAGAAGCAATGGGGTTAGAGAAGGAGGCTCTTAAAGCATGTGTATATATACGCGGGTTTTAGTGTTTTCGGTTGGAAGGAGGCAAAAAATTGTAAAATCTGAACACTATGTATCATTATAATATATTAAAATATTATTATAAAATTATATGATAATTAAGAGGACGGTTCCCATTAAAACTGTTCTCTTATGTATACTTAACAGGACAGTTCATCTGGCAATTGTCCTCTTAAATTCAAATTATCGTAACTTATTTATAAAAATGCCACCGGTCATATTTTATAGGACGGTTCCTACACAACCGTTCTTGTATGTCATCCTAGAATAGCTTTTTTGTACTAGTGTTAAAATAAATTAAATTAAAAATATAAAATATAAAATCTTTTTCTAAACTTTTCTTTTAAGATAAATCTGCTAATCCAAAATGTAGCTCAATCCTTTTTCTTTTCGAGTTATCCTTCAAAAGACTTTGAAATTTAAAAAAACAAATCAAATTAAAAACATTTTTTTAAAAGTTTAAATGAAGAAGGAAGAGGGCGATTAAACTAAATTATTGATTAGAAACGGATAAAAAGGAAAAAGACTTAATTAAGTTTGGGAATTTCTCGGATAGTTTAACTAAATTATAACCGAACTAATTAATAGGGTCTAAAAAATTCAGGGAACCAAGTATTAAATTAAATGAATTAGCTTACTTATAATTATCTATTTCTAAAAGGTTTAAACAATGCGATTTATTTGTTGGACTCATAATTTGGGAAGACTTTTAAGCATATTCCGCATTTACCCTTCATTTGCTTCTTTAATCTACAGGGAATTTCTTTTATTAGTCTCTTATTTTCTGATATTTTATTTTTAGAAGGGAATGACACTTAAATACTTGGATAGTAAGATATTTCCAAAAACATACCAAGAACTTGTCTAGTTACTATAAGATATGTTGTTACCTAATTGGAAATATTTTTTTAGAGTAAAATTCCTTTTTTTGCCCTTACAGTCGGGATGGAAATATATGAGTATCATTCGCAAATATACGAAGATCACTTGCAAATAAGCCTAGAGTAGATAAAATATAATTAGATAATCCATTTGGCAATATTTTTATAGATTTGTAACTGATCTTTGGATATTTGAAATTGAGTCTTATATATTTGTAAGTGATACTTTTGGTAAGTTTAATTAGGGGTAAAATGGAAATTTCATACCAAAAAAATTCAAAAAAAAAATCCAATTAGACACTAGGTGTCTTATGGTAATTAAGCAAATTCTAGGTTGTTGAATCAAGAGTTTTGATGATTCCAATCAACACTCAAGAGCTTGGATTGAAGATATCAAAGGAGATCAAAGCTGTTTCAAGTGAAGATTTTATGAGTTTTTGTTATTAGATCTTTTGTATAGTCTTAGTTGTTGGTATGATTGGGTAAAATATTTTGATTTATAGAAAAGATGTTTTCAAACTTTGATTTTATGTTAAAACTTGAAACATTTGAAAAATACTTACAAACAGACGAAGTTTGAAAGTTTTAACTGAACTGTCAAGTTGGAAATTCGAACTTTGCCTTTGGAAATTCGAATTTCCAGCTAAAACTGAATAAGTCTGAAGAAATGACTCTCTGTCAGACGAATTTTGGTTGATCAAAATTCGAATTTTCATCTAGTCTGAAAGAAGCCTCTTTATGATAGACGAACTTTACAATTTCAAAATTCGAATTTCAGACAAAATGCAATTTGTGAAAACCAAAGAAATTCGTCTGAAATTATGTTAAAGTTCATCTGAAATCAAGAAGAAATTAAGTTTGAAAAATGCTCTCTGACAGACGAACTTTGAACTTGCAACATTCGAATTTTCATATAAGTCAAAGGAGTTTCTCTGTGACATTCGAATTTCACTCTTTCAAAATTCGAATTTCAGACAAAACACAACTTGAGAAAAACAAAAGAAATTTATCTGAAACTATGTTAAAATTCATCTGAAATCAAGAAGAAATTAAGTTTCAAAATTGGTCTCTGACAGACGAATTTCACTCTGTCAAAATTCGAATTTCGAAGAAAGTGAACTACTGTGCCTCTTTGAACGTTCAATGGACAGACGAATTTTGGGCATCCAAAATTCGAATTTCGAGGGTACTGTAGCAAATTGAAAACACTGTTCACAACTTACAGAAAAACTTTCTTCTTGAAAATTCGTATGTCACAATGTGAAAATGTTTTATGAATTTCAAAATTCGAATTTCACACTATGGACAGACGAACTTCGTATTTTTAACATTGGAAGCTCTAACCTTCAGTTCCTTCGAAATTCGTCTGTTGACCAACCAAAATTCGAATTTCAGTGTGTCAGAAACATTAAATACGGTTGGTAAACGGATAGTTTTTCAGAATAACCGTTGGATAACTTCCCCAACGGATAGATTTAGTCTCTAACGGATATTTGAGAACTAAAACTATAAATATAACATCATTTAAAGTTATGGGTAACGAATCAAACTTGTATATACCGAATTTCTGCTGAATCTTTTTTTCTCAAAAGCTTTTACCCTCTCAACTTCATTATCTGTACTTTAATCTTCATATCTACTCTATTCAAGAGAGTTGTATCTTTGTAAACAATCTACTCTTCATCTGGAAGATAGGTTTACTTGTGAGGGGAATTCACAAGGGGATTGGGAAGCACATAGAGAAAGTGCTAGGAAAGTTTGAGAGAGCTCAGAAACAGAGCATACTCGTGTATTGTGGCATTAGCAAGAAGCCCGTTGAAATTCTTGCTGTATAGTGGATAAATCTCAAGAGGTGTCTTGGGGACTGGACGTAGGTCAAGAGAATAGACCGAACCAGGATAAATCACTGAGTGTTTCTCTCCTTATCCTCATTTATCAACTTGCTCTGTTTTATTCGTTGCTTTCATTATACTGTGATATCTTCACCCATTTCACTTTGTGCAGAAAAATTTCAATCTTCCCAATTCACCCCCCCTCTTGGGAAGTCAGCCTTGCTAACATAGGTATGTTTTGGAAATAACTTATTGCTAAGATATTTAAGTGTCATTTCCCCTTATATTTAATCTATCTAAACTTGAGACAAACCATCCAAAATTACCTATGTGATTAATGGGACAATCCAACATTTCAACCCATGTTAGGCCGCATTTGAAGTAGGGATGCACAAAGATCAGACAAGACCATGCTGATTGTCAACCCGATGTCCTGTTTTTGTGAAGTTAGATGAAATCGGTCCAACCCAGCATACAACACCGAGGTTAGCCTGATCTTAAAAAGTTTTTGAAAATTAAAAAAATTAATTTTATTTATTAACAAAAATATAATTACATTCATTCAAAATACACTTCCTCAAAAAATAATATTATAATCAAAAGTAACATTTGTTAAAATTATTAATACTTAATAATAATGCATTATTTTTACACAATATTAAGAAATCAATATAAAATGTCAAATAAAATTAAAAGATTAAATTCTTAAAAAAATCTACAATAATGATATAACCAATTTACTTTATATATTATATCAAGAAAAGTATCATATAAAATTTTTTAAAAAATATATAAAATTATATATATAACGGGATCGGACGAAACTGGGTTTGCCCTTAACCTGGTGCCCAACTTGATGTAGTTTCCGAGACCAACCCAGTATACAGGGTTGGACCAAGGCTACCAGTCCATCGAGTTGGTTGAACACCCCTAATTTGGAGTGTGGAATCCTTTTCACAAAAATAGCAATTGAGAATGAGAATGAAAGTATACTTGATATAATGAAACAATTATACTTGTTATCTGATGAAAAATAGGGGACTTTGTGTTTCATTTTTTTTCACTTGGTTGGATGAAAATAATATAAAAATAAATAGGTAATTAAATAAATATAATATCCTTAATCTAAATATTTATTATTTTTTAATCATTTAAAAGTATTTTTACAAGTATTTAATAAAAAATAAAAATTATTCAATTTCAATTCTTATTTCATAATAATATTTTAAAATAATTTCCTAATTATGGAATGATTTTTAAATAATTAAAAATAATATGAAAAATTAAGAACAAATATTAGAATTAGTGTTGGATTGTTGGTGCATTGATGGTATTATTGTCATCATTCAACTCTTGGAGTATATCAAAATGTTATCAATAAATACTACCACAAATTTATCTAGACATGGCTGAAATACCCTATTCATATAATCCATGAAGATTGCTGGGGCATTGGTCAACCTGGATGGCATCACAAGGAATTCATAGTGCCTATATCGAGTTCGAAAAGCAGTTTTAGGCACATCTTCTGTTAGGTTAGGTTATGTAAGATTTTTGCCCTTTTTGGATCACAGCCTAATTTCACCTAATGTGCAGCAAAACAGGGATGCACAGAGAGTAAAGAAGTTAGTGGATGAAATGAAAAAATAAAGAATAAGACACAAGGATTTATCCTGGTTCAGCCCAACTACTTGACCTACATCCAATCTCCAAGCCACACTTGAGATTTTTCACTATATTTCACATGTTTGATTTAGGCACATGTGAAGCCTTAGTACATCCCACAAGTTTTAGTAGACACTTGTGAAGCCACGCTCCCCACACCTTTACAAGATATGTTAATCTCCCTTAGTGATACTCCACACTAAGAATCTACCCAGAAAATAGTAGAGAAGAATGATTACAGAATTAAAACTCTCTTTTAGAGTAAATGATACATTGAAAGCTCACTCTATTGAGGTGGGTTTTTCAGATGATGTTGATACAGAAAGATTTTATGTATATGAATAGCATTCTCACATAAACTCACTTAAGATATTACCCATAAGTTCAAATGATGTTCTATTTATAGATTTGTGGCAAAATTATCCATTGAAAGCAAGTTCTAGCTGTTACTCTACAAAAAGAGCTGTTCAACTACTGCATTAAATGTGTCTGACAGAGGTTATGCAGATAATCTTCTTAGGTTATGCAAATAACGAGTGACCGTTGGCTCTTAGTTTCAATGTTAGATTTTCGTTATGTGGATAACCTAGCTAGTTTATGTGGATAACGTTCATTCCAGAACGACTAAGTTTTATCTCAAAAACATTTTGCATGAAAACCTACTTAGTTGTTCAAATAATCGTTTCACAAACTTGGATACCTATAAGGATTATTAGAATAACCTCTTAGGATGTTATTCCTTGTTTGGATAACATTTAATCAGCACAAACTAAGTTTCTGAAAAACAATCAGCATAAACTAAATTTCTATAAAACATAGGTTATCAAGATAACCTCCCAAGGTTATGCTGATAATGAATTTAGCTGAAGAAAGTCCAGGTGTACTGAATATAGGTTATGCAGATAATCTTCCTAGGTTATGTGAATAATGGGCTGCACAGTATAAGTGGGGTTTACTATTCACTCCCTTATGAGAATAAGGCAGGCACCTTATCAGGATAACGACCTAGACAGAGCCTAGGACATAGTGCATATCTACTTTATGCGGATGATCTCAACCCTTTTCATGAAATCGAAGAGTGAATACTTAGAAAAGCTTTAAGATTGAAACTTTATCCCTATAACCTTCATTTCTTATGCGAATAAGGTGAAACCTGTTGAATCAAGAAGTTTTGATGATTCCAAACCAACCTTCAAGAGCTTGGAATAAAGTTATCAAAGGTGCACAAAAAGCTCAAGTGAAGAAATCCTGGAGAAATCAGTGCAAAGACTCATGTAAGATGATTAAAAATGTTTTGATTTGAGTAAAAGACTTTGATTTGGTGAAAAGATGCTTTAAAACCTTGATTATATGTTAAATCATGGAATATTTGAAAAACACCCACAACAGATGAAGTTTGAAAGGTTTATATTAAACTGTCATCTTGGAAATTTGAACTTTGGCTTTGGAAATTCGAATTTCGTATTTAAACTGAATAAGTCTAAGGAGATGCTTCTCTGACAGACAAATTTTGGCTTGGAAAAATTCAAATTTTGATAAGTGTCTGAAAGGAGCTTTAAGTAACAGACGAACTTTGGGTTTTGAAAATTCGAATATCAGACAAAATGAAACTTATGAAAACTAAAGAAATTCGTCTGAAATTATGTCAAAGTTCATCTGAAACTATGGTTGGATTGAATTTAAAAATTGCTCACTGACAGACGAACTTTGAACATGAAAATTCGAATTTCAGAAACTAAGCTTGTGAGTCTGTTGCAGTGATATGTTGACATATGAATGACAGTATTTATACATTCGAATTTTGAAGTTAGTCTGAAAAGAGGTCTCTCTGACAGACGAACATTGACATTTGAAAATTTGAACTTTGAATCACATGAACTACAATGCCTTACAAACCAGCTACGGACAGACGAATTTTGAGGTTCCAAAATTTGAATTTCGAAGGCACTGTAGCAAATTGAAAATACTGTTCACACTTGACAGAAAAACTTTCTACTTGAAAATTCGTATGTCACAACATAGAACCATTTTCAAAATATCAAAATTCGAATTTCACTTCAGGACAGACGAACTTCAGGCATTCAACGTTAAAGCTGTTAACCTTCGGTTTCCGCAAAATTCGTCTGTTGACCAATTGAAATTTGAATTTCAGTATGTTAGAAGCATTAAATGCGATTGGTTAACGGATAGTTTTTCAGAGTAACCGTTGGATAACTTCTCCAACGGATAGATTTTGTCTCTAACGGATATTTGAGACCTAAATCTGTAAATATAACATCATTTGAAGTTGTGGGTAACGATTTTAACATTGTATATATTGAAACTCTGCCAAATCATCTACTCAAAGTTTCTTACTCTCTCACTTCAATATTTTGTACTTCAACTTTCATATTCACTATGTTTAAGAGAGTTTAATCTTTGTAAACAATCTTTTCTTCATCTGGAAGATAGATTTTCTTGTGAGGGGATATCACAAGGGATTGATAAGCACTTTGTAAGAGTGCATAGAGTGATTGAGTAAAGCTCTAGAAATAGAGCAACATCTTTGTACTGAGGCATTTGCAAGAAGCCCACGTAATTCTTGCAGAATAGTAGAAAATCTCAAGTGGTGACTTGGGGACTGGACGTAGGTTAAGTGGAGAGTCTGAACCAGGATAAATTTCTGAGTCTTCTTCTCTTTACTGCCACCTTTACAGTTATTTGTTCATACTCTGTTTTACCATCATATATTGCTTTCTTCACCTTCTTGATATTTTGTAGAAAATTTTTAATCTTCCCAATTCACACCCCTCTTGGGAAGCCAGCTAATCTAACAAGTGGTATTTATCAGAGCCCGGATTCCCAATCAAAGGATCTCACAGTCCGGGAATTAAAATAGCTGGCTTTGGAGAAAGTATATTACCGGAAGGCAACAACATAAATAGACCACCTGGCTTCAGTGGAGAACACTATGTGTACTAGAAGATGAGGATGCAAATTTATCTCCAATCAATTGATTTGGACATCTGGTCAGTCATTCAGAAGGAAGATTTTGTTCCAATGGCTTTGGAAGATGATGGAAAATATAGAGAGAAGCCAGAAGCTGAATGGAATGAGGAAGATAGAAGAAGAGTCTTGCTGAATTTCAAGGCAAAACACTGTGTGGTCAGTGCTTTGAATCAAGACGAATTCTACAGAGTCTCCCAATGCTCCACTGCCAAGGAAATGTGGGACACCCTGTAAATTGCTCATGAAGGAACAACTGGAGTCAGGGAAAATAAACTGAATACATGCATAGGTGAATATGAAAGCTTCAGAATGGCTGAAGGAGAGAATATAAAAGATTTACAGAAGAGATTTACCCTCATTGTGAATCAACTAAAGAGCCTGGGAAAGGATTACACTCAAACTGAAAAAGTAAGAAAGATCCTAAGAGCTCTCCCTCTGGAATGGCAACCTAAAGTAACAGCAATAGAGGAAGCCAGAGGAGAATCAATGGCCTCTATCACAGCTCTCTTTGGCAGCCTCAAGGAGTATGAAGGAAAAATGAAGGCACTCAAGGAAGCTGGACAAGACAGAAAGAAGAAAGGTCTTGCTCTCAAAGTTGCTGAAGAAAAGGAAGAAGAATCTGACGATGGAGAGGAACTCGATGAAGAAACTCTAGCTATGATGGTCAGAAAATTTGGAAGATTCTACAGCAAAAAGAGAAACAAAAAAATCTTCAAGAAAGGAGCAGCTGGAGATAGCATGAGAGAAGCAAAAGAGCCTATCACTTGCTATGAGTGTAAAAAACAGGGACATATCAAATGAGATTGTCCTCAATTTCTCAAGAAGCAAAAAAAAGAAAAGAAAGCTGCAGACAAAGGCAAAAAGAAAAGAGCTTACATCTCATCAATATGGGGCAACAGCTCAGATAAAGAAGAAGATGATGAAGATGAAATTGCCAACATCTGTCTCATGGCACTTGCCTCTGAAGAAGCTGAAATCCCATGCAGCAGTGATCAAGAAAATGAGGTATATGAATCTGAACTTTCCTATTCTGAATTACTGGATGCATTTCATGAGTTGCATGATGAGTTTGTTAAAGTTGCTAAAGAATTGAAGCAAGCTAAGAGAAAGATTAACAAACTAGAATCTCAATGCAACAATTCTGAAATTGCTTCTCAACCTATTACTGAGTCTGCTTGCTGTAAATCATGCATTGAACTAAAGCAAACCAATGAATATCTAGTGAAAAGCATGTCTAGACTTACTAAAGGTAAGGATATGTTGTTTGCTTTAATGAGAAGCTAAAGAATATCACAGGGAAAAGCTGGACTTGGCTATGATCCTTGTGCTATAAAAGAAAAGATTAGGAAGAAAAATCAGAATGTGTACATGGGACATTTTGTGCATGCTGATGGAAATAGAAAGATAGATCATATGTCACATTACATTGAATCATATAATCAACCAAGGCATGCTAAACAAAAATATTATCTGTATTGTTTTCTTCCTGCTTCTCAATCCAGCAGTCTCTTTACCACCTGTCACTTCTGTAACAAAAAGGGGCATATTTCGAGCTCATGTGCTTTAAAGAAAAATGGACTTGACATGAAGGCTAAATGGGTTCCCAAAGGTACATCTATATCTAGGGAAAAGACCACTGACAGAAAAGGACCTAAGTAGATTTGGGTACCTAAGAAGAAAACTTGAACTTTGTTTTGCAGGTCTGTCTCAAAGCTGAAAAGAACAATAAATGGCATATGGACAGTGCCTGCTCAAGTCACATGACCGGTGATAAGGAGAAGTTCATCACCCTTAGAGACAAGAAAGGAGCAAAGGTGGACCTTTGGAGGTGATCAATATGGCAGAATAGTTGGTATTGGCATTGTGGGCAAGAATCCTGAAACATCTATTGAAGAGGTGCTATTTGTGATTGGCCTCAACCACAATCTGCTGAGTGTGAGCCAAACATGTGACAAAGGAAACTGGATACTATTTGACTCAAAATTCTGCCTGGTCATCAGAAAAAGTGATCACAAAGTAATGCTTAAAGCTCAAAGGGATGGTAACTGCTATACTATTGATCTTGATAAACTTCCTCCATTAGATTCTGTTTGCTTGATTAGTCAGGATAATGATAGTTGGTTGTGGCATAGAAGACTAGCTCATGTTAACATGAATCAGCTTTTGAAACTGGTTAAAAATAAATTAGTCACTGGCCTACCAAAAATCAGTTTTGAAAAGGACAAAGAATGTGATGCATGCCTAAGAGGAAAACAAACTAAATCTTCTTTTAAACCCAAAAACGTAGTCACCACAACTAGACCACTAGAACTACTGCATATGATTTAATTGGTCCATCGAGGGTAAAAAGCATTGGTGGAAATCTATATGTGCTTGTAATTGTGGATGATTACTCTAGATTTACATGGACATTGTTTCTTTCCTCTAAAATTGATACCTTTGATGCATTTGTAACCTTAGCCAAGAAAGTGCAAAATGAGAAAGGTATTTCCATTGTGTCTATCAGGTCAGATCATGGAGGAGAATTTGAGAACTCATACTTTCTAGAGTATTGCAATGAGCATGGAATTGACCACAACTTCTCAGCCCCAAGAACTCTACAATAGAATTGAGTAGTAGAAAGGAAGAATAGAACAATTGGAGAGATGGCTAGAGCTATGTTGAATGAAAAGGAACTTTCTCAAGTATTTTGGGCTGATGCAGTAAATATAGCAAGATACATCATAAATAGAGCCTACATCAGACCAATCCTTGGGAAGACTCCTTATGAGCTGTATAAGGGAAGAAAGCCAAATCTGTCAAACCTCCATGTGTTCAGCTTGAAATGCTTCATTCATGACAATGGAAAGGAGAATCTGGGTAAGTTTGATGCCAAATCTGATGAAGGTATATTTTTGGGCTATTCTAGTAGAAGTAAGGCATATAGAGTTTTTAGTAAAAAGTCTAAATTGGTGGAAGAATCTGTGCATGTAGTATTTATTGAAAATGAAACTGCTTCGAAACATGCTACTGATGAGGATGATATTGTCTCAAACCTTGAAAAGTTAGATATCTCTGATGAAGGTAAAATTGAACCTCCAAAAATATCTGAATCTATTAACATAGAGGAAGATGTTCAGGAGAGAGATTTTGAAGAAGAAAATAATGAAGAAATGTCTCAAGAACTCCCTAGAACTTGGAGATATCAAAGGAATCATCCTGTTAATCAAGTGATAGGGAATGTTCAAGAGAGAGTTAGAACTAGAAAATAGTTAAGGGATCAAATGATTAATTGTACTTTCATCTCACAAATTGAACCTAAATGTACTGAGGAAGCCTTAACTGATGAATATTGGATTTTGGCTATGCAAGATGAATTAAATCAGTTTGAAAGAAATCAAGTTTGGGATTTAGTGCCTAGACCCAAAAATCATCCTGTCATTGGTACCAAATGGGTTTTTAGAAATAAACTTGATGAATCAGGATCAATAATCAGAAATAAAGCTAGACTGGTTGCTAAAGAATATAATCAAGAAGAAGGTATTGATTTTGAGGAAACCTTTGCTCCAGTAGCAAGATTAGAAGCAATTAGAATTCTGTTAGCATATGCATGCATGAAAAATATTTTGTTGTATCAAATGGATGTGAAGAGTGCTTTTCTAAATGGATATATCATGGAAGAGGTTTATGTAGACCAACCTCTAGGTTTTGAGGACTCTACAAAACTAAACCATGTTTATATGCTGAAGAAAGCTTTTTACGGTTTAAAATAGGCCCCTAGAGCATGGTATGAAAGATTGAGTAATTTTCTAACTGAAAAGGGGTTCAACAGAGGAAAAGTAAATTCAACTTTATTTATTAAGAAAGAAAATAAAGATTTACTTATTGTTCAAATCTATGTTGATGATACTATATTTGGTGCTACTAATGAATCTCTTTGCAAGAATTTTTCTAAGTTAATGCAGGGGGAATTCGAAATGTCCATGATGGGTGAACTCAACTTCTTCCTTGGATTGCAAATCAGGCAGTGCGATGATGGTATTTTTCTTAATGAATCCAAGTATATGAAAGAACTGCTTAAGAAGTTTGGAATGGAAAATGCCAAGCCAATGGGAACACCTATGGCTACTACAACGAAATTGGATATGGATAAAAAAAGGAAAATATTTGACATAACCTAGTACAGAAGAATGATTGGATCCCTACTGTACTTAACTGCCAGCAGACCTGATATTATGTTTAGTGTCTGTATGTGTGCAAAATTCCAATCATGTCCCAAGGAAACCCATGCAACTGCTGTGAAACATATCTTCAGATATCTTATTGAAACTTCACAGATGGGTCTTTGGTATCCAAAGGGCAATGGAGAAGATCTCATAGGATACACTGATGCTGACTTTGCAGGATCCAAAACTGACAGAAAAAGCACAAGCGGAACATGTCAGTTTCTTGGAGGATCCTTGGTGTCATGGTTTAGCAAGAAGCAAAATAGTGTGGCCCTATCCACAGCAGAGGCTGAGTATGTTGCAGTTGGAAGCTGTTGTGCCCAAATCATCTGGATGAAACAGCAGCTTGAAGATCTTGAGGTTGAGATGAAGGAAATACCAATCATGTGTGATAACCAAAGTGCCATTAATATCACAAAGAATCCTATCATGCATTCAAGGACAAAACATATTGAAGTTAGGCACCACTTCATAAGGGATCATGTTTTGAAAGGAGAAATCAGACTAGAGTACATCCCAATTGAGGATCAAGTTGTAGATATCTTGACAAAGCCTCTATCAAAAGATAGATATAGCAAAATCAGAAGAGAATTGGGTATGGTAAATCCCAATGAACTGTAAGTAAATCCGTGTACAATTCTGTTTTTAGATTTTCCAACATTAAATTAATTCTAACTTTAGCATTGGAGTGTATTTAATATAAGTTGCAGGAGCTCCTCACGAGATTCAATGGGAATAAATCTGAAAAATGGAGCACATGAGAATGGAACAATCAAAAAGTGAAGAAAATGGCAGAAATTCTGAGTTTCTGGATCCATTCTGTAAGTTTTTAAAGTTGAAATTCATATATTAATTGTGTGTTAGATGAATTTCATTGAAAAACTAAGGTTCTGAATAAGTCAGCATGATCAACATTCGAATTTGGATGCCCAACAGACAAACTTCAGCCTGTTAAAAGTTGGAACAGTTCTCGGTGATGCCTCGAAATTTGTCTGTTGGACCTTGAAAATTCAAATTTTCAAGAACAAAAGTTTTAAAGTTATGTTTGTCCAACATGATGATTATACAAATGATTATTTCTTAACATACGAATGTTGGAAAATCTTAACAAAGTAAAAATTTTAAATTTCTGATTTAAAATTTGTCTGTTGAAACATGCTCTTCACGATGAATCTTTGAAAGATGAAGTTTCATATGCATAATTCGTCTGTTGTTTGTTGATTTGATTGCTGCTTGATGTTTACTCTTTAAAATTCAAACTTTGTTGGAACAAAGTTCGTCTATTCATCTTGTGTTGCTTGAACCAAGCCTCTGTCAGACGAACTTTCAGAAGAAAATTTATCTGTCAATAAGCTTTGCTGAACGGTTTAACTTTTAACTGCCCGAAGTTCAAATTTTGACCCATCAAAATTTGTCTGTCAGGCAGTTACTTACATTAAAATTGACAGTTTTCCACTGAACAGACGCAACCCTACTCTCTTCCTCTCTGGATCTGTTCAAATCCTCTCATCAATGCTCTTAAATTCTGACCGAAAATCTTCATTTCCCACTGTTTAAACTGATTTTCGCACCCTATAAACCTAATCTCGGCTTCATTCTGAATCATTCATCCATGAAAATGGCAAGAATAAAGAATCCTGAAGCTGGAAAAGGAGAGGCTCGTCCAAAGAGATCGGTCAAATCCCAATATGCCTCAAAGGAGGGTGAAAAACCCATTTGGCTCACAGATGAGACTTTTAATGAAGTGTTGGAAATCCCAAGGCAAGATGGCCTCAAGATTGACATCACTGCCTCTAGTTATATGGATGAGGCAGAGACTGCTGATGAAGAAGGTGGCCCCTTTCTGAACTACAAGGAGAGCACAATTCTGAACACATTGTTCAAAAGAAAGGAAAATAGGCCAACCATAAACCTGCTAAAGCCCACAAACCTCAGTGCTCAAGTGAGAATCCTGCACTACATAGTGTCTAGGATCATATTCAACAAAGGAGGCAGCTTCAATCTGATCACAAGGGCAGAGGCACATGTCATGGCAGCAATCATGCGTGGAAAGCTCATCAACATGGGACATATCATACTCTAACGCATGATCAAGGCAAGCTCATCAACATGCAATATGCTAGAATTCAGCATCTTGAGAAGGGGAAAGGAAAACCTACTGAGATCTTCAAGGAGGAGGAACTTCAAAGGATGGGGATTGAAAGAAATAAAGGAAGATGGATTGGGAAGGGAGCAGGAAAATTTGAAGATCTTTTCTTTGTTGAAGGTGCCTCCCAACAGCAAGAAGGTACCTCTGAGGCTCCTGCTAGACATACACCTCAGCCTTCTCTGCCTATCCCATCTCCATCCAAGCCTACTCACATTCCATCCACTCCCTCCTCTCGTGCCAAGCCAACCAAGATCACTGAGTTGTATGACAGCCTGTCTACACTCATACTTAGCATCAAGGATAAGTAAAATGCCAAATTTGCTCATCTGCAAGATCAGATTCATCAATTGGCCAAGAATTTGAAAGTGGTTGCTGATGCCTATGAAGATATTTGGAGTGCAATCCCTGCTACATCAGCTCCACCTTAGCCAGGGTTCTCTATGCCTATTCAGTCTCCAATTCCTGAGCCTCAAGCCCTTTCGAGCTAGCCTCTTTTGAGCATGATGATGATGTAGATGGTACTGAGCCTGCTAGTACAATGAGGACACCAAGTCCTAGTCCACCCTTGGACTATGGTTTGGAAGAAGAAGGACCTTAGGAAACAGGCCCTCATGAGCCCATTTCAGAAGATGCTTAGGATTCAATTCTTTCCACTCAAGAATCTGAGCAAGTTGAAAGACTAGTGGCAGCCATTTCTACTTCATCAATATTGGAGGTTGCCAGCAATGAAGAGAGAAGCATTATGCCTGTTGTTGATTTTAAAGCTATTGCTCACAATGCTCTCTTGCAAGCTCAGAGAAGAAGGGTCGAAGAAATGTTCCGTTCTGATGACCCTGCTCCTTCATCTCTCACTGCATATGGTCTCTTAGAAGAACAAAGGGCTCAATTGGCTCTTTCCAGACAAGAGATGCAAGAGCTGCTTGAGGTCTCTGATGATGAGGATTCTGAGTCTTCTAAGCCTCATCTGCCTTTCGATCCTGTGCCCCTCAAAGCTATTCCAGTTTCTCAGATCCCTCCTTCGGCTAATTTTGTTCACCTTCCTGATGATGCCAAAAAAGGGGAGAAGAGTAAGCAAACTGGCAAGTCTGTTGCTGAGCCATCTGGAAGGACTTATAGCAAGAAGACCAAGCCAAAGAAGAAGTGATTAGAACTTAGGCTTGAGTCCTCTTGTAGTGTTGTATTTTGAGTTTCAGTTGTTGTGTTTGTATTTTGTGTTTAATCTGTGTATTTCGAAGAACTTTGCATAAATTTGTCTCTGTAAAGCAACATTTGGTAAAATGAAAGAATTTCTTGGTTGCAATGATTTGTTCTTTGAATCTCTTCACATGATTTACTATATATGATATCTTTTGATATATAATGTATATGTTAAGGGGGAGCTTGTTAAAGCAAACCCAAGTACTAATCCTATTTACAAGTTGTTTTGTCATCATCAAAAAGGGGGAGAATGTTGAATCAAGAAGTTTTGATGATTCCAAATTAACCTTCAAGAGCTTGGAATAAAGATATCAAAGGTGCACAAAAAGCTCAAGTGAAGAAATCCTAGAGAAATCAGTGCAAAGACTCATGTAGGATGATTAAAAATGTTTTGATTTGAGTAAAAGACTTTGATTTGGTGAAAAGATGTTTTAAAACCTTGATTATATGTTAAATCATGGAATATTTGAAAAACACCCTCCAACAGACGAAGTTTGAAAGGTTTATATTAAACTGTCATCTTGGAAATTCGAACTTTGGCTTTGAAAATTCAAATTTCATATTTAAACTGAATAAGTCTAAGGAGATGCATATCTGACAGACGAATTTTGGCTTAGAAAAATTCAAATTTTGATAAGTGTCTGAAAGGAGCTTTAAGTAACAGAAGAACTTTGGGTTTTGAAAATTCGAATTTCAGACAAAATGAAACTTATGAAAACTAAAGAAATTCGTCTAAAATTATGTCAAAGTTCATCTGAAACTAAGGTTGGATTGAATTTAAAAATTGCTCACTGACAGACGAACTTTGAACATGAAAATTCAAATTTCAAAACTAAGCTTGTGAGTCTGTTGCAGTGATATATTGACATACGAATGACAGTATTTATAAATTTGAATTTTGAAGTTAGTCTGAAAAGAGGTCTCTCTGACAGATAAACTTTGACATTTGAAAATTCGAACTTTGAATCACAAGGACAGATGAATTTTGAGGTTCAAAAATTCGAATTTTGAAGGCACTGTAGCAAATTGAAAATACTGTTCACACTTAACAGAAAAACTTTCTAGTAGACACTTGTGAAGCCACTCTCCCCACACCTTTACAAGATGTGTAATCTCCCTTAGTGATACTCCACACTAAGAATCTACCCAGAAAATAGTAGAGAAGAATGATTACAGAATTAAAACTCTCTTTTAGAGTAAATGATATATTGAAAGCTCACTCTATTGAGGTGGGTTTTCAGATCATGTTGATACAGAAAGATTTTATGTATATGAATAGCATTCTCACATAAACTCACTTAAGATATTACCCATAAGTTCAAATGACGTTCTATTTATAGATTTGTGGCAAAATTATCCATTGAAAGCAAGTTCTAGCTGTTACTCTACAAAAAGAGCTGTTCAACTACTGCATTAAATGTGTCTGACAGAGGTTATGCAGATAATCTTCTTAGGTTATGCAAATAACGAGTGACCGTTGGCTCTTAGTTTCAATGTTAGATTTTCGTTATGTGGATAACCTAGCTAGTTTATGCGGATAACGTTCATTCCAGAACGACTAAGTTTTATCTCAAAAACATTTTGCATGAAAACCTACTTAGTTGTTCAAATAATCGTTTCACAAACTTGGATACCTATAAGGATTATTAGAATAACCTCTTAGGATATTATTCCTTGTTTGGATAACATTTAATCAGCAAAAACTAAGTTTCTGAAAAACAATCAGCATAAACTAAATTTCTATAAAACATAGGTTATCAGGATAACCTCCTAAGGTTATGCTGATAATGAATTTAGCTGAAGAAAGTCCAGGTGTACTGAATATAGGTTATGCAGATAATCTCCCTAGGTTATGTGAATAATGGGCTGCACAGTATAAGTGGGGTTTACTATTCACTCCCTTATGAGAATAAGGCAGGCACCTTATCAGGATAACGACCTAGACAGAGCCTAGGACATAGTGCATATCTACGTTATGCGGATGATCTCAACCCTTTTCATGAAATCGAAGAGTGAATACTTAGAAAAGCTTTAAGATTGAAACTTTATCCCTATAACCTTCATTTCTTATGCGAATAAGGTGAAACCTATTGAATCAAGAAGTTTTGATGATTCCAAACCAACCTTCAAGATCTTGGAATAAAGTTATCAAAGGTGCACAAAAAGCTCAAGTGAAGAAATCCTGGAGAAATCAGTGCAAAGACTCATGTAAGATGATTAAAAATGTTTTGATTTGAGTAAAAGACTTTGATTTGGTGAAAAGATGCTTTAAAACCTTGATTATATGTTAAATCATGGAATATTTGAAAAACACCCACTAACAGATGAAGTTTGAAAGGTTTATATTAAACTGTCATCTTGGAAATTTGAACTTTGGCTTTGGAAATTCGAATTTCGTATTTAAACTGAATAAGTCTAAGGAGATGCTTCTCTGACAGACAAATTTTGGCTTGGGAAAATTCAAATTTTGATAAATGTCTGAAAGGAGCTTTAAGTAACAGACGAACTTTGGGTTTTGAAAATTCGAATATCAGACAAAATGAAACTTTTGAAAACTAAAGAAATTCGTCTGAAATTATGTCAAAGTTCATCTGAAACTAAGGTTGGATTGAATTTAAAAATTGCTCACTGACAGACGAACTTTGAACATGAAAATTCAAATTTCAGAAACTAAGCTTGTGAGTCTGTTGCAGTGATATGTTGACATATGAATGACAGTATTTATACATTTGAATTTTGAAGTTTGTCTGAAAAGAGGTCTCTCTGACAGACGAACATTGACATTTGAAAATTTGAACTTTGAATCACATGAACTACAATGCCTTACAAACCAGCTACGGACAGACGAATTTTGAGGTTCCAAAATTTGAATTTCGAAGGCACTGTAGCAAATTGAAAATACTGTTCACACTTGACAAAAAAACTTTCTACTTGAAAATTCGTATGTCACAACATAGAACCATTTTCAAAATATCAAAATTCGAATTTCACTTCAGGACAGACGAACTTCAGGCATTCAACGTTAAAGCTGTTAACCTTCGATTTCAGTGAAATTCATCTGTTGACCAACTGAAATTTGAATTTCAGTATGTTAGAAGCATTAAATGCGGTTGGTTAACGGATAGTTTTTCAGAGTAACCATTGGATAACTTCTCCAACGGATAGATTTTGTCTCTAACGGATATTTGAGACCTAAATCTGTAAATATAACATCATTTGAAGTTGTGGGTAACGATTTTAACATTGTATATATTGAAACTCTGCCAAATCATCTACTCAAAGTTTCTTACTCTCTCACTTCAATATTTTGTACTTCAACTTTCATATTCACTATGTTTAAGAGAGTTTAATCTTTGTAAACAATCTTTTCTTCATCTGGAAGATAGATTTTCTTGTGAGGGGATATCACAAGGGATTGGGAAGCACTTTGTAAGAGTGCATAGAGTGACTGAGTGAAGCTCTAGAAATAGAGCAACATCTTTGTACTGAGACATTTGCAAGAAGCCCACGTAATTCTTGCAGAATAGTAGAAAATCTCAAGTGGTGACTTGGGGACTGGACGTAGGTTAAGTGGAGAGTCTGAACCAGGATAAATTTCTGAGTCTTCTTCTCTTTACTGCCACCTTTACAGTTATTTGTTCATACTCTGTTTTACCATCATATATTACTTTCTTCACCTTCTTGATATTTTGCAGAAAATTTTTAATCTTCCCAATTCACCCCCCCTCTTGGAAAGCCAGCTATTCTAATAAAACCTTTTAATTAAAACAAGGTGAGGACACTTAGAACAACTTCGAAATTGAAACTTTATGCCCATAACCTTCATTAGTTATGTGCATAAGGTAACTCTTTTCATGAAAACCATTTTGAAAACATGAGCTAAACACCAAATTCATTTGTTAGCCATTATTTCTCAATTCTAACGTATGCTAGCATCATATTTACTTTAAAACATATGATAACAAGATTAAGTAAATTTTCAAAGATTAATCCCATCTCAAGACCTAAGTGAAAATAAAATATACCTAGTGACTAGGTCTTTAAATGATGAGTTCCACTTCCATTTGGTCATTTCCTTCTTAGCATGCTCCCTTCTGATCTTCAATTCTTTGACACTTGAATTCTTCGCATCTTGGAGCATTCTTTTCCTTCTTCTTCTTGGAGTAAATCATGATGTTGATTTTCTTTTCTTTATTCTAATGCTCGCCCTTCCTTTTTGGACAATCCTAGATTTAATGTGTTACATTTACAAGTCAAGTAGTTAGTCCAATTTATATATCTAAAATATATTATATATTGTAAAAGCACAGTGGATGTATTTGCACGATATAATATATGCATTATAACCATAATTAAATACATGCTAATGCAAATTTTACTTCTATAAGGAACATTATATATGTTAGACACATATGATACTTTTGTTCCTTATTTCTCTATATTTATCATCATCAAAACTTATATTACATTAAATCTAACATCATCAACACGTACCTGTAGTTGATGGTATCCCTACCTCAAATCGATTTTAGAGAAAATTGAGGCACCTGCCAACTGATCAATCAATTCTTCAATCCATAGTAAAGGATATTTATTCTTAATTGTCACTCGGTTCAGCTACTTGTAATCACACTACTACAAAATAACCATTTTACGTCTTTTATTTACGTCTGTTGAAACAAAAACAGATATAAAAAGTTGAGTGGTGGCAATTTTGTAAATAAATGGATAATATTTAGGCTTTCTACGGCTGTTGGTTAAAAAACAGACGTATATAGAAGCTTTTTACGGCTGTTTTTCCAGCAACAGCCATAGAAAGGTCTCATTTTCATAAAAAAAACGTCAAGCTTTCTACGATTATTTTTCAATAAAACAATGGTAGAAAGATTAATATTTGTTCATTGTAAGATTAAAAAAAATATTTTGTGACTATTTGTTAAATAATAATGGTAAAAAAGATAATATATATTTATTTTAAATAAAAATAGTATTTTCATTTTTTAAAAATAAAATAAAGTCAATGTTTTTAATTAAAAATTATTTTAAATTAAAAAAACATGTTTTAGATTAAAAATGTTGTGTATTTATTTTCTTTTTTAAATTAAAAATAAATTAAAAAAGAATGTTTTATTTTTTAAATTAAAAAATTTGAAGGTTTTGTTGGTTATTAATTTTTAGTAAAAGCAGCTTTTGAAAATTTTTCAATTAAAAAGAATGTTCTTATTTTATGATCTATATATATTTTTAAGGGGGTAACTTATCAAACTTTCTATGCATGGTTATCTTTTATAAAATAACTATAGAAATATTGCAAATTAAAATTATAATTTTTTTGCTATTTCCTAAATTAAAAAATCTTTTTATTTTTTAAATAAAAAACTATGCTTTCTACGGCTGTTTTTCAAAAAACAGCCATAGAAAGATCAATTACACATTTTTAAATTAAAAAATGAAAATCAAGTTTTCTAATTGGTTTTTTAAAAAATAGTTATAATTAGTGAAGTATTTTGTGGTTATTTATTAAATAATAATGGTGAAAAAGATAATGTTTATTTTCTTTTTTAAATAAAAGTAGTTTTTAATTTTTAAAAAATAAAATAAAGTCAAGGTTTTTAATTAAAGGTTATTTTAAATTAAAAGAAAAGATGTTTTAGATTGAAAATGTTGTATATTTATTTTCTTTTTTAAATAAAAAAAGAATGTTTTATTTTTTTAAATTAAAAAATTTGAAGGTTTTGGTGGTTATTTTTAATAAAAGCAGCTATTGAAAATTTTTCAATTAAAAAGAATGTTCTTATTTTCATATGATCAATGTATTTTTTTAAAAGGTAACTAATCAATCTTTTTATGTTTGTCTTTTATAAAATAGCTATAGAAATATTATAAATTAAAATTATATATTTATTTACTATTTCCTAAATTAATTTTTTTTAAATAAAAAATTATGCTTTCTATGGCTGTTTTATGAAAAACAGCCGTAGAAACCACCAACATCAAATTTCCGCGGTCAATAACATTAGGCGCGATTTCATTTTCGGGTTCCCTTTTTTTTTTTTTGCTCAACTACTCAAATGCTCCTCTGAAATTTGACATTCAAAGCTCGAAGCTCCCTCAAGTAACCCTACGTCTCGTTGTCGTTCCGATTCGCATGTGTTGCTCGGTAGTTAACTGGTTCACTTCCCTTCCTACTCTGTAACTTCATTTCCATTTCATTCTGATTCCATTTGCTTTGCGTTTTCATTTTGGATTTTGTTGTACTCGTTCTCCATTTCATTTGCATTTTCATTTTGGGTGCTTCATTTTTTTCCCTTCATTTCTAGGTTCATTGGTTCAGATCATTCTCTATTTTCGATGCCTTCTCTTCTACTAGAGCCGCCAAATACAAATTTCTTGATCCAATTCTTGAATTCGTTGATGCTGTGAGTGTCTATTATATTTTTTGGGTCTCTGTGTCTATTTAGTGAAGAAAGTTGTTTCACTCCCCTTTTTTCGCTGCTCTTAGGAGACAGAAAAGTTCAGAAACCATCTTTTGAAGAAGCTTTCAAAGAAAGATATGTATGGGGAATCAGTTGAAGAAGTTATAGGGGTTTGCATCGAGGTGAGTTTCCATATTTTGCTCTAATATAAAGTTCAGAAAAATACTGTATTTACTGGTTTAGTTCATGGCCTTCCTGATGTTTGTTACTGATAAATGATGGAGAAATATTATAGATATACGATGGTGTTATATATATATATATTCATTCGTTCAAGAATGTTACAAGTGGAGAAAGTTGGAAAGTGAAAACTAGGTTCATTTTCTTTTTTTATTCACACAGCTGGCTTCATATTTGAGCATAAAGAAAACTGAAGATTGATATTATACCGGTTATTCAAACTACCCATGAACTAAAGATGAGGACTATTCATTTTGCTGCATAACCATTTATCTTTGCTTATCTCTGTTTCTGAGACAAAAAACAAAGATACATAAATAATATGGTGATAGCGAAATAAGAGGATTGGCATGAAGCTTTCCAACTTGAAATGAGAAATGAAGTTGATTTTTGAGCACTAACACTGACACGTGAATAAAAGGTTGAGCATGAAGCATTCTAAGATGAAAGTTCATAGAAAGATAAAAACATAAATCATTACATGCAGAGTTATTCTATTTAAAAAATATATTTTATTATTTCTATATTTTTATTCTTTTGAATGCATTATAACAACTTACATGATTCATATCAATTTTCCATGCTAGAATGATTATGATTATGGCTACTATGTTATGAGAGAAATGTATGACATAATTACTGGTAATGTTGTTGACTCATTGGATAAGGTAATTATATCATCTATAACTTAGTTTCTTTTCCTTATGACTTCTTACTATATGAGTTGTGTTGATAAAGTCTTAAACCTGCAGCATTTCAATGATGACAGTCCATATCTCTAGCAAGAAATTGACCACATTCGGAACATGTGGTCAGAATTTCTTTTTTGATTTGTTTGAGTGTATTTTGTTATCACATAGATTAGTTTTAATTGATTGGAATAGTTTAGAACAATATGTTAGATGTTGCATATAGCTATTATAGTGTAAAAAAGCTAGTTAGTTTTTTGGCTGTAAAAATTACTTTGTTATTTTGTACATTTTGGCTGTAAATACAGGTTTGGGAATGGATAGTTATAAGGCATTAATATAAAAAAAAAATAGTTTCAATTTATGGCTGTTATTAGAAAAACAGCCGTAGAAGAGTGACCTTTCTAGGGCTGTTCGCCAAAAAACAGCCATAGAAGGGTGACTTTCTACGGCTGTTATCCAAAAAACAGCCATAGAAGGGTGACCTTTCTATGGCAGTTTTCTGAAAAACAGCCATAAAAGGCTATCTTTTTATGGCTGTTAATTAACAGACGTAAAATGCTAAACTTTTTATGTCTGTAGCTTCTACGTCACTTTAAGAACAGCCATAAAAAGCCCAAAATAACAGACGTAAAATGGTGTTTTTTGTAGTAGTGTCAATATACAATCTGAAGGTACTATCCTTGTTCTTAACGAATAACACTGGAGCTCCCCAAGCCGAGAAACTTGGTTTGATAAAACCTATTTTTAGCAAATCTTCAATCTGCTTCTTGAGTTCTTTTAATTCAGATAGTTTCATTCAATATAGAGCCTTAGAAATAAGACTTATCCCGGGCACCAAATTGATGGAAAACTCCAGCTCTCATGGTGGTGGCATTTGGAAACACATCAGGATATTCATATACTACCAGGTATTTTTCTATACCTCATTCTATATCCACGTTAATAGAGAAGAAAATCAGAAATTCTTGACACCCTTTTCTCAAATACCTGTTACTCGGTCTTCCTCTGCGAGACATTTTTCCTACACACAAGCAACAATATATTCAGTTTTATGGTTTTAGACTAGTATTGCAATGAGAATATATAAGTTTATGTATTTAAAGTTGTGCCAAGTATTACCACAAGCAGGAACAATGGCTTGAATCATTGCTTTGATACTAAAATGTAACACCTTGCTCCAATATACCTTCCTACTTCACATAATTGTTTTGAAAATTTACCAAACCAAGCTAGAACATCCCCAAATTCAACTCCTAATCAATACAACTCTCAAAATGCAGTAGAAGACACCATATTTGCTTAAATAGAGTGTAACGCTGCAGCTACTACATTGACCTAGGTTCCAAATTTTTGGAACAAAATGACCTGGCACCACAGCTTGGCCCTTGTGCCGCTGCACCCCCTACTGGTTTTTATATAAAAAAAATTTTAAAGTTTTGGGGTGAGCTTCTGACGAGCACAACTTTATGCTCTGACCTCTGATTGACCTAATTCCAATTCCTACAAGTCAATCTTGTCTCAATTTATTCATGGATACTAATTTCACTCAAATCCATTTTTGTATGGAGATTTTGGATACCCAACACCATTTTGGCCACTTTTTAACTAAAACTCACAACTTACAACTCCCATTTGCCATTAAAGGCAATTTGACAATTCTGGACCATTCACACAAGTCCTATTTGACTCTACCAACTAGTTTAAAGAGGTTTCATCTTAAAGGAACTACTCCTATGAGATTTGACTCTCTTGTACCCTAAATCAACATAATGGGCTATTTGCCCTAGAACACACCGACAAGGTCTAAAACCACCATTGGGCTCACATACACCACCGTTTTGACACAACATTATTCTGAACAATGCATGCATCATATCACATCATACTTATCGCGTTCAACACTGTTAGGTTTGCTGGCTTCCCAAGGGAGTGAATTGGGAAGTTTAAAAATTTTCTACAAAAGAGTAAAAGAGTAGTGAAAGTAAAAGTTGTAGAAAATATAGTGCAGAATATAAGAGGGAGTTGGCAATGTAGAGGAAGGGAGGACACAATAATTTATCCTGGTTCAATTAGCATCTCTTGACTTATGTCCAATCCTCAAGCCATCACTTGAGATTTTTCACTTTCTTGCAAGGATTCAGTGGGCTCCTCGCAATGCCATAGTATAGCCTTGTGCTCTATTCTAAGAGTTTACAAATTTACTACTCCATACTCTAGCAAAGTGTTTCCCAAATCCCTTGTGAAATCCCCTTACAAGAAAATATTTCTTCCAAATGAATAGAAGATTGGTTACAATAAAAAAAACTCTCTAATACAAAGTAAATATGATAGTTGAAGTGCAATAAATGAAATGTGAGTGAGTAAAAAGTTTTGTCTAATGATTTTGACAGACTTTCAGTATATACAGCATAAAATTGTTACCCACAACTTCAAATGAAGTTCTATTTACAAATTTGTATCTTAACTATACATTAGACACAATATTTAGTTGTTAGAGACGTTACCTAATGGTTACTCTACAAAACTAGTCGTTCACCTATCTATTTAATGCTTTTGACACTTAAAAGTCAAATTTTAAGGTATCAATAGACAAATTTCATAGAGACCATAAGTAAAAGACTTTAATGTTGAACTTCCAAAGTTTGTCTGTTTAAAAGTGAAATTCAAATTTTTGTTTTGACAAATATTTCCATGTTAGAATATACGAATTTTCAAGTTTAAAGTGCAATTGTTAAGTGTAAACAATTATCTCATGTTGCTACAGTGCACTCGAAGTTTGAATTTCGGGGGTCTAAAATTCGTATGTCAATAAGCAACTTTATATGGCACAAAAGTTCTACTTTTCGAAATTTAAAATTTGAGCCTTCAAAATTCGTCTGTTAGAGAGACCTGTAATCAGACTTATATGTTTTCATTCTAAAGTTTGAATTTTCAAAGTCAAAGTTCGTCTATCTGAGAGACCTCTAATTAGACTCATATATTTCCATTCCGAAGTTCAAATTTTCAAAAACAAAGTTCGTCTGTCAGTGCGACCAACTTTTAACTCTTTTTACATTCGAACATCAGACATACTTGACATAGTTTCAAATGAATTTTTCAGTTTTCACAAATTATACTTGTCTCAAAATTCATCTGTCAGAGGTAACATCTCTGTAACTTCAAATTTCAGTTATCAAAAATTGAATTTTCAACTATATATTTGTAGTTTAACTATTTAAAATTCGTTTGTTAGTTAGTATTTTTCAAATTTAACATAAGTTAGCATAGGATAGTTAAAAAACACTTATTTAAAACTAGTGGGTGTGAGATCAGAGCCTTTTACTCTGTGAACATTGTGAAAAATCCTACAAATTAATTCTATACTCATTTCTTCATGGATTTCTTCACTTGAGTTCTCTTATACTCCTTTGATATTTTTCTTCTAAGCTCCAGTTGTTTAGAATCATTAAAACACTTGATTTAACATTCTCCCCCTTTTTGATGATGACAAAACAACTTGCAAACTGGATTAGTACTTGGATTTGCTTCTAAAAGCTACCTCTCAACATATGCATTAAAGTTTAAAGATAAGTTTAGCGTATACAGTAGAGCAGAAGAAAAATATGGAATCTCATTGTATTAATATTTGACATTGCAAACATAGTGTTTCAAAGCAAGATAGTCATTTCAGTACAAGGGATATTGCAAATAAAAACAAACAAAAGCAAGTAAAAAACAAGTAACTCTAAGATCTAATCAGTTCTTTTTGGGTTTGGATTTCATGTTGTAGGTCTTGCCAGAATGTCCTGCTTCAGTCTTCCAAGTTTGCTTAGATTTCTTCTCCCTCTTTTTGGTATCATCAAGGGCTTGAACGTGCATAGCAGGGGAAGGAACCTGTGACACTGGAATTGTATAAAGAGGAACAGGAACAAATGGCACAGTGGAGGGTATTTAAGGAAGAGGTATAGATGGTGGTGACTCAGGTAGGTCATCCTTAGCATCTTCGACTATCTCCTGAACTTCCTTTTAAAGGTTGGGCAAACCTGGCCCTTTGTGCTATGGTCATGCCATATTGAGGAGATGAAGGTTGAGGGGCAAGAGGAGAAAACTTTTTATTAAGCCTTTTCTTCTATGCCTGCACAAAGACATTATGTGCAAGGTCAACAATATCTACATAAGGGACAAGGTTTCTCTCTTCATTTAGTGCAGCTTAAATAATAGAAGCAGAGGTGATGGCTGCAACAAGCTTCTCCATTTGCTCAGATTCTTGAAGTGACAAAATTGACTCCTGAGCATCTTCGACCATAGGCTCATGGGAGCTTGCTTCTTGAAGAGCCTCTTCTTTCATGCCATAGTCCAAGGGTGGACCGGGCTTGTCTTATTGCTGGAGGCCTGTGGGGTAACCATAGTACTAGTAGTCTCAGCAGTAATGTTTTCAGCATCAGGCTTAGGAGAGTTTAGCTCAAAGGGGCTTGGAGGTTCAGGAGTGGAAGACTTGGTAGGCTCAGAGGGACCAGGCTGAGGTGGAGCTGATGTCGAGGGGATAGCACTTTTGATGTCTTCATAGGGATCAGTAACCACTTTCATATTTTTAGGCAATTGAAAGATTTGATCCTGTAGGTGAGCAAACTTGGCATTTTGCTAATCTTTGATGCTCAGTATGAATGCAGACAGGTTGTCATACAGTTCAGTTATTTTGGTTGGCTTTGCCCAGGTTGAGGGAGTGGATGGCTAAGGTGTTTCAGTGGGCTGTGGTTGAGGAGAAATAGGCTGGGAAGGTTGTGGTGAAGGTTGTGTGGGTGGAGTAGCTTCAGAAGTTCCAGCTTGCTGTTGTGAATGACCTTCTTCAAAGAACATGTCTTTTGAATTTCCAGCTCCTTTTCCAATCCACCTTCCATTTTTTCTCTCAATTCCCATCCGTTGCAACTCTTCCTCCTTAAAAACTTTAGTAAGCTTACCTTTTCCTTTCTCCAAGTGTTGTATTCTAGTATACTAAAGTATTTTGGTGATTATAGAGGCAAAGGACAAGGTAGAATCTCTCCTTTGGTCTTGAGCCTTGATCATACATTGGAGGATGATATTTCCCATATTTAACAGCTTTTCTCACATCAGTGCAGTCATCACATGAGCTTTAGCCCTTGTAATCAGATTAAAACTTCATCCTTTCTTGAATATGATCCTGAACACAATATAATGCTAGATCCTAACTTAAGCACTCAGATCAGAGGGCTTCAGCAAACTCAGAGGAAGCCGATTCTCATGTCTTGTGAACAAGGTATTCAGTGATGTACTCTCCTTCTAATTTAAGAATGGACCACCTTTCTCATCTACATTTTCATCCTCATCCATGTATCTTAAGGTGGTGATGTCAATTTTCAGGCCATCTTGCCTAGGGATTTCCAACACTTCATTAAAGGTCTCATTAGAGAGCTGAAGAGTTCTGGACCTCAAATTAACCTACCATTTCGCCTTTTTGCTATTGTACAGTAGAGCAGCATACCACGTTTTGATTACCTCATCATCATATCTCTCTTTTATTTCCAATAAATTTTTATTTCTCACTAAACATAGCCCAACATCAAAATTATTGGAAACAAAAAATTCCTTCAAATTTGTACAATCAGGTTTTATTACCTTCTTACTGATAAACTTGGTGGTATGCTCTGAGCATTGCTCCATAATGGCTTCATGGTCAATTGGAATTCCTTTGACTCAGTACTGGACGAAGTAGAGGTAGCAGAGGCAATAGTAGTAGAGATAGGTTTCTTCGAATCAGCCTTAGGAGTTGTTTTCTACCTTTTTGATGTTGTCCCTTTGTTGGATTCGCCTTTTCTTTCCTGAGTTTCACCTCCGTTGGAGGCATACTGAGACTTTACAACCCTCTTTGGTCTGGACTCTCCTTTACCCACATCAAGATTTTAACCCTTACCATTCTCATGATTGATTGTTGTAGAAAGATGCAAGGAAGGGGTTTATAAGGTGCGAAAAGGAGTTTAAATGGTGGGAAATGGAGATTCACAACTGAATTGATGAGAAATTAAGAGAAGAGGTGAATAGACTTTGGAGAGAGATGAATAGGGTTGTATCTATTCAGAACGAGACCCTTGGTTTTAGCTTGTGTAACTGTTCAACAGACGAATTTTGAGGGACCAAAAATCAAATTTAGATCAATTACGAGTTAACCCACAATGAAAGGCTTTTTGATAGACAAATTTTCATCATGAGGTTCATCTAACAAAAGCTAAGTTCAAGGTACAAACATCAACAGACAAACTTTAGATCATTAAAGTTCGAATTTCAAAGAATCAAACATTAAGCAAAGAGTGAGAAAAATAATAGACAAATTTCATTTTTGGAGTTCATCTTACAAAGACTTGATATGAAAGCATGCTTCAATAGATGAATTTTAAGATTCAAAAATTTGAACTTTAGAGTTTTGTAAAGAGTCTTTAAAATACATATTTTGAGGTATTGAAATTCGCACAGTGAGCATTTTGAACAAAGTCAATATTCACATCATAATTCAGAAATTTGAATTTTTAGCAATCAACAGATGAATTTTGAGGGACATGAAGGTACTGTCACAATGCGAGAGTCACTGAAATTCATTTAGTTAGCATTTAAGTTTGAATTTTGAGCATACCGATTCATTCAAAGTCACAATTTAACATGGAAATTCATCTAATAACACATAAAATATGAATTTCAAATTGCTGAACTTGTAGATAGGACTTGAAAGTTTGAATTTCCAACTTTGCTTTAGCATCTTTTGATCCTGCATGTCTGATAAACTTCTTTAAATTGATTTACTATCATCAGGACTTATGAGGAGAGCCTGCAAAACATCTTAAACACACTTCGATGCTAAAGTTAGTATTAATTTAATGTCAAAAACTTTAATAGATTTAGTTAGAGGTTTGCTTACAATTCATTGGGATATACCATTCTCAATTCTCTTATGATTTTGCAGTATCTATCTTCTGCAAGTGGTTTAGTTAGAATGTTTGCAATTTGATCTTAATGTATGGATGTATTCCAATTTGATGTCTCATTTCAAAACATGATCCCTTATGAAGTGATGTCTTACTTTAATATGCCTTGTCCTTGAATGCATGACAGAATTCTTTGTGATGTTGATAGCACTTTGGTTATCATATTTGATGTCTCAAGATCTTCAAGTTGCTACTTCATCCAAAGGACTTGAGCACAGCAGCTGCCTGCTACTACATATTCAGCTTCTGCTATGGATAGAGCCATACTGTTTTACTTCTTGCTAAACCATGAAACCAAGGATCCTCCTAGAAACTGACACGTTCCACTTGTACTTTTTCTATCAGTTTTGGATCTAGGAAAGTCAACATCAGTACATCCTGTGAGCTCTTCTCCATTGTATTTTGGATACCAAAGTCCCATCTATGATGTTCTAAATAAGTATCTAAAAATTCTCTTCACAGTTGTTGCGTGGAACTCTTTGGGACATGATTAGAACCTTGTACACATACAAATATTAAACATAATTTTAGGTCTACTTGCTATCAAGTACAGTAGAGAACCAATCATTCTCATATACTGAGTTATATCAAAATTTTTTCTTTTCTCATCCATATCAATTTTGTTGTAGTAGACATAGGAGTTCCCATTGATTTAGCATTTTCCATTCTAAACTTGTTCTGTAGCTCCTTCAGATATTTTGATTGATTGAGAAAGATGCCATCATCACATTGTTTGATTTGCAGTCCAAGGAAGAAGTTGAGCTCAGTTATCATTGACATTTCAAATTCACTCTGCATTAAATAAAAGAAATTCTTACAAAGAGATTCATTAGTAATACCAAATATAATATCATCAACATAAATTTGAATAATAAGAAAGTCTTTATTTTCCTTTTTGGTAAATAATGTTGTATCTACTTTTCCTCTATTAAATTCTTTTTCAGTTAGAAAATTACTTAACCTTTCATACCATGCTTTAGATATCTGTTTTAAGCCATAAAGAACTTTCTTTAGTTTATAAATATGGTTTGGCTTTGTTGAGTCCTCAAAACCTGGAGGTTGATCAACATAAACCTCTTCCATGATATAACCATTCAGGAAAGCACTATTTACATCCATTTGATACATCATTATGTCTTTTATGTATGCATAGACTATGAGGATTCTTATTGCTTTCAATTTTGCAACTGGAGCAAAAGTTTACTTATAATCTATGCTTTCTTCCTAATTATATCCTTTGGCTACTAATCTAGCTTTTGTTTCTAATGGTTGTTTGTGATTCATCAAGTTTATTTTGAAATACCCATTTAGTTTCAATAATTGGGTGATCTTTGGGTCTAGGCACTAAATCCTAAACTTGATTTCTTTTAAACTAATTGAGTTCATCTTGCATTGTTAATATCCAATATTCATCAGTTAAGGCTTCTTCCGTACACATAGGCTTAATTTTAGAAATGAATGCACAGTTGTTTATTTGATCCCTAAGTTGTCGTTTGGTTTTAACATTCTCTTGAATACCCCCAATCACTTAATCAACTGGATGACTCCTTTGATATCTCCAAGTTCTAGGGTGCTCTTGAGAAATTTCTTCATTATTTTCACATTCAATATCTTTCTCCTGAATATTTTCCTCTATATTAGTAGATTCAGATATTTTGGGAGGTTCAATTTTATCTTCTCCAGAAAAACTCAAGTTCTTCAAGCTAGAAATAAGATTATTCTCATCAATGGTATGCTTGGAAACAGTTTCATTTACAATAAAAACTACATGCACAAACTCTTCTATAGCTCTAGTCTTTTTATTGAGAACCCTATATGCTTTACTTCTACTAGAGTAGACAAGGAATATACCTTCATCTGATTTGGCATCAAACTTACCCAGATTCTCTTTTCCATTGTTATGGATGAAACACTTGCATCCAAACACATGCAGGTGTGAGAGATTTGACTTCATTCCTTTGTAGAGCTCATAAGGTATCTTACCTAGAATTTGTCTAATGTAGGCTATATTAATGATGTAGCTTGCTGTGTTTACTGCATCAACCTAGAAATATTGAGGAAGCTCCTTTTCATTTAGCATTGCTCTTGCTATTTCTCTTAATGTCCTATTCTTCCACTCCACCACTTTATTTTACTGAGGAGTCCTTGGAGCTGAAAAGCTGTGATCAATTCCTTGCTTTTCACAGTACTCCAAAAAGCTTGAATTTTCGAATTTTCCTCCATGATCTGACCTGAAAGACATAACGGAAATACCTTTCTCATTTTGCACTTTCTCGACTAAGGTTACAAATGCATTAAATATTTCATCTTTAGAGGAAATAAACAAAGTCCAATTAAATTTAGAGTAATAATCTATAATTACAAGTACATACAAGTTTCCACCAATGCTTTTTACTCTAGATGGTCATATTAGGTCCATGTGTAGTAATTGCAGTGGTCTAGATGTAGTGATTACATTTTTAGGTTTAAAAAATGATTTAGTTTGTTTTCCTTTGAGGTATGCATCACATTCTCTATCATTTTCAAAAGATATTTTTAGTAAACCAGTAACTAGATCATTCTTAATCAATTTGGTTAGTTGGTTCATGTTAACATGTGCTAGTCTTCTATGCCACAACCAACTGTCATTATCTTTACTAATTAAACATACAGAGTCCAAGGTGGGAAGTTTATCTAGATCAATTATATAGCAACTACCATCCCTTTAAGCTCTGAGAATTACTTTGCGATCAACTTTTCAGATGACTAGGCAGAATTTTTAGTCAAACGGTGCCTAATTCTCTTTTGTCACATGTCTGACTCACACTCAACAAGTTGTGTTGAGGCTAATCACAAACAACACCTCTCCTATAGATGTTTTAGGATTTTTGCCCATGATGCCAATGCTAACTATTCTACAATATTGATCACTTCCAAAGGTTACTTTTCCTCCTTTCTCATCTCTAAGGGTGATGAACTTCTCTGCATCACCAGTCATATGTCTTGAGCATGCACTATTCAAATACCATTTATTGCTTTTGCTAGCTTTAAGACAAACTTGAAAAACAAAGTTCAATTTTTCTTTTTAGGTATCCAAATCTGCTTGGGTCTTTTTCTGTCAGTGGCATTTTGCCTAGATTCAGATGTACCTTTGGGAATCCATTCTACCTTCCTGCCAAGTCCATTTTTCTTTAACCAACATGAATTAGAGACATGTCCTTTCTTATTATAGAAGTGGTAGGTGATAAAGGGATTGCTAGATTGTGATGCAGGAAGAAAACAATGTAAATAATATTTTTATTTTACATATTTTGGTTGGACATAAGATTCAATGGATTTCAAGTAGTAACTTTTCTTCTTAGGTCCATCTACATGTACAAAATTTATCATATATAAATTTTGATCCTTTTTTTCATTCTTTTCCTTAACTGCACAAGGTTCATAGCCAAGTTCAGCTTTTCCTTGTGTAATTCTCTAACTTCCTATTAATGCAAACAACATATCTTTACCCTTGGTGAGTTTGACCATGCTTTTCAAAAGATATTCATTGTTTTTTTTCAATTCAATGCATGATGTACAACAAACAGATTCAGTTCTATGTTGAGATGCAGTTTTAGGAATTTTGTAGTATGATTCTAACTTGCTAATCTTCTTTTCGGCTAATTTTAGTTCTTTTGCAGTTTTGATGAATTCATCATGCAAATCATGAAATGCATCAAGAAGTTCAGAATATGAGGGTTCAAAATCAATTGCCTCATCTTCATGGTCACTGTCAGATGAATTTTGAGTTTCTTTTGCTGCTTGTGCCATCAGACAGATGTTGGTGATTTTTTCCTCATCTTCATCTTCCTCATCAAAGCTGTTGCCCCATATTGAAGAGATATAGGCCTTTTTCTTTTTGCCTTTTTCACCACTTTCTTTTCTTTCTCCTACTTTTTCAAGAATTATGGACATTCCTACTTAATGTGTCCTTGCTTTTTGCATTCATAGTAGGTGATAGGCTCTTTGCTCACTTTCTTGCCGTCTACAGTTGTTCCTTTCTTTTTGAACTTCTTATTTCTCTTTTTGCTCTAGAATCTTTCAAATTTTCTGACCAATATACCCAAAGTCTCTTCATCTAGTTCTTCTTCATTATCAGATTCTTTTTCTCTTTCTTCTGTAGTTTTTAATGCAAGACACTTTTTCTTCTTAACTTGAATAGCTTTCTTGAGAGCTTTTATCTTACCCTCATACTCTTTAAGACTCCCAAAAAGAGCTGTGACAGAAGCCATTGACTCTCCTGCAGCTTCTTCTATAGCGGTTACTTTTGGTTGCCATTCCAGAGGAGAAGCCCTAAGAATATTTTTGACTTTCTCTAGATGTATGTACTCCTTACTGAAGATTTTTAGCTGATTCACAATGAGGGTGAATCTCTTCTGTAGGTCTTTGATGCTTTCTCCTTCCATCATTCTGAAACTTTCATATTCACTAATATAGGAATTTAGTTTATTCTCCCCTACTCCAGTAATTTCTTCATGAGCAATTTTCAGAGTGTCCCATATTCCTTTGGCTGTGGTATACTAAAACACCCTGTAGAATTCATCCTGATTGAGTGCACTGATCAAGTAGTGTTTTGCCTTATAGTTTAGCAGGACTCTTATCTTGTCTTCCTCATTCAATTCCTCCTCTGGCTTTTCTTTGTACTTGCCATCATCCCGCAGCTTCATTGGGAAAAATTCTCCCTTTTAGATGACTGACCAAATATCTAAGTCAATGGACCAGAGATAGATCTGCATTCTCATCTTCCAGTATCCATAATGCTCTCCACTAAAGCTAGGAGGTTTGTTGGTGTTGTTTCTTTCAGGAAGAATGTTTTCTCTAAAGCTAGCCATTGATTCTCCTGGATTATTAGATCCTTTAGTTAGGAGTCTGGGCTTTGATACCACTTGTTAGGTTTATTGGCTTCCCAAGAGGGGGGATAAATTGGGATGTTTAAAAATTTTCTGCAAAATAGTAAAAGAGTAGTGAAAGTAAAAGTTGTAGAAAATAGAGTGCAGAATATAAGAAGGAGTTGGCAATGTAGAGGAAGGGAGGACACAATGATTTATCCTAGTTTAGTCAGTTTCTCTTGACCTATGTCCAGTCTTCAAGCCACCACTTGTGATTTTCCACTATCTTGTAAGGATTCAATAGGCCCCTTGTAATGTTGCAATACAACCTTGTGCTATGTTCTAAGAGCTTACAAATTTACCACTCTGCACTCTAGCAAAGTGTTTCCTAAATCCCCTGTAAAATTCCCTCACAAGAAAATTTTTCTTCCAAATGAAGAGAAGATTGTTTACAATAATAAAAACTCTCTAATATAGAGTAAATATGATAGTTAAAGTGCAATAAATGAAGTGTAAGTGAGTATAAGGCTTTGTCTAATGATTTTGATAGAGTTTCAGTACATATAGCATAAAATTGTTACCGACAACTTCAAATGAAATTCTATTTATAGATTTGTATCTTAACTATATGTTGACACAATATCTAGCCGTTGAAGACATTATCCAACGGTTACTCTACAAAACTAGCCGTTCACAAATCGCATTTAATGTGTCTGACACTCAAAATTTGAATTTAAGGGTATCAATAGATGAATTTCATAGATACCATAAGTAAAAGACTTTAATATTAAACTTCTAAAGTTTGTTTGTTTAAAAGTGAAATTCAAATTTTGGTTTTAACAAATATTTCCCATGATAGAACACATAAATTTTCAAGTTTAAAGTGCATATGTTAAGTGTAAACAATTGTCTCATATTGCTATAGTGTACTCGAAGTTCAAATTTTGGGGATCCAAAATTCGTCTATCAGTGAGTAACTTAATATGACACAAAAGTTCTACTTTTCGAAATTCAAATTTTGAGCCTTCAAAATTTGTTTGTTAGAGAGACCTCTAATCAAACTTACACGTTTTCATTCTAAAGTTTGAATTTTCATAGTCAAAGTTTATTTGTCAAAGAGACCTCTAATCAGACTAATACATTTCCATTCCAAAGTTCAAATTTTCGAAACCAAAGTTCGTTTACCAATGGGACTAACTTTGAACTCTTTTTACATTCTAACATCATACATACTTTGACATAGTTTCAGATATTCTTTGTAACTTCAAATTTCAGTTACCAAAGTTTGAATTTTCAACTACTTATATGGAGTTTAACTGTTCAAAATTTGTCTGTTAGTTAGTATTTTTCAAATTTTACATCAGATAGCATAGGATAGTTGAAAAACACTTATTTAAAACTAGTGGGTGTAAGATCAAAGCCTTTTACTTTGTGAACACTGTGAAAAATCTACAAACTAATTCTATACTTATTTTTTCCTGGATTTTTTCACTTGAGTTCTCTTATACTCCTTTGATATTTTCCATCCAAGCTCTTGTTGTTTGGAATCATTAAAACACTTGATTCAATAAACACCATTCCACATCAATATCATTATCATTATCATCCATGATATTCAGGATAATCACAACATCATTGTCATCACTTAGATTACAAACTTCCTATCCTGCTTAGCACAAAGTACACATAGACATTATACATACTATCATGACTTGGATATTCCCACCTCCGAGAGATTACTCCCTTATCTTCTTCGGACTAGTGCCAGAACTTTTACCTGAAATGTTAGTCATGGAAGAGGGTGTGAGGCAAAGTCTCAGTAACTAGGAACAACCACATGCAATATATATACTAATCCACACAATCATGCACATGGTGCAATAAAATGCAATGAATAATATGCATGTTCTCTCTCATGCATGGCTAGAACCATGAGCTATTGTCATCACAAGACATTCCAATAGATGATTCCCTTCCTATAGTTGGTAAAGACTGATTCCAGGTCATCATCAAGCTCAACTTACCCTAATGCAACCTTACCAAAGGTTACACTAGAGCTTGAACAGTGGCTCTCCTCCTCCTAGACCTCTGTGAATTGGTGGTAATTTAGAAAAGGTGCATCTCCAAATCCACTAGCCCTTGGCTCTCTTGGCCATAGCATAGGATTTAGTGATAGGGATGTTTCATCATATCATCTTATCCACTGGCACCTGACTCTCCCAAGAAGAGGACTTAGTGGTTGGGATCTTTATCATATCCTTATCAGACATCATATCATCAGTACCTCATTATCAACCTCTCACATTGCAATCATATGGTGATAATGCCCATGTCATGCCAACATGCCTTGAAACACACACACACATATATCATCACAATCATCATATGGACATGCTAGTATGTAATGGTATGGGAATGTCATAACACCATACATAATCATCCTGTCTCAACTAGCTGTGTGCATACCATGATATGTAGAAAAACCATACACATGCACAATCAATATTGTGGTATGAAAAGAAACATATATATATATATCAACACATACTCCCATAAATCATACACCCGGTTACTTCTAATTGTCAATATAACATACACGCAATTTAACGAGCTTCTTGGGTTGTTCAACATGACTTGTACTATGCTAGTCAACCAAATAACTTTTACAATACCATAATACCTCAATTAACACAATATACAACTTGACTAAAAACCACAATTTGACTATTTGGGCCTAACCCAAGGTTCCAACACTATTTCCATACATCATTGAGCTCCTAAAGATCATTCAAACTCTAATCAACCAAATATTTCAGATTCCATACATCCTCTAATAATTTCAACCTAGGCTTAAGCTCAAATCATCCATATTCCCTCTAAAAGTCATACCCAAGCACCATAAACACCAAATCACACCTCATTAACCTTACTTCATCCATTTTAATTGGTGGATTTCGGTCAACACCGAAAGTCCCAACATATACCCAAAAAATCCAGCTCAAAACTGAAGAAAAATGGAGAGGAAAGAGTAGAGATCACTTACCAAGCAAGATCTAAGCTCCCAAAGGCCGAAAATCACTCCCAATGGTCAAAGATCAAGAATCCTAGCAAAGCTTCTTCTTTGTCCTTCCATTTTCTTTCTGTTTTGTCATCCGAAATGATTTTGATTTAAACAGAATTTTCGATGCCCACCGCAGTGTCGGTAACCTCACCGTGGTGAGAGTGCTCTCAACCTGAAAGATTTTCCCAAAATTGCAGCTCGCTCATCGCGACGGCACTGAATCTCGCCACGACATGGAGCTTCTCTATTTCATTTGGGCTTTTCTTCGTCTTGGTCCTCCAATTCTATACATGACATCAATTGCACTTGGTTAGCTAGAGACTAAGTTCGAGATAATATAATGAGGGTTATTACAGATGTTGTCAACAAATCAATATATATAATCATACTATATACAATTCACAATATAGTATATCTAATATATATTTTTATATTAAAATTTATGGGAAGTGATACCATTCACTATTCGTGACTAAAGTTGTTAAAACCGTATTGTGAAAGTTCATTATTAATAAAAAATATTCAAATTTATATTTTCATAATTAAAATCCAATATGTAATAACAAATATATTTAAATATAATCTAAATAATATTAATTCAAAATATATTTATTAGTATTTCATAATTTTCATACTCAACATAAAAAATTTAATATAGTACATACTTGAAAAAGCTCTTAAGTAAATTAGTTAAAAAAAATAATATATACATATATCCTTCTTGCCTTTTGTTATTATTGATTCTTTTTTACTAATATGAAGTTAAAATCATGTTTTATATCACAATTCGAAACAATGCATAAGAAGCTAATTTATTTATGGGGGAATGACAGTTGAGGACCAAAACTTTGAATTAAATATAGTAAAGGACCTTACAATTTTTTTTACCACTGAACATCGCGAATTTACTACTGCCTTGTTCTGTATTTACTACTGAAAAACCTGTAAGATCCTTTACTGTATTTAATTTAAAGTTTTGGTCCCCAACTGTCATTTTTCCTTTATTTATTGTTAGAGTACTATTATAAGTTTCAAAATACGATAACTTTAAATTATAGACTTTTTATTTTTAATTTTGTATAATTTTCAAGATATGCTTGATGCAAATTGTTCTTAAGACTTTCACTCACTTATTTCTGTTTTCAAAAAATGTATGTTTATTATTTTAATTTTAATTTTTTAAATTAAAAACCATAATTTTTAACTATAAACCATTTTCTTTTGCAACAATGGATATAAATATATAAATAAGATCTTAATACAGCTGGTAAATAGTTGGGTCCCTTTGAAATAGATTAGCTTTCAACTATTGGTTGGAGAATACTCTTAATATTAAAAAAAATTTACATATTGTTGGTCCATTAAAAGGACATTGTATGGGGGGAACTAAAAAATCATATTGTTAAAAAGATTTAACTATAACTCTGTCTCCACAATTTTTATAATTTTATAAAACTTGTTTAATATTTTTACAAATTATTAAATGATGACTAACAAAAAAAAAGTATTTTTCTCCTTTAGTCTCATATTTTCTTATATTTTATTTTTATTTATCTTTTTTTTTTTTGCCAACATATTTTACTTTTATCTATCTAAACTGAGCCAAACAAGCCAAAATTACCAATGTGACTAATGGGACATTCCAACACATGTTTGGCCCCATTTGGAATGGAAAATACTTTTCATGAAAAATAACAATGCGAATAAGAATGAAAAATAAATTTTGATAAAATGAAATAACTATATTTGAGATCTAATGAAAAGTCACTTGTGTACTTGCTTGGATGAAAATAATATAAACATAAAAAGCTAATAAAATAACGATAATACCATTAATACAAATATCCAATATTTATTTAATCATTTAAAAATATATTTTTAAATGTATTTGTTTACATAAAAAAGTGTACACCCTAGGCTCTACCCAATTTTCAAGTAACAAAGTCACTGTGAACACCCCATTTTGTTAGATAAATTAATTAAAATTTAAACTAAAATAATAAAGAATCTAATTAATTAATGAAAAAAATCCTTCCTCAGTAACTAAATTAATAAATGTGTTCACTTTTTAAAGGAATTCAAAATTCTAAAAATAATGATTACAACAATCAAATATGAATAAAAAAAAGGAAAAAATAACAAAAAACCAGCTAATAAAAAAATCAAGATCAATATCTAAATTACTTTGTAAGTTTCAAAACCAATCTCCAAGCAAAAATAATAATAATAATAAAATAAATAAATAAATAATAAAAATGAAAACAAAATTAAAAAAAATGAAAATAAAATAATAAAAACAAAACAATCTTTTTTTTTATTAACCTTAGTGGTGTTTCAACTAAGGTAAGTTAAAGCCTCAATTGAAGGCCTAGGCACAAGAAGCAGAGGGAGTTTCACAGGTGAAGGAAAAGTGAGGCAGAGCAAGAGCGTGAGAGCGAAGCAGAGGGCCAGGCTTGGGTTCCAATCCAAGTGCAAGCATGAGAGAGGAGCAAGCAAGATCAGGCAAGAGTGAGAGAGAGTTCGAGTACAAAGGCAAAAATGACAAATAATCCCTCTACTACTCCATACCAAGTGCAGCAGGTAGTGGAGGTGAGGAAAATGGTTCGGGTAAGCATGTTTGAGGATGGAGGGAGCAATCATGCATTCAAGAGATCAATTCCTTCACTTGTAGGAATTTTGTAAAAGGGCATGAAGAGCAATTGCAACGAGAGAAGAAAAAAAAAACCATAGAGCAGTAGAGGGAAATTACGTCGAAAGGAGAGATAATGAGAAATGCACCGAAAAAAGCCCTAGAGAAAGAGAGAGATGAATTGACACCAAAAAACCCTAATGGAAAAGAGAGAGCTATGGATTAACCTTAGGAGATAGAAGAATGTTGAATCAAGAAGTTTTGATGATTCCAAATCAACTCTCAAGAGCTTGAATTGAAGATATCAAAGGAGCTCAAAGTGTTTCAAGAGAAGAATTTCTAAGTAATTGCTGCTAGATCTACTGTAGGATCTTTAGCTTTAGTTATGAATGGGTAAAAGATTTTGATTTAAGGAAAAGATGTTTTTAAACCTTGATTTTATGTTAAATCTTGACTTATTTGAAAAACACCCGCAAACAGACGAAGTTTGATAAGTTTAAACTGAACTGTCATATGGAAAATTTGAACTTTGCCTTTGGAAATTCGAATTTTGGGCTAAAAATGAATAAGTCTGAAGAGATGCTCCTCTGTCAGACGAATTTTGATTCTCCAAAATTTGAATTTTCATATGAGTCTGAAAGAAGCCTTTTGTGACAGACAAACTTCAAGTCTTCAAAATTCGAATTTCAAACAGAATGCAATTTGTGAAAACCAAAGAAATTCGTCTGAAGCAATGATAAAGGTCATCTGAAATCAAGATTTTCTTGAGTTTCAAAATTGCTCTCTGACAGACAAACTTTGAACATTGAAATTCGAATTTCAGAAGCTAAGATTACAAGTCTGTTGAAATGAAATGATGACATACGAATAACAGAGTTTCAACTTCGAATGTTGAAGTAAGTATGAAGAGAGGTCTCTCTGACAGACGAACTTGACTCTTTCAACATTCAAATTTCGAAGAAAGTGAACTACTGTGACTCCTTGAACGTTCTACAGACAGACGAATTTTGGGCTTCCAAAATTTGAATTTCGAAGGCACTGTAGAAAATTGAAAATACTGTTCACACTTAACCGAAAAACTTTCTTCTTGAAAATTCGTATGTCACATTGTGAAAATATTTTGTAAGTTTCAAAATTTGAATTTCACTTCATGAACAAACGAACTTTGTGCTGTAACGTTGGAAGCTTTAACCTTCGGTTCCTTCGAAATTCGGCTGTTGACCAACCAAAATTCGAATTTCAGTATGTCAGAAACATTAAATGCGGTTGGTAAACGGATAGTTTTTCAGAGTAACCATTGGATAACTTCCCCAACGGATAGATTTAGTCTCTAACGGATAGTTAAGACCAAAATCTATAAATACAACATCATTTGAAGTTGTGGGTAACGAATCAAACTTGTATATACCGAATTTCTGCCAAATCTTCTTCTCAAAAGCTTTTACCCTCTCAACTTCAATATCTGTACTTTAACCATCATATCTACTCTATTCAAGAGAGTTATATCTTTGTAAACAATCTACTCTTCATCTGGAAGATAGATTTACTTGTGATGGGAAATCACAAGGGGATTGGAAAGCAAATTGTGAGAGTGCTTAGAGAGATTGAGAAAGCTCCAGAAACAGAGCATACTCATTGTACTGTGGCATTAGCAAGAAGCCCGTTGAATTCTTGCTGTATAGTGAAAAATCTCAAGAGTTGTCTTGGGGACTGGACGTAGGTCAAGTGGATAGACCGAACCAGGATAAATTACTGAGTCTTCTTCTCCTTATCTTTACTTTTTAGCTTGCTCTGTTTTATACGTTGCTTCCATTACACTGTGCTATCTTCACCCATTTCACTTTGTGCAGAAAAATTTCAATCTTCCCAATTCACCCCCCTCTTGGGAAGTCAGCCTTGCTACCAAGTGGTATCAGAGCCCGAATTCCCATTCAAAGGATCTCACAGTCCGGGAATTAAGATGGCTGAATTTGGAGAAAGCATACTTCCTGAAGGGAACAACACTAATAGACCACCAGGCTTCAGTGGAGAACATTATGGGTACTGGAAGATGAGGATGCAGATTTACCTCCAATCAATTGATCTTGATATCTGGTCAGTCATTGAGAAAGGAGATTTCGTCCCAATGACTCTAACTGAAGATGGAAGACACAAAGAGAAGCTAGAAGTAGAGTGGAATGAGGAAGACAGAAGGAGAGTCTTGCTAAATTTCAAAGCAAAGCATTGTTTAGTCGGTGCCCTGAACCAGGACGAATTCTACAGAGTCTCACAATGCTCCACTGCAAAAGGGATATGGGATACTCTGCAGATTGCACATGAAGGAACAACTGGGGTCAGGGAGAACAGACTGAACACATGCATTGGAGAGTATGAAAGCTTCAGAATGGCTGAAGGAGAAACTATAAAGGAGCTCCAAAAGAGATTCACTCTCATTGTGAATCAACTGAAGAACCTGGGAAAGGAATACACTCAGTCTGAAAAGGTAAGAAAGATACTTAGAGCTCTCCCTCTGGAATGGCAACCAAAGGTGACAGCAATAGAGGAAGCCAGAGGAGAATCAATGGCCTCTGTCACAGCTCTCTTCGGCAGCCTTGAGGAGTATGAAGGAAAAATCAAAGCTCTCAAGGAAGCTGGGCTGGACAGAAAGAAGAAAGGCCTTGCCCTCAAAGATGCTGATGAAAAGGAAGAAGAATCTGACGAAGGAGATGAGCTGGATGAGGAAACTCTGGCTATGATGGTTAGAAAATTCGAAAGATTCTACAGCAAGAAGAAGAACAAGAGATTATTCAAGAAAGGAGCAGCTGGTGAAAGCAAGAAAAAGGCAAAAGAGCCTGTGACTTGCTATGAATGCAAGAAGCAGGGACACATCAAATGGGATTGTCCTCAATTCCTTAAAAAGCAAGAAAAAGATAAGAGAGTTGCTGACAAAGGGAAGAAGAAGAAAGCCTACATCTCATCAATATGGGGCAACAGCTCAGATGAGGAGGAAGAGGGTGAGGATGAGATTGCCAACATCTGCCTGATGGCACTTGCTTCGGAAGAAGCCGAACCCTCATGCAGCAGTGATCAGGAAGAAGAGGTATATGAATCTGAACCTTCCCATTATGAGTTACTTGATGCATTTCATGAGCTTCATGATGAGTTTATTAAAGTTGTTAAAGAACTAAAACTAGCAAAGAGAAAGATTAATAAACTGGAATCTCAAAGCAACATTTTTGAAATTACCTCTCTACCTACTGCTGAATCTGTTTGCTGTACTTCATGCATTAAACTAAAGCAAACTAATGATTACTTAGTAAAAAGCATGTCTAGGGTCACTAGAGGTAAAGATATGTTGTTTACCTTGATGGGAAGCCAAAGAATATCACAAGGAAAAGCTGGTCTTGGCTATGATCTATGTGCTGTCAAGGAAAAGATTAGGAAGAAAAACCAAAATGCATACATGAGACATTTTGTGCATGCTGAGAGCAACAGAAAGAAAGATCACATGTCATCTCGCATTGAAACATATAATTAACTAAAGCATGCAAGACAAAAGTATTATCTGCATTGTTTTCTTCTTGCTTCTCAATCTAGCAGTCCCTTTACCACTTGTCATTTCTGTAACAAAAAGGGACATATTTCCAGTTCTTGTGCTTTGAAGAAAAATGGACTTGGCAGGAAAGTTGAATGGGTTCTCAAAGTTGCATCTGCATCTAGGGAAAAATCTACTGACCGAAAAGGACCCAAGCAAATTTGGGTACCTAAAAGGAAAGCATAAACATTGTCTTGCAGGTCTGTCTCAAAGCTAAGAAGAGCAACAAATGGTATATGGACAGTGCCTGCTCAAGTCACAAGACTGGTGATAAGGAGAAGTTCATCACCCTTAGAGACAAGAAAGGAGGAAAGGCGACCTTTGGAGGTGATCAATATGGCGAAGTTGTTGGTATTGGCATTGTGGGCAAAAATCCGGAAACATCCATTGAAGAGGTGCTGTTTGTGATTGGCCTCAACCACAATTTACTGAGCGTGAGTCAGACCTGTGATAAAGGAAATTAGGTGCTGTTTGACTTAAAGTTTTGCCTGGTCATCAGAAAAAGTGATCACAAAGTAATCCTCAAAGCTCAAAGGGATGGTAACTGTTATACTATTGATCTTGATGAACTTCCTCCCTTGGATTCTGTATGTTTAATTAGTTAGGATAATGATAGCTGGTTATGACATAGGAGATTAGCTCATGTTAACATGAATCAATTGTCTAAACTGGTTAAAAATGAGCTAGTAACTGTCCGGCCAAAAATATCTTTTGAAAAGGACAACGAATGTGATGCATGCATAAGAGGAAAACAAACTAAATCATCTTTTAAATCTAAAAATGTAGTTACCACAACTAGACCACTTGAATTGCTGCATATGGACTTAATTGGATCATCTAGGGTGAAAAGTCTTGGTGGTAATCTGTATGTGCTTGTAATTGTAGATGATTATTCTAGATTCACTTGGACATTATTTCTCTCATCTAAAAGTGATACATTTGATGCATTTGTAACCTTAGCTAAGAAAGTGCAAAATGAGAAAGGTATTTCTATTGTGTCTATCAGGTTAGACCATGGAGGAGAGTTTGAAAATGCATACTTCCTGGAGTACTGCAATGAGCATGGGATTGACCACAACTTCTCAGCTCCAAGGACCCCTCAACAGAATGGGGTAGTAGAAAGAAAGAACAGAACTATTGGAGAGATGGCCAGAGCTATGCTGAATGAGAAGGAACTCTCTCAAGTGTTTTGGGCTGATGCAGTGAATACAGCAAGCTACATCATAAACAGAGCCTACATCAGACCAATCCTTGGGAAGACTCCATATGAGCTGTACAAGGGAAGAAAGCCAAATCTGTCCCATCTCCATGTGTTCGGATGCAAATGCTTCGTTCACAACAATGGGAAAGAAAATCTGGGTAAGTTTGATGCCAAATCCGATGAAGGTATATTTCTGGGCTATTCTAGTAGGAGTAAGGCATATAGAGTTTATAATTAAAGATCAAATATGGTAGAAGAATCTGTGCATGTGATTTTCATTGAAAATGAAACTGTTTCAAAACATGTTGCCAATGAGGATGATCTTGCTTTCAATTTTGAAAAACTGGGCATTTCTGATAAAAGTAAAACTGAACCTCCGAAGATATCTGAATCTGTTAACATAGAGGAAGATATGCAGGAGAAAGAGTTTGATGAAGAAAATAATGCAAAAACATCTCAAGAACTCCCTAGAGCTTGGAGATATCAAAGGAATCATCCTATTGATCAAGTAATAGGGGATGTTCAAGAGAAAGTCAAAACCAGAAAATAGTTAAGGGACAAAATGCTAAACTGTGCTTTCATTTCACAAATGGAACCCAAATGTGCTGAAGAAGCCTTAACTGATGATTACTGGATTTTAGCTATGCAAGATGAACTAAATCAGTTTGAAAGAAATCAAGTTTGGGATTTAGTGCCTAGGCCCAAAAATTATCCTGTCATTGGTACCAAATGGGTTTTCAGAAATAAACTTGATGAATCTGGAACAATAATCAGAAATAAAGCTAGATTGGTTGCTAAAGGGTATAATCAGGAAGAAGGTATTGATTTTGAAGAAACCTTTGCACTAGTAGCGAGATTAGAAGCTATAAGAATACTGCTAACATATGCATGCATGAAAAATATTTTACTGTATCAAATGGATGTAAAGAGTGTCTTTCTAAATGGATATATCATGGAAGAGGTTTATGTAGATCAACCTCCAGGTTTTGAGGATTCTACAAAACTAAACCATGTTTATAAACTGAAGAAAGCTCTTTATAGTTTAAAACAAGCCCCTAGAGCATGGTATGAGAGACTGAGCAATTTTCTAACTGAAAAGGGGTTCAATAGAGGCAAAGTTGACACAACTTTATTCATTAAGAAAGAAAATAAAGATTTACTAATTGTTCAAATCTATGTTGATGATATTATTTTCGGTGCTACTAATGAAGCTCTTTGCAAGAAATTCTCTGAGTTAATGCAGGGAGAATTCGAGATGTCCATGATGGGTGAACTCAACTTCTTCCTTGGACTGCAAATCAGACAGCTTGATGATGGTATCTTTCTCAGTCAATCCAAGTATCTAAAGGAGCTGCTAAAGAAGTTTGGAATGGAGAATGCCAAGCCAATGGGAACACCTATGGCTACTGCAACCAAACTGGACATGGATGAGAATGGGAAGATGTTTGACATTACTCAGTACAGAAGAATGATTGGATTCCTGCTGTACTTAACTGCCAGTAGACCTAACATTATGTTCAGTGTCTGTATGTGTTCAAGGTTCCAATCATGCCCCAAAGAAACCCATGCAATAGCTGTGAAAAGAATTTTCAGATATCTTATTGGAACATTACAGATGGGTCTTTGGTATCCAAAAGGCAATGGAGAAGATCTCAAAGGATACACTGATGCTGATTTTGCAGGATCCAAAACTGATAGAAAAAGCACAAGTGGAACTTGTCAGTTTCTTGGAGGATCCCTGGTTTCATGGTTCAGCAAAAAGCAAAACAGTGTGGCCCTATCCATTGCAGAAGCTGAGTATATTGCAGCTGGAAGCTGTTGTGCCCAAGTCATCTGGATGAAGCAGCAGCTTGAAGATCTTGAGGTTAAAATGAAAGAGATACTAATCATGTGTAACAACCAAAGTGCCATAAATATCACCAAGAATCCTATCATGCATTCAAGGATGAAACATATTGAAGTTAGGCACCACTTCATAAGGGATCACGTTCTGAAAGGAGAAGTTAAGCTGGAGTACATCCCAACAAAGGATCAAGTTGCTGATATACTCACAAAGCCTCTATCAGAAGACAGGCATTGCAAAATCATGAGAGAATTGGGTATGGTAAATCCCAATGAACTGTAAGATATTCTCATGCAATCTTGTTTTCAAAAGTTAATTCTAACTTTAGTATTGGAGTATGTTTAATTTAAGTTGCAGGTGCTCCTCACAAGATTCAATAGCAATAAACTTGAAGATTGGAGCACACTAGAATGGAACAACCAGAAAGTGAAGTAAATGACGAAAATCCTAAGTTCTGGATCCATTCTGTAAGTTTTTAAAGATGATATTCATATTTTAAATGTGTGTTATACGTATTTTGCTTCATAAACTGTGTTTTTGAACTGGTCAACGTGGTTAACATTCGAATTTTAGTTGACCAATAGACAAACTTTGACCTATTATGCTTTGGAATAGTTCTCGGTGATGCCTCGAAATTTGTCTGATGTATCTTGGAAGTTCAAATTTTCAAAAACAAAAATTTGAAATTTATGTTTGTCCATCACTGTTATACGAATTATCACTTCTTAACATACGAATATTGGACAACCTTTACAAAAGTTGAAAAATTCGAATTTTCAGTTCAAAATTCATCTGTTGAATCATGTTCTTCATGTTGAATGCTTGAAAGATGAAGTTCTGTTTGCTTAATTCATCTATAGGTTGATGTTTTGGTTATTGCCTGCTGTTTTCTCTTCAACATTCGAACTTTGTTGGAACAAAATTCGTCTGTTGTGCTTGTATTGCTTGATCCAAGCCACTGTCAGATGAACTTTCAGAAGAAAATTCGTCTGTCAGTAAGCTTTGCTAAACGGTTTAACTTGTAACTGCCCGAAGTTTAAATTTTGACCTCTCAAAATTCGTCTGTCAGACGGTTACTTACGTGAAACCTGACAGTTTTCCAAAGGACAGACGCAACCCTATTCTTAACTCCTCTAAGTCTGTTCTGATCCTCTCATCAATTCTCTTTAATCCTGCCCAAAAACCGTTGTTTCCCACCGATTAAACTTCCTTTCGCATCCTATAAACCAATTCGAAGCCACATTCTACAACATTCATCCGAAGAAATGGCTAGGGTGAAAAATCCTGAAGCTGGGAAAGGAGAGACCCGACCAAAGAGGAATGTTAAATCACAATATGCCTCGCAGGAAGGAGAGAAATTAAAGAGAAAGGTCGAATCCAGCAAGGCAACACCTTCCAAACGCCAAAAGACTACATCCAAAGCAAATTCTCAGAAAGCTAGACCCTCCTCACCGAAATCTACACAACCTTCAGTTCCAGTTCCTTTAGAAGCTGCTGCTGTTGCTTCCACTTTGTCCTTCTGATAGAGTAAGGGCTGGGCATGGCTTGCAAGAGTTCAAAATTAAGAGCAAGGAATCAAAGCATTGAAGTGATCCAAGAGCTCTACAGATTAAAGACCAATCACTTGATTAAAGTTGTAGCCCAAAAGGAGCTTGTAGATGTGATCATCAACTCCAAATTACAAGTTTCAGATCTAAGCCCAAGAGAAGCCCAATTAAAGAAGATTACTTAAGTGATCATGTGCCACTCATTGTGATCAATTAAAAAAGGAATCTTGTTTAAGCTAATTTATTTAGAATTTTTTTTTATTTTATTTTATTTTCAGAAATAAGGGCTTTTGGTCAAAGGTTGTCTTGGATATTAAGTTTTGATTGTTTCTTAATTTTTAAAGATTAGGTTCTAGAATTTTCTTTACTTTTAAGCAAAAAGGTGCCACCTTTAGGAGTGATTTGTAAGAATATTTTGTTTCCTTTTTTAGTTAGATTGTGGCATCTCCTTTAGGATTAGATATGATTATTTTCTTTATTTTTATTGTAATTTTCATTTTTTTATTTTAGCCTAGGGTTTTAGTTGCCTTATTTCTTTATATAAGGAGCCATCTATGTATTTTTTACGGAGACAGATTAATGAGAATGAATTTTTAGAACTTATGTTCTTTTCTTGTGAGTTTTTCTCTTGTATCCCTTGTGTTCTTGAGAGAATTCTTAGACTTATCAAAGGAGTGGTTTTCCTTTGTGGCGTCCCAAGGCTAGGGTTCTAAGAGACGGGTTCTCTTAGAGTCTTATCCCATTGACCAACATATCTTTTCTATTTTCTTGTTATTTTCCTATTTTTTCTGTTTTAGCATATTCATCTATCTTGTGTTTTCTTCCTGTTTCGTTTGTCGTATTTGATTCTAGCACAATCCGTGGTTCATTCTGAGTCATTGGAGGTTCAATCGGACAAGTTCCGCTTGGGTCTTCTATCACCTTCAGTACTCAATCTGGTGAATATCAACTTACCACTCAACCATTATGGAGCACTCCTCAGATTCAAGAAGAATATTCGACCAAGTTTGCCAACAAAAAGGTAATCAAGCCACATTGTGTAAACTTGGAAGAGTTTTTGATCTCTAACAACTTTGATGCTGGGATATGGTTGTTAAGATACAAGAATCTGTTGGAAATACTGGAGAGGTATGATGATGAGGTAGTGAAGACATGGGCAGTCAATATGAGATCAAGGACCATCTGGCTCTCTGATGAGACGTTTAATGAAGTATTGGGGATCCCAGGGCAGGATGGCCTCAAGATTGACACCACTGCCTCTGGATACATGGATGAGGCAGATACTGCTGATGAAGAAGGTGGCCCTTCCTGAGCTACAAGGAGAGTATGATTCTGAGAACATTATTCAGAAGGAGGGAAAATTGGCCATCCATAAACGTGTTGAAGCCCACAGACCTCAGTGTTCAAGTAAGGATCCTGCACTACATAGTGTCCAGGATCATATTCAACAAAGGAGGTAGCTTCAATTTGATAACAAGGGCAGAGGCACATGTTATGGCTGCAATCATGCGTGGAAAACTAATTAATATGGGACACATCATTCTCCAACACATGATCAAGGCTAGAGATCAGAGGAAGGACTCCATACTCCCCTATGCTGCTATCATTTCCAGAATTCTGTAGTATGCCAGAATTCAGCATCTTGAGAAGGGGAAGGGCAAGCCCACTGAGATCTTCAAGGAGGAAGAACTGCAAAGAATGGGCATTGAAAAGGATGAAGGAAGATGGGTTGGAAAGGGAGCAAGAAGAACTGAAGATCTCTTCTTTGTTGAAGGTACCTCTCTACAGCAAGAGGGTACTTCTGAGGCTCCTACCAGACCTACCACTCAGCCCTCTGTGCCTATTCCATCTCCCTCTAAGCCCACTCATATTCCATCCACTCCCTCCTCTCGTGCCAAGCCAACCAAGATCACTGAGTTGTATGACAGCTTATCTACATTCATTCTCAGCATCAGAGATGAGCAAAATGACAAATTTGCTCATCTACAAGATCAGATACATCAGTTGGCAAAGAACATGAAAGTGGTTGCTGATGCTTATGAAGATATCGGAAGTGCAATCCCTACCACTTCAGCTCCACCTCAGCCAGGGTTCTCTGTGTCTGTCCAATCTCCAACTCCTGAACCTCCTAGCCCATTTGAGATTGCCTCCTCTGACCATGATGATGATATAGATGGTGCTAGTGCAATGAGGACACCAAGTCCTGGTCCTCCCTTGGACTATGGATTGGAAGAAGAAGGACTTCAAAAAACAAGTCCTCATGAGCCTATGCAAGATGATGCTCAGGATTCTATCCTGTCCACTCAAGAGACTGAGCAAGTTGAGCAACTGGTAGTAGCTATCTCTACTTTACCATTTCTGCAGACTGCCCTCAATGAGGAAAGGAGCATTGTGCCTTGTTGGATCAAGAGTTTTGATGATTCCTAACCAACACTCAAGAGCTTGGATTGAAGATATCAAAGGAGATCAAAGCTGTTTCAAGTGAAGATTTTCTGAGTATTTGCTATTAGATCTTTTGTAGGATCTTTAGTTTTTGTTTAGATTGGGTAAAAGATTTTGATTTGAGAAAAAAACGTTTTCAAACCTTGATTTAAAGTTAAATCTTTACTTATTTGAAAAATACTCACAAACAGACGAAGTTTGAAAGTATAACTGAACTGTCAAGTTGGAAATTCGAATTTCGAGCTAAAACTGAATAAGTCTGGAGAGGTGTCCCTCTGTCAGACAAATTTTGGTCATTCAAAATTCGAATTTTCATCAAGTCTGAAAGAAGCCTTTTTGTGACAGACGAACTTCACTCTTTCAAAATTCGAATTTCAGACAAAATGCAATTTGTGAAAACCAAAGAAATTCGTCTGAAACTTTGCTAAAATTCATCTAAAATCAAGAAGAAACTAAGTTTGAAAAATGCTCTCTGACAGACGAACTTTGACTTAGCGACATTCGAATTTTCATCTTAATCAAGGGAGCTACTTTGTGACATTCGAATTTCACTCTTTCAAAATTCGAATTTCAGACAAAACAAAACTTGAGAAAATAGAAGAAATTCATCTGAAAGTTTGATAAAGTTCATCTGAGATCAAGAAAGATTTAAGTCTCAAAACTGGTCTCTGACAGACGAATTTCACTATGCCAAAATTCGAATTTCAAAGAAAGTGAACTACGGTGCCTATTTGAACGTTCAATGGACAGACGAATTTTGGGCATCCAAAATTCGAATTTCGAGGGTACTGTAAAAAATTGAAAACACTGTTCACGATTTACAGAAAAACTTTCTTCTTGAAAATTCGTATGTCACATTGTGAAAATATTTTATAAGTTTCAAAATTTGAATTTCACTCTATGGACAGACAAACTTTGTATTTTAACGTTGGAAGCTTTAACCTTCGGTTCCCTCGAAATTCGTCTGTTGGCCAACCAAAATTCGAATTTCAGTATGTCAGAAACATTAAATGCGGTTGGTAAACGGATAGTTTTGCAGAGTAACCATTGGATAACTTCCCCAACGGATAGATTTAGTCTCTAACGGATATTTGAGACCTAAATCTATAAATACAACATCATTTGAAGTTGTGGGTAACGAATCAAACTTGTATATACCGAATTTCTGCTGAATTTTCACCTCAAAAGCTTTTACCCTTCCAACTTCATTATTTGTACTTAAACCTTCATATCTACTCTATTCAAGAGAGTTATTCATTTGTAAACAATCTACTCTTCATCTGAAAGATAGATTTACTTGTGAGGGGTATTCACAAGGGGATTGGGAAGCACTTAGAGAAAGTGCTTAGAGAGTTTGAGAGAGCTCAGAACAGAGCATACTCATGTACTGTGGCTTTAGCAAGAAGCCCGTTGAAATTCTTGCTGGATAGTGGATAAATCTCAAGAGGTGTCTTGGGGACTGGATGTAGGTCAAGTGGATAGACCGAACCAGGATAAATCACTGAGTTTTCTCCTCCTTATCTCTACTTTTCAGCTTGCTCTGTTTTACACGTTGTTTTCATTATACTGTGATATCTTCACTTGCTTTACTTTGTGCAGAAAAATTTTAATCTTCCCAATTCACCCCCCCTCTTGGGAAGTCAGCCTTGCTAACAAGTGGTATCAGAGCCCGGATTCCCATTCAAAGGATTTTACAGTCCGGGAACAAAGATGGCTGGCTTTGGAGAGAGTATACTTCCTGAAGGGAACAACACTAACAGACCACCAGGCTTCAGTGGAGAGCATTATGGGTACTGGAAGATGAGGATGCAGATCTACCTCCAATCAATTGATCTTGACATCTGGTCAGTCATTGATAAAGGAGATTTCGTCCCAATGGCTCTAACTGAAGATGGAAGATACAAAGAGAAGCTGGAAGCAGAGTGGAATGATGAAGACAGAAGGAGAGTGCTACTGAATTTTAAAGCAAAGCATTGTTTAGTCAGTGCCCTGAACCAGGACGAATTCTACAGGGTCTCACAATGCACCACTACAAAAGGGATGTGGGACACTCTGCAGATTGCACATGAAGGGACATCTGGGGTCAGGGAGAACAGACTCAATACGTGCATTGGAGAATATGAGAGCTTCAGGATGTCTGAAGGAGAAACTATAAAGGAGCTCCAAAAGAGATTTACTCTCATTGTGAATCAACTGAAGAGCCTAGGAAAGGAATACACTCAATCAGAGAAAGTGAGAAAAATTCTCAGAGCTCTCCCTCTGGAATGGCAGCCCAAGGTGACAGCAATAGAAGAAGCCAGAGGAGAATCAATGGCCTCTGTCACAGCTCTCTTCGGGAGCCTTGAGGAGTATGAAGGAAAAATCAAAGCTCTCAAGGAAGCCGGGTTGGACAGAAAGAAGAAAGGCCTTGCTCTCAAAGCTGCTGATGAAAAGGAAGAAGAATCTGACGAAGAGGATGAACTTGATGAGGAAACCTTGGCTATGATGGTCAGAAAATTTGGAAGATTCTACAGCAAGAAAAAGAACAAGAGATTCTTCAAGAAGGTAGCTGCTGGGGAAAGCAAGAAAGAGGCAAAAGAATCTGTGACTTGCTATGAGTGCAAGAAGCAGGGACACATAAAGTGGGACTGCCCCCAATTCCTCAAAAAGCAAGAAAAGGAAAAGAAAGCTGCTGACAGAGGGAAAAAGAAGAAAGCCTACATCTCATCCATATGGGGCAACAGCTCAGACGAGGAAGAAGAAGATGAAGATGAGATTGCCAACATTTGTCTAATGGAACTTGCTTCTGAAGAAGCTACACCCTCATACAGCAGTGATCAGGATAAAGAGGTATATGAATCTGAACCTTCCTATTCTGAATTGCTGGATGCTTTTCATGAGCTTCATGATGATTTCATTAAAGTTGCTAAAGAACTAAAATTGGCGAAGAAGAAGATAAGCAAGCTGGAGTCTCAAAGCATAGTTTCTGAAACTGCTTCTTTACCTACTTCTGAATCTGTTTGCTGCACTTCATGCACTGAACTTAAACAAACTAATGATTATCTAGTTAAAAGTATGTCTAGGCTCACTAGAGGTAAAGATATGTTATTTGCATTGATGGGAAGCCAAAGAATTTCACAAGGAAAAGCCGGTCTTGGCTATGATCCATGTGCTGTCAAGGAAAAGATTAGGAAGAAAAATCAAAATGCATATATGAGACATTTTGTGCATGCTAAGAACAATAAAAAGAAAGTTAATGCATCACCTCATATTGAAACATATGATCAACCAAGGCATGCTAGACAAAAGTATTATCTGCACTATTTTTTTCCTGCATCTCAATATAGCAGTCCTTTCACTACCTGTTATTTCTGTAATAAAAAGGGACATATTTCCAGTTCCTGTGAATTGAGGAAAAATGGTCTTGGCAGGAAAGTTGGATGGGTTCCCAAAGTTGCATCTGCATCTAGGGAAAAATATACTGACCAAAAAGGACCCAAGAAAATTTGGGTACCTAAAAGGAAATCATAAACATTGTTTTGCAGGTCTGTCTCAAAGCTAAGAAAAGCAACAAATGGTATATGGACAGTGCCTGCTCAAGTCACATGACTGGTGACAAGGAGAAGTTCATCACCCTTAGAGACAAGAAAGGAGGAAAGGTGACCTTTGGAGGTGATCAATATGGTAAAATTGTTGGTATTGGCATTGTGGGAAAAAATCCTGAAACATCCATTGAAGAGGTGCTGTTTGTGATTGGCCTCAACCACAACTTACTAAGCGTGAGTCAGACTTGTGACAAAGGAAACTGGGTGCTGTTTGACTCAAAGTTTTGCCTGGTCATCAGAAAAAGTGATCACAGAGTAATCCTCAAGGCTCAAAGGGATGGTAACTGCTATACTATTGACCTTGATGAACTTCCTCCTTTAGATTCTGTGTGCTTAATTAGTCAAAATAACGATAGTTGGTTATGGCATAGGAGATTAGCTCATGTCAATATGAATCAATTGTTTAAACTGGTTAAAAATGAGCTAGTTACTGGTTTGCCAAAAATATCTTTTGAAAAGGATAAAGAATGTGATGCATGCTTAAAAGGAAAACAAATTAAATCATCCTTCAAATCTAAAAACATAGTTACCACAACAAGACCACTTGAGTTGCTGCATATGGACTTAATTGGATCATCTAGGGTGAAAAGTCTTGGTGGTAATCTGTATGTGCTTGTAATTGTTGATGATTATTCTGGATTTACTTGGACATTATTCCTTTCTTTTAAGAGTGATACCTTTGATGCATTTGTTACCTTAGTTAAGAAAGTGCAAAATGAGAAAGGTATCTCTATTATGTCTATCAGATCAGATCATGGAGGAGAATTTGAAAATGCATACTTCCTGGAGTACTGCAGTGAGCATGGAATTGACCACAACTTCTCAGCTCCTAGGACTCCTCAACAAAATGGAGTAGTAGAAAGGAAGAACAGAACTATTAGGGAGATGGCCAGAGCTATGCTGAATGAGAAGGAACTTTCTCAAGTGTTCTGGGCTGATGCAGTGAACACAGCAAGTTACATCATCAACAGAGCCTACATCAGACCCATCCTGGGAAAGACTCCATACGAGCTGTACAAGGGGAGAAAGCCAAATATGTCCCATCTCCATGTGTTCGGGTGCAAATGCTTCATTCACAACAATGGCAAAGAAAACCTAGGTAAATTTGATGCCAAATCAGATGAAGGTATATTTCTATGCTACTCTAGTAGGAGTAAGGCATATAAAGTTTATAATAAAAGATCAAATGTGGTAGAAGAATCTGTGCATGTGGTTTTCATTGAAAATGAAACTGTTTCAAAACATATTACCAATGAGGATGATCTTGCTTTCAATTTTGAAAAACTGGGCATTTCTGATAAAAGTAGAACTGAACCTCCAAAGATATCTGAATCTGTTAACATAGAGGAAGATATCCAGGAGCAAGAGTTTGATGAAGAAAATAATGAAGAAACATCTCAAGAACTCCCTAGAGCTTGGAGATATCAAAGGATTCATCCTGTTGATCAAGTGATAGGAGATGTTCAAGAGAGAGTCAAAACCAAAAAACAGTTAAGGGATCAAATGCTAAATTGTGCTTTCATTTCTCAAATTGAACCCAAATGTGCTGAAGAAGCCTTAACTGATGATTACTGGATTTTGGCAATGCAAGATGAACTTAATCAGTTTGAAAGAAATCAAGTTTGGGATTTAGTACCTAGACCCAAAAATCATCCTGTTATTGGTACAAAATGGGTTTTCAGAAACAAACTTGATGAATCTGGAACTATAATCAGAAATAAAGCTAGATTAGTTGCTAAAGGGTATAATCAAGAAGAAGGTATTGATTTTGAAGAAACCTTTGCACCAGTAGCCAGATTAGAAGCTATAAGAATTCTACTAGCTTATGCATGCATGAAAAATATTTTGCTATATCAAATGGATGTAAAAAGTGCTTTTCTGAATGGATATATCATGGAAGAGGTTTATGTAGATCAACCTCCAGGCTTTGAGGATTCTACAAAACCAAACCATGTCTATAAACTGAAGAAAGCTCTTTATGGATTAAAACAAGCCCCTAGAGCATGGTATGAAAGATTGAGCAATTTTCTGTCTGAAAAAGGATTTAACAGAGGCAAAGTTGACACAACTTTATTTACTAAGAAAGAGAATAAAGATTTACTAATTGTCCAAATCTATGTTGATGATATTATTTTCGGTGCTACTAATGAAACTCTTTGCAAGGAATTTTCTAAGTTAATGCAGGGAGAATTCGAAATGTCCATGATGGGTGAACTCAATTTCTTCCTTGGATTGCAAATCAGACAGCTTAATGATGGTATCTTTCTCAGTCAATCCAAGTATCTAAAGGAGCTGCTAAAGAAGTTTGGAATGGAGAATGCCAAGCCAATGGGAACACCTATGGCCACTGCAACCAAACTGGACATGGATGAAAATGGGAAAATGTTTGACATTACTCAATACAGAAGAATGATTGGATCCCTGCTGTACCTAACTGCCAGCAGACCTGACATTATGTTCAGTGTCTGCATGTGTGCAAGGTTCCAATCATGCCCCAAAGAAACCCATGCAACAGCTGTGAAAAGAATTTTCAGATATCTAATTGGAACATCACAGATGGGTCTTTGGTATCCAAAAGGCAATGGAGAAGATCTCAAAGGATACACTGATGCTGATTTTGCAGGATCCAAAACTGACAGAAAAAGCACAAGTGGAACTTGTCAGTTTCTTGGAGGATCCCTGGTTTCATGGTTCAGCAAAAAGCAAAACAGTGTGGCTCTATCCACTGCAGAAACTGAGTATGTTGCAGCTGGAAGCTGTTGTGCCCAAGTCATCTGGATGAAGCAGCAGCTTGACGATCTTGAGGTTAAAATGAAAGAGATACCCATCATGTGTGATAATCAAAGTGCCATAAACATCACTAAAAATCCTGTCATGCACTCAAGGACGAAACATATTGAGGTTAGACACCACTTCATAAGGGATCATGTTCTGAAAGAAGAAGTTAAGCTGGAATACATCCCAACAGAGGATCAACTAGCCGACATACTAACCAAACCTCTACCAGAAGACAGGCATTGCAAAATAAGAAGAGAATTGGGAATGGTAAATCCCAATGAATTGTAAGTCATTTCTGTGCAATTCTGTCTTTAGAATTTTTAATACTAGAATTTATTCTAACTTGAGCATCGGAGTATGTTTTAATATAGTTGCAGGTGCTCCTTGTGAAAATCAATGGCTAAAAGTTTGAAAGATTGGAGCACTCCAGATTGGAACAACCAGAAAATGAAGTGAATGATAATTATTCTAAGGTCTGGATCCATTCTGTAAGTTTTTAAAGTTGAAATTTGTATGATGTTTGATTGCTAGATGAATTTCATTGATAATCTGTGTTTTTGAACTGGTCAACATGGTCAACATTCAAATTTTGGTTGATCAACAGACGAACTTTAGCCTGTTATGCCTTGAACAGTTCTCGGTAATGCCTCAAAATTCGTCTGTTGAAGCTTGAAAGTTCGAATTTTCAAAAACAGAAATTTCAAAGTTAAAATTGTCCATCACTGTTATACGAATTATTACTTCTTAACATACTAATGTTGGACAATATTCATAAAAGTTGAAAAATTCGAAGTTTCAGTTCGAAATTCGTCTGTTGACTTATGCTCTTGATGATTGAATGCTTGAAAGATGTTGCTCTGCATGCTTAATTCGTCTATTGGTTGAAGTTTTACTTGTTGAAGCTGTTTTTCTTTTCAACATTCGAATTTTGTCGGAGCAAAATTCGTCTGATTGTGTATGTATTGATTGTTTCAAGCCTCTGTCAGACGAACTTTCAAGATGAAAATTCGTCTGTCAGTAAGACGAGCTGAACGGTTTAACTTGTAACTACCCGAAGTTCAAATTTTGACCCCTCAAAATTCGTCTGTCAGACGGTTACATGCGTTAAAACCGACGGTTTCCCACAGAACAGACGCAACCCTATTTGTAACTTCTCCAAGTCTGTTCTGATTCTCTCTTCAATCCTCTTAACTCCTGTCCAAAAATCGTCTTTTCTCACCGATTAAACTTCATTTCGCATCCCTTAAATCTATTCTCAGCCACATTCTGCATCATTCAACCAAGAAATGGCGAGAGTGAAGATTCCTGGAACAGGACAAGCTGGAACTCGGCCAAAAAGGATGGTCAAATCTCAATATGCTACAAAGGAAGGAGAGAAATCCAAGAGAAAGGCCGAACCCGGTAAAGCTACTCCTTCCAAACGCCAAAAATCTTCATCCAAGTCAGAACCTCAGAAAGCTGGGCCCTCATCTTCAAAATCTGCAGTTCCTTCGGCTGATACTGCTGTTGTGGCTTCCTTTTCTTCTACTAAATCTGGAGAGTTTGAATTGACTACACTACCACTGTGGAGCACCCCAGAGATTCAAGAAGAGTACACTACCAAATTTTCAAACAAAATGGTAATCAAGCCTCACTGTGTAAATATGGAACAATTTCTGATATCCAACAACTTTGATGCTGCAATATGGTTGATAAAATATAGAAATCTGTTGGAAATTGCTGAAAAATATGATGATGAGGTAGTGAAGACTTGGTATGCCTCTCTTAAATATAACAGCAAGAAAAGGAAATGGGAGGTCACCTTGAGATCAAGGACCATTTGGCTTGCTGATGAAACCTTCAATGAGGTATTGGAAATCCCAGGTCAAGATGGGCTGAAAGTTGACATTACAGCCTCTGGGTATATGGATGAGGCTAGCACAGCTGACGAAGAAGGTGAGCCCTTCCTATATTAGAAGGAGAGCACTATCTTGGACACCTTATTCAGAAGAAGGGAGAATAGGCCCACAATAAATCTGTTGAAGTCCACAGATCTAAGTGTACAAGTAAGGATCTTGCACTACATAGTGTCCAGGATCATATTCAACAAGGGTGGCAGCTTCAATTTGATAACAAGGGCAGAGGCTCATGTGATGACTGCTATCATACGTGGGAAGCTGATCAATATGGGTCATATCATTCTCCAGCGAATGATAAAAGCAAGAGATCAGAGGAAGGATTCCACACTCCCCTATGCAGCAATTATTTCAAGAATCCTGCAGCATGCTAGGATTCAGCACATTGAAAAGGGGAAAGGGAAGCTCACTGAGGCCTTCAAAGAAGAAGAATTGCAAAGGATGGGCATTGAAAGAGACGAATGACATTGGGTTGGAAAGGGAGCAGGAAAATCTAAAGATTTGTTCTTTGTTGCTGATGCATCCCTCCAACAAGAAGGCACCTCTGAGGCTCCTGGCAGATCTGTACCTCAGCCTTCTCAGCCTATTCCATCTCCATCCAGGCCTACTCACCCTCCTTCCACTCCCTCCTCTCGAGCCAAGCCAACTAAGATCACTGAGCTGTTTGACAATCTGTCAACACTCATTCTCAGCATTAGGGATGAGCAAAATGCCAAATTTGCTCATCTACAAGATCAGATCCATCAGTTGGCTGTGAATATGAAGGTGGTGGCTGATGCCTATGAAGAAATTAGAAATGCAATTCCTACCACTTCAGCTCCACCTCAGCTTGGTATCCCTGAGCCTACTCTGTCTCCATCTCCTGTGCCTCCAAGTCCTTTTGAGCTGGATTCTCCTATCCCTGATATTGGTATGCAAGAGACTGAACCAACTGGCACGCCAAAGGCCTCCAACAATGAGGTAAGTCCTGGTCTACCTTTGGACTATGGCATGGAGGAAGAGGGTCTGCAGGAAACAAGCCCAATTGAGCAGAGTGAAGCAGTTGCTCAGGACTCTATCCTTTCCACCCAAGAGTCTGAGCAAGTTGAGCAGCTGGTAGCATCCATTTCTGCTTCACCATTTCTGCAATCTACACTCAATGAGGAAAGGAGCATTGTGCCTGTTATTGACTTTGCTGCTATTGCTCACAATGCCCTTCTGCTAGCTCAAAGGAGAAGGCTTGAAGAAATGTTTCCTCCTCCTGCACCAGCCTCTCCTTCTCTTGCTGATTATGGGCTGTCAGAGGAACAGAGAGCTCGGCTAGCTCTTTCCAGGCAGGACATGCAAGAGCTGCTTGAGGTCTCTGATGATTCTGATGAAGAGCCTGCTGAGCCCCTTGCACCAGCTCAGCCAGAGATTCCTTTTGCTCCTGTCCCTCTTCGTGCTGTTCCTCTCACTCAGATACCTCCTCCAATGGACTTTGCTGGGCTTTCTGATGATGCCAAAAAGGGGGAGAAGATAAAGCAAACTGGGACTAAACAAGCTGGAAGATCTGCTGAGTCATCTGGGAAAGGAAAGACTTACAGCAAGAAGTCTAAGCTAAAGAAGAAGTGATGTTTTTAGGTCTTAGGCTGAATCTTCTTGTTGTATCTAGTTTTAATTGTTTTATTGTCTTTTGCTTGTTTGATATTTTAAGAACTGATTGAAATATGTATTGCAACAATTTGTTTAAGTAAATTATGTTCTTGGTTGCAATGATTTGGGCTTTGAATCTCTTCGCTTAATCTGTTGAAAATGATATCTTATGAACTGTAATGCATATGTTGAGGGGGAGCTTGTGTAAGCAAACTCAAGTACTAATCCAGTTTGTGAGTTGTTTTGTCATCATCAAAAAGGGGGAGAATGTTGGATCAAGATTTTTGATGATTCCTAACCAACACTCAAGAGCTTGGATTGAAGATATCAAAGGAGATCAAAGCTGTTTCAAGTGAAGATTTTCTGAGTATTTGCTATTAGATCTTTTGTAGGATCTTTAGTTTTTGTTTAGATTGGGTAAAAGATTTTGATTTGAGAAAAAGACGTTTTCAAACCTTGATTTAAAGTTAAATCTTTACTTATTTGAAAAATACTCACAAACAGACGAAGTTTGAAAGTATAACTGAACTGTCAAGTTGGAAATTCGAATTTCGAGCTAAAACTGAATAAGTCTGGAGAGGTGTCCCTCTGTCAGACGAATTTTGGTCATTCAAAATTCGAATTTTCATCAAGTCTGAAAGAAGCCTTTTTGTGACAGACGAACTTCACTCTTTCAAAATTTGAATTTCAGATAAAATGCAATTTGTGAAAACCAAAGAAATTCGTCTGAAACTTTGCTAAAATTCATCTAAAATCAAGAAGAAACTAAGTTTGAAAAATGCTTTCTGACAGACGAACTTTGACTTAGCGACATTCGAATTTTCATCTTAATCAAGGGAGCTACTTTGTGACATTCGAATTTCACTCTTTCAAAATTCGAATTTCAGACAAAACAAAACTTGAGAAAATAGAAGAAATTCGTCTGAAAGTTTGATAAAGTTCATCTGAGATCAAGAAAGATTTAAGTCTCAAAACTGGTCTCTGACAGACGAATTTCACTCTGCCAAAATTCGAATTTCAAAGAAAGTGAACTACGGTGCCTATTTGAACGTTCAACGGACAGACGAATTTTGGGCATCCAAAATTCGAATTTTGAGGGTACTGTAGAAAATTGAAAACACTGTTCACGATTTACAGAAAAACTTTCTTCTTGAAAATTCGTATGTCACATTGTGAAAATATTTTATAAGTTTCAAAATTCGAATTTCACTCTATGGACAGACGAACTTCGTATTTTAACGTTGGAAGCTTTAACCTTCGGTTCCCTCGAAATTCGTCTGTTGGCCAACCAAAATTCGAATTTCAGTATGTCAGAAACATTAAATGCGGTTTGTAAACGGATAGTTTTTCAGAGTAACCGTTGGATAACTTCCCCAACGGATAGATTTAGTCTCTAACGGATATTTGAGACCTAAATCTATAAATACAACATCATTTGAAGTTGTGGGTAACGAATCAAACTTGTATATACCGAATTTCTGCTGAATTTTCACCTCAAAAGCTTTTACCCTTCCAACTTCATTATTTGTACTTAAACCTTCATATCTACTCTATTCAAGAGAGTTATTCATTTGTAAACAATCTACTCTTCATCTGAAAGGTAGATTTACTTGTGAGGGGTATTCACAAGGGGATTGGGAAGCACTTAGAGAAAGTGCTTAGAGAGTTTGAGAGAGCTCAGAACAGAGCATACTCGTGTACTGTGGCTTTAGCAAGAAGCCCGTTGAAATTCTTGCTGGATAGTGGATAAATCTCAAGAGGTGTCTTGGGGACTGGATGTAGGTCAAATGGATAGACCGAACCAGGATAAATCACTGAGTTTTCTCCTCCTTATCTCTACTTTTCAGCTTGCTCTGTTTTACACGTTGTTTTCATTATACTGTGATATCTTCACTTGCTTTGCTTTGTGCAGAAAAATTTCAATCTTCCCAATTCACCCCTCCTCTTGGGAAGTCAGCCTTGCTAACATGCCTGTTGTTGATTATGAAGCTATTGCACACAATGCCCTGTTGCAATCTCAGAGGAGAAGGCTTGAAGAAATGTTTCCTCCTGCTGAACCAGCTCCTCCTTCTCTCGCTGCTTATGGGCTCTCAGAGGAACAAAGAGCTCAGTTGGCTCTTTCCAGACAGGCAATGCAGGAGTTGCTTGAGGTCTATAATGATGATGATGAAGAACCAAGTCCTGAGCCTCCTGCACCAGTTGAACCAGAAATTCCTTTTGCTCATGTCCCACTTCGAGCTATTCCTGTCTCTCAGATCCCTCCTCCTGCTGATTTTGTTGGCCTTCCTGATGATGCCAAAAAGGGGGAGAAGACGAAGCAAACTGGGACTAAGCAAGCTGGAAAATCTGCTGAGCCATATGGAAAAGGAAAGATGTACAGCAAGAAGACTAAGCCAAAGAAGAAGTGATTGATTAGATCTTAGGCTGAATCCTCTTGTTGTGTTTTGTTTGTTTGTTTGTTGTTAGTTCTTTATATTTTGAGAACTGATCCTTGATGTATTTAATCTTTAATTGATGTATGTATTGCAACATTTGATTAAATGATTGAATGTCTTGGTTGCAATGTTTTGTGCAAATTACTCTTCACTTGATCTGCTATATATGATATCTTTTGAAATATAATGCATATGTTGAGGGGGAGCTTGTAAAAGCAAACCCAAGTACTAATCCAGTTTGTAAGTTGTTTTGTCATCATCAAAAAGGGGGAGAATGTTGAATCAAGAAGTTTTGATGATTCCAAATCAACTCTCAAGAGCTTGGATTGAAGATATCAAAGGAGCTCAAAGTGTTTCAAGTGAAGAATTTCTAAGTAATTACTGTTAGATCTACTGTAGGATCTTTAGCTTTAGTTATGAATGGGTAAAAGATTTTGATTTGAGGAAAAGATGTTTTTAAACCTTGATTTTATGTTAAATCTTGACTTATTTGAAAAACACCCACAAACAGACGAAGTTTGAGAAGTTTGAACTGAACTGTCATATGGGAAATTCGAACTTTGCCTTTGGAAATTCAAATTTTGGGCTAAAAATGAATAAGTCTGAAGAGATGCTCCTCTGTCAGATGAATTTTGATTCTCCAAAGTTCGAATTTTCATGAGTCTGAAAGAAGCCTTTTGTGACAGACGAACTTCAAGTCTTCAAAATTCGAATTTCAAACAGAATGCAATTTGTGAAAACCAAAGAAATTTGTCTGAAGCAATGATAAAGGTCATCTGAAATCAAGATTTTCTTGAGTTTCAAAATTGCTCTCTGACAGACAAACTTTGAACATTGAAATTCGAATTTCAGAAGCTAAGATTACAAGTCTGTTGAAATGAAATGATGACATACGAATAACAGAGTTTTCAACTTCGAATGTTGAAGTAAGTATGAAGAGAGGTCTCTCTGACAGACGAACTTCACTCTTTCAATATTCGAATTTCGAAGAAAGTGAACTACTGTGCCTCCTTGAACATTCTACAGACAGACGAATTTTGGGCTTCCAAAATTTGAATTTCGAAGGCAATGTAGAAAATTGAAAACACTATTCACACTTAACCGAAAAACTTTCTTCTTGAAAATTCGTATGTCACATTGTGAAAATATTTTGTAAGTTTCAAAATTCGAATTTCACTTCATGAACAGATGAACTTCGTGCTATAACGTTGGAAGCTTTAACCTTCGGTTCCTTCGAAATTCGTCTGTTGACCAACCAAAATTCGAATTTTAGTATGTCAGAAACATTAAATGCGGTTGGTAAACGGATAGTTTTTCAGAGTAACCGTTGGATAACTTCTCCAACAGATAGATTTAGTCTCTAACGGATAGTTAAGACCAAAATCTATAAATACAACATCATTTGAAGTTGTGGGTAACGAATCAAACTTGTATATACCGAATTTCTGCCAAATCTTCTTCTCAAAAGCTTTTACCCTCTCAACTTCAATATTTGTACTTTAACCTTCATATCTACTCTATTCAAGAGAGTTATATCTTTGTAAACAATCTACTCTTCATCTGGAAGATAGATTTACTTGTAAGGGGAAATCACAAGGGGATTGGAAAGCAGATTGTGAGAGTGCTTAGAGAGATTGAGAAAGCTCCAGAAACAGAGCATACTCGTTGTACTGTGGCATTAGCAAGAAGCCCGTTGAATTCTTGCTGTAGAGCAAAAAATCTCAAGAGTTATCTTGGGGACTGGACGTAGGTCAAGTGGATAGACCGAACCAGGATAAATTACCGAGTCTTCTTCTCCTTATCTTTACTTTTCAGCTTGCTCTGTTTTATACGTTGCTTCCATTACACTGTGCTATCTTCACCTATTTCACTTTGTGTAGAAAAATTTCAATCTTCCCAATTCACCCCCCCTCTTGGGAAGTCAGCCTTGCTAACAAAGAACTGGCGCTGAAAAGAGAGATAGAGGAACTCCGAGTGCGAAGAATCAAAGAGGGCATGAAGCTTCGAACGAGATAGCAAAATCGAGGAAGGATGAAGAGATCAAGGAGATTCAATTGGTAACCTTTTTTTCAAATTTAAAGTTTAAAGCTAATTTGTTGAAAATACTAAACCAATCTAGGAGTAAAGGTTATTGGTTATCTTGAGTGTTTAATGGAGAGGCTTTGTTCCACTATTGGTTAGCCGAAATTGCTATAGGTTGTGTTGTGTTCATAAAGTTTGTTTCATAACCTCGTCATGTGTGCTCTAGATGAATGTGAAATTTCTTTTGGTTCATTTTTATTCTCTTTCATTTGAATATAATTTCTCCTAAAGATAGTGTTATCTTCCTCTTTTCATTGACATTGGAGAAGGATAAGGGATTTCTTTTGCTTTACACGCATACAAGGGATTCCTTTTGCTTTATAAGCATTTTGTATAAATCTTACAATTTGTTTGTTTGGGACTGGCTTGTCTATGTCATTGAAGTACTAATATATCAAAGTTATGTATTTGACTAATAAAGAAAAAGAAAAGAAAGAAAAAGAAGAAAATAAAAAGAAAGTTTAAGCCAAATAGCATATAACTATACTATGTGAGGTTTTTGAACCCATGCAAGTATCCGAATTAATCACATTGCTACGTGAGATGATGAGTAGTTAGACCTAGTAACTTATGTCTATTAAAATATAGAAAATTATTTATAAATTTCTTTCTCTCTTTGAAGAAAAAATATATTCCAAAATGTTTTAAATAAGTATAATAACTTTTTCTTATTCTTTTTTTAAATAATATATTAAATAATAAAATCTTTATACCATGTAAAATAATTAATAGACAATTATACCCAGGAGGTTCTTGAACTTTTACAGGTAGCTAGTTTATACATACAACAGATATTTATAATTCTGTACATATATGCATATGATGCAATTCAAAGCAGAATGTCATGGTATGTATATCTTCCTCATACATGGCTAGAACTATAGGCTTATGTCATCATAAGATGTCTCCAATAGGTGATTTCTTTCCAACAACTGGTGAAAACTGAATCCCGGATATCATCAAGTTCACCTCACACTAGTATAACCTAGCCAAAGGTTATACTAATGCCTGGATCGTGACTCTCCTTCCCTTGGACTATTAGGTTTGCTGGCTTCTCCAGAGGGGGGTGAATTGGGAAGTTTGAAATTTTCTACAAAAGCATAAGAGAGCAGTGAAAGAAAAAGTGGCAGAAAAACAGAGTGTAAAATATAACAAAGTACTAAGCAAAGTAAAGGAAGGAAAGAAACAGAGATTTATCCTGGTTCAGTCTCTTTCCCTTGATCTATGTCCTGTCCTCAAGCTACCAGTTGAGATTTTCCACTATCTTGCAAGAATTCAGTGGGCTCCTTGCAATGCCACAATACAACTTTATGCTTTATTCCAAGAGCTTACAGTTTCACTCTCTACACTCTAGCTAAGTGTTTCGTAAGTCCCTTGTGAAGTTTCCTCACAAGAAAATCTTTCTTCCAGATGAAGATAAGATTATTTACAATAAGATAAATTCTTTAATTTAGAGTATGTATGACAGTTGAAGTATAATATATGAAGTGTGTGAGAGTAGAATATTTTGATTGAAGAATTTGACAGAGTTTCAGTATATACAACGTAAATTTGTTACCTATACCTTCAAATGAAGTTCTATTTATAGATTTTTGTCTTAACTATACGGTAGAGATAAGATCTAACCTTTAGAAATGTTACCCAATCATCACTCTGTAAAACTATCTGTTCACCAACTGTATTTAATGTGTCTGACATCCAAAGTTTGAATTTTGGGGTGTCAACAGATAAATTTCGCAAAGACCATAAGTTAAAGGCTTTAACATAGAACTTCGAAGTTCGTCTGTTCAAAGGCAAAATTTGAATTTTCATCTTGACAAATATTTCCCATGTTGGAATATATGAATTTTCAAGTTTAAAGTTCTTTTGATAAGTGTAAACAGTTTTCCATATTGCTACAATGCATTCGAAATTCAAATTTTGGTGCCCAAAATTCATCTATCAGTAAGCAACTCAATATGACACAAAAGTTTTTCTTTTTGAAATTCAAATTTTAAGCTTTCAAAATTTTTCTATCAGATAATCCTCTTTTCAGACTTTTTACTTTCATTCTAAAGTTCAAATTTCTGAAGACTAAAGTTCTTCTATCAGAGGGACACCTAAACAAACTTACGTATTGTCTCTCCAAAGTTTAAATTTTCAAAACCAAAGTTGTCTATCAGAAGACTGACTTGGAACTCTTTTTAAACTTCACTTTCAGATTAACTTTGACATATCTTTAGATGAATTTTTCATTTTTCACAAGTTATGCTTTACCTGAAATTTGATTTTAATAGTTTGAAATTTGTCTGTCAGAGGCAACATCTTTGTAAGTTTGAAATTTAGCTTTCAAAATTCAAATTTTCAAGGTAACATACGAAATTTAACATTTCAAAATTCGTCTGTTAGTGAGTATTTTTCAAATATATCATAAGTTAACATAGTCTTATTGAAAAACACATTTCAAAAACATTTAGGTGAAAGATTAAAGCCTTTTACTCATGTTAATATAGTGAGAAATCCTACAGACTAATCTTATATTTATTTTTCTTGGATTCCTTCACTTGAGATCTTTTGTACACCTTTGATATCTTTCTTCCAAGCTCCAGTTGTTTGGAATCATCAAAAACACTTGATTCAACATTCTCCCCCTTTTTGATGATGACAAAACAACTTGCAAACTAGATTAGTACTTGGGTTTGCTTTTAAGAGCTCTTCCTCAACATATGCATTAAAATTCGAAGATAAGTGTAGCATATACAATAGATCAAAAGGAAAATAGAGAATCTCATTGAATTAATTCATTTAAGGTTTCAGTACAAGTATATGACATTGCAAACACAGAAGTTTCAAAGCAAGATTGTTATTCATTTCAAGAACTACAAAAAACATGAACAGATAGTGCAAGTAAAACCAAGCAACCCTAAGATCTAATCAATTCTTCTTGGGCTTAGATTTCTTGTTGTATGTCCTGCCATATGGTTCTCCCTCTTTTTGTCATCATCAGGGACTTGAACATGCATACCAGGAGGAGGTATCTAGGTCACTGGAATGGCACGAAGAGGTATAGGGACAAAAGGCAGATCATGATTAATTTGAGTAAGAGGTATAGAAGCTTCAGGGCTTGCTTCCTCATCATCAGAGACATCAAGAAGCTCTTGTATCCCTTATCTAGACAGAGCCAATTGAGCCTTTCTTTCCTCTGTGAGACCATAGGAAAAAAGGGTAAAGATTCAAGAGTAGGAGGAGGAAAGAATTCAATCCTGAGCAACAGGCTCATGTCACTATGCCAATTGTGGGCTTTAATGGCACTAAATAGTTAGCATTTCTAAAGCGTTTCTTTTAGAAATGCTAACTAAAATAGGCGGAGAATACTTTAGTTGGCGTTTCCTCCAAGCAGGTTACTTTAGCTGGCGTTTCTTCTGGAAATGCCAACAAAATGATTTAAAAATTAAAAAAATACTTTATTTGGCGTTTCCAGAAAAAACACCAACTAAAGCAGGCTAATTTAGTTTGCATTTCTTTTGAAATGATTTAAAAATTAAAAACAAAGAAAAAATACTTTAGTTGGCATTTCCAGAAAAAAAGCTAACTAAAACAGGTTACTTTAGTTGGCCTTTTTTTTTTTAAAAACGCCAACTAAAATGATTTAAACATTAAAAAATAAAAGAAATAGTACTTTAGTCGGCATTTCTAGAAGAAACACAAACTAAAGTAGGTTACTTTAGTTGGCGTTTCTTCTAGAAACGGCAACTAAAATGATTTAAAAATTAAAAAAAAAAGAAAAAATAGTTGGCATTTATATAAAATGGGTCATCTTAGTTTGCATTTCCTTACAAATGCCAACTAAGGATTTTTAAACATTAAAAAACTAAGAAAAAAAGTTAGCATGGATCATGAATTTTACCCCTTCATTAAAAATGATCAACGGCCTTATTCCTTTTTAACTCCGCCTTACTTTTCTCTTGCCTTTTTTTTCCTTGTCCTCATGCATTTTTTTTTATGCTTTCAACCTCTCTCTCTCTCTCTCTCAGTCTCTCTTCATCATCTTCTCCTTCCAGATCCAGGCATTATCTTTATGCATTCGACCTCTCTATCTCATTCTCTCTCTTCGTCTTCTCCTTCCAGAACTAGCAAGGGAGAAATATTATCTTATTGTGTATGCTATTCTAATCTTACGTTGATGGCAACCCTCCTGCCTCCTGGGATTGGTGGTGGCTGTGCCACTTTTCATCCACTTTAGTTCCATTTTGGTGCCGGCCACCATGGTCATTAGGCTCACGGTAGTGGGGTTTTTGACGTCAGGAGCTTGTGCTTTGATTGTGCTGTCATTGTTCTTGTGGGTTATGAATTACACTGGGAGATGTAAGGGATGATACCGGAGTAGTTGGACTCAGCAAAATGGCGTATGGTGGACATCGTGTGGCAAGATTGTATCTCTATACCCTGGAATTGTCATAACACCATTTTTAGATTGTAGACACACTATAGCACTCTAAAGGCATCGTGACACCATTTTAAGGTGTTGCAATGCTTCTCTCTCACAAATGTTAGGGCATTGTGATGCCATTTTAGGGCGCTATAGAGATGTCATGATGCCATTTTAGGATGCTACAATGCCCTCCTGTCACAAATGTCCAAGCGTCGCGACGCCATTTTAAGGCGTGGTGATATATTTTTTAAAAAAAAAAAGTAAGGAAAAGATGGTGTTTCTAGGAAATGCCAAGTGGCCTTTTTCCTTAGCATTTAATTTATAAATGCCAACAAATCCCTATTTTAGTTGGCGTTTACATAAACGCCAATAAACTATTACCCTATTTATCAGCGCTATAATCATTGGTGTTTTGGAAATGCCACTAAAAATAGAAAATAAATGCCATTAAAGATCATTTTTGGTGTAGTGTGTGAACTTGCTTCTTGAGGAGCCTCTTCCTCCATACCATAGTCTAAAGGTGGACCAGGGCTTGTCTTATTGCTAGAGGCTTGTGAAGTGGCCAGTGTTCCAACATCCTCAGTAGCAGCATGTTCAATATCATCAGGTTTAGGAGAGGCTAGCTTAAATGAGCTTGGAGGTTCAGGAGTAGGAGACCTGATAGGCTTAGAGGGTCTTGACTGAGGTGGAGCTGATGTAGATGGAAAAGAACTTCTGATATCCTTATACGCATCGGCAACAACTTTCATGTTCTTTGCCAACTGGAAAATCTGATCTTGCAGATGAGCAAACTTAGCATTTTGCTTATCTCTGATGCTCAGTATGAGTGTAGACAGGCTATTATACAACTCAGTGATCTTAGTTGGCTTATCCCTAGTGGAAAGGGTGGATGGCACATGTGTCTGAATAGGCTGAGATGGAGGAGAAATAGAATGAGAAGGTAGAGGTGAGGGCTGTGAGGGTGGAGCAGCTTCAGAAGTTCCTGCTTGCTGTTGTGAGCTACCTTCCCCAAAGAATAACTCTTCTAACTTCCCAGCTCGTTTTCCATTCCATTTGCCATCTTTCCTTTCAATACCCATTCCCTGTAATTTTTCCTCTTTAAAAACTTCAGTAGACTTGCCTTTTCCTTTTTCCGAGTGTTGAATCCTAGCATACTGAAGAATTTTGGACATGATTGAGGCATAGGGCAATGTAGAGTCTCTCCTCTGATCTCTTGCTTTGATCATGCGTTAAAGGATGATGTGTCCCATATTAATCAACTTGCCATGCATGAGAGCAATCATCACATGTGCTTTAGCCCTTGTGATCATATTGAAACTTCCCCCTTTGTTGAATATAATCCTAGACATAATGTAGTGTAGGATTCTGACTTAGGCACTAAGATCAATAGGCTTCAGCAAACTCAAAGGAGGCTTATTTTCATGCCCTCTGAACAAGGTATTAAGCACTATACTTTCTTTGTAATTCAAGAAAGCACCACCTTCCTCATCTGTAGCTTCATCCTCATCCATGTACTTTGAGGTGGTGATATCAATCTTAGCCTATCTTGCCTGGGGATTTCTAGAACTTCATTGAAGGTCTCATCAGTCAACCAAATAGTTTTAGATCTTAGATTAACCTCCCATTTTTCCTTTTTGCTGTTATACCTTAGGGCAGCATACCAAGTTTTAACAACCTCATCATCATATCTCTCCATAATTTCTAACAAGTTTTTGTATCTAATTATCCATAGCCCAACATCAAAATTGTTGAAAATAAGAAACTCTTCCATATTTGTACAGTGAGGCTTAATTACCTTCTTGTTGACAAACTTGTGGTGTATTGTCCCAGAATATGAGCATTACTCCATAATGGCTGCGTGGTTAATTGGTATTCCCCTAACTCAGCGCTGGAAGAAGAAGAAGAGGCAGGACAAACAGGGGTAGTAGGTACAGGTTTCTTTGAGAGAGTAGGATCAGGTTTCTTTGAATCTTCCTTGGGAGTGGTTTTCTATTTCTTGGAAGGAGTTCCCTTACTAGATTCACCTTTTCTCTTCTAAGTCTCACCTTCTTTGGAGGCATATTGAGACTTAACAGCTCCTTTTGGTCTTGACTCCCCTTTCCCAACCTTCGGATTCTTAACCCTTGCCATTCTCATTAGAAAGATGCAGGGAATGTGTTTATAAGGAGCAAAAAGAAGTTTAACCAGTGGGAAATGAGGTTTTGTGAACTGAATTAATGGGAATTTAAGAAAGGATGTGAACAGACTTGAGAAAGAGATGAATAGGGTTGTGTTTGTTCAGAGTGAGACCTTTGGTTTTAATGTTTAGAACTATTCAACAGACAAATTTTGAGGGGTCAAAATTTGAATTTCAAGCAGTTACTAGTTTAACCAACACAAGGAGGCTTTTTCATAGACAAATTTTCTTCATGAAGTTTGTCTAATAGAAGCTAAGTTCAACGAACAAGAAGCAACAAACAAACTTTGAATCATCAAAGTTTGAATTTTGAGAATTCACACAACAATCAATTAGAGAAAAGGAAAGCAATAGACGAATTTCACTTATAAAAGTTCATCTTACAGAGACTTAGTCATGAAAGCATGTTTCAACAGACAAATTTAGAGACCAAAAATTCAAATTTCAAAGTTTTGTAAAGAATTTCTAAATACATATTTTGAGATACGCAAATTCGCATAGAGAGCATTTTTTAGCAAAGTCATCATTCACATTGTATTTCTGAAATTCAAATTTTCATCATCCAATAGATGAATTTCGAGGGTTATTAAAGTACTGTAATAGCGTGTAAGCTACTAAAATTCATCTGATGAGCATCTAAGTTCAAATATTGCGCATGCTAATTCATACAAAAACATAATTCAACATGGAAATTCATCTAATAACCTTTTAAAATGTGAATTTCAAATTCCTGAACTTACAGATATGGCCTGAAAGTTTGAATTTTCAGCTTCTTTTAGCATCTTTTGATTGTGCAGGTCTGATTAAGTCTAGTATACAAATTTGTTATCATCTAAACTCATATGGAGTACCTATAACACATCTTAAACACACTTCAATACTAAAGTTAGGATTAATTTAATGTCAGAAACTTTAAATAGATTTAGATAGAGGTTTGCTTACAATTCATTAGGATTTACCATTTCCAATTCTCTTTTGATTTTGCAGAGTCTATCTTCTGTAAGTGGCTTAGTCAGAATGTTAGCAATTTGATCTTTAGTAGGAATGTATTCTAATTTTATGTCTCCTTTCAATGCATGTTCCCTAAAGAAGTGATGCCTTACTTTAATGTGCTTTGTCCTTAAATACATGACATGATTCTTTATGATGTTGATAGCACTTTGGTTATCACATTTTATTGGTATCTCCTTCATCTTAATCTTAAGATCTTCAAGTTGTTGCTTCATCCAAAGGACTTGAGCACAATAGCTACCTGCTGACATATATTTAGCTTCTGTTGTGGAGAAAGCCACAATGTTTTGCTTCTTGCTAAACCATGAAATCAAAGATCCACCAAGAAACTGACATGTTCCACTTGTGCTTTTTCTGTCAGTTTTGGATCCAGCAAAGTCAGCAATAGTATATCCTGTGATCTCTTCTCCATTGCCTTTAGGATATCAAAGTCCCATATGTGATGTTCTAATTAAGTATCTGGAAATTCTTTTTAATGCTGTTGCATGAGACTCTTTGGGACAAGATGGAACCTTACACACATACAGACACTGAACATAATGTCAAGTCTACTAGCTGTTAGATCTAGCAAGGAGCCAATCATTCTCCTATACTAAGTTATGTCAAAGAGCTTTCCTTCTTCATCCACGTCAAGTTTTGTTGCAGTAGCCATAATAGTCCCCATTGTATTAGCGTTTTCCATACCAAACGTTTTTAGCAACTCCTTTAGATATTTTGATTGATGGAGGAAGATACCATCATTAGATTATTTAATTTGCAGTCCAAGGAAGAAGTTAAGCTCGCCCATCATTGACATTTCAAATTCACTCTGCATTAACTTGGAGAAATTCTTACAGAGAAATTCATTAATGGCACCAAATATAATATCATCACTATAAATTTAAACAATAAGTAAGTCTTTATTTTCTTTCTTAGTGAACAGAGTTGTATCCACTTTTCCTCTATTAAATTCCTTTTCAGTTAAAAAATTACTTAGCCTTTTATACCATGCTCTATAAGCTTGTTTTAAGCCATAAAGGGTTTTCTTTAGCTTATAAACATGATTTGGTTTTGTTGAGTCCTCAAAACCTAGAGGTTGGTCAACATAAACCTCTTCTACAATATATCCATTCAGAAAAGCACTTTTTACATCCATTTGATATAACATTATGTTCTTGATGCATGCATAGGCCAAGAGGATTCTTATTGGTTCTAATCTTGCAACTAAAGCAAAAGTTTCCTTATAGTCTATGCCTTCTTCCTGATTATATCCTTTAGCAACTAATTTTGCTTTATTTCTAATGATTGTTCCTGATTCATCAAGTTTATTTCTAAAAGCCCATTTAGTTCCAATAATAGGGTGATCTTTGGGTCTAGATATTAAATCTCAAACTTAATTTCTTTCAAACTGATTTAGTTCATCTTGCATAGTTAGTATCCGATATTCATCAGTTAAGGCTTCTTCAGCACACTTAGGTTCAATTTGAGAAATAAATGCACAATTGTTTATTTGATCCCTAAGTTGTCTTTTGGTTTTAACATTCTCTTGAACATCCCCAATCACTTGATTAATTGGACGATTCCTTTGATATCTCCAAGCTCTAGGGAGTTCTTGAGAAATTTCTTCATTGTTTCAAATTCAACATCTTTCTCTTGAATATCTTCCTTTACATTAGTAGAATCAGATATTTTTGGAAGTTTAATTTTATCGTCTCTAGAAAGATTTAAGTTCTTAAAGTTGGAAAAGAGATCATCTTCATCAATGACATGCTTGGAAACAATTTCATTTTCAATAAAGACAACATGCACGAATTCTTCTATAGATCTAGTCCTTTTATTAAAATTCCTATATGCTTTACTTCTACTAGAATAGCTAAGGAATATACCTTCATCTGATTTGGCGTCAAACTTACCAAGATTCTCTTTTCTACCGTTGTAAATTGTAATGTCCAGCCGCTTCTTTGGGATTGATGACTGTCCCTACAAACCAACACAAGCCCTTTCGGTGTGCTTTGTCCTCACTTACACACCTCTTTTCCAGGAGGTCACCCATCCCATAATTGCTCCAGGTCAAGCATGCTTAACTGAGGAGTTCTTAAGGGACAGGCTACCAAAATGATAGGTGTACCTTGTTGGTATGGGTAGTACCTATCAATTCCTTTAAGTTATCCTTAACCGTATAGTCCCATACCTACACAGTCTCTGGATCCCTCTCATTCTGGTATGTATTCAATTCATTCATATGCCCTTCCCGCTTAGAAGCTTGCCACGAGCCACTCCCTCTTTGCCCTCGTCAGTTGCCGGATGTCACATAAATGAAGCACTTGCAGCCAAATACATGCAGGTGTGAGAGGTTTGACTCCATTTCTTTGTAGAGCTCATAAGGTGTCTTCCCCAAAATTAGCCTGATGTAGGTTCTATTGATGATATAGCTTGTTGTGTTTACTACATCAGTCCAAAAAACTTGAGCAAGCTCCTTTTCATTCAGCATTTTTCTAGCCATTTTTCCAATTGTTCTATTCTTCCTTTCTACCACTCCATTTTGCTGAGGAGTTCTTGGTACTGAGAAGTTGTGATCAATTCCATGCTCTTCATAGTACTCCAGAAAGCTTGACTTTTCAAATTCTCCTCCATGATCAGACTTGATAGACAAAATGAAAATACCTTTCTCATTTTGCACTTTCTTAGTCAAGGTTACAAATGCATCAAATGTTTCCTTTTTGGAAGAAAGGAATAAAGTCCAGGTAAATCTAGAGTAATCATCTACAATTACAAGCACATACAGATTTCTACTAATGCTTTTTACTCTAGATGGACCTATCAAATCCATATGCAATAATTGTAGTGATATAATGTAGTGATTACATTTTTAGGTTTGAATGATGATTTAGTTTGTTTCCCTTTGAGGCATGCATCACATTCTTTGTCCTTTTCAAAAGAGATTTTTGATAAATCAATGACTAAATCATTCTTAATTAATTTTGTTAGTTGGTTCATGTTAACATGTGTCAGTCTTCTATGCCACAACCAACTATCATTATCTTTACTAATTAAACATACAAAATCTAGGGTGAGAAGTTCATCAAGATCAATAGTATAGCAGTTACCATCCCTTTGAACTTTGAGAATTAATTTATGATCACTTTTTCAGAAGACCAGGTAGAACTTTAAGTTAAACAGTACCCAGTTCCCTTTGTCACATGTTTGACTTACACTCAGCAGGTTGTGGTTGAGTCCAACTACGAATAGCATCTCTTCTATAGATGTTTTAGGATTCTTACCTATAATTCCAATGCCAACTATTCTGCCATATTGCTTACCTCCAAATGTCACCTTTCCTCCTTTCTTATCTCTAAAGGTGATGAACTTCTCCTTGTTACTAGTCATATGACTTGAGCAAGCATTGTAACACCTTGCTTTCGTATACAATTTCCCAAGTAGTATAGTATTTCTAATGTCTAACTAAGCCATTTTAGAAGCTTGATTCATTAAAGGGATTAAATCTAAAAAATAAAATTTTTCAAAATTTACTATTCAAGTCTTTAAATGAAGCTAGAAATATTCTATATAAGGAAAAATATGAAACTTTTATTTGACTGCACCAATTGATACAGTTTAATACTTAAACTTCTACTGTTTGAATGGTCATTTTTCTCTTTTCTAGGATTTTGGCCATAAATTTAAAAATTCATGACTAACTCTATACTGAGCCAAATCATGCATTCTGTATGCCATTGAAAAGCTATGTATGTCTACTTATTGTCATGTTTTTTTTATACATTTATTTAGCCTAGACAGGGTACATCATTAATTTGAATCACTAAGGATCAGAACATCACTTTTACTGGAATAGTCTTGGGAAAACTTGTATATCTCTCATTGTACAACACTAATTGAACTCAAACCAGTGGTATATTAACCTCAAAACATAAATATTTTCATAAATGTAAATCACTAATTTTTTGGAGCTCTGTATGGTTTTATATCACTTTTCAAAGAGAAGTAATATATTCAGAAAAATTCGCAAGCCTTCACACCACTGTCTAGTTTTGATCCTCAATTTTAAAATTACATTATAAATCGTACATATATACAAATTATGTGCTCTTTAGCTCATTGGAAAGCTTGACTTACTTGCCCTGTTTTAGTCAAACAGTACTGACTTTACTTTCATTGCTACAAAATGAGCTATTTGCATGGTAATCATGGAAAATAGGCTTTATAACATGTTCACATGATCAATCCATGCTTCAAATCCATGCCAAACATTTCATAATGCTCATAAGGACGTAATAGTACAATGGCACAGATCTAAAAACATATAATGATTTTATACATAATTTCAAAATATACACTCATAGCTTGAAAACACCATCAAGCATCATTCTCTTCTTCATTCTCCTTGCCTTTTCTTTGGACTCCTTTGCCATAGGTTGTGCCTAGTCATTTGAGATACTTGAGGGGGTGAGATTAGGGGCAATCTCAGTAGCAAGTCACATTCAAAGTATTATGACATTCATTTCATAGATTGAATCACATTAAATCACATTTGAACATCAAAATACCACATTGGTCATAAAAATTTTGGCAGCATAACAGCTTAGAAAATGGATGTCTTAGGAATTAAAACCCCTCATATTATAGCCAAACCAATCAAACAAAACACAATATATAATGTGGCAGCTCAAATTCATCATAATTTATCATATAGACATCATATGAACATAATGAAAGAACATAAAGCAATAAATGGACTTAACTACCTTAGTGACTTCCCTTGGCTATACTCCATGCTTTCAATAGTTGCACAAGCTTCCTCCAACTTCCTCAAGTCCCTAGACAACATTGAACAATGGCTCAAACCATTGATTCCATAGTATAACACACATGGGCTGAAATGAAACTCTTAAAACCCTTAATTGTCCAAGTTGTCTATCCTAGCTTATTCCATGAAGCATATACTTCTTCTTAAGATTTTTGGCATAGGGAATCCATTTTTGGTATCAAATTAACAAAATTCACACTCTAAAAACCACTTTTGGTCTAGTCAAAAATCAGCCATAAAGGAGAAAAATGTGTGTTTCTCAAAACCTACTCAAATGATACAAAACTTGCTTCCTTTCACAAAAACTCATGCTTTCCCATCATTTTATGGTTTAAAAACACCTTTCCTCTCTTAAACATACTTAAACCAAATCTGTACAGTAAAGGGAAGAGAAGAAATCTCAAGAAAACTAACTCAGACAACCAAGAATCCAAGCTAGAATTCCTAAGGATTGAAAGTTTAACACTTACCAATTTTTCTTGATTTTCCTTCCTATTTTCTTTCATTTTCTCTTCACCTCACGTGCTCTCCTCTCTTGGCTGCCTTCAGACCAATTTTCACTTCTTTCCCAAATGGTCTGAACGTGTAAATGTGAGGGAGTATATATATACCACTAATGACACTTATTTTTTTGTTAATCACTTGAATAACTTTAATGACACCTTAGTCATTAAGTTTGCTTAAAGATTAAGCATTCCAAATTCAGCCCATGGAGTGCCAAGTGGCATCCTAAATGAGGGGTACACTTGTCCAAGACACTGCATAATTTTTCTAGTCCAGTATTACCTTGTGTTGGTTACTTTATACTTAAACCAGTAAAATTATTTTTTACAATGTAAATTAACTTTATTGATATAAGGTTAAAATGAATTTATATCTAGTATTACTTTATTAGATTATCTCTAAAAAGCTCATTTTGTGATGTCCAATAGCTTTTCTTTTTGTCTTTTTAGTTTTTGCAGATCAAAAAGTTACTTTATCGGTATAAAGTTACTTTTTAATTTTCGGTACTGATTATTTCTTCATCTTTGAACATTAACCCTCAGTGCCATATACCATTAGACTTCTCTCATCGAGAGCTTCGTTTTGATAGTAATATTATATATTTAAAAAAATTACCCTTGACCAAAGGTAAATTTATAATTTTTAAAATTTTTGGGTCATTAAGTGTAATTTTTCCTAAAGTGAATTTTATATGCTTGGTGTAATATCCCAAAATTTCTTTTATGTTTAAGACCTAATATTTTAAAATCTATAAGAAATTTGTAAAAATGGATATACACCATTTTATATAATATAAGGTAAAGAGGGCAATTATCTCGATCAGAAGAAAAAATAAAAAAATAACTATTTTACCCCTAAGAATTTTGTAAATGACAATTTTGTCCATAAAAGAAGAAAAAAAAAAGAGCGAGAAGGCGGTGAATGAGAAGCGGTGGACGTACGCAAGAATTGAATAAATTTTATGAATTTTGGTGAAAATTACACCTAATGACCCAAAAGTTTTAAAAATTATAAAAATATCCCGAGTTAAGGGTATTTTTGTAAATATGAAAAATTATAGTCAAAATGAAGCTCTCAATGAGCTAAGACCATTGGAATATAGTATGAAATTTATTGAGATCAAAATAATATTTATTGGGTAATTATGATTTAATATTAATGTCTTACCCGATAAATATCAGTCTAGACTGCAGCAAGAAGCAGTATTCATTCAAGAAAAATGTGTGGGTCTTATATTTGGACCAATTGGGATAATTATATTATGGTAATTTTATGATTATAATTAGTATCCCAATAATAGTAAAATATACTGCTAAAGTAGCTTTAATTGTCCAGACCGGTCCGGGATATATCTGGATAAGTAAAAATCTGAAATTTTTGGACCGAAATACCCTCCATTTCGTGCTGACCAAGCTGCCCATGATAGAATTATATTATTAAAGTAATTATGTCATTTTCAAGAAAAATCAAGAAGCTTAGGTGGCATAAATTGATTGATTGGCAAAGTTTATATATACTCCCTCCTTGGCTCATGTGTGCGTCATATTTGGGCAAGAGAAGAAAGGGAGAAGCTGCAGCAAAGTGATGAAGAAAGAAAGCCACGTGAGGAAGGAGAAGAAAAAAGGAAAAAGAGAAGGAAATTCAAGAAAAAAATTAATAAGCTTCTACTTGTAATTTCTATGGTTTCTAGCTTAGTTCTTGGGTAGTTTAAGATGGTTTCTTTGAACTTTTCTCCCCTCCTCTTGCTCTTTAGTTTCTGTTTTAATGTGGATTTAGGAAAGAAAGTGGTTTTGTGCCATGACTTAAGGAGAAAGCATGAGATTAAGCAAAAGAAAGCAAGTATAGTATGATTTAAGCAAGTTTTGTGAAAAACCAATTTCTTCCTCTTAAGAACAGATTTTGGTCAGACTAATAAGGTGGGAAGGAGCTGGATTTTCATGTATTTGATGACAAAAATGAGTTCCCCATGATGAAAAACCTTAAAGACAAGTATTGGCTCAATGATTAGACTTTAGATAAAGAAATTGAGTCTTTAGGGTTTTAATGAGACTTTATGAAGTAGCTACTTGTTCTAGTTGATTGAGCAAGTGTTTAATGATGTTAAGGGACTTGAGGAAGCCTAAGGAGGCTAGTGGAAGCATTAGATTCAAGAGGAAGAGCCAAAGGAATGCTTCAAGGTAGCTAAGTTTAATATTCTTGCTTTATATTCTTTCATTGTCTTTCTATGATTAAATTGTGTTGCCATATTGAAATTGTGATTTCTTTGATTGGTCTTGATTGCTAAATGAGGGGTTTTATTCCTCGGGATGTCCATTTTCTAAGCCGTTATGCTGCCGAAATTTTGATGACCAATGTGGCAATTTATTGTTAAAATGTGATTGATATGATTAAATGTGATCAAATGTGAGTTATTTGACATGATTGATATAATTGCATGAAATGTAACTTGCTACTGAGATTGCCCCCAATCTCATCCCCTCAAGTATCCCAATGATAGGCACAAGCTATGGCAAAGGAGTCCAAAGAAAAGGCAAGGAGAATGAAAGGGAGAATGATGCTTGATGATAATTTCAAGCTATGATTCCATATTTTGAAATAATGTATAAAAATTATGTATATGCATATGGATCTGTATTCTTGTACTATTATGTTCTTATGAGCATTATGAAATGTTTGGCATGGATTTGAAATATGGAATGATCATGTGGGCTTATTATGAAGTCTACTTTGCCATGTTATATTGCTAGAAGTTCATTTTGTAGTAATAAAAGTAAAGTCAATACTGTTTGATAGAGACAGGAAAAGTAAGTCAAGTGTCTGAAACTAGAGAGAACAAGCTTTCCAATGAGATAAAGAACGCTCAATTTGGATATGTGTACAATTTATAGTATATTTTTGAAATTAAGGGTCAAAACTGGACAGTAAAGTAAAAGCTGCGAATTTCACTGCAAGTATCATTTACTTTGAAAGGAAGTATAAAATCGTACAAAGTTCCAAAAATTCAGTGACTTACATGTTTGAAACGATCTGTGTTTTGAGTTCAACATGCCACTGGTTTGAACTCAATTGGAGCTGTATAATGAGAGATATACAAGTTTTCCCAAGACTGCTCCAATAAGAGTGAGGTTCTGACCCTTAGTAATTTAAGTTGAAATCATGCCCTGTCTAGACTAAATAAATGTATAATAAAAATATAAGGAAAGTAGACATATATAAATTTCCAAGGGCATATAGAATACATGATTTGGCTCAGTATAGAGTTAGATATGAATTTTTAAAGTTATGGCCAAAATCCTGGAAAAGAGATAAATGACCATTTGTACAGTGTAATTTTGAGTAATAAACTATACTAATTTGTTAGGTTAAAATAATTTTTCATATTTTTATCTTATATTTCATGTTTCTAGCTTCATTTAGAGACTTGAACCAAATTGATACGATTTTTCTAGATTAAGTTATGATTTTTCAAAGTTCATCCAGAAAACTTGAGAACCAAATAAATAGTATCACATTTTTTTTTATTAAATATTTTGGTTCTACTAATGGTTCAAGCTCTTAATATGGGCAATTTGGACATTGTACATACTATGATATATGGGAAAATATAGATAAAAGTAAGGTGTTACACGTGAGGCATAATTGTTATTTCCATAATTCTTAGGGGTAAAAATAATATTTCTCATTTTTCCGTCTGATCGGAAAAAATGACTTCTTTGTCCTATTTCATGTAAAACGGTGCTACCCATTTTTGCAAATTCTTTATGCATTTTTAGTTATATAACATTTTAAGGATGTTACAAGTACCGTCTATATACCATTTGTTACTTTATCTTGCTCTAAGATAAACCTGCAAAATAAGGTTCAATTTCTTTTAGGTACCCAAATCTGCTTGGGTCCTTTTCTATTTGTGGTATTTCCCTAGATACATATGTACCTTTGGGAACCCATTCTACCTTCCTCCAAGTCCATTTTTCTTTAATAAACATGAACTAGAAACATGTCCCTTCTTGTTACAGAAGTGACAAGTGGTAAAATAACTGCTAGATTGTGATGCAGGAAGAAAACAATGCAGATAATATTTTTATTTTACATATTTCGGCTGGATATAAGATTCAATGCATTTTGAGTTGTAACTTTTCTTTCTATGTCCATCAGTATGCACAAAGTATCTCATACAGATTTTGATTTTTCTTTTTTTCTTTAACTGCATAAGGATCATAGCCAAGTCCAGCTTTTCCTTGTGTAATTCTCTGACTTCCTAATAAAGCAAATAACATATCTTTACCTTTAGTGAGTTTACCCATGCTTTTCAAAAGATATTCATTGTTTTTCTTCATTTCAGTGCATGATGTACAGCAAACAGATTCAGTTTTATGCAAAAATGCAGTGTCAGATATTTTATAATCAGATTCTAACTTGCTAATCTTCTTCTTGGTGAGTTTTAGTTCTTTTGTGGTTTTAATAAACTCATCATGCAGATCATGAAATGCATTAAGCAATTCAGAATAGGAAGGTTCAGATTCATATCCCTCATCTTCATGATCACTGTTGGATTAGCTTGGAGTCTCTTCAGATGCAAGTGCCATCAAGCATATGTTGGCAATTTCTTCCTCATCTTCATCTTATTCATCTGAACTGTTGTCCCAGTTTAATGAGATGTATGCCTTTTTCTTTTTTCTCTTATTAGCAGCTTTCTTTTCTTTTTCTTGCCTTTTCAGGAATTGTTAGACCAAATAACTTATGTGTATTATAATGTAGAAAATTATTTTTAAATTTCTTTCTATCTTTGAAGAAAAAATATATTCCAAAATTTTTTAAATAAGTATAATAACTTTTTGTTATTCTTTTTTTACATAATATATTAAATAACAAAATCTTTATACCATGTAAAATAATTAATAGACAATCATACCTCAGAGGTTCTTGAACTTTTGTAGGTAGCTAGTTTATAGATATAACAGATATTCATAATTCTATACATATATGCATATGATGTAATGCAATGTAAAATGTCATGGTATGAATGTCTTCCTCATACACGGCTAGAACTACTAGCTAATGTCATCATAAGATATCTCTAATAGGTGATTTCATTCTAACAACCGATGAAAATTGAACCCCCGACATCACCAACTTCACCTTATGCTAGCATAACCCAGCCAAAGGTTATATTAATACTTAGATTGTGGCTCTCCTTCCCCTGGACTGTTAGGTCTGCTGGCTTCTCAAGAGGAGGGTGAATTGGGAAGTTTGAAATTTTTTGCAAAAGTATAAGAGAGCAGTGAAAGCAAAAGTTGTAAAAAAACAGAGTGCAAAATATAACAAAGTAGTAAGCAAGGTAAAGGAATGAAAGACATGAAGATTTATCCTGGTTCGGTCTCTTTCCCTTGACCTATGTTCTGTCCTCAAGCTACCATTTGAAATTTTCCACTATCTTGCAAGAATTCGGTGGGCTCCTTACAATGGCATAGTACAACTTTATGCTCTGTTCTAAGAGTTTACAGTTTCACTATCTGCATTCTAGCTAAGTGCTTCCTAAAGCCCTTGTAAAGTCTCCTCACAAGAAAATCTTTCTTCCAGATGAAGATAAGATTGTTTACAACAAGATAAACTCTCTAATTTACAGCATGTATAACAGTTGAAGTATAATATATGAAGTGTGTGAGAGTAGAAGGCTTTGACTGAAGAATTTGATAGAGTTTCAGTTTATACAACGTAAATTTGTTACCTATACCTTCAAATGAAGTTCTATTTATAGATTTTTGTCTTAATTATATGTTAGAGCCAAGATATAGCCATTAGAGAAGTTTCCCAACAATTACTCTGCAAAACTATCTGTTCACTAACCGCATTTAATGCATATGACATCCAAAGTTTGAATTTTGGGGTGTTAACAGACGAATTTCACAAAGACCATAAATTAAAGACTTTAACGTTGCACCTTCGAAGTTCATCTGTTCAAAGGCAAAATTCAAATTTTCATCTTGACAAATATTTCCCATATTGAAACATACGAATTTTTAAGTTTAAAGTGTTAATTCAGATGTTTTGATGATCCTAAAACAAATGAGCTTGGAGTAATGACTATTTTACTTAAAGTAATGGCTAATCTTTGTTTCCAATGGATAGTTGTGCCCCAAAACTATAAATATGACCTCATTTAAGTTGTTGAAAAATGAGAAAAACAATAAATACTCAAAAACTCTACTGATTTAATTTTTTATTCATTCAAAGCTTACCTACCCTTTGTTTTGCTCATTCATTGTACCTTAACTTTCATATCCACTCTTTTGAAAGAGTTTTCATTTTGTATACATCTACATACTTGTAGAGAGTGCTTAGTGTGAGATTACACTAAGGAAAATATTCTTACTCTTGAGTGAGAAGAGTGAGAGAGCTTGTTTCAGTCCAAAGTTCGGGTTGGTATTGTACTGTGGTCATTGCAAGAACCCATTTAAATCTTGCAAGAAATAGTGGAGAAATCTCAAGTGGTGACTTGAGGACTGAACGTAAGTTATGTGGAGTAGACCGAACTAGGATAAATCACTGAGTCTTCTTCTCATTACTCTTTATTTCTCATACTCTATTTGTCAGTAAATTTTTTATGTCACCATTGTACTTCATTTTTGCAGAAAAATTTCAATCTTTCCAATTCACTCCCCTCTTCGAAAGCCAGCTGAACTCACAAGTGGCATCAGGACCCGGACTCCTAGTTAAAGGATCTAACAATCTGAGAGATATGGCTGGCTTTGGTTAAGGCGTTCTTCCAGAAAGAAGCAACACTAAGACCTCCTGGCTTCAGTAGAGAACATTATGGGTATTGGATGATGAGGATGCAGATCTACCTTCAATCCATTGATTTGGATATTTGGTCAGTCATGTAGAAGGGAGATTTCGTTTTGATGAAATTACAAGATGATGGGAAATACAGATAGAAACCTGAAGAGGAATGGAACGAGGAAGATAGGAGAAGGATCCTTCTCAACTTTAAAGCTAAGCATTGTCTAGTCAGTACTCTCAATCAAGATGAGTTCTACAGAGTGTCCCAATGTATAATGGCCGAAGGTATGTGGCACACTTTGGAGATTGCTCATTAAGGGACCATTGGCATGAGAGAAAATAAATTGAATACGTGCATTGGAGAATATGAAAGCTTCAAGATGAAAGAGGGTAAGAATATCAAGGATCTACAGAAGAGATTCACCCTCATTGTAAATCAGCTGAACAGCCTTAGAAAGGAATACACCCAGTTTGAGAAAGTTAGAAAAATTCTTAAAGCCTTGCCCATTGAGTGGCAATCGAAGGTGACTGTAATAGAGGAAGTTAAAGGAGAATCAATGACATTTGTCACAGCCCCTTGTAATATGAAGGGAAGCTGAAGGCTCTCAAGGAATCTACTTTATCTGACAAGAAGAAGAAGAGTTTAACTCTCAAAATAGAATCAGATGATGATAATGATTCAGAGGTAGATGTTGAGCTAGATGAAGAGACGATGGCCATGTTGGTGAGAAATTCAGCAAAATGTATGGAAAGAAGAAATTTAGAAGGTTTGAAAAGAAAGATGGAGCCACCAGCAACAAGAAAGAAAACAAAGAGTCCATCATATGCTACCAATGTAAGAAACCTAGACACATCAAATAGGAATGCCCTCTACTGAGTAAGAAACAAGGGAAAGACAAAAAGGCAGACAAAGGGAAAAAGAAGAAAGCCTTCGTATCTTCCATCTAGGGAGATAGTTCAGATGAAGAGGAAGCAACAGGAGATGATGAAATTGCTAACCTATGCCTGATGGCCCAAGAGATTACTAAGGAGGAAAAGAATCACAACTGAAGCAGTGACAATGATTCTGAGGTAAATGACTCTAAACCTTCTTACAATGAACTTCATGATGCATTTAATGAACTGATGACTAAATAGTATCCAAACAACCGAGTCAAGCTAAAAGGAAAATGCATAAGCTTGAAAGTGAGTCTAATACATCTTGCACTACTTCACAGCTTTCTTCTTCTTCCACCACCTCTGTCTGTGTCTTATGCATTGAGTTGAGAGATAAGAATAGTTATCTCCATAAGACTCTAACTAAACTCACTAGAGGTGAGGACATGCTGAATGTATTACTGGGAAACCAAATTGTGAGTTAGAACAAAACTAGTCTAGGATATGACCCATGTGTAGTAAAGGAAAAACTGAAAATCAAGAAACAGAATCTCCACCTGAGAAACTTTTTGCATGCTAAAAAAATTAAACCAACCTAGAGCATAGAGTCTTTCCTAGCCCCTAGAAGTCAAAAGGACAGATATTATAGTCATTATTTCAGACATGCATCTCTTTCCTCTAGCCCTTTCTTCACTTGCCACTTCTATAACAAGAAAGGTCATATAGTTTCAACTTGCATATACAGGAAGGAAGGAAATGGCAATGGGATGAAATGGTTCCCAAGGATTCCTCCACTAACAAGAAAAGACCCAAGCAAATATGGGTACCTAAAAGAAAGAACTGAAACTTGTTTTGCAGGTGTGTCTCAAGGCCAAGAAAAGCAACAAATGGTACATAGATAGTGCTTGTTCGAGACACATGACTGGAGACAAAGAAAAATTCACTGTGCTAAGAGATAAGAAAGAAGGAAAGGTTACTTTTGGTGGTGACCAGTCTAGCAAGATAGTTGGGATTGAAATTGTTCTAAGAAACCCAGAAACATCAATTGAAGAAGTCATGTTCATGATATGACTCAATCACAACCTATTGAGTGTGAGCCAAACCTGTGATAGAGGAAATTGGGTTCTGTTTGATTTCAACAACTACCTAGTCATAAAAAAAAGTGACCACAAAGTGATTCTCAAGGCAGAAAGAGATGGTAATTGTTATACTATTGATTTAGATGAATTACATTCTCTAGACTCTATGCTTAATAAGTGAAAATGATGATAGTTGGCTGTGGCATTAAAAATTAGCACATGTTAGCATGCATCAATTAAATAAACTCATTAAAAATGAACTTATTCTTGGTCTACCCAACATTAAGTTTGAAAAGGATAGAGAATGTAATGCTTGTCTTAAAGAGAAGCAAACAAAGTCCTCATTCAATTCAAAAACATTGTTTGTACAACAAGACCACTGCAATTACTTCACATGGATTTAATAGGTCCTAATCATACTAAAAGTATTTGTGGAAACTTGTATGTACTTGTTTTGGTAGATGATTATTCTAGGTTTAGCTGGACTTTATTTCTTCCCTCTAAAGATGAAACATATGATGCTTTTCTGATCTTAGCCAAGAAAATCCAAAATGAGAAATGTTGCTCTATTGTATGTATTAGAACAAATTATGGTGGAGAATTTGAGAATGCCAAATTTGCTAACTACTATGATGAAAATGGAGTGGAGCACAACTTCTTAGACCCAAGATGAAACATAATGGAGTTGTGGAGAAAAAGAATAGAGTGTTGGAGGAGATGACTCGTGCAATGCTAAATGAAAATGGATTGCCTAAACAATTCTAGGCCAATGCAATAAGCACAACATGCTACTTGATGAATAGAGCATACATCAGACCCTTACTAGGCAAGACTCCATATGAGTTGTACAAAGGAAAGAAGCCCAATCTCTCTTATTTTCATATCTTTGGATTCACCTACTATATGCACAACAACAACAAACACAATCTGGGTAAGTTTGATGTCAAATCAGATGAAGGTATATTTCTTGGCTACTCAAATAGAAGTAAAGCATATAGGGTGTTCAACAAGAAGTCTGGAACTATTGAAGAATCTGTGCATGCGGTCTTTCTTGAAAATGAAACTTTGTCTAAGCATGCTAAAGATGAGGATGATTTAATTTCCAATTTCAAGAAACTAAATGTGTTTGAGAAAAATAAAACTGAACCTCCTAAAATATCTGACTCTGTTGAGGTAGAGGAAGATATCCAGGGGAAAGATAATGAATGTGAAATAAGTGAGGAAGTATCTCAAGAACTCCCTAGAGTTTGGATATATCAAAGGAATCATCCAGTTGATCAAGTTATTGGGGATGTTCAAGAGAAAGTTAAAACTAGAAGACAACTTAGGGATTAGTGAATAAGCATGCATTTATTTCTCAAATTGAACCTAAGTGTACTGAAGAGGCTTTAACTGATGAATACTAGGTCTTAGCTATGCAAGAAGAACTTAATCAGTTTGAAAGAAGTCAAGTTTGGGATTTAGTACCTAAGTCTAAAAACCATCCTATTATTGGAACCAAATGGGTGTTTAAGAACAAACTTGATGAATTAGGAACAATAATGAGGAATAAAGCGAGATTAGTGGCTAAATGATATAATCAGGAAGAAGGCATTGATTATAAGGGAACTTTTGCTCCGGTTACAAGATTGGAAGCAATAAGGATCCTCTTAGCCTATGCTTACATAAAAGACATTGTGTTGTATCAAATAGATGTGAAAAGTGCTTTTTTGAATGAGTATATAATGGAAGAGGTTTATGTTGATCAACCTTCAGGTTTTGAGGACTCAACTAAGCCAAATCATGTATATAAACTAAAGAAAGCTCTATATGGGTTAAAACAGGCTCCTAGAGCATAGTATGAGAGACTGAGTAATTTTCTGATTGAAAAAGGTTTTAAAAGAGGAAAAGTTGATACAACCTTGTTAACTAGAAGAGAAAATAAAGATTTACTTATTGTACAAATTTATATTGATGACATTATATTTGGTGCTACTAATGAGTCTTTGTGTAAGAACTTTTCTGAGTTAATGCAGAGTGAGTTTGAAATGTCAATGATGGGTGAGCTGAACTTTTTTCTTGGATTGTAAATTAAACAATGTGATAATGACATCTTTCTCAATCAATCAAAATACCTTAAGGAGCTACTGAAGAAGTTTGGATTGGAACATGCTAAACTTATGGGAACTTCTATGGCCTCTGCAACTAAGCTTGACATGGATGAAGAAGGAAAACTCTTTGATATAACTCAATATAGGAGGATGATTGGTTCCTTACTGTATTTATCTACTAGTAGGCTTAACATCATGTTTAATGTTTGTATGTGTGTTAGGTTCTAATCATGTCTCAAAGAGTCCTATGCAACAACTGTGAAGAGGATTTTCAAATACATGATAGGAACATCTCAAATGGGACTTTGGTATCCAAAAGGAAATGGAGAAGAGCTCATAAGTTATACAGATGCAGATTTGCTGGATCTAAGACTGATAGAAAGACTGCAAGTGGAACTTGCCAATTTGTGGGAGGGTCTCTAGTGTCATGGTTCAGTAAAAAGCAAAATAGTGTAGCACTCTCCATATTAGAAGTTGAGTATATAGCAGCAAGGAGTTACTGTGCACAAGTCCTTTAGATGAAGCAACAACTTGAAGACCTTGAGATTGAGATAAAGGAAATCCCAATAAGGTGTGATAATCAAAGTGTCATCAACATCTCAAAGAATCCTGTTATACATTCAAGGACAAAACACATTGAAGTAAGATATCACTTCATAAGAGATCATGTTTTGAAAGGCAATGTCAAGTTGGAGTTTGTTCCTACTGAAGATCAGCTTGCTGACATCCTGACAAAGTCACTTGTAGAAGATAGACATGGAAAAATCAGGAGAGCATTAGGAATGATGAATCTCCATGAGTTGTAAGTTTTCTCTGAAATCCTTCTTAAAGCTATAATTCAATCAGTAATAATAATAACTTGAGCATTAGAATATCTAGAAGTTTGTTTTGTAGGTACTTCTTGATTTGAAACAATCAAAATCTGATGAAATGAAGTAACCTACACATTAGAATGAAGTTATGGTGAAAAGGAAAGGCTTATGGGGATAGCAAGACTATCAGTAAGTGTTTATAAGTTTTTCAAATTTGGCTATCCACATAATCCCGTAACCTTATAATGAAAAAGAGTTGATTTTCCGGTGTGCATAGATCTGTATTTGAGGTTATTTGGATAAGATATGAAGTTTTTTATCAAAATGAGAGCTTTTGTGAATCTCTTGCCTCTGTGAAACTCGATATTCGAATAAGGTCTCCACCTTATGCGCATAACCTACCTTATTTGATTCATTGTATATGCTTTGTGAAATTCAATTTTAGGATAACTTGCCCACCTTATCCGCATAACGTTAAATTGAGAAAATAAGCCTTCAAAGTAAAAACGTTATCGGCATAAGGTAGTGAGGTTATCCAGATAACCTATTCTGTGCCAAACTTTCTGTGTGCCTTTTGTTAAACCTCTTTTCATGATAACGTGGTATGCTTGTCCAGATAACTCCTCTCTTCTTCTCTCTATCTCAACTTGGTTATGTGAACAGCCCAAGGACCTTATCTGCATAACCTAGCAAACAATGGATTTACTTACAGTCTCTAAGGCTCATTATTTACCTCCATAGGTTATGCACATAACCTAGAGACTATATATAGGATTCTCTGATTTTCTTCAAAATCTTGTGCAGAAAACCTAACCCTATCACGAAAACCTCTAATCTATTCCTCAAGCTTTCCAAAATCTCCAAAAACCCATCCAATTTCCTGCTCTCGAAACTCTTTTCGGCCAATTCTAAACCTATTTTACCTTCCTAAATCATCTGGAATCATTGATATGGCAGAGACTAAAGGGGCAATCAAGGGGAACGACCACAGTGTAACGTAAAGTCAAAATATGCTTCAAAATCACCTAGTGGAGGGAAGAGAAAAGCTGAAGCTATGTCAAGTATTCCAATGAAGAAGCCCAGAACACCAAAGCCAAAGAAAATCCTAGAATCAGGTCCTCAGGCTGACACACACGTAAGTTCTTCTACTACTGAGTCTGAGGAAGCTTTGATTACAGATGAACTTATTAGTATAAGGGTATTAAAAGAATCATATGAGGCTGATTCCAAAATGTGTAAGGTAGTCAAGCCTTACTTTGTTAGAATAGAAGAATTTCTAGTGAGGAATAAGTTTGATTCTATTGGGCTGGTAGAAAAATATAGAGGACTGATTGAACTGAAGGAGGATTATGATGAGGAAGTTATGCGTGCTTGGTACAATTCTCTGAGAATTAACTATGACACAAAGGTGTTTGAAGTAAGATTGAGGAAGAGATGGATTGCCCTGCACCTTGACTTACTATGTGAAATTCTGAGTTTGCCTACTAGAGGAATAAGGGTGAATATTGAGACCTCAAAGTATCCCGCTGAAAATGAAGATGTTAATAAGGACACTGAGGGGGAAGCCAATTACAAATGGAGCACAATAGTATCAAGGCTGCTTAGGCAAAGGAAAAATGTGCCTTCTGAAAGGAAAATAGCCCTAACTTTGTTGAGTGTTGAGAATAGGGTTCTCCACTACATTGTCTCAAGCATGTTCTTCAACAAGAGTGAAGGCTTCAATTACCTATCCAGAGGGGAATTTTAAGTCATGTTGTTACTGATAAAGGGAAAACCAGTGAATGTGGTAGATATCATCTTGCTGAGAATGTGGAAAGCAGGAACCTATATATAGGACTCTCATCTGCCATTTCGGCATATTATCAACAAGGTTCTGAAATTTCACAACATTCCACATATTGAGAAAGGCCCTGCACTACTTCCAGAAGAATTCAGTGAGAAAGTTCTACAGAAGTTGGGAATGAGCCTGAAGAATGGCAGATGGGTTGATAAGAAGAGGGATATTGAAATTGGTTCTGAGTCTATAGCTGCCTCAAAAAGTCTTACGATTGGTGATTTTAATTCCTCTCCATCCACACCCTCTGAACCAACTCAATCTATGCAACCTGAGCCTCATACCCCTACTCCTACTCCAAGCAAACTAGATGAAATCCCAGCCACTGACCTGCCTACACCTACAGACATTCTTACACTGTACCAAAACTTGTTCCAGATTACGATGGCCACCAGGAACGAACACAGAGAGGATACAATCTTGGGTATCTCATTACTGAGATGCAAGAGAAGTTTGAGACCAAATTTAAGAGTCTTACCCAATAAGTAAAATCCCTACGTGAGCAAATAGCTTCTGGTGTACCTCAACCTTCCTCTTCTCCTTTCCAAACCCCTCCTCCCATATACACTGAACCTTCTGCTTTTGCATAATCACCTGCTCTATCATAGGACCTAGGTCCTAACCTGGATTATGGTCTTGAGGAAGAAAATGTGAATGATTCAAGAAAAGCTCTAATCCCCTTTTCTGAAGGTGACTTTATTCACCAAATTTACCTTCTTCATCACAAACAAGAGATTAATGCTCTCTTTCCTCCTCTCCCTAACCTTATCTCCTTTGATGGTGTCAATTATCTTGCTAAGGTTGCTATGTAGGAAATCATCACCATTACCTCTGATTCTGATCCCTCTCCTGCACCCCTTCATACTGTCTCTCCTTTACCTGTGATGCTTGATATACAGTGCATTCATGTGTTCCCTTCTATTCCGCTTGCTGCTGCTACTGTGCCACTTCGACCTGTCCCAGTGTCCACTATTCCAGGTCAATCTTCCACATTTCCTCTTTCTCTGGATGAAAGACTTCAAAGAATTAGGGAATGGAAGGCCAAGCTTGATCAGGACATTGCTAGGATGGATGCTCAAGTTGCACAACCTCCTCCTGTTGCTGATGAAAAAAAGGGGGAGAAAGCAGAGAAGGAAGAGGAGAAAGAAAAGAAGAAAAAGAAATCTAAGTCCAAGAAAAAGAAAAAGTCCACTCCTTCAGAAAAAGAATCCTAACTGTACTTGTTGTTTTATGCTTCTGTAGTTTTCAGTTGTTTCTGTACTTCTTATTCTAAGTTGTTCTTGCTTCTGTACTTGTAATGAATATTTATAATACAATGAATTTCTTTCTGTGAACCTTGTTTATCCTTGGTTTTCTCTTTCTGTGAACTTCGCTTATTCTTGGTGTTCCTTGTTTTGAAAATATGCACTGCATTATTTGACTTTATTTAAACTATGCACATATTGAGGGGAAGCTTTATGCAAACCCAAGTACTAACAATGAGTTTAAGTTATTTTGTTATCATAAAAAATGGGGAGAATATTAATTCAGATGTTTCAATGATCTTAAAACAAATGAGCTTAGAGATCCAATATCAAAGGAACACAAGTGAAATGAAGAACAAAGTTGGAGTTTCCTGAAGATTGAAGAGCTGTTTCACATGCTTTAGGAAATTATTTATAAAAGAAGGTAGTTGAGCCTTGAATTTCAATTAACCCAATATTAAATGAGATAACTAATTGAATGATTAACTATTAGATCATGATTTCAAAATAGTTTTCATGAACAAAGCTATCTTATGAGGATAAAGCCTCAACTTCAAAATAATTCAAAGTGTTTATTTTGTTTTTATGAAAATGTTTTAGCTTAAGGGGATAAGATCTCAACTTCAAAGATGTTTTCTAAGTGTTGACCTATTTTTCATGAAAATAATTTACCTTATGCGCATAACCATTGAAGGTGATAAGAATGAAGACTCAATCTCAAAGATTTTCTAAAGTCCATTCTTTAATTTCACGAAAAGGGATTGAGGTTATCCGCATAACACAGCTTGAGGATCAAGTTCTTAAGTCAGTCTAGGTGGTTATCCTGACAAGGTAGACACCTTATTCGCATAAGGGAGTGAACAGTGAAGGCAAGTAGTACTGTACAACCCGTTATTCATATAGCCTAGGGAGGTTGTCTGCATAACGTGTATCATAGTGTACTTGGACTATTCTCTATTGAAAGGTTATCTACATAATCCATGAAGGTTATCCGCATAACCTATATTTCAGATAACTTAACTTTCTTTGGGTAAACAAGTTATCCGCATAACACGGGGAGATTATCCACATAACCTATATTTCAGAGAAGTTAACTTTCTTAGGGTAAACAGGTTATCCATATAACCCAGGGAGGTTATCCGCATAACCTATATTTTAGAGCACTTGGACTTTTCTCTGGTAAATAGGTTATCCACGAAACCTTGGGAGGTTATCCTGATAACCTAAGCTTTACAAAAACTATATTTAAGAAAAACTTAACGTTATCCTAATAACTGAGTAGGTTTTCATGAAAATGATTTTGAGCCAAAATTTAGTCATTTTGGGTAGCACATTAGCTAGGTTATCTGTATAACAAAAGCTCTACATTGAAAACAAAGGCAAATAGTTACCCATTATTCGCATAACCTCTGTTAAATGCATTTAATGTGGTAGGTAAATGACTATTTGACTGAGAGTAATGGCTAATCTTTATTTCCAATGGATAGTTTTGCTCTAAAACTATAAATAAGACGTCATTTAAGTCGTTGAAAAATGAGAAAATAATAAATATGCCGAAACTCTGCTGATTTAATTTCTAATTCATTCAAAGCTTACCTACCCTTTGTTTTGCTCATTCATTGTATTTTAACTTTCATATCCACTCTTTTAAAAGAGTTTCATTCTGTATGCGTCTACATACTTGTAGAGAGTGCTTAGTGTGAGATTGCACAAAGGGAGATATTCTTACTCTTGAGTGAGAAGAGTGAGAGAGCTCCTTTCAGTCCAAAGTTTGGGCTGGTATTCTACGGTGGTCGTTGCAAGAACCCATTCAAATCTTGCAAGAAATAGTGAAGAAATCTCAAGTTGTGGCTTGAGGACTGGACGTAAGTTAAGTGGAGTAGACCAAACTATAATAAATCACTGAGTTTTCTTCTCATTACTCTTTATTTCTTATACTTTATTTTTTAGTAAATTTTTGGTGTCACCACTGTACTTCATTTTACAGAAAAATTTCAATCTTCCCAATTCACTCCCTTATTTGGAAGCCAGCTGAACCAATATAAAGTTCTTCTGATAAGTGTGAATAGTTGTTCCATATTACTATAGTGCATTCAAAATTTGAATTTCGGTGTCCAAAATTCTTCTGTCAGTGAGCAACTCAATATGCCACAAAAGTTCTTCTTTTCAAAATTCAAATTTTAAGCTTTCAAAATTCATCTGTTAGAGAATCCTCTTTGCAGACTTTTTACTTTCATTCCAAAGTTTGAATTTCTGAAGACTAAAGTTCGTCTATCAGAGGGACACCCGAACAAACTTATGCATTATCTCTCCAAAGTTTGAATTTTCAAAACCAAAGTTTGTCTGTCAGAGGACTAACTTGGAACTCTTTTTAAATTTCACTTTCAGATGAACTTTGACATATCTTTAGACGAATTTTTCATTTTTCACAAGTTGTGCTTTAGCCGAAATTCAAATTTTAACAGTCTGAAAAGTTCAAATTTTCAAGGTAACATATGAAGTTTAATAGTTCCAAATTCATCTGTTAGTGAGTATTTTTCAATTATATTGTAAGTTAATATAGTATTGTTGAAAAACACATTTTAAAAACACTTGGGTGAAAGATCAAAGCCTTTTACTCATGTGAATATAATGAGAAATCCTACAGACTAATCTTATACTCATTTTTCTTGGATTTCTTTACTTGAGATCTTTTGTACACCTTTGATATCTTCCTTCTAAGCTACAGTTGTTTGGAATCATCAAAAACACTTGATTCAACATGGATCACTCGAATTAGTGGTGATTTTAGGTAAGGTGCAAACCACTGCCACCTATCTCTTCTAGCCATAAGAGAGGATTTAGTGACAAGTATGTATCATTATATCATCATATTATATATCGTCATATCATATCATCATCATATCTTATCTCATCATCATCACTCGGTCCATCATATCTCACTATACTTAATGCGGTGATGATGTTCAATGCCATGCCACATATCTATGTTATCATCACAATCATCATCATTATCATAATCATCTTCAAGGTCATGCTAGGATGTTATCATGTGGGTAGGCAATAAAATCACATATATATATCATCATATTAATCATTAGCACACATGAGTATCAAGGGACAGAATTCACATACCTCCACTAGCCGTGTACATACCATGATATAAAAAGGAACCACACACATATAATAATATCATGATATGAAAAGAAACATGCATATGTATGTATACATAAACACAAAACCTATGATTAACACACATACATATGCACTCAGTTAGGAGTGAGCATTCGATTTATTAGGTTTGGTTTGGTCCATATCGAAATAACTGAAAACCCAAATAACATATATTTGACAATCGAATCTAACTGAATTGGCTTACAAAACTAAACCAAACTGAATAGAAATAATTTGGTTTAGCTTATTCAATTTGGGCTGTTAATGGGCCTTTGATGGACCTTTGCTGAAAAAAGAATACCTATTTAGTTTAATCCACCATTTTTTTCAATGAAAGAAGGAAATTCATTCATGAGCAAGACATCTGGAATATTTCAAAACAATAACAAAAGACTAATCAATAGCAATAAAGTTACCCACTGCCAAGAAAATGAGCAGCTCTAGTACCTCTAGTAGTTGAAAAAATACAAACCTTTGCTCTATTTGATGTAATGGGATCCTATAAATTACTTAGATCTATATATATCAACATCTATATATCAAATATAAAAATTATATCAAGACATGCTATTACTATAAGTTATGAACAATAGTACAATACAATTTAAACTTGCACATATGCACAGTACACAAAAATATATGAAATCTATTAGGATAATATGAATAACCCATGTACTTGAAAGTTGAAGGGAAAACAGTGGAGACAAATGTTGCAGTAGCAATCTAAGCAGAAGGCTTTCTTTTTGTTCTTCATTTCAAATCATGAACTGAAGAAGGAGTGAAGAACTTGTCTTTTGTCAAAATCTAAAGCTATAATGGAGTTTGTGAAGTTAAAGCCAACCTAAGAATGAAAGAGAGACCAAACACAAAGCAAAAACATAATGATTGTAAAATTTAGAACAATATTATTCAGAATCTAACAAGATAAGAGCAGAAAAGATTGCCATACTGTGTGTTTTTGGTCACCACAACTATTTAATATGTTGAACCATTGAAAAAATAGCAATAAGAACATCAAGAAGTTGTAGATTCCTTCAATCAACCATTTAAATATATCTACTAAAACTCTTAGCATTCAAATCTAGAAAGAACACAAAATATATTTCACACCACAATTAACATTTAGTCCAATCCACCATTTAAAAAAAATTAAAAACACAATCCAAGCTATCAATAACAATTTAGTCCAATCCACCAAATTAAAAAAATAAATAGAAGTCCTTTTTCTCCAACAATAGAGCTTAACTTTGATAACATTGTAACAATGTGCCAAAGGACTTTGTCACCCTCCAAAGTCCAACCTACATTAAAAAATTCAAATAATAAACCATATGTATCAATCAATAATAAAATTATATACAGAGGAAAAAATTAATTTACCTCAACAACAACAGTTTATAATATATCAATAGTTGATTCCAAAGCAATCTTTTGAGAATCTACAAGTAAATAAAAGTAAAATTATATTGATAACTTATAACAAAATCAATTTTTAACAATAAAATTAATGTATGTCAAGATAAAAAAGTAAAATTACCTTTATCTGTTGAACATCATCCAAATTTTCTTCTACTTCAACCGAAAGGCAATGTCGAAGCCAATCTTGAGCACAAATAAGAGATTGCACAACTTTAGAAGTTAAAGAACTCCTAAATGCATCAAGAACCCATCCTCCAGTGCTAAATGTAGACTCAGAGGCAACTGTAGAAATTGGGATAGCCAAAACATCCTTTGTTAAACATGAAAGAATAAGGAATCTAGGGCTATTCAACTTCCACCAATTCAAAATGTTAAAATCATCCCTATCCATCTCAATTTCTTCATTTAAGTATCTTTCAACTTTAGTTCTACTAGTTCTTCCACCAAGGCACTCACTCATGAATTTTTTCTTTTCTGATTCAAATAATTTTCTCACCTTAGCAGCAGGGTCATCAACATCAACATCAGCTTCTAATTCAACCAAAAGTTGCTCCTTTTCAATTTTGGAAGGAGAAATCATTTCTTTGAATTCATTATACAAAGAAAATAAGACAACCTTTACTTGTATCCCCAATTGTTCACCAACTTCACCAACATACATTTTGCAAAGTGCATATTGAAACCACTCCAATTTATATCGAGGATCAAGAATAGCATTAACATAAATAAGTTGGTTCATCTTTGAAGGATCTCCCCAATATTTTTCTTTCATTTTAGAAGCCATTAAATCTAACCCCCAATCATCACTCTTTTTCTGCTCATCCCACTACAATAGATTTAACTTTCGTTGGCGCCTAATTATTGGTGGTTATTTTAAAAAACACCAATAAAAATAAGATAAAAGGGATTTGTAGGTGGTTATTGAAATAACCGCCTACAAAAGTCTAACTTTTTCATACTTTTGTTCGCGGTGATTTAAATAACCGTCTACTAAGATATTATATAATTTTTTTTAAAAGAATATAAATGTGGGTGGTTACAAAAACCAGTGCCAATAAAGATATTAATTTTGTATGTACTTATAAATTTAACTGCCCTCTTTTGCTTTTGCTTTTTATTTTTTTATTTTGATTCACATAATACTTGGTCTCCTTGGCTCCTCCCTATCTCTTCGAAGCACACATAGCCTGCCTCTTTGCCTATCTCACTAGATACAATCTCGATGGCAACCTCCATGTCTCCATCCTCAACCTTTGTCACTCCATCCTCAACCCCCGTGACTCCTTCCCTCCTCTGTGCCCTATCTCACCAAGTCGCCATCATTGGCTGCCATGGAGCTCGCGATTAAGACAGAGATCAAGAAAGGAGATGAGACAAAGAAGCTCGTGGCCATAAGCGTGAATAGGAATGAGAACATGAACACAATCAAGATTGTGATCTTTGAGATCAAACATGCAGCAAGAGGTCTCGTTCTCGCATAAGTTCTCCATACATGGAAAATGATCTTTATACACTGGTAAGTTCTCATGGCTGGTGCCTTGCTTTTTGGTTGCTGCATTCTTTATTTCATTCATTGCATTAAAAAGCAATTCATGATGTACCAACTTCTATGTACACAAATGAGGAAAGTGTATAGATACTTGTCAAGCAAAGAGGACAAGGCTCTTTTTATTATATGGGAGTATTTAGGAAAATTGAAGGACTTAATTGTGGCTGAAAAAAAGAAAGGACTTGATCGAGTACTAAAGATGGGGTTCTTTTATTCCCTAGTGAACTTTTCTTGACATCCAAATAAATTAATGCGTGTTATTTCTGATAACTATGTGACAATGTTGATGAAGACTGTTTAGTGCCATGCCTAAGGAAGGCACTTTCTATTTCTCCTCTCTACATTATTGGGTGTCAAAGCAAATTTTATGTATCAACACTAATAATGAAAGGGGTGGCATCCCAAACATGGCCCATGTACGTACACAGTTAACCTCATTTAGAGCACATGGACAAACACTTGGTTCATCTTATTGTTCCCACTGTTACTTGCATTGCAGGAGGTATTATATGTGTGTGTGTGTGTGTGTTTGACATTAGATCTAGAGTCTATATATCTTAGGACCCACAAAGAATTGAGTTTTCCCATTATACTTGTTACTTTACGCCATTCTTGACCCAGAATCATTAAGTGAGTGAGACACCAAGATATAAATAAGAACAATAATGGAACCAGAGGTAAATAGACTATACTCAACTATTCTTGCATCTAAAAAAATTCCTCAAATATTTTTGGTGGTCTTGGTTTGGATATCATAGTTTATTGCTTTCAGTTGACTTGCCAAATGATGCATGGCAGAGAAACCTTGCTGGAGTATATAAACTTTGTGCCATATTTGAGAGAATTTTTTATACTAATATTAAGATTTCTGGCTACCTAGAAAACGTGATTTGAGCCAGCTTTCAAATGGCTCTCCTATAAAGAAATGTCATCGGTTCTTTTCTCTAATATTTTCTAGTTTCTAGTCATGTTTCAGTATGTTGTATGATTTTGCCAGCATTCGTACTAAAAGCAATTTGAGTTTTAGTTCTGATGAATCTGCCACTTTCTAGCAACAAATTAGACAAAATTTGGGTAAGCACTTTGAGGCAATTAACGAATGGTTCTTTTATCATTTAATATGGACACTTCTTCTTATCATATGCTCTTAGCATAATATATTTTTTTTCATGACTTTAATTTGCTACTGATTAGTATTTTAGATGTTATTTAATTTCAATTTCTTTGATTTCTTTGATTTTCAAACACTTTATGTGCTTTCTTGTTCTTTCTCTTACTCTTTTATGACTAGCTATATATACCATGGCCATCTTACTCACAGAACATGCAAGTTGATCCAAAGTTGGTGCAAGCTATTCAAGGAATCTATTCTTTCTCAAATTTATGGAATTTGTTTCAAACTCTAAGGTTAGGTTTTTCTAAGGTTTTGTTGGTGCCTATATCTTATTTGGGAACACCCTGGAATGCTTGAATGAATGAATGCTATTTTCTAGCACATTATGAAAATCGAAGTAATAAAAAAAAAAGAAGAAGAAGAACTTTGTGAATATTCTACTAGAAGGTAAGGTTTAAGTTAGCCTACATCAGGTTATGATCAAGAGCAGGGACCTTGAAGGAATTTGGTAAAGGCCTGCAAAAAATTTAGACAAATCTCATTAGAGTTGTAAAATGTGATTGTCTTGACAAGCGTTTTTGTTTTTGTCATACACACACTTGTGTGTGTGTACATGTGTATCTATATATCTATATATTCCCTTCTGTCACTTCATTTTTGGAGGTTGATTGTACATAAATATGGAAACATTTGTGAAATGAGTATAAATTTATAGTATAAAGTCTTTAATGTAATCTTTCATTGTCAGCAAGGTAGTTGAGCTCTATGATGTCATTGTTGTTATTATGGATTGATATATATATATATATATATTCACACATACACAAACTGTTTTTGTAACAAAAAACTTTTTTATTATATATGTTGTGTCACTTTGTGCAGGACATAAGGCATATAATTTAAGGATGTGTTACAAATCCATTGAGTTATATAGTTGTGCAATTGTACTATTCAATGACAATGTTGAATACTTCTATGATAGGTCAGTTCTTTATATATATAACCACAAAATTGTTAAACTTTTGACCTATCACATGGTGTCTTCCAGTGTCCTTTTCAGTTCAAAGTGAAAAAGGATCTGCCATAAATACCATAAATTCTGAGAGCAATAAGGCCAACAACGAGCTTGTTTGAGCAAAAAGTGAAAATCTGAGGGCAATTTAGGTAGAAGGATTTCTTACACTTATGTATGTTCCATTGCTCTTGCTAGGTACTTCTTATATACCCACTTATACTGTATATTTAGTATTTATTGCAATATATAGTACTAGTGCATTAATTATTGTTGATGTTAATAACTTGTGCAGTTTTTTGCCTAATTGCATTTTACTAATAGAGAATTCATCCCACAAATAAAATTAAGCAGGAATAGCTCTACATATCCGTATGCTATAGTGATTGATAAGGTCTGAATTTCTCATAAAAGAATTGTCATGTAGTGTGTAAACCATTAGGACTTTGCTCAAACTTATTCTTTGGTCTTTGCTAATTGAGTTAACCTTAAACCATGGGGTTTTGGAGTCTTAGAAATGTAGAATGAGAAATCTAGGCATGCTAAGAAGTATCTCTTGTTTTGATTATGAAATTTTAACTGACTAAAAGCTTAGACCTTTGAAGATATGTAATGATTTTTTTTTATCTGTTTTTACACTTGAGGTTAAGATTTTCAAGGTTGTCTACCTTGCAATTGTATTTATACACTTTAATGATTTGTCCTTTTAACTATTTTTTATGCAGTTAGTTAGGTTCATTGGTTAAAAGCTCCCTTTTAACTTTGAAGGTCATGAAGAGAAGATTGGTTACGTCAATACTGTTGGATCAAGAGTTTTGATGATTCCAAACCAACACTCAAGAGCTTGGATTGAAGATATCAAAGGAGATCAAAGCTGTTTCAAGTGAAGATTTGCTGAGTATTTGCTATTAGATCTTTGGTAGGATCTTTGGTTTTTGTTTAGATTGGGTAAAAGATTTTGATTTGAGAAAAAGACGTTTTCAAACCTTGATTTGAAGTTAAATCTTTACTTATTTAAAAAATACTCACAAACAGACGAAGTTTGAAAGTTTAACTGAACTGTCAAGTTGGAAATTCGAATTTGGCCCTTAGACATTCGAATTTCGAGCTAAAACTGAATAAGTCTGAAGAGGTGTCTCTCTGTCAGACGAATTTTGGTCTTTCAAAATTCGAATTTCAATCAAGTCTGAAAGAAGCCTTTTTGTGACAGACGAACTTCACAGTCTCAAAATTCGAATTTCAGACAAAATGTCATTTATGAAAACTAAGGAAATTCTTCTGAAGCTTTGCTAAAGTTCATCTGAAATTAAGAAGAAACTAAGTTTGAAAATGCTCTCTGACAGACGAACTTTAACTTAGCAAAATTCGAATTTTCACCTGAGTCAAAAAAGGGGTTACTTTGTGACATTCGAATTTCACTCTTTCAAAATTCGAATTTCAGACAAAACAAAACTTGAGAAAATATAGGAAATTCGTCTGAATGCTTGATAAAGTTCATCTGAGATCAAGAGTGATTTCAGTCTCAAAACTGTTCTCTGACAGATGAATTTCACTCTGTCAAAATTCGAATTTCGAAGAAAGTGAACTACTGTGCCTCTTTAAACGTTCAGTGGACAGACGAATTTTGGGCATCCAAAATTCGAATTTCGAGGGCACTGTAGCAAATTGAAAACACTGTTCACACTTAACAGAAAATCTTTCTTCTTGAAAATTCGTATGTCACATTGTGGAAAGATTTTATGAGTTTCGAAATTCGAATTTCACTCTATGGACAGACGAACTTCGCATTTTTACGTTGGAAGCTTTAACCTTCGGTTCCCTCGAAATTCGTCTGTTGGCCAACCGAAATTCAAATTTCAGTATGTCAGAAACATTAAATGCGGTTGGTAAACGGATAGTTTTTTCAGAGTAACCGTTGGATAACTTCCCCAACGGATAGATTTAGTTTCTAACGGATATTTGAGATCAAAGTCTATAAATATAACATTATTTAAAGTTGTGGGTAACAAAATCAAACTTGTAGATACTGAATTTCTGCTGAATCTTCATCTCAAAAGCTTTTAACCTTCCAACCTCATTATTTGTACTTAAACCTTCATATCCACTCTATTCAAGAGAGTTATTCATTTGTAAACAATCTACACTTCATCTGGAAGATAGAATTACTTGTGAGGGGTATTCACAAGGGGATTGGGAAGCACATAGAGAAAGTGCTTAGAGAGTTTGAGAGAGCTCAGAACAGAGCATACTCGTGTACTGTGGCTTTAGCAAGAAGCCCGTTGAAATTCTTGCTGGATAGTGGATAAATCTCAAGAGATGTCTTGAGGACTGGATGTAGGTTAAGTGGATAGACCGAACCAGGATAAATCACTGAGTTTTCTTCTTCTTATCTCTACTTTTCAGCTTGCTCTGTTTCACACGTTATTTTCATTATACTGTGATATCTTCACTTGCTTCACTTTGTGCAGAAAAATTTCAATCTTCCCAATTCACCCCCCCTCTTGGGAAGTCAGCCTTGCTAACAAGTGGTATCAGAGCCCGGATTCCCATTCAAAGGATTTCACAGTCCGGGAACAAAGATGGCTGGCTTTGGAGAGAATATACTTCCTGAAGGGAACAACACTAACAGACCACCAGGCTTCAGTGGAGAGCATTATGGGTACTGGAAGATGAGGATGCAGATCTACCTCCAATCAATTGATCTTGACATCTGGTCAGTCATTGATAAAGGAGATTTCATCCCAATGGCTCCAACTGAAGATGGAAGATACAAAGAGAAGCTGGAAGCAGAATGGAATGATGAAGACAGAAGGAGAATCCTACTAAATTTCAAAGCAAAGCATTGTTTAGTCAGTGCCCTGAACCAGGATGAATTCTACAGAGTCTCGCAATGCACCACTGCAAAAGGAATGTGGGATACTCTGCAGATTGCACATGAAGGAACATCTGGAGTCAGGGAGAACAGACTAAACACGTGCATTGGAGAGTATGAAAGCTTCAGAATGGCTGAAGGAGAAACTGTAAAGGAGCTCCAAAAGAAATTCACTCTCATTGTAAATCAACTAAAGAGCTTAGGAAAGGAATACACTCAATCAGAGAAAGTGAGAAAAATTCTCAGAGCTCTCCCTCTGGAATGGCAGCCCAAGGTGACAGCAATAGAAGAAGCCAGAGGAGAATAAATGGCCTCTGTCACAGCTCTCTTCGGGAGCCTTGAGGAGTATGAAGGAAAAATCAAAGCTCTCAAGGAAGCCGGGCTGGACAGAAAGAAGAAAGGCATTGCTCTTAAAACTGCTGATGAAAAGGAAGAAGAATCTAACGAAGAGGATGAACTTGATGATGAAACTCTGGCTATGATGGTCAGAAAATTCGGAAGATTCTACAGCAAGAAGAAGAACAAAAGATTCTTCAAGAAGGTAACTGCTGGGGAAAACAAGAAAGAGACAAAAGAACCTGTGACTTGCTATGAGTGCAAGAAGCAGGGACACATAAAATGGGACTGTCCCCAATTCCTCAGAAAGCAAGAAAAAGAAAAGAAAGGTGCTGACAAAGGGAAAAAGAAGAAAGCCTACATCTCATCCATATGGGGTAACAGCTCAGATGAGGAAGAAGAAGATGAAGAAGAGATTGCCAACATTTGTCTGATGGCACTTGCTTTTGAAGAAGCTACACCCTCATACAGCAGTGATCAGGATGAAGAGGTATATGAATCTGAACCTTCCTATTCTGAATTACTGGATGCATTTCATGAGCTGCATGATGAATTCATTAAAGTTGCTAAAGAACTGAAATTGGCAAAGAAAAAGATAAGGAAGATGGAGTCTCAAGGCATAGTTTCTGAAACTGCTTCTTTACCTACTTCTGAATCTGTTTGCTGCACTTCATGCACTGAACTTAAGCAAACTAATGAGTATCTAGTTAAAAGCATGTCTAGGCTCACTAAAGGTAAAGATATGCTGTTTGCCTTGATGGGGAGCCAAAGAATATCACAAGGAAAAGCTGGTCTTGGCTATGATCCATGTGCTGTCAAAGAAAAGATTAGGAAGAAAAATCAGAATGCATACATGAGACATTTTGTGCATGCCAAGAACAATAAAAAGAAAGTTAATGCATCACCTCACATTGAAACATATGATCAACCAAGGCATGCTAAACAAAAGTATTATCTGCACTATTTTCTTCCTGCATCTCAATCTAGCAGCCCTTTCACTACCTGTCATTTCTGCAACAAAAAGGGACACATTTCCAGTTCCTGTATTTTAAAGAAAAATGAACTTGGCAGGAAAGTTGAATGGGTTCCCAAAATTGCATCTACATCTAGGGAAATACCTACTGACCGAAAAGGACCCAAGCAAATTTGGGTACCTAAAAGGAAAACATAAACATTGTTTTGCAGGTCTGTCTCAAAGCTAAGAAAAGCAACAAATGGTATATGGACAGTGCCTGCTCAAGCCACATGACTGGTGATAAGGAGAAGTTCATCACCCTTAGAGACAAGAAAGGAGGAAAAGTGACATTTGGAGGTGATCAATATGGCAAAATCATTGGAATTGGCATTGTGGGGAAAAATCCAGAAACATCCATTGAAGAGGTGCTGTTTGTAATTGGCCTCAACCACAATTTGCTAAGCGTGAGTCAAACCTGTGATAGAGGAAACTGGGTGCTGTTTGACTCAAAGTTTTGCCTGGTCATCAGAAAAAGTGATCACAAAGTAATCTTAAAAGCTCAAAGGGATGGTAACTGCTACACTATTGACCTTGATGAACTTCCCCCTTTAGATTCTGTATGCTTAATCAGTCAAAATAATGATAGTTGGTTATGGCATAGGAGATTAGCTCATGTTAATATGAATCAGGTGTCTAAACTGGTTAAAAATGAGCTAGTTACTGGTTTGCCAAAAATATCTTTTGAAAAGGATAAAGAATGTGATGCATGCTTAAAAGGAAAACAAATTAAATCATCCTTCAAATCTAAAAACATAGTTTCCACAACAAGACCACTTGAATTGCTGCATATGGACTTAATTGGACCTTCTAGGGTAAAGAGTCTTGGTGGTAATCTGTATGTGCTTGTAATTGTTGATGATTATTCTAGATTTACTTGGACATTATTCCTTTCATCTAAGAGTGATACCTTTGATGCATTTGTAACCTTAGCTAAGAAAGTGCAAAATGAGAAAGGTATCTCTATTGTGTCTATCAGGTCAGATCATGGAGGAGAATTTGAAAATGCATACTTCCTGGAGTACTGCAGTGAGCATGGAATTGACCACAACTTCTCAGCTCCTAGGACTCCTCAACAGAATGGAGTAGTAGAAAGGAAAAACAGAACTATTGGGGAGATGGCCAGAGCTATGCTGAATGAGAAGGAACTTTCTCAAGTGTTTTGGGCTGATGCAGTAAACACAGCTAGTTACATCATCAACAGAGCATACATCAGATCCATCCTGGGAAAGACTCCATACGAGCTGTACAAGGGGAGAAAGCCAAATCTGTCCCATCTCCATGTGTTCGGATGCAAATGCTTCATTCACAACAATGGCAAAGAAAACCTAGGTAAATTTGATGCCAAATCAGATGAAGGTATATTTCTTGGCTACTCTAGTAGGAGTAAGGCATATAGAGTTTATAATAAAAGATCAAATGTGGTAGAGGAATCTGTGCATGTGGTTTTCATTGAAAATGAAACTATTTCAAAACATGTTACCAATGAGGATGATCTTGCTTTCAATTTTGAAAAACTGGGCATTTCTGATAAAAGTAAAACTGAACCTCCAAAGATATCTGAACCTGTTAACATAGAGGAAGATATCCAGGAGCAAGAGTTTGATGAAGAAAATAATGAAGAAACATCTCAAGAACTCCCTAGAGCTTGGAGATATCAAAGGAATCATCCTGTTGATCAAGTGATAGGAGATGTTCAAGAGAGGGTCAAAACCAGAAAACAGTTAAGGGATCAAATGCTAAATTGTGCTTTCATTTCTCAAATTGAACCCAAATGTGCTGAAGAAGCCTTAACTGATGATTACTGGATTTTGGCAATGCAAGATGAACTAAATCAGTTTGAAAGAAATCAAGTTTGGGATTTAGTTCCAAGACCCAAAAATCATCCTGTTATTGGTACCAAATGGGTTTTCAGAAACAAACTTGATGAATCTGGAATAATAATCAGAAATAAAGCTAGATTGGTTGCTAAAGGATATAATCAGGAAGAAGGTATTGATTTTGAAGAAACCTTTGCACCAGTAGCTAGATTAGAAGCTATAAGAATATTGCTGGCTTATGCATGCATGAAGAATATTTTGCTATATCAAATGGATGTAAAGAGTGCTTTTCTGAATGGATATATCATGGAAGAGGTTTATGTAGATCAACCTCCAGGTTTTGAGGATTCTACAAAACCAAACCATGTCTATAAACTGAAGAAAGCTCTTTATGGATTAAAACAAGCCCCTAGAGCATGGTATGAAAGATTAAACAACTTTCTGACTGAAAAAGGATTTAACAGAGGCAAAGTTGACACTACTTTATTCACTAAGAAAGAGAATAAAGATTTACTAATTGTCCAAATCTATGTTGATGATATCATTTTCGGTGCTACTAATGAAACTCTTTGCAAGGAATTTTCTAAGTTAATGCAGGGAGAATTTGAGATGTCTATGATGGGTGAACTCAATTTCTTCCTTGGATTGCAAATCAGACAGCTTAATGATGGTATCTTTCTCAGTCAATCCAAGTATCTAAAGGAGCTGTTAAAGAAGTTTGGAATGGAGAATGCCAAGCCAACGGGAACACCTATGGCTACTGCAACCAAACTGGACATGGATGAAAATGGGAAAATGTTTGACATTACTCAATACAGAAGAATGATTGGATCCCTGCTGTACCTAACCGCCAGCAGACCTGACATTATGTTCAGTGTCTGCATGTGTGCAAGGTTCCAATCATGCCCCAAAGAAACCCATGCAACAGCTGTGAAAAGAATTTTCAGATATCTAATTGGAACATCACAGATGGGTCTTTGGTATCCAAAAGGCAATGGAGAAGATCTCAAAGGATACACAGATGCTGATTTTGCAGGATCCAAAACTGACAGAAAAAGCACAAGTGGAACTTGTCAGTTTCTTGGAGGGTCCTTGGTTTCATGGTTCAGCAAAAAGCAAAACAGTGTAGCACTATCCACTGCAGAAGCTGAGTATGTTGCAGCTGGAAGCTGTTGTGCCCAAGTCATCTGGATGAAGCAGCAACTTGAAGATCTTGAGGTTAAAATGAAAGAGATACCCATCATGTGTGATAATCAAAGTGCCATAAACATCACTAAGAATCCTGTCATGCACTCAAGGACGAAACATATTGAGGTTAGGCACCACTTCATAAGGGATCACGTTCTGAAAGGAGAAGTTAAGCTGGAATACATCCCAACAGAGGATCAAGTAGCTGATGTACTCACCAAACCTCTACCAGAAGACAGGCATTGCAAAATAAGAAGAGAATTGGGAATGGTAAATCCCAATGAATTGTAAGTTATTCTTATAAAATTCTCTTCTTTTTAATTTTAAATCTTAAAGTCAATTCTAACTTCAGCATCGGAGAGTGTTTAATTTAAGTTGCAGGTGCTCTTCACAAGTCTAAATGGCTATACTTTTGAAGATTGGAGCACTTCAGATTGGAACAACCAGAAAATGAAGTGAATAATAATTGTTCTAAGTTCTGGATCCATTCTGTAAGTTTTTTTTTGAAATTTGTATGTTGTTTGATTGCTAGAAGAATTTCATTGATAATCTGTGTTTTTGAACTGGTCAACGTGGTCAACATTCAAATTTTGATTGACCAACAGACGAACTTTGGCCTGTTATGCCTTGGAACAGTTCTCGGTAATGCCTCGAAATTCGTCTGTTAAAACTTGAAAGTTCGAATTTTCGAAAACTGAAATTTCAAACTTATTATTGTTCATCATTGTTATACGAATTGTTACTTCCTAACATACGAATGTTGGACAATATTTACAAAAGTTGAAAAATTCGAAGATTCAGTTCAAAATTCGTCTGTTGAATTATGCTCCTGATAATTGAATGCTTGAAAGACGATGCTCTGCATGCTTAATTCGTCTATTGTTTGAAGTTTTGTTTGTTGATGCTGCTTTTATTTTCAACATTCAAATTTTGTTGGTGTTGATGAAAGAGTTTTGATGATTTTAAACCAACACTCAAGATCTTGGATTGAAGATATCAAAGGAGATCAAAGCTGTTCCAAGTGAAGATTTTCTGAGTATTTGCTGTTAGATCTCTTGTAGGATCTTTAGTTTTTGTTATGATTGGGTAAAATGTTTTGATTTGAAGAAAAGATGTTTTCAAACTTTGATTTTATGTTAAATCCTTGAATATTTGAAAAACACCCACAAACAGACGAAGGTTAAAAGTTTAAACTAAACTGTCAAGTTAGAAATTCGAACTTTGCCTTTGGAAATTCGAATTTCGAGCTAAAACTGATTAAGTCTGAAGAGATGGCTCTCTGTCAGACGAATTTTGGTGGTTCAAAATTCGAATTTTCATCTAGTCTGAAAGAAGCCTTTCTGGTGACAGACGAACTTCACACTTCCAAAATTTGAATTTCAAGTAAGGTGAAGTTTGTGAAAACCAAAGAAATTCGTCTGAAACCATGACAAAGTGCATCTGAAATCAAAAGATATTCAGCTTGAAAAATGCTCTCTGACAGACGAATTTCGAGATTCCAACATTCGAATTTTCATATAAGTCTGAAAGAAGCTTCTTTACAACAGACGAACTTTGAGTCTTCAAAATTCGAATTTCAGACAAAACAAAACTTGAGAAAATAGAAGAAATTCGTCTGAAACTATGTTAAAGTTCATCTGAGATCAAGAATGAGTTAAGTCTCAAAATTGCTCTCTGACAGACGAATGTCACCCTTTCAAAATTCGAATTTCGAAGAAAGTAAACTACTGTGTCTGTTTATACATTCAATGGACAGACGAATTTTGGATACCAAAATTCGAATTTCGAAGACACTGTAGCAAATTGAAAACACTGTTCACACTTAACCAAAAATCTTTCTTCTTGAAAATTCGTATGTCACATTGTGAAAATGTTTTATAAGTTTCAAAATTCGAATTTCACTTCATGAACAGACGAACTTCGTGTTGTAACGTTGAAAGCTTTAACCTTCGGTTCCTTCGAAATTCGTCTGTTGACCAACCAAAATTCGAATTTCAGTATGTCAGAAACATTAAATGCGGTTGGTAAACGGATAGTTTTTCAGAGTAACCGTTGGATAACTTCCCCAACGGATAGGTTTAGTCTCTAACGGATATTTGAGACCTAAATCTATAAATACAACATCATTTGAAGTTGTGGGTAACGAATCAAACTTGTATATACCGAATTTCTGCTAAATCTTCTTCTCAAAAGCTTTTACCCTCTCAACTTCTAAACTTGTACTTAAACTTTCATATCTACTCTTTTCAAGAGAGTTATTTCATTGTAATTAATCTACTCTTCATCTGGAAGATAGATTTACTTGTGAGGGGTATTCACAAGGGGATTGAGAAGCACACAGTGAAAGTGCTTGGAGAGTTTGAGAGAGCTCAGAAACAGAGCATACTCGTTGTACTGTGGCCTTAGCAAGAAGCCCATTGAAATTCTTGCTGTATAGTGGATAAATCTCAAGAGGTGTCTTGGGGACTGGATGTAGGTCAAGTGGAAAGATCGAACCAGGATAAATTACTGAGTTTTCTTCTCCCTATCTTCACTTTTCAGCTTGCTCTGTTTTACGCATTATTTTCATTATACTGTGATATCTCCACTTACCTCACCTTGTGCAGAAAATTTTCAATCTTCCCAATTCACCCCCCCTCTTGGGAAGTCAGCCTTGCTAACAAGTGGTATCAGAGCCCGGATTCCCATTCAAAGGAACTCACAGTCCGGGAATTAAAATGGCTGGCTTTGGAGAGAATATACTTCCTGAAGGAAACAACACTAACAGACCACCAGGCTTCAGTGGAGAGCATTATGGATATTGGAAGATGAGGATGCAGATCTACCTTCAATCAATTGACCTTGACATCTGGTCAGTGATTGAAAAAGGAGATTTCATTCCAATGGCTCAAACAGAAGATGGAAGACACAAAGAGAAGCTGGAAGCAGAGTGGAATGATGAAGACAGAAGGAGAGTTCTACTGAACTTCAAAGCAAAGCATTGTTTGGTCAGTGCCCTTAACCAGGATGAATTCTACAGAGTCTCACAATGCTCCACTGCAAAAGAAATATGGGATACTCTACAGATTGCACATGAAGGAACTTCTAGAGTCAGGGAAAACAAACTGAACACGTGCATTGGGGAGTATGAAAGCTTCAGAATAGCTGAAGGAGAAACTGTAAAGGAGCTCCAAAAGAGATTCACTCTTATTGTGAATCAACTGAAGAGCCTGGGAAAAGAATACACACAGTCTGAGAAAGTGAGAAAAATACTCAGAGCTCTACCTCTGGAATGGCAGCCCAAGGTGACAGCTATAGAAGAGGCCAGAGGAGAATCAATGGCTTCTGTCACAGCTCTCTTCGGCAGCCTTGAGGAATATGAAGGAAAGATCAAAGCACTCAAGAAAGCTGGGCTGGACAGAAAGAAGAAAGGCCTTGCCCTCAAAGCTGCTGATGAAAAGGAAGAAGAATCTGATGAAGGAGATGAGCTGAATGAGGAAACTCTGGCTATGATGGTCAGAAAATTCGGAAGATTCTACAGCAAGAAGAAGAGCAAGAGATTCTTCAAGAAAGGAGTAATTGGAGAAAGCAAGAAAGAGGCAAAAGAACCTGTAACTTGCTATGAGTGCAAGAAGCAGGGACACATTAAGTGGGACTGTCCCCAATTCATTAAGAAGCAGGAAAAAGAAAAGAAAGCTGCAGACAAAGGGAAGAAGAAGAAAGCCTATATCTCATCCATATGGGGCAACAGCTCAGATGAGGAAGAAGAAGATGAGGATGAGATTGCCAACATTTGTTTAATGGCACTTGCCTCAGAAGAAGTCTTACCCTCATGCAGCAGTGATCAGGAAGAAGAGGTATATGAATCTGAACCTTCCTATTCTGAATTACAAGATGCATTTCATGAGCTTCATGATGAATTCATTAAAGTTGCTAAAGAACTGAAATTGGCAAAGAAAAGGATAAATAAGCTGGAATCCCAAAGCATAGTTTCTGAAATTGCCTCTTTGCCCACTACTGAATCTGTTTGTTGCACTTCATGCATTGAACTCAAGCAAACTAATGACTATTTAGTTAAAAGCATGTCTAGGCTCACTAGAGGCAAAGACATGTTGTTTGCATTAATGGGGAGCCAAAGAATATCACAAGGCAAAGCTGGTCTTGGCTATGATCCATGTGCTGTCAAGGAAAAGATTAGGAAGAAAAATCAGAATGCTTATATGAGACATTTTGTGCATGCTGAGAACAATAAAAAGAAAACTAATGCATTACATCACATTGAAACATATGATCAACCAAGGCATGCTAGACAAAAGTATTATCTGCACTGTTTTCTTCCTGCATCTCAATCTAGCAGTCCTTTCACTACCTGTCATTTCTGCAACAAAAAGGGACATATTTCCAGTTCTTGTGCCTTGAAGAAAAATGGGCTTGGCAGGAAAGTTGAATGGGTTCCCAAAGTTGCATCTGCATCTAGGGAAAAATATACTGACCTAAAAGGACCCAAGCAAATTTGGGTACCTAAAAGGAAAACGTAAACATTGTTTTGCAGGTCTGTCTCAAAGCTAAGAAAAGCAACAAATGGTATATGGACAGTGCCTGCTCAAGTCACATGACAGGTGATAAGGAGAAGTTCATCACCCTGAGAGACAAGAAAGGAGGAAAGGTGACCTTTGGAGGTGACCAATATGGCAAAATCATTAGTATTGGAATTGTGGGTAAAAATCCAGAAACATCCATTGAAGAGGTGCTGTTTGTGATTGGACTCAACCACAACCTGCTAAGCGTGAGTCAGACCTGTGACAAAGGAAACTGGGTGCTGTTTGACTCAAAGTTTTGCCTGGTCATCAGAAAAAGTGATCACAAAGTTATCCTCAAAGCTCAAAGGGATGGTAATTGCTATACTATTGATCTTGATGAACTTCCTCCCTTAGATTCTGTATGCTTAATTAGTCAGAATAATGATAGTTGGCTATGGCATAGAAGATTAGCTCATGTGAACATGAATCAACTGTCTAAACTAATTAAAAATGAGCTAGTAACTGGTCTGCCAAAAATATCTTTTGAAAAGGATAAAGAATGTGATGCATGCTTAAGAGGAAAACAAACCAAATCATCATTTAAATCTAAAAATGTAGTTACCACAACTAGACCACTTGAATTGATGCATATGGACTTAATTGGACCATCTAGGGTGAAAAGTCTTGGTGGTAATCTGTATGTGCTTGTAATTGTTGATGATTATTCTAGATTTACTTGGACATTATTTCTTTCCTCCAAAAGTGATACCTTTGATGCATTTGCAACCTTAGCCAAGAAAGTGCAAAATGAGAAAGGTATTTCTATTGTGTCTATCAGGTCAGACCATGGAGGAGAATTTGAAAATGCATACTTCCTGGAGTACTGCAATGAGCATGGGATTGATCACAACTTCTCAGCACCAAGAACTCCTCAACAAAATGGAGTAGTAGAAAGGAAGAATAGAACTATTGGAGAGATGGCCAGAGCTATGCTAAATGAGAAGGAACTCTCCCAAGTATTCTGGGCTGATGCAGTAAACACAGCAAGTTACATCATAAACAGAGCTTACATCAGACCAATCCTTGGGAAGACTCCATATGAGCTGTACAAGGGAAGAAAGCCAAATCTGTCACACCTCCATGTGTTCGGGTGCAAATGCTTCATTCACAACAATGGTAAAGAAAATCTAGGTAAATTAGATGCCAAATCCGATGAAGGTATATTTCTGGGTTATTCAAGTAGGAGTAAGGCATATAGAATTTATAATAAAAGATCAAATGTAATAGAAGAATCTGTACATGTGGTTTTCATTGAAAATGAAACTGTTTCAAAACATACTATCAATGAGGATGATCTTACTTTCAATTTTGAAAAACTAGGAATTTCTGATAAGAGTAAAACTGAACCTCCAAAGATATCTGAATCTGTTAATATAGAGGAAGATATCCAGGAGCAAGAGTTTGATGAAGAAAACAATGAGGAAACATCTCAAGAACTTCCTAGAGCTTGGAGATATCAAAGGAATCATCCTGTTGATCAAGTAATAGGGAATGTTCTAGAGAGAGTCAAAACCAGAAAACAGTTAAGAGAACAGATGCTCAACTGTGCTTTCATTTCTCAAATAGAACCCAAATGTACTGAAGAGGCCTTAACTGATGATTACTGGATTTTGGCTATGCAAGATGAATTAAATCAATTTGAAAGAAATCAAGTTTGGGATTTAGTGTCTAGACCCAAAAATCATCCTGTTATTGGTACCAAATGGGTTTTCAGAAATAAACTTGATGAATCTGGAACAATAATCAGAAATAAAGCTAGACTAGTTGCTAAAGGGTATAATCAAGAAGAAGGTATTGATTTTGAAGAAACTTTTGCTCCAGTAGCTAGATTAGAAGCTATAAGAATACTACTGGCATATGCATGCATGAAAAATATTTTATTATATCAAATGGATGTAAAAAGTGCTTTTTTGAATGGATATATCATGGAAGAGGTTTATGTTGATCAACCTCCAGGTTTTGAGGACTCTACAAAACCAAACCATGTTTATAAACTGAAGAAAGCTCTCTATGGTTTAAAACAGGCCCCTAGAGCATGGTATGAGAGACTGAGCAATTTTCTAACTGAAAAGGGGTTTAACAGAGGCAAAGTTGACACAACCTTATTTACTAAGAAAGAAAATAAAGATTTACTAATTGTTCAAATCTATGTTGATGATATTATTTTTGGTGCTACTAATGAGGTTCTTTGCAAGGAATTTTCTAAGTTAATGCAGGGAGAATTCGAGATGTCTATGATGGGTGAACTCAATTTCTTCCTTGGATTGCAAATCAGACAGCTAAATGATGGTATCTTCCTCAGTCAATCCAAGTATCTAAAGGAGCTGTTAAAGAAGTTTGGTATGGAGAATGCCAAGCCAATGGGAACACCTATGGCTACTGCAACCAAACTGGACATGGATGAGAATGGGAAGATGTTTGACATTACTCAATACAGAAGAATGATCGGATCTCTGCTGTACCTAACTGCCAGCAGACCTGACATTATGTTCAGTGTCTGCATGTGTACAAGGTTCCAATCATGCCCCAAAGAAACCCATGCAACAGCTGTGAAAAGAATTTTTAGATATCTTATTGGAACATCACAGATGGGTCTTTGGTATCCAAAAGGCAATGGAGAAGATCTCAAAGGATACACTGATGCTGATTTTGCAGGATCCAAAACTGACAGAAAAAGCACAAGTGGAGCCTGTCAGTTTCTTGGAGGATCCCTGGTCTCATGGTTCAGCAAAAAGCAAAATAGTGTGGCCTTATCCACTACAGAAGCTGAGTATGTTGCAGCTGGAAGCTGTTGTGCCCAAGTCATCTGGATGAAACAGCAGCTTGAAGATCTTGAGGTTAAAATGAAAGAGACACCAATCATGTGTGACAACCAAAGTGCTATAAATATCACCAAGAATCCTGTCATGCATTCGAGGACTAAACATATTGAAGTTAGGCACCACTTCATAAGAGATCACGTTCTGAAAGGAGAAGTTAGATTGGAGTACATCCCAACAGAGGATCAAGTTGCTGATATACTCACAAAGCCTCTATCAGAAGACAGACACTGCAAAATAAGGAGAGAATTGGGAATGGTAAATCCCAATGAATTGTAAGTCATTTCTGTGCAAGTCTGTCTTTAGAACTTTTCATATTAGAATAAATTCTAACTTGAGCATCGGAGTATGTTTTAGTATAGTTTCAGTTGCTCCTTGTGAAAATCAATGGCTAAAAGTTTGAAAGATTGGAGCACTCCAGATTGGAACAACCAGAAAATGAAGAGAATGATAATTATTCTGAGTTCTGGATCCATTCTGTAAGTTTTTAAAGTTGAAATTTGTGTGTTGTTTGAATACTAGAAAAATCTCTTTGATAATCTATGTTTTTGAACTAGTCAACGTGGTCAACATTCGAATTTTGGTTGACTAACAGACGAACTTTGGCCTGTTATGTCTTGGAACAGTTCTCGGTTATGCCTCGAAATTCGTCTGTTGATGCTTGAAAGTTCAAATTTTCAAAGACAAAAAAAATATATATATATATATATATATTTTCAACGTCATAGTTGTTCATCATTGCTATATGAAGCATTACTTCTTAACATACGAATGTTGAACAATCTTGACAAAAGTTGAAAAATTCGAATTGTCAAGCTCAAAATTCGTCTGTTGAACCATGTTTTTGTTGATTGTATCACTGAAAGATGAAGTTCTGAATGCTTAATTCGTCTATTGACTGTTGATTTGATTATTGTCTGCCTTTTTCTTTTCAACATTCGAATTTTGTTGGAACAAAATTCGTCTGATGTGCTTGTATTGTTTGTTTCAAGCCACTGTCAGACGAACGTTCAAGATGAAAATTCGTCTGTCAGTAAGCTGTGCTGAACGGTTTAACTTGTAACTGCCCGAAGTTCGAATTTTGACCTCTCAAAATTCGTCTGTCAGACGGTTACACACGTTAAATGCGTCAGTTTTCCACAGAACAGACGCAACCCTATTTGTAACCTCTCTAAGTCTGTTCTGATTCTCTCTTCAATCCTCTTAACTTCTGTCCAAAAACCGTCTTGTTCCACCGATTAAACTTCCTTTCGCATCATATAAACCCATTCTCAGCCACATTCTGCTTCATTCAACCGAGAAATGGCAAGAGTTAAAATTCCTGGAACAGGAAAAGCTGTGGCCCGTCCGAAAAGGAATGTTAAATCACAATATGCTACCAAAGAAGGAGAGAAATCAAAGAGAAAAGCCGAACCCAGTAAAGCTACTCCCTCTAAACGCCAGAAATCTTCATCCAAAGCAGAATCCTAGAAATCTGGCCCCTCCTCTTCAAAAAGTGCAGAACCGTCTGCTCCTGCTGCTGCCTCTTCTGCCTCTTCCAGTACTGAATCTGGAGAGTTTGAATTGACTACACTACCACTATGGAGCACTCCTGAGATTCAAGAAGAGTACACTACCAAGTTTTCCAACAAAAAGGTAATCAAGCCTCATTGTGTGAATGTGGAACAATTTCTGATTTCCAACAATTTTGATGCTGCTATATGGTTGTTAAGATATAAAAATTTGTTGGAAATTGCTGAAAGATATGATGATGAAGTAGTGAAGACTTGGTATGCGTCTCTTAAGTATAACAGCAAGAAGATGAAATGGGAGGTCACCTTGAGATCAAGGACCATTTGGCTTGCTGATGAAACATTCAATGAGGTGTTAGAAATCCCAGGACAAGATGGGCTAAAAGTTGACTTAACAGCCTCTGGGTATATGGATGAGGCAAGCACAGCAGATGAAGAAGGTGGATCCTTTCTGTACTACAAGGAGAGCACCATTTTGGACACCTTATTCAGGAGAAGGGAGAACAGGCCAACAATAAATCTGTTGAAGCCCACAGACCTAAGTGTACAAGTCAGAATCCTGCACTACATAGTGTCAAGGGTCATTTTCAACAAGGGTGGTAGCTTCAATCTGATAACAAGGGCAGAGGCTCATGTGATGACTGCTATCATTCGTGGGAAGCTGATCAATATGGGTCATATCATCCTTCAGCGAATGATAAAGGCAAGGGATCAGAGGAAGGATTCCACACTCCCCTATGCTGCAATTGTTTCAAGAATCCTGCAGCATGCTAGGATTTAGCACATTGAGAAAGGGAAAGGGAAACTCACTGAGGCATTCAAGGAGGAGGAACTGCAAAGAATGGGCATTGAGAAAGATGAAGGACGATGGGTTGGAAAGGGAGCAGGAAAAACTGAAGACCTGTTCTTTGTCCCTGATGCATCCCTCCAACAAGAAGGCACTTCTGAGGCCCCTGAAAGATCCTTACCTCAGCCTTCCTAGACAATTCCATCTCCCTCCAGGCCTACTCACCCTCCTTCCACTCCCTCCTCACGAGCCAAGCCAACTAAGATCACTGAGTTGTTTGACAGTCTGTCAACACTCATTCTCAGCATTAAAGATGAGCAAAATGCCAAATTTGCTCATCTACAAGATCAGATCCATCAGTTGGCAGTAAATATGAAGGTGGTGGCTGATGCATATGAAGAGATAAGAAATGCAATTCCTACCACTTCAGCTCCACCTCAGCCTGGTGTCCCTGAGCCTACTCTGTCTCCATCCCCTGTGCCTCCAAGTCCCTTTGAGATTGCCTCCTCTGACCATGATACTGATATGGATGGTGATGGTGCTATGAAAACACCAAGTCCTGGTCCACCCTTGGACTATGGATTAGAAGGAGAAGGTCTTCAAGAATCAAGCCCTCTTGAGCCAATGCAAGAAGATGCTCTGGATTCAATTCTGTCCATTCAAGAATCAGAGCAAGTTGAAAGACTGGTTGAAGCCATTTCAACCTCTTCTGTGCCAGAAGGAGCAAGCAATGTGGAAAGGAGCATTGTGCCTGTTGTAGATTATCTTGCCATTGCTCACAATGCTCTGCTGCTAGCTCAAAGGAGAAGGCTGGAAGAAATGTTTCCTCCTGCTGAACCACCTTCTCAATCTATTGCTGCTTATGGGCTTTCAGAGCACCAAAGAGCTCAACTAGCTCTTTCTAGGCAGGAAATGCAAGTACTGCTTGAGGTCTCTGATGATGATGAAGAACCTGCTGAGCCCCCTGCACCAGTTCAGCCAGAGATTCCTTTTGCTCCTGTCCCCCTTCGTGCTGTTCCTATCACTCAGATACCTCCTCCAATGGACTTTGTTAGACTTCCTGATGATGCCAAAAAGGGGGAGAAGACAAAGCAAACTGGGAAGCAAACTGGGACCAAGCAAGCTGGAAAATCTGCTGAGCCATCTGGAAAAGGAAAGACTTACAGCAAGAAGCCAAAGAAGAAGTGATGACTTAGATCTTAGGCTGATTATTCTTGTTGTATCTTGTTTTATTTGGGTGTTTTGTATTTGGTTGTGTGATTTTAAGAACTACTCTTTAATTGGAATTTGTATTACAATAGTTTGGTGATATATAGTATGTTCTTGATTGCAATATTTTGGGCGTTAAATCTCTTCACTTAATCTGTTATTTTGATATCTTATGCATATGTTGAGGGGGAGCTTATGAAAGCAAACCCAAGTACTAATCCAGTTTGTGAGTTGTTTTGTCATCATCAAAAAGGGGGAGAATGTTGATGAAAGAGTTTTGATGATTTTAAACCAACACTCAAGATCTTGGATTGAAGATATCAAAGGAGATCAAAGCTGTTCCAAGTGAAGATTTTCTGAGTATTTGCTGTTAGATCTCTTGTAGGATTTTTAGTTTTTGTTATGATTGGGTAAAAGGTTTTGATTTGAAGAAAAGATGTTTTCAAACTTTGATTTTATGTTAAATCCTTGAATATTTGAAAAACACCCACAAACAGACGAAGGTTAAAAGTTTAAACTAAACTGTCAAGTTAGAAATTCGAACTTTGCCTTTGGAAATTCGAATTTCGAGCTAAAACTGATTAAGTCTGAAGAGATGGCTCTCTGTCAGACGAATTTTGGTGGTTCAAAATTCGAATTTTCATCTAGTCTGAAAGAAGCCTTTCTGGTGACAGACGAACTTCACACTTCCAAAATTCGAATTTCAAGTAAGATGAAGTTTGTGAAAACCAAAGAAATTCGTCTGAAACCATGACAAAGTGCATCTGAAATCAAAAGATATTCAGCTTGAAAAATGCTCTCTGACAGACGAATTTCGAGATTCCAACATTCGAATTTTCATATAAGTCTGAAAGAAGCTTCTTTACAACAGACGAACTTTGAGTCTTCAAAATTCGAATTTCAGACAAAACAAAACTTGAGAAAATAGAAGAAATTCGTCTGAAACTATGTTAAAGTTCATCTGAGATCAAGAATGAGTTAAGTCTCAAAATTGCTCTCTGACAGACGAATGTCACCCTTTCAAAATTCGAATTTCGAAGAAAGTAAACTACTGTGTCTGTTTATACGTTCAATGGACAGACGAATTTTGGATACCAAAATTCGAATTTCGAAGACACTGTAGCAAATTGAAAACACTGTTCACACTTAACCAAAAATCTTTCTTCTTGAAAATTCGTATGTCACATTGTGAAAATGTTTTATAAGTTTCAAAATTCGAATTTCACTTCATGAACAGACGAACTTCGTGTTGTAACGTTGAAAGCTTTAACCTTCGGTTCCTTCGAAATTCGTCTGTTGACCAACCAAAATTCGAATTTCAGTATGTCAGAAACATTAAATGCGGTTGCTAAACGGATAGTTTTTCAGAGTAACCGTTGGATAACTTCCCCAACGGATAGATTTAGTCTCTAACGGATATTTGAGACCTAAATCTATAAATACAACATCATTTGAAGTTGTGGGTAACGAATCAAACTTGTATATACCGAATTTCTGCTAAATCTTCTTCTCAAAAGCTTTTACCCTCTCAACTTCTAAACTTGTACTTAAACTTTCATATCTACTCTTTTCAAGAGAGTTATTTCATTGTAATTAATCTACTCTTCATCTGGAAGATAGATTTACTTGTGAGGGGTATTCACAAGGGGATTGAGAAGCACACAGTGAAAGTGCTTGGAGAGTTTGAGAGAGCTCAGAAACAGAGCATACTCGTTGTACTGTGGCCTTAGCAAGAAGCCCATTGAAATTCTTGCTGTATAGTGGATAAATCTCAAGAGGTGTCTTGGGGACTGGATGTAGGTCAAGTGGAAAGACCGAACCAGGATAAATTACTGAGTTTTCTTCTCCCTATCTTCACTTTTCAGCTTGCTCTATTTTACGCATTATTTTCATTATACTGTGATATCTCCACTTACCTCACCTTGTGCAGAAAATTTTCAATCTTCCCAATTCACCCCCCCTCTTGGGAAGTCAGCCTTGCTAACAGTTGGAACAAAATTCGTCTGTTGTGTATGTATTGTTTGTTTCAAGCCTCTGTCAGATGAACTTTCAAGATGAAAGTTCATCTGTCAGTAAGCTGTGCTGAACAGTTTAACTAGTAACTGCCCGAAGTTCGAATTTTGACCCCTCAAAATTTGTCTGTCAGACGGTTACATGCGTTAAAACCAACGGTTTTCCACAGAACAGACGCAACCCTATTTGTAACTCCTTCAAGTCTGTTCTGATTCTCTCTTCATTCCTCTTAACTCCTGCCCAAAAAACCGTCTTTTTCTCACCGATTAAACTTCATTTCGCATCCCTTAAATCTATTCTAAGCCACATTCTGCATCATTCAACCAAGAAATGGCGAGAGTGAAAATTCCTGGAACAGGACAAGCTGGGTCTAGGCCTAAGAGGACGGTCAAATCTCAATATGCTACAAAGGAAGGAGAGAAATCCAAGAGAAAAGCCGAACCCAGTAAAGCTACTCCTTCCAAACGTCAAAAATCCTCGTCCAAGTCAGAATCTCAGAAAGCTGGGGCCTCTTCTTCAAAATCTGCAGTTCCTTCGGCTGGTACTGCTGCTGTAGCTTCCTCTTCTTCTACTGAATCCGGAGAGTTTGAAATGACTACACTGCCACTATGGAGCACTCCTGAGATTCAAGAAGAGTACACTACCAAGTTTTCCAATAAAAAGGCAATCAAGCCTCACTGTGTAAATATGGAACAATTTCTGATATCCAACAAACTTTGATGCTGCAATATGGTTGATAAAGTATAAAAATCTGTTGGAAATTGCTGAAAAATATGATGATGAGGTAGTAAAGACTTGGTATGCCTCTCTTAAGTATAACAGCAAGAAAAGAAAATGGGAGGTCACCTTGAGATCAAGGACCATTTGGCTTGATGATGAAACATTCAATGAGGTGTTGGAAATCCCAGGTCAAGATGGGCTAAAAGTTGACATTACATCCTCTGGGTATATGGATGAGGCTAGCACAGCTGATGAAGAAGGTGAGCCCTTCCTATTTTACAAGGAAAGCACTATCTTGGACACCTTGTTCAGAAGAAGGGAGAATAGGCCCACAAAAAATCTGTTGAAACCCACAGACCTCAGCGTACAAGTAAGGATCTTGCACTACATAGTGTCCAGGATCATATTCAACAAGGGTGGCAGCTTCAATTTGATAACAAGGGCGGAGGCTCATGTGATGACTGCCATCATACGTGGAAAGCTGATCAATATGGGGCATATCATTCTCCAGCGTATGATAAAGGCAAGGGATCAGAGGAAAGATTCCACCCTTCCCTATGCAGCAATTATCTCAAGAATCCTGCAGCATGCAAGGATTCAGCACATTGAAAAGGGGAAAGGGAAACTCACTGAGGCCTTCAAAGAAGAGGAATTGCAAAGGATGGGCATTGAAAGAGATGAAGGACATTGGGTTGGAAAGGGAACAGGAAAAACTGAAGATTTGTTCTTTATTGCTGATGCTTCCCTCCAACAAGAAGGCACCTCTGAGGCTCCTGGCAGATCTGTACCTCAGCCTTCTCAGCCTATTCCATCTCCATCCAGGACCACTCACCCTCCTTCCACTCCCTCCTCTCGAACCAAGCCAACTAAGATCACTGAGATGTTTGATAATCTGTCAACACTCATTCTCAGCATTAAGGATGAGCAAAATGCCAAATTTGCTCACCTACAAGATCAGATACATCAGTTGGCAGTAAATATGAAGGTGGTAGCTGATGCCTATGAAGAGATTAGAAATGCAATTCCTACCACTTCAGTTCCACCTCAGCCTGGTATCCCTGAGCCTTCTCTGTCTCCATCCCCTGTGCCTCCAAGTCCCTTCGAGATTGCTTCCTCTGACCATGATGTTAATGGTGCTGGTGCAATGAGAACACCAAGTCCTGATCCACCCTTGGACTATGGATTAGAAGAAGAAGGTCTTCAAGAATCAAGCCCTCTTGAACTTATGCAAGAAGATGCTCCGGGTTCAATTCTGTCTATACAAGAATCTGAGCAAGTTGAAAGACTGGTTCCAGCCATGAGCAATGAGGAAAGAAGCATTGTTCCTGTTATTGATTATTTTGCCATTGCTCACAATGCCCTTCTACTAGCTCAAAGAAGAAGGCTTGAAGAAATGTTTCCTCCTCCTGCACCAGTCTCTCCTTCTCTTGCTGATTATGGACTGTCAGAGGAACAGAGAGCTCGGCTAGCTCTTTCCAGGCAGGAAATGCAAGAGCTGCTTGTGGTCTCTGATGATTCTGATGAAGAGCCTTCAACTACACCAGCTCAGCCAGAAATTCCTTTTGCTCCTGTCCCTCTTCGTGCTGTTCCTCTCACTCAGATACCTCCTCCAATGGACTTTGCTGGGCTTTCTGATGATGCCAAAAAGGGGGAGAAGATAAAGCAAACTGGGACTAAGCAAGCTGGAAAATCTACTGAGTCATCTGGAAAAGGAAAGACATACAGCAAGAAGTCTAAGCCAAAGAAGAAGTGATTGTTTTTAGATCTTAGGCTGAATCTTCTTGTTGTATCTAGTTTTAAATTGTTTTATTGTTTGATGAACTGATTGAAATATGTATTGCAACAATTTGTATTAAGTAAATTATGTTATTGGTTGCAATGATTTGGGCTTTGAATCTCTTCACTTAATCTGTTGAAAATGATATCTTATGAACTGTAATGCATATGTTGAGGGGGAGCTTGTGTAAGCAAACCCAAGTACTAATCCAGTTTGTGAGTTGTTTTGTCATCATCAAAAAGGGGGAGAATGTTGGATCAAGAGTTTTGATGATTCCAAACCAACACTCAAGAGCTTGGATTGAAGATATCAAAGGAGATCAAAGCTGTTTCAAGTGAAGATTTGCTGAGTATTTGCTATTAGATCTTTGGTAGGATCTTTGGTTTTTGTTTAGATTGGGTAAAAGATTTTGATTTGAGAAAAAGACGTTTTCAAACCTTGATTTGAAGTTAAATCTTTACTTATTTGAAAAATACTCACAAACAGACGAAGTTTGAAAGTTTAACTGAACTGTCAAGTTGGAAATTCGAATTTGGCCCTTAGACATTCGAATTTCGAGCTAAAACTGAATAAGTCTGAAGAGGTGTCTCTCTGTCAGACGAATTTTGGTCTTTCAAAATTCAAATTTCAATCAAGTCTGAAAGAAGCCTTTTTGTGACAGACGAACTTCACAGTCTCAAAATTCGAATTTCAGACAAAATGTCATTTATGAAAACTAAGGAAATTCGTCTGAAGCTTTGCTAAAGTTCATCTGAAATTAAGAAGAAACTAAGTTTGAAAATGCTCTCTGACAGACGAACTTTAACTTAGCAAAATTCGAATTTTCACCTGAGTCAAAAAAGGGGTTACTTTGTGACATTCGAATTTCACTCTTTCAAAATTCGAATTTCAGACAAAACAAAACTTGAGAAAATATAGGAAATTCGTCTGAATGCTTGATAAAGTTCATCTGAGATCAAGAGTGATTTCAGTCTCAAAACTGTTCTCTGACAGATGAATTTCACTCTGTCAAAATTTGAATTTCGAAGAAAGTGAACTACTGTGCCTCTTTAAACGTTCAGTGGACAGACGAATTTTGGGCATCCAAAATTCGAATTTTGAGGGCACTGTAGCAAATTGAAAACACTGTTCACACTTAACAGAAAATCTTTCTTCTTGAAAATTCGTATGTCACATTGTGGAAAGATTTTATGAGTTTCGAAATTCGAATTTCACTCTATGGACAGACGAACTTCGCATTTTTACGTTGGAAGCTTTAACCTTCGGTTCCCTCGAAATTCGTCTGTTGGCCAACCGAAATTCGAATTTCAGTATGTCAGAAACATTAAATGCGGTTGGTAAACGGATAGTTTTTTCAGAGTAACCGTTGGATAACTTCCCCAACGGATAGATTTAGTTTCTAACGGATATTTGAGATCAAAGTCTATAAATATAACATTATTTAAAGTTGTGGGTAACAAAATCAAACTTGTATATACTGAATTTCTGCTGAATCTTCATCTCAAAAGCTTTTACCCTTCCAACCTCATTATTTGTACTTAAACCTTCATATCCACTCTATTCAAGAGAGTTATTCATTTGTAAACAATCTACACTTCATCTGGAAGATAGAATTACTTGTGAGGGGTATTCACAAGGGGATTGGGAAGCACATAGAGAAAGTGCTTAGAGAGTTTGAGAGAGCTCAGAACAGAGCATACTCGTGTACTGTGGCTTTAGCAAGAAGCCCGTTGAAATTCTTGCTGGATAGTGGATAAATCTCAAGAGATGTCTTGAGGACTGGATGTAGGTCAAGTGGATAGACCGAACCAGGATAAATCACTGAGTTTTCTTCTTCTTATCTCTACTTTTCAGCTTGCTCTGTTTCACACGTTATTTTCATTATACTGTGATATCTTCACTTGCTTCACTTTGTGCAGAAAAATTTCAATCTTCCCAATTCACCCCCCCTCTTGGGAAGTCAGCCTTGCTAACAAATACAAGGTTCGAAAAAGATTAGCCATGCTCAATAGGTGTTAACATATTGTTTATAGATTATTTATAGTGTTTGAGATATTGTTGAGAAATTTTTTTTCTTATTTTATCATTTTGTAGTATCAAGATATTGTTTATTTGTGATATGTAAGTTGATATTGATTTGTAAGAACCTTTTAATGAAATGAATTTTATTTTGTCAATGGGTTCAATAAGTTGTATAAATTTTGAAATTGGATAAATTTAGTATCAATTTTTTTAAAAAAAATAGGTACCTTTCCTAGGCGGTTATATATATAACCACCTACAAAAGCCCACTTTTATGGGCGGGTAATATAGATAACCACCTACTAAAGTCCCTAGAACTTGGTTGCAACTTCATCCTCTCCTATTGGTTAAGTTCAATTCTATCCTAGCATTGTTTTCCTTATCTTCTTCTTTTTCCAAAAGTCCATTTTATAGGTGGATATATAGATAACCGCCTGCAAAACAGGACTTTTGTAGGCAGTTAATAACAGCCTACAAAAGCTACCTCCTTTTTATAACGCTCCAATAGTAGGCAGTTCATAACCTGTAACACCTTATATTAGGGCATATTTCCTATGTATTAGATCATTTTAGATGCCTTTCATCATAATTTAGAAACTAGAATCATAATATAATAAAACAGAATTTTTCAAAATTCAGGATACTGTTTATTTGACAATTTCTATTTTACCCGATAAATTTGAAACTTTATAACTGAATCTAAAAAAAATCATCTTTAGGTGATTCAAGTCTCCAAAATTTTCTCAAATTCAGATCTACATGGAAAAAATATAAAAAATAACTTCATTGGGCCAATTCGTATAGTAAATTTTATGAACTTTTACTATTTATTTGGTCATATTTCTACCTTTCAATTTTTTAACCTCAAATTTGAAAAATCATATTTCATTATATTCATGACCAAATCATGCATACTCTATGTCATTTGAAAGCTATATATGTCTACTTATAGATATATTTTTTTATATATTTATTTCACTTATATAGGGCATAATATTAACTTAAATTGTGAAGGGTCAAAATACTACTGTTACTATGATGGTTTTGGGAAAACTTACATATCTCTTATTCTATAGCTCCAATCACTTCCAGATCAGTGGCATATGAATCTTAAGACATAAATATTTTTATACATGTAAATCACTGAATTTTTGGAGCTCTATATGATTTCATGTTATCTTTTGAAATTTTTAGTACTTAACTTTCAGTTCCAGTTTTCCCAATATTGTCCTATTCTGAACGCTAAGGTTGAAATTTCACCATTAATTATACACAACTCCAAATGGTATGAATTAGTGTCATTTTAAAGCTTGAGATGTCCTCTATCTGATATAAAAATCCCAAAAACCTATCCTCATATTAAGTATAGAACAAGGATGAACTAAACAAATATATCTAGAAAATGTCCTACTTCAATCTACATTGCAATTTGCTTGCCAAAACCCATGCAAATGAACTCACTTTGGCATGAAACTTGATAGAATATAACGTCATATCACAAGATCCAGATCATACATTTTCTACAACATTAACATAATATTCACTATTTTACAATTTCATAAAAAAGCAAGACACCAATAACCATTCTCATTATAATATAATGGCTTGCAACATCATCCACTCATCATTAGCTTCTTCATGAAATTAACTCCTTCCTTAGCCCTTTTTCCATTAATTTCCCTAGTACGATTAGTCATTGAAGGGAAGGGGTGAGATTCAAAGAATCTCAGTAGTAACAACCCATTAATACAATCATGTTATCACACAATTCATGGAAACATGAAGAAAACATCAAATTATCACTTGAAATTTTTAATGCCATACATTTCATAAAAATTTCAACAGAGTTTTATTTTAAAATTTTGACATCCAGAGGTCATAAACCTCATCAATCAACTTAGCCGTTCATCACAAATCATAATTATATACATATGGCATAATAACAAGTTCATGAAATTCAAGTTTGATAACAATAAGTATAAATAGGCAAATTACTACCTTAATGTATTCCCTTCCTTTCCAAACTTTGTGCACCTATTCTTTGGCTTGCTTAAGCTTTCTTGAATCTATACATATCACCATTCAAGCCTTTTAGCCACTGGTTTCAAGAATTACATAATACCATACACACTAAACCCTAACTTTTTCATTTAGTTTTCCTTTGAGTTTTTCATGAGTCCATCACTTGTACTTGACTAATTTGGACCTAGGGAATCCATTTTTGGAGTCAAAAACATAAAATTCTAACTCCAAGAACAACCCCTTTCCGGCCAAAATTCATAGAAAATAGGAGAAAATTGCTATACTTCATTATACAACAAACCACTTCCATATTCATGCTTTAAATATGTAGTCTAGCATTTCCCCTAAGTTTGATGGTTGGAAAACTCATTTTTTTGCCTAATCCTAATTTGGCTAAAACCCTAAGAGGATGAAGAAGAAAAACTAATCCATGAACATTGCTCCAAATGCTACAAATAGCAAGTTTGAAGTGGTAGAAGACTTACCTAAAGGTTGAATCTTGATTCCTCTTAAGTTCCTTCTTCTTCCTTCTCTCTTTCTCTCTTCCTCTTTGCCATTTTTTTTCTCTTATGGTTTGTCTACTGAATACTCATGGAATGAGGTGAAAAGAGGGTAACTAAATGGCTTAATTAGATGGCTAATGATGTAGTTAATCATGGTTAATTAGTAAAAGTAACCATGCTTACTTTTTGGCTAAAAATTCAATAACTTCTTGAGGAAGTTTTACCAAAAATTCAAACTGCTCAAGCTGCCCATTTGTCACCCCAATGAGAGGTCTTTGAGTGTCCAGTTTGCTCAATTTTTCTTGATCCAGATATATCTTGAACTGGGTAATTTTTAACTATACCGATAAAATCACTTTTTACAGTAATTTAACATTTTTACACTACAGGATTATTCAAATTTTATTTTTATATTTCCTTAATTATCCTATCCCAAATGATATCTATGTATGACATATATCCTGTCCTAGTTACCTTTTAACCGTCCATAGGACCCACAGTTTACTTTATCGGTATTTAGTTACTTTTGGACACTCGACACTGATTATTTCTTTATCCTTTAATATTAACCTTTAATGCCATATACCATTAGGCTCGTCTCATCAAGAGCTTCACTTTGATAGTAATTTTACATATTTACAAAATTACCCCTGACCCAGGATTAAATTATAATTTTTTAAACTTTTGAGTCTTAGATGTAATTTTCCCCAAGACATTTCTAATATTCATTCCACGTTATTTTTAATTACGTTAGGAATATGAATATCATTGTATAATTTTTTAGGGGTAAAAGTATAATTTTCTAGTTTTTTCACCGAACCAGAAAAAATGACCTCTTTGTCCTTTTTCACGCAAAACGGTGTCTGTCCATTTTCGTGAATTTCTCATGCATTTCTTGATATTTTATCTTTCTTGGGATACTGCCAAGAAAAGGAAAAAATAACCGCATACAAAGCTCATTTTTGTAGTGGTGTCCAACATGCAATATAACATATAAATTTCATGGAAAAATCTACTGGATGTCACAAATAAAGAACTAGACATACATAAGGTTAACTTATAAAAATGACTCAAAAGAATCATCATCTTCCTAACATTGACCCAATCGTTAATAGTAGGCACCCCATTATCACTTTCAAGATCAATTCGAAAGTAAATATCTTTATCCTCAAACCTCTTAAAGGCAGCCTCAAATATTTTCGGCTATCTCCAGCATCAAATAGATGGAGTTCCACCTAGTAGAGACATCCAAACTCAATAATTGCTTACTTTGAATCTTTTCATCATCACAACTTTCTTTAAACTTTCTCATCCTGAAGGGGGACTGCCTAACAAAATGAATGGCTTCCCTAACCTTTTTTATTGAACCTCTTACTTCTTTCAACCCATCAACAACAATCAAATTGATTATATGAGCAACACACCTCATATCTAAGAACATAATTTCATAACAAAACAACCCCAATTGTTATTTTTTTTCTTTTAAATATATAACGGTGACATCATTAGAACTTGCATTGTCCACCGTGATAGTGAATATCCTTTCAATTCCCCACTCAAGCAAACATTTTTCAATTTCTATTCCAATCTCTCTCCCCTTATGATTAGAAATTGGAATGAAATTTAAAATTCTCTTGTTCAATTTCCAATTATCATCTATAAAATGGGCTGTAATGCACATGTAATTGATCCTTTGAATTGAAGTCCAAGATTCTATTGTGAGGCAAACCATTTGTTTCTTGCTAATTAGATAATTCTTGAATTTAATATTTTCATCTATGTAAATTCGAAAACAATTATGGGACACAGTCCATCTAGAAGAAATCTTAAATTTAGGTTGAGCAACAAACATTAACCTTATAAACCCCACCCTTCAACAAATTTGAAAGGTAGCTTATCAGTAATGATCATACATGTTAAGGCTTTCCTAGTGGCCTCTTGATCAAATTTCCAACTAGTAAGGACTACATCATCATGTGTAGTAAAATGCAAGTGTGACTATCTAGGTTCCTCAGGAGAAGGCCGTTTCTTACTGACAGCCATATGGTTCTTCAGTGTAGTAGTGCCAATCTTTTTTGAATCACAATGAAATTCTCTTGCACAATAATTGTACTTACCTTTAACATCGTTGTTCTCATTGACAAATTTTGTGAAATGATCCCAAACTTCAAATCTTGGCTCCATGAGTTTTCTTTTCCCTTTTTGAGTTGAAGCCTCACTAGATGCTTGAACTTGAGGTTGAGTACTCTCAATAGCATCTCTAGTTGCTCCATCAGTGGCAACCCCAATTTCACCATGGCATGACATCTAATACCATAAAATAAACACAAATATGTGAACATATGAATGAAACAACATATCATATTTTTATTAAAAGTAAAGTAGTAGAGTATAATATAACTGAAAAAGAAGGGATACGGGCTTTTGGACTTTGAAGTGGGAATCCAAATGCAAGAGCAAGACAATGAACATATGATAAATAAACAAAATATAAAAACACTAAATTGATATTTAAGAATATTAATAAATAGATTAGTTCATGATGCTATTATTAATTTTGTAGTAAGTATACTCTATTTTGGAGATTCAAAATAAAGGTTCAAAAAAGGCGTAATGGAGCATAAGCATTATTGATCCTCTCTAGATTTTTATCTCTAAAAGAATGAAATAACATTATGTCACGCATGTTCTTCTTATTTAGTTGGTTGGTGTTATATAGTTTGGCAATGCAATAAAGGTGGCCAATACTAATCGACTAATTGACTCCATTAGTCTTTTATTGAAGCAAGGGTCATGAAGCAACCCTTGTCGTTGCCTCCATCAAAATGCAGTGTCTAAAACTTCAAACTACTAGTGATTGGTTGTGATCCTTAAAATGTAGGAACCTTAGTTTTGTGGATACTTGAAGATGGCCCAGTCTCAAAGCAAACACTGGAAAAAAATTAAAGCAACTATTGGAGTCTTTAAGTTGCAAACGCATGATCAAGAGAATTTAAAGAATTCCTCTCTTGCATCTTGTGTGGCCATATTTGTTTACAAAAAAACCTAAAAAAGGTGTGAAATCTTCGAAGAACACCTCCCATTTGTCCCTCACATGATTAGTCTTAGATCTATATTTCAACAAATAAACACCTAAACCCCACATTAACAAATACAGTAACAACCCCTCATTTTCACATTTTACAAATAAAGCAATGACAACTACCCATTAGTTAAGTTCAGAAATACAACAAATATATTCTCATAATCAATACCTTTCATTGTCGACAAGAAGAGAAAGAATGCAGAGAATGGAGACACAGAGAAGTAAGGTGCGATGCTAAATCACCAATGCAGATCCAAGATCCAGTTGCAGTATTGCAAAGAATAGAGTTGGAGCTGAGACACAGAATAGAATGAGAGCGAAAGCAGAGCAGAGAAATGGGATTCACAGCAAAGAAGCCAAGGTCAGATTAGGAGACAGCGCTGAGCCACTGGAAGTCGTATTGAGACTTTGGGAGTAGGAGGGAGAGACGCTACACAGGGAAAGGCCAAAAGGGGATTTAGGGTTTCAACTTTCAACTTCAATACTTAACTCTTTCAGAGATCAGAGTTCAATTTGCTTTGCCAATTTCAATTTGGGACATAAACTGACAAACACGATAGGGATTAAAGTGTAAATATGAAGGGGACTTAGGTTATTAGGCTTCAGAATTAGGCCAAATTTGGGCAGTTAATGGGCTGGGCTAGGGTGGTTTATGAAGGAGGGAAGCTTAATGCTTAAAAAAACAAAACAAAAATAACAAAAAATATATAGATATATATTTTGGTTTATTCGATTTATTTAGTTTTTCCCACCTACAATCGAACCGAACTGATATTACTGAATTTAATTGGAAAAATAACCAATTATGAATCGAAAACTGAAAAAACCAAACAAAAAAAATAGAATTTCATTTTGTTCGGTTCGGTGATCAGTTTCGGTTCGATTCTGCTTATCCTTACACTAGGTTACCTTAAATTGCTGACATGACACACACAAGAGAATTAGGCAAGCCTCTGAAGTAGGAATAATGAACCACACACTTCCAATTAACCAATTATACATAACCAATATTGAAGCTTCTTAAGGTTAGAAATCACTCCCAAAACCGGAAATCATGAACCCTAGCAAAGTAAAACTCCTTCTTCTTCATTTTCTTCTATTCCATCGACTGAATTGCATTCGGATTTAAAGAAAATTTGCAACTCATGCTATGGCTCCAGCAAGTTCGCCATGGCATGAGACCTATCAATTGAAAATAATTTGAAATCATCAACTCAATCACTGTGGCGGCCCTGCACTACACTGCAACCTAGGGTCTTTCTATTTCCATTTTCAAACTTTGTCTGACTTTGATTCTTTCTCTAGTCCTAGAGCCTCCATTGTTGCACAAACAACAAGTACACCTCCTATTAGCTCGAGGCTAAGTCCAAGATAATATGTTGAAGGTTATTACAATTTCCAAGTGTTTTAAGGTATTTCCCTGGAGTTTCTTCCCTTTCCTCTCTCCATGGTAGTTTAAGCTAAACAAGTATAAGAGAGAAAGTGAAGTTTTCAAGAAATAATCAAAGGAAAAGTGTAGACTATGTACTACGAATCATGAAATCACAATATTTTGCAAGATTCATGGAGTAAATATATTTCTATGATTTTCTTCTTAAATTTAGTTAGCTTAGGGTTTGAGTTAGGAATGGAATTCCAAAATTTTGATAGTGAAAATGGATTCCTTGAGTCCAAATTATATAAGAACAAGTGTGTTATCAAGAGAAAACCAAAGGAAACCAACTTCAAAATCAAAGAAGTGCTAGAAATATTTATGTAAGTTAATGTGTATAGTGTTAGGTCTGTACCTTCATGTAACTATGTCACTTTAGGTCTAATATAATGGTAATATGAACAACAAATGGCCTTACATGAACTTTAGGCCTTTTATTTTGCAAAGTTTTGGGATGTAAAGTGACTTAATGACCCTTATATGGTAATGCAAGTACTGCTCAGACCTTTTTTTATTAAATATATGTGTTAAATATGGATGAAAATAGAAAGAGCTTTAATTTGGCCTAAAGGGCAATGAATTTGGAGTTATGTACAAATTGTTGTGATTTTTCAAATTTGGGTAAAAAATCAATAAAATATGAAAATAACTAAATGAACAGTAATTCTTCTTGAAAATTTCTGTAATAATTGGTCAAGTCAATGCTTTGGTTATTATTTTTCTAATGTAGACAATATTTTTATTTTTGGAGACTTGAATTACTTGTATACAATTTTTGTAAAATTAGTTATGATTTTCCAAAATTCGACCGATAAAATGCCAATTACCAAATGAATAGTAACCAAATTTTGGAAAAATTTATTTGGCATTTTTATGTGATTCAAGCTACCTAATGGACTTCAATGGACATAATTAAGAAAACAAATATGGTAATTGAGTCTAAGATCAAGATGTTACATATACTGTTCCAAATTGGGATCTCAGAACATAACACAGATTTAAAATTACAAACCAAGTAGTTGTCCAATTTTAGTTCAATGATAAGTATAATATAAATGATATAATGAATATTGAATGAACATATCATGGAAACTTTTTACTCACTATTTGACATAGTCAAAACTAATGATATTGGATGTTGTGTTTCATTTTTGTACTTGGCTGGATCGAAATACTACCCTTAATATATTTTCATAAATATTTATTAGTTTTTTATCATTTAAAAATATATTTTTATATGTATTTAATAAAAAAATTATTCAATTTCAAGTTTTAGTTTGTAAAAATATTTTTAAAGTAATAATAATAAAATTATCAATTCTAGTTACCAATAAAAAATAATTTCATAATTATAAAAATGATTTTTAAATAAATAAAAAATAGAAAAAAAATAAGAACAAATACTAGAATCAATGTTGGTTCATTGATGGTATTATTGTCATAATTCAACTCGATTTCATCCCAATCTCAACAAAAAGGTGAATAGATGGCTTTTTGTTTTCAAAGTTTATTGACATTTTCAGAATGACATCTATTCCAGCGTTGATAAAAGTGGGCCACTTACATTGGCGTTTTGTAAATGCCAACTAAAGCCTAAGTTGATGCAATTAGTAAGTTAATTAGGCCACATAATCACTCTCTTTCACCCTCATTCTGACCAACACTTCCAGCTGCAAAAGGAAAGAGAGAAAACACAAGAAAGAAAGAAAGAAAAAAAGAAAAGAGAGAAAGAAGATGAGAAAGAGAAGACCAAGTTGATGGACCAAGAACTTAAGGAATTGGTAAGTGATTTCCTACTACCTTAAGCTTATAATTTTAAGTAGTTAAGCTTAGTTTCCTGGGATCTTCTCTTCCCCTTTCCATGTTAATATTTCATCCAAACCCTAGAGGAAGTAAGGAATAGATTTTGATGCAATAAACTTAGGAGAAATCATCAACTAGTTAAGAAAACATGATTTTAGGAGTAGTTTGTTGTATTGCAAAGTAAATAATTTTTCCTTCTTTCTCCAAGATTTTTGGTCAGAACAGAACATCAATTTAGAGTTGGAATTTCATGTTTTTTATGCCAGAAATGGATTTCCCATGGTGGAATTCCTTAAAGACAAGTGATAGATTCAAGAGAAAGCTTAAGATGAAGCAAGTAGAAATTTTTAGGGTTTTGAAGTTCTTTTTGAAGTAACCCTTGGTTCAAGTTGATTTATTTGATATTTGGTGATGCATTAGGGTTTGAGAAAGCTTAAGGAATTCCTTGGAAAGGTTGAATCAAAGAGGAAAGGCATAAAGTTTCATGAGGTAGCATAGTTATATTTTCTTGCATAATATTGTCTTGCTATATTCTATTGTGTATGATGACTTGCCATAATGTTTTTATGATGCTTGAGACTGGTTTTGGTTGATTTTATGAAAAGGATAGTAGCTGGGATGTCCATTTTGTATGCCGTTATAATGCCAAAATTTTTATAAACAACATGGTGATTTATGCCTTGAAATGATTGTTATGATGTTTTGGAAGTTTTATAGCATGCATGATAATGTAAATGTTTGATATGTGACTAGCTACTAGAATTTCCAAAATCTCATCACCCAAGTAATAATATGATAGGTCCAAGCTATGGAAGAAATCCAAGGGAGGCAAAGAGCAAGGAGAAGCTAGTGATGAGTGGATGATGTTGCAAGTCATTATGTTATAATGTGAATAGTTATTAGTGTCTTGCTTTTGTATAAAATTGTAAAATAGTGAATATTATGTCAATATTGTAGACAATGTGTGAGAATTTCAAGTTCTGGATATTGTGATGTTAAGTTATGTTCTACCAAGATTCATGCCAAAATGAGTTCATTTATAAGGGTTTTGGCAAGCAAATTGCAATGTAGACTGAAACAGGGCATTTTTCAGATGTATATGCTTCATTCGCCCTTGTTCTGTACTTAATGTGAGGTTAGGTTTACAATGTTTTTGTACCAGATAGAGGGCATCTCAAGCTTTAATATAAAACCTAATTCATCCCATTTGGAGTTGTGTATAATAAGTGGTGAATTTTCAAATTTGGGGTTCAGAATAGGACAATATTGGGAAAACTAAAAACTGAAAAGTAAGTACTAGAAAATTCAAAAGGTAATATAAAATCTTACAAAGCTCCAAATATTCATTGGTTTGTATAAAAGGATCTATGTTTTAAGTTCCATATGCCACTGATTTGGAAGTGATTGGTGTTGAATCAAGTGTTTTGATGATTCCAAACTAACTTTCAAGAGCTTGGAATAAAGATATCAAAGGTACACAAAAGGTTCAAGTGAAGGAATCCCAGAGAAATCAATGCAAAGATTCATATAGGATATTTAGAAATGTTTTGATTTGAGTAAAAGACTTTGATTTGGTGAAAAGATGTTTTAAAACCTTGATTCTATGTTCAAACATGGAATATTTGAAAAACACCCACCAACAGACAAAGTTTGAAAGGTTTATACTGATCTGTCATCTTGGAAATTCGAACTTTGGCTTTGGAAATTCAAATTTCGTACTAAAACTAAACAATTCTGAAAAGAGATCTCTTTGATAGATGAATTTTGACTTGAGAAAATTTGAATTTTGATAAGTGTCTCAAAGGAGCATTCAGTAATAGATGAACTTTGGGTTTTGAAAATTCAAATTTCAGACAAAAAGTAACTTATGAAAACTAAAAAAATTCATCTGAAATTATGTCAAAGTTCATCTGAAACCAAGTTTAGATTATATTTCAAAATTGCTCACTGACAGACGAACTTTGAACATGAAAATTTAAAGTTTAGAAACTAAGCTTGTGAGTCTGTTACAATGATATGTTGACATATGAATGATAGTATTTATAAATTCAAATTTTGAAGTAAGTCTGAAAAGAGGTCTCTCTGACAGACGAACTTTGCCCTTTGAAAATTCGAATTTCGAATTATATGAACTACTGTGCCTTATAAACCAGCTACGGATAGATAAATTTTGGGGTTGCAAAATTCAAATTTTGAAGGCACTGTAGCAAATTGAAAATACTGTTCACACTTAACAGAAAAACTTTTTACTTGAAAATTCGTATGTCACAATATAGAAACATTTTCCAAATATCAAAATTTAAACTTCACTTCATGACAAATGAACTTCGGGCATTCAACGTTGAAGTCTTTAGCCTTCGGTTTCTGCGAAATTCATTTGTTGACCAACTGAAATTTGAATTTCAGAATGTCAGAAGCATTAAATATGGTTGGTTAACGGATAGTTTTTCAGAGTAACCATTGGATAACTTCTCCAACGAATAGATTTTGTCTCTAACGTATAGTTGAGACCTAAATCTATAAATATAAAATCATTTGAAGTTGTGGGTAACGATTTTAACTTTGTATATACTGAAACTCTGTCAAATCATCTACTCAAAGTCTCTTACTCTCACACTTCAATACTTGTACTTCAACTTTCATATACACTTTATTTAAGAGAGTTTATTCATTGTAAACAATCTTATCTTCATATGGAAGAAAGATTTTTTTATGAGGGGATATCACAAGGGATTGGGGAAGCACTTAGTAAGAGTGCATTGAGTTAAAGAGTGAGCTCTAAAAATAGAGTATCATCTTTGTACTATGGCATTTGCAAGAAGCCCACTAAATTCTTGCAGAATAGTGGAAAATCTTAAGTGGTGACTTGGGGACTGGACGTAGGTCAAGTAGAGAGACTGAACTAGGATAAATATCTGAGTTTTCTCTTCCCTACTGATACTTTTACAGCTTATTCTTTTATACTCTGTTTTACCATCATACTTTGCTTCCTTCACCCTCTTGACATTTTGCAGAAAATTTTCAATCTTCCCAATTCACCCCCCCTCTTGGGAAGCCAACTTATCTAACAATTAGAGTTATAGAATTAAGAGATATGTAAGTTTTCCTAAAACTGTTCCAGTAAGAGTTTGATTCTGACCCTTCGTGATTTAAATTAAATTTATGTCATGTGTAAGTGAAATAAATGTATAAGAAAAATATTTCTATAAGTAGACATGTATAGATTTTTAATGAAATAGAGTATGCATAATTTGGAATAGAATATAATGGAATATGATTTTTCAAATTTGAGGTCGGAAAACTGGAAGATAGAAAAATGACCAAATGAATAGTAAAAGTCCATGAAATTACTGTACAAATTGGCCTAATTAAGTTACTGTTTTATATTTTTTCCATGTAGATCTAAATTTAATAAAATTTTACAGACTTGAATCACCTCAATATGATTTTTCTATATTTAGTTATGAATTTTCAAAATTCATCAGGTAAAATGGAAATTGCCAAGTGAACAGTACCCCAAATTTTGAAAATTTTTTTTTTTATTATATTATGATTCTAGTTTCTAAATCATGATGAAAGGCTTCTAAATGATCTAATACATGAGAAATGGATCCTAATATAAGGTGTTACAGGAATTCTATTCAACAACTAAATGTAGTGTATGAAAATTAAATAATTTACCTAAAAAGATTCCTCACGGCGCCTCGCAACAAAAGCATCTTAGTGTTCTTGTGTTATGTATATCTCAAACAACTGAGGTGGATGCTCAAGGAAGTTGCTTGCTTCATCTCTCATGAAGAATCTAGTGAGAATGGAATGGAAATTTCTCAAAGCCACTTCGGCCTTTACATAAACGTGATGCCTGTGACTATCATTTATGTCAAAAGCAGATTACAAAATACATGACCTAAAAGAATTATAGTCTATAAATATACATAAACATAATAATAAACTTGTTAATTCAGATGGTTTTGATGATTCTAAACAACATTGAGCTTGGAAATCCAATATTGAAAGAACACAAGTCATATGTAGAAAAAAGTTAGAGATTCCTAAAGGTTGAAGAATTGTTTCATGTATTTTAGGAATCTATTTATAAAAGAAGGTAGTTAGGCTTTCAATTCTGCTTATCCTAATATTAAATGAGGCATCTACTTGCATGATTAATGATTAGCTCATGTTTTCAAAATGGTTTTCATGAAAAGAGTTACCTTATGTGCATAATGTTTAAAGGTTAATAAGGATAAAGTTTCAATTACAAAGTTGTTTCTAAGTGTTCTTACTTTGTTTTCATGAAAAGGTTTACCTTATGCGTATAACCAGTGAAGATTATAAGGATAAAGTCTCAATCTCAAAGCTTTTCTAAGAGTCCCTTCTTTGATTTCATGAAAAGGGTTAAGGTTATCCGCATAACATAGCTATGCACTATGTCTTCAGGTTTGTCCAGGTGGTTATCTTGATAAGGTTGTTACCTTATTCGCATAAGGGAGTGAATAGTGAAGGTTACTTGTACTGTGCAGCCTGTTATTTGCATAACCTAGGGAGGTTATCCGTATAATGTGTGTTACAGAGCACTTGGACTCTTCTCTGTTAGGTTATCTGCATAACCTAGGGAAGTTATCCGCATAACCTATGTTTTAGTACCCTTGGACTTTCCTTTGTTAAATAGGTTATCCACATAACCTATGTTACAAAACTCATGGTCATTCTTTAGCTCAATGGGTTATCCATATAACCTTGGGAGGTTATTCTAATAACCTTAGTTTTACAAAAACTTAGATTGAGAAAAACTTAACAATTATCCGAATAACTGAGTAGATTTTCATGAAAATGTTCTTGAGCTAAAACCTAGTCATTCTAAGATGAAAGTTGTCTATATAACTTAGGCAGGTTATCCGAATAACAAATTCATAACGTTGAAACAAAGAGCCAATAGTGACATGTTATTCGCATAACCTAAAGAGGTTATCCATATAACATCTATCAGATGCATTTAATGCTATAGGTGAATGGCTATTTTTTTTAAAGTAATGGCTTATCCTTGTTTCAAACGAATAGTTTTGCTCTAAAACTATAAATAGGACCTCATTTAATTTGTTGGGTAATGAGGAAAAACATATAAACGCCAAAACTCTATAGAATTGATTACTGATTCGTTCAAAGCTTACCTACCCTCTGTTTAGCTCATTCATTACACTTAAACTTTCATATCCACTCTTTTGAGAGAGAGTTTTCATATTGTGATCTATAGATTTCTACATACTTGTAGATAGTACTTAGTGTGAGAATACACTAAGAGAGTTATTTTTACTCTTGAGTGAGAGAGTCTTGTTCAGCTCAAAGTCCATGCTAGGGTTATACTACAGTTTTTGCAAGAACCGATTCAAATCTTATAAGATATAGTGGAGACATCTCAAGTGGTGGCTTGGGGACTAGACGTAGGCCAAGTGGAGTAGACCGAACCAGGATAAATTACTGTGTCCTTTTCTCATTTACTTTGCAATTGCTTTTTATTTCTTATACTATATTTTTAGTGACTTTTTATTATCACTACTATATTTCATTTTAGCAGAAAAATCCAAACTTTCCAATTCACCCTCCTCTTAAGAAGCCGGTTGAACTAACAAAAATGACATATTATGTTTTTACCTCTATATCTTTGAAAATGCTCTTCGTCATAGAATCAAGGACTTTCCTACAATCCTTGTAAGGATGGGACATTGGAACCTTCAACTTTGCAGCAACCCCGATGTGGCTACTCAATTTTTGTCCACCCTTCTGTATTGGATTACCTTTATGATTCCACTCTACATGAATCTTTTGGCAAGTATCTCGAACTCCATTACCTCTTGCAGCATGATCAAGCCACGTCGGTGCTTTTTCAATATATTGTTCTAACTCTTTTTCACCATGATTTTCACCATGATCATCATGATCAGAAGAGGACGCCATTTACCTACAAAAAAATTCCAACAAACATGTAAGATATCAGATATGGATAAAGAACAATAAAACATGAGAAATTATACATATATGTTGAAGGAAATAAAATTCATACTAAGGAAAACAATAAATTATATTAAAAAAATGATGACCTTTTCCTTTTTCTTCTCAGATGTTGACTAATTCATCCCTTATTTATGATCCAAGTATCCTCTTGATGGTCATCTCTCACATAAAGGGCATTATCTCCACTAGGATCAGTATCAAGTAGTGTTCCCTAGAAAAGATCATCCTCAATATCCGCATCTTGATAGTCTTGAGCATTATCCTCAATTATTTTGTTCATTAGCATAACAATAAACCACTTCTAATTAGCAGGATCAAGGACAAAAAATACTTGTTGAGCTTGTGATGCTAAAATAAAAGGCTCATTTGTATACCCCACGCTATTAGGATCCACCTGAATGAACCCTAAATCATCAATTTGAAGGCCATTATTTTTGTCAACCTACTTACAACAAAAGACAAGTACTCGAAATGAGATGTAATCCAACTCTCATATGCACTTAATTACCCCAAAGTATGACATGTTTGCAAAAATAGGGTTTTTGTCTTTGGCACTTGAAATATGCATTGATTGAGCTATAAGAGTTACCCTACTACTTTGCATGATGCTCTTATCATCTTGCTCTTTTGTATAGATGTATACCTGTTGATGAGATAACCGGTGTAAGAGAGTACATATATGCTTGGACCCATAGCTAACTGTTTCAACCTATTTGAAACTAAAGTAGGATTCCTCTCCAACTCCACAATAATATGATTTCGCAACCAATCTGTAAAAAATAGATTGTGTTCTTTTGATATCCAACCTTCATTCTTTTTAGGGTTCAAGCTTGTAATTTTCTCCTTGTGAATTTCAGCATATTCATCAACCTTATCTGAGTTATGCAAGACATATAGGTGAGTTTACTTCCACTGTGTCCTGGAGATACTATCTATTTCACTTCCCTGAATCCTTTCCCCACTTGTTCTCCTTAAGTGATGAGACTTTGGAAGCCTAATGATATCAACATTTGATAAGTATTACAAAATTCAATAGCTTCTCCAGCTATGTACCTTTCAACAATATAACCCTCTAGTCAACTTTAATTTTTCACATACCCTTTCAATATTTTCATGTAACACTCAATCGGGTGTACATCCATCTCAAATAAGATGGGCTACATATCTGTGTTTCCCTAACAAGGTGAACCATCATGTTCAAGAATGAAGGTGGGAAATACATCTCAAGCTCACACAAAGTGACAACAATTTCTTTTTGCAATGTGGACAACTTTCTAGGGTCAATGACTTTGCTACAAATAGACTTGAAATAGAAACATAGTTTCGTTATTGTCCCTCGCACCTTTTTCAACAAAATGGATAGTATGCCCACTGGCATCATGTGCTCCATTAGAACATGACAGTCATGAGACTTCAGCCCCTTTAACTTCAAGTCTTTCATAGGTACAAGGTTCCTAACATTTCAGGAGTATCCCTCTAGAACTTTAACTTATTAAGGAATCCATAAAAAGCAATTTTCTCTTTTTACATAAAGTATAAGCTATTAGAGGTAGATAAGTACATTGTTTCTGCTTCACTGGTGCCAATTCTCCTCTAATTCCCATAGCAACAAAATCTAACCTCGCTTTCTTACCGTCTTTGGTCTTTCCCTTTACATTGAGTAACATACCAATGATGCTATCACATACATTTTTTTCTATATGCATGACATTAAGGAAATGTCTCACATACAAAGACTTCCAATATGGCAGTTCATAGAAAATTGATCTTTTCTTCCACCCACTTGTCCCAAGGTGTCTTGAAAAAGGTTTCTCAAAGTTGTTATTCAAATCATGTACCTTGCAAAACAGGTCCTCACCGCTGCGCTCCACTGGTTCTCCTCTTTCTTCTGTATTCCCATTAAAGGCTTTTCTCCACTCCCTATAATGATGTCCCTGAGGCAAAAATTTGCAATGCCTAAGGAAGAAAAATTTCCCACCATGTTTCAACTAAATTGAATGTGTCCCTTCTTCACATATAAGGAATCTAAACTCTCCTTTGATACTGTATCCAGACAAATTACCATAAGCTGCAAAATCATTGATTGTACCAAACAACATAGCTTTCAAATTGAATGGTTCCTCCTTATATCCATCATACACCTCTATATCCTTATCCCACAATAGCTTTAAATCTTCAACTAGTGGAGCTAAGTACACATCCATATCATTTCCAGGTTGTTTGGGTCCAAAAATGAATATAGACAACATCATAAATTTTCACTTCATACATAGCCATGGTGGCAAGTTATAAATAACCAAAATCATGGGCCAAATACTGTGGGTACTACTCTGCATACCATGCAAGTTCATTCCATCGGTAGATAAGGCAAGGCGTAGGTTTCTATCTTTTGTCCCAAAGTCTTTATAGTCATGATCAATTAATTTTCATTGTGGAGAATCTGCAGGATGTCTAAGCTTTCCATCTTTAATTATTTCATCCACATGCCATGTTAAGAGTTTCACATTCTCTGCACTACTGTACATGTGTCTAAATCTAGGTATGATGGGAAAATATCATACCACCTTCGTTGGGCTTGATTCTTTCTTTTTATATCGTGCGGCATTGCATTTAAGACACTTGTCTAAAGATGCATATTCTTTCCAGAATAAAATGCAATCATTAGGACAAGCATGTATCCTCTCATAACTCATTCCAATAGAGTTTAGCATTTGTTTAGCTTCATATGTTCGGCTAGGAAGCAAATTATCGTCTAGCAGCATATCCTTCAAAAGTGCAAGTAACTTTGTGAAGCTCTTATCACTCCATCCATTGCCCACTTTCAAATTGTAGAGATTCAAGACGGCTGATAAATATCGTGAACTTAGTGCAGCCAAAGTACAATGGTTCTTTTGCATCACTTTTCAACTTTTCAAACATGTCTAGACAGTCCTGAAGTTCATCCTCAATCACATTTGCCATCTCTTCAAGACAATCAGCCTTCAATGTACTTGTGTCGAAATCATTTGGTCCACAACTCTCACTATACCTCTTACTATTATTCTAATCATTCATCTCACTATGTTTTGTCCATCGAGTGTAACTTTGATCAATTCCATTACATATTAAATGTCATTGCAACTTAGCTGTTCTAACTAACTTCTCATAGCAACACTTCAAGTAAGGACATATAATTTTTTTCAGGGTTATCAGCATGCTAACCTGCAAATCTAATGAACTCTTGCACTCCATCCCAATATTCCTAAGTCAAATGATTTGCAGACATCCATGACCGATTCATATTCCTAAGATGGGTATAATTCTACAACAACACACAAAAAAGGAGACTTCTTAGCTATAAGTAGCAGCACTTGATATTATATTTATATCATTATGCAAAATTCATTTCCATATTATACATAGTTAACCTTTAGTCTACTAATACATGTCAAGCAACCATTTTTTTGCAAATTGCAAATCACTAAACCATTCGTAGCTATCATATACTAATTTTCAAAGAAAAATCGGCAACATACAATAAGATTGACGTACCTTAGAAGCTTTGAAGTTAATCACTAACCCTAAGGACTTGAACTTTTCCTTTTATCCTTATGAGACCTTTTCACCTAGACTTTCAACTGTTATTTTTCACACTTTAATTGACCTAGACGTAATTTTTAAAGTAAGATTAACCTGAATGAATTAGAGAAAAGAAATTTAGAACGAATATCTAAAAGATATTTGAAAGAATATAATGCACAATCATGTCCAAAGTAGAGAGAAAGTAAGGTATAAAGCTCAATCTCTCTCCATAAACAAAAAGTCTTGTCAATTTCTATTACATTCTAGCAATTTAGTTACAATTAAATTAGGAAAAAATTTATAGTTCAATTTCTATTATACCAACACTAATTCCTAACACACAAAAAATCTTCTACTTACATACTTATTTTCTTGCTCAAAAAATTGAAAAAAAAATTATATCACCAAATATCTTTAGTCATCAAATCATCCTAGAAAAATTTGAATATCTGTATCACTTGCAAATATTAGGGGTAGGGGGAGACCAGGTTGGACCAGGATTTTTATTGGCCCGTGGTTTGGTCTTATGGGGGGTCGGGTTAGACCAGGTCAGACTGGTCCAGCTCAAGTTAGATCGGGTTCTGACCCTTTTTGTTAAAGAAAAATTCAGGTTGCTTCTTAACCAAAAAGAAAAAGAAAAAGCAATAAAAACATTATTTTTAAAGAAATCAATATAAATATATAAGGATACCTTTGAGAAATGAATATAATGATTATTAATACAATTGGGTAGAATAGAATGAAAATGGGTGAAAGGAAATGAAATATTTCATTATTTGAGAGTTTTATAAAACAAAAATGGTTTATTTAATTATTGTTTAAAATATATTATAAAATGAATAGAATAGGATGATTTCTTTTAATATTACCCTTATGAATTTATTTAAATGAAAAATATAATAGTTATTAATTTGAGAAAAATCAAATTTGCTTTTAAGTTATAATTATATATACTTATCCCAATAAAAAAAATTAAATATTATATTATCAATTGAATTAGTGAATAAAATGTTAAGTGGTTACTTGGTATAGAAAATATAAATGAAGTTAAACTTCTCAAGAATTAGATTATTTGGTGTTAATTAAAAAAAATTCAAGTTATGAAAAGTTGGATCTCACCTTGTTAAGTTATATTTCTTTACTAAAATTTATAAAAGTTCTACTTCCAAGTTTTTTTTTATATTTTTTTCAAAATATTCCCAACTTCTTAATATTATTTTAAATTGGAAATAGTATATAAAAAAAATTTATGTACACCCTCGAACTGGGTAAGACCAGTTTGATGGGGTTACCCAAAGCCCAGTCTTACTCGGTCAAGTAGCCCGACCCAAACATCGGGTTTCAGTATCAGGTTTTTTTTAAGTTGGGCTTCTTTGGGTTGGACCGAGTTCGGGTTTTTTCCCCCACCCCTAGCAAATATCATTTCAAATTATTAAGTTCAACAGAAGCAAATCATAAATACTGAAAGACATGAGTAATTAAATTGGAGTATCCACCGTGAGAGCAATTTTCTTGAAATTGGCCATTTCAACTCTTTTTACAAGCTATATAAACACATTCCTATCTTTATATACCTAAGTAAGGAATAGAACATCAATTGATTAGGCTATAATAGATTTAGAATCTTAGAGATGATCATAATTCATATTTAGTGATCGGTGTTTATGTCAGTATAGTAGTATGCAGGAATTCATGCCTAATTTTTACTTATACATAAAAGAATTACTAAAAAAGAGACATAGAAAAGAGAAGGCTGAAAAGAAAAATAAAATTAGGGACATTCTCGTGTATCACCTTCCGGTTGAGAGATCAGTCAACTTGGCTAGCAACATAAGACACTAAACCAGAGTCATTAATCTACAAGGTGAACCTGAATAGCCATCAGAATTGTAACACCTTACTTTATCATGCATTTCACCAAGTATTAAAGCATGTTTAATGTCCAAATAACTCAAATTAGAGGCTTGAATCATCATAGGAACCATATTGGATAAAATAGAGAAAATAATGTTATTATTCATTTGGTTCCAAAGTTTTGAAAAATCATAATTAATTCTTGAAAAATCATATCAACATGATTTCAAGTGTCTAAATGAGGCTGGAAACATGATATACAATGGAAAAATATGAACCTAAGGTTTGACCGTGCCAATTTATATTGTTTCATGCCCAAAATATATTGTACAAATGGTCAAAAATGCATATTCCAAATTTTTTGGTCCAACTTCAAAAATTCATAATAAATTGCACACATGTCCAATTTATGTGTTCTTTAGTTTTTTAGAAAGCCTTAACTGTCTAGTTTATGAAGATATATAACACTAGTGTAATATTTCACATTTATGATGAATAGAAACCATGAAACTGAAAGGCATGCAAAAGGCTAGATTCTATTATGCTGCTGAAATGTTTATGACCATTGTGATATTTTGATGTTCGAATGTGATTTATTGTGATCTATTTTGTGAAATTAATGTCATAATGCATTGAATGTGACTTACTATTTAGATTGTCCCACAATCTCATCCCTTCAAGTATCCCACATTTTAGGTTCAAAGCATGGTAAGACCTCCACAAAGGCAAAGGGCAAGGAGAAAACTTTGGATTATTAATACCATAATTGCTATACCCTCACATGATGCTCTCTTCCTCTCAAAATGGCAGACCACTCTTTCTCTTTTCGTTGCCAAATACTTGGCCAAAATGGGAGCTTGGAGGGGGTATTTATAATACCACTAATTACAATTACTTTTCCTTAATCACTTGGATTAAAGTTAATGATAACTTAGCCATTAAGTTGTCTTAACCATTAAGGCTTCCTTTTTGCCACATGGGGCTGCCAAGTGGCATCCTAAATGAGGGGTACACTTGTCCAAGACACTGCATAATTTTTCCAGTCTAGTAATGCCCTATATATGTTGGTTACTTTATACTTAGACCAGTAAACTTACTTTTTACAACATAAATTTACTTTATTTACATAGGATTAAAGTAAACTTGTATTTGGGATTACTTTATTATATTATTTCAAAAAAACTACTTTTGAGGTGTCCAACTATTTTTCTTTCTGACTTTTTAGTTTTTGCAAATCAAAAAGTAGTTTCATCGGTATAAAGTTACTTTTTAACCTTCGGCATTGATTATTTCTTTATTCTTAAATGTTAACCCTTAGTGCCATATACCATTGGACCCATCTTGTCAAGGGCTTCATTTTGACAGTAATATTGCATATTTACAAAATTACCATTAACTTAGGATAAATTTATAATTTTTAAAATTTTCGGGTCATTAGGTGTAATTTTTTTCAAAATTTCAAAATTTTTCATCATCCATCATATAAGTCCATTGTCTTTCCTTCGGGGACAAAATCATCAATTTCAAGTTTCTTTTCCTTGACCCCAAATTTACTCTTTTTACCCTTTTTCATATAAAATTGTGTATATACTTTTTTTTTAAATTCTTTATAAATTTTAAAATATTGGGTATTAAACATTCAGAAAAAATTTCAGGATATTACAAGAAGTTACAATACAAACCCATCAATTATAGGCAAAAATTACAGTAAACACTATGAATTATGCTAACATTGACAAAGATAGATGAGACAAGAAGAAAAATGAGAACCTATATAAGGATCCATGGCCATGGCTGCCAAGCACAAGTAATTGAACCCCATAATTAGCTTATCTAGAATATTCTTTACAACACAATAAACAGGTACAGAAAGACTTAATAATCGCACACAAGGATATCAAATTATCCAATAAGTGCCTTGTACATAGACTTAATATAAGTTTCAAGAAATAGAAGAAAAAATAGGTAACTAGCTGTTTCACCATAAAAATTCAGTCACCTCCCCTTTTGTTCACCTCTCCTATTGGTGTATTTTATTCCACCTCTTTCTCTTCAGCCAAATATGCTTATCACCTCAGCTGGTGTAATAGGATTCCTAAAGTACTTAAATTTGAAATGGACAAAATTACTTAAAATTGTAAGCTTATAGGAATCTTAAAAATAAAATTTTCAAATAAAAATAATAAAAAATTCAACAACAGCCTTGAACTTTTATCATATCAAAATAGAAGAATATTCATGGCCATAGAACTTTTATATAGAATTTTTCTAAAAAATAAACAAGCTAATGCTACCACACATGTGTTCGATTTGGTAAAAACTTTGAAGTCCACTCATATCTACCCTTGATTAAGTGACCACTATATACTGTAAAGTCCACTTTTGAGAGTAGACGCTTTTACTTCCCCAAATTCATCACTGCTTGGAGGAATAATGGCTCCCATAAAATTCAGAAAAATTCATGAACTATAAAAGGAGATCAATAATAAGGATGTTGCTTCCCATTCAGACGATGATGTAATTCAAAGTCCAAGTGCTTATTAGAATTATAAGTGAGACATTTGCGAACATACTAATGGAAGCAGAAGATGGAAAAGTTCTAAGAAAATGCTAGATTAACTGCACAGCTGCCAATCCATAACAAACGAACCAAGACATTTTTAGTGCTGGGTGCAAGTTTGTATAGAAGAGTAAGTGAAAATTTAGTGGAACGAATATTTCTTATTTGGATTGAAAATAGAAAATGGCAATTGATATCCATTTAACAGGACTATGTTCCCACTCAATTCAAAAAAATGATCTTATGCTTTTCAACACATTAGATAGTAATGAAAACTCCAGTAAGGATGCAAATTAAAAAAAAATTCACCAACTTGAGATGTTGCAGAAAGGGACATAGAGCATATGGCAGCTTGTAAGAACATGATGTTGGGAATTTCAGCATACACGCAATGGAAAACTATCTAGAAATTCCCTCCCATGGATTCATCAACCTTGGTATTCTTTTTGTTTCGTTAGATCCCAGGAACTAACGCGACTGGTCAGCTCCCTCTACCGACATCCAGACGAATGGTGAGTCCAACTCGAACTGTGTGCTAGCACCTCTGGTTGTGAACGTCCATATGTCCATACACTATTTGTCCGTTCAATCTCACTCTCTGAGTATATGACCACTCTCTCTGTAAGGTGATTCAAAATTGTATCTATTGTGTATCCTAATCTATATCAATATATGATAGGATTTGGTATTTGTTTAATTAAATTAATAATTTAAACTAAATTAAATGCTAATTAAATAGATTAGTATGAATTTAAATCTATCTAATAAATTAAATTTAAACTAACTATCTAATCTTTATCCAGAATCAAATCTAGATTTAATTTATCATATAAATCAAATTTAGATTATTAGTTTAAATTTAAATCTATCATATAGAATTAAATTTAAAACTAATTAATTTGAACAATATATATATTTTGAAATACTATAATATATATCAAATATATAATATATCAAACATATACATATAATTCGAATTTTATAATATATATATTAAATATATATATATATATTTCATTCAACCCAAATTGAACATATGGATATTCTAACTCGAGTTGGCTTATTCTTGTGTGTGATCCTGTAGGCTTATATGATGTTAACCGTAAGCTAATAATACTATTAGATCCACAAGTCACAAGTGACATCTAGCATGATATTGTGACTACCCAAATCATATGAGATCGGTGATCCGATGTAACTTATCATATAACCTAATCACATCCCTTTTGTCTCATGATATATAAGTCAAGTATGAGGCATGGAAACGTCATCCTCATTTTACTCGACCATCACTTTCTTGATCTCCGAGCATACTGACAGAACAAATGGAAACTCTTCTATTCGAGCATGGCCATGCATTTCTCAGTCTCACTTATCGAGGGGCCTAGATATAATTCTCCATTAATTAGAGGGACAAATTCCATCTACACCATTTATCTTCCTCCACATGAGTTTCACTATGCCTGATCATAGCCTTTATGATCTCCTGATTAAAGGTGACTTTTGACTCTGTCAAAGTATAGTATTCCCCATGTAAGAAGCCATGATGATCTCAGGTTTGAGGGCTTAGTGACACGGTTATATATGAGATATGCTTATGACTTAATCCATGTAGCTATCTCATGACGGGTCGATTCAGCACCTATTCTCTAACAGGAGCTTATGATTTTGATTTGTATCTTCATACATAATTATCAATCAAAATCATAATAGCCTTAGTTTATTATTATTCCCACAAAGATTATTGACTAGGGGCATTTACGATAAAATAATTTATCCAAGGATATTATTATAAAGAAAACATACAAGCAATATAATAATGTAAGAAAAAAATAGCTTCTTTTTTCATAATGAAGAACAATATTCATAATACAATGATTGGCCTAGGGCACAATCTCCAACACGTGAAACATAAGCTGAACCTTGAACTCCAATCACTCATTGGCAATGTTGCATGACGCAAACTCAAGCTGAGGAATAAAAGTACACTCAAGATGCTAGCAGATGGGGCCCAGTATTTACATTATCGGACATATAACTTGTATCATATTGAAGTAGATAGAACAAATAATGAAGAGGAAAGTGAGCAAAACTAATCTAGAAGTGATGCAAGGAACTCAAAATACATGCACAATGCAGAAATTGAACACACACTAGTATGAGGATATAGGGGAATCACGAATTAGGGAAGAGAATGACAAAAGTGCATGGAAAAAATTGCAGAAGTTAAAATTTAAAAATTAAAAGTTCCCTAAATCACAAATCGCTATTTGAATAGGAAGTCGCGATTTGGGAGCTCTAATTTGTATAAAAATTGAAAAAGAGAACAACCTCGAAGAGATAGCCACCACATAAACACCAAATCTAAGGAAGACTAAGAAGCTGAAGCAGTAGATTGAGGAAGAGATATTAATATGTGTAGCACACGGCTTTGAAAAGCTTCAAAGGAGGGGGCAATGTTGACAATATTGTGATGGGAGAGAGAGCTTGACAGCGAGGAGAGGAGAGAGCTCGATGGTGACAAGCAAAAATGGGTGAGAGATCAAGAAGGGTTCGAAGTTGAGGGAGGGAGGTTTTCGATATGGTGGGTTGATGGAGCTTAAAAATTAAAAATTAAATGATTCATGAATATTTTTAAATTACTTTACATGGCATTTCCTTTCCTATGAAAATGCCATCTAAAGTTATGACTTTAGTTGTGTTTTCCTCCATAAACGCTATCTAAAGTCATTTTCTATTTTTTTTTAATTTATAAATAATCTTAGCTGGCGTTTAACTTTAAATGCCAACAAAAGAATGTATAATTTTAGTTGGTGTTTGAATAGAAATGCCCTCTAAAGTGATACTTTTAGTTAGCATTTTCCATACAAACGCCAACTAATGTTTTTCCATTTTTACTTTTTTATTAATTTGTAAATAAATTACTTGACGTTTCTTTGGAAATGTCAACTATTTTTTTATATCTTTATTTGTTATTAATTTGTAAATCACTGTAGTTAGTGTTTCTTTATAAATGCTAACTAATGTTTATATATTTTTATTTTTAAAATTTTTAAATTATATTAGTTGGCATTTCCTTATAAACGCCAACTAAGATACTAACATTAATTGGTGTTTTTTATGGAAACACTAACTAAAATACTCCGTGTCACATTTTAATTGGTGTTTTTATAAGAAATGTCAATTATTGAGCGCCGCATAGTGTCTTGATTCATCTCATTTTGTAAATGTAAAGGGCATCGTTTTAAATAAAAGTAAAATCAATTTTTTAGGGAAAAAAAAGTTCTATTTCATCTTAAAAAATTAAAAATAAAAATTTAAAATCTTGATAGTGTAGATCTTTTTTATTTTTGGGCACAAGTTCAGGTCTTATCTTAATTATGAGCAGGCAATGCTCATTCTAATAATGACTAGAAGATTTGGATCGCAACTTGCTTAAATAAATTTACTTTCAAACTTCGAAGGCAATTTTTCTAATTAAAAAATAAAGCTCTTAAAAAAATAAAAATGATGAATTTGACTAAATCAAATCGATTTAAAAATTTGATGTGCATAATGGATTGAAATTTTGACTTATAGATAAGAGTCTCACGCAAACAATAATAAAAATAACAATTAGCTAGTATTGGTTAATTGGTAAAGCAGGCCCTATCAATATCTCTTTATATTAAGATTCGATTCCTATCTTGGTAATGATAAAACAGTTAGTATCAGATATAGCAAAGAGTTTCTATCCTAATAAAACTGCTAATTAAATACACCCTCATGCTCGTGAACCTTAGTTATAAAAGGCACATTCTCACCGCCATATTCTCAACGAAACTAAGATACTCTCTCACACTACCATATTCTCAACGAAACTAAGATACTCTCTTTGATCTCGTCTCTCCTTTCCATGGCTTTTTCTTCTTCATCAATGAAGACTTGTCTTGTGCTACTTTTCTTATTGATGGCTGCACCGTCCATGGCCTTCCCCTCCTCGATAACCACCCGCTCTCCTCCATCACCGGCTAAGTGCATTCACCACCACGCAAAACGCACTGCCTGTGCACGTTTCTTGAAAGACGATGGTGAATTTCCTGAACCAACCAAAGCTTGCTGCCAGAACTACGTGGAGATCTTTCGCAGTGGAACTCCGACATGTTTATGCCGTTACCTCCATCCTGAGAAACTCAGAACCTGGTTCAGTGTCACCAAGTTGATGTCTCTTCATGATGTCTGTGGACAAAGCTCAAGTTCTGATGATACAATTCCTCTTCATGATCTTTGTGTGGGGCGTCAAGATCCTCAAGAAAATTTTGATGGGATTCTAGATGCTATTAACAAGGATCACCCCAAAAATCCTTTCATGCCTCAGGCGCATCGCATATAGTAGTTTATTTTGTTTCAATTAGGATTTAGTTGTTCCTTGGAATTAAAGACGACAGATCGATCTATGTATGATTTTTTTTTTCAAGACGATGGATGTATGTATGATTTTTAATTTATCAATAAAAGTACGTCAGGTTTTTTTTAGAGTAAACCTTGCCACTCGATTCAAGTTTTGTTGATATTAATTAACTTCATAGCAATTTTTCTTTCTTTTTTTTTCATTTTTTCCATGAATATATATATATAGATATTATTGCATTATTGATCGATTCATTTTCAAAGAACACATCCTTTCCAATGTTAGTGATCCGCACGATTTGCTTGTATCTTTGCTTTCTTTCTTTAATAGAGTTTGTCACAAGTGATGTTAACTTTCTCTAAGCAAGCACTTAGAGTAATAATCATAGAGCTATGAGTGGTATTAAATCATCGAACCAAAGTTATTTAAGTTGTGAACATTTAAGAATTTCATGTACATTGTGATGTAGGACATGCAGGATTTAAAGGAAAGGAAATTCAGTGAACAAATATCAACAATCTCAATAATATCCAATTAATAAGAAAAATAGCTTAGATAGGTCCTAACGTTTATTTATAGAGTCTCAAATCCTAATCTAACAAGGATCCTAAAAAGATAAATCATTTAAATCTAAACAAAAGATAAATAATATACTAAACTATATCCTAAAATATAAGATAAAGATAATTCTAAATAAAATAATCAAATTCTAAAAGATAAAATAAATGTAAAATAAAAGTAAATAACCTAATATCCTGATTATTTATGATAATCTAATTATCTCTTCTGCATCATGTTGGCTTTTTTTTTAATGCTATTGTCAAGGATCACCGCAAGAATCCTTTCATGCATCAGGCCATCATATATAGTTTATTTAGTTTAAATTAGGATTGAGTTGTTCCTTGGAATTAAAGACAATCGATGTATGTATGATTTTTAAGTTTCTATTTTTTATTTAAACATTCTTTAACATGTGCACTTGAATACTATTTTATCAATAAAAGTACGTTGGCTTTGTTTTTTTTTTTTTTTTAGAGTAAACCTTGCCACTCGATTCAAGTTTTGTTGATATTAATTAACTTCATAGGAATTTTTATTTATTTATTTATTCATTGTTTTCATGAATATATATATTATTGCATTATTGATCGATTCGTTTTAAAAGAACACATCCTCTCCAGTCCTAGGGATCCGCACAATTTGCTTCTTTCTTTGCTTTCTTTCTTTCTCTAAGCAAGCACTTAGAGTAATGACAATAAAGCTATGAGTGATATTAAATCATTGAAAGTACCAAAGTTATTTAAGTTGTGAATTGTAACAACCTATCTCCAAACACCTCCAGACTTCGACCAAAAACTTCAAAATCCAATCAAACACAACTCAAATATCTCACAACAACTTCCCAAAACTTTAGAGCAGCAGAAACAAACCCAACAACATCAAAATCTGAGCTAGGGCCTTGGCCGCGGCAGCAACAGTATCGCCCTTGGCTCTAGACCCCCCTATTTTACGATGCTACTAGACTCTCTGGCACTGCGGCCTGCTTCCTGACGTCGCAGCTCCCCATGCTGGTTTCCATACCAGCAAATTCTCCAACTCCAAGGTGAACTTTTGACACTCATAACTTTATGCTCTGACCTCCGATTGACTTGATTCCAACTCCTACAAGTCAGTCTAGTCTCAATCTATCCGTAGACACCACTCTCACTTTGATCCAACTCCATATCGAGATTTTGCACATCGTTTTGGCCACTTTTGACCAAAACTCAACTTACAACTCCTATTTGCCTCCAAAGGCAATTCAATCACTCGGGACCATTCATACAGGTCCAAAACCACTTAACCAACTTGTCTAAAGAGGTTTCACCTCAAGGAACCATTCCTCTAAGATTTGACCCCCTTGAACCCCATTTGACAAATCAGCCTACAAGCCCTAAAACACACTAACAAGGCTCAAATTCCACCTTTAAGCTCACAAATACTACCACACAGACTCCTCAACACCCCGAACCACACATACACCACCATTCAACATACACAACATATACCACACAACTCCACAAACATATCCATACATATATCTCATACAATTTATGAATGCAATGTGAAATGAATGGGATATATGTCTCCCTTGCACACAGCTAGAACTATGAGCTGTCGTCACTTACCAACGTGAATCCAAATTTCCAAGGTCTGAAAATCGAAAGATCCTAACTTATAACCAAAAAATCCCAAATTTAAACTAAAGAAAATGGTGAGGGAGGAGTAGGGATCCCTTACCAACGTGAATCCAAGTTTCCAAGGTCTGAAAATCACTCCTAGGGGCTGAATTACTCGAACCCTGGCACTACTCCTCCATCGCTCCCCTTCGTTTCCTTTTTTCTGATTTAAAGGAAATCCTCGACTCTCGCTGTGGCTCCAGGACAGCCCACCGCAGCGCCACCATATTTTAGCTGAAACAATGCCATTGGACTTGCTCTCGCCGTGGTGGCCTTGCTTCTCACCGTGGCGTGGAGCTCAATTTTACACCACTTGAACCTTCCTCCGTCCTATTTTCTTCAGTTTTGCACACAATGCCAAAACAAACTAATGAGGGGTGTTACATGAATATTTAAGAATTTCATGCTTTGGTAGCTTTTCTTATTTTCAATTATTAATAAATAATTATTGAATAAAAAATTTCATTTTAAAAAATTCAAAATAGAAAATGGAAAAAATCTTTTCTTCATATAAAAATTCAAAGATAAAAATTTTTTTAACTTTTAAATTAAAACTAAAAATATAAAATATAAAAATATTTTACCAAACTTTTCTTTTAAGATAAATCTACTAATCCAAAATGTCGTGCTCAATCCTTTTTCTTTTCGAATTATCGTTCAAAAGACTTTGAAATTTAAAACAAAAAACAAATAAAAGCATTTTTTTTAAGTTTTAATGAAAAAGGAAGATGGTGATTAAACTAAATTATCCTTTAGAAAAGGATAAATAGGAAAAGGATTTAATTAAATTTGGGAATTTCTCGGATAGTTTAACTAAATTATAAGAGCGAACTACGTATAATAGAGTCAGAAAAATTAACGGAACTAAAGTACTAAATTAAATGAGTCAGGTTACATATAATTATCTTTTATCAATAGGTACAAACAATGTGATTTATTTCTTAGACTCATAATTTGGGAAGACTTTTAATCCAATTCCACATTTATCCTCCACTGCTCCATTAAGGGTCTGTTTGGTTGGGCGGAAATTAGGGGAAGGGAAAGGAAGGGAAAGGAAGGGAAGGGATTTTGCTCCCCTCCCCTTGTTTGGCAATCAAATAATTGGAGGAGGGGAGGAAAAATGTTAATAAAATTTTTATTAACATTTTCCCTCCCCTCCTCTTATATATTTTTCCTCCAAATTGGGGTAATTTGGGGGGAAAATGTGTTATTGTGTCCAATATGACCAAAATACCTTTCACTTTTTCGTAACTCAACCACACAATATACTGATCAGTCTTGTCACGTCTCTTTTTGGTCTCACTCATAGAATATAAAATATCTTAGTAACATACATGTATGAAATCACAAACACACACAGACACATTCATATATTAATATATATAATCATCGTTAAAGTTGAGGGAAAAAAAAGATACATACAATCATGGTTGATGTTGACAAAAAAAGAGTATTTCCTTCTTATTAAAAGCTTTGTCTAATATTCAAACAAAAAAAAACTCTATTTTTAACATAGAAAGAAAATATTAACTTAAATAAATTAAGGGTATAATAGTCAAATTATAATTATTTTCCCTTCCTTCCCCTCTTAATCCAAACAAGGTAACATTAAAATCCTTCCATTAAAATCCCTCATTTTCCTTTCAAACGAGGTAAAATTAAAATCTATTCTTTTCCCTCCCCTTCCTTTCCCTCCTTTGAACCAAACATACCCTAATCTTCAGGGAATTTCTTTAGTATCTTATTTTCTAATGTTATATTTTTATATGTCTAAAGTAAACTAACCAAAATTTCATATGTGACTAATGGGACAAGCCAACGTTCAAACCCATGTTATGCCCCATTTGGAGTGAAGAATCCTTTTCATGAAAATAACTCAATTAAGAATGAAAATAAAAATATATTTTGATGTATGAAATAAATATACTTGCTATCTGATGAAAAATTGGGGACGTTGTATTTCATTTTTGTACTTGCTTGAATGAAAATAATATAAAAATAAATAGGTAATTAAATAAATATAATAGCCTTAATCTAAATATTTATTATTTTTTAAACATTTAAAATTTTTTATAAGTATTTAATAAAATTAAAAAATATTCAATTTCAATCTTACTTTATAATATTATTTATAAATTATTAATAATAAAATTATCAATTCTAATTACCAATAATAATAATTTCCTAATTATGGAATATTTTTCAATAACTAAAAATAGAATAAAAATTAAGAACAAATATTAGAATCAGTGTTTGTACATTGATGGTATTATTGTCATCATTCAACTCTATATTTCATTTTATTTTTAATTGTTTTTAATGCATTTTGAAAGAAATTTGTATGAATAAACATTTTTGACCAAAAAAATCTAATAAATATTATTATAAATCTATGTTCTCACCAAAAATATAATAAATATTTTAATAAAAAAATCAGTGTTGGTGCATTGATGGTGTAACATAAATTGCTATTTTTGTTTTTTTGGATGTTGTCACCAGGTCAATAAATATATAAAATCATACTATTCGCATTTCACATTCTAGTATATTTAATGTACATATATGCATTTATATTAAAAATTATTGGAAATAATACTATTTAGTGTTCACTAATAAAATTTTATTGTCAATTTGCCAACATAAACTCATAATGTAAGTTCATATCATAAACTATCGTGAGAGCAACTTCACCTCTTCAATAAATAATAAAAATGTGTATTTGCATAATTAAAATACAATATACAGTAACAAATATTTAAATATAACCTAAATAATATTAATTCAAAACAGATTTATCTATATTTCATAATTTTCTTACTCAACATAAAAACTTTAATACAATACATACTTGAAAAAGCTCTTAATTAAATTCGTTTGGGGAAAAAAAGGCTATATCCTTATTGCCTTTTCTTATTATTGGTGCTTTTTTACTGATACGAAGCTAAAATCATGTTTTGCATCACAATTCACAACAACGAATAAGAAGCTAATTTATTTATTGTTTAGAAGAAGCAAAATAACAATATTATTAAAATATTAAAATATTATAATTATCAACATGCGACAAATTTAAATTATAGACTTTTTTTAAAAAAAATTTTGTATAATTTTCAAGATATACCTAATGCAAATTGTTCTTAAGAGTTTCACCCACTTATTTCTATTTTCAAAAAATTTATGTTTAATATTTTAATTTTAAGTTTTTAAAAGTAAACCATAATTTTTAACTAAACCATTTTCTTTTGCAACAAAGGGTATAAATATCTCAATAAGATTCTGACACAGCTGATAGATAGTTGGGTCCCTTTAGCATACTGTCAAGGGTCAATTGTAGTACCTTACCAAATTAAAACCTCCAACCTTTTCTTGCACTCCAAATGATTGGCTAAACAAAACTGAAGCAGACAAATTTGGTCATGGTGCCGTAGCCTCTACTATATCACCACAGTCTGGAAGCTCCCAGATTCCAATTTTATAAAACAGAGGGTATTGGTACCACGGCCAAGCTTCTGGTGCCATGGTGTCCCTTGTTGATACAATATCAGCAATTTACAATACTCTTGGTAAACTTCCAATGCGCACAACTTCTTGCGTCAACCTCTAATTGACCTTGTTTTAACTCCATATGGAGATTTTGAACGCCCAACACCGTTTTGCCCACTATTTGGCCACAACTCACAACTTAACACTTCCATTTGCCATTGAAGGAAATTGGGCACACAGAGACCTTTTATATAGGTCCTATTTGATTTAACTAACTTATCTAAGAAGATTTCATCTCAAAGAAACCACTCCTCTCAGATTTGACCCCTCTGAACCCCAAAACCACATAATGGGCTACATGCCCAAAACATACATACTAGGTCCAAAACCATCTTTGGGCTCACACATGTCTAATCCGAATCACTGATGCATGTTCTAACAACAATAACACATATCAGAGTCTACATCATCATCACACACCTATAAACTATGCCTAGCACATCAACCATAAACTCAATATATAGCCACACTATACCATTCATCATCACTCAACATCCTTTTACACAACATCATCATATCACATACATCTTTATACTTCCAGGATATACATACGGGTAACCAACCATAACAATTTACTTAGCACAATATTACATAAACTAAGTTACAGACTACCAATTATACCTTAGATTCCCAAACATGGAGAGGCCTACAACTTCACGGTCTTCTCCAAACTAGCACCAGAGTCTTCATCTGAAATGTTAGTTGTAGAGGGGGTGTGAGACAACATCTCACTAACTGAGACAACCAAACACATATATATATAATACCATCAATGCCACACATATATGGAATGAAATCATGAAATGCCAATGTCATGAAATGCAATGCATGTCTCCCTCAAACACGGCTAGAACCACGAGTTGGCGTCATCACAAGACATTTCAAATAGGTGATTTCCTTACAACAGCCATTGAAGACTAATTTCGAGACATCACCAAGCTCATCTCACACTAGTACACCTAGCCAAAGATCACACTAGTGATTGGACCATGGCTTTCCTTCCCCTATACCATCGGGAATTGGTGGTGCTTTAGGGAAGGTGCAATCTACTGCCACCTGACTCTCCAAGCCATATAAGAGGATTTAGTGGCAGGGATATTCCATCCTATCACCAATCATATCATTGTCATATAATATCATAGTTCACTGCCACCTGGCTCTCCTGATCTGGAGAAGATTTAGTGGTAGGGATCTTTCATCATATCATTATATCTCATGTTATCACCACCTTCCAATTAACTAGATCTCACTGTGCTTATAGGATAGTGTAATACCTCTCATGATATCTTTCTTGGTATTATGTTTAGGACCAGAGGAAATAGGACGGAGGAAGGCTTAAGTAGAGTCTGGAAGAGCTCTACGCCGTGGCGAGGAGCAGGGCCGTGGTGGTGAGAACCATTCTAGTGGCATTGTTTCAACTGAAACTGGTAGAGCCGCGGCAAGGGTGCTGAGGCCGCAGTAAGGATCGAGAATTTTGTTTAAATCTGGATTATTTCGAACGATTGAAAAAGAAGAAAATGAAGGGAGCGATAAAGGAAATCGAGGAAGCTCTACTAGGGTTTGCTGGATTCGGCATTGGGAGTGATTTTCAGACATCAAGAGCTTAGATTCAACTTGGTAAGTTTTCTATACTCCTCCCTCTCCATTTTCTTCAGTTGAAATTTGGGATTTTCGGTTGTGAGGTTGGATTTCTGGTTTGAGACGAAATCCACCGATTAAAATGGATGAAATAGGGTTAATGAAGTGTATTTTGGTATTCTAGTTGCTTGGGTGTGAGTTTTGAAGGTATTAGATGTGTTTAGAGCTTAACCCTAAGTTGTTTTCAGTTTGGGCTCTTGGGAATCCGAGTTGTATGGAATTGTGTGATGTGTGAATGGTCCCTAAGAGCTTAATGATGCATGAAAGGGGTGTTGGAACCTTGGGTTAGGCCTAAAGGGGTGTTGGAACCTTGGGTTAGGCCTAAAGTGGTTGAATTGTAGAATTTGAATGTTTGGTATATTATATTAATAGAAGAATTGTGTTATTATGAAGGTTGTTTGGTTAACCGAGAGGGGCTCACACGTGTTGGACAATTTGAGAAGTTCGTGGAACTCACGTGTGTGGTATTGACAACCTAAGATAACCAGGTGTTTGTTTGTTTGTATTATATTGTATGATAGTATGTATATTTGTATATATATGCATGTTTCTTTCATACCACGATACTGATATGTATGTGTGTGCTGTTTTCTATATATCATGGTATGCACACAACTAGATGACAATTATGATGATGATATTGGCATGATATGATTCATACATGACATTGTGATATGATGATGATAACTATATGATGATACATGAGCATCACCACATAACATTGTGAGATTGTGATATATGGTGGATTGGGTGGTGATGATGATATGATATATGATGATATGAAATATGATGATATGAGATATGATTAGGGAGGATAAGGTTAGTATCCCTGTCACTAAATCCTCCCCTATAGCTAGGGGAGCTAGGCGGAAGTGGACTGTACCTTCCCTAAATCACCACCAATTCGAGGTGGTCCAGGGGAAGGAGAGCCACGGTCCGAGCACTAGTGTAACCTTTGGCTGGATTGTATTAGTGTAAGGTGAGTTTGGTAATGTCTCGAAATCGGTTTTCACCGATTGTTAGAAGAGAGTTACTTATATGAAATGTCCTGTTATGACGATAGTGTAACACCTTACTTTTATCTATATTTTTTCATATATTATAGTATGTATAATGTCCAATTAGCTCATATTAAGAGTTTGAACCATTAATAGAACCAAAATGTTTTCAATAAAAAAAGACGTGGTACTATTCATTTGGTTCTCAAGTTTTCTGGATAAATTTTGAAAAATCATAACTTAATCCAAAAAATTCATATTAATGTTGTTCAAGTCTTTAAATGAATCTAGAAAAATGATATACAAGATAAAAATATGAAACTTTTTTTAACCTAACCAATTAGTATAGTTTATTGCTCAAACATTTACTATATATTTAGTCATTTTCTCTTCCCCAGGATTTTGACCATAACTTTAAAAATTCATATCTAACTCTATACTGAGCCAAATCATGTATTATATATGCCATTGGAAAGATATATATGTCTAATTACCTTCATATTTTTATTATATATTTATTTAGTCTAGTCAGGGCATGATTTTAACTTGAATTACTAAGGATTAGAACCTCACTCTTATTGGAACAGTCTTGGGAAAACTTGTATATCTCTCATTGTACAGCTCCAATTGAATTAAATCTAGTGGCATATTGAACTAAAAACACAGATCATTTCAAACATGTAAATCACTGAATTTTTGGAGCTCTGTACAATTTTATACTTCCTTTCAAAATAAGCGATACTTACAGTGAAATTCGCAGCTTTTACTTTACTATCTAGTTTTGACCCTTAGATTCAAAAATATACTATAAATTGTATACATATCCAAATTAAGTTTTCTTTAGCTCATTGGAAAGCTTATTCACTCTAGTTTCAGATAATATATAACACTTGACTTAATTTCCCTGTTTCGGTCAAAAGGTGTTAACTTAACTTTCATTGCTACAAAATGAACTTCTAGCAATATAACATGGCAAAGTAGACTTCATAATAAGCTCACATGATCATTCCATGTTTCAAATCCATGCTAAACATTTCATAATGCTCATAAGGACATAATAGAACAATGGGACAGATCTAAAAGTATATATATGGTTTTATACATAATTTCAAAATATACACTCATAGCTTAAAAACACTATCAAGTATCATTCTCTTCTTCATTCTCCTTGTCTTTTTTTTTGGACCCATTTGCCATAGCCTGTGCCTATCATTTGGGATACTTGAGGGGGTAAGATTGGGAGAAAATCTCAGTAGCAAGTTATATTCTATGCAATTATGTCAATCATGTCAAATAAACTCACATTTGATCACATTTAATCACATCAATCATATTTAAACAATAAATTGCCATGTTGGTCATAAAAAATTTGGTAGCATAACGGCTTAGAAAATGGATATCTCAGGGAATAAAACCCCTCATTTTATAGCGAAGACCAATCAAAGAAATCATAATTTCAATATGGCAACACAATTTAATCATAGAAAGACAATAAAATAACATAAAGCAAGAATATGGAACTTAGCTACTTGGAAGTATTCCTTTAGTTCTTTCTCTTGAATCCAATGCTTTACCACTTGGTTCCACATCCTTCAAGAACTTACTTGGGCTTTATCAATTCCTAATGCATGATCAAACACTCACTTTATTCACTAGTTTCATGAGTTACTTCTTAAAAACTCACAAAGCCCTAGAATTTCATTTTCTTCACCTTAAGCTTTTTATTTAACCCCATACTTGCTCTTAAGGTTTTGAACTATGGGGAATTCATTTTTAGCATCAAAAGAATGAAAATCAAACTCTTTCCCATCATATTAAACTGACCGAAACAAGGATTGGAAGAGAAAAGAAGTGATTTTCATTTTCTTACTTCCAAACATACCAAACCTTGTTCCTTTCACTTAATCTTATGCTTTCTCCTTAATTTATGGCGAAAAATCACTTTCTTTCCCAACTCCTTTATCTTGGATGAAATTTACAGCAAAGGAGGAGAAGAGGAACTTAAGAAAACTAACCTTAAACCATTCAAAACTTGAAGGAAAAATCATTAGAAGTTGAAAGAAGATTTTTACCTATTTTTTCTTGAATTTTATCTTCTCCCTTTTTCTTCTCCTTCCTCACATTCTCTTCTTTCTTTTCTTGTGTGTTTTCAGACTTCACTCCCTCTCTTTCTCTCTTGCTAAGGTTGGCTAAGACATGAGCTAACGTGGGAAATATATTAAACTCACCAACCAATAGGAATTTGCCACCAAAGCTTCTTGATTTCTCTTGAAAATTCATGAAAATATTAAATTAATGCCATTTTTTCATGTGCTACAGATGGAGCACGAATTTGAGGGTACTTTGGTCTAAATATTTTTGATAATTATTTATCCAGATATATCATGAACCAGTCTGGACAATAAAGTTACTTTAATAGTATATTTTACTATTATTGGGATACTAATTATAATTATCCCAATTGGTCCAAATATAAGACCCACACATTTTTCTTGAATGAATACTACTTCTTCCTGTAGTTTAGGCTGACCTTTATCAGGTAAGACATAAATATAATTCATAATTACCCAATAAATATTATTTTGATCTTAATAAATTTCATACTATATTCCATTGGTCTTAACTCATTGAGAGCTTCATTTTGACTATAATTTTTTATATTTACAAAAATGCCCTTAACTCATGACAAATTTATAATTTTTAAAACTTTCGGGTCATTAGGTGTAATTTGCCCCAAAATTCATAAACCTTTCTTCAATCTCCCTATGCATCCACCGAGTTACGTTTCTTTCTCTCTTCTTTTTTTTTCTTTTCCTTTTTTCTTTTTCTTTTCTTTTTTTCTTCCAGGGGTAAAATCATCATTTTCATAATTCTTATGGGTAAAAATATAATTTCTCATTTTTCCATCCAAATAGAAAAAATGACCTCTTTGCCTTATTTCACGTAAAACGGTATCTGCCCATTTTTGCAAATTATGCATTTTTAGTTATCAAATATTTTAGGGATATTATAGATAGCCCATGGTTCTAGCTATATGTGAGGGAGACATGCATATCATTCATTTCACATTGCATTCATGAATTATGTGAGATGTATGTATATATATATATGTGTGTGTCTGTGGTTGTCCCCAGTTACTAAGACATTGTCTCACACCCTTTTCCCATGAACTAACATTTCAGGTGACGGTTCTGGCATTAGTCCAGAGAAGACGCGAGAGTAGATGCGTACGTGGGAATAGTCTATGTAGTGGTTGTATATTGGATATTGTATCTTGTGCCAAGTAGGATAGAATGGTTTGTAATAAATGTATGATGTGGATATGGATTGTATGGATGGATGTATATATAGTTATGTATGTGGGTTTGATTATGTTGTATTGTAGTGTTTTCATGGTTTTGGATGTTGGAAAGTTAGTATGGTGATTTAGTGAGCCTAGAGTGGATTTGGGCCTAGTTAGTACGTTTTAGGGCCTGTAGCCCATTTTGACAAGTTGGGGTTCCAAGAGGTCAAATCTCAAAGGAGTGGTTCCTTTAGGGTAAAACCTCTTTGGGCAAGTTGGTTTGGGGGTTTTGGACCTGTATGAAGGGTCATTTAGTGTCTATTTGCCTTTGGTGGCAATTGGAGATGGTTAGTGGTGAGTTTTGGTCAATAAGTGGCTAAAACGGTGGTAAGGGTCCAGGATCTTCGTATAGAGTTGGATTAAGGTGAAAGGAGTGTATATGGTTAGTTTGGGACTAGATTGACTTGTAAGAGTTGGAATCAAGTCAATCGGAGGTTGGAGCATAAAGTTATGCGCGTCAGAAGTTTACCTCGGAATATAAAAGTTGCTGATATGGAATATCAGCACGGGGCACTGCGGCTCCAGAGTCTAGGCCTCGATGCCAGCAGAGCCAAAAGTGATGGAGAAACAGGGGAGGCCAGAGCCACAGTGGTACTGTAGCGGTCGCGCCCTAGCCTTATTTTTGGTGTTTTTAGAGTTTGTTTCCTCTGTTTGAAGTTTTGGAGAGTTGTTTTGAGATGTCGTGGTTATGTGTGGTTGAGTTTTGAGGTTTTTGGTCAAGATTGGAGGTGTAACGAAGTAGGTGTTACAGATGGTGATGAACATGCCATGCTAACATGCCTCTAACAATATATAATCATCATCACAGTCATCATCATGGTCATGCTAGCATGCAAATATGTGTGAATGGTACATTCACACATGCACATATACACTATCATACTCATCATCATCATATATCAATACCTCATCTAGTCGTGTGCATACCATGATATATAAAAAACCATACATATACACATAACGATATTGTGATGTGAACGGAGACATGCATATATATATATATCAATATATAACATATATTACAAACACCCGGATACCTCGAGTTACCGAAACCACGCACACAGGGGATTTAGTAAGTCACTTGTAGCAACTTGAAAATATTAGGAGACATGCATATATATATCAACATATAACACATAGTACCTCACCGCGGTGTGACCCTTCTTTATCTCAAATATTGAATTTGTCCTATTTTGATCATTTCCCCAGTTCTGGTTCCTTTGGTTCTGCACACATCATCAAGTACACTTTATGTTAGCTTGGGACTAAGTTCAGGATAGTCTAATGATAGTTGTTACATCAATTCCTAATGATATGTATGAAAAATGACTTCTTGGAAGAGACAAAATCCACTTTAACAATCTTTACATCTTGAATGGATTAGTCTACTCTTTGACTATATAGGTTATATCCTTTGTTAGATTGACTGACTACCTAAGAGATTAATGAATTAGGTGTTACAAAATTTTTGTCTTTAAGAAGAACAACCCAACCACACAAAAAGATGCATTAAGACAGGGATAAACAGAGAAGAAGATAAATAAGGATCAATATACAGGAGATTTACCCTAATTTAGTCCAACCACTTGATCTATATCTAGTCCTCAAGTAACTCACTTGAGATTTTCTATGATCTCCCACAAATTCAATCCAGACACTTGTAGAGTTACAATACAACACAAGGGATGCCACACCCTTAAATCTCTCCTCATACCCCTACAAAATATGACTACAGTGCTCCCTTAGAATTTTCACACTCTTAGCAATCTACTTAAATAGAGAATAATGATTTATAGAAGAAATATCTCTCACAAAGAGTAGAATAATACAATAAAGCTCTAATAAAACTTATAGAGATATATGTTGCAAGATATGGCTCAAGATATGTGTTTCCCTCTTTGAAAGAATAAAAAACACATTGCTTACATTGTAACTCATATATGTTCATAACTTTAAGAAATGATTTTGGAAGGTCATATTTATAGGAAATATCAAATATAGCTATTAACAAATAAAAACTTGTTGTTACTAGTTGTTATAAGCTAATGATACTGTCTTAAATGAACAAGAGACACTCCCTTAAATGTTCAATAGGCATTCCAGAGTTATTGAAGCTTTGATAAATGTTCAAGGTATACTCTATGAATGTTTAAGAGCAATTCTAGTGAGTTCTCAGCTTTTGGAACTTCAATGATCATTGAAGAGGAACTCTATAATCATTTAAGAGTTTCAAACTCACAAACCTAGAAGCTTGATAATTCAAGAAGCAAATCAATGAACGTTTAAGCTAGTATATAAAACTTGCAAATAGCATAATGTAGAAACCCTCAATATACTATCCTAGACTTAATCTCAAGCTAATAGGAAGTATACTTGATGATGTGTGTAAGATCGGAAGAACTAAGATGAAGAAAGAATAGAAAGGAGGGAGAACCACCTTACATTATAGCCAGAAGTAGAGCACCGCGGTGAATGAAATAGGATTTTGATATTTTTTTTGGACATAAGGGTCTCTCGCTGAGGTGACCTTATCCCTTACGGTGGTGCCAGACCCAGAACTTGGATAAATCAGTCGCAAACCTGTCGGTTGAAATAGAAGGAAATGAGGGAGAAATGAAGGAGCCCTGCTAATTGATCTATGACTTATCAAATTTGACCTTTGGGGTGATTTCTGGCCTTTAGGAGCTTTAATCTTTATTGGAAAGTGATCCTTAACCTCTCGTGTCACACCCTACTCTAACACACCTCTAAACTTGACCAATTACTTCAAATTCTAACTAAACAAAACCAAAACACCTCAACTGTACCTCCCATATCATTAGAGTAGTGAAAAACACTGCAACACATCTCAAGAACACTAGAACAGTTGAAACAGAGTACAGGCCTGTGGCCGTTACAATGCCGCCACAACATCACTTTATCAAAACAGAGGGTCTAGTATCACAGCCTCACTTTTGGCTTCGTAACGCCTCATGCTGATACTATATTAGCAAATTTCAAAGTTTTAAGGTGATTTCTGACGTGCATAACTTTATGTTTCGACCTCAGATTGACCTATTTCCAATACTTACAAGTCAATCTTGTCACATTCTATCTGTAGACATCAATTTTATCTCAATCCAACTCTGTATGGAGATTTTGGACACTAACACCATTTTGATAACTTTTGACCAAAACTTGCAACCTTCCACCTCCAATTGCCATTAAAGGCAATTTGACCATTATGGACCATTCACACAGGTCCTAAATGACTCAACCAACTTGTCCAAAGAGGTTTCATCTCAAAGGAACTACTCTTCTGAGATTTGACTTCATTGAACCCCAAATTAACATAATGGGCTAATTGCCCTAAAACACACCAACAATGTCCAAATCCACCTTAGGGCTCACATACACTTCCATATTGACTCCTCAACGCTCCAAACCATACATACATCATAATACATCACATCAACTTATCATGTGCAACATCATTCCACATCAATATCATTAACATTACCATCATATACATATTATACTATCACCATCATTATAGTTATTAGGATTCTCATGTCAATTTCAAACATACTATCCTACTTGGCACAACATACATAGTCAATACACACATACACTACTAGAACTTGATATTCCTAATATTAGAGTGGCTATGCTTCCCTTATCTTCTATGGACTAGTGCTAGAACCTTCACCTGAAAGGTTAGTTGATGGAAAAGGGGGTGTGAGACATGTTGAATCAAGTGTTTTGATGATTCCAAACCAACATTCAAGAGCTTGGAATAAGGATATCAAAGGTGCACAAAAGGGTTCAAGTGAAGGAATTCTAGAAAAATCAATGCAAGAATAGATGTAGAATATTTAGTAATGTTTTAATTTGAGTAAAAGACTTTGATTTGGTGAAAAGATGTTTTAAAACCTTGATTCTATGTTAATTCATGGAATATTTGAAAAACACCCACCAATAGATGAAGTTTGAAAGGTTTATACTGATCTGTTGTTTTGAAAATTCGAACTTTAGCTTTGGAAATTCGAATTTCGTATTTAAAATGAACAAGTCTGAAAAGAGCCTTCTCTAATAGATGATTTTTGACTTGAGAAATTCGATTTTTGATACATGTCTGAAAAGAGCTTTCTCTAACAGATGAACTTTGACTTTTAAAAATTTGAATTTTAGATAAAATGCAACTTATGAAAATTGAAAAATTCATCTGAGAATATGTCAAAGTTCATTTGAAAACAACTTTAAAAAGAGCTTTAAAATTGCTCACTGATAGACGAACTTTGAACTTGAAAATTTGAATTTCAGACACAAAGCTTGTGAGTCTGTTTTGTTGATATCTTGACATACGAATGACAAAACTCAGAAATTTGAACTTTAAAGTAAGTTTGAAAAGAGGTCTCTCTGACAGACGAACTTTGCCCTTTGAAAATTCGAATTTTGAATTGATGAACTATTGTACCTTATTGAACCAGTTATTGACAAACAAATTTTGGGGTTCCAAAATTCGAATTTCAAAGGCACTGTAACAAATTGAAATTACTGTTCACAATTAACAGAACAACTTTAAACATGAAAATTTGTATGTTCCAACATAGAATTATTTTCTTCAGATGAAAATTCAAATTTTGCTTCATGACAGACGAACTTTGAGAGTTCAACGTTAAAAGCTGTAGCTTTCGGTTTTTGTGAAATTCATCTGTTGACTAATTGAAATTCGAACTTTGAGTGTCAGAAGCATTAAATGTGGTTGGTAAACAGATAGTTTCTCAGTGTAACTGTTGTGTAACGTCTCTAACAGCTAGATCTTGTCTCTAACGTATAGTTGAGGCAGAAATCTATAAATAAAACTTCATTTGAAGATGTGGGAAATGAAATTACTTTGTATATACTGAAACTCTGCCAAATCATCTACTCAAAGTCTCTTACTCTCACATACTTCATTCCTTGTACTTTAACTTTTATATACTCTGATTAAGAGAGTTTATTTATTGTAAACAATCTTATCTTCATCTGGAAGAAAGATTTTCTTGTGAGGGGATATCACAAGGGATTGGGGAAGCACTTAGTGAAAGTGCAAAGAGTGAAAGTGTGAGCTCTAGAAATAGAGCATCAATTTTGTACTGAGGCATTTGCAAGAAGCCCACTGAATTCTTACAGAATAGTGAAAAATCTCAAGTGGTGACTTGGGGACTAGATGTAAGTCAAAAAAATTTTTAAGCTTCCCAATTCACCCCCCTCTTGGGAAGCCAGCTTATCTAACAAGTGGTATTAGAGCCCAGATTCTCAATCAAAGGATTTTACAGTCCGAGAATTACAATGGCTGGCTATGGAGAAAGCATACTACCAGAGGGAAACAACACAAATAGACCACCTGGTTTCAGTGGAGAACACTATGGTTACTGGAAAATAAGGATGCAAATCTATCTCCAGTCCATTGATCTGGACATCTGGTCCATCATCCAAAAAGGAGATTTTGTCCCAATGGTATTATAGGATGATGGGAAGTACAGAGAGAAGCCAGAAGCTGAATGGAATAAGGAAGATAGAAGAAGAGTCTTACTGAACTTTAAAGCAAAGCAATGCTTGGTCAGTGCATTGAATCAAGATGAATTCTACAGAGTCTCACAATGCCCCACTGCCAAGGAAATGTGAGACACCTTGCAAATTGCTTATGAAGGAACAACTGGAGTTAGAGAAAATAAACTGAACACCTGCATAGGTGAATACGAAAGCTTCAGAATGGCAGAGGGAAAAAGTGTAAAAGAGCTACAGAAGAGATTCATCCTCATTGTGATTCAACTGAAAAGTCTAGGAAAGGAGTACACTCAGACAGAAAAGGTCAGAAAGATCCTCAGAGCTCTCCCACTAGAATGACAACCCAAAGTAACAATAATAAAGGAAGCCAGAGGAGAATCAATGGCCTCTATCACAGCTCTTTTTTGTAGCCTCGAGGAGTATGAAGGAAAAATGAAGGCTCTCAAGGAGGCAGGACAAGACAGAAAGAAGAAAGGTCTTGCTCTGAAAACTGCTGAGGAAAAAGAAGAAGAATCTGATGATGAAGATGAGCTAGATGAAGAAACTCTGGCTATGATGGTCAGAAAATTTGGAAGATTCTACAGTAAGAAGAAAAATAAGAAAATCTTCAAGAAAGGAGCAACTGGAGATTGCAAGAGAGAAGTAAAAGAACCTGCTTCTCTGTATACTGAATCTACTTGCTGTAAATCATGCATTGAGTTAAAACAAACTAATGACTATCTAGTAAAAAGCATGTCTAGACTCACTAAAGGAAAATACATGTTGTTTGCTTTAATGGGAAGTCAAAGAATATCACAAGGAAAGACTGGACTTGGTTATGATCCTTGTGCTGTAAAAGAAAAGATCAGGAAGAAAAATTAGAATGTGTACATGCGACATTTTGTGCATGCTAGTACCAATAGAAAGAAAGATCATACTTCATGTCACATTGAATCTTCTGATCAACCAAGGCATACAAAACAAAAATATTTTCTGCATTATTTTCTTCCTACATCTCAATCTAGCAGTCCCTTCACCACCTGTCACTTCTATAACAAGAAAGAACATATTTCCAGTTCATACACTTTAAAGAAAAATGGACTTGATAAGAAGGTTAAGTGGGTTCCCAAAGGTAGATCTGTATCTAGGGAAAAAACTACTGATAGAAAAGGACCCAAGCAAATTTGGGTACCTAAAAAGAAAATATGAACTTTGTCTTGCCGGCTTGTCTTAAAACTAGAAAGAGCAATAAATTGTATATGGACAGTGCCTACTCAAGCTATATGACTAGTGATAAGGAGAAGTTCATCACCCTTAGAGCAAGAAAGGAGGAAGGTGACCTTTGAAGGTGATCAGTATGGCAAAATAGTTGGCATTGGCATTGTGGGGAAGAATCCTGAAACATCCATTGAAGAGGTACTGTTTGTAATTGGCCTCAACCACAATCTGCTAAGTGTGAGCCAGACATGTGATAAAGGAAATTGGGTATTGTTTGACTCAAAGTTCTACCTGGTCATCAGAAAAGGTGATCTCAAAGTTATCCTCAAAGCTCAAAAGGATGGTAACTGCTACACTATTGATCTTGATGAACTTCCTCCCTTAGATTCTGTCTGTTTAATTAGTTAGGATAATGATAGTTGGTTGTGACATAGAAGATTAGCTCATGTTAACACGAATCAACTATCAAAACTGGTTACAAATAAGTTAGTCACTGGCCTACTAAAAATTACTTTTGAAAAAGATAAAGAATGTGATGCATGCTTAAGAGGAAAACAAACAAATCCTCTTTTAAATCTAAAAACGTAGTCACCACAACTAGACCACTAGAACTATTGCATATGGATCTGATTGGTCCATCTAGGGTAAAAAACATTGGTGGAAATCTGTATGTGCTTGTAATTGTGGATGATTACTCTAGATTTACCTGGACATTGTTTCTTTCCTCTAAGAGTGATACGTTTGATGCATTTGTAACCTTAGCTAAGAAAGTACAAAATGAGAAAAGTATCTCTATTGTGTCTATCAGGTCAGATCTTGGAGGAGAGTTTGATAATTCATACTTCCTGGAGTATTGTGATGAGCATGGAATTGATCATAATTTCTCAGCTCCAAGAACTCTTCAACAAAATGGAGTAGTGGAGAGGAAGAATAGAACAATTAAAGAGATGGCTAGAGTAATACTGAATGAAAAGGAACTCTCTCAAGTATTATGGGCTGATGCAGTAAACACAGCAAGTTATATCATAAATAGAGCCTACATCAAACTAATTCTTGGGAAGACTCCTTATGAGTTGTACAAAGGAAGAAAGCCAAATCTCTCACATCTACATGTATTCGGCTGCAAGTGCTTCATCCACAACAATGTAAAGGAGAATCTAGGTAAGTTTGATGCCAAATCCGATGAAAGTATATTTCTGGACTATTCTAGTAGAAGTAAGGCATACAGAGTTTTTAATAAGAAATCTAAATTAGTAGAAGAATCTGTGCATGTAGTATTTATTGAAAATGAAAATATTTCCAAACATGTCACTAATCAGGATGATCTTATTTCAAACTTTAAAAACTTAGATCTTTCCAATGAAGATAAAATTAAACCTCCAAAATATCTAAATCTGTTGACATAGATGAAGATATTCAGGAGAAATATTTTGAGAATGAAAATAATGAAGAAATGTCTCAGGAACTCCCTAGAGCTTGGAGATATCAAAGGAATTATCCTGTTGATCAAGTGATAGGGGATGTTCAAGAGAGAGTTAAAATCAGAAAATAGTTAAGAGATCAGATGATAAACTGTGCTTTCATTTCTCAAATTGAACCTAAATGTACTGAAGAAGCCTTAACTGATGAAGACTGGATTTTAGCTATGCAAGATGAATTGAATCAATTTGAAAGAAATCAAGTTTAGGATTTAGTGCCTAGACCCAAAGATGATTCTATCAATGGCACTAAATGAGTTCTTAGAAATAAACTTAATGAATTTGGATTAATAATCAGAAATAAAGCTAGACTGGTTACTAAAGGATATAATCAAGAAGAAGGTATTGATTTTGAAAAAACCTTTATTTTAGTGGCTAGATTAGAGGCAATTAGAATTTTATTAGCATATGCATGCATGAAAAATATAATGTTATATTAAATGAATGTAAAGAGTGCTTTTCTTAATGGATATATCTTGGAAGAAATTTATGTAGACCAACCTCTAGGCTTTGAGGACCCTACAAAATCAAACCATGTTTATAAACTGAAGAAAGCCTTTTACGGTTTAAAGCAAGCCCCTAGAGCATGATATGAAAAATTAAATAATTTTCTAACTGAAAAGAGGTTCAACAGAGGAAAAGTAGATACAACTTTATTCACTAAGAAAGAAAATAAAGATTTACTTATTGTTTAAATCTATGTTGGTGATATTATATTTGGTGCTACTAATGAATCTCTTTGCAAGAATTTTTCTAAGCTAATGCAGGGAGAATTCGAAATGTCCATGATGGGTGAACTCAACTTCTTCCTTGGATTGCAAATCAAGTAGTGTGATGATGGCATCCTTCTCAATCAATCCAAGTATCTGAAAGAATTGCTAAAGAAGTTTGGGATGGAGAATGCCAAGCCAATGAGAACACCTATGGCTACTGCAACCAAACTGGATATGGATGAAAAGGGAAAAATGTTTGACATAACCCAGTATAGAAGAATGATTGGATCTCTACTATACCTAATTGCCAGCAGACCTGACATCATGTTTAGTGTCTGTATGTGTGCAAGGTTCCAGTCATGTCCCAAGGAAACCCATGCAACTGCTGTGAAACGTATTTTTAGATATCTAATTGGAACATCACAGATGGGTCTTTGGTATCCTAAGAGCAATGGAGAAGATTTGAAAGGATACACTGATGCTAACTTTGCAGGATCCAAAACTGACAGAAAAAGCACAAGTGGAACATTTCAGTTTCTTGGAGGATCCTTGGTTTCATGGTTTAGTAAGAAGCAAAACAGTATAGCTTTATCCAAGGCAGAAGTTTAATATGTTGCAGCTGGAAGCTTTTGTGCCCAAATCATCTGGATGAAATAATAGCTTGAAGACCTTAAGATTGAAGGAAATACCAATAATGTGTGACAACCAAAGTGCCATTAACATCACAAAGAATCCTATCATGCATTCAAGGACAAAACATATTGAAGTTAGGCACCACTTCATAAGGGATCATGTTCTGAAAGGAGAAATCAGATTAGAACATATCCCAACAGAAGATCAAGTTGCTGACATCTTGACAAAGTCTCTATGAGAAGATAGACATTGTAAAATTAGGAGAGAATTGGGTATGGTAAATCCCAATGAACTGTAAGTAAATTTCTGTATCAATCTATTTTAGAATTTCTGACATTAATTCAATTCTAACTTTAGCATCGAAGCAAGTTTAATGTAAGTTGCAGGTGCTCCTCATGAGTTTAAATGACAATAGATCTGAAAAATGGAGCAAATCAGAATGGAACAGTCAAAAGGTGAAAGAGACAGCAATAAATCTGAGTTCTGGATCTACTCTATAAGTTTTTAAATTTGAAATTCGCATTATAGTTATGTGTTAGATGAATTTTCTTGATAAATTGTGTTTTTAAACTAGTCAGGATGGTGAAAATTTGAATTTAGATGCCCAACAGACTAACTTCAGCTTGTGTTACATTGTAATAGTTATCAGTAGTCCCTTGAAATTTGAATTTCTGATTCAAAATTCATCTGTTGAGATATGCTCATAATGTTGAATCTCTGAAAGATGAATTTTCATATGCATAATTCGTCTGTCGTTTGCTGCATTGATTATTGCTTGATGCCTGCTCTTCAAAATTCAAACTTTGTTGAAACAAAGTTCATCTATTCATCTTGTGCTGCTTGGACCAAGCCTCTGTCAGATGAACTTTCAGAAGAAAATTCATTTATCAGTAAGCTTTGCTAAATGGTTTAACTTTAACTGCTTGATGTTCAAATTTTGACCCCTCAAAATTTGTCTGTTAGGCAGTTATACATGTTAAAATCAACAGTTTTTCACTGAACAGATATAACCCTACTCATCTCTTCTCTAAGTCTGTTTAAATTCTCTTTTCAATGCTCTTCAAATTTGACCATAAATCTTCATTTCTCACCGTTTAAACTCCTTTTCGCATCCTATAAACCTATTCTCAGCTTCATTCTGAAACATTCATCCACGAAAATGGCAAGAGTAAAGAATCCAGAAGTTGGAAAGGGAGAGGCACGACCAAAGAGAACAGTCAAATCCCAATATGCCTTAAAGGAGGGTGAAAAACTGAAGAGAAAAGCCGAATCAAGCAAGGAAACTCCCTCTAAATGATAGAAAACAACTCTAAAGGCTGAATCTAAGAAAGATGGACCTTCTTCACCGAAGAAGATAGAGCCTTTGGATCATGTTCCTGCTGCTGTTGTTGGTTCCACTTCCTCCTCTAGTACTGAATCTGGAGAATACCAACTCACAACAATGCCATTATGGAGCACTCCTCAGATTCAGGAGGAATACTTAACCAAGTTTGTGAGTAATAAGGTAATCAAGCCTCATTGTGTGAACATGGAAGATTTCTTAGCTCTAACAATTTTGATGCTGGAATATGGATGCTGAGATATAAGAATCTGTTAGAGATACTGGAGAGGTATGATGATGAAGTGGTTAAGACATGGTATGCCTCCCTGAAGTACAACGGCAAGAAGAAGAAGTGGGAGGTCAATCTGAGATCAAGGACCATCTGACTCACAGATGAAACTTTTAACGAAGTATTGGAAATACCAGGGCAAGATAGCCTTAAGATTGACATCACTGCTTCTAAGTATATGGATGAGGCAGAAACTACTGATGAAGAAGGTGGACTATTCCTAAACTACAAGGAGAGCACAATCCTGAACACTTTGTTTAGTAGAAAGGAGAACAGGCCACCCATAAGTTTGCTGAAGCCCACTGACCTCAGTGCTCAAGTGAGGATCCTACACTACATAGTGTCTAGGATTATCTTCAACAAAGGAGGTAGCTTCAATGTAATCACAAGGGCAGAGGCACATGTGATGGTAGCAATCATGCGTGGAAAGCTCATCAACATGGGACATATCATACTTCAGCACATGATCAAGGTAAGGGATCAGAGGAAAGATTCCACGCTCCCCTATACAGCAATCATTTCCAGAATTCTACAATATGCTGGAATTCAACACCTTGAAGAAGGGAAAGGGAAGCCTACTGAGATTTTCAAGGAAGAGGAACTTCAAAGAATAGGGATTGAGAGAAATGAAGAAAGATGGATTAGGAATGGAGCAGGAAAATCTGAAGATCTCTTCTTTGATGAAGATGCCTCCCTACAGCAAGAAGGTACCTCTGAGGCTCCTGCAAGACCTACACCTCAGCCTTCTCAGTTTGTCCCATCTCCATCTCTGCTTGCTCATATTCCATCTACTCCCTCCTCTCACGCCAAACCAATCAAGATCACTGAGTTGTATGGTAGTATGTTTGCACTCATACTAAGCATCAGGGATGAGCAAAATGCCAAGTTTGCTCATCTGCAAGATCAGATCCACCAGTTGGCCAAGAACATGAAAGTAGTTGCTGATACATATGAAGACATTCGGAATGTCATTCCTGCCATATTAGCTCCACCTCAACCAGGATTCTCTGAGCTTGCTAAGTCTCCAACTCCTGAGCCTTCAAGCCCCTTCGTGCTAGCCTCTCCTGAGCATGATGATGTTGTAGTCAATACTGAGGTTGCTAGCACACTGAGTACACCAAGTCCTAGTCCTCCCTTGGACTATGGTATTTAAGAAAAAGGATTTCAGGATTCAAGCTCTCATGACCCCATTCCAGCAGATGCTCAAGAGTCAATCATGTCTCAGCAAGAATCTGAACAAGTAGAAAGATTAGTGGCAGCCATCTCTACTTCACCATTCATGCATGCTGCCCTAAATGAAGAAAGGAGCATTGTGCCTTTTGTTGATTTGGAAGCCATTGCACACAATGCTCTCTTGCAAGCTTAGAGAAGAAGGCTTGAAGAAATGTTTCCTCCTCCTGCACCCTCACCTGTTACATATTATGGTTTCTCGGAGGAAAGAAGGGCACAATTGGCAGTTACAAGGCAAGAAATTTCTGAACTTCTTGAGATTTCTGATGATGAAGATGAAAACACAAGTTCAGAAGTTTCTAAGTCCTTGCCAAAGCTCAATCTAGAAATGCCATTTGTCCCTATACCTCTTCAAGCTATTCCAGTATCTCAGATCCTTCCTCGTGCTGCTTTTGTTCACCTTCCCGATGATGCCAAAAAGGGGGAGAAGAAAATTGAGCAAATTGGAAAGTCTACTGCAGAGCCTTCTGGAAAAACTTACAGCAAGAAGACCAAGTCAAAGAAAAAGTGATTAGAACTTATGCTTTGGTCCTCTTGTAGTGCAATATTATGTTTCTGTTGTTTGCGTATTGTATTTCTGTAATCTGTAATATGTTGCATTGTTGTTTCTTGTAAAGTGACATTTGATGAAATAAAAGAATTCCTTGGTTGCAATGATCTGTTCCTGTTGAACATTGAATGAGTTAATAAATCTCTTTACTTGATTTACTCTACATAATATCTTTTGGATTATAATGCATATGTTGAGGGGGAGCTTGTTAAAGCAAACCCAACTACTAATCCAGTTTGTAAGTTGTTTTGTCATCATCAAAAAGGGGGAGAATGTTGAATCAAGTGTTTTAATGATTCCAAACCAACCTTCAAGAGCTTGGAATAAATATATCAAAGTGCACAAAAGGGTTCAAGTGAAGGAATTCTAGAAAAATCAATGTAAGAATAGATGCAGAATATTTAGTAATGTTTTAATTTGAGTAAAAGACTTTGATTTGGTAAAAAGATGTTCTAAAACCTTGATTCTATGTTAATTCATGGAATATTTGAAAAACACCCACCAACAGACGAAGTTTGAAAGGTTTATACTGATCTGTTGTTTTGAAAATTTGAACTTTGGCTTTAGAAATTCGAATTTCATATTGAAAATGAACAAGTCTGAAAAGAGCCTTCTTTGACAGATGAATTTTGACTTGAGAAATACGAATTTTGATACATGTCTGAAAAGAGCTTTCTCTGACAGGCGAACTTTGGCTTTTGAAAATTTGAATTTCAGATAAAATGCAACTTATGAAAATTGAAAAATTTGTCTGAGAATATGTCAAAGTTTATCTGAAAGCAAGTTTAAAAAGAGCTTTAAAATTGCTCATTGACAGACGAACTTTGAACCTAAAAATTTGAATTTCAGACACAAAGCTTGTGAGTCTATTTTGTTGATATGTTGACATACGAATGACAAAACTCAGAAATTCAAACTTTACAGTAAGTTTGAGAAGAGGTCTATCTAATAGACGAACTTTGCCCTTTGAAATTTGAATTGATGAACTATTGTACCTCATTGAATCAATTACTGACAGATGAATTTTGGGGTTCCAAAATTCAAATTTCGAAGGCACTGTAGCAAATTGAAATTACTGTTCACAATTAACAGAATAACTTTAAACATGAAAATTCGTATGTTCCAACATAGAATCATTTTCTAGAGATGAAAATTCAAATTTTGCTTCATTACAGATGAACTTCGAGAGTTCAACGTTAAAGGCTGTAACTTTCGGTTTCTGCAAAATTCATCTATTGACCAACTGAAATTTGAACTTTGAGTGTTAGAAGCATTAAATGTAGTTGGTGAATGGATAGTTTCTCAGTGTAACCATTGGGTAACGTCTCTAACGGCTAGATCTTGTCTCTAACGTATAGTTGAGGCAAAAATCTATAAATAAAACTTCATTTGAAGATGTGGGAAATGAAATTACTTTGTATATACTGAAACTCTACCAAATCATCTACTCAAAGTCACTTACTCTCACATACTTCATTCCTTGTACTTTAAATTTCATATACACTCTGATTAAGAGAGTTTATTTATTGTAAACAATCTTATCTTCATCTGGAAGAAAGATTTTCTTGTGAGGGGATATCACAAGGGATTGGGGAAGCACTTAGTGAGAGTGCAAAGAGTGAAAGTGTGAGCTCTAGAAATAGAGTATTAACTTTGTATTGAGGCATTTGCAAGAAGCCCAATAAATTTTTGCAGAATAGTGGAAAATCTCAAGTGGTGACTTGGGGATTGGACGTAGGTGAAAAAATTTTTAAGCTTCCCAATTCACCCCCCTCTTGGGAAGCCAGCTTATCTGACAAGACAGAATCTCAGTAACTAGGGACAACCATAGGCATATAAATATAATAACTCATGCATTAATGTCATGAATGCAACATGAAATGGAATGCATCTCCCCCACACAGAGTTAGAACCATGAGCTATTGTCATAATAGGACATTTCATATAGGTGAATCCCTCTTAACAGTCAATGAAAACTAATTCTGAGACATCACCAAACTCACCTCACACTAGTGCACCTGGCCAACGATAAGACAAATGCTCGGACCATGGCTCTCTTTCCTCTGGACCACCTTAAATTGGTGGTGATTTAGGGAAGGTGCAGTCCACTGCCGCCTGGCTCTCCAGGCCATGGAAAAGGATTTAGCGGCAAGGATCCCTTTCTTATTTCACCATATTGTATATCATCATATCATATCATATCACCATCACTACCCGATCTACCATATACCTCACAATGTCATATCATCATATAATCATCATTATCATCATGTTTCTCAATGTCATCTATGTGATCGTGTAATGTCACATCATCATATATAATCATCATCATCCTTATCATCAAATCCTACATTGTCTAGCCATATGCATACTACCATATATAGAAAAACCATACATACACCCATAACAGTATCATGGTATGAACAGAAACAGTATATATACATATACAAACTAACATATAGTACATACAATACAAACACCCAGTTACTTCTAGTTGTTAATAACATAACGCATGATTCCACAAGCTTCTTAGGATATCCTGTTAGGTTGGCTGGTCACCTAACAGGGGGGTGAATTAGGTGATGTAAGATTTGTGTGCAGCAACTGAATGAAGAAGATAAAGAATAATACACAACAATTTATACTGGTTCAGCCCAACCACTTAGCCTACATCTAATCCCCAAGCCACCACTTGGGATTTTCAACTATATCCCACAGGTTTGATCCGAGCACCTGTAACGTCTTAGTACATCCCACAAATTTCAGTAAGCACTTGTGATGCTACTTTCCCCACACCTTTACAAGATGTTTAAATCCCTTAGTATTTCCCCATACTAAGATTCTAACCAGAATATATAGAAAGAAATGTTTACAGAATGAAAACTCTCTTGAAGAGTAGATAATACATTAAAAGCTCACTCTATTGAGGTGAGTTTTTTAAACAATACTGAGATAAAAAGATTTTACAAATTGTTGTAGTATTTTCACATTAACTCTCTTAAGATTACTCGGGAACCTTCAATGAAGTACTAGAGATTCCCGAGCAAGATGGATTGAAAATTGACATCTCTGTCTCAAAATACATGGATAAAGCTGAGGCTGTAGAAGAAGATGGAGGGTCTTTCCTGAATTACAAAGAAAGTACAATTCTGAATACGTTGTTTAGAAGAAAGGAGAATAAGCCACCTTTGAGTTTGCTAAAGCCCACTGACCTTAGTGTCCAAGTCAGAATCCTACACTACATTGTGTCTAGGATTATTTTTAACAAAGGAGACAGTTTCAATCTAATCATAAGGGATGAAGCACATGTGATGACAACAATCATACATGGTAAGCTAATCAATATGGGCCACATCATCCTCCAACGCATGATCAAAGCATGAGACAAAGGACAAATTCCACTCTACCATATGCCTCAATCATCTCTAAGATACTTCAGTATGCCAGGATCCAACACCTGGAGAAAGGAAAAGGTAAGCCTACTGAAGTCTTCAAAGAGGAAGAATTGCAAAGGATAGGGATAGAAAAGAAGGATGGAAGATGGATTGGAAAGAGGGCTGGAAAGACAGAAGATCTATTCTTGAAGAAGATGTCTCCCAGCAATAAGCAGAAACCTCTGAGGCTGCTCCAAAGTCCATGCCTCGGCCTTTTCAGCCTGTCTCATCTCTATCTCAGCCCACTCAATCACATATGCCATCCACTCCATCAACTTGGGCAAAGCCAACCAAGACCACTAAGCTGTATAACAGCCTATCTGCGATCATGCTAAGCATTATGGATGAGTGAAATGCCAAATTTGCTCATCTACAAGATTAGATTCATTAGTTGGAAAATAATATGAAAATGGCTACTGATGCATATGAGAACATCAGGAGTGCTATTCCCTTCATATCAGCTAGGATTCTCTGAGCCTATCGACCCTCCTACTCCTGAACCTCTAAGTCATTTTATGCTAGCATCCCCTAAACCAGATGATGATGTACATGCTACTGAGGCTACTGATACCATGGCCACTCCACAGGCCTCCAGTAATGAGGCAAGTCCTGGTCTTCTCTTGGACTATGGCATGGAGGAAAAGGCTTCTCAAGAATCAAGCTCCCATGAGCCTATTGCTGAAGATACTCAGGATTCAATTCTTTCTATTCAAGAATCTGAGCCAGTGGAGAAATTGATAGCAGCCATCTCTACTGCACCATTTATACAAGCTGCCCTGAATGAGGAGAAAAGCATTGTACCTTATATAGATCTAGTAGCCATTGCCCATGATGCTAATTTGTAAGCCTAAAAAATTGAGGTTTAAAGAAATGTTTCGTCCTCTTGCTTCTACTCCCTCACCTCTTTCTGTCTATGGTCTCTCAGAGGAATGAAGGGCTCAATTGGCTCTTTCTAGACAAGAAATACAAGAGCTTCTTGAGGTCTTTGATGATGAGGAAACAAGCCTTGAAGCTTCTGCACCTCTTTCAAAGCTTAATCCTGAACTGCCTTTTGTTCCTGTGCCTCTTCAAGCAATTCCAGTATCCCAAGTACCTCCTCCTGGTGTACATGTTCAAATTCCTGATGATACCAAAAAGGAGGAGAAGTCATCTGAGAAAACTAGAAAATCTACTGCAAAACCATCTGGCAAAGCCTACAACAAGAAGTCCAAGCCCAAGAAGAAGTGATTAGATCTTACGATTGCTTGGTCTTTCTTGTAGTGTTATTTTTCTTTTAAAATGAATAATAATCTTGCTTTTGAATTCTGTGTTTATAATGTCATATCTCTGTACTAAAACTATGAATGAATTAATTAGATTCCCTATTTGATCTATTGTACATGATGCACTTATCTTTGAATTTTAATGCATATGTTGAGGGGGAGTTCCAAGTTGTTTTGTCATCCTCAAAAAGGGGAAGAATGTTGAATCAAGTGTTTTGATGATTTCAAATTAACTACAGCTTGGAAGGAAGATATCAAAGGAGTAAAAAAGATTTCAAGTGAAGAAATCCAAGAAAAACAAGTATAAGATTAGATATAAGATTTCTTATTGAATTCAAATGAGTAAAAGTCTTTGATCTTGCAAGAGAATGTGTTAAAAATGTGTTTTTATGATAACTCATGAAATATTTGAAAAATACCAAATATCAGGAGAATTTTGAAAGTGTTAAACTTGATTTATTACTTTGAAAATTTGAATTTTGGTATCTGAAATTCAAACTTCGGAGTAAAAATGTTAATCAAAAAAGAGGTCTCTTTGACAGACGAATTTCATATTTGAAAATTCGAATTTCAGGTAAAACACAAACTATGAAAAATGAACAATTTGTCTAAAGATATGTCAATGTTCATTTGAAAATAAAGTTTAAAAAAAGTTCTAAGTTAGTCCTCTGACAGACGAATTTTGATTTTAAAAATTCAAACTTTGGAAAGATAGTTTGTAAGTCTATTTTGTTAGTCTTTTGACATATGAATTTTAGTATTCAGAAATTTAAAATTTAAATTAGGTCTAATAAGAGATCTCTCTGACATACGAACTTTGGTATTTGAAAATTCAAATTTCAAAAACAAGAACTATTGTACCATATTGAGCTGCCCACTGACAGACGAATTTTGGGCATTAAAATTCAAACTTTGAAGGCACTATAGCAATATGGAACAGCTATTCACACTGACCATAAGAACTTTAAACTTGAAAATTCATATGTTCCAATATAGAAACATTTGCCAAAGATGAAAATTCGGTTAGAACAAATGAACTTCAAGGTTCAACGTTAAAGTCTTTAGCTTACGGTCTCTGTGAAATTTGTCTGTTGACACACCAAAATTTGAACTTTGAATGTCAAACACATTAAATGCGATTGGTGAATGAATAGTTTTTCAGAGTAACCATTGGGTAACGTCTCTAGCCACTAGATCTTGTCTCTAACGTATAGTTAGGACATAAATCTATAAATATCACTTCATTTGAAGATGTAGGTAATGATTTTACATTGTATATATAGAAACTCTGCAAAATTCTTGAGTAAAAGTCTTCTGCTCTCACATACTTCATATCTTGTACTTCAACTTTCATATACACTCTAAATTAGAGAGTTCATTTACTGTAATCAATCTTATCTTCATCTAGAAGAAAGATTTTCTTATGAGGGAATTTCACAAGGGATTTAGGAAGTACTTAGTTAGAGTGTAGAGAGTGAGATTATATGCTCTTGGAACAGAGCATCAAGTTATACTGAGGCATTGCAAGAAGCCCACCAAATTCTTGTAAGATAGTGGAAAATCTCAAATGGTAGCTTGAAGACTAGACATAGGTCAAGGGAATGAGACCGAACCAGGATATTTGTGTCTTCTCTTCCCTTATCTTATTTTTCACTTGTTTATATTTTATACTCCACTTTTATTGTCACTCTTGCTTTAACTACTCTCTTACACTTTTGCAGAAAATTTTAATCTTTCCAATTCACCCCGCCTCTTGGGAAGCTAGCATATCTAACATATCTGACACATTTGTACACTTTTGGTCAACTAAATAACCTCTACAATGCCATAAAATCATCAATCAACATATAATACAATTATCCAAATTTCACAATTCAATCATTTAGGTCTAACCCAAGGTTTCAACACCATTTTGATACATCATTGAGCTCCTAAAGACCATTCAAACTCTAATCAACCGCGCGCATTTCGGATTTCATACTTCCATTCACAATACAAAGCTAGGGTTTAAGCAAAATCACACATACTCCCTTTAAAACTTATACACAAGCATCATAAACACTAAATTATATCTCATTGATCCCTTTTCATCCATTTTAATCGGTGGGCCAAAACAAAAAATCCCAACATATACCTGAAAAATCCAACTCAAAATCGATGAAAAATGGAGAGGAAGGAGTAGAGATCACTTACCTGTTGAATCAAGTGTTTTGATGATTCTAGACAACCGAAGCTTAGAAGAAAGATATCAAATGAGTACAAGAAATCTCAAGTGAAGAAATCCAGGAAGAAATGAGTACAAGATTAATTTGTAGGATTTCTTACCATGTTCACAAAGTAAAAGGCTTTGATCTTGCACCCAGTGGTTTTAAATAACTGTTTTTCAACAATTCTATGTTAACTTATGATAAATTTGAAAAATACTCACTAATAGACAAATTTTGAACTATTAAACATCATATGTTTCTCTAAAAATTTGAACTTCTATAACTAAAATTTAAAGTTACAGAGATGTTGCCTCTGATAGATGAATTTTAGACTGTTGAAATTTAAATTTTGAGTTGAGCATAATTTGTGAAAAATGTAAAATTCGTCTGAAGCTGTGTCAAAGTTCATCTGAAATTAGATTGCGAAAAGTGTTCAAAGTAAGTAACTGTGATAGACAAGTTTTGGTTTTGAAAATTTAAACTTTGAAATGAAGATGTAAATGTCTAATTAGATGTCCCTCTAACAGACAAACTTTAGTTTTGGAAATTCAAACTTTGGAATAAAAATGTATACGTCTGATAAAAGGTCTCTCTGACAGACGAACTTTGAAGGCTCAAAATTTGAATTTTGGAAAAAAAGAACTTTTGTGCCATATTAAGTTGCTTACTGACAGATGAATTTTGGATCCCTAAAATTCAAATTTCGAGTGCACTGTAGCAATATGGGAAAATTGTTCACACTTAACAGAAGCACTTTAAACTTGAAAATTCATATGTTCTAACATAGGAAATATTTGTCATGTTCAAAATTTGAATTTCACCCTTGAATAGACAAACTTTGAAGTTCAATGTTAAAGTCCATAACTTCGTCTGTTGACACTCCAAGATTTGAACTTTGGATGTCAGACGCATTAAATGCGATCGATGAATAGCTAGTTTTGTAGAGTAACCATTAGGTAACATCTCTAACGGTTAGATCTTGTCTCTAAGATATAGTTAAGACATAAATCTAAATAGAATTTCATTTGAAGTTATAGGTAAAAAAATTACGTTGTTTATACTGAAATTCTGTCAAAATCATTAGACAAGGCCTTCTACTCTTTCACACTTCATTTATTACACTTCAACTATCAAACATACTCTGTATTAGAGAGTTTCTCTTATTGTAAACAATCTTATCTTCATCTGGAAGAAAAATTTTCTTATGAGGGGATTTCATAAGGGATTTAGAAAGCACTTAGTTAGAGTATAGAGTGAGAATGTGTAAGCTCTTAGAACATAGCACAAGATTGTACTGTGGCATTGTAAGGAGCCCACTGAATTCTTGCAAGATAGTGGAAAATCTCAAGTGGTAACTTGAGGATTAGACGTAGGTTAAGATAAAGAGACCAAACTAGGAAATCTTTGTGTCTTTCTTTCTTCTACGTTGCTTACTGTTTTATTACATTCTACACTTTATTTTTTTGCAACTTTTACTTTCACTGCTCTTTTATAATTTTGTAGAAAATTTTCAAACTTCCCAATTCACCCCCTTTTGGGAAGCCAGCAGATCTAACAAATGGTATCAGAGCTTTGACTCCCAAGAAAAGGATCTGACAATCAGGGAAAATCAATGGCTGACTTTGGAGAAAGTATTCTTCCTGAAGAAAACATTACAAATAGACCTCCTGGCTTCAGTGGAGAGCATTATGGATACTGGAAGATAAGAATGCAAATCTATCTCCAATCCATTAACTTAGACATTTGGTCAGTCATCCAAAAGGGGGATTTTACCCTAATGAAGCTGTAAGATGATGGAAAATACAAAGAAAATTTAGAAAAGGAGTGGAATAAGGAAGATAAAAGAAGAGTCTTGCTCAAATACAAAGCAAAACACTTCTAGTCAGTGCACCCAATCAGGACAAATTCTATAGGGTGTCCCAATATACCATAGCCAAAGGAATGTGGGACAATCAAGAAATTGCTCATGAAGTAACCACTAGAGTGAGAGAGAACAAATTAAACTCCTATATCGATGAATATGAAAGATTCAGAATGATGGAAGGTGAAAGCATTAAAGAATTGCAAAAGAGATTCACTTTCATTATAAATTAACTAAAGAGTCTTGGCAAGGAGTACATACAGCCAGAGAAAGTGAGAAAAATTCTCAAAGCTCTTCCTCTGGAATGGCAACTAAAAGTGACAGCTATAGAAGAAGTTAGAGGAGAGTTAATGGCTTATGTCACAACTCTCTTCAGTAGTCTTGAAGAGTATAAGGTTAAGATGAAAGCCCTCAAGGAAGCTGGTTAAGACAAGAAGAAAAAGGGGCTTGCATTAAAAGCTGCAAAAGAATAATCTAATGATGATGAAGAACTGGATAATGGGACTCTGGCTGTATTAGTCAAAAAATTTGGAAAGTTCTATAATAAGAAGAGAAATAAAAGATTCTCCAAGAAAAGAGCAGCTGCAGATAACAGGAAAGAAGACAAATAGCCTGTCACCTGCTATAAATGCAAGAAGTAAGGGCACATCAAATGGGATTATCCACAATTCTTGAAAAAGCAAGAAAAAGAAAAAAAAGCTTTTGACAAAGGCAAAAAAAAGGCATACATCTCATCAATATGGTGCAACAGCTCAGATAAAGAAAATGAAGATGAGGAAGAAATTGCTAACATCTGCTTGATGGCACTTGCATCTAAAGAAACTCCAAACTCATCTAATAGTGATCATGAAGATGAGGTAAATGAATCTGAACTTTCCTATTATAAATTGCTTGATGCATTTCATGATCTACATGATGAGTTCATTAAAACTGTAAAAGAATTAAAACTGGCTAAAAAGATTAGCAAGTTAGAATCTGATTGCAAAATATTTGATACTGCATCTCTACATAGAACTGAATCTATTTGTTGTACAGCATGCACTGAACTGAAGAAAAATACTTAATATCATTTGAAAAGCATGGCTAAACTTACTAAGGGTAAAGATATGTTATTTGCTTTATTAGGAAGTCAGAGAATTGTACAAAGAAAAGCTGGACTTAGCTATGATCCTTGTGTAGTCAAAGAAAAGAATGAAAAGTAGAATCAAAATTTACAGCTATAAATCCCTGCATCACAATCTAGCAGTCCCTTTATCACCTGCTACTTCTGTAACAAGAAGGGACATATTTCTAGTTCATGTTTGTTAAGGAAAAATGGACTTGGCAGGAAGATAGAATGGGTTCCCAAAGGTACATCTGTATCTAGCGAAACTGCCACTGACAAAAAAGGACCCAAGCAAATTTAGGTACTTAAAAAAAAACTGAACTTTGTTTTGTAGGTTTGTCTTAGAGTTAGCAAAAACAACAAATGGTATATGGACAAGAAAGGAGGAAAGGTGACCTTTAGAGGTAACCAATATAGTAGAATATTTGGCATTAGTATTATGGGCAAGAATCCTAAACATCTATCGAAGAGGTGCTGTTTGTAGTTGGCCTCAACCACAACCTACTGAGTGTGAGTTAGACATGTGACAAAGGGAACTAGGTATTGTTTAACTCAAAATTCTGCCTGTTCATCTGAAAAAATGATTGCAAAGTAATTCTCAAAAGCCCAAAGGGACAGTAACTGCTATACGATTGATCTTGATGAATTTTCTACTTTAGACTCAGTATGTTTAATTAGTAAAGATAAGGATAGTTGGTTGTGGCATAGAAGACTAGCACATATTAACCTGAACCAACAAACAAAATTGATTAAGAATGATTTAGTCACTGGTTTACCAAAAATCTCTTTTGAAAAGGATAAAGAATATGATGCATGCCTCAAAGGGAAACAAACTAAATCATCATTCAAACCTAAAAATGTAATCACCACATTGAGACCACTACAATTATTGCATATGGATTTGATAAGTCCATCTAGAGTAAAAAGCATTGGTGGAAACTTGTATGTGCTTGTGATTGTAGATGATTACTCTAGATTTACCTAGACTTTGTTACTTTCTTCCATGAATGAAACATTTGATGCATTTGTAACCTTAGCTAAGAAAGTGCAAAATGAAAAAGGTATTTCCATTGTGTCTATCAGGTCTGATCATGGAGGAGAATTCAAAAACTCAAGCTTTCTGGAGTACTTTGAGGAGCATGAAATTGATCATAACTTCTTAGCACCAAGAACTCCTCAGTAGAATGGAGTGGTGGAGAGAAAGAATAGAATAATTGGAGAAATGGCTAGAGCAATGCTAAAAGAAAAGGAACTTCCCAAGTTTTTTGGGCTAATGCAGTAAACACAGCAAGCTACATCATTAATAGAGCCTACATTAGACCAATTCTGGGGAAAGACACCTTATGAGCTATATAAAGGAAAGAAGCTAAACCTGTCACACTTGCATATGTTTGGATGCAAATGCTTCATCCACAACAATGAAAAAGAGAATCTAGGTGAGTTTGATGTAAAATCAAATGAAGGTATATTCCTTGGCTACTCTAGTAGAAGTAACACATATATGGTCTTCAATAAAAAGACTAGAACTATAGAAGAATCTGTGCATATTGTCTTTATTGAAAATGAAACTATTTCCAAGCATGTTATTGATGAAGATAATCTTATTTCTAGCTTTAAGAACTTGAATTTTTCTGGAGAAGATAAAATTGAACCTCCAAAAATATCTGAATCTACTAATATAGAGAAAGATATTCAAGAGAAAGATATTGAATATGAAAACAATGAAGAAATTTCTCAAGAACTCTCTAGAGCTTGGAGATATCAAAGGAGTCATCCAGTTGATCGAGTGATTGGGGGTGTTCAAGAGAATGTTAAGACCAAAAGACAACTTAGGGATCAAATAAACAATTGTGCATTTATTTCTCAAATTGAACCTAAGTATGCTGAAGAAGCCTTAACTGATGAATATTGGATACTAGCTATGCAAGATGAACTTAATCAGTTTGAAAGAAATCAAGTTTGGGATTTAGTGCCTAGACCAAAAGGTCCCCCAACTATTGGGACTAAATGGATATTTAGAAATAAACTTGATGAATTAGGAGCAATTATCATAAATAAAGCTAGATTAGTAGCCAAAGGATATAATCAGGAAGAATGCATAGATTATGAGGAAACTTTTGCACCAATTGCAAGATTGGAAGCAATAAGAATCCTTTTAACCTATGCATGCATGAAAGACATAATGCTATATTAAATGGATGTAAAGAGTATTTTTCTGAATGGATATATCATGAAAGAAGTTTATGTTGATCAACCTCTAGGTTTTAAGGACTCGACAAAGTCAAACCATGTTTATAAACTGAAGAAAGCTTTTAATGGCTTAAAACAAGCTCCTAGAGCATGGTATCAAAGGCTAAGTAATTTTCTAACTAACAAAGGATTTAATAGAGAAAAAGCATAAACAACACTGTTTACTAAGCAAGAGAATAAAGACTTACTTATTGTTCAAATTTATGTTGATGATATTATATGTGGTGCTACTAATGAATCTCTTTGTGAGAATTTCTCTAAGCTAATGCAAAGTGAATTTGAAATGTCAATGATGGGTGAGGTCAACTTCTTCCTTGGACTACAAATTAAATAGTGTGATGATAACATCTTCCTTAATCAATCAAAATATCTGAAGGAGCTGCTGATAAAGTTTGAAATGGAAAACGTCAAATCAATAGGGACTCCTATGGCTACTGCAACAAAACTTGATATGGATGAGGAAGGAAAGCCCTTTGACATAACTTAGCATAGCAGAATGATTAGCTCCCTGCTATACCTAACAGTTAGTAGACCTGACATTATGTTCAATGTTTGTATATGTGCAAGGTTCCAATCATGTCCCAAAGAGTCCCATGCAATAGCTGTGAAAAGAATTTTCATATACCTAATTGGAACATCACGAATAGGACTTTAGTATCTAAAAGGCAATAGAGAAGAGCTTACAGGATACACTGATGCTGACTTTACTAGATCCAAAACTGATAGAAAAAACACAAGTGGAACATGTCAGTTTCTTAGAGGATACCTGGTTTCATGGTTTAGCAAGAAGCAAAACAATGTGGCTCTCTCCACAGCAGAAGCTAAACATATTGTAGCAGGCAGTTGTTGTGCTCAAGTCCTTTGGATAAAGCAGTGACTTGAGGATCTTGAGATTGAGATAAAGGAGATACCAATAAAATGTCATAATCAAAGTGCTATCAATATCACAGAGAATCCAGTCATGCATTCAAGGACAAAGCACATTGAAGTAAGACATCACTTCATAAGGGATCATGTTTTGAAAGGAGACATCAAATTGGAATACATCCCTATTGAAGATCAAATTGCTGACATTCTTACTAAGCCACTTGCAGAAGATAGGCACTGCAAAATCAGAAGAGAATTGAGAATGGTAAATCCCAATGAATTGTAAGCGAGCCTCTATCTAAACCTATTTAAAGTTTCTGACATTAAATTAATACTAACTTTAGCATTGGAGTGTGTTTAAGATGTTTTGAAGGTACTCCACATGGGTGTAGATGATAGCAAATCAGTTTACTGGAGTTAATCAAACCTCCATAATCAAAAGATGCTGAAGGAAAGCTAAAAATTTTAACTTTCAGGCCATATCCGTAAGTTCAGAAATCAGAAATTCGCATTTTAAAAGTTATTAAATGAATTTCCATGTTAAATTGTGTTTTTGAATGAATTGGTATACTCTACATTCGAACTTAGATGCTTATCAGACGAATTTAAGTAGCTTCCACACTATTACAGCACTTTCATATCCCTCAAAATTCGTCTGTTAACTATTGGAAATTTGAATTTCTGAACTACATTGTGAATATTGACTTTGCTCAAAATGCTCTGTGTGTGAATTTCCATACCTCAAAATACGCATTTTATAGACTCTTTACAAAATTTTGAAATTCAAATTTTGAATCACTAAATTTATCTGTTAAAGTGTGCTTTCATGTCAAGTCCCTGTAAGATGAACTATTATAAATGAAATTGGTCTGTTGCTTTTATCATTCTCTGATTGCTTATTGTGTGATTTCTCAAAATTCAAACTTTGATGATTCAAAGTTTGTCTATTGCTATTTGTTCTTGAACTTGGCTTCTGTCAGATGAACTTCATGAAAAAAATTCATCTGTCATAAAGCCTCCTTGTGTTGGTTAACTATTAACTACTCAAAATTTGAATTTTGACCCCTCAAAATTCCTCTGTTGAACAGTTATAAAAGTTAAAATGAAGGGTCTTGCTCTGAACAGACGTAACCCTATTCATCTCTCTCTTAAATCTATTCACCTCCTCTCTTAATTTCTCATCAATTCCATTCATGAATCTTCATTTCCCACCATTTAAACTTCATTGAAAAGTTGTGTACCATAGTCAGTAGCTAGATACGGATAAGGAGGCATAGAATACATATGGTGAGCTACAACAATGGTTAAAGAGCCTAACATAGCTAGGTTAATAGATAATTGAGCATGCCATGACGTTGTTAGGATCTCATATAGGCCTTTATGGCCCTGGCCTGTAAATGGACCTTTATGGGCCTCTAAAATCTCTTTTATACCATGACCAATACCCCAGTTAGTTCTATACATGTGACCCGCTATCAGGAAAAGAATTGCAATAGCTAAATGATGGTGTACAATATCGGTCAGCCATAGACCACCAGTTACTGGATCTAATCCTCCACGAAAAGTAAGAAATTCCGCGTATTTTGACCAATTCAAGGTGAAAAGGGGGGTTGCTCCCTCAGCAAAACTAGGATAAAGTTGAGCCAAAAGATCCCGATTCAAGATAAATTCATGAGGAAGTGGGATCTCTTTAGGATCTACTCCAGCATTTAGAAATTGGTTGCACCTTATAAACCCATTCCTTGCATCCCTTGGCAACATTCATTCACGAGAATGGCAAGGGTTAAGAATCCAGAAGTTGGCAAAGGAGAGTCTAGACTAAAGAGAGCGGTTAAGTCTCAATACGCTTTCAAGGGAGGTGAAACTCAGAAAAGGAAAGGTGAATCCAACAAGGGAACTCCATCTAAAAAGAAGAAAACCAATCCCAAAGCAGATTCAAAGAAACCTGTACCTGTTGACCATGCTACTCCTACTTCTTCTTCTTCTTCCAATACTGACTCAGAGGAATACCAGTTAACCATGAAGCCATTATGGAGCAATGCTTATTTCCAACAATTTTGATGCTAGGCTATAGATGATAAGATATAAGAACTTGTTAGAAATTAAGGAGAGATATGATGATGAGGTTGTCAAAACATGGTATGCTGCTCTGATGTACAATAGCAAAAAGGAGAAATATGAAGTAAATCTGAGGTCCAGAACTATCTGGCTGTCTGATGAGACCTTCAATGAAGTACTGGAAATCCTTGGGCAAGATGGCTTAAAGATTGACATCACCACCTTAAGGTACATGTATAATAATGAAACTGTAGATAAGAAGGTAGTCCTATCTTAAATTACAAAGAAAGTATAGTAATGAATACCCTGTTTAGAAGGCATGAGAATAGGCCTCCTCTAAGTTTGCTAAAGCCCTTTGATCTTAGTGCACAAGTTAGGATCCTATACTACATTGTGTCGAGGATTATATCCAATAAAGCACGAAGTTTTAATTTAATCACAAGGGCTGAAGCACATGTGATGACAGCACTCATGTGTGGCAAGCTGATTAATATGGACCATATTATCCTTCAATACATGATCAAAGCAAGAGATCAAAGGAGAGACTCAACTTTGCCCTTTACCTCCATCATCTCCAAAATAGTTTAGTATATTAGAATTTAATACCTGGAGAAAGGGAAAGGCAAACCCACTGAAATTTTCAAAGAGGAAGAATTGCAAAGGATGAGAATTGAGAGAAAATATGGCAGGTGGATTGGAAAAGGAGCTAGGAAGTTAGAAGACATGTTCTTTGAGGAAGGTGGCACATATAATAAGGAAGAACTTATGAGGCTACTCTACCCTAACAACCCTCACCTCAGCCTGTTTCTATCATAGCCCACTCAATTGGAGCTTGGAAGGAAGATATCAAAGGAGTACAAGAAATCTCAAGTGAAGAAATCCAGGAAGAAATAAGTATAAGATTAATTTGTTGGATTTCTCACAATGTTCACAAAGTAAAAGGCTTTGATCTTGCAGCCACGGGTTTTAAATAAGTGTTTTTCAACAATCCTATATTAACTTATGGTAAATTTGAAAAATACTTACTAACAAATGAATTTTGAACTGTTAAACTTCATATGTTTCTCTGAAAATTCAAACTTTGATAGCTGAAATTCAAAGCTACAGAGATGTTGCCTCTAACAGATGAATTTCAGACTGTCAAAATCCAAATTTCAAGTCAAGCATAATTTGTGAAAAATAAAAAAAATTCATCTGAAACTCTGTCAAAGTTCATTTAAAATTAAAGTGGAAAAAGAGTTCAAAGTCAGTAACTCTAACAGATGAATTTTGGTTTTGAAATTCAAACCTTGGAATGAAGATGTAAAGGTCTGATTAAATATCCCTCTGATAGATGAACTTTGGTTTTGGAAATTCGAACTTTGGAATGAAAGCATATACATCTAATAAGAGGTCTCTCTGACAGATGAACTTTGAAAGCTCAAAATTTGAATTTTGAAAAGAAGAACTTTTATGCCATATTAAGTTACTCACTGACAGATGAATTTTGGATCCCCAAAATTTGAATTTTGAGTGAACTAAAGCAATATAGGAAAACTGTTCACACTTAATAGAAGCACTTTAAACTTGAAAATTCATATGTTCTAACATAAGAAATATTTGTCAACTTCAAAATTCGAATTTCACCCTTGAATAGATGAACTTTAAAGTTCAACATTAAAGTCCTTAACTTATGGTTTCTGCGAAATTCATTTGTTGACACTCCAAAATTTGAACTCTGGATGTCAGACACATTAAATGCAGTTGGTGAATAGCTAGTTTTGCAAAGTAACCATTGGGTAACATCTTTAACAGCTAGATCTTGTCTCTAATATATAGTTAAGATATAAATCTATAAATATAAATTTATTTGAAGTTGTGGGTAACAAAATTACGTTGTATATACTGAAACTCTGCCAAAATCATTAGACAAAGCCTTCCACTCTTTCATACTTCATTTATTGTACTTCATCTGTCAAACATACTCTATATTAGAGAGTTTCTCTTATTGTAAATAATCTTATCTTCATCTGAAAGAAAGATTTTCTTGTGAGAGGATTTTACAAGGGATATGGGAAGCTCTTAAGTAGAGTACGAGTGAGAATCTATAAGCTCTTAGAATAGAGCATAAGTTTGTACTATGGCATTGCAAGGAGCCCACTGAATTCTTGCAAGATAGTAGAAAATCTCAAGTGGCAACTTGAGGACTAGACGTTGGTTAAGATGAAGAGACCAAACCAGGATAAATCTGTGTCTTTCTTTCGTCTACCTTGCTTACTGCTTTATTACATTCAGCACCCTATTTTTCTGTAACTTTTGCTTTCACTACTCTTTCATAATTTTATAGAAAATTTTCAAACTTCCCAATTCACCCCCCTCTCGGGAAGCCAGCAGACCTAACATTACCAACAATTAATCAAGCTTCCAAAGGCCGAAAACCACTCCTAAATGTTAGATCTTCAAACCCTAGCCCAGCTCCCTTGATCTCTCCCTCAGTTTCTTTCCTTTCTTTTTGTCCAAAATGATCCTAATTCAAACAAAATTTTCAATGCTTGCCATGGCACCAGTAAGCTCACCTGAAAGATTTTCCTAAAATTACGACTCGCTCACCACAGTATGTAGCTTCTCTGTTTCATATTAGCTTTACCCCCAACCTGGTCTTGCACACATTGTTAATTACACTTTGTTAGCTAGAAACTAAGTTAGGGATAATGTAATGAGGGTTGTTACATCTCCTTCTTTCTTTTCTTCATGAAACTTGATTAAAATCCATGGGAGTATGTTGAGTTTCGGCTTGGGCTATATTTTCCACCAATTAAAATGCTTGTTTTGGTGCTGTAGAAGTGTTATGTTGTGTTAGGAAGGTTTGGGTATGTTTTTAAGAAGGATTATGTATGATTTGGTATAACCCCAGGTTGAAAATGGTTGAAGAAGTTGAGAATTCGAGATGTATGAAGATGATTATGATGTGGATGGTTAATTAGAGCTCATTAGTATATAATTATGTTGTTGGAACTATGTGTTAAGATTAAATGGCTAAATTTTGGATTTTAGTTTTTATGAGTAATATGTTAATTTGGAATATTATGACATTGTAGTGGTTGTTTGACCGATCGGAGAAGTTCAATTCGTTGCTGGTAGTTCAAAGGCTTATGAAAATTCATGTGTGTGATGTCAACAATTTAAGGTAATTGGGTGTTTGTGATATATGTGTGTTATGTTGATAAATATACATATATATATATGTTCATACCACGATATTGTATGTGTGTGTGTATTGTTTCTTCTACATATCATGGTATGCACATGGCTATTTGAGATATGAGTCTTAATCTTGCCACTTGTATATGATGTTGATGAGTATAATATTGTATATGTGATTTTGTAGCATCCCCACATGATTGCATGCTATCATGACCATGATAATAACTATGATGACGATTGTATATTGTTAGAGGCATGTTAGCATGGCAATGACATCATCACCATTTGATACATATTGTGAGGCAAATGTTGGGGTGATGATGAGATGTGATATGATGATGATAATGGTTGTATGATATTGATGTTGATGAATGATATGTGATAATATTGGTATATATGGATAGATTAGAGTAACAGTCACCTGTAGAAATTGGAATCAGGTCAATCGGAGGTCAGAGCACAAAGTTGTGTGCATTAGAAGTTTGTCAAAAAAATTAATATTTTGCTAATAAAATTACTAATATGGTCGCCATGGCGCCAATCCCCTTTGTTTCAAAAAATTTTCAACCCGAAAGCTTCCACGTCGATCTTTTTATTTTTGGGTAAAGTTCAGATCTTATCTTAAAAATGAGCACGCAATACTCATTCTTGTAATGACTAGAAGATTTGGATCGCAACTTACTTAAATTAATTTACTTTCAAACATTGAAGGGAATTTTTCTAATTGCAAAATAAAATTCTTAAAAAAACAAAAATGAAGAATTTGACTTAATCAAATCGATGTAAAAATTTGATGTGCATAATGGATTGAAATTTTGAATTCTAGATAAGAATCTCACAAACAATAATAAAACAATTAGTATTGGTTAATCAGTAAGGCATGCTTATCTATATCTTTTTATACTAAGATTACTAAGGTTTGAATCCTACCCTGGTAATGATAAAACAATTAGTATCAGATATACTAAAGAGTTTGTATCCTAATAAAACTCCTAGTTAAACACCCTCATGCCCGTGAACCTTAGCTATAAAAGGCACACTCTCACTGCCATATTCTCAATAAAACTAAGATACTCTCTTTGATCTCATTTCTCCATTTTCCATAGCTTCTTCTTCATCAATGAAAACTTGTCTTGTGTTACTTTTCTTAACAATGGCTATGAATTCCATGGCCTTCCCCTTCTCGACAGCCACCCGCTCTCTTCCACCACCACGCAAAACTCACTGCCTGTGCACATTTCTTGAAAGACGATAGTGAATTTCCTGAACCAACCAAAGCTTGCTGCCAAAACTACATGGAGATCTTTCACAGTGGAACTCCAACATGTTTATGCTGTTACCTCCATCCTAAAAAACTGATAACCTAGTTCAGTGTCACCAAGTTGATGTCTCTTCATGATGTCTGTGGACAAAGCTCAAGTTCTGATAATACAATTCCTCCTTATGATCTTTGTGTGGGGCTTCAAGATCCTCAAGAAAAGTTTGATGGGATTCTAGATGCTATTAACAAGGATCACCTTAAGAATCCTTTCATACCTTAGGCGCATCGTATATAGTTTATTTAGTTTAAATTAGTATTGAGTTGTTTCTTGGAATTAAAGATGATAGATGTATGTATGATTTGTTTTTTTTTTTTATGATGATGGATGTATGTATGATTTTTAATTTATCAATAAAAGTATGTTGGCTTTTTTTTTTGTAGAGTAAACCTTGCCACTCGATTCAAGTTTTGTTCATATTAATTAACTTCATAGGAATTTTTTTCCATTTTTTTGGTGAATATATATATATATATATATTATTGCATTATTGATCAATTCCTTTTCAAAGAACACATCCTCTCCAGTCTTAGTGATCTGCACGATTTGCTTCTATCATTGCTTTCTTTCTCTAATAGAGTATGTCACAAGTGATATTAAGTTTCTCTAAGCAAGCACTTAGAGTAATAATCGTAGAGCTATGAGTGATATTAAATCATCTAACCAAAGTTATTTAAGTTGTGAATATTTAAGATATTCATATAGGTAGCTTTTCTTTTTCAATTAATAATTATTGAATCGAAAAATTTTTATTTAAAAAAAATTCAAAATAGAAAACAAATAAATTTTTTTTCTGCTTTAAAAATTCAAAAGATAAAATGTCTTTTTAGCTTTTAAAATGAAATTAAAAATATAAAATATAAATATATATTTCTAAACTTTTCTTTTGAAATAAATATATTAATCTAAAATGCAGCTCAATCTTTTTTCTTTTGGAGTTATCCTTCAAAAGACTTTAAAATTAAAAGAAAAAAAGCATTTTACTAAAGTTTAAATGAAGAAAGAAGAAGGAGATTAAACTAAATTATGGTTTAGGAAAGGAAAAATAGGAAAAAGACCTAATTAAGTTTGGAGTTTTCAGATAATTTAACTAAATTAATTGTAAGAGCAAACTAATCAATAGGGTCTAAAAAATTAAGGGAACTAAAGTATTAAATTAAATTAATGAGTCAATTTACATGTAATTCTCCTTTAACAAAAGGTATAAACATTGCTATTTATTTGTTAGACTCGTAATTTGAGAAGACTTTTAATCCAATTCCACATTTACCCTCTATTGCTCTATTAATCTTCAGGGAATTTCTTTAGTATCTTATTTTCTAATTTTTTTTATATGTCTAAATTGAGTCAAACTAGCCAAAATTACATATGTGACTAATAGGACAATCCAACATTCCAACCCATGTTAGGCCCCATTTGTGGTGAAGAATATTTTTCATGAACATACCTCAATTGAGAATGAGAATGAAAATATGTCACGACCCAAAAATCAAGCCATGATCAGCACATAGGCTAAGTTGATTTTATCACATTTAGCCTAGCAAACATGATACAATTTCTGTCAACACAACCTAACTAGCAACAAAATAAATCACTTATTCAAATATTCGCAATTCATATCTCATTTATTTCATAAAATTGGATACAAAGACAAATAAATGAACAAGCATTTCATAAGACCCAAGATAATCTTATAACCAACAAAACACTTTTGACACCACCATAGCAGTCACGATGTCATGGAATCTAAACCTCTAACCTTCTAGCAATACTCTGCCGAATGTGTATAGGTAGGTCTACCAACCATAAAGGATTCGACACACGTGTCTATCAATCTAGGAAAAAAAGTAAGAAATGGGATGAATCTACCATTGACTCAATGAAAGCATAAATAACAAAATGCCTGGAAGGGAAGCAAAGGACACAGGAGTTTTTTACAATTAAATTAGCTTGAATAACTATGGTTGCATCAATCACCCACATGCAATACATTTCCATACAAAGAGCAATTAAACAAACACATAATGGTTAATTCATCCAAAGAATAATCTAGAACCTTGATAAGTACTACATGCAATTGTAACAACCCTCATGACATTGTCCTTAACTTGGTCCCTAGCCAACCAAGTGTAATTGGCATTGTATGCAATACCGGAGGAACATGATAAAGGAAAGGTTCAAGTGGAGGCTGAAAGAGCTCCATGTCGTGGCGAGGAGTAAGGCTACGGTAGTGATAAAGAGCTCTAAAATGACATTTTCTGGCTAAAACCAACGGCACCGTGGTGAGCTCTTCTGGGGTCATGGCGGGAGTCAAGAATTTTGTATAAATCAAGAACATTTCAGTCAGACAGAAAAGAAAGAAACAAATAGAGTGATAAAGAGACTCTACTAGGGTTCGAATAATTCAACCTTTGGGAGTGATTTCTAACCTCTTGGAGCTTGGATCTTGGTTGATAAGTGATTTTTACTCCTCCTTCTCCATTTTCTTCGATTTTGAGCTGGGTTTTCTTGGGTATATGTTGGGATCTTTGGTTTTGGCCAAATCCCACTAATTAAAATGGATGAAATGGGGTTAATAGAGTGTAATTTGGTGTTTATGATGCTTGGGTATGAGTTTTGAAGGGAGTATGTATGGTTTAAGCCTATCCCTAGGTTGTTCTTTGTTGAAAGGATGAGGAATCAGAAATGTATGGGACTGATTAATGTTTGAATGGTCTCTAAAAGCTTAATGATGCATGGAAATGGTGTTGGAACCTTGGGTTAGGCCAAAGTGGTTGAATTATAGAATTTGGATATTTGGATTGTATGTTAATTAAGTATTTTATGGTATTGTAAAGGTTGTTTAGTTGCTTGGAGAAGTCAAATCATGGGATTGGCGTTTAAGAAAGCTTGTGGAACTCATGTGTACGTGGTAGTGACAATTGAGGTAACTGGGTGTTTGCATTGTCTCTATGGTTTGTGTATAGTGAGATATGATAGTATATATATGTATATATGCATGTTCCTTTTCATACCATGATATTGGTTGTGTAGGTATATAGTTTCCTATATATCATGGTATGCACACAGCTAGTTGGTATATGATGATTGTATATGTTGTATATGTATGATGTGTAGCATCCCCATACCATTGCATGCTAGTATGTCAATTGATGTTTGTGATGATGATATATGTGTGTTTGAGGCATGTTAACATGACATTGGCATCATCACCATATGATTGCATAATGAGAGATTGATGATAGGGTGATGATGATATGATATCAGATAATGATGGGATAAAGATCCCTATCTCTAAATCCTCTCCTTGGGAGAGTCAGGTGGTAGAGGACAATATGATATGATGAAACATCCTTGTCACTAAATCATATCCTTGGGAGAGCTAGGTGACAGTAGATTTAGGGATGCACCTTCCCTAAATCACCACCAATTCACAGTGGTTCAAGTGAAGGAGAGCCACGGTCTGAGCTCTAGTGTAACCATTGGCCCGGTTGCATTAGGGTAGGGTGAGCTTGGTGATGTCCCGGAATCTGTCTTCATGACTATTGGAAGGGAAGCTCCTATTTAAATGTCTCATGATGACAATAGCTCATGGTTCTAGCTATGTATAAGGGAGAACATACACAACTTTCATTAGCATTTCATTACACCATGTGCACGATTGTGTGGATCAGTATATATATATTGTATGTAGTTATTCCCAGTTACTGAGACCTTGTCTCACACCCCTTTCCCATGAACTAACATTTTAGGTGAAGGTTCTAGCACTAGTTCAGAGAAGGCAAGGAAGTAGCATACTGGTCATGGGAATATCAAGTCTGTGTAGTAATTGTGTTGTCTATCTATATTGTGCTAAGTAATATAAGATGTTTGCGATGGATGTATGACATTGATAAGGATTGTTATGAATAGTGTTATATGTATGTTTATGTATGGCGAATGAATGTGATGAGTATGACAATTTGTGATGTATATATGGATTGGGATGTTGAAGAGTCGGTATGGTAGTATTTATGAGCCCAAAGGTGGAGTTGGGCCTTATTGGTGTGTTTTGGGCCTATGGCCCACTTTGTCAGTTTGAGGCTTAAGGGGGTAAAATCTCAAATGAGTGATTTCTTTGAGGTGAAACCTCAATGGACCAGTTAGTCAAGTGGTTTAAGATCTATATGAATGATCTCTGAGTGCCCATTTGCCTTTGATGGAAATTGGAGGTTATTAATGGTGTATTTTGATCAAAAAATGGCTAAAATGGTGTTAGGTGTCCAAAATCTCCATGTGGAGATGGAATGAAGAAAAATTGGTGTCTTTGATAGATAGGGACAAGATTGACTTGTAGAAGTTGGAATCAGGTCAATTGGAGGTTGGAAGTTCGATCCAAAAGCTGAACTTTTACTGATGTGGTATTAAGAAAAGGGCGGAACAGCGCCAAGAAGCCAGCCTGTAACGCCAGTGAATCAGCGGGCATCAGAGTTAAGGCAATACTATAACGGCCGCGGCCCTACGTACTATTTTGCTATTTTGGTGTTTCTCGTGGTGTTTTATGGTATTTTCCACTACTTTGAGGTTTTGGGAAGAAATTATGAGATGTTTGGGCTATGTTTGGCTATTTTTTTTAAAGGTTTTAGTCAAGTCATGAGGTATTTGGGAGTAAGGTGTTACATTTTAGTATCAGAGCAATGGTTTAGGCCATTGTTTCTGCTTGAAGCAATACTTGGCACAACTTTAAATATGTAGACTTATATATTCTCACTGCAATACTAGTCCAGAACCATATAGTTGAATGTGTTGTTGCTTGTCTGTAGGAGAAAATGTCTCACAGAGAAAGGCAGAGTAACTGTGACCTAATGAGGCAGATGCATGAGATATTGGCTAGCCTTAGTAATCAAGTAAATACTTAGGGGGAGACGTTAAACATGTTGCAAGAGCAATTGAATCGGCAAGAACATGGTGGTATGAATGAAGAGGTCGGTATGTATGTGGATCTAAATGTAAGAGAGGATGAGAATAAGAATGAGGTAGAGCCTAAGAGAGCCCTAAGAGCTGAAAGAAGGGATATCTCCTCTTAGTTGAAAGACTTTTGGAAGTTTAATCCCTTGGCTTTCGAAGGTACAATGGATGTTGCATTGGCTAAGGAATAGATAGAACAACTGGAGAATATATTTGGTGTGATAGATTGCACCTTTAAGCAAAAGGTGCAACTGGCAGTGTTTAAGCTTAAGAAGAAAGCTAAGCATTGGTGAAGGAGTGTTCTCCCAAGTGTTGAAGTGATGAATCCTCCATTGACTTGGGAATAGTTTAAAGAAAGGTTCTTTACACACTACTTCCCTCTGGCTCTAATGATGTAGAAAGAGGCTGAGTTCCTAGCTTTTCAGTAAGCTAATTTGTCGGTAGATGACTATATTGATTAATTCCTGGACTTGGCCAAGTATTCCACTTATCTAAACAATTACCTAGCTGATAGGTGGAAGGCTTAAAGGTTGTTTGAAGGAGCTCGTCTAGAGATTAAGGATTGACTGTTAGTGGTTGAGTTTATGTCCCTCAAGGACTTATATGTGAAGATACGTGTCTTGTCTAAGAGAATGAAGGAGACTGAGGAGGATAGAAGAAATTCCATGATTCGAGCTATTTCTTACCTAGGACCCACTGGAGGTGTCAGTAAAGGAACTAGATTTGGTAGTGGTAGTAGCAATAGCAGTATAGATTCTAGTGGAGGAAGAGGTCGCCATAACAAAGATTGCCATGGTAGAGGAAAAGGCAGGTTTGGCAAAGGACCATTCTATAGAGGAGGCTTTGACCAAGGGAGCTCTATTTAGAGTGAGTATGCAGGAAGGGACTCAACTCCATCCCAGTATAGTTCAGGTATTGCCTCGAATCCATGCACAAAATGCGGGATGAGTCATGGTGATTAACAATGTTTGGTTTGTTATAATTGTGGGAGACCGGGACATGTTGCACAAGGATACCATGAGCCCAGGCGTGATGATGCAATGAGGAGGCCCACGATGCCCGGTCAAGTTTTCGCAATCACCCAATAGGAAGCAGATGCAGCGCCTAACTTGATTAGAGGTAAACTTAAACTCAATGGTTTCTCTATTCACTCATTGTTTTATTCAGGTGCATCACATTCCTTCATATCTTTTGATTGATCTCAGAGATTAGGTATTGTGGTAATGGTGTTACCTTTTGAATTGTCAATATCCACACCTACGGGAGTTTTGCTAAGAACTACTCAAGCTTGTCTGAATTGTGTGGTTCATTTTGAACATCGAAGCACTACCCTAGATTTAATTTGTTTATCATTGCAAGAGATTGATATGATCATTGGGATGTATTGGTTGGAGGTAAAAAATGTGATTCTTGACTGTGCTCAGAAGACTGTGTCATTGCCCATGAATATCCCTAGTGTTAAAGGGGATGAAAATGTTTGTTTGTCCTTTTACCAAGCTGACATGTATTTGAGGAAATGATGTCAATGGTTTCTAGTTTTGTTCTCTATTAACGTGGACATGGAAGAAGGTATAGAAAGATACCCGGTTGTATATGAATATCCTGATGTGTTTCCAGAGGAGATTACTGGTTTGCCACCACCCCAAAAGCTAAAGTTTTCCATTCATTTGGTACTCGAGATAAGTTCTATTTCGAAGGCTCCAAATCAAATGGCACCGTCTAAACTGAAGGAACTGAAGAAGCAAATTGAAGATTTGTTAAAAAGGGGTTTCATCAGACCTAGTATCTCACCTTGGAGAGCTCCAGTGTTGTTTATCAAGAAGAAGGATGGTAGCCTTAGATTGTGCATTGACTACAAGCAGCTGTACCGAGTGACAATTAAGAATAAATGCCCTTTGCCTAGGATTAAAGATTTGACTAATCAGTTGGTAGGTGCCTCAATTTTCTGTAAAATTGATTTGAGTTTAGGATACCATCAACTGCTAGTGCATGCTGAAGATGTACCTAAAATTACTTTTCAAACTCGATATAGTCATTATGAGTTTCTTGTGATGCCATTCGGGTTGACCAATGCCCTAACAATCTTGATGGATTATATGAACAAGGTCTTTCGACCATATCCAGATAAATTTGTGGTGATATTCATTGATGACATTCTAATATACTCCAAGAGTGAGGAAGAGCATGCACTCCACCTTTGAATTATGTTGCAAGAGTTGCAGGATCACCAACTGTATGCCAAGCTTAATAAATGTGAGTTTTGGCTATATGAGGTGAAATTTCTGGGTCATGTGATTTCTACAAAAGGTGTAGCGATAGACCCCTATAAAGTAAAAGCGGTGTTGAATTAGGAAAGACTGCAATTGGTGATTGAAATTTGCTGCTTTTTGGGATCGGCTGGTTACTAATGAAGGTTCATTAAGGGATTCTCCCAAATTGTTATGCCATTGACTAGGCTCACCCGTAAGGATTGATCTTTCATTTGGGATGATAGGTGTGAGAGATCATTCCAAGAGCTGAAGGTCTATTTAACATCCACCCCAATGCTTATTATCCCTAACCCATCTGAGCCATTCACAATTTACACAGATACCTCTAAGAAGGGTTTAGGGTGTGTATTGATGCAACAAGGAAGAGTTGTGGTATATGCTTCAAGGCAGTTAAGGCCTTATGAGGAGAATTATCCTACTCATGACCTTGAGCTAGCGGCTATAGTGTTTGCCTTGAAATTATGAAGGCATTACCTTTATGGTGCTCAATTTGAGGTGTACAGTGATCACAAAAGTTTTAAGTATCTATTTGATCAGAAAGAGTTGAACATGAGGCAAAGGCGTTAGGTAGAATTCTTGGTAGATTATGAATTTGCCTTGAAGTATTATCTTGGAAAAGCTAATGTTGTGGCAGACGTGCTGAGTAGAAAGTCGATCCACATAACCACCATGATGATGAGAGAACAACAGTTACTGGAAAGCCTGAGAGATATGAAGTTATCAATTACTGTCCATCCTGGCGTACTAATAGTGGGATCCATCAATGTATCAAGCGATTTATTAAGGAACCTTTGCTATGCTCAGCTGGAGGATAACTATCTTTTGGGCATTTAGGAACAAATTGAAATGCGGGAAACCCAGGATGTTGATATACTGGAGGATGGTATTATCTGATATCGAGGTCAAATTTGTGTGCTAAACGTTGCGGAGTTGCTAGAAATCAATTTGGAGGAAGCTCATAAGAGTAGGTATATTATTCACCCAAGTACCACTAAGATGTACCAAGATTTCAAACGAGAGTACTGGTGGCCAAACACAAAAAAGGACATCACAGAGTATGTGGCAAGATGTCAAATTTGTCAGAAGGTAAAGATTAAGTACCAATTGCCAGCAAGTACATTGCAACCTTTAGAGATCCCTAAGTGGAAATGGGATAGCATCTCCATGGATTTTGCGATAGGATTACCGAGGACCTCTTCAGGGCACAATGAAATATGGGTGATTATGAATAAATTAACAAAGTCGGCCCATTTTCTTCCAATTCAGGAAACTATTTGTGGTTCTGGTGTTTCTCGTGGTGTTTTGTGGCATTTTCTGCTATTTTGAGGTTTTAGGAAGGAATTGTGAGATGTTTGGGCTGTGTTTGGTTGGTTTTTTTGAAGTTTTTAGTCAAGTCATAAGGTGATTGAGAGTAAGGTATTGCAGTAATCACAATAAATGCCTCAAAAAATCCATCTGTCCATATCTTATAGTTAATGGTGAGGAATAACAGTCTTGTTAATTCATATGTTTTGATGATTTTAAAATAAATGAGCTTGGAGATCTAATGTCAAAGGAACACAAATGAAATGAAGAACAAAGTTGGAGTTTCTTGAAGATTGAAGAACTAGATCTCATGTCTTAGGAAACTATATGTAAAAGAAGGTAGTTGAGCTTTGAATTTCAATTAACCCAATATTAAATGAGATGACTAAATTAATGGTTAATGATTAGCTCATGATTTCAAAATGGTTTTCATCAAAAAAGCTATCATATGAGGATAAAACTTCAATTTCAAAGATGTTTCTAAGTGATTATCCTATTTTTAAGAAAATGTTTTACCTTATCCGCATAATCATTGAAGGTTATGGGGATAAAGACTCAATCTCAAAGCTTTTTCAATGTTCACTCTTCAATTTCATGAAAAGGGATTAAGGTTATCCGTATAACACGACTTGGGGATCATGTTCTCAAGTCTATCTAGTTGGTTATCCTGATAAAGTAGGTACCTTATTCGCATAAGGAAGTGAACAGTGAAGACAAGTGATACTATACAGCCCGTTATTCGCATAATCTAAGGAGGTTGTCCACATAACGTGTGTCACCGAGCATTTGGATTCTTCTCTGTTAAAAGGTTATCTGCATAACTTAAGGAGGTTATCCACATAACCTATATTTCAAAATACCTGAACTATCCTCAAGAAAATAGGTTATTCACATAACCTATGTTATAGAACTAATAGCTCTTCTACAGCAAAATAGGTTATCCGCATAACTTTGAGAGGTTATCCTGATAACCTAAGTTTTACAAAAATTCAGTTTTAGAAAAACTTAACTGAGTGGGTTTTCATGAAAATAATTTTGAGCTAAAACTTAGTCATTCTGGGTAGCCTATTATCTGCATAACCTAGTTAGATTATCTGCATAAGGAAAAGCTTTACGTTGAAAATAAAGGCAAATAGTTACCCATTATTCGCATAACCTGAGGAGGTAATCCGCATAACCTCTGTCAGATGCATTTAATGTGGTGGGTGAACGGCTATTTTACTGAGAGTAACGGCTAATCTTTGTTCCCAATGGATAGTTTTGACCCAAGACTATAAATAGGACCTCATTTAAGTTATTGGGTAATGATAAAAACAATATACACACCAAAACTCTGCTGATTCATTTATTATATCTCAACTTTCATATCTTTTGAGAGAGTTTTTAGAGAGTACTTAGTATGAGATTATATTAAGGGAGATAGTCTTACTCTTGAGTGAGAAGAGTGAGAGAACTAGTTTCAATCCAAAGTTCAGGGTGGTGTTATACTGCGGTCAATGCAAGAATCCATTTAAATCTTGCAAGAGATAGTGGAAAAATCCCAAGTGATGGCTTGGAGATTGGACGTAGGTCAAATGGAATAGACCGAACTAGGATAAACTACTAAGTTCTCTTCCTTTTGTTCTTTATTTCTTATACTCTATTTTCAGTTACCTTTTAGTATCACCATTGTATTTTGTCTTTGCAAAAAAATTTCAATCTTCTCAATTCACCTCCTCTTGGGAAGTTAGTTGAGCTAACAAGTGGTATCAGAGACTAACTCCCAGTTAAAGGATATAACATTCCGGGAGAAGACATGGCTGGCTTTGGTGAAGGTGTCCTTTTGGATGGAAACAACACTAACAGACCTCCTGGTTTCAGTAGAGAAAATTATTGGTATTAGAAGATAAGGATGTAGATTTACCTTCAATCCATTAATTTTGATATTTGGTCGATCATCCAGAAGAGAGATTTTGTTCTAATGAAACTACAAGACGATGGGAAATACAAAGAGAAACTTGAAGAGGAATGGAACAAGGAGGATAGGAGAAGGGTCCTTCTCAACTTTAAAGCTAAGCATTGTTTGGTCAGTGCTTTCAATCAAGATGAGTTCTATAGAGTGTCTCAATGTACAACAGCCAAAGGCATGTAGGATACTTTGGAGATTGCTCATGAAGGGACAACCGGCGTGAGAGAAAATAAGCTGAATATGTGCATTGGAGAATATGGCAGCTTCAAGATGAAAGAGGGTGAGAATATCAAGGATCTACAGAAGAGATTCACCTTCATTGTGAATCAGCTGAAGAGCCTTGGAAAGGAGTACACCCAGTCTAAGAAAGTCAAAAAGATGCTTAGAGCTTTGCCTATTGAGTGGCAACCGAAGGTGATTGTAGTAGAGGAAGCTAGGGAGGAATCTATGACACCTGTGACAGCTCTCTTTGGGAGTGTTGAAGAATATGAAAGGAAGCTGAACGCTCTCAAGAAATCTACTTCATTTGACAAGAAGAAGAAGAGTTTGGCTCTCAAAGTAGAATCAGATGATGATGATGATTCAAAGGAAGATGCTGAGTTAGATGAAGAAATGATAGCCATGCTAGTGAGGAAATTTGGCAAAATGTATGGAAAGAAGAAATTCAAATGATTTGCAAAGAAAGATGGAGCCACTAATAGCGAAAAAGAAAAAAAAGACTCCATCATATGTTATGAATGCAAGAAACTTGGGCATATCAAATGATAATGTCCTATGTTGAGCAAAAAACAAGGGAAGGACAAAAAGGCTGACAAAGGAAAAAAGAAGAAAGCTTTCGTATCTTCCATCTGGGGAGATAGTTCAGATGAAGAGGAAGTAGCAGGAGATGATGAAATTGTTAACTTATGTCTGATGGCTCAAGAGGTTGCAGAGAAGGAGAAGAATCACAACCGAAATAATGACAGTGATTTTGAGGTAAATGACTCTAAACCTTCTTACAAAGAACTACATGATGCATTTAATGAACTGGTGATTGAATTTGTCAAAGTATCCAAACAACTGAGTCAAGCTAAAAGGAAAATACACAAGCTTGAAAGTGAGTCTTATACATCTTGCATTACTTCACAGTTTTCTTCTTGCCTTACCTCTGTTTGTGTCTCACACATTGAATTGGGAGATAAGAATACAAGACTCTAACCAAATTCACTAGAAATAAGGACATGTTGAAAGTATCATTGGGAAACCAAATTGTAAGTCAGAACAAAACTGGTCTAGGATATGACCCATGTGCGGTCAAGGAGAAATTGAAAACCAAGAAACAAAACCTTTACCTGAGAAACATTGTGAATGCTAATAGCCTTAAAACAACTTAGAACATAACATCATTCCCAACTCCTAGAAATCAAAAGAATAAATATTATGGTCATTATTTTAGACATGCATCTCTTTCCTCTAGCCCTTTTTCTACTTGCCACTTCTATAATAAGAAGGGTCATATGTCCTCCAACTATATATTCAGGAAGGAAAGAAATGGTAGTGGGATGAAATGGGTTCCCAAGAATTCCTCTACTAACAAAAAAGGACCCAAGCAAATATGGGTACCTAAAAGAAAGAACTAAAACTTCTTTTGAAGGTGTGTCTCAAGGCCAAGAAAAGCAACAAATGGTACATGGACAGTGCTTGTTCGAGACACATGACTGGAGACAAAGAAAAATTCATTGTGCTGAGAGATAAGAAAGGAGGAAAGGTTACTTTTGGTGATAACCAGTCCGGCAAGATAGTTAGAATTAGAATTATTGGAAGAAATCCAGAAACATCAATCAAAGAAGTCCTGTTGATGATAAGACTCAATCAAAACCTATTAAGTGTGAGCCACACCTGTGATAGATGCAATTGGGTTCTGTGCAATTCCAACTACTACATAGTCATCAGAAAAAGTAACTGTAAAGTGATTCTCAAGGCAAAAAAAGATGGTAACTTTTATACTATTGATTTAGATGAATTACCTTCTCTAGACTCCATATGCTCAATAAGTGAAAATGATTATAGTTGGCTGTGGCATAGGAGACTAGCACATGTTAGCATGCATCAATTAAATAAACTCATTAAAAATGAACTTGTTCTTGGTCTACTCAACATTAAGTTTGAAAATGATAGAGAATGTGATGTTTGCCTTAAAGGGAAACAAACAAAGTCCTCATTCAATACCAAAAACATTGTTTCTACAACAAGACCATTGCAATTACTTCACATGGATTTGATAGGTCCTAATCACACTAAGAGTATTGGTGGAAACTTATATGTACTTGTTGTGGTTGAAGATTATTCTAGATTCACCTGGACTTTATTTCTTCCCTCCAAAGATGAAACATATGATGCCTTATGATCTTAGCCAAGAAAATCCAAAATGAGAAAGGTTGCTCAATTGTATGTATTATAACAGATCATGATGGATAATTTGAGAATGCCAAATTTACTGACTATTGAATCAAGTGTTTTGATGATTCCAAACCAACGTTCAAGAGCTTGGAATAAAGATATCAAAGGTGCACAAAAGGTTCAAGTGAAGGAATCCTAGAGAAATCAGTGCAAAGATTCATGTAGGATGTTTAGAAATGTTTTGATTTAAGTAAAAGACTTTGATTTGGTGAAAAGATGTTTTAAAACCTTGATTCTATGTTAAAACATGGAATATTTGAAAAACACCCACCAACAGATAAAGTTTGAAAGGTTTATACTGATATGTCATCTTCGAAATTCGAACTTTGGCTTTGGAAATTTAAATTTTGTACTAAAAATGAAGTCTAAAAAGAGATCTCTCTGACAAACGAATTTTGACTTGAGAAAATTCGAATTTTGATAAGTGTCTGAAAGGAGCATTCAGTAACGACGAACTTTGGGTTTTGAAAATTCGAATTTCAGACAAAAAGTAACTTATGAAAACTAAAGAAATTCATTTGAAATTATGTCAAAATTCATCTGAAACTAAGTTTAGATTGGATTTCAAAATTGCTCACTGATAGATGAACTTTGAACATGAAAATTTGAATTTCAGAAACTAAGCTTGTGAGTCTGTTACAATGATATGTTGACATACGAATGACAGTATTTATAAATTCAAATTTTGAAGTAAGTCTGAAAAGTGGTCTCTTTGACAAACGAATTTTGCCCTTTGAAAATTCAAATTTTGAATTATATGAACTACTGTGCCTTATAAACCAGCTACGGACAGATTAATTTTGGGATTCCAAAATTCAAATTTCAAAGACACTGTAGCAAATTGAAAATACTGTTCACACTTAACAGAAAAACTTTCTAGTTGAAAATTTTTATGTCACAACATAGAAACATTTTCCAAATATCAAAATTTGAACTTCACTTCATGACAGACGAACTTCGAGCATTCAACGTTGAAGTCTTTAACCTTCGGTTTCTGTGAAATTCGTCTATTGACCAATTGAAATTCGAATTTCAGAATGTCAGAAGCATTAAATGCAGTTGGTTAACGGATAGTTTTTCATAGTAACCATTGGATAACTTCTCCAACGGATAGATTTTGTCTCTAACGGATATTTGAGATCTAAATCTATAAATATAACATTATTTGAAGTTGTGGGTAACGATTTTAACATTGTATATACTGAAACTCTACCAAATCATCTACTCAAAGTCTCTTACTCTCACACTTCAATACTTATACTTCAACTTTCATATACACTCTATTTAAGAGAGTTTATTCATTGTAAACAATCTTATCTTCATCTGGAAGAAAGATTTTCTTGTGAGGAGATATCACAAGATATTGGGGAAGCACTTAGTAAGAGTGCATTGAGTTAAAGAGTGAGCTCTAAAAATAGAGCATCATCTTTGTACTATGGCATTTGCAAGAAGTCCACTGAATTCTTACAGAATAGTGAAAAATCTCAAGTGATGACTTGGGGACTGGACGTAGGTCAAGTGGAAAGACCGAACCAGGATAAATATCTAAGTTTTCTCTTCCCTACTGATACTTTTACAGCTTATTCTTTTATACTCTGTTTTACCATCATACTTTGCTTCCTTCACCCTCTTGATATTTTGCAGAAAATTTTCAATCTTCCCAATTCACCTCTCCCCCCTCTTGGGAAGCTAGCTTATCTAACACTGACTACTGTGACGAAAATGGAGTGGAGCACAACTTCTCAGCCCCAAGAACACCTCAACAGAATAGAGTTGTAGAGAGAAAGACTAGAGTGTTGGAAGAGATGACTCGTGGAATATTGAATGAAAAAGGATTGCCTGAACAATTCTGGGCTGATGCAGTAAGCACAACATGCTACTTGATGAATAGAGCATACATCAGACCCATGCTAGGGAAGACTCCTTATGAGATATACAAAGGAAGGAAGCCCAACCTCTCTCATCTTCATGTCTTTGGATGCACTTACTATATCCACAACAACAACAAGGACAATCTGGGTAAGTTTGATGCCAAATTTGATGAAGGTATATTTCTTGACTACTCAAATAGAAGTAAAGCATATAGAGTATTCAACAAGAAGTCTAGAATTATTGAAGAATCTGTGCATGTGGTCTTTCTTAAAAATGAAACTCTGTTTAAGCATTCTAAAGATAAGGATGATTTAATTTCTAGTCTCAGGAATTTAAATGTGTCTGAAGGAAATAAAACTGAACATCCTAAACTATATGAAACTGCTGATGTAGAAGAAGATATCTAGGAGAAAGATAATGAATATGAAATAAATAAGAAAGTATCTCAAGAACTCCCTAAAGTTTGGAGATTAAAAGAATCATCTAGTTGATAAAGTTATTAGGGATGTTTAAGAGAAAGTTAAAACCAGAAGACAACTTAGGGATCAAGTGAATAATTGTACATTTGTCTCTCAAATTGAACCTAAGCGTACTGAAGAAGCTTTAATTGATGAATACTGAATTTTAGCTATGCAAGAAGAACTTAATCAATTTAAAAGAAGTCAAGTCTGGGATCTAATACCTAAGCCTAAAAACCATCTATTATTGGAACCAAATGGGTGTTTAAGAACAAACTTAATGAATCAAGAACAATAATAAGGAATAAAGCTAGATTAATGGCTAAAAGATATAATCAGGAAGAGGGCATTGATTATGAGGAAACTTTTATTCCAGTTGCAAGATTGGAAGCAATAAGGATTCTCTTAGCCTATATTTGCATAAAACATATTTTGTTATATCAAATGGTTGTGAAAAGTGCTTTTCTAAATGGGTATATCATGGAAGAAGTTTATGTTGATCAACCTCCAAGTTTTAAGGACTCAACTAAGCCAAATCATGTATATAATCTGAAGAAAGCTCTGTATGGCTTAAAACATGCTCATACGGTATGGTATGAGAAACTGAGTAATTTTCTGATTGAAAAAGGTTTTTAAAAAAGAAAAATTGATATAACCTTGTTTACTAGAAGAGAAAATAAAGATTTACTTATTGAACAAATTTATGTTGATGATATTATTTTTTGTGCTACTAATGAGTCTTTGTGCAAGAACCTTTCTGAGTTAATGCAGAGTGAGTTTGAATTGTCAATGATGGGTGAGCTGAACTTCTTCCTTGGATTGAAAATTAAACAATGTGATGATAGCATCTTTCTCAATCAATCAAAATACCTCAAGGAGCTACTGAAGAAATTTGGAATGGAACATGCTAAACCTATGGGAACTCCTATAGCCTCTGCAATTAAGCTTGACATGGATGAAGAAGGAAAACTCTTTGATATAACTTAATATAGGATGATGATTGGATCCCTACTGTATTTAACTGCTAGTAGGCTTGACATTATGTTTAGTGTCTGTATGTGTGCTAGGTTCCAATCATGTCTCAAAGAGTCTCATACAACAACTGTAAAAAGGATTTTCAGATACTTGCTGGGTACATCTTAAATGGGACTCTGGTATCCAAAAGGCATGAGAAAAACAATATACACGCCAAAACTCTGCTGATTTATTTATTAATTCATTCAAAGCTTATCCTCCCTCTATTTTGCTCATTTATTATATATCAACTTTCATATCTGCTCTTTTGAGAGAGTTTTTAGAGAGTACTTAGTGTGAGATTACACTAAGGGAGATAGTTTTACTTTTGAGTGAGAAGAGTGAGAGAACTAGTTTCAGTCCAAAGTTCGAGCTAGTGTTGTACTGCGATCATTGCAAGAACTTATTTAAATCTTGCAAGAGATAGTGGAAAAATCTCAAATGGTGGCTTGGAGACTGGACGTATGTCAAGTGGAATATACCAAACAAGGATAAACTACTGAGTTCTCTTCTCTTTACTCTTTATTTCTTATACTCTATTTTCTGTTACCTTTTAGTATCACTATTGTATTTTGTCTTTGTAGAAAAATTTCAATATTCTCAATTCACCCCTCTTTGAAAGCTAATTGAGCTAAACGTGATAATATATATCATATATCATATCTTATAGCCTATGGGGAGGAATAACCTTCTCACCCAGTAATATACATATATCAAGTCACATATAATATGATCAGGGACAACCACCTCACTTAATAAATATATATAGTATCTCACAAATGTTCATACTATAAATTATGAATTGAGTACATGAATAAAAATAGGTGTTTCTTTTTATAAATAAGTGAAATTGAAGTAAAGATGATTTGAAGTTAAAATGTTAGAAAAATAATTAAATGAAATCCCATTTGAAAAAAATAATAATTGGAAATAATCTAAAGAAAAAAAAGAGAGAGAAAAAAAATAAAAGTATATATTAACAATTGTAAAAAAAAATAATACTAGTTGTTGTTGTATTAGTGGTAATAATAACAACAATAATCAACAACAACAACAGGAACAACAATAGTACTAATAATAACAATCATCATCACCACTAATAGCTTCATTACCATCATTATATACTCTTCAAATTCCAAGAGAATTATAAGTAAATCTTAAAATGGGGAAAACTTACTATATATTTAGAAATTAAAGTTGACTATCTTGAATTTTTAGAAATTTTAAAAAGGTGAGGAAAGAAAAAGTTTTGAATTTGCTTCCCAAACATGGTTGAATAAAAAAAGTACAAATAAATAAAAATAGAGAAAAGTAATTTTGGGCAAGAAATTATAGAAAAAGTATAAAATTGATTTCACCTTACTATTTATACACTCACCAATTGAAACCAAAACTAGAAATCCCTTCTTATTACTGGCTAGGGCTTAGCACCAATTGAGGGAGCTTCACCAATATCACCTATAATTTATTTAAGCATAAAATCATCATTATTATATTTTTGTAGTTATAATTCTACCATTAATGACATTCTTCTTATAATATCTAAATCCTAATTTATAATTTAAATCCTTAATACCTTCCTTAATGTAAAACCTATGTTTTTTACAATTCCTAATTAATGAGTAAGTGTAGAAATTTCAAGATTCACCAAAGCCCATTTTAAAAGAACAAAAAAAATAGAAATTTAAGGCTCTACTTTCTACCGTAACCAAGGCACTAATATAAAAGAAAGTGAAAAGATGATATAGGTTAACCTTTCTTTTCTTTTCCTTTTAAATACTGATATGTCTTGTGGCTTGCGATAGATATTGAGTGAATGAAAAAAATTGTAAGAAGGAATCCTAGGAAGAGATAGATAGAAGATCGAGGAAGAGTAATATTGGTGGGCTAGACACATTTTTTTCACCTTGATGAGTGAAGAAAAAAGGGCCCAATCCCAATATCAATTAGGGCACCTTGTGCTAATTTACAGGGCATGGTTAATTTTTCAATTCTTCTATATTTGCACGTTAGAGTACATTGAGGGAAGTTTTCGGCCAAAAAAATAAGAGTATATTGAGGGAAGTTGCGGCAGTGTGTGAATCTATTTTTTAAAGTATTACCCTTATATATTTTTTCTTATATACTTTTTATATTATTTTTTAATTAAAATTTAATATGTAGATTTTTTAAATTTTTTTAAGTTCAAGAAATTAATTTTGTCAATATATAATTAATGACTAAATTTATAATATATTAACAAACAATTCATATGCTAACTTTTAATTGAAAAATAGCACGAAAAACATATAAAAAAAAATATATAAGTGTTTTTCTTTAAATTAAGGATATTATAATTATTTAATCACCTATTTATTTTTATATTATTTTCATCCAACCAAGTACAAAAATGAAACACAACGTCCCTATTTTTCATGAGATATCAAGTATATTTATTTCATTACATTAAAATATATTGTAATATTCCAGAAAAAAATAGAATGAAATAGAGAGAAACTTAAAGGAAAATTAAATTAATAAAGTAGAAAATAAATATTAGCAAAATTTATTAAATCTTAAAATATTAAAATTATCCTATGGAGTTGTCTAGATATTCATCTTATATCTATCAAGATTTTCTAGTATTTCAAAAAAAATTAAAATAAGTGAGTTCAAATTTTATATAAATATTTAATTCTTTTTTTTCTAAAAAATCAAAACTTGCTAAATTGAATTTAGCAGTAGAAAATCCTAGACCTAGTTTCCATTTTCTTTTCCCCTGTCGCAAACTCCACAGCTCCATCGTCATTATCCACTATACCAAAAATAAGATTTTTTTTGCGGTTATTTTGGTCTTTATTAGCGGTTTAAAACCGCCAACTATTTGAGCGCCGATATAAGGGATAACTTTTATTGGCGGAAATTAACCGCCAACAAAAATAGACTTTTGTTGGCGGTTATTTCAAATAACCGCCAACAAAAGGTATATTTTTTAATAAAATATTTACCTTTTGTTGGCGGTTGTTTGAAATAATCGCCAACAAAAATAGACTTTTATTGGCGGTTATTTCAAATAACCGCCAACAAAGGGTAATTTATTTTTTTAAAAAAAAAAGTAATCACAACTACAATCATCCTTAATAAGTAATCCAGAATTATCTAAAAGTCAAAAAAATATACAACATAAATTATAGATAGATCAAATTGAAATTTTACATAACCACACCGTAACAAAAAAATCAAAATCAAAAAGAAAAAGAAAAAATTTTGCCACAGAATCAATATTTATACCTTAAGTCATAAAAAATTACAAGCTTTAAAATTTCTTCCATCTTCAAGATTCATTTTCTTGCTTCAAAGCCAAGATGAGATAAGAGAGGATGAAGCCGTCGGTGGAGGTAGACACAGACATTGTAGTCAGCGAAGAAGGCAGTGGACAAAGTCACCGATGAAGAAGAAGCTTGTAATCTGTTGGTGCCAAGATGAGATGTGGACCATGCTTCGAGATTTGTACAAAATCTTGACCAAGCTTTGAAAATCTTGACTGAGGGAGAAGAGAATAAAAGAAAATAGAAAATGAGAGAATGATAAAATTTGATTAAAAGAGTAAGAACGACGATCTGAATCTGATGAAAGAGGAAGAAGACATGTAAGGGAGAGAGAGCTTACAGATCAAAGAAGAAAGAGATTGGGTGTGGAGAGGGAAAGAGAGGGAACGAAAGTGATTAGATGTGGAGAGAGAAAAAATTCAAATATATGAAAGTGATGGAGTTTGATGCGTGACATGAAAATGTATGAGTGGATGTAGAAAGAGATGTGTTAAGGAAAGAGATGAAAAGAAAGAAAGGCCGTCAGATCTTTTTTATCAATGGTTATAAATATTGATCCGTGACTTACTTACTGATCCGTGCCTTATGTTTTTTTTTTCAAAAAAGTTGTAAAAACTTTTCTTGGCGGTTCTTCAAATAACCGCAAAGTAAAGTCTGACTTTTCTTTGCGGTTATTTATAGAACCGCAAAGAAAAGCCCCCGCGTCAATTTTGTTGGCGGTTCTCCAAATAACCATCAAGAAAAGGTCAGACTTTTATTGGCGGTTATTTCTAGAACCACCAACAAAAACGATGCGACGCTTTTCTTTGCGGTTCTCTAAATAACCGCAAAGAAAAGTCTGACTTTTCTTTGCGGTTATTTGAAGAACCGCCAAGAAAAGTCTCCGCATCATTTTTATTGACGTTTTCCCTTATAACCGCCAACTATTAAGCGCTAAGAAAGGTTATTTTTGGCGTAGTGATCATCAAGTCTCTCCATCAACCTTTCTGCATATTTGTCTTCTCCTTTTCTTTTCTTAATTTTATCTCCTTATTCCCGCCTCCATATTTGAAGGAAAATTAAAGAGATGGAAGGACTACATACTTGTTGAGAATGCTCTCCCAATGATCAAAGACAAAGGACATAAAGTAGCACCACATATGGAGAAGAAAAATCATGGGTTGGATTTTTCTCACTAGTCCATAGTTGAAACACAGATGAAGAAGAAATTTGTAAATGGTTATCTGAGAGTCAGAGGGTAAGGGAGCACATAATGGAAGAGGAGTATATTTAAAAAAAAAAAGATTGAACTTATACATTTTTCCTTATATATTTTTCATACTATTCTCTAATTAAAATTTAATATGTAGACCTTTTAAATTTTTTTAAGTTTAAGAAGTTAATATTTTTAATTTATAATTAATTATTAAATCTATAATATATTAACAAACAATTCATATGTTAACTTTTAATTAAAAAATAGCACAAAAAGCACATAAAGAAAAAGTATATTAGTATTTTCCATATAAGAATCAGTGTTCGTACATTGATGGTATTATTGTCATCATTCAACTCGATTTCATTTTACTTTTAATTTTTTTATTGCATTTTGAGAAGAATTTTTTATGAATAAAATTTTTTGACCTAAAAATAAAATAAATATTTTTATAAATTTATGTTCTCACTAGAAACATAATAAATATTTTGATAAAAATCAGTGTAAGTGCATTGATGGTGTAACATCAATTGCTATTTTTATTTTTTTGGATGTTGTCACCGGATCAATATATATATAATCATACTATTCACATTTCACAATCTAGTATATTTAATATATATATATATATGCACATATATTAAAATTTGTAGGAAATAATACAATTTAGTATTCACTAATAAAATTGTGTTGTCAATTTGCCAACACAAACTCATAATGTAAGATCATATCATAAATTTGTAAGAGTTTACCTCTATCGAATTATTAAAATCTATTTTTGCATAATTAAAATACAATATATAATAACAAATATTTAAATATAATCTAAATAATATTAACTCAAAATAGATTTAGCTATATTTCATAATTTTCATACTCAACATAATAATTTTAACATAGTACATACTTGCAAATGCTCTTAAGTAAATTCGTTAGAAGAAAAAAAAAAAGCTCTTAACTAAATATGATAGATATATATATATATATATATCCTTATTTCCTTTTGTTATTATTGGTGCTCTTTTACTGACACGAAGCTGAAATCATGTTGTATATCTAATGTTTTAAAAATCAGACTGGACATCGAATCGAAAATTTTACTGGGTCATGGTTTTTATGGTTCAACCGGTTGGACCGGTGGTCGAACCGGTGACATAATAATTAAGTAAAAATAATATTATATATAATAATATATGTATAAAAATAAAATATCAAATTGTTAAGAGAATAAATTTAAGTAGTTTAAGTTCATAATAAGTTAATAAGTTCACATAGTAATAATATATATTAAATTATTGAAAGTAATGTTAAAGCACTTTAACATGATAACACTATATGATCATAATATTATAAAATGACTATACTCTCTCCATCCCAATTATAAAAAATAAATAATTACTTCATCGGTATCAAGGAAAAAATAGTTTTTGTAGTTAAATTCATTAATTGTACTACAAGTAAGATTAATTCATTATTGGTAATTATCAATACAACCTTAATTATTCAAGGGTGTAAAAAAATAATATTAATTACTCCACAAATTTTATCCATGTCTTATATTTTAGGATAAATAAAGAGTCTCAAAATTCTCTTATAATTTGGAACGAAGAGAGTATAATACAATGAAATTTTTTATTTTTATAATTAGTAATTTTAAAATAGAATGAAAAATAGTGTTTTACTCTCTAATAATTTTTATAATTATTAATTTTGGTAAAAAAATTAAATTTAAGTTAAATTTTACCCAATTTAAAAAACCGTCCGGTTCTCTAAAAATCGCTCCGGTTCCCGGCTCAACTCCGGTTTCTGGCTCAAAAGCTGATTCAAAACGGTCCAATCTAGTTCAATCCCTAAAATGGTCCAAAGCTAAAAATCGAGCCGTTCTTCACACCAGGTGACGGTCCAACAAGTCCAACCATCCAGTCCGGTCCGATTTTCAAACCATTGTGTATATCACAATTCACAACAATGAATAAAAAGCAAGTTTGTTTATTGTTAGAAGGAGCAAAATAACAATATTATATCTTTTTCGGTTGTATAAAAAAACAATATTATTAAAATATTATAATGTTATAACTTATAAGTTTCAATTTGCCATAACTTTAAATTATAGACCATTTTTTTTAAAAAAATTGTATAATTTTCAAGATATACCAGATGCAAATTGCCTTAAGAGTTTGACTCACTTATTTCTGTTTTCAAAAAATGTATGTTTAATATTTTAATTTTAATTTTTTAAATCAAAAAACCATAATTTTTAAGAAAAAACCATTTTCTTTTGTAACAAAGGATATAAATATATAAACAAGGTTCTAACACAATTAGTAAATAGTTGAATCTCTTTAGCAAATTATCATCGATTTGATTCCTAGTTATGTATATGAAAAATGCCTTATTGAGAGAGATAAAATTCACTTTGACATTCTCTACCATTTGATAGAATTAGTCTACTCTTTGGCTATGGGTTATATCCTTAATCCTAAAAAAAAGGTATAAATATCTAATGAAAAATAGCGGACGTTGTGTTCCATTTTTGTACTCGGTTGGATAAAAATAATAACCTTAATATATTTTTATAAATATTTATTATTTTTTTAATCTTTTAAAATATATTTTTATATGTATTTAATAAAAAAATTTATTCAATTTCAAAGTTTTAGTTTGTAAAAATATTTTTAAAGTAACAATAATAAAATTATCAATTCTAATTACCAATAATAAATAATTCATAATTATATTTGAATAAATAAAAAAAAAGAAAATATTAAGAACAAATACTAGAATCAGTGTCCGTGCATTGATTGTATTATTGTCATCATTCAACTCGATTTCATCCCAATCTCCTGATTCGTCTCATTTTGTAAATGTAAAGAGCACCGTTTTAAATAAAAGTACAATCAATTTTTTTAGAAAAAAAAGTTTCTATTTCAACTTAAAAAATTATAAATAAAAATTTAAAACCTCGATAATGCAGATCTTTTTTTTTTTTAATTTGGGTACAAGTTTAAATCTTATCTTAAACAAGAGCAAGCAATACTCATTTTTGTACTTTGGAACTTCGAAGCGAATTTTTCTAATTAGAAAATAAAATTCTTGAAAGAAAAGAAATGATGAATTTGACTTAATCAAATCGATTTAAAAATTTGATGTGCATAATGTATTTAAATTTTGACTTCTAGATAAGAGTCTCACAAACAATAATAAAACAATTATTAGTGTTGGTTAATTGGTAAAGAATGCCTATCTATATCTTTTTGTACTAAGATTACTAAGATTCGAATCCTATCTTGGTAATGATAAAACAGTTAGTGTCAGATATAGCAAAGAGTTTGTATCTTAATAAAACTCTTAATTAAATACACCCTCATGCTCGGGAACCTTAGTTATAAAAGGCACATTATGGCACCTTAGTTATAGAAGGCACATTCTCATCGCCATATTCTCAACGAAACTAAGATACTCTCTCACACTACCATATTCTCAACGAAACTAAGATACTCTCTTTGATCTCGTCTCTCCTTTCCAAGGCTTTTTCTTCTTCATCAGTGAAGACTTGTCTTGTACTACTTTTCTTATTGATGGTTGTGACATCCATGGCCTTCCCCTCCTCAATAGCCATCCACTCTCCTCCATCACTGGCTAGGTGCATTCACCACCACGTAAAACTTACTACCTGTGCACGTTTCTTGAAAGATGATAGTGAATTTGCTAAACCAACCAAAGCTTGCTCCCAGAACTATGTGGAGATCTTTCATAGGGGAACTCTGACATGTTTATGCCATTAAAACTTAAATCCCACATTGCATAGGAGTAAAGCTTATGAAGCGTATATAAGAGAAAGAAGACAAAGCATAGCTAAAATAATTATGGAGGAAAAAAGGCTAAGTAGATTTAAATATTATTTATTTACTATTTAAAGCACTTAGCACTTAGCACTTAGCACATGGCATATCATGATTATTGGATTAATCTAATGGTGGAGATCTGGTCTAATATAAATTTGAGATTAATATATTTAATTAATTACTTTTCAGAAATGGAGTTTTCAAATGACAACATTTTGAAATGACACATTCTGAAACTGCACATTATTTGATATTCTGTTTGATAACAATGTTCCAATTACAATGTTCAGAAATAGACTGATTGATCAATAATGTTTTAATTTTTCACTATTATAAAAGGGTCAGACTAGAGACTGAAAGAATCCCTAACATTCTCTCCTCTTGCTTACAATCTCTCTGTTTCATTCTGTGTTTCAAGGTATATGAAGTTGCTGTCAGATATCTTTAGTGCTTAGAATAATTCCTATGGGTGATTCACTTGATCCCTACAGCAAACCTAGTAGGGATGAATAACACATTAAGGATAGTGTATTGTCATACGTTTCTAGGCACCGTTTGTTTTCAATTATTGTTTCTAACAATCTTAATGTGTTAATTTTGATTGATAATGGAGACCACCTAGCAATTAGCATTCAAGGTCATGAACCAGGACCTCATCAAGTTGGTTCGTTTTGATGCAACAAATTTCAATAGGTGGAAGGACAAAATGATGTTTTTGTTGACTGCCATGAAAATTTCGTATCTACTTGATCCTGCTCTGGAGCCTCTTACTCAATCGAGTGATGATGATAGTAAAGAAGTCAAGGCTAGTTGCAAGAAAAGGGCAGAAGATGAAGTGCTGTGTCATGGACATATTCTGAACACATTGTGAAACCAATTGTATGATCTTTACTCATTTTTTTAATCACCAAAATAGATCTAGGATGCATTGGAGGCCAAACACAACACAGAAAAGCAAGGAACAGTTAAGTTTCTGATCATGCAGTATTTTGATTACAAATTGTAAGATGCTGTTAATATTTTAGATCAAGTTCATGATTTACATATTATAGTTTCTAAAATGAGAGATATTAAGGTGGACATTCCAGAGTCAATGCAAGTAGTTGCCATTATTACAAAATTACCTCCAACTTGGCATGAATTCAGGAAAAAGTTGCTGCACGCCATTAAAATTACTTTGGCTTAGATTTCAAAACATTTAAGAATTGAACAAGAAACCCGTGTCTTACAAAAAAAGCATTCAGAATCTGAAACCAAAGTTAACTATGTAGCTGCTGCAAGTCATAAAAATCAAAATTTTACTAGAAATAAGAACAAGAGAAAGAACCCAGAGCCCACTGGTTTCAGTTCTGGAAAACAATTCAAGACTCAAAAATCTTGTTTTGTTTGTGGAAAGAAAGGACATCCTAAAAAGGATTGCTGATATAAGAAAAAGCCAAGGAATGAAACTATCAATAGTGCAAACATGGTGGATACAGAATGTGACAAAATTATTGCCATGTTTCTAATATGCACATTGGTATGATTTCGGAATTAAATATGGCAGCTACTGTAAAGTCGTTTGACTGGTGGTATGATTTTGGAGCAATAGTTCATGTGTGCCATGATAGGAATCTATTCAAGAATTATGAAATTGCTCAACAAGAGCAGCATGTGATTGTGGGCAATGAAAGCACAACAAATGTACTTGGAAGAGGCAGTGTTGAGTTATAGTTTACTTCTGGAAAGAAAATGATTCTACAGAATGTACTTCATGTTCCAGAAATTAGAAAAAATCTTGTGTCTGCAAGTGTTTTGTTTGGAAAGGGGTTAAAAGCTATTTCAGAGGCTGATAAGATTATTATCTCTAAGCATGGGATGTTTGGGGGAAAGGGTTATGTTTCTGATGGAATGTTTAAGTTAAGCATTAATAAGAATGATTTAGTTTTTGTTAATATGCTTGATCGATCTTTTACTTTGTGGCATGGTAGATTAGGATATGTTAATTATAGAACAATAGCACATATGTCTAAAAATGGATTAATCTCTTGTGAAAATAATAAGAATAACAAATGTGAAATTTGTGCACAAGTTAAAACAGTAAGAAAACTTTTCCTTCTATTCAAAGAAGTTTAGAAATTTTAGAACTTGTTCATTTTGATATCTGTGAGTTAAATTGTATTTTAACAAGAGGAGGAAACATATATTTTATAACTTTTATAGATGATTTTTCAAGATTTACTTATGTTTATTTGATGAAGACAAAAGATGAAGCTCTTGAGATATTTATAAACTTTAAGAATGTTATAGAAAACCAAAAGAAAAGAAGATAAAGATTTTAAGAAGTGACAGAGGAGGAGAATATTTTTTTACAGAATTTTCACAATTTTGCAAAAATAATAGTATTATTCACTAAATGAGTGCTCCTTATACACCTCAACAAAATGGTTTAGCAGAAAGAAAAAATAGAACTTTAGTAGAAATGGTAAATGCAATGATTCTAAATGCGAAAACTCCCATGAATTTGTGGGGTGAGGCTTTGTTAACTGCTAACCATATTCTCAATAGAGTTATTTCAAAATCAATAAAATGCACTCCTATGAGTTGTGGAAATGTAGAAAACCAAATTTAAATTATTTAAGAGTTTGGGGATGTCTTGCATTTTACAAAGTTCTAAAACATAAAAGAGCTAAATTAGGTTCAAGAGCTTCGAAAAGTATATTTGCAGGATAAGCAAAAAATTCAAAAGCTTATATACACTTGGATATTGATTCTAATGTAATTGTTGAATCACGAGATGTTGAATTTTTTGAAGGAAAATTTGTTTCTGATCCAGTACAAACTGATTTGTTTCAAAATAAAGAGCATAAAGAATCTACATATGTAATAAATGAATTAGTAGAACCTCATTCTAAATTTGAACCTAGAAGAAGTAAGAGATCAAGGAAAGGAAAATATTTAGATTCTGATTTTATTAATTCTCAAGTAATAGTCTTCTTAGTTGAAGGTGATAGAGAATCAGTGTTAAGACAAATTCCTATTCTTTTAAGTAATGAAGAAAATCCTAAAACATATATGGAAGCATTGATGTTTAGAGACTCAAGTTTCTGGAAAGAAGCTATAAATGATTAAATGGATTCATTATTGTCTAATAAAACTTGGGAATTACTTGATTTGTGTAATATCCCAACTTTTATGGGATGCTATAGAATGAATAAAAGATGAGAAACGAAGTGAAGCGAAAAGGCTATATATAATCGGGCTTTAGAAGAAATTAATTTCCCATTTAATTTTCAGGAAAAATTATGTTTGGTCCTTAATTGGAATTAATTTTCCATAAGGTCTTAGCAGAAATTAATTCCAGAACTTACCCTAAAAAATATGCAATATACCACTTGAATGAAAGCCCGCTCCAAGCTGAGCGTGATGGTATAAGTATTGCATGCCCGGGAGGTCTAGGTTGAGAGATAGACCAATTTGAAAGTTAATGTGAATAGTCAAAAGGAAATAATAAAAAAATTGATCTTTGGGTGAAATTACAAGAAAGTGCCCGAAAGAATGAATAATTATGTTTTGGACCTGGTTTAGGGGCAAAATGGTCATTTCTCAAATTAGAGGTAAAATGTGAATAATGCATTTAAGGCCCAAAAATGAAAAGGTTGACATCGTAAAATGTAAAAGGAATTGGAAAAAATGGTAAGACACCGTTAAGCGTAAAGAAGGGCAAAGAAGTCATTTTCCTAGTTAAATGGAAAAATGAAAAAATTATATTTTGGCCCCAAGATTTAAGAATATGTGCAATTTGGTCCCTTGAGAATGACTCACCAACCAAGGGAAAGAGAAAATAAGTTTGGGAAAAATTACGAAAAAGGACCTGAAAGTTTCAAGAATTGTAAATTAGCCCCGGGTCAAGGGCATTTTTGTAAATATGAAAAATTATAGTTAAAATAAAGCTCTCAATGAGGTAGACCCAATGAAATATAGTATGAAATTTATTAAAGTCAAAATAACATTTATTGGGTGATTATAATTTAATATCAATATTTTACCCGATAAAAGTCAGTTTAGACTGTAGTAAAAGGCAGTATTGATCTAAGAAAAATGATTGGACCTTAATAAAATATATTTTGGGTCTAGATAATGATTTTTGACCAAAAGTAATTATTGGATAATCCTGTACCAATTTAATGACAATTTTAGCAAAAATAGTCAATTGGTACGGGTAAATTTAATCGGTAAAGGGTATTCTAGTCAATTAAAATTTGTGAAGCAATTTTTGGCCCAAAAATCTAGTAAATGACGTGCTGCACAGCTTGGGGACATGGATGGAAATTGTTTACTTGATTTTTTTTATAGATAACTTCTCAAAGAAGGCTTTTTGTCCAAAAAAGTAAATATGATTAAGTGAGTGATTAGCAAGTTAATTAAGCCATTTAATTGCTCTTTCACTCCCATTTCAGACGTGTTCAGCTGCTGCCACGTGAGGAAAATACCATTAGTTAATTGATTTTATGAATACTTCTTTAAGAAGTATTTGGGAAAAAAAAAAGATGGCATAAAATGATTGGATCATACTTTCATCATTGTCTCCTCCTTGCCTTCTCTCTTGACCGACACTTACACTTGAGAAAGAGGGAAAGAGTGGTCTGAGAATGAGAAAGAAAGGCAGCAAGAACGTGCAAGAAGAGAGGAGAAAAGAAGAGAGAAAAGAGATAGCAAAGGAGCAAGCATAAAAACTAGAATTCAAAGGTCAGTTCTACTATCCTTTTCTTGCCTTCTCAAGCTTTTAGTAAGTGTTTCATGGAGTCTTTTCCTTTCCTCCCTCACCTTAAGTTTCAGCCATGGAGGAGTTTTGAGAGAGAAAGTTGAGCTATGGTAAAATAAACCTAGGAAAAGGCATAAATAAGAGACTAGAAGCATGATTATGCAAGTGGTTTGAAGTATAGCAAGCTAAATGTTTTCCTCCATTTTTATGCTTGGTTTCGGTCAGATTAGGGTTAGAAATAGAGAAGGAATTTCATGATTTTGAGGTCAAAAATGAATTCCTCATGGCCTAAAATCTTAAGAACAAGTGTGTTGTACAAAGAAAGATCAAAGGAACACTAAGTGAAAAAGTTAGGGTTTAGTGTGCATGGTATTGTATAATTCCGAAAATCAGTGGCTAAATGGATTAAATGATGATATGTATAGGTTCAAGGAAGTTTAAGCAAGCCAAAGAATAGGTGCACAAAGTTTGGAAAGGAAGGGAATACATAAAGGTAGCATATTTCCATTCTATGCATTATATTGTCTTATGAATGTTTGTGAACTCTATGACTTGTTTGATGCCATGATTAATATTTTGTGATGTCCATTGATTGTTGGCTGAGTTGTTTAAAGGGGCTTGAAGCTCCGGAATGCCCAATTTACAAAGTGAAACTCTGCTGAAATTTTCATAAAATTGTTATAGCATTATACGAATTGATGAGTTTGCTTGATGATCTATGTGAAGTGTGATGATATATGTGTGTGACTGGATAATGCTACTGAGATTTTTTGAATCTCACCCCCCTTCAATGACTAACCATGCTAGGGAGAACCAATGCAAAAGAGTTAAGGAAGGAGCAAAAGGCATGAAGAAGGAAATGATGTTGCAAGCCATTGTGTTATAGGGTGAATGGTTATTTGTGTCTTGCTTTGTATGAAATTATAAAATAGTGAATAATATTTTAATGTTGTAGAAAATGTATGAAAATTTCCAGTTCTGTATCTTGGGATATGAAGTTATATTCTACCAAGTTACATGCCAAAATGAGTTCATTTGCAAGGGTTTTGGCAAGGAAATTGCAATGTGGACTGAAACAAGGCATTTTTCCAACATGTCTGTTTCATTCGCCCTTGTTCTATACTTAATGTGAGGGTAAGTTTATGATATTTTTATACCAGATAGAGGGCATCTCCAGATTTAATATGACACCTAATTCACCCCATTTGGAGTTGTGTACAATTAATGGTGAATTTTCTAATTTAGGGTTCAGAACAGGGCAAGAATGGGAAAACTGAAAACTGAAAATTAAGTACTGGAAAATTCAAAAGCTTATATAAAATCGTAAAAAGCTTTAAAAATTAAGTGGTTTATATTTATGGAAAGGTATATGTTTTGAGTTTCATATGCCACTGATTTGGAGGTAATTAGAGCTATATGATAGGAGATATGGAGGTTTTCCCAAAACTGTACCAGCAAAAGTGAAATTCTGACCCTTTATGATTTAAGTTAACACCATGTCCTGTTAAGGTTGAATAAATGTACAATAAAAATATTTCTAGAGAGTAGACTCATAGGGATTTACAATGACATAAAGAATATATTATTTGGATCAGGATATAATGAGATATGAATTTTTCAATATAAGGCCAAAATCCTGGGGAAGAGAAAATGACCAAATGTATAGTAAATATTTGAGAAATAAACTGTATAAATTGGTCAAAATAATGATATTTTTCATATTTTTCCCATGTAAATAAGATCTTTATCTATTGTTAGAGACTTGAATCACTATGGAATGATTTTTCTATAATTAGTTATGAATTTTCAAAGTTCAGTCAGCAAAGTGGAAACTACCATATGAACAGTAACAAAAAATTTTTGAAATTCTGATTTTCATTCTTATGTGATTCAAGCTTAGAATCAAGTATAATTAGACTTAAAAGGAGTCTAATTCATGGAAAATAAGTCTAAAAGTAAGGTGTTACAATTTGCCTCAAGGGTCAAAACCTATTGGTTGCAAATGGGTTTTTAGATTGAAATATAATACTAATGGCTCTATTCAAACATTTAAAGCTAGGTTGGTTGCTAAAGGTTTTAAACAAAAAGACGAAATTGATTATTTTGATACATATGCACTAGTTGCTAGAGTTACTTCTATTAGAGTTTTATTTGCTTTAGTATCTATTAATAATTTGTTTGTCCATCAAATGGATGTTAAAACAACATTTTTAAATGGTGAATTAGAAGAAGAAGTTTATATGGGACAACCAGAAGGCTTTGTACTTCCTGGAAATGAAAAGAAAGTTTGCAAATTAACTAGATCTTTGTATGGTTTAAAACTGACTTCTAAGCAATGGCATGAAAAGTTTGATAATGTTGTGTTGTCTCATGGTTTTAAATATAACAATGCAGATAAGTGTGTTTATCTAAAGTTCACTGGTGAGTATGGAGTGTTAGGTTTGCTGGCTTCCCAAGAGGGGAATGAATTAGAAAGTTTAAAAATTTTGTGCAAAATAGTAAAAGAGTAGTGGAAGTAAAAGTTGCAAAAAATAGAGTGAAAAGTATAAGAGGGAGTTGGCAACATAGAGGAAGGGAAACAATGATTTATCCTGGTTCAGTCAGCTTCTCTTGACCTACATTTAGTCCTCAAGCCACCACTTGAGATTTTCTACTATCTTGGAAGGATTCAATGTAACAACCCTCATTGCACTACCCTGAATATGGTCCCAAGCTAATTGAGTGTCTTTAGCATTGTGTGCAGAACCAGAGGAAATAGGACAAATAAAGATTTAATGTGAAGGAAAATGAGCTCTTCGCCGCGGTAAGAAGCAGAGCTGCTGCGACGAGAGTAAGCTCCAGAGAGATATTTTTCTGGCTAACATGACAGCGCTGCAGTGAGAATCGGGAATTTTGTTTAAATCCAAATCATTTCGGATGATCAGAAAAGAAAAAAACAGAGGAAGCGATGGAGAATCAGTGAGAACCTCTGCCAGGGCACGTGAAATCTAACTTGAGGGGATGTTTTCTAGACCCAAAGAGCTTGATTAATGGTTGGTAAGTTGATCTTGCTTCCTCTCCTCTCTTTTCTCTTTGGATTTTGGTTTGGAATCGGTGGGAGTATGTGGATTTTCGAGTTGAGTGAGAATCCACTGATTAAAATGCTTGATTTGGTGTTATAGAAGTATTATGTAGTATTAGAAAGCTTTAGGTATGAGTTTTGGCTGGATTGTGATGGGTTTCAGTGAAACCTTATGTTGGAATTTGGGTAAAGAAGTGGAAATCCAAAGTTGCATGTGTGGATGTGTGTTTGGATGGTAGTTTAAGGCTTATTGGTATGTGTGTATGTTGTTAGAACTCCGGGTTAAGCTTGGATAGCTAGATTATGGATTTTTGTGTTATGGGTGTTATGTTAATTAAATGTATTATGTTATTGTAATGGTTGATTGGCTAATCGAAGTCATGTAGTTCGTGATTGGGTGCTCTGGAGGCTTGCTTAAGCCCCTGTGCATGGTGTCAGTAATCCAAGGTAACCAGGTGTTTATATTTGTGTTATATGTTGATATATATGCATATCTCCGTTCATACCATGATATCATTATGTATATATATATATATGGTTTTTCTATATATCGTGGTATGCACACAGCTAGATGATATAGTATATGATGATGTACATATGTTGATGTGAATATATGACGATGATGAGCAGTATGATTTTGTATATGTGCATATGTGACTGTAGCACTCTCATACCATTACATGCTAGCATGACCATGATGATAATTATGATGATGATATACATATGTGTGTGATTTGAGACATGTTAGCATGACATGTATATCACCACCCTATGAGCATAGAGAAATGCGATGTATTGGGAGGTGGTGATAAGATAAGATATGATGATGTGGAAAGATCCCTTCCATTAAATCCTCTCCTGTTCAGGAAAGTTAAGTGGCAGTAGACTGATATGATATGATAATGATATGATTTGGTGATAGGATGGGATCCCTATCACTAAATCCTCTCCTATGGCCATAGGAGAGCCAGACGGCAGTGGACTACACTTTCCCTAAATCACCATTAACTCGAGGTGGTCTAGGGGAAGGAGAGCCAAGGTCCAATCACTAGTGTGACCTTTGGCCGGGTACACTAGTGTGAGGTGAGCTTGGTGATATCCCGAAATTAGTCTTTACCGACTGTTGGAAGGGAATTACATGTTGAAATGTTGTATGATGACACCAGCTCTTGGTTCTAGCCATATTGAAGGAGACATGCATTGAGCATATGTCTCATGACATTGGCATTACACTGCATCATTTACATATGTGTGTGGTTTTGATGATATATCTATGTGTGTGTGTTTGTCCCGGTTGCCAAGACATTGTCTAACACCCCCCTTCATGACTAATCTTTCAGGTGAAGACTCTGTTGCTAGTTCAGAGAAGACCAAGGTGCTACTGGCCTCTCTGTCTTCAGGAATTCCAAGCATAATTAGTGGTTGTAATTTAGTTTATGTAATTTTATGCCAAGTAGATTGTTATAGCCTAGTTGCCTGGATGAGTATCCTAGGAGTATAGAGATATATGTGATGATAGAATGACTATGAGATGATAGTGAGGTTGATGAATGTTATGCATGATATGGATAGGTGTCATGAATGGGTTAAGTGTGAGTGATGTTGATAATGGACCCCGGTATGGGTCTTTAATGTATGAGCAGGTATGTGTATGCTAGAATGATCATATGTAAGCCCAAAGGTGGATTTTGGCCTAGTTAATGAGTATGGGGCATATAGCTCATTGTGCGATGAGGAGGTTCAAGGGGGTTAAATCTTAAAGGAGTGATTCCTTTGAGATGAAACCTCTTTGAACAAGTTGGTTGAGCCAAATAGGACCTGAGTGAATGGTCCCTAGGTGTTCATTTGCCTTTGGTAGCAATTGGAGGTGATAAGTTGTGAGTTTTTGTCAAAAAGTTGTCAAAACAGTGTTGGGCATCTGGAATCTCCAAATGGAGTTAGGTTCATGTGAAATTGGTGCCCATGGTTAGATAATGATGAGAGTGACCTGTAGAAGTTGGAATTAGGTCAATCGGAGGTCGAAGCAAGAAGTTATGCGCGTTGGAAGTTGGCCCAAAAAATCAGCAAATTACTAATATGGATTTTGATGTTAAGCCGTGATGCCATCAACTTGGCCATGGTGCCAAGCCTTATTGCCCGGCTTAGGCTGTGGCAATATAGTACCAAGCTGCGACTTCATCCTATTCTGGTGTCTTTCAAGTGTTTTTCCGCTACTCTGATGTTTTGGGAAGTGACTTTAGGCTGCGTTTGATCAGTAGTTAAAGAAATTGGTCAAGAATGGAGGTTGTTTTGATAGAGTGTTACATTCAGTGGGCTTCTTGCAATGCTACAATACAACCTTGTGCTCAATTCTAAGAGCTTACAAATTTACCACTCTGCACTCTAGCAAAGTGTTTCCTAAATCCCTTGTGAAATCCCCTCATAAGAAAATCTTTCTTCCAGATGAAGAGAAGATTGTTTACAACAATAAAAACTCTCTAATACAGAGTAAATGTGATAGTTGAAGTGCAATAAATGAAGTGTGAGTGAGTAGAAGGCTTTGTCTAATGATTTTGATGGAGTTTCAATATTTACAGTATAAAGTTGTTACCCATAACTTCAAATGAAGTTCTATTCATAGATTTGTGCCTTAACTATACGTTAGACCAAAGTTCTAGCCATTTGAGACATTACCCGATGATTACTCTGCAAAACTAGTCATTTACCAACCGCATTTAATATATTTGACACTCAAAATTTGAATTTTGCGGTGTCAATAAACAAATTTCAGAGAGACCATAAGTAAAAGACTTTAACGTTGAACTTCCAAAGTTCATCTGTTTAAAAGTGAAATTCAAATTTTGGTTTTAACAAATATTTCCCATATTAGAACACACAAATTTTCAAGTTTAAAGTGCATCTGTTAAGTGTGAACAGTTGTCTCATATTGCTATAGTGCAGTTGAAGTTTGAATTTTGGAGATCCAAAATTTGTCTGTCAGTGAGCAACTTAATATGGCACAAAAGTTCTACTTTTCGAAATTCAAATTTTGCGCCTTCAAAATTGGTCTGTCAGAGAGACCTCTGATCAGACTTATACATTTTCATTCTAAAGTTCAAATTTTCAAAGTCAAAGCTCGTCTGTCATAGAGACCTTTAATCAGACTCATAAATTTCCATTCCAAAGTTTGAATTTTCAAAACCAAAGTTCATCTGTCAGTAGAACTAACTTTGAACTCTTTTTACATTCTAACATTAGACATACGTTGACATAGTTTCAAACAAATTTTTCAATTTTTGCAAATTATACTTGTCTCGAAATTTGAATTTCTATAACTTGAAATTCCTCTGTCAGAGGTAACATCTATATAACTTCAAATTTCAGTTACTAAAGTTCAAATTTTTAACTACATATATAGAGTTTAATAGTTCAAAATTCATCTATTAGTCAGTATTTTTCAAATTTAATATAAGTCAGCATAAGATAGTTGAAAAACACTTATTTAAAACTAGTAGGTGTAAGATCAAAGCTTTTTACTTTGTGAACGCTATGAGAAATCCTACAAACTAATTCTATACTTATTTCTTCCTAAATTTCTTCACTTCAGTTCTCTTATACTCCTTTAATATTTTCCTTCCAAGCTCCAATTGTTTGGAATCATCAAAACACTTGATTCAATATGGAGCTATTATTTATTTATATGTAGATGATATGCTTATCTTTGGAACTAGTATGGTTGCAATAAATGAGACTAAAAAGTTTTTATCCTCACAATTTAAGCTGAAAGATCTTGGAGAAGTGGCTACTATTTTAGAGATCAAAGTTAAAAGGCATAATGGAGGTTTTTCTCTAGATCAATCTCACTATGTTAGTAAAATTTTGAACAAATTTCAACATTTAAATATAAAAGAGGAAAATAACGCCTTTGATTCATCACATCATTTAACAGAAAATAATAATAGATCAGTGGCTCAACTAGAATATGCTAGTGCTATTAGGAGTTTGATGTATGCAATGCATTATACTAGATCTGACATAGCTTTTACAGTATGCAAACTTTGAAGATATACTAGTAATCTAGAAACAGAATACTAGAAAGGAATCACAAATGCCCTAGGATATCTAAAGAAAACAATTAATTTAGGACTGCTTTACATTAAATTTCTAGTAGTTTTGGAAGGTTATATGGATGTTGATTGGATAATCGGTGCAGGTGATAGTAAGTCAATTTCAGGGTGGATATTTACCCTAATAGGAGGAGCAATCCCCTGGGCATCAAAGAAACAGACTTGTATAAGTCATTTTATAATGGAATCAAAATTTATTGTCTTAGCATTTGCATGTAAAGAGGGAGAGTGGTTGAGGAATTTATTATTGGAAATAAAGCTATGGCCACAACCAATGCTAGCCATCTCTTTACATTGTAACAGCGAGGCTACAATGTCTAGGGCATTTAATAAAATTTACAATGGTAAATCTAAAAATATGAGCCTAAGGCATGAATATGTGAGGCAATTAATTTCTGATGGAGTAATTATAATTGAATATGTAAAAACAAGTGAAAACTTGGCTAATCCTTTTACAAAAGGACTCAATAAAGAATTAGTTAACAAAACATCAACAGGAATGGGATTGAAACCCATTAACATTAGTCACTAGTAATGGAAACCCAACCTTTAACTAGATCAAATCTAGTTTAAAGTTTAAATGGATAATAACAAGTTACTAATAAGTGACTGGGCACTAAAGTAGACATTTAACCATTCTGTGACTAGTGCATATAAGAAGAACTTAAGTGTTTATGATGAGTTAAACTCTTAATGGATTTAAGGAAGTCTGAGAAATTAAGGCTTAATGGAAATCCACATATATGAACATAAGAAGTGGTACTGCTTCTTACAAGAATTCAGGGGTAATTCTTGAAATGTTCATGAAAAGCCCAGGATGAGCATATGGCCATAAAAGTGCAAGAAGTTTATGCAGAACAGAATCAATATAAGAATATGTGCGTGGTATTACTAGTACTAACACTAAAGTTATGGTTCAATGTAATTAAGCAACTATCAACTTATTAATACTTTAAAGTACTTACTCTATTAATAGGTTCAAGTCAAGAGACACTTGCTATTAAGCATATTCTTATAAGTTACAGAGAGTATTTAGTTTTTCAAACTAAGTGGGGGATTATTAGAGATAGTTTAAAAAACTTGAGTCCCATATTAGATGGGAGTAAAACTTATGAAGTATATATAAGAGAGAGAAGACAAAACATGCTAAAATAATTATGGAGGAAAAAAGGCTAAGAAAACTTAAATATTATTTATTTAATATTTAAAGAACTTAGCACTTAGCATGTGACCCGTTGTGATCGTTGGATTGATCTAATAGTAGAAATCTGGTTTGATATAAATTTGAGATTAATATATTTAATTAATTATTTTTTAGAAATGGAGTTTTCAAATGACAACATTCTGAAACGACACATTCTAAAATTGCATGTTATTTGATATTCTGTTTGATAACAACGTTTGTAACACTTTATATTAGGACCCATTTCCTAAGTATTAGATCATATTAGATATCTTTTATCATTATTTAGAAACTAGAATCATAATATAATAAAAATAGAATTTTTCCAAATTCGGGGTATTGTTCATTTGGAAAACTCCATTTTACCCAATAAACTTTGAAAAATTATAACTAAATCTAAAAACTCCATTTTGAAAATTCATAACTGAATCTAAAAAAATCATCCTGAAGTGCTTTAAGTCTCTAAAATTATCTTAAGTTCAGATATACATAGAAAAAATATGAAACAGTAACTTCATTTGGCCAATTTATACAGTAATTTTGTGGACATTTACTGTTCATTTGGTCATTTTTCTATCTTTCAGTTTTCTGACCTTAATTTTGAAAAATCATATTTCATTCTATTCTACTCCAAATTATGCATACTCTATATCATTCGAAAACTCTACATGTATACTTATAGAAATAGTTTTATTATATATTTATTTCACTTACACAGGGCATAACTTTAACTTAAATCACAAAGGGTCAGAATTCAAATTTTACTAGAATAGTTTTGGGAAAAACTCCATATCTTCTATTATATAGCTCTATTTACCTCCAAATTAGTGGCATCTGAAACATAAAACATGTAAATTTCTATAAATTTAAACCACTAAATTTTTGGAGCTATGTATGATTTTATATTATCTTTTGAATTTTCTAGTATCTAACTTTCAGTTTTCAGTTTTCCCATTCCTGCCCTATTCTGAACCTTATATTTGAAAAATCACCATTAATTGTATACACTCCAAATTGTGTGAATTAGGTGTCCTTTTAAAGCTTGACATGTCCTATATCTTGTGTAAAAATTCCAGAAACTAACCTCACATTAAGTACTGAACAAGGATGAACAAACAGACACATCTAGAAAATACCCTATTTCCATCTATATTGAAATTTGCTTGCCAAAATCCATGCAAATAAACTCATTTTGGCATGAAACTTGGTAGAATAAAATCTCATAACACAATATCTAGAACTGGAAATTCTCATAAATTTTCTACAATATTAACATAATATTCACTATTTTAAAACTTCATGTAAAACAAGGCACAATTAACAATTCATCATTTTCTTCTTCATGCCTCTTACTCCTTCCTTAGCTCTTTTCCATTGTTTCCTTCCTAGCACAGTTAGTCATTGAAGGGGGGGGGAGATTCAAAGAATCTCAACAACAATTACCCATACATGCAATCATATTACCACATTTTCATTAAAACATTGAAGAATCATTGATTGTTTATACTTGCACATTTAAGTCATATGATTTCACAAAAATTTTGGCAGAGTTTCATTTTAAAAAATGAACATCCCAGGATCTCAAAGCCCCTCATTCAACTTAGCCAACATCATAAAAACATCACAAGGCAACAACAAAATCATATGACAAAGCATCAAACATATTCAAAGCAAGTATGATAACATAATGCAGGTAGAAAAATAGTGCTACCTTTGTAAATCCTCTTGCCTTTTCCTTTGGTTCCACCTCTTTCTAACACTTCCACAAGCTTCCTTAGGCTTTGTCAAACCTAAATACATCATCAATTAGCTACTTAAGCCACTGATTCAAGGGGTAGTTCTATAAAGTCTCAATTAAACCCTAAAATTTCATTTTCTTCTCCTTTGGCTTTTTCGTGACATCAATACTTGTTCCTAAGGTTTTCCACTATAAGGAACTCATTTTTGGCATCAAAAACATGAAATTCCAACTCTAAATTGATGCTCTGTTCTGACCAAAAATATCAAGAAATGGAGAGAAATGATTTGTTTTGAAACTCACCCAACTACTTCCAAAATCATATCCTAGGTTGTTAGTTTGGTGTTTCTCCTAAGTTTATTGCATCAAAATCCATTCCTTGCTTCCTCTAGGGTTTGGCTGAAATTTTAAAATGGAAAGGGGAAGACGAAGACTCCAAGAAACTAAGCTTTACTACTTAAGATCACAAGCCCAAGGTAGTAGGAATCACTTACCAAATCCTTGAGTTCTTGAACTTTGAACTCGCCTCCTCTTTTTCTCTTTTCTCTCTTTCTTTCTTGTGTTTTCTTTCTTTGTTTTGCTACTGAATGTGTCATTCAGAATGGACAGGAAAGAGAGGGATTAAATGGCCTAATCATTCACTAATTACTCACTTAACATTAATTATCTTCCTTAGCCAAAAGTCAAGCCTTCTTCAACAAGTAGTTTGGCCAAATAAATGCAAGCCTTTTGTGAGAAGTTTTGGCCAAAAAAGTGAGTTGTCCAGACACCTAGAGAGAGTGTTTTAAGTATCCAAAATTTCTCAATTTTGGAGAATATATAAAATAGACTATTATAAAATGGTCAGACCAGAGACTAAAAGAATCCCTAACATTCTCTCCTCTTTCCTACAATCTTTCTGTTTTATTCTATGTTTCAATGTATCTGAAGTTACTGTCAAATATCTTTGGTGCTTAGAATAATTTCTAAGGGTGATTCGCTGGATCCTTGTAGCAAACCTAGTAGGGACGAATAACACCATAAAGACAGTATGTTATCATACATTTCTAGGTACCGATTGTTTTCAATTACTATTTCTAACACTCAGAACCTGGTTCAATGTCACCAAGTTGATGTCTCTTCATGTTGTCTGTGGACAAAGCTCAAGTTCTGATGATACAATTCCTCTTTATGATCTTTGTGTGGGGCTTCAAGATCCTCAAGAAAAGTTTGATGAAATTCTAGATGCTATTAACAAGGATCACCCCAAGAATCTTTTCATGCCTAAGGCGCACCGCATATAGCTTATTTAGTTTAAATTAGGATTTAGTTGTTCCTTGGAATTAAAGACGATTGATGTATGTATGATTTGTTTTTTTTAAGACGATGGATGTATGTATAATTTTTAATTTATCAATAAAACTACGTTGGCTTTTTTTTGTAGAGTAAACCTTGCCACTCGATTAAAGTTTTGTTCATATTAATTAACTTCATAGGAATTTTTTTTCCATTTTTTTGGAGAATATATATATTATTGCATTATTGATCAATTCATTTTCAAAGAACACATACTCTCCAGTCTTAGTGATCCACACTTTTTGCTTCTATCTTTGCTTTCTTTCTTCAATAGAGTTTGTCACAAGTGATGTTAAGTTTCTCTAAGTAAGCACTTAGAGTAATAATCATAGAGCTATGGGCGATATTAAATCATCGAACCAAAGTTATTTAAGTTGTGAATAATTCAGAATTGAAGAGCTTAGGTAACTTTTCTTTTTCAATTAATAATTGATAATTATTGAATCAAAAATTTTTATTTTAAAAATTTCAAAATAGAAAACGAAAAAAATCTTTTTTCTCCATTAAAAATTCAAAAGATAAAAAGTCTTTTTAGCTTTTAAAATAAATTACATTAAAAAATATAAAATATAAAATCTTTTTCTAAACTTTTCTTTTAAGATAAATCTGCTAATCCAAAATGTAGCTCGGTCCTTTTTCTTTTCGAGTTATCGTTCAAAAGACTTTGAAATTTAAAAAAACAAATCAAATTAAAAGCATTTTTTTAAAGTTTAAATGAAGAAGGAAGTGGGCGATTAAACTAAATTATTGTTTAGAAAAGGATAAAAAGGAAAAAGACTTAATTAAGTTTCGGAATTTCTTGGATAGTTTAACTAAATTATAAATGAACTAATTAATAGGGTCTAAAAAATTAAGGCAACCAAGTATTAAATTAAATGAGTTAGCTTAGTTATAATTATCTATTTCCTAAAGGTATAATGTAACACTCTACTCCAACACACCTCCAACTGTTAACCAAATACTTCAAAAAACAACCAAATGCAGCCCAAACACCTCAACTTTACTTCCCAGATTATCAGAGCAGCAAAAAACACCACAAGACACCTCGAGAACACCAAAAAACCCAAAATGGAGTGCAGGGCCATAGCCACTACAGTACTGCCATGGCTCTGGTGCTCTTAGGTTTCAAGATTGTCAAAACTAGGGGATTGGTGCAGGGCCTGACCCTAGCGCTGCCTGTTGATATCCTGTTCGCACAAACTCCAACTCTTAGGACGAACTTCCGAAGCACAAAACTTTACACTCTAACCTCCAGTTGACCTGATTCCAACTCCTACAGATCAATCCTATCCCAATCTACCCATGGATACCAATTTCACTTTAAGTCATCTCCGTATAGAGATTTTGGACACTCGACACTGTTTTGGCCACTTTTTGACCAAAACTCACAACTTACAACTCCCAATTGCCACCAAAGGCAATTCGACCATCATGGACTATTCACACAGGTCTCTTTGACTTAACCAACTTGTCCAAAGAGGTTTCACCTCAAAGTAATCACTCATCTAAGATTTGACCCCTGTGAACCCCAAAATGATAAAATGAGCTACTTGCCCTAAAATACACCAACAAGGCCCAAATCCACCTATGGGCTCACATACACTACCATACTAACTCTTTAACATTCCAAGGTAGCACTACCATATAATATGATGAATGTATAGTTCGGGGTATTGAGAGTTAGTATGGTAGTGTATGTAAGCCAAAAGGTGAAATTTAGCCTTGTTGGTGTATTTTAGAGCATATAGCCCATTATGTCAATTTGGGGTCAAGGGGGTCAAATCTCAGAGAAGTGGTTCCTTTGATATGAAACCTCTTTAGATAAATTGGTTAGGTCAAATAGGACCTGAGTGAATGGTTAGATTGCCTTTGGTGGCAAATAGGAGTCATAAGTTGTGAGTATTGATCAAAAGTGGCCAAAACAGTGTTAGGTGTCCAAAATCTCCATACGAAGATGGATTGAGATGAAGTTGATATCCATGGTTAGATTGGGATAAGATTGACTTGTGGGATTTGGAATTAGGTCAATCATAGGTCGAAGCATAAAGTTATGCGTATTGGAAGTTCGCCTCAAAAGTTGAACTTTTGTTGACATGGGATCAACAAAGGGGCACTGCGATGCTAAGGCCAGGCCACAGTGCTAGTCCCTTGGTTTTGACAATTCTAAAACCCGAGAGCACTAAAGCTGTGGTAGTATTATAGCAGCTGCAGCCCTACACACTGTCTTAACTGTTTTGATGTCGTTGAGGTGTCTTGTGGCATTTTTTGTTACTGTGATGATTTGGGAAGTAAAGTTGAGGTGTTTTGGGCTGTGTTTGCTTTGAATTTAAAGAATTTGGTCAGTTAGGAGGTGTATTGGTGTAGGGTGTTACATTTTGATATCAAAGTCTGGTTTAGGCTATTGTTTCTACTGGAATAATACTTGGCACAACATTAAATACATAGACTTATATATTCCCAATGCAATACTAGTCTAGAACCATATAATTAAATGTGTTGTTGCTTGTGTTAGGAGAAAATATCTTGTAGAGGTAGAGCGAGTAATAGTAACTTGATGAGGCAGATGCATGACATGTTGATTGGCCTCAGTGATCAAGTAAATACTCAAGGGTAAGCATTGAATGGAATGTAGAAGCAGTTGAATCGGCAATAATATGGTGATGTGAATGAAGACATCGATATGTATATGGATCTGAATGAAGAAGAGGGCAATAATAATGAGAATGAGAATGAGGTGAAACCTGAGAGAGCCCCAAGATCTAAAAGAAGCAGTATCTGCTCCTAATTGAAAGACTTTCAGAAGTTTAATCCCCCGGCTTTTGAAGGAAAACGGATATTATATTGGCTAAGGAATAGATAGAGCAATTGGAGATTATATTTGGTGTGATGGATTACACCTCTGCACAAAAGGTGCAACTGGTGGCATTTAAGCTCAAGAAGAAGGCTAAGCATTGGCGGAGAAGTCTCCTCCCAAGTGTTGAAGCGATGGGTGCTCCATTGACCTATGAACAATTTAAGGAATGGTTCTTTGTACATTACTTCCCTCCAACCCTAATAATGCAAAAAATGGCCGAGTTCCTAGCTTTTCAACAAGGAAATTTTTCGGCGGATGACTATATTGATCAATTCCTAGATTTGGCAAAGTATTCCACTTATCTGAAAAATTATCCTGATGATAAGAGGAAGGTTCAAAGATTGTTCGAGGGATCCCATCTAGAAATTAAAAAGCCGCTGACAGTGGTTGAATGTGTCCTTCGACGACTTATGTGCGAAGATGTGTGTCTTATCCAGGAGAATGTGAGAGACTAAGGAAGAGAAGAGGAATTTGTTAGATAAGCTGGCTTTCCAAGGGGGGCTGAATTGGGAAGATTAAAAATTTTCTGCAAAATGTCAAAAAAGTGAAGAAGTAAAGTATGATGGTAAAATAGAGTATAAATGAGTAAACTGTAAAAGTAGCAGTAAAGAGAAGAAAACTCAAATATTTATCCTCATTCGGTCTCTCCACTTAACCCACATCCAGTCTCCAAGTCACCACTTGAGATTTTTCACTATTCTGCAAGAATTCAGTGGGCTTTTTGCAAATGCCTCAGTACAAAGATGATGCTCTGTTTCTAGAGCTCACTTTTCCACTCTATGCACTCTTACTAAATGCTTTCCCAATCCCTTGTGATATCCCCTCACAAGAAAATCTTTCTTTCAAATGAAGATAAGATTGTTTACAATGGTTAAACTCTCTTAAACAGAGTGAATATGAAAGTTAGAGTATAAATATTGAAGTGAGAGAGTAAGAGACTTTGAGTAGATGATTTGACAGAGTTTCAATATATACAAAGTTAAAATCATTCCCACAACTTCAAATGATGTTACATTTATAGATTTAGGTCTCAACTATACGTTAGAGACAAAATCTATCCGTTGGAGAAGTTATCCAATGGTTACTTTGAAAAACTATTCATTAACCAACTGCATTTAACTTTTCTGACACTTTGAAATTCAAATTTCAGTTGGTCAACTGACGAATTTCACAGAAACCGAAGGCTAAAGACTTCAACATTGAATATCTGAAGTTCGTCTGTCATGAAGCAAAGTTCAAATTTTGATCTTTGGAAAATGTTTCTATATTGTGACATACGAATTTTCATGTTTGAAGACGTTCTGTTAAGTGTGAACAGTATTTTCAATTTGCTACAGTACCTTTGAAATTCGAATTTTCATGTTCAAAGTTCATCTGTCAGTAAGCAATTTTGAAATCCAATCTAAACTTGGTTTCAGATGATCTTTGACATAATTTCAGACGAATTTCTTTTGTTTTTATAAGTTACATTTTGTCTGAAATTTGAATTTTCAAAGCCCAAAGATCGTCTGTTACTGAAAGCTCCTTTCAGACACTTATCAAAATTCAAATTTTCTCACGTCAAAATTCATCTGTCAGAGAAGTTTCTCTTCAAACTTGTTCAGTTTCAATACGAAATTCGAATTTCCAAAGCCAAAGTTTGAATTTTCAAAATGACAGATCAATATAAACCTTTCAAACTTCATCTATTGGTGGGTGTTTTTCAAATATTCCATGTTTTAACATAGAATCAAGGCTTAAAACATCTTTTCACCAAATCAAAGTCTTTTACTCAAATCAAAACATTACTAAACATCCTACATGAATTCTTGCTCTGATTTCTCCAGAATTCCTTCACTTGAACCGTTTGTGCACCTTTGATATCTTTATTCCAAGCTCTTGAAGGTTGGTTTGGAATCATCAAAACACTTGATTCAACATTCTCCCTCTTTTTTATGATAACAAAACAACTTACAAACTGGATCAGTACTTGGTTTTACTTTAACAAGCTCCCCCTTAACACATGCATTATATTTCAAAAGATATCATATATAGTAGATCAAGTAAAGCAACAGATCGTTGCAAGCAAGGAATTCTTTCATTTCAGCAATCATTTCTTTACATAAAACAATTAATGCAAAATAGTTCAGAATACATAAACACAAAACAATAGAAACAAAACATAACACTACAAGAGGACCCAAGCCTAAGTTCTAATCACTTCTTCTTTGACTTGGTCACTTCTTCTTTGACTTGGTCTTCATGTTGTACATCTTTCCAGAAGGCTTAGCAGCAGACTTTCCAGTTCCAGTTTGCTCACTTTTCTCCCCCTTTTTGACATCATCAGAAAGGTGAATAAAATCTGCAGGAGGAGGGATTTGAGACACTGGAATAGCTTGAAGAGGCATAAGGACAAATGGTATTTTTGGATTGTGCTTTGGCAAGGGCCCAGAAACTTCAGAACTTGTGTCTTCATCTTCATCATCAGACATCTCAAGAAGTTCAGAAATTTCTTGCCTTATGACTGCTAGTTGTGCCATTCTTTCCTCCGAGAAACCATAATATGTAACAGGTGAGGGAGCAGAAGGAGGAAACATTTCTTCAAGCCTTCTTCTCTGAGCTTGTAAGAGAGCATTATATGCAATGGCTTCCAGATCAACAAAAGGTACAATGCTCCTTTCTTCATTTATGGCAGCTGGTATGAATGGTGAAGTGGAGATGGCTGCCACTAATCTCTCTACTTGCTCAGATTCTTGCTGTGATAGGATTGACTCTTGAGCATCTGCTGGAATGGGATCATGAGAGCTTGAATCCCGAGGTCCTTCTTCTTCCATACCATAGTCCAAGGGAGGACCAGGACTTGGTGTGCTCATTGTACCAGCAACCTCAGTATCATCTTCAGCAGCATCATGCTCAGAAGAGGCTAGCTCAAAAGGGCTTGGAGGCTTAGGAGTTAGAGACTTAGCAGGCTCAGAAAACCTTGGCTGAGGTAGAGCTGATGTGGTAGGAATTGCACTTTGAATGTCTTCATATGTATCAGTAACCACTTTCATGTTCTTGGCCAATTGGTGAATCTGATCTTGCAGATGAGCAAATTTAGCATTTTGCTCATCCCTGATGCTAAGTATGAGTATAGATAAACTGTCATACAACTCAGTGATCTTAGTTGGCTTCCCACGAGAGAAGGGAGTAGATGGAATGTGAGTAGGCTTAGATGGAGATGGGATAGGCTGAGAAGGTTAAGGTGTAGGTCTTGCAGGAGCCTCAGAGGTACCTTCTTGCTGTAGGGAGGCATCTTCAACAAAGAAGAGATCTTCAAATTTTCCTGCTCCCTTCCCAATCCATCTTCCTTCATTTCTCCCAATCCCCATTCTTTGTAGTTCCTCTTCCTTAAAAATCTCAGTAGGCTTCCCTTTCCCTTTCTCAAGGTGCTGAATTCTAGCATATTATAGAATTCTGGAAATGATTGCTGCATAGAGGAGTGTGGAATCTTTCCTCTGATCCCTTGCCTTGATCATGCGCTGGAGTATGATATGTCCCATGTTGATGAGCTTTCCACGCATGATTGTTGCTATCACATGTGCCTTTGCCCTTGTGATCAGATTGAAGCTGCCTCATTTGTTAAAGATGATCCTAGACACTATGTAGTGTAGGATCCTCACTTGAGCACTGAGATCTGTGGGCTTTAGCAAGTTTATGGTTAGCATATTCTCCTTTCTTCTGAACAAAGTATTCATGATTGTGCTTTTCTTGTAGTTCAGAAAGGGGCTACCTTCTTCATCAGCAGTCTCTGCCTCATCCATATATCCAGAAGCAGTGATGTCAATCTTAAGGCCATCTTGCCCTAGTATTTCTAATACTTCATTGAAAGTCTCATCTGTGAGCCAGATGGTCCTTGATCTCAGATTGACCTCCCACTTCTTCTTCTTGCTGTTGTACTTTAAGGAGGCATACCATGTCTTAACTACTTCATCATCATACCTCTCCAGTATCTCTAATAGATTCTTATATCTTAGCACACATATTCCAACATCAAAATTGTTAGAGACTAAGAAATCTTCCAAGTTCACACAGTGAGGCTTGATTACCTTTTTACTTGCAAACATGGTTGAGTCTTCTTCCTGAATCTGAGAAGTGCTCCATAATGGCATTGTTGTGAGTTGGTATTCTCCAGGTTCAGTGCTGGAGGAGGGAGTGGAAGTAACTGTATCAGCAGCAAGAACAAGAACTGAAGGCTCTGCTTTCTTTGAAGAAGAGGGTCCAGCTTTCTTTGATTCTGCCTTTGGGGTTGTCTTCTGTCATTTGGAGGGAGTTGCCTTGCTTGATTCGGCTTTTCTCTTCAGATTTTCACCTTCCTTTGAGGCATATTGGGATTTGACCGTTCTCTTTGGTTGTGCCTCTCCTTTTCCAGTTTCAGGATTCTTTACTCTTGCTATTTCCGTGGATAAATATTTCAGAATGAAGCTGGGAATGGGTTTATAGGATGCAAAAGAGAGTTTAAATGGCGGAAAATGAAGATTTTTGGTCAGAATTTAAGAGCATTGAAGAGAGAATTTGAATAGACTCAGAGAAGGAGTGAATAGGGTTGCGTCTGTTCAGAGGAAATCGTTAGTTTTAATGTAAGTAACCGCTTGACAGACAAATTTTGAGGGGTCAAAATTCAAACTTCGTGCAGTTAAAAGTTAAACTATTTAGCAAAGCTCACTGACAAACAAATTTTCTTTTGAAAGTTCGTTTGACAGAGACTTGGTTCAATCAGCACAGGATGAATAGACGAACTTTGATTCAACAAAGTTCGAATTTTGAAGATCAGGCATCAAGCAACAATCAATGCAACAATCAACAGATGAATTATGCATATGAACATTCATCTTTCAAAGATTCAACATTATGAGCAAGTTTCAACAAACGAATTTTGAATCAGAAATTCAAATTTTTTTATTTTGTAAAGTTTCTCCAATATGCGTATGTTGAGAAATAACCATTTGTATAATCATCATATTAGACAAACATAACTTCAAAACTTTTATTTTTGAAAATTTGAACTTTCAAGGACCAACAGACAAATTTTGAGGGACCACCGAGAACTGTTCCAATGTATACCAAGTTGAAGTTCATCTGTTGGGCATCCAAATTCGAATGTTGACCATACTGACTTATTTAGAAACACAGTTTATTAAGGAAATTCATCTAAGACATAACTAAGATACAAATTTCAACTTTAGAAACTTACAGAATTGATCCAGAACTTAGATTTCTTGCTGTCTCTTTCTCCTTTTGACTGTTCCATTTTGATTTACTCCATTTTTTAGATCTAGTGTCATTCAAACTCATGAGGAGCACCTGGAACTTACATTAAATTTTCTCCAATGCTTAAGTTAGAATTAATTTAATGTTAGAGAATCTAAAAACAGAATTGCACAAGGATTTACTTACAATTCATGGGGATTTACCATACCCAATTCTCTCCTGATTTTGAAATGTCTATCTTCTGGTAGAGGTTTTGTCAAGATGTCAGCAACTTGATCCTCTGTTGGGATGAATTCTAATCTGATTTCTCCTTTCAAAACATGATTCCTTATGAAGTGGTGCCTAACTTCAATATGTTTTGTCCTTAAATGCATTACAGGATTCTTTGTGATGTTAATGGCACTTTGTTTGTCACACATTATTGGTATTTCTTTTATCTCAACCTCAAGATCTTCAAGCTGCTATTTCATCCAGATGATTTGGGCACAACAGCTTCCAGCTGCAACATATTCAGCTTCTACCGTGCATAAGGCCACACTGTTTTGCTTTTTGCTAAACCAAGAGACCAAGGATCCTCTAAGAAACTGACAAGTTCCACTTGTGCTTTTTCTGTCCATTTTGGATCCTGCAAAGTCAGCATCAGTGTATCCTTTGAGATCTTCTCTATTGCCTTTTGGATACCAAAGACCTATCTGTGATGTTCCAATAAGATATCTGAAGATACACTTTACAGTAGTTGCATGGGTTTCCTTGAGACATGAGTGGAATCTTGAACACATACAGACATTAAACATGATGTTAGGTCTGCTGGCAGTTAGGTACAGTAGGGATCCAATCATTTTTCTATACTGGGTTATGTCAAATAATTTCCCTTTTTCATCCATATCCAGTTTGGTTGTTGTAGCCATAAGTGTTCTCATTGGCTTAGCATTCTCCATCCCAAACTTTTTTAGCAATTCCTTCAGATACTTGGATTGGTTGAGAAAGATACCATCATCACACTGCCTGATTTGCAATCCAAGGAAGAAGTTGAGTTCACCCATCATGGACATTTTGAATTCTCCCTGCATTAGGTTAGAAAAATTCTTGCAAAGAGATTCATTAGTAGCACCAAATATAATATCATCAACATAGATTTGAACAATAAGCAAATCTTCATTTTCTTTCTTGGTGAATAAGGTTGTATCTACGTTTCCTCTATTGCAAATTTTCTACAAAATGTCAAGAGGGTGAAGGAAGCAAAGTATGATGGTAAAATAGAGTATAAAAGAATAAGCTGTAAAAGTATCAGTAGGGAAGAGAAAACTCATATATTTATCCTGGTTCGGTCTCGTCACTTGACCTACGTCCAGTCCCCAAGTCACCTCTTGAGATTTTTCACTATTCTGCAAGAATTCAGTGGGCTTCTTGCAAATGCCTCAGTACAAAGATGATGCTCTGTTTCTAGAGCTCACTCTTTGACTCTATGCACTCTTACTAAGTGCTTCCCCAATCCTTTGTGATATCCCCTCACAAGAAAATCTTTCTTCCAAATGAAGATAAGATTGTTTACAATGATTAAACTCTCTTAAACAGAGTGAATATTAAAGTTGGAGTATAAATATTGAAGTGAGAGAGTAAGAGACTTTGAGTAAATGATTTGGTAGAGTTTCAGTATATACAAAGTTAAAATCGTTACCCACAACTTCAAATGATGTCACATTTATAGATTTAGGTCTCAACTATACATTAGAGACAAAATCTATTCGCTGGAGAAGTTATTCAATGGATACTCTGAAAAACTATCTGTTAACCAACCGCATTTAACGCTTCTGACACTCTAAAATTCGAATTTCAGTTGGTCAACTGACGAATTTCACAGAAACCGAAGGCTAAAGACCTCAACGTTGAATATCTGAAGTTTATCTGTCATGAAGCAAAGTTCAAATTTTGATCTTTGGAAAATATTTCTTTATTGTGACATACGAATTTTCACGTTTGAAAACATTCTGTTAAGTGTGAACAGTATTTTCAATTTACTACAGTGCCTTGAAAATTTGAATTTTGGAACTCCAAAATTCATTTGTCTGTAGCTAGCTCATAAGGCACAGTAGTTCATCTAATTCGAAATTCGAATTTTCAAAGGGCAAAGTTCATCTATCAGAGAGACCTCTTTTCAGACTCACTTCAAAATTTGAATTTACAAATACTGTCATTCATATATCAACATATCATTGTAACAGACTCACAAGCTTAGTTTCTAAAATTCAAATTTTCATGTTCAAAGTTCATCTGTCAGTGAGCAATTTTGAAATCCAATCTAAAATTGGTTTCAGATGATCTTTGACATAATTTCAAACAAATTTCTTTAGTTTTCATAAGTTACATTTTGTCTGAAATTCAAATTTTCAAAGCCCAAAGTTTGTCTGTTACTGAAAGCTCATTTCAGACACTTATCAAAATTCAAATTTTCCCACGTCAAAATTCATCTGTTAGAGAAGTTTCTCTTTAGACTTGTTCAGTTTCAATACAAAATTTGAATTTCCAAAGCTAAAGTTCGAATTTCAAAGATGATAGATCAGTATCAATGTTTCAAACTTCATCTGTTGGTGGGTGTTTTTCAGATATTCCATGTTTTAACATAGAATCAAGGTTTTAAAACATCTTTTCACTAAATCAAAGTCTTTTACTCAAATCAAAACATTACTAAACATCCTACATGAATTTTTGCTCTGATTTCTCCAGAATTCCCTCACTTGAACCTTTTGTGCACCTTTGATATCTTTATTCCAAGCTCTTGAAGGTTGGTTTGGAATCACCAAAACACTTGATTCAACAGAATTCAATGATTCGAGCCTTTTCTCTTCTAGGACCTACCAGAGGTGTCAGTAAAGGAAGTGGATCTGGTGGTAACAGTGGCATTGCTAGTTCTAGTAGAGGAACAGGTCGTCATAAAAGAGGCTAATGGTAAAGGAAAAGGCATGTTTGGTAGAGATCAATCTAACAGAGGACAATTCTATAGAGGATGCTTTGACCAAGAGAGTTCCAGTTAGAGTGAATATGCAGGAAGAGATTTAGCACTCTCTCAATACAGTTTAAGTAGTACCTCAAATCCATGCACAAAATACAGAATGAGCCATGGAGATTGACCATGATTGATTTACTATAATTGTAGGAGACTGGGACATATCTTGTAACACCTTACTTTTAGACTTATTTCCCATGAATTAGACTCCTTTTAAGTTGATTATACTTGATCCCAAGCTTGAATCACATAAGAATGAAAATCATAATTTCCCAAATTTTCGGTTACTGTTCAGATGGCAGTTTCCACTTTGCTGATTGAACTTTGAAAATTCATAACTAATTCTAGAAAAATCATTTCATAGTGATTCAAGTCTATAAAAATAGATGAAAACCTTCCATACATGGGAAAAATATGAAACAAAGCATTCTCTTGACCAATTTATATAGTTTATTCCTCAAACATTTACTATACATTTGGTCATTTTCTCTTCCCCAGGATTTTGGCCTTATATTTAAAAATTCATATCTCATCATATCCTGAGCAAAATCATATACTATTTATGTCATTGAAAAGCCCTATGAGTCTAATTTTTAGAAATATTTTTTTGTACATTTATTCAACTTGTACTAAAAGCAAGGAGGAATCATCATGTTGATCAAGTAATTGGGGATGTTTAAGAGAAAGTTAAAACCAAAAAATAGTTAAGAGATTAGATTATAAACTCTGCTTTCGTTTCTCAAATTGAACCTAAATGTACTGAAGAAGCCTTAACTGATAAATACTGGATTTTAGCTATGCAAGATGAACTGAATCAATTTGAAAGAAATCAAGTTTGGGATTTAGTGCCTAGATCCAAAGATCATCCTATCAATAGCACTAAATGGGTTTTTAGAAATAAACTTGATGAATCTGGATTAATAATTAGAAATAAAGCTAGACATTACTAAAGGATATAATAAAGAATAAGGTATTGATTTTGAAGAAACCTTTTCTCCAGTGGCTAGATTAGAAGCAATTAGAATTTTATTAGCATATGCATGCATGAAGAATATAATTTTATATCAAATGGATGTAAAGAGTGCTTTTCATAATGGATATATCATGGAAGAAGTTTATGTAGACCAACCTCCAGGCTTTGAGGACTCTACAAAACCAAACCATGTTTATAAACTGAAGAAAGCTCTTTACGGTTTAAAGCAATCTCCTAGAGCATAGTATGAAAGATTAAGTAATTTTCTAACTGAAAAGGAATTTAACTGAGGAAAAGTCGATACTACTTTGTTCACTAAGAAAGAAGATAAAGATTTACTTATTATTCAAATTTATGTTGATGATATTATATTCGGTGCTACTAATGAATCTCTATGCAAGAATTTCTCTAAGCTAGTGCAGGGTGAGTTCGAAATGTCAATGATAGGTGAGCTCAACTTTTTCCTTGGATTGCAAATCAAGCAATGTGATGATGGTATCTTTCTCAATCAATCCAAGTATCTGAAGGAATTACTGAAAAAGTTTGGTATGGAAAACTCTAAGCTAATAGGAACACCTATGGCTACTGCAACCAAGCTTGATATGGATAAAGGAGGAAAAATGTTTGATATAACTTAGTATAGAAGAATGATTGGATCTCAGCTATACCTAACTGCTAGCAGACCTGACATCATGTTCAATGTTTGTATGTGTGCAAGGTTCCAGTCATGTCCCAAAGAAACCCATGTAACTGCGTGAAGTGTATCTTCAGATACCTTATTGGAACATCATAGATGGGTCTTTGGTATCCAAAGGGCAATGGAGAAGATCTCAAAGGATACACTGATACTGACTTTGCAGGATCCAAAACTGACAGAAAAAGCACAAGTGGAACATGTCAATTTCTTGGAGGATCCCTGGTCTCATGGTTTAGCAAGAAGCAAAACAGTGTAGCCTTATCCACGGCAGAAGCTAAATTTGTTGCTGCTGGAAGCTGTTATGCCCAAATCATCTGGATGAAATAGCAACTTGAAGATCTTGAGATTGAGATAAAGGAAATACCAATAATGTGTGACAACCAAAGTGCCATTAACATCATAAAAAATCCTGCCATGCATTCAAGAACAAAGCATATTGAAGTTAGGCACCACTTCATAAGGGATCATGTTCTGAAAGGAGAAATCAGATAAGAATACATCCCTACAAAAAATCAAATTGTTGACATTTTGACAAAGCCTCTTTCAAACGACAGGCATTGCAAAATCAGAAGAGAAATGGGTGGGGTAAATCCTAATGAACTGTAAGTAACTCCTTATGCACATCTATTTTTAGATTTTCTGACATTAATTTAATTCTAACTTTAGCATCGGAGTAAGTTTAATTTAAGTTGCAGGTGCTCCTCATAAGGTTTAATGGCAATAAATCTAAAAAATAGAGTACAGCATAGTAAAACAGTTAAAAGATGAAAAAGGAAGTAAGAAATCTAAGTTTCTAAATCCATTCTGTAAGTTTATGAAGTTAAAATTCACATTTTAGATGTGTAGTAGATGAATTTCCTTGATAAACTGTGTTTTTGAACAAGTTAGCATGCTTAACATTCGAATTTAGATGCCCATCAGACGAACTTCAGGTTGCTCTACATTGTAACAGTTCACGGTGGTCCTTCAAAATTCGTCTGTTGGAATATGAAAGTTCGAATTTTCAAAATAAAGTTTCAATGTTATCCTTGTCCAACAAAAAGATTGTACAAATTTCCATTTCTCAAATTACGCATATTGGAAACTCTTTACAAGATGTTGAAATTTAAATTTCTAATTCAAAATTCGTCTGTTGAAACATGCTCACATTATTGAATCTATGAAAAAATGTATTTTCATAATTAAAATTTGTCAGTTGATTATTGTATTAATAATTGTTTGTTGGCTGCTCTTCGAAATTCAAACTTTGTTGAAACAAAGTTCATCTATTCATCTATTACTGTTTGTACCAAGCCTCTATCAGATGAACTTCCAGGACAAAATTTGTCCGCCAGTAAGCTTTATTGAAGGAGATAACTTGTAACTGCTCAAAGTTCAAATTTTGACTCCTCGAAATTCATGTGTCCTGCGGTTACACACGTTAAAACCAACGGTTATCCTTTGAACAGACGCAACCCTATTCATCTCTCTCGTGGGTCTGTTCAAATTTTCTCTTCAGTACTCTTTAATTCTGACTGGAAATCTTCATTTTCCACCGATTCATCTTCTTCTCGCACCCTATAAACTTATTCTTTACATCATTCTGAATCATTCATCAATGAAAATGGCAAGAGTAAAAAATCCAGAAGTTGGAAAGGGAGAGTCTCAGCCAAAGAGAACCGTGAAATCCCAATATGCCACAAAGGAGAGTGAGAAACTGAAAAGGAAAGGCTAATCTAGCAAAGCAACCCCCTCAAAAAGGCAGAATATAACACGAAAGGCTGATTCAAAGAAATCTGGGCCATCTTCACCAAATAAAATAGAGCCTTCGGTTCCTGCTGCTGCTATTGTTGCTTCCACTTCCTCCTTCAGTACTGAATCTAGAGAATACGAGCTGACCACATTGCCATTATAGAGCAATGCTCACATTCAGGAGGAATATATGACCAAGTTTATGAGCAAAAAGGTAATCAAGCCTCACTGTGTCAATATGGAGGAATTTCTAATTTCTAACAACTTTGATATCGGGCTTTGGATGATTAGATATAAAAGTTTGATAGAAATATTGGAGAGGTATGATGATGAGGTAATCAAGACTTGGTATACCTATCTGAAATACAGAAATAAGAAGAAGAAGTGGGAAGTCAATTTGAGGTCAAGGACCATCTGGCTAACAGATGAAACCTTTAACGAGGTTTTAGAGATTCCTAGACAAGATGGCTTGAGGATTGACATTACTGCTTCTGGGTATATGGATGAGGCAGAGATTGCTGATGAAGAAGATGGCCCTTTCTTAAACTACAAGGAGAGCACAATCCTGAACACTTTGTTCAGAAGAAAGGAGAACAAGCCACCCATAAGCTTGTTAAAGCCCACTGACCTCAGTGCTCAAGTGAGAATCCTACACTACATAGTGTCTATGATTATCTTCAACAAAGGAGGTAGCTTCAATCTAATCACAAGGGCAGAGGCACATGTGATGGCAACAATCATGCATGGGAAGCTTATCAACATGAGACATATCATTCTCTAATGTATGATCAAGGCTAGGGATCAGAGGAAAGACTCTACACTTCCTTATGCAGCAATCATCTCTAAGATCTTTAGTATGCTAGAATTCAGTATCTTAAGAAAGGGAAAGGAAAGCCTACTGAGATCTTCAAGAAAGAAGAGCTGCAAAGGATGGGTATAGAGAAGAAAAATGGAAGATGGATTGGAAAAGGAGCTGGAAAATCTCAAGATCTCATCTTTGATGAAGATGCCTCCCTGCAGCAACAAGGTACCTCTAAGGCTCCTCCAAGAACTACACCTCAGCCTTCTCAGCCAGTCTCATCTCCATCTCGGCCTGCTCAAATTTCATCTACTCTCTCCTCTCATGCCAAGCCAACCAAGATCACTGAGTTGTATGATAGTCTGTCTACACTCATACTCAGCATCAGGGATGAGCAAAATGTCAAGTTTGCTCATTTACAAGATCAGATCCATCAGTTGGCCAAGAACATGAAAGTGGTTGCTGATGCATATGAAGATATTCGGAATGTCATTCCTGCCACATCAGCTCCACCTCAGCCAGGATTCTCTGAGCCTGTTATGTCTCCAACCCCTGAGCCTCCAAGTCCATTTGAGCTAGCCTCTCCTAATCCTGATGTTACTGTATATGACACTGAGGCTACTAGCACATTAAGCACACCACAGGCCTCCAGCAATGAGGTAAGTCCTGGTCCTCCCTTGGACTATAGTATAAAGGAAGAAGGTCCTCAAGAATCAAGCTTTCATGAGCCCATTCCAGCAGATGCTCCAGATTCAATTCTTTCCACTCAAGAATCTAAGCAAGTTGAGAGACTAGTGGCAGCCATCTCCACCTCACCATTCATGCAAGCTGCCTGAATGAAGAAAGGAGCATTGTGCCTTATGTTAATTTGCAAGCCATTGCACATGATGCTCTTTTACAAGCTTAAAGAAGAAGGCTTGAAGAAATGTTTCGTCCTCCTGCTCCCTCACCTGTTACATCCTATGGTTTCTCAGAGGCACGAAGGGCCTAATTGGCAGTTACAAGGCAAGAAATTTCTAAACTTAATGAAATCTCTGAGGATGAGGATGAGGACACAAGTTCTGAAGTCTCTAGATCCTTGCCAAAGCTCAATCCAAAAATGCCTTTTGTCCCTGTGCCTCTTCAAGCTATTCCAGTATCTCAGATCCCTACTCCTGCTGATTTTGTACACCTTCCTGATGATGCCAAAAAGGGGGAGAAGATATCTGGGCAAACTTGAAAGTCTTCTGGCAAGACTTACAGTAAGAAGTCCTAGTCCAAGAAATAGTGTTTAGAACTTATGGATACTTGGTTCTTCTTATAGTATTTTGTAATGTTGTTTTGTTTCTGTATTATGTTCTTTTTATAACTTGTAAAGTGACTTTTTTATGAAATGAAAATTTCTTTATTCAAATCTCTATCCTTGTGTTGAACTTTGAATGAATAAATCTCTTTACTTGATCCACTGTACTTGATATCTTTTGAATTTTAATTCATATATTGAGGGGGAGCTTGTTAAAGCAAACGCAAATACTAATCTAGTTTGCAAGTTGTTTTGTCATCATCAAAAAGGGGGAGAATGTTGAATCAAGTGTTTTGATGATTCCTAACCAACTTTCTAGAGCTTGGAAAGAAGATATCAAAGGTGCACAAATGATCTCAAGTGGAGAAATTCAAGAAAAACCAGCACAAGAATCTACAGTCATGTTTAAATTTAGTAAAAGACTTTGAATTGGCAAAAAGATGTTTTAAAACTATGATTCTATGTTAATCCATGGAATATTTGAAGAACACCTACAAATAGACAAATTTTGAAATGTTTATACTGATATGATGTTTTAAAAATTCAAACTTTGACTTTGGAAATTCGAATTTCATATTGAAAATGAATAAGTCAGAAAAGAGCTTTCTCTGACAGATGAACTTTGATTGTAGAAATTCAAATTTTGAATCTTGTCTGAAAAGAGCTTTCTCTGACAGACGAACTTTGACTTTTGAAAATTTAAATTTCAGACAAAATACAACTTATGAAAAATGAAAAATTCATCTGAGGAAATGTCAAAGTTCATCTGAAAACTGAGTTTGAAAAGAGCATCAAAATGGTTCACTAACAGACGAACTTTGAACATGAAAATTTGAATTTTAGAAACAAAGCTTATGAGTCTGTTATGATGATATGTTGACATACGAATGATAGTATTCATAAATTCAAACTTTGAAGTAAGTTTGAAAAGGGACCTCTCTGACAGACAAACTTTGAATTTTGAACATTCAAATTTTGAATAGATGAACTATTGTGCCTTATTGAACTACCCGTTGATAGATAAATTTTGGGTATCAAAATTCGAATTTTGAAGGCATTGTAGCAAAATGGAACTACTGTTTACACTTTTAAGAAGAACTTTTAACTTGAAAATTTGTATGTTCCAACAATAGAAACATTTTTCAAAGATCAAAATTTGAACTTTGCTTCATAACAGACGAACTTCAAATGTTCAACATTAAAGTCTTTAGCTTTCCATTTTCGCAAAATTCGTCTATTGACCAACCAAAATTCAAACTTTGGATGTCAGAAGCATTAAATGCGGTTAGTGAATGGATAGTTTTTCAGAGTAACCATTGGGTAACTTCTCCAATGGATAGATTTTGTCTCTAACATATAGTTGAGACCTAAATCTATAAATATAACATCATTTGAAGTTGTGGGTAACAATTTTAACTTCGTATATACTAAAACTCTGCCAAATCAACAACTCAAAGTCTCTTACTCTCACATACTTCATTCTTTGTACTCAAACTTTCATATACACTCTGATTAAGAGAGTTCATCCATTGTAAATAATCTTATCTTTATCTGGAAGAAAGATTTTCTTCTGAGGGGATATCACAAAGAATTGGAGAAGTACTTAGCTAGAGTGCAAAGAGAGAAAGTGTGAGCTCTAAAAACAGAACATCATAGCTATACTGTGGCATTTGCAAGAAGCCCACAGAATTCTTGCAAGATAGTTGAAAATCTCAAGGGGTGGCTTGAGGACTGGACATAGGTCAAGATTGAGAAACTGAACCAGAATAAACATCTGTGTCTTCCCTTCTCTACTACTACATTTACTTGTTATACATTTATACTCTGTTTTACTGTCACCTTGTTTTCTTCACTTTATTATTATTTTGCAGAAAATTTTAATCTTCCCAATTCACCCCCTCTTGGGAAGCCAGCATATCTAACATTCTCAACTGTGCTCAAAAGACTGTGTCATTGCCCATGAATATCCCTAGTGTGGAAAGGGATGAAAATATTTGTTTGTCCTTTGCCCAAGTTGACAGATATTTGAGAAAGGGATGTAGGTATACTATTCACCCAGGCACCACTAAGATGTACCAAGACTTAAAGCGAGGGTACTAGTGGCCAAGCATGAAAAAGGACATCGTAGAGTATATGGAAAGAAGTCTAATTTGTTAGAAGGTGATGATTGAACACTAATTGCTAGCAGGTACGTTGCAACCTCTAGAGATCCTGGAGTAGAAATAGGATAGCATTTCCATAGATTTTGTGATGGGATTACCGAGGTCCTCTTTAGTACACAATGCAATATGGGTAATTATGGATAGATTGATGAAGTCAGCCCATTTTCTTCTAATTTAGGAGACTATTACTATGGAGAAATTGGCCCAATTATATGTGAATGAGATTGTGAGGCTGCATGGAGTCCTGATAAACATTGTGTTAGATAGAGATCCTAGGTTTACATCCAAGTTCTAGAAATCTCTTCAGAAGGCTATGGGGACGAAGTTGAATTTCAGTATTGCTTATCACCCTTAATATGATTGGTAGATTGAAAGAACGATACAAACTCTAGAAGACATGCTGCAAGCTTGTGTTCTAGAGAATTAAGGCAATTGAGATCAATACTTGTCATTGGTTAAATTTACCTACAACAACAGTTACCACTCAAGTTTACAAATGGCTCCATATAAGGTATTGTACGGCAGAAAGTGTAGATCCATTGTATGGGTTGAACTTGGTGAACGGAGTCTCTTAGACCCAGATATTATAGAACAAACCTCTCAACAAATAGAGAGTATTAGATAGAAGCGTTTAACAGCTCAAAGTTATGCAGATAGAAGGAGGAGACCATTGGAGTTTGATATTAGAGATCATGTATTTCTGAAGGTCACTCCTACCACAATGTTGGGAGATCAATTTGAGCAAAGAAGCTCACTCTACGGTATATAGGTCCATATCAAATTTTGGAGCAAATTGGGCCAGTAGCATATCAAGTGGTGCTGCCACCTAATCTTGTAGGATTACATGATGTTTTCCATATGTCTCAACTCAAGAAGCATTATCTAGATCTGTCTCACATAATTGATGATGAATAGGTTCAAGTACAAAAGGATTTGACTTTTAAGGTCTCGCCATTACAAATTCTTGATGCAAAGGAGAAGCTGTTGAGAAATAAGACTATTAAGTTAGTAAAGGTGCTATGGAGCGGCTTGATATCTAATGATGTCACGTGAGAGGTAGAAGAATCCATGCGAAGGAGGTACCTTGAGATTTTTGCTTGAGGTAAGATATGAAATTTCAAGGACGAAATTCTTATAAGGAGGGGAGAATAACCCTATTACATTGTGCCTAACTTGGTCCCTAGTTAACTAAGTGTATTTGGTGTTGTATGCAGAATCGAAAGGACCAAGACGGAGGAAAGGTTTAAGTAGAGGCAGAAGAAGCTCCACACCATAGTGAGAGAGCTATAAATTAGATAAAAATTTCCAAACCAAGAGCATCCACGCCGTGGCGAGCTTACTAGAGCCGTAGCGAGTGTGGAAAAATCAGTATAAACCAAAAACTTTTTGAACGAACAAACAAGAAGGAAAACGAAGGGAGAAAGAAGAAGTTGTGTTAGGGCTTGAAAGATCTGACCTTTGAGAGTGATTTTTGACCTCTAGGAGCTTGGATTCTTGTTAGTAAGTGATCTTTACTCCTTCCTCTCCATTTTCTTTAGTTTTGAGTTGAGATTTTTTGGGTATATGTTGGGATTTTTGGTTTTAGCCAAAATCCACCAATTAAAATGGATGAAATGGGATTAATGAGGTGTAACTTAGTGGTTGTGATGCTTAGGTGTAAGTTTTAGAAGGGTTACTCATGAGTTAGGGTAAACCCTAACCTTGTATTGTGTGTGAAAGCAAGGAATCTAAAGTGTGTATGGTTGATTAGAGTTTGAGTGATCTTTAGGAGCTCAATGATACATAAAAATGATGTTGGAACCTTGGGTTAGGCCTATATAGTCGAATTGTGATATTTCGTTAAGTGATATATTGTGTTAATTGAGGTATTATGATGTTATAGAGATTGTTTGGTTGATCAAAGGGGGTATAAGTCATGTTGAATAGCCCAAAAAGCTCATGGAATCGTGTATGTGTGTGATGTTGATAACCTAAGGTAACCGGGTATTTGTATTATTTGTATTGTACATTATTATATATATGTATATATATGCATGTTTCCATTCATACAATGATATTAACATTTGTTTGTGTATGGTTTTTCTATATATTGTGATATGCACACAGCTAGACATAAAGTGGATGATGATTATGATGATGATGATGTGACATTACATGATGCATAGCATGACATTGAGATCATGATGATGATGATGATTATATGATGATCACTACTACATAATTGGCCTTCTGGAACACATATTCTAGAATGTTTATTAAAAAAACATGTTTGAAAACCATATAGGGAATGTGTTAATAAAAACTATGAAAGAAAGTTCGTCTTTGGGAATGCTTTCTTTCTTATGAAAGCGTTCCCAAAATTTTCCCGTCTAAAAATAATTAATTGTGAGGAAGACATTTTGGAAAGTTTAGTTAAGTAAACATTTTTGAATACGTAGTTTATTCAGTAATGTTCTAAAAATTTAAACCTTCCTAGTCATTTTTTCCCTAAATTTTAAGATAAAGGCCATCGAATCCAACTAGGTCACAAGCTGCCCTTTCCTATCGTCTCTTCTCTTCTGGTTGTATCTCTCTCCTTTCTTCTTTTGTAATCTCTTCATTGGCATCTTCCATCTCCATTTGCATTCTCTTCATCAAAGATGTAGCCCTATCAAGATTTCGGCCCCTTCCTCCTCTACTCGACATGAGTTCACTTTCCATTAAAGATTCAAATTCTTTTTGATTTCGGCCTCCTCTATTGGCAAAGCTTCATCAAACTCCATGGCTGAAGACTCGAGTCCCTTCCCACCACCTGTGAAACCCCAACTGATGCGTTCCATGTTCACGAAAAATAGGGCTTGCTAGCTTTTTACCTCTGAGCCCCACCACGATTTCAACCACAATTTGATTACCCTTCTTCTTCTTCTTTTGATATTCTAGAAATTAGAAACAAAGACCAAGTCAGTTATATTCTAGTGCCTATGGTGGAGAGACTAGAAAGCAAGGGAAGGCATCAAATCTTGATATGATATGATATGATGATATATGATATGGTGAAATAAGAAGGGATCCATGTTGTTAAATCCTCTCATATGGCCAAGAGAGCAAGATGGCAGTAGACTGCACCTTCCCTTAAATCACCACCAATTCATGGTGATCAAGGGGAAGGAGAACCATGATCCAAGCATTAGTGTTACCTTTGGTCAAGTGTACTAGTGAGAGTTGAGCTTGGTGACATCCCAGAATCAATTTTCACTGACTATTAAAAGGGAGTTACATGTACAAAATATCCTGTGATGACGCCAGCTCGTGGTTCTAGCTGTGTAAAGGGAGACATCTATATCATGACATTTGACATTGCATATGTGTGTGATATTGGCGATATTATTAGATGTGTGTGTTTATCCCAGTTACTGAAATATTGCCTCACACCCCCTCTCATGACTAACATTTCAGGTGAAGACTTTGGTACTAGTCCGAAGAAGGCCAAAAAGTCATAGCCCTCTTTGTCTTCAGGAATTTCAAGTACAATTGGTAGTTCGTAATATAGTTTATGTAATATTATGTCAAGTAGGTTGTTATAGTTTGGTTGCATGTTTGAGAGTCCTAGGAGTATTACCTTTGTAGTATGTGATGATATTGATGGTGATGGTTTATATGTGATATGTGTAGACTTGTGCTAGGTATAGTTTATATGTGTGTGAAGATGATGTAGACCCCAGTATGGGTCACTATTGTTAGAGTGTGTCTGTAAGCCAAATAAGTCGTATATGGGAGCCTAAAGGTGGTTTTGGGCCGTATATGTGTGTTTTGGGCATACAGCTCATTATGTGGTTTTGGGGTTCACAGGGGTCAATTCTTGGAGGAGAGATTTCTCTAGAGTAAAACCTCCTTGGATAAGTTGGTAAAGTTAAATAGGTCCTGTGTGGACAATCCTTGAGTGCCAAATTGACTCTGTGGCAAATGGAGGTGTTACATTGTGAGTTTTGGCTTAAAAGTGGTCAAAACAGTATTAGGCATCCAGAATCTCCATATAGATTTGGATTCAAGTGAAATTGGTGTATATGGTTAGATGGGCATGAGAGTAACCTGTAAGAGTTGGAATCAGGTCAATCGAAGGTCGGAGCATGAAGTTATGTGCTACGGAAGATCACCCTAAGAATCATCAAATTGCTAATATCATATCAGAAGGGGGCACTGCGGCACCAAGCAGTTTTGTCTCCTCCAAGCCACAGCTACACTGTAGCTTACTAGGCCCCAACCTAGTTTTGGTATTTGTAGAAGCTTTTCTGAGTTTAAGGTGTTGGAGGAGTTGTTTTTGGGGTGTTTGAAGGTGGGTTGTTACATAGGGTTTGAGTTTGGAATGGAATTTCAAAATTTTGACACTAAAAAAGAATTCCTTAGATCAAAATTATGTAAGAACAAGCGTGTTATACTAGAGGAAAGCAAAGGAAATCAACTTGGAAAATTTAGGGTTTATTGCACACTTTTTCTATAGGGTCATGAAATCAAAAATTATGGCCTTATTTTATGATTCAATAGGATTCAAAGAAGTGTTAGAAATCAAAGAAAGTGTCTACAAAGTTTAGAAATTATTGGAAAGTGACAGCTAGTTTTATTCCCTTTCAATGCTTTATGTTAACATTAGTGCTTTTCATGATTTAATGAATACGTCATGTGGTTGTTTGATTGTTTTGTGATGAAATTGAGTTGTTGGTTGGTTGTTTGAAGGGTCTTGTGGCCCTAGGATGTCCATTTTATAAGTTATTACTATACCAAAATTTTTCTGAAATTATTATTGTACAATATGTTAATTCAAATGATTTTGATGATTCTAAACAACAATGAATTTGGAAATCCAATATCAAAGGAACACAAGTAATATGAAGAACAAAGTTGGAGTTTCCTGAAGATTGAAGAGTTGTTTCACATATTTTAGGAATCCATTTGTAAAGGAAGGTAGTTAAACTTTGAAATTTACCTCACCCAATATTAAATGAGATATCTATTTGAATGATTAATTATTGGCTTATTATTTCAAAATGGTTTTCATAAAAAGGGCTACCATATGAGGATGAAGTCTTAGTTTCAAAGATGTTTTTAGATGTTTACTTTTTTTTCATGAAAATGTTTTATCTTATGATAATAAAGTCTCAATTTCAAAGTTGTTTCTAAGTGTTCTCATCTTGTTTTCATGAAAAAGGTTATCTTTATGCGCATAACCAGTGAAGATTATAAGGATAAAGACTCAATCTCAAAGCTTTTCCAAGTGTCCCTTCTTCGATTTCATGAGAAAGGGTTGAGGTTATTCGCATAATATAGCTGTGCACTATGTACTCAGGTCTATCTAGGTGGTTATCCTAATAAGGTGGGTACCTTATTCGCATAAGGGAGTGAACAGTGAAGGCCAATTGTACTATGCAACCCGTTATTCACATAACCTAGGGAGGTTACCTGTATAACATGTGTTACATAACACTTAGACTTTTCTCTATAAATAGGTTATTCACATAACCTAGGGAGGTTTTCTGCATAACCTATGTTTCAGTGCCCTTGGACGTTCCTCGGTTAAAAAGGTTATCCACATAACCTAGGGAGGTTATCTGTATAACCTATGTTACAGAAGTCAAGATCCTTCTTTAGTAAAATGGGTTATCTACATAACCTTGAGAGGTTATCTTAATAACCTAAGTTTTACAGGAACTCAGTTTGAGAAAAGCTTAATGTTATCCTAATAATCGAGTAGGTTTTCATGAAAATGTTCTTGAGCTAAAATTTAGTCATTCTGGATGAACATTTTCCAAATAACCTAGCTAGGTTACTTAGTCATTCTGGATGAACATTTTCCACATAACCTAGCTAGGTTATCAGTATAACAAAAAGTCTACGTTGAAAACAAGAGCCAACAGTCACCCGTTATTCACATAACCTAAGGGTTATTCACAAAACCTAAGGAGGTTAACCCTATAACCTCTGTCAGATGCATTTAATGCGGGATATGAATGGTTATTTTTCTAAGAGTAACAGCTAATCTTTGTTTCCAACGGATAGTTTTGCTCTAAACTATAAATAAGACCTTATTTAATTTGTTGGGTAATAAAGAAAAACATATAAATGCCAAAACGCTACAGAATTGATTACTGATTCTTTCAAAGCTTACCTACCTTCTGTTTAGTTCATTTATTGTACTTAAATTTTCATATCCACTATTTTGAGAGAGAGTTTTCATATCTTGACTTGTACATTTCTACACACTTGTAGCTAGCACTTAGTGTGAAGATACACTAAGAGATTTACTTTTGCTTTTGAGTGAGAAGAGTGGGAGTATTTGTTCAGCTCAAAGTTCAAGCTGGGGTTGTACTGTGGTTTTTGCAAGAACCCATTCAAATCTTGCAAGATATAGTGAAGAAATCTCAAGTAGTGGTTTGAAGACTGAACATAAGTCAAGTGGAGTAGACCAAACAAAGATAAATTTCTGTGTCCTCTTCTTATTCACTTTGCAAGTGTTCTTTATATCTTATACTTTGTTTTTTAGCAACTTCTATTATTACTACTGTATTTCACTTTTTATAGAAAAATTCAAACTTCCCAATTCACCCCCTCTTGGGAAGCTAGTTGAACTAACAAGTAGTAAAGGTATTCTTCCAAAAAGAAACAATACCAATAAACCTCGTAGCTTTAGTAAAGAGCATTATGGATACTGCAAGATAAGGATGCAAATCTATCTTCAGTCCATTGACTTGGATATTTAGTCAATGATCCAGAAGGGAGACTTCGTTCCGATAAAACTACAAGATGATGGGAAGTACAAGGAGAAGCTTGAATAAGAATGGAACGAGGGGAACAAAAGAAGAGTCCTTCTCAACTATAAAGTCAAGCATTACCTGGTCAGTGCCCTCAACCAAAATGAATTCTACAAGGTGTCCCAATGTACAACAGCCAAAGATATGTGGGACACTCTAGAGATCACTTATTAAAGAACAACCAGGGTGAGAGAAAATAAATTAAACTCGTGCATAGGTGAATATGAAAGCTTCAAGATGAAGGGAGGTAAAAACATCAAGGAACTCCAAAAGAGATTTACTCTCATTGTGAATCAGCTGAAGAGCCTTGCGAAGGAATACACTCAATCTGAGAAAGTTAGAAAAATCCTCAGAACTTTGCCCATTGAGTGGCAACTAAAGGTGACGGCAATAGAAGAAGATAGAGGAGAATCAATGACATCTGTCATAGCCCTCTTTGGAAGCCTTGAAGAATAAGAAGGGAAGCTGAAAGCCCTCAAAGAATCTTCATCTTCGGACAAGAAGAAGAAAATTCTAGCCCTCAATGTAGATTCAGAAGATGATGATGATGACTCTGATGAAGATGCAAAACTAGATGAAGAAATAATGACTATGCTGGTGAGAAAATTTGGTAGAATGTATGGAAAAAATAAATTTAGAAGATTTGCAAAGAAATATGGAGCCATCAGTAGCAAGAAAGAGAACAAAGACTCCATCATATGCTACGAATGCAAGAAACCTAAAAATATCAAATGGGAATGCCCTCTGATAAACAAGAAACAAGGAAAGGACAAGAAGGCTGACAAAGGAAAAAAGAAGAAGGTCTTCGTATCTTTCATCTGGGGAGATAGTTTAGATGATGAAGCAGTAGAAGATGATGAAACTACCAATCTATGCCTAATGGCTCAAGAGATTCTAGAGAAGGAGAAGAATCAAAACCCAGACAGTGACAGCGATTTTGAGGTAAATGATTCTAAACCTTCCTACAATAAACTACATGATGCATTCAATGAACTGATGGCTAAATTTGTCAAAGTATCTAAACAGTTGAGTCAAGCTAAAAAGAAAATATATAAGCTTAAAAGTAAATCTCATACATCCTGCACTGCTTCACAATTTTCTTCTTCTTCCACCACTTCTGTCTGTGTCTCAAGCATTGAGTTGAGAGATAAGAATTGTTATCTCCATAAAACTTTAACTAAACTTACTAGAGGTGAGGACATGCTAAAAGTGTTACTAGGAAACCAAGTTGTAAGTCAAAACAAAACTGGTATAGGATATAACCCATGTGCAGTCAAGGAGAAACTGAAAATCAAGAAACAAAATCTTTACTTGAGAAATTTTGTGCATGCTAATAACATTAAACCAACTTAGAGCATAGAGTCATTTCCAGCTCCTAAAAACCAAAAGGACAAATACTATCGTCATTATTTTAGGCATGCATCTCTTTCCTCTAGCCTTTTCTTTACTTGCCACTTTTGTAATAAGAAGAGTTATATGTCCTCCACCTGTATATATAGAAAGGAAGGAAATGACAATGAAATGAGATAGGTTCCCAAGGATTCCTCTACTAACAAGAAAGGACCCAAGCAAATATGGGTACCTAAAAGAAAGAACTAAAATTTGTTTTGTAGGTATCTTTCAAGGCAAAGAAAAGCAACAAATGGTACATGGATAGCGCCTGTTCGAGACACATGACTAGAGACAAAGAAAAATTCATTGTACTGAGAGATAAGAAATGAGGAAAGGTTACTTTTGGTGGTGACCAGTCTGGCAAGATAGTTGGTATTGGAATTATTGGAAGAAACCCAGAAACATCAATTGAAGAAGTTCTGTTCATTATAGGACTGAACCACAACTTGTTGAGTATGAGCCAAACCTGTGATAGAGGCAACTGGGTTCTGTTTGATTCCAACTACTGCCTAGTCATCAGAAAGAGTGACTGCAAGGTTATTCTTAAGGCAGAAAGAGACAGTAACTGTTATACTATTGATTTAGATGAATTACTTGCTCTAGACTCAATATGCTTAATAAGTGAAAATGATGATAGTTGCATATGGCATACGAGTCTAACACATGTTAGCATGCGTCAATTAAACAAACTCATTAAAAATGAACTTGTTCTTGGATTACCCATTATTAAGTTTGAAAAGGATAGAGAATGTGATGCTTGCCTTAAAGGGAAACAAACAAAGTCCTCATTCAAAACCAAAAATATTGTTTCTACAACAAGACCACTGCAATTGCTTCACATAGATTTAATAGGTCTTAATCATACTAAGAGTATTGGTGGTTACTTGTATATACTTTTCGTAGTACATGATTACTCTAGATTTACCTAGATAATATTTCTTCCCTCTAAAGATGAAACATATTTCTTATCTTAGCTAAGAAAATCCAAAATGAGAAAGGTCATTTTATTATATGTATTAGAATAGATCATGGTGGAGAATTTGAAAATGCCAAATTTGCTGATTACTACAATGAGAATAGAGTAGAGCACAACTTCTCAACACCAAGAACACCTCAACAAAATGGAGTTGTGGAGAGAAAGAATAGAGCACTGGGAGAAATGGCCCGTGCAATGCTAAATGAAAAAGGATTACCTAAGTAATTCTGGGCTGATGCAGTGAGCACACATGCTAATTGATGAATAGATCATACATCATACCCATATTCGGCAAGACTCCATATAAGCTATACAAAGGAAAGAAGCACAACCTCTCTCATCTTCATGTCTTTGGATGCACTTGCTATGTCCACAACAACAACAAAGACAAGCTGGGTAAGTTTGATACCAAATCTGATGAAGGTATATTTCTTGGCTACTCAAATAGGAGTAAAGCTTATAGAGTTTTCAATAAAAAGACTGGAACAATAGAAGAATCTGTGCATATGGTTTTTCTTGAAAATGAAACTATGTCTAAGCATGCTAAAGATAAGAATAATCTAATTTCCAACTTTAAGAACTTGAATGTGTCTAAAGAAAATAAAACTAAACCTCCTAAAATATCTAAATCTGCTGATGTAGAGGAAGATTTTTAGGAGAAAGATAATGAATGTGAAATCAATGAAGAAGTGTCTCAAGAACTCCTTAGAGCTTGGAGATATCAAATGAATCATCCAGTTGATCAAGTTATTAGGGATGTTCAAGAAAGAGTTAAAACCAAAAGATAACTTGGGGATCAAGTGAATAATTATACATTTATTTCTCAAATTGAACCTAAGTGTACTGAAGAGACTTTAACAGATAAATACTAGATTTTAGCTATGCAAGAAGAACTTAGTCAGTTTGAAAGAAGTCAGGTTTGAGATTTAGTGCCTAAGCTCAAGAACCACCCTATTATTGGAACTAAATGGGGTTTTAAGAACAAACTTGATGAATCAGGAACAATAATAAGGATTAAAGCTAGACTAGTAGCTAAAGGATATAATCAAGAATAAGACATTGATTATGAGGAAACTTTTACTCCAGTTGCAAGATTGGAAGCAATAAGGATTCTCTTAGCCTATACCTGCATAAAAGATTGTGCTATTTCAAATGGATGTGAAAAGTGCTTTTCTGAATGGGTATATCATGAAAGAAGTTTATGTTAATCAACCTTTGGGTTTTGAGACTCAACTAAACCAAATCATATATATAAACTGAAGAAAACTCTATATGGCTTAAAACATGCACCTAAAGCCTAGTATGAGAACTGAGTAATTTTCTAATTGAAAAAGGTTTTAACAGGGGAAAAGTTGATATAACCTTGTTTATGAAAAGAGAAAATAAAGAATTACTTATTGTACAAATTTATGTTGATGACATTATATTCAGTGCTATTAATGAGTCTTTATGCAAGAACTTTTCTAAGCTAGTGCAAAGTGAATTTGAGATGTCAATAATGGGTGAGTTGAACTTCTTCCTTGGATTTCAAATCAAACAATGTGATAATGGCATCTTCCTCAATCGATCAAAATATCTCAAGGAGCTGCTGAAGAAGTTTGAAATGGAACACGCTAAACCTATGGGAATTCCTATGACCTCTGCAACTAAGCTTGACATGGATGAAGAAGGAAAACTCTTTGATATAACTCAATATTGGAGAATGATTGGTTCCTATCTGTATTTGACTGCAAGCAGGCCTGGCATCATGTTTAGTGTCTGCATATGTGCTAGGTTTCAATCATGTCCCAAAGAGTCTTATGCAAAACTTGTGAAGAGGATTTTCAGATATTTGCTGGGAACATCACAGATGAGACTTTAATATCCAAAAGGCAATTGAGAAGAGCTCATAAGTTATAAAGATGTTGACTTTGCTAGATCAAAAATTGATAGAAAGAGCACAAGTGGAACTTGTCAATTCTTATATAAGGCTTTCTAGTGTCATGGTTCAGCAAAAAACAGAATAGTATAGCTCTCTCTACAGCAGAAGCTGAGTATGTTGCAACAAGTAGTTGCTATGCATAAGTCCTTTGGATGAAGCAACAACTTAAAGACCTTGAGATTGAAATGAAGAAAATCCCAATAAGATGTCATAATCAAAGTGTCATCAACATCTTAAAGAAAACTATTATGCATTCAAGGACAAAACACATTGAAGTAAGATATCACTTCATAAGAGATCACGTTTTGAAAGAAAATGTCAAGTTCGAGTTTGTCCCTACTGAAGATCAGCTTGCAGACATTCTGACAAAACTACTTGCAAAAGATAGACATGGTAAAATCAGAAAAGAATTGGGAATAGTAAATCCTAATGAGTTTTAAGTATTTTCTGAAATCTCTCTTAAGTTTATGATTCAGTTGATAATAATACTAATTTAAGTATCGGAGTATCTAGAAATTTGTTTTGTAGGTACTTCTTGATTTGAAATAATTAAAATATGATAAAATGAAGTACCCTGCACATTGAAATGAAGTTTGTTAGGTCTGTTGGCTTCCCAAGATGGGAGGTGAATTGGGAAGTTTGAAATTTTCTGTAAAAGTATAAGAGAATAGTGAAAGCAAAAGTGGAAGAAAAAAAAAGTGCAAAATATAACAAAGTAGTAAGGTAAAGGAAGAAAAGACACAGAGATTTATCCTGGTTTGGTCTCTTTCCCTTGACCTATGTCCAATCCTCCAGCTACCACTTGAGATTTTTCACTATCTTGCAAGAATTCGGTGGGCTCCTTACAATTTCACAATACAACTTTTCAGTGTAGACAACATAAATTTGATAGAGTAATTTGATAGAAGGCTTTGACTGAGGAATTTGATAGAGTTTCAGTGTAGACAACATAAATTTATTACCCACACCTTCAAATGAAGTTCTATTTATAGATTTATGTCTTAACTATACGTTAGAGACAAGATCTAGCTGTTAGAAACATTACCCAACGGTTACTCTACAAAACTATCTATTCACCAACTGCATTTAATGCGTCTAATATCCAAAGTTTGAATTTTAGGGTGTCAACAGATGAATTTCACAGAGACCATAAGTTAAAGGCTTTAATGTTGAACTTCCAAGTTCGTCTACTCAAAGGCAAAATTTGAATTTTCATCTTGACAAATATTTCCCATGTTGGAACATACTAATTTTCAAGTTTAATGTTCTTCTGATAAGTGTGAACAGTTATTCCATATTGCTACAGTACATTCGAAATTCAAATTTTGGTGCCCAAAATTCATCTGTTAGTGAGCAGCTCAATTTGGCATAAAAGTTCTTCTTTTTAAAATTTGAATTTTGAGCTTTCAAAATTTGACTGTCAGAGGGTCCTCTTTTCTGACCTTTTTCTTTCATTCCAAAGTTCAAATTTCTAAAGACTAAAGTTCTTCTGTTAGAGGGACACCTGAACAAGCTTACTCATTGTCTTTCCAAAGTTTGAATTTCTAAAGACTAAAGTTCGTCTGTCAGAGGGACACCTGAACAGGCTTACGCATTGTCTTTCCAAAGTTCAAATTTTCAAAATCAAAGTTCGTCTGTCAGAGGACTGACTTGGAACTCTTTTTAAACTTCACTTTTAGATGAACTTTGCAATATGTTCAGACAAATTTTTCATTTTTCACAAGTTGTACTTTACCTAAAATTTGAATTTTAACAGTCTAAAATTCATCTGTCAGAGGCAACATCTTTGTATGTTCAAATTTTGACATTCAAAGTTCAAATTTTCAAGGTAATATATGAAGTTTAATAGTTCAAAATTCATCTATTAGTGAGTATTTTTCAAATATATCGTAAGTTAACATAGGTTATTGAAAAACACATTTTAAAAATATTTGGGTGAAAAATCAAAGTCTTTTACTCATGTGAATATAATGAGAAATCCTACGAACTAATCTTGTACTCATTTTTCTTAGATTTCTTCACATGAGATTTTTTGTACATCTTTGATATCTTTCTTTCAAGCTCCAATTGTTTGAAATCATAAAAAACACTTGATTTAACAAAGTTATGATGAAAAGAAAAGGCTTATGAGGATAATATAGCTATCTGTAAGTGTTTATGAGTTTTTCAATATGCTTATTCATATAACCTCATAGCCTTATGCTGAAAATGAATTGATTTTCTGGTATGCATAGTTTCTGTGCTTGAGGTTATTCGGATAAGGTATGAGCTTTTCATGAAAATGAGAGCTTATCTGAACTTCTGGACTCTGTGAAGCTCGATTTTCAGAAAAGGTCATCACCTTATATGAATAACCTATCCTGTTTGCTTCATTGTATGTGTGTTGTGAAATTTGATTTCAGGATAACCTACCTACCTTATCCGCATAACGTTACATCCAGAGAAGAAGTTCCCAAAGTTGTTAGATAAGCTAGCTTCCCAAGAGGGGGGTGAATTGGGAAGATTGAAAATTTTCTGCCAAACGTCAAGAGGGTGAAGGAAGCAAAGTATGATGGTAAAACAGAGTATAAAAGAATAAGCTGTAAAAGTATCAGTAGGGAAGAGAAAACTCAGATATTTATCCTGGTTCCATCTCTCTACTTGACCTACGTCCAGTCCCCAAGTCACCACTTGAGATTTTCCACTATTCTGCAAGAATTCAGTGGGCTTCTTGCAAATGCCACAATATAAAGATGATACTCTATTTTTAGAGCTCCCTCTTTAACTCAATGCACTCTTACTAAGTGCTTCCCCAATCCCTTGTGATATCCCCTCACAGGAAAATCTTTCTTCCAAATGAAGATAAGATTGTTTACAATGAATAAACTCTCTTAAATAGAGTGTATATGAAAGTTGAAGTACAAGTATTGAAGTGTAAGAGTAAGAGACTTTGAGTAGATGATTTGGCAGAGTTTCAGTATATACAAAGTTAAAATCATTACCCACAACTTCAAATGATGTTATATTTATAGATTTAGGTCTCAACTATACGTTAGAGACAAAATCTATCAATTGGAGAAGTTATCCAACGGTTACTCTGAAAAACTATCCGTTAACCAACCACATTTAATGCTTCTGACATTCTGAAATTTGAATTTCAGTTGGTCAATAGACGAATTTCACAGAAACCGAAGGCTAAAGACTTCAACATTGAATGCTCAAAGTTCATCTGTCATGAAGTGAAGTTTGAATTTTGATATTTGGAAAATATTTTTATGTTGTGACATACGAATTTTCAAGTAGACAGTTTTTCTCTTAAGTGTGAACAGTATTTTCAATTTGCTACAGTGCCTTCAAAATTCGAATTTTGGAACCCCAAAATTCATCTATCCATAACTGGTTTATAAGGCACAGTAGTTCATATAATTCGAAATACAAATTTTCAAAGGGCAAAGTTCGTCTGTCAAATAGACCTCTTTTCAGACTTACTTCAAAATTTGAATTTATAAATACTGTCATTCGTATGTCAACATATCATTGTAACAGACTCACAAGCTTAGTTTCTGAAATTCAAATTTTCATATTCAAAGTTCGTCTGTCAGTGAGCAATTTTGAAATCCAATCTAAACTTGGTTTCAGATGAACTTTGATATAATTTCAGACAAATTTCTTTAGTTTTCATAAGTTACTTTTTGTCTGAAATTTGAATTTTCAAAACCCAAAGTTCGTCTGTTACTGAATGCTCCTTTCAAACACTTATTAAAATTCAAATTTTCTCAAGTCAAAATTCGTCTGTCAGAAAGACCTCTTTTCAGACTTGTTCATTTTTAGTACGAAATTCGAATTTCCAAAGTCAAAGTTCAAATTTCCAAGATGACATATCAGTATAAACCTTTTAAACTTTATCTGTTGGTGGGTGTTTTTCAAATATTCCATGTTTTAACATAGAATCAAGGTTTTAAAATATCTTTTCACCAAATCAAAGTCTTGTACTCAAATCAAAACATTTCTAAACATCCTACATGAATCTTTGCACTGATTTCTCTAGGATTCCTTCACTTGAACCTTTTATGCACCTTTGATATTTTTATTCCAAGCTCTTGAAGGTTGGTTTGGAATCATCAAAACACTTGATTCAACATAAGTAAGAACGTTATTCGCATAAGATGGCAAGGTTATCCAGATAACATATTGCTTGACAATTTTCTGCGTGCTTTTGTGAAACTCCTTTTCATGACGATGTGGGATGCTTGTCCAGATAACTCTTCTCTTCTCCTTTCTGTCTCAACTTGGTTATGCGGACAACCTAAGGACCTTATCCATATAACCCAAGCAAATCGTGCCCCTGCATATACACTCTAAAGCTCATTATTCACATAACCTCCATACGTTATGTGTATAACCTCAAGACTATATATAAGAATCTCTGATTTTCAGCAATCTCTTATATGAAAAACCTAGCCCTATCCTAAAGACCTCTATTCGTACTCCTCAAACTTTCCAAAATCTCTAAAGTTTCATTCTATCCCTTGAATTCAAACTTCATTTTGGCCTACTCTAAACTTCTTTCACCATCGCAAATGATCTAGAATCACTACTATGGCTAAGACTAAGGGAGGAAACCAAGGGGAATGACCACAGCGTAATGTGAAGTCCAAATATGCAACAAAATCACCAAGCCAAGGGAAAAGGAAAGCTGAAGCTGGACCGAGTGTTCCAACAAAGAAACCCAAAACACTAAAATCAGAGGAAATCCCATAATCTAAGCCTCAAGCTGACACTCATGTAAGTTTATCTGCTACTGTGTCTGAGCAAGCCTTAATTACAGATAAGCTTATTAGCATAAGAATTTTGAAGGAATCATATGAGGCTGATTTTAAGAAACATAAAGTAGTCAAGCCTTATTTTGTTAATCTAGAAGAGTTTCTTGTGAGGAATAAGTTTAAATCTACTAGGCAGCTTGAAAACTATAGAGGGTTGATAGAATGAAGGAAGAATATGATGAGGAGGTTGTGCGTGCATCATACAATTCCATAAGGATAAACAATGAAACAAAAGTGCTTGAGGTAAGGCTTAGAAAAAGATGGATAGCACTGCACCTTGATTTACTCTCTGAGATTCTGAACTTGCCCACTGGAGGAATCAAAGTAAATATTGATACTACAAAGTATCCCTCAAAAAGTGACAATGTTGATGAAGACATTGGAGAGGAAGCTAACTACAAATGGAGCACAATTGTATCTAAGCTGCTTAGGCAAAGACAAAATGCGCCTTCTAAAGGAAAGATAGCTCCAACTCATCTGAGTATTGAGAATAGGGTCCTCCACTACATTGTTTCTGTTTGTTCTTCAACAAGAGTGAAGGCTACAACTATCTATCCAGAGGAGAATTCCAAGTCATGGTGCTGCTAGTGAAGGGGAAACCAGTAAATGTGGTTGACATCATCCTTCAGAGAATGTGGAAGGCAAGAACTTATAGGCAGGATTTGCAATTGCCATATAGGCATCTCATCACCAGAATCCAAAAGTATCACAACATTCTACATATTGAGATAGGCCCTGGATTGCTTCCTGAAGAGTTCATTAAGAAAGCACTGCAGAAGATGGGATGAGTCTGACAAATGGTAGATGGGTTGATAGGAAAAGGGATACTGAAGAAAGTAAAGCAAGTTTTGAATTAGTAGATGCAGTCAAGAGTCATGAAGTTAGTGCTTCCAATTCCTCTTCTTCCTCACCTATTGATCCTCAATAGCCTTTGCACCCTGAACCACGTACTCCCACTCCTACACCAAACAAACCTGATGAAATCCCAGCCACTAACCTGCTTACACCTTCTGACATTCTTACCCTGTATCAAAATCTATTTCAGATAGCCATGGCCACTGGGAAAGAACATGGAGAAGATATCATCAATCTTGGGTACCTCATTGCTGAGATCTAAGAGAAATTTGAAGCCAAAATTAAAAACCTTACCCAAGAAGTGAAATTCCTACGTGAATAGATGGCCTCTGGTGTATCTCATCCTTCCTCATCACCAATCAAACCACCTCCTCCTACCCACATTGGACCTACTACTTTTCCTGAGACTTCTGCACAGTCTCCACTTGCTGATATAGCCATTCCTTCCACCTCTAAGTCTCCTACTTTATCATAGGATCTAGGTCCTAACTTGGATTATAGACTTGAGGATAAGGAATCTGATTAGATAGTGGAAACTAACGAGGATCAGGATAGAGTCTTAGTTCTTTTGTCTAAAGGAGACTTCATTCACCAAATCTATCTCCAACACCGTAGACAAGAGATTAATGCTCTCTTTCCCCCTCCACCTAACCCAATTTCCTTTAAGGGCATCAATTACCTAGCGAGGTAGCTGTACAAGAAATAATAATCATTCTCTCTTACACTGATCTCTCTCCTGCCCTTCATCATACTGTCTCACCTCCTCCATTGATGTCAGAAATTCCCTTTATCCCTGTGTTTCCTTTTGTTCCTCATGTTCCTACTGATGTGGCTCTTCGGCCTATCCCAGTGTCTACAATTCCAGCTTAATCTTCCACACTCCTTCTTTCTCTGGATGAAAGACTTCAAAAAATCAGGGAATGGAAAACCAAACTTGATCAGGACATAGCTCAGATAGATTCTAAGGCAGCTCAATTCCCTCCTATTGCTGATGACAAAAAGGGGGAGAAAGAAGAGAAAGAAGATAAAGAAAAGGGAGAAAAAGAGAAGAAGAAAAAGTCCACCCCTTCAAAGAAAGAGCCTTAACTAGACTTGTTGTTGTTGTTTTTCCTGTTTACTTGTATGTTTTCTTCAGTTGTGTTTTTGTACTTGTATGTCTTCTTCAGTTGTGCTTTTGTTGCTAATTATGTATGTAATCCCTCTTTATTGTAATGACTACTTATGATACAATAAATTCCCTTCTGTGAACTCTATCGACTCTTGATTTACTTTGCTCTGAAAATATTTTAGGAATTCATTTGTAAGAGAATGTAGTTAAGCTTTGAAATTTACCTCACCCAATATTAAATGAGATATCTATTTGAATGTTTAATAATTAGCTCATTATTTCAAAATGGTTTTTATGAAAAGAGCTACCATATGAGGAAGAAGTCTCAGTTTCAAAGATATTTTTAAGTGTTCACTTTGTTTTCAGGACAATGTTTTAGCTTATAATGATAAAGTCTCAATGTCAAAGTTGTTTCTAAGTGTTCTCACCTTATTTTAATGAAAAGGGTTACCTTATGCACATAACTAGTGAAGATTATGAGGATAAAGACTCAATCTCAAATTTTTTCCAAGTGTCCCTTCTTCAATTACTTGAAAAGGGGTTGAGGTTATCCACATAACATAGTTGTGCACCATGTACTCAGGTCTGTCCGGGTGGTTATCCTAATAAGGTGGGTACCTTATTCGCATAAGGGAGTGAACAATGAAGGCCAATTATATTGTGCAGTCCGTTATTCGCATAACCTAGAGAGGTTATCCATATAATGTGTATTACAAAGCACTTGGACTCTTCTCTGTAAATAGGTTATCCGCATAACCTAGGGAAGTTATCCGCATAGCCTATGTTTCAATGCCCTTAGACTTTCCTCGGTTAAAATGGTTATCCGCATAACCTGTGTTACAGAAGTCATGATCCTTTTTCAGCAAAATGGGTTATCCGCATAACCATGGGAGGTTATCCTGATAACCTAAGTTTTACAAAAACTCAATTTGAGAAAAACTTAACGTTATCCTAACAATTGAGTAGGTTTTCATGAAAATATTCTTGAGCTAAAGCTTAGTCATTCTGGATGAATGTTATCCGCATAACCTAGCTAGGTTATCTGCATAAGAAAGGTCTACGTTCAAAACAAGAGCCAACAGCCACCCTTTATTCTCATAACCTAAGGAGGTTATCCGTATAACCTCTGTCAGATGCATTTAATGTGGTAGGTGAATAGCTATTTTTCTGAGAGCAATGTCTAATCTTTGTTTCCAAGGGTAGTTTTGTTCTAAAACTATAAATAGGACCTCATTTAATTTGTTGGATAATGAGGAAAAACATATAAATGCCAAAACGTTATAGAATTGATTACTGATTCTTTCAAAGCTTACCTACCTTCTGTTTAGCTCAATTATTGTACTTAAATTTTCATATCCACTCTTTTGAGAGAAAGTTTTCATATCTTGACCTGTACATTTCTACACGCTTGTAGATAGCACTTAGTATGAGGATACACTAAGAGATTTGTTTTTACTCTTGAGTGAGAAGGAGCTCAAAGTTTGAGCCGAGGTTGTGCTGCGGTTTTTGCAAGAACTCATTCAATTCTTGCAAGATATAGTGAAGAAATCTCAAGTGGTGGTTTGGGAACTAGACATAGATCAAGTGGAGTAGACCGCACCAAGATAAATCTCCGTGTCCTCTTCTCGTTTACTTTGCAAGTGCTCTTTGTAACTTATACTCTGTTTTTCAGCAACTTCTATTATTACTACTGCATTTCACTTTATGCAGAAAAATCTAAACTTCCCAATTCACCCTTCTCTTGGAAAGCCAGCTGAACTAACATAATATGTTTTATGACTTTCATTAATGATTTCATGTAATATGATAATAATGTGAATGCTTGAATAGGTATAGCTACTAAGATTTTTTGAATCTCATTCATTTCCAAATGTTCAATATGATTATGCCCAAATCATGGCAAGGTTGCCCAAGAAGCAAAGGCAAGGAAAATCAAGTTAGGTCTATACCTTCATGTAATTATGTCACTTTAGGCCTAATGTAATGTATGACAAAGTATGGGAACAACAAATGGCCATATATGAACTATAAGCCTTTTATTTTGCAAAGTTTTGGGATGTAAAGTGATTTGATGACCCTCATATGTTAATGCAAGTACTGTTTAGACCTTTTTTTATAAAATATATATATATGTTATATATGGATGAAAACTAGACAAAAATAGCTTTAATTTGGTTTAAATAGCACTGAATTTGGGATTATGTACAAATTGTTATGATTTTTCAAAATTGGACTAAAAATCAAGAAAATCTAAAATGATTAAATAAATAGTAATTCTTCTCGAAATGTTTTGTAATAATTGGTTAAATTAATACTCTGGTTATTATTTTTTTCATATAGACAATGTTTTTATTTTTGGATATTTGAATCACTTGTATGCGATTTTTGTAAAATTAGTTATGATTTTCCAAAGTTCTCCCAGTAAAATGCTAATTACCAAATGAATAGTAACCTTTGAAAAAATTTATTTGGCATTTTTATGTGATTCAAACTACTCAATGAACTTCAATGGACATAATTAAGAACAAAATATGGGAATTGAGCCTAAGATCCAAGTGTTACACATATTGATCCAAACTGAGGTCTCATAACTTAACACACATATAAAATTACAAATCACGTAGTTGTCCAATTTGACTTAGATAATAAGTATGGTGTAAATGATATAATGAATACTGAATGAATATATAATGCAAACTTTTTACTTACTATTTGACATCATCAAAACTAATAATGTTAGTCGTCAGACCTAACATCCTTAATGCTAAAAACATAGTATAAATATCTAATGAAAAATAAGGGACATTATGTTTCATTTTTGTACTTGGTTGGATGAAAATAATACCCATAATATATTTTTGTAAATATTTATTAGTTTTTTTGTCATTTAAAAATATTTTTATATGTATTTAATAAAAAATATTCAATTTCAAGTTTTAGTCTGTAAAAATATTTTTAAAGTAATAATAATAAAAGTATCAATTCTAGTTACCAATAAAAAATAATTTCATAATTATAAAATTGTTTTTAAATAAATAAAAATAGAAGAAAAAGTTAAGAACAAATACTAGAATCAGTGTTGGAGTTTTGATGGTATTATTATCATCATTCAACTCGATTTCATCCCAATCTCTTGATTCGTCTCATTTTTTAAATGTAAAGGGCATCGTTTTAAATAAAAAGTAAAATCAACTTTATAGGAAAAAAAGTTCTATTCCAACTTAAAAAATTAAAAATAAAAATTTAAAATCTTGATAGTGTAGATCTTTTTTATTTTTGGGCACAAGTTCAGATCTTATCTTAAACATGAGTAAGCAATACTCATTCTCGTAATGACTAGAAGATTTGGATCCCAACTTGCTTAAATTAATTTACTTTCGAACTTAGAAGGCAATTTTTCTTATTAGAAAATGAAATACTTAAAAAAATAGAAATGATGAATTTCACTTAATCAAATCGATTTAAAAATTTGATGTGCATAATGGATTGAAAATTTGACTTCTAGATAAGAATCTCACAAACAATAATAAAACAATTAGTATTGGTTAATTGGTAAAGCATGCCTATCTATATCTTTTTTATACTAAGATTACTAAGATTCGAATCCTATCTTGGTAATGATAAAAGAGTTAGTATCAGATATAGCAAAGACTTTGTATCCTAATAAAACTCCTAATTAAATACACGCTTATGCTCGTGAACCTTAGTTATAAAAGGCACATTCTCACCGCCATATTCTCAATGAAACTATGATACTCTCTCTCACTACCATATTCTCAACGAAATTAAGATACTCTCTTTGATCTCGCATCTCCTTTTTTCCATGGCTTCTTCTTCATCAATGAAGACTTGTCTTGTGCTACTTTTCTTATTGATGGCTACGACGTCCATGGCCTTCCCCTCCTCGACAGCCACCCGCTCTCCTCCATCACCGGCTAAGTGCATTCACCACCACGCAAAACTCACTGCCTGTGCACGTTTCTTGAAAGACGATGGTGAATTTCCTGAACCAACCAAAGCTTGCTGCCAGAACTACGTGGAGATCTTTCGCAGTGGAACTCCGACATGTTTGTGCCGTTACCTCCATCCTGAAAAACTCAGAACCTGGCTCAGTGTCACCAAGTTGATGTCTCTTCATGATGTCTGTGGACAAAGCTCAAGTTCTGATGATACAATTCCTCTTTATGATCTTTGTATGGGGCTTCAAGATCCTCAAGAAAAGTTTGATGGGATTCTAGATGCTATTAACAAGGATCACCACAACAATCCTTTCATGCCTCAGGCGCATTGCATATAGTAGTTTATTTTGTTTCAATTAGGATTTAGTTGTTCCTTGGAATTAAGGACGATAGATGTATGTATGATTTTTTTTTTTTTCAGGACGATGGATGTATGTATAATTTTTAATTTATCAATGAAAGTACGTTGGTTTTTTTTTTCAGAGTAAGCCTTGCCACTCGATTCAAGTTTTGTTGATATTAATTAACTTCATAGGAATTTTTCGTTGTTTGTTTTTCGTTTTTTTGGTGAATTTGTATATTATTGCATTATTGATCAATTTGTTTTCAAATAACACATGAGTTGCTTCTATCTTTGCTTTTTTTCTTTAACAGTTTAACAGTTTGTCACAAGTGATATTAAGTTTTTCTAAGCAAGGACTTAGAGTAATAATCATAGAGCTATCATTGTTATTAAATCATCGAAACAATATTTAAGTTGTGAATATTTAAGAATTTCATGCTTAGGTAGCTTTTCTTTTTCAATTAATAATTATTGAATAAAAAAATTTTATTTTAAAAATTCAAAATAGAGGACAAAAAAATCTTTTTTCTCCTATAAAAATTCAAAAGATAAAAAGTCTTTTTAGCTTTTAAAATAAAATTAAAAATATAAAATATGAAAATACTTTTCTGAACTTTCCAAGATAAATATATTAATCCAAAATGCGGCTCTACCTTTTTCTTTTGGAATTATCCTTCAAAAAAATTTAAAATTAAAGTAAATAAAATTTAAAATGTATGTTTGCATAATTAAAATACAATATATAATAACAAATATATAAATATAATCTAAATAATTTTTTTTATACATTATGAGAGTTCCAACCCCTGACCTCTACCCACACCACATCCCACCCTTGCCACCTAAACTAGTCTCAAAATAGAATTAGCTATATTTCATAATTTTCATACTCAACATAAAAATTTTAACACAATACATACTTGAAAAAGCTATTAAGTAAATTCGTTGGGGAAAAAAAAAAGCTCTTAATTAAATAATATATATATACATCCTTATTGCCTTTTGTTATTATTGGTGCTTTTTACTGACACGAAGCTGAAATCATGTTGTATATCACAATTCACAACAATGAATAAGAAGCAAGTTTATTTATTGTTAGAAGAAGCAAAATAACAATATTATTAAAATATTATAATGTTATAACTTATAAGTTTCAATTTTCCATAACTTTAAATTATAGACTTTTTTTAAAAAAAAATTATATAATTTTCAAGATATACCAGATGCAAATTGTTCTTGAGAGTTTGACTCACTTATTTCTGTTTTCAAAAAATGTATGTTTAATATTTTAATTTTAATTTTTTAAAACTAAAAACCATAATTTTTAACAAAAAACCATTTTCTCTTGTAACAAATGATATAAATATATAAACAAGGTTTTGACAGAATTAGTAGATAGCTCAATTTCTTTAGCAAATTATCATTGATTTGATTCTTAGTCATGTATATCGAAAATATTAAGAATAAATACTAGAATCAGTGTCGGTGCATTGATTGTATTATTGTTATAATTCAACTCGATTTCATCCAAGTCTCTTGATTCGTCTCATTTTGTAAATGTAAAAGGTATCGTTTTAAATAAAAATAAAATCAATTTTTTAAGAAAAAAAGGTTCTATTTCAACTTAAAAAATTCAAAATAAAAATTTAAAAACTAGATAATGCAGATTTTTTTTTTATTTTGGGTACAGGTTTAAATCTTATCTTAAACAAAAGCTAGTAATACTCATTTTTGTACTTTCGAACTACCAAGGGAATTTTTCTAACTAGAAAATAAAATTCTTAAAAAAAATGAATGATGAATTTGACTTAAACAAATCGATTTAAAAATTTGATGTGCATAATGGATTGAAATGTTGACTTATAGATAAGAGTCTCACACAAACAATAATAAAATTAACAATTAGCTTGTATTGGTTAATTGGTAATGATAAAACAGTTAGTATCAGATATAGCAAAGAGTTCGTATCCTAATAAAACTCCTAATTAAATACACCCTCATGCTCGTGAACCTTGGCTATAAAAGGCACACTCTCACTTCCATATTCTCAACGAAACTAAGATACTCTGTCTCACTACCATATACTCAACGAACCTAAGATAGTCTCTCTCACTACCATTTTCTCAACGAAACTAAGATACTTTCTTTGTTCTCGTCTCTCCTTTTTCCATGGCTTCTTCTTCATCAATGGAGACTTGTCTTGTGCTACTTTTCTTATGGATGGCCGCGACGTCCATGGCCTTCCCCTCCTCGACAGCCACCCGCTCTCCTCCATCACCGGCTAGGTGCATTCACCACCACGCAAAACTCACTGCCTGTGCACGTTTCTTGAAAGACGATGGTGAATTTCCTGAACCAACCAAAGCTTGCTGCCAGAACTACGTGGAGATCTTTCGCAGTGGAACTCCGACATGTTTATGCCGTTACCTCCATCCTGAGAAACTCAGAACCTGGTTCAGTGTCACCAAGTTGATGTCTCTTCATGATGTCTGTGGACAAAGCTCAAGTTCTGATGATACCATTCCTCTTTATGATCTTTGTGTGGGGCTTCAAGATCCTCAAGAAAAGTTTGATGGGATTCTAGATGCTATTAACAAGGATCACCACAACAATCCTTTCATGCCTCAGGCGCATCGCATATAGTAGTTTATTTTGTTTCAATTAGGATTTAGTTGTTCCTTGGAATTAAGGACGATACATGTATGTATGATTTCTTTTTTTAAGATGATCGATGTACGCATGATTTTTAGTTTATCAATAAAAGTACGTTGGCTTTTTTTTTTTTTAATGATGGATGTATGTACCTTGAAATTATTGTTTAATATATATTATTTTGATAAAGTTTGAAGCAACTCTTTTTTTTTTCTTCAATATTATATAGCAAACTGATTATCACCCTGGCATCCAAAAAATAGTCTCCACATCTTAACTTAATTGGATATCATGTTCAATATCTTATCTTTTAAGATACGTAGGGAATACTTATCTTACACCTTTATCCAAAAAAAAAAACCTTATCTTACACCTAGCTTATATTATAATTTCAGCAATTTGAATTTAATTTTATGTTCAAAATTTAATATTATTTTTTAAGAGTAAAATATAGAATAAAATAATATTTTAACCATAATTTTTTTTTCAAAAAAAATTCTATTTCAACTTAGAAAATCAAAAATAAAAATTAAAAATCTTGATGGTTTAGATCTTATCATTTTTTCCGGTACAAGTTCAGGTCTTTTCTTAAACGTAAGCAAGCAATACATTCTTGTTATGACTAGAAGATTTGGATCGCAACTTAAATAGAAAGTAAAACTCTTAAAAAAATTATAAATTTGACTTATCTTACACCTAGATCATATTAAAATTAAAAGACTTGAATTTTATTTTATTTTCAAAACTTTAATAATATTTTAATAAGAGTAAAATATAGAATAAAATAATATTTTAACCATTATTTATTTTAAAAAAAATTCTATTTCAACTCGAAAAATTAAAAGTAAAATCATTTTTTTAAAATAAAATTTCCATTTCAAATTTTTTAAAAAAATTAAAATAAAAATTTAAAATCTTGATGGTTTAGATATCAAACATGAGCAAGAAATACTCATTTTTGTAATGACTAGAAGATTTGGATCGAAGCTTGCTTAAATTAATCTACTTTCGAACTTTAAGGCAATTTTTCTAATTAGAAAATAAAATTCTTAAGAAATTAGAAATGATGAATTTGACTTAATCAAATCGATTCAAAAATTTGATGTGCATAATGCATTGACATTTTGACTTTTAGATAAGAATCTCACACAAACAATAATAAAATTAACAATTAGTATTGGTTAATTGGTAAAGCAGGCCTATCTTTATATCTCTTTATACTAAGATTCGAATCCTATCTTGGTAATGATAAAACAATTAGTATCAGATATATGGCAAAGAGTTTGTATCCTAATTAAATACACCCTCATGCTCGTGAACCTTGATTATAGAAGGCACACTCTCACTGCCATATTCTCAACGAAACTAAGATACTCTCTCTCACTACCATATTCTCAACGAAACTAATTTATTTATTGTTAGAAGAAGCAAAATAATAATATTATTAAAATATTATAATGTTATAACTTATAAGTTTCAAAATGCGATAACTTTAAATTATAGACATTTTTTTAATTCTGTATCATTTTTAATTTTAATTTTTTAAACTAAAAACCATAATTTTTTAACTAAAAATCATTTTCTTCTATAACAAAGGTAAATATACTAATAAAGTTATGGTGCAGTTGATAGATAATTAAATCCTTAAATATGTTATTCTAAGTTTGATTATTGGTGTATGTACATGGAAAATGTCTTACTGAGATAGACAAAACCTATTTTACCTTAAAAAAATTAGTCTTCAACATAAGTTAGAGATATCATTTGTTCTTACTTTAAAAAAAAGCATAAATATCTAAACTCAAAATTTACATCGTTGGACCATTAAAAGGATACTGTAGGGGGAAAACTGAAAAAAAATCATATTATTAAAAAGATATGGCTATAAATTTGTCTCCACAATTTTTATAATTTTATAAAACATGTTTAATATTTTTGACAAAATATAAAATGATGAATAGAAAAAAAATATTTTTTTCTTTAGTCTCATATTTTCTTTTATTTTATGTTTTATCTATCAAATGAGCGAAACAAGCCAAAATTACGGATGTGACTAATGGGACATTCCAACTCATGTTTGGCCCCATTTGGAATGTAGAATACTTTTCATCAAAATAACAATGAGAATGAATTTTTCCTTTTTTTTTTCCTCATTTAAGTCCTATTTTAGAAGTTGTCACCGACAAAAAACAAAACACAACGAGAATAAGAAAGAAAAATATATTTTGATATAATGAAATAACTATATTTGACATCTAATGAAAAATACGGGACATTGTGTTTCAATTTTGTACTTTGTTGGATGAAAATAATATAAACAGAAAAAGGTAATTAAATAACGATAATATCATTAATATAGTTATTTAATCATTAAAAAATATATTTTTATATGTATTTAATAAAAATAAAAATTATTCAATTTCAAGTTTTAGTTAGTAAAAATATTTTTAAATTAATAATGATAGTATTATCAATTTTAATTAAAAATAAGTAATTTCATAATTATGAAAATAATTTTTAAATAACTAAAAATAGAAGAAAAATAATGGAATGAGCCTTGTCAATAGAATGAAAAAAAATTTTTAATTTCAAGAAGGAAATCAGACTAGGCATTATTTTTTAAAAAAAAAAAACTCAGTCCACTCCACTCCAGCCTTTGTCTGGTACCCACTATTTTTTTAATTACATGAAAATCAAGCCTTATAATAATTATTTTTAATTTTTATCTATAAGCATACATGTTTCAAAAATAAAAAATTATTTTTTATTTCATTTTTTCTATTTTATTTCCAAAAGTAATAATTCAATTTTATAGCTTCTTTGGTTCTCCTTTTCCAAAAAGAAACCATGATTTTCAATCATGGTTGTCTAAAATTATGTGTTTGGCCAAACACAAACTATCTTTTTGAAAAAGGAGGGGAAAAGTTACTTTTCTTTTAACAAAATGTGGGTTTTGAAAAAGGAGAAGCAAAATTACTCTATATTATACATTTAAAAGTACTTTTAACCCTTATCATTTTAATAAAAATTTTATCAAATTTACTTTTACAAAAAAAATATATCCAAACATAAACAACTTCCAATGAACTTACTTTATCTAAACTTCAATTTTACAAATTTCATTTATCTTAACTTAATTTTACAAAATTGAGAACCAAACAGACCTTAATGTTGAAAGCAAGGTAAGTATAATGATGAAAGAACTGTTGGCATTGGAGCTCCAGCGCAGGATATCAAGGGTGAAAAGAAAAGAATAATCAATATATCTCAAGCTTATATAGTCATTTAGGAAAAGTAGAATGAAGGATTCAATTGGCGAAAAGGATGAAGGATTCAAATTCTATGACATTTATAAAATTCTCTTAGAAATTAAACTTATTTACAGGACTTAAAAAAATTAGGTTATGGATTATAAGTATTTCTCACCAAAAGAGAGTAACTACACCCCCCCCCCCCCCCGCGGGGAATACTAGGAGCAAAAGGTAGATCCTCTAAACTAAGTTTTCTCCGTACATAGGAATTGATGATCAAATTTTCAACTACTTACTTAAGGGTGGGAGTTTTTACCATTCAAACCAACTATTTATTTAAAAGATAAAAGTACTCTTACTTAAATTTACTTAATTTTTTTGGTACAATCTATTTCTCCAATTTCTTGTCCAATGGCTATTGTCATGTTTAGTTCTCTAATTTTTCTTTATATTTTTCTTAATCATATTTAAGGACTCTTTACTAGAGATTATAACTGTTAGATATGCTGGCTTCCCAAGATAGGAGGTGAAATGGAAAGATTAAAATTTTCTACAAAATGTCAATAAATTGAAGAAAGCAAAGGTAACAATAAAACAGAGTATAAGTGAATGACAAGTAAAAGTAGTAATGGAGAAGTGAAGACACATATGTTTATCCTGGTTCAGTCTCTCAATCTTGACTTACGTCCAGTCCTCAAGCCACCACTTGAGATTTTTCACTATTTTGTAAGAATTCAGTGGGCTTCTTGCAAATGGCACAGTACGGCTATGATACTCTAATTTTAGAGCTCACACTTTCTCTCTTTACACTCTAGCCAAGTACTTTCTCAATTCCCTGTAATATCCCCTCACAAAAAAATCTTTCTTCCAGATGAAAATAAGATTATTTACAATGGATAAACTCTCTTAATCAGAGTGTATATGAAAGTTGGAGTACAAAGAATGAAGTATGTGAGAGTAAAAGACTTTGAGTTGATGATTTGGCAGAGTTTCAGTATGTACAATGTTAAAATCGTTACCCACAACTTCAAATGATGTTATATTTACAGATTTAGATCTTGATTATACATTAGAGACAAAATCTATCCGTTGGAGAAGTTACCAAATGGTTACTCTGAAAAACTATCCATTTACTAACCGTATTTAATGCTTCTGACATTCAAAGTTCAAAATTTGGTTAGTCAACAGACAAATTTCATGGAAACTGAAAGCTAAAGACTTTAACGTTAAACATTCGAAATTTGTTTGTCATGAAGCAAAGTTCAAATTTTGATCTTTGAAAATGTTTCTATATTGGAACATACGAATTTTCAAATTTAAGGTTCTTTTGGAAAGTATGAACAGTTGTTCCATTTTGCTACAGTGCCTTCAAAATTCAAATTTTGATACCGAAAATTCATCTATCAGTGGGCAGTTCAATAAGGCACAATAGTTCATCAATTCGAAATTCGAATTTTCAAAATGTAAAGTTCCTCTGTCAAAGAAGCCTATTTTTAGACTTATTTCAAAGTTCAAATTTCTAAATACTATCATTCGTATGTCAACATATCATCATAACAGACTCATAAGCTTTGTTTCTGAAATTCAAATTTTCATGTTCAAAGTTCGTTTGTCAGTGAGCCATTTTGATACTCTTTCCAAACTCAGTTTTCATATGAACTTTGATATATCTTCAGACGAATTTTTCATTTCTCATAAGTTGTATTTTGTCTGAAATTCAAATTTTCAAAAGGCAAAGTTCATCTGTCAAAGAAGGCTCTTTTCAGACAAGATTCAAAATTCAAATTTTTACAGTCAAAGTTCGTCTATCAGAGAAGGCTCTTTTCAGACTTGTTCATTTTTAATGCGAAATTCAAATTTCCAAAGTCAAAGTTCAAATTTTCAAAACAGCATATCAATATAAACGTTTCAAACTTCGTCTGTTAGTGGGTGTTTTTCAAATATTTCATGGATTAACATAGAATCATAGTTTTAAAATATCTTTTTGCCAATTCAAAGTCTTTTATTCAATTTAAACATGGCTATAGATTCTACATCTGTTCTTGTGCTGGTTTTTCTTGAATTTCTCTACTTGAGATCATTTACGCACCTTTAATATCTTCTCTCCAAGCTCTAGAAAGTTGGTTTGGAATCATCAAAACACTTGATTCAATATTTTTCCCCTTTTTGATGATGACAAAACAACTTACAAATTGGATCAGTACTTGCATTTGCTTTAACAAGCTCCCCCTCAACATATGCATTATAATTCGAAAGATATCATATATAATAGATCAAGTAAAGAGGTCATTAATTCATTTAAAGTTTCAACACAAGGATAGTACATGGCAATCATAGAATTAAGAACAAAGAATTTTTATTCCATTCAAAAGCCACATTACAAGATATTACTAAGTAATAGAAAAATAACATAACAACATTACAAAATACTATAAGAAGAACCAAGCATCCATAAGTTCTAATCACTTTTTCTTGGACTTGGACTTCTTGCTGTAAGTCTTGTTAGAAGACTTTCTAGTTTGCTCAGATATCTTCTCCCCCTTTTTGGCATCATCAGGAAGGTGTACAAAATCAGCAGGAGGAGGGATCTGAGACACTAGAATAGCTTGAAGAGGTACAGGGACAAAAGGTAGTTCTAGATTGAGCTTTGGTAAAGACTCAGAAACCTCAAAACTTGTGTCGTCACCATCAGAGATTTCAAGAAGTTCAGAAATTTCTTGCCTTGTAACAGCCGACTAAGCCTTCGTGCCTCCGAGAGACCATAAGAAGAAACAGGTGAGGGAGCAGGAGGACGAAACATTTCTTCAAGCCTTCTTCTCTGAGCTTGTAAGAGAGCATTGTGTGCAATGACTTCCAAATCAACATAAGGTACAATGCTCATTTCTTCATTTTAGGTAGCCTGCATGAAAGGTGAAGTAGAAATAGCTACCACTAGTCTCTCAACTTGCTCAGATTCTTGAGAGGAAAGAATTGAGTTCTGAACATCTTCTGGAATGGGCTCATGGGAGCTTGCTTCCTAAGGACCTTCTTCCTCCATGCCATAGTCCAAGGGAGGACCAGGATTTGCCTCATTACTGGAGGCCTGTTGTGTGCTCAATGTGCCAGCAGCCTCAGTGTCATGTTTAGCAACATCAGGATCAGGAGAGGCTAGCACAAATGGACTTGGAGGCTCAAGAGTTGGAGACATAACGGGCTTAGAGAATCCTGGCTGAGGTGGAGCTGATGTGGTAAGAATGGCATTCCGAATATCTTCATATGCATCATCAACCACTTTTATGTTCTTAGCCAACTTGTGGATCTGATCTTGCAGATGAGCAAACTTGGCATTTTGCTCATCCCTGATGCTGAGTATGAGTGTAGACAACTTGTCATACAACTTAATGATCTTGGTTGGCTTGGCACAAGAGGAGGGAGTATATGGAATTGGAGCTTGAGTAGGCTGAGATGGAAATGGGACAGGCTGAGAAGGCTGAAGTGTGGGTCTTGGAGGAGCCTCAGAGGTACCTTCTTGCTACAGGGAGGCATCTTTATCAAAGAAGAGATCTTCAGATTTTCCAGCTCCCTTTCCAATCCATCTTCCATCTTTCTTCTCTATATCCATCCTTTGCAGCTCTTCTTTCTTGAAGATCTCAGTAGGCTTCCCTTTCCTTTTCTTAAGATGCTGAATTCTGGCATACTAAAGGATCTTAGAGATGATTGCTGTATAAGGAAGTGTGGAGTCTTTCTTTGATCCCTAGCCTTAATCATGCGTTGGAGAATGATATGTCCCATGTTGATAAGCTTCCCACGCATGATTGCTGCCATCACATGTGCCTCTGCCCTTGTGATCAGATTGAAGCTACCTCTTTTGTTGAAGATAATCCTAGACACTATGTAGTGTAGGATTCTCACTTGACCACTGAGGTCAGTGGGCTTCAGCAAGCTTATGGGTAGCCTGTTCTCCTTTTTTCTGAACAAGGTATTTAGGATTGTGCTCTCTTATAGTTCAAGAAAGGTCCACCTTACTCATTTGCAATTTCTGCCTCATCCATATACCCAGAAGCAGTAGTGTCAATCTTCAAGTCATCTTGCCCTCGAATTTCTAAAACCTCATTAAAGGTTTCATCTATTAGCCAGATGATCCTTGATCTCAGATTGACTTCCCACTTCTTCTTCTTACTGTTGTATTTCAGAGAGGCATACCAAGTCTTGACTACCTCATCATCATATTTCTCCAATATTTCTAACAAATTCTTGTATTTAATCATACATAGCCCGGCATCAAAGTTGTTAGAGATTAAAAATTCTTCCATATTGACACTGTGAGGCTTTATTACTTTTTTGCTCACAAATTTGGTCGTATATTCCTCCTGAATGTGAGCATTGCTCCATAATGGCAATGTGGTCAGCTCTATTCTACAGATTCAGTACTGAAGGAAGAAGAAGAAGCAACAGCAGCAGGAGTAGTAGTAGGAACCGTAGGCTCTGTTTTCTTCAGTGAAGATGCTCCAGCTTTCTTTGAATCAGCCTTTGGTGCTGTTTTCTGCCTTTTGAAGGGAGTTGCTCTGCTGGATTCACCTTTTCTTTTCTATTTCTCACTCTCCTTGGAGGAATATTGGGATTTCACTGTTCTTTTTGGCTGAGACTCTGCCTTTCCAACCTCTGGATTTTTCACTCTTGCCATTTTCGTGGAGGAATGATTCAGAAAGATGCTAAGAATGAGTTTATAGGATGCAAAAAGAAGTTTAATCGGTGGAAAATGAAGATTTATGGACAGAATTAATAGGGATTGATGAGAGAATCTGAACAGACTCGAGAAAGAAAAGAATAGAGTTGCGTCTATTCAGAGGATGACATTTGGATTTAACGTGTGTAACCGCAGGACAGACAAATTTTGAGAGGTCAAAATTTAAACTTCGAGCAGTTACAAGTTAACCCATTCAACAAAGCTTACTGATAGATGAATTTTCTCCTGGAAGTTTGTCTGACAGAGGCTTGGTTCAAACAGCAAAAGATGAACAGACAAACTTTGTTTCAACAAAGTTTGAATTTTGAAGAACAGGCAGCAAGCAACTATCAATACAACAAACAACATATGAATTTTAATTATGAAAATTCATCTTTCAGAGATTCAATAATGTGAGCATGTTTCAACAGATGAATTTTGAATCAGAAATTCGAATTTCAACATTTTATAAAGAGTTTCTAACATGCGAATTTTGATAAATGAAAATTCGTACAATCTTAATGTTGGACAAAGATAATATTGGAACTTTATTTTTGAAAATTTGAATTTTCATAGACCAACATACAAATTTCAAAGGACCACCGAGAACTGTTACAATGTAAAGCAAGCTGAAGTTCGTCTGATGGGCATCTAAATTCGAATGTTAAGCATGCTGACTTATTCAAAAACATAATTTATCAAGGAAATTCATCTAATACACATCTAAAATGTGAATTTTAACTTTATAAACTTATAGAATGGATCCAGAAACTCAGATTTCTTGCTTTCTTTTTCACTTTTTGACTGTTCTATTCTGGTGTGCTTTATTTTTCATATTTATTGCCATTGAAACTTATGAGGAGCACCTGCAACTTAAATTAAACTTACTCCGATGCTAAAGTTAGAATTAAATTAATGTCAGAAGTTCTAAAACAAATTTGCACAAGGATTTACTTACAGTTCATTGGGATTTACCATACCCAATTCTCTTCTAATTTTGTAATGCCTATCTTCTGAAAAAGGCTTTGTCAAAATGTTAGCAATTTGATTTTCTGTAGTGATGTATTCTGATCTGATTTCTCCTTTCAGAACATGATCCCTTATGAAGTGGTGCCTAACTTCAATATGCTTTGTCCTTGAATGCATGACAGGATTTTTTGTGATGTTAATGGCACTTTGGTTATCACACATTATTGGTATTTCCTTCATCTCAATATCAAGATCTTCAAGTTGTTGTTTCATCCAGATGACTTAGGCATAACAGCTTCCAGCAGCAACATATTCAGCTTCTGTCGTGGATAAGGCCACACCGTTTTGCTTCTTGCTAAACCATGAGACTAAGAATCCTCCAAGAAACTGATATGTTCCACTTGTATTTTTTCTATTAGTTTTGGATCCTGCAAAGTTAGTGTCAGTATATCCTTTGAGATCTTCTCCATTGCCCTTTGGATACTAAAGACTCATCTGTGATGTTCCAATAAGATATCTAAAGATACACTTCATAGCAGTTGCATAGATTTCTTTGGGACATGACTGAAAGCTTGCCCACATACAGACACTAAACATGATGTCAGGTCTACTGGCAGTTAGGTATAGCAGAGATCCAATCATTCTTCTATACTGAGTTATATCAAACATTTTTCCTCTTTCATCTATATCAAGCTTGGTTGTAGTAGCCATAGATGTTCCCATTGTCTTAGCATTTTCCATGCTAAACTTTTTCAGTAATTCCTTCATGTACTTAGATTGATTGAGAAAGATATCATCATCACATTACTTAGTTTGCAATCCAAGGAAGAAGTTGAGCTCACCCATCATTAACATTTCAAACTCACCTTACATTAGCTTAGAGAAATTCTTGCAAAGAGATTCATTAGTAGCACCAAATATAACATCATTAACATAAATTTGAAAAATAAGTAAATCTTTATTTTCTTTCTTGGTGAACAAGGTAGTATCAACTTTTCCTCTGTTAAACCCCTTTTCAGTTAGAAAATCACTGAACCTTTCATACCATGCTCTAGGAGCTTGCTTTAAACCGTAAAGGGCTTTATTCATTTATAAACATGGTTTGATTTTGTAGAGTCCTCAAAGCCTGGAGGTTAGTCTACATTTCTTCCATGATATATCCATTAAGAAAAACATTTTTTACATCCATCTGATATAACATTATATTCTTCATGCATGCATATGCTAATAGAATTCTAATTGCTTCTAATCTAGCCACTGGAGCAAAGATTTTTTCAAAATCAATACATTCTTCTTGATTATATCCTTTAGCAACCAGTCTAGCTTTATTTCTGATTATTAATCCAGATTCATCAAGTTTATTTCTAAAAACCCATTTAGTGCCAATGATAGGATGATTTTTGGGTCTAGGCACTAAATCCCAAACTTGATTTCATTCAAACTAATTTAATTCATCTTGCATGGCCAGAATCCAATATTCATCAGTTAAGGCTTCTTCAGTACACTTAGGTTCAATTTGAGAAATGAAAGCACAGTTGATCATCTGGTCTCTTAGCTATTTTCTAGTTTTAACTTTCTCTTGAATATCCCCAATCACTTGATCAACAGGATGATTTCTTTGATATCTCCAGCTCTAGGGAGTTCTTGAGATATTTCTTTATTATTCTCATCCTCAAAATCTTTCTCCTGAATATCTTCCTCTATGTTAATAGATTCAGATATTTTTGGAGGTTCAATTTTATCTTCTTCAGAAAGATCTAAGTTCTTAAAATTTGAAATAAGATCATCTTCATCAAGAACATGCTTAGAAACAGTTTCATTTTTAACAAACACTACATGCACAGATTCTTCTACTAATTTAGACTTTTTATTAAAAACTGTATATGCTTTATTCCTACTAGAGTAGATCAGAAATATACTTTCATCAGATTTGGCATCAAACTTATCCAAATTCTCCTTTCCATTGTTGTGGATGAAGCACTTATAGCCGAATACATGTAGATGTGAGAGATTTGGCTTTCTTCCTTTGTACAGCTCATAAGGAGTCTTTCCAAGAATTGGTCTGATGTAGGCTCTGTTTATGATCTAATTTGCTGTGTTTACTGCATCAGCCCATAATATATGAGAGAGTTCCTTTTCATTCAGCATTGCTCTTGCCATCTCTCCAATTGTTCTGTTTTTCCTTTCCACCACTCTATTTTGTTGAGGAGTTCTTGGAGTTGAGAAATTGTGATCAATACCATGCTCATCACAATACTCCAGGAAGTATCAATTTTCAAACTCTCTTCCATGATCAGACCTGATAGACACAATAGAAATACCTTTCTCATTTTGCACTTTATTAGCCAAGGTTACAAATGCATCAAACGTATCACTTTTAGAAGAAAGAAATAATGTCCAGGTAAATCTAGAGAAATCATCCACAATTATAAGAACATACAGATTTCCACCAATGCTCTTAACTCTAGATGGTCCTATCAGATCCATATATAATAGTTGCAGAGGTCTAGATGTGGTGACTACGTTTTTAGATTTAAATGATGATTTAGTTTATTTTCCTCTTAGGCATGCACCACATTCTTTGTCTTTTTCAAAAGAAATTTTTGGTAGGCCAGTGACTAACTCATTTTTAACCAGTTTTGATAGTTAATTCATGTTAACATGTGCTAACCTTCTATGCCACAACCAATTATTATTATCTTCACTAATAAAATAAGTAGAATCTAAGGGAGGAAGTTCATCAAGATCAATAATATAACAATTACCATCCCTTTGAGCCTTGAGGATTACTTTGTGATCACTTTTTTGGATGACTAGACAGAACTTTGAGTCAAATAGTACCCAATTTCCTTTGTCACATGTCTGACTCACGGTTAGCAGATTGTGGTTGAGGCCAATTACAAATAGCACATCTTCAATGGATGTTTTAGGATTTTTGCCCACAATGTCAATGGAAACTATTTTGCCATATCGATCACCTCCAAAGGTCACCTTTCCTCCTTTCTTGTCTCTAAGGGTGATGAACTTCTCCTTATCACCAGTCATATGACTTGAGCAGGCACTGTCCATAGACCATTTATTGCTCTTTCTAGTTTTAAGACAAACTTGCAAAACAAAGTTCATATTTCTTTTTAGGTACCCAAATTTGCATGAGTATTTTCCCTAGATACAGATGTACCTTTGGGAATCCATTTAACCTTCCTGTCAAGTCTATTTTTCTTTAAAGCACATAAACTGGAAATATGTCCCTTCTTGTTATAGAAGTAACAGGTGGTAAAGGGACTGCTGGATTGAGATGCAGGAAGAAAGCAATGTAGATAATATTTTTGTTTTACATGCTTTGGTTGATCATAGGACTCAATATGTCGTGAAATATGATCTTTTTTTTACTGCCATTAGTATGCACAAAATGTCTCATATACACATTTTTATTTTTCTTCCTAATCTTTTCTTTTACTGTACAAGGGTCATAGCCAAGTCCAGCCTTTCCCTGTGTTATTCTTTGACTTCCCATTAAAGTAAATAACATATATTTTCCTTTAGTAAGTCTAGATAAGCTTTTCACCATATAGTCATTGGTTTGCTTTAATTCAATGCATGATTTACAGCAAGCAGATTCAGCAATATGCAGATAAGCAGTTTCAGAGATGTTATGCTGAGATTCTAACTTGTTAATATTTCTCTTAGCTTGTTTGAGTTCTTTGGAAGTCTTAATAAACTCATCATACAATTCATGAAATGCATCTAGTAATTCAAAATAGGAAGGTTTAGATTCATATACCTCATCTTCCTGATCAATGTTGGATGGAATTTCAGCTTCTTTAGATGCAAGTGCCATCAGACAGATGTTGGTAATCTCATCTTCATCATTTTTTTCTTCATCTGAGTTGTTATCCCAGATTGATGAAATGTACGCTCTTTTCTTCTTGCCTTTGTCTATAGCTTTCTTTTCTTTCTTTTGCTTCTTGAGGAATTATGGACAATCCCATTTGATATGTCCCTGCTTCTTGCACTCGTAGCAAATGATAGGTTCTTTTCCTTCCTCTTGCTATCTCTAACTACTCCTTTCTTGAAGAATTTCTTGTTTCTTTTCATGTTGTAAAATCTTCCAAATTTTCTGACCATCATAGCTAGAGTTTCTTCATCTAGCTCTTCTCTATCGTCAGACTCTTCTTCTTTCTCCTCACCAGCTTTAAGAGCAAGACCCTTCTTGTTTCTGTCTTGTCCTGCCTCCCTGAAAGCCTTCATCTTTCCTTCATATTCTTCGAGGCTACTGAAGAAGGCTGTGACAGATGCCATTGATTCTCCTCTGGCTTCCTCTATTGCTGTTACTTTGGGTTGCCATTCCAGAGGAAGAGCTCTGAGGATCTTTCTGACTTTTTCTGTCTGAGTGTACTCCTTGCCAAGACTTTTCAATTGATTCATAATGAGGGTGAATCTCTTTTGCAGTTCTTTGACACTCTCTCCTTCAACCATTCTGAAGCTCTCATATTCTCCTATGTAGGAGTTCAATTTGTTTTCTCTAACTCCAGTGGTTCTTTCATGAGGGTGTCACACATATCCTTAGCTGTTGAGTATTGCGAGACCCTGTAGAATTTATCTTGATTCAATGCACTGACCAAGCAGTGTTTTGCTTTGAACTTCAGCAAGACCCTTCTCCTATCTTCCTTGTTCCATTCGGCCTCTGGCTTCTGTACTTCCCATCATCCTTCAATGTCATGTGTCTAGATCATTAACATCATTAACAAAATCTCCCTTCTGGATGACAGACCATATGTCTAGATCAATGGCCTAGAGATAGATTTGCATTCTCATCTTCTAGTATCCATAGTGCTCTCCACTGAAGCCAGGTGCTCTATTTGTATTATTTCTCTCTAGTAGTATACTCTCTTCAAAGCCAGCCATTATTCTTCCCGAACTGTTAAATCCTTTAGGAATCTGGGCTCTGATACCATTTGTTAGATATGTTGGCTTCCCAAGAAGGGGGTGAATTGGGAAGATTAAAATTTTCTGTAAAATGTCAATAAAGTGAAGAAAGCAAAGGTGACAGTAAAACAAAGTACAAGTGAATGACAAGTAAAAGTAGTAATGGAGAAGGGAAGACACAGATGTTTATCCTGGTTCGGTTTCTCAATCTTGACCTACGTCCAGTCCTCAAGCCAGCACTTGAGATTTTTCACTATCTTGTAAGAATTCAATGGGCTTCTTGCAAATGGCACAGTACGGCTATGATACTCTATTTTAGAGTTCACACTTTCTCTCTTTGCACTCTAGCCAAGTGCTTCCCTAATTCCCTGTAATATCCCCTCACAAAAAAATCTTTCTTCCAGATGAAAATAAGATTATTTACAATGGATAAACTCTCTTAATCAGAGTGTATATGAAAGTTGGAGTACAAAGAATGAAGTATGTGAGAGTAAAAGACTTTGAGTTGATGATTTGGCAGAGTTTCAGTATGTACAATGTTAAAATCGTTACCCACAACTTCAAATGATGTTATATTTACAGATTTAGATCTTGATTATACATTAGAGACAAAATCTATCCGTTGGAGAAGTTACCAAATGGTTACTCTGAAAAACTATCCATTTACTAACCGTATTTAATGCTTCTGACATTCAAAGTTCAAAATTTGGTTAGTCAACAGACAAATTTCATGGAAACTGAAAGCTAAAGACTTTAACGTTAAACATTCGAAATTTGTTTGTCATGAAGCAAAGTTCAAATTTTGATATTTGAAAAATGTTTCTATGTTGGAACATATGAATTTTCAAGTTTAAGGTTCTTCTGGAAAGTATGAACAGTTGTTCTATTTTGCTACAGTGCCTTCAAAATTCAAATTTTGATACCCAAAATTCGTCTGTCTGTGGGCAGTTCAATAAGACACAATAGTTCATCTATTTGAAATTCAAATTTTCAAAATGTAAAGTTCGTCTGTCAGAGAGGCTTCTTTTCAGACTTACTTCAAAGTTCGAATTTCTGAATACTATCATTCGTATATCAACATATCATCATAACAGACTCACAAGCTTTGTTTCTGAAATTTGAATTTTAATGTTCAAAGTTCGTCTGTCAGTGAGCCATTTTGATATTCTTTCCAAACTCAGTTTTCAGATGAACTTTGACATATCCTCAGATGAATTTTTTATTTTTCATAAGTTGTATTTTGTCTGAAATTCAAATTTTCAAAAGCCAAAGTTCGCCTGTCAGAGAAAGCTCTTTTCAGACAAAATTCGAATTTCTGCAGTCAAAGTTTGTCTATCAGAGAAGGCTCTTTTCAGACTTGTTCATTTTTAATACGAAATTCAAATTTCTAAAGGTAAAGTTCAAATTTTTAAAACAGCATATTAGTATAAACGTTTCAAAATTCATCTGTTAGTGGGTGTTTTTCAAATATTCCATGGATTAACATAGAATCATAGTTTTAAAACATCTTTTTACCAATTCAAAGTCTTTTACTCAATTTAAACATGGCTGTAGATTCTACATATATTTTTGTACTAGTTTTTCTTGAATTTCTCCACTTGAGATCATTTATGCACATTTGTAATCTTCTCTCAAAGTTCTAGAAAGTTGGTTTGAAATCATCAAAACACTTGATTCAACAATAATATTTGCATGAGCACCGTAAAAAAAAAATAAGGGATGAGTAAAAGGAATTTTTGGTTTTTTATTTTTAATTGTTTTTCATGCATTCTGAAAAGATTTTTTTCATATTTTAATTGAATGAAAATAGGAATAGAATGAGATAGTTAGGGAAAAAATATGCTTGGCATGCACAGGAATGAATCGAAACAAAATATTTTGCTTAAGCGATGTTTGGTAAAATAGAAAAAGAGAAGATTTGGAAATAATTTAAAATGAAATACTAAATTGCCTCTCATCCTTAAATTAAAAAAGTAATCTAATGAGGATATTTATTTACATTTTCATGTTGATTCCATAGAGCACATTAACATTCATCTTTCTAAAGGGCTCATTTGGCTCCTAGAATGGCTAGCAATGGAATGAAATAGTTAGAAATAAAATAATAATTATTGTAAGTTTATTTGGTATGATATAAAGGAAAAAGAAAAAAATTAAAAATTAAAATTGATTAAATAAAAAAAAATATAAATGGAATAAAAGGACTTATTTAATTCAATTCTTAAGGGACTTGGGAATGTGATTTCGGATTTTACTCTAAAAGTTAGATTATTTGATTGCATAATGAAATGAAAATCTAGACTCCATATTGAATGAGGATAACCAAAAAAATAGGAAATGAGGATTATCAACTTAACCCCTATCTCTCATTATTTCTACTTTTAAGAACATTTTTTCAAACTAAATTACCCTCCTCCACCAACCTTATATACTTCACCTTCATCCTCCAACCTCTTCTCTTCCTCCACTGATACTATAGTCAATTTCAACAACATGGAAAAATTATGCATTGAAAATAGACCGAAGCCTACATATTTTTCTCTCCTACATACCAAATTATAAAAATCTCCCATCCTTTTATTATGCATTGCATGGTAGCATTCTAGTGTATCAAACAAGGCCTAAGTCATCAACTTATCCGCACCATATCACGAATGTCACGAGACGAGAAAAACTATAAACCTCTCCCTCCCTCCCTCCCTCCCTCCCTCCCTCCCTCCCTCTCTCTCTCTCTCTCTCTCTGTGGTACAAGAGATTCTTTAATTTTAATCAATTGTTTTCAGATTTTGGTCCAACTTTTTTTCCCCACATCATCATCTAACAAGTAACGTGTTAATTTAGATGGGCTATTAGGGTCTCAGATATTTTACTACCGTGTCAGTTTGCAGCGTGCTTGCAAAAATTTATTAAATTATTTTAAAGAAAAAATGCTCTTCATTTTAAAAAAAAACTCTCACTTAAATTTGCTTAATTTGAGTAATATCATCTTTAAGTTGTAAAAATACTACTAACATATTTACAAAAGTTATTATAAGTTGTTTGCTTCAATTTTTTGGGTACAAACTATTTCTCCAATTTCTAGTTCAATGGCTATTTTTTTCGTTCAGTACTCTAGTTTTTCTTTATGTTTAATTTAATGTCCTTTGCTTCGTTTATCTTTTATCATATTTGAGGACGCATGACCAGAGGATCATAATATTTGCCTGAGCACAGTAAAACAAAAGATCAAGGGATGAGTAAAAAGACTTTTTAATTTTTTAATTTTAATGGTTTTTCTTGCATTTTGAATAGATATATTTAAAAAAAAGAGCTTATTTTTTCACTTTAAAACAAAAAAAAAACCGTATAAAGAAAAATTATGAATAAACTTTATGTAGCATAAATTATTATTTTAAAATTTTTTACCAAACTAGTATATATATATTTGGCCAAACAACCAATGTATATATATACATATGAAATCTATTTAAAGAATTCATATTATTTACCATTAACAGAATGACTCACCCTAAATTTTTTTTTTGGGGACAAACTCACCTTAAAATTAATGCACAGCAAAGATATGTTAAAATTTATAAGCAATCACTACACACTAATGAAATCTATCCTTAGCTAGTGTATAATATGTTTTTTTTTTTACCTAGTGGCTACTATATAATATGAAAAATAGATAAAGTCATGAAAAAAATTTATTTCTTAATCTTTCACCTGAATTATCATAATTTATAATTAACAGTTATTCTGCCACATGAGGTTAGCTCAGGTGGTAGGGATGGGAAGACTTTTAGATAAAGGTTAAGGGTTTGAATCCTCATTATGTATAAAAAAATATAATTAACTATCATTCTACTTTATTATATAAAATCAAACAAACCCCCTACGCCCAAAATAAATAAAAACCCACGCCAATAAGGGCATATTTGGTTTTATTTTTGAAAACAATTTTTCTGTTTTCGGAAACAGAAAACTCAGAAAACTTGTTTGGTAAACCTGTTTTTTATAAACTGTTCTGGAAAACAGAAAAATAAAAGAACAGAAAACTCAGAACACCTTTAAGGTGTTTTATAGTTTTTATTCTGGAAAACACAAGGAAAAGTGAGAAACATCCACCTCATTAATGGTAAAGTTATAAATTTTGAATAACTCATCTATCACTTACTAGTTATAATTTTGAAAACAATTATTCAAACAAATTTTTTTATTTTTTTGTTTTCAAAACTTATTCTCGAAGACAGTTTTATAAAACTGTTCTCAGAATAATATAACAGAAAATACTATCAAACAGGGCGTAAAACTCTCCCAATTCCCAAACAATATAATAAAGTAATAAACATTAAACATGATTTGTCATTTCATTTTCATTAGCTTCCCAAAAGAATTACTCCCTCTAAACATTAAATATGATTTGGCATTTCCTTTTCATTAGCATCCCAAAAGAAGTCCTCCCTCTGTTTCATATTGTAAAACAATATTTAGGGTTCACACGTATTAAAAAATAAAAACAAAATCTTTAAATTCTTAAATACTTCTCTTCTTATAATTTTAATAATTAATATTTAGGGTTCACACATATACAAAATACTATATATTATATTAATAAAATAATATTATCTTATACTATGAGAAATCCCATTCATGGGTGTGAAGGGGTATAACATAGAAGTTTTAGGTCTATTTGATTTACATTTTCAAAATAGTTTTTTTAAATTATAAAAATAAAAAAAAACTTGTTTAATAAATCTGTTTTTTATAAAATAATTTAAAAAATAAAAATAGAAAATAATAGAAAATTCAAAATATTTTTAAAGTATTTTATAATTTTTATTATAAAAATATAAAAAATATATATAAAAAATATCTATTTCAATAATAATAAAATTATAAATTTAAATAACGTATTTAATATTTACTAATTATATTTTTGTATAATTTTCATCGCAATTATTTAATCATATTTTTCTTTTTGTTTCTTCTCAAATCTTGTGCCGTAACAATTTTATAAAATTGCATTATAACAGTCAAACAGACAGGCCTCAGTTTCTTCGTCTCTCACTCTCTCTTTAGCTTTTCTCCGGCAGCCCCCTGGTCCCCACTCACGGGCTTACCCACCCACTTTTCTCCACACACAACCATACACAAATATAGCCTGAACCTGCTTTCAGCTAGCTCCGCTTGATAGGCCAAGGACTTGCTCTTCACTAGCTCCTCTTGCCACTAGCTCTGCTTCTGCTTGGTATTAATCATTCATTGGGTTTATCGTTTTCGTGTTTTGAGATACACACTGGAGATATCGGTATTGGTTCATCTACGATGGAGAAAGTTGAATCAACAAACGACATCATCGATGAAAGAGTAGAACTGATGGTTTCGCCGTTGGGAGGAAACCCAACTGTTAGATCAGCCCGTTTCTTGAAACCCTGTGTAAATTGGTTCAAGAACTCACCACGTCTTCTTCCCAGTACCCTCTTCTCTGAATCCGCCATTTACAAACCCTTGATCATTGCTTCAGACATAGGATGCGATGGATGGCCTCAAGATGAGTGGAGTGACTGGGAAGAAAGGCTTCGTTCCAAGTACGAACATGCATGGAGAGGCGCTGGGATACTCGAAGCAATCAAAGCTTCTACTTACCGAGTTGAGTGGAGCAACGATTTGCTTCTCGGGCTGGCACAAATGTGGTATTCTGAGACCAACACCTTCATCTTTTCTTGGGGTGAAGCCACCATTACGTTGGAAGATGTAATGGTTTGTGGGGGTTTCTCTGTGTTAGGATTCTCTGTTTTTACACTTCTTGAAGACGAAGAATCGAAGCAAATGGAAAAGAAGTTGGTTGAATTACAAGGAAATTTGATGAATACTCAAGACAGAAGCAGCGGGCATCTTCTATGGTGGCTGAGGCATTTCATAAAGGAAAAGGGGGAGTTAGAGCACACCGCATTTCTATCGCTGTGGCTGGCAAGGTTTGTTATCTCTTGTGAAATTTCAGAACAAATTTTTCACATCGCAATGCATCTAGCTAGGGGTACCCCAATTGCTCTAGCACCTGCTGTTCTAGCAAGTATTTATAGAGATTTAATATTATTGAAATCAAAATTTGATGAGGCTGTAAATTCTGTAACTAACAAAAATGATGAATATTGTGTATCTGCTGAACCAATAGTTCTAAGAGCTCCTTTACAACTGCTCCATATATGGGCTTTAGAGAGATTCCCGTCATTGCATGCAAATCCTAACATAATTCCAAACTTCCAGCCCATAATAGCAAAATGGCATAGAGTGAAAATGATTAACTGTCACGATGTGAGTTTAGCTCTGGACTTTCCTGCAAAAAGCTTTATTTGGCGCCCATATAAAAATCCTCCAAAGCTTTACAATGAAAAAGATCAGTGGGAATGCAGCAAGTGCCTCATTTCAGGTTCACGAAAGTATTTAGAGTCTTTTGCTCGATGCCTAAGGCATTCTGAGTTGGTGGGTAAAGATTGCATAGAGAAGTACCTCCCCCATCGTGTGGCAATGCAATTTGGGTTGGATCAGGACATTCCAGTGTGGGTAGATCACTGCAGGAAGACATGCCCAATGACTGCCTGGAGGAACTATGATAGCCCAATGACAAATGCATTGTTGTGTATTGCTGCTGTTGAATCATCATCTACATCGGAGCCAAGTGTTACTTCTAAGTACTTGGAATGGTGGAAGCGATCAAGACTTGGATGGAGAGAAGAAACCAATAAGGATTCTAGGCCTATAAGCATTTATGAAAAACTTTGGCACGCTTCAGCTAAGCTGGGGTCTCATAGTCATAGCCATAGAACGGGAGAATCTGATCAAAATTATGGTTCAACAGATAAAGAACATAAGAAGAGATCTCATAATAATGAAACTAAAGTTGCAATAGCGCATGGAGTTGAAAATCTGACAGAGTGAAAATATGAATGTGGGTGTAGGATCAAAGAGAGCCAAGGCAGATGTAAAACATGAGGATGTGAATGGTGAGCCTAAAGAGTCCAAGGAAGGTAAATATGGTGACAATGGTAAGGAAGGGGAATATATCATGGGTTGTGATCCAAGTTTTGGTAATGATAAAATTGGAAGTGTGGCACCATCCCAAGTTGCAGCTGATAACAATGACGTTTCAGTGGTTGGTGGAGTTGAGAAGTCGGCAACGAGTGAGAACAAGAATGTAGTTGTAGGATCAAAGAAAGCCATGGAAGATATAAAAAGTGAGAATTTGATTGGCAAATGTAGAAGAGCCATGGAAGGACAAAATGGTGAGGATGGGGAAGGTTCCAGTCCTTGTGCAGTATCCACAGAACTTTCTGATTCTGAGAATCTTGAACAGTGGCTGCTAGATTGGGCAGATAGAAACTGTGGTTGCTGAGCATGAAGCAGCAAAACTTGGATACAAGTCTGGAAATTTGGTTAATGATAGCCATAGTGCTGCATGCATCCCACTGATCTATCTTTAGACCAGTTCTTAGAATCCTTTTTGACTCTGCAAAGCTAACTAGTAATGTTAGTTATTCTACTTTTGTGTTATAAATTATGCACAAGCTATGACAGTACTTGTACAGTTATCGAAGAGTATATGAATTTTTTGCTAGTGTTTGGTTAATGGTTTTAGAATTTAATTATATTTTGACCAATGGCATGAGACCCTTCTTGTTTGGAAACATATTGGGTTTTGTCTTGCTGATTTTTTTAAATGGTGAGGATGGGGAAGGTCTTGGTCCTTATGCAGTAGCTGCAGAACTTTCTGATTTTGAAAAGCTTGAACAATGGTTGCTAAATTGCTAAATTAGGCAGATGGAAACTGTGGTTGCTGAACTTGATGCAGCAAAGACTTGGATATATACAAATCTTGAAATTTGGTTTATGGTAGTATAGAAAATAATAATTATAATATCTGCCTTCAGTGCAAATAGTCACAGCCATAGGTAGCTATTATGCTGAATGCATGCCAGTGATCTATTTTGGACATGTACTTAGAAACCTTTTTGAGACCGTGGAACTAACTAGTAATGCTAGATATCAAACTCTTGTATTATAAATTATACACAAACTATGATAATACGTGGATAGTAATCCAAATGTTTGCTAACATTTCAAGCTATTGTGTGTGGCTAATGGTTTTAGAAATTTAATCATATTTTGACTAATGGCAGGAGACCATCTGATGCAGATATGCATGTGATGATATACATTTTCGTTATAGTTTTGGAAGTTTAAGATTGATTTAAAGTGACTTGGAGTTGAGAATGTAGCTGGCAAAAGGGAGCAAAGGAAAAATATTGTTGCAGAAATAAGATATGCCTGTTTAAACCTTATAACAAACAGGAGAGAGAAAATTCTTCCACTAAGGAGCTGCCTCAATGAGTTTATTATATTTTTTTCTCTTGTTTCTGATTGGTACGTTGGATTTGGAAATGTTTGTTGTTTCACTGTAAATATCTGTGTACATCCTCATAAAAAATTGAGTTAAAGAAAAAATTTACCAAAATGTAAATTTTACCAGGTGAAGATTGCTTCATTATTGTGATTCATGACTAAGAACCGTAAATTCTATGCTGCCAGACTTCTTGGAAGATTGGGATGGGAATTCCATTAAGATATATTGTTTGGAAACAGGTGGGGTTTTGGTTATTGTGTTGCTGAATTTTTTTTTGGGGGGATTAATCATCATTGTGTGAAAAATGGAATAAGAAAAATGAACATATGCAGATGATTAATTAGTTAAATGAATTTCTTGCATTTCTGAGCATTAAATTGAAGTTCCACTATAACCACTAACTGAATTATTCTTGTTTATGTGGCATAAATTTAACCGAGAGTGTATTAAGCATTATGAATTGACAAGCATCTAAGTGAACCAATTTGACGAGTGGTCACGCTTCTCTTCCTATTTTCATGTTTGTAAACTATAAAGAATCGTATGAAGTTCGTCATGAAATGGCAATATGACATATAACACTTTCATTTTTTTTTTACCATTTGCTGTCCTTTGTGGTCTGCGATTCGGGTTCGTCGATGTTGTTTCTAAAGGTTGGTTTGTTTGCGATTACGGTGACTCTGGGCAGTTGTTGCTCTTCATTGGAATTTGTCCTTCGATCTATTTGTTCTAAGTGGACCAATTAAAAAAAAAAAGCGTACTGCATTATTATAGTTAATTAGATGATTATGGTCTATTGCTCCTCCTGGTCCTTTTTGGTTGGTTAAGAATAAAACATAAGCGATTAATATCAATATCAACTCCAATATTTATTTATTCTATGCTAATTTATAAAACAATTTATATACCGAAATTATGGCTCCAAAATAACTATGTTCATTTTTCTAACTGAGAAAAATAAAATTCACATAACTTAAATCAAATTAACTATTTCGCAGATAGACATATCTAATCCTACAGGTTCACAGGAATTAAAAGTTTGAATTAGATCCTAATTAAATCAAATTATCACTACAAAATTTGAAATTTCAATTTCAAATGACATCTCTTAAAAAAGAAACTACTGGGAAGAATTCAATCAACCAAGACTAAGAACTTCATTATTGATTGCTTGATTTGACATTTCAAAAATAATGCTTGAACTTGAACAACACAACCATCATTACTTTTTTATATAAAAAATTTAATTTAATTTTTTATAGGTAAATTTAATTTAATTTTACAGTAAAATGAAACAAAATTCATTGTATCTGTCCTTCAAAATTAACCACAACGTTCCCCCAATTACATACACCTCATTTTTTGAATAGAAAATAGAATTTCTTCTTAGTATAATTAAATTGCTATCGATGAAAGAATTTCATTAAAATAACTACTAAATTATACTCTCTCTGATCTTAAGTATATGATCTTTTGTTCTGATTCTAAATATAGAATCCTATGTAATATATGGGGTAATATTTATTATATATTTCTAAAGAATATTTTAATTTAATGTATCTCAAAAAGATAGAGAAAGAGATTAAATAAGAATAGATTTAAAAAAAATTATAATTTTTTGAGAAATCGAGGTAGTTAACTTTTAACTCTCATTCTTAATCCATGTGATTCGTTTAAAAGCGTTTTATATTAAAAGCAGGAAGAAGTAACTCAGACAGAAACTTTTTACACTAATGCAATTTAAAAAAATTATAATTATAATAAATTAATAATGATTATTTAATATTCAACAAAACATGAAAATTAATTCAAATTTTGTTGAATTCTTTTTACCCTTTTTATATGAATAAAAAATATTTTAATTCAACGAACAATAACTTAAAACAAAAGCAAAAATTAAATCAGTCTGGAATCTTCTACTGTTGACAATTAACCACGGAAAATGAATATTTCAATAAATTGGCAGATTAATTATAACATTGGCATTTAAGAAAAAAAAATCCATTTATCTGGAATGTTCCACTTACAAAAATTTATTTGATCAAATATAAAAGCATCACCGGGAACCGGTTAAGTTCAAAAGTCCCAAAAAAAAAAATGGTGTCTGAATGCGATTTGGTCAGAGGTATCGATACTAGCAAAGAAACTTGTCGCCTTCGCGTAAGAGGATTACCTGCTCGTCCTCTCTTTTATATTATTTTAAAAAATTTTAAAAATTTTAACTTATTTATTATTTTATATTATTAATAAAATATTAATTATTTTTTTTACTATTTTATCATTCAAGTGGAACACAAGTTATTTTTTAATATTTAATTTAAAAATATTTTGATAAAATATTATTAAATTTTATTATAATCTAGATTTTTTAATAGTTTTATTAGTTTATGTAAAAAATTTTAAAATGATAAATTAAATGAGGAAGTAAGAAATTGGAACATTCAGAATACAAGAAATCCATCTCAAACGGTTGGCATCAGCTTGTGGTATTAATTGATGAAGAGGAAAGAATAACTATTCCATTTACATTTTAGCAATCTCCTTTTACACATATTTGGCGTTTATTCCCACCATTGTAATCTATATAATGACTCTATCAAGTTAACGAATCAGGGAACCAAAATTCAAGCTGGAACACATGGTCCTAATTTGACTGAGCATTACCGACGCACTCTCACTGAAGGAGAATGCTTCAAGATGGAAAATGTTCATGTTTCAAATAATGCATGCAGTGAGCTCTTATTTAATTTATTTAGCCCAACTTGCTATTTCAAAAATAGTTGAAGATTAAGGCCAACCATTCCTTGCACTTGCATTTTAGCAGGAAGTCGAATTAGGATTTGAGTCAAGATATCGTGATTCGTCACAATAGCATGAACAAATTCTTGAACCGCCATATTGTTTGTGGAATCATCAACAATTTGTATGATTTTAACCTGTCACAAAAGAATTAGTATTGGCAATTTAAATTATGATGAAGGAAATTATGATTCCACTGGAGTCTATTAATAAAAAAGATTCTTTACATTATGGTGAACCATTACACTTACTATAATTTACCTATTTTGAAAGATAAAGGACTTGACCATTGCAATTTCCATTGAACATAATCCCGAAAAAAGTAACTTCTGCATCAATTACATATTCGTTGTGCAATTAAATTACACACCATTTGTAACAACAAAATAGTACCTCTTTTTTTTTTTTTTGCCACAACAACAAAATACGTCTATATAACATTACCATTAGAAACAAATAACAAATGAAGACCACCATAAACATAAATTCTTTTTCACCTGAGCCAATAAAAATCCTCCCATTTTTTTCTAAACCAAATAAAGGGATGGTAGCATTTTTCTCTCACCACCTTCTCTTCCTTTTGTCTAAAAATAGAAAGAAAAGTACTATCTCTCTCTTTAATTGATTAGAGAGAAAAATAGAATTAAAAATTTTCTTTCCCTTTCCTCACTTCTAAATCCCTCAAATCAAACAACCAAAGAGAGGGTTAGCCTTTTTTAATTGTGTAGGGCCCACATAGTTGGAACATTTTCTTTATTTTAGTATGTGCCCACATTTTCCACAATTCCTCTTTCTTTTTCATTTTTTCTATTATGATTTATTTAATCAAATTTATATAAATCTAAGCAACTCTTCTGTTCTTACGTAATTTTCTATTTCTCTTAAGTTGTTGCTAATAATAAGTTCACCTTTTGCAACATGGTCTTTCAACTGTCATAAAGACTCTCTTTATTTTTATTTATGTGATTCTCATTCTTTCCGTGTAATTACTTATGAATACTTGACCCTCTTTTTAAATATATTTAAGTCTTCTCATCATTTTCAAGCTTGTGTTCATATTTTTATTGAAGGTTTATAATTTACTGCATTTTTTTGTTTATAGAGCATGAATCATGACTATTGATATGTGGAGGATTTAAGATATTAGTGCTTTGCTTCTCTTGTTATTCAAGTCTGAACAGAGGCAAAAAATAAGGAGAGGGGTGTATGGATATATACACATATAGATACATATATATTGGCCTCATAATATTTCTACGATACCGAAACTCATTCAATATTCATTCCAAATATCTTAAGATGTCCAAAGGAGCATAAACATATATAATTACAGGATTTATATTTCATACACTAATTTATATATATTCTCAAAGTATAACATAATATAACTTGTATTATTAAGTTATTCATAACTCTCTTCCTCCTTTTCTTTTGCCTTCCTAGGATCTCTTGCATTGCTTGTGCCTACCAAGGTTAGGTAATTGGGATGGTGATATTTAAGAATCTTAGCAGCAAGTTACATTTCACACATATATATTATCAAACAAGCCATAAAACACCACATAAATTATATTATTCATATAAATTTCCGTAGCATAATAGTTTAGAAAATAGATATCTCAAGCAATAGCCCTCTAATAAAAACAATCATAAACAGTCACCAAATATCATATTAACAATATAGTTATCATAAAATATCATAAAGTATAGTAAGATAATAAAATGCAGAAATATAGACTTTGCTACCTTAGGTGTTTTTCCTTGCTTTACCACCTGAATCCACCTCTTTTAAGAGCTTGTGTAGGCTTTTTTCAAACCCTAATACATAATCAAATACTCATTTTATTCATTAATTTTATGAGTTACTTCATAAAGACCCATAAAACCTTTAAAAATTCCATATAATTTATTTTTATCTTTTTCTTAAAATCAACACTTGTCTTAAAGTAAATCCACCGTGAGAAATTCATTTTTAACATCATTTTTATGAAATTCTCACTCTTTCCATGACTTCTCATGAGGCTGAAACTCAGGGCTCAAGTGGAGGAAATGGATTTCAATGTCCCTCCTCATGTTACTTATCTTTGGTGTCTTCTTGTGGCCGTTTTTCCATTTACGTCTTGTTCCTTACTACCCGAATTCATTCTGAGTCCGTTTCTTCGTATAAGTTGTAGGGTGTTACAGGAAACGAGAGTGCAGAGAGAAAGAAGATTAGAATTGTACTGTATTGTTGGTGGCTTTGCTTCTGACTCTGTCTCCCTTTGGCGCCTTCTTAAATACAAATTAAATTTTGATTTGTATTAAAAAGAATCAACTTATTTAAGAAAAACTGAAAATGAAGAAAAAATTTTATGAATGCATATGGACTATCTCAACTGTTGATTTATAATTATATAGTGTACTTCTTTTAAGTTAAAATAGTGATTATATAGTTAGTATTGCATTTTGTGGCTGAGTAAATATTATTGCATTTAAAATTTAATTCTATTAAAAATATTTGTTAATGAAGAGCTATATATATTACACGTACCCCAGAACATGTAACTCACCCATTTTTGGCCATGTATGCATGCACCATCCGTGTCAATAAAAAAATAAAAAGTCATTCCAAGAAGTCAAACTTTTCATCTTAAAAATTATCTTTTAGGAAAAAAATGGAAAAAATGTAAATTAGAAAAATTCATTTGTAATAAGTTATTATAACTTATATATTAAACCTAATCATGCAGATATAACTGTTCATTTACACACACATAGGAACAACTGCATGATTTTTGCAATGTGCATGCGTGCACTATGAATGAATATGTATCAAAAGAAGACTTCTTGAAAACGAATGAGGATGGGAGATTGGTGTTATTACGACGTCGTAACATGAATGAAATATGAATATTTAGCAATTGATCATGGTGTTACTACGACGCATATGCACATTCATGTTCGGTCAGGAACAACGTTACGACACTCGTAGAATTTATCCCCATTCCAAACACAACAAAAAAAGAAACCATCAAGTAGAAGAAAGAAACCTGAGGCTAAAAGAGAAAAGAAGAAGAAGAAGAAAGAAATTTGATTCCAAAAATTTAAGTTCCAAGAAAGATGGGATTGAGCCCAAAATTTTGGTTTACACTGGCCGCACATAATCCTATTTCCCCATCTCATACAACGACACTAGCATATATAAATCAGGCCATGTTTGGGAACACTTTTATAAAAGTGATTTTGAGTAAAATAGATTTTGTAAAAGTGATTTTAGTTAGAATAGTTATTGTGAAAATTAATTTATGTTTGGGTATTTTTACTTCAAAAGTGATTTTGCAAAATTAAACATGTTTGGATTATTTCAATTAAAAGCACTTTTGAATGTGTAATAATTTTATATTTACAAAATTGATTGATAATTTTTACTTAAAATTATAAATTACAAATAATATGAAGAAAAGCTTATAAAACACTTTTAATTTTGGCATTAAATGCTCCAACGGCCAAAAAAACTATTCTGCACACTGTAAAAACTTCTTTTATTAGCTTATGCTCAGAATCTATTTTAAGCCATAATCTCTTTTTTCTGAAGTGGCAGCTGCAATATCCAAACATGATCAGAAAATTAGAGAATCACTTTTTGGGTTGAAAACTTAGGTTTAGGCTTTCTAAACGTGTTAACAAATATGCACTCAATCGGTACGGATCAAATTGAAGCACAGGTTAAAGAACCCAAACACATTACAGTACTCACCTGAATCGCAATCTTCAGGATCATATTGAAGAAAATTATTGAAGCAATTCTGTTGGCAAGATGTCCTTCATGAAATGTGAAGTTCAAAGTTGGATTCAACCAATCTCGTTTTAGGGAAGAAATAAATATAAAAAATTTTATTTGATTGTCCTCCAAGTCATTCCTGATATTTCTAAATGTTCAGATTTAGTTGTGTAAAAAATTATTTTAAAATGCCAACTAAAACAACATAAATTGAAAAAAAAAAAAGAACATACCTGATTTTTTTTAGCCTTCTTGTTTTTTTTTTGATAAACCACATATATCCTCCTATTTGAGACAATCCTGTTCAAGGCATGGTCGGACACTAAATATGGATACCTCTCCCAGTAGGCATTCAAACTTTAGTTCTTCTTGTTGTGAAGAACTAGTTCCTTTCGCTAGACCTAACTTCCGTTGGTAGAACATACTTAATTTTAAACAATCTTCACAGTGAACAAAGACTAATTACCGTTAGAAATAAATATTCAAGATTTTTTATAATGTTATAATTTAATAAAAATTATAAAAACTCTATACATTTTTATAATTACAAAACTTGGTATGATTTAGATATCTTAATAAAAAACTAACAATCGAACTGATGCGTTTATTGGGTTGGTTCACGTTTGTAGAGATATATATATATATATATATATATATTGAACTTTTAAAAATTAAAAAAGATTAATTTTGAAAGACAATTCCCAAGAAGAAATGATCGATTAGCTCTTTTTGATATTGACTTTTTGAAATATTTTCTTTATTTTGAAAAGAAAATCCCAAAGAAAAATGGCCAATTTGGATAAATTGATTGTTGTTATTGATATGATATTTTCTTATATTTCATTAAAAAATAGTCTGACAATTAAATTTGACATATATGAATCAGAAAAATTGCAACTAATTAGTTGAAAATACAAAATAAGGAAGATGTTTGTTTTCATTTTTTTTTTACTTTCTTTAAAAATTGTTCGAATTAAATATAGTGTTCACATTATTGATTAATCTATAAACTTAAATAAAATGAAGAACTTTACTTTATTGTGAAAGTCAACCCAAAAAACAGGTTTATTACGAAGGGAATCACATATATTACTAAATATCATTATACAAAATAAAAAGTGATATTGAACGTTATTTTTTATGAGAAGCGTTTATTATAATATAAAGAAATTAGGGAAAATTTGAGTTAAATACCAAGAAAATAAGAGATTTAAAAAAAATCACAATTTACCCTAATTTCAAAAAACTACCAAGATCTGTAATTAGAATTAAAATTAGAAAGTAAAAGATGAAAATACCTTTCCTGTAACAAGTGATAATAATATATTTGCAAGTGAAATAAGCTCATTTGCAATAGATATTATTATAACTTACAAATGAATTTATGTCATTTATAATTATACTAAAAAGTTAATATTTTCGTCTTTTTCTTTCAATTTTAATTCTAATTACATATCTTGGTAACTTTTTGGAATTAGGGTAAATTGAAGTAATTTTTTAAAATTATCTTATTTTCTTGGTATTTAAATGGAATTTTCCCAAGAAATTATATCTTGTTAGTTTATTCTTTATATGTAACTTTTAATTTAGAAGTATTTTTATTTGGTCGTGACTTTACTCAAATATAAAGTATTTTTTTTATTTGCTATTTTTGATAAATATTTTTATTTTTTATTGTTGAAAGATAACTAAAAAAACGAATTAACTCAATAAAAATTTTTTTAATATATTTTATATATTTTTATTTTTTTAAACTAAAATACAATTTTGAAGAAGAAATATTAACTTTTTGGAATTTTTTTAATTTTTTATTTAAAAAAAATCAATTATTTGATTTGTTATTAAAAATTTCTTTAATATATTTAAATTTAACTTACATGCATAAACGAAATCACAACACAAATAACTTTAAATTACAGAGGAAAGGAGATTTTCATTTTTATTTTTATTTTTTGAAATTGTTTTGATAAAATATAATATTCACTCTATATTTTATTTATTATCTAGACTTCACATGTTTATATATATATATATATATCTCTTATCTTGAGAGTTTTGGTAAAATATATATATATATATCTTGAGAATTATCAAGACTCAAGATTATACTTAACACTTCTATAAATAATCAAGACTAGAGTTCGATGTAGAAATATCTGAGGAGAAATATCAAGTGCATACTTAAAGACGATCATGTAAGTATCTTATTCTCAGTCATCTTCAGTTCAGCACTTCATAATTAATCTATTCATCATTCATATAATTACAATTAATGTAGAGAGGCACCGCCAAGATTATTCTTGTGATGAGCCAAGAACCTTCTCCCTCATAAAAGAGATCCTTTGAAATTCAAACGATGAATATTCGATAAAGTTTATTAATTAAACTATGAAAGGTGAAAATTTTCATCTTTATCTATGTCATGTAATTACTTACACACAAAGTTGCTCATTGCAAAAATAGTCTTGCGGTTCTTCCTATGCATTTATTTTTTGGAATCTGCACATGTTGTTGATTTTTGTTTTTTTACTAAATTTAGAGCATTTTAAAATGATGTTTTAAATTATTTTATTAATCCAAAGTTTTTATACGACAGATTTATTCAAAAAATTCAAATATGATGTCTAAGATGAACGTTTCATCTGCTTTGCCGACTGAAAACATGAATTTTAAGAAGCAAAAAGTTGATCATGATATTAGTGGAGGATGTGAAAATTATAATTTTTGGCAAATTATTCCACCAGGATTTAGGTTTCACCCTACAGAACAAGAGTTGATCATGGGTTATTTAAGGAAGAAAGTGATGAATGAACCATTACCACCTAATTTGATCACAGAAGTTGAAGTATATAAGTGTAAACCCGAACAACTATCCAGTTAAGTTTCTCCATCTTTTATAAACCATATACATATTATCAATATTAATAAAGTGCTGAATTTATGTTTTTTCTATTCATATGTGTTCGTACATAAAAAGAAGCCATCTTAATGTTTCCATAATATATAACTAATCACTTTGCTCGAAAGTCATCTATTGAGTTGAATACTCATTTCTTGAATGCTGGCCAAAAAAGAAAATTCTTTCTGATCGTATTCAGGGGACCTTAATTTAGGAGAAATGAACAGTGCATTACACTTTTTTAAAAAAAAAAATGTAAAGCTAAAAAAATGATTATCAATAACTTGCTCGTTTATAGTATTTCATAATTAATAATAATGAATCGATTCTTATTTTTTTTTAGCTTGAAGCAGTGTGATTAATACTCCTATATATATGTATATATTAACTAATTTGGTGATATATATGCATAAAAATGCAGGACAATATATAGGAGTTATGGAGAAGAGGAGTGGTACTTTTTCTCTCCAAAGAGATAGAAGATATCAAAATGGAAAAAGGCCGAATAGCTCAACAGGAGATGGCTATTGCAAGGCAACGAGAAAATGTCAATCCATTCATTGCAATAATGGAAAGATCATTGGACAATGGAGAACTTTAGTCTATTATGAAGGGAATCTTCAACAGGGTAAGAAGACTAATGGGATAATGCGTGAGTATTGGTTGGATGGGATAACTGATGTGAGAACCAGTTCATTAGATATGAAGGTTATTAAGTAGTAGATTTGATTTGTAGTTTTAGTAAAGTTTTTATTTAAATTAGATATATATATTATTATAAACTTTTTTTTCAACGTCATGATACATGTTTATTAACTTAGATATTGACGTTCTTTTGTATTTTCCTATTTTGTAGTTGGATGATTGGGTTCTCTGCAAGATTTATCAAAATACTAAAAACTATATGAGTAGCTTTATTCATGAGGATGCACCAAAGACAAATGACCAAACTCATTTCACTTCTTCAGTAGAAATGCCTCAACCTCAACTAGTTCAACCTCTATCACAACATCAGAATGATAATATGGAGTTCTCCAAGTTGCCATTGGATCCAAATCACATGAATCCCCATTCATTAGAGATCCCTCAAGCTTCCCATCTTCCATCTTCTTAAGAAATCCAAGATGAAATGATAAAGTTAGATGATGTTTTGCATTTAATAGACCTCGACAATTTATCACTGGACAACATGGAGAACTATGGTTATATGACCCCAGACATGCTTACTTCTCCCGAGGACATAAGCACGTCAGAAAAAACATCTCCAGAAGTGAAGTCTGCAGAGAAAATAGAGACAACCCAATTCACTTGTCCTCTAGAAATGGTTCAACCTCAACTTCAGTCTCGGTCACAACTTCAGATCGAGTGACAATATGATGCCCTCCAAGTGGACAATGGATCCAATTCACATGAATCCCCATTCATCAGAATTGTCAAATTTGGACGAAGACTATTTGGAAATCATTTGACAGCAACAATTTCAAAGAAATCCCAGAGGATATAACTATATACTGTAGAGGACATAATTTATTATCAATGGGGTGTGCACCAAAGGGTTGTGTAGGCCGTGGTAAACTCGTAAAACCAAATATTCAGACAAATTGTACGGATTGAATTTTATTTTCAATATGAGAAACAGATTTATTGTATTGTAATGTATTTGCTAATGAAAAATTATATCTCATTAGTTTAATACATTTTATAAGTTTGATAATATCTTCATTTTTATCGTGACTTTGCTTAAATATTTTATAAATAAGAGGTAAATGTAAGGTAGATACCGAAAATTGAAAAGAAAAATTAAGATTTATTATTTATTTTTCTGTTACTTTCTAATTACCTTTTTAAAAAAAAATTCAAATGTTATATGAGGAGTAATTCAAATGGGAATTGAACTGATTTTTTTTTCCCAAGATATGCATTGGACACAAAATTTGTTTCGGCGCCTCCCATTCCCTCCCAAATTGCCCAATCCCAATCCCAATCCCAATCCCACTCCCACTCCCAAATCCCACCACCACCACCACCGAAAGGAATAAAACCCTACGCCCCCTGATAGCTGATATTCCCTTTCCTTCCCAGTTCCCACTCGGCACTCGGCGTCTCGGCCACTCCCTTAGTCCCTCCCTCTGTGAACTGTCCCACCACACTTCGGTACTCTTCTCTTCGGTTCAGTGACCGAACTTCGGTCCCACATCAGAGTACTCAGAGACGCTTACGCTTTCTCTCACACTTCGCCACTTCGGTCTTCCCTTCCACTCCCACACTTTGGTTCGGTTTCGCTCTCTCTCGCTTAGTTTCGGCAAGAAGGATAAGCCCAGATCTTCTATTGTGCATGTGTGTGTGCTTGTGTGTTCAGCTCATTTTCTCACTGAGTCAGTCTCTCAACTTGTGCTCTGATGAGTCTGCTCTAGTGCTCTGTACTGATGCTATGGGTCTGCAAGCACAAAAATATGATAGGCTAATATAAGTAGTGTTATCAAAAGATTTTTTTTTATCATAACATCTTTTGCATTGCGTTGACAAAGGTTTGGCCCAAAAAAAAAACTGTCAAAGGCGCGGCCAATATAGGAAGGAAATCTAAGGATAGTAGGATACAGCAAAAATAACCGATTTCGGGCGTAATCTCTGGTGTCACGCTGATTTTCCCGAATAGGTCTTTCTGCTTTGCAACCATTGATTTAACTAGGGGAAAATTTCTACCCAAAAACTATTCGGTGTGTTTTGGATTAAATTTTATACAATTGATTTCGAGTATAATTGATTTAGAATTGATTTTAGTATAATTGACTTTGTCAAAAAATTATTCATGTTTGAATCTTTTTATCCCAGAAATGATTTTAAGAAAATGAAATATATTTGAATGAATTATTTTAAATAGATAAGAGAAAATTTTGAATGAACAGCTCCTTTAAGTAATTATTGAGAATGTAAGTGAAAAGTTTCCACTTCTACAGACAAATAAGTGATTTTTTAGCTATAAGTGTAACAACTCTCATTATAGTGTCCCTAACTAATTATGTGTCATTGGCATTGTGTGCAGAACCGGAAGGCTAGGGCGGAGGAAAAAATCAAGTGGAGGAAAAATGAGCTCTATGTCACGGTGAGAAGCAGGGCCACTGCGAGCGAGCTACAGATTCTGAGAAATTTTTCTGGCCGAGAGCAATGGTGCCGTGGCAGGCTTGCTGGAGCCGTGGCAAGCTTTGTTAATTTTATTTAAATATGAATCATTTTGATCGGACAAAAAAGAAAGAAATTGAGAGAGCAAAATTTAGAAGAAGAAGGAGCAGTGCTAGGGTTCGAAGTTTCCGGCCATTGGGAGTGATTTTCAAACCTTAGGAGATTGGATTCACGTTAGTTGTTTGGTAGATCGAAAGGGGTACCAGTGGTGTTGAACAACCCAAGGAGCTCGTGAAATCGTGTGTGTGTAGAATTGACAACCTGAGATGAAGGTTCTGGCACTCGTTCGAAGAAGATTAGGGAGTAGTGCATGGACGTGACAATATCAAGGCTTTGTAGTGTATGTGTGGAATATCCATGTACTTTGTGCCAAGTAGGATAGTGTTGGCATTGGTCAAGAGATTTTGAATGATGTTGTATGTATGTTTATATATGGTGAATGAATGTTAAAATGGTGTTGAATGTGTTATGTATGATGTTTTGTGTTGCATGCATAGTACAGTGTGTTGTTGAGTCAGTATGGTAGTGTTTGTGAGACCAAAGGCAGGATTGGGCCTTATTAGTGTGTTTTGGGGCAAATAGCCCATTATATCAATTTGGGGTTCAAGGGAGTCAAATCTCAAGGGAGTAGTTCTTTTGAGGTAAAACCTCTCTAGACAATTTGATTAAATGAATTAGGACTTGTGTGAATGGTCCCGAGTGGTCAATTTGCCTTTGACAGCAAATGGGAGTTGTAAGCGGTGAGTTTTGATTGAAAAGTAGTCAAAATGGTGTTAGGTGTCTAAAATCTTTATACATAGATGAATTGAAGTAAAATTGGTGTTTATAAATAGATTGTGATAAGATTGACTTGTAGGAGTTTGAATCAGGTCAATCGGAGGTCAGAGCATAAAGTTATGCACATTGGAAGTTCACCCCAAAAGTTGAAATTTGCTGAAATGACATAAGCAAAGGGGCGCCACGTATTCGAGAGCTCTAGAGCCGCAGCGGTACTATAGTGGCCGCGGCCTTACACACTGTTCTGGCTATACTAGTATTTCTCGAGGTGTTTTGTGGAGTTTTCCGCTGCTCTGATATTTTGGAAGGTAAATATGAGATGTTTGGGTTGTGTCTCGTTGGTTTTTGAAGTTTCTGGTCAGATCTGGAAGTGTTTGGGAGTAAGGTATTACAATAAGCACTTATTAGGCTAGACTGATTTGTTAAACAATACTCCACTATGGGGTCACAAAAAACATTTATTGGTCCCCATAAGTACTATCTAAATAGGCTCTTAGTATCCTTTTCCCCTTTGGCACTTAATCGACAGTTTGCTTTTGTTTGTACTGTTCTTTAAAAAGTACTGAAAACAAAAGATTTAATCACAATTCGTGGAAGAACCATCTCAAGTAAAATCTCTTCAACCCTTTGTTTGGATAAAAGGAAAATAGAGGGAGAGAAAGATTTAAGAAGAAAACAAAAGAGAATCTAAACACTCCATTATTTAAGTTCTTCTTTATTTTCCATCATAATATTCCTTTTCTCCTATTTTTCTCTTATTTCAAACAAAGTCTAAATGCTCAAACATGTGAGCTAATGCCTCATCTCGTTTTGGTATGAGGAATTAGGAAACCACAGGTGGGCTTTTGATAGATTGGTGGAATCAATTTGAAGTGGGTAATGATACCTGATCATCCAGATTTATGTCTCCATTACATGCAACCCCGGATTCTGGAATTTATAGCCATCATTTGCTTGGGACAAAAACAATTGACTTTGTCTTAGACAATATTATAACAACCATATATATAGACAATATATGGTAAATTTAAATGAAAGCACACCAATTTTGGCCCAAAAAAGAATGAAAGAAAGAATACCAACGAAACGAAACAATTGATGGTAACGAAATAAAAATTTAAAACGTTGTAAAAATGAAAATTTGAAAGGGATATAAGAATTAAAAATTTAAAAGTGAAAAATAAAATCAAATGAAATTGCAGTAATACACATATAGATCCAATCTAGTTGGTGATTAAAACGTTAGAATTGCAGCGTTTTAATTGATTATCCGGACCCTGATTCAATAATTATTAATTAACATTATGGGCAGTGTGCTCTGTACTCCTTATATTTTAATCTGGGTTGCAAAATGGACAGCTCAGATTAGTATACGTTCAACGGCTTAGATTATTTAAGAAGGATTTTTTATTAAAAACTAGAGTGCAAAGCATGCCACAAGTGATGTAAATTTCTTCTTATGATAAAAATAATAGTAATAATATACATTAACACGCACTTATATTGAAATGACTAGAATGAATAATAATAAATTATTAATATAACGTAATAAATTAGATATATATATATATATATTACACTTAAATAATCACTCTTTTGAATTTAAGAAAACATAGAGAAATAAACTGTTTAGTCCTTAATATAAGACTCTTTTAACCGAATCACGCGGATTAATGATAATAGTTAAAGTTAATTAACTACCTTGATTTATCAAAAAATCACAATATTTTTCTAAAACTTCTATTATTTAATCTTTTTATCTCTTTTTAGGATGCATTAAATAAGGATATTATATGAAAATGTATAATAAATATTATTTCATATAATATAAATGATATTATATTTAGGATCAAGACAAAAAGCTTTTTGTTTAGGACCGGAGTGTTTAATTGTCAACACACAGTAAATAATATCATAGAGAAATTTTATTAAAAAATTTACAGCCTCCTTCTTGCATTTATGTTTTATTGTATCAAGCACCGCTGTAGTATATTGCTTGAGAAGTATCTAATATTTTATTAAAAAATAAAAATAAAATTAAATATTTTATACATGGGCATTAAGTAGTAAGCAAGGAGATATAAAAGTTGTCTTTTTTATAAACGATGGCCAAGGATGATAAAACTGATATTGTTCCTAATATTAGGCATTAGGTTGTAAGCAACTAAGCATTAATAGTAGTAAAAGTATGGTTATGTTAATAAAATTTTCGAGTAGAAAATTGATAATGATTTTAAGTGTTTTGGGTTTTTTCAACTACAATTACATTTCTTGTGTGTTTTATTAATTTTTTATTAGTTTTATGAATTTGCTATGAATATATATACATATCTTAAATGTATCATATCCTACATTTTTATATTTGACACCATGAATGTATTGGATATAATACATATCCTATACTCATATCATATTTGTTCATTTTATAGAAAACAAACTTTATATCAACCATACTTTTGCATGTATAGTCTGATCAGAAATCATCCTTAATATATACGTTGTTTGAGAAAAGAAAGTAACGTTATCTTAAAAAAAAAACAAATCAAAGAGATGTTTAATATTCTAATTGAAGTAGCAAGAGTTTTTTTTTTTTTTACGAGGAAGTAGCAAGAGTTCATTAACTACTATTTTGTGAATTATTTGAGTGATTTATAAAGTTTTGAATTTGATGCATTGATTGCAGATTGTTCCATAAAATTTTTTTTTTTGTTGCAGTAACAATGAAATTAAACACAGAAGTAAACAAAATGATAAAATCCTAAAGTATGTACAATTTGAAATGTTTATTGGGCCAAGGTTGCTTCACGTTCATAGACTGTATCGTATGTCAGCCATATTTTGAGGCGTTTGAATACTTTTTTTCTTTGGAATTTCTTATATTGTGCCACGTCCTTATTAATTAGGACTATAAAGTATAATAAACATTAAAATATAAATTAAAGAGATAACTAAAATGTATTGGATGAAATCTCTCATTTATAATTTCATAATTATTGCGTACAAATTAAAGATTTATATATAAGTTTTTTTTTAAAATAAGTATTATTATTATTATTATCATTATCATCATCTAGAATTCAAATTAAATTAAAGTTTTGGCTTATCTCTATTTTAAATTAAATAATTATTTCTTTGCCTCACTCTTGATATTTACAGGCGCGCCTGCAAATATATATATATATATATATATAATATTTGTGTGAAGAGTTTTAAATTTTGTTATCATATTGTTTCCCAGTTCTCAAGTGATCCATCCATGCATATTCATTTGAGAGATTAGGCAATCCACGATCTTGTACCTCTGGTTCAGCGGATGACGACGATGAAGCAGTGTACTCGGGAGGAGGACAAACTATTGGAGCTTGCTCTCGAGTTGTATCCAGAAGGCTGCCCAAACCGTTGGCAGAGGATCGCCGACGTCATGGGTGGTGCGTCGGTGGAAATTATCTCGCAACCATATAACCAGCAGCTGCTACACCATGTCAATGTGGCCGACATTGATGCACGCCCAATTCAGACTCCGGTGTTCTCTGTGTTTCCGACGTCGGACCTCGCGTTTAACTTGGAGCCACCCAAGAATAGTGGCCTCAAGAGAAAAAAGGTCACGCCTTGGACTGAGCAAGAACACAGGTACGAACTTTTTTTTTTTTTCTTTTGAGCTTTCTTGACTTTAAGAATTTTCTTATGAACATCTTTAAAGAAAATAATAGATATAGGAAAGAACTTTTTGATGGAGGCCACCAATTCTCAATCAGTTTGGCTTATATATAGGTGATTATGAAGATAAATGCTTATTTATAATAAATTATGAGAATAAGTGATCATGTCAAAAGTAATTTATGTTAAGATATTGTTATCTAATAAATGATTTTAGGAAAAAAAAATGTATTTGGATTTTGGTAGTTTGAGTGATTGTTAGGTGAATAAGGAGAAGAAAAAGTAAAATAAATGGTTATGAGAGGAAAAGTGATCATCATAAATAGAAAAAAATAACTTATGAAAATAATTACTTAAATAGTTATAAGTGATTATTTTATTTTTGGGTGCGTTTGACAACTTATCAGTATAAGTACTTTTTGGTCTCCATAAGCAGTTTTTTTTGTGAATCCAAAGGGTCACTCAATTCAAGTTTTAGTTTTAAAGGAATTACACAAAATTAAACACGCAAATTTAAATTTCTCGATAATGAGTAGTGTGTAAACTGATATGTAATTTGATATGTAATTTTCTTTAATTACAGGTTATTCTTGAAAGGACTGGAGATATATGGCAAGGGAGATTGGAGGAATATTTCTAGAAATGTTGTGGTCACAAAAACACCAACTCAGGTAGCTAGTCATGCTCAAAAATACTTCATTCGCCAAAGCGATAAAGGGAAGAAAAAGAGAGCTAGCATCCATGATATCACTACTGCAAACCTCAATCTTGAACCTCTGAATCAGAGCCAGATAATGTATCAGTCCCTGCCCATGCATCAATTTAACATGCAAATTCCTTCGGATACTCAGATGCATCATTTTAACCAACAAATTCCCTCCAATTTATCAGCAGATCAGTCACCACTAATGCATCAATTTAATCCTCAAATTCCTTCAGATTTTTCCTCTGATCAGTCACAACTTCAGGGTAGCAATATGATAACTTCTAGGTTGATAATAGACCCAATTCCCTTGAATCCCCATTCATCAGAAATCTCTCAAGCTTCCCATCTTCCATCTTTCAAAGAAACCCAAGATGAAATGCTAAATTCAGACAATGATGTTTGGGATTTAATTGACCTCGATAATTTGTAACAAGACTACGGAAAACTATGATTACACAACTTTGGAGAACATAAGTACATCAGTAAGAACATCCCCAGAAGTGGAGTCTTCAGGGATAATAGAGTCAGAACTTCAGAATATAGTGCCCTCCGAGTTGACAATGGATCCACATCATATGAATCCTCGTTCTTTAGATATTTATCACCCTCCTCATCTTCCATATTCCTAAGAAATCCAAGTTCAATTAGTGGAGGATGTACCAAAGGATTGTGTAGGTTGTGGTAAACTTGTAACGTCAAAGTTCATACAAACTGTATTAGCATAAATTTCTGATTGAATGTTATATTTTTTTATTATAAGACGATTTAGTGTAATATATTTGCTAATGAAAAATTATATCTTATTAGTTTAGTACATCCCATCAATTAGTTGATTTTATATTTATTTTATCGACACACAAAAAAAATTGAAAAGAAATAAATTTCTAATTTGTATTTTGAGCTATAGATTCCAAAATTTTTCCCAACTCTAAAAGCAATATAAAAAATAAAAATAAAAAAAAATCAATTGAAGTCCGCATAATACAATGACACGTGGTTGTGTTTTCTTGTGTGCACCCAATGCAAATATCACATCATCGTGATACATATACTCCACGTTGCATGAATAAATTAAACTGAATATAGAACCAAGGTAGAGACATATGTTAATTGGACACAATGAGACATCAAGTAGCATGTTCTTCTTTTTTTTTTTCCTTTTAATTTATTTGAATCAAATTTTGAGCTTAAGAAGAAGCTTAATTATGCTTTGTTGGATATAATGGCACATGCAGCAACCATGTATATAGAGTCCAGCTATAGAAATGTTGTGCATACAATGAGATACTGGCATGTATATTTTAATTTCTCAATAAGTTGAATCCAAATGGTATTATTCATAAACAAGCTTCAGTCTTGCTTGAAAGCTGATGCAGAAAATCACAGAGAGAAAAACCTTAACACACACACACATATATATATATATTAAACTCAGCTTGTAATAATCATAATCATATTTGAAAATGATTGCTCATATTCTTTCCTTCTTTTATTCTCAGAGTTGACGACTCCGTCATTCTTATAAATCTTACATTAAACAAAATCATCCAGCTACAAAACATGAAAAAAAAATTAGTTTTTTCAAAATTTGTAAAATGTTTATGTAGAAATTCAAATAATACTAAACATCATTATCAGTGTTAATTATTCTTCGATGAGAAGGTTGAACAAGTTTATATTCACTCATAACCCAGTTGGTTTTTGTACCAATCGGACTCTTCCCTTGATAATAAACCAATGTTGTCCGTTTTCCCACAATACTCCCTTTTGAATGAATTGTTTTGTCCGACTTTGAAATCTTCCAATAACCATCATGTGTTGATTTTTTGGGCCTTATACCATTTGGATATTTTCGTTCCCTCGGTGAGAAAAAAATACCATTCCTGTTCTCCAACACTCTCGTATTCTTCTGCAAATGAATTCACATATAACAAATGCAGGAATGTTATTGACAAAAAGACGAATTTAATTTTGCATTAAAAGACATGGGAGTGATAACACTCAGTGATCTTTGTGTAAATTGGGAAAAGGATATTTGATTCTTTTTATTTCCCCCAACATGTACTTCACTTTAATTATTTTCCCAAACTTACTGTTAGTATCTTTCTCATATATCCTGTTAATGGCTTAGAAATAAGCTTCCCAGTGAATGTAAAAGAGGGTATGTCAAACAATGATTCCAGTAAAAACTGCTATTTTAGCATTCAAAATTTCGGATTGTCAGAACTAACAGCGATATGAATAGGCACTACCATTAATTCTTATTTATTATTATATTTTGTGTCTGAATACACATTTTCATTTCAGTTGGATGGATACATCTATGTGCGGGAGAGGATAATAAAATAATAATCATCACGGTGAAAATAATAATACCAGAATGCACACACTTTAAACAAAAGTAAAACAAAATAATGAAGTCCTTTCTACTATATATATAAATTGAAAAGTTTATTGGGGTTGCTTCCCATTGATAGATTATGTATTATATGTAAACCATAATATTTTTAATTTAATCAATATCAATATAAAATGTACATGAACCGTAAAGCAAGTTACTCCATGCATTGCCTAGTTGTAATTATATGTTATACATGATCTAGTTATTTTTAATATATATAATATATAATATTAGAAAATAAATTTTCATTATATGAAAAGTTATCTATGTAACACCCTACCTCCTTACACCTCCTGACTTAACCAAAAAACTTCAAAAACTCTACCAAACACAACCCTGACATCTCAAACAACTCTCCAAACCTTCAACACAGCGGAAACGACACCAAAAATACCAAAAACTAGGCTGAGGCCGCGGCCTCTACAGTACCGCCGTGACTCCGGCCTCCCCAATTTTCCATTGCTTCTGTCTCCTATAGAGCTGCGGCCTGGCTTCCTGCACTGCGGTGCCCCCAGCTGATATCCCATATCAGCAAATCTAACCTTCCAAGGCGAACTTTCGATGCGCATAACTTTATACTCTGACCTTCGATTGACTTGATTCCAACTTCTACAAGTCAATCTAGTCCTCATCTATCTATAGAAGCCACCTTTACCTCAATCCAACTTCGTATGGAGATTCTAGACCCTTAACACCGTTTTAGCCACTTATTGACCAAAACTCACCACTAACCACCTCCAATTGCCACCAAAGGCAACTGGTCCCTTAGAGACCATTCATACAGGTTCGAAACCCCTAAACCATCTTATCCAAAGGGGCTTCACCTCAAAGGAATCACTCCTCTGAAATTTGGCCCCGTGGCACCCAACTCGACAATCCGGGCTACAGGCCCTCAAACAAACCAACAAGGCCCAACACCACTCTGAATTCACCAACACTACCATACAGACTTCACAACATCCAAAATAATGCAACCATACATAAACATACCTACATACGTCCATACAAAGTCATACTCCCAATATCATACATTCATTACAAACCATTCTCTATCTTGCTTGGCACAAGATACCAATACAGAATACACATGCTACATAGACTACTCCCACATACACAGCTATTCCCACGTCTTCTCCGGACTAGTGCCAGAACCGTCACCTGATAAGTTAGTTTATGGGAGAGGGGGTGAGATAATATCTCAGTAACCGGAAACAAACACACACACATATACATATATATATATTCCATACAACTCATGAATGTAATGTGCAATGAATGGTATGCATGTTTCCCTCGCACACAGCTAGAACCACGGGCTAGCGTCATAACAGGATATTTCATATAGGTAATTCCCTTCCAACAGTCGGTGAAGACTGATTCCGGGACATCACCAAGCTTACCTCCCATTAGCGTACCCGGCCAAAGGTAACACTAATATTCGGACTGTGGCTCTCCTTCCCCTTTCCCACCACGAATTGACAGCGATTTAGGGAAGGTGCAGTCCACTGCGCGCCTTTCCCTCCTGGCCATAGGAGGCGATTTAGCCACAGGGATCTCATCCTTATTCTCCCTAAAATATATCATTATATCATATCATCATCACATCATCACCACCCAATCCGCCATATATCAAGGCCTCACAATGCCATGTGGTGATGCTCATGTACCATCATATACTCATCATCATCCTATCATGATCACATGTATACATCATGTCATGTCATGCCAAAATCATCCTCATAAACATGATCATCATCATAAACATCATGACTATCATCTAGCTGTGTGCATACCACGATACATAGAAAACAGTACACGCAATCACATCAATATCGTGGTATGATAGAAACATACATATATACATATACTCAAATATACATACCAATATACAATACAAATAAATAAACACTCGGTTACCTCAATTTTCGTTACCACACACACGAGTTCCACAAGCTTCCTTGAACTATCCGATACGTGTGAACCCCTCTCGATTAGCCAACAACCTTTACTATACCAGAATTCTACCATTAGCATAATATACCAATAATCCAAACATCACAATTCAATCTCATTGGCCTAACCCAAGGTTCCAACACCCTTTTTATGCCTCAATAAGCTCTTAGGAATCACTCAAACATCACACAACCACATACACTTCGGATTCCCAAGAGCCCTAACCAAACACAACCTAGGGTTAAGCTCAAAACGCATACAATCCCTTCAAAACTCACACCCAAGCCACAAAAATACCAAAACACACTCCATTAACCTCAAAGCATCCATTTCAATCGGTGGATTTCACCCTAACTCAGAAATCCAACCTTACAACCAAAAATCTCAAACTTCAACCGAAGAAAAAATGGAGAGGGAGGAGTAGGGAACACTTACCAACTTGAGTCCAAGCTCCTAAGGTCCGAAAGTCACTCCTAGATGCCAGAAATGTCGAACCCTAGCACTGCTCCTCGATCTCTCGTCGTCGCTCCCTTCATTTCTTTCTTTCTTTCGCGTCCGACTGATCCGGATTTAAACAATTTTTCAGACTCTCGCTGCGGCCCCAGAGATACCGCCGCGGCGCCACCACTTTATCCGAAACAATGCCACTGGAAAGCTTCTCGCCTTGGCGGCTCTACTTCTCGCCGCAGCGTGGAACTCTTTCAGACTCCACTTGAGCCTTTCTCCGTCCTGTTTCCTCCGATCCTGAACACAATGCCAAGAAAAGATAGCATGAGGGCCATTACAATCTAATTGTTCAATCAAAATAAAACAAGAAGAAATAATTATACTACAAAAAATTCATGAGCAATAACCATATAAAATGTAAATTAATTACAGCGATGAGTGAAATGTATAGTACAAAATCTCTGTTCTTTATGAGTTCATAATCATAATTATATATCTTGTACAAATTAAAAAAAAATATATATACATATATATATATAACAATTTTCTTTAAAATAATGAAGCAAACTTTTCTGACAAGATGCCTTCTTGACATATGAAGTTGATATGTAGTCAAATTCAAGTGAAACAGTAACAGTCGATATAAAATAATACAAAGGAAGCTTCACCAACAAATCAGATTAATTAATCACTCTAAATTACCATATGGCTATGGATGGCCAGCTCAACTGCTGGCTATAGATAAAAGAACATGACCCATTCTTGAAATGAATCTTTAATAGATTAAATTCAGGTGAGAAATTGCACATGACTATCGTCCATTTTCTTTTGAAAGACAATTACAAAATGAAAGGACTAGCTCTTTTTGATAAATATTTTTTTTATTGTTGAAAGGACTAACTCACAAAAAACTTAGTAAATTTTTTTTTTAATTTTCTAATATATTTTATATATTTTTATTTTACTTTTGAATATCTAAAATATAATTTTCAAGAAGAAAGATTAACTTTTTTTGATTTGTTATTAAAAAATTACTCTATTAACATTTAAATTTGACTTATATGTGTAAACAAAATCACAATTCAAATAACTTTGAATTTTAAAATACAAAAGAAAGGAGATTTTCATTTTCATTTTTATTTTTTGAAATTGTTTGGATAAAATATAATATTCACTCTATATTTTACTTGTTATCCAGACTTCACTTCAGATGTTTATATATATATAGGGGTGGAAACAGGCCAGGCCCCTTTTAGACGGCCTACGGCCTGGCCTGTTTAAGAAAAAGGCCAGGCCAAGGCCTTTTTGAAGGCCTATTTTTCTTAACAGGCCTGGCCTGTTTAATTCAGGCCTGGCCTGAAGCCTATTAGGCCAGGCCTGTTTATGTATATATATTAATATATTTAATATAATAATTTATAATTTATAATATAATATAGAATAATGATATAATAGATGAATAATATTTCTTTTTAATAAATCAATAAATAAAAAATTCTTTTAATCTTTATATATGCTTTTAATTTTTATTTTTTTAATAATTAATATATATACTTGTAATCTTTATTTTTTTTAATAGATGAATAATATTTTTTTAATAAATTAATAAATAAAAAATTCAGTTTCAAAATTTTCTAAACTGAAGAGTAAAGCCGGACAAAACAAAATGAGGATTGCGGAATACGCATTGCTTTGCTACGCTATAACGCTACTGTGGTCGAGGTGAGAGAGTCTGAAACTGAGAAAGGAACAAACGAACCCTAGTGTTGGTTGCCGCCGCCGTGACCCGTGAAAAGTCTTCTCTGTAGCTCAGCTAGTCAGCTTCCATCGCAGATTCATAGGTACAAGACTGAAAGGTGTAGCTACTGTGAGATCGTTCAGTGTGTGCGGTGTGGGTGCGCCATTCTTCGACTGTGCACTGTGATCTGCGAAACTGTGACTTTCAGCTCGGTCTCCGGCCAGTGGCGACCGTCGACTCTGCTTCTTCACTTTCTTGCAACCTCCGAGTCGGTCTCCGGCCAGGGGCTCCGACTTCATCTCCCTTTGTATTCTTCCCGTCGCCTCCCTCTCCCCGTAAGCTGCACCACTGTAGCTTCGCATTTCGCAGGCGCCTCCCTGTAGCAACTCGAAAGGAGAAATAGTGGAAGTGTGGGTGAGTTTTGGAACTGAGCTCCCTCCCCCGCAGGCGCCTCCCTAAGCTCCGTCCCCCGCAGCCGCAGGTATAAATTTCTTTTTTATATATTTCTTTTATATATATAAGATATATATATATATATTTCTTCTATATATATAAGATATATATTTCTTTTATATATATATATTATATATATGAGATATATATATTTCTTCTATATTTCACAGGCGCCTCCCTGAGCTCCCTCCCCCCATTGCCAACCACTGGGTAATTATATATATATCTTATATATATAATATATATGAGCTTTTATATATATATCTTATATATATTTCTTTTATATACCGTATATGAGCTTTTATATATATATATATATACATTTCTCTATAGTAATTATCTCTTTTTGGTGCTACGATTATCTCTTTTCATATTAGTATTGGTGCTACGATTAGTATTGGTGCTACGATTATCTCTTTTCATATTAGTATTACTTTTTAGCTTGGTTGGTCTAGTTTGATTGGCTTTGAATTATTGTACTTGTGTGTTGTGTCTTTGTATTATTATGAACTCAAAATTAAATTATGGTGTTGTTTGTTTTATTATGAACTTATTGTATTGTGGGGTTGTTTGCATTTTTATGAGCTTATAATTGTATTGTGGTCTTTTCTATAAACTTGAAATTGAAAACATGATGAAGAGCAGCATACTATTGTGGATATTGCTAGCTTTGTTTGAGAAAAGATTGTTGGAGAAAAAGTTAATAGAGTTGACTCTCATGCAGGTGAGATTATTATATTCTTTAATCCCTTATATGAGAATATTACTTCTTACACTTATCCTTTTGCATATCTTTGAAGAAGGGCTGAACATATTCCATTTGGTGTGACTACAACTCTCATATCATAAACATATTGGCATTATTAGCCTTCGGAGAGTGACATTGAAAGTGTGGCTACAACCTCCAGGTACATCATTTCATTTCATCCTCAAATTCAATAGTTGTTTGCAAGATTAGAAAGACAAGAGAGTAATTTAATGTTATTGCAGAAAATATGTCTAAGTTGAATTAGTTGAAGAAACATATTGTTAATTTGTTATACTTGCTTCTTGGTAAGACATGTTGATGTGCTTGATGCTGTTTGATATTGATGTAGACTTTAAGTAGACTTGTTATGTAGGCTTTAAGTAGGCTTAAAATTGTTTAATACTTATGTAGGCTTTAAGTAGGCTTGATGCCTAGATAAAGTTAAGAAGGCCTAGGCCTTTAAGCCTATTTAAAGGCCTACTAGTTTAGTAGGCCTTTAAATAGGCCTCAGGTCAGGCCAGGCCTTTCGAAGGCTCAGGCCTGAGCCTAAAATAAGGCCTGATATAGGCCAATAGGCCAGGCTCAGGCTTAAGGCCTGCCATGCAGGCCTGGCCTGTTTAGGGTAAAGCCTGGCCTGGCCTGGCCTGTTTCCATCCCTATATATATATATATATATCTCTTATCTTGAGAGTATTGGTAAAAAAAATTATCTTGAGAGTTATATATCAAGATTCAAATTATAATTAACACTTCTATAAATAATTAAGACTTGAGTTTCATGCAGAAAGATCTGAGGAGAAATATCGAGTGCATGCTTGAAGGCAATTATGTAAGTATCTTATTTTCAGTCATCTTCAGTTCAACACTTCATAATTAATCTCTTCATTCACATAATTACAATTAATCTATAGAGGCACCACCAAGATTATTCTTGTGATGAGCCAAGAACTCTCTTCCTCATAAAAGAGATCCTTCGAAATTCATATAGTGAATTCGATGAACTTTATTAATTAAACTAAGAAAGGTGAAAATTCTCATCTTTATCTATTTCATGAAATTACGTACACACGAAGTGCTCATTGTAAAAATAGTCTTTCGAGTCTTCCTATGGGTTAAGTTTTTGGAATCTGCACATGTCATTGATTTTTGTTTTTGTTTTTCTAAATTTAGTGCATTTTAAAATGATATTTTAAATTAGAACACTATTTTATTAATCCATAGTTTTTATATGACAGATTTGTTCAGAAATTTCAAATATGGTGTTTACACTAGTACAAAAAAGGCTTTTTAGGACTGTTAAAAAAGACTTTCTAGGACTGTTTTTATAAAGTGGTAAAAGTGGAAGTCATAGAAAGTGATGTTTTCTAGGACTGATGTCGAACAGTCCTAAAATATTATATTTTAGGACGGTGGGTTAGAAAACCGTCCTGTACAGCGTAAATTTTTTAGGATTGATATTGATTACAACAGTCCTGGAAAGTGTAATTTCCAGGACTGTCATATTTATTTGTTGTCCTAGAAATCTCATTTTCTAGGACTGTTGTAATTAGCACCGTCCTAGAATACTTTCTTTTTTTTTTTTGTATTCAATTGCTGAGGAAACCAAAACGTCCTGGAATTAGATTTTATGGTTGCACCAAATTTTACAGTCAACTTTCCTATGAACAAAAAAGTTACAAATTAAGGGGCATCACCCACCTTGAAGGGACCACCAGACAAAAATAATTGGTATAGACATCAAGGATTAAACTAGAAAGGGAAACATACTAGTCATATATTCATCATCTAACTTGTCATATATATATATATACATCTAACGATTAACCTTTAGGAGGATGAAACAAAAACATTGTTTGAGCATATTGAAGAGACCAACTTCACAACTTATGTCATCAATGCATCATCCTGTAGAAAATGATTTTAGTCAAATTTAGTAACATAGCTCAATGGTATCTAATAAAACAAAATCTATCAAATGCTAATAGTGTCAGAAAATGTTGAAATTATAAAAACAATCGATTTAACTACATAAAATCAAGCAAGCCTTAAACTTGGGGTAGCTACCAAGTGCAATAGCATGGTGATCCAGAATTGGAGGAATAATGAAGGTTTGATTTAATATTCCCACCATCAACATAGCATTCTGGAAGATCAAAAACTGATTACTGAACCTACTGTGGGGTGCATACCAGAGAAATTTCTCACCTAAGTCTAGTGTTTGGCTGGAACATCTATTGGACTTCGATCTTAATGTTTTGGATAATACAGGAAAGTGAGACAAAGAGTAATATTAAAAGAGTAGGAAAGAAACTAGAAGTACAAGGACAGACAGAGGAATAAGAGGCCATCCATACTGTGATCTAGCTATAGTTTTTTTAATTATTTTTGGAATCTATGATTACGCATAAATTTTTAAAATTTCACATACATTATATGGATTGAATAACTCTTAAGCCCTTCATGTATAAATGGCCCTATCTCTCACTTTGAAGAACAATTGAAACTAGAGGAGCGTCTTTGTAAAAAGATCCAACAAAAAATTCTTGAATCTACCAATATGAACAATCGGGAAACGTGCTTCCTTTAATAAGAATCTCTAGACATTAAAAATCCATGAAACACGTGTATGGAAAAAAAGAAAAAAGAAAAGGAAACCTACAAAATCTGAAGCTTGGCCACGAGCATGCTTAAAAAGGAGAGGAGGGAGGGCTTTCAAAATAATGCATCTGAAGCATAATCAAAACAAAACCACTAACACTACATAAATGTGGTTCCCTTCCCACCATATCTAAATTAATGAAAAATAGCTAACTTAGAAATATTCCCTTAAGATAGGATCGGTGGAACTTAAGAAGTCAACCTTAATCAATAGTAACAAATACAATTAGAACCAAAAACACTGAATAAAGGCAAAACTATGGGCATTTAAAAGCAACGAACATGCAACAACAGCAGCAGAATGATGAAGGTATATGAATTAAACATTTATATATATAAATCTTCATATGGATATATAGTGTATGGTTTTCCCCACACCCTCTGCTTTTTCTCTTTTGTTGGCCAAAAGACCAAAAACAACTAGCGTACAAATTAACTTAACTAGCTACTCTAAGAAACAAAGGGTTAACTGAAAAAGTTAGAAAGGGAGGCACTGAACAGATTCCATACCTAGGGGTGGCATCACTTGAGCAAGAGGTGGAGCTAAAGCTGGAATTTTTGACCTAACTTCCAAACTGGTTCATTTACAGTGAGCAAAGGCGGAGGCAGAGATATAGTCAAGGCGAGCAATGCTGAGACCAAGAGGCAACGAGTTTCATTGAAGACCCACGAGCAACCTGATTAGGTTTCATTGAAGACCCATGAGCAACCTCATTGGGTTTTGTCGGCACCGAACAATGAAAAGCGATGAAGTGTGCGACGGTGGTTACGGGTTCGATGGCCAGGAGAGAAGAGACTGCCGTTAGGTTCAACAGTGTGTCTTCGGGGCTAATGGGGTTTTGCATCGACGGCAATGGTGAGTGTCGGTAGGGGCGACGAAGGACATTGAGAGGAGAGAGGGTTTGCTGCGAGGGAACTGACGAAATTTTGCCGCGATGGAGATAATTTGCCGCGTGATACTCTGTTTTGGCTAAGGAAAAAATGATAAAAAGGCATTATAGGACTGTCATTAATCCCACTGTCCTAAAAGTCAAAATTTCCAACACTGTGGAATACATCACCGTCCGGAAAAAAACAGTAACCACCTTCCCTTTTTCTACCGTCCTTGAAAACATCATATATTTACAAAACTGCCACCGTGTAAATTTTTTAGGACTGTTATTTTTTGACTGTCCTAAAAGACAGTCCTAATTCACTCTTTTTCTACTAGTGTTAAGAAGAATGTTTCATCTGCTTTGCCGACTGAAAACATGATTTTCAAGAAGCAAAAAGTTGATCATAATATTAGCAGAGGATGTGAAAACTATTATTTTTGGCAAATTATTCCACCAGGATTTAGGTTTCACCCTACACAACAAATAGGGACAAAACCACATCTAACAATTAGGACCCCCCCCCCGCCAATTAAAAACACGACATAAAAAAGAAAACAATTACAAATATATCGAAATTACATATATTTGCTACCAATCCCCTCCAAAAAAAATTTTTTGTACTCCACCCATGATTCCCTTAGAGTCTATTTGGATTTCCATTAACAACTCTAAACATGGAATTGCAAGCTGATATTAGAAGCAAAATGTTGTTTGGGATGATTTCAAACCTCATTATGTAAACTTACTTTTACTTTTAAACCAAACGTTTGGCCAATGGATTGGAGAAGATATTTTTGAGTTTTTAAACTTACTTTTGTCTCATAATTAATTTATCAAACTTACTTTTGTAATAAAAAATTTTAAATATAAATCGCATTACAACAAATTTACTTTTATCTAAATTTCATTTTATTCGATATTAAGTTGTAATTTAAAATCAAATGTTGTTGAACGGCAAAATGAACAAAGACTAGAGCATTATTTTTTTATGATCAAATGTGTTTGTATAAGTAAAAAATTATAGAATAATTAAATATTTATTCAATAACCAATAAATATAATTTTAATGGTTAACAATATTTTATCATCTCTAATATATATTTTTTATATGAAGATATTTGATTATTTATTGTGATGCTATTATATTTTTCTAATTTTGTATCATAATGTATATTTATTTTTAAATTTTAATAAATTTTATTTTGTGATTAATTTTTATAAATATTTAAAATATTTTTTTAATAATTATAATCATCAACTCCGCCCCTAAATTTGTTTTCCGGCTCTGTCTCTAATATATTAAATAATGGTCAAAGAAGATGCTTGGGACTTGAGCGATAGAAGGGGATATATTAATATTTGGAGGTAGCCTGATCTGCTGGCTTGCAAGATTTTGCGGGTATAATTCAGAAAAAAAAATTTTTTTGGGGGTATAATTGGTAAAAAAAAGTGGAAGTCCATTAATTTTAATAGAATTGACTTTTACATTCGATTTTAATTGAATTGAATTTTAAAAAACGGTATTATTTTATCAATTATAAGGTTGCATGATCAAATTGCCCCCATTAGGCTTAATGTAAAGCTGAAATTCTGGTCCAAATTCTCCTAATGTAATAAAAGAAAAAATATTGGAGCCAATTGAATATTTGATTTAAAAATGAAATTTTTTTCTTCACATTTTTTTATGATATATTAGACATATTGGTTAGAAAAATCTTAAGGCTAAGTAAATTCACTATGCTATATAATATTATGTTTAAGGAGTTAAATTTACTTAAACATGATATTTTTAAGTAGTGTAAATGTAGAATATATTTTTGAGAGAGTTTCCCTTTATATCACTACAAAAAATTTGACTTTCGGTGAGGACAAAAGTCGTCGCCGAAAGTCGAAATGTCGTCGTCGAAAACTTTCAGCGACGACAATTTTGTCGTCGGCATAAGTCTTGTCGCCGAAAGTTTCGGCGACGACAAAAGATGTCGCCGCCAAAAGTAGACATTTGGTGGCGAAAATATTTATCGTTGAAAATGTAAATTGTCGTCGCTGAAAGTTATTATTTGGCAATGACATAATTGTCGTCGCTGAAAGTCGACCTTTGGAGACAACCAAATTGTCGTCGCTGAAAGTTGACATTTGGCGACGACATTTAGTCTCCGCCAAAAGCCAATTAAACACCATTGCCACGTCATCATCGAGGTCACGCCACATCACTGCCATGTCACCACGGGCCCATTTCACATCACTCCACATCAATGCCACGTCACCCCGGGCCCACACCATGCCACCACCACATCACAGCCACATCACCCTGGGTCCACCGCCATATCACCCCGAGCCCACTCCACGTCACCGCCACGTCACCGCCATGTCACCATTAGTCCACCGCCATGTCACCATGAGCCCACACCACATCACCGCCACATCACCACGGGCCCACTCCACGTCACTACCACATCACCACCACGTCACATGGGTCCACCGCCACATCACGCAAGCCCACACCACGTCATCGCCACGTCATATAATGCTTTCAAATGTGTTCACCTAGGTTTCGAACTCATGACTTCTTACTCGCAAAGCCTTATGTTCACTCTTTTGCTAGTTGAGCTGAAATGTACCTGCAGTCTTCATATGAAATATTAAATATATATTATTTATCTACACACTAATATACATACATATATATTTATAAATCAATATATTATTAAAAATACACATTTATTTTATTTTCAATTACTAATTTCATAAAATATTTTATTTAGATATACTTATATTTATATGAATATTTATATTATAATTTTTTATTTTTAAATCTTAAATAATTTTCCTATAAATATATTTATTTTTCTTTGTAAAGAAAAAAATTGCTTTCTAGTTGACTTTTAAATTCGATTTTTATTTTTAAATAAAAATAATTATATATATAATATATTTATGATCCATATGTATTAATATTATATTATTTGATAAATTATATTATATATGCTTAATATATATTGGAGGTGGGATGAGATTGGGTAGGAGCAGATTTTATACCAACTCGTGGTTTGACTCGAAGTTTTGATCGAGTATTATGTATATCCATTTTTTATTTTTTTATTTTTTAAAAGAAAATTAGAAAATTGAACTTCTATTATGATGGTATTCCCAATAAAATATGTTTAATACTTAATAAAATTACATATAAATATAAAAAATTAAAAAAAAAAACCCTTAGGCCTGGTCAGACCAAGTGATCTGAGAAGGTTGCTCGAAACCTGATCTGACCTGGTCAAATGGCTCTACCCAATGCTTAAGTTTTGGTTTCCTGTTAAAATGACCGGATTTTTCTTTAGTTGGGCTGCTTCGGGTTAGACTAGATTAATTGAGTTCAGGTTTTTTCTGTCACCCCTATATATTATATATGATATAATAGGAATTTGGAAAAAAATCATTATTACAAATATTGTAATTTGATTATCATATGATTTAAAAGAAGATGAAATAAATTCAATTTGTTATGATTGGGAGAATAAAAAAGATCAAAAAATTAAGATAGTGACAAAGAGAATTCGCTAATACTTGTTTTCTAAATATTGTCATTACTTATTAATTAGAAAAGTAGATTAACAATCCATAAACATTTTTCCTCTATGTGACATTGCTCTATTAGACTTTTACATTATGTGAAAATATCTATACTACTAACACCTATAGGAGTTTGGGCTGAGAGTTTCAATCATAGCAAGACTGATTATTGTTTTAGATATATTAACTATTAATTATTGTCTTGATACGTTACTACTTCATCAATTATTATTAGTAATAAATAACATTAATATTAATTTATTTGTTAAATATATTAGCAATTAACTACTTAGCCTAGTAAAAATTTCTCCAAATATAGGATTGATCATATTAAATAATTAGATATTAGTTTTTCCTCTTAATTCTCATTTATTGGTGTTATCAATCCCTTTATTAATTAAAAAAAATTATCCTAATAAGAATAACATATTTTATTAATTAAGATGAAGGAAAAGTAAAGATAAATGTGGAATAGATTCAATAGTTTTACCATTCAAGTCTTTAATCTCAAGTAGAAATAAAACACTTTCAAAATGTTTAAAATAATTCAAATGAATTTGATAAAAAAAAATCAAATAAAAGGAAATAGTAAAATACTTTGACTTTAACAAAAATATTAGATATTCTTTATAATAAAAATATATGTAGAATATCTTATTTTTTATTATAAAATTGTATCAACATAATACAATTATTATTTCAATATGTTATTTATTAATTTTCAAAGTAAAAATAATAAAAATTCAAAAAATTAGCTTTGGCAGCGACATAGTCGCCGTTGAAAGTATGACTTTCGGCGACGACAGAAAAAGTCGTCGCTGAAAGTGTGACTTTTGGTGACGACACAGAAAGTCGTCGCTGAAAGTCATACATATCACGATGACTTTTCTTTGTCGTCATCGAAAGTCACACTTTCGACGATGACTTTTTCTGTCGTCACTAAAAGTGTGACTTTCAGCGACGACTTTTTTGTCGTCGCCGAAAGTATACTTTCAGCGATGACTTTTTTTGGTCGTCGCCGAAAGTCATCGCTGAAAGCCTGTTTTTTTGTAGTGTATGGAGCCCAACATACCTCAAGCAGATTAATCAAGAGTTTAAAGTGACGATCGGATACCATATGTTTTTTTTTTCATAAAAAAGAGTGCAACTCTTTTCATTGAAATTATTGTTTAATATATATATATATATTATTTTAATAAAGTTTAAAGCAACTCTTTCTTTTTCAATATTTTATAGCAAACCAAACCGATTATCCAGCCTGGCATCCCAAAAATAGTCTCCACATCTTAATTTAATGGGATATCATGTTCAATTGCTTATCTTTAAGATATGTAGGGAATACTTATTTTACACCTTTATCCAAAAAAAAAACTTATCTTACACCTAGATCATATTAAAATTAAACGACTTGAATTTAATTTAATATTCAAAATTTGATATTATTTTTTAAGAGTAAAATATAGAATAAAATAATATTTTAACCATGATTTTTTTTTTCAAAAAAATTCTATTTCAACTTAGAAAATCAAAAATAAAAATTTAAAATCTTGATGGTTTAGATCTTTTGTTTTTTTCCGGTACAAGTTCAGGTCTTATCTTAAACATGAGCAAGCAATACTCATTCTTGTTATGACTAGAAGATTTGCATCGCAACTTAAATTAATTTACTTTCGAACTTCAAAGGCACCTTTTCTAATTAGAAAATAAAAACTATTAAAAAAATTATAAATTTGACTTATCTTGCACATAGATAATATTAAAATAAAAAGATTTGAATTTAATTTAATTTTCAAAACTTCAATAATATTTTAATAAGAGTAAAATACAGAATAAAATAATATTTTAACCATCATTTATTTTAAAAAAAATTCTATTTCAACTTAAAAAATTAAAAGGAAAATCAATTTTTTAAAATAAAATTTCTATTTCAAATTTTTAAAAAAATTCAAATAAAAATTTAAAATCTTGATGGTTTAGATCTTAAACATCAGCAAGCAATACTCATTCTTGTAATTACTAGAAGATTTGGATCGCAACTTGCTTAAATTAATTTACTTGGGAACTTCGAAAGGCAATTTTTCTAATTACAAAATAAAACTCTTAAAAAAATAGAAATGATGAATTTGACTTAATCAAATTGATTTAAAAATTTGATGTGCATAATGGATTGAAATTTTGACTTATAGATAAGAATCTCACACAAACAATAATAAAATTAATAATTAGCTAGTATTGGTTAATTGGTAAAGCTGGCCTATCTATGTCTCTTTATGCTGAGAATCGAATCCTATCTTGGTAATGATAAAACAGTTAGTATCAGATATAGCAAAGAGTTTGTATCCTAATAAAACTCTTAATTAAATACACCCTCATGCTCGTGAACTTTAGTTATAAAAGGCACACTCTCACCGCCATATTCTCAACGAAACTAAGATACTCTCTTTGATCTCGTCTCTCCTTTTTCCATGGCTTCTTCTTCTTCATCAATGAAGACTTGTGTTGTGCTACTTTTCTTATCGATGGCTGCGACGTCCATGGCCTTCCCCTCCTTGACAGCCACCCGCTCTCCCCCATCACCGGCTAAGTGCATTCACCACCACGCAAAACTCACTGCCTGTGCACGTTTCTTGAAAGACGATAGTGAATTTGCAGAACCAACCAAAGCTTGCTGCCAGAACTACGTGGAGATCTTTCGCAGTGGAACTCCGACATGTTTATGCCGTTACCTCCATCCTGAAAAACTCAAAACCTGGTTCGGTGTCACCAAGTTGATGTCTCTTCATGATGTCTGTGGACAAATCTCAAGTTCTGATGATACAATTCCTCTTTATGATCTTTGTGTGGGGCTTCAAGATCCTCAAGAAAAGTTTGATGGGATTCTAGATGCTATTAACAAGGATCACCCCAAGAATCCTTTCATGCCTCAGGCGCATCGCATATAGTAGTTTATTTTGTTTCAATTAGGATTTAGTTGTTCCCTGGAATTAAAGACGATAGATGTACGTATGATTTTTTTTTTTCCAGGACGATGGATGTATGTATAATTTTTAATTTATCAATGAAAGTACGTTGGTTTTTTTTTTTTCAGAGTAAACCTTGCCACTCGATTCATATTTTGTTGATATTAATTAACTTCATAGGAATTTTTCTTTGTTTGTTTTTCATTTTTTCGGTGAATATGTATGTTATTGCATTATTGATCGATTTGTTTTCAAAGAACACATCCTCTCCAGTCTTATCCACACGAGTTGCTTCTATCTTTGCTTTTTTTCTTTAACAGTTTGTCACAAGTGATATTAAGTTTCTCTAAGCAAGGACTTGGAGTAATAATCATAGAGCTATCATTGTTATTAAATCATCGAAACAATATTTAAGTTGTGAATATTTAAGAATTTCATGCTTAGGTAGCTTTTCTTTTTCAATTAATAATTATTGAATAAAAAAAATTATTTTAAAAATTCAAAATAGAGGACAAAAAAATCTTTTTTCTCCTATAAAAATTCAAAAGATAAAAAGTCTTTTTAGCTTTTAAAATAAAATGAAAAATATAAAATATGAAAATATTTTTCTGAACTTTTCAAGATAGATATATTAATCCAAAATGCGGCTCAACCTTTTTCTTTTGGAATTATCCTTCAAAAAAATTTAAAATTAAAATAAATAAAAATTAAAATGTATGTTTGCATAATTAAAATACAATATATAATAACAAATATATAAATATAATCTAAATAATTTTTTTATACATTATGAGGGTTCGAATCCCTAATCTCTACCCATACCCCATCCCACTTCTACCATTTGAGCTAGCCTCAAAATAGAATTAGCTATATTTCATAATTTTCATACTCAACATACAAATTTTAACACAATACATACTTGAAAAAGCTCTTCAGTAAATTCGTTAGGAGGAAAAAAAAAGCTCTTAAGTAAATATAATCTATATATATATATACATCCTTATTACCTTTTGTTATTATTGGTGCTTTTTACTGACACGAAGCTGAAATCATGTTGTGTATCACAATTCATGACAATGAATAAGAAGCAAGTTTATTTATTGTTAGAAGAAGCAAAATAACAATATTATTAAAATATTATAATGTTATAACTTATAAGTTTCAATTTGCCATAACTTTAAATTATAGACCTTTTTTTTAAAATTGTATAATTTTCAAGATACACCAGATGCAAATTGTTCTTGAGAGTTCGACTCACTTCTTTCTGTTTTCAAAAAATGTATGTTTAATATTTTAATTTTAACTTTTTAAAACTAAAAACCATAATTTTTTAACAAAAAACCATTTTCTCTTGTAACAAAGGATATAAATATATATACAAGGTTTTGACACAATTAGTAGATAGTTCAATTTCTTTAGCAAACTGTCATTGATTTGATTCTTAGTCATGAGTATCGAAAATACTTTATTGGGAGAGATAAAATCCACTTTGGTATCCTCTATATCTTGAAGGAATTAGTCTACTTTTTGGCTATGGGTTAATCATTGATCCTAAAAAAATGGCATAAATATCTAATGAAAAATAGCCGACGTTGTGTTCCATTTTTGTACTCGGTTGGATGAAAATAATACCCTTAATATATTTTTACAATTATTTATTAGTTTTTTAATCTTTTAAAAATATATTTTTATATGTATTTAATAAAAAAATTATTCAATGTCAAAGTTTTAGTTTGTAAAAATATTTTTAAAGTAATAATAATAAAATTATCAATTCTAATTACCAATAATAAATAATTCATAATTATAAAAAGGATTTTTGAATAAATAAAAATCAAAGAAAATATTAAGAATAAATACTAGAATCAGTGCCCGTGCATTAATTGTATTATTGTCATAATTCAACTCAATTTCATCCCAGTCTCTTGATTCGTCTCATTTTGTAAATGTAAAGGGCATCGTTTTAAATAAAAATAAAATCAATTTTTTTAAGAAAAAAAGGTTCTATTTCAACTTAAAAAATTCAAAATAAAAATTTAAAACCTAGATAATGCAGATCTTTTTTTGTTTTATTTTGGGTACAAGTTTAAATCTTATCTTAAACAAGAGCAAGCATTACTCATTTTTTTACTTTCGAACTTCGAAGGGAATTTATCTAATTAGAAAATAAAATTCTTTAAAAAAATAAATGATGAGTTTGACTTAAACAAATCGATTTAAAAATTTGATGTGCATAATGGATTGAAATCTTGACTTATAGATAAGAGTCTCACACAAACAATAATAAAATAACAATTAGCTAGTATTGGTTAATTGGTAAAGCAGGCCTATCTCTATATCTCTTTATACTAAGATTCGAATCCTATCTTGGTAATGATAAAACAATTAGTATCAGATATAGCAAAGAGTTTGTATCCTAATTAAATACACCCTCATGCTCGTGAACCTTGATTATAAAAGGCACACTCTCACTGCCATATTCTCAACGAAACTAAGTACTCTCTCTCACTACCATATTCTCAACGAAACTAATTTATTTATTGTTAGAAGAAGCAAAATAATAATATTATTAAAATATTATAATGTTATAACTTATAAGTTTCAAAATGCGATAACTTTAAATTATAGACTTTTTTTTTTTAATTCTGTATCATTTTCAAGATATGCCTCATGCAAATTGTTCTTAAGAGTTTCACCCACTTATTTCTTTTTTCACAAAAATGTGTTTAATTTTAATTTTTTAAAACTAAAAACCATAATTTTTTAAGTAAAAATCATTTTTTTCTATAACAAAGGTAAATATACTAATAAAGTCATAGTGCAGTTGATAGATAATTAAATCCTTAAATATGTTATTCTAAGTTTGATCCTTGGTGTATGTATGGAAAATGTCTTACTAAGATAGACAAAACCTATTTTACTTCAAAAGAATTAGTCTTTAATTATGGGTTAGAGTATCCCTTGTTCTTACATTCAAAGAAAGGCATAAATATCTAAACTCAAAATTTACATCGTTGGACCATTAAAAGGATATTGTAGGGGGAGAACTGAAAAAAATCATATTATTAAAAGGACCATTAATATTTTTGACAAAATATAAAATGATGAATAGCAAAAAAAATATTTTTTTCTTTAGTCTCATATTTTCTTTTATTTTATTTTTATCTATCTGAATGAGCCAAACAAGCTAAAATTACGGATGTGACTAATGGGATACTCCAACTCATGTTTGGCCCCATTTGGAATGTAGAATACTTTCCATCAAAATAACAATGAGACTGAATTTTTCCTTTTTTTTTTCTCATTTGAGTCCTATTTTAGAAGTTGTCAGGACAAAAAACAAAACACAACGAGAATGAGAATGAAAAATATATTTTGATATAATGAAATAACTATATTTGACATCTAATGAAAAATACGGGACCTTTTGTTTCAATTTTGTACTTTGTTGGATGAAAATAATATAAACATTAAAAGGTAATTAAATAACGATAATACCTCAAGCTTTAGTTATTTAATCATTAAAAAATATATTTTTATATGTATTTAATAAAAATAAAAATTATTCACTTTCAAGTTTTAGTTTGTAAGAATATTTTTAAATTAATAATGATAGAATTATCAATTCTAATTAAAAATAAATAATTTCATAATTATAAAAATGATTTTTAAATAACTAAAAATAGAAGAAAAATAATGGAATGAGCTTTGTCAATCGAATGAAAATTTTTTTTAATTTCAAGAAGGAAATCAGACTAGGCATTATTTTTTTTAAAAAAAAACTCAGTCCACTCCACTCCAGTTTTTGTCCAGTACCCACTATTTTTTTAATTACATGAAAATCAAGACGTATAATATTTATTATATCTTATAATAATTTTTTTTAATTTTTATCTATAAGCATACATGCTTCAAAAATAAAAAATAATTTTTAATTTCATTATTTTTTCTATTTTATTTCCAAAACTAATAATTCAATTCTAATGTCTGAAAGCAAGGTAAGTATAATGATGATAGAACTGTTGGCATTGGAGCTCAAGCGCAGGATGTCAAGGGTGAAAAGAAAAGAATAATCAATATATCTCAAGCTTCTATAGTCATTTAGGAAAAATAGAATGAAGGATTCAATTGGCGAAAAGGATGAAGGACTCAAATTCTTTGACATTTATAAAATTCTCTTGGAAATTAAACTTATTTACAAGACTTAAAAAGATTAGGTTATGGATTAGAAGTATTTCTCGCCAATATGGAGGAGATTAATTACACCCCCCCCTCCCGGGGGCAAATATTAAGAGTAAAACGTAGATATGCCTCTCAACTAAGTTTTCTCCGTACATAAAAATTGAGGATCAAATTTTTAACTACTTACTTAAGGGTGAGAGTTTTTACCATTCAAATCAACTATTTATTTAAAAGATAAAAGTACTCTTACTTAAATTTACTTAGTTTTTTTGGTACAATCTATTTTTCCAATTTCTTGTCCAATGGCTATTGTCATGTTTAGTTCTCTAATTTTTCTTTATATTTTTCTTAATCATATTTAAGGACTCTTTACTAGAGATTATAATATTTGCATGAGCACCGTTAAAAAAAAATAAGGGATGAGTAAAAGGAATTTTTGGTTTTTTATTTTTAATTGTTTTTCTTGCATTCTGAAAAGATTTTTTTTTTCATTTTTTTACTGAATGAAAATAGCAGTAGAATGAGATAGTTAGGGAAAAAATATGCTTGGCATGCACAGGAATGAATGAAAACAAAATATTTTGCTTAAGTGATGTTTGATAAAATAGAAAAAGAGAAGATTTGGAAATAATTTAAAATGAAATACTAAATTGCCTCTCATCCTTAAATTAAAAAAGTAATCTAATGAGGATATTTATTTACATTTTCATGTTGATTTGATAGAGCTTATTAACATTTCATCTTTCTAAAGGGCCCATTTGGCTCCTAGAATGGTTAGGAATAGAATGGAATGGAATAATTAAAAATAAAATAATGATTACTGTAAATTTATTTGGTATGATATAAGGAAAAAAGAAAAAATTTAAAAAATAAAATTGATTAAATAAAAATAAATATAAATAAATTTAAAATGACTTATTTAATTCAATTCCTAAGGGCTCATAAAACAAATTCAATTCCTAAGGGACTTGGGAATATGATTTTAAATCTACTCCAAAGTTTAGATTGTTTGATTGCATAATGAAATGAAAATCTAAACTCCATATTAAATGAGGATAACCAAAAAATAGGAAATGAGAATTACCACCTTAACCCCTATCTCTCATTATTTCTATTTTTAAGAATATTTTTCTAAACTAAATTACCCTCTTCCATCAACCTTATCTTTTTCATCTTCATCACCGATTTCTTATTCTCCTCCAACCTCTTCTCTTCCTCCACTAATATTATAGTCAATTTCAATAACATTTAATTTTGTTTTTAGTTTTGGCGGCCAATTTATTCCATTCCATTTTTGATCATTCGAAAAACTAAATGAGCTATGCGGGAAAAATTATGCATTGAAAATAGACTGAAACCTACATATTTTTCTCTCCTACATGCCAAATTATAAAAATCTCCCATCCATTTATTATGCATTGCATGGCAGCATTCTAGTGTATCAAACAAGGCCTATGTCATCAACTTATCCGCACCATATCACGAATGTCACGAGACGAGAAAAACTATAAACCTCTCCCTCTCCCTCTCTCTCTCCCTCTCTCTCTCTCTGTCTCTGGTACAAGAGATTCTTTAATTTTTAATCAATTGTTTTCAGATTTTGGTCCAACTTTTTTCCCCACGTCATCATCTAACAAGTAACGTGTTAATTTAGATGGGCTATTAGGGTCTCAGATATTTTACTACCGTGTCAGTTTGCCGCGTGCTTGCAAAAATTTATTAAATTATTTTAAAGAAAAAATGCTCTTCATTAAAAAAAAAACTCTCACTTAAATTTGCTTAATTTGAGTAATATCATCTTTAAGTTGTAAAAACATTACTAACATATTTACAAAAGTTATTATAAGTTATTTGCTTCATTTTTTTGGGTACAAACTATATCTCCAATTTCTAGTTCAATGGCTATTTTTTTCGTTCAGTATTCTAGTTTTGCTTTATGTTTAATTTAATGTCCTTTGCTTCGTATATCTTTTATCATATTTGAGGACTCATGACCAGAGGATCATAATATTTGCATGAGTACAGTAAAAACAAAAGATCAAGGGATGAGTAAAAAGACTTTTTAATTTTTTAATTTTAATGGTTTTTCTTGCATTTTGAATAGATATATTTTAAAAAAAAGAGCTTATTTTTTTAACTTTAAAACAAAAAAAATGTATAAAGAAAAATTATGAATAAACTTTATGTAGCATAAATTATTATTTTAAATTTTTTTTTACCAAACTAGTATAAATATATTTGGCCAAACAACCAATATATATACATATGAAATCTATTTAAAGAATTCATATTATTTACAAAAGCATTAACAGAATGAATCACCCTAAATTTTTTTTTTGGAATAAAGTCACCTTAAAATTAATGCACAGCAAAGATATGTTAAAATTTATAAGAAATCACTACATACTAATGAAATCTATCCTTGGTGTATAATATGATTTTTTTTAACCTAGTGGCTAGTATATAATATGAAAAATAGATAAAGTCATGAAAAAAATTTATTTCATAATCTTTCATCTAAATTATCATAATTTATAATTAACAGTCATTCTGCCACATGACGTTAATTCAGGTGGTAGGAGTGGGATGACCTCTAGGTAGAGGTTAAGGTTTCGAATCCTCATTATGTATAAAAAAATATAATTAACTATCATTCTACTCTATTATATAAAATCAAACAAACCCCCTGCGCCCACAGCAAATAAAAACCCAAGCCTAAAATAAAACTCTCCCAATTCCCAAAAAATATAATAAAATAATAAACATTAAACATGATTTGTCATTTCATTTTCATTAGCTTCCCAAAAGAATTACTCCCTCTAAATATTAAATAAGATTTGGCATTTCATTTTCATTAGCATCCTAAAAGAATTCCTCCCACCGTTTCATATTGTAAAATAATATTTAGGGTTCACATATATTAAAAAATAAAAACAAAATCTTTAAACTCTTAAATACTTCTCTTCTTATAATTTTAATAATTAATATTTAGGGTTCACACATACATAAAATACTATATATTTAATTAATAAAATAATATTATCTTATATTATGGGAAATCTCATTCATGGGTGTGAAGGAGTATAACATAGAAGCTTTAGGTCTATTTGATTTATATTTTTAAAATAGTTTTTTTTAAATTATAAAAATAAAAAAATTTATTTGATAAATCTATTTTTTATAAAATGATTTGAAAAATAAAAAAATAGAAAATTTAAAATATTTTTAAAATATTTTGTAATTTTTATTATAAAAAATATAAAAAAATACAAAAAATATCTATCCCAATAATAAAAAAATTATAAATTTAAATAATACATTTAATATTTACTAATTATATTTTTGTATAATTTTGGTCACAATTATTTAATCATATTTTTCATTTTGTTTCTTCTCAAATCTTGTGCCGTAACAATTTTATAAAATTGTATTCATAACAGTAAAACAGACAGGCCTCAGTTTCTTCGTCTCTCTTTAGCTTTTCTCTGGCAGCCCCCTGGTTCCCACTCACGGGCTTACCCACCCACTTTTCTCCTCACACAACCTTACACAAATATAGCCTGAACCTGCTTTCAGCTAGCTCTGCTTGATAGGCCAAGGACTTGCTCTCCACTAGCTCCTCTTGCCACTAGCTCTGCTTCTGCTTGGTATTAATCATTCATTGGGTTTATCGTTTTCGTTTTCGTGTTTTGAGATACACACTGGAGATATCGGTATTGGTTCATCTACATGGAGAAAGTTGAATCAACAAACGACATCATCGATGAAAGAGTAGAGCTGATGGTTTCGCCGTTGGGAGGAAACCCAACTGTTAGATCAGCCCGTTTCTTGAAACCCTGTGTAAAATGGTTCAAGAACTCACCACGTCTTCTTCCCACTACCCTCTTCTCTGAATCCGTCATTTCCAAACCCTTGATCATCGCTTCAGACGTAGGATTCGGTGGATGGCCTCAAGATGAGTGGAGTGACTGGGAAGAAAGGCTTCGTTCCAAGTACGAACATGCATGGAGAGGCGCTGGGATACTCGAAGCAATCAAAGCTTCTACTTACCGAGTTGAGTGGAGCAACGATTTGCTTCTCGGGCTTGCACAAAAGTGGTATTCTGAGACCAACACCTTCATCTTTTCTTGGGGTGAAGCCACCATTACGTTGGAAGATGTAATGGTTTGTGGGGGTTTCTCTGTGTTAGGATTCTCTGTTTTTACACTTCTTGAAGATGAAGAATCGAAGCAAATGGAAAACAAGTTGGTTGAATTACAAGGAAATTTGATGAATACTCAAGACAGAAGCAGCGGGCATCTTCTATGGTGGCTGAGGCATTTCATAAAGGAAAAGGGGGAGTTAGAGCACACCGCATTTCTATCACTGTGGCTGGCAAGGTTTGTGTTCTCTTGTGAAATTTCAGAACAAATTTTTCACATCGCAATGCATCTAGCTAGGGGTACCCCAATTGCTCTAGCACCTGCTGTTCTAGCATGTATTTATAGATTTAACATTATTGAAATCAAAATTTGATGAGGCTGTAAATTCTGTAACTAACAAAAATGATGAATATTGTGTATCTGCTGAACCAATAGTTCTAAGAGCTCCTTTACAACTGCTCCATATATGGGCTTTAGAGAGATTCCCGTCATTGCATGCAAATCATAACATAATTCCAAACTTCCAGCCCATAATAGCAAAATGGCATAGAGTGAAAATGATTAACTGTCACGGTGTGAGTTTAGCTCTGGACTTTCCTGCAAAAAGCTTTATTTGGCGCCCATATAAAAATCCTCCAAAGCTTTACAATGAAAAAGATCAGTGGGAATGCAGCAAGTGCCTCATTTCAGGTTCACGAAAGTATTTAGAGTCTTTTGCTCGATGTCTAAGGCATTCTGAGTTGGTGGGTATAGATTGCATAGAGAAGTACCTCCCCCATCGTGTGGCAATGCAATTTGGGTTGGATCAGGACATTCCAGGGTGGGTAGATCACTGCAGGAAGACATGTCCAATGACAGCCTGGAGAAACTATGATAGCCCAATGACAAATGCATTTTTGTGTATTGCTGCTGTTGCATCATCATCTATGTCGGAGCCAAGTGTTACTTCTAAGTACTTGGAATGGTGGAAGCGATCAAGACTTGGATGGAGAGAAGAAACCAATAAGGATTCTAGGCCTATAAGCATCTATGAAAAACTTTGGCACGCTTCAGCTAAGCTGGGGTCTCATAGTCATAGCCATAGAGATCAAACGGGAGAATCTGATCAAAATTATGGTCCAACAGATAAAGAACATAAGAAGAGATCTCATAATAATGAAACTAAAGTTGCAATAGCGCATGGAGTTGAAAATCTGACAAAGAGTGAAAATATGAATGTGGGTGTAGGATCAAAGAGAGCCAAGGCAGATGTAAAACATGAGGATGTGAATGGTGAGCCTAAAGAGTCCAAGGAAGGTAAATATGGTGACAATGGCAAGGAAGGGGAATATATCATGGGTTGTGATCCAAGTTTTGGTAATGATAAAATTGGAAGTGTGGCACCATCCCAAGTTGCAGCTGATAACAATGATGTTTCAGTGGTTGGTGGAGTTGAGAAGTCGGCAACGAGTGAGAACAAGAATGTAGTTGTAGGATCAAAGAAAGCCATGGAAGATATAAAAAGTGAGAATTTGATTGGCAAATGTAGAAGAGCCATGGAAGGACAAAATGGTGAGGATGGGGAAGGTTCCAGTCCTTGTGCAGTATCCACAGAACTTTCTGATTCTGAGAATCTTGAACAGTGGCTGCTAGATTGGGCAGATAGAAACTGTGGTTGCTGAGCATGAAGCAGCAAAACTTGGATACAAGTCTGGAAATTTGGTTTATGATAGCCATAGTGCTGCATGCATCCCACTGATGTATCTTTAGACCAGTTCTTACAATCTTTTTGACTCTGCAAAGCTAACTAGTAATGTTAGTTATTCTACTTTTGTGTTATAAATTATGCACAAGCTATGACAGTACTTGTACAGTTATCCAAGCGTATATGAATTTTTTGCTAGTGTTTGGCTAATGGTTTTAGAATTTAATTATATTTTGACCAATGGCATGAGACCCTTCTTGTTTGGAAACACATTGGGTTTTGTGTTGCTGATTTTTTTAAATGGTGAGGATGGGGAAGGTCTTGGTCCTTATGCAGTAGCTGCAGAACTTTCTGATTTTGAAAAGCTTGAACAATGGTTGCTAAATTGCTAAATTAGGCAGATGGAAACTGTGGTTGCTGAACTTGATGCAGCAAAGACTTGGATATATACAAATCTAGAAATTTGGTTTATGGTAGTATAGAAAATAATAATTATAAATCTGCCTTCAGTGCAAATAGTCACAGCCATAGGTAGCCATTATGCTGAATGCATGCCAGTGATCTATTTTGGACATGTACTTAGAAACCTTTTTGAGAATGTGGAACTAACTAGTAATGCTAGATATCAAACTCTTGTATTATAAATTATGCACAAACTATGATAATACTTGGATAGTAATCCAAATGTTTGCTAACATTTCAAGCTATTGTGTGTGGCTAATGGTTTTAGAAATTTAATCATATTTTGACTAATGGCAGGAGACCATCTGATGCAGATATGCATGTGATGATATACATTTTCATTATAGTTTTGGAAGTTTAAGATTGATTTAAAGTGACTTGGAGTTGAGAATGTAGCTGGCAAAAGGGAGCAAAGGAAAAATATTGTTGCAGAAATAAGATATGCCTGTTTAGACCTTATAACAAACAGGAGAGAGCAAATTCTTCCACTAAGGGGCTGCCTCAATGAGTTTATTATATTTTTTTCTCTTGTTTCTGATTGGTTCGTTGGATTTGGAAATGTTTGTTGTTTCACTGTAAATATCTGTGTACATCCTCATAAAAAATTGAGTTAAAGAAAAAATTTACCAAAATGTAAATTTTACCAGGTGAAGATTGCTTCATTATTGTGATTCATGACTCAGAACTGTAAATTCTATGCTGCCAGACTTCTTGGAAGATTGGGATGGGAATTCCATTAAGATATATTGTTTGGAAACAGGTGGGGTTTTGGTTATTGTGTTGCTGATTTTTTTTTGGGGGGATTAATCATCATTGTGTGAAAAATGGAATAAGAAAAATGAACATATGCAGATGATTAATTAGTTAAATGAATTTCTTGCATTTCTGAGCATTAAATTGAAGTTCCATTATAACCACTAACTGAATTATTCTTGTTTATGTGGCATAAATTTAACCGAGAGTGTATTAAGCATCATGAATTGACAAGCGTCTAAGTGAACCAATTTGAGGAGTGGTCACACTTCTCTTCCTATTTTCATGTTTGTAAACTATAAAGAATCATATGAAGTACGCCATGAAATGGCGATATGACATATAACACTTATCTTTTTTTGAGGTCCATTCTATTCTTCTTCTACCATTTGCTGTCCTATGTGGTCTGCCATTCGGGTTCGTCGATGTCGTTTCTAAAGGTTGGACTGTTTGCGATTAAGGTGACTCTGGACAGTTGTTGCTCTCCATTGGAATTTGTCCTTCAATCTATTTGTCCTAAGTGGACCAATTAAAAAAATAAAAGCGTACTGCATTATTACAGTTAATTAGATGATTATGGTCTATTGCTCCTCCTGGTCCTTTTTGGTTGGTTAAGAATGAAACATAAGCGATTAATATGAATATCAACTCCACTATGTATTCATTCTATGCTAATTTATAAAACAATTTATAGACAGAAATTATGGCTCCAAAATAACTATGTTCATTTTTGTAACTGAGAAAAATAAATTTCGCATAACTTAAATCAAATTAACTATTTCGCAGATAGACATATCTAATCCTACAGGTTCACAGGAATTAAAAGTTTGAATTAGAACCTAATTCAATCAAATTATCACTACAAGATTTGAAATTTCAATCTCAAATGACATCTCTTAAAAGAAAAATTACTGGGAAGAATTCAATCAATCAAGGCTAAGAACTTCATTACTGATTGCTTGATTTGACATTTAAAAAATAATGCTTGAACTGGAACAACATAACCATCATTACTTTTTTATATAAAAAATTTAATTTAATTTTTTTATAGGTAAATTTAATATAATTTTACACTAAAATGAAACAAAATTCATTGTATCTGTCCTTCAAAATTAACAACAATGTTCCCCCCAATTACATACACCTCATTTTTTGAATAGAAAATAGAATTTCTTCTTAGTATAAATTAATTATTATCGATGAAAGAATTTCATTAAAATAACTGCTAAATAATATCTTCTCTTATCCTAAGTATATGATCTTCTGTTCTGATCCTAAATATAGAACCCTATGCAGTATATGAGGTAATATTTATTATGTATTTTTAAAAAATATTCATATTTAATGTATCCTAAAAAGAGAGAGAAATAGATTAAATAAGGGTAGGTTTAAAAAAAGTTATAATTTTTAGAGAAATTGAGATAATTAATTAATTTTAATTTTTATTCTTAATTCATTTGATGCGGTTAAAAGTATTTTATATTAAAAATCGGAGGGAGTAACTCAAACAACAACTTTTTACACTAAAACATTTCAAAAAAAAATTATAATTATAATAAATTAATAATCAAATTTTGTTGAATTCTTTTTTACCCTTTTTATATGAATAAAAAATATTTTAATTCAACAAACAATAACTTAAAACAAAAGCAAAAATTAAATCAGTCTGGAATCTTCTACTTTTGACAATTAACCACGGAAAATGAATATTTCAATAAATTGGCAGATTAATTATAACATTGGCATTTAAGAAAAAAAATCCATTTATCTGGAATGTTCCAATTACAAAAATTTATTTGATCAAATATAAAAGCATCACCGGGAACCGGTTAAGTTCGAAAGTAAAAAACAAAAAAAACAAAAAAAACAAAAAAGATGGTGTCTGAATACGATTTGGTCAGAGATATCGATTCTAGCAAAGAAACTTGTCGCCTTCGTGTAAGAGGGTTACATGCCCGTCCCCTCTTTTATATCTTAAATATTTTAACTTATTTATTGTTTTATATTATTAATAAAATATTAATTATTATTTTTATTATTTTACCATTCAAGTGAAACACAAGTTATTTTTTAATATTTAATTTAAAAATATTTTGATAAAATATTATTGAATTTTATTATAATTTAGATCTTTTAATAGTTTTATCGTTTTATATAAAAAATTTTAAAATAATAAATTAAATGAGGAAGTAAGAAATTGGAACATTCAGTATACAAGAAATCCATCTCAAACGGTTGGCATCAGCTTGTGGTATTAATTGATGAAGAGGAAAGAATAACTATTCAATTTACATTTTAGCAATCTCCTTTTACACATATTTGGCATTTATTCCCACCATCGTAATCTATATAATGACTCTATCAAGTTAACGAATCAGGGGACCAAAATTCAAGCTGGAATACTTGGTCCTAATTTGACTGAGCATTACCGACACACTCTCACTGAAGGAGAATGCTTCAAGATGGAAAATGTTCATGTTTCAAATAATACATGCAGTGAGCTCTTATTTAATTTATTTAGCCCAACTTGCTATTTCAAAAATAGTTGAAGATTAAGGCCAACCATTCCTTGCACTTGCATTTTAGCAGGAAGTCGAATTAGGATTTGAGTCAAGATATCGTGATTCGTCACAATAGCATGAACAAATTCTTGAACCATATTGTTTGTGGAATCATCAACAATTATATGATTTTAACCTGTCACAAAAGAATTAGTATTAGCAATTTAAATTATGATGAAGGAAATTATGATTCCACTGGAGTCTATTAATAAAAAAGATTCTTTACATTATGGTGAACCATAACACTTACTATAATTTACCTATTTTGAAAGATAAAGGACTTGACCATTGCAATTTCCATTGAACATAATCCCGAAAAAAGTAACTTCTGCATCAATTACATATTCCTTGTGCAATGTACATTACACACTGTTTGTAACAACAAAATAGTGCCTATTTTTTTTTTTTGCCACAACAACAAAATACGTCTATATAACATTACCATTAGAAACAAATAACAAATGAAGACCACCATATACTTAAATTCTTTTTCACCTCAACCAATAAAATCCTCAATTTCAAATTAAACTTGAAAATGCATAAATCAAAATGTACATTTGAATATATAGTAATCATGTCAGTCTTGTCCATCGCGCGGGGATAAAGTCTAGTTATATATGAAAACTCGTGGCAACCAGACCTCCTTCATGGTTTAAAAAACTTCACGCCCACTCACATTGCACTCTTGCAAAAACTGTTTAGTTCTCATTCCTTTTCCACTGATACCATTTATATTTTATTTGGTTAGAGAGATTTGGAGGAAAGGGAGAGGAAATTTTTTATTCTATTTTTTTTCTAAACCAAATAAAGGAATGTAAGCATTTCCCTCCCATCATCTTCTCTTCCTGTTGTTTGAAAATGGGAAGAATAGTACTATCTCTCTCTTTAATTGGTTAGAAAGAAAAATATAATTAAATATTTTCTTTCCCTTTCTCTCTCCTCCAAATGTCTCAAATCAAAAAACCAAACAGAGGATTAGTCTCCTTTAATTATGTAGGGCTCACATATTTGGAACATTTTCTTTGTTTTAGTATGTGCCCACATTTTCCACAATTACTCTTTTTCATTTTTCTATTATGATTTATTTAATCAAATTTATATAAATCTAAGCAACTCTTCTGTTCTTACGAAATTTTCTGTTTCTCTTAAGTTGTTGCTAATAATAAGTTCACCTTTTGCAACATGGTCTTTCAACTGTCATAAAGACTCTTTCTCTTTATTTTTATTTATGTGATTCTCATTCTTTCCGTGTAATTACTTATGAATACTTAACCCTCTTTTTAAATATATTTAAGCCTTCTCATCATTTTCAAGCTTGTGTTCATATTTTTATTGAAGGTTTATAATTTACTGCATTTTTTTGTTTATAGAGCATGAATCATGACTATTGATATGTGGAGGATTTAAGATATTAGTGCTTTGCTTCTCTTGTTATTCAAGTCTGAACAGAGGCAAAAAATAAGGAGAGGGGTGTATGGATATAAACACATATACATACATGTATATTGGCCTAGTAATATTTCTACGATATCAAAACTCATTCAATATTCATTCCAAACATCTTAAGATGTCCAAAGGAGCATAAACATAGATAATTACAGGATTTGTACTTCATACATAAATTTATATATATTCTCAAAATATAACATAATATAACTTGTATTATCAAGTTATTCATAACTCTCCTCCTCCTTTTCTTTTGCCTTCCTTGGATCTTTGCATTACTTGTGCCTACCAAGGTTAGGGAATTGGAATGGTGATATTTAAGAATCTTAGTAGCAAGTTATATTTCACACATATATATTATCAAGCAATTAAGCCATAAAACATCACATAAATTTTATTGTTCATATAAATTTTGGTAGCATAATGGTTTGGAAAATAGACATCTCAAGCAATAGCCCAATAATAAAAACAGTCATAAATAGTTACCAAATATCATATTAACAATATGGTTATCATAAAACATCATAAAGTATAGTAAGATAATAAAATGCAGAAATATAGACTTTGCTACCTTAGGTGTCTTCCCTTGCTTCACTACCTGAATCCACCCCTTTCAAGAGCTTGTGTTGGCTTTTCCAAACCCTAATACATAATCAAATACTCACTTTATTCATTGCTTTTATGAGTTACTTCATAAAGACCCATAAAACCTTTAAAAATTCCATATAATTTATTTTTATCTTTTTCTTAAAATCAACACTTGTCTTAAAGTAAATCCACCATGAAAAATTCATTTTTGACATCATTTTTATGAAATTCCCACTCTTTCCATGACTTCTCATGAGGCTGAAACTCAGGGCTCAAGTGGAGGAAATGGATTTCAATGTCCCTCCTCATGTTACTCATCCTTGGTGTCTTCTTGTGGCCGTTTTTCCATTTACGTCTTGTTCCTTCCTACCCGAATTCATTCTTTGAGTCCGTTTCTTCGTATAAGTTATAGGGTGTTACAGGAAACGAGAGTGCAGAGAGAAAGAAGATTAGTATTGTAATGTATTATTGGTGACTTTGCTTCTGACTCTGTCTCCCTTTGGCGCCTTCCTAAATACAAATTAAATTTTGATTTGTATTAAAAAGAATCAACTTATTTAAGAAAAACTGAGAATGAAGAAAATTTTTATGAATGCATATGGACTATCTCAACTGTTAATTTATAATTATATAGTGTACTTCTTTTAAGTTAAAATAGTGATTATATAGTTAGTATTGCATTTTGTGGCTGAGTAAATATTATTGCATTTAAAATTTAACTCTATTAAAAATATTTGTTAATTAAGAGCTATATATATTATACGTACCCCAGAACATGTAACTCACCCATTTTTGGCCATGTATGCATGCACCATCCGTGTCAATAAAAAAATAAAAAGTCATTCCAAGAAGTCAAACTTTTCATCTTAAAAATTATCTTTTAGGAAAAAAATGGAAAAAATGTAAATTAGAAAAATTCATTTGTAATAAGTTATTATAACTTATATATTAAACCTAATCATGCAGATATGACTGTTCATTTACACACACATAGGAACAACTGCATGATTTTTGCAATGTGCATGCGTGCACTATGAATGAATATGTATCAAAAGAAGACTTCTTGAAAACGAATGAGGATGGGAGATTGGTGTTATTACGACGTCGTAACATGAATGAAATATGAATATTTAGCAATTGATCATGGTGTTACTACGACGCATATATATGCACATTCATGTTAAGTCAAGAACAACGTTACGACACTCGTAGAATTTATCCCCATTCCAAACGCAAAACAAAAAAAGAAACCATCAAGTAGAAGAAAGAAACCTGAGGCTAAAAGAGAAAAGAAGAATAAGAAGAAAGAAATTTGATTCCAAAAATTTAAGTTCCAAGAAAGATGGAATTGAGCCCAAAATTTTGGTTTATGCTGGCTGCACATAATCCTATTTCTCCATCTCATACAACGACACTAGCATATATAAATCAATTGGTACGGATCAAATTGAAGCACAGGTTAATGAACCTAAACACATTAATTATCGCAATCTTCAGGATCATATTGAAGAAAAATATTGAAGCAATTCTGTTGGCAAGATGTCCTTCATGAAATGTGAAGTTCAAAGTTGGATTCAATCAATCTCGTTTTAGGGAAGAAATAAATTTAAAAAAATTTATTTGATTGTCCTCCAAGTCATTCTTGATATTTATAAATGTTAAGATTTCTTTGTGTAAAAGATTATTTTAAAACGCCAACTAAAACAATGGAAATTAAAAAAAAATGAACATACTTGATTTTTTTTTAGTGTTCTTGTTTTTTTTTGTTTGGGATGAACCACAAGTATTTTCCTATTTGAGATAATTTTGTTCAAGGCACGGTCGAACACTAAATGTGGGTACCTCTCCTAATAGGGATTCGAATCTTAGTTCATCATGTTGTGAAGGACTAACTCTTTCCACTAGACCCATTCCTATTGATAGAACATATTTGATTTTAAACAAACTTAACAGTGAATACAGACTAATTACCATTAGAAATAAATATTCAAGATTCTTTATAATGTTAGAATTTAATAAAAATTATAAAAACTCTATACATTTTTATAATTACAAAACTTGGTATGATTTAAATATCTTAATAAAAAACTAACAATGGAACTGATGCGTTTATTGGGTTGGTTGACATTTGTAGAGATATATATATATATATTGAACTTTTAAAAAATTAAAAAAGGTTAATTTTGAAAGACAATTCCCAAGAAGAAACGATCGATTAGCTCTTTTTGATATTGACTTTTTGAAATATTTTCTTTATTTTGAAAAGAAAATCCCAAAGAAAAATGGCCAATTTGGATAAATTGATTGTTGTTATTGATTTGATATTTTCTTATATTTCATTAAAAAAATAGTCTGACAATTAAATTTGACATATATGAATCAGAAAAATTGTAACTAATTAGTTGAAAATACAAAATAAGGAAGATGTTTGTTTTCATTTTTTTTTTACTTTCTTTAAAAATTGTTCAAATTAAATATAGTGTTCACATTATTGATTAATGTATGAACTTAAATAAAATGAAGAGCTTTACTTTATTGTGAAGGTGAAACCAAAAAACAGGTTTATTACGAAGGGAATCACATATATTACTAAATATCATTATACAAAAAAAAAAGTGAGATTGAACGTTATTTTTTTTATGAGAATCGTTTATTATAATATAAAGAAATTAGGGAAAATTTGAGTTAAATACCAAGAAAATAAGAGATTTAAAAAAATCACAATTTACCCTAATTTCAAAAAACTATCACGATTTGTAATTGGAATTAAAATTGAAAAGTAAAAGATGAAAATATCATTCTTGAAAAAGTAATTCATTTACAAGTGATAATAATATATTTCTAAATGAAATAAACTCATCTGCAATAGATATTATTATGACTTATAAATAAATTTATGTCACTTGCAACTATATCAAAAAGTTAATATTTTCATCTTTTTCTTTCAATTTTAATTCCAATTACATACCTTGGTAACTTTTTGGAATTAGGGTAAATTGAAGTGATTTTTTAAAATTATTTTGTTTTCTTGGTATTTAAATGGAATTTTCCCAAGAAATTATATCTTATTAGTTTATTCTTTATATGTAACTTTTAATTTAGAAGTATTTTTATTTGGTCGTGACTTTACTCAAATATAAAGTATTTTTATTTGCTATTTTTCATAAATATTTTTTATTTTTTATTGTTGAAAGATAACTAAAAAAATGAATTAACTCAACAAAAATGTTTTTTACTATATTTTATATATTTTTATTTTTTTAACTAAAATACAATTTTGAAGAAGAAATATTAAATTTTTGGAATTTTTTTAATTTTTTATTTTTAAAAAATAGATTATTTGATTTGTTATTAAAAATTACTTTAATATATTTAAATTTGACTTCTATGCATAAGCAAAATCACAAAACAAATAACTTTAAATTACAGAAGAAAGGAGATTTTCATTTTCATTTTTATTTTTTGAAATTGTTTTGATAAAATATAATATTCACTCTATATTTTATTTATTATTTAGACTTCAGATGTTTATATATATATATATATATCTCTTATCTTGAGAGTTTTGGTAAAATATATATATATATATATCTTGAGAATTATCAAGACTCAAGATTATACTTAACACTTCTATAAATAATTAAGACTAGAGTTTGATGCAGAAAGATCTGAGGAGAAATATCGAGTACATGCTTAAAGGCGATCATGTAAGTATCTTATTTCTAGTCATCTTCAGTTCAGCACTTCATAATTAATCTATTCATCATTCATACAATTACAATTAATGTAGAGAGGCACCGCCAAGATTAATCTTGTGATGAGCCAAGAACCTTCTCCCTCATAAAAGAGATCCTTTGAAATTCAAACGATGAATATTCGATTAAGTTTATTAATTAAACTATGAAAGGTGAAAATTTTCATCTTTATCTATGTCATGTAATTACTTACACACAAAGATGCTCATTGCAAAAATAGTCTTGCGGTTCTTCCTATGCATTTATTTTTTGGAATCTGCACATGTTGTTGATTTTTGTTTTTTTACTAAATTTAGAGCATTTTAAAATGATGTTTTAAATTATTTTATTAATCCAAAGTTTTTATACGACAGATTTATTCAAAAAATTCAAATATGATGTCTAAGATGAACGTTTCATCTGCTTTGCCAACTGAAAACACGAATTTCAAGAAGCAAAAAGTTGATCATGATAATAGTGGAGGATGTGAAAATTATAATTTTTGGCAAATTGTTCCACTAGGATTTAGGTTTCACCCTACAGAACAAGAGTTGGTCATGGGTTATTTGAGGAAGAAAGTGATGAATGAACCATTACCACCTAATTTGATCATTGAAGTTAAAGAATATAAGTATAAACCCGAACAACTTTCCAGTTAAGTTTCTCCATCTTTTATAAACCATATACATATTATCAATATTAATAAAGTGCTGAATTTATGTTTTTTCTATTCATATGTGTCCAAACATAAAAAGAAGCCATCTTAATGTTTCCATAATATATAGCTAATCACTTTGCTCGGAAGTCATCTTTAGAGTTGAATACTCATTTCTTGAATGCTGGCCAAAAAAGAAAATTCTTTCTGATCGTATTCAGGGGACCTTAATTTAGAAGAGAAGAACAGTACATTGCACTTTTTTTTTTTAAAAAAAATGTAAAGCTAAAAAAATGATTATCAATAACTTGCTCGTTTATAGTATTTCATAATTAATAATAATGAATCAATTCTTATATTTTTTTTAGCTTGAAGTAGTGTGATTAATACTACTATATATATGTATATATTAACTAATTTGGTGATATATATGGATGAAAATGCAGGACAATATATAGGAGTTATGGAGAAGAGGAGTGGTGCTTTTTCTCTCCAAAGAGATAGAAGATATCAAAATGGAAAAAGGCCGAATAGATCAACAGGAGATCGCTATTGGAAGGCAACGGGAAAATGTCAATCCATTCATTCCAATAATGGAAAGATCATTGGACAATGGAGAACTTTAGTCTATTATGAAGGGAATCTTCAACAGGGTAAGAAGACTAATGGGATAATGCGTGAGTATTGGTTGGATGGGATAACTCATGTGAGAACCAGTTCATTAGATATGAAGGTAATTAAGTAATAGATTTGATTTGTAGTTTTAGTAAAGTTTTTATTTAAATTAGATATATATATATTATTTAAAATTTTTTTTTCAACTTCATGATACATGTTCATTAACTTAGATATTGACGTTCTTTTGTATTTTCTTATTTTGTCGTTGGATGATTGGGTTCTCTGCAAGATTTACCAAAATACTAAAAACTATAAGTAGCTTTATTCGTGAGGATGCACCAAAGACAATTGACCAAACTCATTTCACTTCTTCAGTAGAAGTGCCTCAACCTCAACTAGTTCAACCTCTATCACAACATCAGAATGATAATATGGAGTTCTCCAAGTTGCCATTGGATCCAAATCACATGAATCCCCATTCATTAGAGATCCCTCAAGCTTCCTAACTCCCATCTTCTTAATGAAATGGAACAAGAATGAATGACCCACCATGTAACTCCCGTAACTCCTTTACACTCCATGTAACTCCCTCTTCAATTCTATGTAACCCCTACCCCTCCATAATTCCCTTCATAAACTCCATTAAAAGTCTGTCTGTTTAATATCTCTGGGAACTAGTATAAAAGGAGGCTTTCTCCTTCTGTTTAGGATTATTCAAAAAATAAAGAATCATTTCTATCATTCCTCATTGTGAGATAGTTATTCTTTGAGTTTCTAAGCCATTTTTGGTATCAGAGCGAGGTTAGAGACTATTCCGGAGCTGAGTAGAGTGAGAGAGCCGTCAGAGAGTGACCTGAAAGTGAGCAGCAGCCACCGCTGTTGGAATCCATTTCCGATCACTTTTAAGCAAAATGAACATCATCATCGAGTTCGGAAGACCGAAAAACCTCGGACTGGAAAGTTTTGCCACCGTCTGACATCCCATGCGCCCTCACGTGTCACCATCAGAAGACCACGCGCATCCCACGCACCAATAGCACTTCCCACGCGCCGTCCACGTACCCTGGAGGTTGAAGATGATAGCGTCATCTGCTATGTCATCTTGACCTTTCCAGTTAGTGATAGATCAGTCACCCAGTGTCTGCCACGTGTCACTTCTGCCATGTCACCCTGCCCAGCAAGCCAAACTTTTCATATTTATAGTTTGACCCCTAAACTCTTCAATATTTATATTTTTACCCTTATACTTTCCATATTTACATTTTAGGCCTTAAACTATCTAAAATTACATTTTGACCCCTGGACTTCCTTTAAATTGCAATTTCCCCTAAACAATTCAAAATTGCAATTTCACCCCATATTTCTTTAAAATTACAGTTTTCCCTAAACTTTCTTAAAATTTCTTTCCACCCCTATATCCCATAAAATTACCTTTTTTTCCCCTATATTTTTTAATTGTTTTTGCCTAAGTCCTAACCTTGCAGAAAAGGATGGGAAAAAAAAATACCTCCAAAACGCAGGAATGTACAAGACGTTGCGATAGACGAAATGAGACATCGAATACAAGAGTTGGAGACTACTATAGAAATGCAGCAAGCTTTGTTAGAAACTCGCAGAGAAAACCTAGAAGGTGATTCAGGTAGCAGCAGTTCGTCATCCACTGACAACTACCGCCGTCCTTAACAGCCATTCCACCGTAGTTACATCAAAGTAGATATTCCTGAATTTGAGGGAAGACTCCAGCTAGATAAGTTTGTAGATTGACTTCAAACTGTTGAGCGAGTATTCGAATATAAGGAGATTTCAGACAGACAGAAAGTCAAGATTATTGCCCTTAAACTCAAGAAGCATGCTTCCATATGGTGGGAAAACCTCAAACGAAAGCGAGTATAAGAGGGAAAGCGCAAGATTGAGACTTGGGAGAAAATGAGATGACAGCTCACCAGGAAGTTCTTATCGGAACATTACCACCAGGATAATTTTATCCAATTGCAGAATCTTTGACAGAGGTCCTTGTCTGTAGAAGGATACACTAGAGAGTTTGAAAAACTTATGATGAAGTATGACATACAAGAGAAGAAGGAGCAAATGATAGCTCATTATCTTGCAGGGTTAAACGCTGACATCAGTCGTCTAGTCCAGCTTTAGCAGTATTGGACTTTGGATGATGTGATTCGCCTAACCATCTATGTTGAGAAGCAAACGCCCAAGAGATTTTCTTTTCAACCTTCTTCCTCTATGGGTTATTTTGATGGCCGTAAGGCAGAATTTCAGCAGCCTAATTCCTCAGGCAAGCCACAGCCTAGCACTACGCGTAAGCCTCCACCAAATACTGCCAAGGAGTCTGGCTCTAAAGCACCTAGATGCTTTAAATGCCAAGGATTTGGCCACATCACCTCAGACTGACCTACTCGAAGGATTGTCACCATTAAGGAAGGGCAAGTTTATGAAGCACCTTAGGAAGATGAAGAGGAGACTAGATTTTATGAAACTGAACCGGTATATAACGAGGAGATTACTCTTGCAAATCAGGGAGAGGCTTTAGTTATTAGATGAAATCTGCATGCAATTGTAGTTAAGGAAGAACCCTGGCTACAATGCAACATTTTTCACACCTGTTGCACTGCCCAGGGCAAAGTTTGTAATGTTATCATTGACAGTAGGAGCTGTGAAAATGTAGTGTCTGACTACATGGTGCATTGAAGCTACCAACGCATGACTATCTACATCCTTACAAACTTCACTGGCTTAATACTAGGAGGTAAAATTCTTTAAGCAATGCCTTGTTACTTTCTCTATTGGGAATGGATATTGTGCCGATGTTTTGTGTGATGTTGTTCCCATGGATGCATGCCACTTTCTTTTGGGGAGACCATGGCAATATGATCGATATGCTTTGCATGATGGACATACAAACACCTACTCTTTCACTAAAGATGATGTTAAGATCAAGCTAGCGCCCCTACCACCTAGTGAGTTTAGCAAAGCTTCAACGGAAGCTAAGCCATTGGTAACTTTGATTACCACGGAAGAGCTCAAAGTGACAAAATCTGAAGCCCAGACGATGAGTTTCATATTGATACTCGAGGCAAATAGTGAGTCCACCATCTCACCAGGAGTTATGCCCTTAGTATTTGAGTTTCCAGACGTGATAACTGATGAGATACCACCCGGGTTGCCACCCATGCGAGACATATAGCACGCCATTGATTTTGTTCTAAGAGCAGTCATTCCTAACAAGCTTGCTTATAGGATGAGTCCTCAGGAACATGCTGAAGTCCAGTGACAAGTTGAAGAGCTGCTGAAGAAAGAGCTGGTTCGGGAAAGTGTTAGCCCTTGTACTATACTTATTCTGTTAGTACCCAAGAAAGATGGGAGTTGGAGAATGTGCATCGATTGCTGAGCTATTAACAAAATTACTATCAAGTATCGATTTTTGATACCCCGGCTCGATGACAAGTTAGACGAGCTGTATGGTGCCACTACCTTTTCCAAGATTGATCTTCGTAATGGGTATCACCAAATTCAGATTCGGCCAGGAGACAAATGGAAGACCACCTTCAAGACAAGAGATAGCTTGTATGAGTGCAATGTGATGCCTTTTGGACTGATCAATGCCCCTAGCACATTCATGCGTCTGATGAATTAGGTATTGCGACCCTTCACTGGCAAATTTGTTGTTGTTTACTTTGATGACATTCTTATTTATAGCTTGAGTCAGGAAGAACATTTCGATCACTTACAGCAAGTCTTGCAACCACCGCGAGACCAAAAGCTTTTTGCCAATCTAAATAAATGTACCTTCCTCACCAATGAAGTGGTTTTCTTGGGGTACATCATCACCACAGAAAGTGTTTGAGTTGATTCGAGTAAAGTTAAAGCCATTAATAGCTGGCCAGTTCCAAGATCTCTTCAAGAAGTTCGAAGCTTCCATGGATTAGCTTTTTTCTACAGGAGCTTCATCCGCAATTTTAGCTCTATAGCTGCACCCCTCACAGATTGCACTAAGGGAGACAAATTTCAGTGGACAGAGCAAGCTCAAAGGAGTTTTGAGGAGCTAAAGAAGCAGTTAACTGGAGCTCCCGTCCTAGCTCTTCCAAATTTTGACCAGGTGTTCGAGGTTAGTTGTGATGCCTCTAACATTGAATTGGTGCTGTCTTAAGCCAAGAAGGTCATTCCATTGCCTTTTTCAATGTGAAACTCAATGATGCCAAACTCAGGTGTTCTACTTATGATAAAGAATTATATGCCATTGTCCAAGCTCTGCAACATTGGAGTCACTATCTCCTAAACAAAGAGTTTATACTTTTTTTCAAATCATGAAGCCCTAAAGTATTTGAACTCTCAATAAAAGATCAACCGCAAACATGCCAGTTGGAGTGAAATCTTGCAGTCTTATCCCTTCCTCATTAAGCATAAGGCTGGAATTTTAAACTCTGTAGCGTATACTCTTAGCTATCGACATGTATTGCTAACAACAATGCAGGCCAAAGTTATTGGTTTTGACCTTGTCAAGGAGCTATACCAGGATCACCCTGATTTCTGTCGAGTATGGGAAGCTACTGCCAATCAATCGTTCTACCAGTATTATTGACATAAAGGGTTTCTATTCCAAGGTAAAACCTTACGCATTCCTTAGAGTTCTTTGAGGGAGGCGATAATTTGGGAAGCTTACAATGGAGGATTAGCTGGTCATTTTGGTAGAGACAAGACAGTTGATATGGTCAAAGAGAATTTCTATTGGCCAAGGCTTGAACAAGATGTCAACTGGCATATATAGCGATGCGGAATATGTCATTTGGCTAAGACCAAGGGGCAAAATACAAGATTATACATGCCACTGCCGGTTCCAGAAGCGCCATGGGAAGATGTGAGCATGGATTTTATTCTTGGTTTACCCCGAACACAAAGGAAAAAAGATTCCATCATGGTTGTTGTGGATTGATTTTCGAAGATGGCCCATTTCATTCCATGCCAAAAGACCAATGATACAGTGAAAGTTGCAAATTTGTACTTCAAAGAGATTGTTCGCCTCCATGGAATTCCCAAAACTATTACTTTTGATCATGATGTTAAGTTCCTTAGCCACTTTTGGAGGACGCTATGGAAGAAGATGGGAACTAAGTTCCAATTTAGTAGCACTAGCCATCCACAGACGGATGGTCAAATTGAAGCTATTAATAGAGTTTTGGGCAATCTTCTTTGAAGTTTTGTGGGAAAGAATTTGAAGCAGTGGGACCTCGTTCTTCCTCAAGTTGAATTTGCCTACAATAAGTCTATTAATCAAGCAACTGGGAAGTGTTCGTTTGAAGTTGTTTACAGCACTTGTCCCCTAAGTCCACTAGACTTGACCCCTTCACTTGATAAGCATCAATATAGTTCTGATGCAGATCAAAGGGCCAAGGAAAATCAAGAAGTTGCATGAACAAGTTTGTGAAAGAATCCAGAAGCAGAATTTCAAACTCAAGACACAATGAGACAAGCATCGGAAGCAACAGATCTTTAATGTGGGAGACTTGGTTTGGATACATCTCAGAAAAGAACATTTTCCTAAACAACCCAACGCCAAGTTGTCTCCTAGGGTTGATAGTCCTTTCAAGATTGTGCAAAAGATCAACAACAATGCTTGTAAAGTGGAATTGCCTGGTGCCTATGGCATTTTAGCTTCCTTCAATGTTGCTGATCTATCTCCGTGCTTCGATAATGATGCCAAGTTTGACTCGAGGAAGATTCTTGTCCAAGCTGAGGAGGATGAAATGGAACAAGAATGAATTACTCACCATGTAACTCCCGTAACTCCTTTACACCCCATGTAACTCCCTCTTCAATTCTATGTAACCCCTACCCCTCCATAATTCCCTTCATAAACTCCATTAAAAGTCTATCCATTTAATGTATCTAGGAACTAGTATAAAAGGAGGCTTTCTCCTTTTGTTCTGGATTATTCAGAAAATAAAGAATCATTTCTATCATTCCTCATTGTGAGATAGTTTTTCTCTGAGTTTCTAAGCCACTTAACAAATCCAAGATGAAATGATAAAGTTAGATGATGTTTTGCATTTAATAGACCTCGACAATTTATCACTAGACAACATGGAGAAGTATGGTTATATGACCTTGGACATGCTTACCTCTCCTGAGGACATAAACACGTCAGAAAAAACATCTCTAGAAGTGAAGTCTTCAGAGAAAATAGAGACAACCCAATTCACTTGTCCTTTAGAAATGGTTTAACCTCAACTTCAGTCTCAGTCACAACTTCAGAGTGACAATATGATGCCCTCTAAGTGGACAATGGATCCAATTCACATGAATCCCAATTCATCAGAATTGTCAAATTTGGACAAAGACTATTTGGAAATCATTAGACAACAACAATTTCAAAGAAATCCCAGAGGATATAATTATATACTGTAGAGGACATAATTTATTATCAATGGGGTGTGCACCAAAGGGTTGTGTTGGCCATGGTAAACTTGTAAAACCAAATATTCAGACAAATTGTATGGATTGAATTTTATTTTCAATAATGAGAAACAGATTTATTGTATTGTAATGTATTTGATAATGAAAAATTATATCTCATTAGCTTAATACATTTTACAAGTTTGATAATATCTTCATTTTTATCATGACTTTTCTTAAATTTTTTATAAATAAGAGTTAAATGTAAGGTAGACACCAAAAATTGAAAAGAAAAATTAAGATTTATTATTTATTTTTCTGGTACTTTCTAATTACCTTTTTTTAAAAAAAATCAAATTTTATACGAGGAGTAATTCAAATAGGAATGAACTGATTCTTTTTTCCCAAGATATGCATTGGACACAAAATTTATTTGGGCGCCTCCCATTCCCTCCCAAATTGCCCAATCCTACTCCTAAATTCAACCACCACCACCATCACCGAAATGAATAAAACCCTATGCCCCCTAATAGCTGATATTCCCTTCCCTTCCCAGTTCCCACTCGGCACTAGGCATCTCGGCCACTCCCTTAGTCACTCCCACTGTGAACTGTCCCATCAGACTTCGGTACTCTTCTCTTCAGTTCGGTGACCGAGCTTCAGTCCCACATCAGAGTACTCAGAGACGCTTACGCTTTCTCTCACACTTTGCCACTTTGGTCTTCCCTTCCACTCCTACACTTTGGTTCAGTTTCGCTCTCTCTCGCTTAGTTTTGGCAAGGAGGACAAGCCCAAATCTGCTATTGTGCATGTGTGTGTGCTTGTATGTTCAGCTCATTTTCTCACTGAGTCACTCTCTCAACTTGTGCTCTGATGAGTCTGCTCTAGTGCTCTGTACATATGCTCTAGGTCTGCAAGCACAAAAAAATTGTAGGCTAATATAAGTAGAGTTATCAAAAGATTTTTTTTTATGATAACATCTTTTGTGTTGCGTTGACAAAGGTTTGGCAAAAATCAAACGCGCAGCCAATATAGGAATGAAATCTAAGGATAGTAGGATACAGCAAAAATCACTGATTTTGGGCATAATCCCTGGTGTCACGCTGATTTTCTGGAATAGTTCTTTCTCCTTTGCAACCATGGATTTAACTCGGCGAAAATTCCTACCCAAAAACAATTCGGTGTGTTTTGGATTAAATTTTATACAATCGATTTCGAGCATAATTGATTTAGAATTGATTTTATTATAATTGACTTTGTCAAAAAATTATTCATTTTTGAATATTTTTATCTTAGAAGTAATTTTAAGAAAATGAAATATATTTGAATGAATCACTTTTAAATGGACAAGAGAAAATTTTGAATGAACAGTTCCTTTAAGTAATTATTAAGAATGTAAGTGAAAAGTTTCCACTTCTACAAATAGATAAGCGAATTTTTAGTTATAAGTGTAACAACCTTCATTACATTATCCTTAGCTAACCGTGTGTCATTGGCATTATGTGCAGAACTGGAAGGCTAGGACGGAGGAAAGAATCAAGTGGAGGAAAAATGAGCTATATGCCATGACGAGCAAGCTACAGATTCTGAGATATTTTTTTGGCTGAGAGCAATGGCGCCACAGCAGGCTTGTTGGAGCCGTGATGAGTGGTGTTAATTTCATTTAAATCTGAATCACTTCAATCAGACAGAAAAGAAAGAAATTGAGAGAGCGATGGAGGAAAAAGAAGGAGCAGTGCTAGGGTTCGAAGTTTTAGGCCATTCGGGGTGATTTTTAGACCTTAGGAGCTCATGGAATCGAATGTGTGTGGAATTGACAACCTGAGATGAAGGTTCTAGCACTAGTCTGGAGAAGATTAGGGAGTAGTGCATGGACGTGAGAATATCAAGTCTTTGTAGTGTATGTGTGGAATGTCTATGTACTTCGTGCCAAGTACGATAGTGATAAAGAATGGATAATCCCAAGATAATTAAGATTATTTATCTTTATCATAAAATAATTAGGATTTTAAACATAGATATTTTGTTAGGATATTTAAATTATTTTTTTTAAATTTGATTTAGTTTATTTTGAATTTATTAGGATTTAGATTTTATCTTTAATTTATTTATGAGATTTAGTTATTTAAATTATGATTTATCTTCTATTTAGATTTATAATATTTTGAAAAAATATATCTTAGGATTCTAGTAGGATTATGATTAAAACTTTATAAATAAGAGCTCATTATTCATTTGTATTCAAACTTTGATTATTGATTTGAGTTATAGTTTCAGTGAATTCTCTTTTTCTCTTCCCCTGAGTTCTTCATTTTCTCCCTCATTTGAGTTTTTTTCTTTCTCCCTTTTTGACCCTATCCCCTTGTTTACATCATTTGGTATCAAAGCCCATAGGTCCCAGGTTCCCTACACACTCCATGCACGTGGATCATGAGATTGACGTCGTCGACCACAAGATTGATACAATGCAAGCATATTTTTGAGGAGATTTCAACCACAAAATTGACACAATTGAAGAAAATTTCAACCATAGATTTGACAGGTTGGAGAAATTATTTGAGGAAATGATACATGAATTGAGGAAGCAACGATTGTAGGAAGTTTTTGAGCAGCATGAAGATGGAGAATCTCAACATTCTCCAAGGTTTAATGATAAAGGTGATGTTTCTCCAAAGAAAGATGAAAGTTTGAAGGAGGAACAAGCACAGAAACAATTTCCGCAAACTGCCATGCCATTGAGAGCAAAAGCTCTTAAAGAAGAGCATGTTTTCTTCCTACATAATGATCTTCTCCACTAGTATCTCTTCTACTGAAAGAGATTTCCAAAGTTAAAGAATATTTGGATCTTTGCAGAAAATTTTTTTTCTCAGATCCCATATTCCTCTATCTTGCTTGCTGGAAAGGTTTCCCAGATCTAGATGCTACATGGAATTTTAACTCTCCGGCGGAGAATTCTTTCAAGTGGGGGAGAATGGTAGAGAATTGATAATCCTAAGATAATTAGGATTATTTATTTTTATCATAAAAAAATTAGGATTTTAAACATAGATATTTTGTTAGGATATTTAAATTATTTTTTAGATTTGATTTAGTTTATTTTGAATTTATTAGGATTTAGATTTTATCTTTCATTTATTTATAGGATTTAGTTATTTAAATTATGATTTATCTTCTGTTTAGATTTAGAATATTTTGAAAAGATATATCTTATCTTAGGATTCTAGTAGGAACATGATTAAAACTCTATAAATAAGAGCTCATTACTCATTTTATTTAGACTTTGATTATTGATTTGAGTTATAATTTCAGTGAATTATCTTTCTCTCTTCCCCTGAGTTCTTCCTTTTCTCCCTCATTTGAGTTCTTTTTTCTCTCCCTTTTTGATTCTCTTTATCTCTCTCTTCCCTACCCAATCCCCCTGTTCACATCAGATAGTGATGGTATTAGTCAAGAGATTCTGAACGATGTTGTATGTATGTTTATATATGGTGAATGAATGTTAAAATGGTGTTGAATGTGTTATGTACGATGTTTTGTGTTGCATGCATGGTACGTGTGTTGTTGAGTCAGCATGGTAGTGTTTGTGGGACCAAAGGCAGGATTGGGCCTTGTTGGTGTGTTTTGGAGCACAAAGCCCATTATGTCAATTTGGGGTTCAAGGGGGTCAAATCTCAAGGGAGTGGTTCCTTTGAGGTGAAACCTCTTTAGACAAGTTGATTAAATAAATTAGGACCTATGTGAATGGTCCCACATGGTCAATTTACCTTTGATAGTAAATGGGAGTTGTAAGTGGTGAATTTTGGTTGAAAAGTGGTCAAAATGGCATTAGGTGTCCAAAATCTCTATACAAAGATTGATTGAAGTAAAATTGGTGTTTATGAATAGATTGTGATAAGATTGACTTGTAGGAGTTTGAATCAGATCAATCGGAGGTTGGAGTATAAAGTTATGCGCATCAAAAGTTAGCCTTAAAGGTTGAACTTTGTTAATATGGCATCAGCAAAGGGGTGCCGCGTATTTGAGAGCTCCAGAGCCGCAGTGGTATTGTAGTAGCTGCGGCCCTACACACTGTTTCGGCTATTCTGGTATTTCTTGAGGTGTTTTATGGAGTTTTCGGCTGCTCTGATGTTTTGGAAGGTAAATATGAGAGGTTTGGGCTGTGTCTCATTGGTTTTTGAAGTTTCTGGTCAAATCAGGAGGTGTTTGGGAGTAAGGTGTTACAATAAGCACTTATTAGGCTAGATTGATGTGTTAAGCAATACTCCACTATGGGGTCACAAAAAACATTTATTAGATCCCATAAGTACTCTCTAAATAGGCTCTCAGTATCCTTTTCCCCTTTGGCACTTACTCGACAGTTTGCTTTTGTTTGTACTATTTTTTAAAAAGTAATGAAAACAAAAGATTTAATCACAGTTCGTGAAAGAACCATCTCAAGTAAAATCTCTTCAACCCTCTATTTGGATAAAGGGAAAATAAAGGAAGAGAAAAATTCAAAAAGAAAACAAAAAAGAATCTAAACACTCCATCATTTAGGTTCTTTATTTTCCATCATAATATTCCCCTCCTCCTATTTTTCTCTTATTTCAAACAAAGTCTAAATACTCCAACATGTGAGTCAAGTGTAATGGAGGATTATGGCTAATGACTATGGCTAGAGTGAGTAAAGTATGGAAATAGAGCCAATGCCTCATCTCGTTTTGGTATGAGGGATTAGGAAACCACGGGTGGGCTTTTGATAGATTGGTGGAATCAATTTGAAGTGGGTAATGATATCTGATCATCCAGATTTATGTCTCTATTACATGCAACCCCGGATTCTGGAATTTATAGCCATCATTTGCTTGGGACAAAAACAATTGACTGTCTTAGACAATATTATAACGACCATGAATATTATAACGACCATGTATAGACAATATATGGTAAATTTAAATGAAAGCAGACCAATTTTGGCCCAAAAAAGAATGAAAGAAAGAATACCAACGAAACGAAACAATTGATGGTAACGAAATAAAAATTTAAAACGTTGTAAAAATGAAAATTTGAAAGGGATATAAGAATTAAAAATTTAAAAGTGAAAAATAAAATCAAATGAAATTGCAGTAATACACATATAGATCCACTCTAGTTGGTGATTAAAAGGTTAGAATTGCAGCGTTTTAATTGATTATCCGGACCCTCATTCAATAATTATTAACTAACATTATGGGCAGTATGCTCTGTACTCCTTATTTTTTAATCTGGGTTGCAAAATGGACAGCTCAGATTAGTATCCGTTCAACGGCTTAGATTATCTAAGAAGGATTTTTTATTAAAAACTAGAGTGCAAAGCATGCCACAAGTGATGTAAATTTCTTCTTATGATAAAAATAATAGTAATAATATACATTAACACTCACTTATATTGAAATGACTAGAATGAATAATAATAAATTATTAATATAACGTAATAAATTAGATATATATATATATTACACTTAAATAATCACTCTTTTGAATTTAAGAAAACATAGAGAAATAAACTGTTTAGTCCTTAATATAAGACTCTTTTAACTGAATCACTTAGATTAATGATGTTAATTAAAGTTAATTAACTACCTTGATTTATCAAAAAATCACAATATTTTTTCTAAACCTATCATTATTTAATCTCTTTATCTCTTTTTAAGATGCATTAAATAAAGATATTATTTGAAAATATACAATAAATAATATATTGTATAATGTAAAGGATATTATATTTAGAGTCAAGACAAAAAGTCTTTTTTTCAAGACTAGAGAATATAATTGTCAACACACAGTAAATAATATCATAGAGAAATTTTATTAAAAAATTTACAGCCTACTTCTTGCATTTATGTTTTATTGTATCAAGCACCGCTGTAGTATATTGCTTGAGAAGTATCTAATATTTTATTAAAAAATAAAAATAAAATTAAATATTTTATACATGGGCATTAAGTAGTAAGCAAGGAGATATAAAAGTTGTCTTTTTTATAAACGATGGCCAGGGATGATGAACTGATATATTGTTCCTAATATTAGGCATTAGGTTGTAAGCAACTAAGCATTAATAGTAGTAAAAGTATGGTAATGTTAATAAAATTTTCGAGTGGAAAATTGACAATGATTTTAAGTGTTTTGGATTTTTTCAACTACAATTACATTTCTTGTGTGTTTTATTAATTTTTTATTAGTTTTATGAATTTTCTATGAATATATATACATATCTTAAATGTATCATATCCTACATTTTTATATTTGACACCATGGATGTATTGGATATAATACATATCCTATACTCATATCATATTTGTTCATTTTATAGAAGATAAACTTTATATCAACCATACTTTTGCATGTGTAGTCTGATCAGAAATATATATTACCTAACACGGTGGTATCCAAATCCAAGTGATGAAATGCCATATATATTTATCTATGTTCAAATCCACACACTGTAGTCGTGAGAACTAAATCCCACCCTCTCTCTCTCTCTCTATATATATATATATATAACATGAGAGAAATGTGTGTCTGTGAGATAGAGTTGAGCTGTACGTTTAATTATCATTTATCGCTCTTTAGTAGGTTTTTTATTTTTTTTTAATAAAAGAATGCACGGCCGGCTAAAAAAAGACAAAAGAATACACAAAAGACTTTTTTGAAAAAAAAAAGGGGAGCTAAAATAAGATGACATTTCATTGAGAAAGGTTGTCGTTTGGAAAGCAATCAATGAGTGATTCATCCTTAGGAAGGAAGCCAAGTGCATTGTCCGTTGTAGAATCTTTCTACTTTCTAGGAAAGAAGAACAGAACACCGAAGCTACTTCTCCAGCGCAGCACATGATAAACTTATCCCAACATCAATAACAGACACAAAATACTACTACTACTAATAATAATAATAAATAAATCATTATTCCTACTCATTCACTTTCACTATTATTCATTCACACCTTCATACGTCATTACAATATTAGACCTTCATGCATTAAACTATATAAAACACAAATCTGACAAGCTCATATGAATTATATATCTATATATTTATACATATAGTAGTATTCAACATTATTATATATACATGGGCTAATGAGAACAGTGTGAAAGCTGAGGATATAGGAAATTATGAAAGTTGAATTTTTTTTTTCTTTTTGGGTCATCATATGTGAAACTTGAAGATGACTGACTATATATACCAAACATGGATGCCATACGTTGTAGTTTAGTGTATCTTTCAAATTTCTTTTTTGGATGAAATGGATTGAAGTTAGATGGCTAATAAACTCAAACTATTATTTGGAAAAATTGTTTAAAATAATCGTAAAGGAAGGTCTCCCAAGCCATTTTAAATCTGATTTTTTCTATTCTCCCAAATTGAGAGATAAGTGACGGAATAGCTTGAAGCTAATATCACAATTATAATAGTACCCTCAAATTTATGAAAACACATATTCCACCATGTTCAACTTGCTTCCCATTCTCTCAACTGCATTGAAGGATGATTTTTTCTTATATCTATTTTATATATAGTCTCGCTTTTCTCTCCAAATCAAGTTGCTTCCTTTCTCAATTGACTGACACCTATTTATTGATAGCTAAATTTTCTTTTATTGAGATAAAAATCTAATTACAATTTAAAAATGAATTGATCAAAATAACAATAGCCATATATAAGTTCTTTCATTTAAATTAACTTATAAGTCTACTATTGAAAAAATGTTATAACCAATCCCATTTCAGCTGTAGCAACTCTTTGGCAAAGGTTAAATTGAATTGTTCCTTTTCCTAATAAAACTTCCAAATAACAAAATGTACCATATATCTTGTTCTACTCCATTTAATTTCATTTTACCCCTATCCATTTCATCCCATCCTAAACTCTCAAGGCACCCCTAAGGCAATTATTTGCCACCATGATCTCCCTTTTTTGCAGAGATAATGGGCCCTGAATCGTATCCAACTTAAAAGATTACATGTTAGGCACATACATTTTATGTACACTACCCAAACTCCCAAACGTATCTTAAAAATAAATGCCATGGTGTGTGTAGGCATATCGTTTTCTTTTTAATAAACACCAAATGAAAATATTACCTAACACGGTGGTATCCAAATCCAAGTGATGAAATGCCATATATATTTATCTATGTTCAAATCCACACACTGTAGTCGTGAGAACTAAATCCCACCCTCTCTCTCTCTCTCTATATATATATATATAACATGAGAGAAATGTGTGTCTGTGAGATAGAGTTGAGCTGTACGTTTAATCAACCTTAATATATACGTTGTTTGAGAAAAGAAAGTAATGTTATCTTAAAAAAAAAAAAACAAATCAAAGAGATGTTTAATATTCTAATTGAAGTAGCAAGAGCTTTTTTTTTTTTTTGACTAGGAAGTAGCAAGAGTTCATTAACTACTATTCTGTGAATTATTTGAGTGATTTATAAAGTTTTGAATTTGATGCATTGATTGCAGATTGTTCCATAATTTTTTTTTTTGTTGCAGTAACAATGAAATTAAACACAGAAGTAAACAAAATGATAAAATCCTAAAGTATGTACAATTTGAAATGTTTATTGGGCCAAGGTTGCTTCACGTTCATAGACTGTATCGTATGTCAGCCATATTTTGAGGCATTTGAATACTTTTTTTTTTGGAATTTCTTATATTGTGCCACGTCCTTATTTGTTAGGACTATAAAGTATAATAAACATTAAAATATAAATTAAAGAGATAACTAAAATGTATTGGATGAAATCTCTCGTTTATAATTTCATAATTATTGCGTACAAATTAAAGATTTATATATAACATTTATTTTTAAAATAAGTATTATTATTATTATTATTATTATTATCATCATCATCATCATCTAGAATTTAACAATTGATCAGTATAAGTACTTTCTTTTCTCTGTAGGCACTTTTTTTGTAAATCCAAACACTCACTCAATTCAAGTTTTAGTTTTAAAGGAATTACACCAAATTAGACACGCAAATTTAAATTTCTCGATAATGAGTAGTGTGTAAACTGATATGTAATTTGATATGTAATTTTCTCTAATTACAGGTTATTCTTGAAAGGACTGGAGATATATGGCAAGGGAGATTGGAGGAATATTTCTAGAAATGTTGTGGTCACAAAAACACCAACTCAGGTAGCTAGTCATGCTCAAAAATACTTCATTCGCCAAAGCGATAAAGGGAAGAAAAAGAGAGCGAGCATCCATGATATCACTACTGCAAACCTCAATCTTGAACCTCTGAATCAGAGCCAGATAATGTATCAGTCCCTGCCCATGCATCAATTTAACATGCAAATTCCTTCGGATACTCAGATGCATCATTTTAACCAACAAATTCCCTCCAATTTATCAGCAGATCAGTCACCACTAATGCATCAATTTAATCCTCAAATTCCTTCAGATTTTTCCTCTGATCAGTCACAACTTCAGGGTAGCAATATGATGACTTCTAGGTTGACAATAGACCCAATTCCCTTGAATCCCCATTCATCAGAAATCTCTCAAGCTTCTCATCTTCCATCTTTCAAAGAAACCCAAGATGAAATGATAATTTGTAACAAGCCTACGGAAAACTATGATTACACAACTCTGGATATGCTTTCTTCTTTGGAGAACATAAGCACATCAGTAAGAACATCCCCAGCAGTGGAGTCTTCAGGGATAATAGAGTCAGAACTTCAGAATATAGTGCCCTCCGAGTTGACAATGGATCCACATCATATGAATCCTCGTTCTTTAGATATTTATCACCCTCCTCATCTTCCATATTCCTAAGAAATCCAAGTTCAATTAGTGGAGGATGTACCAAAGGATTGTGTAGGTTGTGGTAAACTTGTAACGTCAAAGTTCATACAAACTGTATTAGCATAAATTTCTGATTGAATGTTATATTTTTTTATTATAAGACGATTTAGTGTAATATATTTGCTAATGAAAAATTATATCTTATTAGTTTAGTACATCCCATCAATTAGTTGATTTTATATTTATTTTATCGACACACAAAAAAAATTGAAAAGAAATAAATTTCTAATTTGTATTTTGAGCTATAGATTCCAAAATTTTTCCCAACTCTAAAAGCAATATAAAAAATAAAAATAAAAAAAAATCAATTGAAGTCCGCATAATACAATGACACGTGGTTGTGTTTTCTTGTGTGCACCCAATGCAAATATCACATCATCGTGATACATATACTCCACGTTGCATGAATAAATTAAACTGAATATAGAACCAAGGTAGAGACATATGTTAATTGGACACAATGAGACATCAAGCAGCATGTTCTTCTTTTTTTTTTTCCTTTTAATTTATTTGAATCAAATTTTGAGCTTAAGAAGAAGCTTAATTATGCTTTGTTGGATATAATGGCACATGCAGCAACCATGTATATAGAGTCCAGCTATAGAAATGTTGTGCATACAATGAGATACTGGCATGTATATTTTAATTTCTCAATAAGTTGAATCCAAATGGTATTATTCATAAACAAGCTTCAGTCTTGCTTGAAAGCTGATGCAGAAAATCACAGAGAGAAAAACCTTAACACACACACACACACATATATATATATATATATATTAAACTCAGCTTGTAATAATCATAATCATATTTGAAAATGATTGCTCATATTCTTTCCTTCTTTTATTCTCAGAGTTGACGACTCCGTCATTCTTATAAATCTTACATTAAACAAAATCATCCAGCTACAAAACATGAAAAAAAAATTAGTTTTTTCAAAATTTGTAAAATGTTTATGTAGAAATTCAAATAATACTAAACATCATTATCAGTGTTAATTATTCTTCGATGAGAAGGTTGAACAAGTTTATATTCACTCATAACCCAGTTGGTTTTTGTACCAATCGGACTCTTCCCTTGATAATAAACCAATGTTGTCCGTTTTCCCACAATACTCCCTTTTGAATGAATTGTTTTGTCCGACTTTGAAATCTTCCAATAACCATCATGTGTTGATTTCTTGGGCCTTATACCATTTGGATATTTTCGTTCCCTCGGTGAGAAAAAAATACCATTCCTGTTCTCCAACACTCTCGTATTCCTCTGCAAATGAATGCAGGAATGTTATTCGCGCTATATCAAAACCTACGATATATTTCATGAATATAAACACAAGAAAAAAATTATATATTACCACAAATAATTTGTGGATTGTGCTGATATACGTCAATCTCTAATGTTAAATTTCGTGGTAATGGTTCATTCCTCACTTTCTTCATCAAATAAAAGACGATAAATTCTTCATCAGTTGGGCAGAAACGATATCTAGGAGGAAAGCAATTGAAGTAGTCATGCTGACGTGAGCCTCCATGGTTCATGTTGTGAAGCTCCTGATCATCATTGGAAGTAGAAGCATAAGCATGACATTCAACCAATGGACATCTAGTCAAGTAGTAAGGAACTTGACCAGCATTTCTTAAGCTCAAGATTTCGATTCTTGAGGAGTGCAGCAGTGTTAAAAAAATTAAGGCCTCCAAGGCCTTTCCATCATTATCCGTGGGTCGCCATAAGGTTTTACACAGCGGGGTCTGAATTAATCTGGGGCAGGCAATGAATCTAGGATACCGGGTGATAAAGTATATATATAAAAAAAAGAATAAGCATGACATACAATGGCTGGGGATTTTGGAGGAACTTGAGGAGTATTGGACACCATACTTAAAGTTTGTACAGAATTATAGAAGCTCTAATTGACAAAAAGACGAATTTAATTTTGCATTAAAAGACATGGGAGTGATAACACACGGTGATCTTTGTGTAAATTGGGAAAAGGATATTTGATGCTTTTTATTTCCCCCAACATGTACTTCACTTTAATTTTTTTCCCAAACTTACTGTTAGTATCTTTCTCATATATCCTGTTAATGGCTTAGAAATTAATAAGCTTCCCAAACAATGATTCCAGTAAAAACTACCATTTCAGCCAGCATTCAAAATTTCGGATTGTCAAAAGTAACAGCGACATGTATAGGCACTACCATTAATTCTTATTTATTAGTATATTTTGTGTCTGAACACACATTTTCATTTCAATTGGATGGATATATCTATGTGCGGGTTAGGATAATAAAATAATAATCATCACGGTGAAAATAATAATACCAGAATGCACACACTTTAAACAAAAGTAAAACAAAATAATAAAGTCCTTCCTACTATATATATAAATTGAAAAGTTTATTGGGGTTGCTTCCCATTCATAGATTATGTGTAATATGTAAACCATAATTTTTTTTAATTTAATCAATATCAATATAAAATATACATGAACCGTCAAGCAAGTTACTCCATGCAATGCCTAGTTGTAATTATATGTTATACATGATCTAGTTTTTTTTAATATATATGATATATAATATTAGAAAATAAATTTTCATTATATGAAAAGTTATCTAATTGATCAATCAAAATAAAACAAGCAGAAATAATTATATTATAAAAAATTCATGAGCAATAACCATATAAAATATAAATTAATTAAAGAGAGGAGTAAAATGTATAGGACAAAATCTCTCTTCTTTATAAGTTCATAATCATAATTATATATCTTGTACAAATTAAAAATTTATATATATATATATATAACAATTTTCTTTAAAATAATGAAGCAAACTTTTCTGACAAGATGCCTTCTTGACATATGAAGTTGATAGGTAGTCAAATTCAAGCAACACAGTAACAGTCGATATAAAATAATACAAAGGAAGCATCACCAACAAATCAGATTAATTAATCACTCCAAATTACCATATGGCCTATGGATGGTTAGCTAAACTACTGGCTACAGATAAAAGAACATGACCCATTCTTGAAATGAATCTTAATAGATTAAATTCAGGTGAGAAATTTCACATGACTGTAGTCCATTTTCTTTTGAAAGACAATTACAAAATGAAAAGACTAGCTCTTTTTGATAAATATTTTTTATTTTTTATTGATGAAAAATAACTCACAAAAAACAAATTAACTTAGTAATTTTTTTAATTTTCTAATATATTTTTATATATTTTTATTTTACTTTTGAATATCTAAAATATAATTTTCAAGAAGAAAGATTAACTTTTTGGAATTTTTTAAATTTTTGAAGGGAAATTTTCAGTGAAAAGCAAGCAATTTGCATAAATTGATTTTTTTAAAAAAATAAATTTTTTGATTTGTTATTAAAAAATTACTCTAACATTTAAATTTGACTTGTATGCATAAACAAAATCACAATTCAAATAACTTTAAATTTTAAAATACAAATGAAAGGAGATTTTTATTTTCATTTTTATTTTTTGAAATTGTTTGGATAAAATATAATATTCACTCTATATTTTACTTGTTATCCAGACTTCATATGTTTATATATATATATATATATATCTTATCTTGAGAGTATTGGTAAAAAAATATTATCTTGAGAGTTATATATCAAGATTCAAGATTATAGTTAACACTTCTACAAATAATCAAGACTTGAGTTTTGTAACACATCCTATGTTATTGTTTTGGCATTATGTTCGGGACTGAAGGAAATAGGATGGAGGAAGGCTCAAGTGGAGTCTAGAAGAGCTCCACGCTGTGGTAGGGCTGCCCCATTCCAGTGGCGTTGTTTCAGCTGAAACTGGTGGAGCCGCGGCGAGGATCGGGAATTTTGTTTAAATCCAATTCATTTCGAATGGACGAAAAGGAAAGAAATGAAGGGAGCGACATAGGAAATTGAGGGAGCTCAGCTAGGGCTTGCTGGTTTTGGCCATTGGGAGTGATTTTCGGACCTTAAGAGCTTGGATTCAAGTGGGTAAGCATTCTCTACTCCTCTCTCTCCATTTTCTTCGGTTGAAATTTGGCGTTTTTCGGTTTTGAGATTGGATCTTCAGTTTTGGCCGAAATCCACTAATTGAAATAGATGAAATGAGGTTAATGAAGTGTGTTGTGGTATTCTAGTTACTTGAGTGTGAGTTTTGAAGGGATTATTTGTGTTTAGAGTTTAGCTCTAGGTTGTTCTTGGTTGAGAGAATGAGGAATTCAAGTTGTATGGAACTGTGTGATGTTTGAATAGTTCTTAGGAGCTTATTGATGCATGAAAGGGGTGTTGGAACCTTGGGTTAGGCCTAAAGTAGTTGAATTCTAGAATTTGGATATTTGGTATATGGTGTTAATAGAAGAATTGTGTTATTATGAAGGTTGTTTGGTTAACTGAGAGGGGTTCTAGTGTGTTGGGCAATTCGAGAAGTTCGTGGAGCTCATGTGTGTGGTATTGACAACCTAAGATAACCGGGTATTTGTTTATTTGTATTGTATTGTATGATAGTATATATATTTATATATATACATGTTTCTTTCATACCATGATATAGATGTGTTTGTGTGTACTGTTATATATATATATCGTGGTATGCATACAGCTAGATGATAATTTGATGACTATGATGATTACATATGAGATGATGATGTTGATGTGACATGACATGATGCATATATGACAGTGTGATATGATGATGATGATTATATGATGATACATGAGCATCACTATATGACATTATGAGATTGTGATATATGGTGGATTGGGTAGTGATGATGATATGATATATGATAATATGAAATATGATGATATGAGATATGATTAGGGAGGATAAGGTTGGGATCCCTGTCGTTAAATCCTCCCCTATGGCCAGGGAAGCCAGGTGGCAGTGGACTGCACCTTCCCTAAATCACCACCAATTCGAGATGGTCCAGGGGAAGGAGATCCATGGTTCGAGCACTGGTGTAACCTTTGGCCAGGTTGTATTAGTGTAAGGTGAGCTTGGTAATGTCCCGGAATCAGTCTTCACTGATTGTTGGAAGGGAGTTACTTATATGAAATGTCCTGTTATAATGATAGCCCGTGGTTCTAGTTGTGTTCGAGGGAGGCATGCATACCATTCATTTCACATTCCATTCATGAGTTGAATGAGATATATATATATATGTGTGTGTGTGTGTGTGTGTGTGTGGTTATCCTCAGTTATTGAGATATTGTCTCATACTCCTCTCCTATGAACTAATCTTTCAGGTGACGATTCTGGCACTAGTCCTGAGAAGACGTGGGAGTAGCTACGTATATGGGAGTAGTTTATGTAGCTTTTTTAAATTGGATAATGTATCGTGCCAAGTAGGATAGAATGGTTTTGTAATGGATGTGTGACATCGTAAGGAATTGTTATGGATGGATGTATGGTTGTATGTTGTGTGTATGTGTTATGTATGATAAGAGTTGGATTTGGGCCTGATTGGTGTGTTTTAGGGCCTGTAGCCCGTTTTGTTAGGTAAGAGTTTCAAGGGGTCAAATCTCAGAGGAGTGATTTCTTTGGGGTGAAACCTCTTTGGACAAGTTGGTTTGGGGGTTTTGGACCTATATAATTGGTCTTTGAGTGATCAGTTGCCTTTGGAGGCAATTGGAAGTGGTTAGTGGTGAATTTTGGTTAATAAGTGGCCAAAACGATGTCGATAGTCCAGAATCTTCATACGAAGTTGGATTAAGGTGAAAGTGGTGTCTGTGGTAAGTTTGGGACTAGATTTACTTGTAGGAGTTGGAATCAAGTCAATCGGAGGTCGGAGCATAAAGTTATGGGTGTTGGAAGTTTGCCCTGGAGTATGAAAGTTGCTGATGTGGAATATCAGCATGGGGCACCGTGGCTCCAGAGTCTAGGCTGTGGTGCCAGAGAAGACAAAAAGTGATGAAGAAATAGGGGAGGCTGGAGCCGCGGCGATACTGTGGTGGCTGCAACCCCAGCCCATTTTGTGGAGTTTTTCGATTCATTTCCATTGTTCTGAGGTTGTGAGAAGTTGTTTTCAGATGTTTGGGTTGTGTTTGGTTGAAATTTTGAAGTTTTTGGTCAAATTTGGAGGTATCAGGAAGTAGGGTGTTACAAGTTTCACGCAAAAAGATCTAAGGAGAAATATCGAGTGCATGCTTAAAGGCGATCATGTAAGTATCTTATTTTCAGTCATCTTCTGTTTAACACTTCATAATTAATCTCTTTAATCACATAATTACAATTAATATAAACAGGCACTGCCAAGATTATTGTTGTGATGAACCAAGAACCCTCTTCCTCATAAAAAAGATCCTTTGAAATTCAAATAGTGAATTCAATGAAGTTTGTTAATTAAACTAAGAAAGGTGAAAATTCTCAACTTCATCTATTTCATGTAATTACGTACACATGAATTGCTCATTGCAAAGATAGTCTTGCGGTTCTTCCTATGGGTTAATTTTTTGGAATCTGCACACATCATTGATTTTTTGTTTTTTGTTTTCTAAATTTAGTGCATTTTAAAATGATGTTTTAAATTAGAACACTATTTTATAAATCCATAGTTTTTATATGACAGATTTGTTCAGTAACTTTAAATATGATGTCTAAGAAGAACATTTTATCTGCTTTGCTGACTGAAAACATGATTTTCAAGAAGCAAAAAGCTGATCATGATATTAGCGGAGGATGTGAAAACTATGAATTTTAGCAAATTATTCCGTTGGGATTTAGGTTTCACCATACAAAACAAGAGTTGATCATGGCTTATTTGAGGAAGAAAGTGATGAATGAGCCATTACCACCTAATTTGATCATAGAAGTTGAAGTATATAGATATAAACCAGAACAACTTTCCAGTTAAGTTTCTCTATCTCTTGTAAATGATATATATAAATATATATATTTTATCAATATTAATAAAGTGCTGAATTTATGTTTCTTTTCTGGTAAAACAAAAAAAAGAATTTATGTTTGTTTTTTATTCCTATATATGTGTTTGTACATAAAAAGAAGCCACCTTAGTGTTTCCATAGTATATAACTAGTCACTTTGCTAGAAAGTCATCTGTAGAGTTGAATACTCATTTCTTGAGTCCTTGCCCAAAAAAAAAGGGGGAATGACAATTGGGGACCAAAATTTTGAATTAAATACATTAAAGGATCTTACAGTTTTTTTTACTACTGAGCATCGCGAATTTATTACTGCCTTACTCTATATTTACATCTGAAAAAACTACAAGATTCTTTACTGTATTTAATTCAAAGTTTTGGTCCCCAACTGTCATTTTTTCAAAAAAAAAAAACTTTATGATCATATTCAAGGGAACTTTAGGTGAAAAGAACAATACATTTTTGTTTTAAATAATGTAAAGCTCAAAAATTGTTTATCAATAACTTACTCATTCATAGTATTTCATAATTAATAATAATGGATCGATTCTTATTTTTTTTTAGCTTGAAGAAATTTGATTAATACTCATATATATATATATATAAACTAATTTGGTGATATATGATATAAAAATGTAGGACAATATAGAAGTTGTAATATCCTAAAATTTTCTGAATATTCAAAGCTCAATATTTTAAAATCTATAAAGAATTTGTAAAAATGAGCATATACCATTTGGTATGAAATAGGACAAAGATGTTAATTATCTCAGTTGAAAGGAATAAAGAGAAAATGACGATTTTATCCCTGTAAGAAAAAAAAAAGAAAAGAAAAAGGGAAAAGGAAAGAAAAAAGTAAATAAAAAAATAAAAAAAAAGAAGAAGGCGGTGGACGCTTGGGGGAAGGTTAAAGGCAAGTCTGTGAATTTTGGGGAAAATTATCCCTAATAACTCGAAAGTTTTAAGAATTATAAATTGGCACCGGGTTAAGGGCATTTTTGTAAATATGAAACATTATAGTCAAAATGAAGCTCTCAATGAGTTAGACCCAATGAAATATAGTATGAAATTTATTAAGGTTAAAATCATATTTATTGAGTGATTAGGATTTAATATTAATATTTTATCCGATAAAAGTTAGTTTAGATTGCAGGAAAATGCAGTATTGATCCAAGGACAATGATTGGACCTTGCTAAAATATATTTTGGGTCTAGATAATGATTTTGGACTAAAAGTAATGGTTGGATAACCCTGTACTAATTTAGTGACAATTTTGGCAAAAATACTTAATCGGTACGGATAAATTTAATTTGTAAAGAATATTTTGGTCCATTACACTTTGTAAAGCAATTTTTGGCAAAAAATGGGGTGAGACACGTGTGAATGAGCAGATGGGATACAAATGGGATTATGTGAAAAGCTTTTATGTTATAAAATAACCAAAGTTAAAAGCCTTAAGTTAAGTGATTAGCTTTCATTTCCACCTCTATTCACGTCTGAAACTGCAGCAAGAAGAGGAGAGAAGCACAAAAAAAAATTGGAGACAAGAAGCAAGATCAATTAGAAAAATTTGGTCCTCAAACTTCTAAGGTAAAACTCTATGGTTACTACCTTGTACATACTTGAGTATTGTTATGTTTTATGGAGTATTTTCTCCTCTTTAACCTCTGTAATTTTCTGCCTAGAGAGAGAGTAGAGAGAGAAAATGAAGCCATGAAGAAATTAAACCATAAAAAGTATCATATAGGCCATAAGGTACAAGAATATGTCATTGGATTACAAATTAATTGGTTAGTTATTTTTCTATGATTTATGGTAATTTTCTGCCTAATTAGGGTTCAATATAGGAAGGGAATTTCAAGTTTTTGACCTCAAAAATAGATTCCTTGGGTCCAAAATAGGTTAGAACAAGTATGTTGTACAAGGAATGCATGATGGATAACAAAGTGCAAATTTTAGTTCAAGTGAGCACTTTGTGAATGAAATTAGATAATTAATGGTTAATGACATTATTTTATGATGCTATAGGATCCAAAGGAGTGTTAGAAGATCAAGTAAAGGGTTTGCAAAGTTTGGAGATTAGTGGAAAGCTCAAAGGTAGTTAACTTACCTATCTATGCTTATATATTGTCATTGATGTTACTTGGTTTGAATGATGTGTTTAATGTTTAGAATGTTATCTTATGATGATTTGACATTGTTGGTTGGATTGTTTGAAGGGTAATGTGACCCTGGATATGTCCGAATACAAGGGGAAGTGCTGCCCAAATTTTTATAAAATGGTTGTGCCAAAATGATTTGATTACATGCTTGATGTGCTTTTAGATGAATACTTGCAATATGTATGATGATATGTGTGCATGATGAATACTACTGAGATTCTTTGAATCTCACCCCTTTCCAAATGTCTAACAAATTTTAGGTTCAAGTTATGGCAAGATTACCCAAGAAAGGAAAGGTAAGGAGAAGCAAGTTAATATTCAAGATAATGAAACTTAGGTTGATACTATTATATGAGAGGTTATGTAAAATCTTATGGGATATGATCAAGCTATGTTTCCATGTTAATATGTTCCTCTAGGTTCTTAAGGAGTATCATGTAAGATAAAGGCAAGTTATGGCTATTTATGTATATATTAGTGTGTATTTTGGAAAGCTAGGAGAATGTGAGAGACCTTGCTGAACACTGTTGGGAATTCGAAGTACTGTACATACCTCTATATGTTCAATGTATGAGTATTTTATATGTTGAAAACTAGACATGTGTAGCTTCCATAGAGACAAAGCTCACTCAATTTGGAGTTGTTTATGATTTATGGTGATTTTTCAAAGTTATGGTCAGAATCAGAAATTTTTAAAAATGACCATTGCTATAGTGCATATAATACGAATTTACTATATAATTTGGCCAAGTAAATTCCCTATTTAACATTTTTTCCATGTATAGAATCTTTTAAGCTATATTTAGAGACTTGAACTATATCAATATGATTTTTCTTGATTTAGTTATGAATTTTCAAAGTTCACTAAGTAAAAAGAAGTTAACCAAGGGAATGGTACCCGAAATGAAATAAATTGGTTTAAGTTGTTTTATATAATCAAGTCTCTAATCAATTAATAATGGACTTAAATATAGTTTAATACATGGGAAATGAGTGTAAGTATGAGGTGTTACAAGAGTTATGGAGAAGAGGAGTGGTACTTTTTCTCTCCAAGAGATAGAAGATATCAAAATGTAAAAAGGCCGAATAGATCAACAGGAGATGGCTATTGGAAGGCAACTGGAAAATGTCAATCAATTCATTCCAATGATGGAAAGATCATTGTACAATGAAGAACTCTAGTCTATTATATATGAAGGTAATCATCAAGAAGACTAATTGGATAATGCGTGAGTATCGGTTGGATAGGATAACTCATGTGAAAACTAGTTCATTAGACACAAAGGTAAGAAATAGTTTTAATTTGTAATTTTAGTAAAGTTTTTATTTGAAATACTTAAAATTATATTTAAAAAAAGTCTCTTCTCTAAAAATATGAGTGCTAACAAACATTTTTTTCATGTTCATGATATATATTTATCAACTTAAATATTGACGCTCTTTTGTACTTATCACTAGACAACATGGAGAATTATGGTTGTATGACCCCAAACATGCTTCCTTCTCTAAAGGACATAACCGCGTTAGAAAGAACATCTCTAGAAGTGAAGTCTTTAAAGAAAATAAAGCCAAGCCAAATCCCAGAAACACTTTATTTAATGGAGGATAAAACTACATCAGTAGTACCGTTTCCTGAATTGGAGTCATCAAGATCGATTGGAGATCCATCTACTAACCCATATACTGTAGAGGACATAATTTATTATCAATGGAGTTTGCACCAAAGGGTTGTGTAGTGTAACGTCTGGCTGCTATTCGGGATTGACGATTGTCCCCATAAACCAACACAAGCCCTTTCGGTTTGCTTTGTCTTCACTCACACAACTCCTTCCCAGGAGGTCACCAATCCCAAAATTACTCCCAGGTTAAGCACGCTTAATTAAGGAGTTTTTAAGGGATAGACTATCGAAAAAGATACACCTTGTTGATATAGGTAGTACCTATCAATTCTTTTAAACTATCCTTTAACCGTATAGTCCTATACCTATATAGTCTCTGGATCCCTCTCATTCCGATATGTATTCGATTCATTCATATGCCCCTCCTACTTAGAAACTTGCCAAGAGTCACTCATTGTCCCTACTTTATCACTTTATCTCACTCTCTTTCCTTGCACCGATGATCACTCCCAGCCCTCACTAGCACCCAGATGTCACATGCCCACCAGCTTCCGCTTGGTTCATCCTTGAACCATACCGTATTGAGAGAGATTAGGCTTTGACAGCAACTGTAAAGTCCGACTGCTATTCGGGATTGATGACTATTTCCACAAACCAATATAAGCCCTTTCGGTGTGCTTTGTACTCACTCACACAACTCCTTCCTAAGAGGCACCCATCCCAGAATTCTCTAGGTTAAACATGCTTAACTGAGGAGTTCTTAAGGGATAGGCTACTAAAAAGTTTAGTACACCTTATTGGTATATGTTGTATCTATGAATTCCTTTAAGCTATCATTTAACCGTATAGTCCCATACCTATACAGTCTCTAGATTCCTCTTATTCCAGTATATATTCAATTCATTCATATGTCCCTCCCGCTTAGAAGCCTCCTAAGAGCCACTCCTTGTCTGTGTCTTATTACTTTATCTCACCCCTTTTTCTTGCACCGGTGATCACTCTCCGCTCTTATCAGCACCCGGATGTCACATATAGGCTGTGGTAAACTGGCAAAACCATGTATTCAGACAAATTGTATGGATTGAATGTCATTTTCAATAATGAGAAACAGATTTATTGTATTGTATTTGTAATGTATTTGCTAATGAAAAATTGTATTTCATAAGTTTAATACATTTTATAAGTTTGATGATATCTTCATTTTAATGGATTTTGGAATTTATAGCCATCGTTTTCTTGGAACAAAAAACAATTGACTTCGTCTTAGACAATATTATGACAACCATATGGACAATATATGGTAAATGTAAATGTAAATGAAAGAACAACAATTTTGGCCAAAAAGAAAAGGAATGAAAGAAAGAATACCAATGAAACGAAACAACTAATGGTAACGAAATAAATATTTACATGTTGTAAAATAAAATTTGAAAGTGATATAAGAATTCAAAATAAAAAATATAATCAAATAAATATTAACACGTTGCAAAACGGACAACTCAGATCAATATATTTTCAACAGTTCAGATTATTTAAGAAGGATTTTTTATTTAAAAAAATGAGTGCAACGCATGCCCCAAGTAATGTAAATTTCTTCTTATCATAAAGATAATAGTAATAATATGCATTAACAAGCACTTATATATATTGAAATGACTAGAATGAATAATAATAAATTATTAATAAAACGTAATTGTTAAAACTATTAGAAATATAAAGAAATCAATAAGAATAAAAGAGAACTTTAGAGAAAAGAAATGAGGAAAGTATACTTCTTATTCACATAGATTTCATATATGTACAATGTTTTGTGTTAGATCTCTATTTATAGGCCTCAAATTCTAGAAACTAAGCCCAAGAGTTGTAATTACATAAATGGAAGAATTAAAATACATAATTATGCAATATATAACCTTTGGAGGTTATATGTATTAATCATATAAAAACTCCTAATGATTCATTGATTTGGAGGCTTTAGAGCTTTAATTTAAGAATTCCAATGGACATGAAGGTTATGGAGCTTTGAGAGTTATAGACATCCACATAATTTATACAATTTTGTAGTAGTAATAAATTAGATATATATATATTACACTTAAATAATCACTCCTTGAATTTAAGCAAACATAAAAAATTGTCAACACACAGTAAATAACGTCATAGAGAAATGTTATTAAAAAATTTACCGCCTGCTTCTTGTATTTATGTTTTATTGTGTCAAGCACCGTCATTAACACTACATGAGAAATATCTAATTTTTTATTAAAAATAAAAATAAAAATTTGTATACATAAGAATTAGGTAGCAAGCAACTAGATAAAAAAGTAGTCTTTTTTATAGGTGATAGCTAGGGAGAAAATGAGAATGATATTGTTTCTAATAGTAGAGGCATTAGGCAGTAAGCAATTAAGCGTTGATAGAAGTAAAAGTATGATAATGCAATATGGGTAATTGTGGATAGATTCACGAAGTCAGCCTATTTTCTTCTGATTCGGGAGACTATTACGATGGAGAAGTTGGCGTAATAGTATATGAATGAGATTGTGAGATTGTATGGAGTCCCAATGAATATTGTGTTGGACAGAGATTTTAGATTTACATCCAAGCTTTGGAAATCTCTTCAGAAGGCCAGGGGGATGAAGTTGAATTTCAGTACTATTTATCATCTAGGCAGACTGAAAGAATGATACAAACTCTGAAAGACATGCTACAAGCTTGTGTTTTGGAGAATAAAGGCAATTGGGATCAATATCTACCATTGGTCGAATTCGCCTACAATAATAGCTATTACTCAAGTTTGCAAATGGCTCCGTATGAAGCTTTGTATGGCAGCAAGTGTAGATTACCGTTGTGTTGGGTTGAACTTGGTGAACAGAGTCTCTTAGGTCTGAATATTGTGGATCAAATATCTTAACAAATAGAAAGTATTCGATAGAAGCTTCTGACTGCTCAGAATTAGAAGAAAAGTTATGTAGATAAAAGGAGGAGACCATTGGAGTTTGATGCTGGAGACCATGTATTTTTGAAGGTCACTCCTACCATAGGTGTTAGGAGATCAATTCGAGCAAAGAAGCTTACTTCGCGGGATATGGGTCTATATCTAACTGTGGAGTGAATTGGGCAGTAACATATCGATTGGTGTTACCACCTAATCTTGTAGGATTACATGATGTTTTCCACGTTTCTCAACTCAAGAAGTACCATCTGGATCCGTCTCACATAATTGATGATGAAAAAGTTCAAGTACAAGAGGATCTAACTTTTGAGGTCACGTTGTTGCAAATTCTTGATGTAAAGGAGAAGCAGCTAAGAAACAAGACCATTAAATTAGTAAAAGTGTTATGAAGTGGCTTGACATCCAATGATGTCATGTGGGAGATAGAAGAATCCATGCGATGGAGGTTTCAGTGATTTTTGTTTGAGGTGAGAGTTGGAATTTAGAGGAAGAAATTTTTATAAGGAGGGGAGAATGTAACAACACTCATTGCCTTATCCTGAACTTGGTCCCTAGCTAACTAAGTGTGTTTGGCATTGTATGCAGAACCAGAGGATCAAGATGGATGAAAGGTTCAAGTGGAGGCAGAAAAAAGCTCCATGCCACAGCGTTAGGCAAGGCCACCATGGTGAGCAAGCTGCAAATTTTGAAATATTTTTCTGTTCAAGGGCACTTGCCACCACGGTGTTATGCCTCAAAATCTTTTAAGTTAGAAACATTTTAGTTTGGCTAAGAACGGGAGAGTGAGAGAGAAACAGAGGGAGTGACGAAGAAGTAGTTCTTACGCTTCAAATCTTTGGCCTTTGGGAGTGATTTTTGGACTCTTAGAACTTGGATAATTGTTGGTAATAATCTCTAATCCTCCTTTTTCATTTTTCTTCGGGCTTAAGTTAGGTTTTTAGGATAAATGTTGGGATTTTTGGTTTGGGCTAAAATCCACCAATTGAAATGGATGAAAAGGGATCAAAGTGGTATGATTTGGTGTTTATGAGGCTACAGTGTGAGTTTTAGAAGGAGTATGCATGATTTAAGCTTAACCTTGGGTTGGTATTATATGTTAATTAAGGATTTTGTGGTATTGTAGAGGTATTTGGTTGACCAAAGGGGGTATGAGTATGTTAAATAACCTAAAGAGCTCGTGGAATTGCATGTGTGTGGTATTGGTAACTAGAGGTAACTAGGTGTTTGTTTTGTTTGTATGGTATGTATTATATGTTAGTATATATATATATGTATATATGTATATTTCTGTTCATTCCATGATATTGATATGTGTGTGTGTGTAATTTGTCTTTATATCATGGTATGCATATGGCTAGACACGTAGTGGATGATGATTATGATAAGGATGATTGTTATATATGTTAATGATGATGTGACATGCCATGATGCATGCATGACATTGTGATACATGATGATGATAATGATTATATGATAATATTACATGAGTATCACCATATGACATTATGAGATATATGATGGATTGGGTGGTGATGATGATATGATATATGATCAAGGAGGATAAGGATAGGATCTCTGTTGCTAAATCCTCTCCTATGACTAGGAGAGCTAGGCGGCAGTGAACTGTATCTTCCTTAAATTACCACCAATTTGAGGTGGTCCAGGGGAAGTAGAGCTACGGTCTGAGCACTAGTGTTACCTTTGGCCGGGTGCATTAGTGTAAGGTGAGCTTGGTGATGTCCCAAAATCAGTCTTTACCGACTGTTGGAAGGACATCACCTATAAAAAATGTCTTGTTATGATGATAGCTCATGGTTCTAGCTGTATGCCAGGGAAACATGCATTCCATTTCATTTCATATTACATTCATGAGATTGTATGAGTTATATATATATATATATTCGAGTGGTTGTTCCCGGATACTGATACATTGTCTCACACCCATTTCCTGTGAATTAACATTTCAGGTGAAGGTTCTGGCACTAGTCTGGAGAAGATAAGGGAGTAGTATCTCGAACATGGGAATATCTATGTTGCAGTAGTAGGTTGTATTATCTTTATATGTTATGCTAAGTAGGATAGTATGTTGCAATGGATGTGAGAATTAGGATGATTGTAATGATATTTGGATGTATATGTATGTTATGATATATGGTGTGATATATTGTTATGCATGTGTGGTTTGGGGTGTCGAAGAGTCCGCACGGTGGTGTATATGAGCTCAAAGGGAGTTTTGGGCCAAGTATGTGAGTTTTGGGCCTATAGCCTACTTTGTCGATTAGAGGTTCAAGGGGGTCAAATCTCAAGGAAGTGGTTCCTTTGAGGTAAAACCTCTTTAGATAAGTTGGTTTAGTCAAATGGGATTTGTGTGGAAGGTCCTGAATTGTCAAATTGCCTTTGGTGGCAAATGGGAGTTGTAAGTGGTGAGTTTTGATCAAAAAGTAGCCTAAATGGTGTCGAGTGTCCAAAATCTCCTTACGGAGATGGATTGAAGTGAAATTGGTGTCCATGGATAAATTAGGAAAAGTGATGAGTGTCGAAAGTTCACTCTGGACATTGAGAATTTGCTGGTATAAAACTAGCAAGGGGTACTGCTGTGCCAAGGCCAGGCCGTGGTGCCAGTGACTCCGAGAGTACTAGAGCTGTGGCGGTATTGTAGCTGCCCCGGCCTTGTATACTATTCCAACTATTCTGGTATTTCTTAAGGTGTTCTGTGGTGTTTTTTCCTACTCTAATGTTTCAGAAGGTAAATATGAGATGTTTGGGTTGTGTTTCGTTGGTTTTTGAAGTGTTTGGTCAAGTTATGAGGTGTTTTGGAGTAAGGTGTTACAAACTTCTAATGTGTAAAACTTTGTGCTTCGACCTCCAATTGACCTGATTTCAACTTATATAGGTTGCCTTAATCCCAATCTATCTATAGACATCAATTTCACCTTAATCCATCTCAATACAGATATTTTGGACATTCGTGACCAATTTGGCCACTTTCTTACCAAAATTTACAATCTAACACTCTCAATTGTTATCAATAACCATTTGGTAGCTCAAGACCCTTTGCGCAGGTCACACAACCAACTTAATCAGGGAGGTTTCACTCCTGAGAAACCACTCATTTGAGTTTTGACTCCATTGAACCCTAAATCAACATAATGGGCTATATGCCCAATTCACTCACAGAAGGCCCAAAACCCACTTTGTGCTATCAAATAAGACTTGCAAAGCTCACAACCACACACACCAACATAAAATGACCTGTACCAAGGTCCAAATCACATCATAGGCATACCACCTACCTTTAAATCACAAACAGAGCTTTAAGCTACATCTACAACAATCATCACTGCATATTCATAACCACAGCACACATTGACATCTTGTAATTTCCAACGGCATTCACTATCACTCAACCAATTACACATTATCGCATACAACACAAAACTCCAAGGAATACACAGAACAGGTGATACTTATAACTAGACTACTTGGTACAAAATTAAATATAAATAAACCGTTATACACATTGACTACCAATGCACATATTCCCTAGCCATGGTGGGAACCAAGACATCTTAGCCTTCTCCAAACTAGTACCAGAATCTTTTCCTGAAATGTTAACCACAATGGACATGAGACAAAGTTTCAGTAACCTAGAAAGCACTCAACATACAACAAATACTCATAATTCTATACATATATACATATGATGCAATGCAATGTAGAGTGTCATGGTATGCATATCTCCCTCATGCATAGCTAGAACCACAGGTTGATATCATCATAAGACATTTTTGATAGGTGATTCCCTTCAAACAGCCAATGAAGACTGATTCCAAGACATTACCAAGCTCATCTCACACTAATGCAACCTAGCCAAAGGTTACATTAATGCTTGGACCATGACTCTCCTTCCCCTAGACCACCAAAATCGGTTGTGATTTAAGGACAGTACAATCCACTACCACCTGGCTCTCTTGGCCATATGAGAGGATTTAGTGGCAGTGATATATCATCATATCATATATCATCATATCTCATCTCATCGACCATCATCACCCTATCCACGATATCTCACTATGCTTAATGAGATGATGATGTTCAATGTCATGTCACATGTCTATGTTACTATGCAATCATCATCATTATCATAATCATCATCAATGTCATGCTACCATACTATCATGTGAGAATGCTCAAGAATTGTACATATATATATATCCTCATCACATAAAAGTACCAAGGATCAAAATACACATACCTAAACTTGATGCGTAAATACCACAATGTGAAAAAGGTCACACAAACACATAAACAACATCATGGTATGAAAAGAAACTTGCATATATAAAAACATATAGCCAATAATTAACACACATACATATACACTTGGTTACCTTGAATTGCTGACACAACACACAAGTGATTTGCCAAGCCTCCAAAGCACCAAATCATGGACCAACAATTTCAATCAACTGATTATACACTATAATATCACAATATCCTCAATGAACATAACATATAATATTGACTCATAACTTATAATGCAACCATCCAAACTTGGCCTAATGTTCCAATAGCATAAACACATACTAATGAACTTTAAACAACCATCCAACTCATAAACATCCATCTACAATTTGAATTCCAACCCCTATAGTCAAAACCAAATTAGGACTTAACATATTCATACATAATCCCTCTTAAACTCATACCTAAACCTTAAGGACACCGAACAAGACTTCAATATCCCAACTGTAACCATTTTAATTGGTGGAATTTGACCAAACCCGAGTCCTTATGTATACCAGCAAAAATCACCCCAAGACTGAAGAGAAAAAAGAAAAAGGAAGGGTGTAGATCCACATACCAATTGAGAATCAAGCCTCTAGGGTCTAAAAATTGCCTTAAAAGGTCAAAAATCCTTTGCCCTAATAGAGCTTTCTTCATTCTTCTTCTATTTCTTCTTCTTTGTCTAACTAGTTCATGTTTTGATTTAAAAGATTTTCATGACTCGCGCAGCGACCCCATCAATACGACTGCGATGTGAGATCTCTCGACCCAAAACTAATAAATTTGTCATGAGTGTCTCACTACGGCAACCCTGCATCTCACTGCGACATGATACTTTTCTATTTCTAATTTCAAACTTTGTCTTATTTGGATTCTTCCTCCGATCCTAGTCCCTCTAGTGTTGTATAAGGTACAAGGAAACTTCTCTTTAGCCTGTGACTAAGTCCAATGCTACGTGTTGAGAGTTGTTACATTTTCCTCTTCTTAAAAGAAATTTCGCCTTCAAAAGTTGAAACATTAATCTCAATTGTGAACAAACATATTCCTTCCACATTAATTCTTCCATTTCTTAGTGGCTTTCTTCAACCATAAAGAAATTTAATGAGCTATTCTCTCTTACTTCATTTTGACATCCACATACCCATGCGACTTATATCGAATAATTGGCCATAATGTCAAATCTTCTTTATATTTCTAAACATAAGATGGGTCAAATAAACATCTTGATGTGAATTCCTTCACCTCAGAACAAACTTATCACACAATTATCCAGACAAAACTTTTAGGGTGCACGACCTTTTTTCCTCAACTTTCTACGTTCTCCCTTACTTGTCCACATAATCACTTGTTCACACCAATGACTAATCGCTCTTAATCATCTCTCTTAAAAATGGATTACACAGACTGCTACATTTTCTCTGACAAAACTCCATGAATCAAGTGCCGCCGATTTCCATAACTTATCTTAATCACTTCATAACATCCAAAATTCACTTCTTATTACCATGTTAAGAGGAAAACTTTGTTTTCTTATGACTTCTTCACAATAATAACTACTTGTCCATGTCTCATTACAAGATATAGTCCCTCCATATGTAGACATGTTACGCCTCAATCCTCTTTGGTAATCATTAACTATCATACCTTCTTGTTGCTTCATTCACACATGCCTTTTCAACTGATAACTTTTACTTTATTCACACATGCCTTTTCAACTGATAACTTTCTCTTTCCATAATATTGAAGCTAAGATTTGTCAAGTAGGTGATCACCTCGATTAACAATCCAATAAATCTAACTTCCCATCGTCACTTCTTTCACTACATGGATTTTTGCTGGAAAGGCTTAAATTATCACCTTTTAATCTCTACAACACCATCTCTCTTTAATGTTAATTTGTTTGTTGTTACTACGGATCCCTCCATACTTCACCAATATATATTAGGTTAGTCACATTTATTGCATCTCATGGAATCTCTTTACAACACCTTTGGCATTAACCAAATTAAAGTCATCACTAGGCATTTTAAAGGTTAATTATATTTCACTATACAGGCACCCACACTATATAAAAGCTCATCTCAGTGGGAAGATCTTCTACTTCTCAACCAAAAGGCACTTCAAAAAGGCATAAACAAAACTAGTGTATCATTGAAGTCCACAAAATTCCCATAGCCTTATCATCATCAAAACAACTTCACCAATGTCCCAGCAATGTTTCCATGTGGTAGAGTTGCTCTCCCAAATCATCTTATGATTTGATGAGACCTCCTTATCAACAAGTCCATCATTAACTACTCATACATTTAGAAAAGTCTTTCTAGTTCTCCTTTTGTCTTTAGCATAACATTCTTGTCCTACTTAAACATATCCTTTTGATCTCATACTATTCATTTCAACATTTTTCATAATTATATTGCACTTTGCTAATGATATTGCTTATGGATATACCCATTCAATCTTGAGGGTTTAAAACCTTTTCGATGCCCCATCTGTATACTTCTTAAGTTTGCTTCTGCTGTAAATTCTATTTCCTCCATTCTTGCATATAGGGTCATACAATACACTCGTATCACCCATGAACATCACCATCCTACTTTTATCCTATCATTCTAGCTTTATCTCTACTATAGATCTCGTAGTCAACACGTTTTACAGGAAGAGGCTATGAGCCACCACATACCCCTCATTATTACACCATGATCACAACTTATTGATCTTTTACTGACAATATTTGAGGTTCCTCTTTAAAACTCAAATTTCTCCTTTCGATCCAACTCAATCATTATGGCATAACTACCTGCATTGATGTTTGTGAATCCTAAATGGGTTCTACCTTTGAGTCCTCACTCCCTTTTCCTTCTCATTGTCATTGAAAAATTTGAAATTCTTTCTATTAAAAGAAGAACCGCTCATCTCATGATTATTGAATTGCTTCAGCATACAGATCGATTTGTCAATTGTACACAATCAATCTTTTAGAAGATAGACATCTAATTGACCATGAATTTAAGTGGAATTAGGTATCTGGTTGATATTATCACTAAGTCTTTCACTCTTAATCCACTAGTGCCTCACACCCTGAGTGACTAGTGCTCTGAGTGCATACGTAGCTGGTATTTAGCCTCAACTAGTTAACCACTAGTTCTAGACACGTGATTTAACATCACACATGATTTTCTCATACTTCCCAATAGCAACGACTTCCCACCTATTCTACAAAGTTGTTACGGGGGAAACCCAGAGACAACAACATATGGAAAAGGGGTTAGCTTAACAACTTCTACTTTTAGGCATCTTGAGAGTAGCCGATACCTTATACTTGTAATATAGTGTTCTACCATTCATATTCTTATGACCAGGGGATGTACCAAGAAAGAAACTTCCTTCAGTCCATACCATAATGTTTCAATGCTTAAATCATTACCACTAATCACTGTCACCAAATAGGGCAATTCTTGTTCACCATAAGTCCACAACACTTTCTTCTTAATGGCCTTACCTCAAGTAATAGAGAAAGCCACAAAAACTCTTCCACCAACTTCAGAATCCTTACATGACATTTACTTCCTAGAATTCTCAAAGCCCAAACATCCCTGTAATTAGTTTCTACTTGTAAAACTCATGTTAGACCTCTTACAACTTACAAAATGTAACTCACTCACCGTCTACTGCTCCTCACGGTATGTCATATTAGTCCCCATCCAAGCCTATACTGGCCATCCTCCAATCATACAAAGTTGTAGATGCATTTTTTCCCAAATGGACCTCCTACCTCATAGTTTAACTCTACTTCCTTCTGGACTCCTATCAACAGGAGAAAGAACAAGAATCTCTTTCTCTAATTGGGTTCAGTCCAAAAGACTTTGGTGACCTATTAACCATATCTCATATTCTTCCAACACAACCTGGCCTTTTTTTTCATTTGAAAGATATGCAACTATTGCCTTCATGATCTACAAATGTGACACTCCGAATGATAGTCACCTCATCTTTGCCATCCTTCTTGATGGCATTGAAATCACTACTACACACTGCCAAGGCTTCTATCATCCAATACCGTCTTAGCTCTAAGACACACATTTTTCACTCCAACTACAAACTCTTGCTAGCTAACCTTTTCTCCAATCTCATTGTGTCCAACTTTGTATCCAAAAGTAACTGATTAAATTTTCTCATAGTCCTTCTACTATTCAGTAACATCCCAACATTTTACCTTCAAGACTCAGTTGCTATTTACATACTTAATCCCTGCAAGCTCCCAACCTCTTACATAATAACTTTACCTTTATCTCCCATTAGTAGGGTTATTCTATTTCCTTTACTAATTCCTCTTGTAGGTCACAGATAGGAAAAAACACAAATCATTAAGCTTTTCTTTTTCTCCGCAATCACCCACATTTGTTGGAATAGAACATGGATCTTCACACACAAGTCCTCCAACTATGTATACTTAATACCAATAATTGCTCCTTGAGTTCTAAACAAGCTCCCATAACCTTAACACTCATTAAAACACTCATTTACCATCATTTTGCCTCTTTTTCTAACTTAAACACTGCCAATTGCATATTCTGTTTAGAGGTGCAATCAATAACACCGAATATGGCGTATAATTGGTCTACCTATTCCTTGGCAACTGCATGATTCATTTTACCTTTGTAAGCTGATGGATTAAACTTTTGAAAGTCTTTTAGTTGAGAAAAGATATCTCTTCTTCCAACCCTTAGGGCCCTCCCTAGCTCTATCACATCCTCATCTTCTCCATCATTAAGATCCACATATACTCTAACTTGCTTATTCATATCACATTATGCCTGTTGACTTAATGGCTCTTGCATTCCATTCAATATTCCTTTCTTGATTGATAACCCAGTCATTCGACATAACCAACCTTATATGTAGCTCTCTCATGAGATCACCATTACTTTGTTTATCCCCCTGTAAGACATTTCCCCCCTATATGCTAGTAGCAACATATTCAGTTATATGACTCTAGACTAGCATTGCAAAGAGAATATACAAGTTTATGTAAATCAAATTGTGTCAAGTATTACTGCAGAAACAATGGTCTGAACCATTACTTTGATATCAAAATATAACATCCTAATATAAAATACCCCTAATAACCACCCAATATAGTAAAACTAACTGAACAAGACAAAAGAGGCTAATACAGAGCTAACGCCACAACCATGATAGTCCTCAATGGCATGGAAGCTATCAGGTTTCGAGAGGAAGATAGATAGTAAAGGCTGATGCGGCGGTCACGGAGATGACGCTGGTTTGCCCATATTAGAAACCATATAAGCAATTTGCTGATTTTTTAGGTGAACTTCTGACATGCACAACTTTGAACTCGGGCCACCAATTGACCTGATTTCAACTCCTACAAGTCACTCTCATCCCAATCTATCCATAGACACTAATTTCACCTCAATCTACCTTTGTATGGAGATTTTGGATGCCTGTGACCAATTTGGTCACTTTCTGATCAAAACAAGCAACCTAATGCTTACAATTGCTACCAATAGTAATTTGGCAACTTAGGACCCTTTGCGTAGGTCACAACAGATATAACCAACTTATTCAATGAGACTCTACCCTAGAGAAACCACTCATCCAAGTTTTGACCTATTTGAACCCTAAATCTACACAATAGGTATAATTGGATGCCATGTGTGATATGGTTTTGTGTGAATATTCCTGGTCATTAGCTTGGGTTCCTATTTCAAATGGTTGTCTCTTGTCATTTATCACCCCTAGATTGTTTGGGGTTAAGACGCGGCTGGTTGTAGGTATTGTGATTGGAGAAGTTGTATTCTCTGTGGTTGATCATGCTAAACCAATCTTGGTGTTTATAAAGTATTATCAGGCATACGCCATACTCATTGTTAATGAGAGTTTCGATTCTCAGGCATTGGTTGCCTATGTGTACCTTGGTGAGTATAAGTAGTGTATAAATCATTTGGGAATTTTAGTATATTCTATGAAAAAAGGTTATGACACCCGTAAGTAGGATTAGGGTTCAAAGGGTTAAAACTTAAGACAGTGGCTTTCTTAGAGTGCCACCTCCTTAAACAATGTTCTTGTGTCATTTGTGACCTGTTGGAAAATGTTTGGTGACTAAAAGATCAATTGTTTGAGATTGGAATCTATTAAGGTCAAGTTTTGGCCAAAAAGTGACTATTTCGGTAATAGGTGTGCAAATTCTCCATAAGGAGGAATTTTAAGGTGATATTGGTGTCTATAGTTAGAGGATGTAAAGAGTAACTTGTAGGATTTAGAATCACTCCAATCAGAGGTTCAATTAGAGAGATATGAGCATCTGAAGTTTGTCCTAAAAACCAGATTTGCTATCATTTTGATAGTAATAGATTACACCACGACGTCATATTCCCAAGCTGCGGCTCCATAAGGGTGATTTGTTCCTCTCATTTTTCTTATTGCCTAGCCATAGTTCAATGTCCTTTAGTCATATTCCGCCTATTTTCTTAGTCTCTCATTTTTCTCATCCTTGGTATCTCCTATTGATTATTTTTCATTTATTTCTTGGCTCATGACATAGTAAGCTATGTCCTTGATGGTGTTTTGTGGTTTTGAAATTATAGTGTTACAAGGGCCACTGGTTGAGGTTATCTTGTTATGGTAACTAGCTTATGGTTCTAGCCATATATTGATAGGTGCTGTGTCTACATATCATGCAAGTTATTTTTAAATTGATTATTACATTTGATTATTGTTATTGAAGCATGCTTGTATATTTGTATATGTATAAACCCTGGTTACTGGGATGTATATCTCACCTCATGACTAACAATTCCTAGGTAAAGGATCTAACACTAACATGGAAGAGACCAAGGAGCGTTTGGGAAAGAATGATTGAGAGTACTCGTGGGTGTTGGGGTTTACCTCCTGCTTGTTATTACTATTTTGGTTATATTGTTAGTAAAGTGTCATTTGTACTATTGTTTAATGTTTTATGCACTTGACTTATCTCTATTGTTCTAGGGTTGAATTGTCATGTGGCCCCTCTTATACTCTCTATGCTTGGTGTATGACCCTTTGTATATTAATAGGACTATGGTTATGCTAGTGGTGTGATGAATGTCAATTATATTCTATGTAAGGCATGTGATGTTTTCAATTCCTGATGTTTGATCGTGTTGGACTTGAGATTATTGACTTCAATTCTCCCTGAGTATGTAAGTCTAAACTATGATTTTGGTATGGTTATGAGGTCCTTGGTGCGTGAAATGGGCGTGTAGCCCTTAGCTTGATTTGGGGTTGAAGGGGGTCAATACTTAGAGGAGTGGTTTCTTCAGGTTAAAACCTTCTAAGACATGTTCTTTATGTTTTGTGTGACCTGTTGGAAGGGTCTATGGGTGCCAATTGGCCATTGGTGACAATTGAAGGTGTTTGGTTCTTGATTTTGGTCAAAAAGTGATCAATTTATATCCGAGTGTCCAAAATCTCCATACAGAGCTTACTTGAGGTGTGGTTAGTGTATGTGGTTAAAATGTGATTAGAGTAACCTATGGGCTTTGAAATCGGTCAATCAGAAGTTGGAGCACAAACTATGTGCATCAGAAGTTCATTGTATGCATTAACAAATTGCCGATGCAGGTTCTGTCATTAGAGCCGAGGCGCCATAACCATGGCTCCATGGCTATGGCACTATGCAACACTGTTTCCATTCTCGTTTCCTCCAGAACATTCTTCATTATGGTACCATTTTGCTATTTTGTCTCCTCTCCCCTATTTCTGTGTCTCTTAGGTACATCTTCAAAGTATTTGAATTTAGGGTGTTACACCCACAAACACACATATAGGGAAATGGTAGGCCATCAAATTACCAATAATGGATTCAATGCTTCTAAGAGACTTCTTTGGATGCCAAAACATTAATTAAGCAAGTTTGAACTCTACAAGGCCATAAAGTACCCAAATCAGCACATAACATAAACTTTAGAAATCCACAACTTGGCAAACCTGTGGTTTCAACATCATACTCAAACAAAAAGACACCCAGAATATCCATCCAAAGTGGAATCTACTCCAAAAAAATTGGATTCCATGATGAACCATAAGATTCTAGGCTAGGGTTTGTAGCAAACACTTCACAAACACCAAAAACCTCTTACACAAGCCTTAAGAACACCAAACAACACAACAATAACTCATTTCTAATTATTTTAATTGGTTGAAAGATCATTTAAGATGAAATCAATCTTGCACCCACAATTTCAAACCTTAAACCATGTAGAAAAAGAGGGGGGAAGGATGAAAAACCACTTATCACACAAGATTTAAGCTTTCTAGATCAAGGAACCAAGCCTTCATGCTGGTAGGATGAAACACTGGTGGAACTCCTTGCATTTCCTCCATTTTCTTCTTTTTTTGTCGATTGATTCACATTCAAAATTGGCAAAGTTTTGTACCTGTTGCCACGGTGCACAATAAGCTAGTTGCAGCATGAGCCTTCTCTGTCTTAGCCCAATTTTAAAAGTTTAATAGTTCTCCCTATGACACCACTGAAGCTAGTTGTTGCATGGGAAGCCTTTGTTTTCTTTTTTGTCCTTTCTCTAGTCGCAATCCCTCTTATGTTGTATAATTCAAAAGATACTCTTCTTGTTAACTCGGTGCTTAGTATGAGACAATATTCTAAAGGTCGTTACAGCTGGCATTGGTGCATGTCTAGTTCACACTTTAGTGTTCTCTGAGTTTCTGATGTCAGACCCTAAGTCCTTCATTTGCCCATTTAATTGGGAGTTACCAAGGAATAATGGCCTCAAGAGAAAAAAGGTCTTATCTTGGACTGAGCAAGAACATAGGTATGTACTTTTCTTTCTTTTTTCCCTTTTAACTGTTCTTAATTTTATGAATTTTCTTATGAACATCTTTAAAGAAAAAATTAATAGATAAAGGAAAGAAAATTTTGATTAAGGCCATTGATTTGCAAAATTAATTCAAGTTTTAGTTTCAAAGGAATTACACCAAATTAAACATTCAAGTTTAAACTTCTAGATAATGAGTGTATAAATTCTTGTGTCATGTTTGTCCTAATATGTTTTCTCTAACAGGTTATTCTTGAAAGGACTGGAGATTTATGCAAGGGAGATTGAAAGAATATTTTTAGAAATGTCATGGTAAAAAAAACACCAACTAAAGTAGCTAGTCATGCTCAAAATTACTTTATTTGTGAAAGCGATAATGGGAAGAAAAAGAGAGAGAGCATTCATGATATCACTGCTGCAAACCTCAATCTTGAACCCCTGAATTAGAATCAGTTAAGGTATTAATCACTACCAATGCATCAACTTAACATGCAAGTTCCTTCAAATATTTTGATGCATCAATCATTGCCAATGCATCATTTTAACTAGCCAACTGCCATCAACTTATCAGTGGTTCAATCACGAGACAATATGGAAAACTATGATGGTCACATGACCTCGAACAAGCTTCCTTCTTTGAAGCACATAACTGCATCAGGAAGAACATGTTGAAGATTATGTCCTTGGCCAATTATTGTATTATGAACATTATACTTCATTATCAAAAAGAAGGTGTTTTTCTTTTATTACATTGTTATATTGTTTGCATGTTTTTCTTTATAATAATATCCTTGGATAAATCATTTTATCCTAAATGTCCCTAGTCAATCATCTTTGTGGGAACAATGATGAACTAGGATTAGTATGATTTTGATTAATAATTATGTGTTAGTTATGTATGAAGATACAAATCAAAATCATAAGCATTTGTTAGGGAATAGGCACTAGATTGACCCATCATAAGATAATTGTATGGATCAAGTCATAAGCTTATCTCATATATATAACCATGTCATTGAGCCCTTAGACCTAAGACCACCATAGCTTTCTACATAGGGAACAATGTGCTTTGGCATAGTGAAAGGTCACCTTTAATTAGGATATTATAAATGCTATGATCAGGCATAGTAGAATTCATGTGGAGGAAGATGAATGGTCAAAATGGAATTTATCCCTCTAATTAATGGAGAGATATATCTGGACCCCTTGATGAATGAGACTGAAAAATGTATGGCCATGCTCGAATGGAAGGATTTCCATTTGTTCAGTCAATCTGCTCAGAGATCGAAAAAGTGATGGTTGAGTAAGATGAGGATGATGTTTCCATATCTCATACTTGACCAATATATCATGAGACAAAAGGAATATAATTTGGTTGTATTGGATCATTGATCTAATATGATTTGGTTAGTCACAATGTCTTACTAGAGGCCATTTATGACTTGTGGATCAAATAGTACTATTGACCCACTGTCAACATCATATGGGTCTACGGGGTCACACACAAGAACATGTCAACCTGAACTTAAATGTCCAGATTCATTGAATCTAAAATGCGTATAGATTCAATGAAGTTAACGTTCAATTTAGGGTGGTTGAATTTTATATGTAAATATATATTTGATATATATATTATAAAATTCAAAGTATATATATATGTTTGATATATTATATATTTGATATATTATATTATTTTGAAATATATATATACATATATCATTTAAATTAATTTAAATGAATTAGTTTTAAATTTAATTCTATGCGATAGATTTAAATTTAAACTAATCTATTTAATTAATATTTGATTTAATCTAAATATTTGATTTAAAAATTAAACAAATATTAAGTCCTATCTATATATTGGTATAGAGTAGGGTTATTAGTATACATAATCAGTAAAATTTCAAGTAACCCTAGAGAAAGAGCGGCCACACATTTAGAGAGAAAAGTGTACGGAAAAACAATGAGAGTGTACGGACGCAAAGAACGTATGGACATTCACAAATAGAGGTGCTAGCATGCTGTGTAAGTTGGACTCACCATTTGTGTAGATACCGGTAGAGGAAACTGGCCAGACGTGTTAATTCCTAGGATCCAAAGAAAGAAAGAATAGAAAAAGTCATGCACGTAAGGTAAATTCTTCTTCTACATCTCAATCTAAACAACATTGACAGATCAATGGGAGGAATTATGGTGGAGTTTTCCGCTGCGTGTGTACTGACATTCCCAACAGAACATCTCCAAAAGTGGAGTCTACAAAGAAAATAGAGCCATAACTTTAGAATAATATAGCACCCTCTGAGTTGATAACAAATTCAATTCAGATGAGTCCTTATTCCAAACAAAATCTCAACGTCTTTATCTTCCATATTTTAAAGAAAGTCAAGAATAATTGTTAGATTTGGTCCAACATTATTGGGATTTATTAGACCTCAACAATTTCCAAGAAGTCCCAGACATGCTTCCTTTATTGAAGAATATATAACTACATTAGTAGGAATATTCCCAAAAGTGGAGTCCTCAAGATTGATAGTAGAGTCATCTACTAATCACTATACTCTAGAGGACATATTTAATTATCACCATTAGGGATGAAAACCAAAAGTTTTGGTTATATAGAGTGGAGATTTCGGCCAGAACTGAAGATCCAACCTCAAAATTGAAAAACCTCAAATTCGAACCGAAAAAAATGGAGAGGGAGGAGTAGAGAACACTTACTAACTTGAATCCAAGCTCTTGAGGTCTGAAAATCACTCCTAATGGCTGAAAACTCCAAACCCTAGTAGAGCTCCGTGACACTTCCTTCGTTTCTTTCTTTCCGATCGTTTGAAATGATCCAGATTTAAACAAAAATCCCTAATCTCGTCGCGACTCTAGGCATCTCGCCATGGCTCCACCAGTTTCAGCTAAAACAACACTATTGGAATGATTCTCACCACGGTGGCCCTACTTCTCGCTACAGCATGAAGCTCTTCCATACTCCACTTGAGCCTTCCTCCGTCCTATTTTCTCTGATATTGAACATAATGCCAAGAAAGATATCAAGAGGGGTGTTACACTTATGTGACATCCGGACGCTAATGAGGGCGGGGAGTGATCACCAGTGCAAGAAAAGGGGTGTGAGATAAAAGTGATGAGGCACGGATAAGAAGCGGCTCCTGGCAGGCTTCTAAGTAGGAGGGGCATATGAATGAATCGAATGCATACTGGAATGAGAGGGATCCAAAGACTGTATAGGTATGAGACTATACGGTTAAGGATAGCTTAAAAGAATTGATAGGTACTACCTATACCAACAAAGTGTACCTACCTTTTCAGTAGCCTATCCTTTAAGAACTCCTCAGTTAAGCGTGCTTAACTTGGAGCAATTTTGGGATGGGTGGTCTATTGGAAAGGAGGTGTGTGAGTGAGGAAAAAGCACACCGAAAGGGCTTGTGTTAGTTTGTGGGGACAATCGTTAATCCCAAAGAAGTGGCCGGACGTTACAAGATACTTTTTCTTTTAACTCTTGGGGCTTTCTCAGGCTCCACCACATTCTCATTCTCATCCTCTCCTGCATTCAAGTCCACAAACATGCTAGCCTCTTCATTCACATCCCCATGTTCTTGTCTATTCATTTGCTCTTACAACTTATTCAATCTCTCCCCCTGTGTATTCACTTGATTAATGAGGTTAGCCAACATCTCATGCATCTGCCTCATAAGATCACTATTACTCGGTCTTCCTTTGCAAGACAATCTTCCTACACTCAAGTAACAACACATTCAATTATATGGTTTTGAACTAGCATTGTAGTGAGAATATAGTCTATGTATTTAAAATTGTGCCAAGTAATACTTCAAATAGAAACAATGGCCTAAAACCATTGCTCTGATACCAAAATATAACAACCTACTCCCAAATACCTTCAAACTTGATCAAAAGCTTCAAAATCCGACCAATCAAAACCCAAACATCTCGAAACAACTTCCTAAAATCTCAGGATAGCAGAAACAAACCCAAAAACACCAGAAAATGTACTAGGGCCATGGCCGCTACAATACCACCGCGACTTTGCCTCATTCTAAAGACTCACTTGTCATTGTCTCCATTGGCGCTGTGGCCTACTTCTTGGCACCATGGCGCCCCCTGCTGGTTTCCACACCAGCACAAATTCAACACAAAGGAAAACTTTCAACGCACATAACTTTATGCTCTGACCTCTGATTGACTTGATTCCAACTCCTACAAGTCAATCTAGTCCCAATCTATCCATAAACACTAATTTCACCTCAACCTAACTCCATATGGAGATTTTGGATACCTAACACCATTTTGGCCACTTTTGACCAAAACTCACCACTTAACACTCCTATTTGCCATTAAAGGCAATTTGACCAACCAGGACCATTCACATAGGTCCAAAACTACTTAACCAACTTGTCCAAAGAGGTTTCACATCAAAGGAACCATTCCTCTAGGATTTGACCCCCTTGAACCCCAATTGACAAAATGAACTACAGGCCCTAAAACACACCGACATGGCCCGATTCCACCTTTAGGCTCACCAACACTACCATCCAATAGACACAGCACATACATAACACACCAATAACATTCATCCATAATAATCCTTAGCCATGTCATACATTCATTACAAATATCCTATCTTACGTGGCACAAGATACATTATCCAAAATATACACAAACTATATAGACCTAGTATTCCCACATTCGATGCTACTCCCTTGCCTTCTCTAGACTAGTGTCAGAACTGTCACCTGAAAGGTTGATCATGGGAGAGGGGTGTGAGATAATGTCTCAATAACCGAGAACAACCACACACACACACACACATATATACATATATCTCATAAAAACTATATAAATCCAATGTGAAATGAATGCAATGCATATCTCCCTCCACACAGCTAGAGCCGCAAGTTGTCATCATAGCAGGACATTTCGTATAGGTAATTCCCTTCCAATAGTCGGTGAATACTAATTCTGGGACATCACCAAGCTCACCTCTCATTAGTGCACCAGGCAAAAGGTAATACTAATATTCGGATCGTCATTTTCCTTCCCCTTTTCCACCATAAATTGGTAGCAATTTAGGGAAGGTGCAGTCTACTGTGCGCCTTTCCCCTCCTAGCCAGAGGAGGTGATTTAGTCGTAAGGATTCCATCCTTATCCTTCCTAACATATATATTCCATCCTTATCCTCTCTAACATATATCATCATATATCATATCATCATCACCACCCAATCCACCATATATCACAATCTCACAAGATTATGTGGTAATGCTCATATCATCATATAATCATCATCAGAATATGTCATAGTGTCATGCTTGCATCATGTCATATCACGTCAATATCATCATATCTAATCATCATCATAATCATCATTTAGCTATGTGCATATCATGATATATGAAGAAAATAGTACACACAAACACATTTATATCGTGGTATGAAAGAAACATGTATATATACACAAATATATATAGTATCATATAATACATACAATATAATACAAACAAACACCCGGTTACCTCAATTGTCGTTACCATATGCACACAAGTTTCACAAGCTTTCTTGAATGCAAATTCCATGACTTGGTCTCCTCCAAATTGGCCAACAACCTTAACAACACATTATACCTCAATTAACACCATATACCATTTTATCCAAAACCATAATTCAACTACTGTAGGCATAACCCAAGGTTTCAACACCCTTTTCATGCATTAATAAGCTCTTAAGAACCATTCAAACACCAATCAAACACCTACAGTTTGGATTCCTAATAGCCTTCACCAAAAACAACTGAGGGTTAAGCTCAAATCATACATAAACCCTTCAAAACTCACACCCAAGCAACAAGAACAGCAAATTACACTTCTTTAACTCCATTTCATCCATTTCAAATGGTGAATTTTGGCCCAAACTGGAAATCCCAACATATAACCGAAAATCCAAAGTTTAAACCAAAGAAAATAGAGAGGGAGAGTAGGGCTTACTTACCAACGTGAATCCAAGCTTCCAAAGTCTGAAAATCACATACCAAGTCTGAATCATAGAAACCCTAGCAGAGCTCCTCGCTGCTCCCTCCATTTTCCTTCTTTTCCTTCCCATTCGATTGGCCAAAATGTTTCTGATTTAAACCAGAAACTTGACACCCACCGCGGCTCTAGGATAGCTTGCCATGGCACCACCATTGTTTCAGCTGGAAAGAGCCACTGGAACACGCTCACGACGCTGCGGCCCTACTTCTTGCCATGACGTAGAGCTCAATTTTCCTCCACTTGAACCTTCCTCTGTCCTGTTTCCTCTGGTTCTACACACAATGGCAAAACAATGTCATGAGAGGTGTTACATTACACACATGATATGCAGAACCCATATCAGTCATAGCAGGAACTATGAGCTAGTTACCCTCACAAGATAACTTTAATAAGTAACTTCCTTCCAACAACCAATGTAACCGATTCTGGGGTACTACTAAGCTCACTACCACTAGTCATAACCCAGACAAACGTTATTCCACTAAAAAGTTTATCATAGTTCCCCTTCTCCTGGACCACCCAAATTGATGATGATTTAGGGAATGTACATCCCCAATCCAGTGCCACCTGGATCTTCTTGGCCAAAAGATAATGATCTAGTGGCAAGGATACGTATCAACCTCACCATTTGGACACGAGGCCTTGCATGTCCTACTAGTTGATCAGCATACCACATGGTATCACAAGACATTATCGCCTATCCATCCAATGCTCAATATGCATAACCAAAGTGAAAATGCCTTTCATGCTGTACCAACATGTCAATATCATACATAATGATCATCGCCACCACCACCATGTTAGTATAATATTGTCACACAAGATTCACATAGAGATGCATAATAATAACAAGCATGTTAATTTCCATCATGTTCATAAATATATACATATATATAGCTAATTGCATTCTTATCATTATAACATCATTGTCATTATCATCCTTGTTACACATACTACTAATACTGAGGGTATAGTACTCATAGGTCAAGTTCTTTTTATTCCCATTTACATAGATAGATACACATGTATACAAAATCAACTATTTTCACTTGCTTATCATACCTTTCAAAGAAAGAGGGTTTCAAGATAACTTACTATTACTAGCTGTGATATACGTCGCATATCATGATATGAAGACTTTCAAATATGTAGGATAAATAAAATTACTCCCTGGTTATCTCGAGTTTCTACATACTCTCTCAACACCCCAGTAGGCAAAAGGATCACCAACTACCATACAAGAAGCATACAATAGGATCACCAACTACCATATAAGAAGCATACAATCCAAGTTAATCAGGAAGTATTTGATATCAAACCAAAGGCCAAACATTCAATAAGACTATGACAAAACTGTTAGAATTTACCCAAGACCACTTCGTGGCATTAAGACCTAATTGCATCATAACACAATTCAACCACTTACCATTGGTTTTGCCATATCCAAACAACTTCTTGGAGCATAGATACTTTCATCAAGCAAGTACATATCATATACAATCGCCACATACACATATCAAGCAAAGATCATAACCTTAGGTAGAGCTCAAATTGGTAACCCAAGCATAAACTCAATAAAACCAAGATTCTCATACATCAAAACATCCCAATAAACACATACAATCAAATTTAAACCTCTCATAATTGGTGATCCAGTAAACCTAAAACCAATAATTAGGATTTGGGAAAACAACCATAGAAACACCAAAAATGAGTAATTCAAAGCTTAAATACACCTAATAATACATCATTAAAGCATTTGAACCCAATTTAATTAGTGGAAATATATCCTAAAAGGAACCCCAACAACCAATACAAAAAATCCACTATAGATTTTCTAAAAAAAAAAGAGGAAGGTGAGGATCATCATACATACAAGATTAAGACCTTCCAAACCCAAGAATTAAGCCATTTATACTAGATTCCTCATGCCCTAATAGAGCCACCCAATCTCCTTTGTTTTTCTCCTTTCTGACGAATTGATCATGTTATTTAAAAATAGAGTACACACACATGTCGCCGCGGTGGAGTTACTAGAGTCGTGGTGCTAGTGTTCTCTAATCCAAAACATCACAATCCCAATTTGACTCTCACTGCAACATGAAGGGACCTCGTCGCAGGTTGAAGAGCCTCTGTGTCCAATGTCCCTCCGATCCTACATAATTCGAAGAATACACTTCTATAAGTCTTCTAACATTTTGGAAGAAATTAATTAGGGTTATTATACAACATAAAATAGATTACTTAAGTGGGCACATGACCTCATTTTAAAAGTCACATAACAAAGGTGTTTCACGTAGAGTATTTTAAGATTATCTTTTTCATTTGATTTAATTTGATTGAAATTATATTAGAATATTTGTGGCTTCCAACTTGCATTTCATGGGTCCAATTCTTACATTGAAATTAGTTTAATTTAAATTCTATTAGATAAAGCTTATCTTTAAGGAATATCTAATATTATTAGGATTAGGATATTATTTTTTAGTATTTTAATTTTTTTGAGGACTCTAGATAATTAGTTATCTCTTTAGGATTTCCTAGATTTATTAGGATTACTTGAGCCTCTAAATATTCCTAGTCACTTTAGGATTTCTTTTTGCCTATTTAAAAGCTTATTTTGTACACACAATGCAAATTAGATTAAACAAGTAATTCAGAATTAATTTTCCAAATTAGTGAGGTATCACTAGTTCTTCATGTTTTTTTTAGAATACACCCTACTTATAAAGAGAATGATATGCTTTTGTGGCATCTCTTATAGCTAGAGTTCACAGAGACAAGTTCTCATTGGGTTCTAGTTCGATCAACCTATTTGAGTTAAACTTTCGCGTTGCTGTCCTCTATATTTTCTAGGTTCCCGAGACAGATTCCTCATGAGGTACACATATATCAGTTAATGATGTGAACCTATAGGGCTCAATTAACACATAAAATAATCCAACCCAAATGATGAACTGTGCTTTTGGAATCCCATTATTAAGAGGATCATTTTGGAAATTAGAAGTATTTTCTAAAGCTTATTTTATCTCATTGAAGACCCAATATACTAGTACACCCATAGAGGAGTCATATAACACCTTAATCATGTATGTTCGAGTCCAAATGCATGCTAAACTGAGTCATACAAATAAAGTGACGTCCTCAAAATGTTTAAGGGAGAATTAATCTTTTCTGAACCTAGAGGAGCCCTATAAGATAACTCATAATAAAAATATTTTTTAATTTTATATTTTATATTTTTTAATTTCTGAATAAATAAAAAAATTAATTTGTATAGATTACTTTTTGTTAATAATTCAATATTTTCTTATTTTAAAAAATCCTAAAAGTTAAATTCGACTATAAACAAAATGACAACTCAATTTATCACTGCTCAAACTTAAACCCATTTTCCATGTATTAGATTCCAAATATATCTATTTACACATGATTAAAGATTTCAATCCATAAAAAATCAAAATCAAAATCAAAATTTTTAAAATTGGTAGGTACTGTTCACATTTCCTTTTCCATTTTATCCGATGAAATTTGAAAATTTATAATTAATTCTACACAAATCATCTTGGGGTGATTCATATCTCTAAAATTAGATAAAAAGATTTGCTACAGAGGAAAAATAAGGAACTAGATATTTAATTGGCCAATTTGTACAATTTATTTTTCTAAAGAGTATTCTAGATTTGGTCATTTCTGGAAAAATCTTGATTCTGACCTCAAATTTGAAAATTCATAGTAATTTGCATAGTAATCCAAATTAAGTGATCTTTGGGCCAAATGACAGCTCTTTCTATCTAGGTTTTATACATATATAACACTCATATTAATCACAAAAAGGTATGAACAGTACTCACAAATCTATACAGAGGTCAGATTGTTCCTTTATATCCTTAAAGCTTGCAAAATAAAAGGGCCAATTGTCCATATATGGCCATTTCTTGTACTCATACTATATGATACATTGCATTATATATAAATTGACATAATTACATAGAGATATAGGCTCAAAATGATACATATTAATTTACATAAGTACTCTAAACTCATGACCAAAGTAAGCAACACTACGCCAATTTTGGGCTTTAATGGCGCTCAATAGTTAGCATTTCTGATAAAAATGCCAACTAAAATGATACACAAAATACTTTAGTTAAAGATGGATGAGAAATAAAAAAAATTGAAAAATACTTTAGTTGGCATTTCCTTTGGAAATGCTATGTAAAGCTCTATCTTAGTTGATGTTTAATTAGAAACGCCAACTAAAATTATTTATAAATAAAAAAATAAAATTGATAATAACTTTAGATGGCGTTTCCTCTTGAAAATGTCATCTAAATCTCTAACTTTAGTTGGCATTTCCTCACGAAATGCTATCTAAAATTATTTAAAAAATATTTAAATTAGCTAGAGTCCTCTATGCTCCACCCCATCCTCATTCTTGTCCTCATTCCCTTAAGCCCTAGCACTTTGTTCCTTTACCGTGTAGCTCTCTGTTGAGACCACCATAGCTCATCTAATCACCATCTTCTATTCTTTGTGCATCCTTAGGTGAGTTTGTGGTTTAAACCCTAAGCCCCTTCCTCTCCTTAACTTTTTTCGAGATCACTCCCTTTCCTTCCATTATCGCCTCCTTCACTCTCTACCTTCTCTTATTCTTCACTTGCATCTTCATTTTGAACCTTCATACCACCACCATCTACTTCATCACCACCACCACCACTATCTTCATTCTCTTTTTCTCTCATCTTCTCTTTGTTTTTGTTCTTTACTTTCGATCTACTTGTGCCATCAATCTTCACCACCATCACCATCATAATCTCCATTATGCTAAGTCAACACTCGCAATCACCCAAAGCTACTATCATAGTTCTTGGTGTTTCTAGGGTTTCAGAGTCACTGCATTCTTGTTCATGCCTAGTTTCACACATGTTTGGAGAAGTTCAAATAGCGTAAAAGAACAATATTAATTTTTTTCCAAATCTTCCTTGACTTTGTACTCAGATCACACCTTTTCTTCCTCTCAAGTTCTCTTTCGTTGCACCTCTTTCTAGATCTAGTTTGCTATTTCCCTTTTTTTGTGATTAGTGAGTTTTTGCTATTTTTCCAAATTAGGTTTGCTATTTTCCCCTCTTTAATTGAATATGACTTTATGTGTAGATATTTTTGTCATTTTTAATGGTATTCGTCTTTCGGCCGTTCTCGGAGTTGCTACTACAAATGAACAATTCATAAGAGGGGTGTGAGATAAATTGTGGTGAACATGGTTTCCTTCTTTGTATATATATCATGTTATTGATGTAGGAAAATTCCTTTCACAGATTGCTATAATTGCTCATGCCATATATGGTGTAGGCTAAATACCTTCTTTAAATTATAGGTAATGGCAAAGTGCACATTATATGAACAATTGCTACTAAAGTATTATGATAGTTATGCTTTCATAGTTCTGTTGCCAAAAGTAAACTTAGCTATCTTTTATAGTTGAGTTGAATTGAATTGGCATGATATAGTGATATTAGAAAAGCATTAAGTCTACAAGCCTAAGAAGTTACATGTCCATACAACTATTTAATGACAGATTGTAGTGATTGATTATCTTTTTGCATATGATCAATAGATATCAATCCATGTATCAGCACACATTACACAATTTTCATTGTTTTTTTACCTCTAAATGATTTTTGTGGTAATAGTTCTCACTACTTAGGATCAAGACTGACCTCTACCATGATGCTCACCAATAAATTATTGCTGAGATTTTCATATGTAGATATTAACATCTTTCTTTTCCAATTTCAGGCGAGTTAGACCAAGACTCATTCTAGACTATTCTTTTTGTTAGCTCTTTACTCTGTCACATGTTTTTATGACTTGCCAACTATCCAATATTTTGCTTATGGTTGTTGTTCTATACTCTATTTCTTTTACTTGTGTATGTCAGTATAGTGACCTTGCTAATGCAAAGCATCTCTTAGAGAAATTTCAGCAAGTCACTGCAAGGTGGAACCAGGTAAAATATGTTGGGATAGAAAATGAAGATGAGGTGGGGAAAGAAGAGCAATGGTCTTCTATGATATAGTTGTAATAGATACATGCCTTCCTCTCCTTGCTTCTAGGGAATCTACAATTTCTGGCCGTCTTTCGATTAATTATGAACTACTAACAAAGAAATGATGGACATTGGTCTCATGAACATTGCTGACTATTGTTCTTCATCCTATGTCACAACAGGTAATGATTTTCATTCTCATTTCACTGATTAATTAAACACACTAACCACCTCTTATAATGGAAAATTGTCTTGCCCAATAGTAAACATGATTTTGAAGGTTCTTTTTTCGTAATGATTATTTTTAATTTGGGTTGACTGTTGGTTGGTTATGCTGATTCTATTAATGTGTTAAATGCTAATGACTTTGTTAGCTACAAGAAATGTTTCTAAAAAGTACAAATTGAGATTGCCCTCTCAGTTACTTTGTTGAATTCTATATATTATTATTATTTAGAATTATGTTTTTTTCATAATGGGGTTTGTTTATGTAACACCTCTATTTAGGGCCAATTTCCCAAGATTTGACCTCATTAGAGTCCAATTATACTTAATTAGAAGCTTGAATCACATAAAATGTTATAATAAAATTTTCCAAATTTTAGGTACTATTCATTTATTCAAATTTCTTTTCTCAACTAAACTTTGGAAAATCATAACTAATTCAATAAAAATCATATGAAAGTGATTCAAATCTTTGCAAATAGCTTTGAAGGTGTTCTACGTGAGAAAAATATCAAATGGAGCAAATACTTGGCCAATTAGTACAATAAATTTTGTGAAAATTTATTATTCATATGGTCAATTTCTAAAAATCTAGTTTTCTGGGCTAACTTTGAAAATTCACTATAATTCATACACTCATCAAAATTGAGTTTCCTTCAACCATTTTAAAGCCCTTTCTGTATCATTTTCAAACATATATAGCATTCATACTTTATGCTTCAAAAAGTTAAAACAGTGATAGTTTTACTCTGTAGAGGTTAGAATGACCATTTGTATCCTAATACTTTACCATACAAAAGTTATAAAATATTTACATGGCCATATATTGTAACACCTTATACTTATGTCTATTTCTCATGTATTAGACTTCAATTATGTCAATTATTGCATGATTAGAGGCTTGATTGCATAAAAATATCAAAATATATTTTGCTTTATTTTGGGTACTGTTCATTGTGCATTTTCCATTGTACCTGATGAAATTTGAAAATTTATAACTAATTCTAGAAAAGTCATATCAAAGTGATTCAAGTTTCTAAAAATATTTTATATATGGAAAAAAATATGAAAATGAACATTTCCTAGACCAATTCATACAGTTTATTCCTCAAATATTTACTATACATTTGGTTATTTAGAAACTTCCCAGGTTTTGGCCTTATCTTTAAAAATTCATATCTTAGGATATCCTGAACCAAATCATGCATTCTCTACGTGATTGGAAATCTATGTATGTCTGCTTTCTAGATATATTTTTCTTATATATTTATTCACCTTATACTGGAATAGTTTTAGGAGAAATTACATAACTCTTTCTTTATAGCTCCAAATACTATTAAACCTATGGCATTCATTTCCTAAGTATTAGAGGTTTCTAGAAATGCAAATCTTTGAATTTTTTTAGCTTTGTATGATTTTCCTTTGCATTTTGAAATTTCCAGTGTTCATGGCAAAGTTCCAGTTTTTCTCTACACTATCCTGTTCTAAACCATAAATTTGAAAATTCACCATAAATTGTACACTTATCCAATTTAGGTGTTGTTTAGCTCTTTGGAAAGCCTATTATATCTACTTTCAGAAAATATATATTACATGTACTAATGGACTAGTTTCAAATAGCGCACCTTGGTTCAAACTGCTACCGGTCAATCTTGAGTATAATCATGCCATATCTCATATAATAAACTTCATAAACATAATTCATTGACATTCATTGCTCCAATTTTACACATTACATGATAGCAAAGCTTAAGGAAACATAAACATGCATAATTGCAGAATCTACACCTCATACATTAATTAATACATAATCTCATATCATGGCATTATAACTTGAAAAATCAATGACTCTTCACTATCTTCTACATTTCTCTTGCTTTCTCCTTGTCCACTTCCATGTCTTCTCCCTAGCATGGTTATTCATCTAAGGAGAGTGAGATTCAAAACATCTCAGTAGTTACACCCAATCATGCATTCGTATTATTATTAACATTTCATAAATCCATCAATAAAACTCACAAGAATATATTATGCCATGGTATTTTCATAAAAATTTTAGCATGGATCAGCTAGCCAACCAATCAATATCATCACAAAACATTCATACAAATTATGGCATATTCATTAAATTAAGAAAACAATGATGGTAACATAAAGCATTGATAGGAAAGTAACTACCTGAAGCTTTTCCTTTGCTTCCCAAACTTAGTAAACATTTCCTTTGATCTTCCATCACTTCCTTGAATCCTACTGCATCACAAAGTAAGGCTATTAACCACTATTTCATGACCTCCTTCACCAAGTATACTTACTGACCCTAAAATTCTATTTTGCAAACCATTTAAATTTCCTTGTACAACACACTTGTATCTACCTATTTTGGACCCAAGGAATCCATTTTTGGGGTTAAAATCATGATATTCCCTTTCCTTTCACAAACCCTAAATAGAAGAAAAATAAATAAAATTGTAGAAAAATATTTATCCAACAAACTTGAAATCTAATAGCATATTCTTGCATCTTGATGGATTTCTATGGCTTTTCATGGTGTAATTTCTTCATAACTCCACTTTCTCTCTCTAGTCTCTTTCTAGGTTGAAACTTTTAGAAATAAAATAGAGAGAAATAATTCATAAAACTTCTCCAAACTCAGGGATACACAGTAAAATAACTATAAGATTTTACCTTGAGTTTTTGAGTATTTAACTTTGCCTATCTCTTCTTCTTTTTTTTTTTCTGGGGTTTTCACGCCTTTCTCCTCTCTTTCTATTGCTGCAAATGTTGTGAATGAAGTGAGAAAGATGAAGGTTAATGACTTAATAGGATAAATATCCAATAAAGCTAATTATTGTATTTTGTCTTTAACCTTTAGTTACCTTTTTGAAATTAAAGCTTTTCACAAAATTCCCATGATGTCCCAGCAGCTAGTCAAACGTGCTCCACCTCATTTTTGACCAAAAAATTGCTTCAATTATTTAAATGGATCAAAATACCCTTTATTAATTAAATTTACCCATACCGATTAAATATTTTTGCCAAAATTGTCATTAAATTGGTACAGTACTATCCAAAAATAACTTTTGGACTAAAATACTATCTTAGTCCAAAATATATTTGGTCAAGGTCCATTCAGTGTTCTTGAATTAGTACTACTTTTTTCTCTAGTCTAAATTGACTTTTATTGGATAAAATATTAATATTAAATCTTAATTACCCAATAAATATTATTTTGACCTTAATAGATTTCATACTATATTCCATTGGATTTAGCTCATTGGGAGCTTTATTTTGACTATAATTTTTCATATTTATAAAAATGCCCTTCACTCGAGGTAAATTTATAAATTTTAAAACTTTCAGATCATTAGGTGTAATATTTCTAAAAATTCATAAACTTTTCTTCATCCTCCCCAATGTCCACCGCGTTTCCTTTTTCTTTTTTTTTTCTTTTTCTTTCATGTAGGGGCAAAATCATCATTTTCTTGGGGTTTAAATGTAATAGATTCCTGCAAATCGTCATTTTCTATTTCATGCAAAATGCTATATATCCATTTTTGCAAATTCTTTATACATTTTATGATATGAATATTTTTCTTAGGGTTTAAATACAATATTCACATTTTACTTCTAATATGGAAAATGACCATTTTGTATCTGAGTCGGGTCAAAAATGTAATTATCCATTCTTTTGGGCATTTTCTTGTAATTTCACCCAAAGACTAATTTTTATATTATTTCTTTTTTACTATTCACATTAACTTTCGAATTGATCTATCTCTCACTTTAGACCTCTCAGCCATGAAATACTTATATCGTTGTACTCAACTCGGGATGAGTTTTCATTCAAGCGATATATTTCATATTTTCCGAGGTAAGTTCTGGAATTAATTTCTGCTAATGATCATATGAAAAATTAATTTCAATTAAGGACCAAACATAATTTCTTCCAAAAATTAGATGAGAAATTAATTCTTTCTAAAGCCCGATTATATATAGCATTTTCATCTCGCTTCGTTTCTTATCTTTTATTCACTTTATAGCATCCCATAAAAATAGGAATATTACATATATCATCTTCATATCATACCATACTTTTACTAAGTCCTAAAGAAACATAAAAAATTAAAGAAACATATTTAACATCACATTAACAAATTTACACAAAAGCTCTAAATTCATGGCCTTTGAGAGTAATATCAAGTTAATGATCAAATTCTTTCTCCTTTCCTTTCTCTTCCTTGGAGATCTTGCCATTGTTGCTACCTGATCATGGTTAATAAGTGGGAGGGTAAGATTCAAAGAATTTCAATAAATAAATCCCATACATGCTATCATATCATCATATTTTTACGACAAACATCACAAAAATCTTAATTCATCACATAGGTGTATTTGGACATATAAATTTCATAAAAAATTTGGTAGAATTTCATTTTGGAAAATGGACATCTCGAGGCTCAAAACCTCTCATGCAACTCAGCCAACATCATAGAAATATCACAAATCAATATTTCATATATATGCCATAGTGTCAAGTATCAAAGAAACAATAATGACAATGTGATGTTAGTAAAGTTATGAGTTCCAAAGGTTCCCACACTTGGTACTCTGCTTCTTGGGCCTTTCAACACTTTCTTGAACCTAATCATATCATCATTTAATCAATTTAGCCACTGATTTCAAGAGATACACAATACATTGCTCACTAAACCCTAAATTTTTCACATAACTTTTCTTTGTGATTTTCTTGAATACAACACTTGTACTTGACTAAGTTGGACCCAATGAATCCATTTTTGGGGTCAAAAACATGAAATTCCTACTCTAAATAGGAACCCTATTCTGGCCAAAAATCATGGTAAAAGGAGGAAAATTACTACACTTCATAATACATCAAACTACTTCCATATTCAAGTTTTAAATGAACATTCTATCATTTCCTCTTAGTTTGATGATTGAAAAACTCCATTTCTTGATAAATCCTAGTTTGGACAAAATCCTAAGAGGATGGAGAAGAAATTATACTCCATGGATCACGCTTCAAAGACCATAGATAGCAAGCTTGAAGATGGAAGAGCAACTTACCATTAGCTGAGCTTTCAATTTCGCCTTAAGTTCCTTCTTCTTCTTCCTCTCTTCCTCTCTTCTCCCTTGCATTTTTTCTCTTCTATTTTGCTTCTATTAAACAGTCATGAAATGAAGTGGAGAGAGGGTAATTAAAGGCTTAATTAGGTAGCTTAACCATGTGGCTAATTATGGTTAATTAGTAAAAGTAACCATGCTTACTTTTTGACCAAAAATATCAACTTCTTGAAGAAGTTTTCTCCAAAAAATCATGCTACCTAGGCTGCCCATTTTGCACACCCCATGAGAGTGTTTCAAGTGTCCAATTTGCTAAATTTTTCCTGGTCCAGATGTATTTTGAACCGAGTAATTTTTAATCATATCAATAAAATTGCTTTTTATAGTAAATTAGCATTTTTGAGCTATCAAACTATTCTAATTTTTTTTTTCATTTCCATAATTATCTTGTTCTAAATGATATTTGTGTATGGCCCATGCCCTATCTTGGTTACCTTTTAACTATTCATGGGGCTCACAATTTACGTTATTGGTTTTAAGTTACTTTTGAATACTCGATACTAATTATTTTTTTATTCTTGAACATTAACCTTGTATTCTCTATACCATTGGTCTTCTCTCATCGAGGGTTTCATTTTAACAGTAACTTTATATATTTACAAAGTTGCCCTTGACTGGGGTTAAATTATAATTTTTGAAATTTTCAGGTCATTAGGTGTAATTTTACCCCAGTGTTTTTCTATTTCCTCTCCCCCTAATATTTAAAAATTTTGGGACATGAATGTCATTTTATAATTCTTTAGAGGCAAAAATATAATTTTCTTATTTTTTCATCAAACTAGAAAAAATGACCTCTTTGCCCTATTTCATATAAAACGATATTTGTCCATTTTCACGAATTTCTTGTACATTTTACATTATTATTGATTATGTCTTATTTCATTACTTAGTATCCAGTAAAAATTTGGGATATTACAATTTAAGAGATCTTATTGTCTGGCTTCATAGTTAGAGTATGCTATGTGTGTTGTTTCTGAATATTTGAGTGGCTAGAAGAAAAGAGTAAATGAACCATTCTCTACAAGAAGAAGTAATCTAAGTCCTGTGAAGATAATTGTTTAGGATATATTGTCCTTAACTATATTTTTTTAAAGTGATCTAGTTTATAAATTATGAGTCCTGCTCGATTCCTACCATTATAATTGCATTGATGCATGTATAGTCTTAGTGAGACATGAAATTTCTATCAATTGTCTTGGGCCAATGATACTGGAATATTGCCACATCTTGAATTATATATTGGCATCTTAGTGTCTTTTAAGTTTTATTATTATATGATAGATTTTGTTAGGGACTATGATTTTCTTGTCTCTTTGTTATATTTTTTCCCTTTTTAATAGGAGAGAGAGGTAATTGCTCATATATGTATCTTTTCATAATATTTATTTCTATTTTCTGAAATGGTACTTGAGAGGGGATTTAAACTAGTATGACATTAAAACATGAATGCTAAATATATGAATGTTTTAACATGAATTCATTTAAACTGGAATCATTCTTTACAAACTATGTTGATCTATTTTCTCCACCAGGAAATGATCTAAACTCAATTAAAAGACAATTAATTTATTTTGCATTATGCTATCTATATCATTAGAGTTCCCAATCGGATGGATAATTACTGGGTTCACCAAATTGCACATGAATTAATTTTGCTCTCTGATGCATGCAGGTCAATGTTGTGGGTGGTCTCTGTGCTATTTGCTAGGAAAAGATGCATACCCCTCAATCTTACTTTCTTGTAATGACATCTTTTGTGAAGAATATGTATGATAGTGGTAACGCTTTATTTTCTATTTTCCTTGTCTATTGTTCTACCCTTTGGTTTGTACAATTCCTATCCAGGTATTATTTTAGGTCCATGATGGTTGTTGTCATTAATACTTTTGCATGCTTCCAGCCTTAATGCATGGCTAATGATTTAATCAACTATGCCATATGGGAATGGGTAGTATAATATCTATTATCACTTTTCACCCTAACATCAATAGTAATGGCAATATCTGCCTTGACATCCTCAAAGAGCAATGGAGCCTGCCCTCACAATATCCAAGGTAAGGTTTTATTTTTTTTCTTGAAAATTCTCTCGTTGCTATACATTTTATGCCAATATGCCATTCTGATCATGATTTATTTGTCCACTGTTTATTGCCATTTTTCCAATTATAGAACTAGAAATTTATGGTAAATTTATTAGAACTATTGATGTCTAGTAGGTAGAAAATTTTGCTATACCAGACAACTAAAATGATGAAACTTTGTAGGTCCCATTGTTTATATGCTAGCTGTTGATTGATCCCAACCCAGATGACCTTCAGGTGCATGAGATTGTTGATAATAATTTTGCTCATTCATTTTACACTTTCTTTTTAACTAGTTTCACCTGTTTGAATGATCTTTTAATATATAAGTAGGAGATATTTTTTGTTAGGAATTGGTGCTAATATGTTAGAAATTGAATTGTAAATCTTTTTGTTAATTGAATTGTAATTGTATTGTTAGAATATGTAATTTTGAATGTAACATATGTTCTTTCGAATAAATTCAATAGAGTTATATATATGTATTTTTTTTTTTGGAAAAAATATTGGCTTTTGTTGGCATTTATTTAAATAAATGCCAACAAAATTTATTTTTTTAAAAAGAAAAAATAGAAAAATTGGCGTTTGTACCATAAGCACCTACTAAAGGAACTATTTTAGTTGGCATTTGTTTTAAAAATGTCAATTAAATGGGGTAGTTTAGTTGACGTTTGTATATTGCTAAAATATATAATTTTTTATATAACATATGTTTTTTCAAATCAGTTCAATAGAGTTATATCTATATATTGAAAAGTATTGGCTTTTGTTGCATTTATTTAAATAAATGCCAACAAAAGTTATTTTTTTAAAAAGAAAAAAACCAACTAAAGTGGGTAGTTTAGTTGGGGTTTGTGTAGGAAATACCAACTAAAAGGGCACTTTAGTTGGCGTTCGTTATATAAATGCCAACTAATATAGACTTAAAGCCATTTTTTTTCAATACTGGAATAGTTGGCATTTTTGAAATGCCAATAAAGGCAAAAAAAAAAAATGCCAACTATTCCCTTTCTTGGTGTAGTACAAGTTCATTTTGATCAATAGCTTGCTTTTCCTTGCCTTGGATTTCTTGGGTAGCCTTGCTATGACTTGAACCTAAAATGTTTAGACAATTGGGAAGCAACAACCATCGTGTTCACATATTATCACATATATTACAAGAAATCATCAATAATACATCAAGCATTCAATCAAAATCATTTGTGCACAAATATTTTATAACAATATATTTGGGCAGCTTCTCCCCTTGCAATTTGGACATTTCTAGGATCACATTACCCTCCAAACAATCCAGCCAACAACAACAATTCATCACAAGATAACATTTCAATCATTAAACACATCATTTAAGCAAAGCAACAACAATGACAATATATAGGCATGTATTGGCAATTTAACTACCATTTTTCTTCTCATTGATCTCCAAACTTGGTGGACACTTCTTTTGGCCTTTAAACACTTCTTGAAACCCTAAAATATCATAAAACATGGTCATTATCTACTAATTACACCATCACCTTCACAAAGTGCTCTCTTGAACAAAAAATTTTACTTTCTAATCCTTAAGGCATTTTTTATACAATACACCTATTCTTACCTATTTTGAACCTAATGAACCCATTTTTGGAGTCAAAAGTTTAAAATTCCAACTCTAGGATAAACCCTAGGTTTTGGCCGAAAACTACCCAAAAAATAAAGAAAAAGATTTACTTTTTCAACTTGTAAACTAATCACATATACATGCTTCTAGGAACCTATTCTTACATTTTCTTATGTTCTTGTGGCCATGGCTCAACTTTCTCTCTCTACTCTTTTTCGTGGATGAAATTTTTAGAAAAGAAAAGGAAGAAAAACTACATGGAAACTAGCTTAAATCATGAGAGAACATAAGTTTAAGGCCATAGACTATTACCTTGCAACTTGATCATCAACTATGGCTTCTTGCGTCTCCTTTTTCTCTCAAATTTTTTGTGCTCTCTCTCCCACTTTCTGTTCTATTTTAGATGAAAAATGAAGAACAAAAATGGCTTAGCTCATCACTTGGAGGAGAGATATATAATGCATGAATAGTATCATTAGTTTACAATAACCAAATTTGGTTACTTTTTAATAAAGCTTTTTAAGTAATTCCCCCTTATCCCTTCTACATTTCAGATGTGATTTGAGGGAAAATTTTGACCAAAAAATTTCTTTCATAATTTTAATGGACCATTATATCCTATGCTGATTAATTTTATTCGTACTGATTAATTACTCTTATTGTAATTATCATTAAATTAGTACATGATTAATCTAAATTCACTTTTGGACTAATATCATTATCTTGTCCCAAAATATATTTAAGTATGGTCCATTTACTATCCTGGATACTGTAACACCTTATTCCAACAGTCTTATAATCTTGACCATTTACTTCATTAACTACCAAACTAGACCAAAACACTTTGACTTTAACTCCCAATATATCAAAGTAGCGCAAAAACATCAAAAGGGCACTAGAACAAGTTAGGGCTTTGGCCTGCTACAGTACCGCTATGGCCTTAGCTAGGTAGTATAAGCTGTTGGCGCCGTGGTACCCCTGTGCTGATACCATATTAACAAATTTCCAACTTCCAAGTTAAACTTTCGACACATATAACTTAATGCTCCGACCTCCGATTGACCTAATTCTAACTTCTACAAGTCAATCTTGTCCCAATCTATTTATAGACACTAATTTCATTTAATTCCATCTCTGTGTGGAGATTTTAGATGCCCAACACCATTTTGGCCACTTTTTGACCAAAACACACCACTTACAACCTCCAATTGTCATCCAAAGCAATTTGAATATTATGGACCATTCACATAAGTCCTATTTGACTCAACCAACTTGTCCAAAGAGGTTTCATCTCAAACAAACCACTTCTCTAAGATTTGATCCTCTTGAACCCTAATTTCACTTAATGGGCTATGGCATTCACACCATCCAAGTCCAAAAATTCCATTTGGGTGCACACACAACTATCCTGACACCTAAACACGCTAAAACATACATATATCATGTAACAACCCTCATGACGCTTGTCTTCGGCATTGTGTGCAAAACTGATAGAAACAGGATGGAGGAAGGTTCAAGTGGAGAAGAAATGAGCTCCATGCCACGACGAGAGCCAATTCTAGTGGCATTTTTCGGCTGAAACTAGTGGCGCCACGGCAGACTTACTTGGAGCTGTAGCGAGAGTCAAGAAATTTGTTTAAATCAGAATCATTTCGGATAAAAAGAAAAGAAAGAAATAGGGGGAGCAATAGAGAAGCAGCAGGAAGCTCTACTAGGGCACGCGAAATTAGTAGTTGGTAAGTTGATCTTGCTTCCTCTCCTTTCTTTTCTCTTCGGATTTGGGTTAGAAATTGGTGGGAGTATGTTAGGTTTTGAGTTTGGGGAATAATCCATCGATTAAAATGCTTGATTTTGTGTTACAGAAGTGTTATATAATGTTATAAAGCTTTGAGTATAAGTTTTAGTTAGATTGTGATGGGTTTGAGTTAAACCTTAGGTTGGAATTTGGGAAAGAAGTAGAAATCCAAAGTGGTATGTGTAGGTGTGTGCTTGAATGGTTGTTTAAGGTTTATTGGTATGTGTGTATGTTGTTAGAACTTCGAGTTAAGCTTGGACAGCTAGATTATGGATTGTAGTGTTATGTAAGTTATGTTAATTAAAGGTATTATGTTGTTGTAGTTGTTGATTGGCTAATCAGAGGCATATAGCTTGTGATTTGGGTGCTTTGGAGGCTTGCCTAAGCCCCTATGTGTGTGGTGCTGACAATCTAAGGTAACTGGGTGTTTGGATTTGCATTATATGTTGATATATATATATATGCATGTCTCCATTCATACCATAATATCCTTATGTGTATGTGTATGGCTTTTTCTATATATCTTGGTATGCACACAGCTAGACGATATAGTATATGATGATGATGCACATATGTTGATGTGACATGATATGAATTTATGACGATGATGAGCATGATTTTGTATGTGCATATGTTATTGTGGCATTCTCATACCATTGCATGCTAGCATGACCATGATGATAATTGTGATGATAATATACATATGTGTGCGGTTCGAGGCATGGTAGCATGGCATGCATCACCACCCATAAGCATAGTGAGATACAGTTGATTGGAGGTGGTGATGAGATGAGATATGGTGATGTGATAAAAGATTCCTACCATTAAATCCTTTCCTTGTGAGAGCCAGGTGGCAGTAGACTATGATATGATATGATATGATATTGATATGATTTGGTGATAGGATGGTTCTCTGTCGCTAAATCCTCTCCTAGGGCCATAGGAGAGCCAGGTGATAGTAGACTGTACCTTCCCTAAATCACCACCAATTCACGGGGATCCAGGGGAAGGAGAGCCACGGTTCAATCATTAGTATGACCTTTGGCTGGATACACTAGTATGAGGTGAGCTTGGTGATGTCCTAAAATCAGACTTCACCGATTGTTGGAAGGGAATTACCTATTGAAATGTCAAAAAATGAAGCCAGCTTGTGGTTCTAGCCGTGTTGAGAGAGACATACACTGAGACATGCATTAAGGCATGCATCTCATGACATTGGCATTACACTGTATCATTTGCATATGTATGTGGTATTGATGATATTATATATATGTGTGTGTAGTTGTCCCCAATTACTGAGACATTGTCTCACACCCCTCATCCATGACTAACCTTTCAGGTGAAGACTTTGGTGCTAGTTCGCAGACGATCAAGGAGTTAGCAGTCATTCCATCTTCAGGAATTCTAAGTATAATTAGTGGTTATAATTTTGTTTATGTAATTCTACGCCAAGTAGGTTGTTATAGTTGGTTTCCTGGATAAGTATCCTGAGAATATAGAGATGTATGTGATGTAATGATGTGTGATGTTGATAGTAGACCCCAATATGGGTCTTTAATGTATGAGCAGGTATTTATATGCTAGAAAGGGGGTCAACTCTCGAAGGAAAGGTTTCTTTAGGGTAAATCCTTCTTTGACATGTTGGTTTAGCCAAATATGACCTGTGTGAAGGGTCTCTGGGTGTCGATTTGCCTTTGGTGGCAATTGGAGGTGATAGGTTGTGAGTTTTGGTCAAAAAGTGGCCAAAATGGTATTAGGCATCTAGAATCTCCAAATGGAGTTGGATTAGAGTTAAATTAGTGTCCATGGTTAGATAATGATGAGAGTAACATATAGGAGTTAGAATTAGGTCAATTGGAGATCGGAGCAAGAACTTATACGCATCAGAAGTTGGCCCGGCAAATCAGTAATTTGCTGATACAAGTCCTGATGCTGGGGCCACGGCTCCAGAAAGCCAGGCCGCAACCCCAGCAAGTTAGTAGGCATCAGAGAATCTGTAAAGGGTTGGAGCTACAGTGCCACTATATTATGCCACAGCCTCATCCTCTTTAGGTGCCTTTTAGGTGTTATTCTACTGCTTTGAAATTTTAGAAAGTTGTTTTGAGATGTTTGGGTTGTGTTTGGTTGGTTTTTGAAGTTCTTTGGTCAAGTCTAGGGATGTTTAGATGTAGGGTGCTACACATAACACTAGATCATTCCCTATTAATCATTATCATCATGTATATGCTTATCATATCACCATCCTCATTACAATCATCATGATTCTCATATCAATTACAATTGTACTATCCTCCTTGGCACAACATACATAAGCAATACAACATACTACTATGACTTGAATATTCCCATGCCTAAGACACTATTACTCCCTTGTCTTTTCCATACTAGTGTCGAACCCTCACCTAAAATATTAGTTCATAAGAAAGGGGTATGAGACAATGTCTCAGTAATGGGGGACAACCACACGCATCATATATAGTATCTCATACAATAATGCCATAAATGCAACATGGAATGGAATGTATGTCTCTCTCGAACACAGCTAGAACCACGAGTTGTTGTTATAATAGGACATTTCATATAGGTGACTCCCTTCCAACAGCTGGTAAAGACTGGTTCTAGGACATCACCAAGTTCATCTCACACTAGTACACCTGGCCAAAGGTAACACTAATACTCAGATCGTGGTTCTCCTTTCCCTTGACCATTACGAATTGGTGGTGATTTCAGCGAAGGTGTAGTCCACTGCCGTTTTTCTTTCATGGCCATAGGAGAAGATTCAGTGACACAGATCCCTTCCTTATTTCACCCATATCATATCTCGTCATATCATATCATATCATATATCATCATCACCGCCTAATTCATCTTTCCTCACAATGTCATGTGGTGATGTTCATGCCATATCATTATGTAATCATCATCATCACCATGTTTCTTAATATCATGCTATGAAATCATGCCATATCATATCATCATCATATATAATCATCATCATCTATTATAATATCTAACCATGTGCATACGACAATATATAGAAAAACATAGACACACATAACAATATCGTGGTATGAATGGAAACATGCATATATACACACATATATATACTAACATATATTACACATTATAAAAACACTGGGTTACCTTAGGTTGTCAATATCACACATAGATTCCACGAACTCCTAGGACTGTTCCACATGACTTGTACTCCTCTGGTCAACCAAATAACCTCTACAAAGTTATAATAGTTTCAATTAACCCATAATACAATTATCTAAATTTTACAATTCAGCCAATTATACTTAACTCATCATTCCATTAACATAATCATGTTCCAATAATCCCCAAACAATTATCCAATCCTTATTCTATCACCTACAACTGGGATTTTCTACTGCTTCAAGCAATTCAAAAAATCCAACTAATTGTAGGATTAAACCAAAACCAAAAACCTAACTATATATCTAAAAAACACAACATAAAACTGAAGAGAAATGGAGAGGAAGGAGCAAGAATCACTTAAAAACCAAGATCGAAGATCCTAAAGGTCGAAAATCACTCCTAAGGGTCAAATTTCATGAACCTTAGCTTTGTTTCTTCATTCTACCTCCGTTTCTTTCTCTACTTATTGTCTGAAGTGATTCTAGTTTGAGCAAATTTCTCGACTCTTGTTGAGGTACCACTAAGTTTGCGGCGGTGTGAGTGCTCTCAGCCTGAAAAATTTAAAAGACTATAGTGTATCTCACAGTGACGGCTCTGTTCTTCACCGAGGCGTAACCCTTGGCTGTTTCAAAAATTCAACTTTGCTATTTGGGTTCTTTCTCCAGTCCTGGTTCCTCTGGTCCTGCACACAACACCACATACACTTCCCATTAGTCCAAGATTGAGTCTAGGATAATATAATAAGGTTTGTTACAGATACTGCATAACTTTTTCTGCATTCTAAAATAACATTTAATCGATATAAATTGACTTAATAGGTTTAATACTCGAAATAAAATCATTTTGATCTAACTAATTTCCATGTAGTATTCCCTTGGACTCATCAAAAACCTTCATTCTAAATATAATTTTTCATATTTACAAAAAGCACTTAACATGGGCAATTTATAATTTTTGAAATTTTTGGGTTACTAACTATAATTTTTCTCAAAACTTATTTTCACTTGACTTCCCTAGTGATTTCTCTCTTCATGGTACTAAATTGCAAATAATTTTATTCCCAAGGGCAAAATCATATTAATCCATACTTTTTTTGGACCATTTTGTAAAAAATTCTTCTTTCTTTGAGTAAAATTATAATTTTTTCCTTTTCTGTTCTAATCTGGAAAATTTTCCTTTTAGCCTTTTTTGGCCCGTTTCTTTATCTATGTATTTTCTATAATTCTAGACACATTTTCAGATAACGTTATTTTTATCATTTACATTATTTAATATTTAGTAAAATTCAAGATATTACACAAATAACTTGAAAATGAAAAATAAAGAAGATTTTTTGGTTGTTTTTTAAAATAAGTTAAATATATCTTGAGGGGTATCTTACCAATCAAGACTACACTTAATTAACACTTCTATAAATGAGAGAAAAGCATAAGGTTCACACAAAATATCTAACAAAAAATATTAAGAGATAACTTGAAGGCGATCAAGTAAGTTTTTCCCCCTTTTGTTTACTTTTTTTTATTTTTGTTATTCTTAATTCAAAATACTTCATAGATTTATCAAATCACATAATATAGATGAAACGCCAAGATCTTTAATTCTTATGAGTCAATAAACTTTCTCAATCTTAAAAGTGATCTTTTGAAGATCATATGATGAATATTGGATGAAGTTCATGAATTAAACCAAGAAAATGGAAATTTTTTATACATTTCGAATGAAGTCACTTTTATCAATTTCAAAAGATTCATATTTCATTCATTCATAGTTGCAAGAAGTTTACTTGAAAAGCAAGAAAACCGAATATAAAAGCAGTGGACATACGAGATTCATTTTCAAACTTCTTTTCATGCATTTTTTAAATATAAATTATTAATAATTAATTTCTGTGTATGTACGTGGAAGGGAAGAAATTAATTTGAAGATATATATATATATTCTTTTATGACGAAGAAGCATTCTTCTAATCTAGCTTCATTTGAGAGCATTAGCCATCTAGCTGAGGCAGTTGTACGAGAAGTGATAAACATTCCCTCAGATAATGATCATTCACCTGCTCTCACTCCTTTTATACTACCTCTAGTCATGCTAGATATCGCATTTATCATAGTGTTCCCTACTACACTCTCTATTCCTACTAATATAGCACTCAAAAAGTTTATCCCTTCTTCTTCTTCCTTACCTCCTGCACCACACATTCAGCCTATCCTGGTGTCCTCAGTTGTAGCTCCTTCTCCTATATTCCCTCTTTCTTTAGATGAGAGACTTCAAATGATCAAGGAACATAAAAGCTAAAATTGATTAGGACGTTGCTCGAATAGATACTAAAGTAGCTCAATACTCTCTAGTTGCTGATGACAAAAAGGGGAGAAAAAAAAAAGGAAGACCAAAGGAAGGAAGACTAAGGGGAAGAAAAAATCTGCAGAAAGAAAGACCACCCCAAAGAAGAAAAAGACTTAATTGAATTGAATCAATTGTTGTTGTTTTTTGTGTGTCATTATGTTTTTATCAGTTGTTATTCTTGTCCTTATGTTGTTATTGTTATGTAAACTCTTTGCACTGCAATGATTGTTCATAATGAATAATCTTGTCAATAACTTTATGTGATCATGGTCCATCCTTGATCTATTATTCTTTTCCTTTTCTCTAAAAATATATGCGTTGATGATATCTGACATTATTTACTCTAAGCATATATTGAGGGGGAGCTTTATGCGAATCCAAGCACTAATGAATCTGTTATGTCATTATCGAAAAGAGGGAAAATGTTAATTCAGGTGGTATTGATGATTCTAAACAACAATGAGGTTGGGAATCAAATATCAAAGGAGCACAAGTGATATGAAGACCAAAGTATGAGATTCCTAAAGGTTGAAGAGTTCTTACATACATTTTTAGGAATCCCTTTGTAAAAGAAGGTAGTTAAGCTTTAAATACTACTTATTCTGCTTATTGTAATATTAAACGAGTCATTTATTTTGATGATTAAGGCTTAGCTAATGTTTTGAAAATGGTTTTCATGAAAAGCTTTATCTTATGCTTATAACGCTTAGAAGTGATGGGGACAAAATCTCAATCACAATATTATTTCTAGATGTTCTCTCTACGTTTTCATGAAAAGGCTTGAGATTATACGTATAACTAACACCTGCACCATGTCCTTACCTTTGTCTAGCTCGTTTTCCAAATAAGATTCTTACCTTATTCATATAAGGGGCTTAACAGTAAAGGTCACTTGTTTTGTGCTGCTTGTTATTCACATAACCTAGGGTGGTTATCAGCATAACGTACACTACAGAACTCTTGGACCTCATTCTATTAGATTTGTTATCTGTATAACCTTGGTAGGTTATCCTGATAACCTATGTTTTTCAAAAACTTAGTTTATGCTAATTAAATGTTGTCCAAACAAGGAATAACATCTTAAAAGGTTATTTTAATAATCCTCAAAGGCATCAAAGTTTGTAAGATTTTATTCGAACGACTAAGTAAGTTTTCACGAAAATGTTCTTGAGCTAAAGCTTAGTCATTCTAGAATGATTGTTATCCCTATAACCTAGTTAGGTTATCCATATAATGAAAGTTTAACGTTGAAACTAACAGTCAATGGTCACCCGTTGTTCATATAACCTAAGGAGGTTATCCACATAATCTCTGTCAAACGCATTTAATGCGGTAGGTGAATTGCTATTTTTTGGGAGTAATAGGTAATTCTTACTTTGAACGGATAGTTTTGCTCTAAAACTATAAATATGACCTCATTTAAAACATTGGGTACAAGAAGGAAAAACATATAAATGCCAAAACTCTACAAAATTCATTTCTGATTCATTAAAAGCCTACCCACATTCTACTTAGCTCATCATTGCTCTAAAACTTTCATATCCGCTCTTTTGAGGGAGAATTTCATACTTTGATTTGTATATTTCTAGATGCTTGTAGATAACACTTAGTATGAGAAAACACTAAGAGATTTGTTCTTACTCGAGTGTGGGAAGTGTAAGAGTTTTTTGTTAGGCTTAGAGTTCTTGCTGGAGTTGTACTACGATTTTTGCAAGAACTCATTTAAATCTTACAAGATCCTGGAGAAATCTCAAGTGGTGGTTTGAGAACTGGATATAGGTCAAGTAGAGTAGACCGAACTATGACAAATCATTGTATCCTCTCCTTATTTACTTTGCAATTGTTCTTCATATTCTATACTCTGTTTTTCATCAACTTTTGTTATCACTGCTGTATTTCAATTTTGCAGAAAATTCCAAACTTTCCAATTCACCCCTCTTGGGAAGCCATCAAACCTAACAAGTGGTATCAAAGCTCGAACTCCTAATTGAAGGATCTAACAATCCTAGAGAATACATGGCTGGCTTGGGTGAAAACTTTCTTCCTAAAGGAAATAACACCAACAAACCTCTTGGCTTTAATGGAGAACATTATGGATATTGGAAAATAAGGATGTAAATCTATCTCCAGTCCATTAACTTAGAATTTGGTCAGTCATCTAGAAGGGAGACTTTGTCGTAATGAAACTGTAAGATAATGGGAAGTACAAAGAGAAACCAGAAGAGGCATGAAATAATGAGGATAAAAGAAGAGTCCTACTTAATTACAAAGCCAAGCACTGCCTGGTCAATGTACTCAACCAAGACGAATTCTATAAGGTATCTCAATGTACAACAGTCAAAGGTATGTGGGATACTCTATAAATTGCTCATGAAGGAACAATTGGAGTAAGAGAAAATAAATTGAATTTCGGCATAGGTGAATATGAAAGTTTCAAAATGAAGAAAGGTGAAAACATCAAAGATCTATAGAAGAGATTCACTCTCATTATGAATTAGCTAAAGAGCCTTAGAAGGAATACACTTAATCTAAGAAAGTCAGAAAAATTCTTAGAGCTCTACCCATTGAATGGCAACTAAAGGTGACAGTGATAGAAGAAGCTAGAAGGGAATTAATGATATCTATCACAGCTCTCTTTGGAAGCCTTGAAGAATATGAAGGGAAGTTGAAAGCCCTTAAAGAATCCTTATCTTCTGACAAGAAAAAGAAAAGACTGGCTCTCAAAGTAGAACTAGAAGATGATAATGATTCTAAAGAAGATGCTGAGCTAGATGAAGAAACGATGACTATGTTGGTGAAAAGATTTGGTAAAATGCATGGAAAGAAGAAATTTAGAAGTTCATAAAGAAAGATGGAGCCACCAGCAGCAAGAAAGAAAATAAAGACTTCATCATATGCTACAAATGTAAGAAACCAGGACATATCAAATAGGAATGTCCTCTGCTAAGTAAGAAATAAGAAAAAGACAAGAAGGCTGACAAAGGGAAAAAGAAGAAAGCTTTCATATCTTCCATTTTAGGAGATAGTTCAAATAAAGAGGAAGCAGCAAAAGTTGATGAAATTGCCAATCTATGCTTAATGACTTAAGAGATTGCAGAGGAGGAGAAAAATCATAACCAAGACAGTGATAGTGATTCTGAGGTAAATGATTCTAAACCTTCCTACAATGAACTGCATGATGCATTCAATGACCTAATGGCTAAATTTGTCAAAGTATCTAAATAGTTGAATCAAGCTAAAAAGAAAATACAGAAGCTTGAAAATGAACCTCATGCATCCTACACTGCTTCACAGCCTTCTTCTTCCACCACTTCTATCTGTGTCTCATGCATTGAGTTGAAAGATAAGAACAATTATCCATAAGACTCTAACTAAACTCACTAGACTTGAAGATATGCTGAAAGTGTTACTGGGAAAACAAGTCATAAGTTAAAGCAAAACTAGTTTAAGATATGACCCATGTGATGTCAAAGAGAAACTGTAATGCAAGAAACAAAATCTTTATCTGAGAAACTTTATGCATGCTAATAGCATTAAAATCAGCTCAAAACATAAAGTCATTTCTAGCCTCTATGAATCAAAAGGATAGATACTATCTGCATTATTTCAGTCATGCATCTCTTTCCTCTAGCCCTTTTTCCATTTGTCACTTCTGTAACAAGAAGGTTTATGTATCCTCCATCCGTATATACAGGAACGAAGGAAATAGCAATGGAACAAAATGGGTTCCCAAAGGTACTTCTACTAACAAGAAAGGACCCAAGAAAATATGGATACCTAAAAGAAAGAACTAAAATATGTTTTGCAGGTGTCTCTCAAGGCGAAGAAAAGCAACAAGTGGTAGATGAATAGTTCCTGTTCAAGACACATGATTGGAGAAAAAGAAAAGTTCATTGTGCTGAGAGATAAGAAAGGAGGAAAGGTTACTTTTGGTGGTTACCAGTTCGGCAAGATAGTTATCATTAGAATTGTTGGAAGAAACCCAGAAATATCAATTGAAGAAGTTTTATTTGTGATAGGACTTAATCACAACTTGTTGAGTGTGAATCAGACCTGTGATAAAGGCAACTAGGTTCTGTTTGAATCCAATCACTGCCTAGTCATCAGAAAGAATGATTGCAAAGTTATTCTCAAGGCAGAAAGAGACGATAACTATTATATTATTGATTTAGATGAATTACCTGCCTTAGACTTAATATGCTTACTTAGTGAAAATGATGATAGTTCGTTATGACATAGGAGACTAGCACATGTTAGCATGTATCAATTAAACAAACTCATTAAAAATGAACTTGTTCTTGGATTACCCATCATTAAGTTTGAAAAAGACAGAGAATGTAATGCTTGCCTTAAAGGGAAATAAATAAAGTCCTCATTCAAAATAAAAAATATTGTCTCTATAACTAGACTACTGCAATTGCTTCAAATGGATTTAATAGGTCATTATCATATTAAGAGTCTTGGTGACAACTTGTACGTACTTTTTGTAGTAGATGATTATTTCATATTTACTTGGACATTATTTCTTCCCTTTAAAGATGAAACATACAATGCATTTATGATCTTAGCTAAGAAAATTCAAAATGAGAAAGGATGCTCTATTGTGTGTATTAGAACAGATCATGGTGGTGAGTTTGAAAATGCCCAATTTGCTAACTACTGCAATGAGAACGGAGTAGAGCATAACTTCTCAACACCAAAAACGCCTCAACAAAATGAAGTTGTAGAGAGAAAGAATAAAGTACTAGAAGAAATAGCTCGTGCAATGTTGAATGAAAAAGGATTACCTAAGTACTTCTGGGTTGATATAGTAAGCATAGCATGCTACTTGATGAATAGAGCATACATCAGACCTATTCTAGGCAAAACTCAATACAAGCTGTACAAAGAAAAAAAGCCCAACCTTTTTCATCTTCATGTCTTTAGATGCACTTGCTATATCCACAACAATAGCAAAGACAATTTGGGTAAGTTTGATGACAAATCAGATGAAGGTATATTTCTTTGCTTCTCAAATAGGAGTAAAGCATATATGGTATTTCATAAAAAGACTAGAACTATAGAAGAATCTGCACATGTGGTTTTCATTGAAAATGAAACTATTTCTAAGCATGTTATAGATGAGGATGATCAAATTTCTAGTTTTAAGAACTTGAATGTTTCTGGAGAAGATAAAATTGAGCCTCCTAAAATATTTAAATCTACTAATGTAAAGGAAGATATTTAGGAGAAAGATGTTGAATGTGAAAACAATGAAGAAATTTCTCAAGAATTCCCTAGAGCTTGGAGATGTCAAAGGAGTCTTCCAGTTGATCAAGTCATTGGGAATGATCAAGGGAATATTAAAACCAGAAGACAACTTAAGGATCAAGTGAATAACTATGTATTTATTTCTCAAATTAAACCTAAGAGTACTGAAGAGGCCTTAACTGATGAATATTGGATACTAGTTATGCAAGAAGAACTTAATCAGCTTGAAAGAAGTCAAGTTTGAGATTTAGTGCCTAAGCCCAATGACCATCTTATTTTTGGAACCAAATGGGTATTTAAGAATAAACTTGATGAATGAGGAACAATAATAAGGAAAAAAGCTAGACTAGTAACTAAAGGATATAATCAGGAGGAAGGCTTTGATTATAAGGAAACTTTTGTTCCAGTTGCAAGATTGGAAGCAATAAGAATTCTCTTAGCCCATGCCTACATAAAAGATATAGTGCTATATCAAATGGATGTAAAAAGTGCTTTTCTGAATGGTTATATTATGGAAGAGGTTTATGTTGATCAACCTCCAGGTTTTGAGAACTCAACTAAACCAAATCATCTATATAAACTGAAGAAAGCTCTATATGGCTTAAAATAGGCACCTAGAGCATGGTATGAGAGACTAAGTAACTTTTTGATTGAGAAGGGATTTAATAGAGGGAAAGTTGATATAACTTTGTTTACTAAAAGGGAAAATAAAGATTTGATTATTGTTCAAATTTATGTTGATGAGATTATATTCAGTGCTACTAATAAGTCTTTGTGCAAGAATTTTTCTAAGTTAATGCAGAGTGAATTTGAAATGTCAACGATGGGGGAGCTGAACTTCTTCCTTGGACTGCAAATCAAACAATGTGATGATGGTATCTTCCTCAACCAATTGAAATATCTCTAGAAGCTGCTAAAGAAGTTTGGAATGGAAAATACTAAATCTATAGGAACCCCTATGGCTTCTACAACTAAACTTGATATGGATGAAGAGGGAAAACCCTTTGATATAACTTAATATAGGAGATTGATTAGTTCCTTACTATACCTAACTACAAGCAGACATGACATCATGTTTAGTGTCTGCATGTGTGCTAGGTCCTAATCATGTCCTAAAGAGTCCTATGCAATAGCTGTGAAGAGGATTTTCAGATATCTAATGGGAACATCATAGATGAGACTTTGGTATCTACAAGGCAATGGAGAAGAGCTCATAAGTTACACTAATACTGATTTTGTTAGATCCAAAATTGATAGAAAGAGCACGAGTGGAACTTGTCAGTTTCTGGGAGGTTATCTTGTGTCATGGTTCAGCAAAAAGCATAATAATGTAGCTCTCTCCATAGCAGAAGCTGAATACGTAGCTGCAAGTAGCTGCTGTGCATAATTCCTTTAGATGAAGTAGCAACTTGAAGATCTTGAGTTTGAGATGAAGGATATTCCAATAAGATGTGATAATCCAAGTGCCATCAACATCACAAAGAACCCTATCATGCATTCAAGGACAAAGCACATTGAAGTAAGACATCACTTCATAAGGGAGCATGTTTTGAAAGAAGATGACAAGTTGGAGTTTGTCCTTACTGAAGATCAGCTTGCAAACATTCTGACAAAGCCACTTGCAGAAGATAGATATAGTAAAATCATAAGAGAATTGGGAATGGTAAATCCCAATAAGTTATAAATATTTTTTGAAATCTCTTTTAAACTTATGATTCAGTTGATATAAATACTAACTTAAGCATCAGAGTATCTAGGAATTTGTTTTGTAGGTACTTCTTAATCTAAAATAGTGAAAATCTGATAAAATGAAGTACACTGTACTTTGAAATGGAGTTATGATGAAAAGAAAAGACTTATGGGGATAACATTGCTAGTTTGTAAGTGTTTATGAGTCTTTCTAATATGCTTATGTGTATAACCCATAGTCTTATGTTGAAAATGAATGGATTTTTTGGTGCTTATAGTCTTTGTTTTAGAGGATATTCGAATAAGGTATGAAACTTGTCATGAAAATGAGATGTTATGTGAAATTTTGGTCTCTATGAAGTTCATTTTTCAAACAAAGTCATCACCTTATGCAACTTGCCTTATTTACTTCATTATATATGGTTTGTGAGAGTCGATTTTCATATAACTTGCCTACCTTTTCTGCACAATGTTCCATCCAGAGAAGTGGTTCCTAAAGTGAGAAAATTATTCGCATAAGATGGCAAGGTTATCCAGATAACATTTTATTACCTATTTTTTGTGTGCTCTCTGTCAAACTCATTTTCAGGATAACTTGGAATGCTTATCTGAATAACACATCTCATATCCTGTCTACTTCAAATCGTATTTGCTTGGTTATGCGTACAACCTAAGGACCTTATCCACTTAACATTGTAAATAGTACTCCTATATATTTTCTCTGAAGCTTAATATTCGCATAACCTCCTTATGTTATGCGCATAACATCAAGACTATATATAGAAATCTTTGATTCTCAACAGTCACTTGTGTAGAAAACCTAACCCTATCCTGAAAACCTTTAATCGTATTCCTCAAGTCTTCAAAAATCTCTTGAGTCTCCCTCAAAACTTTGAGTTCAAAACATATATCAACCTACTTTAAACACCTTTCATCCTCTCAAATCATCTGGAATCACTGCTATGGTAAAAACAAAGGGAGGAAGCTAAAGCGAACAACCTCAACATAACGTGAAGTCCAAATATGGAATAAAATCATCAAGCCAAGGGAAAAGGAAAGCTAAATCTAGTTCAAATCTGCCAATGAAGAAGCCTTAAACACCAAAAGTAAGAAAATTCTAGAACCTGAGTCTCAACCAAGAAAATAAGTGAGTTCGTCTACCACTGAATCTGAACAAGCTCTAATTACAGATGAATTGATTAGCATAAGAGTGCTGAAGGAATCATATGAGACTAATTTTAAGAAGAGAAAAGTAGTCAAACCTCATTTTGATAAATTGGAAGAATTCAGTTAAGAATAAGTTTGAAATTGCTGGTCAACTTGAGAATTATAGAGGTTTGATTGAATTAAAGGAAGAATATGATGAAAAGGTTGTGTGAGCATGGTATAATTCTCTTAGGATAAAAATGAAACAAAAGTGCATGAAGTCAAACTACGAAAGAGGTGGATAGCTTTACACCCTGATCTCTTTTCAAAGATACTGAACTTGCCCACGGGAGGAATCAAAGTAAACATTAATATCACTAAATACCCCTCTGAAGATCAGAATGTTGATGAAGATAATGGAGAAGAAGCAAATTACAAATAAAGCATGATTGTGTACAAGCTGCTTAGACAAAGGTAAAATATGCCTCATGAAGGGAAAATTGCTCAAGTCATCTAAGTATTGAGAACAAGAAACAACTATCTATTTAGAGGAGAATTCCAAGTTATGGTACTACTAGTAAAAGGAAAACCAGTAAACTTGATTGACATCATCCTATAGAGAATGTGGAAGGTAAGGACTTACAGGCAGGATTCACAATTTCCATATGGGCACCTCATTTCCAGAATTCTGAAGCACCACAACATATTGCATCTTGAGAGAGGACCTAGATGACTTCCAGAGGAATTCTATGAGAAGGCATTGTAGAAAATGAGAATGACTCTAACAAATGGAAGATGGGTTGACAAGAAAAGAGAAACTGGAGAAGGAGAAGCAGGTTCTGAATCAATAGATGTAGTAGAAAGTCATGAAGGTAATGATTCCAGCTCCTCTTCCTCTTCACTTGTTGAACCATCACAACCTTCACACCTTGAACATCATTCCTCTATTCCTGCTCAGAATGAACCTGAAGCCTTTCTAGCCTCTGATTTACCTACACCTACTGACTTCCCTGCCTTATACCAAAACCTATATAAAATCTTGATGGCTACTGGGAGAGAACATAGAGAAGATTTTATAAATCTTGGGTACCTCATTGTTGAACTGTAAGAGAGGCTTGAAATCAAAATAGAAAATCTCACTCAAGAAGTCAAACTCCTGCATGAACAAATAGCTTCTAGTATGTCATGACCATCTTCATCACTTTCTAACCCTCACCTCCTATATTTGCTGGCACAACTGCCTTTCCTGAAATGTCTGTCAAGTGTCCAATTACTGATATAGTTGGTTCCTCTACTCCTAAGTCCCCTGTTCTATCAGAGAGTTTGGGTCCTAACATGGACTAGGAAATTGATGATAAGGAATCACCTCAAGCTATAGCACATCAAGTGATGGAAACTAATCAGAATCAGGAAAGAGCATTAGTATCTATAATTGGAGGAGACTTCCTTCATCACATTTTTCTCAATCACCGCAAACAGGAACTTAATACTCTTCCCCCTTCCTCTTCAACCTGATCCAACTTCATTTGACAACATTATCCATCTAGCTGAGGTGGCTGTACAAGAAGTAATAAACATTGCCTCAAATAATGATCCTTCATATACTCTCACTCCTTCTAAACTACCTCTAGTCATGCCAGATATACCATTTATCCCAATGTTCCCCTCTGCACTCTCTATTTGTATTTATATGCCACTCAAAAATTTATCCCTTCTTCTTCTTTCTTACCTCTTGCACCACACATTCAGCCTATCTCGGTGTCCTTAGTTGTAGCTCTTTCTCTTACATTCCCTCTTTCTTAAGATAAGAAACTTTAAATGATTAGGGAATGGAAAGCCAAAATTGATCAGGACATTGCTCAGATAGATGCTGAAGCAGCTCAATACTCTCTAGTTGCTAATGACAAAAAGGGGAGAAAGAAGAAAAAGAAGAGAAAGAAAAAGAAAGTAAGACTAAGGGAAAGAAAAAATCTGCAAAAAGAAAGACTACCCCAAAGAAGAAAAAGACTTAATTGAACTGAATCAGTTGTTGTTGTTTTCTGTGTATCATTATTTTTTCATTAGTTGTTGTTCTTGTCCTTATGTTGTTATCATTATGTAAACTCTTTGTACTGTAATGATTGTTCATAATGAATAATCTTATGAATACCTTTATGTGATCATGGTCCATCCTTGATCTATTTTTCTTTTCCTTTCCTATAAAACTATATGCACTGCTGATATCTGACATTATTTACTTTATGCATATATTGAGGGGGAGTTGTATGCAAACCCAAGCACTAATGAATCTTTTAAGTTCTTTTGTCATCATAAAAAAGGTGGAGAATGTTAATTCAGGTGGTTTTGATGATTCTAAATAATAATGAGCTTGGGAATCAAATATCAAAGGAGTACAAGTAATATAAAGACTAGAGTGTGAGATTCCTAAAGGTTGAAGAGTTCTTACATACATTTTTAGGAATCCCTTTATAAAAGAAGGCAGTTAAGCTTTAAATGCTACTTATTCTGCTTATCCTAATATTAAATAAGGGATTTATTTTGATGATTAAGGCATAGCTAATGTTTTCAAAATGGTTTTCATGAAAAGCTTTATCTTATGCGCATAACACTCGGAAGTTATAGAGACAAAATCTTAATCACAATGTTGTTTTTAAGTGTTCTCTTTTCATTTTCATGAAAAGGCTTGAGATTATCCACATAACTAAGGCTTGCACCATGTCCTTGCCTCTGTCTAGATTGTTTTCCTAATAAGGTACTTACCTTATTCACATAAGGGGCTTAACAATAAAGGTCACTTGTTCTGTGCTGCTCGATATTCGCATAACCTAGGAAGGTTATCCGTATAACGTATGCTATAGAACTCTTGGACCTCCTTCTATTAAATTCATTATCCACATAACCTTGGTAGGTTATTATGATAACTTGTGTTTTTCAAATACTCAGTTTGTACTGATTAAATGTTGTTCGAACAAGGAATAACATCCTAAGAAGTTATTCTAATAATCATCAAAGGTATCAAAGTTTATGAGACATTATTCGAACAACTAAGTAGGTTTTCATGAAAATGTTCCAGAGCATAAGCTTAGTCATTCTAGAATGATCATTATCCTCATAACCTAGTTAGATTATCCACATAATAAAAGTCTAACATTGAAACTAAGAGGTAACAGTCACCCATTGTTCATATAACCTGAGGTGGTTATCCACATAATTTCTATCAAACGCATTTAATGCAATAGGTGAACGGCTATTTTTTGAGAGTAATAGCTAATTCTTACTTTGAATAAATAGTTTTGCTATAAAACTATAAATATAACCTCATTTAAATCGTTGGATACAAGAAGGAAAAACATATAAACGCCAAAACTCTACAGAATTCATTTCTAATTTATTAAAAGCCTACGTACATTCTGCTTAGCTCATTCATTACTCTTAAACTTTCATATCCGCTCTTTTGAGAGAGAATTTCATACCTTGATTTGTATATTTCTAGATGCTTGTAAATAGCACTTAGTGTGAGAAAACACTAAGAGATTTGTTCTTACTCATGTGTGAGAAGAGTAAGAGTTTTCTGTTAGGCTCAAAATTCAAGCTGGAGTTGTATTGAGGTTTTTGAAAGAACTCATTTAAATCTTATAAGATATAGTGGATAAAACTCAAATGGTGGCTTGCTGTATTTCAATTTTACAGAAAATTTCAAATTTCCTAATTCACCCCCTTAGGAAGCCGGCATGCCTAACAATTCCTTCTCTGGAGAACATAACTATATCAATAAGAACATCCCCAGAAGTGGAGTTTTCAAGGAAAATAGAGTCAAAACTTCAGAATGTAGTACCCTCCGAGTTGACAATGGATCCACATTACATGTATCCTCATTCATCAAAAATCTATAAGGCTCCTGATCATCTTCCATATTCCAAAGAAATCCAAGTTCAATTGTTAGATTTAGTTGGAGATTTTGGGAAATCATTTTTCCTTGAGGATATCATTTGAGAGAATATGGAAAATAGTGATCGCAAGACACAAAACATGCTTCCTTATGTGAACGTCATAGCTACTTTAATAAAAGCATCTCCAAGAGTGTAGTCTTCAAGATTAATAATCGAGACATCTACTTATCTCTATATTTTAGAGGACATAGGTAATTATTTCCGTAAGAGAATATGAAAACTAAGAATTGGTTTTGATACAATATAATAAATTAGTTGAGGTTGTACCAAAGGATTGTGTAGGTTGTGGTAAACTTGTAATGCCAAATTTTGATACAAACTGTATTGGTATAATGTTCTGATTGAATGTTATGCTTTTTCATTATAAGAAGATTTAGTGTAATATATTTAGTAATGAAAAATTATATGTTATTTGTTCGATATATCTCATCAGTTACTTGATTTTATTTATTTTATCATCCCACAAAAGATGAAAAGAAAAATGAAGATTTATTATATATTTTTTAGTAATTTTCTAATTATTTTTTTATGTTTTCAAATTTTTTGATGTGTAATTAAAAGGAAATTGAACTGATTTTTTATTTCTTTTAAAATATGGGTTGTGGCAATCTCTAAATTTTATTTTCAGCTAGAGTTCATTAACTATTATCGCGCGCGAGAATTGTTTGATTTATTTATAAAGTTTTAATGCAATGTTGCAGATTGTTTCATAAAAGATTTTTTTTTTGTTGCAGTAAACTAAAAGTAAATTACTAATCAAATTGTAATAATGAAATTAATGTTCACTAGTTAAATTTTTTCCGCATCTGCTAGCTCTGATTGATAAATGATAATAATTCAGAGTGTGATCCCTAATGTTGGACCTTAACATGTATGCATAATAACTTAAATAAGAATTCAAAAGAATAATAAAATTATAAAAAGATACAAAAAGACCAAATATTATATAAACTTGAATATTGTTCTTTTTTTATAGTATATGATTCTATTTTGGATTAGTGTTGTCATCCAAATTATTCTGTGATACAAATTGGGGATGATTCAAACAAATTTGATCTATCCACTTATCATAATCTATGTCCTCCAAAGAATAAGCATCATCATTAGATGGCCCCACCATCAATCCTGCAGACTCATTCTGTGGGAATGTTTGAGTTATGTGCTCAACCGATGGAAATTTGATCGAAGCCATTGGATTATTATCAAATGGTGTTGTAGAGAGACGTACACCTTTGTTACGTTTAGGCTGATCTCCATGTGATTCCAACGATGTTGAGCCATATGCATTGCTTGCAGCCATATTTGAAAATGATTCTGTCCTTTGTATTTTATTATCAGAGTTGATGAATCCGTCCTTCTTATAGATCTTACATAAAAAGAAATCATCCAGCTACACAACATGAAAAAAGAAGATATAGTTAGTTCGTTCAAAATTTGTAAAATGGTTAATTATATATGTAGAGAAATTCAAAGAATACTAACCATGATATCAGTATTACTTATTCTTTGATGAGGAGGTTGAACAAGTCTATATTCATGCATAGCCCAATCGGTTTTTGTACCAATCGGAGTCTTCCCATGCAAGTAAAACCACGTATTCCGTTTTCCAACAATACTCCCATTTGAATAAATTCTTTTATACGAATTTGAATTCTTCCAATAACCATCTTGTGTTGATCTCTTGGGCCATACTCCATTTGGATATTTTCGATCCCTGGGTGAGAAAAAATACCATTCTTGTTCTCCAACACTCTTGAATTTCTCTGCAAATGAATTCGCATGCATAGAACAAATAAAAGAATGTCAATTTCACTATAAAACCTACAATATATTAAATATAAACACAAGAAAAAATATTATGTATTACCACAAATAATTTGTGGATTGTGTTGATATACATCAATCTCTAATATTTGATTTCGTGGTAATGGTTCATTCCTCACTTTCTTCATCAAGTAAAAGACGATAAGTTCTTCATCAGTTGGGCAGAATCGATATCCAGGAGGAAAGGAATTGAAGTAGTCATGCTGACTTGAGTCTCCAATATTGTTAATGTTGCGAAGCTCTTGATGATGATGGGAAGTAGAAGAATAAGCATGAGATACTATGGCTGTGCGTTTTGGAGGACCATGAGGAGTATTGGACACAATATTCGAAGTTTGTACAGAAAATACAGTCTCTAATTGACAAAAAGACAAATTCGGATTAAAAGACGTGGGAGTGTAACACAATCTATGTATATAAATTGGGAGAAGGATATTTGACTTTTTTTTCTTTTTTCTCAGAACATGTGCATCTCTTTTTTTTTATTTCCCAAACTCCCAGTGAATGTATGAAAAGATATGTCTAACAATGGTTCTACTAAGACTGCCACTATAGCATTGAAAATTTCAGATTGTCAAACCAACTGCGATCGATGTAGGCATTACCCAGAAATCAAATTAATCACTATATATGCTGCTATTTTTTTTTCAGCTCTCTCAAAAATGAATTTTAAAACACAAACACACGGAGCACATATATCAAGATAGCAAAAGACCAAAATAATGGAGCTTATAGCAGTAAACGAGTGCACCGAATGAATAGCCATGCAACTCTAAACCATGGCATAACCAGCTAAACTCCCTAAAGAAAAAAGAACGTACATTCCACAATATTCTTGAAGTGAATCTTTGAGAGAATTAAAGTGAGGAATATAATTTCACATCAATCTGTCGTTCATTTTACAGAGAGAGATATCCAGTGGAAAGAAGTGAAAACGTACCGTCCATTTTCTTGGGGTTTGGAAGGAATGATCTTGAGGGATCCATTTCCCAGAATCAGAAAGGATACAGATGGACACCGATCGACTGGAAGAGGTGGAGAGAGACAAGCGATGCAGATGGACACCGACGGCGAGAGGCGGAGAGAGAAGAGTACGTTGTGGTGGCGCTACCTGCTTCTGAATCTGTCTCTCTAGTGCCTTCTCATCAAATGTGTGTGTGTATCCTTATAGAAGTTAGCTAGATGACTTGGAGGATCGTTTGTTTTCTTTATTCGTCGTCCTCTTCCGTCAATTTCCGTTATAAATGCGAAACTTTAAAGTTGTTTTTAGCAGGGACGTCTAGTTACGAAAAAAACACCTAAAAATATAAAAAGGCTAATGCAAATTAAAAAAAAAAAAGCAATAGTCAGGGTCAATAAAAATATTTTTCCCAACTGTTGCTTATAGTACTATTCTAACTAGAAAATATTTATAATTTCAAGTATATATATCTTGTGAGAATTCTAGTTAAGAGAATTTTATTATTATTATTATTATTTTTTTTTTGTGTGGATGTTGTATCTTCTTTATAATGGAGTCAGGAGGTCCTCCAGAGATAGGACAGATGGAATATACATATCGAGAGAGTCGGTGTTTGGCAGTCCACCCATCCTTCCAAATCGTATATTTCTCCCACGTATACGTGTATTTTATCTCACTCCACGTATTGATTCAACGCATATTATGAAAATCATAAGCGTTCAGAATTAACATGCATTTCGGTTACATATATTAATTAATAAATGTTAATTTAAAGATTTAAAAATGATTATAAACAACTTGTTCAATTATACTAGTCATGAATTAATTCTTGTCATTTTTTTTTAGTTGTATGCTGCATAATAATCATATACATTAACTAATTTGGTTATATATATTAATAAATGTCAGCCAAATTGAATCTCTTTTCTTTTACGAAAATTCTGAAGTTTACTTCTAAGTATATTGGGACTCTGATATCATACTCGACCTATTAACCCGTAAGAGACTTAAATATCTTCTCATGATAAAAATGAAAGTATTCATTAGTTCATTATACTCAATTAACTAAAATTATAATAAAATCATTAATATATCAATATAAAATATAAAATTTAGAAGTGACACTTATGACTCCCCATATTTGGAAATATTTGAAACACTTTTAGGGTGTGTTTGGGGAGTCATCAATACAATTTAGATATTATTTTCCCCATTTATTTGCAAGAAATTGGATCAATTGCTTTAATTGGAATTTATTGGATAAATCATGAAAAATAAGCTAGAAATGATTTATTAAAGTAGATAAGTTTTTTCACTCATGTGATTTTGTAAGGAAATGTTATGCTTTTAGAGTAAGTGAATATCAAGTTAAGAGTAGAAAAAGTCAAGTTTTGAAGTGGGTTGTGTAAAGCTTATATGCTATGGCATTAAATTCATGGGTGCTTCAGCATTCTTGCACTTGTAAAGAAGAATAAGAAAATATCCATTCTGCATTGCAACATGACTTGATTGACACTGTAGAAATATTTCTTTGCCTAAAAACATTCATTCTGTGCTACAACGGTGATTAAGTAGAAGTTGCATCAAGATTGTTGTTCCTGAGTCATATTCTTCTACGCTACAACGTGGGGTGTTTGATGCTATAGCATTGTGTACTGTTAAAAATGCACATAATTTATTCACAATTTTTTATCTATGTATTTTGAGGGTTTCTTCATTTTTCACCATCCTAGACCTTGGAGGTGGCTTGGGGGCTCAAATGGAAGAGAATTAAGACTTTGGGTTGTGAAGGATTGGCAGCACAGACAGAAATGCGGCATTGGTTACTAGTTTCCTCTTTCATTTCCTCTTTTTTCTCATATATTTTTCTTTGGGATTAGTTTACTATATGTTTTATGTATGGAAATACTCATAAAGTGTAGTTAGACCTTTGCTTTGCTTTGGATTATTATTTCTTTGAATATAAATTAGTGGATGATGATTTACTCATTTGATTGCATTAATGTTACATTGCTTGATTCAACTATGAGCTTTATTGTCTCAAAACATGAGGAATCTAATTGGAGTTTATTCTGGGTTTTTTAATGAAGTTAGGAATAGGGGATTTAAGATAGGCCTTTTATGGAATGTGGGATCATGTATTTGGATACCGGATAGCTTAATTTGCTTGTAGGATAGAAATATACCTACCAACCCAACATAATTGCATCAGGTTTATGCTTAATTGAGTCTGATTAATTAATCACCTAAGGTATTAGGGGTTAATATAATTGGAACACCTCTTAATGATTTGGAAGACACTATTAGATAATTCTAGACTAGGAAAAATAATTTAAATGGTACTTACGAGGGAAAGTTGGATATTAAAAAATAATCAAAATTATAATAATATATCCATGTCAACACATGAATTCTCGAATCACCAATAAGTCCAACTGTAGCTTGGATTTTAATTCTTGTTTTCCATTTTATCTTGTATGTTGCTCAAATTAAGCAAAAGTTTGACGTTGATGCTCAACTGGGTTATTGGTACCAAATCTTCATTGGAACGATATTCTTACTCACTCTATAGTGCTTGATATAACTCGTGCACTTGCAGTCTACATACTTTGTCCCTATCATACACTTATTTTGATTTGTGTGCAAGTATATGGGAAACCATATATTCTAATTTAACACATACACACTTGCTTATGGAACAAAAGGAATAGTAGATAAAGAAATAGGGAGAAACTAACTTTATGGAACAAACTAACTTGGTTTAATTGACAAGGGGATTGTACTATCTTAATTAGAGATCTTAAATTTAAGCTCCAGGAATACAGTCGCATTAAAATATTTGGTGGTAGAGTTTTGCTTTAAAGTTGGGGTAGGTCTAGTCTAAACCTTGGTTTTAAGGCGAAACAATTTAATTCTTTAAGATGATGGAAATTATTATGAAGTGATAAATCCAGGACTAAGTATAACAACCCTTAGTATACTATCCTAAATTTAGTCTCGAGCTAATGGGAAGTATACTTGTTGATATGTGTAGGATCGAAGGAATCGGGACTGAAGAAAGGATCCAAACAAGACAAATATGAAATTTGAAACAAAGAAGGGTTACGCCGTGGCGAGGTACATGGCCACCTCAGTGAGGAACTAGTGTTATTAATTTCAAAATTTCCTAGGTCGAGAACATTGGCACCATGGCGAGCTTATTGGCGCCATGGCAAGAGTAGTGAAATTTGTTTAAATCAAACAAGTTTTAGTCCAAAAAAAATAGAAATAATCAGAGGGAGAAATGGAGAGCTCTACTAGGGCACAAAAAACAACCCTTGGGGGTGATTTCTAGACCTAAAGAGCTTGATTAATTGTTGGTAAGCATAACAACCTACCTTCAAAACTCCCAAAACCAACTCCCGAAACCTCAAAATAGCGAAAAACTATGAGGGAGATTGAACCGTATGAAGCTATGGCAAGCTTTAATACCACCACGACCCTAGCTGAGTAGAACCACTTGGTGCCATGGCCTAGATTTCAGTGTCACGGTACCCTATTGCTGATACCATATCAACAAATTTCAACTTCCAAGGCAAACTTACAATGCACATAACTTTATTATAATGCGCATAACTTTAAACTTCGACCTTTGATTGACTTGATTCCAACTCCTACAAGTCAATCTTGTCTCAATCTATTCAATTTCACCTTAATCCATCTTTGTTTGGAGATTTTGCACACCCCTAAATGAATTGATCGCTTTTTGGCCAAAATCTATAACTTACAATCTTCATTTACCACTAAAAGCAATTTGACACTTAAGGACCATTCATATAGGTCCTAAATGACTAACTAACTTATTCAAGCAGATTTCAGCCTAAAGAAATCACTCATCCAAGATTTGACCCCCTTGAACTCCAAATTCACATATTAGGCTATATGATCAAAACTCATCTTTTGGGCTCACACGCGACCATTCTGACTCATAAACATGTCGAGACATGCATACATCACACTACATCATCCAAACTCATCATCATTAACATCATCTCATATCATTCATCATCATTACACATATATATATCATACAACCATCATCATTATAGTCATCATGATCTTCATGCCAATTACAAACATACTATCCTACTTGACATAATACATACATAGACAATATACACATACTACTGTGACTTGAATATTCCTAATGCCGGGGTGACTACATCTCCCTTGTTTTCTCCGAGCTAGTGCCAGAGCTTTTCACCTGAAATGTTAGTCATGGGAGGGGGTGTGAGACAATGTTTCAGTAACTGAGAACATAATCACCAGCAACATATATATTAATAATCCACACAATCATGCATGTGGTGTAATAAAATGCAAATGAATGGTATGCATGTTCTCTCTCATATATGGCTAGAACCATAAGCTATCATCATCATAAGACATTTCAATAGATGATTCCCTTGCAATAGTTAGTAAAGACTAATTTCGAGACATCACCTAGCTCACCTTGTACTAATGCAACCCAGCCAAAGGTTACACTAGTGCTTGGACCATGGCTCTCCTTCCCCTGGACAACTGTGAATTGGTAGTAATTTAAGGAAGGTGCATCCCTAAATCCACTGCCATCTGGCTCTCCTGGCTATATGAGAGGATTTAGTGACAGGGATGTTTCATCATAGTATCTTATTCATTGCCACCTGGCTCTTCTATCTATAGGACATGATTTAGTAACAGGGATCTTTATCATATCATCATCATATAACATATCATTATCATATCCTATCTGTAATATCTTGAATTTTTTTTTTTGGATATTCAAGGTTCAATATTTTAAAATCTATAAATAATTTGTAAAAATGGGTATACACCATTTGACATGAAATAGAACAAAGAAGTCAATTATCTCGATTGAAAGAAAAAAGGAGAAATGATGATTTTGCCCATGAAAAAAAAAAGAAAAGAAAAAGGAAAAAGGAAAAAACAAAAGAGGAAAGGCAAGTCGGTGGATGTAGGGAGGATTGAAGAAAAGTTTATGAATTTTGAGGTAAATTACACCTAATGATCAAAAACTTATAAAAATTATAATTGGCCTAGAATCAAGGGCATTTTTGTAAATATGAAAAATTATAGTTAAAATGAAGCTCTTAATGAGTTAAACCCAATGGAATATAGCAAGGAATTTATTAAGGTTAAAATAATATTTATTGGGTAATTAGGGTTTAATATTAATATTTTACCCGATAAAAGTCAGTTTAGACTACAGGAAAAGGCAGTATTGATTCAAGAACAATGATTGGACCTTGCTAAAATACATTTTAGATCAAAATAATGATTTTGGATTAAAAGTAATTGTTTGGATGATCCTATGCCAATTTAATGATAATTTTGGTAAAAATACCTAATCAGTACGGATAAGTTTAATCGGTAAAGGGTAATTTGGACCATAAATATTATTTAAGCAATTTTTGGCCAAAAAGGGGATGAAAAATGTCTGATTTTTGAGTGGGACTTGAAGGGAATTGTTGGAAAAGCTTTTATTGCATAAAGTAATTAAAGTTGTGTTGAATCAAGTGTTTTAATGATTTCAAATCAACCTTCAAGAGCTTGGAGAGAAGATATCAAAGATGCACAAAAGATCTCAAGTGAAGAAATTCAAGAAAAACCAGCATAAGAATAGATGTAGAATCTCTAATAGTGTTTAAATTGAGTAAAAGACTTTGAATTGGCAAAAAGATGTTTTAAAACTATGATTCTATGTTAATTCATGTAATATTTGAAAAACACCCATCAACAGATGAAGTTTGAAAGGTTAATACTGATCTATTGTTTTAAAAACACCCATCAAAAGATGTTTTAAAACTATGATTCTATGCTTAATGGCTTAAGAGATTGCAGAGGAGGAGAAGAATCATAACCAAGACAGTAATAGTGATTTTGAGATAAATGATTCTAGACCTTCCTACAATGAACTACATGATGCATTCAATGACCTAATGGCTAAATTTGTCAAAGTGTCTAAACAGTTGAATCAAGTTAAAAAGAAAATACACAAACTTGAAAATGAATCTCATGCATCCTACACTGCTTCACAGCCTTCTTCTTCCACCACTTCTATCTGTGTCTCATGCATTGAGTTGAAAGATAAGAACAATTATCTCCATAAGACTCTAACTAAACTCACTAGAGTTGAAGATATGCTAAAAGTGTTACTGGGAAAATAAGTCATAAGTTAAACCAAAACTAGTTTAAGATATGACTCATATTCTGTCAAAGAGAAACTGCAATGCAATAAACAAAATCTTTATCTGAGAAACTTTATGCATGCTAAAAACATTAAATTAGCTCAAAACATAGAGTCATTTCCAGTCCCTAGGAATCAAAAGGATAGATACTATCTCCATTATTTCAGACATGCATCTCTTTTCTCTAACTCTTTTTCCATTTGTCACTTCCGCAACAAGAAGGGTCATGTATCCTCCATCTGTATATACAGGAAGGAAGGAAATGGTAATGGAATGAAATGGGTTCCCAAAGGCACTTCTACTAACAAGAAAGGACCTAAGCAAACATAAGTACCTAAGACAAAAAACTAAAATTTGTTTTGCAGGTATCTCTCAAGGCGAAGAAAAGTAACAAGTGGTACATGGATAGTTCCTGCTCAAGACACATGACTGGAGACAAAGAAAAGTTCATTATGCTGAGAGATAAGAAAGGAGGAAAGGTTACTTTTGATGGTGACCAGTTTGGCAAGATCGTTATCATTGGAATTGTTGGAAGAAATCCAAAAATATCAATTAAAGAAGTTTTATTTGTGATAGGACTTAATCACAACTTACTGAGTGTGAGCCAGACCTGTGATAAAGGCAACTGGGTTCTGTTTGATTTCAATTACTGCCTAGTCATCAGAAAGAGTGACTACAAAGTTATTCTCAAGGCAGAAAGAGACGATAATTGTTATATTATTGATTTAGATGAATTACCTGCCCTAGACTCAATATACTTAATTAGGGAAAAAGATGATAGTTGGCTATGGCATAGGAGACTAGCACATGTTAGCATGCATTAATTAAACAAACTCATTAAAAATGAACTTGTTCTTGGATTACCCATCATTAAGTTTGAAAAAGATAGAGAATGTAATGCTTGCCTTAAAGGGAAATAAACAAAGTCCTTGTTCAAAACCAAAAATATTGTCTCTACAACTAGACCACTGCAATTGTTTCACATGAATTTAATAGGTCCTAGACGTATTAAGAGTATTAATGGAAACTTGTATATACTTGTTGTAGTAGATGATTATTCCATATTTACCTGAACATTATTTCTTCCCTCTAAAAATGAAACATACAATGCATTTTTTATTTTAGCTAAGAAAATCCAAAATGAGAAAGGTTGCTCTATTGTGTGTATTAGAACAGATTATGGTGGTGAGTTTGAAAATGCCCAATTTGCTGACTACTGCAATGAGAATGTAGTAAAGCGTAACTTCTCAACACCAAGAACACCTCAACAAAATGAAGTTATGCAGAGAAAGAATAGAGTACTAGAAGAAATGGCTCGTGCCATGTTGAATGAAAAGGATTACCTAAGTACTTTTGGGCTGATGTACTAAGCATAGCATGCTACTTGATGAATAGAGTATACATCAGACCCATTCTAGGCAAAACTCCATATAAGCTGTACAAAGAAAAAAAGCCCAACCTTTCTCATCTTCATGTCTTTGGATGCACTTGCTATATCCACAACAATAGCAAAAACAATTTGGGTAAGTTTGATACCAAATCAGATGAAGGTATATTTCTTGGCTTCTCAAATAGGAGTAAAGCATATAGGGTCTTTAATAAAAAGACTAGAATTATAGAAGAATATGTACATGTGGTTTTCATTGAAAATGAAATTATTTCTAAGATTACTATAAATGAGGATGATCTAATTCCTAGCTTTAAGAGCTTGAATGTTTTTGGAGAAGATAAAGTTGAGCCTCCTAAAATATCTAAATCTGCTAATGTAGAGGAAGATATTTTGGAGAAAGATGTTGACTATGAAAACAATGAAGAAATTTCTTAAAAACTTCCTAGAGCTTGGAGATATCAAAGAAGTCTTCCAGTTGATCAAGTTATTGGGGATGTTCAAGAGAATGTTAAAACCAAAAGACAACTTAAGGATTAAGTGAATAACTGTGCATTTATTTCTCAAATTGAACCTAAGAGTACTGAAGAGGCCTTAACTGATGAATATTGGATACTGGCTATGTAAGAAGAACTTAATCAGTTTGAAAGAAGTCAAGTTTGAGATTTATTGCCTAAACCCAATGACCAACCTATTTTTGGAACCAAATGGGTATTTAAGAATAAACTTTATGAATAAGGAACAATAATAAGGCAAAAAGCTAGACTAGTAGTTAAAGGATATAATTAGGGGGGAAGGCTTTGATTATAAGGAAACTTTTGCTCCAGTTGCAAGATTGGAAGCAATAAGAATTCTCTTAGCCTATGCCTACGTCAAAGATAGAGAGCTATATCAAATGGATATAAAAAGTGCTTTTCTGAATGGTTATATTGTGGAAGAGATTTAAGTTGATTAACCTCCAGGTTTTGAGGACTCAACTAAACCAAATCATCTATATAAACTGAAGAAAGCTCTATAAGGCTTTAAACAGGCACCTAGAGCATGGTATAAGAGATTGAGCAACTTTTTGATTGAGAAGAGGTTTAATAGAAGGAAAGTTTATATAACTTTGTTTACTAAAAGGGAAAATAAAGATTTGATTATTGTACAAATTTATGTCGATGACATTATATTCAGTGCTACGAATGAGTCTTTGTGCAAGAATTTTTCTAAGTTAATGCAGAGTGAATTTGAAATGTCAATGATGGGGGAGCTAAACTTCTTTCGTGGACTGCAAATCAAACAATGTGATGATAGCATCTTCCTCAACCAATCCAAATATCATAAGAAGCTATGAAGAAGTCCGGAATGGAAAATGCTAAATCTATAGGAACCCCTATGGCCTCTGCAACTAAACTTGATATGGATGAAGAGGGAAAACCCTTTGATATAACTTAATATAGGAGATTGATTAGTTCCTTACTATACCTAACTACAAGCAGACATGACATCATGTTTAGTGTCTGCATGTGTGCTAGGTCCTAATCATGTCCTAAAGAGTCCTATGCAATAGCTGTGAAGAGGATTTTCATATATCTAATGGGAACATCATAGATAGGACTTTGGTCCAAAAGGTAGTAAAGAAGAGCTCATAAGTTATACTAATACTGATTTTGTTGGATCCAAAACTGATAGAAAGAGCACGAGTAGAACTTGTCAGTTTCTGGGAGGTTCTCTGGTGTCATGGTTAAGCAAAAAGCATAATAGTGTAGCATAGTAGAAGCTAAATACGTAGTTACAAGTAGATATTGTGCACAAGTCCTTTAGATGAAGCAGCAACTTGAAGATCTTGAGTTTGAGATGAAGGAAATTCCGATAAGATGTGATCATCCAAGTGCCATCAATATCACAAAGAACCTTGTCATGCATTCAAGGACAAAGCACATTGAAGTAAGAAATTACTTTATAAGGGAGCCTGTTTTGAAAGGTGATGACAAGTTAGAGTTTGTCCTTACTAAAGATCAGCTTGCAGATATTCTGGAAAAGTCACTTGCAGAAGATAGATATAGTAAAATCAGAAGAGAATTGAGAATAGAAAATCCCAATGAGTTATAAATATTTTCTGAAATCTCTTTTAAACTTATGATTCAGTTGATATAAATACTGACTTAAGCATCAGAGTATCTAGAAATTTGTTTTGCAAGTACTTCTTCATCTAAAATAGTGAAAATATGATAAAATGAAGTACACTGCACTTTGAAATGGAGTTATGATGAAAAGAAAAGGCTTATGGGGATAACACAGCTAGTCTGTAAGTGTTTATAAGCCTTTCTAATATGTTTATGTGCATAACCTATAGTCTCATGTTGAAAATGAATTGATTTTCTGGTGCTTGAGTCTCTATTTTAGAGGATATTTGAATAAGGTATGAAACTTGTCATGAAAATGCAATGTTATGTGAAATTTTGGTGTCTGTGAAGTTTGTTTATCAAATGAAGTCATCACCTTATGCACATAACTTGCCTTATTTGCTTCATTATATATGGTCTGTGAGAGTCGATTTTTAAATAACCTGCCTACCTTTTCTGCACAATGTTATATCCAGAGAAGTGGTTTCCAAAGTAAGAATGTTATTCGCATAAGATGGTAAGGATATCCGGATAATATATTGATTGCCTATTTTTTGTGTGCTCTCTGTGAAACTCATTTTCAAGATAACTTGGAATGCTTATCCGGATAACACTTCTCATATCCTGTCTTCTTCAACTCGTATTTGCTTGGTTATATATATAACCTAAGGACCTTATCCGCATAACATTGTCAATAGTACTCCTGTATATATTCACTGAAGCTTGATATTTGCATAACCTCCTTACGTTATACACATAATGTCGAGACTATATATATAAATCTTTGATTCTCAATAGTCACTTGTGTAAAAAACCTAATCCTATCCTGAAAACCTTCAATTGTATTCCTCAAGTCTTCGAAAATCTCTCAAGTCTCCCTTAAAACTTTGAGTTCAAAACATATCTCAGCATACTTTAAAGACCTTTCATCCTCTCAAATCATCTGGAATCACTGCTATGGTAAAAACAAAGGGAGGAAGCTAAGCCAAACAACCTCAACATAATGTGAAGTCCAAATATGGAATAAAATCACCAAGCCAAGGGAAAAGGAAAGCTAAATCTAGTTCAAATCTGCCAATGAAGAAGCCTCAAACACTAAAAGTGAGAAAATTATAGAATCTAAGTCTCAACCTAGAAAACAAGTGAGTTTGTTTGCCATTGAATCTGAACAAGCTCTAATTACAGACGAATTGGTTATCTTAAGGGTGCTGAAGGAATCATATGAGACTGATTTTAAGAAGAGAAAAGTAGTCAAACCTTATTTTGTTAAATTGGAAGAATTCCTAATTAAGAATAAGTTTGAAACTGCTGGTCAACTTGAGAATTATAGAGGTTTGATTGAATTAAAGGAAGAATATGATAAAAAGGTTATGCAAGCATGTTATAATTCTCTTAGGATAAATAATGAAACAAAAGTACGTGAAGTCAAACTACGAAAGAGGTGGATAGCTTTACACCCTGATCTCTTTTCAGAGATATTGAACTTGCCTACGAGAGGAATCAAAGTAAACATTAATATCACTAAATACCCCTCTGAAGATCATAATGTTGATGAAGATAATGGAGATAAAGCAAATTACAAATAGAGCATGATTGTGTACAAGCTGCTTAGACAAAGGTAAAATGTGCCTCCCGAAGGGAAAATTGCTCAAGTCATCTAAGCATTAAGAATAGAGTCCTCCATTACATTGTATTACAAATGTTCTTCAACAAAAGTGGAGGAAACAACTATCTATTTAGAGGAGAATTCTAAGTTATGGTGCTGCTAGTAAAAGGAAAACGTGTAAACTTGATTGACATCATCCTATAGAGAATGTGGAAGGTAAGGACTTATAGGCAGGATTCACAATTTCCATATAGGCACCTTATTTCCATAATTCTGAAGCACCACAACATATTGCATCTTGAGAGAGGACATACATTACTTCTAGAGGAATTCTATGAGAAGGCATTGCAAAAGATGAGAATGACTCTACCAAATGGAAGATGGGTTGACAAGAAAAGAGAAACTGGAGAAGAAGAAGCGAGTTCTGAATCAATAGATGTAGCAAAAAGTCATGAAGGTAGTGATTCCAGCTCCTCTTCCTCTTCACCTTTTGAACCATCACAACCTTTGCACCCTAAACATCATTCCTCTATTCCTACCCCCAAATGAACCTGAAGCCTTTCCAGCCTCTGATTTACCTACACCTACTGATATCCCTGCCTTATACCAAAACCTATATAAAATCTTGATGGCCATTGGGAGAGAACATAGAGAAGACTCTATAAATCTTAGGTACCTAATTGCAGAATTGTAAGAGAGGCTTGAAATCAAAATAGAAAATCTCACTCAAGAAGTTAAACTCTTACATGAACAAATAGCTTCTGGTATGTCAGGACCATCTTCATCACCTTTCTAACCCTTACCTCCTACATTTGCTAGCACAATTGCTTTTCCTAAAACGTCTATCAAGTCTCCAATTACTGATATAGTTGGTTCCTTTACTCCTAAGTCCCTTGTTCTATCAGAGAGTCTAGGTCCTAACATGGACTATGATTTTGATGATAAGGAATCTGTTCAAGCTATAATATATCAAGTGATGGAAATTGATCAGAATCAGGAAAGAACATTAGTACCTATAATTGGAGGAGACTTCCTTCACCACATTTTTCTCAATCACAGCAAACAGGAACTCAATACTCTCTTTCCTCCTCAACTTGATCTAACTTCATTTGACAGCAAAAGCCATCTAGCTGTGGTAGCTGTACAAGAAGTGATAAACATTCCCTCAAATAATGATCCTTCACCTAATCTTACTCCTTCTATACTACCTCTAGTCTTGTCAGATATCCCATTTATCCCAATATTCCCCTCTGCACTCTCTATTTATATTGATATACCACTCAAAAAATTTATCCCTTCTTCTCCTTCCTTACTTCCTGCACCACACATTTAGCCTATCTTGGTGTCCTCAGCTGTAGCTCCTTCTCTCACATTCCCTCTTTCTTAAGATGAAAGACTTCAAGTGATTAGGGAATGGAAAGCCATAATTGATCAGGACATTGCTCGGATAGATGCTGAAGCAGCTCAATACTCTCTGGTTGCTAAGGACAAAAAAAAGGGAGGAAGAAGAAAAAGAAAAGAAAGAAAAAGAAAAGAAGACTAAAGGAAATAAGACTAAGGAAAAGAAAAAATCTGCAAAAGGAAAGACCACCCTAAAGAAGAAAAAGACTTAATTGAACTGAATCAATTGTTGTATTTTTCTGTTTGTCATTATGTTTTCATCAGTTGTTGTTCTTGTCCTTATGTTGTTATTATTATGTAAACTCTTTGTACTGCAATGATTGTTCATAATGAATAATCTTGTCAATACCTTTATGTGATCATGGTCCATCCTTGATCTATTTTTCTTTTCCTTTCCTCTAAACATATATGCACTACCAATATGTGACATTATTTATTCTACGCATATATTGAGGAGGAGCATTATGCAAACCCAAGCACTAATGAATCTGTTAAGTTGTTATGTCATTATCAAAAAGAGGGAGAATGTTAATTCAGGTGGTATTGATGATTCTAAACAACATTGAGCTTGGAAATCAAAATCAAAGGAGCACAAGTGATATGAAGAACAAAGTATAAGATTCCTAAAGGTTGAAGAGTTCTTATATACATTTCTAGGAATCCCTTTGTAAAACAAGGTAGTTAAACTTTAAATGCTAATTGTAATATTAAATGAGTCATTTATTTTGATGATTAAGGCTTAGCTAATGTTTTGAAAATGGTTTTCATGAAAAGCTTTATCTTATGTGCATAATACTTGGAAGTTATAGGGACAAAATCTTAATCACAATGTTGCGTCTAAGTGTTCTCTCTTCGTTTTCATAAAAAGGCTTGAGATTATCCACATAACTAAGGCCTGCACTATGTCCTCGCCTCTGTCTAGCTTGTTTTCCTGATAAGGTACTTATCTTATTCACGTAAGGGACTTAACAATAAAGGTCAATTGTTCTGTGCTGCTTGTTATTCGCATAACCTAGGTAGATCATCCACATTAATGTATGCTACAAAACTCTTGGACCTCCTTCTATTAAATTTGTTATCCGCATAACCTTGGGAGGTTATCCTAATAACCTATCTTTTTCAAACGCTTAGTTTGTACTGATTAAATGTTGTTCGAACAAGGAATAACATTCTAAGAGGTTATTCTAATAATCCTCAAAGGTATTAAAGTTTGTGAGACGTTATTTGAACAACTAAGTAGGTTTTCATGAAAATGTTACCGAGCATAAGCTTTGTCATTCTAGAATGATCATTATCCACATAACCTAGTAAGGTTATTCACATAATGAAAGTCTAACGTTGAAGCTAAGAGCCAATGGTCACCCATTGTTCACATAACGTGAGGAGGTTATCCACATAATTTCTGTCAGACACATTTAATGAGATAGGTTAACGGCTATTTTCTTAGAGTAACGGCTAATTCTTACTTTGAACGGATAGTTTTGCTCTAAAACTATAAATATGACCTCATTTAAATAGTTGGGTACAAGAAGGAAAAACATGTAAATGCCAAAACTCTGCATAATTCATTTCTGATTCATTAAAAGCCTACCCACATTCTGCTTAGTTCATTCATTGTTCTTAAACTTTCATATCCGCTCTTTTGAGAGAGAATTTCATTCCTTGATTTGTATATTTCTAGATGCTTGTAAATAGCACTTAATGTGAGAAAACACTAAAATATTTATTCTTACTCATGTGTGAGAAGAGTAAGAGTTTTCTGTTAGGCTTAAAGTTCAAGCTAGAGTTGTATTGCGGTTTTTGGAAGAACTCATTTAAATCTTATAAGATATGGTGGAGAAATCTTAAATGATGGCTTGAGGATTTGACGTAAGTCAAGTGAATTAGACTGAACTAGGATAAATTTTGTGTCCTCTCCTCATTTACTTTGCAACTATTCTTTATATTCTATACTTTGTTTTTCAGCAACTTTTATTATAACTGCTGTATTTCAATTTTGCAAAAAATTTCAAACTTTCCAATTTACCCCCTTGGGAAGCTAGCATGCCTAACAATTCCTTCTCTGGAGAACATAACTATATCAATAAGAACATCCCCAGAAGTGGAGTCTTCAAGGAAAATAGAGTCAGAACTTCAAAATGTAATGCCCTCCGAGCTGATAATGGATCCACATTACATGTATCCTTATTCATCAGAAATCTATAAGGCTCTTGATCATCTTCCATATTCCAAAGAAATCCATGCACTTCGGATTCATGCATCATACAGCTCATAGGGACCATTCCAACACTACTCAATCCCATGCACTTTGGAATCCTAAGATCCTCAACCAAATATAACATATGGTTAAGCTTAAATCATATATATACCCTTCAAAACTTACACCCAAGCAACAAGAACACCAAATCACACTCCATTAACCCTATTTCATCCATTTTAATTTGTGGATTTCAACCCAAATAGGAAATCCCAACATACAACAGAGAAAACCCAAGTTTAAACTGAAGAAAATGGAGAGGGAGGAGTAGGGATCATTTACCAACCAAGATCCGACTTCAAGAGGCTGAAAACTACTCCCAAGGGTCAAAAATCTCAAACTCTAGCAAAGCTCCCTCGGTTTCTACTCCGTTTCTTTCTTTCCGGTCTTTCAAAATGATTCTAATTTAAACAAAAATCTTGACTCCCACTGAAGCATCACCAGTTTCAGCCTTGAAAACATGCCACTGGAATTGGCTCTCGCCATGGCGGCTGTAATATCCCAACTTTTATGGGATACTATAGAATGAATAAAAGATGAGAAACGAAGTGAAACGAAAAGACTATATATAATCAGGCTTTATAAGGAATTAATTTCTCATCTAATTTTCTGAAGAAGTCATGTTAGGTCCTTAATTGAAATTAATTTTCCATAAGTTACTTAGCAAAAATTAATTCTAGAACTTACCCTGGAAAATATGTAATATACCACTTGAATGAAAGCCCGCTCCAAGCTGAGCGTAATGGTATACGTATTGCATGCCCAGGAGGTCTAGGTTGAAAGATAGACCAATTTGAAAGTTAATGTGAATAGTGAAAAAGAAATAATAAAAAAATTGGTCTTTGGGTGAAATTACAAGAAAGTGCCCGAAAGAATGGATAATTATGTTTTGGACCAGGTTTAGGGGTAAAATGGTCATTTCTCAAATTAGAGGTAAAATGTGAATAATGCATTTAAGGCCCAAAAATGAAAAGGTTGACATCGTAAAATGCAAAAGGAATTGGAAAAAATGGTGAGACACCGTTAAGTGTAAAGAAGGGCAAAGATGTCATTTTTCCTGGTTAAATGAAAAAATGAGAAAATTATATTTTGGCCCCAATATTTAAGAATATATGCAATTTGGTCCCTTGAAGATGACTCAACGACCAAGGGAAAAGAGAAAATAAGTTTGGGGAAAATTACGAAAAAGGACCCGAAAGTTTCAAGAATTGTAAATTAGCCTCGGGTCAAGGGCATTTTTGTAAATATGAAAAATTATAGTCAAAATGAAGCTCTCAATGAGGTAGACCCAATGAAATATAGTATGGAATTTGTTAAGGTCAAAACAATATTTATTGGGTGATTATGATTTAATATCAATATTTTACCCGATAAAAGTCAGTTTAGACTACAGTAAAACATAGTATTGATCCAAGGACAATGATTGGACCTTAATAAAATATATTTTGGGTCTAGATAATGATTTATGACCAAAATTAATTATTGGATAATCCTGTACCAATTTAATAACAATTTTAGCAAAAATAGTCAATCGGTACGGGTAAATTTAATCGGTAAAGGGTATTCTAGTCAATTAAAATTTGTGAAGCAATTTTTGGCCCAAAAATCTAGTAAATGACGTGCTGCACAGCTTGGGGACATGGATGGAAATTGTTTACTTGATTTTTTTTATAGATAACTTCTCAAAGAAGGCTTTTTGTCCCAAAAAGTAAATATGATTAAGTGAGTGATTAGCAAGTTAATTAAGCCATTTAATCACTCTTTCACTCCCATTTCAGAAGTGTTCAGCTGCTGCCACGTGAGGAAAATACCATTAGTTAATTGATTTTATGAATACTTCTTTAAGAAGTATTTGGGAAAAAAAAAAGATGGCATAAGATGATTGGATCATACTTTCATCATTGTCTCCTCCTCCTTGCCTTCTCTCTTGACCGACACTTACACTTGAGAAAGAGGAAAAGAGTGGTCTGAGAATGAGAAAGAAAGGCAGCAAGAACGTGCAAGAAGAGAGGAGAAAAGAAGAGAGAAAAGAGATAACAAAGGAGCAAGTATAAAAACTAGAATTCAAAGGTAAGTTCTACTATCCTTATCTTGCCTTCTCAAGCTTTTAGTGAGTGTTTCATGAAGTCTTTTCCTTTCCTCCCTCACCTTAAGTTTCAGCCATGGAGGAGTTTTGAGAGAGAAAGTTGAGCTATGGTAAAATGAACCTAGGAAAAGGCATAAATAAGAGACTAGAAGCATGATTATGCAAGTGGTTTGAAGTATAGCAAGCTAAATGTTTTCCTCTATTTTTATGCTTGGTTTCGGTCAGATTAGGGTTAGAAATAGAGAAGGAATTTTATGATTTTGAGGTCAAAAATGAATTCCTCATGGCCTAAAATCTTAAGAACAAGTGTGTTGTACAAAGAAAGATCAAAGGAACACTAAGTGAAAAAGTTAGGGTTTAGTGTGCATGGTATTGTATAATTCCGAAAATCAGTGGATAAATGGATTAAATGATGATATGTATAGGTTCAAGGAAGCTTAAGCAAGCCAAAGAATAGGTGCACAAAGTTTGGAAAGGAAGGGAATACATAAAGGTAGCATATTTCCATTCTATGCATTATATTGTCTTATGAATGTTTGTGAACTCTATGACTTGTTTGATACCATGATTAATATTTTGTGATGTCCATTGATTGTTGGCTGAGTTGTTTAAAGGGGCTTGAAGCTCCGGAATGTCCAATTTACAAAGTGAAACTCTGCCAAAATTTTCATAAAATTGTTCTGGCATTATACGAATTGATGAGTTTGCTTGATGATCTATGTGAAGTGTGATGATATATGTGTGTGACTGGATAATGCTACTGAGATTCTTTGAATCTCACCCCCTTCAATGACTAACCATGCTAGGAAGAACTAATGCAAAAGAGTTAAGGAAGGAGCAAAAGGCATGAAGAAGGAAATGATGTTGCAAGCTATTGTGTTATAGGGTGAATGGTTATTTGTGTCTTGCTTTGTATGAAATTATAAAATAGTAAATAATATGTTAATGTTGTTTAAAATGTATGAAAATTTCCAGTTTTGTATGTTGGGATATGAAGTTATATTCTACCAAGTTACATGCCAAAATGAGTTCATTTGCAAGGGTTTTGGCAAGGAAATTTCAATGTGGACTGAAACAGGGCATTTTCCCAACATGTCTGTTTCATTCGCCATTTTTCTACACTTAATGTGAGGTTAAGTTTATGATATTTTTATACCTTATATAGGGCATCTCCAGCTTTAATATGACACCTAATTCACCCCATTTGGAGTTGTGTACAATTAATGGTGAATTTTCTAATTCAGGGTTCAGAACAGGCTAAGAATGGGAAAACTGAAAACTGAAAAGTAAGTACTGGAAAATTCAAAAGCTTATATAAAATCGTACAAAGCTCCGAAAATTCTGTGGTTTATATTTATGGAAATTTATATGTTTTGAGTTTCATATGCCACTAATTTGGAGGTAATTAGAGCTATATGATAGGAGATATGGAGGTTTTCCCAAAACTGTTCCAGCAAAAGTGGAATTCTAACCCTTTATGATTTAAGTTAATTTTATGCCCTATACAACTTGAATAAATGTACAAGAAAACTATTTCTAGAAATTAGACTCACAGAGCTTTCTAATGACATAAGGAATGCATAAATTGGCTCAGGGTAGAGTGAGATATGAATTTTTAAATATAAGGACAAAATCCTGGGAAAGAGAAAATGACCAAATATATAGTAAATGTTTGAGGAATAAACTGTATAAATTGGTCAAGAGAATGATATTTGTCATATTTTTCCCATGTATATAATGGTTTTATCTATTTTTATAGACTTGAATCACTATGAAATGATGTTTTTAGAATTAGTTATGAATTTTCAAAGTTCAGTCAGCAAAGTGAGAATTACCACATGAACAGTAACTGAAAATTTTGGAAATTCTGATTTTCATTTTTTTGTGATTCAAGCTTAGAATCAAGTATAATCAGACTTAAGAGGAGTCTAATTCATGGAAAATGAGTTTAAAATTAAGGTGTTACAGCGGCCCTATTTGTTGCCACGACGTGGAGCTCTTTTCTGCACCACTTAAATCTTCCTCTGTCCTATTTCCTCTGGTTCTACACACAATGCCAATATAATATCATGAGGGTTGTTACACTCTTCCTTCCTTATAAAAATTTTATCCCCGAAATTTCAACTCTTACCTCAAGTAAAAATCTCTAGATACCTCATTCGCATGGATTCTTCCATCTCTCACATGACATCATTGGATGTCAAGCTACTCCATAGAACCTTTATCAATTTAATTGTCTTATACCTCAACTGCTTCTCCTTAACATCAAGAATTTATAGCAGCATGACTTCAAAAGTCAGATCCTCTCGCACTTGAACTGCCCATCATCAATTATATGAGAAGGATCTAGATGATACTTCTTGAGTTGAGACAAGTGGAAAACATTGTGTAATCCAACAAAATTAGGCCGTAGCACCACTCAATACGCTACTGGCCCAATTCGCTCCAGAATTTGATATGGACCCATATACCATGGAGTAAGCTTCTTCGCTCAAGTTGATCTTCCAACACTAGTAGTAGGAGTGACCTTCAAAAGCACATGATTTCCATTATCAAACTCCAATGGTCTTCTCCTCCTATTCGCATAACTCTTCTGCTGACTCTAAGAGATAAGAAGCTTCTGACATATATTTTCTATTTGTTGAGAGATTTGATCCACAATATCTGGGCCTAAAAAGACACCATTCACTGAGTTCCCAACACAATGGGGATCTACACTTTTTACCATACAAAGCTTCATACAGAGCCATTTGTAAACTCAAGTGGAAGCTGGTATTATAGACAAACTCCATCAATAGCAGATATTGATTCCAATTGCCTTTGTTCTCTAGAACACATGCTCACAGCATGTCCTCCAGAGTCTGGATAGTCCTTTTAGTTTGCCCATCAGATTGAGGATGATAAGCAGTACTGAAACTCAACTTCATCCCTATGGCCTTCTGAAGAGATTTCCAAAATCTAGATGTGAACCTAGGATCTCTATCCGACACAATATTCATCAGGACTCTATGCAGCCTCACAATCTCATTCACATACAACTGGGCCAACTTCTCCATTGAAAGAGTCTCCCGAATTGGAAGAAAATTGGCTAACCTCATCAACTTGTCTACAATTACCCATATTCCATTATGTCCTAAAGAGGTCCTCAATAATCCCATCACGAAATCTATGGAAACACTATCCCATTTCCACTTAGGGATCTCCAAAGGTTGCAACGTACCTATAGGCAATTAGAGCTCAATCTTGACCTTCTGACAGATTAAACATCTTGCCACATAATCTGCGATGTCCTTTTTCACGCTTGGCCACTAGTACCCTTGCTTCAAATCTTGGTACGTCTTAGTGGTACCTGGGTGAATAGTATACCTACTCTTATGAGCGTTAGGTAAAATCTCTCAGGCTTTCTAGTAACTGTTGCTCCCTTATCATCATCATGGCTATATGGATCGACTTTTTACTCAACGCATCTGCCATAACGTTGGCTTTCCTAGGATGATATTTCAAAGTAAACTCATAGTCTATCAAGAATTTTACCTAACGCCTTTGCCTCATGTTCAACTCCTTTTGATCAAATAGATACTTCAAATTTTTGTGATCACTGAATACCTCAAACTGAGCACCATAGAGATAATGCCTCCATGATTTCAAGGTAAACACTACAGCCGCTAGCTCAAGGTCGTGAGTAGGATAGTTCTCCTCATACGGTCTTAACTGCCTTGAAGCATATGCCATAACTCTACCTTGCTGCATCAATATACACCCTAGACCTTTCTTAAAGGTGTTTGTGTAAACCATGAACAGCTCCAATTGGTTAGGGATAATCAGCACTAGGATGGACATTAGATAGGCCTTCAACTCTTGGAATGCTCTCTCATACTTGCCATCCCAAATGAGAGATCGATCCTCACGGGTGAGTCTAGTTAATGGCATAACAAGCTGAGACAATCCCTTAATGAACCTTCAATAGTAACCAGCCAATCCCAGAAAAATGTGGATTTCCATCATAGATTGTGGTTACTCCCAATTCAGCACCACTTCTACCTTACTAGGGTCTACTACTACTCCTTCTGCAGAAATCACATGACCTAGAAATTTTACCTCCTGTAGCCAAAACTCACATTTACTGAGCTTAGCATACAGTTGGTGATCCCGTAATACTTGCAACACAATCTAAAGATAGAGTGCGTGCTCTTCCTCACTCTTAGAGCAAATCAGAATGTCATCGATAAATACCGCCACAAATTTATCCAGATACAGCCGAAACACTCTATTCATATAATCCACGAAGATTATCAGGGCATTGGTCAACCTGAATGGCATCATAAGAAACTCATAATGACCATATAGAGTTTGAAAAGCCATTTTTGGCACATCTTCAGCACACACCTACAATTGATGGTATCCTAACCTCAAATCAATTTTAGAGAAAATGAAGGCACCTTCCAACTGATCAATGAAGTCTTCAATCCTAGGCGAAGAATATTTATTCTTAATCATCACTCGGTTCAATGCTTTTAATCAATGAACAATCTGAGGCTACCATCTTTCTTGTTGACAAACAGTACTAGAGCTCCCCCAGACGAGACACTTTGTCTAATAAAACCCCTTTTTAACAACTCCGCAATCTGCTTCTTGAGCTCTTTCAATTTAGACGGTGCCATTCAATATGGAGCCTTTGAAATAGGACTTGTCTCAAGCACCAAATCAATGGAAAACTCTAGCTTTCGTGGTGGCAGCAAACCAGTAATTTCCTTTGGAACATATCAGAATATTCATTCACAACAGGATATCTTTCTATACCTCCTTCCATATCCATGTTAACAAAGAAGAAAACCAGAAATTCTTGACATCCTTTCCTCAATAACCTATTAGCTTTTGCAAAAGACAAAAAGTCATCCCCTTTAATACTAGGGATATTCACGGGCAAAGACACAGTCTTCCGAGCACAGTCAAGAAACACATTATTCACCTCTAGCCAATCCATCCTAATTATCACATCAATGTCTTACAACAGCAAACAAATTAGATCTAGAGTAGTGCTTCAATGTTCAAAATGAACCATATAATTTAGACAAGCTTGCATAGTTCTTAATAAAACTCCCATAGGTGTGGATATCGATAACTCAAAAGGCAACTCCATAGCCACAATACCCATTCTCCAAGCATAATCAAAAGAAATGAAGGAATGCGATGCACCTGAATCAAAACAAAGCAAGAATAGAGTAACCATTGAGTTTAAGTTTACCTCTAATCAAGTTAGGCAGTGTATTTGCTTCCTATCGGGTGATAGTAAAAACTCAACCAGGCATCATAGGCCTCCTCATCGTATCTTCACACCTGGGCTCATGACAACCCCAAGCAATATGTCCCGGTCTCCTACAGTTATAGCAAACCACACATGGTCGATCACCAAGGCTTAACCTGCATTTTATGCATGGATTTAATGCACTGCTTGAACTGTACTGGGATGGGTTGAATCTCTCCCTGCATACTCACTCTAACTGGAACTCCCCTGGTCAAAGCCTCCTTAATAAAAGGGTCCTCTGCCATACTAATCTCTATTGGACTAATCCCTACCAAACTTGTCTTTTCCTTTACCATGACAACCTCTACTATGGCGACCTCTTCTACCACTAGAACCTGTGCTACCACCGCTACTACCACTACCTAAACTACTTCTTTTGCTGATTCCTCCTATAAGTCCTAAGTGAGAAAAGACCCAAATCGTCAAATTCCATCTATCCTTCTTAGTCTCCTTCATTCACCTGGATATGACACGTATTTTCACTTACAAGTCCTCAAAGGACACAAACTCTTCCATAGATAACCGCTTCTTAATCTCTGGACGAGCTCCTTCAAACAATCTCTGAGTTCATATAAGTGGAATACTTAGCCAAGTCCAGGAATTGATCAATGTAGTCATCTGTCGACAAATTCCCTTGATGAAAAGCTAGGCACTCGGCCTCTGTCTGCATCATTTGGGCCGAAGGGATGTAGTATGCAAAGAACCGTTCCTTAAACTGTTCCTAGGTCAATGGAGGATTCATTGCTTCAAAACTCGGAAGAACACTTCTCCATCAACTCTTGGCCTTCTTCTCAAGCTTAAACACCGCCAGTTGTACCTTTTGCTCTGAGGTGCAATCTATCACATTGAAGATATTCTCCAATTGTTCTATCCAGTCCTCAGCCTGAGCAACATCCATGGTACATTGAAAGCTAGGGGATTAAACATCTGAAAGTCCTTCAATTGTGAGGAGATACCCCTTCTTTCAACTCTTGGGGCTCTCTCAAGCTCCACCACATTCTTGTTCTTGTCCTCTCCTGCATTTAAGTCCACAAACATGGTAGCCTCTTCATTCATATCACCTTGTTCTTGCCTATTCATTTTCTCTTGCAACATGTTCAACGTCTCCTCCTAAGTATTCACTTGATTACTGAGGCCTGCCAACATCTCATGCATCTACCTCATAAGGTCACCATTTTATGCATTATATTGTCTTATGCATGTTTATGAACTCTATGACTTATTTGATGTCATGATTAATATTTTGTGATGTCCATTGATTGTTGGCTGAGTTGTTTAAAGGGGCTTGAAGCTCCGGAATGTCCAATTTACAAAGTGAAACTCTGCCAAAATTTTCATAAAATTGTTCTGGCATTATACGAATTGATGAGTTTGCTTGATGATCTATGTGAAGTGTGATGATATATGTGTGTGACTGGATAATGCTACTGAGATTCTTTGAATCTCACCCCCTTCAATGACTAACCATGCTAGGAAGAACTAATGCAAAAGAGTTAAGGAAGGAGCAAAAGGCATGAAGAAGGAAATGATGTTGCAAGCTATTGTGTTATAGGGTGAATGGTTATTTGTGCCTTGCTTTGTATGAAATTATAAAATAGTAAATAATATGTTAATGTTGTAGAAAATGTATGAGAATTTTTTATTCTAGATATTGTGATATTAAGTTATGTTCTACCAAGTTTCATGCCAAAATGAGTTCATTTACAAGGATTTTGGCAAGCAAATTGCAATGTAGACTGAAACAGAGCATTTTCCAGATGTGTCTATTTTATTCACCCTTGTTCTGTACTTAATATGAGTTTAGATTTATGATATTTTATACTAGATAGGGGGCATCTCAAGCTTTAATAGGACACCTAATTCACCCCATTTGGAGTTGTGTACAATAAATGGTGAATTTTCAACATTAGGGTTCAGAATAGGACAATATTGGGAAAACAGGAAACTAAAAGTTAAGTATTGGAAATTTCAAAAAATAACATAAAATTGTATAGAGCTGCAAAAATTTAGTGGTCCATATGTATAAAGATATATGTCTTAAGATCCATATGCCACTGATTTGGAAGTGATTGAAGTTATAGAATAAGAGATATGTAAGTTTTCCTAAAATTGTTCCAGTAAGAGTTGGATTCTGGCCCTTCGTAATTTAAATTAAAGTTGTACCCTATGTAAGTGAAATAAATGTATAAGAAAAATATTTCTATAAGTAGACATGTATATATTTTGAATGACATAGAGTATATAAAATTTGGAACAAAAAAGAATGGAATATGATTTTTCAAAGTTGAGGTCAGAAAACTGGAAGATAGAAAAATGACCAAATGAACAGTAAATGCCCATGAAATTACTGTACAAATTAGCCAAATGAAGTTACTATTTTATATTTTTCCCATGGATATTTGATTTTTAATAAAATTTTAGAGACTTCAATTACCTCAAGATGAATTTTCTAGATTTAGTTATGAATTTTTAAAGTTCATCGGGTAACATGAAATTGCTAAGTGAACAGTATCCCAAATTTTGAAAAATTCTGATTTTATTATATTATGATTCTAGTCTCTAAACTATGATGAAAGGCATCTAAAATTATCTAATACATGGAAAATATGTCCTAATATAAGGTGTTACAGTAAGAGCAAAGACTCTTCCTTGTGCTTGTGGTCTAGTCCTTGCTATATTTACTCTGCAATCTCTCGCAAAGTGTCTAGGTTTTCCACATCTAAAGCATACATTCTACCCCGCTAAACATGGTCTTCCACCATGTGTCTTGCCATATTGCTCACACACTGGAGCTTTTTTCTATGCGTCTCTCTGCACATCTCTTAAGACAAATCATCCTCTTCCTCTCCTGCCTCCCCTTCTACCTCTTCTGTTATTCCATGACCTTTTTTGTTTCTTGCTTCATTCTCCTTCTTCAAGTGTAACTTTTCGTGTATTAATTGGGACAGAAGACATAAAGCCTTTATGATTCAAACTTCCTTCAATGATCCTACTGACCTCAACTAGTGTATTGAACTCTCTAATCCTCATAGGTGCTACTTTTTCTGTGATAGCTAGTTTCAAACCTCTTTCCAACTTCTCAGTCTTCCATTGTTCATCATCATGTTACTGTAAGTATGTAGAATACCTTGCTAACTGTATAAAAGTAGCTATATGCTCATCAACAGACTGATTTTCTCCTTGTCAAAGCATAATGAATTTTGCCTCCTTCTCATCTCTTACTGACAGTGGGAAGTACTTATCATAGAAATACTTTAAAAATATCTCCCATGTCAGGGGTATGTTACGTGCTTACAGAATTAGCTTTGTGTTAAACCACCATTGATCTGCCTCTTTCTCAAGCATGTAAGTAGCTAACAAAGCTTTTATCTCTGAGGTGCATCCCATTAGTCTAAATATCTTTTCAAGACTCAATATCCAATCCTTCGCTGCCTAAACATCAAATTTTTCGTCAAAGGAAGGAGGACAATGCTTCTTGAACTGAGCTACAACATTCTGTTGATTGGCAAAGTCTACCATTGCCTGATTCATCACTGCAGCTGGTGTTTCTATTTGTTGCTGTGGACTTTGAACTGGCACCTTAGTTCTAACCTCAGGACGTTCTCTTTGATATGCTATAGTCCTCTATAAATTCTCAACAATTCAGTGTTGTTGATCCAATCTGTTCATAATGATTTGCAGGAGATCAACCTGCTGTGGAGTACCTTGTTACAGAATATCTTGCTGTAGAGCTCCTCTCTGTTCAGGAGCTACCTCTCTAGTTTATCTTTTGGTACGTGCCATTTTAATCTACACAATATTAAAATCATGTTCATATAATAATCATACTCAGAGAACGTATATAAACATATCATTTTATTCACATAGTCACTATATAAATGCTTTCCTTCATAGTCCTTTCTACATCATCATACATCCATCTTTCTATTCTACCTCTTATACTTGTTATGACTACTTATATATTACATCTCAAAATTAGTAGTCAGTCAGCATTCTTTACATATATACATGTTCACATATGCATACAACTGTCTATCATCTATGAGGAACTAGGATTGTCTAGGAGGTAAGTAGTTACTGGATCCTCCTCTAGATCTTCCTCTAGTTCTTCCTCTAGTTCTTCCTCTGGATCCTCTTCTAGTTCTTCCTCATATTGTCCCTCTGTCGGATTCTCATGATTCGGGAGCTCTACAGGGTCAATCTCAGCCTGTTCGGTATTCTCCAATTCCATCCTCAGCTTTTCACGAAGCCTCAATTCTCGAAGGCATTCCTGAAAACTTATTGGCCACTGTCTTCTCATCTCATCCTTTACTATTGCCCAATAATAATCATCATTAGGCAATATGGTGAGGACTGTATTTATCCATGCTGGCTCAAAGAATGGTTGGCCTCAAGATTCCATAAATTCTTTTGCATCCCTTAACATATCCAAGAAAGTAGTCATTGGGAAGTGCCACTAACTTCAAAGACTTTCATTATGAAATCTAGCCACAATCTCCCATACTCTCTGAGCTTTGTCAATGGGAAATTTAGGAACTTCTACAATTGGCTGCTTCCCTGAATCACCCTTATGTATCTTCTCCTTCTTAGCCTTCTTGACTTTCCCATCTATCAAGTAATTCTTAAAATAGTGAGCTAAGTTTTGGTACTCTCTTCCTTCTAACTTTGCTTTAATAGGTGTCCAAAACTCATCATCTGGTATTTCGTTGAGGAAGGTGGTGATCCAGATTCTCAGGGTATTCTGTTCTTGTTCCTTCCATAAATGTCTTAACCTTTGACACTCTACTCATGAATGCCATTATTTGCTCTAGTCCCTCTGAGTAAGCTCCATATTCCTTCGAGTACTTGCGTATGATTCGGTACACTATAAGTTCTACATTTGCAAGTTTATCATTCGGGGTATTATTAGGATCCAACAAAAATCCTACTATGTAACCCACATCTTCATATACTTCAACCATCCTTTCTTGTGGCAAGGCATCTACAGGAGGAACTGGCTGTATGGGCATTGCTAGAATAGCCTCCTGTATTAGTTGAGGATTTTCTACTTCATACTGTCCTTATTCTACATTCTCAATAGGAACCTCATTGGAGCTTATACTTTCCTCTTGATGGTGTACCTCTAGTACCATCCCAGGCTCTTCATGATCATCTACAACTGAGCTGTTATTTGTTGAAGACATCTTTACTATCCTTCAATCACAATAACAACTAGTTAGTAGAATAATACTAAGGAATAATTTATTTATCACTATTCCTTTTTCCTAAACTTAAATTGTACTAGCTTATTACTAATGCTCTAAAAGCCTAAACCTTCGACTCTGAGGCCCTAAACCTTTAGCTCTGATACCAAAAACTGTAACACCTCTTTTATGGGCCCATTTTCCATGTATTTAATCCAATCACTTAGGTCAGATTTTGGTCAGAACAAGGGGAGTATTTAGAGTTGGAATTTCATGATTTTGACCTCAAAAATGGATTCCCCATGGTCCAAAATCTTAAGAACAAGTGTGTTGTACAAAGAAAGATCAAAGGAAAGCTAAGTGAAAAATTTGGGTTTTAGTGAGTGATGTTTTATGTAATTCCGAAAATCAGTGGCTAAATGGATTAAATGATGATATGATTAGATTCAAGGAAGTGTTAGAAGGCTCAAGAAGTGGCATACCAAGTTTGGAAAGCAAGGGAGCATCATAAGGTAGTTAATATCCCATACTTGCATTATGTTATCATAGTTATTTTCAATATGCTTTATGCCTTATCATATAATTGCAATGATATTTTGAGATGATATATGTGTACTGGCTGAGTTGATTGAGGGGCATTGAGACCTCGGGATGTCCATTTTTCAAAATGAAACTCTGCTGAAAATTTTATGAATTCATATGACGCAAATGTGTTAATGTATTCAAAATGTGTTATCTTGATGTTTTCATGCTTAATGTGATGATATGATGGCATGTTTGGTGTTAACCATTGATATTCTTTGAATCTCACCCTCTCAAATATTAACCATGAATAGGTAGCAACAATGGCAAGACCAATAAGGAAGAGAAAGGAAAGGAGAAAGAATTTGGCCATTAACTTGATAATTCTAGCAATGACCATGAGCTTTGACCTTTTGTGTAAATTTGTAAAAATGATGTTAAGTATGTTTCTTCAAGTTTTTATGATGCCTTAGGTCTTATGGTATAGTATGAAAATGATGTACCACCATATAACTATTTTATGGCTTTTGTTTGGCAAAGTAGTAAGATATAAATGGTCGTTTTGACTTATGTAGAGTAAACATATCACTATTTAGATATTTTGATGTATAAAGTATGAATGATGTATATGGTTTAAAAGTAGACAAATAGAGCTCTCCAATGGTCCAAAAATTACTTAGATTGGATGTGTGAGCAATATTTAGCGGATTTTTACATTTAATCCCAATTAAAATGATTATTTTAGCAGTTTTTGTACAAATTATGAAATTTCACAAAGTTTGCTATACAGTCCAGTACTATCAATGCGCTGACTTATATTTTTTCCATGTTAACAAAGTTATAAGCTATCCATAGAAACTTGAATCACGTGCATACGATTTTTATTGATTTAGTTATGATTTTTTGAAATTTAATCAGAATAAATAAATTTGATTAAATGAATAGTGCCCAAAGTTGGAAAACTTCTCAAAGAAGTATGTAATAAATTAATCAAGGATTAGCAAAAAGTAACCATGATTAGTTACTTACTTAAGCATATAATTAACCACTTAAACCCTTCTCTTTCCTCACCATTCAAGCATGAACCAGCAGTCAAAAATAGGGGAAAAAATGCAAGAAAAGGGAGGAAGAAGGAAGATAAAAAGGAAGAGAAACCAAAGAAAAATTAAAGCACAAATCGGTAAGTTTCTATGTTACTACCTTAAGCTTACTATTTATGGCTTTCAAAGCATGCTTTATGGTTTAGTTTACTTCTTTTCCATCTTAGGGTTTCAGTCAAAATGTGATTTAGCAATAGGAATGAGTTTTGAACCATTAAACTTCGGAAAAAGCATAGACTAGATACTATAAGCATAAATCCATGGACGGTTTGAATATTAATCCTCAGTGCCATATATTATTGGACTTCTCTAATCGAGAGCTTCGTTTTGACAGTAATTTTTCATATTTATAAAATTGCCATTGACCCGGGGTTAAATTATAATTTTTAAAACTTTCAAGTCATTAGGTGTAATTTTTTTAAGGCTTTTCTATTTCTTTCTCCACATAAATTTTAATACGTTTGGGACATGGATGTCATTTTTATATTTCTTTAGTGGTAAAAATGTAATTTTCTCATTTTTTCGTCCAACCGGTAAAAATGATCTCTTTACCCTATTTCACGCAAAACGGCGTTTATCCATTTTCACAAATTTCTTGTACATTTTATGTTATCATCAATTATGTCATCTTTCATCACTTAATATCCAGTGAAATTTTGGGATATTATAGCCGAAATAAAACCCTAAAAGAGGAAGAGGTGATTTTCATGCAGCTTGCTTTCAACTCTTGGGAATCCTTACTTTCTCTCATAGATCAAGATTTCTAGCAAGATTCTTGCTTGAAAGCCCATTTCTTTTTGTTCCTTGCTCATGTCCGAACTCAAGACTAAAGAGGGAGGAGGAAAGAATTTCATAGAACTACTTCAAATCACTAGAGAAATCAACTTGAAGTCATAAAGACTCACCTTTAATCTTGAATCTTCAAGCTTCCAACTTTGCCTTCTCTTTTCTCTTCTCTTTCTCTCTCTTTCTTGTGTTTTTTCTCATGTTTAGAAGATCTCTCTCTCTCTCCTTGCTGCAGCAAAATGTCATCCAAAATGTGAGAGGAAAGAGGAGATTAATTTAATTAACCTTGGCTTAATCATGGTTGACTTAATTACTTTATGGAATACTTCTTGAAGAAGTATTCTTAAAATAATTAAATACTTATTGGCAGCACATAGGCTGCTGAATGTCACGCCCAAGAGAGACAAATGTGTACAAATACTGTTCAATTTTTCTTGGTCTAGATATATCTTGAACTGGGTAATTTTTAACTGTACTGATAAAACTGCTTTTTATAGTAAATTAGCATTTTTAGGCTACAGAACTATTCCAATTTTATTTTTATATTTCTTTAATTATCCTATCCTGAATGGTATCTATGTATGGCTCATATCCTGTCCCGATTACCTTTTAATTATCGGTGGTGCTCATAGTTTACTTTATTGGTTTACTGTTACTTTTGGACACTCGGCACTGATTATTTCTTTATTCTTGAATATTAACCCTCAGTGCCATATACAATTGGACTTCTCTCGTCGAGGGCTTCGTTTTGACAGTAATTTTACATATTTACAAAATTACCCTAATCCAGAGTTAAATTATAATTTATGACACTTTGAGTCATTAGGTGTAATTTTCTCCACGGACTTTTGCAATTTCACTTCTCGTGAATTTACTTACCTTAGGGATATGGATGTCATTTTAATAATTTTGTTGGAACAAAAATATAATTTTCTTATTTTTCTGTTCAACTAGGAAAAATGACCTATTTGCTCTTTTTCACGTAAAACGGTATCTATCCGTTTTTGTAAATTCTCTATGCATCTTTAGATATTATAACTTTCTTAGAATGTTACATTAGGTTTATACTTAATTGAGTCTAATTAATTAATCACCTAAGGTATTAGGGGTTAATATAATTGGAATACTTAATGATTCAGAAGACACTATTAGGTAATTCTAAACTAGGAAAAATAATTTTAATGGTAATTTAGGGGGAAAGTTGGATATTAAGAAATAATCAAAGTTATAATAATATATCCATGTCAACAGATGAATTTTTGAATCACCACTAACTCCAATGTAGGTTAAATTTTAATTCTTATTTTCTGTTTCATCTTGTATGTTGCTTAAATTAAGCAAAAGTTTAAAGTTAATGCTCAGCTAGGTTGTTGGTACCAAATCATCATTAGAACAATATTCTTACTCACTCTATACAACTTGATGTGACCCATGCACTTGCAATCTACATACTTTCTCCCTATCATACACTTATTTTGATTTGTGTGCAAATATATGGGAGTCCATTCTAATTTAACACACACACACTTGCTTATGGAACAAAAAGAATAGGAGATAAAGAAGTAAGGAGAAACTAACTTTATGGAATAAACTAACTTGGTTTAATTAACAAGGGGATTGTACCCTCTTAATTAGAGGTCTTAAATTTAAGCTTCAGGTATATAGTTGCCATAAAATATTTGGTGGTAGAGTTTTACCTTAAAGTTCAGGTAGGTCTAGTCTAAACCTTGGTTTTAAGGCAAGACAATCTAATTCATTAAGAGATGGAAATTATTATGAAGTGATAAATCCAGGACTAAGTGTAACAACCCTCAGTATACTATACTAAACTTAGTCTCGAGCTAATGCGAAGTATACTTGATAATGTGTACAGGACCGAAGGAACCAGGACTGAAAAAAGGATTCACACAGGACAAATATGAAATTTAAAACAAAGAAGGGTCATGCTGTGGCAAGGTACATCGCCACCTCGTCAAGACACTAGTGATATTAATTTCAAAATTTTCTGGGCCAAGAGCACTGGCACCGTGGCGAGCTTACTAGCGCTGTGGCGAGAGAAGCAGAATTTATTTAAATTGGATGAGTTTTAGCTGACAAAAATAGAAAGATCGAATCAAAGGGAGAAACAGAGAGCTCTGCTGGGGCACAAAAAATCTGACCCTTAGGGGTGATTTCTGGATCTAAGAAACTTGATTAATTGTTGATAAGTGAAACAACCTACCTTCAGAACTAACAAAACCTCAAAACAGTGAAAAACTCCAAGTAGGACCAAAACCGTATGAAGCTGCCGCAAGCTACTGTACCACCACAACCTAAGCTGGGTAGAACCACTTGGCGTCGTGGCCTAGATTCTGGTGCCACAGTACACCATTCCTAATACCATATTAGCAAATTTTAACTTCTGAGGCAAACTTTCAATGCACATAATTTTATGCTCCGACTTCCGATTGACCTAATTCCAACTCCTACAAGTCAATCTTGTCCCAGTTTATCCAATTTCATCTTAATCCATCTTCGTTTGCAAATTTTAGACACCCCGAAATGAATTGATCACTTTTTGGCTAAAACCCATAACTTACAACCTCCATTTGCCAACAAAGGCAATTTGACATTTAAGGACCTTTCATATAGATCTTAAATGACTCAACCAACTTGTCCAAGGAGATTTTACCTAAAAAAACCACTCTTTTGAGATTTGACCCACTTGAACCCCAAATTCACATATTGGGCTACATGACCAAAACTCACCTATAAGGCCCAAAAACCCTTTTTTGGGCTTACACACGACTATTCTAACTCATAAACATGTTGAGACATGCATACATCATACTACATTATCCAAACTCATCATTATTAACATCATCCCATATCATTCATTATCATCACACATATATATCATACAACCATCATCATTACAGTCATCATGATCTTCATGTCAATTACAAACATACTATCCTACTTGGCACAATGCATACATAGACAATGCACACATACTACTGTGACTTTAATATTGAGGTGACTACATTTCCCTTGTCTTCTTCGAACTAATGCCAGAGCTTTCACTTGAAATGTTACTCATGGGAGGGGGTATTATATATTAATAATCCACACATTCATGCATGTGGTGAAATGAAATGCAAATGAACGATATGCATGTTCTCCTTCATACACGGCTAGAACCACAAGCTATCATTATTATAAGACATTTTAATAGATGATTCCCTTGCAACAGCCGTTAAAGACTAATTCCAGGACATCACCAAGCTCACCATATACTAATGTAACCAAACCAAAGGTTACATTAGTGCTTAGACCATGGCTCTCATTTACCTGGACCACTATGAATTGGTAGTAATTTAAGGAAAGTGCATCCCTAAATCTACTATCATCTAGCTCTCCCAGCCATAAGAGAGAGTTTTGTGACAAAGATGTTTCATTATAACATCTTATCCACTGCCACCTGGTTCTCCTATCTATAGGAGAGGATTTAGTGGTAGGGATCTCTATCATATCATCATCATATAACATATCATTATCATATCACATCTAATCATCACCTCAACATCAATCTCTCACTATGCAATCACATGGTGACGATGTCAATATCATGCTAATGTGCCTCGAAACACATACACACATATATATATCATTGTCACGATCTTCATATGGATATGCTAGTATGCAATGATATAGGGAAGCTACAACATTATACATACACATCATATAAAATCATCCTATCTTATTTAGCTATGTGTATACCACAATATGTAGAAAAACTATACACACACACAACCAATATCATGGTATGAAAAGAGACATGCATACACACACATAGAGATATATATCAACATATAATCATATAATCATAAATACCTAATTACCTCAATTGTTAATACCACACACACAGAGATTTCACAAGCTACTCAGATTGCTAACCCATAACTTGAACTCCTCCAGTCAACCAAACAACTACCACAATACCATAATATCTTTGATGAACATATAACATAATTATCCAAATTTCATAATTCAACCAATTATGCTTAACCCAAGGTTCTAACCACATTTTCAGACACCAATAAATCCCATATAACCATTTAAACCATAACCAATCCTATACATTTCAAATTCTCAATTTCTTAAACCAAAAATAACCTAGCGTTAGGCATAAATCACATATATTCCCTCTAAAACTCATACCTAATTATCATCAACAATAAATCACACTTCATTAATCCCATTACATCCATTTTAATTAGTAGATCTTGGCCAAACATATATCCAAAATTCCACATCAAAAACTGAAGAAGAATAGAGAGAGAGGAGCAAGAATCACTTACCAACTTGTAATCAAGCTCCTAGAGGCCAGAGATCACTCCCAAAGTCTAGATTTCTTGAACTCTAACATAGTTCCTTTGGTTCTTCCTCTGTTTCTTTCTGCTTTGTTTATCTGATATGCTTCTATTTTAAATTGATTCATGGTCTAACACCATGACAACAGGCGAGTTCACTGTTATCTGGAGCCCTACTGTCTAAAAAATTTAATGAAATTCCAGCTTGTTTACCGTGGTAGCCCTGTGTCTCAGCATAACATGGAGCTTTTCTACCTCCACTTTATTCTTCTTACATCTCGATTCCTCCAGTCCTGCATATATCATCAATTATACTACGTTAGCTAGAGACTAAGTACGAGATAATGTAATGAGGTTTGTTACATTCTCCCCTCCTTATAAAAATTTCGTATTCAAAATTTCAAACTCTAACCTCAAGCAAAAATCTCAGGATACATCATTTGCATGGATTCTTCTATCTCCTACATGACATCATTGGATGCCAGGCCTTTCCATAACACTTTCACTAATTTAATAGTCTTATTTCTCAGTTGCTTTACCTTTACATCGATAATTTGTAACAACATGACCTCGAAAGTCATATCTTCGTTTGCTTGTACTTCTTCATTATTAACTATGTGAGATAGATCCAGGTGTTACTTTTTGAGTTGAGACATGTGGAAAATGTCATGTGAGCAAGCGAGATTAGGTGGTAGTGCCACTTGATATGCTACTAGCCCAATTTGATCCAAGATTTAGTATGGACCCATATATCAAGGAGTGAGCTTCTTCACTCAAATTGATCTTCTAACACCTGTAGTATGAGTGACCTTCAAAATACATAATCTCTAGGCCAAGAGCAATGGAGTCGCGGTAGTCTTGCTGGAGCCGTGATGAGTGGTGTTAATTTCATTTAAATCTGAATCATTTCAATCGAACAGAAAAGAAAGAAATTTAGAGAATGACGAAGGAAAAAGAAGGAGCAGTGCTAGGATTCGAAGTTTCAGACCATTAGGGGTGATTTTCAAACCTTAGGAGCTTGGATTCACGTTAGTTGTTTAGTTGACCTGAAGGGGTACCAGTGGTGTTGAACAACTCAAGGAGCTCGTGGAATTGCATGTGTGTGGCATTGACAACCTAAGATAAAGGTTCTGGCATTAGTCTGGAGAAGATTAGGGAGTAGTGCATGGACGTGAGGATATCAAGTCTTTGTAGTGTATGTGTGGAATGTCTATGTACTTTGTGTCAAGTAGGATAGTGATAGAGAATGGATAATCCCCAAAGAATTAGGATTATTTATCTTTATCATAAAATAATTATGATTTTAAGCATATATATTTTGTTAGGATATTTAAATTATTTTTTTAGATTTGATTTAGTTTATTTTGAATTTATTAGGATTTAGATTTTATCTCTCATTTATTTATAGAATTTAGTTATTTAAATTATGATTTATCTTCTGTTTAGATTTAGAATATTTTGAAAAGATATATCTTATCTTAGGATTCTAGTAGGATTATGATTAAAGTTCTACAAATAAGAGCTCATTACTTATTTGTATTCAGACTTTGATTATTGATTTAAGTTATAGTTTCAGTGAATTCTCTTTCTCTCTTCTCCCAAGTTCTTCCTTTTCTCCCTCATTTGAGTTCTTTTCTCTCTCTCTTTTTGATCCTATCCCCTTGTTCACATCATTTGGTATCAAAGCCTATAGGTCCCAAGTTCCCTACACAATCCATGCACGTGGATCATAAGATTGATATTGTCAACCACAAGATTGATACAATGCAAGCAAAATTTCAAGGAGATTTCAACCACAAAATTGACACAATGGAAGCAAATTTCAACCATAGATTCGACATGTTAGAAAAATTATTTGAGAAAATACTACACAAATTGAGGAAGCAATGATTGCATGAAGTTTCTAAGCAGCATAAACATGGAGAATCTCAACATTCTCCAAGGTTTGATGATAAAAGTGATGTTTCTCTAAAGAAAGATGAAAGTTTGAAAGAAGAACAAGCACAGAAACAATTTCCGCAATCTACCATACCATTGAGAGCAAAAGCTCTTAAAGAAGAGCATGTTTTCTTCCTACATAATGATCTTCTCTACCAGTATCTCTTCTATTGGAAGAGATTTCCAAAGTCAAATAATATTTGGATCTTTGCAGAAAAGTTTCTTTTCTCAAATCCCATATTCTGCTATCTTGCTTGCTGGAAAGGTTTTCTAGATCTTGATGCTACATGGAGTTTTAACTCTCCGAAGGAGAGTTCTTTCAAGTGGGGGAGAATGATAAAGAATGGATAATCCCAAGATAATTAGAATTATTTATCTTTATCATAAAATAATTAGGATTTTAAATATAGATATTTTGTTAGGATATTTAAATTATTTTTTTAGATTTGATTTATTAGGATTTAGATTTTATCTTTCATTTATTTATGGGATTTAGCTATTTAAATTATGATTTATCTTCTGTTTAGATTTAGAATATTTTGAAAAAATATATCTTATCTTAGGATTCTAGTAGAATTATGATTAAAGCTCTATAAATAAAAGCTCATTACTTATTTGTATTCAGACTTTGATTATTGATTTGAGTTATAGTTTCAGTAAATTCTTTTTCTCTCTTCCCCTGAGTTCTTCCTTTTCTCCCTCATTTGAGTTCTTTTCTCTCTCCCTTTTTGATTCTCTCTATCTCTCTCTTCCCTACCTTATCCCCCTGTTCACATCAGATAATGTTGGTGTTGGTCAAGAGATTCTAAATGATGTTGTATGTATGTTTATATATGGTGAATGAATGTTAAAATGGTGTTGAATGTGGTATGTATGATGTTTTGTGTTGCATGCATGGTACGATGTGTTGTTGAGTTAGCATGGTAGTGTTTGTGAGACCAAAGGCGGGATTGGGCCTTGTTGGTGTGTTTTAGAGCAAATAGCCCATTATGTCAATTTGGAGTTCAAGGGGGTCAAATCTCAAGGGAGTGGTCTCTTTGAGGTGAAACCTCTTTAGATAAGTTGATTAAATGAATTAGGACCTATATGAATGGTCCCGAATGGTCAATTTGCCTTTGATGGTAAATGGGAGTTGTAAGCGGTAAGTTTTGGTTGAAAAGTGGTCAAAATGGTATCAGGTGTCTAAAATCCCCACACAAAGATGGATTAAAGTAAAATTAGTGTTTATGAATAGATTGTGATAAGATTGACTTGTAGAAATTTGAATCAGGTCAATCAGAGGTCGGAGCATAAAGTTATACGTGTCGGAAGTTCACCCCAGAAGTTGAACTTTGCTGATATGGCATCAGCAAAGGGGCGCCGCATATTTGAGAGCTCCAGAGCTGCAGTGGTACTATAGTGGTTGCAGCCTTACACACTGTTTTGGCTGTTCTGGTATTTCTTGAGGTGTTTTGTGGCATTTTCCGCTGCTCTGATGTTTTTGAAGGTAAATATGAGAGGTTTGGGCTGTATATCATTGGTTTTTGAAATTTTTAGTCAGATCAGGAGGTGTTTGGGAGTAAGGTGTTACAATAAGCACTTATTAAGCTAGATTGGTGTGTTAAGCAATACTCCACTATAGGGTCACAAAAAACTTTTATTAGATCCCATAAGTACTATCTAAATAGGCTTTTAGTATCCTTTTCCCCTTTGGCACTTACTCGATAGTTTGCTTTTGTTCGTACTGTTGTTTAAATAGTATTGAAAACAAAAGATTTAATCACAGTTCATGAAAGAACCATCTCAAGTAAAATATCTTCAACCCTCTATTTGGATAAAGGGAAAATAGAGGGAGAGAAAAATTCAAGAAGAAAACAAAAGAGAATCTAAACACTTCATTATTTAAGTTCTTCTTTATTCTCCATCTTAATATTCCCCTCCTCCTATCTTTTTCTTATTTCAAACAAAGTCTAAATGCTCCAACATGTGAGTCAAGCATAATGGAGGATTATGGCTAATGACTATGGCTCTAATAGAGTGAGTAAAATATGGAAATAGAGCCAATGCCTCATCTCGTTTTGGTATGAGGGATTAGGAAACCACGGGTGGGCTTTTGATAGATTGGTGGAATCAATTTGAAATGGGTAATGATATCTGATCATCCGGGTTTATGTTTCCATTACATGCAACCCTGGATTCTGGAATTTATAGCCATCATTTTCTTGGAACAAAAACAATTGACTTTGTCTTAGACAATATTATAATTAACGACCATATATAGACAATATATGGTAAATTTAAATGAAAGCACACCAATTTTGGCCCAAAAAAGAATGAAAGAAAGAATACCAACAAAACGAAACAATTGATGGTAACGAAATAAAAATTTGAAACGTTGTAAAAATGAAAATTTGAAAGGGATATAAGAATTAAAAATTTAAAAGTGAAAAATAAAATCAAATGAAATTGCAGTAATACACATATAGATCCACTCTAGTTGGTGATTAAAACGTTAGAATTGCAGCGTTTTAATTGATTATCCGGACCCTGATTCAATAATTATTAATGAACATTATGGGCAGTATGCGCTGTACTCCTTATTTTTTAATCTGGGTTGCAAAATGGACAGCTCAGATTAGTATACGTTCAACGGCTTAGATTATTTAAGAAGGATTTTTTATTAAAACTAGAGCGCAAAGCATGCCACAAGTGATGTAAATTTCTTCTTATGATAAAAATAATAGTGATAATATACATTAACACGCACTTATATTGAAATGACTAGAATGAATAATAATAAATTATTAATATAACGTAATAAATTAGATATATATATATTACACTTAAATAATCACTCTTTTGAATTTAAGAAAACATAAAGAAATAATCTGTTTAGTCCTTAATATAAGACTCTTTTAACTGAATCACTTAGATTAATGATGTTAATTAAAGTTAATTAACTACCTTGATTTATCAAAAAATCACAATATTTTTTCTAAACCTATCATTATTTAATCTCTTTATCTCTTTTTAAGATGCATTAAATAAGGATAATATATGAAAATATACAATAAATAATATATTGTATAATGTAAAGGATATTATATTTAGAGTCAAGACAAAAAGTCTTTTTTTCAAGACTAGAGAATATAATTGTCAACACACAGTAAATAATATCATAGAGAAATTTTATTAAAAAATTTACAGCCTACTTCTTGCATTTATGTTTTATTGTATCAAGCACCGCTGTAGTATATTGCTTGAGAAGTATCTAATATTTTATTAAAAAATAAAAATAAAATTAAATATTTTATACATGGGCATTAAGTAGTAAGCAAGGAGATATAAAAGTTGTCTTTTTTATAAACGATGGCCAGGGATGATGAAACTGATATATTGTTCCTAATATTAGGCATTAGGTTGTAAGCAACTAAGCATTAATAGTAGTAAAAGTATGGTAATGTTAATAAAATTTTCGAGTGGAAAATTGACAATGATTTTAAGTGTTTTGGATTTTTTCAACTACAATTACATTTCTTGTGTGTTTTATTAATTTTTTATTAGTTTTATGAATTTTCTATGAATATATATACATATCTTAAATGTATCATATCCTACATTTTTATATTTGACACCATGGATGTATTGGATATAATACATATCCTATACTCATATCATATTTGTTCATTTTATAGAAGATAAACTTTATATCAACCATACTTTTGCATGTGTAGTCTGATCAGAAATCAACCTTAATATATACGTTGTTTGAGAAAAGAAAGTAATGTTATCTTAAAAAAAAAAAAAACAAATCAAAGAGATGTTTAATATTCTAATTGAAGTAGCAAGAGCTTTTTTTTTTTTTGACGAGGAAGTAGCAAGAGTTCATTAACTACTATTCTGTGAATTATTTGAGTGATTTATAAAGTTTTGAATTTGATGCATTGATTGCAGATTGTTTCATAAAAGATTTTTTTTTTGGTTGCAGTAACAATGAAATTAAACACAGAAGTAAACAAAATGATAAAATCCTAAAATATGTACAATTTGAAATGTTTATTGGGCCAAGGTTGATTCACATTCATAGACTGTATTGTATGTAAGCCATATTTTGAGGCATTTGAATACTTTTTTTCTTTGGAATTTCTTATATTGTGCCACGTCCTTATTAATTAGGACTATAAAGTATAATAAACATTAAAATATAAATTAAAGAGATAACTAAAATGTATTGGATGAAATCTCTCGTTTATAATTTCATAATTATTGCGTACAAATTAAAGATTTATATATAACAGTTTTTTTAAAATAAGTATTATTATTATTATTATTATTATTATTATTATTATCATCATCATCATCATCATCATCATCATCATCATCATCATCTAGAATTCAAATTAAATTAAAGTTTTGGCTTATCTCTATTTTAAATTAAATAATTATTTCTTTGCCTCCCTCTTGATATTTACGGGCGTGCCTGCAAATATATATATATATATATATAATATTTGTGTGAAGAGTTTTAAATTTTGTTATCAAATTGTTTCCCAGTTCTCAAGCGATCCATCCATATTCATTTGAGAGATTAGGCAATCCACGATCTTGTACCTCTGGTTCAGCGGATGACGACGATGAAGCAGTGTACTCGGGAGGAGGACAAACTATTGGAGCTTGCTCTCGAGTTGTATCCAGTAGGCTGCCCAAACCGTTGGCAGAGGATCGCCGACGTCATCGGTGGTGTGTAACGCCCCTCATGATATCTTTATTGGTTTTGTGTTCAGGATAAGAGGAAGTAGGACGGACATGGTTCAAGAGGAAACAGAAAAGGGGCTCCGCGCCGCGGCGAGGAGCAGGGCTGCAGCGGCGAGAGACTTCCATTAGCATTTTTCAAAAATTTTATGGAGGAGCCGCGGTGAGATGTATGGAGCCGCGGCGAGAGTCGAGATTTTTGTTTAAAACTGGATCATTTCAGACGCTCGGACAGAAAAGAAACAAAAGGAAACCGAGGGAGATCGCGAGAGAGCTGTGCTAGGGTTTGAATCTCCGGAGCTTGGATTTAAGTTGGTAAGTTACTTCTACACCTCCCTCTCCGTTTTTATTCGGTGGAAATTTGGGGTTTTTGGTTTTGAGGTTGGGATTTCGGTTTGTGACGAGATCCACCGATTGAAATGGTTTAAATGAGGTTAATAAAGTGTGTTTTGATGTTCTGGATGATTGGATTCGAGTTTGGAAGGGTTTATGTGTGATTTGAGCTTAACCCTAGGTTGTTTTCGGTTAGAACTCTTGGGAATCCGATATGTATGTATTTGAGTAGTATTTGAAGGATCCCTAAGAGTTTATTGATGCATGAAAGGGGTGTTGGAACTTTGGGTTAAACCTAAAGTGGTTAGATTGTGATATTGTGATTATGGGTATATTATGTTAATGGGAGAATTATGTATTATAAAGGTTATTTGGTTAGCTGTGTGGGGCTCAAGCGTATTGAAGTTCAAGAAAGCGTGTGGAACTTGCCTGAGCGTGGTATTGACAACCTGAGGTAACCGGGTGTTTGTTTATGTGGTTCGATACGATAGTATGTATAGTTATGTATATATGCATGTCTTTTTTATACCACGATAGTGATATATATGTGTGTGTTGTTTTTATATATATCGTGGTATGCGTATAGTAGATGTGATATGATGTGATGTATAGACGTTATGATGATCATGATGATGATGATGATACATTAGCATCACCACATGTTATTGTTACATCGATATATATGATGGATAAAGTGGTGATGATGTGATAATGTATGATATATGATGATAAATGAAATTGTTAGGGAGAATAAGGTTGGAGTATTTGATGTATGTATATGTTAGGGAGGATAAGGGTGGATTGTATATGTGTGTTAGGGAGAATAAGGATGGGTTATATGTATATGTGTGTTAGGGAGAATAAGGATGGATTATATGTACGTGTGTGTTAGGGAGGATAAGGATGGAAGTCCCGAAGAGGACGACATGCATACCATGCATTTTACATTGCATTCATACGTTATATGATTCATGTCTGTGTATATATATATGTTTATGTGTGGTTGATCCCGGTTACTGAGACATTGTCTCACCCCACCCTCTCCCATGACTAACCCTTTCAGGTGAAGGTTCTGGCACTAGTCCGGAGAAACAAAGAGAGTAGCTGTGTACGTGGGAAGTCTATGTAGTGTTTGTATTTTTGGTTAATGTATTATGTGCCAAGTAGGGTAGAAAGTGTGTATTGGATACATGAGATTGATAGGATTGTTATGGATGAATGTATGTTTGATTATGTATTATGGAATGTGTTATGTTGGTGTTCTGAGAGTGTTAGATGTGTGGAAGTTGGTATGGTAGTATTTGTGATCCCAGAGTGGCTTGGGCCTGGTTGTTGTGTTTTAGGGCCTGTAGCCCATCTTGTCATGTTGAGGTTCAAGGGGGTCAAAACTCTGAGGAGTGGTTCCTTGGAGGGAAAACCTCTTTGGACAGGTTGGTTTGGAGATTTAAGACCTGTATGAATTGTCTCTGAGTGACCAGTTGTCTTTGGTGACAATTGGAGTTGGTTAGTATTGAGTTTTGGTCAATAAGTGGCCAAAACCGTGTAGGGGATCCAAAATCTCTATTCGGAGTTGGATTGAGATGAAAGTGGTGTCTGTGGTTAGATTGGGACTAGATTAACTTGTAGGAGTTGGAATCAAGTCAATCGGAGGACGGAGCATAAGGTTATGCGCGTTGGAAGTACGCCCTAAAGTGTTGAAGTGCTGATGTGGGACATCAGCAAGGGTGCGCCGTGGCGCCAGCCGTCCAGTAGTGAGGCATGTTTTAGAGAAAGCTGGAGTCGCGGCAGTACTGTAGCGGCCGCTGCCCCAGCCCAAAGGTTGGTATTTTTGGGGTTCATTTCCGCTGGTTTGAGCCTGTGAGATGTTGTTTGGAGTTATTTGAGGTTGGATTTTGTGTGTGTTGGTTACTAGTGGAGGTAGGATGTTACATGGTGCGACGGTGGAAATTATCTCGTAACCATATAACCAGCAGCTGCTACACCATGTCAATGTGGCCGACATTGATGCACGCCCAATTCAGACTCCAGTGTTCTCCGAGTTTCCGACGTCGGACCTCGCGTTTAACTTGGAGCCACCTAAGAATAGTGGCCTCAAGAGAAAAAAGGTCACGCCTTGGACTGAGCAAGAACACAGGTACGTACTTTTTTTTTTTTCTTTTGAGCTTTCTTGACTTTAAGAATTTTCTTATGAACATCTTTAAAGAAACTAATAGATATAGGAAAGAACTTTTTGATGGAGGCCACCAATTCGGAATTAGGGGATGTTTAGATTAGTTTATATATAAATGATTATAAAGATAAACTTTTATCCATAATAGATTATGAAAATAAGTGATTATATCAAAAGTAATTTGTGTTAGGATATTTTTATCCAATAAATGATTTTAAGAAAAAAATGTATTTGAATTTTGGTAGTTTAAGTGATTATTTGGTAGATAATGAGAAGGAAAAGTAACATAAATAATTATGAGAGAATAAGTGATTATCATAAGTCGAAAAAAATAGTTTATAAAAATAATTATTTAAATGACCATATGTATTATTTTATCCTCGGATGCGTTTGACAATTGATTAGCATAACTACTTCTTTTTCTCCATAGGCACTTTTTTTGTGAATCCAAAGGCTCACTTAATTCAAGTTCTAGTTTCTAAGGAATTACACCAAATTAAACATGCAAATTTAAATTTCTCGATAATGAGTAGTGTGTAAACTGTTATGTAATTTGATATGTAATTTTCTCTAATTACAGGTTATTCTTGAAAGGACTGGAGATATATGGCGAGGGAGATTGGAGGAATATCTCTAGAAATGTTGTGGTCACAAAAACACCAACTCAGGTAGCTAGTCATGCTCAAAAATACTTCATTCGCCAAAGCGATAAAGGGAAGAAAAAGAGAGCGAGCATCCATGATATCACTACTGCAAACCTCAATCTTGAACCTCTGAATCAGAGCCAGATAATGTATCAGTCCCTGCCCATGCATCAATTTAACATGCAAATTCCTTCGGATACTCAGATGCATCATTATATTATATATTAATAGATTGACATATTAATGATGATTACTCTTCAAGTGAAAAAAATATCACATTGCTGTAATTCAAAAAAGATTTATGTTGCCATTTTATAATTTTAATAAAAATAAAATGAATAATAATTTTATTTATTTTAATTAAAATTATTAAAATCATGACAAAAAATTAACATTATTTTAAAATTAATGAGAAAAATGGCAAGTCTGTATACTCAGAACTCTCGCAAGTCTCTCCATTGTCTCTCAAGTTAAATCGCGTCGGTAAATTAATCCAATAGCCCAAAAACTTCAAGCCCACACAGCGTCAAAAGGCTTAAATAGAATAAATGGTAGCCCTAAAAAATAATCCAAGGGTTGGGAGTTAAAATCAAAATGCCAAGGGAGAATTTTAGTTCGGTGCCTTTCACTCTGACGAAAATATATGGCTGGAGATACGATCGGAACTGTCAGTTTCCATAACACGCGCTTCCTTCTCATCTTTAATTCCCGTCTCCTCTTATACAGAAGTAGCCGTTTGCTAGGGATTAAATTTCAAAATTGTATTTCCAAAGCTAAAAAAAACTTCCGATTGTTACCGTTGGGTTAAGAGAACATACTATATATACGACCGTCGGCTCTTTGTTATTCCCTGATCAACATTGTTTGTTTCTCTTGTTCTTCCCTCAGAGAATGTCTCCCGCAGTCACGGAGCCTCTTCTCTTCAATTCTTCGTCTGATTCCTTCAGGTTTGTGCACAAGTGCGATATATATATATATGAATATATGTATGTATCTGATACTCATATCTGATCGTATGGGGCTTTGAACTTGGATAATCTTTAACTTTCCTCTTTAACACAAATTCTTTGAATATTAATCTAGCTTTGATCCATGGTAAAAGAATTGTATTATGTTCTGATGTGTGCCGCTCGGTCTGGAAATGTTGCGGTTATATAGGATTTTTAATGAAGTTTTGTCCGTGTGTGAAGAACAGATAATAATTGCTCTTCCTCCCTTCCCCACCCCACCTCCCCCTAATCAACTTTCTTTCTATTTGGTTTTGGTTGTGACATACACTTGTTGAATTTGGGACTTGTTTTGTTGCAGTCGGTCTGGCAGCAGAGGAGTCCTCAAAAGTTGTGTAGAGGTATATCACGCACTGTATTTCATCAGCAATTTGGTGAGAGTATGTATTCTTATGTTCAAACATTTGAGATGTTCCAGCTCTATATATCCAACGAGAGGTAAGAGAGTATTGTGAATCTTCCCTTTAAATTTGTCTAATGTATGGTATATACCTTGTTGTTATTTGGTCTGGCAGTCCTCATCAACTCAGTTCTGTGTATGTCCTTAAATACAAACTTCTTTTGGATAAAGTAAACCAGTTTCAAGGTTTTCATTTGCTATGACATCTTTTTTGGTTTGTCCATTTAATGTAATGGGTGATGGAACATATGTAAGATTTTTTTATTGTGCTTTTATTTTTGAAGGAACTCATTGCAAACAGTTGAATGACTGGTCAGTTTGTTTAAAAATTCTGCACATGACATGAGGTGTATCTCATTATGCCAAAACATACATTACAATATTCATAAGCTTTGTTGATTATAGAAGTCAATTAATAGATTTCAAGAAATGATGTGGCCACAAAGTAGGAGACAGATGATGAAAAAAATTAAAAACACCTTTAGCAAAGCATAAAGGAATTCTTTCTTTCTCTTTTCCTTTTCATTTCACTTGTTTTTTTGTACAATACCCTATCCTCCTTCCTTATATTTTCTTTTTCTTCTTCATCCTAGTAAAAATGACTTTTACTATTAAAATACATATTTATTGCTGGCATAAACTTAAGTTATGCTGTATGTTCCATTGATTGTTGGGATTTGCAAGATGATGTTGGTGTAGTTATGGTATGAACAAGTCCTGTCACTCAAGTGTTTGATTCTTAATTTGTTTAATCTCATGAAATCCTTTAATGATTCATGCAATTAGTCTGTAAATATAACAAAGTTCAAGATGTTGTCTTCTCAACACCCATAGACATTTTATCAATTGTTTTATTGTTGATTATAGAACTAGCACTTCTACAGTTGATATCTTGATAGTTAATGCTCTAAACAAAGTTTTATTAGACCTCAATTGGATACTGTAACTAGTAAAAAGTTGTCCAAATAAAGGATATAAATCTATAATGCTCTAAATACTACTCCAGAGATTTATATGTAAACTTTGGTATCGGTATCCTGATTTTCAATTGTGATCTTCACATTATGTTATTACCAAAAATGTTGGTTTTCATTTTTGGTGGCTTGTTTTTGTGTGAAGTTACAAGTTGAGGCAATCTTAGTTTGGACACATTTTGGCATGATGAGAAATTGACCATGTGTTTAGAATTCAAGTTAAGTGGCAATGATTTTGACTTTAATGAATTAATTGATAGTCATTAGCTCGTGAGGATTTGGGCCTATATTGCTCCTTTCTTGTGTGTATTCACCTATCTTTATCTTTACTCTAGAACTTGTCTTGATTCTTTGTTGAGACCACAATTGCATTTGCATGCACAAAAATGATTAAGGCATTCTTTTATTTGTTAGCTACTAAGCCATATAGCCAACCCTTGCATATTTTATCCATTGTTTAGCCCATTGAGCCTTGTGTCCTTTCCTTTCATATTGAACCTTTTTTGAGCCAGGGCCAAGTAATAAATTCCCACCTTTTCATCTCAGGAATTGGAGAGCATTTTACTAGCATAAGCATATGTTTTTGGTGCATTATCTTGGGCAAGAAAGAATCAAAAAATGGGAGAGGCAAATATGTGAAAAAATTGAATGAAAAGAGATGGAGCGTTAAACGCACTCAACCGCAAGAAAAGAAAAAAATGGGAAGAGAAAAAATTTGAAAAAGTTGAATAAAAAAGGTTGAAATGGAGCGTAAAACGCACTCAACCGCAAGAAAAAAAAAAGAGCAAGAAAAAGAAAGAAAAAAAATAGAAAAGATGTTTTGGAAAAGAAAAAATAGAAAGAGAGAGGGAAAGAGGGAGAGAATTGGAAAGGAAATAAAAGTCCAAGTGTATGCACTTTTCTTTTGTCATATATGCTTGTTTAATGTTTTTCCAATTTTTGAGGTGCTTATTTTTGTTCTTCCATTGCTTTTTCCTTATTGTTTAGTTGTTCCTTGTTCATTACAACCCAGAACAAAGTCCTTTTGATTTGTGCATTGCATTTGATATAGGTGGTGGAGATTTAGAAGATAGACAAGCTTATGGTAGTGGGGTTTGATAGGTGGAATTTGAGTGATACACTACCCTTTACACTTGAGAGTTGAGAGTTAAACACTAATCCTATGTGAGGGACTATTCCGTTACTTCATTCTTGTCAAATGATTTGCCATAAAATTTGTTTGCTTGATGCAAGGGAGATTACCTTTGATTGTTGGGATGCTTGAGAACTATTATTGTCCTTATAATTTGTGGCATCTACTCTTCTCAAGTCTTGAGTTTTGAGTTTTACGTCTTGGGTTTTTACCTAGAAGTGCATGGTGCACTTGGTTGATAGAAATCAACTTAAATGTTTAATTTTTCATTTTGGTGGGTAAATAAATAAACATATTTAATTTTTCCATTTGTTTTCACCTTTCCCTTATTTGTTATTGAAATTTAGTTTTTCTATTTGTTTTCACTTATTATGCTTTTCACAATTTCTTTTCAGGTCCACATCAGGAATAAAAATTATGTTTTTGTTTTACTGCATATAAATCTTACAATCATAAAACTCTAATATAGTATTTTGTCAAGAAAATGATAACACTAAGATCTGTCTTCTTTTATCTTGTTTTTTATATATGCAGATAAATGTTTATTTAATCCCTAGCATGATTCAGGGAACTTAGTCACTGGACTTTGATTTATCCTATCTCTTCCTCGAATTCCTCTATTTTCTCCCTCAAATCCGTTGTTTTGTAATATCTTTGATCCTAAATGAAAGCAATTAAACAACTTTGGTTGTTCCAGTTGAAGTATCAACATAATTGTAAGTCTATTTTATTATTTTTTGATTCATATCTAATTACTTGATAAGAGTCAATGCTACTTTCAATATTTTCTCTTGCAATATGATTAAATTAAAAACGGTATCTTTTTATTATTTTTTCATTGTGAGATTGGAACTGACAATTGATAAGAGGATCTTTTATTGTGCAGGAGTATTTGAGTCACCAATTCAGTAGTTTAGAAAGTGTCCAAAATGCTTTTTCACTTTGACTAATTCAAGGTTTGAGTTCTTAGAAAGAAAAAGTTTCACTTGAATGCACCAATAAATCCTTATAAGTTTAGAAAACGTCCAAAATGCTTTTTCACTTTGACTAATTCAAGGTTTGAGTTCTTAGAAAGAAAAAGTTTCACTTGAATACACCAATAAATCCTTATAAGTTTTGTTTATTTAAATGAAGGATTCATCATCTGGTTATTCTTTTGTGAGGTGGGAAAAATCTAAGTTCATTCATTATATATCTTTAATTTTAGGAAATTATTTGTTTAAAGCTCATTTGTGCCTTTCTTCTTGTTTAATTATTTTGATATGCATGTCTTTTCATCTTGTTTAATTATTTTGATATGCATGTCTTTTCATTTGCCATACATGCACGTGAGTGTGTGTGTGTTTATATATATGTATGTATCGATATGATGGAGTTGGAAATTTGGGCATTTGGGTACAAATCTTCAAACCTCCGTGAGTAAAAACATTTGTAACTTTTTTTACTTGATTCTTGGTGTTCTTTCCTATGCATGTCTTCTCACACTTGTCACACATGCCACAAATGTCACATGTGAGTGTGTTTGTATATCTATATATTTATCGAGAATATGGAGGCTTAGCTCACCATGCATATGTGGAAATTTGGACTTTGCGCATGTCACATTCATGCTCGAGTCATTAAGACCCAGTTTTCCTTAGAAATATTTATCCAAAATAAGGTTGATTGATGCATGCCTATGGAATGCCATTTTAAGTACATTGACAAAGTCTGGCCAGTGCTAATGGAATGCCATAATGTCAATTTCAGAGCCTGACCAGTGGCATGTAATGCCACGATGTCATGCTTTGCCCAACAAGGTTGTTTCAACAAAGCTTTGAAACTTTTTGTTGACATGCACAGGGAGAATTTTGTACTGAATGAGTATTCCTTTAGTAGAAATTCGGAAGTTCCTGCCTTTCCCAAAGTGTTCTTCCTTGGAGGGTTGACACTAGGTTTGAAACAGAGAGTTGAGTTTCTTAAACTCTCTGTTTCAACTTCAATAATGCTCTACATAAGTTATTTAATGCAGGAAAATCAAATAAAAGAATAATATTCCTTCTGAGTTTGCTGATAACCATCATGTTTATCTTGTTTATACCTTTTAGGTTGTGTACATTCATTGTATATTAAGCTCTTGACATACAGGAAGTAGAATCATGATCCAGAAAGTCAATCCATTGATTCAAGATTCGTCATCTTCCATTATTTCCTTAATTCTTGTTTCTTCACTTGTCTAAATAACTTGAATCCTTTTTTTTTTTTTGGGCCAAACTTGAAATCTTTGGTGATTTGGATTAGAAAATGAAATTAAAATAACACTGTAAGCTAGCTCCATATATTTTTTTATCCTGATTAACTTGAATTGATGTAATGTAGTTCGGAGAAGAATTATGAAACTCAAAGTAGGTCCAGGATCAATTTAAATTATATATCTTTATAAAACAGAGCATTATAATTTTTTCTTTATTTATTTTAAATTTCATAACATGAATTGATGATACAATTATATTATTTCATCTGCAACTCCAATGGAGACTATATGGTTCTAAGGTGCAAAATAATGACTCTTCCAGTCTCGTTCTTTGTGTTGCTACTTTATATTTGGTCTCACCACATTTTTTTTGTTTTCAGGGTTTCTTTTCATGCTTTTTCCCCCTTTGGAATGCTTGATGCTTGAGGAAAATTATTTAGTTGTTGAATTTATAGACTACATTGACGTACGTTATTTATTGATTAATATCATTTGATTCATATTTGCTTCTGATTTTATAAAAGAACAAAAATTATGGCTAAATATTACGAGCTAAATTGGTTGCTCTCCTTAAGCAATTTAATTGATACATTACTAGCATTTTCATTTTGGTCAGTTTTCAGGTCTCCTTAAGCATTTTTATCTTTTGCATATAAAAGAAAATTCTGCTTCTAAATTTTGATAATTTATTGATCAAGCTTCAGAGAAAGGCCTTATTTTCATTTATGGCTCATATGCTTGTACTCCTCTTGTCTCTAGTTTAGAATCTTATGGTGGTGCTAATACGTGTGAACCTGGCATGTCCATCTGTTTGTGTTCTGGGGAGGGTCTATGGGTGGTCATTGGATACATACATTTATTACTCTTATCTTATGGGCATATTGGAATATTTTATTATCTGTTTGTTGGAAAAAATGGATTTTATATGCATTTGGGCCAGATATTGATTAAAAGAAAACAACACAAAGCCACCATTCAATTCAGACTATTCCAAATTTGATTATAACTTTTTTTCTTTATTTTTTAGTTCTGCTTTCTAAAACTAACTTTAGCTAGGCTGATTTTGGCGATTGTATGGTTTGATCTATTTTTGTCTTCCTTTAAGTCGGAAGGGGCAGGAGTTACAAATTATGGAACCAGCCTCAGAGGAGGTTTCTTCTATTTTATCCTTTCTAAATGCTTTGGATCCTCGGGTTTTGGATTTTTTCCTTTCTAATCATCAAGTAAGTCAAAAGTTGGTTTGGATTACTGAATCCAATGAACACTTGGCTTTTCTTCCCATGATTTTGGTTTTAACTGACCCAAAAATAAGTTTTACTAAATTAACTTGGAGACATGATAAACCTTGATGTGTCCATATGTAATTTGAAGGGTTGCATAGTCTTTTGACGTGTGTTATATATAGTCACAACTCTTTTATACAACTGTAATATGTATATTTTGTATGTTGCATGGCATGTTTTGACATGTGTTAGATATACCCTTCTTGTTGCTGTCAATCATTTGTTTTTGGCCAACTGCTATGAATCAGTTTAGTTATGACTTTTTACCCCTGCGGGCAACATAGTTTAGTTTGCCAAGGATGTAGCCTTTGTACAAATCTCAGTTTAGTTATGTATATTTGTCCATGCATGTATATATATATATATATATGCATTGATATATATACATATATACTTGTATATACGTCCATGTATATATATATGTTGCATATCTCACACTTGTTTGTCCACGCATGCCACACGTGTTCCTTTGTGTGTGTGTTCGATGATATATGGAGGCATAGCTTCTCATGCATATGTGGTGTACGAGGATGAAGTAGAAATTTGGATGATTTATGGAGGCTTAGCTTCTCATGCATATGTGGAGTGTACAAGGATGATTTTGAAGTAGACTTTTATCATACATATGTAGCCATTATGATGATCCAGATGTATTTTTCCTTTCCACTCTTAAGTAAGGCAAAAGTTAGTTTGGATCTCTAAATATTTCCTATCAGCATAGATTCTAAAACCTCATCCATGTGAATCATAGTTATATTCATCTGGTTATTCTTTTGTGAGGTAGGGAGTCCATTCATTGTATATCTTTAATTCTCTGAAAATGGATCATTTGTCCCTTCGCATTCATATTCGCATTCATACTCGAGTCATTAAGACCTGGTTTTCGATGCCTATGGAATGTCACTTTAAGTGCACTGGCTCATGGAATGTCAGGCTTTGCCCCATGCACAGTGAGAATTTTGTGGGTATAATTCTGTACTGAATGGTATTCCTTTTGCAAATCTGCAGGGTTAGTAGATTTGAACGGACACCCATTTACATTGGTTAACTCTCATCCGATAGCATGATTTCTTGGAACATTTTGATCAAATGCTACACTTCAGGTTTTTGTATTTAGCACCCATTACACCTTCGAAACTCTACTTACGTTAATTCTCTCATTGACATGGACATGAAATGGGGATTGGTGGAAGATGGGTACATATGGTGGAAAGGGATATAAGTCTCACAGTGCACAAAGCCACAAAAGAATATATGGCAGGAGGCTCTTGAAATTAAAGTGTTGGGTTTTGGAGAACAACCAGATCATGTTACAATGAACCAGTAAGTAAAATCATTGATTCTGGAGACATATGATCCTCCAGGAAGTAAATCATTATCAGATATGATCCAATAATCCATTGATTCCAAGCAAGGTAAGATTCATCATCTTCCAATATTTCTTTAATTCTTGTTTCCTGGCTTGAGTAAGTGATATTTGGATTAGAAAATAGAATTAAAAAGATTAGACATATATATAAGACAGTGTAAGCTGGCTCCATATATTTCTGACCCTAATTAACTCAAATTGATTTGGAATTATGAAACTTTAAGCTGGGTCCATGATTGATTTGAATTATATTCCTTAATAAAACCTGCATTATAACAGCAGAGATCCGTAACTTGTGCGGACATATTATTGAGACATTGAGATGTGTTACAACTCTGCATAGAGTAGAAGGAAACATATACAACTGATATATATATTTATATATATATTTCTACATGTTACATGCCAATGTTTTGACATGTGTTAGATACACACACACTTCTTTTTTGTTGCCGTCAATCAGTTTGCCTGAGATCTACTGAACTCAAATTTCATGAGGTGGGATCTGATACTGCTATGAGAACTGTTTGAAGTCAACATAATATGTCCCTTTTTGCTTGTTCAATTAAGGGAAAAGATGAGAAAAAGTATAAAAATTGTTTGCAAAATTGGGAGAGAGCTCTCCTATTCCCTTTCCCATTAAGTTATAGTTGCGCATCCATGTGGTGGCTTGGCTTATCACGCATATGTGGTGGATGATGACGGATGATGACTTAAGGGCATGGGTTCTATGGGTTTCTGAGTATGTATTTTCCTTTATACTCATCAAGTAAGCCAAGTGGCTTTAAGCCATACATTATTCGCCAGGTGAGTATTGATTTACGATTTAACTAGTAATTGAACCAATTAATTATAATTAAATTAAATTAATATATTTATTTGTTTAAATTAATTATTTTAGATTATACAATATAAATTAAAAAGTAATATATTATTAATTATATTAATAAATATATATTTAAAAGAATGCATTATTCATTATTTATGTAATATTTATATGTATAATTAAATCTTTTATTCGACCTCCCTATATTTTGGAAACAAATATCCCTCTTTAATATTAATATAAATATTTATTTAAGAATAAAATGTGCATTTTTGCATACATATTCATGGTGCATGCGTTTTAAATTTTTATATTAATTTTTAATTTAATATTTAAATATTAATTGTATTTATTTAAGTTAGCTGGCAATATCAATTGAATATTTAATTTAATATTCAAATATATATTATATATTATTTTAATCAGGTAGCTGGAAATATCATTTTATTATCTTTTTATGGTAAATGATAAAGTGATAATTTAATTATTTAAAATTATTTAAATAATTAATCCGGTTTAAAATTATTTAAATATTTAAAGTTAATCCGGTTTGAATTTTCATGATATATATCTCTATATATATTTATATTTATATTTTTATGTTATATTTTTTTATTTTTCTTTCTCTAATAATTATTTATTTTTCAAAGAAATTAGAGATTTTATATTATAAGGGTAATAAGCTGCTTTTTTTTAAACAGCATCTTACATTTATTTTATATTTTAGTTTAACATATTTTTATTTTGTTAATTTTTAATTTAATATTTTCAATTTTATTTATTCTATAATTAATTATTTTATAAATATTTTAAATTTATTTAGATTTTGGCAGGATAGAAATTGATATTTTAAATTTTATAAATATGAGGTCTTTGTAATTTCAATTATATTGAATTCAATATATTAAGCAGATGTTTTACTTTTTTATTTATATATCTTCAAGTTACCATTTTTATTTATTTAGGTTCATTATACTTACATTTATTTTATATTTTTATAAATTATTTAGATTTTGTTAGATAGAAATTAGATATTTTAATAGAATATTCTTGGGTGTTAAAAATTGGATTAAAAATGGTTAGATTTTGTAAATAGATGGGAGGTTTAATATATTTTACTTTTTTTTAATATGTAGCTTTATTTCAATTTATTGGCAGAATTGAACCTTCGTCCAATTCAACTCTGCTTCATTTATGAAAACCATTCAAATCTGCTTCATTAATGTTTCTAATTTATTCCATGCTTATTATTTTTAAATCATAGATATTTTCTCTTCATTTTAACTCACAAAATTTAATATTTTTCTTAATTAAAAACATCCGCTTTAACACAAATATTTATATTATCATAGATCATTGCGCCTAACATATTCTTATTTTATTAATTTGTAATTAATATTCTCAAATTTTTTTAAATATTATTATAATAAATTATTTTAAAATTATTTATTAAATATTTTTATTTTTAATATCAAGTTTTATGAATAGAAAATAATATTTTTATTTTTTTTAATTTTGTAGGATATAAATTAGAGATTTTTAGATTATAAGGGTAAATTAATAATTTTAAGTTATTAATATAAATGTTATTTGGTAAAAAATGTATTACATAATCTTTTATAGAATATTATTAAATGGTGTTAAAAATTGGACTGGAGTTTATGTTTTGAATTTGAAAATAGAGGAGAGATCTGGGAGATCTTTATAACTTAAATATTGAGGGGAGGTCAATATATTTTAATCTTTTTAATATATAGCTTAATTTCAATTTATTGGTAGATTATGAACTTCAATTAAGAAAAATTTACACACATTACCTTAATTGGATGAACCTTTTAGTGACTCATCCACTTCAATTCCTTGTTTAATACTTATATTTGGTAAATTTTAGAACCTTTATTTTATCCGACCTTAAAAAAAAGTGAATTATATGTTTATATTTGATTATTTGTTATAATTTATTGTTATAATTTATAGGGGTAAACAAATAAAAAGTGAATTAATGCTACATAGTGTCTGGCTTGTGAAGTTACTTTAGCACTCCTTTTTGCTTCTTTAAACAGTACAATTAAATTCAATTTGATTAAAAATGCTAAATATGAGAGACTAAGTTTATCCCAAAATCTTGAAAGCTACACAAAATTAACATAAAAATAAAATTATATTTTGTTTGAAATTTGCGGTTGGCCTTTACGTTTATGAAATTTGATATCTTTTATTTCACATGTTTGGATAAGTTGTGAAAATTGGGAGATATTTTTAATAATTTCATAAAATTTAAACAAACTAGAAGTTATTTTATTTAATAATCAATAACAAATAAAATTTGATATAATTTATTCAAAGGAGAAAAAAAAAAAGGACTAGCCTTGTCGTTGCGGATGAACCTTCTACTCCTTTTGGATTCACTTTTACAGAGAATGCGGAGGTACGAAACTGGAATTCAGTCTCCTTTCTTTCTATATTATATTTGTTTATGCAGTGTTATTAATTTTGCCTTGATACATTTTGTTGCCTTTTCTTGACTTTTTTATATCATCTTGGAACGTTTGAGAAAATTAAAGGATTATTTTAAGATTTTAAGATGCTAAAAAAAAAGATGAATAGATTATAGATGCAACTTCAAAGTTAAAATAAGTAATTTGGAATAAAATGAAATTAAATGACCACATTGAAATCAATGAATAAGTTGATGGAAATTATACAATTAAGTACGCCTTTAAATAATCCAAGGGTTAGGAGTTAAAATCAAAAAGCCGAGATACGATAGGAAGTGTCCAGTTTCCGTCTCCTCCGATCAGTCTCAAAGCCTCTTCTCTACTATCCTTCATCTGATCCCTTCAGGTTTGTGCACTGCTCTTCTCAATCTCTGTCTCTGTCCTTTTTTTTTTTGGCCGGACGTAGATGTCTTGTAAAGAGTGGTATATCGTTCATGATTTTTCATTTGTTTTCTTAGATTTGATGTGAGGTTGTTGTCTTTTCTGTAGCTTTAGTAAATAATGGCATGTCCCCATCTTTTGAATAGCATTCGATCTTCTAATTTGATTGGAAGAATTGGTTACTCTGTTTTTGTAAAATAGATTTGCGATATCTATGTATCTATATGAATTTATGTATGTATTTGATACTCATATCTGATCACATGGGGTTTTGAACTTGGATAATTTTCAACTTTCCTCTTTAACACCAATTCTTTGAATATTAATCTAGCGTTGATCCATGGTAAAAGAATTGTATTATAAAGTTTTGTCCGTGTGTCAAGAACCGACAATAATTGCTCTTCCTCCCTCCCCCACCCCACCTACCCCTTGAATCGACATTCCTTCTATTTGGTTTTGGCTATGACATGCACATGAATTTGGGCCTTGTTTTTTTGCAGCCGGTTTGACAGCATAGGTGTCCTGAAAAGTTGTGTGGAGATATATCATATTGTATTTCATCAGCAATTTGGTGAGAGTATGTATTCTTATGTTCAAACATTTGAGATGTTCGGATCCAGCAAGAGGTAAGAGAGTAATGAGAATCTTCCCTTTGAATTTATCTAATGTATGATACCTTGTTCTTATTTGGTCTGGCAGTCCTCATCAACTCGATTCTGTATATGTTCTTAAATACAAGCTTCTTTTGGATAAAGTAAACCAGTTTCAAGGTTTTCATTTGCTATGACATCTTTTTTGGTTTGTCCATTTGATGTAATGGGTGATGGAGCATATGTAAGATTTTTTTATTGTGCTTTTATTTTTTAAGGAACTCATTGCAAACAATTGAATGACCGGTCAATTTGCATAAAAATTCTGCACATGACATGAGGTGCATCTCATTATGTCAAAACATGCATTACATGTTCATATGGCTTTGTTGATTATAGAAGTCAATTAATAAATTTCAAGAAATGATGTCGCCATAAAATAGAAGACAGGTGATACACCTTTAACAAAAGGGAAACATCTTTAGCAAAGCAAAAAGGAGTTCTTTCTTTCTCTTTTCCTTCTCATTTCACTTGTTTCTTTGGACAAGATCCTATCCTCCTTCCTTATATTTTCTTTTTCTTCTTCATCCTAATAAAAATGACTTTTACCATTAAAATACATATTTATTGTTTGCATAAACTTAAGTTATGCTGCATGTTCCGTTGATTGTTGGGATCTGCAAGATGATGTTGGTGTAGTTATGGTATGAACAAGTCATGTCAGTCAAGTGTTTGATTCTTAATTTGTTTAATCTCATGAAATCCTTTAATGATTCATGCAATTAGTCTGTAAATATAACAAAGTTCAGGTTGTTGTTTTCTCAACACCTATAAACATTTTATCAATTGTTTTATTATTGATTATAGAACTAGCACTTTGACAGTTGATATATTGATAGTTAATCTCTAAGCAAAGTCCTACTAGACCTCAATTGGATACTGTAACTAGAAAAAAGTTGTCCAAATAAAGGATATTAATCTATAATGCTTTTAAACTACTCCAGAGATTTATATGTAGGCTTTGGTATTGGTATCTCGATTTTCAATTGTGATCTTCACATTTTGTTATTGAAAAATGAAATAAAAAAGTTGACTTTGGTTTTTGGTGTCTTGTTTTTGTGTGAGTCACAAGTTGAGGCAATCTTAGTTTGGACACATTTTGGCATGATGAGGAATTGACCTTGTGTGGAGAATTCAAGTTAAGTGGCAATGATTTTGACTTTAATGAATTAATTGTGATAATCATTAGCTTGTGAGGATTCGGGCCTACATTACTCCTTTCTTGTGTGTATTCACCTATGTTTACCTTCACTCTAGAACTTGTCTTGATTCTTTGTGAGACCACAATTACATTTGTATGCACAAAGATGATTAAGGCATTATTTTACTTGTTAGCTACTTAGCCATATAGCCAACCCTTGCATATTTTATCCATTGTTTAGCCCATTGAGCCTTGTGTCTTTTCTTTTCATATTGAACATTTTCTGAGCCAAGGCCAAGTAATAAATTCCCACATTTTCACCTCACCTCAATTAAATGGCTTAGTCGCTCCATGCAAAGCACGAAAATGTAGGGAGATATGGGATCAAGCATAAGCATATGTTTTTGGTGCATTATCTTGGGCAAGAGAAAATGAAAAAATGGGAGAAGAAAAAATGTGAAAAAAAATTGAATGGAAAGGGTTGAGAGGGAGCGTAAAACGCACTCAACTGCAAAAAAAAAGAAAAAATGTGAAAAAGTTGAATTAAAGAGGTTGAGATGGAGCGTAAAACGCACTCAAGCACAAAAAAAAAGGAGCAAGAAAAAGAAAGAAAAAATAGAAAAGCTGTTTTGGAAGAAAAAAATAGAGAGTGAGGGAAAGGAAATAAAAGTCCAAGTGTATGCACTTTTCTTTTGTCATATATGCTTGTTTAATGTTTTTCCAATTTTTGAGGTGCTTCTTTTTGTTCTTCCATTGCTTTTATGTTATTGTTTATTTGTTCCATGTTCACTGCAACCTAGAATAAAGTCCTTTTGATTTGTGCATTGCATTTGACATAGGTGGTGGAGATTTAGAAGATAGACAAGCTTATGGTAGTGGGGTTTGATAGGTGGAATTTGAGTGATACACTACCCTTTACACTTGAGAGTTGAGAGTTAAACACTAATCCTATGTGAGGGACTATTACATTACTTCATTCTTGTCAAATGATTTGCCACAAAACTTGTTTGCTTGATGCAAGGGAGATTACCTTTGATTGTTGGGATGTTTGAGAACTATTATTGTCCTTATACTTTGTGGCATCCACATTTCTCAAGTCTTGAGTCTTGAGTTTTATGTCTTGGGTTTTTGCCTAGAAGTGCGTGGTGCACTTGGTTGATAGAAATCAACTTAAATATTTTCCTTTTCATTTTGGTGGGTAAACAAACATATTTAATTTTTCCATTTGTTTTTACCTTTCCCCTATTTGTTATTGAAATTTAGTTTTTCTATTTGTTCACCTATTATGCTTTTCACAATGTCTTTTCAGGTCCGCATCAGCAATAAAAATTATGTTTTTTGTTTTGCTGTCTATGAATCTTATAATCATACAACTCTAATATAGTATTTTGTCAAGAAAATGATAACACCGAGATCTGTCTTCCTTTATCTTGTCTTTTTATATATGCAGATAAATGTTTATTTAATCCCCAGCATAAGTCATGGAACTTAGTCATTGGACTTTGATTTATCCTGTCTCACTTCCTCAAATTCCTCTATTTTCTCCCTCAAATCCATTGTTTTGTAATGTCTTTGATCCTAAATGAAAGCAATTCAACAACTTTGGCGGTTCCAGTTGAAGTATCAACGTAATTGTAAGTCTATTTTATTATTTTTTGATTCATATCTAATTACTTGATAAGAGTCAATGCTACTTTCAATATTATCTCTCCCAATATGATTAAATTAAAAACCGTATCTTTTTAATACTTTTTATTGTGAGATTAGAACTGACAATTGATAAGAAGATTTTTTATTGTGCAGGAGTGTTTGAGTCACTAATTCAGCAGTTTAGAAAAATGTCCAAAATGCTTTTTCACTTTGACTAATTCAAGGTTTGAATTCTTAGAAAGAAGTAGTTTCACTTGAATAAACCAATAAATCCTTATAAGTTTTGTTTATTTAAATTAAGGATTCATCATCTGGTTATTCTTTTGTGAGGTAGGAAAAATCTGAGTTCATTCATTGTATATCTTTAATTCTATGAAATTATTTGTTTAAAGCTCATTTGTCACTTTCTCCTTGTTTAATTATTTTAATATGCTTGTCTTTTCATTTTCCATACATGCCACACGTGAGTGTGTGTATATATAAATGTGTGTATCTATATGATGGAATTTGGGCCTTTGGGTACAAATCTTCAAACCTCCGTGAGTAAAAACATTTGTAACTTTTTTTACTTGATTCTTGGTGTTCTTTCCTATGCATGTCTTCTCACACTTGTCACACATGCCACAAATGTCACATGTGAGTGTGTGTGTATATCTATATATTTATCCAGAATATGGAGGCTTAGCTCACCATGCATATGTGGAAATTTGGACTTTGCACATGTCACATTCATGCTCAAGTCATTAAGACCCAGTTTTCCTTAGAAATATTTATCCAAAATGAGGTTGATTGATGCATGCCTATGGAATGCCATTTTAAGCACATTGACAAAGTCTGGCCAGTGCCAATGGAATGCCATGATGTCAATGCCAGAGTCTGACCAGTGCTCATGTAATGCATGATGTCAAGCTTGCCCAACAAGATTGTTTCAACAAAGCTTTGAAACTTTTTGTTGACATGCACAGTGAGAATTTTGTACTGAATGAGTATTCCTTTGGTAGTAAATCTGGAAGTTCCTGCCGTCCCCAGAGTTCCTTCGAGGGTTGACACTAGGTTTGAAATTGAGAGTCTGAGTTTCTATTTCAAAAGTTATATAATGTAGGCAAATCAAATAAAAGAATAATATTCCTTCGAAGTGATTGCTGATAGCCATTTTGTTTATACTTTTTAGGTTGTGAACGTCCATTGTATATTAAGCTCTTGACATATATGATCTGACAGGAAGTAAAATAATGATCTAGTAAGTCAATCCATTGATTCAAGATTCATCATCTTTCAATATTTCTTTAATTCTTGTTTCTTGGCTTGACTAAATAACTTGAATCCTTTTTTTTTTTTTTGCCAAACTTGAAATCTTTGGTAATTTTGATTAGAAAATGAAATTAAAAAGATTAGTCCACATATAAATAACACTGTAAGTTGGCTCCATATATTTTTTATCCTGATTAACTTGAATTGATGTAATGTAGTTTAGAGAAGAATTCTGAAACTCAAACCAGGTCTAGGATCAATATAAATTATATTCATTAATAAAACAGAGCATTATAATTTTTTCTTTATTTATTTTAAATTTTGTAGCATGAATTGATGATACATTTATATTATTATATTATTTCATCTGCAACTCCAATGGACTGCATGTTCTAAGGTGCAAAAAAATTTCTAGTCTCGTTCTTTATGTTGCTACTATATTTGGTCTCACCACATTTTTTTTTTAGGGTTTCTATAAGACTGCTTTGATGTTTGTTTTAAACATGTTATTTATTGATTAATTTCATTTGATTCATATTTGCTTCTGATTTAATTCTAAAATGATATAAAAGAACAAAAATTATGGATAAATATTACGAGCTTAATTGGATTTATGTAATCGATCCATTACTAGCATCTTCATTTTGGTCTCCTTAAGCATTTATCTTTTGTATATAATAGAAAATTCTGCTTCTAAATTTTGATAGTTTATTGATCAAAGTTTCAGAGAAAGGCCTTATTTTCATTTATGGTTCTGGGACCAACATATGCTACTCCTCTTGTCTCTAGTTTAGAATCTTATAGTACGTCTGAACCTGGCATGTCCATCTGTTTGTGTTCTAAGGAGGGGTAAGTGGGTCCGTCGGTGATCATTGGATACATACATTTATTACTCTTATGGGCATATTGGAATATTTTATTATTTGTTTATTGGAAAAAATTGGATTTTATATTCATTTGAACCAGATATTGATTAAAAGAAAACAACATAAAGGTACAAATTTGATTGTAACTTTTTTTCTTTATTTTTTAATTCTACTTTCTAAAACTAACTTTAGCAATTGTATGGTTTGATCTATCTGTCTTCCTTTTACGTGGGATGGGGCAGGAGTTACAAATTGTGGAACCAGCCTCAGTAGAGGTTTCCTCTATTCTATCATTTCTAAATGCTTTGGATAATAAGTTTTAATGTTTATGCAAAGAATAGAAAAGATCAACATGTTTATTAATCAATTTTCTTTCTATGATGAACCAGATGTATTTTTTGTAAAAGTTGGTTTGGAATATTTCCTATGAACATGGAGACATGATAAACCTTGATGTGTCCATATGTAATTTGAAGGGTTGCATAGAGTCTTTGACTTGTGTAAGGTGTCCATACCACACAGGGTAGAAGGAATCATATACAACTGTAATATATATATATATTTTGTATGTTGCATGGCATGTCTTGACATGTGTTAGATATACTCTTCTTGTTGCTGTCATTCCATTTTTTATTTTTGACCAATAGTTGCTGTCATTCAGTTTAGTTATAACTTTTTCCCCCTGCAGGGGACATAGTTTAGTTTGCCAAGGATGTAGCCTTTGTACAAACCTCTGTGAGTAAAAACAATTGTTGCTTTTTTTACTTGATTCTTGGTACTTTCTTTCCTTCACTATCTATGTATATTGTGATATATAAATATGTATATATATTTATAAATATGTACTTGTATATACGTCCATGTTATGTTGCATATCTCACACTTGCCATGCATGCCACATGTGTCCGTGTGTGTTTGTGTATGTGTGTTCGATGATATATGGAGGCTTAGCTTCTCATAGAGGATGATTTTGAAGTAGAAATTTGGATGATTTATGGAGGCTTAGCTTCTCATGCATATGTGGTGTACTTTGAAGTAGACTTTTATCATGCATATGTTGCCATTATGATGATCCAGATCCAGATCCAGATGTATTTTTCTTTTCCACTCATTAAGTAAGTCAAAAGTTTGTTTGGATCTCTAAATATTTCCTATGCTGCTTCATAGATTCTAACTCTTATGAACACTTGGCTTTTCTTCCATGTAAATCATATATTTATATTCATTTGGTTATTCTTCCTTAAAGGGTTGACACTAGGTTCGAAACAGAGAGTTAGAATTTCTTAAATTCTCTGTTTCAACTTCAATAATGCATGGTGAGTGCTACAGAAGTTATATAATGCAAGCAAATCAAATAAAAGTACAACATTCCTTCTGAGCGATTGCTGAACCATCTTGTTTGTACATCCATTGTATATTAAGCTCTCCTGACATATGATCCTACGGGAAGTAAAATCATTATTAGCTATGATCCAGCAAGTCAATCCATTGATTTCATTCTAAACTTCATCTTCCAATATTTCTTTAATTCTTGTGATGGCTTGAGTAAGTGATTTTTATAACTCATTAATTCTTGTTTCTTGGCTTGGGTAAGTGATATTTATTTGTTTTTTTGGTGCCAAACTTGGAAACCTTGGTAATTTGGATTAGAAAATGGAATTGAAAACCACAGAGCATTATTAAGGAAGGAATATATATATTAGATGCGGTCTAGGCTTGATTATGAGTTGATGTAATGTAGTTTGGAATTTTTAAAGGATTGATTTAAATTATATTCCTTAATAAAACAGAGCATTATAATTTTTTTCTTGGGTAGTTGTTTTAAATTTCATAAAATGAATTGATGATGCATAGAAAAATCTGCAACTCCAACGGAGATCCCCACGTGTTTTTTGATGCTTTGAAAAATTATAGGGTAGAATCAGTTTGCTTTGATGTATGTTAGAATCACGGATATGTCCATGGAGACATTTAGATGTTAAGGTGTCAATACAGCATAGGGTAGAAACATATATTCTGTATTACATGGCATGTTTTTGACATGCATGTGTTGAGCTCTACTGAACTGGAGATGGCGAAGAGGCATCTTCTGAAAAAGAGGGTCAAAATCATGATTGAATTGTGATTGAACCAATTAATTATAATTATTTTAGATTATATAATTAAAAGGTAATATATTATTTATTATATTATATAATATATATTTAAAAGATTATTTATTCATAAAATATTCTAAAAATTATAGTATAAATGTTAAAATAAATAAAAATATTAATTCTTTCTATTTATTCTGTATATTTTAGAAATATATAATCCCCTATATTTTGGAAACATATATAGAATTAAAAGTTATGTTATATAGAATTAAAAAATATGTGTCTTTAATATTTTTCTCGATCAAAATATCTGTCTTGCTTGATTTTTGTATACACCTATTAACTGGTATAAAAATTAATGAAAAGTGTGTATATTTTGAAAATAAAAAATATACATATTTGCATATGAACTTCAATTATGAAAGCCTTTGCTAGCCTAGGTTCCCTTGTATTTTGCCTAAATTATAAATTTCTTTTCTCTATTTTGGAAACAGGGTCAAAAGATAGATCACAATTTAATATTTTTCTTTATCAAAATTTGCTCTTCACTTTGCAGTTAAATGATAGGATGATCTATAGTTTAAAGTGCTATTGCAAATGCAGCACTTTTACACATTTTGACCAGTGATGTATATCTTGTGGGGTTCTATATGTGAAATTGTTATTGTAGTGAATTATTAAAGAAACTTTCAGTCAACTTATGAATTATGATTGATAAAAGGCTGTAGAATTTCCCATTCTATATTGATAAAGCTTTTTACAAGTTGCTAGAGATTGCTGGCTATCTTTCTCTTTTAATATTGATGCCATGTTTTTTTTTTTTTAAAGTATTGATTAGTTTATTCTTTTACTTAAGCAAGTTTGATGTCTTCTTACTGTTTTGATTTTAAAATGATTTCTTAGTTTTCGTTTTCCATAGTTGGTAGAGGTCGCAGGCTAGCTTTCTCTTTCAGTATTGATGCAAGTGACTTTAATTTATTTCAATTTTGCAATTCTTTTCCATGCAATTCAACTTTTTAATAGATTACATTTTTAATGTTTGTTCCATGTTATTATGTACTATTTCTCTAGATGAAAAGTGTTTGAGAGCCTAGCATGTCTGTTGGGTACATAATAATGTAAGGCTCCTCGTTGAATTTTTTTCTTCTCGTGGATTTGATAATGTTGTAAGGGTAATAATATGTAAATTCCTTATAATATGGTTTGCAATGGTTATTAACTTTAACAGTTATTCTATTAATAAACTTTTGAATTTACAATTATTTATTATTTGCATTAAAGTTATGCCAAACAATTCCTTATTTTGAGTCATTTTTTAATTGTTTTACACATATAAAAAAAGTAATTAAAATTTTTAAATTTTGTAAAATTTACCATAACTTTTTACTATTATTCTTATTAAATTATACCCATTTTAATTATCTCTTTCTTAATCTTTCTCCATTATAATTATTTAATGAGAGATAAATATGGGAATGAATATTTAATACTCACAAAATGATTTATATTTTGAATACTCACATTTTTCTAAAACATGACTTATAATAGAAAAAAAAGGGAGTAATTTATATAACTTTTTAATTGACAAGAAAATATCTTGTGTATATCATGATGTGTGTTGTGGTACTATTTGTATGATAACTTTTTAATCCAGTGTAAATGAGAAACATATATATATATATATATATATCTTTGCTTCACTTTTTAGGCCTGATGAATAATACTTGGGCAAAACATTTGTTGAATTCAATATTTACATGGATATAGATATTAAAAAGAAAAAAGAAAAGAAAAGAGATAGCAGCTTGAAGGATCACACTTGGGAAGTGTTCATGTATTATGCTTATCTTCCTCATATTTATTACATAGTTTCCAAAAATAACAGCTCTATATAGCTTAGCTTTTGACGACTTGAGGATTTTACTTTTTTCTTTTTTTCACTTATAATGCAGTTCTTTCGCTAGCCTACTCCTCCCTTCTTTTTGTGTGCACCTAAATCAGAGAGCATTTCCTTGTGCATCAGAAGCAGCCGTGCAATATTGTTACATATTCCATATTAACTTTCTAATAAGCCAATTATTCAGTACTTACTTTTTTTATGGACAAAAACTACCAATGCATCACGCGGGGTTAGAAACTCTAGTTCAACTTTCACTGGTTTAATAAAAAAAAAAAGGTTCGGAACACTTACTACTATTATATGTGACCTACTTTATGAATTTGGGTCCTCTGCAATGCCAAATTTTGTTAAGTCTTCTTCTTCTTTTTTTTTTTCCGATCAACTCAGGCTTCAAGAGTGCTATGAATTGGAAAATAAATAATCTATTATAAATGAAATGAAAATAACATAAATAGTTTAACTTTATATATGCATTTGAACACAACATAAATTTGGGTAATGTAGGAAATAAAATCCCCTGCACCCTACTCATGTAGTATGCAATTTTCATTAAACTATAATTTTATTTTTTTTATTTTTTATCTTTTATATTTCGAGTGATTATTTAATTTTTGTATAATTTTTATTAAAATCATCAACAGATAATACAATAAATAGTTATTGAAATTTTAATATTATCATTATCATTATCATCATTAATTCATTATTATTATTAGAGATTATAGGGTATATGATTTTTTTTTCTTTTGAGTTATAGGATATATATAGACACATATATACATATATCAAAGTTTTATATAATTTTTTATTCATTTTTTATAAAAATTATATATATATATATATTGAGCCATAATATTCATGTATACTCCCTCCGATCAAGGAATCTCTTATAAGTTCTTTTTTATTCCTTTTATAAGAGATTTTACAATGTTTAATGAGATTTTTCCTATTTTATCCTCATCATTTATTTTTTTCTCGTAAATTATTATGAAGCTTTTTGCATGGAAGAGACACTCTTATAAAAAATTAACATAATATTTAAATTTTATAATTTATATATCATTAATTAATAAAATAATATATATTTTTTAATATTTTAAACAATAAAAAAAAGAAATAGGTTTTTTAGGCCCGTGGCTCATTCGGGCAGGGCCTAAATTGGACTCAAAAAGTTCAGATTATGTATTTGGTTCCAAAGTTGAAACTCAAGCCCGCTCATTTTTTTGGGCTTTTAGGGTCAGCCCGTCAGGTTTGACCCTTTTTGACGACTTTAGTTGGAAGTCTCTAATAAAAAAGGACTAGAGGGAGCACATTATAAAGCTCAAAGAACAAATTACATTATTTACAAATTTATTTAGTATATAATATATTTTTACCAGAACTTAATAAATTAATATGAGTCTCTTTCTCCTTATTATCACCTTAGATATATTTTTTCTTGTATTACATGAAATTTTAGAAATAAATTATACTATTTTGGGAAAAAAACTGAATTATACTATTTATTGCTTGTAAATATTAAATTTGCTATGAATCTTCTATTATGTATTATAAAACAGAGGTCAAAAGCACGACATGTCATAATTTTAGGCCTCCACATTATTATGCTAACTATAAAAAAATCTGAACACATATATTCCAAATAATATTTATTTTCTTATATGTATAAAAATCTAGACCTATATTTTTTAAATAATATTTATTTCTTTATATATATTTTTTATTTTTTTTAAATTTTTTATTATAAATATGGAAATAAAAATCACAGTTTCATGATTTTAGATCTCTACATCATCATACTAACATTGAAAAACCTATCCCCATATATTTTAAATAATATTTATTTTCTTATATGTATATTATTTTTCATTTTTTAAAATTTTTTATGATAAATATAGAAATAAAAATTAATTATAAATTTGTACAAAAAATATTAAGTTGACTATAAAAAAAATCTAACCCCATGTATTCCAAATAATATTTATTTTATTATATGTATGTTCATTTTTTTATTTTATTAAAATTTCTTAGGATAAATATGAAAATAAAAATCATTTATAAATTTGTGAAAAAATACAATTTGTTCGTACATTTATTTGTCAATTAGAGGAAATTAGAATCATTTTCATTCAACTTTAAATCAAACTTCAATGATCATAGTAACATGCTTTTTGCATTTCCAAGAATGGTGTGGTTAATATGTGATTTACAATCAGGTTATGTTGATTTGTCATTGTATTGTTTTTAAATTTGTTTTTATTGCAAGAATGTTTTACTGTATTGTTATATTGTTGATATCGATTTGTTGACATTTCTAATAGTGCAATATGAAGTTTGTTGGTTACATTACTCATTATTTTCACATATTACAACCCAATCCATCAATTGTATACTCTCTATTTCCTTCTTTATTTTTCATCTAGGTTTGGAAGCAAAGAATTCTAAGTTTAACTATTGATTTGTGTCTCCCATCATACATAATGACATTAATTTGTTCATTGTTTTAGTATGATGACTTAATTATACTCTATATAACCCATATTTAGAAGGAGATGTATCATACGGAAAGGAAATGTAGCTTTTGATGTCTGGCTTTCATACATTATATGAAAACTTTGTAAATTGAAATTTAATTATATGTTTAACTTTTGTAATTTGATTTCATGATAATAATAGAGCAATAATTTCAATATCCTCACTTATTTTATCTCTTATTTGATGACAAATATTAATAAGTTATGAATCAAATTACAATAAAATAAAATCACCTAATTATTACTTAACCAAAAAGAAATTTCATTAGCTCTACAAGCACAAGTCAATTTTTTAGCAATATATAATAAAAATAAATAAATAATTTGTTAAATTATAACATGTTAAAAGTTATTTACTGAAATATAACATTTAAAATTGAATGGATGAGTTTTAATTTTAGTATTATATAAAAGTTGAATTAGATATACCTAATAATAAAATGCTAAAAAATATTTTCTTCATACTCATTGTATTATATTAACATTTATTTGATTTGATTAGATATATCTAGAACTTCCCGTGCATCCCACGAGTTTTGAATTCTAATTATATTATATTATATATTAATAGATTGATATATTAATGATGATTACTGTTAAAGTGAAAAAAATCTGTAATTCAAAAAAATTATGTTGATATTTTATAATTTTTATAAAAATAAAATGAATAGTAAATTTATTTATTTTAATTAAAATTATTAAAAAGGCATAACAAAAAATCTAATTATTTTAAAATTAATGTGAAAAAAAAATGCATATCAAAAGAGGATCCTCCCTCTCAAGTCTCTCCCCATCATTTTTCCAGCAAAATCATGTCCGTATGGCCCAAAAAAATTCAAACTCACGAAGCATTAAAAAGCTTAAATAGAATCAGTGGCAGCCCTTATATACGCATATAAGGGTTGGGAGTTAAAATCAAAAGGCAAAGGGGGAGTTTTAGTTCGGCGCCTTTCACCATTTCAAACTCACGAAGCATTAAAAAGCTTAAATGGAATTGGAAATTTGGATGATATATGGATGATATTTGGATGATCCAGATTTATTTTTCCTTTCCACTCATCAAGTAAGTCAAAAGTTAGCTTGGATTTCTAAATATTTCTTATGCTGCCTCATAGATTTTGAAACCTCATCTCTTATGAACAATTGGCTTTTCTTCCAATCTAGTTAATCTTTTGTGAGGTAGGGAAAATCTGAGTTCATTCATTGTATATCCTTAATTCTCTGAAATTATTTGTTTAAAGCTCAATGCATGAGTCATTAAGACCCAATTTGTATATGTATATGGTGGAATTGGAAATTTGGATGATATATGGAGGCTTAGTTGCATATGTGAAAATCTGGACTTTACGCGTGTCGCATTCATGCTCGAGTCCTTAAGACCCAGTTTTCCTCAAAAATATTTATCCAGAATAAGGTCGATTGATACTCATGGAATGTCATTGTAAAGCATGGGTTTCGATTCCACTCAATAGGAGGGCCAGATATTTTTGTGGGAAATTCTCTCATTGACATGTATATGAAATGGGGATTGGTGGAAGATGGTACATTTGGTGGAAAGGGACAAAGTCTCATGGAATGCCATGATTGTGGTGAATGCACAAAAGACTATGGTAGAGGCTCTTGAAATTTTTTCAGGAAAATGTTGCATTCTGGAGTACAACCAGATCTTGTCACAATGATAGGAGTTCTATGTGCCTGTAGCCATGCTGGACTGGTTAAAGGATCATTATTTTCATGCAATGAGAACCAATTAAACATGCATGGTTGATTTACTAATATATTCCATTTCTTTCTACTCTCGAGTGATTGACTTTCCTTTTGAGCAGACTATGAAGAAGCCCACAGAGCAAGTAGTAGCTACGACTTCTTCCTTCTGGGCTTACTTGCCGGCAAAGCATATTGTTCCAGGTCGATCTTCCCTCAAATTAGTCTGATTAGTGCAGGAAACAGAGAGAAACAGAGAGTTTAAGAAACCTCAAACTCTCTGTTTCAATTTCAATAATGCAAGTTGAGTGCTAAAAAAGTTATATAATGTGAGCAAATCAAATAAAAAGAATAATAGTCGTTCTAAGTGATTGCTGATAACTATCTTGTTTAGACCTTTTAGGTTGTGTACATCCATTGTATACTAAGCTCTTGACATATGATCTTGTGGGGAGTAAAATCATTATTAGCTATGATCCAGTAAGTCAATCCTTTGATTCCAATATTCTACGCAAGGTAACTCTTCAAGATTCTTCCAATATTTCTTTAATTCTTGTTTCTTGGCTTGAGTAAGTGATATTTATAACTCTTTAATTCTTGTTTCCTGACTTGTGTAACATCCTACCTCCTAACACCTTCATACATAACCAAAAACAACCATGACATCTTAAAACAACACTCCCAATTCATAAACATAGCGGAAACGACTCAAAAGCACCAAAAACTGGGCTGGGGCCGCGGCCGCTACAGTATCGCCGCGGCTCTGACTTCCCTTGTTTTACACCACTACTGCCTCTCCTGGCGCCGCGGCCTGCCTTCCTGTGCCGCGGCGCCCCCTGCTGATGCACCATATCAGCAAATTCAACATTTTGGGGCGAACTTATGACGCGCATAACTTTATGCTCCGACCTCCGATTGACTCAATTCCAACTCCTACAAGTCAATCTAGTCTCCATCTATCTACGGACACCACTTTTACCTCAATCCAACTCCGTATGGAGATTCTGGACCCCTGATACCATTTTGACAACTTATTGACCAAAACTCATCATTAACCACCACCATTTGCCAGCAAAGGCAACTGGACACTCAAAGACCACTCGAATAGGTCCAAATCCCCCAAACCAACTTATCCAAAGAGGCTATACCTCAAAGGAACCACTCCTCTGAGATTTGACCTCTTGGAACCCGTCTTGACCAAATGGGCTACAGGCCCTTACACAAACCAACAAGGCCCAACAACACTGGACTTACCAAAACTGCTATACAAACTTCTCAACAACATTCAACCATACATACCACAAACATAAACATACCTACATAACCAGTCTCAACCATGTTATACATTCATTACAAACCATTCTCTATCCTACTTAGCACAATACATTATCCAAAACACACACACTACATAGACTATTCCCGCGTACACAGCTACTCCCGCGTCTTCTCCGGACTAGTGCCAGAATCGTCACCTGAAAGGTTAGTTTATGGGAGAGGGGGTGAGACAATGTCTCAGTAACCGGGAACAACAACCACACACACACACACACATATATATATACATATATCTCACATAAATCATGAATGCAATATGAAATGAATGACATGCATGTCGCCCTCACAGGGACTCCATCCTTATCCTCCCTAACATATATAATATCCATCCTTATCCTCCCTAACATATATATAATATCCATCCTTATCCTCCCTAACATATATATATATATAATCCAACCTTATCCTCCCTAACATATATACATCATCATGCATCATACCACCATCACGTCATCACCACTACATCCACCATACATCACAATCTCACAATGTCATGTATGCAACATATCATATCATCATCACACATATCATCATCATCGTCATAACCATCGTCTATCAGTATACATACCACGATATATATATATATACATATAAACAGTACACACAACCCATCAGTATCGTGGTATGAATGAAACATGCATATATATACAAGTACACGTACTATCGTATAACATAGTCAATACAATATAAACAAACACCCGGTTACCTCAATTATCGTTATCACACACACTCGAGTTCCACAAGCTTCCATGAACTGTCCAATACGCGTGAACCCCTCTCGATTAGCCAACAACCTTTACAATACCACAATTCTTCCATTAACATAACATACCAACAAACCAAATATCACAATTCAACCATATTAACCTAACCCAAGGTTCCAACACTCTTTTCATGCATCAATAAGCTCTTAGGGATTACTCAAACACTACCCAACTTCAGACACTTCGGATTCCCAAGAGCCATTACCGAAAACAACCTAGGGTTAAGCTCTAAACACACATAATCTCTTCAAAACTCACACCCAAGCCACAAGAATGCCAAAACACTCTTCCTTAACCTCAAATCATCCATTTCAATCGGTGGATTTCACCCCAAACTGGAAATCCAACCTTAACATCGAAAATCCCAAACTTCAACCGAAGAAAATGGAGAGAAAGGAGTAGGGAATGCTCACCAACTCAAATCCAAGCTTCCTCGGTCTGGAAATCGCTCCTGGACGCCGGAAATGTCGAGCCCTAGCACTGCTCCTCATCTCTCTGCGTCGCTCTCTTCATTTTCTTTCTTTCTTTCGCGTCCGACTGATCTGGATTTAAACAATTTTTCCGACTCTCGCCGCGGCTCCACCATTTAATCCGGAATAACGCCTCTGGAAAGCTTCTCGCCGCGGCGGCCCTGCTTCTTGCCGCAGCGTGGAGCTCCTTCTGACTCCACTTGAGCCTTCCTCCGGTCCTCCTGAACACAATACCAAGAAAAATATCATGAAGGGCATTACAGCTTGAGTAAGTGATATTTATATAACTTGAATCCTTTTTTTTTGGGGGGGCCAAACTTGGAATCCTTGGTAATTTGGATTAGAAAATGGAATAAAAAAGATTAGACCGCATATATGTATATATATATACGACAGTGTAAACTAGCTCCAGGATTAGATCCTAATTAACTTGAATTGATGTAAATTAAACTAGGTCCAGGATTGATTTAAATTAGGTTTTTCCTTAACAAAATAGAGAATTATAATTTTTTTTCTTGGGTATTTGTTTTAAATTTCATAACATGAATTAATGATACATAGAAAAAATCTGGTAGCCTCGTTCTTATATATATATATAGTAGAAGTTAGAATCTCTTCTTTTTGTTGCTGTCAATCAGTTTACCTGAGATCTACTGAACTCCAATTTGATGAGGTGGGAACTGGAGATGGCGAAGAGGATTAGGCCACGATTCATTAAGTCATGACTTGTATTATTAAATCCGTTAAGATTTAATGTTTCTTTCCAATTTATTCCATTAGGTACTTATTAAGAAGAGTAAAATTCTCTGACCCCATATATTTAAGTTATACAGCTCTCCCATTTTCAAGATTTCATTTTCATTTAATATTTTCAAATTATTTATTTAAATATTTAATTGTATTTATTTAGTTTAATATTTATTTAAATATTACTATATTAAATCATTTAAAACTATTTAATATATTTTAGATTTTTAATTTCAGACCAATAGAAAATATATTTTATAAATATTTTAAATTTATTTAAGTTATTTTAGGTTATTTTAAGTTGCAAATTGATATGACTGAAAATATCCGTTCTGGTTAATACTTTTAGAAATTGATAATTTAATCTAAACTTAATATTAGGTCATAGATGATAAATATTTTAAATTTATTTAGATTTTGGATGGAAATTAGTCTAATGGGGCTCACATGAGGCATTTTTGGGTCTTATGGAGTACTTTTCCCCATTTCTATTTATTATAATGTTTTGTAGATTTTTTCTTTTTAATTTATTATATTTTGGATGAGAGTAAAATTCTTTGACTTTTTGGAAACATAAAAAAACACCTCTCTTGGATTAAAAATGCAGATAATTTATTTTCAAGATTAATGATCTATCAAACAATCAATAAAACTGTCAACTCTATCAAAATTTAATTTTCAACCAAAATAAAATATGTGCATGATAAATCGCAGGTATCACATTTATTTTATGTTTTATTTATATTGGTTTAACATATTTTTATTATATTAATTTTTAATTTAATATTTTCAAATGTATTTATTTAAATATTCCTAGAATTAATTATTTAAAATTATTTAATAAATATCAAATTTATAGAAAATATATTTTATAAATATTTTAAATTTATTTAAATTTTGTTGGCTGGAAATCAGTTTTAAGTTTATAGTATTAATTAATAAAAAAAGTATTATAGAATATTCTGAGGTTAAAAATTGAATTATTTAATTATGTTTTAAAAATAGAAAGCAGGTCTAATTCTGAGATCAATATGTATTTTTTAAACATAGAAAGCATTCCTGTAAATATATATCACTTCTTTTAATATATAGTCTTATTTCAATTCAAAAAATTAGGAAGTTTGCTTAAAAAATATATATTATATTATGTAATATATATTTAAAAGAATGTACCATTCATTCATAATAGTGATTATTTATATGTACAATTATAGTAGAAATATTATAATAACTTCAAATATTTATTCATTAAGTCATGAAATTGTTGCTTAAACTTGTGTTATTAAATCTGTTGAGATTTTATATTTCCTTCCAATTTGTTCCATTTGGTACTTGTTGTTAAATTAAGTATTTTGATGATTCTAAAAAAACTAAAACTTGAAAGGAAAATATCAAAGAAGTATAAGAGCATTTAAGTGAAGAAATCCAGAAAAAATGAGTAAAATATTAGTTTGTAGGATTTCTCATAGTATTCATAGAATAAAAGGCTTTGATTTCACTCATACTAGTTTTAAATATGTGTTTTTCAATTACCCTATGTTAATTCATGCTAAATTTGAAAAACAATGACTATGAAATGATTTTTGAACTGTTGAACTCCATATACGTAGTTGAAAATTTGAACTTTGGTAACTGAAATTCGAAGTTACAGAGATGTTAATTTCAGGTGATTGAAATTCGAATTTCAAGTCAACCATAATTTGTGAAAACTGGAAAATTCGTCTGAACCTATGTCAAAGTATGTCTAATATTAGAGTGCAAAAAGAGTTCAAAGTTAGTCCCATTGAGAGAGATACTTTGGCTTTCAAAAATCAAACTTTGGAACTAAAACATATAAGTTTGATTAGATGTCTCTCTGACAGATAAATTTTGAAAGCTCAAAATTCAAATTTTGAAAAATGTTGTGCCATATTGAGTTACTCACTGACAGATAAATTTTGGATCCCCAAAATTTAAACTTCGAGTATACTATAGCAATATAAGATAATTGTTCACACTCAACAGATGCACTTTTAATTTAAAAGTTCATATGTCTTAACATGGGAAATATTTGTCAAAACCAAAATTCGAATTTCATTTTTAAACAGACAAATTTTGGAAGTTCAACATTAAAGTCTTTAGCTTATGATCTCCATAAAATTCGCCTATTGATACCCCAAAATTCAAATTTTAGAGTGTTAGACGCATTAAATACGGTTAGTAAATGGTTAGTTTTATAGAGTAATTGTTGGGTAATGTCTTTAACGGCTAAATCTTGTATCTAACATATAGTTAAGATATAAATATATAAATAGAACTTCATTTGAAGTTATGGGTAACAATTTTATGATGTATAGACTAAAACTCTATCAAAATCATTAAACGAAGCTATCTACTCACTCACACCTTATTTATTGTATTTCAAATGTCACATTTTACTCTATATTAGAGTTTTTATTGTTGTAATCAATCTCTTCTTCATCTGAAAGAAATATTTTCTTCTGAGGGAATTTCACAAGGGATTTGGGAAACACTTTACTAGAGTACCGAGTGAAATTTTGTAAGCTCTTAAAACAGAGCACAAGGTTATACTGTGATATTGCAAGGAGCCTACTAAATTCTTGCAAGATAGTAGAAAATCTCAAGTGGTGGCTTGAGGATTGGATGTAGGTCAAGATGAGTAGACCAAATCAGGATAAATCTAAATCAGGATAAATCTTTGTGTCCTCCCTTCCTCTATCTTTCAAATTGCTTTTATTCTGTACTCTATTTTCTACAACTTTTACTTTCACTACTCTCTTATAATTTTGTAGAAAATTTTAAACTTCCGAATTCACCCCCTTCTTGGGAAGCCAGCAAACCTAGCAAGTGATATCAGAGCTCAGACTCCCAACTGAAAGATCTAACAATCTGAGAGAATCAATGGCTAGCTTTGGAGAAAATATTCTTCATGAAGGAAACAATACCAACAGACCTCTTAGCTTCAGTGGAGAACATTATGGATACTGATAGATGAGGATGTAAATCTATCTTCAGTCCATTGACTTAGACATCTTGTTAGTAATCCAGAAAGGAGACTTTGTCCTAATAAAGTTGTAGGATGATGGCAAGTACAAAGAAAAGTCAGAGGAGGAATGAAATGATGAAGACAAGAGAAGAGTCATGCTCAACTATAAGGCAAAACATTACCTGGTCAATGCACTTAATCAGGACGAATTTTACAGGGTGTCTCAATGTACCACAACCAAGAAATGTGGGACACTCTAGAAATTGCTCATGAAGGAACCACTAGAGTGAAGGAGAACAAACTAAATTCCTGTATAGGTGAATGTGAAAGTTTCAGAATGATGGAGGTGAAAGCATCAAAGATTTGCAGGAAAGATTTACCCTCATTGTAAATCAACTGAAGAGCCTCAGTAAGGAGTACACACAACCAGAGAAAGTCAGAAAATTCTTAGAGCTCTTCCTTTGGAATGGCAACAAAAAGTAACAGCTATAGAAGAAGCTAGAGGAGAGTCAATGGCTTCTGTCACAGTTCTCTTTGGAAGTCTTGAAGAGTATGAGGATAAGATGAAAGCTCTCAAGGATGCTGGATAAGATAAAAAGAAAATAGGTCTTGCATTAAAAGCTGCTGAAGAAAGAGAAGAAGAATCTGATGATAATGAAGAACTAGATGAAGAGACTCTGGTTATGTTAGTTAGAAAATTTGGAATATTCTACAGCAAAGAAGAGAAATAAGAGGTTCTTCAAGAAAGGACCAACTGCAAACAGCAAGAAAGAGAGCAAAGAGCTTATTACCTGCTATGAATGCAAAAAGTAAGGGCACACCAAGTGGTAATGCCCACAATTCTTGAAAAAACAGGAGAAAGAAAAGAAAGTGGCTGACAAAGGCAAAAAGAAAATGGCCTATATCTCTTCAATATGAGACAACAGCTCTGATGAGGAGGATAAAGATTAGGAAGAGATTGCCAATATATATCTGATGGCACAAGCGATAGAAGAAACTCAAAATTCATTTGATAGTGATCATGAAGATGAGGTAATTGATTCTAAACCCTCTTATTCTGAACTTCTTGTTGCATTTCATGATCTGCATGATGAATTCATCAAGATTGCAAAAGAACTAAAATTAGCTAAAAAGAATATTAGCAAGTTAGAATCATACCACAAAATGCCTGACACTACATCTCAACATAGAACTAAATCTGTTTGTTGTGCATCATGCATTGAATTGAAGAAAAACAATGAATATCTTTTGAAAAGCATGGCTAAACTCACCAAGGGTAAAGATATGTTATTTGCATTATTAGAAGTCAGAGAATTGCTCAAGGAAAAGAGTAAAAAGAAAAATCAAAATTTATAAGACATTTTGTACATACTGATGGACATAAGAAGAAAAGCTACAATTTGAAATCCATTGAATCTCATGTCAAACCTAGATTTGTGAAACAAAAATATTATCTACATTGTTTTTTCTTTGCATCACAATCTAGTAGTCCCTTTATCACCTGCCACTTTTGTAATAAGAAGAGACATGTCTCCAGTTCATGTTGGTTAAAGAAAAATGGACTTGGCACGAAGGTAGAATGGGTTCCCAAAGGTACATCTATATCTAGAATGCCATTGACAGAAAATGACCCAAGCAGATTTGGGTACCTAAAAAGAAAAACTGAACTTTGTTTTCTAGGTTTGTTTTAGAGTTAACAAAAGCAACAAATGGTATATGGACAGTATTGGCTTAAGATATATGACTAGTGATAAGGAGAAGCTCATCACCCTTAGAGATAAGAAAGGAGGACAGGTAGCCTTTGGTGGTGACCAATATGGTAGAATAGTTGGCATTAGAATCATGAGCAAGAATCCTGAAACATCTATAAAAGAAGTACTGTTTGTAATTGGTCTCAACCACATTCTACTGAGTGTGAGTCAGACTTGTGATAAAAGGAATTGGGTTCTGTTTGACTCAAAGTTCTGCCTGGTCATTCAATAAAGGGATCATAAAGTTAGAGCTCAAAGGGATGATAACTGCTATACTATTGATCTAGATAAACTTCTCACTTTAGACTTTGTATGTTTAATTAGTAAAGATAACGACAGTTGGTTGTGGCATAGAAGACTACCACATATTAATATGAACCAACTAACTAAATTGATTAAGAATGATTTAGTCACTGGATTACCAAAAATTTCTTTTGAAAAAGTTAGAGAACATGATGCATGCCTTAAGGGGAAACAAACTAAATCATTCTTCAAATCTAAAAATGTAATCACTACATCTAGACCACTGCAATTATTACACATGGACTTGATAGGTCCATCTAGAGTAAAAAGTATTGGTGGGAATTTGTATGTGCTTGTAATTGTGGATGATTTACTCTAAATTTACTTGGACCTTGTTCCTTTCTTCCAAAGATGAAATATTTGATGCATTTGTAACCTTAGCCAAGAAAGTGCAAAATGAGAAAGGTATTTCCATTGTGTCTGTCAGGTCTGATCATGGAGGAGAATTCAAAAATTCAAGCTTTTTGGAGTATTGTAAAAAGCATAGATTGATCACAACTTATCAGCTCTAAGGACTCCTCAACAAAATGGAGTTGTGAAGTGGAAGAATAGGACGTTGGGAGAAATAGCAAGAGCAATGCTAAATGAAAAGGATCTTACTCAATATTTCTGTGCTGATGCGGTAAACACAGCAAGTTATATCATTAATAAAGCCTACATCAGATCAATTCTAGGGAAGACACCTTATGAGCTATACAAAGGAAGGAAGTCAAATCGCTTACACTTGCATGTGTTTAGATGCAAATGTTTCATCCATAACAATGGAAAAGAGAATCTGGGTAAGTTTGATGTTAAATCAGATAAAGGTACTTGGTTATTCCAATAGAAGTAAAGCATATAAAGTGTTCAATAAAAAGACTAGAGCTATAGAAGAATTTGTGCATGTAATTTTTATTGAAAATGAAACTATTTCTAAGCATGCCATAAATGAGGATGATCTTATCTCTAGCTTTAAGAACTTAAATTTTTCTCAAGAAAATAAAATGAAACCTCCTAAAATATCTGAATCTACTAATGTAGAGGAAGATATTTGGGAAAAAGATGTCGAATGTTGAAATAATGAAGAAATTTCTCAAGAACCCCATAGAGCTTTGAGATATCAAAGGAGTCATCTTGTTGATCAAGTGATTGGGAGTGTTCAAGAGAATGTTAAAACCAAAAGACAACTTAGGGATCAAATAAACAACTGTGCATTTATTTCTTAAACTGAACCTAAGTGTACTAAAGAAATCTTAATTGATGAATATTGGATATTAGCTATACAAGATGAATTTAATCAGTTTGAAAGACATCAAGTGTGAGATTTAGTGCCTAGACCCAAAGATTACCCAATTATTGGAACTAAGTGGGTATTTAGAAACAAACTTGATGAATTAGGAACAATCATTAGAAACAAAGCTAAATTTGTAGCCAAAGGATATAATCAGGAAGAACGCAAAGATTATAAGAAAACTTTTATTCTAGTTGCAAGATTGGAAGTAATAAGAATTCTCTTAGTCTATGCATGCATAAAGGATATAATGATGTATCAAATGAATGTAAAGAGTGCATTCCTAAATAGTTATATCATGGAAGAGATTTACGTTGATCAACCTCTAAGTTTTGAGGACTCAACAGAGCGAAACCATGTTTATAAACTGAAGAAAGCTCTTTATGGTTTAAAACAGGCACCTAGAGCGTGGTATGAAAGACTGAGTAATTTTTTAATTGAAAAATGATTTAACAAAGGAAAAGTAGATACAACATTGTTTACTAAGAAGGAAAATAAAGACTTGCTTATTATTCAAATTTATGTTGATAATATTATATTTGGTGCTACTAATGAATTTTTTTGCAAGAATTTTTCTAAGTTAATGCAGAGTGAATTTGAAATGCCAATGATGGGTGAGCACAACTTGTTCCTTGGACTACAAATTGAACAATGTGATGATGACATCTTCCTCAATCAATCAAAATATCTGAAAGAGCTACTGAAAAAGTTTGGAATGGAAAAAAATCAAATCAATGGGGACTTCTATGACTAGTGCAACAAAATTTCATATGGATGAGGAAGGAAAGCCTTTTGACATAACTCAATATAGGAGAATGATTGGTTCTTTCCTATACTTAATAGCAAGCAAACCTGACTTTATGTTCATTGTCTGTATGTGTGCATGGTTCCAATCATATCTCAAAGAGTCCCATGCAACAACTATGAAGAGAATTTTCAGATACTTAATTGGAATATCATAGATGGGACTTTGGTACCCAAAAGGCAATGGAGAAGAGCTCATGGGATATATTGATGCTAACTTTGCTGGATCCCAAATTGATAGAAAGAGCACAAGTGGAATGTGTCAGTTTCTGGGAGGATCCCTAGTTTCATGGTTCAGCAAGAAGTAGAACAGTGTGGCTCTCTCCACAGCAGAAGCTGAATATGTAGCAACAAGTAGCTGTTGTACTCAAGTCCTTTGGATGAAGCAACAACTTGAAGATCTTGAGATTGAGATGAAGGAAATATCAAAAAATGTGACAATCAAAGTGTCATCAATATCACAAAGAATCTAGTCATGCATTCAAGGACAAAACACATTGAAGTCAGACATCATTTCATAAGGGACCATGTTTTGAAAGGAGACATCAAATTGGAATACATCCCTACTAAAGATCAGATTGCAAACATTCTGACTAACCCACTGGCAGAAGATAGATATTGCAAAATCAGAAGAGAATTGGGAATGGTAAATCTCAATGAGTTGTAAGCAATCCTTTAACTAAATCTATTTAAATTTATAGCATTAAATTGATACTAACTTTAGTATTGGAGTATATTTAAGATGTTTTATAGATTCTCCTCATAAGTCCAGATGATAGTAAATCAGTTTAAAGGAGTTTATTAAACTTGTATGATCAAAAGATACTGAAGCTAAGCTGGAAATTTGAACTTTCATGCCTTATCTGTAAGTTCAGCAATTTGAAATTCAAATTTGAGATGTTATTAGATGAATTTCTATGTTAAATTGTGATCTTAAATGAATTGGCATGCTCAAAATTTGAACTTAAGTGCTGATTATACTAATTTCAGTGGCTCTAATGTTATTACTGCACCTTCATGTCCCTCAAAATTCGTTTGTTGACTAGTGAAAATTTGAATTTCTGAATAACAATATGAATATTGACTTTGTTCAAAATGCTCAATGTGCAAATTTCTACACCTTAGAATATGCATTCTAAAGGCTCTTTACAAAATTTTAAAATTCGAATTTTAGAAAATCAAAATTCGTCTATAGAAGCATGTTATCATGATTAGTCTCTGATAGATGAAGTAAAAGAATAAAACTCATCTATTGTTTTCCTCACTCTTTGTTTGCTTAATGTTTGATCCTTCGACATTTGAACTTTGATGATTCAAAGTTTGTCTATTGAAGCCTGTGCCTTGAACTTAGCTTCTGTTAGATGAAATTCAAGATGAAAATTCATCTGTCAGAAAGCCTCTCTTTTTGAGTTAACTCGTAACTGCTTGAAATTTAAATTTGGTCTCTCAAAATTCATCTATTGAATTTTGAGGGTCTTGTTCTAAATAGACGCAACCCTATTCGTCTCTCTCCATAGTCTATTAATCTCTTTTCTTAATTTCTCAACAATTCAGTTAGTGAATCTTCATTTCCCTCTATTTAAACTCCTTTTCACACCTTATAAATCCCTTCCTTGCATCTTTCCGCAATAATCAATCATGAGAATGGCAAGGGTTAAAAATCCCGATATGGGTAAAAGAGAGTCCAGACCAAAGAGGGCTATAAAGTCTTAGTATGCCTCCAAGGGAGGTTAAACTTAGAAAAGGAAAGGTGAATCCAGCAAGGGAACACCATCAAAAAGGAAAAAAACAACTCCCAAGGTTGATTCGAAGAAACCTGTCTCTACTATTGTTGCCTCTGCCTCGTCCAGTATTGAATCTGAGGAATTCTAGTTAACCAATAAGCCATTGTGGAGCAATGCTCACATCCTAGAAGACTATACCACCAAGTTTATCAGCAAGAAGGTAATCAAATCTCATTATACAAATTTAGAAGAATTTCTTGTTTCCAACATTTTTTATGCTGGGTTATGGTTGGTGAGATATAAAAATTTTTTGGAAATAAAAGAGAGATATGATGATGAGGTAATCAAAACATGGTATGCTGCTCTATTGTACAATAGCAAAAAGAAGAAATGGCAGGTTAATCTGAGGTCCAGAACCCTATGACTCTCTGATAAGACCTTTAACGAAATTCTGGAAATCCTTGGGCAAGATGACTTGAAGATTGATATCACCATCTCAAGATACATGGATAAGGATGAAAATGCAGATAAGGAAGGTGATCCATTCTTGAATTACAAGGAGAGCACACTCTTGAATACCCTGTTTAGAAGACGTGAGAATAAGCCTCCCCTGAGTATGCTGAAGGCCTCTGATTTGAGTGTTTATGTAAGGATCATGCACTATCTTGTGTCCATGATCATACTCAACAAAGGGGGGAGCTTTAATCTAATTACAAGGGCTGAGGCTCATGTGAAGACTACACTGATGCAAGGAAAGCTATTAACTATGGGAAATATCATCCTCTAACATATGATCAAGGCACTAGATCAAAGGAGAGATTCCACCTTGCCCTTTGCCTCCATCATCACCAAAATACTTCAATATGCCAGAACACAACACTTAGAGAAAGGAAAAGGCAAGCCCACTGAAGTCTTCAAGGAGGAAGAGTTGCAACGGATGGGAATTGAAAGGAAAGAAAGAAGGTGGGTTGGGAAATGAGCGAGAAAATCAGAAGACTTGTTCTTTGAGGAAGGTCAATCACAACAGCAAGCAGGAACTTCTGAGGCTGCTCCACCCATATAGCCTACACCATAACCTTCCCAGCCTATTTCTCCTCCACCACAGCCCACTCATACACCTTAGCCATCCACTCCTTTGACTTGGACTAAGCCAACCAAAATCACTTAGATGTATGATAATCTATCTGTACTCATGCTGAGCATTAGAGATAAGCAAAATGCTAAGTTTGCTCACCTATAGGATCAATCTTTCAGTTGGCCGAAAATATGAAAGTGGTTGCTGATACCTATGAAGACATCAGGAGTGTTATCCCCTCTACATTAGCTCCACCTCAGCTTGGTCCCTTTGACCCTACCAAGTCTCCCTCTCCTAAACCTCCTAGTCCTTTTGAACTAGGATTCCCTGAGCCTACTGCAACAAATGCTGCCACTGGAGCTGCTAAACTGCTACTACCCCATAGGCCTCTAGCAATGAGACAAGTCCTGGTCCACCCTTGGATTATGGCATGGAGGAAAAGGCCTCTTAGGAAGAAGGTTCTCACGAGCCTATGATGGAAGCTGCTCAAGAGTCAATTATGTCTCTCCAAGAATCTGAGCAAATGGAGAAGTTTGTTGCAGTCATCACTTCTACCCCTATTATTCAAGCTACACTAAATAAGGAAAGAGGCCTTGTACCTTACATAGATGTTGTTGCCATTGCCCATGATGCAATTGTGAATCTTATAAGAAAAAGCTTGATGAAATGTTTCCTCCTCCTACCCTTCAACCCTCATCTCCTCAGTATGGTCTCTCTCTAGCACAAAGGGTCAGATTAACCAATATTTAGAGGGAAGTTCAGGAGCTAATCTCATATGCTGAGGAAGATCTTCCTGAAACACCCCTAATTAGACCCTCTTCCTCAAATACCCTCCATTGTGCCATTTGTTCCTGTTCCTCTTTATAGTTTATAATTAAGGTGTTACAAACACGTCACGATGACCTTCAATGGTGCCGCAGCAAATGGATCTAAATTTGGATTCCTAATTTGAGATAGAATGGCCTTGCACCATGATACCAGTGTTAGATCTGGTTTAAATCAAAACATGTTTGGCTTGACAAAACAAAAAGAAAACAGAGGATGAACACGCAACTCTGCTTGGGAGTGAAAGGATGTGATTTTAAGTCATGGGAAGCTTAATTCTTGTGGGCAAGTTGATTCTCTACTCCTCTTCTCCCTTTTCTTCAAGATTATTTGGTGATTTTCTTGGATGTGGTTAGGGTTTTGACTTGAGTTACATTTCTACCAATTAATATGTGTTTAAATGCCCTATTGATATATTATTAGATATGTTTAAGCTCTAAGTTAAGGATTTTGAGTGTTTAAGTTGTATATTTCCCAAACTGTAGCCCTTAAATCAAGGTACAATTGGAAATTTGAATACGTGGGAGCATGATCTTGGTTTCTGGATTGTTTTGGGTGTTTTAATGTTTGAGTTTGTATTAGGAAGCTTTGTTTAAGCCGGGTTGTGCTTGTGGGTTGGTAATTATATATGTTAAGGATTGTGAATTTGTGATGGTAATGAGAATTTTATGATGTATGGGTTGTAATATTGCTCAATTAAGATCTCTTGGCTCCGAGTTGTAATTAGAAAGCATTGAATTGGTTGTGGTTGCCCCCTTTAGCCTACTGAGGTGTTGAGTAGGTTAGATGGTTGAGGTAACTAGGGTGCTCTATTCATGTCTTCTAATTAATTATGTATGATTAGTCCTTTTCATATCATGATATGTCTCATAGCTCAAATATGGTCATTCCTTTTCATATCATGATATGTGCAGCTAGACAACTAGTGAATTTCCTATCCCTATCCTATTTTATGATGAAAATGACTGTTGGCATTCATGACTGTATAATAATATGAATACAATGATATTGACATATTATTTTATGATGCGCCCTATGCTTTATTATATACATTCTTATAACATGTTAGCATGATAGAAATGATACATGTGTTAATATGTTAGGATGCATTGGGCATTGTCACATGCTACACATTGCTGACATATATGGTTTGGGTGATGATACTCTATATATCACATGGTATGCCAATCCACTAAAGAGTACATGTAGTCTTGTGTTCAGGTGGCATAGCTTATGTCATTCCAGTCACTAAATAGTCATCCTATGGCCAGGAGACTTATGTGGCTATGAATTAGGGTGCACTTTCTCTAAATAGATATCAATTCGGGGTATTTTAGGGGAAGAAGAGCCATTGTCCAACATTTGGTGTAATGGTCTATGGCTGGATCATGACCATTGGAAGGAGAGCTGGATGGTGACCTCAGAATTGGCTATCACAGGTTGTTGGAAGAGGGATACCTTGACATGGTAACTAACTCTTGGTTCTAGTAGTGTATTGATTGGTGTTATGTCTGCATATCATGCATATTGCATTTATACTAATTATTATGTTTGATTACTATTATGGAAGCATGTGTGTATGTTTATATATATATGTACCCTTAGTTACTAGGACGTATGTCTCACCCTGTAGCCAATAATCTCCAGGTGAAAGATCTGGCACTAGTAAGGAAAGGTCCAAGAAGGGTTTGGGAAAGGAAGATTGAGAATACTTGTCGGTGTTAGGGGTTTACCACTTTCTTCTTGTTGGTATTTTGGATATGTTATTAGTAAAGTACCACTTGTATTATTGTGTAATGCTATGTGTATCTGACTTATCTCTGTTACTCTAGTGCCAAATTGATGTGTGGCCCCTTTTATGTTCTCTATGCTAGGAGTATGGCACTTTGTGAGCTAATAGGCATATGGTTATGTTAGTGGTATGATGAAGTCTATCATGTCGTATGTGTGGTATGTGATGTTTTAACTTCTAATGTTTAGAAATGTCGGATTTGAGGTCACTGACTTTAAGTCCCTTAGGGTATGTGTGCCTTGATTGTGATCTTGGTGTTACTATTGGGCGCTTAATATGTGAAATAGGCATGTAGCCCATCAACATGATTTAAGGTTCAAGGGGGTCAAAACTCAAAGGGATGATTTCTTTAGGTTGAAACTTTCTTGGACATGTCCCTTGTGTCTTGTATGACCTGTTAGAATGGTCTGCAGTTGCCAATTGCCTTTTGGTAGAAATTAGAGGTGTTATTTTTTTTATTTCTGGCCAAAAGTGATCATTTTAGTGTCGAGTGACTAAAATCTTCATATAGCAATGTTTTGGGATATGGTTAGTATTTATGGTTAGAGTAGAAGTAAGGGTAACCTGTAGGCTTTGAAATCGGGTTAATTAGGGGTCAGTCTACGAAGTTGGGTGCGTTGGAAGTTGGTCCATAGTATCAGTAAACTACTGATGCTTTTGTTGTCATTGGGGCTGCAGCGCCATGACCAATGTGCCACATGTCTTAGTCCCTTTTCTCATTTTGGTCTAATAGTATCTTTTTCCTATTCTCCTATCTTTAAGTATATATTTTGGGGTTGACTCTTGGGTGTTACAATATAACTTTTCATTAGCAAATACATTACAATATAAATCTCTTCCCATGGTAAGAAACATAATTCAATCCGTACAGTTTTATGAAAAATTGGCTTTACAAGTATACCAACAACCTACACAACCCTGTGGTGAAAACTCCACTCTATATAACGAAAACTTTTGGTTTTCATCTCTAATGGTGATAATTAAATATGTCTTCTAGAGTATAGTGATCAGTAGATGACTTTACTATCAATCTTGAGGACTCCACTTTTGGGAATATTCCCACTGATGTAGTTATATATTCTTCAATAAAGGAAGCATGTATGGGACTTCTTGGAAATTGTTGAGGTCTAATAAATACCAATAATATTGGTCCAAATCTAACAATTATTCTTGACTTTCTTTAGAATATGGAAGATAAAGAGGTTGAGATATTTTTTTGGAATAAGGATTCATGTGAATTGAATTTGTTATCAACTCAGACGGTGCTATATTATTCTGAAGTTATGGCTCTATTTTCTTTGTAGACTCCACTTTTGGAGATGTTCTATTGGGAATTAGTACACACGCAGTGGAAAACTCCACTATAATCCCTCCCATTGATCTGTCAATGTTATTTAGATTGAGATGTAGAAGAAGAATTTACCTTCCATGCATGACTTTTTTGTTCTGGCCAGTTCCCTATACCGGCATCCACACGAATGATGAGTCCAACTCAAACAACATGCTATCACCTCTATTTGTGAATGTCCATATGTTCTTTGAGTCCATACACTCTCATTGTTTTTCCATACACTTTTCTCTCTAAGTGTGCGGCCGATCTTTCTCTAGAGTTACTTGAAATTCTATTGATTATGTATATTAATAACCCTATCCTATACCAATATATAGATAGGATTTGATATTTGTTTAGTTTTTAAATCAAATATTTAGATTAAATCAAATATTAATTAAATAGATTAGTTTAAATTTAAATCTACCACATAGAATTTAATTTAAAACTAATTCATTTAAATTAATTTAAATTAATTTAAATGATATATGTATATATATATTTCGAAATAATATAATATATCAAATATATATAATAGATCAAACATATTTATATACTTTGAATTTTATAATATATATATCAAATATATATTTATATATAAAATTTAATCACCCTAAATTAAATGTTAAATTCATTGAATCTATACACTTTTTAGATTCAATGAATCTATATATTCTAGCTTAAGTTGACATGCTCTTGTATGTGACCCTGTAGGCCCATATGATATTGGCAGTAAGCCAATAATACTATTTAATTCACAAATCATAAATGGCCTCTAGTAAAACATTGCGACTACTCAAATCATATGAAATCAATGATCCGATACAACCAAATCGCATTCCTTTTGTCTCATGATATATTGGTCAAGTATGAGATATGGAAACGTCATCTTCATCTTACTTGACCATTACTTTCTCGATCTCCGAGCAGACTGACTGAACAAATGGAAATCATTTCATTCGAGTATGCCCATGCTTTTCTCAGTCTCACTCATCAAGGGGTCCAGATATATCTCTCCATTAATTAGAGGGACAAATTCCATCTTGACCAATCATCTTCCTCCACATGAATTCCACTATGCCTGATCATAGCATTTATAATCTCTTGATTAAAGGTGATCTTTAACTATGTCAAAGCACAGTGTTCCCTATGTAAGAAGTCATGATGGTCTTAGGTCTGAGGGCTCAGTGACATGGTTATATATATGAGATAAGCTTATGACTTGATCCATGTAACTATCTTATAATGGGTTAATCTAGTGTCTGTTTCCTAATAGGTGCTTATGATTTTGATTTGTATCTTCATACATAACTAACACATAATTATCAATCAAAATCATACTAGTCTTAGTTCATCATTGTTCCCACAAAGATGATTGACTAGGGACATTTATGATAAAATGATTTATCCAAGGATATTATTATAAAGAAAAACATGCAAACAATATAATAATGTAATAAAAGAAAACACCTTCTTTTTCATAATGAAGTATAATGTTCATAATACAATAATTGGCCTACGACACAATCTTCAACATGTTCTTCCTAATGTAGTTATGTCCTTCAAAGAAGGAAGCTTGTTTGGGGTCATGTGACCATAGTTTTCCATATTGTCTCGTGACTGAACCACTGATAAGTTGATGGGAGTTGGCTAGTTAAAATGATGCATTAGCAGTGATTGATGCATCAAAATATTTGAAGAAACTTGTGTGTTAAGTTAATGCATTGGTAGTGATTAATACATTATTAGGTTCTAAGTCAGAGGTTCAAGATTGAGGTTTGCAGCAGTGATATCATGAATGCTCTCTCTCTTTTTCTTCCTATTATCACTTTCACAAATAAAGTAATTTTGAGCATGACTAGCTACTTTAGTTGGTGTTTTTGTGACCATGATACTTCTAGAAATATTCTTTCAATCTCCCTTGCATATATCTCCAATCCTTTCAAGAATAACCTGTTAGAGAAAACATATTAGGACAAACATGACACAAGAATTTATACATTCATTATCTAGAAGTTTAAACTTGAATGTTTAAGTTGGTGTAATTCCTTTGAAACTAAAACTTGAATTAATTTTGCAAATCAATGGCCTCAATCAAAATGTTCTTTCCTTTATCTATTAATTTTTTCTTTAAAGATGTTCATAAGAAAATTCATAAAATCAAGAATGGTTAAAAGGGAAAAAAGAAAGAAAAGTACATACCTATGTTCTTGCTCAGTCTAAGATATGACATTTTTTCTCTTGAGGCCATTATTCCTTGGTAGCTTCAAGTTAAATGGGAAAATGAAGGGCTTAGGGTCTGACATCGAAAACTCAGAGAACACCAAAGTGTGAACTAGACATGCACCAATGTTAGCTATAACGACCCTTAGAATATTGTCTCGTACTTAGCACCAAGTTAACAAGAAGAGTATCTTTTGAATTGTACAACATCATAGGGATTGTGACTGGAGAAAGGATGAAAAAGAAAACAAAGGCTTCCCATGCGACAATAGGCTTCAATGGCGTCATAGCAAGAACTATTGAACTTTTAAAATTGGCCTAAGACAGAGAAGGCTCGTGCTACAACAAGCTTATCGTGCACCGTGGCAGTAGGCACAAAAGTTTGCTAAATTTGAATGTGAATCAATCGACAAAAAAAGAAGAAAATGGAGGAAATAAAGGGAGTTCCACCAGGGTTTCATCTTACTAGCTTGAAGGCTTGGTTCCTTGATCTAGAAAGCTTAAATCTTGTGTGATAAGTGGTTTTTCATCATTCCTCCCTCTTTTTCTACATGGTCTGAGGTTTAAAATTGTGGGTGCAAGATTGATTTCATCTTGAATGATCTTTCAACCAATTAAAATGATTAGAAATGAGTTATTGTTGTATTGTTTGGTGTTCTTAAGGCTTGTGTAAGAGGTTTTTGGTGTTTGTGAAGTGTTTGCTACAAACCCTAGCCTAGAATCCTATGGTTCATCATGGAATCCAATTTTTTTGGAGTAGATTCCACTTTGGATGGATATTCTGGGTGTCATTTTTTTTTTGGAGTATGATGTTGGAACCATGGGTTTGCCAAGTTGTGGATTTCTAAAGTTTATGTTATGTGCTGATTTGGGTACTTTATGGCCTTGTAGTGTTCAAACTTGCTTAATTAATGTTTTGACATCCAAAGAAATCTCTTAGAAGCATTAAATCCATTATTGGTAATTCGATGGCCTACCGTTTCCCTATGTGTGTGTTTGTGTGTAACACCCTAAATCCAAATACTCCGAAGATATACTTAAGAGACACAGAAATAGGGGAGAGAAGACAAAATAGCATAATGGTACCATAATAAAGAATGTTTCTGGAGGAAATGAGAGTGGAAACAGTGTTGCACAGTGCCACGGCCTTGGTTATAGCACCTCAGCTCTAATGACAGAACCTACATCAGCAATTTGTTAATGCATACAATGAACTTTTGATGCACATAGTTTGTGCTCTAACTTCCGATTGACCAATTTCAAAGCCCACAGGTTACTCTAATCACATTTTAACCATAGACACTAACCACACCTCAAGTAACCTCTGTATGGAGATTTTGGACACTCGAATATAAATTGGTCAACTTTTGACCAAAATCAAGAACTAAACACGTCCAATTGTCACTAATGGCCAATTGGCACCCATAGACCCTTACAACAAGTCACACAAAACACAAAGAACATGTCTCAAAAGGTTTTAACTTGAAGAAACCACTCCTCTGAGTTTTGACTCCCTTAAACCCCAAATCAAGCTAAGGGCTATACACCCATTTCACGCACCAAGGACCTCATAACCACACCAAAATCATAGTTTAGACTTACATACTTAAGGGGAATTGGAGTCACCAATCTCAAGTCCAACATGATCAAACATCAGGAATTGAAAACATCACATGCCATACATAGAATATAATTAACATTCATCATACCACTAGCATAACTATAGGCCTATTAATATACAAAGGGTCATACACTAAGCATAGAGAGTATAAAAGGGGCCACATGACAGTGTAACCCTAGAATAGTAGAGATAAGTTAGGTGCATAAAACATTACACAATAATACAAATGATAATTTACTAAAATATAGCCAAAACATCAATAACAAGGAGGTAAACCCCAACACCCACGAGTACTCTCAATTGTCATTTCCCAAGCCCTCCTTCGTCCCTTCCTTGTTAGTGTTAGATCCTTTACCTTGGAATTGTTAGTCATGGGGTGAGTCATACATCCCAGTAACCAGGGTTTACATATATACAAATATACAAACATAAGGTAGTTACCAAGACAAGATAACCTCAACCAGTGGCTCTTGTAACACTGTAATTTTAAAACCTCAAAACACCATCAAGGACATAGCTTACTACATCATGAGCCAAGAAATAAATGAAAAATAATCAAAAGGAGATACCAAGGATGAGAAACATGAGAGACTAAGAAAATGGGTGGAATATGACTAGAGGACATTGAACTATGCCTGGACAACAAGAAAAATGAGAGGAACAAATCACCCTTATGGAGCCATGGTTTGGGAATGTGGCCCCGTGGTGTAACCTGGTGCTATCAAAATGACAGCAAATCTAGTTTTTGGGACGAATTTCATATGCCCATATCTCTCTAATTAAACATCTGATTGGAGTGATTATAAAGTCTACAAGTTACTCGTTATCTCCTCTAACTATAGACACTAATATCACCTTGAAATTCCTCCTTATAGAGAATTTGGTCACCCATGACTGAAATAGTCACTTTTTGGCCAAAACTTGACCTTAATAGCTTCTAATCTCAAACAATTGATCTTTTGGTCACCAAACATTTTCCAACAGGTCACAAATGACATAAGAAAATTGTTCAAGGAGGTGGCACCCCAAGAAAGCCACTCTCTTAAGTTTTAACCCCTTTGAACCCTAATCCTAGTTACGGGTGTCATACCCTTTTTCCAAAGAATATACTAAAATTCCCAAATGATATTATACACTACTTATACTCACCAAAGTACACATAGGCAACCAATGCCTAGGACACCAAACTCTTATTAACAATTGTTAGTTAGGCTGGCTTCCCAAGAGGGGGATGAATTGGGAAGATTAAAAATTTTCTGCAAAATATCAAAGAGGTGAAGAATGCAATATATAATGGTAAAACAGAGTATAAATAAATAACACTGAAAGTTGCAGAAAAGAGAAGAAGACTCAGAAATTTATCCTGGTTCGGTCTCTCCACTTGACCTACGTCCAGTCCCCAAGTCACCACTTGAGATTTTCCACTATTCTGCAAGAATTCAGTGGGCTTCTTGCAAATGCCACAATACAACTTTTGTGCTCTATTTTCTAGAGCTTCTCTCAATCCCTTTCTGCACTTTCACAAAGTGCTTCCTAATCCCTTGTGATATCCTCTCACAAGAAAATCTATCTTCCAGATGAAGATTAGATTGTTTACAAAGATTAAACTCTCTTAATCAGAGTAAATATGAAAGTTGAAGTACAAACTATTGAAGTGTGAGAGTATGAAGCTTTGAGTAAATGATTTGGTAAAGTTACAGTATATACTAAGTTAAAATCACTACCCACAACTTCAAATGATGTTATATTTATAGATTTAGGTCTCAAATGTCCGTTAGAGACAAAATCTATCCGTTGGAGAAATTATCCAACAATTACTCTGAAAAACTATCCGTTAACCAACCGCATTTAATGCTTCTGACATACTGAAATTCAAATTTCGGTTGATCAACAGGTGAATTTCGCAGATACCGAAGGTTAACAGCTTCAACGTTGTAAGACCAAAGTTCATCTGTCATGAAGTGAAATATGAATTTTGATATTTTGAAAATGTTTCTAAGCAGTGACATACGAATTTTCAAGTGGAAAGTTTTTCTGTTAAGTGTGAACAGTACTTTCAATTTGCTACAATACCTTCAAAATTCAAATTTTGGATCCCCAAAATTCGTCTGTCTGCAGCAGGCTTAAAAAGCACAGTAGTTCATTTACTTCGAAATTCAAATTTTCAAAGAGTGAAGTTCGTCTGTCAGAGAGACCTCTTTTCAGATTTACTTTAACATTCAAATTTATAAACACTATCATTCGTATGTCAACATATCATTGTAACAGACTTACAACCTTAGCTTCTAAAATTCAAATTTTCATGTTCAAAGTTCATCTGTCAGTGAGCAATTTTGAAATCCAAGTTAAACTTAGTTTCAGATGAACTTTGACATACTTTCAGACGAATTTTTATAGTTTTTATAAGTTTGATTTTGTCTGAAATTTGAATTTTCAAAACCCAAAGTTCGTCTGTTGCTAAAAGCTTCTTTCAGATACTTATGATAATTCAAACTTTGGAAAATCAAAATTCGTCTGTCAGAGAAGCATCTCTTCAGACTTATTCAGTTTTAACTCGAAATTCAAATTTTCAAAGCCAAAGTTCGAATTTCCAACATGACAGTTCAATATAAACCTTTCAAACTTCGTCTGTTGGTGGGTGTTTTTCAAATATTTCATGATTTAACATAAAATAAAGTTTTTAAAACATCTTTCCATCAAATCAAAGCCTTGTACTCAAAATAAAATGAAAATAAACATCCTACAAGCTCTACGGAGTTCTTGAGATATTTCTTCATTATTTTCTTCTTCAAAATCTCTCTCTTGAATATCTTTCTCTATATTAATAGATTCAGATATTTTTGGAGGTTCAATTATACCTTCATTAGAGATATCTAACTTTTTAAAGTTTGAAACAAGATCATCCTCATCAGTAACATGTTTAGAAGCAGTTTCATTTTCAAAAAATACTACATGCACAGATTCCTCTACCAATTTAGACTTTTTATTGAAAACTCTATATGCCTTACTTCTACTAGACTAGCCCAGAAATATACCTTCATTAGATTTGGCATCAAACTTACCCAGATTCTCCTTTTCATTGTTGTGAATGAAGCATTTGCAGCCGAACACATGGAGATGTGACAGATTTGGCTTTCTTCCCTTGTACAGCTCATAAGGAGTCTTCCCAAGGATTGGTCTGATGTAGACTCTATTAATGATGTAGCTAGATGTATTCACTGCATCAGCCCAAAATACTTGAGGAAGTTCCTTTTCATTCAGCATAGCTCTAGCCATCTCTCCAATTGTTCTGTTCTTTCTTTCTACTACTCCATTCTGTTGTGGAGTTCTTGGGGCTGAAAAGTTGTGGTCAATTCCATGCTCATTGCAATACTCCAAAAATTATGAGTTTTCAAATTCTCCTCCATGATCTGACCTGATAGACACAATGGAAATACCTTTCTCATTTTGCACTTTCTTGGCTAAGGTTACAAATGCATCAAAGGTATCACTTTTAGAGTAAAGAAACAATGTCCATGTAAATCTAGAGTAATCATCCACAATTACAAGCACATACAGATTTCCACCAATACTTTTTACCCTAGATGGACCAATTAAATCCATATGCCGTAGTTCTAGTGGTCTAGTTATGGTGACTACGTTTTTGGGTTTAAAAGAAGATTTAGTTTATTTTCCTCTTAGGCATGCATCACATTCTTTGTCCTTTTCAAAAGCAATTTTTGGCAGTCCAGTGACTAACTCATTTTTAACCAATTTTGAAAGCTGATTCATGTTAACATGAGCTAATCTTCTGTGCCATAGCCAACTATCATTGTCCTGACTAATTAAGCAAACAGAATCTAAGGGAGGAAGTTCATCAAGATCAATAGTATAGCAGTTACCATCCCTTTGAGCTTTGAGGATTACTTTATGATTGCTTTTTCTGATGACTAGGCAGAATTTTGAGTCAAACAGTGCCCAGTTTCCTTTGTCACACGTTTGGCTCACACTTAGCAGAATGTGGTTGAGGCCTATCACAAACAGCACCTCTTCAATGGAAGTTTCAGGATTCTTGCCCACAATGCCAATGCCAACTATTCTGCTATACTGATCACCTCCAAAGGTCACCTTTCCTCCTTTCTTGTCTCTAAGGGTGATGAACTTCTCCTTGTCACTGGTCATGTGGCTTGAGTAGGCACTGTCCATATACCATTTATTGTTCTTTTTAGCTTTGAGACAGACCTATAAAACAAAGTTCAAGTTTACTTCTTAGGTACCCAAATCTGCTTAGGTCCTTTTCTGTCAGTGGTGTTTTCCTTAGATACAGATGTACCTTTGGGAACCCATTTAATCATCTGTCAAGTCCATTTTTCTTTAAAGCACAAGAGCTAGAAATATGCCCCTTTTTGTTACAAAAGTGACAGGTGGTAAAGGGACTGCTAGATTGAGAGGCAGGAAGAAAACGATGCAGATAATATTTTTGTTTTGCATGCCTTGGTTGTTTATACGATTCAATCTAATGTGACATATGATTTTTCTTTCTATTTCCATCAGCATGCACAAAATGTCTCATGTATACATTCTGATTTTTCTTCCTAATCTTTTCTTTAACAGCACATGGATCATAGCTAAGTCCAGCTTTTCCTTGTGATATTCTTTGGCTTCCCATTAAAGCAAACAACATGTCTTTACCTCTAGTAAGCCTAGACATGCTTTTCACTAGATATTCATTGGTTTGCCTCAGTTCAATGCATGTTTTACAGCAAACAGATTCAGCAACAGGTGGAGAAACAGTTTCAGAAATATTATGTTGGGATTCTAGTTTGTTAATCTTTTTCTTAGCTTGCTTCAGTTCTTTAGCAACTTTAACAAACTCATCATGCAGCTCATGAAATGCATCCAGTAATTCAGAATAGGAAGGTTCAGATTCATATACCTCATCTTCTTAATCACTGCTGCATGGGATTTCAGCTTCTTCAGATGTAAGTGCCATGAGACAGATGTTGGCAATTTCATCTTCATCATCTTCTTCTTTATCTGAGCTGTTGCCCCATATTGATGAGATGTAAGCTTTCTTCTTCTTACCTTTGTCTGCGGCTTTCTTTTCTTTCTCTTGCTTTTTGAGGAATTGTGGATAATCTCATTTGATATGTCCTGGCTTTTTGCACTCATAGCAAGTCACAGGCTCTTTTGATTCTCTCTTACTATCTCCAGCAGCTCTTTTCTTGAAGTTTTTCTTGTTTCTCTTCTTGCTGTAGAATCTTCCAAATTTTCCGACCATCACAGCCAGAGTTTCTTCATCTAGCTCATCTCCATCGTCAGATTCTTCTTCTTTTTCCTCAGTAGCTTTGAGAGCAAGACCTTTCTTCTTTTTGTCTTGTTCAGCCTCCTTGAGAGCCTTCATTTTTCCTTCATACTCCTCGAGGCTGCCAAACAGAGCTGTGATAGAGGCCATTGATTCCCCTCTGACTTCCTCTATTGCTGTTACTTTGGGTTGCCATTCCAGAGGGAGAGCTCTGAGGATCTTTCTGACTTTCTCTGTTTTAGTGTACTTCTTTTCCAGGCTCTTTAGTTGATTCACAATGAGGGTGAATCTTTTCTGTAGCTCTTTAATACTCTCTCCTTCTGTCATTCTGAAACTTTCATATTCTCCTATGCATGTATTTAATTTGTTTTTCCTGACTCCAGTTGTCCCTTCATGAGCAATTTGCAGGGTGTCCCACATTTCCTTGGCAGTGAAGCATTGGGAGACTTTGTAGAATTCGTCCTGATTCAAGGCATTGACTAGATAGTGTTTTGCCTTGAAATTCAGTAGGACTCTTCTTCTATCTTTCTCATTCCATTCAGCTTCTGGCTTCTCTCTGTATTTTCCATCATCTTCTAGAGCCATTGGGACAAAATCTCCCTTCTGAATGACTGATCAAATGTCCAAATTAATTGACTGGAGATAGATTTGCATCCTCATCTTCCAGTACCCATAATGTTCTCCACTGAAGCCAGGTGGTCTATTTGTGTTGTTGCCTTTTGGTAATATACTTTCCCCAAAACCAGCCATTTTAATTCCCGAACTGTGAGATCCTTTGATTGGGAATCCGGGCTCTGATACCACTTGTTAGTTAGGCTGGCTTCCCAAGAGGGGGGTGAATGAGGAAAATTAAAAATTTTCTGTAAAATATCAAAGAGGTGAAGAATGCAATATATAATGGTAAAACAGAGTATAAATAGATAACAGTGAAAGTTGCAGAAAAGAGAAGAAGACTCAAAAATTTATCTTAGTTCAGTCTCTCCACTTGACCTACGTCCAGTCCCCAAGTCACCACTTGAGATTTTCCACTATTCTGCAAGAATTCAGTGGGCTTCTTGCAAATGCCACAGTACAACTTTTGTGCTCTATTTTCTAGAGCTTCTCTCAATCCCTTTCTGTACTTTCACAAAGTGCTTCCTAATCCCTTGTGATATCCCCTCATAAGAAAATCTATCTTCCAGATGAAGATTAGATCGTTTACAAAGATTAAACTCTCTTAATCAGAGTAAATATGAAAGTTGAAGTACAGACTATTGAAGTGTGAGAGTATGAAGATTTGAGTAAATGATTTGGCAGAGTTACAGTATATACTAAGTTAAAATCACTACCCACAACTTCAAATGATGTTATATTTATAGATTTAGGTCTCAAATGTCCGTTAGAGACAAAATCTATCCGTTGGAGAAGTTATCTAATGGTTACTCTGAAAAACTATCATTTAACCAACCGCATTTAATGCTTCTGACATACTGAAATTCAAATTTCAGTTGATCAATAGATGAATTTCACAGATACCGAAGGTTAACAGCTTCAACGTTGTAAGACCAAAGTTCGTCTATCATGAAGTGAAATATGAATTTTGATATTTTGAAAATGTTTCTAAGCAGTGACATACGAATTTTCAAGTGGAAAGTTTTTCTGTTAAGTGTGAACAGTACTTTCAATTTGCTACAGTACCTTCAAAATTCGAATTTTGGATCCCCAAAATTCGTCTGTCTGCAGCAGGCTCAAAAAGCACAGTAGTTCATTTACTTCGAAATTCAAATTTTCAAAGAGTGAAGTTCGTCTGTCAGAGAGACCTCTTTTCAGATTTACTTCAACATTCAAATTTATAAACACTATCATTCGTATGTCAACATATCATTGTAATAGACTTACAACCTTAGCTTCTAAAATTCAAATTTTCATGTTCAAAGTTCATCTGTCAGTGAGCAATTTTGAAATCCAAGTTTGAAAGCTTCAGATGAACTTTGACATACTTTCAGACGAATTTCTATAGTTTTTATAAGTTTAATTTTATCTGAAATTCGAATTTTCAAAACCCAAAGTTCGTCTGTTGCTAAAAGCTTCTTTCAGATACTTATGAAAATTTGAACTTTGGAAAATCAAAATTCGTCTGTCAGAGAAGCATCTCTTCAGACTTATTCAGTTTTAACTTGAAATTCGAATTTCCAAAGCCAAAGTTCGAATTTCCAACATGACAGTTCAATATAAACCTTTCAAACTTCGTCTGTTGGTGGGTGTTTTTCAAATATTTCATGATTTAACATAAATAAAGGTTTTAAAACATCTTTCCACCAAATCAAAGCCTTGTACTCAAAATAAAACAAAACTAAACATCCTACAACAAACTTTGCACAGATTTCTCCAGGATTTCTTCACTTGAACTCTTTGACCACCTTTGATATCTTTATTCCAAGCTCTTGAGAGTTGATTTGAAATCATCAAAACTTCTTGATTCAACAACAATGAGTAAGGTGTATGCCTGATAATACTCTATAAACACCAAGATTGGTTTAGCATGGTCAACCACAAAGAATACAGCTTCTCCAATCACAATACCTATAACTAGCCGTGTCTTAACCCCAAACAATCTTGGGGTGATAAATGACAAGAGACAACCATTTGAAATAGGAACCCAAGCTAATGACTAGGAGGATTCACATAAAACCATATCACACATGGCATCCAATTATACCTATTGTGTAGAATCTCATTGAATGGTTTTTCTGGGGTGGAATCTCATTGAATAAGTTGGTTATATCTATTGTGACTTGCGCAAAGGGTCCTGAGCTGTCAAATTGCTATCGATAGTAATTGTAAGCATTAGGTTGCATGTTTTGATCACAAAGTAACCAAATCGGTCATAGGCATCCAAAATCTCTATAAAAAGGTGGATTGGGGTGAAATTAGCATCTATAGATAGATTGGAATGAGGATGACTTGTAGAAGTTGAAATTAAGTCAATTGGCGGTCCGAGTTCAAAGTTGTGTGTGTCAGAAGTTCACCTAAAAAATCAGCAAATTGCTAATATGGTTTCTAATATGGGCAACCCAGTGTCATCTCCATGACCACTGCATCAGTGTTTACTATCTATCTTCCTCTCGAAACCTGATAGCTTCCGTACCATGAAGGACTATTATGGTTGTGGCGTTAGCTCTGCATTGGCGTCAGTTTTGCTGTATTGGGTGGTTGTTAGGGATATTTTATATTAGGATGTTATATTTTGGTATCAAAGTAGTGGTTCAGACCATTGTTTCTACATTTTGTAATACTTGACAGAATTTGATTTACATAAACTTGTATATTTCCTTTGCAATGCTAGTCTAGAGTTATATATCTAAATATGTTACTACTAGGATATAAGGGAAAGATGTCTTACAGGGGGATAAACAAAGTAATGGTGATCTTATGAAAGAGATACATGTGAGGTTGCTTATGTCAAATGACCAAGTTATCAATCAAGAAAGGAACATTGAATGGAATGCAAGAGTCGTTAAGTCAGTAGGGATAATGTGATATGAATGAGCAAGTTAGAGTATATATGGATCTTAATGATGGTGAAGATGAGGATGTGATAGAGCTAGGGAGGGCCCTAAGGGTTGGAAGAAGAGATATCTTCTCTCAACTGAAAGACTTTCAAAAGTTTAATCCATCAGCTTTCAAAGGTAAAATGAATCATGCAGTGGCCAAGAATGGGTAGACTAAATGGACATCATATTCGGTGTTATTGATTGCACTCTAAACAGAGTATGCAATTGGAAATGTTTAAGTTAGAAAAGAAGACAAAATGATGGTAAATGAGTGTTTTACTGAATGCTAAATTTCTGGTAGCTTGTTTAGAAATCATGGAGCAATTATTGATGGTGGAGTATACATCCTTGGAGGACTTATGTGTGAAGATCCATGTTCTATTCCGACAAATGCGGGTGATTGAGGAGAAAAACAAAAGCTTAATGATTTGTGTTTTTTCCTATCTGTGATCTACAAGAGGAATTAGCAAAGGAAGTGGAATAACCATAATAATGGGAGATAAAGGTATGTTACTATGTATGAGGTTGGGAGCTTGCAGGGATTAAGTATGTAAATGGCAACTGAGTCTTTAAGGTAAAATGTTGGGATGTTTCTGAATAGTGGAATGACTGTGAGAGAATTTAATTAGTTACTTTTGGATATAAAGTTGGACACAATGAGATTAGAGAAAAGGTTAACTAGCGAGAGTTTGTAGTTGGAGTGAAAAATGTGTGTCCTAGAGCTAAGATGGTATTGGATGATGGAAGCCTTGGCAGTGTGTGGTAGTGATTTCAATGCCATCAAGAAGGATGGCAAAGATGAGGTGACTGTCATTCAGAACATCACATTTGTACATCATGAAGGCAATAGTTGGATATCTTTCAAATGAAAAAGAAGGCCAGGCTATAACACCTTATACTTAAGTTTATTTCCCATGTATTAGACTCCTTTTAAGTCTAATTATACTTGATTCTAAGCTTAAATCACATAAGAATAAAAATCAATATTTCCAAATTTTTCGGTTACTGTTCATATGGTAGTTTCCACTTTACCAACTGAATTTTGAAAATTCATAGCTAATTTTATAAAAATCATTTCATAGTGATTCAAGTCTCTAAATATATATAAAAACCTTATATACATGGAACAAATATGAAATAGATCATTCTATTAACCAATTCATACATTTTATTTCTCAAATATTTACTGTACATTTGGTAATTTTCCCTTCCCCAAGATTTTGGCCTTATATTGCAAAATTCATATCCCATTATATCCTGAGCCAAATCATACATTCTATATGTCATTGGAAAGCCCTGTGAGTCTACTTTCTAGAAATATTTTTCTTGAACATTTAGTCAACTTGTACAGGGCATAACATTAATTTAACTATTATTGGTCAGAATACTACCTCTACTGTAACAGTTTTAGGAGAAATAACATAACTCCATTATAGCTCCAAAAGCTTTCAAACTAGTGGCATTCATTTTCTAAGACTTAGAGCTTTCCATAAATGTAAATCACTGAATTTTTGGAGCTATACACGATTTTATAGTGCCTTTTGAAAAATCCAGCGTTCATAATGTAGGCTCCAGTTTTTCTAACACTGTCCAGTTCTGAACCCTAAATTCAAAAATTCATTATAATTCATATATTTATCCAATTCAAGTGATCTTTAGCTCTATGTAAAGCTTGTTCTGTCTACTTTAAGAACATGTATAACACCCATATAGGATACTCTATTTCAAATAGAGTTCCCCTGCTCAAATCAATACTGGTTATCTTGTTCATAATTATGTCATAACTCTTATAATAAACTTCATAAACCTCATGCATCAACATTTATTGTTCCAAATCCGCACATATCATCATAAGAGGACTTTAAGGAACATAATCATGTATAATTATAGAATTTCATCTCATACATACATAATACACATTTTCTCAACTTAACATTATAACTTGCAAAATCAAGTAATTCTCCATCGTCTTCTTCATTTTCCTTGCATTTGTTTGAATACTTCTATGCCCTTTCTCTAACATAGTTAATATTTGGAAAGGAATGAGATTTAAAGAATATCAGTAGTTACACCCAATTATGCATTCACATCATCATATAATTTCATAAAATCATCCTTAAAAATCATAACTTCATAATATGTCATACAATTCCATAAAAATTTTGGCATGGTAACACTTTGTAAAATGGACATCTTAGGGTCATTAAACCCTTCAATCATTCATCCAACAATGAAAATACATCATAAAGCATTCAAACAACTATATGGCATGGTCATATTATCATGTAAACAAAGTATGATAATATTAAGCATAATAGGGAAAATAACTACCTTTTTGCTTTCCAATTATCTCCAAACTTTGTGGACACTTCTATTGATCTTAAAACACTTCTTGAAACCCTATAGCATCATAAAATAATATCATGAGCCACTGATTCATTAAGCTCATTCACAAAGTGGCATACTTGAACTAAAAATTCCATTTTGTTTTTCCTTGATTTTCCTTTGTACAACATCATTGTTCTTACATAATTTGGACCCAAGGAATCCATTTTTGGGTCAAAATTATAAAATTAATTCCCTATTTGAAACCCTAAATAGGCAAAAAATTTTCATAAATTGTAGAAAAATAATTGCTCCATCAACTAGCAAACCAATCATATATTCTTGTATCTTGAAGAATTTCTCTGGCTTTTTATGGTTTGGTTTCTTCATGGTTCCACTTTCTCTCTCTACTTTCTCTCTCTAGGTGAAATTTTCAATGGAGAAAGAAGAGAAAATAAACCATGGAAAGCCTTCTAAACACAAGAGAACACAATAATATAGCCATAAAAGTTTACCTTGGTAATTTGATAACCATATTTTGCCTCTTGCCTTCCCTATTTCTTCCTTGTTTCTTCATGTTTTTCTCCCTCTTAAGTTGCTAGACCAGACGTGTTTTGGGGCTGGAAGAGATGACCAATAGCTAACTAAGGCAATTTGGGAGAGATATATAATAAAACTAATCATAGTTAATCCTTTTCCCTTATCTTGATTACTTTAATTTAAAAGCTTTTAAGTTAATTCCATTGGTGTCCTCTTCAGTTGATCAGATGCCACTTGTGCTTATTTGTCCATAAATTATTTTAATAACTTTAATGGACAAAAATACTCTTTACCGATTAAATTTACCCATACCGATTAAGTATTTTTGCCAAAATTGTTACTAAATTGGTACAGGATTATTATCTAGAAGTAAAATATATGTTATTAAGGTCCAATCATTGTCCTTGAATCAATACTGTCTTTTCCTGCAGTCTAAACTAACTTTTATTGGGTAAAATATTAATATTAAACCCTAATTACCCAATAAATGTTATTTTGATCTTAATAATTTTATACTATATTCCATTGGGCTTATCTCATTGAGAGATTCATTTTGACTATAATTTTTCATATTTACAAAAATGCCCTTGACCCAGGACTAATTTATAATTTTTAGAACTTTCAGGTCATTAACTGTAATTTTCCCCAAAATTATTTTCTCTTTTTCCCTAGTCATTCTTAAGGGACCAACTTGCAAATATTCTTAATTCTTCGTGTTAAAATACAATTTTCTCATTTTTCTGTTTAACATGATAAAATGACCTCTTTACCCCTTGTGATGCTTAACACTGTCTCTCCATTTTTCCCAATTTCTTTTGCATATTACGATGTCAACTTTTTCCTTTTTGGGCCTTCAATTCATTATTCACATTTTACTTTTAATTTGGGAAATGACTATTTTGCCCTTAAGCTGGGTAAAAAAGTAATTATCTATTTTTTTAGCACTTTCTTGTAATTTTACCCGAAGACCAATCTTTTTTATTATTTCTTTCTCACTATTCACACTAATTTTAAATTGGTCTATCTTTTAACCTAGACCTCCCGGGTGCGCAATACTTAAACCATTGCGCTCAGCTTGGAGTGAGATTTCATTTAAGTGATATATTGCATATTTTCCGGGATAAGTTCTGGAATTAATTTATGCTAAGGGTTTTATGGAAAATCAATTCCAATTAAAGACAGAATATAACTTCTTCAGAAAATTAGATAAGAAATTAATTTCTTCTAAAGCTCGATTCTATATAACATTTTCGTCTCATTTCATTTCTCATCTTTTGTTCATTTCATAGCATCCCATAAAAATAGGGATATTATATTTTTTCCCCCCTTAATTAAAATTTCGTCCTCGAAATTTCACTAAATTCTTACACATTACTTTCTGCTTCTTACCATTTCCCAATTTCCAGACTATCTCTTAGTAGAGGAATAATTTCTTCCTAACTTGTTTGATTTAATAGTCATCGCCTCACTCTGGTATTCTTTGCTAATCTACTACATTCGCAAAGTCTGGTAAATACTTTTCATATTAGGAAAATATCGAGGACATCATATATCTATCTTATTAGAAAGTTGTCAGTTGAAAAGGCATATGTGAATGAAGCAACAAGAAGGTGTGATAGTTAATGATTACCAAAGAGGATTGATGCGTAACACGTAATGAGACATGGACAAGTAGTTATTATTATGAAGAAGTCATAAGAAAACAAAGTTTTCCTCTTAACATGGTAATAAGAAGTGAATTTTGGATGTTATGAAGTGATTAAGATAAGTTATGGAAATCAGTGGCATTTGATTAATGGAGCTTTGTCAGTGAAAATGTAGCAATATATGTAACCCATTTTTAAGAGAGATGATTAAAAGCGATTAGTCATTGCTGTAAACAAGTAATTATGAGGACAAGTAAGGGAGAAAGTCAAAAGTTGAGGAAAAAAGGTCATGTGCCCTAAAAGTTTTATTTAGATAGTTGTGTGATATGTTTGTTACGAGGCAAAGGAATTCACATCAAGATATTTATCTAACCCATCTTATGTTTAGAAATATAAAGAAGATTTAACATTATGGCTAATTATTCGATGTAAGTCGTATGGGTATGTGGATGTCAAAATGAAGTAAGAGAGGAAAGCTCATCAAATTTCTTTATGGTTGAAGAAAGCCACTAAGAAATGGAAGAATTAATGTGGAAGGAATATGTTCGTTCACAATTTAGGTTAATGTTTTCAAATTTTGAGGATGAAATTTCTTTTAAAGAGGGGACAATGTAACAACCCTCAACATGTAGCATTGGACTTAGTCACAGGCTAAAGAGAAGTTGCCTTGTATCATGTACAATACTGGAGGGACCAGGATGGAGGAAGGATCCTCATCAGTAACATGTTTAGAAGCAGTTTTATTTTCAATAAATACTGTTGAATCAAGAAGTTTTGATGATTCCAAATCAACTCTCAAGAGCTTGGAATAAAGATATCAAAGGTGCACAAAGAGTTCAAGTGAAGAAATCCTGGAGAAATCTGTACAAAGTTTGTTGTAGGATGTTTAGTTTGTTTTATTTTGAGTGCAAGGCTTTGATTTGGTGGAAATAAGTTTTAAAACCTTGATTTTATGTTAAATCATGAAATATTTGAAAAATACCCACCAACAGACGAAGTTTGAAAGGTTTACATTGAACTGTCATGTTGGAAATTCGAACTTTGGCTTTGGGAATTCGAATTTTGAGTTAAAACTGAATAAGTCTGAAGAGATGCTTCTCTGACAGACGAATTTTGATTTTCCAAAATTCGAATTTTCATAAGTATCTGAAAGAAGCTTTAAGCAACAGACAAACTTTGGGCTTTGAAAATTCGAATTTCAGACAAAATGCAACTTATGAAAACTAAAGAAATCCGTCTAAAATAATGTCAAAGTTCATATGAAATCAAGATTATATTGAGTTTCAAAATTGCTCACTGACAGACGAACTTTGAACATGAAATTCGAATTTCAGAAGCTAAGGTTGTGAGTATGTTACAATGATATGTTGATATACGAATGACAGTATTTATAAATTCGAATGTTAAAGTAAGTCTGAAAAGAGGTCTCTCTGACAGACGAACTTCACTCTTTGAAAATTTGAATTTCGAAGTAAATGAACTACTGTGCTTTTTGAGTCTGCTGCGGACAGACGAATTTTGGGGTTCCAAAATTCGAATTTCGAAGGCACAGTAGCAAATTGAAAGTACTATTCATACTTAACAGAAAAACTTTCCACTTGAAAATTCGTATATCACTACTTAGAAACATTTTCAAAATATCAAAATTTGAATTTCACTTCATGACAAATGAACTTCGGTTTTTCAATGTTAAAGTTGTTAACCTTCGGACTCTGCAAAATTTGTCTGTTGACCAACCGAAATTTGAATTTCAGTATGTCAGAAGCATTAAATGCAGTTGGTTAACGGATAGTTTTTCAGAGCAACCATTGGATAACTTCTCCAACGGATAGATTTTGTCTCTAACGGACATTTAAGACCTAAATCTATAAATATAACATCATTTGAAGTTGTGGGTAACAATTTTAACTTTGTAAATACTGAAACTCTGCCAAATCATTTACTCAAAGCTTCATTCTCTCACACTTCAATATTTGTACTTTCAACTTTCATATTCACTCTGATTAAGAGAGTTTATTCTTTGTAAACAATCGAATCTTCATCTGGAAGATAGATTTTCTTGTGAGGGGATATCATAAGTGATTGGGAAGCACTTAGTAAGAGTGCATAGAGAGATTGAGAGAAGCTCTAGAAACAGAGCATTATCTTTGTATTGTGGTATTTGCAAGAAGCCCACCGAATTCTTGCAGAATAGTGGAAAATCTCAATTGGTGACTTGGGGACTGGACGTAGGTCAAGTGGAGAGACCGAACTAGGATAAATTTCTGAGTCTTCTTCTCATGTATTTAATAAGCTCCTAGGAACCATTCAAACACCAATCAAACACCTACAATTTGGATTCCTAAGAGCCCTAACAAAAAATAACCTAAGGTTAAGCTGAAATCATACATAAACCCTTCAAAACTCATACCCAAACAACAAAAACACCAAATCACACTTCCTTAACCCCATTTCATCCATTTCAAACAGTTGATTTCGGCCCAAACTGGAAATCCTAACATATAAACTGAAAATCTAAAGTTTAAACTGAAGAAAATGGAGAGGAAGGAGTAGGGATCAGTTACCAATATGAATCCAAGCTTTCAAAGTCCGAAAATCACATCCCAAGGCTGAATCTTGCAAACCCTAGCAGAGCTCCTCACTGCTCCCTCCATTTTCCTTCTTTTCCTTCATGTTTGACTGGCCGAAATATTTCTGATTTAAACCTAGCCAAAGGTTATTCCACTAACAAGTAAATCATAGTTCCCCTTCCCCTGGACTACCCAAATTGGTGATGATTTAGGGAATGTACATCCCCAATCCAGTGCTACCTGGATCTTCCTGGCCAAAAGACAATGATCTAGTGGTAAGGATACATATCAACCTCACTACTTGGACACGAGGCCTTGCATGTCCTACTAGTTGATTGGCATACCACGTGGTATCACAAGACATTATCGCATATCCATCCAATGCTTAATATGTATAACCAAAGTGAAAATGCCTTTCATGTTGTACCAACATGTCAATATCATACACAATCATCATCATCATCACCACCATATTAGTATAATATTGTCATGCAAGATATCACATAAAGATGCATAATAATAACAAGCATGTTAATATCCATCGTGTTCATAAATATATACATATATATAGCTAATGCCATTCTTATCATTATAACATCATTGTCATTATCATCCTTGTTACATATACTGCTAATACTGAGGGTATTACTCATAGGTCAAATTCTTTTTATTCCTATTTACATAGATAGATACACATGAATACAAAATCAACTATTTTCACTTACTTATCATACCTTTCAAAGAAAGAGGGTTTCAAGATAACTTACTATTACTAGCCATGATATACGTTGCATATCATGATATGAAGACTTTTAAATATATAGGATAAATAAAATTACTCCCTGGTTATCTCGAGTTTCTACATACTCTCTTAACACCCCAATAGGTCAAAGGATCACTAACTACCATACAAGAAGTGTACAATCCAAGTTAATTAGGAAGTATTTGACATCAAACCAATGCCCAAATATTCAATAAGACTACAATAAAACTGTTAGAATTTACCCAAGACCACTTCGTGCCATTAAGACCTAATTGCATCATAACACAATTTAACTACTTACCCTTGGTTTTGCCACATCCAAATAACTTCTTGGAGCATAGATACTTTCACCAAGCAAGTACACATCATATATAATCGTCACATACACATATCAAGCAAAGATCATAACCTCAGGTATAGCTCAAATTGGTAACCCAAGCATAACTCAATAAAACCAAGATTCTCATACATCAAAACATCCCAATAAACACATACAATCAAATTTAAACCTCTCGTAATTCATGCTCCAGTAAAACCCCTAAAACCAATAATTGGGGTTTGGGAAAACAACCATAAAAACACCAAAAATCCATAATTCAAAGCTTAAATACACCTAATAATATATCATTGAAGCATTGGAACCCAATTCAATCAGTGGAAATCTATCCAAATGGAACCCCAATAACCAACACAAAAAATCCACCATAGATTTTTAGAAAAGAGAAAGGAGGAAGGTGAGGATCATCATACATACAAGATTAAGACCTTCCAAACCCAAGAATTAAGCCCTTTAGACTAGATTCCTCATGCTCTAGTAGAGCCACCCAATCTCCTTTGTTTTTCTCTTTTTTGACGAATTGATTGTGTTATTTAAACATAGAATCCACACACATGTCGCTGTGGTAGAGTTACTAGAGTCGTGGTGCCAGTGTTCTCTGATCCAAAACATCACAAGCCCAAATTCAACTCTCACTGCAACATGAAGGGACCTTGCCGCAGCCTAGAGAGCCTCTGTGTCCAATCTCCCTTCGATCCTACATAATTCGAAGAATACACTTCTATAAGTCTTCTAACATGTTTGGAAGAAATTAATTAGGGTTATTGCACAACATAAAATAGATTACTTAAGTGGGCACATGACAAGGGTGTTTCATGTAGAGTATTTTAAGATTATCTTTTTCATTTGATTTAATTTGATTTAAATTAGATTAGAATATTTTGTGACTTCCAACTTGCATCTCATGGGTCCAATTCTTAGATTTAAATTAGTTTAATTTGAATTATATTAGATAAAGCATATCTTTAAGGAATATCTAATATTATTAGGATTAGGATATTATTTTTTTAGTATTTTCATTTTTATTTTGAGTACTCTAGATAATTAGTTATCTCTTTAGAATTTCTTGGATTTATTAGGATTACTTGAGCTTTTAAATATTCCTGGTCACTTTAGGATTTCTTTTTGCTTATTTAAAAGCTTATTTTGTACACACAATGCAAATTAGATTAATCAAGTAATTCAGAATTAATTTTCCAAATTAGTGAGCTCTCGCCAGTTCTTCATGTTCTTTTTAAAATACACCTGAATTATAAAGAGAACGATATACTTTTGTGACATCTCTTATAGTTAGTGTTCATTGAGACAAGTGCTCATTGGGTTCTAGTTCGATCAACCCATTTGAGTCAAACTTTCGCGTTGCTATCCTCTGTATTTTCTAGGTTCCCAAGATAGATTCCTCTTGAGATACACATATATCAATTAATGATGTGAACCTATAGGGCTCAATTAACATATTAAATAACCCAACTCAGATGATGAACTTTGCTTTTGGAATTCCATTATTAAGAGGATCATTCTGGAAATTATAAGTATTTTCTAAAGCTTATTTTTTCTCATTGAAGACTCAATACACTAGTACACCCATAGAGGAGTCATATAAGACCTTAATCATGTATGTTTGGGTCCAAATGCATGCTAAACTGGATCATACAAATAAAGTGACGTTCTCAAAAAGTTTAAGGGAGAATTAATCTTTTCTGAACCTGGAGGAGCCCTATAGGTAACTCATAATAAAAATATTTTTTCTTTTATATTTTTTTTCAATTTCTGAATAAATAAAAAATTAATTTGTATAGATTACTTTTTGTTAATAATTCAATATTTTTTTGTTTTAAAAAATTCTGAAAGTTAAATTTGACTATAAACAAAATGGCAACTCAAATTGTCACTGCCCAAACTTAAACTCATTTTCCATGCATTAGATTCCAAATATATCTATTTACGCATGATTAAAGATTTCAATCCATAAAAAATAAAAATCAAAATTTTTAAAATTGGTAGGTACTGTTCACATTACCTTTCCCATTTTACCCAATAAAATTTGAAAATTGATAATTAATTCTACACAAATCATCTTGGAGTAATTCATGCCTCTAAAAATAGATAAAAAGATTCACTACATGGGAAAAATAAGCAACTGGATATTTAATTGGCCAATTTGTATAGTTTATTTTTCTAAAGAGTATTGTAGATTTGGTCATTTCTAGAAAATCTTGATTCTAACCTCAAATTTGAAAATTCATAGTAATTTCCATAGTATTCCAAATTGAGTGATCTTTAGACCAAATGATAGCTCTTTCTATCTAGGTTTTATACATATATAACACTCATATGAATCACAAAAAGGTATGAACAGTACTCAAGAATCTATACAGAGGTTAGATTGTCCCTTTATATCCTTTAAGCTTGCAAAATAAAAGGGCCAATTGTCCATGCATCACCATTTCTTGTACTCATACTATATGATACATTGCATTATATCTAAAGTTACATAATTACATAGAGATATAGGATCAAAACCCTACACATTAATTTACATAAGTGCTCCAAACTCATGACCAAAGTAAGCAACACTACGCCAATTTTGGGCTTTAATAGCGCTCAATAGTTGGTGTTCCTAATAAAAATGCCAACTAAAATGATACACAAAATACTTTAGTTGGTGTTTCTTTTTAGAAACACCAACTAAAGATGAAGAAACACCAACTAAAGATGGATGAGAAATAAAAACAATTGAAAAATATTTTAGTTGGCATTTCCTTTGGAAACGCCATGTAAAGCTCTATCTTAGTTGATGTTTAATTATAAATACCAACTAAAATTATTTATAAATAAAAAAATAAAATTGATAATAACTTTAGATGGCGTTTCCTCTTAAAACGGCACCTAAAGCTTTAACTTTAGTTGGCATTTCCTTAGGAAATGCTAAAATTATTTAAAAAATATTTAAATTAGCTAGAGTCCTCTATGCTCCACCCCATCCTCATTCTCGTCCTCATTCCCTTAAGCCCTAGCACTTTGTTCCCTCACTGTGTAGCTCTCTATCGAGCCCACTGTAGCTCATCTGATAACCATCTTCTATTCTCCATGCATCCTTAGGTGAGTTTGTGGTTTAAACCCTAAGCCCCTTCCTTTCCTTAATTTTTTTCTAGATCACTCCCTCTCCTTCCGTTATCGCCTCCTTTAGTCTCTGCCTTCTCTTATTCTTTACTTGCATCTTCATTTTGAACCTTCATACCACCATTATCTACTTCATCACCACCACCACCACTATCTTCATTCTCTTTTTCTCTTGTCTTCTCTTTGTTTTTGTTCTTCGCTTTCGATCTACTTGTGCCATCAATCTCCACCACCATCACTATCGTAATCTCCATTATGCTAAGTCAAAACTCACAATCACCTAAAGCTACTATCATAGTTCATGGTGTTTCTAGGGTTTCAAAGTCATAGCATTCTTGTTTATGCCTAGTTTCACACATGTTTGGAGAAGTTCAAATAGCGTAAAAGAACAATATTAATTTTTTGCCAAAACTTCCTTGTCTTTGTACTCAGATCACACCTCTTCTTCCTCTCGAGTTCTCTACCGTTGCACCTCTTTCTAGATCTAGTTTCCTATTTCCCTTTTTTTGTGATTAGTGAGTTTTTGCTATTTTTCCAAATTAGGTTTGCTATTTTCCCCTCTTTAATTGAATATGACTTTATGTGTAGATATTTTTTTAATTTTTAATGGTATTCATTTTTCAACTGTTCTCAGAGTTGATACTACAAATGAGCAATTCATAAGAGGGGTGTGAGCTAAATTGTGGTGAACACAGTTTCCTTCTTTATATATATATATATATCATGTTATTGATGTAGGAAAATTCCTTTCACAGATTACTATAATTGCTGATGCCATATATGGTGCAGGCTAACTACCTTCTTCAAATCACAGGTAATGGCAAAGTGCACATTACATGAACAATTGCTACTAAAGTATTCTGATAGTTATGCTTTCATAGTTCTGTTGCCAAAAGTAAACTTAGCTATCTTTTATAGTTGAGCTGAATTGAATTATGATATAGTGATATTAGAGAAGCATTAAGTCTACAAGCCTAAGAAGTTACATGTCCATACAACTATTTAGTGACAAATTATAGTGATTGATTATCATTTTGCATATGATCAATAGATATCGATCCACGTATTAGCACACATTAGACAATTTTCATTGCATTTTTCACCTCTAAATGATTTTTGTGGTAATAGTTCTCACTACTAAGGATCAAGATTGACCTCTACCATGATGCTCACCAATAAATTATTGCTGAGATTTTCATATGTATATATTAATATCTTTCTTTTCCAATTTCAGGTGAGTTACACCAAGACTCATTCTAGATTATTCTTTTTGTTAGCTCTTTACTCTGTCACATGTTTTTATGATTTGCCAACTATCCAATATTTTGCTTGTGGTTGTTGTTCTATACTCTATTTCTTTTACTTGTGTATGTCAGTATAGTGGCCTTGCTGATGCAAAGCATGTTCTTAGAGAAATTTCAGCAAGTCACTACAAGGTGGAACCAGGTAAACTATGTTGGGATAGAAAATGAAGATGAGGTGGGGAAAGAAGAGCAATGGTCTTATATGATAGTTGTAATAGATACATGCCTTTGTCTCCATGCTTCTAGGGAATCTACAATTTCTGTCCATCTTTCAATTAATTATGAACTACAAACAAGGAAATGATGGACATTGGTCTCATGAACATTGTTGACTATTGTTCTTCATCCTATGTCACAACAGGTAATGATTTTCATTCTCATTTCACTGATTAATTTAACACACTAACCACCTCTTATAATGGAAAAGTGTCTTGCTCAATAGTAAATATGATTTTGAAGGTTCTTTTTTAGTAATGATTATTTTTAATCTGGGTTGACTGTTGGTTGGTTATGCTAATTCTATTAATGTGTTAAATGCTAAAAATGTTTCTAAAAGGTACAAACTCAGATTGCCCTCTCAGTTACTTTGTTGAATTCTATATATTATTATTTATAATTATGTTTTTTCACAATGGGGTTTGTTTATGTAACACTTCTATTTTTGGGCCAATTTCCCAAGATTTGACCTCATTAGAGTTCAATTATACTTAATTAGAAGTTTGAATCACATAAAATGTTATAATAAAAATTTTCAAATTTTGGGTACTATTCATTTATTCAAATTTCTTTTCTCAACTGAACTTCGGAAAATCATAACTAATTCAATAAAAATCATATAAAAGTGATTCAAATCTCTACAGATAGCTTCAAAGGTTATCTACAAGATAAAAATATCAAATGGAGCAAATAATTGGCCAATTAGAACAGTAAATTTTGTGAAAGTTTACTATTCATATGGTCAATTTCTAAAAATCTAGTTTTCTGGGCTAAATTTGAAAATTCACTATAATTTGTACTCTAATATAAATTGAGTTCCCTTTCAATCATTTTAAATCCCTTTCTGTATAATTTTCAAACATATATAGCATTCATACTTTATGCTTCAAAAAGTTCAAATAGTGATAGTTTCACTCTGTAGAGGTTAGAATGACCATTTGTATCATAATACTTCACCATACAGAAGTTATAAAATATTTACATGGCCATATATTGTAACACCTTATACTTAAATCTATTTCCCATATATTAGATTTCAATTATGTCCATTATTGCATGATTAGAGACTTGATTACATAAAAATATCAAAACATATTTTTCTTTATTTTGGGTACTATTCACTGTGCATTTTCCATTTTACCCGATGAAATTTGAAAATTCATAACTAATTTTAGAAAAGTCATATCAAAGTGATTCAAGTCTCTAAAAATATTTTATACAAGTAAAAAATATGAAAATGAGCATTTCCTAGACCAATTCATGTAGTTTATTCCTCAAATATTTACTATACATTTGATCATTTTGAAACTTCCCAGGTTTTGGCCTTATTTTTAAAAATTCATATCTCAAGATATCTTAAGCCAAATCATGCATTCTCTATGTCATTGGAAATCCATGTATGTCTTCTTTCTAGATATATTTTTCTTATACATCTATTCAGGTTGTACAGGATATGGAATTGACTTAAATTATTGAGGGTCAGAACACTACTTCTACTGGAACAATTTTAGGAGAAATTATATAACTCTTTCTTTGTAGCTCCAAATACTATCAAACCTGTGGCATCATTTCCTAAGTCTTAGAGGTTTCCAGAAATGTAAGCCACTAAATTTTTGTAGCTTTGTATGATTTTCCTTTGCATTTTGAAATTTCTAATGTTCATGTCAAAGTTCCAGTTTTTCTCTACATTATCCTGTTCTGAAACCTAAATTTGAAAACTCACCATAAATTGTACACTTATCCAATTTAGGTATTGTTTAGCTCTTTGGAAATCTTATTCTATCTACTTCCAGAAAATATATATTACATGTACTAATGGACTAGTTTCAAATAGTGCACCTTGGTTCAAACTGCTACCGGTCAATCTTGAGTATAATCATGCCATATCTCATATAATAAACTTCATAAACATAATTCATTGACATTCATTGCTCTAATTTCACACATTACATGATAGGAGAGCTTAAGGAAACATAAACATGCATAATCGTAGAATCTACAACTCACACATTAATTAATACATAATCTCATATCTTGGCATTATAACTTGAAAAATCAATGACTTTTTACTATCTTCTACATTTCTCTTAATTTCTCCTTGGCCACTTCCATATCTTCACCCTAGCATGGTTAGTCATCTAGGGAGAGTGAGATTCAAAGAATCTTAGTTGTTACACCCAATCATGCATTTATATCATCATTAACATTTCATAAATCTATCCATAAAAGTCACAAGATATATTATGCCATAGTATTTTCATAAAAATTTTGGCATGGTAACACCTTATAAAATGGATATCCTAGGGTCACAAGACTCTCTAATCAGCTAGCCAACCAATGAATATTATCACAAAACATTCACACAAATTATGGCATATTCATTAAATCAAGAGAACAATAATGGTAACATAAAGCATTGATAGGAAAGTAACTACCTAAAGCTTTTCCTTTGCTTCCCAAACTTGGTAAATATTTCCTTTCATTTTCCATCACTTCCTTTAGTCCTAATACATCACAAATTAAGGCCATTAACCATTGATTTCATGACCTCCTTCATAAAGTGTGCTTACTAACCCTAAAATTCCATTTTGCAAATCATTTGGATTTTCTTGTACAGCACACTTGTATCTACTTATTTTGGACCCAAGGAATCCATTTTTGGGGTGAAAATCATGAGATTCCATTTCCTTTCACAAACCCTAAATAGCAGAAAAATAAAGAAAATTGCAGAAAAATATTTATCCATCAAACTTCAAAACTAGTAGCATATTCTTGCATCTTGATCTATTTCTATGACTTTTCATGGTGTAATTTCTTCATAACTCCATTTTCTCTCTCTATTCTCTCTCTATATTGAAACTTTCACAGGTAAAATGGAGAGAAATAATCCATAAAACTTCTCTAAACTCAAGGATACACAACAAAATAGCCATAAGATTTTACCTTGAGTTTTTGAGACTTTGACTTTGCCTTTCTCTTCTTTTTTTTTTCTAGGGTCTTCACGCCTTTCTCCTCTCTTTCTATTGCTACAGATGTTGTGAATGAAGTGAGGAAGATGAAGGTTAATGACTTAATTGGATAAATATCCAATAAAGCTAATTATTGTATTTTGTCTTTAACCTTTAGTTGCCTTTTTGAAATTAAAGCTTTTCACAAAATTTCCATGATGTCCCAGCAGCTGGTTGGACATGCTCCACCTCATTTTTGGCCAAAAAATTGCTTCAATTATTTAAATGGATTAAAATACCCTTTACCGATTAAATTTATCCATATCGATTAAATATTTTTGCCAAAATTGTCATTAAATTGGTATAGGACTATTCAAAAATAAATTTTGGACTAAAATCACTATCTTAGTCCAAAATATATTTTATCAAGGTCTATTCAGTGTCCTTGAATTGGTATTACTTTTTCCTCCTGTCTAAACTGATTTTTATCGAGTAAAATATTAATATTAAATCCTAATTATCCAATAAATATTATTTTTACCTTAATAGATTTCATACTATATTCCATTGGATTTAACTCATTGAAAGCTTCATTTTGACTATTTTTTTTATATTTATAAAAATGCCCTTGACTCAGGGCAAATTTATAAATTTTAAAACTTTTGAGTCATTAGGTGTAATATTTTCAAAAATTCATAAACTTTTCTTCATCCTCTCCTCGTCCACAGCCTTTCCTTTTTCTTTTTTTTCTTTTCTTTTTCTTTTCTATAGGGCAAAATCATCATTTTCTTAGGGCTTAAATGTAATAGATTCTTGGAAATCGTCATTTTCTAGTTCATGCAAAATGATGTATACCCATTTTTGCAAATTATCTATGCATTTTATGATATGAAAATTTTTTCTTGGGGCTTAAATGTAATATTCACATTTTACTTCTAATATGAAAAATAACCATTTTGCCTCTAAGTCAGGTCAAAAATGTAATTATCCATTCTATTGGGCATTTTCTCGTAATTTCACCCAATGACCAATTTTTTTATTATTTCTTTTTCACCATTCATATTAACTTTTAAATTGGTTTATCTCTCACTCTAGACCTCCCAGCTATGAAATACTTATACTGTTGGCTCAACTCGGGATGAGCTTTCATTTAAGTAGTATATTCCATATTTTTCGGGGTAAGTTCTGGAATTAATTTCTGCTAAGGACCGTATGAAAAATTAATTCCAATTAAGGACCAAACATAATTTCTTCTAAAAATTAGGTGAAAAATTAATTCCTTGTAAAGTGTGATTATATATAACATTTTCATCTCACTTCATTTCTCATCTTTTATTCATTTTATAATATCCTATAAAAATAGGGATATTACATATATCATCTTCATATCATACCATACTTTAACTAAGTCCTAAAGCAACATAAAAATTGAAGAAACATATTTAACATCACATTAACAAATTTACACAAAAGCTTTAAATTCATGGCCTTTGAGAGTAATATCAAATTAATGACCAAATTCTTTCTCCTTTCCTTTCTCTTCCTTGGAGGTCTTGCCATTGTTGCTACCTAATCATGGTTAATATATGGCAGGGTAAGATTCAAAGAATCTCAATGAATAAATCTCATACCTACCATCATATCATCATATTTTTAAGAGAAACATCACAAAAACCTTAATTTATCACATAGGCATATTTGGACATATAAATTTCATAAAAATTTTGGTAGAATTTCATTTTGCAAAATTGACATCTCAGGGATCAAAGCCCCTCATACAACTTAGCCAACATCATAGAAATATCACAAATCAATATTTCATATATATGCCATAGTGTCAAGTATCAAAGAAACAATAATGACAATGTGATGTTAGTTAAGGGAATTAACTACCTTTATGTGTTCTAAAGATTCCCACACTTGGTACTCTACTTCTTGGGCCTTCCAACACTTTCTTGAACCTAATCATATCATCATTTAATCAATTTAGCCACTGATTTCAAGAGATACACAATATATTGCTTACTAAACCCTAAATTTTTCACATAACTTTCCTTTATGTTTTTCTTGAATCCAACACTTGTACTTGACTAAGTTGGACCCAAGGAATCTATTTTTGGGGTCAAAACATGAAATTCCTACTCTGAATAGGAGCCCCATTTTGGCCAAAAATCATGGTAAAAGGAGGAAAATTACTACACTTCATAATATATCAAACTACTTCCATATTCAAGTTTTTAAATGAACATTCTATTATTTTCCCTAAGTTTGATGGTTGAAAAACTCCATTTCTTGCTGAATCCTAGCTTGGATGAAACCCTAAGAGGATGGATAAGAAATTATACTCCATGGATCACGCTTCAAAGACCATAGATAGCAAGCTTGAAGATGGATGAACAACTTACTATAAGTTGAGCTTTCAATTTTACCTTAAGTTCCTTCTTCTTCCTCCTCTCTTTCTCTCTTCTCTCTTGCATTTTTCTCTTTTGTTTTGCTGCTACTGAACACTCATGAAATGAAGTGGAGAGAGGATAATTAAGGGCTTAATTAGGTGGCTTAATCATGTTGCTAATTATGGTTAATTAGTAAAAGTAACCATGCTTACTTTTTGACCAATGATATCAACTTCTTGTAGAAGTTTTCTCCAAAAAATATTGCTAACCAAGCTGCCAATTTTGCACACCCCAAGAGAGTGTTTCGAGTGTCCAATTTTCTCAATTTTTCCTGGTTCAGATGTATTTTGAACTGAGTAATTTTTAACCGTACCGATAAAATTGCTTTTTATAGTAACTTAGCATTTTTGCGCTATCAGACTATTCTAAATTTTTTTATGTTTCTATAATTATCTTGTTCTAAATGATATCTTTGTATGGCTCATACCCTCTCTCAGTTACCTTTTAATTATCCATGGAGCCCACAGTTTACGTTATTGATTTTAAGTTACTTTTAAACACTCAACACTAATTATTTTTTTATTCTTGACATTAACCCTCCATTCTCTATACCATTGGACTTTTCTCATCGAGAGTTTCATTTTGACAGTAATTTTACATATTTACAAAGTTGCCCTTGATTGGGTTTAAATTATAATTTTTGAAACTTTTGGGTCATTAGGTGTAAATGTTCCCAAGGGCTTTTCTATTTCTTCTCCAAGTAATATTTAAAAATTTTGGGACACAAATGTCATTTTTATAATTCTTTAGGGGAAAATATAATTTTCTTAGTTTTTCATCCAACTGGGAAAAATGACTTCTTTGCCCTATTTCACACAAAACGGTGTCTATCTATTTTCATAAATTTCTTGTATATTTTACATTATCATTGATTATGTCCTATTTTATTACTTAGTATCTAGTGAAAATTTGGGATATTACAATTTAAGACGTCGTATTGTCTAGCTTCATAGTTAGACTATGCTATGTGTGTTGTTTCTGAATATTTGAGTGGCTAGATGAATAGAGTAGATGAACTGTTCTCTACAACAAGAAGTAATCTAAGTCCTGTGAAGATAACGTTTAGTATATATTGTCCTTAACTATATTTTTTTTAAGTGATCTAGTTTATGAATTATGAGTCTTGCTCGATTCCTACCATTATAATTGCATTGATGCATGTATAGTCTTAGTGAGACATGAAATTTCTATCAATTGTCTTAGGTCAATAATACTGGAATATTGCCACATCTTGAATTCACTACTACAGAAAATTGGCTTTTGGTATGCTTTTTTTCGGTATTTTGGTACGCTTTTAAAGCGTACCTTATGTGACTGCTCCAAAAGTCTTTTCATGCGCTTCAATAAGCGTACCTAAACACAATTATTGGGCCGAATAAGAGGTGCTATTTCGGTACGCTATGATTCAAAAGCATACCCAATATTTAGTCTTTGGGTACCCTTCTTAATAAAAGCGTACTAAGGGATAAGCCTTTAGACACCCTTTTTGTTGATGAGTGCACCCAAAGCTCCTTCAATTTTTTTTTGAAATATATGTTTTTGTAATCTTTCCTTTTCAACCTGGTACATATAAATTTATAATATATCATTTTCATCCATTCATCAATTTTCACAATACAGGATCAATCACAAAAATATTGTTGGCTAAAAATTAGTACAAATTAAACATCACAACATTTTTAACACATACAAAACAAGCCAAAAGATCTCCTGATAATGTCCAAAACAACCCAAAGTTCTAGCTTTGTATCTCCATAACAAGTCAAAAAATCTTTGAACAATGTCTCAAGATTATAAATACCAGCAACCTACATAATATGTTCTAACACATATCTTGACCACTCTTCTTGAAGTTGTTTTATCTCATCTTTGGTGTAGAAATCACAATACGAGTCCGAGAAGTACTATAAAATGAAACATCACAACAAAATTAGTGAAATGAATATGATAAAATTTAATTAATTAAAAACTTACATAATATATACAAGATCTGAAGAACATACTTTCTCCAGAATGGTAGATTGGTCATGTAATATGATATCCTTCATAAACTTTAACACATAATATCCACAATCAATAGTATTTTGCTGCGAGGGCACCATAAAAACAACCAAATATCATATATCAATTTATGCATGTGATGTATTTATTCATAATAACTTCTTCACTCTAATTCTATCAATGCTAGTACCTGTATTGAAGTTCATTTGTATTGTGTGGGTTTTGATTTTGTTGGAAACCATAAGCCACGGCTCCCACGAAAAGTAGTCAAGGAGCTAACAAGATTAAAAAAAATTAATGTAAGTTACTATTTAGAATATCACACAAATATATAGATGTATGAAGAAAATAAACATATATGCTTACTGATTAAAGAGCTTCATTATCATATCAGGAGCTGGGCGCAGGTTAGCATTCATGGAATTCAAATAATATATTTCTGGAGTTAAAGGATTAATGACGATCAACACCCAATGTTCCCTAAAAATTTGAAATGAAGTGTAAGCAAATTGTAAGTATTTCACATTGAAAGAATTCAAAATTAGAAATTCTTTAATAATTGAGTCACCCCAAATTATAAGGTGCCAGAAACAACATATCCTCCACTGCTCTTGCTCCAAATAAATCAGACAAAGATCGTGATTGCTCATATATCTTGCTTCCTCCATATGATGATATTGTATAGGGGTTGACGAAAGAGAATTTACTCGTCAACCCATTAGGGACCAAAAAACTATGGTATAGGTACCTTAAATAAAAATACACAAATTGATTAATATTATTCACATCAAATGACAAATAAAAAAGCCAAAACGGTTTCAACCATGAGCTATCGTTCAAGTACCTAAGATATACATTGATGACTGTGGCACCTATCCATTCATGATCAAGCATTTCATTTATTTGCTCAATAGCAAGATGATCAACTACTTGCATGTTGTAAATGCCATAATGAAAATTTATTTCATGTGTTTTACCATTTGCTAAATCCCTTTTTGCTAGGATCCTTAGAGCAATACCAGTTGGCCCACATGTATTATGAGTAACTTCAGGGATGGGCTTTTTCATCACTGGTTTGGCAATCGAGTCCTTTGATTGTTGAAGTGTACCTTTGATTTGTTTCTTCACTGGTGTAGCAATAGATTCCTTTGACTTTTAGCTTGTTCCTTTGATTTGTTTTTTGCTCTTTTTGGGCTGTGCAATTTTAACAAAACAAGAAATCAATTCAGTTAGTTAGGGATCAACAATGAATACAAGTGCAATGCATTGTAAGGATATGCCAATTTCCTTACCATTTGTACTACCTCAATGAGGTTGCTTGGCCATGCTACAAAAGTGTTGAATCAAGAAGTTTTGATGATTCCAAACCAACATTCAAGAGCTTGGATTGAAGATATCAAAGGAGATCAAAGTGCTTCAAGTGAAGAATTTGAAGAGTATTTGATGCTAGATCTTTTATAGGATCTTAGTTTTTGTTATGATTAGGTAAAAGATTTTGATTTGAAAAAAAGATGTTTTCAAACCTTGATTTTATGTTAAATATTGACTTATTTGAAAAACACCCTCAAACAGACTAAGTTTGAAAGTTTAAACTGAACTGTCATGTTGAAAATTTTGAACTTTGCCTTTGGAAATTCGAATTTCGAGCTAAAACTGAATAAGTCTAAAGAGATATCTCTCTATCAGACGAATTTTGGTCATCCAAAATTCGAATTTTCATCAAGTCTGAAAGAAGCCTTTTTAGTGACAGATGAACTTCACAAAGTCAAAATTCGAATTTCAGACAAAATGCAATTTGTGAAAACCAAAGAAATTCGTCTGAAACCATGTTCAAGTTCATCTGAAATTAAGAAGAAATTGAGTTTGAAAAATGCTCTCTGACAGACGAACTTTAACTTTACAACATTCGAATTTTCATATAAGTCTGAAAGGAGCTTCTTTGAGACAGACGAATTTCACTCTTTCAAAATTCGAATTTCAGACAAAACACAACTTGAGAAAATAGAAGAAATTCGTCTGAAACAATGTTAAAGTTCATCTTAGATCAAGAATAAATTAAGTTTCAAAACCGGTCTCTGACAGACGAATTTCATTTTGTCAAAATTCAAATTTCGAAGAAAGTGATCTACTGTGCCTCTTTGAACGTTCAATGGACAGACGAATTTTGGGCATCCAAAATTTGAATTTCGAGGGTACTGTAGAAAATTGAAAACACTGTTCACGATTTACAGAAAAACTTTCTTCTTGAAAATTCGTATGTCACATTGTGAAAATATTTTATAAGTTTCAAAATTTGAATTTCACTCTATGGACAGACGAACTTCATATTTTAACGTTGGAAGCTTTAACCTTCGGTTCCTTCGAAATTCCTCTGGTGCCCAACCAAAATTCAAATTTCAGTGTGTCAGAAACATTAAATACGGTTGGTGAATGGATAGTTTTTCAGAGTAACCGTTGGATAACTTCCCCAACGGATAGATTTAGTCTCTAACAGATATTTGAGACCTAAAACTATAAATATAACATCATTTGAAGTTATGAGTATAAGAAAAAAACTTGTATATACCGAATTTCTCCTGAATCTTCGTCTCAAAAGCTTTTACCCTCTCAACTTCAGTATCTGTACTTTAACCTTCATATCTACTCTATTCAAGAGAGTCATATCTTTGTAAACAATCTACTCTTCATCTGGAAGATAGATTTACTTGTGAGGGAAATTCACAAGGGAATTGGGAAGCACATAGTGAAAGTGCTTAGAGAGTTTGAGAGAGCTCAGAAACAGAGCGTACTCGTGTACTGTGGCATTAGCAAGAAGCCCGTTGAAATTCTTGATGTATAGTGGATAAATCGCAAGAGTTGTCTTGGGGACTGGACGTAGGTCAAGTGGATAGACCGAACCAGGATAAATTACTGAGTCTTCTTCTTTTTATCTTTACTTTTCAGCTTGCTCTGTTTTACTTGTTGTTTTCATTACACTGTGATATCTTCACCCATTTCACTTTGTGCAGAAAAATTTCAATCTTCCCAATTCACCCCCCCTCTTGGGAAGTCAGCCTTGCTAACAAGTGGTATCAGAGACCGGATTCCCATTCAAAGGATTTTACAGTCCGGGAACAAAGATGGCTGGCTTTGGAGAGAGTATACTTCCTGAAGGGAATAACACTAACAGACCACCAGGCTTTAGTGGAGAGCATTATGGGTACTGAAAGATGAGGATGCAGATCTACCTCCAATCAATTGATCTTGACATTTGGTCAGTCATTGATAAAGGAGATTTCGTCCCAATGGCTTTAACTGAAGATGGAAGATACAAAGAGAAGCTGGAAGCAGAGTGGAATGATGAAGACAGAAGGAGAGTCCTACTGAATTTCAAAGCAAAGCATTGTTTAGTCAGTACCCTGAACCAGGATGAATTCTACAGAGTCTCGTAATGCACTACTGCAAAAGGAATGTGGGATACTCTGTAGATTGCACATGAAGGAACATCTGGAGTCAGGGAGAACAGACTGAACACGTGCATTGGGGAGTATGAAAGCTTCAGAATGGCTGAAGGAGAAACTGTAAAGGAGCTCCAAAAGATATTTACTCTCATTGTAAATCAATTGAAGAGCCTGGGAAAGGAATACACTCAGTGTGAGAAAGTAAGAAAGATACTCAGAGCTCTCCCTCTGGAATGGCAGCCCAAGGAGACAGCAATAGAAGAAGCCAGAGGAGAATCAATGGCCTCTGTCACAGCTCTCTTCGGCAGCCTTGAGGAGTATAAAGGAAAAATCAAAGCACTCAAGGAAGCTGGGCTGGACAGAAAGAAGAAAGGCCTTACCCTCAAAGCTGCTGATGAAAAGGAAGAAAAATCTGACGAAGGAAATGAGCTGGATGAGGAAACTCTGGCTATGATGGTCAGAAAATTCGGAAGATTCTACAGTAAGACGAAGAACAAGAGATTCTTCAAGAAGGGAGCTGCTGGAGAAAGCAAGAAAGAGGCAAAAGAACCTGTGACTTGCTATGAGTGCTAGAAGCAGGGACACATAAAGTGGGACTGCCCCCAATTCCTCAAGAAGCAAGAAAAAGAAAAGAAAGTTGCTGACAAAGGGAAGAAGAAGAAAGCCTATATCTCATCTATATGGGGCAACAGCTCAGATGAGGAAGAAGAAGATGAGGATGAGATTGTCAACATTTGTCTGATGGCACTTGCTTCTGAAGAAGCCACACCCTCATGCAGAAGTGATCAGGAAGAAGAGGTATATGAATCTGAACCTTCCTATTCTGAATTACTAGATGTATTTCATGAGCTTCATGATGAATTCATTAAAGTTGCTAAAGAACTGAAATTGACAAAGAAAAAGATAAATAAGCTGGAATCTCAAAGCATAGTTTCTGAAATTGCCTCTTTACCTACTACTGAATCTGTTTGCTGCACTTCATGCAATGAACTTAAGTAAACTAATGATTATTTAGTTAAAAGCATGTCTAGACTCACTAGAGGTAAAGATATGTTATTTGCTTTGATAGGGAGCCAAAGAATATCACAAGGAAAAGCTGGTCTTGGCTATGATCCATATGCTGTCAAGGAAAAGATTAGGAAGAAAAACCAGAATGCATATATGAGATACTTTGTGCATGCTGAGAGCAATAAAAAGAAAAATAATGCATCACCTCACATTGAAACATATGATCAACCAAGGCATGCTAGACAAAAGTATTATCTGCATTATTTTCTTCCTGCTTCTCAATCTAGCAGTCCTTTCACTACCTGTCATTTCTGTAACAAAAAGGGACATATTTCCAGTTCCTGCGCTTTAAAGGAAAAAGGACTTGGCAGGAAAGTTGAATGGGTTCCCAAAGTTGCATCTACATCTAGGGAAAGATCTACTGACCGAAAAGGACCCAAGCAAATTTGGGTACCTAAAAGGAAAACATAAATATTATTTTGCAGGTCTGTCTCAAAGCTAAGAAAAGTAATAAATGGTATATGGACAGTGCCTGCTCAAGTCACATGACTGGTGATAAGGAGAAGTTCATCACCCTTAGAGACAAGAAAGGAGAAAAGGTGACATTTGGAGGTGATCAATATGGCAAAGTTATTGGCATTGGCATTGTGGGCAAAAATACAGAAACATCCATTGAAGAGGTGCTGTTTGTAATTGGCCTCAACCACAATTTGCTGAGCGTGAGTCAGACCTGTGATAGAGGAAATTGGGTGCTATTTGACTCAAAGTTTTGCCTGGTCATCAGAAAAGTGATCACAAAGTAATCCTAAAAGCTCAAAGGGATGGTAACTGTTATACTATTGATCTTGATGAACTTCCTCCCTTAGATTCTGTATGCTTAATCAGTCAAGATAACGATAGTTGGTTATGGCATAGAAGATTAGCTCATGTAAATATAAATCAATTGTCTAAATTGGTTAAAAATGAGCTAGTTACTCGCCTGCCAAAAATATCCTTCGAAAAAGATAAAGAATGTGATGCATGCTTAAAAGGAAAACAAACTAAATCATCCTTCAAATCCAAAAATATAGTTACCACTTGAGTTGCTGCATATGGACTTAATTGGACCTTCTAGGGTAAAGAGTCTAGGTGGTAATCTGTATGTGCTTGTAATTGTAGATGATTATTCCATATTTACTTGGACACTGTTTCTATCCTCTAAAAGTGATACCTTTGATGCATTTATAACCATAGCTAAGAAAGTGCAAAATGAGAAAGGTATTTCTATTGTGTCTATCAGGTCAGACCATGAAGGAGAGTTTGAAAATGCATACTTCCTGGAATACTGCAATGAGCATGGGATTGACCACAACTTCTCAGCACCAAGGACTCCTCAACAAAATGGAGTGGTAGAAAGGAAGAACAGAACTATTGGAGAGATGGCTAGAGCTATGCTGAATGAGAATGAACTCTCTCAAGTGTTTTGGGCTGATGCAGTGAACACAGCAAGCTACATCATAAACAGAGCCTACATCAGACCAATCCTTGGGAAGACTCCATACGAGCTGTACAAGGGAAGAAAGCCAAATCTATCCCATCTCCATGTGTTCAGATGCAAATGCTTCATCCATAACAATGGAAAAGAAAATCTGGGTAAGTTTGATGCCAAATCCGATAAAGGTATATTTCTGGGCTATTCTAGTAGGAGTACGGCATATAGAGTTTATAATAAAAGATCAAATGTGGTAGAAGAATCTGTGCATGTGGTTTTCATTGAAAATGAAACTGTTTCAAAACATGTTACCAATGAGGATGATCTTGCTTTCAATTTTGAAAAACTGGGCATTTCTGATAAAAGTAGAACTGAATCTCCAAAGATATCTGAATCTATTAACCTAGAGGAAGATATCCAGGAGAAAGTGTTTGATGAAGAAAATAATGAAGACACATCTCAAGAACTCCCTAGAGCTTGGAGATATCAAAGGAATCATCCTGTTGATAAAGTGATAGGAGATGTTCAAGAGAGAGTCAAAACCAGAAAACAGTTAAGGAATCAAATGCTAAACTGTGCTTTCATTTCCCAAATTGAACCCAAATGTGCTGAAGAAGCCTTAACTGATGATTACTGGATTTTGGCTATGCAAGATGAACTAAATCAGTTTGAAAGAAATCAAGTTTGAGATTTAGTACCAAGGCCCAAAAATCATCCTGTTATTGGTACCAAATGGGTTTTCAGAAATAAACTTGATGAATCTGGAACAATAATCAGAAATAAAGCTAGATTGGTTGCTAAAGGGTATAATCAGGAAGAAGGAATTAATTTTGAAGAAACCTTTGCACTAGTAGCGAGATTAGAAGCCATAAGAATACTGCTAGCATATGCATGCATGAAAAACATTTTACTGTATCAAATGGATGTAAAGAGTGCATTTCGAAATGGATATATCGTGGAAGAGGTTTATGTAGATCAACCTCCAAGTTTTGAAGATTCTACAAAACCAAACCATGTTTATAAACTAAAGAAAGCTCTTTATGGTTTAAAACAAGCCCCTAGAGCATGGTATGAGAGATTAAGCAACTTTCTAACTGAAAAGGGGTTTAATAGAGGAAAAGTAGATACAACTTTATTCACTAAGAAAGAAAATAAAGATTTACTCATTGTCCAAATCTATGTTGACGATATCATATTCGGTGCTACTAATGAGTCTCTTTGCAAGAAATTTTCTGAGTTAATGCAGGGAGAATTCAAGATGTCAATGATGGGTGAACTCAACTTCTTCCTTGGACTGCAAATCAGACAGCTTGGTGATGGTATCTTTCTGAGTCAATCCAAGTATCTGAAGGAGCTGCTAAAGAAGTTTGGAATGGAGAATGCTAAGCCAATGGGAACACCTATGGTTATTGCAACTAAACTGGACATGGATGAGAATGGGAAGATGTTTGACATTACTCAGTACAGAAGAATGATTGGATCCCTGCTGTACTTAACTGCCAGCAGACCTGACATTATGTTTAGTGTCTATATGTGTGCAAGGTTCCAATCATGCCCCAAAGAGACCCATGCAATAGCTGTGAAAAGAATTTTTAGATATCTCATTGGAACATCACAGATGGGTCTTTGGTATCCAAAAGACAATGGAGAAGATCTCAAAGGATACACTGATGCTGATTTTGCAAGATCCAAAACTGACAGAAAAAGCACAAGTGGAACTTGTCAGTTTCTTGGAGGATCCCTGGTTTCATGGTTCAACAAAAAGCAAAACAGTGTGGCCCTATCCACTGCAGAAGCTGAGTATGTTGCAGCTGGAAGCTGTTGTGCCCAAGTCATCTGGATGAAGCAGCAGCTTGAGGATCTTGAGGTTAAAATGAAAGAGATACCAATCATGTGTGACAACCAAAGTGCCATAAATATCACCAAGAATCCTGTCATGCATTCAAGAACAAAACATATTGAAGTTAGGCACCACTTCATAAGAGATCACATTCTGAAAGGAGAAGTCAGATTGGAGTACATCCCAACAGCGGATCAAGTTGCTGATATACTCACAAAACCTCTATCAGAAGACAGGCATTGCAAAATAAGGAGAGAATTGGGAATGGTAATCCCAATGAACTGTAAGTTATTCCTGTGTAATTCTATCTTTAGAATTTTCAATATTAAAATTAATTCTAACTTCAGCATCGGAGAGTGTTTAATTTAAGCTGCAGGTGCTCCTCACAAGACTAAATGGCTATACACTTGAAGATTTGAGCATATCAGAATGGAACAACCAGAAAGTGAAGTAAATAACGAAAATCCTAAGTTCTGGATCCATTCTGTAAGTTTTTAATGATGATGCTTGTATTTTAAATGTTGTTAAACGCATTTTGCTTCATAAACTGTGTTTTTGAACTGGTCAACATGGTCAACATTCGAATTTTGAGTGACCAACAGACGAACTTTGACCTGTTATACTTTGGAACAGTTCTCACTGATGCCTCGAAATTCGTCTGTTGAATAATGGAAGTTTGAATTTTCAAGAACAAAAATTTTCAAAGTTATGTTTGTCCATCACTGTTATACGAATTATCACTTCTTAACATACGACTGTTGGACAACATTTACAAGAGCTGAAAAATTCGAATTTTCAGTTCAAAATTCGTCTGTTGAATCATGTTCTTCATGCTAATGCTTGAAAGATGAAGTTCTGCATGCTAAATTCGTCTATTGGTTGAAATTTTGATTGTTGATACTGTTTTCCCTTCAACATTCGAACTTTGTTGAAACAAAATTCGTCTGTTGTGCTTGTTCTGCTTGATCCAAGCCTCTGTCAGACGAACTTTCAGATGAAAATTTGTCTGTCAGTAAGCTTTGCTAAACGGTTTAACTTGTAACTGCCCGAAGTTTGAATTTTGACCTCTCAAAATTCGTCTGTCAGACGGTTACATACGTTAAATCCGACGGTTTTCCAAAGAACAGACGCAACCTTATTTGTAACTCCTCTGAGTCTGTTCTGATCCTCTCTTCAACCCTCTTTAATCCTGTCCAAAAACCGTCATTTCCCACTGTTGAAACTTCTTTTCGCATCCAATAAACCTATTCTCAACCACATTCTGTAACATTCAACTGATAAATGGCAAGAGTCAAGAATCCTGGAGCAGGGAAAGCTGGAACTTGGCCAAAAAGAGCAGTAAAATCTCAATATGCTACCAAGGAAGGAGAGAAATCCAAGAGAAAGGCCGAACCCAGTAAAGCTACCCCTTCCAAACGCCAGAAATCATCATCCAAGACAGATTCACAGAAAGCAGGACCCTCCTCACCAAAAACTGCAGAACTTTCGGTTCATGTTTCTGCTGATACTGCTGCTGTTGCTTCCTCCTCTTCTACACAATCTGGAGAATTTGAGCTTACTACACGACCACTTTGGAGCACTCTTGAGATTCAAGAAGAGTATTCTACCAAGTTTTCCAGCAAAAAGGTAATCAAGCCTCACTGTGTGAATATAGAGCAATTCTTAATATCTAACAACTTTGATGCTGGAATATGGTTGTTAAGATATAAGAATCTGTTGGAAATTGCTGAAAAATATGACGATGAGGTAGTAAAGACTTGGTATGCCTCTCTTCAATACAACAGCAAGAAAAAGAAATGGGAGGTCAACTTGAGATCAAGGACCATTTGGCTTGCTGATGAAATATTAAACGAGGGTACTGTAGAAAATTGAAAACACTGTTCACGATTTACAGAAAAACTTTCTTCTTGAAAATTCGTATGTCACATTGTGAAAATATTTTATAAGTTTCAAAATTTGAATTTCACTCTATGGACAGACGAACTTCATATTTTAACGTTGGAAGCTTTAACCTTCGGTTCCTTCGAAATTCCTCTGGTGCCCAACCAAAATTCGAATTTCAGTGTGTCAGAAACATTAAATACGGTTGGTGAACGGATAGTTTTTCAAAGTAACCGTTGGATAACTTCCCCAACGGATAGATTTAGTCTCTAACGGACATTTGAGACCTAAAACTATAAATATAACATCATTTGAAGTTATGAGTATAAGAAAAAAACTTGTATATACCGAATTTCTCCTGAATCTTCTTCTCAAAAGCTTTTACCCTCTCAACTTCAATATCTGTACTTTAACCTTCATATCTACTCTATTCAAGAGAGTCATATCTTTGTAAACAATCTACTCTTCATCTGGAAGATAGATTTACTTGTGAGGGGAATTCACAAGGGAATTGGGAAGCACATAGTGAAAGTGCTTAGAGAGTTTGAGAGAGCTCAGAAACAGAGCGTACTCGTGTACTGTGGCATTAGCAAGAAGCCCATTGAAATTCTTGATGTATAGTGGATAAATCGCAAGAGTTGTCTTGGGGACTGGACGTAGGTCAAGTGGATAGACCGAACCAGGATAAATTACTGAGTCTTCTTCTTTTTATCTTTACTTTTCAGCTTGCTCTGTTTTACTTGTTGTTTTCATTACACTGTGATATCTTCACCCACTTCACTTTGTGCAGAAAAATTTCAATCTTCCCAATTCACCCTCCCTTTTTGGGAAGTCAGCCTTGCTAACAAAAAGAACCTATTGCATCACCAACTTTTGTCACTCCATCATCAGTAGGTATTGGCAAATTAGCTTCTTCCTCATCTACTTTGTCAATTAGAACTTTCAGGAAGCCATTGGGTAGTGGTACATTATGTAGAATTGCACTAGGAGTGTTAAACACGCTACCCTTTGCAACCACATGACGTGTTGGGGTCTCCAACCATAATTTGCACTTTGATTCACCCTATACCAATCATAAAGTAATAAATGACAAATTAATGAAAAAAAAACTATAATGTACTTAGTAGGGAAGAAATACCTCAGGAAGTTGAGATACAAGTGTGCAACTATCTTTCATGCTGGGACTACCTTTTGCCACCAACTTCCCTGCCCCTAGCATGAGTTTCATATTTTTAAACATCTCATCATATTCATTAAAGTGCATGGATTGAGGGTATAATTGATGCTCTAGGGTGGACACTTTTTCTTCCAAATATGCAACTTTCTTTTTAGCTTGAGAGTTTGAATGCTTTCGAGTCCCGAAGTAGCTTGTTTGAGTGACCCCAAAACCAACACCTCTAACACGACCAGGGACTTCAGGGACTTGTAACACCCTAGCGAGTATATCATTACGACCAAAGTTTTCAATCTCATCTTCTCTTAATTGGGATAGAAACTCCTATCATACAAATTATTAAGTAAATGTTAAGACTTTTATTTGATAGAATAATGATAGATGCATATATTTAATACTTACACATTCATTCCAAATCCTCTGAACACGTTCATCATCAATATTACCCTCCTTGTTTTCTCTTCCTTTCTTCCATAGCACATGACAGGAAATTGTGGATGCATATATATAACTTTTTTTTGATAAATTTTTTTTTATAAAGGAAAAATTGTATACCTAACACCTTATAATATAGATAAAAAACTTGTTTTATAAAGCACCTTCCATAGACATCCATTTCCGATCCATACCCATAAGTTGTAAAAAAATTTCAGCAGAGTCTCCCCTATAACTTGGACCTCCAGATAATTCTACGATACCAAGAGATAAATTGTTTTCAGACATTGAAAGATATTATACAACAGCCAGAATCACAATAGCATTTAGTCCAATCCAATCACTATTCTAAAAAAAATTCAACCCTTAATAGAAAGTCTTAACTCAGCAACCCAACTATGTCATAAGCAACTAAATATAATATATGTGAATGTAAGATTAACATACCTGGGGAGAGATTGTTGTACCCAATGTCACTTGTCCCTTCCAAGTCAATAACTTTATTTTCTGCCTCAAATCTTCTCAAATCTATACATAGATTTTAACTCCAACCACACAAAAATATTAGAAAGCCAATGAAAACAATATCAATGCATCTAAAGAAATAGATTTTATTCAATTTAAGCAACATTTTATCATATCATGTGCCCTTGAAACACCATCATCATCATCCAACCAACAAAAATATTAGAAAGCCAATGAGAATAATATAAATGCATCTAACGAAATAGATGGAATTCAATTTAAGCAATGTTTTATCATTTCATGTGCAATTATTATTATTATTATTATTTGACATTATCTTTTGTCTCTTTTTTTCCAATCCTTCCTTGCAAAAAAAAAACAAACAAACAAACTAGTATTGGTCAAAGAGTTGGAGATTAATTTAATGCAATCCAAATTAAACGGAAATGGAACAAAGCAGTAAGGAGAGAGAAAATAAATTAAAAACGGAGCAGATATTATTTTGAAAATATATTTACTATTTTTTTGGGGCATGAAGTGTTGTTATCATATTTATTAACACTATTATAGAACCGGAGGGAAACTTGCAAGAAATTGTATATTTTCTTTCTAAATAAAATTATTGAATTAAATTCATATGGCTTAAATTGAATATTTTATAAAATTAATTATTATCAAAGTATTAAATTATAAAAAATAAATGAATAAATCTAAACAGTTCAAAACTACAATTTATGCATGCGTTTCACTTTTATAAAACATTTGTATGTACTTTCATTCATGTTTTTAATAAAAAATTATTTAAATTAAATAAATTAATGAACTCTTATTCTTTTTTATCTATATACATTTTCTATTCATTAAAATATAATTCTTTTTTGGATGACCTTTTCTTTTCCTTTTGAAAAGCAAAAGCAAATGGATTGAGCGTGAAGCATACAAAAGCAAGCTAAGTGCAGACATTGAATGTTGATGTACCTTTCTAAAGAACACTACGAATAGAAATATAATTACTACCACAATTTGTTGTTTTGCCCATTGATATGCAAGCATTAGTTAATCCCTATGGCTTTTATATATTGATTGCTATATAAAATGTTAATTGGCCCAAGTAACTTCATATTCCATCACGTTTTTCTTGGGCTTGCTAAAAATAGAAAAGTGATACAAATAAATTAGTGGTGATTTGGAGTTATGAAAGTAACCTACTTTCATTTAACCAAGTCAATTTGAACATCAATCTTCTTAACAATTTTTTGCCACCAAATAATGTTGGATTAATATATTATACAACAAAAAAGTATAATGCATGCTGAAAGTTCTGATTAAACCAGAAAAGACAAATACAGCTTCATTGCGCACTTAAGTCTATTGCTTTTGGTAGAATTTAATATACACACACACAAAGAAGACACATCAGCAAAACTTTATATATTGGGTTTCAGACCTTTTCTTTTCACATCCATGTTCAACTTGAACCCTCACCTACATATATTCAACCTCCAGATTCACAAATTTTCCAAAACTCTTCCTCATGGTGCTAGAAAGACAGATTATAGAAGATAAGTGCAAACAGAGGGAAGAAAGGTATAACATGACAGCAGTGGTCTGTTAAATTTACTAATTGATTCAGCAAGTGTAAGAAAGAAATAACTCAGGGGGTGCAATAAGAGTTAACTTTTAGAAACTATTAGATATGATATATCATAGTATACTTATTGCATTCAGCACCAGGGAACTTGAAACTTTTCATAAGAGTTATTTCAGCAATAATAATTTTTAATTGGCATGTTTTAGTTGCAGTTACATGGCTTCTAGACATTATTGAACAATATACATATATATATACATATATATGTATACATATATATATATGTATCTTAATTGACACTATAATAAAGCAACATGACAAATGGAAATGGGGAGCAGAATTCGAAAGTTTCTTCACAAAAATCTTAAGTTGCTAACAAAACAAGCTATAGGTTTTCTAAATATATAAAGAGGGAAAATACTATCAACTATTACTAATCAACAAACCTGTACTTGACCGCAGCTTCAAATATATTTGATGTCGATTCTTTCCTGAGACACCCTTACTCAATCTGTCCTATAATGAATGTCATAAAGCACCTGTAGCAATTAAACAAAGTAGTATGACTTCAGCAGAAAAAGTAACGTGCAAATTGTGGCATATAAAGAAACAAAAACAGGTCAATTTGCAATTATATTATTTAACATGACCAACAAGACAGCAACATATTTCCTTTTCAATAACAAACTTCGTCTTACATATGCCCCAGAACTCTAATATATCATCACACATTAATTCCTTAGGATATATATGGAACTCTGTATTTTCAAGTTAATACAAAAAAATGTAATGATCCCAGAGATTTCCCAGAAATGCTAATTAATGACGTAGATGTGAGACTAATATATCATCCAAGATCAGAAAAACTTCACTCTTCTATTCAAAGAATAAGATTAAACCATTTTCCATCAAAACCAGTCATATCTGTCATATTCAAGCAAGTTTTACTAACAATTCATTCTCCCCTCCCCCTCTTATCCTCATCAGGTCCTCTAAAAGGGTTTACCAAGTTTTACTCATCAAATCATTTCAACAATGTGTAGTACTAATATAATCATTGGAACACATAAAGCACTATATATGGAATTGACTAGGGAATTCCAGCCTAGAGTAAAGTTAAACTACATCCTGGTCTCTTCATAATTTAATCACATAGAAAACTCTTATAACAATGGGGGAGATTATAAAGAATTTTGTTACAATTGCAATTATATGTTTATTTAAAACACATGATTATAACCCCAGTACATGTTCTAGCAATGACAAAATTATGCAAGCTCTTAACATGATTTAAGTTTATGATAAATCAATAAATGTGCTCTAAAATTGCATGATTAAAATCCTAGATTTTAGTGCACTCTTTTAGTTGACCATAATGTATCTTGAACCTAAAAGTATGAATTAATTATAGAAAAACATAAACTACCATAACACTATCATAACTCAAACAATCGTATAACCATGCTTTTGCCAAAAATATTGGTGACCTAACAACTTTTCTCAACTGTTACCAAGTTGTGTCAGTGATTTGAGATTGAAATAAATGGACTTTGTCTCAATTTGATAAACCCCATACCATATTTGCATTAAGATATTTAAGTTATTGTGACCAAAATTAGTACCAAGCTTATGCAACTTAATAGCATATTCAGAGTCAAAACAATATGAGGGAAAAAAAGCTAGGATATGAAAATTAAAAAACTGAGTATAGTTAATGAACCCATGCCAAATTTTTGCAATCAAAAGTTAAAACATACGTAAAAATGGGTAGCTAAGTCAGAGCATCAAATAGATTCATAAATTGCATTATGCAAAATCTGATGAGCACCTAATTTTAGAATAGAAAACAGTCAAAGTTGATACTTATAACCCCAAAAACTCATGTCTTTACTGGGCTATATCAGTGCAAATATCTGTTTTTCACTTCACCATTCTCCACTGAAATTTACATTAAAATTTTTCTTACAGTATGTTCTTAAAAGCATCAAACGGATGAAGAAGAAACAAACTCACGAACCTTCGATGTGCAAGGATCCATTTGCAGAAACCCACAAGGCACCAGTTTCGCAATCTTAGGGTGCTGAAGCTACAATGTGCAGAAACCCAGAGAAGACTCACAAGGACCAGCGAATCTTTAGAAACTAGAGAAGACTGGTGAAGCTACAGTGTGCAGAAACCCAGAACCACAAGTTTCACACTTGCCACCATGACCCATTTGCAGAAACCCATGACAGCCCGCGAAGCTCCGAAGACCGGTGAAGATAGGCGAAGCTCTGCTAATCCAATGGAGGCAAGACACAATTCAATGAAGAGCAATGGAGCTATAAAAACCCACGAGGAGCGATGTAGCAGCAAATCTAATAAGAGGATAGCTTTGATAGTCCAACAAAGCTCTAGAAACCCATGTGAGAGAAGAACCTTCGCATTTGAGAACAAAGCACGTGACCCACGAAGAGCAATGAAGGGCTGAATCTGTGAGAGGAGGAGCTTCACGTGAGGCAACAAAAATGTGCATCAAGGACTAGGCAAATGGCAGAAATGGTGAGTTTGGCGCCAGAACATAGAAGAGCGCGGGAGTGGTTTTAGGCAATAGGAAATAATTAAGTAGAGTGTATTTCTGGAGTTTAAGTTTCGTAGGGAGTAAATGTACTTTTTCTTTTTTTAATTGAGTTTTAGTATGCTTGAGAAAATAGAGTACCGAAACTTCCTATTATTTTGGTATGCTTTTGTAGAAAATGCACCTATATCTTCTTGAGTGTACATATTTTGGTATGCTTTTTAAAGGAAGCATGCCAAAAAAAACTGTTTGGGTATACTTTTTTATATAAGCATACCCAAAGGTGATTTTTGGTATGCTTTTTGAAAAAGCGTACCCACAGGTGCGTACCAAAATAACAAATCTGTAGTAGTGATTATTGGCATCTTAGTGTCTTTTAAGTTTTACTATTATACAATAGATTTGTTAGGGACTATGATTTTCTTGTCTCTTTGTTATATTTTTTCCCTTTTTAATAGGAGAGAGAGGTAATTGCTCATATATGTATTTTTTCATAATATTTATTTTTATTTTCTGAAATGGTACTTGAGAGGGGATTTAAACTGGTATGACATTAAAACACAAATGCTAAATGTATGAATGTTTTAGTATGAATTCATTTAAACTGGAATCATTCTTTACAAACTATGTTGATCTATTTTCTCCACTTGGAAATGATCTAAACTCAATTAAAAGACAATTAATTTATTTTGCATTGTGCTATCTATATCATCAGAGTTCCCAATCGGATGGATAATTACTCGATTCACCAAATTGCACATGAATTAATTTTGCTCTCTGATGTATGTAGGTCAATGCTGTGGGTGATCTCTGTGCTATTTGCTAGGAAAAGATGCATACCCCCCAATCTTACTTTCTTGTAATCACATCTTTTGTGAAGAATATGTATGATAGTGGTAACGCTTTATTTTCTATTTTCCTTGTCTATTGTTCTACCCTTTGGTTTGTACAATTCCTATCCAGGTATTATTTTAGGTCCATGCTGGTTGTTGTCATTAATACTTTTGCATGCTTCCAGCCTTAATGCAGGGCTAATGATTTAATCAACTATACCATATGGGAATGGGTAGTATAACATCTATTATCACTTTTCACCCTAACATCAATAGTAATGGCAATATCTTGCCTTGACATCCTCAAAGAGCAATGAAGCCCTGCCCTCACAATATCCAAGGTAAGGTTTTATTTTTTTTCTTGAAAATTCTCTCGTTGCTATACATGTTATGCCGATATGCCATTCTGATCATGATTTATTTGTCCACCGTTTATTGCCATTTTTCCAAGCTTTGTACGAGAGAGACTTATGTATTAATTATAGAACTAGAAATTTATGGTAAATTTATTTGAACTAGTGATGTCTAGTAGGTAGAAAATTTTGCTATACCAGACAACTAAAATGATGAAACTTTGTAGGTCCCATTGTTTATATGCTCGCTGTTGACTGATCCCAACCCAAATGACCTTTTGATGCATGAGATTGTTGATAATAATTTTGTTCATTATAATTTTGCTCATTCATTCTACACTTTCTTTTTAACTATTTTCACCTGTTTGAATGATCTTTTAATATATAAGCAGGAGATATTTTTTGTTAGGAATTGGTGCTAATATGTTAGAAATTGAATTGTAAATCTTTTTGTTAATTGAATTGTAATTGATTGTTAGAATATGTAATTTTTAATGTAATATATGTTCTTTCAAATAAGTTCAATACAGTTATATATATATGTTTTTTTTTCGAAAAAATATTGGCTTTTGTTGGCATTTATTGCATTTATTTAAATAAATGCCAACAAAATTTATTTTTCAAAAAGTAAAAATAGAAAAGTTGGCATTTGTACCATAAGCACCTACTAAAAGGACTATTTTAGTTAGCATTTGTTTTAGAAACGTCAATTAAATGGGGTATTTTAGTTGACGTTTGTATATTGTTAGAATATATAATTTTTAATATAATACAAGTTTTTTCAAATCAGTTCAATAGACTTATATATATATATTGAAAAGTATTGGCTTTTGTTGGCATTTATTTAAATAAATGCCAACAAAAGTTTTTTTTTTAAAAAGAAAAAAACCAACTAAAGTTGGTACTTTAGTTGGGGTTTGTGTAGGAAATGCCAACTAAATGGGGCACTTTAGTTGGTGTTTGTAATATAAACGTCAACTAAAATAGGCTTAAAGTCATTTTTTTTCAATGCTAGAATAGTTGGCATTTTTAAAATGCTAATGAAAGCAAAAAATAAATGCAACTATTCCCTTTTTTAGTATAGTATACGTTCATTTTGATGAATAGCTTACTTTTCCTTGCCTTGGATTTCTTGGGTAGCCCTGCTATGACTTGAACCTAAAATGTTTAGGCAATTGGGAAGAAATGAGATTCAAAGAATTTTAGTAGCAATCATCATCATGTTCACATATTATCACATATATTGCAAGAAATCATCAATGATACATCAAGCATTCAATCAAAATCATTTGTGCACAAATATTTTACAACAATATATTTGGGCAGCTTCTCCCCTTGCAATTTGAACATTTCTAGGATCACATTACCCTCGAAACAATCCAGCCAACAACAACAATTCATCACAAGATAACATTTCAATCATTAAACACATCATTTAAGCAAAGCAACAACAATGACAATGTATAGGCATGTATTGGCAATTTAACTACCTTTTGACTTTTCAATGATCTCCAAACTTGGTGGACACTTCTTTTGGCCTTTAGACACTTCTTGAAGCCCTAAAATATCATAAACCATGGTCATTATCTACTGATTACACCATCACCTTCACAAAGTGCTCTCTTGAATAAAAAATTTTACTTTCTAATCCTTAAGGCATTTTTTATACAATACACCTATTCTTACCTATTTTGAACCCAATGAACCCATTTTAGGGTCAAAAGTTTGAAATTTCAACTCTAGGATAAACCCTAGGGTTGGCCAAAAACTACGCTGGTGAAAGACCCAAGCGGAACTTGTTCGATCAAACTTTCAATGTTGGAATGAACCACGGATTGTGCTAGAATCAAATAAGGACACACGAACGGCAAAAAAAGCACGATGAGAGGAAATATGTGAATATGAAAATTAAGAAGAAATAATGCATGAAAATAACTAGAAAATAAGAAAGATATGTTGGTTAATGGGGTAAGACCCTAAAAGAACCCGTCTCTTAGAACCCTAGCCTTGGGACGCTACAAAGGAAAACCACTCCTTTAATAAGTCTAAGAATTTTCTTAAGAACACAAGGGATACAAGAGAAAAACTCACAAGAAAAGAACATAAGTTCTAAAAATTCATTCTTATTAATCTATCTTCTCCAAAATACATAGGTGGCTCCTTATATAAACGAATAAGGCAACTAAAATCCTAGACTAAAATTAAAAACAAAAATTACAATGAAAATAAATAAAATAATCAAATCTAATCAATCCTAAAGAAGATACCACAATCTAAATGAAAAAAGAAATAAAATATTTCTCAAATCAATCAAAAGTTGGTACCTTTCTTACTTTAACTAATAGAAAATTCTAGAACCTAATCTTTAAAAATTAGGAAACAATCAAAACTTAATATCTAAGCCAATCTTTGACCATATGCCTTATTTCTGAAAATTTAATAATAAAAAATTAAAATTCTAAATAAAATAGAATAAAGAAGATTCCTTTTTAGTTAATCACATGAGTGACACATGATCACTTAAGTAATTTCCTCTAAATGGGCTCTCTTTGGGCTTGGATCTGTAACTTGCAAGGAAGAGAACATAATCAAGCTTTTTGGACTTCTTGGGCTGGACTATCTATGCCTTGCAATGAAACTTTAGCCTCCCAAGCTTGATTTCTAAGTGATGAAGCTTCCTTTTTATGCTTTACAATTTGTCCAAGGACCCTCAACGTTTCATGCATCAAGCATACTCTATCATACCCAAAAAATAAAGTAAAAGATTTACTTCTTCGACTTGTAAACTAATCACATATACATGCTTCTAGGAACCTATTCTTGCATTTTTTTATGTTCTTGTGGCCATAGCTCAACTTTCTCTCTCTACTCTTTCTTGTGGATGCAATCTTCAAAAAAGAAAAGGAACAAAAACTACATGGAAACTAGCTTAAATCATGAGAGAACATATGTTTAAGGCCATAGACTATTACCTTGCAACTTGATCACCAACTATGGCTTCTAGCGTCTCCTTTTTCTCTCAAATTTTTTGTGCTCTCTCCCACCTGTTCTATTTCAAACCAAAAATGAAGAACAAAAATGGCCTAGCTCATCACTTGGAGGAGAGATATATAATGCATGAATAGTAACATTAGTTTACAATAACCAAATTTGGTTACTTTTTAATAAAGCTTTTTAAGTAATTCCCCCCTTATCCCTTCTGCATTTCAGATGTGATTTGAGGGGCAAATTTGTCTAAAAATTGCTTTCATAATTTTAATGGACCATTATATCCTGATTAATTTTATTCATACTGATTAATTACTTTTATTGTAATTATCATTAAATTAGTACGTAATTAATCTAAATTCACTTTTGAACTAACTTCATTATCTTATCTCAAAATATCTTTAAGTAGGGTCCATTTACTATCCTGGATACTGTAACACCTTATTGCAACAGTCCTCCAATCTTGACTACTTACTTCATTAACTACCAAACTAGACCAAAATACTTTGACTTTAACTCCTAATACATCAAAGTAGCGGAAAAATATCAAAAGGGCACCAGAACACGTTGGGGCCTTAGCTTGCTACAGTACCTCCATGACCTTAGCTAGGTAGTAGCACTTAGCATCGCGACCAAGCTACTGGCGCCGTGGCACCCTTTTGCTGATACCATATCAATAAATTTCCAACTTCCAAGGTGAACTTCCGGTGCACATAACTTAATGCTTTGACCTCTGATTGACCTAATTCTAACTTCTACAAGTCAATCTTGTCCCAATCTATCCATAGACACCAATTTCATTCAATTCCATCTCCATATGGAGATTTTAGATGCCCAACACTTTTTTGATCAAAACTCACCACTTAGAACCTCCAATTGCTATCCAAAACAATTTGACCATTATGGATCATTCACATAGATCCTATTTAACTCAACCAACTTGTCCAAAGAGGTTTCGCCTCAAAGGAACCACTTTTCTAAGTTTGATCCCCTTTGCAATATCCTAAAATTTTTCTTAAATATTTAAGACTCAATATTTTAAAATCTATAAAGAATTTGTAAAAATGGATATATACTATTTTGTATAATATAAGGTAAAGATGTTAATTATCTTGGTCAGAAGAAAAAGTGAAAAAATAACTATTTACCCCTGAAAAAGAAAAAAAAGGGAGAAAGAAAACAAAAAGATGAGAAGAACGAAGAAGAAGAAGAAAAGGTGTGGACGTGACGCGGTCAATGGGACCAATTTTATGAATTTTGGTGAAAATTACACCTAATAACCCGAAAATTTTAAAAATTATAGATTTATCCCGGATTAAAGGGCATTTTTGTAAATATAAAAAATTATTGTCAAAATGAAGCTCTCAATGAGCTAAGACCAATGGAATATAGTATGAAATTTATTAAGATCAAAATAATATTTATTGAGTAATTATGATTTAATATTAATGTCTTACCCGATAAATGTTAGTCTGGACTGCAGGAAGAAGTAGTATTCATTCAAGAAAAATGTGTGGATCTTATATTTGGACATTGGGATAAGTATATTATGGTAATTTTATATCCCAATATAATTATAATTAGTATCCCAATAATAGTAAAATATACTGCTAAAGTAACTTTATTTGTCCAAACCAGTTCAGGATATATCTGGATAAGTAAAAATCTAAAATTTATGGACAAAAAAGCTGCTCAATTTAGTGATCTAAGCTGCACATGGGGATATTGAGATTACTTTAATATTTCCTCACATTTTCTTAACTTTTCAATCAAGATTCAAGAATGGACAGATGGCATCAATTGGTGGATTCTTATTCTTTATTTATACCCTCCCTTTTTGACCGACTCTAGCATAAAGAAAGGAAGGTGAGGCAGCTGCAAACCACCAAAGGAGAAGGAGAAAAGGAATAAAGAAAAGAAGAAGAAAAAAATTCAAGAAAAAGGCAAGAATTCTCCTTTTAATTCTAAGTGATTTTCCTTCAAGTTTCTAAGTAGTTTATGGCTATTTCTTTGAGTTTTCCTCATTCCCAATTGCTGTTTAGTTTCAGTTTGGATATGTATTTAAGAAAGGAAGTGGTTTTATGCAATAAAGTTTAAAGAAAGTATGAGATATAGTGAAAGAAATAAGTTTTGGAAGGTTATGAAGCAATTTTTGAAAAAATTTCATTCTTCCTCCTAAACCCTTGATTTTGGTCAGTTCAATATGATGGAAGGAGTTGGAATTTCATTAATTTGATGGAAAAAATGAAGTCCCTATGATCAAAAACCTTAAAGACAAGGGTTGGCTCAAAGATAGAATTTAAGGTAGAGTGTGAGAATTTAAGGGTTTCAAGAATTTTACGAGAGCTTTTTATGATTAGCCATGAAATCAGTGGCTTGAGCATGTATCTAATGTTGTCTAGGGACTTGAGGAAGCCTAAGGAGGCTATTAGAAGCATTAGATTCAAGAGGAAAAGCTAAAGGAGTGCTTTAAGATAGCTAAGTTTCATACTCTTGCTTTTATGTTCTTTCATTGTCTTTCTATGATTAAATTGTGTTGCCATATTGCAATTGTGATTTATTTGATTGGTCTTGGCTATAAAATGAGGGGTTTTATTCCTCGGGATCTCCATTTTCTAAACCGTTATGCTGCCAAAATTTTTATGACCAATGTGGCAATTTAATGTTTAAATGTGATTGATGTGATTAAATGTGATCAAATGTGAGTTTATTTTACATGATTGACTTAATTGCATGGAATGTAATTTGCTATTGATATTGTCCCCCAATCTCATCCCCTCAAGTATCCCAAATGATTAGGCACAAGCTATGGCAAAGAAGCCCAAAGAAAAGACAAGGAGAATGAAGAAGAGAATGATGCTTGATGCTGTTTTCAAGCTATGAGTGTATATTTTGAAATTATGTATAAAACCATGTATGTGCTTTTAGATCTATGCCGTTATGCTATTATGTCCTTATGAGCATTATGAAATGTTTGGCATGGACTTGAAACATGGAATGATCATGTGAGCTTGTTATGAAGTCTACTTTGCCATGTTATATTGCAAAAAGTTCATTTTGTAGTAATGAAAGTAAAGTCAATATTATTTGACCGAGACAGGGGAAGTAAGTCAAGTGTTATATATTATCTGAACTAGAGAGAACAATCTTTCCAATGAGCTAAAGAACACTCAATTTGAATATGTGTACAATTTATAGTATATTTTTGAAGTTAAGGGTCAAAACTGGACAGTAAAGTAAAGGCTGCGAATTTTACTGAACATATTACTTCTCTTCGAAAAGTGATATAAAATCGTACAGAGCTCCAAAAATTCAGTGGCTTATATTTATGAAAATATTTATCTTTTGAGGTTGATATACCACTAGTTTAAGTTCAATTGGAGCTGTACAATGAGAGATATACAAGTTTTCCCAAGACTGTTCCAGAAAAAGTGATGTTCTGATCCTTAGTGATTCAAATTGATGTTGTGCCCTATATAAATTAAATAAATGTATAAGAAAAATATGAAAGCAAGTATAGATATATATATATATCTTTCCAATAGCATATGTTAGATAAGATGGCTTCCCAAGAGGGGGGTGAATTAGGAAGCTTGAAAATTTTCTGCAAAATATCAAGAAAGTGAAGAAAGCAAAGTATAGATAGTAAAACAGAGTATAGGAGAATAAACTGTAAAAGATGCAGAAAAGAGAAGAAAACACAGATATTTATCCTGGTTCGGTCTCTCTACTTGACCTACGTCCAGTCCTCAAGTCACCCCTTGAGATTTTCCACTATTCTGCAAGAATTCAGTGGGCTTCTTGCAAATGCCTTAGTACAAAAGATGATGCTCTATTTCTAGAGCTCACTCAATCACTCTTTGCACTCTTACAAAGTGCTTCCCAATCCCTTGTAATATCCCCTCACAAGAAAATCTATCTTCCAAATGAAGATAAGAATGTTTACAAGGATTAAACTTTCTTAAACAGAGTGAATATGAAAGTTGGAGTACAAAATATTGAAGTGAGAGAGTAAAGGACTTTGAGTAAATAATTTGGCAGAGTTTCAGTACATACAATGTTAAAATCGTTATCCACAACTTTAAATGATGTTATATTTATAGATTTAGGTCTCTACTATCCGTTAGAGACAAAATCTATCCGTTGGAGAAGTTATCCAATGGTTACTCTGAAAAACTATCCGTTAACCAACCGCATTTAATGCTTCTAACATACTGAAATTCAAATTCCAGTTGGTCAACAGACAAATTTCACAGAAACTGAAGGTTAACAGCTTCAACATTTAATACCCAAAGTTCATCTGTCATGAATTGAAATTCGAATTTTGATATTTGGAAAATATTTCTTCATTGTAATATACAAATTTTCAAGTAGAAAGTTTTTCTATTAAGTGTGAATAGTATTTTCAATTTGCTACAGTGCCTTCAAAATTTGAATTTTGGAACTCCAAAATTTGTCTGTCCGTAGCTGGTTTATAAGGCACAGTAGTTCATATGATTCAAAATTTGAATTTTCAAAGGGCAAAGTTTGTCTGTCAGAGAGACCTCTTTTCAAACTAACTTCAAAATTCGAATTTATAAATACTGTCATTCGTATGTCAATATATCATTATAACAGATCATAGGCTTAGTTTCTGAAATTTAAATTTTCATGTTCAAAGTTCGTCTGTCAGTGATCCTTTTTGAGATCCAATTTAAACTTGGTTTCAGATGAACTTTGACACAATTTCAAATGAATTTCTTTAGTTTTCATAAGTTTCATTTTGTCTAAAATTCGAATTTTCAAACCCAAAGTTCGTCTGTTACTGAAAGCTTCTTTCAGACACTTATCAAAATTTGAATTTTCTCAAGTCAAAATTCGTCTGTCAGGGAGACTTCTTTTCAGACTTGTTTAGTTTTAATACGAAATTTGAATTTTCAAAGCCAAAGTTTGAATTTCCAATATGATAGATCAGTATTAACCTTTCAAACTTCTTCTGTTGGTGGGTGTTTTTCAAATATTCCATGATTTAACATAAAATCAAAGTTTTAAAACATCTTTTCACCAAATTAAAGTCTTTTACTTAAATAAAATACTACTAAACATCCTACATCTATCTTTGCACAGATTTATCCAGAATTTCTTCACTTGAAACTTTTTGTGCATCTTTGATATCTTTATTCCAAGCTCTTGAAGGTTGGTTTGGAATCATTAAAACTCTTGATTCAAATTCTCTCCCTTTTTGATGATGACAAAATAACTTACAAACTAGATTAGTACTTGGGTTTGCTTTAACAAGCTCCCCCTCAACATATGCATTATATTTCAAAAGATATCATATATAGTAGATCATGTGAAGAGATTCAAAGAATAATAAGAACCGATCATTGCAACCAAGGAATTCTTTCATTTTACCAAAGGTTGCTTTACAAAAACCAATTTATGCAAAATACTTCGAAATACATAAATTAAACACAAAATTAAACACAGAATTAAACACAGAATACAAACAACACAACAAACATCTGAAACTCAATGCAGCACTACAAGAGGACTCAAGCCTAAGTTTTAATCACTTTTTCTTTGACTTGGTCTTCTTGCTGTAAGTCTTTCCAGATGGCTCAGCAGCAGTCTTGCCAGTTTGCTTACTCTTCTCCCTTTTTTTGGGATCATCAGGAAGGTGAACAAAATCAGCCGGAGGAGGGATTTGTGAAACTGGAATGGCTTTGAGGGGTACAAGAGCAAAAGGTAGATGAGGCTCAAAAGGCTAAGGGCTTGGATCCTCATCATCAGAGACTTCAAGTAGCTCTTGCACCTTTTGTCTGGAAAGAGCCAGTTAAGCCCTTTGTCCATCTGAAAGACTATGTGCCGTGAGAGATGAAGGAGCAGGGTCATTAGAAGGAAACATTTCTTCAAGCCTTCTTCTCTGAGCTTGCAAGAGAGCATTGCGAGCAATTGCTTCCAAATCAACAAATGGCACAATAATCTTTTCTTTATTTTTGGCAACCTCCATGATTGATGAAGTAGAAATGGCTGCTACTAATCTTTCTACTTGCTTAGATTCTTGCTGTGACAGGATTGACTCTTGAGCATCTGCAATAATGGGATATGAGAGCTTGAATCCTGAGGTCCTTCTTCTTCCAAACCATAGTCTAAGGGAGGACCAGGACTTGGTATGCTCAGTGTACCAGCAGGCTCAGTACCATCTACATCATCATCATGCTCAGAAGAGGCTAGCTCAAAGGGGCTTGGAGGCTTAGAAGTTAGAGATTGAACAGGCACAGAGAACCCAGGCTGAGGTGGAGCTGATGTGGCAGGAATTGCACTCCGAATATCTTCATAGACATCATCAACCACTTTCATATTCTTGGCCAATTGATGAATCTGATCTTGCAGATGAGCAAATTTGGCATTTTGCTCATCCCTGATGCTAAGTATGAGTGTAAATAAGCTGTCATACAACTCAATGATCTTGGTTGGCTTGATACGAGAGAAGGTAGTAGATGGAATGTGAGTAGGCTTGGATAGAGATGGGACAGGCAGAGAAGGCTGAGGTGTAGGTCTAGCAGGAGCCTCAGAGGTACCTTCTTGCTGTTGGGAGGCACCTTTAACAAAGAAGGGATCTTCAGATTTTCCTGCTCCTTTCCCAATCCATCTTCCTTCATTTTTCTCAATCCCCATTTTTTGAAGTTCCTCCTCCTTGAAAATCTCAGTGGGTTTCCCTTTCCCCTTCTCAACGTGCTGAATTCTAGCATATTGCAGAATTCTAGAAATGATAGCTGCATAGGGGAGTGTGGAGTCTTTCCTCTGATCCCTTGCCTTGATCATGTGTTAGAGTATGATATGTCCTATGTTGATGAGCTTTCCACGCATGATTGCTACCATGACATGTGCCTCTACCCTTATGATCAGATTGAAGCTGCTTCCTTTGTTGAATATGATCCTAGACACTATATAGTGTAGGATCCTTGAGCACTGAGGTCTATGGGCTTTAACAGGTTTATGTTTGGCTTGTTTTCCTTTCTTCTGAACAATGTATTCAGAATTGTGCTTTCCTTGTAGTTCAGAAAGGGGTCACCTTCTTCATCAGCCGTCTCTGCCTTATCCATATAACCAGAGGCAGTGATGTCAATCTTGAGGCCATCTTGCCCTGGGATTTCCAATACTTCATTAAAAGTCTCATCTGTGAGTCAGATGGTCCTTGATCTTAGATTGACCTCCCACTTCTTCTTCTTCTTGTTGTTGTACTTTAGGGGGGCATACCATGTCTTTACCACTTCATCATCATACCTCTCCAATATTTCTAATAGATTCTTATATCTCAACATCTATATTCCAGCATCAAAATTGTTTGAGACTAAGAAATCTTCTAAGTTCACACAATGAGGCTTGATTATCTTTTTATTAGCAAACTTGGTCGAGTATTCCTCCTGAATCTGTGGAGTGCTCTATAATGGCAGTGTAGTGAGTTGGTATTCTCCAGATTCAGTACTGGAGGAGGAAGTGGAAGCAACAGTATCAGCAGCAGGAACAGGGACCAAAGATTTTGCTTTCTTCGAGGAAGAGGGTCCAGCTTTCTTTGATTCTGCCTTTGGGGTTGTCTTCTGTCATTTGGAGAGAGTTGCCTTGCTTGATTTGGCTTTTCTTTTCAGTTTTTCACCCTCCTTTGAAGCATATTGTGATTTGATCATCCTCTTTCGTCATGCCTCTCCTTTTTCAGCTTCAAGATTCTTTACTCTTGCCATTTTCATTGATGAATGTTTCAGAATGAAGCCGAGATTGGGTTTATAGGGTGTGAAAATTAGTTTAAATGGTGGGAAATGAAGTTTTACAGTCAGAATTAAAGAGCATTGATGAGAGGATTTGAACAGACTCAGAGAGGAAAAGAGTAGGGTTACGTCTATTTAGAGGAAAACTTCAGTTTTAAGGTAAGTAACGGCCTAACAGACGAATTTTGAGGGGTCAAAATTCAAACTTCGGGAAGTCAAAAGTTAAACTGTTCAGCAAAGCTTATTCACAAATGAATTTTCTTCTGAAAGTTCATCTGACAGAGGCTTGGTTCAAGTAAAACAAGATGAATAGACGAACTTTGTTGGAACAAAGTTCAAATTTTGAAGAGTAAACATCAAGCAGCAATAAAATCAGCAAACAACAGACGAATTATGCATACAAAACTTCATCTTTCAAAGATTCAACATGAAGAGCATGCTTCGACAGACGAATTTTAAATCAGAAATTCGAATTTCTTTACTTTATAAAGGTTTTCCAACATTCGTATGTTAAGAAATAATCATTTGTATAATCATCATGTTGGACAAACATAACTTTGAAACTTTTGTTCTTGAAAATTTGAACTTTCAAGGTCCAATAAACGAATTTCGAGGTATCACCGAGAACTGTTCTAACATATAACAAGCTGAAGTTCGTCTATTGGGCATCCAAATTCGAATGTTGACCATGCTGACTTGTTCAAAAACATAGTTTATCAAGGAAATTCGTCTAACACACAATTAAGATACGAATTTGAACTTTAAAAACTTACAGAATGGATCCAGAAACTCAGAATTTTTGCCATTATCTTCACTATTTGATTGTTCCATTCTTGTGTGCTCTATTTTTCAGATTTATGGCCATTGAATCTCATGAGGGGCTCCTGCAACTTAAATTAAATTCACTCCGATGCTAAAGTTGGAATTAATTTAATGTTGGAAAATCTAAAAATAGAATTGCACACGGATTTACTTACAGTTCATTGGGATTTACCATACCCAATTCTCTCCTGATTTTGCAATGTTTATCCTCTGATAGAGGCTTTGTTAAGATATCAGCAACTTGATCCTCAGTTGGGATGTATTGTAGTCTGATTTCTCATTTCAAAACATGATCCCTTATAAAGTGGTGCCTAACTTCAATATGTTTTGTCCTTGAATGCATAATAGGATTCTTTGTGATATTAATGTTACTTTGGTTGTCACACATGATTGGTATTTCCTTCATCTCAACCTCAAGATCTTCAAGCTGCTGTTTCATCCAGATGATTTGGGCACAACAGCTTCCAGCTGCAACATACTCAGTCTCTGCTGTGGATAAGGCTACACTATTTTGCTTCTTGCTAAACCATGAAACCAAGGATCCTCCCAAAAACTGACAAGTTCCACTTATGCTTTTTCTGTCAGTTTTGGATCCTGCAAAGTAAGCATCAGTGTATCCTTTGAGATCTTCTCCATTGCCCTTTGGATACCAAAGTCCCATCTGTGATGTTCCAATGAGATATCTGAAGATACATTTTACAGCAGTTGCATGGGTTTCCTTGGGACATGATTGGAATCTTGCACACATACAGACACTAAACATGATGTCAGGTCTGCTGGCAGGTAGGTACAGTAGGGATCCAATCATTCTTCTATATTGAGTTATGTCAAACATTTTTCCTTTTTCATCCATATCCAGTTTGGTTGTAGTAGCCATAGGTGTTCTCATTGGTTTGGCATTTTCCATTCCAAACTTCTTTAGCAGTTCTTTTAGATACTTGGATTGATTAAGAAAAATACCATCATCGCACTGCTTGATTTGCAATCCAAGGAAGAAGTTGAGTTCACCCATCATGGACATTTCAAATTCTCCCTGCATTAACTTAGAAAAATTCTTGCAAAGAGATTCATTAGTAGCACCAAATATAATATCATCCACATAGATTTGAACAATAAGTAAATATTTATTTTCTTTCTTAGTAAATAAAGTTGTATCTACTTTCCCTCTGTTGAACCCCTTTTCAGTTAGAAAATTACTTAATCTTTCATACCATGCTCTAGGGGCTTGTTTTAAACTGTAAAGAGCTTTCTTCAGCTTATAAACATGGTTTGGTTTTGCAGAGTCCTCAAAACCTGAAGGTTGGTCTACATAAACCTCTTCCATGATATATCTATTTAGAAAAACACTCTTCACATCCATTTGATACAACAAAATATTTTTCATGCATGCATATGCCAGCAGAATTCTGATTGCTTCTAATCTAGCCACTGGAGCAAAGGTTTCTTCAAAATCAATACCTTCTTCTTGATTATATCCTTTAGCAACCAGTCTAGCTTTATTTTAGATAATTGATCCTGATTCATTAAGTTTATTTCTAAAAACCTATTTGGTACCAATGACAGGATGATTTTTGGGTCTAGGCACTAAATCCCAGACTTGATTTCTTTCAAACTAGTTTAATTCATCTTGCATAGCCAAAATCCAGTATTCATCAATTAAGGCTTCCTCAGTGCATTTAGGTTCAATTTGTGAGATGAAAGCACAATTAATCATTTGATCCCTTAACTGTTTTCTAGTTCAAACTTTCTCTTGAACATTCCTTATCACCTGATCAATAGGATGATTTCTTTGATATCTCCATGCTCTAGGGAGTTCTTGAGACATTTCTTCATTATTTTCTTCTTCAAAATCTCTCTCCTAAATATCTTCCTCTATGTTAATAGATTCAGATATTTTTGGAGGTTCAATTTTACCTTCGTCAGAGATATCTAACTTTTTAAAGTTTGAGAGAAGATCATCCTCATCAGTAGCATGTTTAGAGGCAGTTTCATTTTCAATAAATGCTACATGCACAGATTCTTCTACCAATTTAGAATTTTTATTAAAAACTCTATATGTCTTACTTTTACAAGAATAGCCCAGAAATATACCTTCATCAGATTTGGTATCAAACTTACCCAGATTCTCCTTTCCATTGTTGTGAATGAAACATTTGCAGCCGAACACATGGAGATGTGAGAGATATGGCTTTTTTCCTTTGTACAGCTCATAAAGAGTCTTCCCAAGGATGGTCTGATGTAGGTTCTATTTATAATGTAGCTTGCTGTATTCACTGCATCAGCCCAAAATACTTAAGAGAGTTCCTTTTCGTTCAGCATAGCTCTAGCCATCTCTCCAATTGTTCTGTTTTTCCTTTCTACTACTCCATTCTGTTAAGGAGTTCTTGGAGCTAAGAAGTTGTGGTCAATTCGATGCTCATTACAATACTCCAGAAAGCATGAGTTCTCAAATTCTTCTCCATGATCTGACCTGATAGACACAATGGAAATACCTTTCTCATTTTGCACTTTCTTGGCTAAGATTACAAATGCATCAAAGGTATCACTTTTAGAGGAAAGAAACAATGTCCATGTAAATCTAGAGTAATCATCCACAATTACAAGCACATACATATTTACATCAATACTTTTTACCCTAGATAGACCAATTAAATCCATATGCAGTATTTCTAGTGGTCTAGTTATGGTGACTACATTTTTGGGTTTAAAAGAAGATTTAGTTTGTTTTCCTCTTAGGCATGCATCACATTCTTTGTCCTTTTCAAAAGTGATTTTTGGTAGGCCAGTGACTAACTCAATTTTAACCAGTTTCAAAAGCTGATTCATGTTAACATGAGCTAATCTTCTATGCCACAACCAACTATCATTATCCTGACTAATCAAGCAAACAGAATCTAAGGTAGGAAGTTCATCAAGATCAATAGTATAGCAGTTACCATCCCTTTGAGCTTTGAGGATTACTTTGTGATCACTTTTTCTGATGACCAGGAAGAATTTTGAGTCAAACAGTACCCAGTTTCCTTTGTCACAAGTCTGGCTCACACTTAGCATATTGTGGTTGAGGCCAATCACAAACAGCACCTCTTCAATGGATGTCTCAGGATTCTTCCCCACAATGCCAATGCCAACTATTCTACCATATTGATCACCTCCAAATGTCACCTTTCCTCCTTTCTTGTCTCTAAGGGTGATGAACTTCTCCTTGTCACCAGTCATGTGACTTGAGCAGGCACTGTCCATATACCATTTATTACTCTTTCTAGCTTTGAGACATACCTGCAAAATAAAGTTCATATTTTCTTTTTAGGTACCCAAATTTGCTTGGGTCCTTTTCTGTCAATAGTCTTTTCCCTAGATACAGGTGTACCTTTGGGAATCCATTTAGCCTTCCAGTCAAGTCCATTTTTCTTTAAGGCAAATGAACTGGAAATAAGTCCTTTCTTGTTACAGAAGTGACAGGTGGTAAAGGGACTGCTGGAATGAGAAGCAGGAAGAAAGCAATGCAGATAATACTTTTGTTTTGCATACCTTAGTTGATTATATGATTCAATGTGATGTGACATATGATCTTTCTTTCTATTGCTATTAGCATGCACAAAATGTCTCATGTACACATTCTGATTTTTCTTCCTGATCTTTTCTTTTACAGCACAAAGATCATAGCCAAGTCCAGCCTTTCCTTGTGATATTCTTTAGCTTCCCATTAAAGCAAACAACATATCTTTACCTCTAGTAAGCCTAGACATGCTTTTCATTAGATATTCATTGGTTTGCTTTAGTTTAATGCATGATTTACGGCAAACAGATTCAGTAATAGGTAGAGAAGTAATTTCAGAAATGTTGCATTGAGATTCTAGTTTGTTAATCTTTTCTTAGCCTGCTTCAATTCTTTAGCAACTTTAACAAACTCATCATGCTACTTATGAAATGCATCCAGTAATTCAGAATAGGAAGGTTCAGATTCATATACCTCATCTTCTTGATCACTGCTGCATGGGATTTTAGCTTCTTTAGAGGTAAGTGCCATGAGATAGATGTTGGCAATTTCATCTTCATCATCTTCTTCTTTATCTGAGCTGTTGCTGTTGGATCAAGAGTTTTGATGATTCCAAACCAACACTCAAGAGCTTGGATTGAAGATATCAAAGGAGATCAAAGCTGTTTCAAGTGAAGATTTTCTGAGTGTTTGCTATTAGATCTTTTGTAGGATCTTTAGTTTTTGTTTAGATTGGGTAAAAGATTTTGATTTGAGAAAAAGACGTTTTCAAACCTTGATTTTATGTTAAATCTTTATTTATTTGAAAAATACTCACAAACAGATGAAGTTTGAAAGTTTAACTAAACTGTCAAGTTGGAAATTCGAACTTTTCCTTTTGACATTCGAATTTCGAGCTAAAACTGAATAAGTCTGAAGAGGTGTCTCTCTGTCAGACGAATTTTGGTTATTCAAAATTTGAATTTTCATCAAATCTGAAAGAAGCCTTTTTGTGACAGACGAACTTCACAGTTTCAAAATTCGAATTTCAGACAAAATGCAATTTGTGAAAAAGAAAGAAATTCGTCTGAAACTATGCTAAAGTTCATCTGAAATCAAGAAGAAACTAAGTTTGAAAAATGCTTTCTGACAGACGAACTTTGACTTAGTAACATTCGAATTTTCATCTAAGTCTGAAAGGAGCTTCTTTGTGACATTCGAATTTTACTCTTTCAAAATTCGAATTTCAGACAAAACAAAACTTGAGAAAATAGAAGAAATTCGTCTGAAAGTTTGATAAAGTTCATCTGAGATCAAGAATGATTTAAGTCTCAAAACTGGTCTCTGACAGACGAATTTCAATCTGTCAAAATTCAAATTTCAGAGAAAGTGAACTACTGTGCCTCTTTGAACGTTCAATGGACAGACGAATTTTGGGCATCCAAAATTCAAATTTCGAGGGTACTGTAGAAAATTGAAAACACTGTTCACGATTTACAGAAAAACTTTCTTCTTGAAAATTCGTATGTCACATTGTGAAAATATTTTATAAGTTTCAAAATTCGAATTTCACTCTATGGACAGACGAACTTCGTATTTTAACGTTGGAAGCTTTAACCTTCGGTTCCTTCAAAATTCGTCTGTTGACCAACCAAAATTCGAATTTCAGTATGTCAGAAACATTAAATGCGGTTGGTTAACGGATAGTTTTTCAGAGTAACCGTTGGATAACTTCCCCAATGGATAGATTTGGTCTCTAACGGATATTTGAGAACTAAAACTATAAATATAACATCATTTGAAGTTGTGGGTAACGAATCAAACTTGTATATACTGAATTTCTGCTGAATCTTCATCTCAAAAGCTTTTACCCTTCCAACTTCATTATTTGTACTTAAACCTTCATATCTACTCTATTCAAGAGAGTTATTCATTTGTAAACAATCTACTCTTCATCTGGAAGATAGAATTACTTGTGAGGGGTATTCACAAGGGGATTGGGAAGCACATAGAGAAAGTGCTTAGAGAGTTTGAGAGGGCTCAGAACAGAGAATACTCGTGTACTGTGGCTTTAGCAAGAAGCCCGTTGAAATTCTTGCGGGATAGTGGATAAATCTCAAGAGGTGTCTTGGGGACTGGATGTAGGTCAAGTGGATAGACCGAACCAGGATAAATCACTGAGTTTTCTTCTCCTTATCTCTACTTTTCAGCTTGCTCTGTTTTACACGTTGTTTTCATTATACTGTGATATCTTCACTTGCTTCACTTTGTGCAGAAAAATTTCAATCTTCCCAATTCACCCCCCCTCTTGGGAAGTCAGCCTTGCTAACAAGTGGTATCAGAGCCCGAATTCCCATTTAAAGGATTTCACAGTCCGGGAACAAAGATGGCTGGCTTTGGAGAGAGTATACTTCCTGAAGGGAACAACACTAACAGACCACCAGGCTTCAGTGGAGAGCATTATGGGTACTGGAAGATGAGGATGCAGATCTACCTCCAATCAATTGATCTTGACATCTGGTCAGTCATTGATAAAGGAGATTTTGTCCCAATGGCTCTAACTGAAGATGGAAGATACAAAGAGAAGCTGGAAGCAGAATAAAATGATGAAGACAGAAGGAGAATCCTACTGAATTTTAAAGCAAAGCATTGTTTAGTCAGTGCCCTGAACCAGGATGAATTCTACAGAGTCTCGCAATGCACCACTGCAAAAGGAATGTGGGATACTCTGTAGATTCCACATGAAGGAACATCTGGAGTCAGGGAGAACAGACTAAACACGTGCATTGGAGAGTATGAAAGCTTCAGAATGGCTGAGGGAGAAACTGTAAAGGAGCTTCAAAAGAGATTCACTCTCATTGTGAATCAACTAAAGAGCCTAGGAAAGGAATACACTCAGTCTGAGAAAGTAAGAAAGATACTTAGAGCTCTCCCTCTGGAATGGCAGCCCAAGGTGACAGCAATTGAAGAAGCCAGAGGAGAATCAATGGCCTCTGTCACAGCTCTCTTCGGCAGCCTTGAAGAATATGAAGGAAAAATCAAAGCACTCAAGGAAGCCGGGCTGGACAGGAAGAAGAAAGGCCTTGCTCTCAAAGCTGCTGATGAAAAGGAAGAAGAATCTAACGAAGAGGATGAACTTGATGAGGAAACTCTGGCTATGATGGTCAGAAAATTCGGAAGATTCTACAGCAAGAAGAAGAACAAGAGATTCTTCAAGAAGGTAGTTGTTGGGGAAAGCAAGAAAGAGGCAAAAGAACCTGTGACCTGCTATGAGTGCAAGAAGCAGGGACACATAAAGTGGGACTGCCCCCAATTCCTCAAAAAGCAAGAAAAGGAAAAGAAAGGTGCTGACAAAGGGAAAAAGAAGAAAGCCTACATCTCATCCATATGGGGCAACAGCTCAGATGAGGAAGAAGAAGATGAAGATGAGATTGCCAACATTTGTCTGATGGCACTTGCTTCTGAAGAAGCTACACCCTCATACAGCAGTGATCAGGATGAAGAGGTATATCAATATGAACCTTCCTATTCTGAATTACTGGATGCGTTTCATGAGCTTCATGATGATTTCATCAAAGTTGCTAATGAACTAAAACTGGCAAAGAAGAAAATAAATAAGCTGGAGTCTCAAAGCATAGTTTCTGAAACTGCTTCTTTACCTACTTCTGAATCTGTTTGCTGCACTTCATGCACTGAACTTAAACAAACTAATGATTATCTAGTCAAAAGCATGTCTAGGCTCACTAGAGGTAAAGATATGTTGTTTGCATTGATGGGGAGCCAAAGAATTTCACAAGGAAAAGTTGGTCTTGGCTATGATCCATGTGCCGTCAAGGAAAAGATTAGGAAGAAAAATCAGAATGCATATATGAGACATTTTGTGCATGCTAAGAACAATAAAAAGAAAGTTAATGCATCACCTCACATTGAAACATATGATCAACCAAGGCATGCTAGACAAAAGTATTATCTGCACTGTTTTCTTCCTGCATCTCAATCTAGTAGCCCTTTCACTACCTGTCATTTCTGCAACAAAAAGGGACACATTTCCAGTTCTTGTGCTTTGAGGAAAAATGGACTTGGCAGGAAAGTTGAATGGGTTCCCAAAGTTGCATCTACATCTAAGGAAAAATATACTGACCAAAAAGGACCCAAGCAAATTTGGGTACCTAAAAGGAAAACATAAACATTGTTTTGCAGGTCTGTCTCAAAGCTAAGAAAAGCAACAAATGGTATATGGACAGTGCCTGCTCAAGCCACATGACTGGTGATAAGGAGAAGTTCATCACCCTAAGAGACAAGAAAGGAGGAAAGGTGACCTTTGGAGGTGATCAATATGGCAAAATCGTTGGAATTGGCATTGTGGGGAAAAATCCAGAAACATCCATTGAAGAGGTGCTGTTTGTGATTGGCCTCAACCACAACTTGCTAAGCGTGAGTCAGACTTGTGACAAAGGAAACTGGGTGCTGTTTGACTCAAAGTTTTGCTTGGTCATCAGAAAAAGTGATCACAGAGTAATCCTCAGGGCTCAAAGGGATGGTAACTGCTATACTATTGACCTCGATGAACTTCCTCCCTTAGATTCTGTATGCTTAATCAGTCAGAATAATGATAGTTGGTTATGGCATAGGAGATTAGCTCATGTTAATATGGATCAACTGTCTAAACTGGTTAAAAATGAGCTAGTTACTGGTTTGCCAAAAATGTCTTTTGAAAAGGATAAAGAATGTGATGCATGCTTAAAAGGAAAACAAATTGAATCATCCTTCAAATCTAAAAACATAGTTACCACAACAAGACCACTTGAATTGCTGCATATGGACTTAATTGGACCTTCTAGGGTGAAAAGTCTTGGTGGTAATCTGTATGTGCTTGTAATTGTTGATGATTATTCTAGATTTACTTGGACATTATTCCTTTCCTCTAAGAGTGATACCTTTGATGCATTTGTAACCTTAGTTAAGAAAGTGCAAAATGAGAAAGGTATCTCTATTGTGTCTATCAGGTCAGATCATGGAGGAGAATTTGAAAATGCATACTTCCTGGAGTACTGCAGTGAGCATGGAATTGGCCACAACTTCTCAGCTCCTAGGACTCCTCAACAGAATCTGTGAATGTGGTTTTCATTGAAAATGAAACTGTTTCAAAACATATTACCAATGAGGATGATCTTGCTTTCAATTTTGAAAAACTGGGCATTTCTGATAAAAGTAGAACTGAACCTCCAAAGATATCTGAATCTGTTAACATAGAGGAAGATATCCAGGAGCAAGAGTTTGATGAAGAAAATAATGAAGAAACATCTCAAGAACTCCCTAGAGCATGGAGATATCAAAGGAATCATCCTATTGATCAAGTGATAGGAGATGTTCAAGAGAGAGTCAAAACCAGAAAACAGTTAAGGGATCAAATGCTAAATTGTGCTTTTATTTCTCAAATTGAACCCAAATGTGCTGAAGAAGCCTTAACTGATGATTACTAGATTTTGGCTATGCCAGATGAATTAAATCAATTCGAAAAAAATCAAGTTTGGGATCTAGTACCAAGGCCCAAAAATCATCCTGTTATTGGTACCAAATGGGTTTTCAGAATTAAACTTGATGAATCTGGAATAATAATCAGAAATAAAGCTAGATTGGTTGCTAAAGGGTATAATCAGGAAGAAGGTATTGATTTTGAAGAAACCTTTGCACCAGTAGCTAGATTAGAAGCTATAAGAATATTGCTAGCTTATGCATGCATGAAAAATATTTTGCTTTATCAAATGGATGTAAAAAGTGCTTTTCTGAATGGATATATCATGGAAGAGGTTTATGTAGATCAACCTCTAGGTTTTGAGGATTCTACAAAACCAAACCATGTCTATAAACTGAAGAAAGCTCTTTATGGATTAAAACAAGCCCCTAGAGCATGGTATGAAAGATTGAGCAGTTTTTTGACTGAAAAAGGGTTTAACAGAGGCAAAGTTGACACAAACTTTATTTACTAAGAAAGAGAATAAAGGTTTACTAATTGTCCAAATCTATGTTGATGATATTATTTTCGGTGCTACTAATGAAACTCTTTGCAAGGAATTTTCTAAGTTAATGCAGGGAGAATTCGAAATGTCCATGATGGGTGAACTCAATTTCTTCCTTGGATTGCAAATCAGACAGTTTAATGATGGTATCTTTCTCAGTCAATCCAAGTATCTAAAGGAGCTGTTAAAGAAGTTTGGAATGGAGAATGCCAAGCCAATGGGAACACCTATGGCTACTGCAACCAAACTGGACATGGATGAAAATGGGAAGATGTTTGACATCACTCAGTACAGAAGAATGATTGGATCCCTGCTGTACTTAACTGCCAGCAGACCTGACATTATGTTCAGTGTCTGTATGTGTGCAAGGTTCCAATCATGCCCCAAAGAGACCCATGCAACAGCTGTGAAAAGAATTTTCAGATATCGCATTGGAACATCACAGATGGGTCTTTGGTATCCAAAAGGCAATGGAGAAGATCTCAAAGGATACACTGATGCTGATTTTGCAGGATCCAAAACTGACAGAAAAAGCATAAGTGGAACTTGTCAGTTTCTTGGAGGATCCCTGGTTTCATGGTTCAGCAAAAAGCAAAACAGTGTGGCTCTATCCACTGCAGAAGCTGAGTATGTGGCAGCTGGAAGCTGTTGTGCCCAAGTCATCTGGATGAAGCAGCAGCTTGAGGATCTTGAGGTTAAAATGAAGGAGATACCCATCATGTGTGATAATCAAAGTGCCATAAACATCACTAAGAATCCTGTCATGCACTCAAGGACGAAACATATTGAGGTTAGGCACCACTTCATAAGGGATCACGTTCTGAAAGGAGAAGTTAAGCTGGAATACATCCCACAGAGGATCAAGTAGCTGATATACTCACCAAACCTCTACCAGAAGACAGGCATTGCAAAATAAGAAGAGAATTGGGAATGGTAAATCCCAATGAATTGTAAGTTATTCTTATAAAACTCTCTTTTTTTTTCTTTCTTAAAGTCAATTCTAACTTCAGCATCGGAGAGTGTTTAATTTAAGTGGCAGGTGCTCCTCACAAGACTAAATGGCTATACTTTTGAAGATTGGAGCATATCAGATTGGAACAACCAGAAAATGAAGTGAATGATAATTATTCTAAATTATGGATCCATTCTGTAAGTTTTTAAAGTTGAAATTTGTATATTGTTTGATTGCTAGATGAATTTCATTGATAATCTGTGTTTTTGAACTGGTCAACGTGGTCAACATTCGAATTTTGGTTGACCAACAGACGAACTTTGGCCTGTTATGCCTTGGAACAGTTCTCGGTAATGCCTCGAAATTCGTCTGTTAAAGCTTGAAAGTTCGAATTTTCAAAAACTGAAATTTCAAAGTTATGATTGTTCATCATTGTTATACGAATTGTTGCTTCTTAACATACGAATGTTGGACAATATTTACAAAAGTTGAAAAATTTGAAGTTTCAGTTCAAAATTCATCTGTTGAATTATGCTCTTGATGATTGAATGCTTGAAAGATGATGCTCTGCATGCTTAATTCATCCATTGGTTGGAGTTTTATTTGTTGATGCTGTTTTTCTTTTCAACATTCGAATTTTGTTGAAACAAAATTCGTCTGTTGTGTATGTATTGATTGTTTCAAGCCTCTGTCAGACGAACTTTAAAGATGAAAATTCGTCTGTCAGTAAGCTGTGCTGAACGGTTTAACTTGTAACTGCTCGAAGTTCAAATTTTGACTCCTCAAAATTCGTCTGTCAGACGGTTACATGCGTTAAAACCGACGGTTTCCCGCAGAACAGACGCAACCCTATTTGTAACTCCTCCAAGTCTGTTCTGATTCTCTCTTCAATCCTCTTAACTCCTATCCAAAAACCGTCATTCTTCACCGTTTAAACTTCCTTTCGCATCCCTTAAATCCATTCTCTACCACATTCTGCATCATTCAAGCAAGAAATGGCGAGAGTGAAGATTCCTGGAACAGGACCAGCTGGAACTCGGCCAAAAAGGACGGTCAAATCTCAATATGCTACAAAGGAAGGAGAGAAATCCAAGAGAAAGGCCGAACCCAGTAAAGCTACTCCTTCCAAACGCCAAAAATCTTCATCCACGTCAGAATCTCAGAAAGCTGGGCCCTTATCTTCAAAATCTGCAGTTCCTTCGGCTGGTACTGCTGCTGTGGCTTCCTCTTCCTCTACTGAATCTGGAGAGTTTGAATTGACTACACTGCCACTGTGGAGCACTCCAGAGATCCAAGAAGAGTATTCTACCAAGTTTTCCACCAAGAAGGTAATAAAACCTCACTGTGTAAATATGGAACAATTTCTGATATCCAACAACTTTGATGCTGCAATATGGTTGATAAGATATAGAAATTTGTTGGAAATTGCTGAGAAATATGATAATGAGGTGGTGAAGACTTGGTATGCATCTCTTCAATATAACAGCAAGAAAAGGAAATGGGAGGTCACCTTGAGATCAAGGACCATTTGGCTTGCTGATGAAACTATCAATGAAGTACTGGAACTCCCAGGACAAGATGGGCTAAAAATTGACATCACAGCCTCTGGATATATGGATGAGGCTAGTACAGCTGATAAGGAAGGTGGCTCCTTTCTGAATTACAAAGAAAGCACCATCTTGGATACCCTATTCAGAAGAAGGGAGAACAGGCCTACTTTAAACCAGTTGAAGCCCACAGACCTCAGTGTACAAGTAAGGATCTTGCACTACATAGTGTCCAGGATCATATTCAACAAAGATGGCAGCTTCAACTTGATAACAAGGGCAGAGGCTCATGTGATGACTGCCATCATACGTGGGAAGCTGATCAATATGGGTCATATCATTCTCCAGCGTATGATAAAGGCAAGGGATCAAAGGAAGGATTCCACACTCCCCTATGCTGCAATTATTTCAAGAATCCTGCAGCATGCTAGGATTCAACACATTGAAAAGGGGAAAGGGAAACTCACTGAGGCCTTCAAAGAAGAAGAATTGCAAAGGATGGGCATTGAAAGAGATGAAGGACATTGGGTTGGAAAGGGAGCAGGGAAATCTGAAGACTTGTTCTTTGTTGCTGATGCATCCCTCCAACAAGAAGGCACCTCTGAGGCTCCTGGCAGATCTGTACCTCAGCCTTCTCAGCCTATTCCATCTCCATCCAGGCCTACTCATCCTCCTTCCACTCCCTCCTCACGAGCCAAGCCAACCAAGATCACTGAGCTATTTGACAGTCTGTCAACACTCATTCTCAGCATTAGGGATGAGCAAAATGCCAAATTTGCTCATCTACAAGACCAGATCCATCAGTTGGCTGTGAATATGAAAGTGGTAGCTGATGCCTATGAAGAGATTAGAAATGCAATTCCTACCACTTCAGCTCCACCTCAGCCTAGTGTGCCTGAGCCTACTCTGTCCCCATCCCCTGTGCCTCCAAGTCCCTTCGAGATTGCCTCCTCTGACCATGATAATGATGGGGCTAGTGCAATGAGAACACCTAGTCCTGGTCCTCCCTTGGACTATGGATTGGAAGAAGACAGTTTCCAAGCAACAAGCCCTCATGAGCCTATGCAAGAGGATGCTCAGGGTTCAATTCTATCAATACAAGAATCTGAGCAAGTTGAAAGACTGGTTGCAGCCATTTCAACCTCCTCTATGCAAGAAGATGTGAGTAATGAGGAAAGGAGCATTGTACCTGTTATTGATTATCTTGCCATTGCTCACAATGCTCTGCTGCTAGCTCAAAGGAGAAGGCTGGAAGAAATGTTTCCTCCTGCTCAACCAGCCTCTCCTCCTCTTGCTGCTTATGGGCTTTCAGAGGAACAGAGAGCTCGACTGGCTCTTTCCAGGCAGGAAATGCAAGAGCTGCTTGAGGTCTCTGATGATGATGATGAAGAGCCTGCTGAGCCCCCTGCACCAGTTCAGCCAGAAATTCCTTTTGCTCATGTCCCTCTTCGTGCTGTTCCTCTCACTCAGATACCTCCTCCAATGGACTTTGCTGGGCTTTCTGATGATGCCAAAAAGGGGGAGAAGATAAAGCAAACTAGGACTAAGCAAGCTGGAAAATCTGCTGAGTCATCTGGGAAAGGAAAGACATACAGCAAGAAGACTAAGCCAAAGAAGAAATGATTGTTTTAGATCTTGTGATTGTTTTAGATCTTAGGCTGAATCTTCCTGTTGTATCTTGTGTTAATTATTTAATTGTATTTGCTTGTTTGTTGTTTTTGAGAACTGATTGACATATGTATTGCAACAATTTGATTAAGTAAATTATGTTCTTGGTTGCAATGATTTGGGATTTGAATCTCTTCACTTAATCTGTTGAAAATGATATCTTATGAACTGTAATGCATATGTTGAGGGGGAGCTTGTGTAAGCAAACCCAAGTACTAATCCAGTTTGTGAGTTGTTTTGTCATCATCAAAAAGGGGGAGAATGTTGGATCAAGAGTTTTGATGATTCCAAACCAACACTCAAGAGCTTGGATTGAAGATATCAAAGGAGATCAAAGCTGTTTCAAGTGAAGATTTTCTGAGTGTTTGCTATTAGATCTTTTGTAGGATCTTTAGTTTTTGTTTAGATTGGGTAAAAGATTTTGATTTGAGAAAAAGACATTTTCAAACCTTGATTTGAAGTTAAATCTTTATTTATTTAAAAAATACTCACAAACAGACGAAGTTTGAAAGTTTAACTGAACTGTCAAGTTAGAAATTCGAACTTTTCCTTTTGACATTCGAATTTCGAGCTAAAACTGAATAAGTCTGAAGAGGTGTCTCTCTGTCAGACGAATTTTGGTCATTCAAAATTCAAATTTTCATCAAATCTGAAAGAAGCCTTTTTGTGACAGACGAACTTCACTGTTTCAAAATTCGAATTTCAGACAAAATGCAATTTGTGAAAAAGAAAGAAATTCGTCTGAAACTATGCTAAAGTTCATCTGAAATCAAGAAGAAACTAAGTTTGAAAAATGCTTTCTGACAGACGAACTTTGACTTAGTAACATTCGAATTTTCATCTAAGTCTGAAAGGAGCTTCTTTGTGACATTCGAATTTCACTCTTTCAAAATTCGAATTTCAGACAAAACAAAACTTGAGAAAATAGAAGAAATTCGTCTGAAAGTTTGATAAAGTTCATCTGAGATCAAGAATGATTTAAGTCTCAAAACTGGTCTCTGACAGACGAATTTCAATCTGTCAAAATTCAAATTTCAGAGAAAGTGAACTACTGTGCCTCTTTGAACGTTCAATGGACAGACGAATTTTGGGCATCCAAAATTCAAATTTCGAGGGTACTGTAGAAAATTGAAAACACTGTTCACGATTTACAGAAAAACTTTCTTCTTGAAAATTCGTATGTCACATTGTGAAAATATTTTATAAGTTTCAAAATTCGAATTTCACTCTATGGACAGACGAACTTCGTATTTTAACGTTGGAAGCTTTAACCTTCGGTTCCTTCGAAATTCGTCTGTTGACTAACCAAAATTCGAATTTCAGTATGTCAGAAACATTAAATGCGGTTGGTTAACGGATAGTTTTTCAGAGTAACCGTTGGATAACTTCCCCAACGGATAGATTTGGTCTCTAATGGATATTTGAGAACTAAAACTATAAATATAACATCATTTGAAGTTGTGGGTAACGAATCAAACTTGTATATACTGAATTTCTGCTGAATCTTCATCTCAAAAGCTTTTACCCTTCCAACTTCATTATTTGTACTTAAACCTTCATATCTACTCTATTCAAGAGAGTTATTCATTTGTAAACAATCTACTCTTCATCTGGAAGATAGAATTACTTGTGAGGGGTATTCACTAGGGGATTGGGAAGCACATAGAGAAAGTGCTTAGAGAGTTTGAGAGGGCTCAGAACAGAGCATACTTGTGTACTGTGGCTTTAGCAAGAAGCCCGTTGAAATTCTTGCGGGATAGTGGATAAATCTCAAGAGGTGTCTTGGGGACTGGATGTAGGTCAAGTGGATAGACCGAACCAGGATAAATCACTGAGTTTTCTTCTCCTTATCTCTACTTTTCAGCTTGCTCTGTTTTACACGTTGTTTTCATTATACTGTGATATCTTCACTTGCTTCACTTTGTGCAGAAAAATTTCAATCTTCCTAATTCACCCCCCCTCTTGGGAAGTCAGCCTTGCTAACAGTTGCCCCATATTGATGAGATGTAAGCTCTTTTCTTCTTGCCTTTGTCTGTAGCTTTCTTTTCTTTTTCTTGCTTCTTGAGAAATTGTGGACAATCCCATTTGATATGTCCCTACTTTTTACATTCATAGCAAGTGATAGGTTCTTTTGTTTCCCTTTTACTATCTCCAGCTGCTCCTTTCTTGAAGATTTTCTTGTTTCTCTTTTTGCTGTAGAATCTTCCAAATTTTCTGACCATCACAGCCAGAGTTTCTTCATCTAGCTCATCTCCATCGTCAGATTCTTCTTCTTTTTTCTCAGCAGCTTTGAGAGGAAGACCTTGCTTCTTTTTGTCTTGTCCAGCCTCCTTGAGAGCCTTCATTTTTCCTTCATACTCCTCGAGGCTGCCAAAAAGAGTTGTGATAGAGGCCATTGATTCTCCTCTGACTTCCACTATTGCTGTTACTTTGGGTTGCCATTTCAGAGGGAGAGCTCTGAGGATCTTTCTTACTTTTTCTGTTTGAGTGTACTCCTTTCCCAGGCTCTTTAGTTGATTCACAATGAGGGTGAATCTCTTCTGTAGCTCTTTTACATTCTCTCCTTTAGCCATTCTGAAGCTTTTATATTCTCCTATGCATGTATTTAGTTTATTTTCTTTGACTCCAGTTGTTCCTTCATGAGCAATTTACAGGGTGTCCCACATTTCCTTGGCAGTGGAGCATTGGGAGACTCTATAGAATTCATCTTGATTCAAAGCACTGACCAAACAATGTTTTGCCTTGAAGTTCAACAAGACTCTTCTTCTATCTTCCTCATTCCATTCAGCTTCTAGCTTCTCTTTGTACTTCCTATCATCTTCCAAAGCCATTGGGACAAAATCTCCCTTCTGAATGACAGACCAGATGTCCAGATCAATTAATTGGAGAGAGATTTGCATCCTCATCTTTCAGTAACTATAGTGTTCTCCACTAAAGCCAGGTGGTTTATTTGTGTTGTTTCCTTCTGGTAATATGCTTTCTCTAAAGCCAGCCATTTTAATTCCTAGACTATGAAATCCTTTGATTGGGAATCCGGTCTCTGATACCACTTGTTAGATAAGCTGGCTTCCCAAGAGAAGTGATGAATTAGGAAGCTAGAAAATTTTCTGTAAAATATCAAGAAAGTGAAGAAAGCAAAGTATAGATAGTAAAACAGAGTATATGAGAATAAACTGTAAAAGTTGCAGAAAAGAGAAGAAAAGACAGATATTCATCCTGGTTCAGTCTCTTCACTTGACCTACGTCCAGTCCTCAAGTCACCCCTTGAGATTTTCCACTATTCTGCAAGAATTCAGTGGGCTTCTTGCAAATGCCTCAGTGCAAAAGATGATGCTCTATTTCTAGAGCTCACTCAATCACTCTTTGCACTCTTACAAAGTACTTTCCAATCCCTTGTGATATCCCCTCACAAGAAATTCTATCTTCCAGATGAAGATAAGATTGTTTATAAGGATTAAACTTTCATAAACAGAGTGAATATGAAAGTTGGAGTACAAAATATTGAAGTGAGAGAGTAAAGGACTTTGAGTAAATAATTTAGCAGAGTTTCAGTATATACAATGTTAAAATCATTACCCACAACTTCAAATGATGTTATATTTATAGATTTAGGTCTTTACTATCCGTTAGAGACAAAATCTATCCGTTTGAGAAGTTATCCAACGGTTACTATGAAAAACTATCCGTTAACCAACCGCATTTAATGCTTCTAACATACTGAAATTCAAATTCCAGTTGGCCAATAGACAAATTTCACAGAAACCGAAGGTTAACAACTTCAACGTTTAATGCTCAAAGTTTGTCTGTCAAGTGAAATTCGAATTTTGATATTTGGAAAATATTTCTTCGTTGTAACATACGAATTTTCAAGTAGAAAGTTTTTCTATTAAGTGTGAACAGTATTTTCAATTTGCTACAGTGCCTTCAAAATTCAAATTTTGGAACTCCAAAATTCATCTGTCTGTAGCTGGTTTATAAGGCACAGTAGTTCATATGATTCAAAATTTGAATTTTCAAAGGGCAAAGTTCGTCTATCAGAGAGACCTCTTTTCAGACTAACTTCAAAATTCGAATTTATAAATACTGTCTTTCGTATGTCAATATATCATTATAACAGACTCACAGGCTTAGTTTCTGAAATTCAAATTTTCATGTTCAAAGTTCGTCTGTCAGAGATCCTTTTTGAGATCCAATCTAAACTTGGTTTCAGATGAACTTTGACACAACTTCAAATGAATTTCTTTAGTTTTCATAAGTTTCATTTTGTCTAAAATTTGAATTTTCAAACCCAAAGTTCGTCTGTTACTGAAAGCTTCTTTCAGACACTTATCAAAATTCAAATTTTCTCAAGTCAAAATTCGTCTGTCAGGGAGACCTTTTTTCAGACTTGTTCAGTTTCAATACGAAATTCGAATTTCCAAAGCCAAAGTTTGAATTTCCAATATGACAGATTAGTATTAACCTTTCAAACTTCGTCTGTTGGTGGGTGTTTTTCAAATATTCCATGATTTAACATAAAATCAAGGTTTTAAAATATCTTTTTACTAAATCAAAGTCTTTTACTTAAATAAAACACTACTAAACATCCTACATCTATCTTTGCACAGATTTATCCAGAATTTCTTCACTTGAAATCTTTTGGGCACCTTTGATATCTTTATTCCAAGCTCCTGAAGGTTAGTTTGGAATAATCAAAACTCTTGATTCAACAGCATATAGATTACATGATTTGGCTCAATATAGAGTTAGATATGAATTTTTAAAATTATGGCCAAAATCCTAAAAAAGAGAGAAATGATCATTTGTATAGTATAAGTTTGAGCAATAAACTGTAACAATTGGTCAGGTTAAAGGAAGTTTTCATATTTTTATCTTGTATATCATGTTTCTAGCTTCACTAAGAGGCTTGAACCACATTGATACGATTTTTATGGATTAAGTTATGATTTTTCAAAGTTCGTCCAAAAAACTTGAGGACCAAATGCATAGTACAACATTTTTTTATTTAAATATTTTAGTTCTATTAATGGTTCAAGCTCTTAATATGAGCTAATTGGACATTGTACATACTATAATATATGGAAAAATATAGATAAAAGTAAGATATTACATTTTTGGCATCAGAGCCGAAGATCTTGGCTCTTAGAGCAAAGATCTGGGCAAATCTTTGCATCAAGAGAGGAAGGTAATCCTCTTAGTTAGAATTTTCCCTTTGAATAGAATATTCCTTTTGAGAAACTGGCCTAAGAATGTTTTAGTGGCATAAGAGATTAGTCTTAAGGAAAGCTTATGATAGTTGCTGGATTAGTTGAGGATGTTTTACGGATAATGTTTTCCTTAGGTCGTGAATCCTTTCAGAATGAGATCGTAGTTAGATCCTATCAGTAAAAAGAAGATGTAGGATCACAAAGGATCCTAGTAGGGCTTAGAGATCGCAGTAAATCTCATGGTCGTAGTAGACCAATTTTGAGGTTGCAATATACCTCTAAAGAGTATGAGATGATGAGAAAGATTGATGATCCCTATAGTCCTGATAGTTAGGATGATTTTAGAAAGATATGAAACCTCATTAATCAATAGTTAGTATGAATATTGACCTAAGACTTTTCTCTAATACCAAGCCACTGACTAGAAAGTAGCTATGAGATGTGATAGTAGGTTGTTAATGAGTAAAAAGCAAGTATCTTGCCTACAAAATAAGTTCAATGGGGAGATGTTTTCAGTAATGAATGAAAGAGGCCAGTAAGGAATAAATGATAGTTATGAAAAGAATCAATGGGGGAAAACTAATGTTAGAAAAGAAAGATGGTAAGTAATCCAGATACAGGAATTTGGCCTGAGTCTAGTCAAGATCCTATAAGGGAAGACATAGGATCCAGCAAGATTTTCATTCCAACTAAACCAATAACTCCAAATCCAAATGATATTAAAGCTATGTATGATAAATATCATGAGGGATTTATGAGGATATGCTCAACATTAGATTTCCTTGGTATAGTACTAGAAGCGAAAGAGATTCTTAGAAGGGCATTATGATTTTAAGCTTCCTATAAGAGAATGGGTTGAGCAAGTACTAGATGTCATAACAAGATCATGAGCTCTGGAGCTGTATTAAGGAGTTCCCTCAAGGTTGAGTGTTTAACACTCTAAAAGGCTATGTCATTGTCTGAACACTCCAGATAGAGTGCTATCAGGAAGGAAAGCTAAGGCAATAGAATTCTCATATGGGGATCCAAAAGGAGATCCAATTAAGAAGCCTAATGTTAGTATGGAAGCCCCACAAGCTCAAGGAAATGTGCATATATAGGGAGCATGTATATACAAATAAGATGTATAGCTGCATTCTTTGACTAAATATATATGTAGCCAGATGCTGATTAAATATTAGTAAAGTAAAAGACCAGGGGTCGAGGTATGATGATATGTCATGACTAGTGAAAAAAGTAGTAGTTAATGTAATTGTGGAGTTCAAGTTGTTATTAAGAGTCGTTAAGATACGAAGAGGTGTTCAACAAAGGCTAACAATATAAACACACGCCTCTCAAATGACTCTAGTAACAATAAATGATTGTACTCCCAATTTAAATCCCTTGCAAGTAATCCTTAGTCTTCTAGATCAGTAGTAGAAAACTATTGAGCAACTGTAAGAGATAGTTAATGCTCAAGGACAACAAGGGAAAAACTAGAGCCCTTAAGGTTTCTGACTATACCATAGCAGCTTCAGGTAAATTAGTAGGTTCTCTAGGATTCTCCCTAAGGCAACTGGATGTGTTCGCCAACCACTGATATATGATTGGCTAATGAGAAAGTATTAGCTTCCATTATTTGATGATAAATTTGATGTGCAAGTTGTCGAAAAGTAGATTGTAAGCCTTAAAAAAAAAAAGAGAGATTTCAAAGATGATAGGATGCACATCGGAAATGGAAGCTTGATAGTAAAAGAGACTGACCAATGGTGGCAGAACACGGAATGAGCTAGTCAAGTAAAGGGCACTGTATTAACTTGGGAAGTATTATAAGAGTAGTTTTATGAAAGTTATTTTCCCTAGTCTGTAAGAGATGAAAAGAAAGTAGAATTATAAGGATCAGCTAAGATATAAATAAGTCAGTCATTAAATAGGTCACAAGGTATAATCAACTGACTCGATACCTAATCTTCCTTCAATAGTTTGTTGATAAGTACTGGTAAGTAACCTTAGAATACTAGGGGATTCAAGAAGTAAGGCATAAGCACAGAGGAGATAGTTGAGTAAGTCAACTCTCATTTTTAAGAATGTGGAAAGGCTCATAGTAAAAGGCTATGCTTAGCAATGAAGAATGTGTGCTTTAAGTATAAAGAGTCGGGACACTATACTTGTGACAGTACTAAGGAGATGGCCAACCCCAGACCATAAGCATAGGAAAAAGTCTTTGTGCTAATCTCAGTCTAAGGTCTGTAAGTCACCTGACCTTAGTAAAGGTATGATTCAGGTGCAAGACTAATCCTATAGCTATGCTAAGAAGTTGAGTCTGGAAGTTACTATTATATAAGTTATATGAGAATGTCTTGATGAGAAATTGGGCTATAATCTCCATTGTTTGTCTAAATAAGCACCTTAGCAATACAAAGATTTGTATGCCTTTCCTTAGTAGGGGTGTGAGTATTGGCATGAATCAACTTTTACAAATAATCTCCTTCTAGATTGTATGAGCAAGATGATGATTTTGCCTACCCCTTGAAGGTGTTCCAGGTATTGAATTTAAGTTAAATGTTATGTTGATAGCTCAAGCTAAGAAATACTTGAAAAATGATGTTAAGAATAGACAAGAAAGTTGATGTAAGATTCAAACGAGAAAGTTTGATAAGATGCAATGCCTCTGTAAGAAAAGTTAATATACTTATGAGGTATAAGGTACAAAGTATGAGCCTAAGGTATTTGATTAGTGGTAAGCAGTTAGGGAACTAAGAAACCTTGAGATAGTGATCGCTGAGTTTAGTATGAAATCTAGCTAAAAGAAAGTTCTTGGCCAAAAGATCTCACAATGAATATAATCTTCTATTAATTGCCAAGGTGATGAAAAAGGGAGGTGGCTCTTGGGAAGAAGCCCAATTGAACAAAGAGATGAAATCCTCCATATGATAAAAGCAGCCGAGGCAAGGCAGATGGGAGGTGGCTCTTGGGGAGAAGCCCCATTGAGCAAAGAGATAAAATCCTCCATCAGATGAGTTGCCAAGGCAAAGTAATGGAAAGTGGCTCTTAGGGTGATGCCCGATAGAGCAAGAATAAGTAATGGTGAGAGGCCAAGGGCCAGATTCTAGCTGAGCTAGTAAGAGACTTTTGAAGGGTTAAGAAGTTTCCCTTAAATTGCTAAAACACTAATCGACCGTGGCTAAATAACTAATAAGTTATGTATAAGAACAGATAAAGTAGATATGTCCTAAGAGTAAAAAGTTAGAGACCACTACCTTAATATTATTTAGACCCTGAATCACAAAAAGCCAAAAGATCTTAAAGGTATGATAAGATAAGCAGAGTACAAGATTCATGGGTATGTTCATACGTAAAGGCATAGTGGTAAAATGAATATCTAAGCTAGTAAAGGCTAGAGTAAAAGGAAGCAGTATGAGTATAGGGGATGAACTCCCTAAAATTAAAAGCAATAAGTGACCCAGAGGTCACACAAATAAGCTATAGTTTAAAATGAAGCCCAATGTCGCATTTTCTAAGTCCAAAGAATGACAAGAGTGCAGCAGAACCCCTCAATACTTTATAATTTAATGTGCTCAAGTGAGGGAAATTTCATGATAAGTGACCTACTGGGAAATATGAAAAAGATGTAAAAGGTAAGGAAAATGTGCTAATAATTAAATTTGGGCACCGAGAATTTATGATAGTCTTACTAAAAGTACATGTTAGGCTATATGAATAAAAGATGAATAGTTTATTGTGACCTCAAACATTTAGAGGAGCATGAAAGGCAATTGAGAACTTTTCAAATGTAATTAAAAGAAAAAGCTTGCTGAACTTAGTAGATGAGAGCTGGGCTCCAAAAAGTACGGTTAATAGGTTACAGAATCTCCTATATGGATCGCAGTAGATCCTAGTAAATCAAGTAAAGTTATGAAATGGGAGAGACGAACACTGTAATAGAGATGAGAGGTCTCCAAGTTTAGCAAGATGTTATGAAAAATTTCTCTCAAGTTGTCTTACCACTTAGTTAGAAGAGAAACTGATGTGGGAAAGAGATTAAGAAATAATTTCTTATATGCTAGAAAGGTTAAACCTCCTTCTCTGATATGATTAATCTTGATTCAATAATGACCACAGAGGTCTATAATTATTAAAGTAAGCATGGATCAGGATATGAGTAATGTAATATGGTTGAGTGGCAGGTATTAGCCAATGTTTTATATAACAATTTTATGAAAAGCATGTTCCTACTTATAGTAGCGGTAAATAATGATCTCAAGAAGGGTTACTAAAAGTTATTATAGCTACTATGAGTTGTTATATCTATGATATTACTATAAAAGTGTTTGAGATCACAATAGCCTCAAGGGATTATGAGATAAAAGAAAAGTTAGACTTGAGGAAAAGAAAATAAAAGAAATGAAAAGCAAATATGAGATGACTTATAAATGTCATCTAGGCAAAGCTATTGTGACGAGCTTATGTCTTGGTAGAAAGATTATTCATGTGAATAGTCTAAAGTAATGAAAGTAGTGAAAGAGATAATATCAGGTGCTAATAAGGAAAGTATAGTATGAACAAGATAAGAGAAAATTATGAAAGTAAAGATGAGGATTAAGATTGAGTATGTTATATGAAAATTCTCAGTACCCCTAAAGTAAAGTTAGTTTATGATATCCGCATAATTCCCAGTTTAAAGAATATGAACAAGACTCTTCAAATATTATAAATGACTAAATGATACCAGGGTAAAATATTGACTGAAAAGTCAAGTAAGTGAGAAGTAAGAGTATTTCTCTGGTAAAAATGATTTGGAAAGTTGGAAAAGTAAGAGAAAGAAAATAAGAGGTACTAGTATATATCTAAATTTCGAAGAAGAAATTTATTTTAAAGGGGAGAGAATTGTAATATCCTAAAATTTCTCTTAAATGTTTAAGGCTCAATATTTTAAAATTTATAAAGAATTTACAAAAATGGATATATATCATTTTGCATAATGTAAGGCAAAGATGTCAGTTATCTTGGTAAGAAGAAAAAGTGAAAAAATAACCATTTTACCCCTGAAAAAGAAAAAAAAGGGAGAAAGAAAACAAAAAGATGAGAAGAACGAAGATGAAGAAGAGGCGTGGAGAACAAAGATGAAGAAGAGGCGTTACAATGAAACAAATTTTATGAATTTTGGTACAAATTACACCTAATGACTCGAAAGTTTTAAAAATTATAGATTTGTCTCGGGTCAAGGACATTTTTGTAAATATAAAAAATTATAGTCAAAATGAAGCTCTCAATGAGCTAAGACTAATGAAATATAGTATGAAATTTATTAAGATCAAAATAATATTTATTGGATAATTATGATTTAATATTAATGTCTTACCCGATAAATGTCAGTTTGGACTGCAGGAAGAAGCAGTATTCATTCAAGAAAAATGTGTGGATCTTATATTTGGACCAATTGAGATAAGAATATTATGGTAATTTTATATCCCAATATAATTATAATTATTATCCCAATAATAGTAAAATATACTGCTAAAATAACTTTATTTGTCCAAACCGATTCAGGATATATTTGGATAAGTAAAAATCTAAAATTTATGGACAAAAAAGCTGCTCAATTTTGTGACCTAAGCTGCACATGGGGATATTGAGATTACTTTAATATTTCTCACATTTTCTTAACTTTTCAATCAAGATTCAAGAATGGACAGATGGCATCAATTGGTGGATTCTTATTCTTTATTTATACCCTCCCTTTTTGACTGACTCTAGCATAAAGAAAGGAAGGTGAGGCAGCTGCAAACCACCAAAGGAGAAGGAGAAAAGGAAAAAAGAAAAGAAGAAGAAAAAAATTTAAGAAAAAGGCAAGAATTCTCCTTTTAATTCTAAGTGATTTTCCTTCAAGTTTCTAAGTAGTTTATGGCTATTTCTTTGAGTTTTCCTCCTTCCCAATTGCTGTTTAGTTTCAGTTTGGATATGTATTTAAGAAAGGAAGTGGTTTTATGCAATAAAGTTTAAAGAAAGTATGAGATATAGTGAAAGAAATAAGTTTTGGAAGGTTATGAAGCAATTTTTGAAAAAATTTCATTCTTCCTCCTAAACCCTTGATTTCGGTCAGTTCAATATGATGGAAGTAGTTGGAATTTCATTAATTTGATGGAAAAAATGAAGTCCCTATGATCAAAAACCTTAAAGACAAGGGTTGGCTCAAAGATAGAATTTAAGGTAGAGTGTGAGAATTTAAGGGTTTCAAGAATTTTACGAGAGCTTTTTATGATTAGCCATGAAATCAGTGGCTTGAGCATGTATCTAATGTTGTCTAGGGACTTGAGGAAGCCTAAGGAGGCTATTAGAAGCATTAGATTCAAGAGGAAAAGCTAAAGGAGTGCTTTAAGATAGCTAAGTTTCATACTCTTGCTTTTATGTTCTTTCATTGTCTTTCTATGATTAAATTGTGTTGCCATATTGCAATTGTGATTTATTTGATTGGTCTTGGCTATAAAATGAGGGGTTTTATTCCTCGGGATCTCCATTTTCTAAACCGTTATGCTGCCAAAATTTTTATGACCAATGTGGCAATTTAATGTTTAAATGTGATTGATGTGATTAAATGTGATCAAATGTGAGTTTATTTTACATGATTGACTTAATTACATGGAATGTAATTTTCTATTGAGATTGTCCCCCAATCTCATCCCCTCAAGTATCCCAAATGATTAGGCACAAGCTATGGCAAAGAAGCCCAAAGAAAAGACAAGGAGAATGAAGAAGAGAATGATGCTTGATGCTGTTTTCAAGCTATGAGTGTATATTTTGAAATTATGTATAAAACCATGTATGTGCTTTTAGATCTATGCCGTTATGCTATTATGTCCTTATGAGCATTATGAAATGTTTGGCATGGACTTGAAACATGGAATGATCATGTGAGCTTGTTATGAAGTCTACTTTGCCATGTTATATTGCAAAAAGTTCATTTTGTAGTAATGAAAGTAAAGTCAATATTATTTGACCGAGACAGGGGAAGTAAGTCAAGTGTTATATATTATCTGAACTAGAGAGAACAATCTTTCCAATGAGCTAAAGAACACTCAATTTGAATATGTGTACAATTTATAGTATATTTTTGAAGTTAAGGGTCAAAACTGGACAGTAAAGTAAAGGCTGCGAATTTTACTGAACATATTACTTCTCTTCGAAAAGTGATATAAAATCGTACAGAGCTCCAAAAATTCAGTGGCTTATATTTATGAAAATATTTATCTTTTGAGGTTGATATACCACTAGTTTAAGTTCAATTGGAGCTGTACAATGAGAGATATACAAGTTTTCCCAAGACTGTTCCAGAAAAAAGTGATGTTCTGATCCCTAGTGATTCAAATTGATGTTATGCCCTGTATAAACTAAATAAATATATAATAAAAATATGAAGGCAAGTATGCATATATGTCTTTCCAATGGCATATAGATTACATGATTTGGATTAATATAGAGTTAGATATGAATTTTTAAAATTATGGCCAAAATCTTGAAAAGGAGAGAAATGACCATTTGTTCAGTGTAAGTTTAAGCAATAAACTGTAATAATTGGTCTGGTTAAAGGAAGTTTTCATATTTTTATCTTGTATATCATGTTTCTAGCTTCACTAAGAGGCTTGATCCACATTGATAAGATTTTTCTGGATTAAGTTATGATTTTTCAAAGTTCATCCAAAAAACTTGAGGACTAAATGAATAGTACCATATTTTTTTATTTAAATATTTTGGTTCTATTAATGGTTCAAGCTCTTAATATGAGCTAATTGGACATTGTACATACTATAATATATGGGAAAATATAGGTAAAAGTAAGGTTGGAGCTCTGACAAAGTAATGAGGCACCGACAAGAAGCGGCTCCTGGCAGGCTTCTAAGCGGGAGAGGCATATGAATGAATCGAATACATACCAGAACGAGAGGGATCCAGAGACTGTATAGGTATGGGACTATACGGTTAAGGATAGCTTAAAGGAATTGATAGATATTACCTATATCAATAATATTCACTTATCTTTTCAGTGGCCTATCCCTTAAGAACTCCTCAATTTAGCGTGCTTGACATGGAGTAATTATGGGATGGGTGACCTCCTGGGAAGGAGCTGTGAGAGTGAGGACAAAGCACACTGAAAGGGCTTGTGTTGGTTTATGGGGATAGTCGTCAATCCCGAATAGCGGCCGAACGTGACACCCTTCATCCCCAATTCACACTATCCAAGCCCAAAAACTCCATGTGGGTGCACACATAACTATCTTGACACCTAAACACGCTAAAACATACATACATCATGTAACAACCTTCATGACGCTTGTCTTTGGCCTTGTGTGTAGAACTGGAGGAAACAGGATGGGGGAAGGTTCAAGTAGAGAAGAAATGAGCCCCATGCCGCGGTGAGAAGCAGGGCTGCCACGGCAAGAAGCAGGGCTACCACAGTGAGATCCAATTCTAGTGCCATTTTCCAGCTGAAACTGGTGGCACCGCGGCGGACTTACCTGGAGCCACGGCAAGAGTAGAGAAACTTGTTTAAATCAAAATCATTTCGGATGAAAAGAAAAGAAAGAAATGGGGGGAGTGACAAATAAGCAGTGGGAAGCTCTGCTAGGGCATGCAAAATCTGACCTGAGGGGATGTTTTCTGGACTCAAGGAGCTTGATTAATGGTTGGTAAGTTGATCTTGCTTTCTCTCCTCTCTTTTCTCTTCGGATTTGGGTTGGAAATTAGTGGGAGTATGTTAGGTTTCAAGTTTGGGGAAGAATCCACTGACGAAAATGCTTGATTTTGTGTTATAGAAGTGTTATGTAGTATTAGGAAGCTTTGAGTATGAGTTTTAATTAGATTGTGATGGGTTTGAGTTAAACCCTAGGTTAGAATTTGGGAAAAGAAGTGGAAATCTGAAGTGGTATGTGTAGGTATGTGTTTGAATGGTTGTTTAAGGTTTATTAGTATGTGTGTATGTTATTAAAATTCCGGGTTAAGCTTGGACGGCTAGATTGTGGATTGTAGTATTATGGGAGTTATGTTAATTAAAGGTATTATGTTGTTGTAGTGATTGATTGACTAATCGGAGGCATATAGTTTGTGATTAGGGTGCTCTAGAGGCTTGCCTAAGCCCTTGTGTGCATGGTGGTGATAACCTGAGATAACCGAGTGCTTGTATTTGTGTTATATGTTGATATATATATATATGCATGTCTCCATTCATACCACGATATCGTTATGTGTATGTGTATGGCTTTTCCTATATATCGTGATATACATACAGCTAGACAATATAGTATATGATGATGATGTACATATGTTGATATGACATGATGTGAATTTATGACGATGATGAGCATGATTTTGTATATATGCATATATGACTATGGCATTCTTATACCATTGCATGTTAGCATGACCATGATGATGATTGTGATGATGATATACATATGTGTGTTGTTTGAGGCATGTTAGCATGGCATGCATCATCACCCATGAGCATAGTAAGATACAGTTGATTGGAGGTGGTGATGAGATGAGATATGATGATGTGATAAAAGATTCCTACCACTAAATTCTCTCCTTGGGAGAGCCAGGTGGCAATGGACTATGATATGATATGATGTTGATATGATTTAGTGATGCGATGGGATCTCTGTCGCTAAATCCACTCCTAGGACCATAGGAGAGCCAAGCGACAGTGGACTGTACCTTCCCAAAATTACCACCATTTTGTGGTGGTCTAGGGGAAGGAGAACCACGGTCCAATCATTAGTGTAAGCATTGGCCGGGTATACTAGTATGAGATGAGCTTGGTGATATCCCGGAATCAGTCTTCATCAATTGTTAGAAGGGAATTACCTATTGAAATGTTATATGATGACATCAGCTCAACTCGTGGTTCTAGCCGTGTTGAGGGAGACATGCACCAAGACATGCATTGAGGCAAGCATCTCATGACATTTGTATTACACTACATCATTTGTATATGTGTGTGGTATTGATGATATTATATATATGTGTGCATGGTTATCCTCGGTTACTGAGACATTATCTCACACCCCTTCCATGACTAACCATTCAGGTGAAGGCTCTGGTGCTAGTTCGGAGACGATCAAGGAGTTAGCAGTTGTTCCATCTTCAGGAATTCCAAGTATAATTAGTGGTTCTAATTTAGTTTATGTAATTCTGTGCCAAGTAGGTTGTTATAGTTTGTTGCCTAGATGAGTGTCTTGGGAGTATAGAGATGTATGTGATGTAATGATGTGTGATATTGATAGTAGATCCCAGTATGGGTCTTTAATATATGAGCAGGTATTTGTATGCTAGAATGGTTGAATGCGAGCCAAAAGGTGGTTTTGGCCAATGTATGTGAGTTTAGGCACATAGCCCACTATGTGGTTTTGGGGTTGAAGGGGCTCCACTCTTGAAGGAAAGGTTTCTTCGGGGTAAATCCTCTTTAGACATATTGGTTTAGCCAAATATGACATGTATGAAGGGTCTCTGGGTGTCCATTTGCCTTTGGTGGCAATTAGAGATGATATGTTGTGAGTTTTGGTCAAAAAGTGGCTAAAATAGTATTAGGCATTCAGAATCTCCAAATGGATTTGGATTTGAGTGAAATTGGTGTCCATAGTTAGATAATAACGAGAGTGACCTATAGGATTTAGAATCAAGTCAATCGTAGATCAGAGTAAGAAGTTATGCATGTCGGAAGTTGGCCCGACAAATTAGCAATTTGCTTACACAAGTTCTGATGCGGGGGCCAAGGCTTCAGAAAGCCAGGCTGCAACACCAGCAAGTCAATAGATGTTAGAGAATTTGTGAAGGGTTAGAGTCACGTTGCCACTATAGCATGCCGCGGCCTCAACCTGTTCAGGTGCCTTTAGGTGTTATTCCGCTGCTTCAAAGTTTTAGGAAGTTGTTTTGAGATGTCTGGGTTGTGTTTTGTTGGTTTTGAAGTTCTTTGGCCAAGTCTAAGGATGTTTGGAAGTAGGGTGCTGCACATCACACCAAATCATTCCCTATAAATCACTATCATCATGTATATGCATATCATATCACCATCCTCATTACAATCATCATGATTCTCATATCAATTACAATTGTACTATCCTCCTTGGCACAACATATAGAGGCAATACAACATACTACTATGACTTGAATATTCCCATGCCCGAGACACTACTACTCCCTTGTCTTCTCTAGACTAGTGCTAAACCTTCACCTAAAATGTTAGTTCATAGGAAAGGGGTATGAGACAATGTCTCAGTAATCGGGGATAACCATACGCAACATATATAATATCTCATACAATAATGCCATAAATGCAACATGGAATGGAATGTATGTCTCTCTTGCACACAGCTAGAACCACAAGTTGTAGTTATAACAAGACATTTCATATAGGTGACTCCCATCCAACAGCTGGTAAAGACTGATTCTGGGATATCACCGAGCTCACCTCACACTAGTGTACCTGGTCAAAGGTAACACTAATATTTGGATCGTGGTTGTTCTTTCCCTTGATCATCACAAATTGGTGGTGATTAGTGGAGGTATAGTCCACTGCCGCCTTTCTTTCATGGCTATAGGAGAAGATTTAGTGGCACAGATCCCTTCCTTATTTCGCCCATATCATATCTCTTCATATCATATCATATCATTTATCATCATCACCACCCTATCCACCTTTCCTCACAATGTCATGTGGTGATGTTTATGCTATATTATTATGTAATCATCATCATCACCATGTTTCTTAATGTCATGCTATGAAATCATGCCATGTCATATTATCATCATATATAATCATCATCATCTACTATAATATTTAGCCATGTGCATACCATGATATATAGAAAAATATAGACACACATAACAATATCGTGGTATGAACGGAAACATGCATATACACACACACATATATATACTAACATATATTACACATTATACAAACACCTAGTTACCTTAGATTGTCAATACCACACATAGATTCCATGAGCTTCAAGGACTATTCCACACGACTTGTACTCCTCTGGTCAACGAAATAACCTCTACAATGTCATAATACTTTCAATTAGCCCATAATACACTTATCTAAATTTTACAATTCAACAAATTATACTTAACTCATTATTCCATTAACATAATCATGTTCCAATAAACCCCAAACAATTATCCAAACCTTATCCTATCACCTACAATTCAGATTTTTTACTCCTTCAAGCAATTCTAGCCTAGGGTTCCACTCAAACCCATCATAATCAACCAAAACTTATACCTGAGAATCATAAACATTAAATCACACCTCATTAATCTCATTTCATCCATTTTAATTAGTGGGATTCGGCCAAAACCAAAAGCCCAACTATATATCAACCAAAATCCAACTCAAAATCGAAGAGAAATGGAGAGGAAGGAGGAAGGATCACTAACCAACCAAGATCAAAGCTCCTAAAGGTCAAAAATCACTCCCAAGGGTCAAATTTTATGAACCCTAGCCTTGTTTCTTCATTCACCCTCCGTTTCTTTCTCCACTCATTGTCTGAAGTGATTCTGGTTTGAGCAAATTTCTCGAGTCTTGTCAAGGTGCCACTAAGTTCACCATAGTGTGAGTGCTCTCAACCTAAAAAATTTAAAAGACCAGAGTGTATCTCATAGTGTCGGCTTTGTTCTTCGCCATGGCATAACCCTTAGTTGTTTCAAAAATTCAGCTTTGCTATTTGGGTCCTGCACACAGCACCACGTATACTTCCCATGAGTCTAAGACTGAGTCTAGGATAGTATAATGAGGGTTGTTACAGATACTGCACAACTTTTTCTACAATCTAAAATAACATTTAATCGCTATAAATTGACCTAATAGGTTTAATGCTCGAAATAAAATCATTTTGATCTAACTAATTTCCATACAATATTCCCTTGGATTAGGCTCATCAAAAACTTCATTCTAACTATAATTTTTCATACTTATAAAAAGCACTTAATATGGGCAATTTATAATTTTTGAAATTTTGGGTTACTAACTATAATTTTTCTCAAAACTTATTTTCACTTGACTTCCCTAGTGATTTCTCTGGGACTAAATTGTAAATAATTTTATTTCTAAGGACAAAATCATATTAATTCATACTTTTTTTTACCATTTTGTAAAGAATTCTTCTTTCTTTGAGAAAAAGTATAATTTTTTCCTTTTTTGTTCTTATCCGGATAATTTTTCTTTTGGCCTTTTTTTTGCCCGTTTCTTTATCTATGCATTTTCTATAATTCTAGACACATTTTCAGATAACATTATTTATATCATTCTATGTTATTTAATATCTAGTAAAATTCAAGATATTACATAAATAACTTGAAAATGAAAAATAAAGAAGATTTTTTGGTTATTTTTTAAAATAATTTAAATATATCTTGAGGATTATCTTACCAATCAAAACTACACTTTATTAACACTTCTATAAATATGAGAAAAGCATAAGGTTCACACAAAAGATTTAACAAAAAATATTAAGAGCTAACTTGAAGGCGATCAAGTAAGTTTTCCCCCCTTTTGTCTACTTTCTTTTTATTTTTGTTATTCTTAATTCAAAATACTTCATAGATTTATCAAATCACATAATATAGATGTAACGCCAAGATCATTAATTCTAATGAGTCAATAAACTTTCTCAATCTTAAAATTGATCTTTTGAAGTTCATATGATGAATATTGGAAGAAGTTCATGAATTAAACCAAGAAAATGGAAATTTTTTATACATTTCGAATGAAGTCACTTTTATCAATTTCAAAAGATTCGTATTTCATTCATTCATAGTTGCAAGAAGTTTGCTTGAAAAGCAAGAAAACCGAATATAAAAACAGTGGACAAACAGGATTCATTTTCAAACTTCTTTTCATGCCTTTTTTTTAAATATAAAGTATGATTAATAATTAATTTCTGTGTATGTACGTAAAGGGGAAGAAATTAATTTGAAGATATATATATTCTTTCATGACGAAGAAGCACTTTACTAATCCAGCTTCATTTGAGAGCATTAGCCATCTAGCTGAGGCAGTTGTACGAGAAGTGATAAACATTCCCTCGAATAATGATCATTCACCTGCTCTCACTCCTTTTATACTACAGTCATGCTAGATATCGCATTTATCATAGTGTTCCCTACTACATTCTCTATTCCTACTGATATGCCACTCAAAAAGTTTATCCCTTCTTCTTCTTCCTTACCTCCTGCACCACACATTCAGCCTATCCCGGTGTCCTCAGTTGTAGCTCCTTCTCCCACATTCCCTCTTTCTTTAGATGAGAGACTTCAAATGATCAAGGAACATAAAAGCTAAAATTGATCAGGACGTTGCTCGGATAAATGCTGAAGTAGCTCAATACTCTCTAGTTGCCGATGACAAAAAGGGGAGAAGAAGAAAAAAAAAAGGAAGTAAAGGAAAGAAGACTAAGGGGAAGAAAAAATCTGCAGAAAGAAAGGCGACCCCAAAGAAGAAAAAGACTTAATTGAACTGAATCAATTGTTGTTGTTTTTTGTGTGTCATTATGTTTTTATCAGTTGTTATTCTTGTCCTTATGTTGTTATTGTTATGTAAACTCTTTGCACTGCAATGATTGTTCATAATGAATAATCTTGTCAATACCTTTATGTGATCATGGTCCATCCTTGATCTATTATTCTTTTCCTTTCCTCTAAAAATATATGCATTGATGATATCTGACATTATTTACTCTATGCATATATTGAGCGGAAGCATTAATGAATCTATTAAGTTGTTTTGTCATCATAAAAAAGAGGGAGAATGTTAAGTCAGGTGGTATTGATGATTCTAAACAACAATGAGCTTAGGAATCAAATATCAAAGGAGTATAAGTGATATGAAGACCAAAGTGTGAGATTCCTGAATGTTGAAGAGTTCTTACACACATTTTTAGGAATCCCATTGTAAAAGAAAGTAGTTAAGCTTTAAATGCTACTTATTCTGCTTATCGTAATATTAAATGAGGCATTTATTTTGATGATTAAGGCTTAGCTAATATTTTTAAAATGGTATTCATGAAAAGCTTTATCTTATGCATATAACGCTTAGAAACGATGGGGACAAAATCTGTAACACCTTACTTTTAGACTCATTTCCCATGAATTAGACTTCTTTTAAGACTAATTATACTTGATACTAAACTTGAATCACATAAGAATGAAAATTAGAATTTTCAAAATTTTCAGTTACTGTTCATATGGTAGTTTCCACTTTGCTGACTAAATTTTGAAAACTCATAACTAATTCTCGAAAAATCATTTCATAGTGATTCAAGTCTCTAAAAATATATAAAGATATTTCATACATGGAAAAAATATGAAACAGAGCATTCTCTTGACCAATTTATATGGTTTTTTTCTCAAATATTTACTATACCTTTGGTCATTTTCTCTTCCCCAGGATTTTAGCCTTATATTTAAAATTTTATATCTCACTCTACCCTGAGCCAATTTATGCAATCCTTAAGCCATTGGAAATCTCTGTGAGTCTACTTTCTAGAAATATTTTTCTTGTACATTTATTCAATATGTACATGGCATAACATTAACTTAACTATTATGGGTCAAAACACTACCTCTACTGGAACAGTTTTAGGAGAAATTACATAACTCCTTCTTTATAGCTCCAAATGGTTTCAAACCAATGGCATTCATTTCCTAAGACTTGGAGCTATACATGATTTTATAGTGCCTTTGAAAAAATCTAGTGTTCACAGTGTAAGTTCCTATTTTTCCAATACTGTCTAGTTTTGAATCCTAACTTCCGAAATTCATTATAAGTCATACATTTATCCAATTTAGGTGTTCTTTAGCTCTAATAAAAGCTTGTTCTGTCTAATTTAAGAGCATGTATAACACTTATATAGGATACTCTATTTCAAATAGAGTTCCTCTGCTCAAATCAATACTAGTCATCTTGTTCATAATTATGCCATAACTCATATAATAAACTTTATAAACCTCATACATCAACATTTATTGTTCAAAATCCACACAAAATATCATAAGAGGACTTTAAGGAACATAATCATGTATAATTATATAATTTCATCTCATACATACATAATACATATTTTCTCAACTTAACATTATAACTTGCAAAACCAAGTAATTCTCTATCATCTTCTTCATTTCCCTTGCATTTGTTTGAATACTTCCATGTCCTTGCCCTAGCATAGTTAATAGGAAAGGAATGAGATTCAGAGAATCTCAGTAGTTACACCCAATTATACAAGCATATTATCATAGCATCCCATAAAATCATTAATGGTAATCATAAAATCATAAATTCATATTATGCCATACAATTTCATAAAAATTTTGGCATGGTAACACCTTAGAAAATGGACATCCTAGGGTCATAAAACCCTTCAAAAAACCAGCCAACAATGCAAATTCATCACAAAGTATTCAAGCAAATATATGGCATGGTTATATAATCATGAAAATCAAGCATGATAACATTAAGCATAAATGGGAAAATAACTACCTTCTTGCTTTCCAATGATCACCAAACTTTGTGGATACTTCCTTTGATCTTAAAACACTTCTTGGAACCCTATTACATCATAAAACAATATCTTGAGTCATTGATTACATGACATCCTTCATAAAGAGCTCACTTTAACTCTAATTTTTCACTTTGCTTTCCTTTTGCATTTTCTTGTACAACATAATTGTTCTAACCTATTTTGGACCTAAGGAATCCATTTTTGGCGTCAAAATCATGAAATTTTCTTTCCTTTTCAAACCCTAAATAGGCATAAAATTTCATAAATTTGTAGAAAGATATCTACCCGATTAATTTGCAATCTAATGGCATAATCTTAATCCTTGAAGCCAATACATTACTTTTCTTGGAGTAATTTATTCATGGCTTCATTTTCTCTCTCTACTCTCTCTCTAGGCAGAAAATTTCATGGGGAAAATATAGAGAAATACTCCATGAAAACTATCACAAACACTTGAGAACACCATAAAAGCTTACCTTGCAACATATATCTTAATCTCATGCCTTCAAGTGCTTTCTTCCTTCTTCATACCTAGGTCTCTTCTTTTCTATTTCTTGCTATTGTCTCACGTCCCAGGTGGAGAAGATGAAGTGGTCATAATGACTTAACCAAGGTGTTAAAAGAGAGATATCTAATGGCCAATTAATCATGGTTAATTATATTAACCAAAGCTACTTTATGTAATAAAGCTTTTAACTAATTCCATTTGTGTCCTATCCGCACATTCAGACGTATATACCCTCATTTTTAGCCAAAAATTGCTTCATAAAGTTTAATGGATCAAAATACCCTTTACCGATTAAATTTACCCATACTGATTGAATATTTTTACCAAAATTGGCATTAAATTAGTACAGGATTATCCAACAATTACTTTTAGTCTAAAATTATTATGTAGACCCAAAATATATTTTATTAAGGGCCAATAATTTGTTTAGAATTAATACTGCCTCTTGCTACCATCCAAATTGACTTTTATCGGGTAAAATATTAATATTAAATCCTAATCACCTATTAAATATTATTTTGACATGAATAAATTTCATACTATATTTCATTGGGTCTAACTCATTGAAAGCTTCATTTTGACTATAATTTTTCTTATTTATAAAAATACCCTTGACCCAGGGCTAATTTATAATTCTTGAAACTTTCGAGTCCTTTTTCATACTTTTCCCCAAGGACTAATTTGCAATAAAATCTCTTCTTTTAGGGACTAAATTGCAACATATTTTCATTTATGTGGGAAAAATTATGATTTCTCATTTTTTGGTCTAACCTGAAAAAATGTCGATTTTCTCTTAATATTGTATGTTATCAACATTTTTCCCTTGGGGCTAAAATAAAAATTTCACATTTTATTCCCTTACCAGGGAAATGACCGTTTTGCCCTTAGACCGGGTCAAAAATATAATTATTCATTCTTTTAGGCACTTTCTTATAATTTTACCCAAATACCAATTTTTTATTATTTCTTGTTCACTATTCATGTTAACTTCAAATTGATCTATCTCTTAACCTGGACCTCCCGAGAACATAATACTTATATTGTTGCACTCAGCTTGGAGCAAGCTTTCATTCATGTAGTATATTGCATATTTTTCGGGGTAAGTTCTACAATTCATTTCTGCTAAGGACCTTATGAAAAATTAATTCTAATTAAGAATGAAACATAGCTTCTTTTAAAAATTAGATGAGAAATTAATTCCTTTTAAAACCCAATTATATATAGCATTTTCATCTCGCTTCGTTTATCATCTTTTATTCATTTTATAACATCCCATAAAAATAGGGATATTACATTTCTTCCCCCCTTAATTAAAATTTCGTCCTCGAAATTTTGCTGAATTCTTACACATTAATTTCTCCTTCTTATCATTTCCCAATTTCCAGACTATCTATTAGTAGATGAATACTTTTCATATTGGAAAAATATCAAGGACATCATATATCTATCTTATTGCAGGGATACTGGAAGCTTTCCATAAAATATATATATTCTTACTCTCACAATTCCCTTTATCTTAGGGCATTGATAACCTTTACATAACATACATATTCATACTGTCATGATATTTCCTCATCTTTTTCACTCTATAATTTTTCAATCGACATCTGACATCTTTCTTTTCTTTATTTTTCCGAATTTTAAAACTAGTCATGTGAATAGCTTTTCTACCAAAGCATAAGTTTACTGCATTAGCTTTGGTTGAATGTCACTTACAAAAGCATTCATGCCTTCTTTTTACTTCACAATCTTTTCATAACCTTTGACTAACTATTCACATAATAATCTTTCTATTGAGGCATAAGCTCATTTCATTAGCTCTACCTAGATGACACTTCCAAGTCATCTTAACCTTTTTTTTCCATTCTACTTTCTATACCTCAAGTTTAACTTTTCTTTTTATTTCATGATCACTTGAGGTTACTGTGCTCGTAGTACCTTTATAATGGTGTTACAGGCATAATAGCTTGTACTAACTCCATATCTTGAGAGCATTCATTACCGTTGTTATAAGTGGGAATACATTTTCATAAAATTTTTTTCATTTAAATCATAGGCTGCTACCTCAACTCAACCCTGATACGTTGCTCATACCCTGATCCATTCTTACTTTTTATTATTATAGATCTTCTAGGTCATCATTGGATCAGGAACATTTAACATAGGGGAAGAGGTCTAGCCTTTTAATTCATAAAAACTCATTTTGTAATTTCTTTCCCATAAAACTTTCTTTCTAACTGAGTGGTAAGACAATCTGAAAGAAATTTTTATAACTCCATGCTAAACTTATAAAAATTTTCATTTTATTCTGGGGTTTGGTCTCTCCCATCTCATAACATTACTTATTTTACTAGGATCTACTGTGACCCTTATGGGAGATTCTGTAACCTGCTAATCATACTTTTCATAGCCTAGCTCCCATTTACTAAGTTCAGATAGTCTTTGCTTTTGCAACATTTCAAAAATCCTCAATTGTCTTTCATGCTCTTCCAAAGATTTGGAGTTGTTTAAACATCATCATTACCTGAGACCACCATATATTGTTCATACTTCATTCATATTGTAACAGGTACCTTGGTAAGACTTATAGTATGCACATTAAACTATTTGCACATCCTACCCTTCGTACTTCTTACACCTTTATTACTTCCCAGTAAGTCACCCATTCTGAAATTTCCTCCCTCTCAAACAACCTTAACTGTAGGATGCTAAGGGGTTTTGCTTTACTCATACCATTATTAGACTTAGGGAATTCAGTAATAGGCTTCCACCTAAGCCATAACTCATCTGTGAGACCTCTGGATACCTTACTGCTTTATTTTCACAGCATTCGATTCTTCTTTTAACATCTAACAGAACATCTTATAATGATAATTCTGTATCATTTTTATTTTCATCTATTATTCATACTTATATTGCTTCCTTTTACTTTAACTTTTATCAATTTAGAGCTTTGATTAACCACTATAATTTTGCATGTAAACATATCTGCAAACCGTGTACCTTGCTTTTCTTACTAGAGTTTTCGAATTCTTTTGGCTTCCTGTGGGTTGGAGTCTGATAGACATTAAGGTATTGGTTACTGACTTTTTGCTCTTTAACATTTATTCATATTTATAACCTCTTTAACTTCTTAGCCAAGGTTAATCAGTGATGTGGCAATTTCAGAGATACTTTTTAACCCTTTAATAGTCTTTTGTGAGCTCAATTTAAATATAGCTCTTAGCCTCTCACTATTCTTGCTTATTTGGGCATCACCCCAGGAGCTATCTCTCCTCTACCTCGCCTTGGTGACTTTCATCATATGGAGGTTTTCATCTTTCTTGACTCAATTGAGCTTCTTCCCAAGAGCTTGCTCAATTGGGTTTCTACCCAAGAGCTACCTCTCTTTATTCTTACCTTGGCAGCTAATAGATAATTTCTTTCATTGTGAGATCTTCCAGCTAAGTACTTTCTTTATAGTTAGATTTTATACTAAGTTCAACAATTAACTATCTCTAGGTTTTATAGTTCCCTAACTGCTTATAACTAAACCCTTAGGCTTATACTTGTACTTTAGATTCATACCTCATGTCTTAAACATCATAAATACATTGCTAACTTTCTTTTATGGAGACATCAATTTTTTTTTTTGGCCAATTTTTCTCCTTTGAATCATACTTCAACTTTCATGTCTACACTTAACATCTTTCCACAAGCTCTTCTCAGCTTGAACAATAGGTATAACATATGACTTAATCTAAGCACATGGAACATTTTCAGGGTAGGCATAATCAATATCTTCTTTTTACAATCCAAGAGGAGATCATTTACAAAAAGCCAATTCGTGCTTACTGTTGTGCTTCAATATTTATTCAGACTGGCAATGTAGATTATGGCTCTGTATATAATGAAAACATTCACATATAAACCATATTATAATAACCTCTAGACCTAACCTTTTAGCATAGTGATAAAGAGTAGCTTGCACCTGCATCATACTTCTGCTAAAATCAGGTGACTTATAGCCTCCTATTGGGATAGTATAAAGACTCTCCCTTGTGCTTTTGGTCTGGTGTTGGCCATTTCCACAATATTGTCACAAGTTTAACATCTCGGCTTTCCATACTTGGAGCACCATTTTATCCTACTAAACATGGTCTTCTGCCATGAGCCTTTCTGTATTTAAATAAAGTTAAGTTACTTGATCTGCCTCATCTACTCTTTTTCCTTGTTTCATAAATCTCATGTTATTCCAAGACTTCTTATCATTATTCTTACTTACTAATGGTAGTTGGAGATGCTAGTAAAACATTCACATGATTCAAACTATTTCCAATGATCCTGCTTACTTAGATTGGTGAATTAAAGGCATATTCTCCTTAACCGCTTACTTCAAGCTTCTTTTCTAGCTTTTCTAGCTTTTCTCATTCATCATCATACTGCTAAAGGTACGTCAAATTTTGAGCCCATTGATTATGCCTTATTATACTTTCATTGACTAGCTTATTCTTATTAGAGCAGATTCTTATAAATTTCACTTCCTTTAATCAACCTTATTCTTCAACTTATATATTGCCATCAAAGTCTTTTATTTCCGACAATTCACCCATTGTCTTAGAAATCTTTCCAAGCTCATAGTCTATCCCTCAATATCTTGTACAAATTCACCATCAAGGATGATGGTTGATACATTCCATATTACATAACCAAATGTCGATGATTGATAAATTCAATCAATTGCCTGATAGCTTATTTCATATGAGCTTACTAATCTGCTTGAGACTCTTGCAATATAGACAGAGCATTATAGACTCTAGCTATTTCCTTTGTTTCTGGGTGATAATTCTATCTTGTAGTTGTTCTTCACAATCCTTTGCTATTGATCCAGGCCATAAGGATCATTTATAGGGAATCTCGGTTGGTGTACATTTCTTTACTGTCACTAGATCATTTGAGAAGTCCATGCTTGTACTACCTATCTTTGCTAAACACCTTTTCAAATCTTAACCATTCTTATCTTACATTTAACAATTGCACTTACCAAATTCTATTGACTACTTCTTTCATCCTTATCCTTTTCCCTTTGGTCTTTCTACTTCACTACTTTACTACCTTGGTGCAAAACTACTTAGTTCACAACTATGGTTGTGTATCACTTCTATGCATACCTTTCATCCTTATCATCATATTGAATTTATGGGGTTTCCATACTGACATTAAACTTACTACTATTATTTTTAATCCTCCGAGACTTTCACAGCTCATGATTTTATATAGCATCAACTACTGGCTTAATCCATTCACTTCCAAGGAGCCAATGATCATGATGCCCTTCAAAACTCTTTTGCCTCTATCATATTACTCAGGAGATCTAGAAATTAAACTTGTCTTCTAGATCTATCCTGACATTTCTTGAAGTAATTCTATTATTCCTTTGGATTTGGAGTCCTTGGTTTAGTTGGGCGAAGCTACTTTTTTCCTTCAAATGATTCCTCTAGCCCAAACTTACTTAGCACAGCTTATACTTTATCTTAATGTACATTTACTTGCTCTAGTAGGGCTATGCTTGAGAAGACCACTATTATTAAGTCACTTCTTAAACTCAGGTATTTCTTCCATTTAACGATCATCATATAGCTATCATCATACATTCATCTTAGGTCCTATATTTTCCTTTGTAGGACTCTGATTAGGCTTAGGCTATTTTCCTTTACCTAGGTTATTACTCATTCTTCTTTTGTAACTTACATTCTTTCAAATTATACATTAATTTAACACTTTTCTCACTATTTTTCATCATTACTATTATTTATTCCTTACTAGCCTTTTTCATTCATTATTGGAAACATTGTGCCACTGATATTACTTCATTACATAAGCGGGGTACTTGCCTTTCTGCTCATCATCACTCACTATTACATTTCATACCTTCTTTTTGGTCAGTGGCTTGGCATTTAAGAAAAGCCTTAGGTAAACATTCATACTAGCTACTGATTAATAAGGTTTCATGTCTTTTTAAAAACATACTAGGCCATCCTTTTTCAAAGAACTATCAGTACTGTAGGGCTCTGTAATCTTTCTCATTCTTTTTAGAGGTTTACTCTAACCTCATAATTGGTCTACTACAACCATGAGATCTACTATAATCTTTGAGCTCCACTAGGATCTTTGTGATCTTACATCATTTCTTTACTGATAGAATCTAACTACGATCTAACTCAAAAAGGATTCAAGACCTAAGATAAATTAATTTGTATAACATCCTTATCTAAGCCAGCAACTACCTTTAGTTATCCTTAAGACTAATCTCTTATGCCACTAAAACATTCATAGGCTAGATTGCTATAAAGGATAGCATTTTAACATTTATAGGGGAAATACTTTATTTTAAAATAGGTATTTTTCTGCAAAGAATAACTTAAATCTTTGCCCTAAGAGCCAAGACCTTCAGCTTTAATACAAAAAATATAACACCTTACTTTTAGACTTTTCCCATAAATTAGACTTCTTTTAAGTCTGATTATACTTGATTCTAAGCTTGAATCACATAAGAATGAAAATTAGAATTTTTAAAATTTTTTTGTTACTATTTATATTGTAGTTTCCACTTTGTCCACAAAACTTTGAAAATTCATAACTAATTCTAGAAAAATCATTCTATAGTGATTCAAGTCTCTAAAATATATAAAAACATTTGATACATGGGAAAAATATGAAACAGAGCATTCTCTTGACCAATTTATACATTTTCTTTCTCAAATATTTACTGTACCTTTGGTCATTTTCTCTTCCCTAGGATTTTAGCCTTATATTTGAAAATTTATATCTCACTCTACCCTAAGACAATTTATGCATTTATTATGTCATTGGAAATCTCTATGAGTCTACTTTCTAGAAATATTTTTTTTTATATTTATTCAACTTGTACAGGGAATAACATTAACTTAACTATTATGGGTCAAAACACTATCTCTACTAAAACAATTTTAGGAGAAATTACATAACTCCTTCTTTAGAGCTCCAAATGGTTTCAAACTAGTGGCATTCATTTCCTAAGACTTGGAGATTTCCATAAATGCAAATCACTAAATTTTTGGAGCTATACATTATCTTCTTCATTTCCCTTGCATTTATTTGAATACTTCCATGTCCTTACCCTAGCATAGTTAATATTTGGAAAGGAATGAGATTCAGAGAATCTCAGTAGTTACATCCAATTATGCAAGCATATTATCATAGCATCCCATAAAATCATTAATGGTAATCATAAAATCATAAATTCATATTATGCCATATAATTTCATAAAAATTTTGGCATGGTAACACCTTAGAAAATGGACATCCTAGGGTCATAAAACCCTTCAAAAAACCAGCCAACAATGCAAATTCATCACAAAGTATTCAAGCAAATATATGGCATGGTTATATAATCATGAAAATCAAGCATCATAACATTAAGCATAAATGGGAAAATAACTACCTTCTTGCTTTCCAATGATCACCAAACTTTGTGGATACTTCCATTGATCTTAAAACACTTCTTGGAATGATAAAACAATATCTTGAGTCATTGATTGCATGACATCCTTCATAAAGAGCTCACTTTAACTCTAATTTTTCACTTTGCTTTTCTTTTGCATTTTCTTGTACAACATAATTGTTCTAACCTATTTTGGACCCAAGGAATCCATTTTTGGTGTCAAAATCATGAAATTTTCTTTCCTTTTCAAACTCTAAATAGGCATAAAATTTCATAAATTTGTAGAAAGATATCTACCCGATTAATTTGCAATCTAATGGCATAATCTTAATCCTTGAAGCCAATACATTACTTTTCTTGGAGTAATTTCTTCATGGCTTCATTTTCTCTCTCTACTCTCTCTCTAGGCAGAAAATTTCATGGGGAAAATATAGAGAAATACTCCATGAAAACTATCACAAACACTTGAGAACACCATAAAAGCTTACCTTGCAACATATATCTTAATCTCATGCCTTCAAGTGCTTCCTTCCTTCTTCATACCTAGGTCTCTTCTTTTCTATTTCTTGCTATTGTCTCACGTCCCAGGTGGAGAAGATGAAGTGGTCATAATGACTTAACCAAGGTGTTAAAAGAGAGATATCTAATGGCCAATTAATCATGGTTAATTATATTAACCAAAGCTACTTTATGTAATAAAGCTTTTAACTAATTCCATTTGTGTCCCATCAGCACATTCAGACATATATACCCTCATTTTTAACCAAAAATTGCTTCATAAAGTTTAATGGATCAAAATACCCTTTACCGATTAAATTTACCCATACTGATTGAATATTTTTACCAAAATTGTCATTAAATTGGTACAGGATTATCCAACAATTAGTTTTAGTCTAAAATCATTATGTAGACCTAAAATATATTTTATTAAGGGCCAATAATTTGTTTGGAATTAATACTGCCTCTTGCTACCATCCAAATTGACTTTTATCGGGTAAAATATTAATATTAAATCCTAATCACCTATTAAATATTATTTTGACATTAATAAATTTAATACTATATTTTATTAGGTCTAACTCATTGAGAGCTTCATTTTGACTATAATTTTTCATAGTTACAAAAATACCCTTGACTCGGGGCTAATTTATAATTCTTAAAACTTTCAGGTCCTTTTTCATAATTTTTCCCAAGGACTAATTTGCAATAAAATTCCTTCTTTTGGGGAGTAAATTGTAACATATTTTCATTTCTGTGGGTAAAATTATGATTTTCTCATTTTCTATTCTAACCTGGAAAAATGACTAGTTTACCTTTTCCGTTTCTTTCTGTGTCACTCGGTTTTAACTGTTTCTCTGAATATTGTATGCTATCAACATTTTTCCCTTGGGGCTAAAGTGAAATTTTCACATTCTATTCCCTTTCCAGGGAAATGACCGTTTTGCCCTTAGAATGGGTCCAAAATATAATTATTCATTCTTTTGGGCACTTTCTTGTAATTTTACCCAAAGATCAATTTTTTATTTTTTTTTACTATTCACATTAACTTCAAATTGATCTATCTCTTAACCTGGACCTCCCGGGAACACAATACTTATACTGTTGCGCTCAGTTTGGAGTGAGCTTTCATTCAAGTGGTATATTGCATATTTTTCAAGGTAAGTTCTGGAATTAAATTCTGTTAAGGACCTTATGAAAAATTAATTCTAATTAAGAATGAAACATAGCTTCTTTTGAAAATTATATGAAAAATTAATTCTTTCTAAAGCCTAATTATATATAACCTTTTCATCTCGCTTCGTTTCTCATCTTTTATTCATTTTATAACATCCCATAAAAATAAAATATTACAAAATCTAATCACAATGTTATTTCTAAGTGTTCTCTCTTCGTTTTCATGAAAAGGCTTGAGATTATACATATAACTAAGGCTTACACCATGTCATTTCCTCTGTCTAGCTCATTTTCTTGATAAGGTTCTTACCTTATTCACATAAAGGGCTTAACATTAAAGGTCACTTATTTGTGCTCCTTGTTTTTCACTTAACCTAGGGAGGTTATCCACATAACGTATGCTACAGAACTCTTGGACCTCCTTTTGTCAAATTTGTTATCCGTATAACCTTGGTAGGTTATCCTGATAACCTTTGTTTTTCAAAAACTTAGTTTGTGCTGATTAAATGTTGTCTGAACAAGGAATAATATCCTAAAAGGTTATTTTAATAATCCTCAAAGGCATCAAAGTTTGTAATATGTTATTCGAACAACTAAGTAAGTTTTTATGAAAATGTTGTTGAGCTGAAGCTTAGTCATTCTAGAATGATTGTTATCCCCATAACCTAGTTAGGTTATTTGCATAACGAAAGTCTAACGTTGAAACTAAGAGCCAATGGTCACCTGTTGTTTGCATAACCTGAGGAGGTTATCCATATAATCTCTATAAGACGTATTTATTATGGTAGGTGAATGGCTATTTTTTGAGAGTAATGGGTAATTCTTACTTTCAATGGATAGTTTTGCTCTAAAACTATAAATATGACCTTATTTAAATCATTGGGTACGAGAAGGAAAAACATATAAAACCAGAACTATGCAAAATTCATTTCTGATTCATTAAAAGCCTACCTACATTCTGCTTAGCTCATTCATTGATCTTAAACTTTCATATCCGCTCTTTTGAGAGAGAATTTCATACCTTGATTTGTATATTTCTAGATGCTTGTAGATAGCACTTAGTATGAGAAAACACTAAGAGATTTGTTCTTACTCGAGTGTAAGAAGAGTAAGAGTTTTTTGTTAGGCCTAGATTTCATGCTAGAATTATACTACGGTTTTTGCAAGAAACTACTTAAATCTTACAAGATATAGTGGAGAAATCTCAAGTGGTGGCTTGAGACTGGACGTAGGTTAAGTAGAGTAGATCGAACTAGGATAAATCTATGTGTCCTCTCCTCATTTACTTTGCAACTATTCTTCATCTTCTATACTCTATTTTTCATCAACTTTTATTATCACTACTGTATTTCAATTTTGCAGAAAATTCCAAACTTTCCAATTCACCCCTTTCTTAGGAAGCCAGCAAACCTAACAAGTGATATCAGAACCTGGGCTCCTAATTGAAGGATCTAACAATCTAGGAGAATACATGGTTGGCTTGGGTGAAAACTTTCTTTCTGAAGGAAATAACACTAACAGACCTCCTGGCTTTAGTGGAGAACATTATGGATACTGGAAAATAAGGATGCAAATGTATCTTGAGTCCATTAACTTAGACATTTGGTCAGTCATCTACAAGGGAGACTTTGTCCTAATGAAACTGTAAGATGATGGGAAGTACAAAGAGAAACCAAAAGAGGCATGAAATGATGAGGATAAAAGAAGAGTCCTACTTAACTACAAAGTCAAGCACTGCCTGGTCAATGCACTCAACAAGATGAATTCTATAGGGTATCTTAATGTACAACAGCCAAATGTATGTGGGATACTCTAGAAATTGCTTATGAAGGAAAAATTAGAGTAAGAGAAAATAAATTGAATTCTTACATAGGTGAATATAAAAGTTTAAAAATGAAGAAAGGTAAAAACATCAAAGATCTACAAAAAATATTCACTCTCATTGTGAATCAGCTGAAAAGCCTTAAAAGGAATACACTCAATCTGAGAAAGTTAGAAAAATTCTTAGAGCTCTACCCATTGAATAACAACCAAATGTGATAGCGATAAAAGAAGCCAGAAGGGAATCAATGACATCTGTCACAACTCTCTTTGAAAGCCTTGAAGAATATGAAGGGAAGTTAAAATCCCTTAATGAATCCTCATCTTCTGACAAGAAAAAAGAAAAGATTGGCTCTCAAAGTAGAATTAGAAGATGATGATGATTCTAAAGAAGATGCTAAGCTAAATGAAGAAATGATGGCTATGTTGGTGAAAAGATTTGATAAATTGTATGGAAAGAAGAAATTTAGAAGTTCATAAAGAAGGATGGAGCCACCAACAGCAAGAAAGAAAACAAATACTCCATCATATGCTACGAATACAAGAAACCCGGACATATCAAATGGGAATGTCCTCTACTGAGCAAGAAAACAAGGAAAAGACAAGAAGGCTGACAAAGGAAAAAAGAAGAAAGCTTTCATATTTTCCATTTTAGGAGATAGTTCAAATGAAGAGGAAACAGCAGAAGATGATGAAATTGCCAATCTATGATTAATAACTTAAGAGATTGCAGAGGAGGAGAAAAATCATAACCAAGATAGTGATAGTGATTCTGAGGTAAATGATTCTAAACCTTCCTACAATGAACTGCATGATGCATTCAATGACCTAATGGCTAAATTTGTCAAAGTATCTAAACAGTTGAATCAAGCTAAAAAGAAAATGCAGAAGCTTGAAAATGAACCTCATGCATCCTGCACCACTTTACAACCTTCTTCTTCCACCACTTCTATCTGTGTCTCATGCATTGAGTTGAAAGATAAGAACAATTATCTCCATAAGACTCTAACTAAACTCACTAGAGTTGAAGATATGCTAAAAGTGTTACTAGGAAAACAAGTCATAAGTTAAAGCAAAACTAGTTTAAAATATGACCCATGTGCTGTCAAAGAGAAACTGCAACGCAAGAAACAAAATCTTTATCTGAGAAACTTTATGCATGCTAGTAGCATTAAATCAGCTCAAAACATAAAGTCATTTCTAGCCTCTATGAATCAAAAGGATAGATACTATCTCTATTATTTCAGTCATGCATCTCTTTCCTCTAACCCTTTTTCCATTTGTCACTTCTGTAACAAGAAGGTTCATGTATCCTCCATCTGTATATACAGGAAGGAACGAAATGGCAATGGAATGAAATGGGTTCCCAAAGATACTTATACTAACAAGAAAGGACCCAAGAAAATATGGGTACCTAAAAAAAAAGTAAAATATGTTTTGCAGGTATCTCTCAAGGTGAAGAAAAGCAACAAGTGGTACATGGATAGTTCCTATTCAAGACACATGATTAGAGAAAAAGAAAAGTTCATTGTGCCGAGAGATAAGAAAGGAGGAAAGGTTACTTTTGGTGGTAACTAGTTCGGCAAGATAGTTATCATTAGAATTGTTTGAAGAAACCCATAAATATCAATTGAAGAAGTTTTATTTGTGATAGGACTTAATCACAACTTGTTGAGTGTGAGTCAAACCTGTGATAAAGGCAACTGGATTCTGTTTGAATCCAATCACTGCCTAGTCATCAGAAAGAATGATCGCAAAGTTATTCTCAAGGCAGAAAGAGACAATAACTATTATATTGTTGATTTAGATGAATTACTTGCCTTAGACATAATATGCTTAATCAATGAGAATGATGATAGTTGGTTATGACATAGGAGATTAGCACATGTTAGCATGCATCAATTAAACAAACTCATTAAAAATGAACTTGTTCTTGGATTACCCATCATTAAGTTTGAAAAAGACAGAGAATGTAATGCTTGCCTTAAAGGGAAATAAATAAAGTCCTCATTCAAAATAAAAAATATTGTCTCTACAACTAAACTACTGCAATTGCTTCAAATGGATTTAATAGGTCCTTGTCGTATTAAGAGTCTTGGTGACAACTTGTATGTACTTTTCATAGTAGATGATTATTCCATATTTACTTGGACATTATTTCTTCCCTTTAAAGATGAAACATACAATGCATTTATGATCTGAGCTAAGAAAATCCAAAATGAGAAAGATTGCTTTATTGTGTGTACTAGAACAGATCATGGTGGTGAGTTTGAAAATGCCCAATTTGCTAACTACTGCAATAAGAATGGAGTAGAGCATAACTTCTCAACACCGAAAACACATCAACAAAATGAAGTTGTAGAGAGAAAGAATAGAGTACTAGAAGAAATAGCTCGTGCAACGTTGAATAAAAAAGGATTACCTAAGTACTTCTGGGCTGATGTAGTAAGCATAGCATGCTACTTGATGAATAGAGCATACATCAGACCTATTCTACTCAAAACTCCATACAAGTTGTACAAAGAAAAAAAGCCCAACCTTTCTCATCTTCATGTCTTTGGATGCACTTGCTATATCTACAACAATAGCAAAGACAATTTGGGTAAATTTGATGCCAAATCAGATGAAGGTATATTTCTTAGCTTCTCAAATAGGAGTAAAGCATATAGGATATTTAATAAAAAGACTAGAACTATAGAAGAATCTGTACATGTGATTTTCATTGAAAATAAAACTATTTCTAAGCATGCTATATATGAGGATGAGCAAATTTCTAGTTTTAAGAACTTGAATGTTTCTGGAGAAGATAAAATTGAGCCTCCTCAAATATCTAAATCTACTAATGTAAAGGAACATATTTAGGAGAAAGATGTTGAATGTGAAAACAATGAAGAAATTTCTCAAGAATTTCCTAGAGCTTAGAGATATCAAAGGAGTCTTCCAGTTGATCATGTCATTGGAAATGATCAAGAGAATGTTAAAACCAGAAGACAACTTAAGGATCAAGTGAATAACTATGCATTTATTTCTCAAATTAAACCTAAGAGTACTGAAGAAGCCTTAACTGATGAATATTGGATACTAGTTATGCGAGAAGAACTTAATCAACTTGAAAGAAGTCAAGTTTGAGATTTAGTGCCTAAGCCCAATGACCATCTTATTTTTGGAACCAAATGGGTATTTAAGAATAAACTTCATGAATGAGGAACAATAATAAGGAAAAAAGCTAGACTAGTAACTAAAGGATATAATCAGGAAGAAGGCTTTGATTATAAGGATATAATCAGGAAGAAGGCTTTGATTATAAGGAAACTTTTGTTCCAGTTGCAAGATTGGAAGCAACAAGAATTCTCTTAGCCCATGCCTACATAAAAGATATAGTGCTATATCAAATGGATCTAAAAAGTGCTTTTCTGAATGGTTATATTATGGAAGAGGTTTATGTTGATCAACCTTTAGGTTTTGAGAACTCAACTAAACCAAATCATCTATATAAATTGAAGAAAGCTTTATATGGCTTAAAACAGGCACCTAGAGCATGGTATGAGAGACTGAGTAACTTTTTGATTGAGAAGGGGTTTAATAGAGGGAAAGTTGATATAACTTTGTTTACTAAAAGGGAAAATAAAGATTTGATTATTTTACAAATTTATGTTAATGAGATTATATTCAGTGCTACTAATGAGTCTTTGTGTAAGAATTTTTCTAAGTTAATGCAGAGTGAATTTGAAATGTCAATGATGGGGGAGCTGAACTTCTTCCTTAGACTGCAAATCAAACAATGTGATGATGACATCTTCCTCAACCAATCGAAATATCTCAAGAAGCTGTTAAAGAAGTTTGGAATGGAAAATGCTAAATCTATAGGAACCCCTATGGCCTCTACAACTAAGCTTAATATGGATGAAGAGGGAAAACCCTTTGATATAACTTAATATAGGAGATTGATTAGTTCCTTACTGTACCTAACTATAAGCAAACATGACATCATGTTTAGTGTCTGCATGTGTGCTAGGTTCCAATCATGTCCTAAAGAGTCCTATGCAACAACTGTGAAGAAGATTTTTAGATATCTAATGGGAACATCATAGATGGGACTTCGGTATCCACAGGGCAGTGGAGAAGAGCTCATAAGTTACACTGATACTGATTTTGCTGGATCCAAAATTGATAGAAAAAGCATGAGTGGAACTTGTCAGTTTCTGGGAGGTTATCTAGTGTCATGGTTCAGCAAAAAGCATAATAATGTAGCTCTCTCCATAGCAGAAGCTGAACACGTAGCTGCAAGTAGCTGCTGTGCACAATTCCTTTAGATGAAGTAGCAACTTGAAGATCTTGAGTTTGAGATAAAGGAAATTCCAATAAGATGTGATAATCCAAGTGCCATCAATATCACAAAGAACCCTATCATGCATTGAAGGACAAAGCACATTAAAGTAAGACATCACTTCATAAGGGAGCATGTTTTGAAAGGTGATGACAAGTTGGAGTTTGTCCTTACTGAAGATCAGCTTACAGACATTCTGACAAAGCTACTTGCAGAAGATAGATATAGTAAAATCATAAGAGAATTGGGAATAGTAAATCCCAATGAGTTATAAATATTTTCTGAAATCTCTTTTAAACTTATGATTTAGTTGATATAACTACTAACTTAAGCATCAGAGTATCTAGGAATTTGTTTTGCAAGTACTTCTTAATCTAAAATAGTGAAAATCTGATAAAATGAAGTACACTGTACTTTGAAATGGAGTTATGATGAAAAGAAAATGCTTATGGGGATAACATAACTGGTTTGTAGTGTTTATGAGCCTTTCTAATATGCTTATGTGTATAACCTATAGTCTTATGTTGAAAATGAATTGATTTTCTGGTGCTTATAGTCTCTGTTTTAGAGGATATTCAAATAAGGTATGAAACTTGTCATGAAAATGAGATGTTATGTGAAATTTTGGTCTCTATGAAGTTCGTTTTTCAAACAAAGTCATCACCTTATGCACATAACTTGCCTTATTCGCTTCATTATATATGGTTTGTGAGAGTCGATTTTCAGATAACCTGCCTACCTTTTCTGCACAATGTTTCATCCAAAGAAGTGGTTCCTAAAGTGAGAACATTATTCGCATAAGATGGGAAGATTATCCAGATAACATATTAATTACCTATTTTTTGTGTGCTCTTTGTGAAACTCATTTTCGGGATAACTTGGAATGCTTATCCGAATAACACATCTCATATCCTGTCTGCTTCAAATCGTATTTGCTTGGTGATGTGTACAACCTAAGGACCTTATCCACTTAACATTGTAAATAGTACTCCTATATATATTCTCTAAAGCTCAATATTCGCATAACCTCCTTACGTTATGCGCAAAACATTGAGACTATATATAGAAATCTTTGATTCTCAGCAGTCACTTGTGAAGAAAACCTAACCCTATCCTGAAAACCTTCAATCATATTCATCAAATCTTCAAAAATCTCTTGAGTCTCCCTCAAAACTTTGAGTTCAAAACACATATCAACCTACTTTAAACACCTTTCATCCTCCCAAATCATCTAGAATCACTGCTATGGTAAAAACAAAGGGAGGAAGCCAAGGCGAACAACCTCAACATAACGTGAAGTCCAAATATGGAACAAAATCACCAAGCCAAGGGAAAAGGAAAGCTAAATCTAGTTCAAATCTGCCAATGAAGAAGCCTCAAACACCAAAAGTGAGAAAATTCTAGAATCTGAGTCTCAACCTAAAAAACAAGTGAGTTAGTCTACCACTGAATCTGAACAAGCTCTAATTACAGATGAATTGATTAGCATAAGGGTACTGAAGGAATCATATGAGACTAATTTTAAGAAGAGAAAAGTAGTCAAAACTCATTTTGATAAATTAGAAGAATTCCTAGTTAAGAATAAGTTTGAAACTGCTGGTCAACTTGAGAATTATAGAGGTTTGATTGAATTAAAGGAAGAATATGATGAAAAGGTTGTGTGAGCATAGTATAATTCTCTTAGGATAAACAATGAAACAAAAGTGCATGAAGTCAAACTACGAAAGAGGTTGATAGCTTTATACCTTGATCTCTTTTCAGAGATACTGAACTTGCCCACGAGAGGAATCAAAGTAAACATTGATATCACTAAATACCCCTCTAAAGATTAAAATGTTGATGAAGATAATGAAGAAGAAGCAAATTACAAATAGAGCATGATTGTGTACAAGTTGCTTAGACAAAGGTAAAATATGCCTCCTTAAGGGAAAATTGCTCAAGTCATCTAAGTATTGAGAACAGAGTCCTCCACTACATTGTATCATGAATGTTCTTCAACAAAAGTAGAGGAAACAACTATCTATTTAGAGGAGAATTCCAAGTTATGGTGCTGCTAGTAAAAGGAAAACCAGTAAACTTGATTGACATCATCCTATAGAGAATGTGGAAGGTAAGGACTTACAGGTAGGATTCAGAATTTCCATATAGGCACCTCATTTCTAGAATTCTGAAGCATCACAACATATTGCATCTTGAGAGAGGACCTATATTACTTCCAGAGGAATTCTATGAGAAGGCATTGCAGAAGATGAGAATGACTCTAACAAATGGAAGATGGGTTGACAAGAAAAGAGAAACTGGAGAAGGAGAAGCAGGTTCTGAATCAATAGATGTAGTAGAAAGTCATGAAGGTAATGATTCCAGCTCCTCTTCCCCTTCACTTGTTGAACCATCACAACCTTCGCACCTTGAACATCATTCCTCTATTCCTGCCCCAAATGAACCTGAAGCCTTTCTAGCCTCTGATTTACCTACACCTACTGACATCCCTACCTTATACCAAAACCTATATAAAATCTTGATGGCTACTGGGAGAGAACATAGAAAAGATTTTATAAATCTTGGGTACCTCATTGTTGAACTGTAAGAGAGGCTTGAAATCAAAATAGAAAATCTCACTCAAGAAGTCAAACTCCTGCATGAACAAATAGCTTCTAGTATGTCATGACCATCTTCATCACCTTTCCAACCCTCACCTCCTATATTTGCTGGCACAACTGCCTTTCCTGAAACATCTGTCAAGTGTCCAATTACTGATATAGTTGGTTCCTCTACTCCTAAGTCCCCTGTTCTATCAGAGAGTCTGGGTCCTAACATGGACTATGAACTTGATGATAAGGAATCACCTCAAGCTATAACACATCAAGTGATGGAAACTGATCAGAATAAGGAAAGAGCATTAGTATCTATAATTGGAGGAGACTTCCTTCATCACATTTTTCTCAATCACAACAAACAGGAACTCAATACTCCCCTTCTTCCTCAACCTGATCCAGCTTCATTTGACAACATTATTCATCTAGCTAAGGTAGCTGTACAAGAAGTAATAAACATTGCCTCAAATAATGATCCTTCATATACTCTCATTCCTTCTATACTACCTCTAGTCATGCCAGATATCTCATTTATCCTAATGTTCCCCTCTGCACTCTCTATTTGTATTGATATGCCACTCAAAAAATTTATCCCCTCTTCTTCTTCCTTACCTCTTGCACCACACATTTAGCCTATCTTGGTGTCCTCAATTATAGCTCTTTCTCTCACATTCCCTCTTTCTTAAGATAAGAGACTTTAAATGATTAGGGAATGGAAAGCCAAAATTGATCAGGACATTGCTCGGATAGATGCTGAAGCAGCTCAATACTCTCTAGTTGCTAATGATAAAAAAGAGGAGAAAGAGGAAAAAGAAGAGAAAGAAAAAGAAAATAAGACTAAGGGAAAGAAAAAAATCTGCACAAAGAAAGACTACCCTAAAGAAGAAAAAGAATTAATTGAACTAAATCAGTTGTTGTTGTTTTCTGTGTATCATTATTTTTTCATTAGTTGTTGTTCTTGTCCTTATGTTGTTATCATTATGTAAACTCTTTGTACTGGAATGATTGTTAATAATGAATAATCTTATGAATACCTTTATGAGATCATGGTCCATCCTGGATCTATTTTTCTTTTCCTTTCCTCTAAAACTATATGCACTGCTGATATCTGACATTATTTACTCTATGCATATATTGAGGGGGAGTTTTATGCAAACCCAAGCACTAATGAATCTCTTAAGTTGTTTTGTCATTATCAAAAAGGTGGAGAATGTTAATTCAAGTGGTTTTGATGATTCTAAATAATAATGAGCTTGGGAATCAAATATCAAAGGAGTACAAGTAATATAGAGACCAAAGTGTGAGATTCCTAAAGGTTGAAGAGTTCTTACATACATTTTTAGGAATCCCTTTATAAAAGAAGGCAATTAAGCTTTAAATGCTACTTATTCTGCTTATCCTAATATTAAATAAGGCATTTATTTTGATGATTAAGGCATAGCTAATATTTTCAAAATGGTTTTCATGAAAAGCTTTATCTTATGCGCATACCACATGGAAGTTGTAGGGACAAAATCTCAATCACAATGTTGTTTCTAAGTGTTCTCTCTTCATTTTCATGAAAAGGCTTGAGATTATCCACATAACTAAGGCTTGCACCATGTCCTTGCCTCTGTCTAGATTGTTTTCCTAATAAGGTGCTTACCTTATTCACATAAGGGGCTTAACAATAAAGGTCACTTGTTCTATGCTGCTCGATATTCGCATAACCTAAGAAGGTTATCAGCATAATGTATGCTATAGAACTCTTGGACCTCCTTCTATTAAATTTGTTATCTGCATAACCTTGGTAGGTTATCCTGATAACCTGTGTTTTTCAAAAACTCAGTTTGTACTGATTAAATGTTGTTCAAACAAGGAATAACATCCTAAGAAGTTATTCTAATAATCCTCAAATGTATCAAAGTTTATGAGACATTATTCGAACAACTAAGTATGTTTTCATGAAAATGTTCCAGAGCATAAGTTTAGTTATTCTAGAATGATTATTATCCGCATAACCTAGTTAGGTTATCCACATAATGAAAGTCTAACATTGAAACTAAGAACTAACAGTCACCTATTGTTCGCATAACCTGAGGTGGTTATCCACATAATTTCTATCAAACACATTTAATGCGATAGGTGAATGGCTATTTTCTGAGAGTAACGGCTAATTCTTACTTTGAATAAATAGTTTTTCTATAAAACTATAAATATAACCTCATTTAAATTATTGGGTACAAGAAGGAAAAACATATAAATGCCAAAACTCTGCAGAATTCATTTCTGATTCATTAAAAGCCTACCTACATTCTGCTTAGCTCATTCATTGCTCTTAAACTTTCATATCTGCTCTTTTGAGAGAGAATTTCATATCTTGATTTGTATATTTCTAGATGCTTATAAATAACACTTAGTGTGAGAAAACACTAAGAGATTTGTTCTTACTCATGTGTGAGAAGAGTAAGAGTTTTCTGTTAGGCTTAAAGTTCGAGCTGGAATTGTATTAAGGTTTTTGCAAGAACTCATTTAAATCTTATAAGATATAGTGGAGAAATCTCAAATGGTGGCTTGCTGTATTTCAATTTTGCAGAAAATTTTAAACTTCCTAATTCATCCCCTTGGGAAGCCAGCATGCCTAACAATTCCTTCTCTGGAGAACATAACTATATCAATAAGAACATCCCCAGAAGTGGAGTCTTCAAGGAAAATAGAGTCAAAACTTCAGAATGTAGTACCCTTCGAGTTGACAGTGGATCCACATTACATGTATCCTCATTCATCAAAAATCTATAAGGCTCCTGATCATCTTCCATATTCCAAAGAAATCCAAGTTCAATTGTTAGATTTAGTTGGAGATTTTGGGAAATCATTTTTCCTCGAGGATATCATTTGAGAGAATATGGAAAATAGTGATCGCAAGACACAAAACATGCTTCCTTATGTGAACGTCATAGCTACTTTAATAAAAGCATCTCCAAGAGTGTAGTCTTCAAGATTAATAATCGAGACATCTACTTATCTCTATATTTTAGAGGACATAGGTAATTATTTCCGTAAGAGAATATGAAAACTAAGAATTGGTTTTGATACAATATAATAAATTAGTTGAGGTTGTACCAAAGGATTGTGTAGGTTGTGGTAAACTTGTAATGCCAAATTTTGATACAAACTTTATTGGTATAAGGTTCTGATTGAATGTTATGCTTTTTCATTATAAGAAGATTTAGTGTAATATATTTAGTAATGAAAAATTATATGTTATTTGTTCGATATATCTCATCAGTTAATTGATTTTATTTATTTTATCATCCCACAAAAGATGAAAAGAAAAATGAAGATTTATTATATATTTTTTAGTAATTTTCTAATTATTTTTTTATGTTTTCAAATTTTTTGATGTGTAATTAAAAGGAAATTGAACTGATTTTTTATTTCTTTTAAAATATGGGTTGTGGCAATCTCTAAATTTTATTTTCAGCTAGAGTTCATTAACTATTATCGCGCGCGAGAATTGTTTGATTTATTTATAAAGTTTTAATGCAATGTTGCAGATTGTTTCATAAAAGATTTTTTTTTTGTTGCAGTAAACTAAAAGTAAATTACTAATCAAATTGTAATAATGAAATTAATGTTCACTAGTTAAATTTTTTCCGCATCTGCTAGCTCTGATTGATAAATGATAATAATTCAGAGTGTGATCCCTAATGTTGGACCTTAACATGTATGCATAATAACTTAAATAAGAATTCAAAAGAATAATAAAATTATAAAAAGATACAAAAAGACCAAATATTATATAAACTTGAATATTGTTCTTTTTTTATAGCATATGATTCTATTTTGGATTAGTGTTGTCATCCAAATTATTCTGTGATACAAATTGGGGATGATTTAAACAAATTTGATCTATCCACTTATCATAATCTATGTCCTCCAAAGAATAAGCATCATCATTAGATGGCCCCACCATCAATCCTGCAGACTCATTCTGTGGGAATGTTTGAGTTATGTGCTCAAGCGATGGAAAGTTGATCGAAGCCATTGGATTATTATCAAATGGTGTTGTAGAGAGACGTACACCTTTGTTACGTTTAGGCTGATCTCCATGTGATTCCAACGATGTTGAGCCATATACATTGCTTGCAGCCATATTTGAAAATGATTCTGTCCTTTGTATTTTTATCAGAGTTGATGAATCCGTCCTTCTTATAGATCTTACATAAAAAGAAATCATCCAGCTACACAACATGAAAAAAGAAGATATAGTTAGTTTGTTCAAAATTTGTAAAATGGTTAATTATATATGTAGAGAAATTCAAAGAATACTAACCATGATATCAGTATTACTTATTCTTTGATGAGGAGGTTGAACAAGTCTATATTCATGCATAGCCCAATCGGTTTTTGTACCAATCGGAGTCTTGCCATGACAGTAAAACCACGTATTCCGTTTTCCAACAATACTCCCATTTGAATAAATTCTTTTATACGAATTTGAATTCTTCCAATAACCATCTTGTGTTGATCTCTTGGGCCATACTCCATTTGGATATTTTCGATCCCTGGGTGAGAAAAAATACCATTCTTGTTCTCCAACACTCTTGAATTTCTCTGCAAATGAATTCGCATGCATATAACAAATAAAAGAATGTCAATTTCACTATAAAACCTACAATATATTAAATATAAACACAAGAAAAAATATTATATATTACCACAAATAATTTGTGGATTGTGTTGATATACATCAATCTCTAATATTTGATTTCGTGGTAATGGTTCATTCCTCACTTTCTTCATCAAGTAAAAGACGATAAGTGGCACAGAACTTAAACAAATACTGCAAAAAAAACTGAACTTTGTTTCTTTTTCTTCGATGTCCATACAAGGGAAAGTGGCCTCCTTTTTATACTAGTTTCCAGAAGCACAAACTGCTGCAGAGTTTAATGGAATTTGATGGCAATTATTGAGGGGGGTTATGGAAGGGGGAATTACATGGATGGATTACAGAGGTTACACGGCGAAGGGGTTACATGGTGACATAATTGTGAACCGTTTCATTCTCCCCAGGTTGGACGAAACTCGCCCTCGAGTCCAAGTCAGCATCATCATCCAAATATGGTGACAAGTCAGCAACATTGAAAGTGGCAAACACTCCATAAGCACCAGGCAATTCAACCTTATAAGCATTGTTGTTGATCTTTTGTACAATCTTGAAAGGACCATCAGCTCTAGGAGACAACTTGGCATTTGATTGTTTAGGAAACCGCTCTTTTCTTAGATGTATCCAAACCAAGTCTCCGACATTAAAGATCTGTTGCTTCCGATGCTTGTCTCGCTGTGTCTTGAGTTTGAAATTCTGCTTCTGGATTCTTTCACGTACTTGTTCATGCAACTTCTTGATTTTCTTAGCCCTTTGATCTGCATCAGAACTATACTATTGCTTATCAAGTGAAGGGGTTAAGTCTAGTGGACTAAGGGGACGAGTGCCGTAAACAACTTCAAACGGACACTTCCCAGTTGCTTGATTAACAGAATTATTGTAGGCAAATTCAACTTGAGCAAGAATGAGGTCCCATTGCTTCAAATTCTTCCCCACGTAACTTTGAAGAAGGTTTCCCAGAACTCTGTTAATAGCTTCAGTTTGACCGTTCGTCTGTGGATGGCCAGCGCTGCTAAATTGGAGCTTAGTTCCCATCTTCTTCCATAACGTCCTCCAAAAGTGGCTCAAGAACTTAACATCACGATCAGAAGTAATAGTTTTTGGAATTCCATAGAGATGAACAATCTCTTTGAAGTACAAATCTGCAACCTGCACTGCATCATGGGTCTTTTGACATGGAATAAAATGAGCCATCTTCGAAAATCGATCCACAACAACCATGATGGAATCTTTTTGCCTCTGCGTTCGGGGCAAACTAAGAATAAAATCCATGATCACATCTTCCCACGGTGCTTCTGGAACCGGCAATGGCATGTATAATCCTGTATTTTGCCCTTTCGTCTTAGCCAAATGACATATTCGGCATCGCTGTATGTGCCGGTTGATATCTCGTTCAAGCCTTGGCCAATAGAAATTCTCTTTGACCAGATCAACAATCTTGTCTCTGCCAAAATGACCAGCTAATCCTCCATCATGAGCTTCCCAAATTATCGCCTCCCTCAACGAACCCTGAGGAATACATAGAGTTTTACCTCGAAATAAAAAGCCATCATGTTGGTAATACTGGTGGAATGATTGATCGGCAGTAGCTTCCCATACTCCATGGAAATCAGGATCATCCTGGTATAGCTCCTTGACAAGATCAAAACCAATAACTTTAGCCTACATTGTTGTTAGTAACATATGTCAACGACTAAGAGCATCAACTACAGAATTTAAAATCCCAGCCTTATGCTTAATGAGGAAGGGATAAGACTGCAAGATTTCACTCTAATGGGCATGTTTGTGACTGATCTTTTGTTGAGAGTTCAAATACTTTAGGGCTTCATGATCCGAAAAAAGTATGAACTCTTTGTTCAGGAGATAGTGACTCCAATGTTGCAAAGCTCGGACAATGGCATAGAATTCTTTATCATAAGTAGAATACCTGAGTTTCGCATCATTGAGTTTCTCACTGAAAAAGGCAATAGGATGACCTTCCTGGCTTAAAACAGCACCAATTCCAGTATTGGAGGCATCACAGCTAACCTCGAACACCTGGTCAAAATTTGGAAGCACTAGGACGGGAGCTTCAATCAACCATTTCTTTAACTCCTCAAAACTCCTCTGAGCTCGTTCCGTCCACTGAAATTTGTCTCCCTTGGTGCAATCTGTGAGGGGTGCAGCAATAGAGCTAAAATTGTGAATGAACCTTCTGTAGAAAGAAGCTAATCCGTGGAAGCTTCGAACTTCCTGGAGAGATTTTGGAACTGGTTAGCTATTAATGGCTTCAACTTTACTTGGATCAACTCGAATACCTTCTGCGGTGATAGTATACCCTAAGAAAACAACTTCACTGGCAAGAAAGGTACACTTCTTTAGATTGGTAAAAAGCTTTTGGTCTCGTAGTGTTTGCAAAACTTGCCATAAGTGATCAAAGTGTTCTTCCTGACACTTGCTATAAATAAGAATCTCGTCAAAGTAAACAACAACAAATTTTCCAGTGAAAGGTCGCAATACCTGATTCATCAAGCGCATGAATGTACTAGGGGCATTGGTTAGTCCAAAAGGCATCACATTCCACTCATACAAGCCATCTCTTGTCTTGAAGGCGGTCTTCCATTCATCTCCTGGACGAATCCGAATTTGGTGATACCCACTACGAAGGTCAATCTTGGAAAAAATAGTGGCACCATGCAGCTGGTCTAACATGTCGTCAAGCCGGGGTATCAAAAACCGATACTTAATAGTAATTTTGTTAACGGCTCGACAATCGATGCACATTCTCCAACTCCCATCTTTCTTGGGTACTAGCAGAACAGGTACAGCACAAGGACTAACACTTTCCTGAACCAGCCCTTTCTTCAACAGCTCTTCAACTTATCGCTGGACTTCGGCATGTTCCTGAGGGCTCATCCTATAAGCAGGCTTGTTAGGAATGACTGCTCCTGGAACAAAATCAATGGCGTGCTGTATGTCTCGCATGGGTGGCAACCCGGGTGGTATCTCATCAGCTATCACATCTGAAAACTCGGATAATAAGGGCATAACTGCTGGTGAGATGGTGGACTCACTGTTTGCCTTGAGTACCAGTATGAAACTCATTGTCTGGGTTTAAGATTTTGTCACCTTGAACTCTTCTTTCATCATCAAAGTCACCAATGGCTTAGCTTCTGTTGAGGCTTTGCTAAACTCACTAGGCAGCAAAGGAGCTAGCTTGATCTTGACACCATCTTTAGTGAAAGAGTAGGTGTTTGTACGTCCATCATGCAGAGCATATCGATCATATTGCCATGGCCTCCCCAAAAGAAGGTGGCATGCATCCATGGGAACAACATCACATAAAACATTGTCACAATATCTGTTCCCAATAAAAAAAGTAATAAAGCATTGCTTAGAGACTTTTACCTCGCTTCCAGTATTAAGCCAGTGAAGCTTGTAAGGATGCGGGTGGTCATGCGTTGGTAGCTTTAACTTCTGCACCATGTAGTCAGACACTACATTTTCACAGCTCCCACTATCAATAATGACATTACAAACTTTGCCCTGGGCAGTACAACGGGTGTGAAAAATATTGCATCGTAGCCATGGTTCTTCCTTAACTATAGCTGTATGCAGACTTCGTCTGATAACCAAAGCCTCTCCCTAATCTGCAGGCGTAATCTCCTCGTCATATACTGGTTCGGCTTTATAAAATGTAGTCTCCTCTTCATCTTCCTCAGGTGCTTCATAAACTTGCCCTTCCCTAATGGTGATAACCCTCCGAGTAGGACAGTCTGAGGCGATGTGACCAAATCCTTGGCATTTAAAGCATCGGGGTGCTTTAGAGCCAGATTCCTTGATAGTATTTGGTGGAGACTTGCGCATAGTGCTAGGCTGCTGCTTGCCTGATGAAGTGGGCTGCTGAAATTCTGCCTTACGACCATCAAAATAACCCCTAGAGGAAGAAGGTTGATAAGAAGACCTCTTAGCCGTTTGCTTTTCCACACGGATGGCTAGGCGAATCACATCATCCAAAGTCCAATATTGCTGAAGCTGGACTGGACGACTGATGTCAGCATTTAATCCTGCAAGATAACGAGCTATCGTTTGCTCCTCTTTTTCCTGTATGTCACACTTCATCATAAGTTTTTCAAATTCTTTGGTGTATTCTTCTACAGACAATGACCTCTATCGAAGATTCTGCAATTGGATAAAATTATCCTGGTGGTAATGCTCCGGTAGGAACTTCTTGGTGAGCTGTCGTCTCATTTTCTCCCAAGTCTAAATCTTGCACTTTCCCTCTCGTACTCGCTTCTGTTTGAGATTCTCCCACCATATGGAAGCATGCTTCTTGAGTTTAAGAGCGACTATCTTGACTTTTTGTCTGTCTGGAATCTCCTTGTATTCAAATATTCGCTCAACAGTCTGAAGCCAATCTACAAATACATCTGGCTGGAGTCTTCCCTCAAATTCTGGAATGTCTACTTTGATGTCACTAGAGCGGAATGGTTATTGTTGAGGTCGGTGGTGGTTGTCAGTGGATGACGAACTGCTGCTACCCGAATCACTTTCTGAATTTTCTCTACGAGTTTTTAGCAAAGCTCGCTGTAATTCTACGGTAGCATCCAATTCTTGTATCCGACGTCTCATCTCGTCCATTGAAACATCCTGTACATTCCTGCATCTTGGAGGCATTTTTTTTTCCTCCTTTTCTGGAAGGTTAGGACTTAGGCAAAAACAATTAGAAGTATAGGGGTCAAAAGGTAATTTGTTGGGGTATAGGGATGGAAAATGAATTTTAAGAAAATGTGAGGCAAATTGTAATTTTTGGAAAATATGGGGCCAAAATTGCAATTTAAAAAAATTTAGGGGTAAAATTGCAATTTTTAGGAAGTACAGGGGTAAAATGTAATTTCGAAAAGATAAGGGGTCAAAGTGTAAATAGTGAAAATATAGGGACAAAAATGTAAATATGGATAAGTTTAGGGGTCAAACTGTAAATATGAGAAATTTGGCTGACTGGGCAGGATGACGTGGCAAAACTGACACGTGGCAAACACAGGGTGGCTGATCTGTCACTGACTGGACAGATCAGGATGACGTGGCAGATGACATCATCATCTTCAACCTCCAGCAGGCGCGTGCGGCGCGTGGTTCACCGACGACCGCGCATGGAGTTCTGGCAGTGGCGTGTGGAGGCGCGTGGAGTGTCCAACGGCAGCGAAAATCTCCAGTCACAGGTTTTCCGACCTTCCGAGCTTGATGGTGATATCCGTTTTCCTGAAAAATGTCCGGAAATGGATTCCGACGGCGGCGGCGGCGGTGGCTGCTTAGTTTCAGGTTGTTTTTCGATAGCTCTCTCACTTTTCTCGGCTTCTGGACTCTCTCTCACCGGGCTCTGATACCAAAATGGCACAGAACTCAAACAAATACTGTAAAAAAAACTGAACTTTGTTTCTTTTTCTTCGATGTCCATACAAGGGAAAGTGGCCTCCTTTTTATTCTAGTTTCCAGAGGCACAAAACGCTGCAGAGTTTAATGGAATTTGATGGTAATAATTGAGGGGGATTATGGAAGGGGGAGTTACATGGATGGATTATAGAGGTTACACGGCGAAGGGGTTACATGGTGACATAATTGTGAACCATTTCAATAAGTTCTTCATCAGTTGGGCAGAATCGATATCCAGGAGGAAAGGAATTGAAGTAGTCATGCTGACTTAAGTCTCCAATATTGTTAATGTTGCGAAGCTCTTGATGATGATGGGAAGTAGAAGAATAAGCATGAGATACTATGGCTGTGCGTTTTGGAGGAGCATGAGGAGTATTGGACACAATATTCGAAGTTTGTACAGAAAATACAGTCCCCAATTGACAAAAAGACAAATTCGGATTAAAAGACGTGGGAGTGTAACACAATCTATGTATATAAATTGGGAGAAGGATATTTGACTTTTTTTTCTTTTTTCTCAGAACATGTGCATCTCTTTTTTTTTATTTCCCAAACTCCCAGTGAATGTATGAAAAGATATGTCTAACAATGGTTCTACTAAGACTGCCACTATAGCATTGAAAATTTCAGATTGTCAAACTAACTGCGATCGATGTAGGCATTACCCAGAAATCAAATTAATCACTATATATGCTGCTATTTTTTTTCAGCTCTCTCAAAAATGAATTTTAAAACACAAACACACGGAGCACATATATCAAGATAGCAAAGACCAAAATAATGGAGCTTATAGCAGTAAACGAATGCACGGATTGAATAGCCATGCAACTCTAAACCATGGCATAACCAGCTAAACTCCCTAATTAAAGAAAAAAGAACGTACATTCCACAATATTCTTGAAGTGAATCTTTGAGAGAATTAAAGTGAGGAATATAATTTCACATCAATCTGTCGTTCATTTTACACAGAGAGAGATATCCAGTGGAAAGAAGTGAAAACGTACCGTCCATTTTCTTGGGGTTTGGAAGGAATGTACTTGAGGGATCCATTTCCCAGAATCAGAAAGGATACAGATGGACACCGATCGACGGGAAGAGGTGGAGAGAGACAAGCGATACAGACGGACACCGACGGCCAGAGGCGGAGAGAGAAGAGTACGTAGTGGTGGCGCTACCTGCTTCTGAATCTGTCTCTCTAGTGCCTTCTCATCAAATGTGCGTGTGTATCCTTATAGAAGTTAGCTAGATGACTTGGAGGATCGTTTGTTTTCTTTATTCGTCGTCCTCTTCCGTCAATTTCCGTTAGAAATGCGAAACTTTAAAGTTGTTTTTGGCAGGGACGTCTAGTTACGAAAAAAACACCTAAAAATATAAAAAGGCTAATGCAAATTTAAAAAAAAAAAGCAATAGTCAGGGTCAATAAAAATATTTTTCCCAACTGTTGCTTGTAGTACTATTCTGACTAGAAAATATTTATAATTTCAAGTATCTATATCTTGTGAGAATTCTAGTTAAGAGAATTTTATTATTATTATTATTTTTTTTTTTTTTGTGGATGGTTGTATCTTCTTTATAATGGAATCAGGAGTTCCTCCAGAGATAGGACAGATGGAATATACATATCGAGAGAGTCGGTGTTTGGCAGTCCACCTATCCTTCCAAATCGTATATTTCTCCCACGTATACGTGTATTTTATCTCACTCCACGTATTGATTCAACGCATATTATGAAAATCATAAGCGTTCAGAATTAACATGCATTTCGGTTACATATATTAATTAATAAATGTTAATTTAAAGATTTAAAAATGATTATAAACAACTTGTTCAATTATACTAGTCATGGATTAATTCTTGTCATTTTTTTAGTTGTATGCAGCATAATAATCATATACATTAACTAATTTGGTTATATATATTAATAAATGTCAGCCAATATTGGAGTTGCGGAGAAAAAGAGACTTTTTCTCTTCAGAAGGTAAAAGATATCGAAATATAAATAACCCGGACTGATCAACAAAAGATGGCTATAGTGGAAGGCAATTAGAAAATGTCAATCCATTCATTACAAATTGAATCTCTTTTCTTTTACGAAAATTTTGAAGTTTACTTCTTAGTATATTGGGACTTTGATATCATACTCGACCTATTAATCCGTAAGAGACTTAAATATCTTCTCATGATAAAAATGAAAGTATTCATTAATTCATTATACTCAAGTTAACTAAAATTATAATAAAATCATTAATATATCAATATAAAATATAAAATTTAGAAGTGACACTTATGACTCCCTGTATTTGGAAATATTTGAAACACTTTTACTGTGTGTTTGGGGAGTCATCAATACAATTTAGATATTATTTTCCCCATTTATTTGTAAGAAATTGGATCAATTGCTTTAATTGGAATTTATTGGATAAATCATGAAAAATAAGCTAGAAATGATTTAGTTGAAGCAGATAAGCTTTTTCACTCATGTGATTTTGTAAGGAAATGTTATGCTTTTAGAGCAAATGAATATCAAGTTAAGAGTAGAAAAAGTCAAGTTTTGAAGTGGGTTGTGTAAAGCTTTTATGCTATGGCATTAAGTTTATGGGTGCTTCAGCATTCTTGCACTTGTAAAGAAGAATAAGAAAACATCCATTCTGAACTGCAACATGACTTGATTGACACTGTAGCAATATTTCTTTGCCTAAAAACATTCATTCTGTACTACAACGGTGATTAAGTAGATGTTGCATCAAGATTGTTGTTCCCGAGTCATATTCTTCTGCGCTGCAACGTGGGGTGTTTGATGCTATAGCATTGTGTACTGTTAAAAATGCACATCATTTATTCACAATTTTTTATCTATGTATTTTGAGGATTTCTTCATTTTTCACCATCCTAGACCTTGGAGGTGGCTTGAGGGCTCAAATGGAAGAGAATTAAGACTTTGGGTTGTGAAGGATTGGCAGCACAGATAGAAATGTGGCATTGATTACTAATTTCCTCTTTCATTTCCTCTTTTTTCGCATATATTTTTCTTTGGGATTAGTTTACTATATGTTTTGTGTATGGAAATACTCATAAAGTGTAGTTAGACCTTTGCTTTGCTTTGGATTATTATTTTTTTGATTATAAATTAGTGGATGATGATTTACTCATTTGATTGCATTAATGTTACATTGATTGATTCAACTATGAGCTTTATTGTCTCAAAACATGAGGGATCTAATTAGGGTTTATTCTGGTTTTCTTAATGAAGTTAGGAATAGGGGATTTAAGATAGACCTTCTATGGAATGTGGGATCACGTATTTGGACACTGGATAGCTTAATTTGCTTGTAGGATAGAAATATACATACCAACCCAACATAATTGCATCAGGTTTATGCTTAATTGAGTTTGATTAATTAATCACCTAAGGTATTAGGGGTTAATATAATTGGAACACCTCTTAATGATTTAGAAGACACTATTAGATAATTCTAGACTAGGAAAAATAATTTAATGGTACTTAGGGCTGAAAGTTGGATATTAAAAAATAATCAAAATTATAATAATATATCCATGTCAACACATGAATTCTCGAATCACCAATAAGTCCAACTGTAGCTTGGATTTTAATTCTTGTTTTCCATTTTATCTTGTATGTTGCTCAAATTAAGCAAAAGTTTGAAGTTAATGCTCAACTGGGTTATTGGTACCAAATCTTCATTGGAACGATATTCTTACACACTCTATAGTGCTTGATATAACCCGTGCACTTGCGGTCTATATACTTTGTCCCTATCATACACTTATTTTGATTTGTGTGCAAGTATATGGGAAACCATATATTCTAATTTAACACATACACACTTGCTTATGGAACAAAAGGAATAGGAGATAAAGAAGTAAGGAGAAACTAACTTTATGGAACAAACTACCTTGGTTTAATTGACAAGGGGATTGTACTATCTTAATTAGAGGTCTTAAATTTAAGCTCCAGGAATACAGTCGCGTTAAAATATTTGGTGGTAGAGTTTTGCCTTAAAGTTGGGGTAGGTCTGGTCTAAACCTTGGTTTTAAGGCCAGACAATTTAATTCTTTAAGATGATGGAAATTATTATGAAGTGATAAATCTAGGACTAAGTATAACAACCCTCAGTATACTATCCTAAATTTAGTCCAAAAAAACAAAAATAATCAGACAGAGAAACGAAGAGCTCTACCAGGGCACAAAAAACAACCATTGGGGGTGATTTCTAGACCTAAAGAGCTTGATTAATTGTTGGTAAGCATAACAACCTACCTTCAAAACTCCCAAAACCAACTCCCGAAACCTCAAAACAGCGAAAAACTATAAGGGGGACTGAACCGTATGAAGCTATGGCAAGCTTTAGTACCACCACGACCCTAGCCGAGTAGAACCACTTGGTGCCATGGCCTAGATTTTAGTGTCACGATGTCCCATTGCTGATACCATATCAACAAATTTCAACTTCCAGGGCAAACTTACAATGCACATATTTTTATTATGACAAGCATAACTTTAAACTTCGACCTTTGATTGACTTGATTCCAACTCCTACAAGTCAATCTTGTCTCAATCTATCCAATTTCACCTCAATCCATCTTCGTTTGGAGATTTTGCACACCCCTAAATGAATTGGTCACTTTTTGGCCAAAACCCATAACTTATAATCTTCATTTGCCACCAAAAGCAATTTGACACTTAAGGACCATTCATATAGGTCCTAAATGACTCAACTAACTTGTTCAAGGAGATTTCACCTCGAAGAAATCACTTCTCCAAGATTTGACCCCCTTGAACCCCAAATTCATATATTAGGCTGTATGATCAAAACTCATAAACATGTCGAGACATGCATACATCACACTACATCATCCAAACTCATCGTCATTAACATCATCGCATATCATTCATCATCATTATACATGTATATATCATACAACCATCATCATTATAGTCATCATGATCTTCATGCCAATTACAAACATACTATCCTACTTGACATAATGCATACATAGACAATACACACATACTACCGTGACTTGAATATTCCTAATGCCGGGCTGACTACATTTCCCTTGTCTTCTACGAGCTAGTGCCAGAGCTTTTCACCTGAAATGTTAGTCATGGGAGGGGATGTGAGACAATGTCTCCATAACTGAGAACAAAACCACCAACAACATATATATTAATAATCCACACAATCATGCATGTGGTGTAATGAAATGCAAATGAATGGTATGCATGTTCTCCCTCATATACAGCTAGAACCACAAGCTATCATCATCATAAGATGTTTCAATAGATGATTCCCTTGCAATAGTCAGTAAAGACTAATTCTAAGATATCACCGAGCTCACCTTGCACTAATGCAACCCAACCAAAGGTTACACTAGTGCTTGGACCATGGTTCTCCTTCCCCTAGACGACTGCGAATTGGTAGCAATTTAAGGAAGGTGCATCTCTAAATCTACTGCCATCTGGCTTTCCTGGTCATAGGAGAGGATTTAGTGGCAGGGATCTTTATCATATCATCATCATATAACATATCATTATCATATCCCATCTGTAATATCTTGAAATTTTTTTTTTGGATATTCAAGGTTCAATATTTTAAAATCTATAAATAATTTGTAAAAATGGGTATACACCATTAACATGAAATGGAACAAAGAGGTCAATTATCTCAGTTGAAAGAAAAAAGGAGAAAAGATAATTTTGCCTATGGAAAAAAAAAAGAAAAAGGAAGCAGGGAAAAAAAAAGAGAAAAGGAAAATCAGTGAAGGTAGAGAGAATTGAAGAAAAGTTTATAAATTTTGGGGTAAATTACACGTAATGACCAGAAAGTTTTAAAAATTATAATTGGCCCCGGATCAAGGGCATTTTTGTAAATATGAAAAATTATAGTCAAAATGAAGCTCTCAATGAGTTAAACCCAATGGAATATAGCAAGGAATTTATTAAGGTCAAAATAATATTTATTTGGTAACTAGGGTTTAATATTAATATTTTACCCGATAAAAGTCATTTTAGACTGCAGGAAAAGGTAGTATTAATTCAAGGACAATGATTGGACCTTGCTAAAACACATTTTAGATCAAAATAATGATTTTGGAGCAAAAGTAATTGTTGGATGATCCTATACCAATTTAATGATAATTTTGGTAAAAATACCTAATCGATACGGATAAGTTTAATCGGTAAAGGGTATTTTGGTCCATAAATATTATTTAAGCAATTTTTGACCAGAAAGGGGACAAAAAATGTCTGATTTCTGAGTGGGACTTAAAGAAAATTGTTGGAAAAGCTTTTATTACATAAAGTAACTAAAGTTGTGTTAAATCAAGTATTTTGATGATTTCAAACCAACCTTCAAGAACTTGGAGAGAAGATATCAAAGGTGCACAAAAGATCTCAAGTGAAAAAATTCAAGAAAAACCAGCATAAGAATAGATGTATAATCTCTAACAGTGTTTAAATTGAATAAAAGACTTTGAATTGGTAAAAAGATGCTTTAAAACTATGAGTCTATGTTAATTCATGGAATATTTGAAAAACACCCATCAACAGATGAAGTTTGAAAGGTTAATACTAATCTGTTGTTTTAAAAATTCAAACTTTGGCTTTGAAAATTCGAATTTCGAATTGAAAATGAACAAGTATGAAAAGAGCCTTATCTGACAGACGAACTTTGACTACAAAAATTTGAATTTTGAAATAAGTCTGATAAGAGCCTTCTCTGATAGATGAACTTCAGCTTTTGAAAATTTGAATTTCTGATAAAATACAATTCATGAAAAATGAAAAATTTGTCTGAGGATATATTAAAGTTCATTTGAAAACAAAGTTTAAAAAGAGTTCCAAGATAGCCTACTGATAGACGAACTTTGATATTGAAAATTCGAATTTCAGAAACAAAGCTTACAAGTCCGTTACGACAATCTATTGTCATACGATATTAGTATTTAGAAATTTGAATTTTAAACTAAGTCTAATAAGAGTTCTCTCGGACAGACGAACTTTGAATCTTGAAAATTCGAATTTCGAAAAGATAAACTATTATGCCTCATTGAGCTGTCCACTAACAGACGAATTTTGGACACCAAAATTCAAACTTCGAAGGCACTGTAGCAATTTGGGACTATTGTTCACACTTTTAAGAAGGACTTTTTAACTTAAAAATTCATATGTCCCAACACAGAAAAATTTCTCAATGATGAAAATTTGAACTTTGCCTTACAACAGACGAACTTTGAAATTTAACATTAAAGTCTTTAGCTTTTGGTCTCTGCGAAATTCGTCTGTTGACCAACCAAAATTCAAACTTTGAGTGTTAAAAGCATTAAATGCGGTTGGTGAATGGATAGTTTTTCAGAGTAACTGTCGGGTAACTTCTCCAACGGATAGAATTTGTCTCTAAGTTAAGACCTAAATCTATAAATATAACATCTTTTGAAGTTGTGGGTAATGATATTAACATTGTATATGCTGAAACTCTGTCAAATTCTCAACTCAAAATCTTTTACTCTCATACTTCAGTCTTCTGCACCTAAACTTTCATATACACTCTAAATTAGAGAGTTCATTCTTTGTAATCAATCTTATCTTCATCTGGAAGAAATATTTTCTTATGAGGGAATTTCATAAGGGATTTAGGAAGCACTTAACTGGAGTGCAAAAAGGGAACTTGTAAGCTCTAAGAATAGAGCATCAAAGTTGTACTAATACAATAGCAAGAAGCCCACTGAATTCTTGCAGGATAGTTAAAAATCTCAAGTAGTTGCTTGGGGACTAGACATAGGTCAAGATAGAGAGACCGAACCAGATAAACATTGTTTCAATCCTTCTCCTTTACTGCTCTTACATTGCTATTATATTGTACTCTGTTTTACAGTCTTGTTTGTCTTCATTATACGCTTGAATTTTGCAGAAAATTTTAATCTTTCCAATTCACGCCCTCTTGAGAGGCCAGCTTATCTAACAAGTTGGAAATTAAATTAACTATGGTTACTTTTATGACTCATTACCCCTTAATCACTTTGATTAAACTCATAACTCGTCATCTTCCTATCCAAGCACTTCTGAATAGAAGTCCAAAAGAGAGAAGAAGTCATGAAAAGCATAAGGCCAAAGGAAGAAGAGAAAATCACAAGCTTTGTCCCAAAACTTCAAGGTATTATCTTACAACCCTGTTCTTGTGTCCCCTAGCAATTTTGAGGTATTTTAATGGCTATTTTTCCTCTATTTTTCCACTGAAAGTTTCTACCTAGAAAGAGAGTAGAGAGAGAAAATGAAGGTATGGAGAAACTAAATCATAAAAAGTGTTATATAGACCATAAGGTGTAAGAATATGCCATTAGATTACAAATTAATTGATTAGTTATTTTTCTATGATTTATGATAATTTTCTTCCTAATTAGGATTCAATATAGAAAGGAAATTTTAAGTTTTTGACTCCAAAAATGGATTCCTTGGGTTCAAAATAGGTAGAAACAAGTATGTTGTACAAAGAATGCTTTATGGATAACAAAGTGCAAATTTTAGTTCAAGTGAGCACTTTGTAAAGGAAATTGTATAATCAGTGGTTAGTGACCTTATTTTATGATGCTATAGGATCCAAAATAGTGTTAGAAGATCAAGAAAAGGATTTGCAAATTTGGAGATTATTGGAAAGCTCAAAGGTAGTTAACTCACCTATCTATGCCTATGTATTGTCATTGATGTTGCTTGATTTGAATGATGTGTTTAATGTTGGGAATGTTGTCTTGATGATTTGGCATTGTTGGTTGGATTGTTTGAAGGGTAATGTGACATTGGATATGTCTAAATACAAGGGGAAGCGCTGCCCAAATTTTTATAAAATAGTTGTGCCAAAATTATTTGATTACATGCTTGATGTACTTTTAGATGAATACTTGCAATATATATGATGATATGTGTCCATGATGGTGGTTATTACTGAGATTCTTCAAATCTCACTTCTTTCCAAATTTCTAACAAATTTTAGGGTCAAGTTATGGTAAGATTACCCAAGAAAGGAATGGCAAGGAGAAACAAGTTAATGTTCAAGACAATTATGCTTAGGTTGATACTATTATATGAGATATTATGTAAAATCTTATGGGATATAATCATATTGTTTTTTCATGTTAATATGTTTCTCTACATTATTATGAAGTATCATGTAAGATAAATGCATGTTATGGCTATTTATGTATATATTAGTGTGTATTTTGGAAAGTTGGAAGAATGCAAGAGACCTTTCTGAATACTATTGGGAATTTGAAGTACTGTATAGACCTCAATATGTTCAATATATGAGTTTTTTATATTTATGAAAACTAGACATGTGTATCTTTCCTTAGACACAAAGATCACTCAATTTGGAGTTGTGTATGATTTATGGTGGTTTTTCAAAGTTATGGTCAGAATCAGAAATTTTCAAAAATGACCATTACTGCAGTGAAGATAATACGAATTTACTGTATAAGTTGGCCAAGTAGTTTCCTTGTTAAACATTTTTCTCATGTAGAGAATCTTTTAATTTATATTTCAAGAGTTGAAGCATATCAATATGATTTGTTTTTATTTAGTTATGAATTTTTAAAGTTCACCGGGTTAAAAGAAGTTAACCAAGGAAAGAGTACCTCAAATGGAATAAATTGATTTAAGTTATTTTATGTAATCAAGTCTCTAATCAAGCATTAATGGACTTAAATATAGTTTAATACATCACTACTAGAAAAATGCAATTTAGCGAGGGATCACTCATCCCTCACTAAATGATCTAAATAGCGAGAAATTAGCGACGAATTAAATTTAGCAAGGGAATTAGCGAGGGAACTAAATTTTTTAAAATTAATTTTAATAGATTAAAATTATTTTATTAAAAATTTAATTTTAATGAATTAAAATTTTTTTAATAATTATGTTATAAAATTATTTTTTTCAGTTGATTATTTTAAATTAATAAAAATAGTGAGATTAATTTTTATAACTTGTTGGCAAAAAATGAAAATGAAAATTCATTTATTACAAAATTCAAAATATAAAATATTTTATGATATTAATAACTAAAATTATAATATATTTTTATTTTTAACAATATATTAATTTATAAATATATGTGTGTATTAGTGTGTAAATAAATAATATATATTTCATATTTCATATAAAAACTGCAAATACATTACAGTTCAACTGGCAAAAGTCTGAATATAAAGGTACTAAGAGTATGAGGTCATGGGTTTGAACCTAAATAAATGCATATTTGAAATCATTATATGATATGGCAGTGATGTGTCGCAATCACAGTGATGTGGCATGGGTGGTGGGGTAATGTGGCGGTGTCATGGCAGTGATATGGCATGGGTGGCGGGTGACATGGCAACGATGTGACGTGGCATGGTCTTGTGGTGACATGGCAATTTTGAATTTTTTGTAGTTTAGCGAGAAAATAGTGAGGAATGAGTTCCTCGCTAAATTTAGAGAGGGATTAAATCCCTCGCTAATTCCCTTTCTAATTTAGCGAGGGAATCAACTCATTCCTCGCTAAAATTAGCGATGCCATTTTTAGTGACCAAATTAGCAAGAGATAAAATCCCTCGCTATTTTCAATTTAGCGAGGGAAAAATCACATTTAACGAGGGATTTATCCCTCGCTAAATGCCATTTTTCTAGTAGTGCATGGAAAATGAGTCTAAATATGAGGTGTTACATTTTTAGTATCAAAGCATAAAATTCTAGCCTAGATTAGTATAGTTGGAAAGGAAATTATAATAAATAAATGTAATATTTATTTATTATTTCCTTTTAAGTTAATCTATTAACTAGTTGTTATTGTGGTTGGGCAGATGTCTGAATCCATAGATAACTCAATATTGGACTATCAGCATGAGCCACACCCTAGACCATCAAGGCCTCCTGGAGAAAAAAGTACTAGCTCTAACGAAATACCTTTGGAACAGCCAATGATTGTAGGCCCCATACATAATGAGGATTATGACGTACCTATGGAAGAGCCTCCTCACGTTTTCTTGGAATCCCCTATTCTGACTTTCTTGGATTCGGTAAGAGATTCATATGATCATATGGAGACGCAGGATCGACAGTTCCTTGATACTGCATGGATAGACGCAGTACTTACTATATTACCAGAGGATGAGGATTACTGGTTGACAGTAAAAGAAGAACTTAGATGGTATTGCCCTGAAAATCTACATGCTTGTGTCAGAGAGTTGATTCATCATGAAATGTTAAGACTAGAGCTAGCTGACACAAAGAGGACTGAGACAGACCCAATAGGATCACAACCACATTCTGTGGATTGGGTTTAACAACCAATGCAGGAACAAGTACTAGCTGAGGATTCGAGAGAAGAGTCTGAGGAGAATCCCGAAGAGGACTCGCAAGAGGATTCAGTGTCAGCTCATGCTCATGATAATTCTAGTTCTTCTTTGACTTGATGTAGAGTATCTAACTATGGACATGTAAATATGTATAAAACTTTAGCTGACTACAATTTTGGGTTTAAAGTATAGGTAGTCATAGATAGTGTGATGTATATGACAAAACAGATAGCATAGTGAAAAGAATATGACTGATGTATGAATGACCCTGAATACAGCATGTACCAAGTTTTGATATGCGAATAAAATGCTATGCTCATATAAGTATGTTCTCTAAGTAATATTGTCATACTTTCATAATTTTGATTATTTTATAGATAGGAATGGCTCGCACTAGAAGACAAAGTTGAGAGATCACTCCTCAACAAGAGAGTGTGTAACAGGTTGATCCCCTACAGGTTATAATGGATCATTTGGATCAACAACAGCGACTAATTGAGGATTTACAAAGGACAATAGCAAATCAGAGATAACTACAGGAGGCAAGAGTACAGGAATCACCTCCAGTGCCCCGGCCACAACTTGAGCCCCAAGCAATGCCAATTAATCCAACAGCAGGTGCAACGGTTGATTTTGCTCACCAGCAAAATATAATAGTATAATTCAGAAAACACTACCCTCCATCATTTGAAGGAAAATTTGATGTATAAGCTGCGGAGGACTGGATATTGAGCTTGGAGAAAATATTTAAGCTGATCGGTTGTGCTACTGAGATGAAAGCATTATTAGCTACATATATGCTCTAGAAAAAAGCGAGCAGATGGTGGCGCACCACTGAATTGATTCTACAGGCTCGAAATATATGACTAACATGGGAGATATTTCTCAAATATTTCTATGACAAGTATTTCCCAAGGTTAGTTAAAGATGAAAAAGAAGCCGAATTCATTACGCTTAAACAAGCTGAGAATCAATCAGTAGATGAATATGTGGCTGCTTTCATTCAATTGTCTAGATATTCCACATACTTGCAGCAACATAATGATGAACTGTGGAAGACCGAAAGACTGGAAAGAGGCTTGAAATTAGCCATAAGAGAAAGAGTTGCTCCTATGAGAATTCGAGAGTTTAATACATTGGTTGAGGTCAGTAGGATCGCTGAAGGAAGTGTGAATCATAAAGGCTTTATGTCCACTGCTCCAGCTAGTATAAGAAAGACTACAATTGAAGAAGGTGAACCAAGTAAAAAGAGAAAGAAGCCTTGGAACAATTTCAATAGAAGGGGTAAAAGAGGTGGTAGAGGAGGAGGACGACAAACAATGCAAAGAGATATACAAAAGGAAGCCAGAGAAGCTCTAGTATGTGATCAGTGTGGTAAAGCTCATGGCGGTAGACTATGCCTAGCCGAGCAAAATGTATGTTATCGATGTGGTAGGGCTAGACACTATGCTAGAGATTGCATAGTGGATGTGGCTCATACCAGACCCCAGGCACAAGCAAGGGTCTTTGCTCTTATGCAACATGATGCTCGACAGTCACCTAGTCTTATAGAATGTATGATTAAAGTTAATGATTATCTTGTATATGCCTTGTTTGAATCAGGTGCTAGTCATTTGTTCATTTCTTATAAGTGTGCCAAAGGATTAGGTTTGCATGCTACTGAGCTACCTTATGATCTTCATGTGTCCACACCCATGGGTAACCACGCTCTGTACAATATGAGTATTATTACAACACACAAGATCTCATATGCATGCCATTCCCAGACATAGATGTTATAATAGGCATGAATTGTCTTTCCACCAATAACATGCTTCTTGATTGTAAAAATAAAGCATTGATCTTACCTACTCTAGAAAGTGTCCTAAATGCTGAGGCTAAGCTAAATTTCATATCAACTGCTCAAGTTGAGAGATGTTTGGGGAAAGGATGTCAAGCTTATTTGGTTTTCTTTTCAATAAATGTTGAGAATGATGAAGGGATCGAAGAAATACTAGTAGTAAAAGATTTTCCTAAAGTGTTTTCTAAGGATTTTAAAGACTTACCACCTGAAAGAAAGGTAGAGTTTTCTATAGACCTTGTGCTAGGAACAAGTCCAATATCAAAGGCACCATACAGAATGGCACCACCTGAATTAGCAAAACTAAAAGGAAGATAGAAGAGCTATTGGAAAAAGGTTTCATTAGATCGAGTGTTTCTCTTTGGGGTGCTCCAGTGTTATTTGTAAAAAAGAAAGATGGGAGCTCTGACTATGTATTGACTATAGGGAACTAAACAAAGTTACTATTAAAAACTAATATCCTTTACCTAGAATTGATGATTTGCTAGATTAGTTGGTAGGAGCCACTATGTTTTCAAAAATTGATTTAAGATCTGGATATCATCAATTACGGGTTCAGGCAGATGATGTTCCCAAAACTGCTTTTCGAACTCGTTATGGGCATTATGAATTTTTACTTATGCCATTTGGTCTAATGAATGCCCCAACAATATTCATGGACTACATGAACAGGATTTTCCAGCTCTACTTAGTTAAGTTTGTGGTAGTTTTCATTGATGATATCTTAGTGTACTCCAAATCTTTATCACGAGATGCATTTGAGAATAGTCTTATCTGTTTTAAAGGAAAAGAAAATGTATGCTAAACTAAGCAAGTGTGAGTTTTGGCTCATAGAAGTGCGGTTCTTAGGGCATGTTATTTCCAAGGACGGGGTCGCAATAGACCCAAGTAAAGTTGATGCAATCCTAAAATGGGAGCAATGCAAGACCGTCACTGAGATAAGAAGTTTCCTTGGTTTAGCAGGTTATTACAGATGATTTATACAGGACTTTTCTCCAATTGCATTGCCACTCACAAAACTTACTAGAAAGAATACACCTTTTGTATGGGATATGAATTGCGAAAATAGTTTTAATGAACTGAAGCGCAAGTTAACTACCCTGCATGTATTAACTATTCCTAATCCTAAGGAACCTTTTGTGCTTTACACAGATTCAAGTAAGTATGGCTTGGGTTGTGTTGTAATGCAGAATGGTACAGTACTAGCATACGCTTCTCGACAATTAAAACCGCATGAAGAAAACTATCTTACACATGATTTAGAACTTGTGGCTATTGTTCACGCTCTAAAGATATGGAGGCATTTTCTCTACAGTGGGACTGTAGAAGTGTTATGTGACTACAAAAGCCTCAAATACTTAGAAGATCAAAAAGACTTAAATGCATGGTAGAGGTGCTAGATGGAACTATCAAAAGATTATGATCATTCTATAAAGTACCATCCAGAGGAAGCTAATATAGTGGCTAATGCACTCAATAGAAAAACTATTCATGTAGCCTATATGATGATCCATGAAATGAAAATGCTGGAAGATTTTAGGGATATGTCCTTGTTTCTCCAATTACATGAGACCAAAATTGGTAATGAATTTTTACAATATTTAATGAAAGCCCAGCAGAATGATGAGTTTGTAAAGGTAGTTAAAGAAAAGATGAGTCAGGGAGAAATGCAGGAATTCAATGAGACAAATGATGGTCTAATCAGGTTTCAAAAGAGAGTATATGTTCCTCCAGTAGCAAAGTTAAAGGAAAAGATACTGGCAGAGGCACATCAAAGTAAATACACTATTCACCAAGGTATTACAAAAATGTATGCTGATTTAAGAAAATTATTTTGGTGGCCTAGGATGAAAAGTGATATTACCCAATATGTGTCTAAATGCTTAGTATGCCAAAGAGTTAAAATAGAACATCAGAAGCTAGCAGGAATGTTATAGCCTTTAGATATCCCTGAATGGATGTGGGATAGTATATCAATGGATTTCATTATGGGATTACCTAGAACATCATCAAGATATGATGCTATATAGGTTATAGTAGAAAGGCTCACAAAGTTAGCACATTTCCTAGCCATGAGATCAACATATACACTGGATAAATTAGCACAGTTATATGTTAAAGAGGTAGTGAGACTTCATGGAATACCCAGTAGTATTATTTTAGATCGTGATCCAAGGTTTATGTTGAATTTTTGGAAGTCATTGCAACATGCCCTAGGTACTCAATTGAGATTCAATACAGCATATCATCCACAAATTGATGGAGAAACTGAGAGGACAATTCAAACATTAAAGGATATGCTAAGAGCTTGTATGCTTGAAATGAAGGGAAACTAAGATGTATACTTACCACTAACAGAATTTGCACATAACAACAGTTATCATTCCAGTATTCCGATGGCTCCATATAAAGTACTGTATAGCAGAAAGTGCAGGTCCCCATTATGTTGGACAAGTTAGGTGAGAGACAACTAATTGGTCCAGAAATTGTTGACCAGACCTCTAGACAAATTGAAATGATAAGAAAGAAATTACTAACGGTTCAAAGTAGACAAAAGAGTTATGCTAATAAAAGAAGGAAGCAGTTAGAATTCAAAATAGGAGATCATGTTTTCCTCAAAGTATCTCTAACGATTGAAGTTGGTCGGTCGCTTAAGACTAAAAAGCTTAGTCCTAAGTATATAGGACCTTTCAAAATTCTCTCAAAAGCTGGACCTATAGCTTATAAATTAGCCTTACCATCAAATTTGAGCCAAATACATGATGTTTTTCATGTCTCACAGCTAAAGAAATATCAGCCCGATCCTTCACACATTACAAAATATGAATGCATTGACTTACAAGATAATCTGTGCTTTAATATTATACCTGAAAAGATTATAGATTATCGAGTCAAGCAACTGAGGAATAAAGACATTCCTCTAGTGAAGGTGGTCTGGAAGGGCTTAACTCCAGAAGAAGCAACCTGGGAGATAGAAGGAGATATGAGACAAAGATATCCAGAGTTATTTAAATAAGGTATGTTTTAAATTTTGAGGATGAAATTTATTGTAAGGGGAACAGAAATGTAATATCCTAAAATTTTTTTCTAGATATTCAATGTTCAATATTTTAAAATCTATAAAGAATTTGCAAAAATGGATATACATCGTTTGGCATGAAATAGGACAAAAAGGTCAAATTATCTCAGTTTAAAGAAAAAATGAGAAAATGATAATTTTGCCCCTAGAAGAAAAAAGAAAAGAAAAAGGAAAAAGAAAAAGAAATAAAAAAGAGAAAAGGCAAGTCGGTGGAGACAGAGAGGATTGAAGAAAAGTTTATAAAGTTTGGGGTAAATTACACCTAATGACTAGAAAGTTTTAAAAATTATAAATTGGTCCCAAGTCAAGGGTATTTTTATAAATATGAAAAATTATAGTCAAAATGAAGCTCTCAATAAGTTAAACCAAATAGAATATAGCAAGGAATTTATTAAGGTCAAAATATTTATTAGGTAATTAGAGTTTATATTAATAATTTATCTGATAAAAGCCAGTTTAGACTATAGGAAAAGGCAGTATTGATTCAAGGACAATGATTAGACCTTGCTAAAATACATTTTAGGTCAAAATAATGATTTTGGATCAAAAGTAATTGTTAGATGATCCTGTACCAATTTAATGACAATTTTGGCAAAAATACCTAATCGGTACAGATAAGTTTAATCGGTAAAGGGTATTTTGGTTCATAAATATTATTTAAGCAATTTTTGGCCAGAAAGAGGATGAGAAGCGTCTAATTTTTGCGTGGGACATGAAGAGAATTGTTGGAAAAGCTTTTATTAAATAAAGTAACTAAAGTTGGAAATTAAATTAACTATAGTTACTTTTATGACTCATTACCCCTTAATCACTTTGATTAAACTCATAACTCATCATCTTCCCATCCAAGCACGTCTAAACAAAAGTCCAAAAGAGAGAAGAAGTCGTGAAAAGAAGAAGGCCAAAGGAAGAAGAGAAAATCACAAGCTTTGTCCCAAAACTTCAAGGTATTATCTTACAACCCTTTTCTTGTGTCCCCTAGCAATTTTAGGGTATTTTAATGGCTATTTTTTCCTCTATTTTTCCACTGAAAGTTTCTGCCTAGAGAGAGAGTAGAGAGAAAAAATGAAGGTATGGAGAAACTAAACCATGAAAAGTGTTATATAGGCCATAAGGTGCAAGAATATACCATTAGATTACAAATTAATCGGTTAGTTATTTTCCTATGATTTATGGTAATTTTCTGCTTAATTAGGGTTCAATATAGGAAGGGAATTTCAATTTTTTGACTCCAAAAATGGATTCCTTGGGTCCAAAATAGGTAGGAACAAGTATGTTGTATAAAGAATGCTTTATGGATAACAAAGTGCAAATTTTAGTTCAAGTGAGCACTTTATAAAGGAAATTGTATAATCAGTGATTAATGACCTTATTTTATGATGCTATAGGATCCAAAATAGTGTTAGAAGATCAAGGAAAGGGTTTGCAAAGTTTGGAGATTATTGGAAAGCTCAAAGATAGTTAACTCACCTATCTATGCCTATGTATTGTCATTGATGTTGCTTGGTTTGAATGATGTGTTTAATGTTGGGAATGTTGTCTTGATGATTTGGCATTGTTGGCTGGATTGTTTGAAGGGTAATGTGACACTGGATATGTCTAAATACAAGGGGAAGTGCTGCCCAAATTTTTATAAAATAGTTGTGCCAAAATGATTTGATTGCATGCTTGATGTGCTTTTAGACGAATACTTACAACATATATGATGATATGTGTGCATGATGGTGGTTACTACTGAGGTTCTTTGAATCTCACCCCTTTCCAAATATCTAACAAATTTTAGGGTAAAGTTATGGCAAGATTACCTAAGAAAGGAAAGGCAAGGAGAAGCAAGTTAATGTTCAAGATAATGATGCTTAGGTTGATACTATTACATGAGATGTTATGTAAAATCTCAAGGGACATGATCATGTTGTTTTTTCATGTCAATATGTTCCTCTAGGTTGTTATGAAGTATCATATAAGATGAAGGCAAGTTATGGCTATTTATGTATAAACATTTTTCCCATGTATATAATCTTTTAAGCTATATTTAGAGAGTTGAAACATTTCAATATGATTTTTCTTGATTTAGTTATGAATTTTCAAAGTTCACCAGGTGAAAAGAAGTTAACCAAGGGAAGAGTACCTCATATGGAATAAATTGGTTTAAGTTGTTTTATGTAACCAAATCTCTAATCAAGCATTAATGGACTTAAATATAATGAAATATATGGGAAATGAGTCTAAGTATGAGGTGTTACACTATCTCATCATCATCTCAACATCAATCTCTCACTATGTAATCACATGGTGATGATGTCAATATCATGCTAACATGCCTCGAAATACACACACATATATATGATCATCACAATGATCATATGGACATGCTAGCATGCAATGGTATAGGGGTGCTACAACATTATATGTACACATCATATAAAATCATCCTATCTCATCTAGTCGTACGCATACCACAATATGTAGAAAAATCATACATATACACAACCAATATCGTGGTATGAAAAGGAATATGCATATACACATACACATATATATAGACATATATCAACATATAATCATATAATCACAAACACCCGATTACCTCAATTGTCAATACCACACACACACGGATTTTACAAGCTTCTTGGATTGCCAACCCACGACTTGAACTCCTCTAGTCAAACAAACAACCACTACAATACCATAATATCTTTGATTAACATATAGCATAATTATCCAAATTCCATAATTCAACCAATTATACTTAACCCAAGGTTTCAACCACATTTTAAGGCATCAATAAATATCATACAACCATTTTAACCAAACCAATCCTATACATTTTAGATTCCAATTTTCTCAACCAAAAATAACCTAAGGTTAGGCATAAATCACACATACTTCCTCTAAAACTCATACCCAAACATCATCAATACTAAATCACACTTCATTAATCCTATTACATTCATTTTAATTGGTAGATGTCATCCAAATATATATCCAAAAATCCACCTCAGAAACCAAAGAAAATTGAGAGAAAGGAGCAAGGATCACTTACCAACTTGTAATCAAGCTCCTAGAGGCCAAAAATCACTCCCACAGTCCAGATTTCTCAAACCCTAACACAGCTCCTTCAATTCTTTCTTCATTTCTTTCTACTTCGTTCATCTAATATGCTTCTCTTTTAAATTGATTTATGGTTTAGCGCCACGACAGCAGGTAAGTTCGCTCCTGCATGAAGCCTTACTATCTAAAAAATTTAACAAAATTCCAACTCATTCATCGCTATGGCCCTGTCTCTTGCTATGACATGAAGCTTTTCTACCTCCACTTTAATCTTCTTCCATCCTGGTTTCTTTGATCCTACACACATCATTAATTGTACTTTGTTAGCTAGAGACTAAGTTCAGGATAATGTAATAAGGTTTGTTACGTTCTCCCTTATAAAAATTTCACACTTGAAATTTCAAACTCTAACCTCAAGCAAAATTCTCAAGATACCTCCTTCACATAGATTTTTCTGTCTCCCACATGACATCATTGGATGTCAGGCCGTTTCATAACACTTTCACTAATTTAATAGTCTCGTTTCTCAGTTGCTTTACCTTTACATCGATAATTTGTATTGGCATAACCTCGAAAGTCAATCCTCTCACGCTTGTACTTCTTCATTATCAATTACGTGAGATGGATCCGAATGTTACTTCTTAAGTTGAGGCATGTGGAAAATGTCATGTGATCAAGCGAGATTAAGTGGTAGCAACACTTGATATGCTACTGGCCCAATTTGCTACAAGATTTAGTATGAACCCATATATCAAGGAGTGATCTTCTTCGCTCAAATTGATCTTCTAACACCTATGGTAGGAGTGACATTCAAAAATAGATGATCTCCAGCATCAAACTCCAATGGTCTCCTCCTTCTATCTACATAACTCTTTTGCCGACTCTGGGCAGTCAGAAGTTTTTGTCAAATGCTCTCTATTTGTTAACAGGTTTGATCCATAATATTCAGGCGTAATAGGCTCTGCTCACTAAGTTCAACCCAACACAATGGTTATCTACACTTTCTGCTATACAAAGCTTCATAAGTAGCCATTTGTAAACTCGAATGATAGCTATTATTATAGGTAAATTTGACCAGTGGCAAATAAAATTACCTTTATTCTCTAGAACACAAGCCCGCAACATATCTTTCAGAGTTCATATTGTCCTTTCAGTTTGCCTATCAAATTTATGATGATAAGCAGTACTGGAGTTCAACTTTGTCCCCATGGCCTTTTTAAGGGACTTCCAAAACATGGATGTAAACCAAGGGATCTTTGTCTGACATAATATTCATTAAAACTCCTTGCAATCTCACTATTTCATTTATATACAAATAGGCCAACATTTCCATCATAATGGTCTCCTGAATTTGAAGAAAATAGGTTGACTTCATTAATCTATCCATAATTACCCATATTATGTTATGCCCTATAGAGGTTGCTGGTAATCCCATCACAAAATCATAGAGACAGTATCCCATTTCCACTTAGGAATTTCCATAAGTTGCAGCAAACCTGCTGGGAGTTAATGCTCAATTTTAACTCTGATAAACCAGACATCTTACTACATATTCTATGATGTCCTTTTTTCATTCTTGGCTACCAGTATCCTCACTTCAAATCTTGGTACATCTTAGTGGTACTTGAGTGAATAGTATACATGCTCTTATAAGCTTCTTCCAAAATAGCCTTTCACAATCCCGTTATGTTTGGCACACAAATCCGATCGCGGTACAAGATGATACCATCTTCCAATATATCAAAGTCTTGGGTTTCTACCATTTTAATCAGTTCCCAAATACCCAAAAGATAGTTATCCTCCAACTGTGCAAAGCAAATACTTCTCAACAAATTGCTTGACACATTGATAATCCTCATAGTTAGAACTTCAGGGAGCACATTGATAGACAACATCATATCTCTCAGGCTTTTCTAGCAACTATTGTTCCCTTATCATCATTGTTTCTATGTGAATCGACTTCCTACTTAGTGCATCTGCCATTACATGGCTTTCCCATGATGATACTTGAGAGCAAATTCATTGTCTTTCAAAAATTCTACCCACCATCTTTGTCTCATGTTCAATTCCTTCTAATCAAAAGGATATTCCAGACTCTTGTGATCACTGTACACCTCGAATTGAGCACCATAAAGATTATGCTTCCATAACTTCAAGGCAAACACTATAGCTGCTAGCTCTAGGTCATGAGTAGGATAGTTCTTCTCATGAGTTTTCAACAGGCTTGATGCATATATCACAACTCTTCCTTGTTAGATTAACTCATACCCTAAACCCTTCTTAGAGCCATCCATATAAACTATGAATGGCTCAAACGGGTTAGGGGTGATTAGCACTGGGGTGGACGTTAGACAAAACTTCAATTCTTGGAATGCTCTCTCAAACTTATCATTCGAAATGAAAACTCTGTACTTGTAGATAAGTCTAGTTACAGGCATAACAAGCTAAGAGAATCCCTTGATGAACCTTTGGTAGTAACCAGTCAATCCTTGAAAGCTACTCAATTCAACACCAGTTTTACTTTACTAGGGTCTACCACTACACCTTCCTCAAAAATCACATGACCTAAGAATCTCACCTCCCATAGGCAAAACTTACATTTACTAAGCTTGGCATAAAGTTAGTGATCTCGCAATACTTGCAGCATAATTCGAAGATGAAGCATATGCTTTTCCTTACTCTTAGAGTATATTAAAATATCATCAATGAATACTACCACAAACTTGTTTAGATACGACCGAAATACCCTGTTCATATAATCCATGAAAATTGTTGGGGCGTTAGTTAACCAGAATGGCATCACAAGAAACTCATAATGCCCATATCAAGTTCAAAAAGCTATTTTAAGCACATCCTCTCCACATACTCAAATTGATGGTATCCTGACCTTAAATCAATTTTGGAGAAAACTGAGGCACCAGCCAATTGATCAATCAAGTCTTAAATCCGTGGTAAAGGATATTTATTCTCAATTGTCACTTGGTTCAGCTACTTGTAATCAATGCACAATCTGAGGTCACCATCCTTCTTCTTAACAAACAATACTAGAGCTCCCCCAAGGTGAGACGATTTATCTGATAAAACCCCTTTTCAATAAATCTTGAATTTGCTTTTTGAGTTCTTTCAACTTACAAAGTGACATTTGATATAGAGCCTTAGAAATGGGATTTGTTCTAGGCACCAAATTGATGGAAAACTCTAGCTCTCGTGGTGGTGGCAAACCAATGATCTGCTTTGGAAACAAATCAGGATATTCACATACAACCATATATCTTTTTATCCCTTCTTCCATGTTCACGTTAACAGAGAAGAAAACCAGAAACCCTTCATATCCTTTTTGCAAGTACCTGTTGGCTTGAACAAAGGACAAACAAACATTTTCATCCTCTTGAACACTAGAGATATTCATTGGCAATCACACAATGTTCCGGACACAATCAAGAATAGCATTATTCACCTCTAACCAATCTATCCTAATGATAATGTCAATCTCTTGCAATGGTAGACAAATTAGATCTAGTGTAGTGCTTCAGTGTTCAAAATGAATCACACAATTCAAATAAGCTTAAGCAATTCTCAATGAAAATCCCATGGGTGTGGAAATTGAAAATTCAAATGGTAATTCCATTTCCAAAATACCCAATCTTCAAGCACAATCAAAAAAATATAAAGGAATGTGATGCACTAGAATCAAACAATACATGAATAGAGAAACCACTGAGTTTAAATTTACATCTAATCAAGTTAGGTGCTGCATCAACTTTCTATCTGGTTATTGCAAAGACTCATCCGGGCATTATTGGCCTTCTCATTGTATATCCCCATGCAATATATCCCGGCTTCTCATAGTTATAACAAACCAAGCATGGTCGATCACCATGATTCATCCCACATCTCACACAAGGAGTTAAAGCACTACCTGAACCATATTGAGAAGGAACTACATCCCTTCCTGTGAATTCACTCTGACTGGGCCTTCCTTGGTCAAAGCGTTCTTTATAGAATTGCCTTTTTCTATACCGACCTCTATTGGACTGATCTTAACCAAAACTGCCTCTATCTCTACCATGATGGCTTCTATTATGACTACCTTTTCCTTTACTAAAACCACCACTGCCACTACTACTAGTAGATCCACTTTCTTTATTGACACCTCCGATAGGTCCTAGATAAGAAAAAACTCAGATCATTGAATTCTTCTTCTTTTCCTCAATCTCCCACATTCACTAAGAGAGAACACATATCCTCACACACAAGTCCTCAAATGACGTAAATTCAACCACCGATATTACTCCTTAATTTCTAGATGGGCTCCCTCAAACAAGCATTAACCCTTCCACCTATCATCAAGATAATTTTTCAAGTAGATAGAATATTTTGCTAAATCTAGAAATTGATTAATATAATCATCTGCCGACAAATTCCCCTATTGGAAAGCTAGAAACTCAACCTTATTTTGCATCATCAGGGCAAGAGGAAAGTCATGTGCAACGAATATCTCCTTAAATTGTTCCCAGTTCATCGAGCATTCATGGATTCAACACTTGGTAAAATACTCATCCACCAATGCTTGACCTTCTTCCCTAGCTTAAATACCGTCAATTGCACCTTTTGCTCAAAGGTGCAATCCATCACATTGAATATGGTCTCAAGTTGGTCTATCTACTCCTTGGCCAATGCAGGATCCATTTTACCTTCGAAAGCTGGGGGATTGTGTTGAAGATTGTGCCTTGGGCCAATCATTGTATTATAAATATTGTGCTTTATTATGAAAAAGAAGGTGTTTTTCTTTTATTACATTATTATATTGTTTACATGTTCTTTATAATAATATCCTTGGATAAATCATTTTATCCTAAACATCCCTAGTCATTTATCTTTGTGGGAACAATGATGAAGTAAGGCTAGTATGATTTTGATTCATAATTATGGGTTAATTGTGTATGAAGATACAAATCAAAATCATAAGCTCCTGTTAGAGAATAGGTGCTAAATCGACCCATCATGAGATAACTACATGGATCAAGTCATAAGCATATCTCATATATATAAATATGTCACTAAGCCCTTAGATCTGAGATCATCATGGCTTCTTACATGGGGAACATTGTACTTTAGTATAGTTAAAAGTCACCTTTAATCGAGAGATCATAAAGGCTATGATCAGGTATGGTAGATTCATGTAAAAGAAGATGAATGGTCAAGATGGAATTTGTTTCTCTAATTAATAAAGAGATATATTTGGGCTCTCTATGAGTGAGACTGAGAAATTCATGGCTATGTTCAAATGGAAGAGTTTCCATTTGTTCTGTTAGTCTACTATAAGATCGAGACAGTGATGGTCAAGTAAAATAAGAATGACGTTTCCATGCCTCATACTTGACTTACATATCGTGAGACAAAAGGGATACCATCTCATATGATTTGAATAGTTACAATGTCTTGCTAGAGGTCACTTGTGACTTGTGGGTATAATAGTGTCATTAGTACACTACCAATATCATATGGGCCTACAAGGTTGTACATAAAAAGGGACCAATTTGAGCTAGAATGTCTAGATTTATTGAACGTAAGATATGTCTAAATTTAATGAATTTAACGTTTACTTTAGGGAGGAGGAATTTTATAAATATATTTGATATATCTTATAAAATTTGAAATATATATATGTTTAATATATATTATATGTATTTGATATATTAAATATATATATTTCAAAATATATATTTATATATCATTTAATCAATTTAAATGAATTAGTTTTAAATTTAATTTTATGTGATAGATTTAAATTTAAACTAATAATTTGAATTTGATTTAAATTTATTTTGGATTTATATTAAATAGTTAGTTTAGATTTAATCTATTAGATAGATTTAAATTTAAACTAATCTATTTCATTAACATTTGATTTAATTTAAATAATTGATTTAAATTAATCAAATAATAATAAACTCTATCCATATAATGATAGAGTGTAGGGTTATCACATACAAAATTAAGAGAGTCTCCTCCCACCTTAGAGAGAGAGCAGCCGCACACTTAGGGAGAGAAAGTGTACGGACAAACATCGGCTTCAAGTGTACAAATGTTCGTGAATAGTGGTACTAGTATGCCGTTCGAGTTGGACTCACCATTATGTAGATACCAGTAGAGGGAGCTGATCAGACAGGTTAGTTCCTAGGGTCAAACAGTGAAAAGAATCAAAAAGACACACACATAATCAGAAAGACACACACAGAAGGTAAAATACTTCTCTAGATCTCAATTTAAGCAACATTGACAGATCCACGGGAGAATTTTGGTGTTGTTATCCACTGCGTGTATATCAAGATTACCAACAGATTGAACTTCTGAAAGTCTTTTAGTTGAGAGGAGATACCCTTTCTTTCAGCTCTTGAGGCTCTCTCAAGTTCCACATGTTGGAGATTGTGCCATAGGCCAATTATTGTGGGAACAATGATGAACTAAGGTTAATATGATTTTGATTGATAATTATGTGATAATTATGTATGAAGATGCAAATCAAAATCATAAGCTCTTGTTAGGGAATAGGCACTGGATCGACCTGTCATGAGATAACTGCATGGATCAAGTCATAAGCATATCTCATATATAACCATGTCAGACTTGAGATCACCATGGTTTCCTACATGGGGAACAATATATTTTGACATAATCAAAAGTCTCCTTTAATCAGGAGATCATAAAGCCTATGATCGGGCATAGTGGAACTCATGTGGAGGAAGATAAATAGTTAAAATGGAATTTGTCCCTCTAATTAATGGAGAGATATATCTAGGCCCCTCAATGAATGAGATTGAGAAATACATGGTTGTGCTCAGATGGAAGAGTTTCCATTTGTTCTGCCAGTCTGCTCGAAGATTAAGAAAGTGATGGTCAAGTAAGATAAGAATGACATTTCCATGCCTCATACTTAACCTATATATCATGAGACAAAAGGGCTGGGATCAGGTTATATGATAGGTTATATCAGATCACCAATCTCATATGATTTGGGTAATCATAATGTCTTGTTAGAGGTCACTTGTGACTTGTGGGTCCAATAGTGTTATTAGCCCACTACCAACATCATATGGGCCTATAGGGTCGCACATAAGAACGGGCCAACTCAAGCTAGAATGTCCAGATTCATTGAATCTAAAAATGTGTCTAGATTCAATGAATTTAATGTTCAATTTAGGGTGATTGAATTTTATATATATATATATATTTCATATATATATTATAAAATTTGAAATATATATATGTTTGATATATTATATATTTGATATATATTATATTATTTCAAAATATATATATATATTATTCAAATTAATTTAAATGAATCAATTTTAAATTTAATTATATGTGATAGATTTAAATTTAAACTAATGTCATAATCTAAATTTGATTTAGATTTGATTCTAAATTTAAATTTAAACTAAAAATCTAAATTTGATTTATATGATAAATTAAATCTAGATTTGATTCTCGATATAGATTAGATAGTTAGTTTAAATTTAATCTATTAGATAGATTTAAATTCAAACTAATCTATTTAATTAATATTTGATTTAGTTTAAATTATTAATTTAAATTAAACAAATATCAAATCCTATCTATATATTGATATAGATTAGGATTATTAGATATAGAATCAATAGAATTTCAACCCATCCTAAAGAGAGAGCGGCCGTACACTTAGAGAGCGAAACTGTACGGATAAACAACAAAATTGTATGGACGAACAGAGAGGGCGTATGGGCATTCAAAAATAGAGGTGCTAACACGCCGTTTGAGTTGGACTTACCATTCATATAGATACCGATAAAGGGAGTTGATCAACCGCATTAGTTCCTGGGCTCCAACGAAACTAAAAAAAATACCAAGGGATGCACCGAAGGTAAATTCTTTTTTTACATCTCAATCTAAACAACATTGACGGGTCCATGGGAGGGAATTTCTTGATAGTTTTCTGCTGCATATGTGCTGAAATTCCTAACACCACTTCATCCTCATTATTATTATCACCAATATTTAAGTCCACATACATATCGGCGTCTTCATTCACATCACCATACTCTTGATTTTAATTGCTCTTGCATCCTATTCAATGCTTCCCCCTAAATATTTACTTGATCACTAAGGCCTGCCAACATGTCATGCATCTGTCTCATCAAATCACTATTACTCTGTCTTTCTCTGCGAGACATTTTCTCCTACACACAAATAACAACATATTCAGTAATATAGCTCTGAACTAGTATTGAAATGGGAATATACAAATCAATGCAATTAAACTTGTACCAAGTATTATCATGAATAGAAACAATGGCCAGAACCATTACTCTAATACCAAAATGTAATAACCTGCCTTTAAAACTCCCAAAACCTCAAAACAATGTAAAACTCCTAGTGGTACTAGAACCATATGGAGCTGTGGTGAGCTACAATACCATAGCAACCCTAGCCAAGTAAAACCACTTAGCACCATGGCCTGGATTCAAGCAACACGGCGCCCCATTGCTAATACCATATCATCAAATTTCAACTTCTGAGGTGAACTTCCGACGCGCATAACTTTATACTCAAACCTCCGATTGACCTGATTCAAACTCCTACAAGTCAGTCTTATCCCAATTTATCCATAGACACTAATTTCACCTCAATCCATCTCTGTTTGGAGATTTTGGACACCCGTGACCCAATTGGTTACTTTTTGGCCAAAAGCCACAACTTACAACCTCCATTTGCCACCAAAGGCAATTTGACACTTAAGGACCATTCATACAGGTTCTAAAAGACTCAATCAACTTATACAAAGATATTTCACCCAGAAGAAACCACTCCTCCGAGATTTGACACCCTTGAATCCCAAATTCACATATTGGACTATATGCCCAAAACTCACCTATAATGCCCAAACACCCCTTTTTGGGCTCACACATGACCATTCTAACTCATAAACATGTCAAGACATACATACATCATACTATATCATCTAAACTCATCATCATCAACATCATCCCATATCATTCATCATCATCACACATATATATCATACAAATGTCATCATTACAGTCATCATGATCTTCATGTCAATTACAAACATACTATCCTATTTGCACAATTCAGACATAGACAATACACACATATTACCATGACTTGAATATTCCCAATGTTGGGGTAACTATAATTCCCTTATCTAGACTAATGCCAAAGCTTTCACCTGAAATGTTAGTCATAGGAGGAGGTGTGAGACAAAGTCTTAGTAACCGGGAATATAACCACAAGCAATATATATATATATATCAATAATCCACACAATTGTGCATGTGGTGCAATGAAATGCAAATAAATTGTATGCATGTTCTCCTTCATACATGGCTAGAACCATGAGCTATCATCATCATAAGACATTTTAATAGATGATTCCCTTCTAATAGTCAGTGAAGACTGATTCCGGGATATCACCAAGCTCACCTTATACTATACAACCTGGTCAAAGGTTACACTAGTGCTTAGACCATGGCTTTACTTTTCTTGGACCATCATGAATTGGTAGTGATTTAAGGAAGGTGCATCTCCAAATCTACTGCCACCTGGCTCTCCTACCATATGAGAGGATTTAGTGATAGGAATGTTTCATCATATCATCTTACCCACTACCACCTGGCTCTCCTATCTATAGGAGAGGATTTAGTGGCATAGATCTTTCTCATATCACCATCATATCTCATCTCATCATCACCTCAACATCAATCTCTCACTATGCAATCACATGGTGATGATGTCAATATCATGCTAACATGCCTTAAAACACATATATATATATCATCATCACAATCAGCATATGGACATACTAGCATGCAATGGTATGGGGATGCTACAACATTATATATACACATCATATAAAATAATCATATCTCATCTAGCTGTGTGCATACCATGATATATAGGAAAATCATACACATATACAACCAATATTATGGTATGAAAAGGAACATGCATACATACACATACATGTACACATATATATCAACATATAATCACATAATCACAAACACCTTGTTACCTTAATTGTCAATACCACACACACAAGGATTCCATGAGCTTCACAGATTGCCAACCCACGACTTGAACTTCTCTGGTCAACCAAACAACCACTACAATACCATAATATCTTTGATTAACATATATCATAACTATCCAAATTCCATAATTTAACCAATTATGCTTAACCCAAGGTTTCAACCACATTTTCAAGCATCAATAAATATCATACAACCATTTAAACCATAATCAATCTTATACATTTTGGATTCCCAATTTTCTCAACAAAAAATAACCTAGGGGTTAGGCATAAATCACACATACTCCCTTTAAAACTCATACCCAAGCATCATCAATACTAAATCACACTTCATTAATCCTATTACATCTATTTTAATCAGTAAATGTCGGCCAAATTTAGAAACCCAAACATATATCGAAAATCCACCTCAAAAACTGAAGAAAAATTATAGGAGGGAGCAAGGATCACTTACCAACTTGTAATCAAGCTCTTAAAGGCTAAAAATCACTCCCAAAGTCTAGATTTCTCAAACCCTAATGCAACTCCTTCAGTTCTCCCTCTATTTCTTTCTGCTTCGTTCATCTGATATGCTTCTATTTTAAACTGATTCATAGTATGTCACCATGGCGGTGGGTAAATTCGTCACAGTTTGAAGCCCTATTGTCTGAAAAATTTAACAAAGTTCCAGCTCGTTCGTTGCAATGACCCAGTGTCTTACCACAGTGTAGAGCTTTTCTACCTCCACTTTAATCTTCTTCCATCCCGGTTCCTCAGGTCCTGCACACATTATCAATTATACTCAGTTAGCTAGAGACTAAGTTCAGGATAATGTAATGAGTGTTGTTACATGTGGTTTTTACTCTCCCTACTCTATTTTCTCTTTGGTTTTTGGGGTTAAAATTCATATATGTGCATGAGGAGTTTATTTGGATGGATTTCTACCAATTAAAATGCTTGGTTTTGTCTTGTAGAAGAGTTATGTAGTGTTACAAATATTTGGGTATGAGTTTTGATGGGATTGTAATGAGTTTGAGTAGAACCGTAGGTTAGAAATTGTAAAAGTGTGAAATCCGAGATGTATGAGGATGATTATGATGTGGATGATTAATTAGAGCTCATTAGTGTGTAATTATATTATTGAAACTATGGGTTAAGCTTAAACTGCTAAATTGTGGATTTTGGTTATTATGAATATTATGTTAATTGAAGATATTATGATATTGTAGTAGTTATTTGTTTAATCAGAGGAGTTCAAGTTGTGGTTGGCAACTTGAAAGCTTGTAAGAACCCATGTGTGTGGTGTCGGCAATTTAATGTGATTGGGTGTTTGTGATTTATGTGTTATATGTTGATATATATATGTATATATACATGTTCATGTTCATACCATGATATTATTTGTGTATGTGTATGGTTTTTTGCTTATCACGGTATGTACACTATTATTTGAGATATGACAATTGCATATGAGTATGATGTTGTGTAGGTGATTTTGTAGCATCCCCATACGATTGCATGCAAGCATAACCATGATGATGATTATAATGATGATATATATATTTAGAGGCATGTTAGCATGGCATTGACATCATCATCATTGATGCATATTGTGATGTGGATGTTGGGGGTGATGATGATATGAGAAATGATTATAATCGATATGATATGATGTGATGAAATATCCCTACCATTAAATCCTCTTCTATGGCCAAGAGAGCTAGGTGGCAGTAGATTTGGGGATGTACTTTTCCTAAATCACCACATGTAATAACCCTTAGTATACTATCCTAGATTTAGTCTTGAGCTAATGAAAAGTATACTTGATGATATGTACAAGACCAGAGGAATTAGGATGGAGGAAGAGCAAGTAGGAGGTAGAAGCACTCCATGCCGCAGCCTAAACAAGGACGCCATGACAGACAAGCTAAAACTTAGATAAATTTTTCAAACAGAAGAGTCTCACACTACTATGAACTTACCTTCTGATGTGGTGCCAGATCAAAAACTTGTTTAAATCGGACAAGATTCAGTCAATGGAAAAGAAAGAAACATTAAAGAGAAAGAAGAGTCTCTGTTAGGGTTCTAATTCTCTAACCCTTGAGGGTGATTTGTGGCCTTAAGGAGCTTGAATCTTTGTTAGTAAGCGAATCGTAGCTACTCTCTTCTCTTTTCCTTTCATTTTGGGTTTGGAATTGGTGGGAGTATGTTAGGTTTTCAAGTTTGGGGATGAATCCACCAATTAAAATGCTTGTATTGGTATTGTAGAAGTGTTATGTAGTGTTAAGAAGCTTTGGATATGAGTTTTGGTTGAATTGTGATGAGTTTGAGTAGAACTCTAAGTTAAAAATTGTAAAGAGAGTATGAAATTTGAGGTGTATGAGGATGATTATGATGTAGATGGTTAATTAGAGCTCATTTGTGTATAGTTATGTTATTTAAACTATAGGTTAAGCCTGAATGGCTAAATTATGAATTTTGGTTGTTATGAGTATTATGTTAATTGAAGATATTATGACATTGTAGTGATTATTTGGCTAATTGGAAGTGTATGGTTCATAATGGATGTTTTAGAGGCTTGCCAAATCCCCGTTATGTGGTATTGGCGATTTCAGGTAATGGGGTATTTGTGTTTGTATGTTATTTGTTGATTATATTTATATATATATGTACATGTTCCCATTCATACCACTATATTGTTATGTGTATGTGTATGGTTTTTCTACATATCATGGTTTGTACATGGCTAGATAAGGTATGAGTCTAGATACCTATCATTGGTATATGATGATGATGATGAATATGATGTTATATGTGTTTCCATAGCATGCTAGCATAGCATTGATAAATATGATCATAATTTCATAGTGACATACACATATTGACATGGCATGAACATTATCACCATATGAGCATTATGAGAAATGGTGGATTAGGAGGCGATGATGAGATATGATATGATGATTTGGAGAAGGATCCTTGTCTCTAAATCTTCTTCCATGGCCCAGAGAGCTAAGTGGCAGTGGACTGCATCTTCCCTAAATCACCACCAATTCAGGGTGGTCCAGGGGAAGGAGAGCCACAATCCAGGCAAGAGTATAATCTTTAGCCAGGTTGCATTAGTGTGAGATGAGCTTGGTGATGTCTTGGAATCAGTCTTCACCCACTGTTGAAAGGGAATCACCTATTAGAAATGTCATGTCATGCACTACACCATGTGTATACTCATGTGGATAGATGATACAAGTTGCATGTGTTTGTGTTCCTGATTACTGAGACATTGTCATATACCCCCTTCCATGACTAACATTTCAGGTGAAGACTTTGATACTAGTTCAGAGAAGACCAAGGAAACATCGTTTGTAATTGGTAGTTTTACTATTCAGTCTATGTAATGATTTGTGCCAAGTAGAATTGAGTGTTTATGTATGGTCTAGTTATCCTGGGAGTGATGTTGTTATGTGTATGTGATATGAGAGGGTGATGTTGTTATGTGTATGTGATATGATGATATGGACAATCATTGTAACACCTTAAATTAGGGCTCATTTCCCATATATTAGATTATATTAGATGTCTTTTATCATGATTTAGAAACTAGAATCATAATAGAATAAAAACAGAATTTTTCAAAATTCAGGGTACTGTTCATTTGGCAAATTCTATTTTACCTAATAAACTTTGAAAATTCATAACTAAATCTAAAAAATTCATCTTGAGGTGATTTAAGTCTCTAAAATTTTCTTAAATTCATATATACATGGGAAAAAATATAAAATATTAACTTCATTGGGCCAATTTGTACAAAAATTTCATAGACATTTACTGTTCATTTGATCATTTTTCTATCTTCTAGTTTTCTAACCTCATATTTGAAAAATCATATTTCATTCTATTCTGTTCCAAATTATGCATAATCTATGTCATTAGAAAGCTATGCATATCTAATTATGGAAATATTTTTCTTATACATTTATTTCACTTACACAATACATATAACTTAAATTGTGAAGGGTCAGAATTCTACTGTTACTGAGACAGTTTTGGGAAAACTTATATATCTCTTGTTCTATAACTCCAATCACTTCCAAATCAGTGGCATATGGATCTTAAGACATAGATCTTTTTATAAATATAAACCACTAAATTTTTGGAGCTCTATAAAATTTTATGTTATCTTTTGAAATTTCTAATACTTAACTTTTAGTTTCCAATTTTCCCAATATTGTCCTATTCTGAACCCTAATTTTGAAAATTCACCATTTATTGTACACAACTCCAAATGGGTGAATTCGGTGTCATATTAAAGCTTGAGATTCTCTATATCTTGTATAAAAATATCATAAACCTAACCTCTCATTAAGTATAGTACAAGGGCAAACTAAATAGACACATCTGGAAAATACCCTATTTCAATCTATATTGCAATTTGCTTGCCAAAACCCATGCAAATGAACTCATTTTGGCATGAAAATTGGTAGAATATAACTTCATATTCCAAAATCCAGAAATGGAAATTATCATACATTTTCTACAACATTAACATAATATTCACTATTTTAAAATTTCATATAAAACAAGGCACAAATAACAACTCATATCATAACATGACAACCTGCACATCAACAACTCATCATTTTCTTCTTCATGCCTTTTGCTCATTCCTTAGCTGTTTTGCATTGGTTCTTCCTAGCATGGTTAGTCATTGAAGGGGGATGAGATTCAAAGAATCTCAGTAGCAATCACTATTTATGCAATCATATTATCACATTAAGCATATAATCATCATAAAACATCAAGTGAATACTTTTAAACATTTATGTCATAATATTTTACAAAATTTTTGGCAGAGTTTCATTTTATATTTTGGACATCCTGGGGTCTCAAAACCCCTCAATTAACTCAATCAACATTCTTAAAGCATCACAAATGATCATATCAAACAATCGGCAAGTCATCAAATTCATTCAAAATCACATGACAATATAAGGCAAGAATAGGCAAAATCATATCAAACAAATTGTTTTGGATGGCAATTGAGACTTGTAAGTTGTAAGTTTTAGTCAAAAAGTAATAAAATCAGTCACCGGTATCCAAAATCTCCATACAAAGATTGAATGGGATGAAACCGGTGTCTATGGATAGATTGGAATAAGATTATAAGAGCTAGAATTAGGTCAATCAGAGATCAAAGCACGAAGTGGTGCACATACGAAGTTCACCCCAAAAATCAACAAATTGTTAATATTATGTTAGCCCGGGGCACCACAGTGCCAAGCACTACTGCCTCTCCCAGGCCACGGCTGCACTATAGCTTTTCACAGCCCAATACTGTTTTGGTGTTGTTCGGAGCTTTTCTCTAATTTTGATGTTATGGGAGTTATTTTTGGGGCTTTTGGGAGTAGGTTGCTACACCACCAATTCGGGTGGCTAGGGGAAGAAGAGTCATAGTCGAAGCATCAGTGTAATATTTGGCCGGGTTACATTAGTATGAGATGAGTTTGGTAATGTCTCGGAATCAGTCTTCACATGTTATTGGAAGAGAATCACCTATTAGAAATGTCCTGTCATGATGCTAACCCATGGTTCTAGTCATGTACAAGGGAAAACATGCATACCATGTCATTTTGCATTGCATTGCACCATGTGCATATATGTGAGAACTGACGATATAGGTTGCCTGTGGTTGTATTCCCGATTACTGTAACTTTGTTTCACACCCCCTCTTTCATGACTAAAATTTCAGGTGAAAACTCGGGTACTAGTCCAAAGAAAACAAAGAAGTCTATGTTATTAGTGTGCCAAGTAGGATAGTATGTTTGTAATTAATACAAAGATAATGATACTATGATAACGATAGTTGTATAATGTTGATGATGATGAATGATATGGGATGATATTGATGGTGTTATGGAATGGATGTACTTATGTATGATTGTATGCGTGTGATGATAATTTGGACCCTGGTATGGGTCATTATTGTTAGAGCATGTGTCGGTGAGCTGGATTGATCGGATGTATGAGCCCAAAAGGGGTTTTGGACCCAATATGTGTGATTTAGGCATATAGCCCATTATATAAATTTGGGGTTCAAGGGGTCAAATCTTGAAAGAGAGGTTTCTCCAGGGTAAAATCTCTTTAGATAGGCTAGTTATGCCATTTAGGACATGTATGAATGGTCCATAAGTGCCAAATTGCTTTGGATGGCAATTGAGACTTGTAAGTTGTGAGTTTTGGTCGAAAAGTAATAAAATTGGTCACCGGTGTCCAAAATTTCTATACAAAGATTGAATGGGATGAAACCGGTGTCTATGGATAGATTCAGACAAGATTAAATTGTAGGAGTTGGAATAAGGTCAATTGAAGGTCGGGGCACAAAATTGTATGCGTTGGAAGTTCACCTAAAAATCAATAAATTGTTTATATAAATACTAATATGGGACCCACGGTGCCAGAAGCCAAGCCGCAGCGCCAGTCCCCTCTGTTTGAAAATTTTCAAAACCTGAAAGCACTCAGGCTGTGGTGGTACTGAAGTGACTGTGGCACCATGTCCTAATTTGCTTGTTTCATTTTGTTTGGCCAATTATCGGGGTTTTAAGTGATTGGTAAAGGTTTGTTTTAGTAAAATGTTACGCTAATTAGACTAGGTTGGTGGGGGTGGAGTGCCAAGCAAGGTTTTAAGACAATAAAACTCTATTATACAAATACAAATAAGAGTACTTCAATTATATATTTGTATATGTAGCATGAGTTCATTAACTATATTATTGCAAAAAGTGAGTGATAATTATAAAGTTTTGATGCATTGCAGAAGTATACCTTTTGTTTCATAAAAGATACTAATATTTTTTGTTACAAATGAAGTTAACGTTCTCCAATGTTGTAACTCAACATGTCAAATAACTATTTGGCCCCAAAAAAAAAAGTCTAATAACTAAAGTAAGAAATCAAAAGCATTATAAAATTATGAAAAAAAAAAAAGAAACAACTAGACACACACATACAAGAAGACCGAAAAATATAAAACTAGCTACACTCGATTGTAATTCTTTATCTCAGATATGAATCTATTTTGAAGGAGTACTGTTATAAGACAAATTATTCGGTGATGCGAATTGGGGATAATTGAAGCAAATTTGGTGACCCTTCAGAATCTATTGTCCTCCCATTAAAAATCATCAGACTCAACTTTTGGGAATGTTTGAGTGATGTGCTCAAAGGAAGGAACGTTGATCGAAGCCATGTGATGATCAAATGGTGTTTGTACAACACCATCATTGTTACAATACTGAGGCAGATCTCCACGTAATTCTAAACATAGCAAAAGTTTACAGAAGTAATGTCAACGATAGTTAACCAAAAAAAATGTCAACGATATATTTTAAAATTATTATCTAATAATGATTTTTAATATTTTTGGTATAAAAACACGAAGGTGACTACTATATTTTTTTCTCAAGAACGCTACCCCTTCATAGCTTGAAGGAAAATGATTCCAAGAAGACCCATAAAGAATTTGACCAAACGAGTGATGAAAATCACCGAAATGGATTTTATCCTTTTCAACAAAATTTTTTTAATACGTGCAGAAAGAGATAAAATCCAAGATAGTATGCTTAAAGAAGCTAACTATCTAGCAACTGTACCATAACCTTATTGGTTATACACTTAAACTTTTTATTTTTAACATATCTTATTCTAAAAAAAAAGTTAATAGTTTTATTTCTTTTTTTTTTTTTATAAATCCAAGGTATCCCCACAACCAGAAGCTATGAGATTTAATAGTTTTACTTCTACCAAATAGGTAGTTAAACATAATTCATTCTTTTATTTTTAAATAAAAAAAATTGAAACTTGAACAGTCCAACCCAAATTTAAACAATTCATATTGATTGTATCCTAATTAAGAAAATTAAGAAAAATTAAGATACAATTAACAAACTCTCAATCGAAAAATTTATTCATCAACACGATCCCATGCCAAATCAATTATGCATATACTGCTACATTCTTTAGAGAAAAAAAATGCATTTAAACAAATATTGCATGATGCCATTTTTAAAAAATGCCATTAAATGCTAAAAACGGCATTGGGTTTACACTTCTACATTATAACAGGAAATTTTAACAAACTCAATCAGCCAAAGACACATCCCCATCCACCCACACTCACACGAAACCTAACAAGCCACATTATTCATGGATAGTACAAGATTTACACGAGTTTATAATACAAAGATGGTTTAACTTTTTCCAAAAAAACAAAGGTTGTGTAAGTGTAAACAATATCAGTAGTTCTTTACTGTCCAAAAGGATTGTAGTTACATTTCCAAAATAATCCAACACAAAATTTATTGACAGACTTAATTACTAGAAAAAAAAAACTGATAGACCAAACTAATAGTTCGTAATTAGTAATTATTAATAAACATGTAATCATATTTATATCAAAGAGACAAACCACTAACATGCTTACTTGATGTTCATTATTAATTAGTTTGATCTTTTTTTTTTTAACCAGAATTGGTTTGATCTATTGTTAACCAAAAAAAGAAAGAAAGAATTAGTTTGATCTATTAATTTCTTTCAGATTGAGTTTGCCCTACCTTGCATACAAAAGTATCATTGCTATGATAAACCAGATATGGCCTCAAATCCCCAGATTTGTATCCAAACTTTGCTGCTTTGAGCTTAGGAACCAACCTTTCAAGCTTTTCAATCCGAGTCTCAAGATCAGAAAAATATATATCCATATTACAATTCCTCGCCCATTCTCCTTCCTTACCATTGTCGCCATTTTTACCTTCTTTGGCTCTTTCAGATTTGCCAATCACAACCTCCATTTCTGCGTCTAACTTGGCTCTCTTTAATCCTCCAACCACATTCATATTCTCACTCTTTGCCAGATTTTCATCTCCATCCGTCATTGAAATGTCAGTTTCATGACTATGAGATCTCTTCTTTAGTTCTTTAACTGTTAAACCATCATCTTTAACAGAATCCCCTGTTTGATCTCCGTGAATATGAGATCCTATCACAACCTCAATGTTTGTATTTAACTTGGCCCTCTTTGATCCTCCAACCACATTCACATCCTCACTCTTTGCCATTGAAATATCAATTTCATGACTATGAGATCCCTTCTTTAGTTCTTTAACTACGTCTGAACCATCATCTCTAGCAGAATCCCCAGTTTGATCTCTTTGAATATTAGATCCCATCTCAAATGAAGCTTGAGACAGATCTTCTGAGATGCTTATGGGCTTAGAACATGTACTGGGTTTTACTTCCAATCCGAGTTTTGATCGGTTCCACCATTCCAAGTACTTCGAAGTAACACCGGGCTCCAAGGTAGAATATGATGCAGCAGCAGCAATACACAACATTGTCCCCGTCATTGGCCTATCATAGTTTCTCCAAGCAATCATAGGATCATTCTCATTGCGATGGGCCACCTTCTCTGGAATGTCCTGATCTAACCCAAATTGCATAGCCACACGATGAGGGAGGTACTTCTCTATGCAATCTATACCCACCAACTCAGAATGCCTTAGGCACCTAGCAAAGGACTCTAAATCCATATGTGAATCTGAATTGAAGCATACCCACTTATCTCTTTCATTGTAAAACTTTGGACAATCTTTATACGGCCGCCAAAAGAAGCTCTCTGAACAAGAGTCTAGAACTAGACTCACATTCTCATAGTTCATCATTTTCACTTTGTGCCATTTTGCTATCATTGGTTGGGCGTACTCAGTTATGTTACACTTCAGATGAAATGATGGGAATCTCTCAAAGGCCCAAATTTGAACCAATTGCAAAGGAGCTCTTAAGAATATTGGTTTATCATATTCATCATTTTTGCTAGTTCCAAATTGTGCAGTTTCATCAATTTTTGTTTTCAATAATGTCAAATCTCTATAGATACTTGATAGAACTGCAGGTGCTAGAGTAATCCGGACACCTCTAGCTAGATGTATTGCAATGGGGAAAATTTGTTTTGAAATGATATGAGGAAACACAAACCTTGATAGCCATAACGATAGAAATGCCACATGCTCCAGCTCACCCTCTTCCTCCATGAAATACTTCAGCCATGGAAGATGTCCTGCCTTCTTGGCTTTTGTCTTTATCAACTTTCTTCGCACTTCATCTAATCTCTGTTCCATTCGCTTCGATTCTTTGTCTTCGAGAGGTGTAAAAACAGAGGATCCCACAACAGAATAGCCCCCACAAACCATCATATCTTCCAACGTAATGGTAGCTTCACCCCAAGAGAAGATGAAGCTATTGGTCTGAGAATACCACTTATGTGCAAGCCCAAGAACCAAATCGTTGCTCCTTTCGATTCGGTACGTCGAAGCTCTGATTGCTTCGAGTATTCCAGCTTTTCTCCATGCATGTTCGTACTTGGAACGAAGCCTTTCCTCCCAGATGCTCCATTGTTCTTGTGGGTGCAGCCATCCGATGAATCTTATCTGTAAAGGTAGCATTTGAGGTTGGGAAATGGCAGTTCCAGAGAAAAGGGTGCTGGGAAGATCATCACATTCCGGGTTTTCGATGATTTTTGAACAGGGTATGAGAAAATGGGCGATTCTTAAACATGGGTCTCCACCTAATGGCGAATACATGAGCTCTTCTTCTCTTATTTCCATCTCCATGGAAGAACCAAACAATGGCTGAGCTTGAAGATTTTCAACTAAAAATCCTTACTGACTGAAGTGAAAAGAAGTATTGATGAGTAAAGGAAATGGGCGTCATAAGTGGAAGTGGAAGAGATCGTCTTGGAAAGAGAGAGAATGACTTGCATGATGACTTTTCTAGTAATTCGAATTGGAATTCTGCTTTTGTTCGGGAACCTGAAAAGTCCGTGTTGGACAGATCATAAAAGAAAAGTCTCAGTTGTTTCACTATTACGAGGAAAAAATATATTTTATTCCAGACCAAAAAGATTAATATTTCGTTCATATTTTTAAAAATTTTAAAAATTAATGATAATTGAATGAATTTGGTTACTATTTCATTTTATTTGTTATTTTACTTTTATTATTTTATTTAATTTAATTTTTTGCAAATTTTTAATTAGATCAATATTTTTTTATTATTTTTATAAAGTTATTTAATTATGAAATTAAAATATTCAATAAAAGAATATGACTTATTAATTAAAAATATGAAATTTTAATTCTTCTCAATATGAAAATAAATAAAATTAAAAAAAACATAACATGATATATTAAATAGTAATTTTACATAATTATTTTAAAATTATATCATAAAAAACATAAAAATTAACATATGAAAAATGTATTTTAATTTACGTATTAGTATATTGCTATTAATTTGTCTTCTTGTAATCTTTGTGGGACCAAATGCTTAAGTGGCCATATTTGGTTCGACTAATGTACGTGTAAACTCGAATTACGTTACAGCCCCTCCCTATTAAACCCGTATTTCCATTTTCCACGGCAATTTCGTAAAGCACAGGGCGGGACAGAAATGTCAAAACGAAGTAACGCCCCATTGTCGAAACCGTTAGGAGGGAACCCCATCGCTGCTTCGCAAAGCAACGGAGAGAAGGGGATATATATATAGAGAGAGAGAGAGAGAGAGAGAGAGAGTGAGACAATGGCATAGAATTTCTGTGTGAGAAAGCAGGAGAGGTTCGAAGAGAGTAGATTATCCCTGGTGGAGGGTGCTTCGAAGATGATCAAATGGACGAAGCGATTGATAGCCGCATTCGGGGCTTCCTTTCTTTGGTTGATATGCTTGATTTACTTCACCCAGGTTTCAATTCTGCATCCTCAGTAGGCTTTCTTGATAATTTTGAACATTCGCTTAGGATTCATGGCGGGATTCCATTTTTTTGGGAATCTGAGAATTATTTGGATCTTGGAGAAATATTGATTTTGCCACATAGTGCTGGTCGATATGTTTTTTTCCCCTCGAGTTATTGGATTCTATCGTATAACAGACTCAATGAGGGGAAATCATGTATTCCAGCTGCGTATGTGTTATCAACTGCAATTCCATAATAATTGGATTCTTCTTCGCCATGTTCATGAGCTCGGTTTTCTTCAACTATATATATGTGTTGGTGTTTCTGTTATTGGCTTTTAGGTTATTGCTACTAGCTTCTACTTATTTCAATGTCTCTTCCAATTGGATTTTTTAAATTGTCATTACTTCTTACAGCCATCATGTTTTAATAAAGCATTTTAGTTGTACCAAAAAAAAAGCTTTTAAGTTATATTTCAACGGATATACTTTTTCATTTAAAGTTTCCATTTATCAGAACTATTCTTTACCCCTTTTAAAATTACTTGATCATAATTTCATATATAAAGAAATCCTAGAAATTTACATTTTCTGGAATGTTCTTATGAATTGGATGCTCTCAAAATTTGAATTTTCAGTTACAATCACTATATTAACTCTTCAGATGCAGGGTTTCAGGTCTTTTGTCTGGACGGCAATTTCCTACCAACTCAAAGATAAACTTAAATTGTCGCCTTCGGCATCCCAATATGTATCTTCTGTAGCATTTTTCCCATGGAGCATTAAACCATTATATGGGTATGGGTCATTGGATGCTGTATCTGTTATTGAGTATTTATACATAAAAAAATTTGCGCATGCAATAAGACTTTACATGTATACTATACTAAATTGCAATGTAGCTGAAGCAAGAACTACATTTGATGTCAATGTGTATGATTCTGTTTGGATGCTTTTCTATGCTTAATATTTCTTAGTTTGGAAGTGATCTGGCACCCTAACAGCAATAATTCTATGGCAGTCTAGGGTTGTCATCTTTTCTCACGCAAACGAAGTAGATATGACACATAAATTATCTTGATTTTGAATAAGAGGAAAAGAGCAATGGGTTAGGAGAAAGAAAAAAAAAATAAGTTAGGGCATAAATTTAAATGTAGGTAGGTCATAAGGAGAGGAACAGAGTTCACTTCAAGTTTCTATAGAGAGTTATGATTAATTGGGTGAACAATAATGCTAGAGTTGGTAGTTAGCCAGAAAGTAGCATGTAGTATCTTAGAATATGAAAATAAAATCCTGCACATTCATCACATCTTTTTTTTAAAAACAATGAAAAAGAAAGGGACAAAATTCCGTGGCATCTATTTGGTAGAAGAGTACTATAGATTAAAAACAATGAAAAAGTCTTTTGTGGCTATTCTATGGGCTACTATTTGGAATGGTTGTATGTTACTTAAAAAATTGTTTTCGGAGAGAAATGAAACTATTTTTTATCTTCTGCTGCAGAAAATGTTAAGGTATTTAGGCTGTGAATGAAGCACTATCAGACATTTCAGCACTTCTTTTCTTTAGGAATGTTTTTAAGCTATGCAACAGAATGGCTTAATAGATACTTAAAGTTTATGCCAGTGCTTTTCAGATTCTGTCAACATCCTACTAAACTTTGTTGAGAAATAAAAGCTTCCACTTAGTGTACATTGTGTATATGTGTGTCTTTATGTTTACTATGTTTATTTTGTGTTGCTTGCTTACAAGCTCATTTGGTTACTGCTGTACAGAATAATGTCTGATTGTATACCAATTAGAGGAAGAAAACGAATTCCCTACCTAGTGATTGCAACTGTGCTCTCTCTTGTGCCATGGCTTATTTTAGGCTCAAATTCAACCTCTAGGAATTCAAAATGGCATCTGATGATTTTCTTAACAGTGCAAAACTTGGGCTCAGCCATGGCAGATGTTGTGGTTGATGCAATGATAGCTGAGGCAGCAAGACATGATCGGTATGTTTATATACTGATTTCTTCTTTCTAATTATCTGAAAAAAGAAGCTTCCATATGCTGTTTTATGTGCTTGCATATATACAAAGGTTCACAAACATGGAAGAACAAAAGATAATTGAAAATTAAGGTCTCCAGAAGCATAAACACACACAAAGCATTGGAAGTTTAGCTGCAATTTTCTTCAAGCCTGCATGTGCTTTTTATTTTCATATCTTCAGAACAATGGTGAACGGAGAAATCAAAGACTGAATAGTCAATAAACAAAGGTGTGCTTATCAATTATTAATCACTAGGAAAGAGAAGAGGAAAAGAAGATTTAAGATAGGAATGGGTATTTAATTGAGAGTAAGCTAGCTCCTAAATATTTAAAAAAAAAAATCATGTATGCCCAGTTTTGGGTTTGAGATTTTACATCTGTGAGATCCTTGTACTATTTTTCTGTCATCATGTATAAATTTACCTTCACAAATCACACAAAGAAATTTTCTTTTTCCATTTAAATACAATAATAACATTCCAGCCCTATATGAATACATTGGATGGCCTTTGATGTAGTGGAGGGACTTTCGATCTCCCAATAGAATGAATTAATGAAGGGATTCTTCCTCAAAAAAGAATTACTCTGATATTTCTAAACCTGATATTTTCAAAATAAGCATGTACATTACTTTTGTGCTTACAAGCCAGAGTTTTAATACAAAAAATTGGAGTAAATATTCATTCAATAAAAAAATATTAATACCAAATTGGTTGATTACAAAATTTGATGCACATATAAGGTATGGCCTAAAGGAAAATTTCTTATCTCAATTTTTTGTGGTGGATATCTTTCTTTCCACTGTGGCAGATGATTATTCCTTGTGCTTGTGTTGTGTCTACACTTTGGTGTGGACAGTGGACCATACAGCTAGAGTAAGGAATATTTGATGCTTTCTTTTCTTAAACACTTTCTGATTAAGTACTTTGTTATTGGGTCAGGGCTTCATTTGCTGGAGATCTTCAGTCAGTATCTTGGATGGCAATGTCTTTGGGAGGCATATGTGGGAGTTTGTTAGGAGGATATGTATTATCCAATTTACAGATAGATGCAATTTTTCTTCTATTTTCTGTACTACCAACCATTCAGTTAATATCATTCCAATTTGTGGTTGAGAAATCTTTCGATAGTGAAACCTTTCAAGACTATTCTATTTCAAGAGATTTAACTGCAAATGGCAGTCCTTCAGATGAAGATAATCCTTTCATCAAAAAGTTTAGCAGAAGTACCACAAGAAGAAAGAAGGGCAAAAAGAACAGCAAAAGTCGGGCCGTAAGAACCAGAAAATCAGATATTGTTGAAAAAGATGATTCCTTGACATTGAAGCCGTCTCATTCTATAAAAGAAGCAATTTATGATTTGTGTCACGTTTTCAGACAGCCGATGATATTGAGGTACTTTCAGTTACAAATTTGTTTAATCTAGCTTTTTCTCAATGTCAGCTGTATTCATTTCAGTTAGAGGCAATCATTTATAAGACTATTCTTCCTATTTAAGTTTCATTAATTAAATAGCTAGAATATTTCTAGATCCCTAAGCTCCTGTCATTTATAAGAGTATTCTGTCTTTATTATGTCGATCATTTATTTTATAAATTGTTTACTTTTTGTTAGATTTGTCTTTTTTGTTTTTGCTTAAAAACCTGTTTAATTTATTTATTGTAAGTACTCTAGTTTAGATATTCTCCAGGCGAAAATTGTTCGAATATTTTATTTTCATAAACATTTTCCCCTCCGTCCAAGGTCCATTTTCTGTCTTTTCAAATGAGGTTTAGAGACACCATAATCTGCAGTTTTTTCTTTTTTGATGAAGTAGGCAATGTATTAATCAAGAAGGTTCTACTGTTAGTCCAATTACAGCCATGCAAACTGCTAAAAAAACTAGGATTGAAAGAAACAAATAAGGAAACAGAAAACTTGCTACATAAATAAGCAAAATCTTCAGACAGAGCATCAGCAAAAGATGAGTTCTTGAAATCCTCTTTCTTAAACCACCTTTCCTGTAGCAAATGATAGACATAGAAGAAACAGCACTGTTATCACGACTTGAAATCAGAAGCAGAGCTTTCCTAAGCACAACCTTGGGACCATCAATATGAGCATTTCTCCAATACCACCAAGACTGATCACCAACAATGTCATCATTCCATTTGATGTGCAAGGATATAATCCACTGATGATGTCTTTTGGATTTTTGAATCCAAACAGAACAACCATTTAAATTACTATTTCTGCAGTTATGTCAGATATCTTTATTTCACAAAAACAATTGTGAAGAGTGAAGAAATGTTAACATTGACAAACTTGTTCGTGTGAAATTTAAGATGCTGTGTATATTTCACATTGTTTTTGTTCCATGGGAGTTTGTTCACAGAGAAGCATATGCTATCTCAGAATTCCCATGAATTGATTTTTATTTAATCAAGACTCCTGCATGTCTTAGGAGAGAAAGGTGTTTTTCAGTTGCAATTTATATTTCACTTGACAGTTTCAGAAACACAGAAAAATAAAATGAAATAAATTTTGGATATAGATTGAATGATCAGTTCTAATAATTTATTCACCAGGTATGATTTTATAAATTTGATATGTTCTAATAATCTATTTGCCAAGGATGGTTTTTTAAATTTGATATCTTAAATATTATTTGATAAAATTTTTTGTTGTATTTGTCTAAGCTCTAAATATGCATTTTCTTGATTTAACTTTATTTCTAATATCATGGGAGCTTTTCAATGAGGGGAATCCCACTACCAGGAACAATACTGAAGTGTTGCACTTGTAATTCTCTGAATTTCATTTCTGTCAAAGTCTATTTATTTCATTCTCTCAATCCATAAGTTTAGCTCTCTGTATGCTAATCTTATCACTTAATGAACAATTTTGTTTAGCCACCTTGCTTATTTTCTTGACTCGTCATCCTAGGTCTCTGCAACCTTTGGAACTATAGGGACTAGAAAGGTTGATAAATATGTATTTTGCCAAAGCTGTGGCCTACAAATAATAATATCCTTCTTGCTTCAGTAGCTTGTATACTGGAGTGTGGTTGTGTTGCTCCCGGTGGAGTAGGGTGGAGCCAAAACTTTTCAAAATTTAAGTAGTTCTCTTCACTTTTCAATTTTTATTATATACACGTTTGGCTCAACAAATAATTTTATATTTTCTTTAATGCCTCAATATTTATTTTCGCTACATTTAATGCCTCAATAGTTAAGGTTTGGCCTCTTCAACATTCTGGTGCTAGCTCCAGCCCTGCTTAAGTATATGTTGTAAATCACTGACTTGGAAGGATCTATAATAGCTTTTAACTATAGGGAGTTTATGATGATAAATGGTGGTTTCAGAATCATTCTTGCCAGTCTTCATTGATTGAGAACTAATAATAACGAGTATTGCTCTAGAGCGCTCTTTGGTTGACATGATTTGAGAGATTCAAGCTCTTCTCTTCCTCTTCCTCCTCTTCGTTTCTGTGTGTGGGCCATGCAGAGTGAAGAAATATCATGTTATAAAGTTACTGTTATATTGTCATTTGTCCTTCCTTATCTACTTATGGTATGTACTAATCCTTGTTTTCTGATGGACAGACCGATATCTTGGTTTTTTCTTGCCCATGTTATCAATCCCGATCTTTCAACAGTTTTGTTCTACTACCAATCAGAGGTTCTGAAGTTGGAAGCATCTTTCCTGGGAACTGCACGTGTTTTTGGATGGCTTGGACTAATGCTGGGAACCTTCATTTACAATCACCAGTTTAAATATATGAAACTAAGAAGAATTCTCATGTAAGCGGCCAAGGGTTAAAACTATTTGGAGGATGGTTTTTATTTGGATATTTAATTTGCTGATTTTTTTTATTCTGGTTACAGGTTTGCCCATATTGGTTTGTCCTTGGTAAATCTTCAGCAAATTATTGTAGTATCGAGGATAAATATTGCCTATGGAGTATCAGACAAGACTATGGTACTCTGGGGTTCAGCTCTTGCTGATGCAATCAATCAATTTAAGTATGTTTTTTTCTCTTCTTTGAAGTTTTCTTCCCAATTCTTTTTAAAATGTATTCAGTAGGAAAGGTGAAGATTATTTCTAAGCAACATATCGGTAATCATGTAAAAAATTTAGGTCATATTTCTGTCCCATTTGCACCTCATTTTCATTTCATATAATAGATGAGTAAATTTGTCAAAGAAAAATATGATGACGGTCTCTCAACTTTCATGACTCTAACCTTTATCATGTGACGTAGTTAGCATATTTCTCTTATTCCATTTTTGTTTCACCCATGTTTCCATCTTTAGTACTAGCATACAAATAAAGGCTAGAGGCTAAGAAGTTGAGGATACAGGATACAGGATATATAATTTGAGAAATTCTCGGGGAGACCTTATCTACAAAGAGTCCGTAGATCACATGGATCTTCATAAACATTAAGTATGTTAGACAAATTTTCTGGTAGGATTTATCCCTATAATGTTTACATGCTTATTATTTTTTGACATACAAACTTTTGTAGATTGGATCTACCCAAGGATTTCTACATATTTCTTAGTCCTGTATTTTTGTGCATACGCACGCAATGTATTCTTCCTTGTTACATGGGCGTAAGCATTGCTGGATCTGATTATTTGTTACAGGAGATATATAACTTGATCCTCTTTTTGTAGGTTAAGTTACAATTCTTAGTCTGTTTTCCATGAACTGCAGGTTTATGCCCTTCCTGATCTTATCTGGACAGCTGTGCCCTCCAGGAATTGAAGGGACTCTATTTGCTCTTTTCATGTCTATAAATAATTTGGGAAATACATTGGGGTCTTTTGTGGGTGCTGGGCTGGCTTCTATACTCAACATTGATTCAAGATCCTTTGACAATCTTCTCTTGGGCATCATCATTCATGCATTCTGCAATTTTGTTCCTATTGCTTTCCTCTTTCTGATTCCAAAGGAAGCGACAGGGATATCGACATAAAGATAACAAAATGGGGTTGGCTTTACTCCCTTAATTTGTTCAAGGTTTATTGACAGGAAAATTTTTTGCAGATTTAGATCTGAATATTAGGTGAACACTGATATGATCTATAGAAACAGTATACACATTGAGAATAACTCTCACTTTACTCATTGTAAATGCTCTTGGACAACAGCTTTTGTCAACAATTTCACATGAAAAATAGGAGAGGTGGCTTGGACCCAACTTTAATAGTCAGAATGATATTGTTGATTTGCTAGATCGACATTTGTATTACTTATAGTGTCAATGAAAGCTTCAATTTGAGAAGCAATGTCCCTTTGTTTTGACATTTAAATCTTCCAATTGTATGAATCATTTTGCTCTACTCCAAGTCTTCAATGGGTGTTTTTTATTGTTTGAAAGCAACCTTTCCACATTATTCCGTGCATGTTATAATTTGTTTGACATAAATGGAAGCCTATATTAGTGTTGCAGTCACATTATTCCGTGCATGTTATAATTAGTCTTTATTATTGTTTGAAATTAACTTTCAAATCCAAAATTGAAATCTATAGCAAGTTACATTAATTATTAATCATAAACAATGACTTATTTATTAAATCCATTGTAATATATAGGAATTTATCCAGTTTTAAAGTAAAATCATGAATTTGTATTTTAAGTCAGTGGAGGATGTAACATGACAAGTGAGCTTAGAGTCATGTATTTTCCGTGTTTTATATTATAAATTTAAAATGATTTAATTAATTCACATTATGAAGACATATATTCCTTATACTATCCTACAAAATCTGAAGAAAGTTAATAACAACAAACACATCTTTAATTATAAGAAACAGTAAAAATGAAATATATAGTTCATCTTTCTAAAACTTTTTTTTTGTAATAATGCGATAAATTTCATTAGTCTCAAACAGAAAGCTTTGCAAAGTTAATATATACAACCAAGAAGTATAATTACAAGAAAATGTTTCTTTAATTAAACCTCGGTGAGTAAAAGACAAAGCCTATAAAAGAACATATTTAGCAACATCAATTTTAATGAAGTAATTTTTTTCTTCACATTTTTTTTTATGTCCAGCACAACCGCTAGATCTAGCTCTTAATTCTATAGTCCTCGAGACAAATTGGATAGAGGAGCATTCAATATTGGTGATACATTTTCAAGCAGGATCAAAAGAAATAAAAACTTTATTAAAATTGATGTTGTTCACTTAGTTACAAGAGATTATCAAATTAAGGAATCATAATTCATTCATTTTTCTTGTTAACTGATGGAAGAAAACACTAGCATCGTAACATTTTTTAACACAAATTCTGATGATATATATAAGATAAAAATGAACGAATTAAACTTCATTGCAAAGTAATTAAAAAAGTGGTTGTAGCCTTTCTCCATTTTGGCCAAACAACAAAAAGAAAAGAACCCTTTCTCCATATTTTCGAACTTCATTACGTTACGAACATTTTTTAACACACACATTCTGATGATACATAAGAGACAGATGAACGAATTAAACTTCATTGCAAGTAATTAAAAAAGAGTGGCTGAAGCCTTTCTCCATTTTGGCAAAAAAAAAAAACGCTTTTTTCCATATTTTCGAACGTCATTACAAAGTAATTGAATGTTGTTAAAAAAAAATTACAAAGTAATTGAAAAAAGAGCGGTTACAATTTATCAGAGACTGGTTTCGATCCAGTAACCTGTGGGTTATGGGCCCACCACGCTTCCGCTGCGCCACTCTGATCGTTGAAGATTTGGTGCGTTTAATTTTATATATTTAATACTTCTTTTGCATGCCCACTTTTCCTCGATGTAGGATTTCACGATGTCTGCAAATCCATACCCAACCATCGATACCCTTAATTTTTGAATCAAAGCATTGCCGTGAGAACAAGAAAAGGAAAAGATGAGAAGAAGGCCTGGAATTGGAGGCTTACAAAATGCTGCTGCTGCGAGGGATCAATTTCGCATGGTGGGTGAAAATGTAGCCAAGATTAAAACCGATATGATGAAGGGGCAGCTTGCCACGTTCCGCTCTCAGCTTGAGGATTTTGCTCGCAAGCACAAGGTTTGTCCCTTTTGTGTGATTCACTGTAGCTTGAAACAAAGTATGTGGTCCTAGGTGTTAAATTTTTTGTCCGGGGTTTGTGGAAACTTGCATTCGGTGCAAAAAAAGAACGGCTGGTTTTAGTTTATTATGATTGATTTTGACAATTACTGTTACTTGTATTCATATGTTTGATTAAAAAGCAATGAAACGAAGTTTGTTGCTTCAAGAGTTCGCTTTTGATTCTGGGATTGGGACAATGGTTAATGTTGCTGGGAATCAATTTCGCTGTTAGTTGCAAAAGAAATGTGTGCAAGCACAACTGCTTTTGGTAATTGATATTCGAATCCTACATGAATAGGAGAGAAAGAAGAGAAAATTGGATTACTTTAATATTATGTTTGATATATGATGCTGGAGCCTCTAAAAGATTTTAGATCTCTTATCATAAGCTTTTGCATGGTGGAGAAGTTCCGTTCTGCAGTAAACAGATACATGTTCTTGACAGTGTAATGGCAAATCGATAATATGTATGCATCATGTCTGGATTCAGATTTAGTTATCATTCCTTCCATTTCTTTCCATTCCTACTTTGTCGCCCTTATAGATTAGTTAATTGTTTTATATTCTGCATCTGTAAAACAGAAGTAGTGTGCATTCACTATTGGAATAAATAATTAACTTTCAGTTCTTAAATTTACTACTCCAATCCTACCACCTTGTGGCATATCTGCAAATATTTTACAAACCTAACACAACTTCATGTGATTAGTTTTGGAAATCAGATCCCTTCTGGATCTTAAAAGTTTTTACCTTCCTGAAAGTTTGACTGATTTAAATGTCTTGCAACTTCAGGGGGATTGACTAACAACTTATGTTGTTCATGCCTTATGCCATGTCCTTGTAATGGAGTCATTCTGTAAAATTCTCTGCAACAAATTATTAAATTAAGTCTCACAGTCTCACACTAATAGTTAATATCACTGGATCAGAATGACATCCGCAAGAACCCTGCATTCAGATCGCAATTTCATGAGATGTGTGCTAAAGTTGGAGTGGATCCTTTAGCCTCAAATAAAGGTTTCTGGGCAGAGCTGTTAGGAATTGGTGACTTCTATTATGAACTTGGTAAACTATTTCTTAATCTTTACTTTTCACCCAAATTGTCTCCCGTGCATATAAACATTTTTCTCTGTAATAATTTTCATATGCTTTTTCTGATAAGTTATAACCGAAAAGTTGTGTAGAATATCATTGAACAAAATATAGGCTAGGACAACTAGTACTATATTTTTAGTGCCTGACCTCTATGAAATAGTCATATTTGGAACTTTCCAAGCACAGAATAAAAATTGGATTAATAAAGAATTTTATTTTAGTAAAGAAAAATAACTGGTCCAGTTCAGATATCTCAGGGGGAGGTAATATAACATTGTATCACTGTATTTCTAAGGTTACTTGCAAGGAAGAAAGAACAAAACTTGAAGAAGATTTTCAAAATTCCAGAACTATGGGCTAGCATATTATGGTAATTTATGAAGTATAGAGGGGGCCATTGGATAAATAGCCCAATGCATTAGCTTTTAGTGTTACACAACAAAAACTATTAATCCGTTAGGTAATCTCAATTTTATGTTCTGTCTTTGTCATCAACAATTCTGTTCACATGACATCATAATCTACTTTCTTATAATTATGAAGCTGTTTATTTTTTTTTTTCATCTTTTTATAAATCTTTGCTATTTTGTTATTAAATCCAAGAAGCTTAGATGCCATTATTTAATAGCATGTTTTGTAAGATAAACTACTTGGCTTGACAGGAGTTCAAATAGTGGATATTTGCTTGGCCACTAGACCCCACAGTGGAGGACTGATCAACCTGCAAGAACTTTGTCATTTGCTTCGTCAGCGACGAAAAAGTGATCGTGGAACAGTTTCTGAGGATGATTGCCTGCGTGCTATCAGTAAGCTGAAGGTCTTACATTTTATCTTGCCTATAAATTATAATATAATTATTAAAGTTATGAATCTGAAGCAGATACTAGGTGCTTCACCCAGAAAGTTCTAAATATGTTCTAAATATAGGTGTGCTGACAATCTTAAATAGTGGTGATAAAGTCTTCGGTTGCATGATTTTTAGTTTGTTGACCTTGTATCCAGTCACAGTTTATTGGCTTTCCTTTGGGCCTTTTCTATCCTAATACTCCCAACTTGCTTTGTGCATGACCTCAAGTCAGCAACCATTATCAAATCTCTTTATTCACACCTACAAAATTATTTTAGTATTAATTTCCTTTTTTTCATGTCCATCCACTCCTTACAGACACTTAGGATGGGAAATAATATTTAAGGTTCTGACTGAGGCTACTAAAGTCCCCTTTTATGTTCCTCATACTCCCCAAAACTCAGAACTTTTATGATGGTGACTATTGAAAAGAAGAATAAAGAGGAGGAAGATATTTAGCATGATTTTATGGATTTTACTTTAGCTGCTGTCTTTTCTTTTTCTATCATGGAAGGACGTCTTATCCTGTGCATTAGCACTTTCTCATTGCTATATGGCTTCTTTTATCCAAAACAAAAGGAAAAGAAAAAGAAGAGTAGTATGGATTGAAGAATTTGATGCTGGCCTGGTAATGGATTGGTTTTTAAGTCTAATAATCAAATATATGTCTACAAAAGTCTTTTGTATTAACCATCACATGCTTCTTTGGCCCCAAAAAACCATCACGTACTTCTAGTCAGTGGTAACTGCTTTGTTTATGGTTGGATTGAATTACAATACATATGGCGAACATTTAACTTGCAAATGCCTTATTTTGGCCCCAAAAAAATTTGCCTTATGGAAAAGCCTATAGGATGCTCTCACGAAAATAATCTTGGTGCATGCAGAAGTCATATTAAGATCTCTAGCTCATCATGTGTGACTCTGTGTGTGCGTGCGTCTTCTATATTTAAATCCTATGTGGTTATTGCTTCACTTAATAAGAGATTCCGGGATCCTTGTAGGCGGATGCTTGACATTTGTTACATGAACTTCAGGTGCTGGGTAGTGGTTATGAAGTAATTTCTGTTGGGAAGAGAAAACTTGTTCGTTCAGTTCCAACTGAGCTAAACAAGGACCACAATGAAATTCTAGAACTTGCTCAGGTTACAACTGTTTCTTCTTTTTATTTGTCTCTTCAACTTTTATCTGCAATTTTTATATAATTTTATGTATACTTTTTTCCCCCTGAAATGATCTTTTGTTTGTTATATAATTTTTTGTGCCTCCTAGGGATATGTTGGCTAAAATTTTGTTTTTCATTGGACCATGAACATTACGCCCTTGCATCAAGATCTTAAGAGTTATGGACTTGTTACCGGCATTCATGAATTTTGTTGAACATTCACGTAATAAATAAAGGCTCATTCCTAACTCTTGGATGATTTGTGTATATGATCTATTATGGCAACTTTTGATACAAGTATCAATTCTATATTTTCAATGGTCTAAAGTTCAATCATAATATTTTGCTAGTGATCTTTTGGAGAAACATTCCAAGTGTTGCTCAAGAAGATGATTATCAATGATGTTGCCGAACATGAACTTGCTAGATTAAAAATAAGCTTGTATTGGGATCTGCAATGTGGAAACATGAACAAACTTAGAATGTTCATTTCCCAAGTGTATCAAAAAGCTGCTTTGTGCTATCAGTTTACTAATTGAGAAAGATTGTGTTTTAACATTTTGATTGCACTTTCTGTGCTTCAGGCTCAAGGGTTTGTGACCATTGATGAAGTGGAAAGACGGCTATCTTGGACTTCGGGTCGCGCAATTGATGCCCTTGAGACATTACTAGAAGTAAGTCTACTAACCACTTTTTTGTTAGCATCTTTCCTTAGCTGATTAAAACATATATCAACCCCCAAGTTCATGGAGTGGTGAAAGAAACACTTTTGAATGATGCAGGAAGGACTTGCAATGATTGATGATGGTCATAGAGATGGTAAACGCAGGTACTGGTTTCCCTGTGTATCCCCCATTTCATCTCTAATAGCAGCTGATTCCTAACACTAGCCTCATCAGAAAAGCATCTGTGAAATTAGATTCTTAAAGACCAAGAATTGCTTTGTGCGCTCTGATATTCTCTGTTTTCTCCTTTATTTTGGCCTGATATCTGTAATGTATTTTCCACAAATTTAGCTCACGAATGTAACTAGTAACTGGGGTTTCAAACTACATGTATTTTTTTAATTTAAAAAGCTCACATATGAAGTTTCTGAACCTCGAACTTGAATACTTGAATGCTTGTTTAGTTTATCTCAAGCTTCATGTTCCTTTCCCATTCTCTTGGAAGCTAACAAGTATTGAATAACTACGGGACATGATATCAATCTCGGAAATTTTATTTTCATTATCAAAATATATGGATTAACTGTTCTATCACTATCACTAACTAAAAAAATGTCATCTGATATGAAATTTCGAATGTGCTGACTAAATAATGAACAGTATTGCTACTAGACTTGTCACTGTCCCTCCAACTCTAAATATTTTTATCTATACCGGTTAGAATTGGGTCTTCACTATACTAGTATTCCATAGGATCAATGCCTGTATTCTAGCTTCCTGTTAAACATCGAATTGAACTACCACTTTTCCATAGAGCCTTCTTGCCTTTATTGACATGAAAATATACTAGATGAATAGTAATTATGGATACCACAAGATTTACTTGTGTTAAATGCAACTAGATTAAGTCCCATGTATCGTATAGAATAATGCATGGGACCTGAGATGAATTGCACTATTCCTGTGAATGGTATGATTTTCTGAACTTTTTATATTTTATATTGATTGATTTCAAATATCACCTTGCATTTGATAGAAGCATCAAAGTTTGGTAGACATGATATGATTCTATGTTTTAAGGATTTGTATTCGGTAATTTAAAGCTTGGAAGAATCAACTATCATAACTAAATTTGCTAGCAGCACAAAAGTTGCAGGAGTCTTCTACTGTTTGATCCTTGTCCTGTCATCTGAAACTAGACTTGAAGTAGGATTATCCCAAATATCAACTGAAGTTAAACTCTAGGGAATGAGACTAAGATTTTTCTTTTATTACAAAAAAAAGAAAAAAGAAAAAACAGCTATAGAACAACCATACAATAAAACATGATTCAGAGTATGAACTTCTTTATCTGTCCAATTCCATAAATTCTCTACAACCAATAACCAGTAGGAGTGTCACTAAGGATAACGAGACGAAGTATTAACATGTATGATATGAGATTCCTATCTTCTCGATTCGTTGATTTCTTCTCTTTTCTTTATCTCTCTTAGCTTAAAGGCTCTCAAACAATTTTCAAACTTCAGAGAACTTAAATCTGAATTCCGTGGTTGGTACAAAGTGAAATAAAAATGAACACAACTAAAATGGAGCCAGAAAGAACAATAAAATACGATGCCTTCTGATAATAATGTGGGCTATCACTGGTATCTCTTCTTGTAGATTGAATCACCCAGTATTCAGTAATCACTGGTATCTCTAACAATAGAGAAGTTCGCACTTGATTCATACCTCACTTATTATCCAATTTTCTATGCACGTCAACAATAACACAAATAAAATTAGAATTGATTGTCTTTTCACATTTTCAGCTAAGATTAAGAATTATTGAATTAACAGTAATATATATTTTTCTTAACTGCTAGCCCCGGATACAATAATGTGTGAATAAAAACAATTGAGAAAAGACCTTGTTAGGCTAAATGAAAGATACAGTAATTCTTCTTCAGAAGACGAAAAAGTATGAAACATTTGATTACAAAATTTAGCCATCAAAATATCGTACTTAATCAAGAATGTATCCCAAAAGCACGTTTATGCACTGATTGGAACCTGAATTATAAATAATAATAGGGCAAAAAATCATTGGGCTGAAATTTGAGGAGAGACCTCCGTCTCTTCCATCCACTCAGAATTGGGCTCACTCCAAGACCTGGGTTTAACCCTGAGTTTAAAATACAATATCATCTCCAACACCTCAAACACATTGTGCTTATCCAAAAACTCATTCCAAACTCCACTCACTATGCAATAATTATTGCTATACGGCGGCCGGTGGTGCGCGGCATGTTGCGACCGTGAAACCAGCACTCCAGCATCCTGTAATTCCACGATGAGCGGCGGAAGCCGGCTCTTCGTCCCGTGTGCCCAAGCATGAAACTGCTGGCTCAACATGATGCACCCAGAGCACACCCCAACAAACCCAAGAGTAGTTGGGTCATGACAAACAAGGTCAATAGGAAACACTGTGAATGTCACTGCACGTGCAAGCGCATGCAAGTTGTTGGCAAATTGACGTCGAGTTATGGTCCATGGCCACTTATGGTGACCTTGAAATGCCTCAATTTGAGCACCAAACACAGGGGTGGACTCATCTCCATAGTTATCAATAGCCCAATGGTAAACCCCAGAGCCTAAGTCAGCCAACACATAGCCAACCCAACCTGCCAAAATGGGTTCGAACCATAAGTGAAAGATGGCTGCTTGGCTAATGCACTTTGCCAAAGAAACAAGCACAGTGGTGCACCCAGCCACGACCCATGCTCGGTGTGACCATGTTGATTGTAAGCTTGGGTCGTTAGCTATGGGGTGGTTGGTGGTGGTGGTAGTACTAGTAATCACCGGTGCAGGTGATGCAAGTTGAGGTCCGATAACTAATTGTTTAGCATCGGATCTCAACTTGGTCGTAGTAGCAGTAGTAGTGGTAGCAATACAACAGCAAACTGGAGTGCGGTGGAGGGGTGGGCGGCGCGTGGGGATTTGGTGGTGGGAAGTTAATGGGTACTTGTGTTGGGCTAAGGTGGACATTGGGTGGTGTGTTAAAGAGAAATCAGGAAGATATGTAAGGGAAGGCAACGATATGTACAAATTTCGGAGATACAAAGAGAACTCTGTGGAAGCCCTTGTGGAAAAACATGCATAGTGTAATGGTGGCTTTAGCGGAAAGGAAAAGAAGGCAGAATCGAAGTATGTGGTGGGAGGAGAGGATTCGTGGAGGTTTTGATGTCTCGAATGTTGTATTCTGAATTTGCGTCGCACGTTTGTTTTGTGTTGTTGAACGTCACTGGCAAAAAGGTCATGCTAGTCTCGATTGAATGGAACCACAACTCCTTACGGTTTTTTTTTTTAGGAAAATATAAATGGTAACTACGCAACTTTTTTTTCTTATCATTCCATTGATTATCGTTTATTATTAATCTTCTCTCCCTTCAACCCCCAGGCGCGCCCCCCCCCCCCCCAAAACAACACACAAGAGAGAATATTTTGGGCTTGATTCGTGTTTTCAAAATAATATTTTTATTTTTGAAAATAGAAAAATAAAAAATTATTTGGTAAACTTATTTTTTATAAAATATTTTAGAAAAAAAATAAAAGAATAAAAATCTCAGAATATCTTTAAGATATACTATATTTTTTTTAAAAAAATAAAAGAAAAAGTGAAAAATATATACCTTATTAATGATAAAATTTTAAATTTTAAATAATTCATTTAACACTTACTAATTATAATTTTAAAAATAATTATTTAAACAAATTTTTTTATTTTCTTATTCTCAAAACTTATTTTAAAAACAATTCCATAAAATTATTTTAAGAATATAAGGACAGGAAACACATTCAAACAAACCATTCGTCTGTATAAGTAAAGATTATAGAAGATTATATTAATATTACTTTTCAATCAATATAAAATATAAAAAAATTAAGAAATATACGGAATTTACTCTGCTTAAAGTTAATTGTCCCAGAACTATGTGGCTTTGATTAACATCAGACTTGAATTTTGTTTTTGTCTGTTTTAAAAGTTATTTGTTATTTGATTTCTTTGTCTGATGTTCAAAAGAATGGTTTGTTATACCTTTAAGTGTAAAAGAAACCACGTTGGAGAACTACTCTATTTAGATTTTATAGTGTTCAAATCTAACTGGGTAGTATACCAGATAACTATAAAAAAAAAATAAGATGATATATTTTCTCAAATCATTAATGATTAAAAAATGTGTAAAGAAGGTTGTGTAGGTCTGAACAAATAAATGAAGAAATGTTAATTTTGTTTTTATTATTACTAGTCACCTATTTTTATATTTGAAGTATTTTCTAAAATAATAAAATCGTTATTATTTCTCATGTCATACAATTCTTTATTTTTTATTTCATTCACTTTTTAAACTAAACGTTGACTTAATAAAATCTTATATTTTTTGCCAAAAAATATAAAATCGTAAATTAATAATAAGGACTTTTGTTTACTGCAACTACAAATTTTTTTCACCATTTGAGAATAAGTCATAAGAATAGAATGAAATGTGATCTTTTGATGTAATAAAAAGATATAAAATTTTCAAAATAAAAAAAAAAGCGCGAATAGTTGCGAAAAACAAAAACAAAAGTGACAATAGTTCAATGTTCATAAGCATTTTTGTATTCATTAGTTTGATTTGTGGATAATATTTGTTGTTGATTAGAAGGGATGGTGGGGATCATAGGCAACGAATGGACGTGAGCCACGTGGCGACGTGGCATGCAGGGATTATACGAATACGTGGGTTCTTCCGTCTCTTACGAATCTCTTCACGTGACTTCGCTGAATGCCTAACCAAATTTGTAAACGTAAGTCGTCATATGAGGATGCGTTTCCTATAACACAAATGAGAAATATTCCGGTCCTTTCAATTGTAGCATATGATTATGACGAATATTCTTCTTCTTCTTCTTTTTTTTAGGGAAAATGACATTTAAGGACCAAAAGTTGCATTTAATGCCAATTATGAATTCAAAAATTCCAAAATTGCAGAAACAGACCAAGGTCCGAAACTGATCCAAAAGATTGAAATAAAATAACTACACTACTCTTCTTTTATGTGTTAAACCTATTCTAGTATGTATAAACATTTATGAGCTCATGACTTCCCACTTACAGCCCTCCTGCAAAGCATTTCTTCTTCACACCATTTTCTTCATGAGACTTCTTCTCTCCATCAGCAATATTTGATTATGTGTTATGTGAATGATGTCTTCCCTCCATAATGAGTCTTTCCCTCCATTGTATTCCTTCTTCCCCTCTTGGTCGCTCATGCATTGAATCACTTGAATACTGTACAGGTGAGCATTAGTCTTTCTATTACATCTCCTCTACTTAGGGTGAAGCTTGGTAAATGCAAACAATAATATAAAGTTGTCGGTTTTAGTAATGGATATGCTAATAATCCCTATATAATGAATCTAGCATTGCACAAAGTGAATGGTAACTTAAGCTATGTGTGTTGAAGTTACGAGCGACATTTACTTTACATGTTTCATGTCAGAGATTCTCCAACACAAAGAAAAGTTGAAGAAATCCAGTGGGTGTTGAGGTTACAAGCCCTATGACCCTTTTGTAACTTAATATGAATCTTGTGAGTGACAAAATAACGAATAACATAGACTACATATCATGGGTCATTATGTTAAACCCTTACATTTGCTGAACTATTTGTTTTGCGTAATGGGTAATAGACATCGAGTTAATTTTCTCCTGTGCTTATGAGTGAATATTAGTAGCAAACTTTAGGGAAGACGGAGTAGTAAATAACTAAATATCAGTAGTAAATTATACCAGATGTAGTAGTTAATATGGAACAAGAGTTGCGAAGTCATTGTTGTTATTAATAAATAATGAAATGACAGAGTAACATACTATAACATTTCATATTTTTTTTATTTGTCCAGGTTGATATATCAGTGGTGGAATGGTGAAGGAAATTTTTTGTTGTTTTCATTTTGGTGGAGAAATGGTGAAGGATTTGAATGGCACTATGCAATATGATGGGGGCCAATCAAGTGGAAGCTTGATCAAAGAAGGAACTTTACTTGAACAACTGATAATATTAATATCATCATCTATCAACTATGATGTTCATGGTTCGAAACTAAAGTATACATTAAAGTTTGATAATACAACATTTTTAGACCTCACAGATAATGGAGGGGTAGAAAATCTAATCAAGTTCAATGATGATTTTGCTCACGTATACATAATCGGGAATGACCATCAAAATATAGTGGCAGCAATAGACTCACATGAATGGTAAGTTTTTACATGTGCATAAATATAATCATTATGTTGTTGTTTGAACGAAGTTATGAATTTATGTTAATTGAACATGCAGGATGGGCTTTTTAAATGGTGATTCACACATTGGCTCTCCCCCTATGCTTGAGATTGATCGTCTACCTTGTCCAATATCAACTATTCCATCATTATTACCTCAACTAAACAGTGCAAAATGGCAGGATGTGATTGTGGGAAGTGGACAGATATTTCCTAATGCTAATGCGTTTATAAAGGCATTATACAAGTATAGCCTTGCCCACAAGTTTGATTATGAATTTACAAGGAATAGCCCTGACAAAATGATAGTGAATTGCAAAGTTGAAGGATGCAATTGGAAGCTGATAGCGTATGCATTTGATGAGGAGTCGTCCTACCTTCAAGTGACTACTTTCCATAACGAGCACGTTCATTCTGCACAAGACAGCCTCATACTTACTCATAATGCTAGATGCACATTAACATCATCAATTGTTATTGATATAGTTAGGGACAGTCCTAACAAAACTCCCAATGATAATAGGAAGGAGTTATTAAGAGATTATAGACTAGAACTAACTTACCGTCAAGCATTGAGGGCCAAAGAAAGAGCTTTCAAGCAAATACATGGCATGTCTGAACAATCATACTTCCTAATAACTTGGTTATGTAATAGAGTGAAGGAAACTGATCCAGATACTACAGCCAAGTGGGTGGCTTATGATAACATATTTGAAAAATTATTCATTGCATATGGTTTTTCTATCAAGGGATTCTTACTAGGGGCGAGACCTATTATCTTTGTGGATGGATACCATCTTAGCAGTCCTTACCAAGGAACTATGTTATCAGCTTCAGCGTATGATGCAGACAATAACCTTTTTCCATTGGCATATGCTATTGTTGGACGTGAAACCTTTAATGATTGGGCATGGTTTCTTCCAAACCTCAAATAAATTACAGGTTCTTTACAAATAACTATTGTGTCTGACCGACATCATGCAATCATTGGTGATGTGCAAGCAATATTTGGAGGTGATAGACATGCATTCTATTATCGTCATGTAAAAGAGAATTTTAGCATTGAGTTTACAAAAGTTTGCAAAGGAAGGGGAGGGAAGAGCAAGGAAGAGGCGTTTAAGTTACTTGATGCAATTGTCTATGCACGACTTGAATGTGATTTTGACATGGCAATGGGAAATTTATGGAAATTCTCTCCAAAATTACCAAGATAGGTAGAAACTGATGGTGATGTTGATAGGTGGTCAATGTTCAAGTTCTCATACGATCGGTGGGATCATATAACAACTAATTTGGACGAATCATTTAATTCATGGTTGGTTAAGGAGAGGAGGCATTTTGTTTGTGTACTAATCAATGAACATAGAGACAAGTTGGCTAGGAAGTTTGTTAAAACCAAGGAAGGTATGCAGAAGTGGAAAAATAGAGTAGGTCCCAAAGTTGATGAGAAGATAAAGGAGAATGTTTTGAGAGGGGAAATTATGGTTGCTAAATACTATGGACAAAATATGATATTAGTGCGAACTGGTTCTATAGATGTTCATGTGAATTTAGCCTTACAGGAATACATGTGCAAAGGTTGGGAGATTAATGAAATTCTTTGTCCTCATGCTTGTGCAGCCATCAAAAAAGTGCATGGCAATGTTTATAATTTTGTTCATGAATTATTCCTACTTAGCTCACAAGAGAAGATTTATAGCAGCACTTTAAAGCCTGTTGAAACACATGACATGCCGAAACTGAATGCCTTGAGAGCAATTGTTTTGATGAACCAAACATTTTTAAGACCACCTATGATAAATAGGCCTCCTGGTAGACCACGAAAAAAGCGAGTTGAGTCCTAGTTTCAGCATAAGAAGCCCTATCATTGTTCTCAATGTCAACAAGCTGGTCATACTAAGAAGACATGCATAAATCCAAATCCAAGCTGATATAGTTCCACATGGGTACTACATCAACATGGATTTGGTGGATATCTTTTGTTAGTATACTTGACTTTATGACTCGGGTGTAGGGAGTAATTTTTTGTATATGCACCTTCTAATTGCACATAGTGTTCTTTTTGTGTATATGAACACTCCTGATATAGATGGGCTAAGGCATACCATTGTAGGGTACAAGGGCATGAGCATCTTTTTGCACATGCAGTTGTTATAATGTTCTTTTATGTATATGAACACTTCTAATATAGATGGGTTACTGAAGGGCATTGTAGGGTACATGGCATAACTGTATATGGGAAGAAGGGTCCTTTTATATATATATATCACATCATATATATAATGTTTCAAATCCTGTATCTGATGAACACAAATATAGCAATGTGAAATTGCAAAAGTTCAATGTAAAATATTAAGAAATGAGTAGTAAATACGGGGTTCCGCATGGCAAATATTGGATTTGACCACATGAAAAAATTGAAAACAATTTGATCACATGAACTGGGGGAGTTCAATGTGAAATCTCTAGATATAAGGAGTAAATAAGGGATTCCAAATGTCAAATGACGCATCTGACTACATGAAAAATTTAATGAACACAATTTCATCCGTGTAAAATTGCAGATTTTCAGTGTCAAATCTTGGTTAAAAGATAGTAAATGAAGGGTTTGGAGTGTCAAATACTGGACCTGATCCATGAAAATTTAATAAACACAATTGCATCAGTGTAAAATTGCAGATTTTCAATGTCAAATCTTGGTTAATAGGTAGTAAATGAAGGGTTTAGAGTGTCAAATACTGGAACTGATCCATGAGAATTTAATGACCACAATTGCATCAGTGTCAAAATTGTAAATTTTCAGTGTCAAATCTTGGTTAATAGGTAGTAAATGAAGGGTTTGGAGTGTCAAATACTGGAACCGATCCATGAGAATTTAATGACCACAATTGCATTAGTGTAAAATTGCAGATTTTCAGTGTCAAATATTGGTTAATAGGTAGTAAATGAAGGGTTTGGAGTGTCAAATACTAGACCTGATCCATGAGAATTTAATGAACTCAATGTGAAATTACATAATTTCAGTGTCAAATTTTGTATTATTAGTAGTAAATTAAGGGATTTGAGTGTGAAATACTGGATTTGATAACATAAAAATTGGTTCAGCATAATTTCATCAGTGTAAAATTTGGGATGGTCAGTGTCAAATATTGTTATACAAGTAGTAAATATAGGGTTCCGAGTGTGAAATACTGGATCTAATCATATTAACATTGGTTGAACATAATTCTATCAGTGTGAAATTTGGGTTGTTCAATGTCAAATCTTGGTATCTTTAGTAGTAATTCCAGGGTTTTGAGTATTAAATACTGGATCTGATGACATTAACATTGGTTGAACATAATTCTATCAGTGTGAAATTTGGGATGTTTAGTGTCAAATCTTGGTATCTTCAGTAGTAATTCCAGGGTTCTGAGTGTTAAATACTGGATCTGGTCACATGAAAATTGGTTGAACATAATTCCATCAGTGTGAAATTTGGGATGTTCAGTGTCAAATCTTGGTATCTTCAGTAGTAATTCTAGGGTTCTGAGTGTTAAATACTGGATCATATAAATTTAGTGCAAAATTTCTTAAATGTCAAATGAGGGATGTTGAGTGTAAAATATTTGAGCATGAGTAGTAAATTCATGGTGCCGAGTGTTAAATATTGGATATAATCACCTGAAAAATCTAATGCACACAATTTCAAGACCATCAAATTGGGGGAGGCCAATGCAAAATTTAATATTGCACTGCTATTAATCTAAACTTTGAAATTGTGAATAATCATTTGCTCTTCAATTATCATCAAGTAACGTATTCATTCTTGCCCATGTCTGACATAATTTCATCTTCACACTTGCACAAAATACGAGGTACTATTACATGAAATATCAAGTTATACATATTATTATTACAACAAAATCAGAGTACATTAAACCAAAGAGATGACAAAATGTACAACTTGAAAATTTTGTTCACATCAGACAGCTCCTTTTCCAGTACTGGATTACGAAACTGACATATGACTACAAAATTTGAAACTAATTGGTCCTGAACCCCAAATCTAGACATTAGACATGAAGACATCTTGACTTCCGCTTCTAGGATGCAGTCGGGGTAGATGCAGGTCACCGGGATATGAATTTCTGAATGGCCTACTCCAAAGACATTGTCCAACCTGCATAGTTGAAGAAACAAAAGAAAGAATTCTATGGACAATGTGCATTCAGAGAATCCCTAAATTCTTGTAACGATATGCAAAAGCCCTTTATCTGTGGACTAAAAACACATTTGAAAATGGGTAACCCACGGTCAGCAGCATATTTTTTACTATGATCACACTTTTTCTCACTACATCAGGAAACAAATAAGTGGTGAGAATTCTTCAACACAAGGCATTCATAGTAAAAAAAGAAACATATTTCTTAACATCCTTTATAAGTCATTTGAATAACAGTGACTGCAACATTTAAGAAGTTTGAAGGGAAAGGTAATGAAATAAACATACTAATCTTTAGCCAAGTCCACCAACAATGCTAATTGCTTTTCCTTTCAAACCTTGAGCGGAAAGGTAATGAAATACACTTCACTACATACGGTACTCAGTGCAACTAGCAACTATAAAATGCAAAGCAATAAACCCACCACAGGCTCAGCTTCTCCTAGACCGCTTCTGTTGCCCATTTCCTTATATACAAGCATATACCTCATCATGAACCTTGTTCTTAGAATGATTGACTAACCACCACATCAAATCCTCCTAAAACTGTTGAAATTGTGCCTGAACAACATTGGGAACTTCATAGTCAGATAACACAAAATAGCTTGTTCTATTTGCTTTTAAGTTAATTTTTTTACCTCTGTGTATTCATCCATGGTATATTGTCCCTTCACTGTGTTCTCCCATTCTTGTAAGCATTTAATCACATGAAGACCACAATCATAGCTGCATATAAAAAAATGACATAAGTTTAACTGAATACATTAAGAAATAACATAAGTTTAATTGCATATTTACGTGTTATGTTGTAATGGGATCAGGGAAAAGTGGACTTTTAGGTCTGGGAGCTTGGTATAGTATTGTGGTTTCACTGTCTTAAGTATCACTTGGAAGCAATCCTTCTGCAATTAGAATTTCATACGTGAACACACCAGTCCACCTCAAAATGATCAAATAGCCCATACACACAACACAGAAAGCTTACCACAAAATTTGTCATCCTTTTTTTCTCTTTGTCAACTTGAACACTTAAGCCAAGGAATCAATGATGAAGAACGTATTGGACTTCGACTCAATAACATAGGTCCACCAATGATTTAGGAAACATGTGGGGGCAAAGATAAAGTCACAATCAGCAATATTGTAGCCAACTGACTTAGGCATTATGTCATTCACCACAAGATCCATTTTCCACTTTTGCTTCAACTCCAACATAGTTGCCTACACAATAGCATAATAAACTAGTATGTATTAAACAGAAACATATATAGAGTAGTAAATCTACAATGTTTTCACTAAAACCACACCTACTATAATCCAAGGATTTAAAATATGTTGACAAACACCATCTTTGCTACTCTTTTGGTCGCCAACCAGTGTTTTTCCGACCATATGAATAATCTGTAAATCAATAATGCATCCTCAAGACCACATGACTTAGGAAATTATAATGAATTGGCATAAATGCTAGCTAAGTGTCAAAGCTCTTGCACCGTATTTCTTAAACACTTTCTACGACCAATGCTTGTGTAATCATCTCTAGTGAGGTGGAAATCATACATCTCAACAACCACCCTGTGTATCAAATAGATGAGTAAGTTAAAATTAGAAAAAACAATAAAAATGTTTCCAGCCAAATTAAAAAGCATATGAAAGAATTACTGATCGCTTTCAGCAGGCCCAGGCCATCATGTGCAAAATTCATATAATTCTTGCTTATTGACAGATGACTTACCCTTCCCCTTCCCCTTTAAAGGTTGTTGCACATAAGGTGACATCTTCGAAGCTTTCCTCCAGCACTGAGATCTCCTAACCGAGGGCTCATCGTTGGCCTTCCTCTTTGATGATTCATCATTGGTGGATGAATTTGTCGAATTCTGGCCATCACTACCCTTTTCTTGATCATTGTCATCTCTATGACCCTTATCTTCATCTTCATCACTGTCATCTTCATTGTCATCTTCATCTTTATCTTCATTCTTTGCATCTTTTCCATCACCATCATCTTCATCTTCATTTTCTCCATCTCTCTTAGATTCATCACCATCATGTGCCTCTTGCCCTTTCTCACTTGACAGAGATATATGGTCTTCCACGTTTTCCTTTCCTTCATGATAACCCTCCCCCACACTTTGACCTCTATCTTGTCTAACAAGGAGATTTGTTTGCAGTTGGAGGAGGTCTTGATGAACTTCATTTACACATCTTACTACCTTTTCCCATATTTGTTTAATTTCCTACAAAAAGACAAAAGCATCAATTCAAATTATCATAGAAACACTAATCATGCTTTAAAGTTGTAATGATTTCCTTACCGGATGTATGAATGTGCCTATTGGAAGCTCACTTGAATTACTTGTGGATGAGGATTCATGTAAAAGTCCATGGATACTGGTTCTTTCTATATCAACCCGATCCTTTATCCTATCTTGGTCCCAGTATCCTATTACACTTTCTCCATCAAGTCTAGGTGGTGGCCTCAAATGGTCATGTTGGAAATAAAATATCTGTTCACAGGATATTCATTATATACTACAAACATTTATACAAAAAAAAATACAAATTTCGTATCTATCATGCTAACAGGAAAAAGAGGCAACCACCAACAATCTTCTTCTTCTTTTACCCTCCACGCAAGGACCGCTTGTATGATGCAATTTCTCTGGTTAGCTCAGATAATATATAATTGCACCAGTCTTAAACTTTCCCTACTCCCTTTCTACAGATTGCCTTCACAATCCTATCGGAACATCTTGTGCTACAGGTGGGGCAAAGAAATGTACCAAGTGTGAAGACCATGAAGAGGGTTTCAAACTTCTTCATTTCCTTTCCACTGAGAATCCTATCCTTCAAATCAACTAGTCGTTGTCCAACAAATTGCCTCTTCATTGCCTGAAACTCAGTGCGATCAAGTCTTAAAGTAATTTCCTTCCCACTGTAAGGTAGCCCAAGTATTGATTTCACATCTTTAGGTTGAATAAAATATTTCCTGCCTTCAATCACAAGTGTTCTAGGAGGAGGATCAAAGGCAATCAACAGGTGCTCACACAATTCCTGCAGCAATTTTTTACATCCAAATTGTAATGGGGATCCAAATCCTATTTCTTCAACCTTCTTCTTCAGTCTTTCATGTTGGTTGACATAGTCAACCACTTCCTTAAATTGACTCGGAGAGCATCGGGTAAAGAAGGGTGGTCCACTTCTTTTCCTCCCTTCTTGTCCTTTTCCTCTCTCCTCAAGGGATCTTTTCTCATATATAGCCTTTTCAGGCTTTGATAGCCTATTCCATGATGCACGTATAGCCTCGTTTGCATCAACGACATTCTTGTGTACTCCTTTATTTTTGGAATGAAATTCTCTCCTACACAACAAAAACCAATGAAACACACATTAGATACAAACAACTAACAACATAACATTATATCAAAATTGGAGTTTCAATCTTACATAAATTTTATGAAACCAGTAATTTTTCGACCTTCACCTTTCACCATTATTGGTTTATTTACCTGTGAAAGAAAAATTATGTCACTAATCACATAGAACAACTATGTAATTAAGTCTCTTCCCACAAGACAAAAGCAGAACTTGTTTTGGCACCTTCACCTTTCACCAAGACAAAATTTATTGTTTATCATGGCAATAACATAAACTTTTCTTGAATACATGAAATATGTAGAATAATATACAACACATACTAGACAAAATTATGTCACTTTCATGCACTTATTTTGGTCATAGCTGGTGTACTTTCAATTTAATCTCCACAAATCATTTTTGTTAATCTAATCATTCAATTGTCAAAATATTAACCATTTCATTTCATTTTTCATCCAAACTTTGACAACACATAAAAGAATTTGCTCACTTTCACATTATTTGCTACCTAATACTTTGGGTTCAATTTACCAACCAATAATGTCAAATTCTGTTGATGGTTAAGTTTGGCATTAATCATTGAGGGACTCAACTGAAAATGATCTGTAGATGACCAAATTAAAACAAGTTCTCCTATTTGTAAAGGAGCAAACTATATGGTTCTGTGTATGTGCACAGAGAGAGAGAGCATGAAAGAGAGTCCATACTTAAGAGACCTGGCTGGAAACTTCGATAATGATCCACTGAGATTATTATAAGACAAGTCCCTAAATGTTTAGTGTTACCATATCAGCATAAATAAGAAGGACTCAACTAGTGGTGGGTTGTTTAATTTTTTAAGACATTTAATAGACTTGAGACATCCAACAAACAAATGTCTTGGGGCTGACAAAACCTATACTCACAAGAAAGCAAGCTATGGGATTTTGGCTACTAAAGCAGGAAAGGGCCCAGACAAGCTATTGTTTTTTAGCCTCCTATTCTCAATATGGACAAAGAACATGACATTAAACTCTACACGAGAATTATAAATAAGGTAGAATGATAAACAATACTAGTAATGATATCTTAAGTCAACAACTAGACCGCAAACAACACTAATGGTTGCTTACCTAATTGTCTTCTGAATTTTACAAAAACTATTTAAAAACAATTTTCCCGCACTTTCTTGGCAAAGGAGGACAAAAAGAAAAAAGAAGATAAAAGTCAACTTACAGGTATTGGAGACTATCCAAGTGACCTACAGAGCAAGGAATCACACCAGAGAATTGATTATTAGAAAGATCTAAAGTCTGTGGCTTAGAAAGGGTTCCAAGTTCCGATGGGATTTTACCAGATATATTGTTGTTCTGCAGTAACCTACATTAATCAATCAACAAATTGAGATTAGAAATTTCAAAGACAAGGGAAACACATTAACAAAATGGGTTAAAACTCCAAACAATCAATTTGCAATTAGAATTATAATTAACTTTCTCAGAGTTTGATAGTGACGAGTCTTGGTTACATAAGTTATTCACAGGCGTGGAAAAGAGACTACACTACAAAAACCAAAGATTAGAGGTAAAATTAGAGTTGGTAATCCGGGCTGGCCCACCTTGGCCAGGCCCAACTCAGGCCTGGCCAAAAAGCCCGGATTGCCAAACAGGCTCGGCTTGTAAAGCCCGAGCTCGTATGGCACGAGGTCACGGGCTGGCCCGTGGGCTCGTATATTTTTAAAAAATATTTTTCATATATTTTTTTTAATTTTTCATATAATTTTTTAAATTAATACAACTAATTATCACTATTATTCACAAAAAATCAACTTAATATTTAAATTTTACAATTTACACATCATTAATTAATAAAATAGTACATTTTTTAATATTTTAAACAAAAAAAGAAAAAAAAAGGGAAAATGGGCCAATCGGGCAGGGCCTAAACGGGCCGGGCCCAAAAAGTCTGTTTTCCCTTTGGGCCTATGATTTTAAAGCCCGGCCCATCAGGCCTGTCCCATTTTGCTAGCTCTAGGTAAAATATGTTTCACAATGTCACGATGATAACTATATTTCCAAACCAAAATGAAACTCTATTCCCCCAAAACCTTAGAAATAAAGTAACTCACAAGGAAATAGAAAAATAGAGCAGAAGCTAGAAAAAATGGCCAGGTTACTTTACACTTGTTGAAGATTTGTCAAATTTCCTATGGCTCATGATAAAGTTCCAGAAACAGACTGACCTGAAGCTCCCCTGCAAAACCCAGAAGAAAAAAAATGAACTCGTCAAGCATCTGCGTCTCTGAGAAAGCAAAACGTAGTAAAGAAGTAGAACTCACAGGCTTATAATAAGAGAATCAGGAGAGCAAGTGATTATGACCACATTCATGGAATTCCTCACACAACATTATCAAAGTGATTTGGATTTGGAGGTGACCCAATAACATGCACTACCCTTAAATTAGTGAGCATAGAAGCATAGAAGCTACCTTATGTTTAGCAGAGATCAGTGAGCAGTGGGCAGAGATCAGTTAGTAACGGCACTGAGCAGCGATGATGCGAATCAGGCCGACAGCAATAATGTGAATCAGGCTGACAATGACAATGCGAATCAATGATGAGAGGCCAGCAACGCGACAAGATGATGCTTTCCGATGGCCGTGGTGCTCGTTTCGTTCGCAAAATACCTTCCTCTATCTCAGAGCTTCGACAATGTCTCACCGAGTCAGGCCATCAGGGATGACAAATTGGAGTTAGGGCAGTCTCTCAGTATCAATGTTAAGGGACACTTCATTAAGGGTAGTGTAGTCATTTTATTTCAATCTTTTGGGTCAGTTTCGGACCTTGGTTTGTTTCTGCAATTTTGGAATGTTTGGATCCATAATTGGCATTAAATGCAACTTTTGGTCTTCAAATGTCATTCCCCTTTTTTTTTTATTAATGGTAAACTATATGAGGAATATTTGGCCAAAACAAAAACCATATGAGGAATATTCGAGTCCTTTCAAATCTTGAATTTTTTCCCTTAACATGATAGTCATGGTGGCAAGGCGAGAATGATACTCCCTCTAGTTCTTTTCTTTAGGAGGAACATTTTAACTAAAGCCAAGAGGGGTTAAAATAAATAATTAAAATTAATTAAAAATTTTGATTTTATAAAAATTATTAAGAATTTAAAACATTTTTAATAAAAGCTATTAAATTAACATCTATTCCACATCAATGTTTAGAGAGAAATAATTAAAACTACAAAAAATATTTGTTAAAATTATACAGTAACATTTCATGTAATTTTAAAATGGTCCTTATTTAAAGGGATATAAAGACCTTCTAACAAGATTAGATGAAGTATATAATTAATTTTATATCAAATTATCAATTGATTTTTCTTCTAATAGCAGGCTAATACATATATATATATACATGACTTAAAAAAATGTTCTTATATTTTAATATATACATTAACAAAAATGCTAATAAAATCATTCAAAATAAAAAGTATTTGCATTTTTTATAACACAGAAACAACATACACACACATTCAATTTTCTGATTTATTCATCTTCTAATTAATAATAATTTTTGCCGGACTTCTAGTACTAATAATAAGTAAACTTCTCCTAGTTATATGTCTTTTGTATTGTTATCTGTTAGCAAGGCTGACTTCCCAAGAGGGGGGGGTGAATTGGGAAGATTGAACTTTTTCTGCACAAAGTGAAGTAAGTGAAGATATCACAGTATAATGAAAACAACGTGTAAAATAGAGCAAGCTGAAAAGTAGAGATAAGGAGAAGAAAACTCAGTGATTTATTCTGGTTCGGTCTATCCACTTGACCTACATCCAGTCTCCAAGACACTTCTTGAGATTTGTCCACTATACAGCAAGAATTTCAACGGGCTTCTTGCTAAGGCCACAGTACACGAGTATGCTCTGTTTCTGAGCTCTCTCAAACTCTCCAAGCACTTTCACTATGTGCTTCCCAATCCCCTTGTGAATACCCCTCACAAGTAAATCTATCTCCCTGATGAAGAATAGATTGATTACAATGAAATAACTCTCTTGAAAAGAGTAGATATGAAAGTTTAAGTACTAGTATAGAAGTTGAGAGGGTAAAAGCTTTTTTTGAAGAAGAATCAACAGAAATTCGGTATATATATGTTTGATTCGTCACCCACAACTTCAAATGATGTTGTATTTATAGATTTAGGTCTCAAATATCCGTTAGAGACTAAATCTATCCGTTGGGGAAGTTATCCAACGGTTACTCTGAAAAACTATCCGTTTACCAACCGCATTTAATGTTTCTGACATACTGAAATTCGAATTTTGGTTGGTCAACAGATGAATTTCGAAGGAACCGAAGGTTGAAGCTTCCAACGTTAAAATACGAAGTTCGTCTGTCCATAGAGTGAAATTCAAATTTTGAAACTTATAGAGTATTTTCTCAATGTGACATACAAATTTTCAAGAAGAAAGTTTTTCTGTAAATCGTGAACAGTGTTTTCAATTTTCTACAATACCCTCGAAATTCGAATTTTGGATGCCCAAAATTCGTCTGTCCATTGAACGTTCAAAGAGGCACAGTAGTTTACTTTCTTCAAAATTCGAATTTTGACGTAGTGAAATTCGTCTGTCAGAGATCAATTTTGAGACTTAATTTCCTTTTGATTTCAGATGAACTCTATCATAGTTTCAGACGAATTTCTTTGGTTTTCACAAGTTGTGTTTTGTCTGAAATTCAAATTTTGAAACTGCAAAGTTCGTCTGTCCAAAAAGGCTTCTTTCAGACTTATATCAAAATTCGAATGTTGCAAAGTCAAAGTTCATCTGTCAGAGAGCATTTTTCAAACTCAATTTCTTCTTAATTTCAGATGAACTTTAACATAGCTTCAGACGAATTTCTTTGGTTTTCACAAATTGCATTTTGTCTGAAATTCAAATTTTAAAACTGTAAAGTTCGTCTGTCCAAAAAGGCCTCTTTCAGACTAGATGAAAATTTGAATTTTGAAAAACCAAAATTCGTCTGACAGAGAGACATCTCTTCAGACTTGTTCAGTTTAATCTCGAAATTCGAATGTCCTAAGGCAAAGTTCGAATTTTCAACTTGACAGTTTAGTTTGAACTTTCAACCTTCGTCTGTTTGTGGGTATTTTCAAGTATTTCAAGATTTAACATGAAATCAAAGTTTGAAAATATCTTTTCTTCAAATCAAAATCTTTTACCCAATCATAGCAAGAACTAAGACTCTACAAAAAATCTACCAGCAAATACTCATAAAATCTTCACTTGAGATAGCTTTGATCTCCTTTGATATCTTCAATCCAAGCTTTTGAGTGTTGGTTTAGAATCATCAAAACTCTTGTTTCAACATTATCTATATTAAAAAAAATATGACAGAAATTAAAGACTTAACCATAATCTTCAGAACTGCCCGAATAATATTCCAGATTTCTCTTTATGCTTTTCTCTCCAGCCTCTTTGCAGCCAAAATATAACCTATCTATTAGTGCAATTCGATGGTTCATTAAAGAGCTGGCTTCAAAAACACTTAATGGAACATAGTATTTTGCTTTATGAGATGGCCAGAACAAATCTTGTCTGATGGATGAGTAGTCATAGACATGCAATAAAGAGAGACTTGTACGATTTTCGCTTGCCTCGAGAAAGCTCATCATCAAGTAACAAGTGAAGTGCAGTGGAAAGCTCTAGAAAATAATATACTCATGTGGCATATCCAAGTTATTAAGGCATATATGAGGAGATGACAATAAGAATGAGAAAACTAAAAATTAAATTAAAACAAAAGATTTTTTTTCTTACAAGGATAGGTTTATATAGGATATCATCCCTGAGTTTTTTACTTATTTAATATGATTTTAGATGTTTTGGTTGATCACAAATATATAAGAGTCTTTATATAACATCTTATTCCAATATACCTTTTAACTGGATCAAATAATTTAAAAACCAACAAAATATAGCCCAAACATCTCATATTTTTCTTCCAAAACATCAGAGTAGTGGAAAATGTCACAAAACACCTCGAGAAACACCAGAATAGCCAAAATAGTGTATAGGGTCGCGGTTGCTACAGTATCACCATGGCTCTGGTTCTCTCAGATTCACTGGCATTGCAATGCCCCTACTGGTTTTTTACCAGCAAATTTCAACATCCTGGGGTGAATTTTATATGCGAATAAATTAATGCTCAGACCTCCGATTGACCTAATTCCAACTCTTACAAGTCATCTCGTCCCAATTTAACCATGGACACTAATTTCATTTCAATCTATCTCCGTATGGAGATTTTGGATAGTCAATACCATTTTGGTCACTTTTTAACAAAAACTTACCATTAACCACTTCCTATTGCCACCAAAGGCAAATGGGCACTCAGGGATCGTTCGCACAGGTCTTAATTCACTTAACCAAGTTGTGCAAAGAGGTTTTATCTCAAAGGAATTATTCCTCTGAGATTTGACCCCATTGAACCCCAAATTGACCTAATGGGCTATAGGCCCCAAAATCCACATAGTTGGCCCAAAACTCCCTTTGGGTTCATATGCACTACCATACTACCTTCTTAACTCCCTGAACCATACAAGTATCATAATACATCACATCCAACACCATTTCACATCAATATCATTGACATCATTACACTCATTAGAATTCTCATGTCAATTACACTTGTACTATCCTACTTAGCACAACATACATAGACACTACACATATACACTACATAGACATGGTATTCCCACGTCCGATATGCTACTCCCTTGCCTTCTCCGGATTAGTTCCAAAAGCTTCACCTAAAATGTTAGTTCAAGGGAAGGGGTGTGAGATAAAGTCTCAGTAATCGGGGGTAACCACACACACACACACACACACACACACATCTCATAGAATCTCATGAATGCAAATGAAATGGAATGCATGTAGCACCCTACCACCAAACACCTCCGGACTTGACCAAAACCTTCAAAAATCCAACCAAACACAACCCAAACATCTCAAAACAACTTCCTAAAACTTCAGAACAATGTAAACAAACCAAACAATACCAAAAATTGGGCTGGGGCCATGACTGCTATAGTACCGTTGCGGCTCCAGACATCCCCTGTCTCACCATTGATATTGAACTATTTGGTGCCACGGCCTACTTCCTAGCGCCACGGTGCCCCCTGCTGGTTTCCATACCAGCAAAAACTCAACACCGAGACAAACTTCTGAAGTACATAACTTTATGCTTTGACCTCCGATTGACCTGATTCCAACTCATATAAGTCAATCTAGTTCCAATCTATCCATAGATACTAACTTCACCTTAATCCAACTCCGTATGGAGATTCTGGACCCTTAACACCGTTTTGGCTACTTAGTGACCAAAATTCACCACTAACCACCTTTAAGTGCCACCAAAGGCAAATGGTCACTTAAAGACCATTCATACAGGTCTAAAACCCCCAAACCAACTTGTCCAAAGATGTTTCACCTCAAAGGAACCACTCCTTTGAGATTTGACCCATTTGAACCTTAACTTGACAAAATGGGCTACAGGCCTAAAACACACCAATCAGGCCTAATTCTACCTTTCATCATACATAACACATACAACACATTTCCACAAATATAACCATACATGTTGAATCAAGTGTTTTGATGATTCCAAACCAACCCTCAAGAGCTTGGAATAAAGATATCAAAGGTGTACAAGAGGTTCAAGTGAAGAAATCATGGAGAAATCAGTGCAAAGACTCATGTAGGATGTTTAGTAGCGTTTTATTTGAGTAAAAGACTTTGATTTGGTGAAAAGATGTTTTAAAACCTTGATTCTATGTTAAATCATGGAATATTTGAAAAATACTCACCAACAGATGAAGTTTGAAAGGTTTATACTAATCTGTCATTTTGAAAATTTGAACTTTGACTTTAGAAATTCGAATTTCGTATTAAAACTGAACAAGTGTGAAGAGAAGCTTCTCTGACAGACTAATTGTGGCTTACAAAAATTCAAATTTTGATAAGTATCTGAAAGGAGCCTTCAGTAACAGACGAACTTTGTGTTTTGAAAATTTGAACTTCAGACAAAATGAAACTTATGAAAACTAAAGAAATTCATCTGAAATTGTGTCAAAGTTCATCTGAAACCAAGTTAAGATTGGGTTTCAAAATTGCTCACTGACAGACAAACTTTAAACATGAAAATTCGTATTTCAGAAACTAAGCTTGTGAGTCTGTTACAATGATATGTTGACATACAAATGACAATATTTATAAGTTCAAATTTTGAAGTAAGTCTGAAAAGAGGTCTCTCTGACAGACGAACTTTGCCCTTTGCAATTCGAATTTTGAACTATATGAACTACTGTGCCTTATAAATCAGCTACAGACAGATGGATTTTTAAGGTTCCAAAATTCGAATTTCGAAGGCACTATATCAAATTGAAAATACTGTTCACACTTAACAGAAAAACTTTTTACTTGAAAATTCCTATGTCACAACATAGAAACATTTTCCAAATATCAAAATTCGAATTTCACTTCATGACAGACGAACTTCGAGCATTCAACGTTGAAGTCCTTAACCTCTGGTTCCTGCGAAATTCATCTGTTGACCAACTGAAATTCGAATTTTAGTATATCAGAAGCATTAAATGCGGTTTGTTAACGAATAGTTTTTCAAAGTAACCATTGGATAACTCCTCCAACGGATAGATTTTGTCTCTAACGAATAGTTGAGACCTAAATCTATAAATATAACATCATTTGAAGTTGTGGGTAACGATTTTAACTTTGTATATACTGAAACTCTGTCAAATCATTTACTCAAAGTCTCTTACTCTCTCACTTCAACATTTGTACTTCAACCTTCATAATCACTCTATTTAAGAGAGTTTAATCTTTGTAAAATAATCTTATCTTCATCTAGAAGAAAAATTTTCTTGTGAGGGGATATCACAAGGGATTAGGGAAGCACTTTGTAAGAGTGCATAGAGTGAAAAGTGAGCTCTAGAAATAGAGCATCATCTTTGTATTGAGGCATTTGCAAATAGCCCACTGAATTCTTGCAGAATAGTGGAAAATCTTAAGTGGTGACTTGAGGATTGGACGTAGGTCAAGTGGAGAGACCGAACCAGGATAAATATCTGAGTTTTCTTCTCTTTACTGTAACTTTTACAGTTTATTCACTTATACTCTATTTTACCATCTATACTTTGCTCTCTTCACTTTCTTGATATTTTGCAGAAAATTTTCAAGCTTCCCAATTCACCCCCCTCTTGTAAAGCTAGCTTATCTAACAAGTGGTATCAAAGCCCGGATTCTTAATCAAAGGATTCCACAGTCCGAGAATTAAAATGGTTGGTTTTGGAGAAAGCATACTACCAGAGGGCAACAACACAAATTGACCACCTGGCTTCAGTGCAGAATATTATGGCTACTAGAAGATGAGGATGCAAATCTATCTCCAGTCAATTGATCTGGACATCTGGTCAGACATTCAGAAGGGAGATTTTGTCCCAATGGCTTTGGAAGATGATGGAAAATACAGAGAAAAGCCAGAAGCTGAATGGAATAAGGAAGATAAAAGAAGAGTCTTGCTGAACTTCAAGACAAAACACTGTTTGGTCAGTGCTTTAAATCAAGACGAATTCTACAGAGTCTCTCAATGTTCCACTACTAAAGAAATGTGGGATACCTTGCAAATAGCTCATGAAGGAACAACTGGAGTCAGGGAAAACAAACTGAATACATGCATGCATAGGTGAATACGAAAGCTTCCGAATGGCTGAAGGAGAAAGTGTAAAAGAGCTACAAAAGAGATTCACCCTCATTATGAATCAACTGAAGAGTCTGGGAATGGAGTACACTCAAACAGAAAAGTAAGAAAGATCCTCAAAGCTCTCCCTCTGGAATGGCAATCCAAAGTAACAGCAATAGAGGAAGCCAGAGGAGAATCAATGGCCTCTGTCATAGCTCTTTTTGGCAGCTTCGAGGAGTATGAAAGAAAAATGAAGGCTCTCAAGGAGGCTGGACAAGACAGAAAGAAGAAAGGTCTTGCTCTAAAAGCTGCTGAGGAAAAAGAAGAAGAATCTGATGATGGAGATGAGCTAGATAAAGAAACTCTGGCTATGATGGTCAGAAAATTTGGAAGATTCTACAGCAAAAAGAGAAACAAGAAAATCTTCAAGAAAAGAGCAGCTGGAGATAGCAAGAGGGAAGCAAAAGAACCTATCACTTGCTTTGAGTGCAAAAAGCAGGAACATATCAAATGGGATTGGCCACAATTCCTCAAGAAGCAAGAAAAAGAAAAGAAAGCTGCAGACAAAGGCAAGAAGAAAAGAGCTTACATCTCATCAATATGGGACAACAGCTCAGATGAAGAAGAAGATGATGAAGATAAAATTGCCAACATCTGTCTCATGGCACTTGCCTCTGAAGAAGCTGAAATCCCATGTAGCAGTGATCAAGAAGATGAGGTATATGAATCTAAGCCTTCCTATTCTGAATTACTGGATGCATTTCATGAGCTGCATGATGAGTTTGTTAATTTTGCAAAAGAATTGAAGCAAGCTAAGAAAAAGATTAACAAACTAGAATCTCAATGCAATATCTCTGAAACTGTTTCTCTACCTATTGCTGAATCTGCTAGCTGTAAATCATGCATTGAACTAAAGCAAACCAATGAATATCTAATGAAAAGCATGTCTAAGCTCACTAAAGGTAAAGACATGTTGTTTGCTTTAATGGAAAGCCAAAGAATATCACAGGGAAAGGCTGGACTTGGCTATGATCCTTGTGCAGTTAAAGAAAAAAATAAGAAAAAGAATCAAAATGTATATTTAATACATTTTGTGCATGCTAGTGGCAATAAAAAGAAAGAACATATTTCTCAGCATGTTGAATCTTAGGATCAACCAAGGCATGCAGAACAAAAATATTATCTGCATTGTTTTCTTCCTGTATCTCAATCCAACAGTCCTTTTACCACCTGTCACTTCTGTAACAAGAAGGGGCATATTTTTAGCTCATGTGCTTTAAAGAAAAATGGACTTGACAGGAAAGTTAAATGGGTTCCCAAAGGTATATCTGTATCTAGCGAAAAGACTACTGACAGGAAAGGACCCAAGCAAATTTGGATACCTAAAAGGAAAATATGAACTTTGTTTTGCAGGTTTGTCTCAAAGCTAGAAAGAGCAATAAATAGTATATGGACAGTACCTGCTCAAGTCACATGACCGGTGACAAGGAGAAGCTTATTACCCTTAGAGACAAGAAAGGAGGAAAGGTGACCTTTAGAGGTGATCAATATGGCAGAATAGTTGGCATTAGCATTGTGAGGAAGAATCCTAAAACATCCATTGAAGAGGTGCTATTTGTGATTGGCCTTAACCACAGTCTGCTAAGTGTGAGCCAAACATATGACAAAGGAAACTGGGTACTGTTCGACTCAAAATTCTACCTGGTCATCAAAAAAAGTGATCACAAAATAATCCTCAAAGCTCAAAGGGATGGTAACTGCTACACTATTCATCTTGATGAACTTCCTCCCTTAGATTCTGTCTACTTGATTAGTCAGGATAATGATAGTTGGTTGTGGTATAGAAGATTAGCTCATGTTAACATGAATCATCTTTGAAAACTAGTTAAAAATAAGTTAGTCACTGGCCTACCAAAAATCAGTTTCGAAAATGACAAAGAATGTGATGCATGCTTGAGAGGAAAACAAACTAAATCTTCTTTTAAACCTAAAAACGTAGTCACCACAACTAGACCACTAGAACTACTGCATATGGATTTAATTGGTCTATCTAGCGTAAAAAGCATTGGTGGAAATCTGTATGTGCTTGTAATTGTGGATGATTACTCTAGATTTACATGGACATTGTCTCTTTCCTCTAAAAGTGATACCTTTGATGCATTTGTAACCGTAGCAAAAAAAGTGCAAAATGAGAGGGGTATTTCCATTGTGTCTATCAGGTCAAATCATGGAGGAGAACTCATACTTTCTGGAGTTTTGTAATGAGCATGGAATTAATCACAACTTCTCAGCTCCAAGAACTCCTCAACAGAATAGAGTAGTAGAGAGAAAGAACAAAACAATTGGAGAGATGGCTAGAGCTATGCTGAATGAAAAGGAACTCTCTCAAGTTTTATGGGCTGATGTAGTAAACACAGCAAGCTACATCATAAATAAAGCCTACATCAGACTAATCCTTGGGAAGACTCCTTATGAGCTGTACAAAGGAAGAAAGCCAAATCTCTCACATCTCCATGTGTTCGGCTGCAAGTGCTTCATTCACAACAATGGAAAGGAGAATTTGGGTAAGTTTGTTACCAAATCTGATGAAGGTATATTTCTGGGCTATTCTAGTAGAAGTAAGGCATATGGAGTTTTTAATAAAAAGTCTAAATTGGTAGAAGAATCTGTGCATGTAGTATTTATTGAAAATGAAACTACTTCCAAACATGTGACTGATGAGGATGATCTTGTCTCAAACTTTAAAAAGTTAGATATCTCTGATGAAGGTAAAATTAAACCTCCAAAAATATCTGAATCTATTAACATAGAGGAAGATATTTAGGAGAGAGATTTTGAAGATGAAAATAATGAAGAAATGTCTCAAGAACTCCCTAAAGCTTGGAGATATCAAAGGAATCATCCTGTTGATCAGGTGATAGGGAATGTTCAAGAGAGAGTTAAAACCAGAAAATAGTTAAGGGATCAAATGATTAATTGTGCTTTCATCTCACAAATTGAACCTAAATGCACTGAGGAAGCCTTAACTGATGAATACTGGATTTTGGCTATGTAAGATAAATTAAATCAGTTTGAAAGAAATCAAGTCTGGGATTTAGTGCCTAGACCCAAAAATCATCCTGTCATTGGCACCAAATGGGTTTTTAGAAATAAACTTAATGAATCAGGATCAATAATCAGAAATAAAGCTAGACTGGTTGCTAAAGGATATAATCAAGAAGAAGGTATTGATTTTGAGGAAACCTTTGCTCCAGTAGCTAGATTAGAAGCAATTAGAATTCTGTTAGCATATACATGCATGAAAAATATTTTGTTGTATCAAATGGATGTGAAGAGTGCTTTTCTAAATGGATATATCATGGAAGAGGTTTATGTAGATCAACCTCCAAGTTTTGAGGACTCTACAAAATCGAACCATGTTTATAAACTGAAGAAAGCTCTTTACGGTTTAAAACAAGCCCCTGGAGCATGGTATGAAAGATTAAGTAATTTTTTAACTGAAAAGGGGTTCAACAGAGGAAAAGTAGATACAACTTTATTTATTAAGAAAGAAAATAAAGATTTACTTATTGTTCAAATCTATGTTGATGATATTATATTTGGTGCTACTAATGAATTTCTTTGCAAGAATTTTTCTAAGTTAATACAGGGAGAATTCGAAATGTCCATGATAGGTGAACTCAACTTCTTCCTTGGATTGCAAATCAGGCAGTGTAATGATGGCATCTTTCTCAACCAATCCAAGTATCTGAAGGAATTGCTAAAGAAGTTTGGAATGGAGAACGCCAAATCAATGGGAACACCTATGGCTACAACAACCAAACTGGATATGGATGAAAAAGGGAAAGTATTTGATACAACCCAGTATAGAAGAATGAGTGGATCCCTACTATACCTAACTACCAGCAGACCTGACATTATGTTTAGTGTCTATATGTGTGCAAGATTCCAATCATGTCCCAAGGAAACCCATGCAATTGCTGTTAAGCGTATCTTCTGATATCTCATTGGAACGTCACAAATGGGTCTTTGGTATCCAAAGTGCAATGGAGAAGATCTCAAAGGATACACTAATGCTGACTTTACAAGATCTAAAGTTGACAGAAAAAGCACAAGTGGAACTTGTCAGTTTTTAGGAGGATCATTGGTTTCATGGTTTAGCAAGAAGCAAAACAGTGTGGCCTTATCCACAGCAGAGGCTGAATATGTTGCAGCTGGAAGCTGTTGTGCCCAAATCATTTGGATGAAACAGCAGCTTGAAGATCTTGAGGTTGAGATGAAGGAAATACCAATAATGTGTGATAACCAAAGTGCCATAAACATCACAAAGAATCCTGTTATGCATTCAAGGACAAAACATATTGAAGTTAGGCACCACTTCATAAGGGATCATGTTTTGAAAGGAGAAATCAAACTAGAGTACATCCTAATAAAGGATCAAGTTGCTGATATCTTGACAAAGCCTATATCAGAAGATAGACATTGCAAAATCAGGAGAGAATTGGGTATGGTAAATCCCAATGAACTGTAAGTAAATCCGTGTGTAATTCTATTTTTAGATTTTCCAACATTAAATTAATTCTAACTTTAGCATCAGACTGAATTTAATTCAAGTTGCAGATGCTCCTCAAGAGATTCAATGGCAATAAATCTGAAAAATGGAGCACACAAGAATGGAACAATCAACAAGTGAAGAAAATGGCAAAAATTCTATGTTTCTGGATCCATTCTATAAGTTTATAAAGTTGAAATTCATATCTTAGTTATGTGTTAGACGAATTTTCTTAATAAACTGTGTTTCTGAACAAGTCAACATGGTCAACATTTGAATTTAGATACCCAACAGACGAACTTCAGCTTGTTATACATTGGAACATTTCTCGGTGATCCCTCGAAATTCATCTGTTGAACCTTGAAAGTTCAAATTTTCAAGATTAAAAGTTTCAAAGTTATGTTTGTCCAACATGATGATTATACAAATGATTATTTCTTAGCATACGAATGTTGGAAAACCTTTACAAAGTAACGAAATTCGAATTTCTGATTCAAAATTCATCTGTTGAAATATGCTCATAATGTTGAATCTCTGAAAGATGAATGTTTATATGCATAATTCGTCTGTTGTTTGTTGATTTGATTGCTACTTGATGTTAACTCTTCAAAATTTGAACTTTGTTGAAACAAAGTTCGTCTGTTTATCTTGTGTTACTTGAACCAAGCCACTGTCAGAAGAAAATTTGTCTATCAGTAAGCTTTGCTGAACGGTTTAACTTTTAACTACTCGAAGTTCGAATTTTGACCCCTCAAAATTTGTCTATCAGGCAGTTACTTACGTTAAAATCGACGGTTTTCCTCTGAATAGACGCAACCCTACTCTTTTCTTCTTTGAGTCTGTTCAAATTCTGTCTTCAAAACTCTTCAATTCTGACTGTAAATCTTTATTTCCCACCATTTAAACTTCTTTTCGCATCCTATAAACCCAATCTTTGCTTCATTGTGAAACATTCATCCACAAAAATGGCAAGAGTAAAGAATCATGAAGCTGGAAAAGGAGAGGCACGACCAAAGAGAACAATCAAATCCTAATATGCCTTAAAGGAGGGGGAAAATTGAAGAGAAAAGAAGAATCAAGCAAGGCAACTCCCTCCAAATGACAAAAAACTACTCCAAAGGCTGAATCAAAGAAAGCCGGACCTTCTTCACCGAAGAAAACAGAACCTTCGGTTCCTGCTGCTGCTGCTGCTGCTTCCATTTCCTCCTTCAGTACTGAATATGGAGAATACCAACTCATTACACTACCATTATGGAGCACTCCTCAGATTCAGGAAGAATACTCGACCAAGTTTGCCAATAAAAAGGTAATCAAGCCTCATTGTGTGAACTTGGAAGATTTCTTAGTCTCTAACAATTTTGATGTTGGAATATGGATGTTGAGATATAAGAATTTGTTAGAGATATTAGAGAGGTATGATAATGAAGTTATAAAAACATGGTATGCCTCCCTGAAATACAACAGCAAGAAGAAAAAGTAGGAGGTGAATCTGAGATCAAGGACCATCTGGCTCATAGATGAGACTTTTAATGAAGTGTTGGAAATCCTAGGGCAAGATGGCCTAAAGATTGACATCACTGCCTCTGGATATATGGATGAGGCAGAGACTGCTGATGAAGAAGGTGGCCCCTTTTTGAACTACAAAGAGAGTACAATTCTAAACACTTTATTCAGAAGAAAGGAGAATAGGCCAACCATAAACTTGCTAAAGCCCACAGACCTCAGTACTCAAGTAAGGATCCTACACTACATAGTGTCTAGGATCATCTTCAACAAAGGAGGTAGCTTCAATCTGATCACGAGGGCAGAGGCACATGTGATGGCAACAATCATGCGTGGAAAGCTCATCAACATGGGACATATCATACTCCAACGCATGATCAAGGCAAGGGATCAGAGGAAAGACTCCACACTCCCCTATGCAGCAATCATTTCTAGAATTCTACAATATGCTAGAATTCAGCACCTTGAGAAGAGGAAAAGGAAGCCCACTGAGATTTTCAAAGAAGAGGAACTTCAAAGAATGGGGATTGAGAGAAATGAAGGAAGATGGATTGGGAAGGGAGCAGGAAAATCTGAAGATCTCTTCTTTGTTGAAGATGCCTCCCTACAGCAAGAAGGTACCTCTAAGGCTCCTGCAAGACCTACACCTTAGACTTCTCTGCCTGTCCCATCTCCATCCAAGCCTACTCACATTCCATCTACTTCCTCCTCTCATGCCAAGCCAACCAAGATCACTAAGTTGTATGACAACTTGTCTACACTCATACTTAGCATCAGGGATGAGCAAAATGCCAAATTTGCTCATTTACAAGATCAAATTCACCAGTTGTCTAAGAACATGAAAGTGGTTGCTGATGCCTATAAAGATATTCAGAGTGCAATTCCTGCCACATCAGCTCTACCTCAGCTAGGATTCTCTGAGCCTGTTCAGTCTCCAGCTCCTGAGCCTCCGAGTCCCTTTGAGCTAGCCTCTTCTAAGCATGATGATGTTGTAGATGATACTGAGGCTACTGGTACAATGAGCACATCAAGTCCTAGTCCTCCCTTGGACTATGGCATGGAGGAAGAGGGTGCTCGGGATTCAAGCTTTCATGAGCCCATTACAGTAGATGCTGAAGAATCAATCATGTCCCAGCAAGAATCTGAGCAAGTAGAAATATTAGTGGCAGCTATCTCTACTTCATCAATCATAGAGGTTGCCAAAAATAAAGAAAGGAGCATTGTGCCTTTTGTTGATTTGGAAGCTATTGCTCACAATGCTCTCTTGCAAGCTCAGAGAAGAAGGCTTAAACAAATGTTTCGTTCTGATGACCCTGCTCCTTCATCTCTCACTGCATATGGTCTTTCAGAAGAACAAAGGGCTCAATTGGCTCTTTCCAGACAAGAGATGCAAGAACTGCTTAAGGTCTCTGAAGATGAGAATCCAAGCCCTGAGCCTTCTGAGCCTCCTCCATCAGTTAGTCCACATCTGCCTTTTGCTCCTGTGCCCCTCAAAGCTATTCCAATTTCTCAAATCCCTCCTCCAGTTAATTATGTTCACCTTCCTGATGATGCCAAAAAGGAGGAGAAGAGTAAGCAAACTGGCAAGTCTACTGCTGAACCATCTGGAAAGACTTACAGCAAGAAGACCAAGTTAAAAAAGAAGTGATTAGAACTTAGGCTTGGGTCCTCTTGTAGTGTTTTGTTATGTTTCTGTTACTTGTGTTTTGTGTTTATGCTTTTTGAACTATTTTGCATCTGTAAAGCAATGTTTGATGAAATGAAAGAATTCCTTGGTTGCAATGATCTGTTCCTATTAATCTTTGAATCTCTTTACTTGATCTACTATATATGATATCTTTTGAAATATAATGCATATGTTGAGAGGGAGCTTGCTAAAGCAAACTCAAGTACTAATCCAGTTTGTAAGTTGTTTTGTCATCATCAAAAAGGGGGAGAATGTTGAATCAAGTGTTTTGATGATTCCAAACCAACCTTTAAGAGCTTGGAATAAAGATATCAAAGGTGCACAAAAGGTTCAAGTGAAGGAATCATGGAGAAATCAATGCAAAGACTCATGTAGGATGTTTAGTAGCGTTTTATTTGAGTAAAAGACTTTGATTTGCTGAAAATATGTTTTAAAACCTTGATTCTATATTAAATCATGGAATATTTGAAAAATACTCACCAACAGACGAAGTTTGAAAGGTTTATACTAATCTGTCATTTTGAAAATTTGAACTTTGACTTTGGAAATTCGAATTTCGTATTGAAACTAAACAAGTGTGAAGAGAAGCTTCTCTGACAGACGAATTGTGGCTTACAAAAATTCAAATTTTGATAAGTATCTGAAAGGAGCTTTCAGTAACAGACGAACTTTGGGTTTTGAAAATTCAAATTTCAGACAAAAAGTAACTTATAAAAACTAAAGAAATTCGTCTGAAATTATGTCAAAGTTCATCTGAAACCAAGTTTAGATTGGATTTCAAAATTGCTCACTGACAGACGAACTTTGAACATGAAAATTTGAATTTCAGAAACTAAGCTTGTGAGTTTGTTACAATGATATGTTGACATACGAATGACAGTATTTATAAATTCGAATTTTGAAGTAAGTCTGAAAAGAGGTCTCTCTGACAGGCGAACTTTGCCCTTTAAAAATTTGAATTTTGAATTATATGAACTACTGTGCCTTATAAACCAGCTACGGACAGACGAATTTTGGGGCTTCAAAATTCAAATTTCGAAGGCACTGTAGCAAATTGAAAATACTGTTCACACTTAACAGAAAAACTTTCTACTTGAAATTTCATATGTCACAATATAGAAACATTTTCCAAATATTAAAATTCGAACTTCACTTCATGATGGACGAACTTCAGGCATTCAACGTTGAAGTCTTTAGCCATTGGTTTCTGCGAAATTCGTCTGTTGACCAACTGAAATTCGAATTTCAGAATGTCAGAAGCATTGAATGCGGTTGGTTAATGGATAGTTTTTCAGAATAACCGTTGGATACCTTCTCCAATGGATAGATTTTGTCTCTAATGTATAGTTGAGACCTAAATCTATAAATATAACATCATTTGAAGTTGTGGGTAACGATTCTAACTTTGTATATACTGAAACTCTGCCAAATTATCTACTCAAAGTCTCTTACTCTCTCACTTCAATATTTGTACTCCAACTTTCATATTCATTCTGTTTAAGAGAGTTTAATCATTGTAAATAATCTTATCTTCATCTGGAAGAAAGATTTTCTTGTGAGGGGATATCACAAGAGATTGGGAGACACTTAGTTAGAGTGCATTGAGTTAAAGAATGAACTCTAAAAATAGAGCATCATCCTTGTACTGAGGCATTTGCAAGAAACCCACTGAATTCTTGTAGAATAGTGGAAAATCTCAAGTGGTGACTTGGGAACTGGACGTAGGTCAAGTGAAGAGACCGAACCAGGATAAATATCTGAGTTTTCTTCTCTTTACTGCAACTTTTATAGTTTTTTCACTTATACTCTGTTTTACCATCTATACTTTGCTTTCTTCACTTTCTTGACATTTTTGCAGAAAATTTTCAAGCTTCCCAATTCACCCCCCCCTCTTGAGAAGCCAGCTTATCTAACATCTTTGTCCTCTCCAGAGTCTTCACTTGAAATGTTAGTCAAAGAAGAGGGTGTGAGACAAAGTCTTAGTAATTGGGGACACAAACATAGGCAACCTATATCATTTATCCACATGAGTATGCATATGGTGCAATGCAAATTTAAAATGTTATGGAATGCATGTCTCCCTCATACATGACTAGAACCACAAGTTGGCATCATCATAGGACATTCTAAATAGGTGACTCCCTTCTAACAGTCGATTAAGACTAATTCTGGGATATCATCAAGCTCACCTCACATCAGTGTACCCGGTCAAAGGTAACACTAATGCTTGGACTATGGTTCTTTTTTCCCTAGACCACTGTGAATTAGTAGTGATTTAGGAAAGATGCAGTCCAATGCTGCCTAGCTCTCTATCCCATGGGAGAGGATTTAGCTTCAGGGATCCCTTCCTTATTTCACCATATCATATATCATCATATCATATCTCATCATCACCACTCGATCCGTCATTTCTCACAATGCTCATGTGGTGATAATGCTCATAATATGTCATCCTATAAATATTGCTATGAAATCATTATCATATTTATCAATGTCATGCTAGCATGTTATAAGATTACATATAATGTCATGTTCATCATCATCATATACCAATGCCAGGGAATCTAAGTCCATACTACATCTAACTGTGTACATACCACGATATGTAGAAACACCATACACACACACACATAACAATATCATGGCATGAATGGGAACATATATATATACAAATACAACTCAACAAATAACAAATAAACATAACACCTGGTTACCTTAAATTGCCAATACCACACACACGTATTTTCCATGAGCTTTCAAATTACCAATCACAACTTGAACTCCTCCAATCAACCAAACAATCACTACAACATCATAATATCTTCAATTAACATAGTATACAACTTAACCAAACCTAAAACTCAACTAATTTTGCTTAAACTAAGGTTCCAACATCCATCAGTCCCATATAACCATTCAAATCCTAACCAATCCTATATATTTCAAATTCCATACACCCTCAACCAAAATCAACCTAGGGTTCCACTTAAACTCATCACAACCAAACCAAAACTCACACACAAATATCATTAACACTAAACAACACCTCATTGATCCTATTTCATCAATTTTAATGGGTAGATTTGGGTCAAACTCGAACCCATAGGCATATATCTGAAAATCACTTCAAAAACTGAAGAGAAAAGAGAAAAGGGAGAGCAAGAACCACTTATGAACCAAGATCAAAGCCTCTAGAGTCTGAAAATCACTCCCTAAGATTGGATTTCTCAAAGCCCTAATGTAGCTCTTCTTCTTTCCTTAGATTCTCTCTATCTTGTTTGACTAAAATGCTTCTAATTTATAAAGATCTGGTGTCTAGCACTGCAACGGGGGACAAGTTCTCCACAACATGAGACCTTTTATCTAAAAAATTCATCCAAATTTCAGTTCATTCGCCACGGCGCCACTATTTCTCACTGTGGTGTGGAGTGTTTTTGTCTCTACTTTGCTTTTCCTCCATCATATTTCCTCTGATCCTGCATATATCATTAAGTACACTTCTTATTAGCTCAAGACTAAGTCTAGGATAGTGTAATGAAGGTTGTTACATTTTATCTTCGATAGATGAATTTTGAATCTGAAATTCAAATTTTGGGCTAAGCATGTTAATAATAGTGTGCAAAAGCCATAGAGGTTTGAATATGCCTCTAATAGGTGAATTTCAGTCTCTGAAATTCTAATTTGGGTGTCTGAAATTCAAATTTTGGTCTCCGAGATACTAATTTCTGTCTCAGAAATTCTAATTTTGGTATCTGAATTTCTAATTTTGAAATGCATTGTGAAAACTTGAAGCAACTGTTCAAACCCAATAGATGCACTTCCAATATGAAAGTTTGCATGAACTAACATAAGGTATCTTTTGCAAACTCGAAATTCAAAAGTTACTTTGTAACAGACGAATTTCAAGGTTTAACGTTAAACAAATAACTACATTAACTTTGCGAAATTTGTCTATTGAGTCTCCAAATTTGAATTTTGTTATGTCAGATGTATTTAATGCAGTTATTGAATGGCTCTTTTACATAGTAATGGCTAGAACTTGTGTCTAATGGATAGACCTTGTGTCTAATGACTAGTTAAACCACAAAGCTATAAATAGAACCTTGAACTTATGGGTAATGAATTAAGTGAATTTTGTGCCAAAATGCTGCTCTAATACATAAATCTTTCTGTGTTAGTATTCATAGTTAAATCCACCTTATTAGAGTGAGTTTTTAATGTATTATCTACTCTAAAAGAGAGTTTCTATTGTATAATCATTCTTTTCTATAATTTTTGGGTAAAATCTTAGTGTAGAAAATACTAAAGGAAATTACACATCCTGAAAGGGTGTGGGGAGAGTTACTTCACAGGTATCTACTGAAACTTGTGAGTTATACTGAGACTTCACAAGTGTCTGAATTAAAATTGTAAGATATAGTGAAAATTTCAAGTGGTGACTTGAGGATTGGATGTAGGTCAAGTGATTGGGCTGAACTAGTATAAATCTTTATGTATTGCTCTTCAACTTCTCTCTTCAATTGCTTTACTTAATTCTCTTTGTTCATCCCTGTTTTATTGCATTTCTTTGTGAAATTGAGCTGTGCTTCGACAAGGCCGAAAATCTTACATCACTTAATTCACCCCCCCTCTTATACGACTAGCCAAACCTTACAAAACTAAATAGCAAAATCACATGCCTAAAAGATTGAAATAGTTGAGTTTAGAACAAAGCCAATATCAATTGCAAACAAATTTCCAGTTATCCTTAACCATAAATTTGCACAAAAATTACATCAACTAACAACAATTTGCAACAACTTACAGTATCCTATACCAATTTAAAGCAACTCACAGCGATGATAGAAAATTATGGAAAACCTAAAATATTATAGCAATTTACAATAGAAACTTACACCCAAATTTTGACAATGACAACAATGGCAGAAATTACAGCAATCTAGGCAATTATAGCAATTAAGGATAGCAAATTTTAGTAAGATTGAGGCAAAAATGTATAACCCAATTTACCTCTTCAGGTTTGAAGAATATCTTTGCTTCCCAGTACAAATAGTAAAAAAAATTCATGATTCCGGTGAAAACATTCTGCACAATAAACTTATAGCCTTGAGTTTGCATAAGGACCATCACTTGAGTTTGTTTAATAAGAAACATCTACTTTTTCTGTTGCGTGTCACTTTTCATGCTGGAAATAAAAATTTAAAGTACCCTGCAATCGACACGAGTCCAAACAAAGCACATGATGGAAACAATGTCAATATGATTGATGAAGTTTTGCAAGCCCTGCCTGTTGCAGGGAAACATAAACTTCACTTATCATTCAAACAAATATTCAACAATAAGAACTAAAGTATAACCAAGAATGTTCAATTTACAGAGCAAGCATATTACTATTGGCCAAGTAATATATAATGGCAATGAATAACTAAAAGGACAGTAAAAGGAGTAAATAATATACATAGAGACAGATGATTGTGACAGTAAAACAATGGATGAAACTATTTTAAAGACCAAGTTGAAAATCATTCATAAATGTTTAGAAACAAGGTATTAGAAACAAAGATTATTTCAGAATGTTTAGCCCAGATCTTGATGACACATAAAGAATGCGTTAGAAGCAAACATAGCATATACCACATACTCTGTAAATGGCACACACCCACCCCTGTTCCTACATCACATCCGAAACTGTATGATCATTAGAAGCAAGAATTCCCATATTGATTGCCATAGCAACTACAAATGCAATAATAAAATACAAACATGAAAATCTAGACATTAAGATTGATAAGGACAAAGCCTACCACTTCTTGAGGCAATCATAGTAAAAGCGTCTTCTTTTACACTTTTTGCAGAAGACAACACCACTCTTATCGCTTCATTGGCACTGATGACAACTTCCACGCACCTTGGTTTTTCTGTGTAAATCCTGAGAAGCAATCATTGTGGTAAAAGTCAAAAGTAAATTTTCTGTGGAGGGAAAATACCCACCAATCAACAAAACCAACCTGATAACAGTGTATGATCTTGAAAGAAAAACCATTGGGAATTAAACCAGCTACAATAAAAACAAATAGTGATAAGATCAAGTTTCTTCCAGTTTATATATATATATATTGATTGATTTTAGTGAATGAAACGCATTATCTTCATAGTAGAGACATGAGAAGGGAAAATGTTTTGCTAGGCATATGTTAGTGTAATTTGTCCATACTTCTTCAAAGGAAGCAAGGATAAAAGAAAAAGTCTAGTTAGCAGTAATAGCTATTTACTCCTGATTCTAAAATTTTAATGGGATAATGCTTGAATGTGAATTGTGTTCATCGTTGTATAAAACTAATATGTTGTAAAAAAGACCGTTGTTATTTTGGCTGTTAAAATTGCTTTGTTGTTTCGTATATGTTGACTGTAAATATAGGTTTTGATATGGTTGATTATATAGCATTTAAAATAAAATAAAATTTACGTCTTTTTAAAGAAAAATAAACGTAACAAGCATCCTTCCTATATTTTTAAAAGTTGTACATAAAAAGTAACCATTTTACGTCTGTTGTTCAACCTAAGAGAGGTAACAAAAATTGTCTTTTACATCTATTATTTAACAAACATAAAAGATTATACTTTCTATGTCTCCATTTTCTATGTCCCTTATAAATCAGACATAAAAGGGCTAAAATAATAGACACAAAAGATGTCTTTCGTAGCAGTGACTTTAGTGTAGATTTTTACTCCGTTTTTATATTATTCTCTAGTATCCTTGCAATGTACAATCCACTATCTAATTATATAGAATTTGAGTAATGCACAATGATATAGTTTAGTGTAAGTTTTATGCTTTTTATTGATAATATTTATATGTTGACAAAAAAGGTAATATATGTTGGAATTTCAACAATCTTTTAAGGATATAAAAGGGTCTGAACATGGCTTATATATGAACAATAATTGAAAATAATGAGAAACAAAAATATATAAGTAAATAGAAAATTTACACATTCCATACGGGATTTAAAAATGCTATTCTTGATTTGATTCAAAAAAAAATTGCTATGCTTGAAATTAATAACGTTTTACTCAAAAAATGCGACACTCACAGGAATAATATTATATTAATGAAAAGGTTGGCTTGAGAAATAGGGAGTGTTGTCCTCTTAAAGCAAGTAGTTGGGGGTTTGATTCTCACTCTTTATGTATAAAGTAAACCTATTTGTGAGGAAGATTAGTTTCTACTATCGATGGGGATACTCCTGGCCATATAAAAAAAAATATTAAAATGAAAAGGATATTTTAGAAAGCAATTGTTTTATAATTTTGTTAATAGAATAAAATTTAGGTACTAGTTTAAAATGAAAAAAATCATTTTTATTTAAAAAAGCACTTATAAAGTTTTAGAATGCTTCTTCAAACTTTTAAAAATAATCAGAATCTAAAAAAAAATAAAAGAAATGCTTTCTGATTATTTTGAAAAGCTACCATGAATAGGTTTTCAAAAAAAAATCCCTTTAATTAAATTATACGGCCAGGGTGAGAGTTAAAGTTAATTAATTAATTATTTTATTTTTTTTAAATTATAATATTTTTTGAAAACTATTCCTATTTAATCTATTTCTTTTTTTTGGATGAATTAAATAAGAAATTTTTTTAGAAATGTACAATAAATATTACATTACATTAAAAGTGAGTTCCATATTTAGAATTGAAACAAATGATCCTATATTTAGGAGTATATTTTATATATGAAAAAATTACCCTGCAAAATTTAAAATGTGACAATTGTTGCCCCTGAGAGTAACAATTCCATCGCACTGGCCCTTGGTGACTGTCAAGGCCTGTGGAAAAGATGCACGAATAAATGAATGCAACCCTCGGTCATCGCTCGCTGCCTTGCCCAAACAAGCTTTCAGCTGTCGTCACTTCCAGCCAAGTATGGCTGTTTTGAGTTGTTCTACGTTGTCTCATTTTGTAGGTTATTCTGCCTTACTTTTAAATTAATTTCTGGCAGAGGTGGACGCAAAACGTGAACTTTGGGGGCTCAAATTATTTTCTTAGAGATAAAAAATATTATTAAAAAAATTAGAATATATAAAAATCATATTTTTTAATACATTTTCTATGTATAATATTATATATTGACATTTTAAAAAAATATTATGATAGATCTTTAAATTTTATACTTCATTTAATATGATAAGTGTATAGTATATACAAATATATGTTTATGTATTTACATACTATATAAACACAAAAATATTAGGTGGGGCCAAACCATAAATATATGTACATTGGAAAATAATTATATAAAAAAATTAAATAAAATATATTAAATGGGGAGGGGGTGAGGGGGCCGGTCAACGTGTGTCCTCCCCTGACTTCTGGGTTGTCTATTAACTTGTAAGCTTTTCTGTTGTATTAGTTTTGAAATGATTTGACTATGTTTTGGGGCATAGAAATTAATCAAACAAGAGAATTGTCATGGTCATATTCAGATTCAAGAAAAGAAAGGATTACAGAAGGATACTGAGGGGAAAAGGAAAGAGGATAACCACAGGGAGAAGGGAAAGAAATGCATCCGAGGAAAGAAACTTAGCCAAAAATCATCGATACCCTCCCTAGATCCTAAAGTTCCTCTTTTATACTTACTAACCTAATCACTACTCATTATCATAAGCCCATTTGATGAATCCTCTGGTCCATTCTTTATAGACAATACTATATTATAATAGAGCCCAGTCCATTCATTACATTGCCCTCCCCTAGAAATTGACCTTGTCCTCAAGGTCAAAAGTAGGAAAAATATCCAAAGATTGACTATATAAGTGGATCCAGCCCATTCCAATAGAACAAAATGTGATAGGCCTAATAAAAGTGAATTAGGTTGCATGAGTGAACAACAACAGTGTGTCCAAGTTCAAAATGCATTGTAGCAATAGATGGGAAAACTAATAGAATCCCATTTTGGAGTTGGACTTCAATTATGGCAGTGCCATTTATATATGAAGAGTCCATAAGTTTATATTGACACAAAGCAACATCTTCAAAGGTTGGAGGAAGTAGTTTCTCACGTAAAGCCCGTTCCAAGTTTTCTTGTATGAGGAAAGATGTAGAAGGGGCCACATGAAAGCCAAACCAAAGTGTTGTGGATAATGGGCATTGTAAAAGAAATTGATGATTGCTGACACTAGCAGAGTCACAAAAATGGCATGGCAAAGCAAGCTGCATGTGATTCTCTTTCACAGTTTCACGGAGAGAAAAAGCATTCCGAATCAATTTCCATAAAAACCATTGAATGCTATAAATGACTTTTAGATGGCAGAATCTATTCCATAAAATAATGAATTTATCAACAGCCCACTGTGTAACTTGAGACACTTCAGTGTTGCCAACAGGTTCTTCCGCTTGTGTACACAAATGGTATTGATGCTTGGCACACGTAAGTTTTTTAGTTTTACCACCTTGAAACTTGATCAGATAAAGAATCATAATCCTATGAGCAATAACTTCAGTGGTCTCATCTTCATTGCCATGGTTAGTCACAACTACAAGGTGTTGTACCAAGTTCAATGGTGCCGTGAACCAGTCAGTCATGAAAGTCAAATCAGGATATGCTGTTTCTTTGTCAGAAAATGATGCAAATAATGGAATAAACCAGAGGAGAGGTGCAACTACTCCCACTTGACCCATTAGAAAAATCTGGTGCATCTCTCCTGTTGACGAGTTCCTAGAAGCACTTATTTGCGTGGTATCACATTTAGCATATGTATGAAGCAACTTAGCCGAAAAAATCTCATTTATGTGAGTCATTTGATTGAAGACTCTATACCCACATAAAAGACACAATGCACTTATAAGGTGGTCAACATACAAAGCACACTCAAAGCCACCTAAATCAAAGACCAGTTGACTAAGCAAACTAACATATAGCAAATAGTAGTGTGACATTAAATGCGGCTCATTGAAAGTGATCCCTTGCTTTAAATTATCAACAAGTTCTCGAAAACAAATTGCCGCATAGTCCACAAAATACTTGACAATTGTGGAGCTTAGAAAACTATCACATTGGACTGTAAAAGCTGGAATAATGTGCCAGTCAAGTGAAGTGACAAAGGGCTGCAGTTCTTCAAAGTGATTAACAAAATATATGTCAGAAAATCCCATAACCATGCATTCTAATGGTTTTACTAATGCATACTTTGTGGCAGTATAAACATCACACCTGCATAAAGCCCAATGTGTATAGTAGTCCCATTGAGCAAGAGTTTCAAGCTGATGCACACAAAAGAAATTTTCATAAAATGCTCCAAAAAATATCTAGAAATCATCATATGTCCTTAGCCCAAGAAATCCATTCCCATTGCAATTATTACTTATAATAGTAGAAAGAAGTGACATCTTTGTTTTGGTTGTACAGATAAAGTAGTTAATAGAGACCAAGCCTGCTTAGAGTCTCCAGGATCAATGACCACAATAGAAAATGATGCACAACCAATGCTATGTAATGCAATACCCGGAGCAAAAATCGCTTTAACAGGGGGGTCAATATTAATCCATTTACAAGGAAAATAAATGACACCACTGGGATCATATATGAAACCAAAAGTCATTATAGGTAGCAGATCAAAATCCAATTCCATTGTTCAATAAATAGATCCGACGCATAAACAATGTGTAAGGTTTTTGCAAATAATTTGACCCAACCAGTTGAAAGAATCGAAGACCACAGAATCAGTCTCAACCAAAACAGGATACTCAATGTAGCAAGAGGAAGCCGAAAATGGAAAGACAACTGAGACTTGAGTTGCAAAACAAGAGAAATCATTAGGAGGTGGCGGCTCACTTGTAGAGGTCGCAAAAATGGACATATCAGGTTTGAGAGACGTTGTCGTTGGAAGTGAGGAAGAAGGAATCAACGATGCAAACTTGACTGCTATCAACAAGCTATTGATGGGAATGTCATACAAAATGGACTTCGTGATTGTCGAATTGGTGATGCGAGAAGCCAACATGAGAATGGATTCTTGTTGATAGAGTGTGAAGAACAAGTCTCTAGGGTAGAGTTGGGTCAATTGAAGGGGCTTGAATTGGGCTGTAAGCAAGTGGGTCAAGTTATGAAATTGGTCCACCGATTGGAAAAGACAAAACCCTTGCATTAGAGGCCGTTCCTCAAGCTCGCTGGTAAAGCTCTGGAATTCAACAATCTCTGGCGCTCGTAACATTGGCAAGGACAAATCCACAGGAGGCGGAATTGGCAATGGTGGAGTAAAGGAAGACTCCTCGACAGTCACGGTCACGGACGGTGTACTAGGCGTTGATAATGGTGAATCGTACCAATCGATTTCACATTGTAAATCAAGTCGTGCCTCAGCCAATTCAATAGCATAGGGCAATTGTGGAAATTGCCTTTGAAAATTCTCTGCCAAAGAATCCATAGATCGAAGAGCTTGGAGAAGAGCGGACTCCAATTGACTCCAACTTCCGTCCATTGTATGCGCGTCATAGGTGTAAGAGGCAAAGCTCCTCTCTCAACAAGAGCACCAAATGTCATGGTCATATTCAGATTCAAGAAAAGAAAGGATTACAGAAGGATACTGAGGGGAGGGAGAAGGGAAAGAACTACATCAAAGAGAAAAAAACTTAGCCCCTGTTTGGTACAGGGGGAGGGAGGGTGAGGGGAGGGAATTTGCTCCCCTCCCCTCTACTATTCATGCCTATACCAAACAGGGGGACGGGAGGGGCTCCCCTCCCCCTGTTTGGTTAGGCATCTCAAGGGGAGGAGAGTTGACCAAGTCTCCTCCCATCCCCCTCAAATTGATCCCCCGAAATCGGGGGATCATTCCATTTTTTTATTTATTTTTTATTTTTTTTCTTTTTTTATAAATAAAAAATTATTTAAAAATAAAAAAAATTATTAAAAAATTATAAAAGCATACAAATATTTATTTGAAGATTTCTAATGTCAAAAAATATTACATTTAAGATTCATATCTCAAAAAGTTAATATAAAAAATTTTAATATTAAGTGTAAAATTATGAGTATCAGTATAAAATATTAAAGTACAATTTTATACTTAACATTGAAATTTTTTATACTAAAAAAAATAATGGAAAATTTCTTTAATTTCAAGGGTAAAATAATCAAATTATTATTAACTCCCTTCCCCTCCCCTCCTCAACCAAACAACAAATTATTAAAATTCCTCCCCTCCCCTTCTCTCCCCTTCCCTCCACATCTCATCTCTCCTCCCCTCCCCTTCCCTCCATTAAAATCCCTCTCCTCCCTTCCCTTCCCTTCCCTCCTACCAAACAGAGCCAAAAATCATTGACACAGTCCCTAGATCCTAAAGTTCCTCTTTTATACTTACTGACCTAATCACTACTTATAATCATAAGTCCATTTGATGAATCCTCTACTCCATTCTTTATAGACAATACTATATTATAATAGAACCCAGTCCATTCATTACAAGAATTTTCTTAGGTGCTTCTTAGTGATCCAATCACATGGGGAAGTTGTATACAAGTTGAAGCAAATCTGCTTTTCATTACAATTTCCGAAAATTACAAACAACATGAACAGAAAAACGTTGTTCTCGATCCTTTAACAAAAGTGTTTCCTACTCAATGTAAAACTTTTTTCAACTTCTAGGAGCCAATTCCAATATATAAATTCAGTACAGTTTTTTTTTCATATTAAAAAAGAGTTTTAAACAAATAGATTAATTAACATTATATGTCTCAAGAATTCAACTTTTCCACAATTTTCTTTAAGACTAAACAAAAATTCATTTATGAATCACTTAAGATCATAAAATTATAATATTTTGGAGTTATACTCACGCATGGCAGCTTTGTAATTATACTGTTTGCCACCTGAGCACCTTATAATGAGAGTGAGCCCACGCACATAATTAATAAATTTAAAGCTTATTGAGAGAATGATTATTAGTATTAGAAAATATGATAATATTAAACGCCAACATTTTTTTTTTGCAAATGTTTAAAAATATTTTCTAAGTGTTTTTTTAAATATGCATAATTATTTGTCATGAAAATTTTAAATTAAAGAAAAAGTTTAAGAGGTTCATTTTTTTCATTAATTTTTATTTTTTATTTTTTTATACTTTCATGATTTTAAATAAAGAATATTCTTAACTTAGATTTGTTTAGATAAATAAATTTTTTATAATTTTTATTCCTATAATCTTAACTTTTAAAAATATTCTCCAAGGGATAAGGACTTTTTTCATGTTAATTTTCTTTTTAATTTTTATTCAACATTAAGGAATGCTAATTATTCAATTAAATCACATGAAAATAAAGACAATTTTTTTTTGCTTTTCTGTTTTTAAATACTCAGATAAAATATAATGTTCACATTATTATATAAATGCATGAAAAGTAAAAAAATATAAATATAGAAACACAAATGGTAAAAACTACATGAAATTCATATTGTATTGAAGGTTCATAAACAATTTAAAACCTTTATATATTTGAGTTCTTTACATGAAAAGTAAATGTAATTTCTAAGAATTGTTAGCCACAGGCATTGGGTATCGACATAAAGGACAAAGATGACTAGCTCTTAGCCACTGAATAATACAATCACTGTGAAAAATATGGTGACATGGCAATGTTGAAACCATTGCGCTTTCACAGAGAGCCTCGAGACATATACAGCACTGGTTCTTCTGAATATCATCTGCAGCAATATCTTCTTGAAACTTCATCTTGTTGAGTGATTGGATAACTTCTTCGGAGGCGGGAATCATTCTAATTTGTCGCATGGATTCCGATGTGATACTTTCAGTCATAGCCACAACCTCAGCATTTATAAGTAATTCAACCACAATATCAATGGCTAAAGGATATACAACGAAACGATCTTCAAAATAAGAAGGAAGACGAGTATTATTATTGAATAAATATCGAGCCTGAGCCATGATGTTTGGTATCAATTCGTCAAGCACTTCAGGGGTGAGTAAATAGTGGGATAGATTGCCTCGCAAGAAACTTGGACCATTCTTAAAAAATTCTTCGCATGACATGTAATGGGAAGAAATTGGTGAGGGAATATCATCGATCAGATGGATCAGTCCATAAGAACAACGTGTTCCAAAACGAACACAGATTTTGACGTTGAAATTTAGCATTGCGGCCTTGTGAAGTTGGATAGATAAATTCTGAAAGGCCTCAGGATCAGACGGTTGATCTGAAACATGATAGAGGTATCGCAGCATGGTACTCGACATGATTGAGAATTGAAGAAACGTTTGAAAGATGTGAATTGAAGAAACGTTTGAAAGATGTGAATTGATTAATGGTACTATACGTATATTTATAGTTCACTATATCAAGTTCTAAATTTAATCTATTCAAAAGAGTTAGATAAGATAAAGCTTATCAAGAGAACTATATATATTAATTTTAAGATAATGAAATTCAAATTCAAATATTATTAAGAGAATAATATATTATTCATAAGATTTTCCATAAAGGAGATTTTTTTAAACGAGATTTGTTTTGATATATGATCTTTAAACTGAAAAAATAGTTATAAAAAAGGGATTATTGACTTTTTTTTTATATTTTATATTAATGCTTACTTTTTAAGTTGAAGAACTTAAAAACTTAAAAGTATATGCAATTTGATTATTACACCGTCAAAGTAAATTAATACTAAAATTGTGTTTGATTTTTTAAAAAAAAAATATTTGACAGTGAACATAAAGAAAAAATGAAAAGAAGTTATTAGAAAGACTTAATTAGCCTCCCTGTCTTCGTCCCTAATTTTGTCGTCGTCTTCTTCTTCATCTCAAGTTTCGTCTCCTGCAAATCTAAGCATATAGGGATAAACATGTTTGTTTTTCAATTAAGTATAAACTTAAACACACCATTGACGGTGGCTTTTGTGTGACTAAGTTTATGAATGACTTTTTTGTAACTTTTTCATAATCATGTTTGGTTTAGAAACTATAATGGTGGAATTTTGACGATTGGTGGCTTTGAAGCCACTGCAATATGTAGGAATAATATATATGAAGGGAGAGATTGTAGGCATGATATATAAAACTCATTTCTAAACCATTCATAAACGCCACCATTATCATTATTATCCTCGTGCAGTTTGTTATCATTAGATTTGCTCAAATCTTCTTTAACTGCATTCTGGAAATTCATCCTCTTCTTTTTTTGGGTATATGTTCGATTGTTGAATTCATTGGGTCTATATGGTGGCGGAAACTTTACCGAAAATAACCACTAGGGATGCATATATAAATTATCATTAGACAAATTACTTCTGATCGGCAACCGAGACCGAGAAGGGGTTTATTTTTTAGGGCCTTAAACGCTAATTAACAGAGTTAAAAATAAAAGGGAGACAGCTATAATGACGTGGAAAAAAAAACTACACATGTTACGTGTTAATTCGATAATAGTATAAAAAGAATATAAGCAACTGTATATTTAAGTTTGCTTCAATTTTCAATATCAATAAAAAAAATGAAAAAAGTATCACGAAGTAAAAGGATATACAAACATTATATGTACCAAATAATTCATAAACTTATAATGTATTATATTAATTTAAACATTATACAGTATGTGAAGTAAGCTCTTAAATGTTAGTTATTATTTTAGCAATTTTCAAATATTTTTATCTAATTTTTCATGTTAATAAAACAGATAAAAAAATTCTCCAAACTGTTGTCTCTTCTTTAGTCTGGGATTCAAAGAGTGAGAGTTATTTGAAGAGAAGGAGGGAAGATAACTCATTTTAAACATAAGATTTCGCACATTGTGTACGTTTGTTTGACATGAGATGGAGAGTAGCTTTGAACGACTGTGAAGGATATTAGAAAGGATGCTAGACAATGGGTTCGCAGGGTGATCAAGGAGAAAGGAAGGTGAGGCAGACGGCAAGGTCTTCGAGTTATGACCAAAAACAAAATGGAAGTATTCTTTAATTATATTCCATGTCTACGCTCCTTTTCAAAGTGACGAGAGAAATGTGTTTATTTAAAAGAAATTTTAGATTTTTTTTATTTTTTTATTTTTTTTTTTGTCAGTTGTTGTTATAACTGATGTAGAAATTGTAATTTCTACATTAAATTTAAAAATCAGCAACATAGAAAATTCAATTAACATGAATTTATTTTAAAACTGTCACCTGTTACGTGAAATAACCAATATGATTGGCTTTAATGATATCAAAGAGTGGAATAAAAAATTTACATTACATGTTTCTTAATGTTCAAGGGCGGACCCAGGTTAAAGGCGAGTGGGGCCCTCACCCCCCTCACTTTCTATACCTTTCCTTAAATAATATTCCTTAAATATATTTATATATATAACATACACTGCCCACATATAATATTATGTAATGCATATACATTTTGCCCCCCTCCCTTACATGTACTCACTTTATATATATATATATATATATATAATATACACTACACGCAAAATAAATATAATATATATACATTACATATGTTAATGATATATTTAAAAAACAAATAAAATATATATTATTGGTTTATTAAAATATTTTTGCATTTGATTAATATTAACTTTTTTTATATAAAAAGAGAATTGATACTTAGTATTTATATTGTACATGGAATGGGAATTCATTTTTTATGAAATTATTTGAATTTAGTTATCATAAAAATACATTTTCATAAATATAGATTTAATTTTTTATTTAATTTACATATAATATTAATTAAGAGTTGTTTAAGTATGTTAAACAATAAAATATCTATATATATTGATTTATTTTTATAAAATTTGAGGATCTATCCTAATTTTTTGTTCAAATCATCAATTAATTAATGTACAATGTTATATGTAAATGTATTGAAAATACAAGCTTTTAACATTTTTTTGTAATTTTTCCTTATATTAACATATTACATATATAGTTTTTGCTTTGTGTGTATATATATTCAATTTTTTAAAATATCATATAATTATACATAAGTTATCATTTCATATTTTTTATAAGTTACAACATTATTTTGAATAATTAATTATGATGAATATAAAAAAATTAAATTAACAAAACAAAATAGACATTATTTTTTTAAAATTTGGCCTCACCCCAATGTTTAGGCTCCGTCCACCCCTGTTAGTGTTCATTATATCTTATATATCATGCTTATCATCTAAAGTGAAAATGGACTAATTACTTGATTTATAAGTTAAATATTCTTAATACAGGGTTGTCTAAGAAAATAAGAGTGAGTATTAAAATAAAAAAATGGATTATCAATATCGTGCTGTACTAAAAAATGAAGGTGATGATATCAAGGGAGCAACTGCTTGAGAAAGCAAAAGACCAAGAGAATGATGGAGGTCAAGATTGATTTTCTTTCTCTTAAGTTGTATGATGGTAAAGTTTTGGATGCACTTAAATTTATTACAATCAACCTTAACTTGTTTTCTCAAATGACATTAAAAGAGAGCTCCTGTTTTCAAGGTGTTTTTGAAACTTTCTAACTTTTAATCGTTGAAGAGTTTTGGCTTAATCATTCAAGCTTCTAATTTTTTCTTGTTAGCAATAGCTTGAACCATCATGCCAAAACTCCTAAATAGTTTGGATATAGTTGATTTTATGGCCTGTTTTAAAAAAATTAAAAATTAAGTTTTTTTATTTAAAAAAAAAGTAAAACAAACATAAAAAGGCATCCTTCCTACATTATAAGTGTTGCCTTTTGAGCCATTTTCGTTTGTTATTAAAAAAAAAAAGAAAAGTAACCATTTTACATTTGTTGTTCAACTAATAGGCGTAAAAAAGTTGTCTTATACCTCTCTTAATTAACAATCGTAAAAGGCTGTACTTTCTATGTCTCCTTTTTTAACATTTTTAAAAAAAAAATAGACATAAAAGCGCCAAAACAACGGACATAAGAAGGGGCATTTTGTAGTAGTGGCTTCAGTATAGATTTGCAGCCTGTTTTTATATTATTCCCTAGTATCTTTGCAATGTACAATCCACTATCTAATTATATAGAATTTGAGCAGTGCACAATAATATAGTCTAGTATAAATTTTATGCTTTTTATTAGTAATATTTATATGTTGACAAAAGGGGTAATATTTATTGGAATTTCCGCAATCTTTTGAGGATTTGAAAGGGTCTGAACATGGCTTATATGTGAACAATAATTGAAAATAATGATAAATAAGAAAATATAAATAAATAATCTATCAAAAAAATATAAATAAATAGAAAAATTTACACATTACATATAGGATTTGAAAATGCTATGCTTGATTTGATTAAAAAAATTGCTATGCTTGAAGGGAATAACGTTTTACTCAAAAAATGCGACAGTCACATGAGTAATATTATAATGAAAAGGTTGGCTTGAGAAATAGGGAATCTTGTCCTTTTAAGCAAGCAATTGGGCATCTGATTCTCACTTTTTGTCTATGAAACAAACCTATTCATGAGAAAGATTAGTTTCTACTATCAATGTGGATACTCTTGATTATATCCAAAAAAATATTAAAATGAAAAGGGTATTTTAGAAAGCAATTGCTTTATAATATTGTTAATAGAATGAAATTTAGGTAAATAATTTTTATTAAAAAACAGCACTTTATGATGTTTTAGGATGTTTTTTCAAATTTTTAAAAATAATCAAAACCTAAAAAAAAAAAAAGAAATACTTTCCGATTATTTTGAAAAGCTACTGTAAGTAGGTTTTAAAAGAAAAACTCCCTTTAGTCCTTAATACAAAACACATCTAACCAAATTATACAAGTCAATGATAAGAGTTAAAGTTAGTTAACTACTTTTATTTTTCCAAAAATCATAGCATTTTTTTAAAACTGCCATTATTCAATCTATTTCTATCTCTTTGAGATGAATTAAATATAAGCATGTTTTGAAAAATGATAAAAAATACTACCTTGTATTAAAAATGAATTCTATATTTAGGACCCATGCAAAGGTCCTATATTTAGGAGGGAGTATATTCTATGGACAAAAAATAACCTTGCAAAATTTAAAATATGACAATTGTTGCCCTTGTGAGTAGCAATTCCATCCCACAGGCGCCCTTGGTGACTGTCAACCGAAAGCGACCTGTGGAGAAGATGCTCAAATAAATATTGAACGCAACGCTTAGTCATCGCTTGCTGCCTTGCTCTGCATATGTGAAGGCCACAATCACTCTCGAACAAGCTTTCCACTGTCATCACTTCCAGGTATGGATGTTTTGAGTTGTTCTACATTATCTCTTTTTGTAGTTATTCTGCCTTACTCTTAAATTAACTTTTGGGTTGTCTATTGACTTGTGAGCTTTTCTATTGTATTAGTAGTTGCGCAGTATTGAAATGATTTGACTATGTCTTGGGGAATATAAATTAATTAAATAAGAGAATTTTCTTAGATGGTTCTTAGAGATTGAATGTAATGACCCTTAAAATATTGTACTAGACTTAGCCCCGAGTTAACCAGAAATATATTTTTTGAATTGTACAGCGTTGGAGGGACTGGGACCGAAGGAAGAGAAAAGAGAAAAAATGAGGAAAATCTTCCACATTGTAGCGAGCTTCTTTTGCACCATGGTGGAGAAAAAAAATTGGGCCAGTGTCGTTTTGAAATAGAAAGCACTGGAGCTATGGTGCCAATAACCTCCACTGTGGTGCCATCATGAACTTTGTTTTTAAATAACATGAACTAGTTAACTGGAGAAAGAAAAATAAAGGAGATTAAAGATGCTATGCTAGCTAGGGTTCAAAGGTCTAAGGTGTTTGGAAGCATTTTGGAGCTTCGGGAAGCTTGGATTTTGTAGATATGATGATTCTTCACTTGCTCCTTCCTCTTTTTCTAGTTTTAAATGGTGGATTTTGGTGTTCCATGTTTAGGGTTCAGTTGGGATGGATTTCCACAAATTGAATTGTGTGTAAATGTTTCAATAATATATTTAGAGCTGGTAAAGTGGGTCAGCCCGCCTTAAATGGGTTGGCCTGCCACAGGCCTATTTTTTGGCAAAGTGAGGCAGGCTGAGGTACCCATAAGGGTGAGCCATGAAATCTCCAGGCCATCCCGCCATACACGGGTTGACGGACCAAGCAAGTTAACCCCCTTTTTTTCTTTTTTTTTTATACATAACAATGCAAAGTAATATGAAAAACAATAATACAAAAGAGAGCTCTCTTCATATATTTGCAGCTTGAAAAAGAATTAAATCAAATGAAAATCAATCCCAATTCCAAAAAGATAAAATTGGAAAGAAGAATCAACTCTCAATTCAGTAAAATCAACAAAAATTACAACTTAATTTAGTAAAGAAGTAAGATTGATTAGGAAGATGAAGCTTAGTAGCCAAGTGGGACTAGGGTGCTTCTTTTTAGTTTTTAGATATAATTATATAAAATAAAATAAAAATGCTAAAAATTTTAAAAAAATAAAAAAGTGGGCCAACTCTTGGGCTAGGTAGGCTGGCCTCTTATATTGGCAAGCTAGCTAGGCAATTTGATTATTTTTACACCCATTATGAAGCATTCCAATTTTTTCAACCTACTCCACCAATTTTTGCGGGCTAAGTGGGCTGGCCCGCAAGGTAAAGCCCATTTTACCAACTCTAGGTATATTTAAACTTTGGGTCATGGATTTTAGGCATTCTTATGGATGTTTTCCCAAACCCTGGCCTTTGGTTTTAGGGTTCTTGGTGGAGCATGAAATTGGAGAGATTTAAATTGATTGTATATATTTATTGGGATGTTTTGTTGTATGGAATGACATTGGAACCTTGGTAATGTTGAATTTATTCTTGGGATATCGAGTTGAACTATACCTGAGGTTATGATCATGACTTGACATATGTGCTTGATAATTGTATGTATATGTGCTTGATGAAAGTATCTATACTGAAAGAAGTTGTTTGGATGTGGCAAAACCAATGGTAAGTGATTAAATTAGTGATATGGTGGAATTGGGTCTTATAGGCACTACGTATTTCTAGGTAGATTCTAATAGTTTTATTGGAGTGTGACGAATGTTCAAGCTTTGTTTTGATGTGAAATATCACCAAGTTGACTTGGATCACATGTTTCTTGTGTGTGATAGTTGGCAATTCTTTGGCCTACTAAGGTATTATGGGTGTGCGACAACTTGAGGTAATCGAGGAATAATTGGAGTTATTCTATATATTTTGAAAGTTTTCATATCATGATATGCTATTTATATCATAACAGGAAATCGTAAGTTTTCTTGAAACCCTCTTTCTTTAAAAAATATGATAAAGAAGTGAAAATAGTTTATTTTATATCTATACATATATGTACGTGTTTATATAAATGGGAATACACATGTTTAATCCATGAATATTATACTCTCAGTATTAGTGTGTATAGCATTCATGGTAGTTATAACATAAATGATGTTGAGGATAGAATTGGCCACATATACATGTATTGGATCTTGACTATTTTGATATACTTCTTGTTATTGTGCATCCTCATATGATAGTATGCTAGCATAATGATGATGACAATGATGATTGTATATGGCACTGACATGTTAGCATAACCTTTGAGCTTCATCACTACTTTATACATGTTGGTGGGGTGATGATAACTTATGATATGATGATACCATATGGTATGTCGATCCACTAATGGAACACGTGAGGCTTCGTGTCCAAGTGGTGAGGTTGATATATGTATACCCCTGCAACTAAATTCTCTTCCTTTGGCTAGAAGAGTCAGGTGACAGTGGATTAGGGGTACACCTTTCCTAAATCACCACCAATTCGAGTGGTCTAAGGGAAGGGGAATCATGGTCTACACATTAGTGGAATGACCTTTGACCAGGTTATGACTAGTGATAGTGAGTTTAATAGTACCTTAGAATCGGCCTTCGCTAGTTGTTGGATGGGAGCTACTTATCAAAGTTACTTTGTGATAGTAACTAGCTCATGATTCTTGTCATGATTGATGAGGGTTTTGCATATCATATGCATAGCATATGGATAATACATACTGCATGTGTGTAGTTATCCATTGATCTCTAGTACTTTGACTTGTAGTAAGCTACTGTGCTTGTAATCTTTATTATATTGGAAATCTTTCATTTTATTTGTTACCCCTGGTTATTGGGATGTTTGTCTTACCTCCATTGATATCCCCTTTCAAGAGAGGATGTTTGGCTCTAGCAAGAAGGTGACTAAGGCAGGTTTGCCATCGGACAGGCATGGGATATTTGAGTATTCATGTATGGTATGTATTATTAGAACACGTGTTGTCTACGTGTATATAGTGTTGTGGCAATAATGGTTTTATGACTGGATGCCATGTGTGATGATGCCCTATGCATTCCTTGGGTTGTTTAAGACTTGGACTATGTTGTTAGTCTCATGTTATTTTGATTTCGAGTTTGTTTGGGGTTAGAGTACGTATAGACAATTTGTAATGAATTGTGAAGTTGTAATATTGGCGATTATCATATGTTTTTGGGCATGCACCTTATTCTTTATTTTTGAGAGTTCAGATCCAAGATATTGGTTGCACATGTGTATCTTGTTGAATTAGAGTGTTATAGAAGGTCATTTGTGGAATTAAGTGTGTACTTTGGAAGAAAAAGTATGCCAACTAATTGGTAAAATTGGGGTTTAAGGGGGTTAAAACCTAAGAGAGTAGTTTTCTTGGGGTGCTACCTCTTTGAATATTGTTCTTATGTCATTTGTGACCTGTTGGAAAATGTTTGGGGACCAAAAGGTCAATGGTTTGAGAGTGGAAGCTTTTGAAGTCAAGTTTTGGCAAAAAGTGACCATTTCAATCACGGATGTCCAAATTCTCCACACGGGGAAATTTCAAGGTGAGTTTGGTGTTTGTACTTAGAGGAGGTGACAACTAACTTATAGGCGTTGGAATAACGTAATCGGAGGTCTAATTAGAGAGTTATGTGTATATGAAGTTTATCATAAAAACTAAATTTGCTATCATTGGACAATAGTAAATGGCACCGCAGTGCCACAAGGGAGGTTTGTCTCTCTCGATTTTCTAGTCATCTCGTCTTAGTTTGAGGCCCTCTAGTCATATTTAACCCCCTTTTTCTTAGTCTCTCCTCTTGTTTTCTCATTCTTGGTATCTCGTTCAGGTTATTATTCATTTGTCGTGGCCAAGTAATAGCACGCTATGTGGTTTATGTTTTTTTTTTTTTGTGATTATAAAGTTTAGGGTGTTGCATCGAATCACATGTGGAAGTTGTATAGAAGTTAAAGCAAATTTGCTTTTCATTACAATTTCCGAAAATTACAAACATGATGAACAGACGTTGTTCTCTTTTAACAAAAGTGTTTCCTACTCAATCTAAAACTTTTTTCAACTTTTAACAGCCAATTCCAATATATAAATTCAGTACAGTTTTTTTTCCATATTAAAAAAAGTTTTAAACAAATAGATTAATTAACATTATATATCTCAAGAATTCAATTTTTCCACAATTTTCTTTAAGACTAAACAAAAATTGATATATGAATTACATAAGATCAAAAAATTATAATATTTTGGAGTTATACTCACATGGCAGCTTTGTAATTATACTGTTTGCCGCGTGAGCACCTTATAATGAGAGTGAGCCCACGCATATAATTAATAAATTTAAAGCTTATTAAGAGAATAGTATTAGAAAATATAATAATATTAAAAGTCACGATTTTTTTTGCAAACGTTTAAAAATATTTTATAAGTGTTTTTTAAATATGCATAATTATTTGTCATGAAAATTTTAAATAAATGAAAAATTTTAAGACGTTCATTTTTTTCATTAATTTTTATTTGTACATTCTTTTATACTTTTATGATTTTAAATAAAGAATATTCTGAAAATACATCTGTTTAGATAAATAAATTTTTTAAAATTTTTATTCCTATAACCTTAACTTTTAAAAATAGTTCTCCAAGGGATAAGGGCTGTTTTCATGTTAATTTTCTTTTCAATATTTATTTAAAATTAAGGAATCACAACTAGAAAAATTAGAATTAATGACGAAAATTTTGTGACGGACAGAAATCCATCACTAAACATGGGCATCAATGATAGATTAATGATGAATATCGAAAATCATCATTTTTAATTCATTATTTACAAATTTAGTGATTGATAGAATTATGTCACTGATTTCCGTTACTAAAAATTTAAATCAATGACAGATTAGTGACAATGGAAAATCTGTCACTAAGTAGTGATAGATTAGTGATGTATTTTTTTATTATAAAAATTCATAAAAATATGCCCAAACTACTTTTTTAAAAAATGATATACATAAATAATATTTTTCTTTTCCTTTGAAAATTAATAATATAAAAAAGTTTTACTCTCCCAATTGAATAATGTCTATATATTAAAATTTGAGTATAAAAAATACAAGATACTTTTAGTTCAACTGGCAAAATTTACGTGCTAAAGACTTTGAATGTGGAGGTTACATGTTCAAGTCAGGAAGTCATACATTCCATAAAAATTAATAAAGTATGGGAGTTAGAGCATAGGAGGACGTGAGTTTGAGCTAAAGGAGGTCTATGAGCTGAAAGTTGAAGCTTAGGAAAGAAAAGGAATTAACTATACTTTCAAAAAATTAAAAGAAAAGTTTTGTGATAGAACAAGTTTGATTTTCATGTTAACTATTTGTGTCACTAAATTAGTGACGAATGTGTATCTGTCACTAAAATTAGTGATGCTAAATTTCTAATAGACTTAGTGACGGAAATTTCCGTCACTAAATATGAAATTAGTGATAGATTTGTCCGTCACTAATTTCAATTTTTCTAGTAATGAATGCTAATTATTCAATTAAATCACATGAAAATAAAGACAATTTTTTTTTGCTTTTCTATTTTTAAATACTCAGATAAAATATAATGTTCACATTATTACATAAATACATGAAAAATAAAACAAAACAAACATAGAGACACAAATGGTAAAAACTACATGAAATTCATATTGTATTGAAGGTTCATAAACAATTAACAACCTATATATCTCTGAGTTCTTTACATGAAAAGTAAAAGTAATTTCTAAGAATTGTTAGCCACAGGCATTGGGTATCGACATAAAGGACAAAGATGACTAGTTCTTAGCCACTGAATAATACAATCACTGTGAAAAATATGGTGACATGGCATTGTTGAAACCATTGCGCTTTCACAGAGAGCCTCGAGACATATGCAGCACTGGTTCTTTTGAATATCATCTGCGTCAATATCTTCTTGAAGCTTCTTGCTGAGTGATTGGATGACTTCTTCAGAGCTGGGAATCATTCTAATTTGTCGCATGGATTCCGATGTGATACTTTTAGTCATATCCACAACCTCAACATTTGTCGGTAATTCAACAAGAACATCAATGGCTAAAGGATATACAACGAAACGTTCTTCAATATAAGAAGGAAGAGGAGGATCATTATTGATCAAATATTGAGCCATAATGTTTGGTATCAATTCGTCAAGCGCTTCAGGGGTGAGTAAATCGT